>CM061142.1:640644252-643393606 GCA_030789695.1 Scilla litardierei
GCTATTGAATATGATCAGGAGGTGCGATGGGATAAGTCTGACGATGATGAGGAGCTGCCTGATGATACCTACACTTATATGCCCAAGCTACCTGAACAACCTGAGGCGAACAACGAGGAGTTGATCGACGTGGTATACGAGAGTAGAGATTTATTTCCAGGGAAGTGTTGTCAACCGTTTTTAATTTTAAATACTTATATTGATGACCCTATTTGGAATACATTTATTTTGGGGAAGAATTATCCACATCAGATTGATGCGGCTTATCTCTTGCAGGGTACAGGTGGAGTCCTTGGAGAGATGCTGGGAGCCGCATTGCTGGAATCTGATGGAGTCCGTGGACACACGCGCCTGGCGGAGCCACGGAAGGAGCAGTTGGAGCAGTTGCCTGCACCAGCAAAGATACTGGATCCGCCTTTTGCTATAGGTGATATCAATCCAGTAGTGTAGAAATTTTATGCTTTCAATAAACCCGAATCCTCTCGACAGCGAGAGGACCGTATAGATTTGCTTGAATAAATATCACCTCATATGACGGCAACAAAAATTTTTACACCCCAAACCCATTATATATATTAATTGCCCTCTCCATATTTTGATGTGTCACATCCTTTTGCTCACCACATTCGAGCATTTCTTTCAAGTGAAACCTTACTTTCTTATTCGTTTGACTTGATCACGCTTTGCAAAGCCATGACATTTTTGGTCAAGTCATTTGAATAGGATTGTTTGGTATAAGCTTGGGGGAAGGCACTCTCATGCATCATTGTATGTGCATGTAGTTACATTAGGATTTCATGTCATTCATTTCATCATATTTCATTCACCCCCTTATTATTATCGTTGTTCCTCATATTCTTTAATTATGATCACATTGAGGACAGTGCGAAGTTTAAGCTTGGGGGAGAGTGCATTTCCATGCCATTTAGATGCATTAGTTGCATTTTTACTTTATTTTAGGGTTTTTAAAATTTTTCAAAATTTTTGCATCATCTTTTTGAATTTTCCATCTTATTTTCCTTTTATGTGTGTTCATGCATCATGTTGTGTGCTTGTTTTTCTTTTCTTTCCTCTCTTTTATTTTTTCTTATTTCTTTATTTTCCTTTCTCTTCTTTTGCTAGATGCGTTCCTTATGAGGATATCTCTTATTGCTTAAGTAGCCATCACGATGCTTATTATTCCTTGCCATGCTACTTAGAATATTCCATAGTCTTGCTATTCACATGTGCTTGCAAATCTATTTCTTTTGATGATTCATCTACATGAATGCATGATATTAATTGAAGCTGAATGTATGGATTAGTGTTTAGTATGCTTTTGTTGGAAATGCACCAAGATTCACGCATCATTAGTATATCTGAAGCATCAGTTTTATTGTCTTATTCACCTCCTGTTGCATGCTTGATATGATTGTGCGCTTTACCGCTTTACTTCACTTTTCATTGAGATGATTGAGAATATCCATGCTTACATATTAGTTTTAGTTGAAGTATTATTTTATTGAACTGTTCGTGCACATCTTAGAGTGAACCGAGTGCTACATTATTTCCTTCTCCACAAATATATTTTATTCTCTACATGTCGCTTGAGTTCACCTCCTAAAGCTACTTATATCTCATCTATTTCCCAAAAATCCCCACAAAAGAAAAAGTTATCTCCAAAAGTCCAAAAAGCCAAAAAGGAGCCAAAATCCAAAAAAAATATAAATCATATAGCTCCTACAAAAATCCAAAAAGAAAAATGAGAAACAAAGTCCAAAAGAAAAAAAATATTTCTCTATCTCATTATTGGAGCCACAAAATACTTGGGAAAACCAAGGCAAAAATCCCATTTTCCACTATTATATTCCTTTGGATGCGACGCCTTAAGCTAAGCTTGGGGTGGTGAATTCATTTGACCATATGAGTGAGTATGACATTAGAGTGGAGACGTGCATGAATGGGAATATTCGATAATGCTTAGACTTTGCAAAATATATTAGATATGGAGATTTTTCATGATTTGAAATAAATATGTGAATGTCATGACTTTTATTCTATTCTCTATTGCATGCTTGGTGTGTATCTTATATGCTTCATTTATAACTTTTGATTGAAAAGTGCATCGCCAACATTTGTATATTAAATTCTATGAAATGCGTGATGTGGATATGAATTGATTGTATGAATTTAGAGAGTCCCTCTTATTGTTCTTAAAAGCTTGCAAGTACCATGTTTATGAAAGATATGAAATCCTTATAGCATGTGATTTGTATTTTCCAAGTCATCGTGATGTGTAGCTTATGGCTTGAGATCTGAGAGTATAATCTAGCGACCCCTTCCACTTCGTATTCTTTTGTTTCATTTCCCTTATTTTTCATCTCCCGAGTTCGTCTTTTTACTTATCTTCCTCGAGGACGAGTAAGAAGTAAGCTTGGGGGATTTTGATCGGTCCATATTTTACACCTTTTTTCTGCATATTTGCATGCCATTTCGATCACCCATATCACGCTTTTCACGATTATTCGACGATATTGCGTTACTTTTCACTATTTCTTGTTTTTGTCGGATTTCAGGAAATATGGAGCGATCGGGAGAAAAAATGAGCTTAAAGGATTTGCACCCACTCCGGAGTGTCAACCATGGCTCTTTTGAGGGTTATTCTGCAATGGAAGACGAGTGGAAGAAGAAAGAACGTCGTAGGAGCGACGAGGAAGCGAAAAGATGGAGATTGGGCATTTTCAGCATACCACTCGGCCGAGTGAAGGAGTCACTCGGCCGAGCATTGAGACCCCGCTCGGTCGGCCAGATCAGACACGCAACAGAGATGTATCAGCGTGCACTCGGCTGAGCATCGCACGCCCACTCGGCCGAGTTCGGAGACTCCGTCCGCCTGAGTGGCACCCAGACGACGGCGAGCCAAAATGTCCAACTCTCTGTAATCCGTCAGTCGACTACGAGCTCCGACTCGTCCGAGTTCCAAAAGCCCCTCGGCCGAGTGACATTTGCCACTCGGCCGAGTGATGCCGAGGACACGAAGCGCCCAGATTTTCAGACATCCTCCAACTCTTTTGAAATCTTCTATCATTCCAGTGGGTAAATTATTTTTCTCATATTTTTTATGGATAGTAGACTTCATAACGATTCCAACTCCACCAAGAACGCGCAAATCGGAGGTCGGATGAAATCTGGGGAATTTCTGCAAGTCGATGCTGCAGTGCTGGAATTTGAATGTCCGTGTCACTCGGCCGAGTGACATTTCCACTCGGCCGAGTGACCAGTTTTTGACAGTTTTTGACAGTTTTGACAGAGTGCTGTTTTCTGGAGTTTCTGCATGAAAGCTCACTCGACCGAGTGAGATTTCCACTCGGCCGAGTCAAAAGTGGCGCAGATTTCTGGGCACGCGCAGATTCAGTTTTGGGCCCGAATTTCAGGGGCTTTTTAGGCAGTTTTGCTAGGGTTTTTTGGGAACTATATAAGGGTTTTGTAGCCATCATTAGAGGGTGTTCCCAATATGTTTTATTAGAGGTTCCAAGATGTTTTCTTATTGATTATTTTAGAGGTTAGGCCATGCCCTAGGCCCCCTCTTGGATCAAAAAGCTTGTATTTGGATTGGAATTCTTCATCAAAGCTAAGTATCTTTGTTCTTATTCTTTGAATCTTTGATTTGATATCTTTTTGTATGCAAGCATGGTTTTTATTGATTCTTATATCCTTATTGCTATACTAGAGTAGATTTGTTGTTCTAGGGCATGGGGATGAACCCTATGGATCTAATTTCAGATTTGTGATGAATGAATTTCTAAATTGCTAGAATTGCTAGGAGGTTAGGTTGTGATTGATTTATTACGGATAGCTAGGGATTTCCATCGATTGGGGTTTGCAAGAGATTGGATTCTAATCGATGGGAAGGCCTAGATATTCGATTTAGGTTTACAATTGGGTTTCTCTAGATTTGGTTTGCAAGAGATTGGACCAAAGCTAGGATTTTTAATTGTAAATCTATACCCATATTCGTTTGCAAGAGATTGGACGAATACGAACTATCACAACCTAGATCGTAACTCGAGTTTGCACGAGAGTGGGCTTGAGGAGCGATTGAATGATGACGTCGATCTTCATGCTAGTGGCTTAGGTTAGGGTTTACAAGAGATTGGGCTCTAATCTAGGTTGCTATAGACCGGCAATAGCGCGAGAGCGTGAGCTTGGTTCTATATTCAGTTACGACTAGTTCACCTCAATGCAAGTCTAGTAATATTGAGATTCACTATTTACGATGATGTATGACGATCCGTAGTGGGAATTCTCTAGCCCTAGACACTTTTATTATATTGTATTTGAATCGATATTTGACCGATTTCTTTATCACCGACATCGACATCCACCACCATTTCCATTATATCATACCATAGCCATCTCCACCAATAAAACCTTCGTAGTCAAACCAACCTAGGATAGATTGGAACCGACACCACCACCTCGTGTTCGATACCCGCTCGCCACTTGACCGTGCGCTTGCGGTAAAACTAAAATTGTTCTCCGGGTGTATATCCAGGGCCGATCAAGTTTTTGGCGCCGTTGCCGGGGATTTATCTCTGTGCATTTGCGCCATACTAGGTTGTGCTCTTGGGTTACATTTTGGAGCGATCAGCAGGTGGGCTCTGGCTCGAGCCTGCCTTGACCCACCCGCATCAGCGAGCGGGTCTAGCCCGCCTGGCTGGCAGGTCTAGCCCACCTAGCAGGCTAGACCCGCCCGCATCCATGCGTGCTTAGCCCCGCCCTGCGGGTGGGTTCAGCCAGCCTAGCGGGCTGGACTCGTCTGCCCAGGATGAGCAGGCTAGCCCAGCCCGCATGGGCTGGGCTAGCCCACCCAGTCTGGGTTAGGCTGGGCCAGAACTGGGCAAAAGCCCAGTTCTGGCCTTTTGGGCTATAACTTGAGCTTTTAAGCTCCGATTGAGCTGATTTTCGATCCGTTTGAAAGCATGGTTTGAATGGGACTATCCCAAAGAAAAGTAATCCTTTCTCCCAAAAACAAGTAATCCTTTCTCCCAAAAACAAGTAATCCTTTCTATGCATCATATAGTTTAAAATATTACAGCAAACATTTTACTATGTATTTTAAACCCTTTTGCATCATATGCAACAATCCCTTATAGCATTCTACTAATGCTAATATCGCAAAAATTTTGCGACATTATTAAATCCTTTTTAATTTAGACTTATTGTCACAAAATCTTTGTGACTTCAATTATCCTCGTGCATCCGAGTGCACTCCTCCGAATCCTTTCTATTACTAAGACGCAAATCCCATTCGGTGTGAGACTTTACAGCCTGACCCTACTACAGGTTGGGGCTCGAAATCCCTAGATGATAGTAACCATGAGCAGCAGGTGTCACCCCTGTTTTGGCATCATAATTACGTGATTGACCCGACAAAAGTGTCATCAGGATCACTCTGGTTGTGTCAGTGATGAATACCGCAGTTTAGTCCATTCGTCTGAACTATGTCACTGCTTAGACTAGGGTATGGTAAACTGTCAACCTTACTAGCTTGCACTAGTCAGTATACATCGGTCTTTGGTATGTCCATGTTGTACTTCCTACAATATACCCCGACCGAGGTTTAGCACAAAGATCCATACTGAGCCTGTGACACTAACTTTCCTTTAACGGAAAAGACGAATCATATCTTAGTCACTTCTTACCTCGTGTGTTTCAAGTGTCACCCAACTTAAAACCTTTCAACGAGTGAAGACTCAAGGCTATATCATAAATCTAAGTGACACCGTTCACACACAGGTTCGTACAATGACCTCAAGTCTAAAGGACCAAATTGCCTATCATCACTTGTTATCAATGACAGTTTAGTTAAGGGTAACCATTTGATAAATCCTTATTGGGTCGTTCAGTGGACTCATTCTCCAATGAGCACATGTGCCTTGTCTCCGACTTTGCCAGGTCGAATGATTATAAGATCACCATTACCCTTTAGGATAAGACAAAGACACAATGGTCTGTTCGATGTGCCGATATCCTATTCTCGACACATCTATGACCAGGAACGTTTTAAGACTCAAGTTCATATCAGTCATTCACTTCCCATAATCGAGATCTGCATCTAGATAAGTGTATGACCTTATTTTAAGTCTAAGGAAATTATCCAAGTATTAAAAAACATTTAACCATACTAGGATAATTAGTACCATTTATATTTGAACAAGATGTTTTCTAGGATAAATTGCCTCGAGGGCATATATCTTCCTACAAATGGTGCATTGTCCATACCAACGATATCATCAAGTATCGTAGCAGTCATCAAAATGTCGTCTTTCAACAGGTAATATCCTGTTTTCAGGTCCAACTTTGCTTGATCCTCCAAGTCGATCGAAATATAACCAGTGCGAGGAAGACGATGTTTTCCCTTCACAGTCTTCTCATTCAACGATTAATGGTCGATACTCATGCGCAAAGTACAATCCTTCCAAGAGCACTCCAATGTTAGGTTGCATCCATTCATCTCGCAACAAATCATTCAACCGAGCCTTAAGCTTAGGTGACATTGTGCGTAAGGTGCCTTCGATATTAATCAAGTGGTTGGCACTAGATCAATTGAAAACTCGAGGATGTGTCCCAACGGTAATACTAAGAGACCGTTGAAAAATTCATCCATGAGTTATCGAACCACTTCATGCTTCCTTGGTTTAACTTTTATTACAGTCACTACTGCCTCCAAAGGTCCGGACATAAACTTCACTGGTCCTTCTGATCTGCTTCCTTATCGAACTCGAATTTTAGATGGTCGCAAATTTCGAACGATAGCCTCCTTACAAAAGGATGTAGCTAGGTTTTATGCAAACTGAACGTCATTATGAATATTCTAAGAATAAGAAGGTCGATCAAATGGCCATGACATACTAAAAGAAGGGCGATGAAGATGAAGTGAATGAATGGTCCCACATATGGAAGATCACTCTAAGTTGATGAAGAAGGTTACTAGTAGAAGGGTGTATAAAGATACACTCAGAGGATGGAACAAAAGTTCAAGTGGTCAAAGAAGGGAATATGGGCCAAAGAAGATGGGTAATAAGGACACTTCACCCGTATGTCATTTACAGGTGAGAACTCGAGACATCCTGTACTCGAGGATAAGTTGAGTATTTCATACTGTACATCCTAATCATACTATATTGTTCACGAGGTAGTTAGCACGGACATGCGTGGGCAACCAAACTTGTAATGACCTGCTTCCAGGTGGCCATTACTTTTTTTATTACGATTGCAGGTCTACATATCACCAGTGAAAACAATATAGCCACGATGCAGAGATGTACAAAAATATTCAAAGAGGGTGCATTTATTACAATCCATACTGTACAACATACTCCAACAAAGATACATGAAAGAACAGAAGTACATATTGAAATTCGTCACAACTCGAATTCTAAAATCCGCAGCCTATGGATCAAACTCTGGCTCCTTATACTCAGGAGCCTCTACACCAACCTGTGCATCGTCTGCAATGTCACGAAGTATGGAACCATAGGCAAGTCACAACAATTCTAAAAATAGAAATAAAAGTAGTGTACAAGTATAAAACAGGCTAAGTAAGGAAACATGCTAAAGAAGTAACTATAGACAAGTGCGACAAGTAAAGTAAATACAGTCATGCATACAAGAGCGATACGTAAAGTACGGATGGATGCACAAGTGTGGTAAGTAACGTGCATGTAATGCATAAAGTAAAGGTGGCTGTGCAAGCAGTAACTACACTAAAACTACGTGACTCAAGTAGGAGAGTATGATATACAACCATTGCGTTCATCTCTTGCCTGGGTGCGCTTACCCAGATGAATACCGGAACATAGGCAGCGGTACATGTATTTGCCAAAACGTAGGCAGCAGGACGGGATGCCAAAACACAGGCAGCGGTACGGGAAGATGAACTCCAGTCACTCCCACACACTCTCAAACTATGGGTTACCCCAAACCCAGTGAAGTGTCAAGTGTTCAATGTATATGTTTCTTACAGGATGTTCCACAATATATTTCACACTATATTCCACAAGATATTCTACAAGATATTCCATACGATCATTAATTAGCATTCACTGAGTCATAGATGGCATGCAGCAGGTGATGTGATTGTTTTATTGTAAGCAATCGTACACAAGTGTATCAATGTTTCATGCAAAGTTTTCAAGTGACAAGTATCAGAACATGGTAGATAAGGGTGAACAAGACAAGAGAGTGATCACAATGAAGAAAAAGTTGAAGTAACTCTTTTGAAGGTATTTATAATCAATAGTTGCAACCTGATGATAATTGGAATTATAACAATGATCCATGCATACACTGCCAGTCAGGTTTGGCCAAGAAGGTCACTATCCCCGTAAGCAGGGTGATCCAAACTTTGGCGCCAATGATCCTAGACACAGGGTGGTACCAATGTTACGAATGCCAATAATCACATCTGCTCCATCGATTATATTAACAAACTGTAGAGTAGTTCCGTTTTTAGATCTTTACCACTATGATAGTTAAACCAAGACCACTAATTGACTTTCTTATTTAAAACCAGAAGGCAAAGCAAAGCGGATGCTAAGTCATTTGAGGATAAAAACAGGTCCAACAGTTATGATGTTGATCACATGCTTTGGATATGTGGTATTCCATTAGTACACTATTTACTCAAGTAGATGGTCACGTGCTACAACCATCCATGTTGAAAGTTGGTAATGTTGTATGCTTAAGTCAATAGTCCTTCTGTAATTGATTAGTTTCCTATTTAATTAGGTCTCTAGTTGTTTGTTCAGGTCATTAGCCGTTCTGAGGCTATATGTGATGTCCTAAGTTCATACGAGTACACTATCTAAATTTCTAAAGTAAGAATTAGAGTGACTTACTGGTTTGAGGATTGTCGTAGTAAGCCGAGGCTGGAGCTCGTGCATCCAAGGATGCTCGTGCAATAGAAATGGTACCTGCAATCATAAGAGATCATCGATTAAAGGTTTTGTTATTTTCTATCTATTTATTGTACTTGGTTGTATTTTTATTATAGCTTGAAACCCGTCAAAATACATATTAATAATTTTTAGACAGGCTAGAAGTGAGTAAAATAATTTTATCTAGGAAGAAAATATTTTTCTGAAGCTTATATGTAGTGTTTATAATTTTTAAAAGCTTAAAATCAATTTTCGGAATTTAAAATCAATTAAAAACTAATTTCTAAAATTAAAAACTAATGGGCATTCGTAAACGCTCGACAATTTGTTTAGAAAAATATGCACGACGAAAAATCTCACAAGATATGTCGAAATTTTACGCTCGACTAGTAGAATACGAAAATATTTTTTATACATATGGGTTTACGTGTAGTATGAAAGATATAAGTGTTTTAATCAAATCTGACTTAACTACCGTAAACTTTTAAAAATCATAACTTGAAAAATAAACATCAGATTGAGACGAAACTAGCGCTTACGCGTTCGCGACAACGCGTAGAACATTTTGGTATTTTTAGATTTTCAGTGTAAGCCCTAGTTTTTAGTTTTCTAATTTTTTTCCATTTCCCCTAACTTCTCTCTCCTCTTTCTCTCTCCTCTCTCTCTTCTTTTTCCTCCCTTCTTCTTATTTGCGTAAACTGCTATTTTCTTGCTCATATGCGCACGCGCGTGTTGGGCTGAAAGGAGAGGGTGCATTGACCGGGGGGCCGGTGACGGGGAGGCCAGGGGTAACGCTGGTGGGCCGGCCGTCAGCGACGGGTTGCTCGGGGACACGAGGGTGCGGTTGGAGGTGCTTGGAGGGGCCGTCAGGGGCCCTCGACGGTCGATGGAGGATGAGTGCCGGAGGTGCGTGGTGCCAAGGGGGTACCAGAGATGGGGCAAGGGAGACGTCGACCGTTGGAGGTCTGGGGTGGTTGGATTGCAATGGGGTTGGCCAGAGACTTCGTTCAGGTTGGCCATGGAGGTGGAGAACTCGGGCTCATTTGCAGGGGAGTTAACGGCAGAAGGGGGCTCCCGGCGGGCGAGGCGTCGAGGGCGACCGGTCGGCGTCGTCGGTAGTGGTCCGGTGGTGGTCCCACGGTGATGCGAAGGGAAGCAGAGGGCCAAGGGGGAGCTCGACAGTGGAATGGGTTCGGGGCTTGGGTGAGGTGCTCCTCACTGAATGTGGATTTAAGGAGGCGGCGATGGAGCAGCGGAGCTTTGTTGGAGCTCCGTTCGTCGTCAGAGGAGGGAGGAGAGGGCCTCGGTGGCGGCATGGGCATATGCTAAGGGAGATGCCGGTGGTGTAGCAGTTGGATAGGGAGGGAGCTCGTGGCAATGCTCGACGATGGAACCTTGAAGCAGGGAGGAGAGGGAGGCCAGGGTTCGGTTGGGAAGGTCGGAGAAAGGGAACAAGGCTGGGAGTTGGGTTCCTTTGATAGTTTATATTTAAGAAGTGGGGTTGCAATTAAAAGAGAGATAATCGGAGGGAGAGGGAGTGGGGGGGGGAGAGAGAGAGAGAGAGAGAGAGAGAGAGAGAGAGAGAGAGAGAGAGAGAGAGAGAGTTGGACCAGTGCTTTGGGTGTTGCAGAAGAGGAGGGACTGGTGTAGATGAAGATTGATGATGATTGTTGTTGCCTTTGAGCTAAAGAAGTTGGGGAGCTTGATGTGGTGGGGTTTGGACAAGGAGGATGAGGATGGAATTACGGTGGTGGATGCCCAAGCTGGTGTGGGTTTGAAGAGGTAAAGGAGGGGTGCCGCGGGAAGGGGGAATGTGGTTCTTGCTATTGTTGGGAGAAGGAGAAGGTTTAAATAAGCAATTATATTACTAACCCTATATCAAATACATTGAACCACCATAAATGCAAATTAGAGTATTAATGCCAGTGGTTTTGGAGTTTGACAAAACTTAGAAAAGAAGGATAATGATTTCCTCGTGGGATGCTAAACCGACGGGGTTGGTAATTAGGTTAAACGAATAAGGTAATTTAGTAAGGGTTAAGCGTAATTAGTAAATTGTAATAATAAAATATTATTACTTTAATCAATTTCACAAACGATGCCAAAAAATTACGAAAACATATCCACATGTTCGTATCATCGCGAGGATCATGAAAATGAAGTTCATTTTCAGATTTGAGCAAATAGAAAAAAATCATGTACTCATTTTCGAACTCGCTTGAAATCGTTTGGTTATGAAAATACGTGTAAAACAAAAACAGGCCGTTACATGACGGGTCGGTGTTACTGAAGGAGCATGAACCAAAGGTGGAGACCGAACAAACACAGCTGAAGCAGGTCTACGGCAACGTGTCTGAGGATCCAGATCGGTCGACCATCAACTCAGGCCGACCCACACCAGAGGCCACATAAGACGTATTCCAGACCGATGCTGGTGAAGTTGGTTGTTCAAGCTCAGAATGTGGAGTTAGCTCAGCTCTACAAATGACTCAGCCGAATGATTTCATATCAGTATCGAGACTGAAGCGTGAGATACGACGACCTGCACGGTATACAGAGATGGTCTCGTTTGCATTTACTGGTGTAAGTATAGACATTCCAGCTTCCTTCGCAGAGGTGGGAATTCAGAAGACCCAGATCAGTGGAGGAAGGCGATGAACGAAGATATGGAATCATTGAGGAAGAATGAGACATGGGATCTCGTGGAGCTTCCGAATGGAAAGAAGGTAATTAGGTGTAATTGGGTCTACACCAAGAAGGATGGATCCGAAGCAGGAGATGTTCGCTACAAATCTCGCCTCGTAGCGAAGGGCTATGCACAGAGAGAAAGGGTCGATTACAATGAAGTCTTCTCTATGGTGGTAAAGCATTGTTCAATTCCGATCCTATTGGCATTAGTTGCTCAGTTCGACTTTGAACTGGAGCAACTAGATGTCAAGACGACATTCTTGCATGGGGAGATTGAGGAGGAGATCTATATGACTCAGCCCGATGGCTATATGAGTGGTGACAGTCTTGCATGTATGCTAAAGAAGTCCCTATACGACTGAAGTAGTTGTCGAGACATTGGTATAAGCGTTTCGAACACTTTCTGACGACTGATCAAGGGTATGTTTGCAACCCTATGATCATTGCATGTTCTATCGGGAATTGGATGATGGGTCATTCATCTATCTCTTGTTTTATTTCGATGATATGCTCATTGCTTCATTGAATAAAGAGGAGATTTGAAGATTGAAGTCCCAGCTCAGCTGTAAGTTTGAGATGAAGGACCTTGGCAAAGCACTGAGGATTCTTGGAATGGAGATCACAAGAGATTGAAGTGGAGGAAAAGTTCATCTTTCACAAAGTTTCTATTTGAAGACTGTTATACAGAAATTTGGATGTGAGAAGATGAAGTCCGTATCTACTCTGCTTGCACCACACTTTAAGCTCACTGCCAAGCATTGCCCGAAGAACGAAGAAGAGAAAAGGCTCATGGAGAGTGTACTGTATGCCAAAGTGGTAGGGGCCTTGATGTATGCTATGGTTTGTACCAAACCTGACCTATCACATGCGGTCAGCATGGTGAGTAGGTACATGCACGATCCAGGAAGGGAGCACTGGTGAGTAGTTCAATGGATCTGAGGTACATCAATGGCACGGTCAATGTCGGATTAACCTATAGTTGAAGTCTTCATTGTCCGCACACTGTTGGCTATGTCGATTCCCACTATGCAGGCAACTTGGATGGGAGGCGATTGATGATAGTATACGTCTCTACCTTGTTAGGTGCTCTTATTTGTTGGCGAAGTAACCTTCAGTCTACGGTGGCCTTGTCTACTGTAGAGGCAGAGTATATGGCATTGACTAAAGCTGTGAAAGAGGTGATATGGCTGATGTGCTTGATGGATGATCTAGAAGTCTATCAGAAGAAGTATGACATCCATTGAGATAGTCAGAGTGCAGTGCACTTGGCTAAGAATCAGGTTTCCCATTCTCGCTCCAAGCATATCGATGTGAGATTTCACTTTATCTGTGACTATGTGGGAGAAGAAGATGACGACATCAACTTGATGAAGATCAGAACAGAGGAAAATTCGACAGACATGCTGATGAAGGTTGTATCAGAAGTCAAGTTCAAGCACTGATTGGACTAGTTCAATGTGGTTCTGAGATGGCGTTGGTGTCGGCCCCAGGAATAGGCATTTGTGGCTCGGTGGAGCCAGTTGTAGCCCAGATGGGCATTGTGGTCATCGGAGAAAAATGGCAGGAACACCAGATGATGCTCGACTAAGGCGATGTGTGGACAGTCGTTTGTGTGACGGAGGCCTAAATCTCGCCATGGTGGAGATTTGTGGAAGTTGGCTCGATTTCGACGCTGATAAGTCATTAGTGATTTAGTCGAGCTATCTTGTGTCGAGATAACTCATCTGCACTCGAATACGACCCATCTGATTCGACGCAAGTCAGATAAGTCAAATGATGAGCTATGTGACTTCAGCAGCGTAATGGACTCTCGATCGTGAGGGTTGAAGGGCCGGCGTCTCAGATGGATTGGCAGATCAATGGTTCGACCTACCCAGTAGGTCGAATAGCTTAGGCAGCACTACAGATCGCTCGAGGAAGCTCGGTCGTATGGTACGAGGCCCACTCAGATGTGACGGAGGCCAGTAAGGAGTAGCACACGCCTACTAGGATTCGACACATTAAATGCGTACAGATATAATGGGATATGAATTTTGTTAAAGTCGGGATTCGTATATTTTGGAGACTCTTACTCAATGATGGCACCTATTGTACCCTAGGGGTATATATATGTAGTTTTAGAGGACGATTTCGTGTGAGGAACACATCGAGAGTCCTTGAGCCGCCATTTGAGAGAGCCAACTTTGAGAGATATTGAAGAGAGCTTTTGGAGAGAAACTTGTGTGCGCTTCTTCTTCGTTTGTGAAGAGAAGATTTGTATTCTTTCTTTCTTTTCGTAATAAAGCTCATTGATGTTCCCTTGGTCGGCCGACGGCCTAAAGTTGTGATCTCTTTTAGTGCTTCTTGTTAGTTTGGTTGCTTGTCCTTGTCCTCGGTCATCGACGATCATGTGTATTCTGATGTGATGTGCATCGTATGCACACAACACACACACCAAACTGCTAATTTGTAGAGTAGCATGAAAGAATGCGGCCATTCTCTCGAATTGGTAGCTTGAGAGAGTGGTACTCCTCTCAAAATAGGCCAATTATCCTTATAATCCTTTTATCCAATGAAAATCACCCTAGAAAATCCTAACAAATTGGTATCACAACATATATCCTAATGGCAATGACAAGAAAGGTAGAAGCTTTGGAGGATAAACTCGATAGTGAAGTAGAGGGATTGAAGAAATTGATGAAAAAAACGATTTTCGTCCCTCGAATATGGGATGAAAGCATCAATGGAATCCTAGATGAAAGCGTCAATGGAAATCTTTATGCAAACCCTAAGGCAAGAATTTTCCCAGATAAAGAGCCATCTTCCAACCGAGAAGGAAACAACCAATCCAGGTCTAAATGAATAAGCAGATGACGATGAAGATCTAGGACAAAAGGCATGATCTTTAACAAAGGGAAAGGAGAAGATCAACGACTTTACGAAATATCAACCATTGTCCGACGTAGATCGGATGTGAAAGGGAAAAATTTATGCCAACAACAAAGGAAAAATTGTCGTCTTTGAGGAAGAATACCCACCAAAATCAGATCTAGGGCCTTACGGCCCTTGGAAAGAAGCGGTGGAGGGCGGTGGCCCCCATACTCAGCGTGAAGATCAAGCGAGGGGTGACAGTCCTTGGAATGACTACCAGGGTCTTGTGGCTCTTGGTAAGCCCTGACAAAGGGCGGCAACCCTCCTCAGGGCCGTCTAGGGCCTCGCAGCCCTTGGACAACCTGCTATGAAGCGTGCGACCCCCAGGGAGGTTGCCGAAGGTCCGACGTTGTTTCAGGAGACTTCCAGAAGCCCCAAGGCCCTTGGTTTTTAGGAGAGGTCTCGACGACATGTTCTAAACTACAAGGAGTTTTGAGATTACCATGATGATGTTCCAAACTACGAGGATGGAGTTGACTCTGATTGGGACGATGACGATTGGGACAGCGATGACGAAGCAGGTGGAGCCCCCCTCGATGCCATCATCAAATTTTGAAGCAGGTACAGATGAATATGAAGCTTTAGATTTTGAAGGAGGCATACCTTTTTATTGAGGAATTTCCAGATGCCATCATCAAATATATAAGGACCGTCATAGATGTTAAGGCAGATGGTAATTGTGGGTACAGGGTTGTAGCTGCTCAACTTAGCATGGAAGAGGACAACCGGAAGGTTGTCAGATCAGAGTTGCTAGGAGAGTTGAATAACAACTATGATCTGTATAAAAGGGTTATTGGGGAAGAAGATGCATTACTAAAGAGGTAATTTCATATATAGAGGACAACCCCCCCCCCCCCGAAACAATATTGGACGACCATGCCAGAAGTTGGACACCTCATCGCAAGTTATTATACATGTGTGCTACATCTGCTATCCAAGTCACAATGGCTAACATTTTTTCCTTTAAGAACAGGTCCAGACACATGCATGCCCCGTGGACACATCACCATAGGTTTTGTAAATTATAATCACTTTGTACAGATTGAACTTGTCGAAGGATGCCCTGTCCCACCAATTGCAGGAAATTGAGTGCGATACCATATTGATGTGGAAAATGGATGGATGAAAGGCTATGAAGAGAGGATGCGTAAATTCAAGGAAATAATCAATGAGAATGTAGTCACAGTCAGTGGCGTAACCAGGAATTTTTTTCCCTAGGCGAAATTAAAAATGTTGTAAAGAATTATTTCTAAATATTAAAAAAATTAAACATTAAGTTGCTTTAATTATTTCTTTTAGTAGCTACAAATATAATATATAACATATAAAATGTCTATTTAAGATGAAAAAAGTATCATACATATAGACATACATCCATATGAAAATAATATTTTAAACACCAAGTAATAATTAAAAATTAATTTTTTACACTAATACATATCCACACACAACATATTGAAATAGTAATTGATATAGATTTTTGTACATTAATTTAGAGAGAGAAGAGAGTGAGACTTAGAGAGAGAAGTTATAGAGAAGTGAGATGCAATGTGATAGAGAGATAGAGAGACGAGAAAGTCAGAGAGAGATGTTGATTATACATAATAAAAAATTTATTGGTTTCTTGCGCTGAGCTGCTCAAGTCAAGTTTTACATAGTTTCGTCCTTGCGTAGTATAATACCGTATGTATCAAAATCAAAATAAAAGGAAAGGAAGTACAATAACACTATTAGGAATCCAAATACAAATCGTACTTTAAAATACAAATTATGATAAGTAACAAATAAAAACATGCAAAAAATAATATAACATGTAAAACATAATAATATGCAACAAATAATCAAAGAATTCATTTGAGACCGATCCCAAATGCTACACTTTTTAAAACAATGCATTATCCCCAGGCTCATATAGAGCACACAAGGATATTTGATTTTTTTTCAATAAACAAAAAAATTATATAGTAAACAGTTGAAGAAATAGTAAACGATATCGCTGAGAATCGAACGCGGCACTCTGGTTTGGGACAACGACGCTTCACCTGCTGCGCTATAAGGAGCTACTGGGATAGAGTAATAATAACATTTATTTTATCGTGTTTCCCTGGGCAGCTGCCCAGGGCAACTTCAATGTAGTTCTGCCCTGGTCACAGTGGATACAATACAAGTGGAAGAGGATTGAATGTATGGTTTTGTTATAATGTATGGTTTCTGTGTATAATGTAATTATATACTGAAAATTTTGTCATATCTGTAAAATTTTGTAAGTATATACTGAAATTCTATGTATCGCTTTGAATGTATCAGTTTGTAATAGTGAAGGCAAAATGTATCAGTTTGAATATATCTGTATGAATGTGGTGATGTATCAGTTTGTAATAATGAAGGAAAATGTATCAGTTTGAATGTGCGCGTGAAAATGTAGTCATAGTGGATACTGTATATGAGAAGGCATAAGATTGAGAAAGTATAGTTTTGTTGTAATGTAGTGGTTGTGTTTATAATGTAATTTTATCAAGAATTTTTTGTAATATGTGATGGAAATTTTTTTTGTATCTGTCAGTTTGAATAAGTATCAGTTTCTATATGTATTAGTATGAAGGTGGTCTATGTAGGACTTTGAATGTATCAGTATGTAATAGTGAATGCAAATGTATCCAGTTGAATGTGTATGAATTTGGAACCGTTTGAATATGTATCAGTCTGAATATGGATTAGTTTGGATCTGTATCAGTTTGTACATGAATATATTTGAATGGTTCATTTTGAATGTCATCAGATTGAATATGTAGAAGTTTGCATTTAAAAGCTGGAATGTAGGCAATTTGCAATGACCACATGAATGAAATGCAAGTTTCTGTATCATAATTGTTGTGGGTCAAGTCTGTCCAACAATGACATTTGTATTAAATGGGAATCATGGGTACAATGATTACAAGTGTGGGGATGTCGATGAGGCTTAGAGCGACTAGGAACATGCTTCGAAAGCAAGGAACCAAAGGTCACCTGATGATCGCCGAAGGTCGCCGACTCCTGGTAGCTGAGGTGAGCTTCCTGCGAGAGTAACAACTCGTTAGAAAGGTAGGGTTGGCTGTCAACCCGCAGTGTCTCCGATGTTCAAGTCAGTGAATGACTTGTATGGAATAATTCGAACATGCTGGATGATCTTAAGATAGATCGGCGTAGCGTGGCGAGCTTATGAGGAAGGCATGGATATATGAAGGATATCCGACCTTGAGTATGGAATTAGAGTTAGAGATTTAAACTGACAAACCACCTCCTTGGTGGCTGGAGGGGGTATTTATAGGGCTGAGAGTCGGTTGTTCGTTATCCAATCAGCTATTGAGTCTGCTTAACTGGAGCTCAAGTTGAGAAGTGATAGGTCGGCAGGGGTGTCAGAGATATTTATGCATTAATGGGTGTTAGACGGTGTCAGACACATTAATGCATTAATGGGAGACGTGATGGACGACCATCAATTTTCGCCCTTAACCTCTGGCATTAATGGGGGGCGTAGGTGGCCCTACGTCACCATGTCATGGATATTTATGTTAGGCCGCACATGGTTAGGGCCAAGCTCGGTGACCGAGCTTGGTGTCTTCGGACCGTCCGGCCGCGCTTCATGTTGGAGAGTAGGCGAGCTTCTTTTATTGACCCTGATGGCGAGCTTGCCGCTCGACGAGGCAAGCTTCCCAGTGTCGCGGCAACCTTCCCTTTGGGCTTCAAAATGAATGGGCCTTTATTATCTGGGCCGGCCCTAAGGCCACAACAATTGCCCCCGTCATTTGAGTTCGAAACGGCAAGCCCGACTCGGCTCAGATGACGTAGCACATTCTCATTGGATGAAGGCTGATCGACAGCATTTAATTCAAACTGACCGCCAGATCTCACAGGCCATGATGGCGATTCGAAGACGGGGGATAATTTGAGGCATCCAACCGCTCAGAGGGTGACACGTAGCTGACGTGATTGTAGGGAGAAGTCGAGGCGCCAGTCTCGCTTAGTTCTCGCCACGTGGCCCATAACCGACGGCTAGGATTGCTCGACTCTCACTATAAATAGAGACGGAGGGGCAGCAGGAGGGAGTTTTCTCCCGAATTTTCGAAATTTTCGTTTCCCCCGTCATTGTAAAGACAGTGTCCGTCGATTGTCGTCATTCGTTCACAACCGTCGGAGCTCTGTTCATCTTCCTTCTTCCTAGGTACTCTCTTGATCTGTCCATGCCTTCGTCTGCTTCTTTCGCTTCCAATTCTTTCATCGAGCAGTGGTTCGGCAAACTTGGTGAGGGCAGAGCCGTCGAATCGGAGCCGGTGGTGTCAGAGGAGCCGTCGATGTCTTGGTCGGATCAGTGGGAGGTAGACATAGCGATTGAGCATGTCACTGCCTTGTCGTCAGTGATCAGAAGGGACCTAAGAAAGGAAAGGCGCCCAGGTCGGCTGCCAAGGTTCCCAAGTGGCAGCGATGTCACAACTGCGGTCCCCGCAATGATCCTGGCCCAGATGTCTCAACTGTCGACCTTCACCATCCCCGAAATTCGCTCCAAGTTCATCTAGCCGCCCTACACAGTTCGCCTCCCTGAATTCAACGAGCGGGTTTGTTCTCCTAGGGATAACGAGGTCGGTATATACTACCCGATCATCGCCATGGGGCTTTGCTTCCTGCTCCACCCCTTCCTCCTCATCGTCCTTCACTTTCTCGAGCTCCCCCTCTTCAAATTGATGCCGAACTCCATCAGCTCGATGGTTGAATTTCTCATCCTCTGCTTCCACAGCTACATAAGTCCGACGCTACTACTCTTCCAATACTTTTATGAGGTATATAGGAAGGGGGCGTACTACTACGTCTGCACGAGGAGGGGTCGGCCTCTCGTCCTTGGTCTGCCGGGCAAAGTGCGGGACTAGAAGGAGAAGTTCGTCTTTATCTCAACGTCGATAGACTTGGCTTTGAGGTTGAACTGGGGGACATTGAATCCCTCTGTGAACGTCGAGGGAGTCCTAGAGGGGACAGACCTTGAGAGCACCCAGATCTTGGAGGAGATCCCCAGGGAGAGCAGAGACTTCAAGGGACTGGTCACGGACGAACAGATTGCCTATCACGTCTGGCTCGATGGTACTTTGAGCTTAGCGATCAACTTCTGATATGCTCACCCTAATATGTCTTCTTTTTGCAGGTGCGACCATGAGTCTTTCAATGGAGGAGATCATGAAGATGACGTGGGATGCGGTGTCCAAGGAGCCAATGACCAAGGGCAAGGGCAATCAGCACATGACCAAGAGCTCAATGTAGGTCGGGCAGAAGAAAAGCCAGAAGGAGACGGCTATCGCTCAAGCCGAGAAGGAGGAGTGGAGTAAGAAGTCGAGGAAGGACTCATCAACCTCGACCCGGTCGATTCTATGACTAACCTTACAGTCACTACGTCCCAGGGCCTGCCGATTGGTGCCATTACTACCATCCCCATCAGTTCAGATGTCCCTTCGTAACCTTCAGCTGGGTCGGCCAAAACAAGCCGGGCTGCAGTCGTGCGCTGGCGCTTCAGGTGTCTGCCATCCAGGCTGGGGAAGCCGGGCCACCCGAGCTGTAAGGCAGCAATCGCTACCTTCAAGTCGATGAAGGAGGAGGTCCTCGCCCTCTCGCCAGAGAAGATCGTCGTGCCACGCTACCCGGTGGGCACCCATGAGTCCGTCTTTGATGAGGCCAGGGTAGCGGCCTACCTGGCAAAGAATAGCACTCTGCTAAGGGATCGAGAGTCCCTGGCCAATACAGCCGTCTGGCATGGCATGCAGGTTTGTCGCTCCCTCTATTCACCTTGCCGGTCTTCCTTCTTTTTAGTTGTGCTTACGACTTTGGTTCCTTCTGTAGGCGGTCGCTGCACTGGTGTCCCTCCAGCGACACACGTCAGTGGCAAGCAAGGCCAAATCCGCCCTACCGAGGAAGGTGGCTGAGCTCAAGGCAGCCGAGGCGAAGCTGAAGACCGTTGGTGACAAGTTGGAGAAGGTCCGGGGGTACTATGCGACCCAGAAGGAGCAATTCACTGAGCTGGAGAAGGTCACTTTGGAGACAGAGAGGAGGGAAAGTGACGAGGAGGCCCAGAGGGTCTCCGTCGAGAACATCTTGGCCTCGGAGAGGGAAGCGGCCGCAAAGAAGACAGTCGAGCTTGAGCAGCAGGTCACCGACCTGGAGAAGATTGACCTAGACAAGGTCAAGGTTGAGACTGTCCACCAGTACGAAGTCCTGGAGCTCGTCCCTGCCCTGATGGTTATGAGGGCCAAGGGCATTACTGTGGGTCTGGAGGTCGGCCTCGAGAGGGTCAGGGTGAGGTTGGGGAAGCTCTACCCTAACCTGGAGATTGACTTCTCCGGCTTGTCGACGGCCTCAGATGACGAAGGGGAGGCTTCCCTTGCTGCAAGCACTGAAGGGGTAGAGACTCTAGCTAGCGACGACCAGGGAGGTGACCAGGCAGACTCCCAGGTCCCAGAAGGTGAAAACCGAGTCGAGGCACCGTAGTCTGGGGGCGTCAGTGTATGGCCGACCTTAAGGTCGGGCTTGGAATTTTTGTTGTAACCCTGAGTGTATATATAATGAATGAAGTTTGAAAATTTCTTTGCTTATTACCGTTGGTGTTTGTATGCATTGTGTCTTTGTATGTGTATGCCCCCATCATTTGGCATGGACGAGCTTAAGGTCGATGAGATGTAGAATGTTGTAGAGTTTAAGAGAAATCTTAGGAATGACCTCTGCAGGTCGGTTGGTGAAGTTCCTTTGTATCTCGAATGCACCCTTGGAGTATTTCAGGGGGTGGGAGCCTTGGATGTTCAGTCCGGAGGTCTTTGAGAGGGCGGGTTTGGACCGAAGCCCTTCCAGCACACCCCTGGGGCATCATGCATCCTTCACTCTGGTTTGGGTAGCGAGGTCCGGCCTGTAGCTAGGCTATGATCTGTCCCGGAGGTCTTCAGGCAGGTATTGGGCTGTAGCCGACCCCCCATCTTTGGGCAGGTATTGGGCCGTAGCCGACCCCGTGTCTTCGGGTGGGTATTGGGCCATAGCCGACCCCGCATCTTCGCTCTGGTTTGGATGGCAAGGTCCGACCTGTAGCTAGGCCACGATCTGCCCGGAGGTCTTCGGGTGGGTATTGGGCCGTAGTCGACCCCGCATCTTCGCTCGTGGCAAGGTGGATTGCTCCCAGTATGACTTTATCTACAAGGTCATCCCGTGAGAGCTTGGGTTTTGGGCGTATAGTCGACCTGTGACCTGTGATTTTCTCACAAAAGAAAGGGGCGAAGAATAGATAAGTCGGAATGTAACAACGAGTTAGAGATAGAGCGACCTGTGACTTTCTTTAGGGTCGTCTCGTGAGAGCTGGGGCTCTCGAAAGTTTACTCAACCTTCAAGAAGACGCTCTTAATATCGGAGCGGAGCTGAAATTTACATTAAGATAACTCATTGAGTGTTCAAACACAGAAATATTTATTGAATGTACAAACATAAAAACTTATAAGAAATATTTGAGCAAATGCTCAGCGTTCCATGGATGGGCTAGTTCCTCGCCCTCCATGGTTGCCAAAATATAGGTCGCTGGTCCCACAATGTTTGTTATTGTGTAGGGGCCTTCCCATTTGGCAGAGAGCTTTCATCGGTGGCCGATCTCCGGTCTGAAGGTTGCATCTCTGAGGACGAGGTCACCGACTCTGAAGCTCCGCTTCCTTACGCGGGAGTTGTAGTACCTCGCCATCCTCTGGCTATGCTTGATAAGGTTTGTTAGTACACGATCCCTTACCTCGTCGACGATCTCAATGTTGATGTCGATGCCCTCTTCATTTGCTTCTTCGTTGAAATACTGGAGCCGAAGGGATTCCTCACCGACCTCCAATGGGACGACGGCCTCCGCCCCATATGCTAGCATGAAGGGGCTCTCGCCAGTTGAATCTTTGTAGGTGGTGTGGTAGGACCAAAGGATGCTGGGTAGCTCGTCGGGCCAAGATCCAGGGGCACTACCGACCTTCTTCTTCAAAGGCTCAAGGATGCACTTGTTCGCTGCTTCAGCCAGACCATTGCACTGTGGATGCGCCACGGAGGTAAAGTGGTGGTTGATGCCCCAATCTGATAAGAAGCCTTTAAATTCTACGGAGTCGAACTGCTTCTCGTTGTCTGTCACTATGGAGCGGGGTACCACAAAGTGACATATAATTGACTTCCAAACGAAGTTCCTCATGTCCTTCCAGGTGATGCCCGTTAGTGGCTCCACCTCGATCCATTTGGTGAAGTAGTCAATGGCGATGACGAGAAACTTCCTTCCTCCAGTTGACATGAGGAACGGTCCGAGGATATCGAGACCCCACTTGGCAAATGGGACCGGGCTGAGAATCGAAATCAGGTCGACAGGCAGTGCAGTTGTATGTTTGAAGAATCTCTGGCACTCCTCGCACTGCTTGACATAGTTGGTTGCATCCTTCAGCATGGTTGGCCAATAGTAGCCCTGCCGGATTACCTTGTGCACCAGGTGCAGCCTCCGTAATGATTCCCGCAAAGCCCTTCGTGTATCTTGCGGACGACCTCCTCCGCCCTTCTTGGCCCAAGGCATTTTAGATAGGGCAAGACGTCATACCTTGTGCGGTGCTTTCGGTAGAGCATGCCACCGAAGATCACGAATGTCAAGGCCCGCCTCTCAATCTTTCGTGCCTCCAGCCTGTCTTCTGGTAGGGCTCCGGTCTCAAGGTAGGCAATGATCGGGCTCATACATGACTGCTCCAGGTCGACGCACAGTAGCTCGCCCTCCTCTAGGCTTGGTGTCAGCAGGTTCTCGATGTAGATAGCTTTTCCAATCTCGGCAGGAGAAGAGGATGCCAGCTTTAAGAGGGCGTCGGCCCGGAGGTTGTTTGACCTTGGCAGATGCTGGACCGTTGCCTTTCTGAATTTGAGTAGATCGACACGGGCGCACTTCAGGTACAGCTTCATTAGATCCCCCTTGCTTCGAAGCTGCCTTCAATTTGCTGGATGACGAGCCTTGAGTCACTGATCAGCAGTACATTAGTCGTCCCAAGCGCTCGACAGAGCTTCAGCCCGTTGATGGCAGCCTCATACTCCTCTACATTGTTGGTCACTGAGAAGTTGAAGTGGAATGTGTATTCCAGTTGGCTTCCATACAGGGTTTCTATTACAATGCCAGCTCCGCTTCCCGACCCCATGGGTGATCCATCGATGTGGATGACCCACAGCTCGCCTTTGGAATATGCGAAAGTTGATAGAGAATTCTCGTCGGTGAGCCGCTGCTGTTGAGTGTTTGGCCGATCATCGGGCGGGGCTTCGCCACTCTCTTTAAGAGTGCACTCTGCTACGAAGGCTTCGAGTGCCTGACCTTTAATCGCCGCCCTAGGCTTATAGATGATGTCAAACTCACTGAGCTCGATGCTCTAATTCAGCATTCAGTCTGATCTCTTCAGCCTCCTCAGATTCTTTTCAAGTGGCGAGTTGGTGTAGACGATAATAGAGTGCGCTTAGAAGTAGGGCCGGAGCTTCCTCGCCGTCAGAGTCAGGCAATAGGCAAACTTCTCGATGGGGCTGTAGTGGGTCTCTGCCTCATGGAGCATGCGACTTGCATAGTAAACCGGCCTTTGGATGCCCCTGTCCTCTTTTACTAGGACCGAGCTGACGGCTTCTTCAGTGGTGGCGAGATAGAGGCCGAGTCGCTCTCCTTCCTCTGGATTTACGAGCAACGACGGGCTCTGACGATAGGCTTTGAGTTTGCCAAAAGCTTGGGCGCAGGATTCGTCCCACTCGACCTCCTTCCTTATTCCCTTCCTCTCATCGAGGGCCTTTCGTAGAATCTTGAAGAACGGGAGGGACCTCTCGACGGACTTTGATAGGAACCTCCCCAGTGCGGCAATCCATCCATTCAGCTTCTGTAAGTCTCTGATGGTCTTTGGTTCGCCCATGGTGATGAGAGCTGATATCTTGTTGGGGTTGGCCTCGATTCTTTGCTTGGTGATCATGAAGCCGAGGAACTTTTCAGACTGGATGTCGAATATGCACTTCGCTGGGTTGAGCCACAGGTTGTAGCGTTGCACCTTCTAAAAGATCTCCTCAAGGTCGACGAGGTGATCCTCGGGCTTCTTTAACTTGACCAGCATGTCATCGATGTAGACCTCCAGATTTTTTCCGACCAGGGGGTGAAAGATTTTGTTTGCCATCCGTAGATAGGTCGCTCTGGCGTTCTTGAGTCCTAATGGCATCTTTTTGTAGCAGAACGTCCCCGGTCGGTGATGAACGACGTCTTATCCTTGTTGTGGGTCGCCATCTAGATTTGATTGTAGCTTGAGAAGGCATCCATGAAGGTCAGTAGTGTAATGCCCTACCAGCTACTGCACAAGTACTAGAGGGGGGGTGAATAGTACTTTAAAATAATAAGGCGTATAATTCCAAATTAAATTGCACACAACTACCAAATCAATTTGCGGAAGCTTAAATTGAATGACAACAATGAAATTAACAATGCTAACAAACGATGTTAATGGGTTCGGATCCACCCAAGTCTCCCCGACTTGTTCCCAGTGATCCTACGTCCCAACCACCCGGATCCCCTCCGGATACTTGAGTTAGAAACCCTAACTCAAGATTTCCACTATGAATATCTTGTGAAAAACCTTCACAAGATCAAATCATACATGCAATGGCAAAGTGAATCCCACAACCCGGGATCACAAACTTCTCTCACAACCGAGAGAGCCAACCAGCAATATAAAAGAGTTTAGATGAAATAAATACTCTTACCACAAAATCCTATACCTTGAGTTTTTCTTACCCAATAGGTGGAATGAAGGATTTGAGGAAGATGAAGTTACCAAAACCTAGCACCAAGGAAATGACCAGCAATGGGTGCCTAGGGTTGATTTGGAAACTTGAATCAAGCAATAGCTTGAAGAGCTCACCAAGAACAAACTTCTCTCTAGATCTAGAAATGAGAGAGAATGGGTTTCTTGTGAGGAAGAGAGCTTTAGATTTGAGGGAGAATGGCTATCTCTTTAGAACTCAATGAATCTCTTAATGGCAGCTCTAACCTAGATAGAAATGACCTAGGTTCGTATTTATAGGAACCCAAAAACACCAGTTAGGTCATTCACCAACGGATAGAAATCTGTGAGACTTAGTCGGTCAAAGAACAATCACTGACCGACTAGTTCATCAACTAGTCGGTCAGCCAAACAACGTGGACCGACTAAGAGTAGATCTGAGAAGAGATAGAATTTCAGACCTAGAAATCTAGTCGGTCCAAGAATACTTTCTTACCGACTAGTTTCACAACTAGTCGGTCAGACAGTGAACGTAGACCGACTAAGAGGCAAAATGAAATAGTCTGAAGGCAAGTTGACTTAGTCGGTCCAAGAACAAAAGTTGACCGACTAGATTGTCAACTAGTCGGTCACCAAACGTTCTTAGACCGACTAACGGTAAACAGTAGATTAGGAGAAATTTAGAGTGAACAGTAAGTCACAACTAGTCGGTCAAAGAAGCATCACTGACCGACTAGTTCACAAACTAGTCGGTCGGTGAGTCAACGTAGACCGACTAACTGTAAACAGTAAAGTCCAAGAAATTAAGGAATCAAACTAGTCGGTCCAAGAACAGTTGCCGACCGACTAGATCACCATCTAGTCGGTCAGTTCTTGTTCTTATACCAACTAACATGCACAAACAAATCCGAATCGAAGCGCGACGCTTCGAGAAAGTTAGAATGAACTTGTGCAAGGATCCTAGAGCTATGTAAAGAGCGTAATGAAGATAGAAACGTAAGATATACTCAAGGCTTAACATTCTATCAATCGAGACTAAAAGCCTATAAATAAAACCTTAATAAACGGTCTTTGAGAGCTTCGATTGAATCTTCATAACTTCCAAAACGGCGCAAGAGCTTCAACAAAGCTTTAGGCATGAATACGAGCTTTTGGAAGTGTTGAGATGTCGCTTTGAATATTCTCGTGAAATTGGCGACGATCTCCAATACCGCGCTCACAAATTGTTAGTTCATGAATTATTTATGTTTGCTCATCATCCAAAACCAAATCCGGGGAGTCCAATATTCAACATTCTCCCCCTTTTTGGTGATGACAAACCAACATAAATAATAATCAAAAATAGTAATTCAAATGAAAAATACTTACTCCCCCTGCATTGATGACACGTTAATTCCAAATTGAATATAAATGAATTGCATCAAGCAGACGAGTAAGATAAATAAAGTGAATTGATTTTTGAAATATCGGATTTTGAAAATCCTTATATGTATCTTAACTCCCCCTGAATCTAACATATCAAACTAGATTCTTGGAAATTGAGTTATTTTCATTTGCGCTATTTATTATCATTATCTCTCCCCCTTTGGCATTATCCCAAAAAAGGGGGGGCATACAACGACAACAATTAGGAAATGTAAAATCCAACATCGGGAGTCGTAGACAAAGACAATGGACCAACTTGACACCTAGGGAAAAATTGTGGAAATCAAAACAAGGTGTGCCAAATTATCCATTATTAAAAAAAATCAACGATAATCAAAATCATCAAAAATACCAAATGTTTATTCATTTCTTGAATAAAGAAACATACTCTTCAATATTCAATATTCTTGGTTAAATTTGTGCATGGAAAACAATTCTATATAATTATAGAATTTAAATCTATTTAACCAAGTTTGCATGCGACGAGCGACGAAATCACATTTCATATGCATTCAACGAATATTCAAATGTGCATGACGAATTAAGATAAAGACAACGACGATGTATATATAAAAATGATAACATCAAGAGTACATCCAAGAAGATATCAATACATCAAAATACAACATACCCATCAAGAAGAAATACATCATCATCCTCATCCTCATCAAAATAAATACTACAACAACGACAACATCCAAAATATATCAAAACATCATAACCCTCATACTCAATCCTAACCCAAAATACTCTCGCAAAGATATATCATCCAAAGCGTATATGGAGAGTCCTCGGAACAACGATCACGAGGAGGAGGCTGGATCTGCAGCGTCCGTGGGTCCAGTCGACGGAGTGGACTCAGGATCTGCAGGGAGTAGAGGAGTCTCAACAGATGGAATCGTCGGGGCAGGAGTCGAGATCTCAGCAACATGCTCAACAGCAGCAAGGGTCTCGACAGCAGAAGTGTCAACTGGAATATCAACAGGCTCAGCAACAGGGTCAGCAGCAGGCTCAGACGACTGAAGTGCTGAAGCAGAAGGCTCTGGAGCACCGGAAGTGGTGCAAACTCCAGGACCAGAAGAGGTAGTACCAGCAGCAGCAGCAGCAGCAGTGGCCTCAGCGCCACGGGCAAAAGAAGTAGCAAGCACGTCAAGCTCCTCATCGTCCATCTCCTCGGCCTCAGACACCGAAGGAGGAAGATCAATCCCCATCATACGTGCCATACGGCAGACTACCTCCTCAATACGAGCCAAACGGGAGTCGTGCTGACGAAGTAGGCGTACGACATCGTCCAAAGTAGCAGGGGAAGAGGAGGCTGCAGCAGCTGACGGAGAAGACTGAGATGCAGATGCGGTAGACCTCTGCACGTGACGAAGTGCCGCTAGAGATTTCTTCACGGCCGTCGCGTTCAGAGGCGTACCCAAAGGACGCTCATCGTCAGGAGGGAGAGGAACTCAGAAATGACGAAATACGAGGGTCAACAAGCAGGGGTATGGAATGTGCGCAGACTTATTGGTCTTGCGTATACACTCGAAAGAATCCATCTTATCGAGTATCACGCGAGCCCAATTTATCTCGCACCCCAAGAAAAGAGCGTATATGAGCTTCAAAAAAGGCTGAGATGGGAGTGAAGAGGATCCATACTTCGGGAGAAGACAAGACTTCAAAATAAGGTTAAGAACCCACGCATTCGGCTTAAAGGATTTCGAAGGAATACCAATGAATGCGGAGGGGATAACCTGGAAAATCTCAGAAAGAACAGTCTGATCCAAGGAAGAGATATCGTCTACGGAAATGTCCGAGGGGAGGAGACCACACGACGCACACCCAAGGATCTCCCCCAAGATTTCTGTCGTGAGAACTATAGGAGTTCCCAAGACAGTCGTCTCAATGGAGTGGCTGGCGTCGTACTGGCCTCGAATACGGTTGGCATAGAACAGTTTCACGAGGCGAGGGTAAGGTTTTGGGTTGGCCTTGGGGTCGTATCAGAGATAATCAATAAGACCACTATAAGACAGAAGATCAGCAAGGCCGAGAAAATCAGAGAACTGAACGTAATGCTCTAACAACAGTGGACAGTGCTCTATACGGTTGTACGCGGCGAGACACTGAGGGTCATCGCGGCACAACGATATGTCTACACCGCCAACTGGCATAGGAGCTTTACCCTTGGCATTACGGGTCTTCGGAGGTGGAGTGGGTTCCCTAGTAGGCTCATCCTCTGGGATAAAATCAATGTCGGAATCGGGAGGAGTAGCCGGAGTGTGAAGTAAGGGCTTTTTGGTTTTGGACTTACGGGGCTTGACGGACGCAGTCCTAGGCTTCTTAAGAGGGGGCGACGATGGAGAGGCTTGGGTAGACTTGGCACGACGCTTAGGCTTCGGGGGATTCCTAGGTTCCGAAGGTTGTTCTACGGTCATAGGAGAGGCCCCGGAAGAGGCGATAGGAATTCGAGTCTTAGCCATAGCACTACGAGCACAAGCAATCGAAGATTAGGTCACTAACAACCTAGAGATCACAAGCTAACAACCCTAGAAATCAAGAAATTCGAAAATCACAAGCCCTAGGTTAGAAATTGAAACCCTAGGATCTAGAGCTTGAAATCAAGGAGAGACAACCCTAGAATAGGAAATCGACCTAGGAGAGGGAGGGAGATACCTAGGAGGTGGAGTCGACGGCGGCGGATGGCGGCGATCGACGGAGAAACGGCCGGAAGACGAAGGGTTTCGAGTTGAGGGTTTGGGGTTTTCGGGCTGGAGCAAGTGAGAAGACCGACTAAATGAGAATTTAGTCGGACGTGATCGAGTATAAGTCGGTCGGGAAGCGAAAAGACTCAACTGCCCTAACACACTTAGTCGGTCACAGTTCAAGCACTGACCGACTAGATTACGATCTAGTCGGTCGGTCAATGAGCCTGAACCGACTAAGTCGAAACAGAGGCACAGAGGGATTTTTAGGGCAAAATCTAGTCAGTCGCAGTATACTTACTGACCGACTAGTTTTCAATCTAGTCGGTCGGAAAGTGTACTATGACCGACTAACGAAAGAAAATGATAGGAGATGGATATTTGCTTGATCTAGTCGGTCTGAGTTCATTTGCTGACCGACTAGATGAGCATCTAGTCGGTTGACAAGTGAACTGAAACCAACTAGAAGAGTCCAAAAGTAGAAATTTGATTTCTCTTCACAAACCACTTGGATGAAACATCCTAAATCACTCATTAGTCATCTAAATTACCCCATAAAACATCGAAATCTTAAATACGACTTTCAAATGCGAATTCGATCATAAATTCAAATGAATCACATAAAATTCCCAAAAATTCAATAAATCTAGCATGAATGAAATATCGCGAAATATATTAGCATGCAAGATGATTGAATTAGATATGAATCCTATATCTCGGATTCACCCATAATCCCCAATTCTCGACGCAACCGCACAAAGGAGTCCTCCTTTAGGGGTTTCGTGAAAATATCGACGATTTGCTTTTGGGTTTCAACGTACACTAATATGATGTCCTTTTTAGCAACATGATCATCTAAGAAATGGTGTCGGACATCTATGTGTTTCGATCGGGAATGGTGCACCGGATTCTTTGAAAGACAAATAGCACTTTGGTTATCCACCATGATAGGGCTAGTATCACAATGAATACCAAAATCCTTCAATGTGTGTCTCATCCAAAGAACCTGGGCACAAGCGGCACCGGCGGCAATGTATTCCGCCTCGGTGGTTGATAGTGATACCGAATTCTGCTTCTTGGAAAACCAAGAGACAAGAGAATTTCCTAGAAAATGGCAAGTGCCACTAGTACTTTTCCTGTCGGATTTGCATCCCGCATAATCAGTGTCACTATATGAGACTAACTCATATGTGCTAGATTTCGGATAAAGTAATCCAAAATCTAAAGTGTAACTTAGATAGCGAAAAATACGTTTAACCGCTACTAAGTGAGAATCCTTAGGTTGAGACTGATAACGAGCACATATACATACGGCAAACATAATATCGGGCCTACTCGCGGTAAGATAAAGTAAGCTACCTATCATACCTCGATATAGACGAATGTCTACATCTTTTCCGCCCGTATCTTTATCAAGATGCGTAGTCGTGCTCATTGGAGTCTTTTTCCCAGAGGCATTCTCCATTCCAAATCGCTTTAGCAACTCCACCGTGTACTTCATTTGGTGGATGAAGATTGCATCGTTCAATTGGCGAATTTGGAGACCTAAGAAATATTTGAGTTCGCCCATGTGGCTCATCTCAAATTGTTCCTTCATAACATTAGAAAACTCTTCGCAAAGAGCGAAGTTAGTAGCACCGAAAATGATATCATCAACATAAATTTGAACTAATAAAATATCGTTATTCACATGCTTAATAAAAAGTGTAGAATCGGCTTCGCCCATTTTAAAATTCAAATCCAAAAGAAAATTCTTTAGGCGATCATACCAAGCTCGAGGAGCTTGTCTCAAACCATAAAGAGCTTTCTTTAGTTTAAAAACGTGATTTGGAAATTTTTTATTTATGAAACCCGGAGGTTGAGAAACGTAAACTTCCTCAACGACATCTCCGTTTAAAAATGCACTTTTAACATCCATTTGAAATAATTTAAAATTCTTATGGCATGCAAAAGACAAAAGTAATCTAATTGATTCTAATCTAGCTACCGGAGCGAAAGATTCTTCGAAATCGATACCTTCCTCTTGACGATAGCCTTGAGCTACTAACCGAGCTTTGTTCCGGACGACGACTTGGTTTTCGTCGGTTTTGTTCTTGAAGATCCACTTTGTCCCTATGACGGTGTGGTTCTTCGATGGTAAAGGAACAAGCTCCCAAACTTCATTTCTCTCGAATTGAATGAGCTCCTCCTCCATGGCTAAGATCCAAGCGCTATCTTCGCATGCTTCATTAATATTCTTTGGCTCTATCGATGAGGCAAAGGCACAATTTGCGAAGTGGTGGACTTGCGATCTCGTCTTGACACTATCTTGAATATTGCCAATGACTTGCTCATGGGGATGGTCACGAACGGTATGAAGCCGTTTGGGAATACCTTGATCACTAGGAACATTCTCAACAACTTCATTAGTTGGGTTAGTCTCAATAGAATCAATAGAATCATTAGACTTAGAATTATCAAATGAATCACATAAAACATCCAAAGAATCATTATCATTTGAAATTCTAGTTGGAACAAATCCTTCATTAAATGAGACATGAAGCGACTCCTCGATCGTTGAGGTTCGTTTGTTGAATATCCGGTAGGCTTTGCTACGCGAAGAATATCCGACAAAAATCCCCTCATCGGATCTTGGATCGAATTTGTCCAAACTACCATATGTGTTCTTAATAAAACATTTCGAACCAAAAACTCGAAAATGTTTAACTTGAGGCAACCTACCAAACAACAATTCATAACAAGTTTGTTTAGTGCCGGGCCTCAAAAGTATTCTATTAAACACATAGCAAGCGGTGTGTACCACTTCCGCCCAAAATTGATGGCCAAGTTGGCTATCATCAAGCATAGTGCGAGCACATTCCACTAGCGTCCTATTCTTTCTCTCAACTACACCATTTTGAGGAGGTGCACGAGGGAAAGAGAATGTGTGAGTAATACCAACTTCATCACAAAATGTCTCAAAAGACTCATTCTCAAATTCACCTCCATGATCACTATGAATAGTGACAATGGTGGTTCCTAAGAGATTTTGTACTTTCTTAACAAAAATTGTGAAGTTTTCAAAAGCTTCATTTTTATTACACAATGAAAATACCCAAGTAAATCTTGAATAGTCATCTACGATGACAAGTCCATACCTTGCATTTCCTAAGGAAGCTACTCTAGTTGGCCCAAATAAATCTAGATGTAATAGCTCTAGCGGCCGTTTAGTAGAGATGCTTTTCTTAGGTTTAAATGAAGATTTAGGAAGCTTGCCGCGTTGACAACAATCACAAAAACTTTTCTTTTCAAAAACAAGCTTCGGAAAACCTTTAATAGAATTCAATTTTGAAAGCTTATATAGTGTTCCAAAGTTCACATGTCCAAAGCGTCGATGCCATAAGTGTTTTTCACTTGTGTTGGCAACGAGACATTGTTCATATGACTTAGGAAGATCCAAAATATAAATGTCTTTACGACGAGTTCCGGAAAATAATAATTTTTCATTATCTTTTCTTAAAATATGACACAATCCTTTCGCAAAGCTAACTTTGTAACCTTTGTCACAAAGTTGGCTTATTGAAATAAGATTATGATTTAAACCACTAACAAGATAAACATCACTAATTAATGGTTTAGAAGGGTTACCGACTTTACCAACACCTATGATGGTTCCGCTCTCGTTGCCTCCAAATACGACGCGGTTTCCATTCGCAATGGGAACCACTCCGGAGAGCAAACGAGCGTCACCCGTCATGTGTTTGGAACACTCGCTATCGAGTATCCAATTCCCTTTGGAGCTAAATTTAAATTTGTTGCTCCTTCCCTTTTTCGTTTCCTTGAGTACCTAAAGATAGACAATTTCATATCATGGTACCCAAGGTCATTGGGTCCAAGGGATTAGACCTTTGGAAACCAAGTCCAAGTGGACTTAGACTTCCCCACATAATTCTTACTATGCACAACATCCGAAAAATAAGCATTCATATACATTTGTTTTTCGTCCATGCTTGTGTCCTTTGGGCTCCAAATAGTGAAGATTTTGGGAGCCATCATCCTATTGGGTGCATGCATACAACGTTGATTTCTACGTGATGCATGTTGTGGATAGGCATACGGGACATGATGGAATGGTGCACGATGAGAATTATTCATATGATGAGGTGGGTGTACATATGCATGTGAGGGAACACGTGCGTGAGGGTGTCTCACTTGGTGTGCACGTGCCCGAGAATGTGTTGCATAAAAATCATCATATGTGTGAGACGGTGGAGTAGGACGTGTGTTCCTACGTGGCATGTTATTGGTGTACATGTAGGCATGCCCCTTCTTTGGAGGTCCACCCAATGTGGGTTTCTTTCCGAAAGAGGGTGTGGACGAGGTGGAAGCACCATTGGAAGATGAACTTCCAATAGAGTGTTTGCTCCCACTCGTTGAGGCTTCGGAAGTTGGCCTAACAAAAGTAGTGACCGACTTGGATGAATTTCCCATCATATACCCCAAGCCAATGTGGTGTTTGGCCGGAAGTAAATCTTTTAGGATATTATCCAAATGGCCTTTACCCTTGTTGAATTCGTTGATTCGGCCCAATGTGTTCTCATATTTCTCTTTGAGAGAACGCAAAGAAGTATCCAAATTGGATACTTGCGATATGAGCACATAAACACGAGATTTAAGATTCTCGTTCTCAATACTCAAAGTCGAGTTTTGAGAAGTTAAATCCGCTATCTCATGTTCTTCCGCATCCTCAATGCTAACATGTTCAAGTTTCGATTTGAGATTTACAATCTCATTTCTTAACTCTTCAACAACGGTGTCGTTGTTGGTGATGATATTCTTAGGCGATGTTTGAATGCTAGCTAGGCCATCTTTTACCTTAGTATATCTATTTACTAGCTTAGTGTATTTTGACCATAGTTGAGTGTTAGCATCCCTAAGATCATCCATCGTTACCTCATCGCTTTCTTCATCACTATCATCGAAAGAGGAGGATCCTTGATCGTGCTCCTCTCTTGCCATGAAGCACATGTGTGCTTGCTCCACTTGCTCATCATCCGACTCTCCGCTTGAGGAATCCTCGGAGTCGGTGAAGGTAGCTCCGACAAGTCCCTTCTTGTTTCCTTTCGTGTACTTCTTGGACTTGTCATACTTTGGCGCCTTCCACTTCTCCTTTTGCTTGTTTTGAGGACAATCCGCTTTGATGTGTCCTGGCTTATTGCATTTAAAGCACAAAGGTGGAGAGGCGTTAGTAGAAGTAAACTTAGATTTTTGTTTGAAGTTACCCTTTCGGAAGAAGCGATTGAACTTCTTTGCCATGAGTGCAATGGATTCCATGTCCATTTCTTCTTCCGAGTTCTCATCATCGGTAGAGGTGGATGAAGCCGCCTTGAATGCAATCGCCTTTTTCTTAGGCGCATCTAGGTTCAAATAGGACTTCATCTTTTCTTGTAACTTCACCTTGCTATCTTTGCGTACCTCGTATGACATCAAAGTACCCATTAGTTGAACTACGGTATATTTGTTCATGTCATTACCTTCCTCGATGGCGAAGGTACGTTTTTCCCAAGAAGAGGGAAGTCCTTCAATAAGCTTTAAGCACTTCTCCTTTTGAGTGTAGGTCTTGCCGAGGGCCTCTAACTCGTTTATTATGTCAACGAAGCGAGCGTAATATTCTTTCATCTTCTCGCCCTGTTGCATATGAAACATTTCGTAATCTTTGGTTACGACTACGAGTTTAGAGTCTCTTACCCTACTCGTCCCTTCATGAAGAATGAGGAGGGAGTTCCAAATTTGATATGCACTCTTACATGTGCATATCTTATTGAAATCCTCGGGCTCCAATGCGCATTGCAAGGCGTTCATTGCCTTGGCATTGCTTACCTCCGCGGCGACCTCCGCGGTAGTCCATTTCTCAAAATCTTCTTCTTCGGGTTCAATATACTCCTTCATTGTAGTTCTCCATAAAGATGCACTTCGGAGGAAGGTTTCCATCCGACACTTCCAGTACCCGTAGTTGGTACCGTTGAAGAATGGAGGCCTCGTAGAGGAATGTCCTTCCATCATGGAAGATGCTCCTTCACGGTTCCTGAAGGTGTCATAGTTGGAAGGTGGACGCACGGTCTTGTTGTCGTTGGCAGACATAGCTAAGTATCTGGCTCTGATACCAAATGTAATGCCCTACCAGCTACTGCACAAGTACTAGAGGGGGGGGGGTGAATAGTACTTTAAAATAATAAGGCGTATAATTCCAAATTAAATTGCACACAACTACCAAATCAATTTGCGGAAGCTTAAATTGAATGACAACAATGAAATTAACAATGCTAACAAACGATGTTAATGGGTTCGGATCCACCCAAGTCTCCCCGACTTGTTTCCGGTGATCCTACGTCCCAACCACCCGGATCCCCTCCGGATACTTGAGTTAGAAACCCTAACTCAAGATTTCCACTATGAATATCTTGTGAAAAACCTTCACAAGATCAAATCATACATGCAATGGCAAAGTGAATCCCACAACCCGGGATCACAAACTTCTCTCACAACCAAGAGAGCCAACAAGCAATATAAAAGAGTTTAGATGAAATAAATACTCTTACCACAAAATCCTATACCTTGAGTTTTTCTTACCCAATAGGTGGAATGAAGGATTTGAGGAAGATGAAGTTACCAAAACCTAGCACCAAGGAAATGACCAGCAATGGGTGCCTAGGGTTGATTTGGAAACTTGAATCAAGCAATAGCTTGAAGAGTTCACCAAGAACAAACTTCTCTCTAGATCTAGAAATGAGAGAGAATGGGTTTCTTGTGAGGAAGAGAGCTTTAGATTTGAGGGAGAATGGCTATCTCTTTAGAACTCAATGAATCTCTTAATGGCAGCTCTAACCTAGATAGAAATGACCTAGGTTCGTATTTATAGGAACCCAAAAACACCAGTTAGGTCATTCACCAACGGATAGAAATCTGTGAGACTTAGTCGGTCAAAGAACAATCACTGACCGACTAGTTCATCAACTAGTCGGTCAGCCAAACAACGTGGACCGACTAAGAGTAGATCTGAGAAGAGATAGAATTTCAGACCTAGAAATCTAGTCGGTCCAAGAATACTTTCTTACCGACTAGTTTCACAACTAGTCGGTCAGACAGTGAACGTAGACCGACTAAGAGGCAAAATGAAATAGTCTGAAGGCAAGTTGACTTAGTCGGTCCAAGAACAAAAGTTGACCGACTAGATTGTCAACTAGTCGGTCACCAAACGTTCTTAGACCGACTAACGGTAAACAGTAGCTTAGGAGAAATTTAGAGTGAACAGTAAGTCACAACTAGTCGGTCAAAGAAGCATCACTGACCGACTAGTTACAAACTAGTCGGTCGGTGAGTCAACGTAGACCGACTAACTGTAAACAGTAAAGTCCAAGAAATTAAGGAATCAAACTAGTCGGTCCAAGAACAGTTGCCGACCGACTAGATCACCATCTAGTCGGTCAGTTCGTGTTCTTGTACCAACTAACATGCACAAACAAATCCGAATCGAAGCGCGACGCTTCGAGGAAGTTAGAATGAACTTGTGCAAGGATCCTAGAGCTACGTAAAGAGCGTAATGAAGATAGAAACGTAAGATATACTCAAGGCTTAACATTCTATCAATCGAGACTAAAAGCCTATAAATAAAACCTTAATAAACGGTCTTTGAGAGCTTCGATTGAATCTTCATAACTTCCAAAACGACGCAAGAGCTTCAACGAAGCTTTAGGCATGAATACGAGCTTTTGGAAGTGTTGAGATGTCGCTTTGAATATTCTCGTGAAATTGGCGACGATCTCCAATACTGCGCTCACAAATTGTTAGTTCATGAATTATTTATGTTTGCTCATCATCCAAAACCAAATCCGGGGAGTCCAATATTCAACAAGTAGCCTGTACCCTGAGGCATTATCCACCAGGTGGTCGATCCTTGGCAGCATGAAGCTATCTTTTGGGCATGCCTTGTTTAGGTCGGTGAAGTCCATGCACATTCTCCATTTGCCAATGGGCTTCTTCACCATCACCACATTAGTGAGCCAATCAGGGTAGCTCACTTCTCTGATGGACTTGGCCTCAAGGATACGCTCTACCTCATCACCCACAGCCCGTATTTTCTCTCCCCCTGCACTCCACTTCTTCTGTCGGACTGGGAGAGCTTTTAGATCGACATGTAGTTCATGGGTAATCACCATCGGGTCAGCTCCAGGCATGTCCGAGGGCGACCATGCGAAAATGTCCGCATTCGTCCTAAGGAGGTTGACTAACCATGCCTTCAGCTCTGCGGGTAGCTTCATGCCAATCGACACAGTCTTCTCCGCTTCCTCTGCCATTGGTACCTCCTCTACGTCCTCCAACGGAGCTGGTCGTTGATAAGAGAAGTCCTCCTGACTGTCAAGTAGGTCGATCGACAGGGCTTGCTCAGACTTCTTGTGTTTGGTGGAGCCGACATAGCAGCTCCGTGAGAGCTTTTGGCATCCCCGCACTTGCCCCACCCAATGCGGAGTCTAGAATTTCACCATTTGATGCAGCAGCAAGTGGAGAGCTTCAACTGCAGTCATGTTAGGCCGCCCAATGATGCTGTTGTATGCTGAGACGACGTCATCAACGACGAACTGCATCATTCGAGTGACGACCTTCGGCCCCAAGGTGATGGGCTGGGCGATTACTCCGACAATTGGCACCGAATGGCCGGTGAAGCCGACAATCGGGCCCAAGAAAGGCTTCAGCTTTGCCTCGTTCAGTCCCATCTTCTGGATCGTGGACAAGAACAAGATGTCGCACGAGCTGCATGTGTCGACCAGAAGTCTGCTCACGATAGCTGGCCCTACGAGAGCTTCGATGACAATGGTGTCTTCATGTGGCAGCTCGACCCCCTCCAGGTCGTTATCAGAGAAGGAGATGGGGGGACGAGCTACCCTTCTCTGCTTTGCCCCTGTGTTGATGCCCACCATCATAACTTGTCGGGAATAAGTCTTCCTTGCCGATGCTGATTTGCCACTTTGGGCCGGCCCGTCGCAAAATACATCCACGTGTATGATCGGCTCGGGCCTATGGTGGGCCACTTGCTCGGTGTCGTGGGTTGTCTGAACAGCCCATATGGTCGCTCCTCCATCATGGCCCGGTCTTCCATGGTCGATGAATCTCCGGAGATGTCCGTCTTGAATCATCCGTTCTATATCCTTCTTCAGGTTTTAGCACTCATCGGTATAATGGCTGTTGCGGGTCAGATCTGCCAACAATGAGATTTATTTGTTAATGGGAATCACGGGTACAATGATTATAAGTTTTTGGCTAATGGTGAGGTTTGCATGGCTCAGAACTAGCTTTGAAGGTGAAGGGTTCAAGATCGCATGAAGGTCGCCGAAGGTCACCGTCTCCCGGTAGCTGAGGCGAGCTTCCTGCGAGAATAGCAATTCGCCAGAAAGGCGGGGCTGGCTGTCAGCTCGTAGCCTCTCCGATGCTTAAGTCAGTGAGTGACGTGAAATGCATGCATCGGACATGCTTTGCGATCTTAAGACAGATCGATGAAGCATGGCAAGCTTATGAGGAAGGCACAAATATCTGGAAGATATCTGACCTTTAATATGGGAATAAGTTAGAGGTTTTAATTGACCAACCCCCTCTATGGAGGCATGAGGGGGGTATTTATAGGGCTGAGAGGTGGTTGTTGGCCATCCTGTCAGCTGTCGAATCAACCCAGCTGGCACTCCAGTGGTGAAACGATAGGTTGGCAAGCTGTGTCAGGCAAATTTTCTGCATTAATGGTGTTAGGTGGTGTCAGGTGCATTAATGAGACACGATGGGCAGCCATCAGTTCTCACCCAAAACCTCTGGCATTAACGGAGGGGAGGTGAGCACACGTCACACTGTCAGAGATATTTACGACTGGCCGCCCTTAGGGGAGAGCCAAGCTCGGCTCCTCCGGACGGTGCTTCTTGTTGGAGGGTATATGAGCCTATCCTCGAGACGTCGAGCTTGATGGTCGGACGGGCGAGCTTCTCTGGTTTACCTTGGAGGCGAGCTAGTGGTGAGCTTCCCTGGATTGAGGCGGTCTTCCGCTCGGGTTAATGCCCCTTCCGGGGGTTGGTGAGGTGCTCGCTTGGGCCCCTAGTGCATACGGGCCTCAATTACATGGGCTGGCCTTAAGGTCGTAACAATTGCCCCCTAACAGTTGGTGTGGGTGATCTTCGACCAGAGGAGACACTGAATGTTGAGTAGACACATTAGAAAATTTTTAGAGAATCTCTTCGTACCTTTTGCTTGGTAGCGAGCTTCGTAAGCCTGGGTGACCTATCGGGGGTGCAGCTCATAAGCCTACCCCGGAGTTTGAGCGTGGCGAGGTTCTTTGTAGAGATAGATCGCCTTCGGGGTCTTTTGGGGGCGCTTCAAGTGTCTTGCCCCGGATCTTTGGTTGGTGCAAAGTAGCTCGCTTCCTTCCCCGGTATGGTCAGCAAAGTCCGACGCGCTATGAGTAGCTGCACCGCGACCTGCTCCGGAGGTCTTCCTGAGGGAAAGTTTCGGGCCGAAGCCCTTCCTACATAGCCCCTGTCAGGCTTGGTTAGCGAAGTCTGGCATGCTATGGGTAGCTACACTGTGACCTGCCCTGGAGGTCTTCCTGAGGGCGAGTTTCGGGCCGGAGCCGTTCCTACATAGCCCTTGTTCGGTTTGGTTAGCGAAGTCCGGCACGCTATGGGTAGCTGCATCGCGACCTACCCCGGAGGTCTTCCTGAGGGAGAGTTTCGGGTCAGAGCCCTTCCTACATAGCCCCTGTCCAGTTTGTTTTGTGAAGTCCGGTACGCTATGGGTAGCTGCACCACGACCTGCCTCGGAGGTCTTCCTGAGTGCGAGTTTTAGGCCGGAGCCCTTCCTACATAGCCCCTGTCTGGGTTGGTTAGCGAACTCCGTCACGCTATGGGTAGCTGCACCGTGACCTGCCCTGGAGGTCTTCCTGAGGGAGAGTTTCGGGCCGGAGTCCTTCCTACATAGCCCCAGTCCGGTTTGGTTAGCGAAGTCCGTCACACTATGGATAGCTGCACCACGACCTGCCCCAGAATTTTGGTTTGTGGCGAGTCAGCTTGCCTCCAAGGATCGGGCCGATCTTGACCTAGGATTTTTCGCACACAAGAGAAAACTCGAAGAGTGTGTAAGTTGAAACGTAGCAACATAGGTCGGAGATAGAATAAAACCTATGATTATACCTACTAGGTCTTCCTGTGGGCGCTCGAGCTCTAGGACACATATTCGGCCTACTCAGAGAAGCTCTTGTGGCGAGGTGGTCCGCTCTGGATGATCAAAACGACCTTTATGGATGTGCTTTTTATCTCGGAGGGGATCTGAAACTGTCATTCAAACAATATGTCGTTTGTACAAACATAAGAACAACAATTTTATTGATGATACTTTACGGCGGTAGGATCAGAGGATGCTGGGTAGCATGTCTCTCAATCTATGTACATGATCGGCCTCGTGATTGGATGGGCATCTTGCTCGATGTTCTGTGCCTGGGTTGGCCGGTGAGGTTCTGCTGGAGTTCGCCCTTCGCGCATCTGGCCTCCTTATTCGACGAACCTCAGAAGGTGGCCACCCTGTATGAGCTGCTCTATATCCCTCTTCAAGGTGAAGCAGTCGTTGGTATCATAGCCGTGGTCGCGGTGATACCGACAATACCTTTGCATGTTCCTGCCGGTGGGCCTTGTCCGCATCTCCGACGGCACGTCCCTGAGAAATCCACCTACCAAGGCCGCCGCCATCACCTCTGTGAGGGGGCGTTGAGTCTTGTGTTGCTGACCTCATGTGGCCTTTTGAGTTCGCTTCTCGAAGCGGGGTTCCTGGGGGCGAGGAATCCCCTCTACGGTCCAGGGTGATCCTGCCTACGACAGCCGCCCTGGTCGTGCCCTCGGGGGTGGTCTTGGTCGTGCCCGTGGGGACGTTCTTCCTGCCATGGCTGCTAGTTGGGCCTCGCCTCAACGCGGGGGGGGGGGGGGGGGGGGGGCTTTGGCTGGTGTGGCCTCCTTCTTCGCCTCCAAGGCCTCCTCGCTCAGCATGAACTTCTCTGCTCTGGCGAAGAGGTTGTCGAGGTTGGTTGGCAGATCATGGAGCAAGGACTTATGTAGACTCCTATTTGTCAGCCCTTTTTTGAAGGCCACCATGATGAGCTCATCCACGTAGCTCGTCACTTTGAGTCTCTCCTCGTTGAAGCGCTTCAAAAATCTACGGATGGTCTCCCCCTCCCTCTGGACCACCGTGAACAGATAGTCTGACACCCTCTTCCTTCTTTCCCCCGCCAAGAACTGTGGCAGAACTTCCGAGAAAGGTCACCAAATGAGTCAATGGAGCGGTCGAGCTGACCATTGTACCACTCCATCACCGACTTCTTCAAGGTCGTCTGGAAAGCTCGGCAGAGGAGGGCATCATCTTCTACGTGGATCTCCATTACGCATCGATACTGCTACACATGCTCTAGGGGATCGCCCGAACCGTCATAGAGTTCAAACTGAGGTAGTTTGCACATATAGGGCACCGAGGTTGAGATCACCCTTCAGGCCAGTGGGTTGACTTCTTCGGGGTAGGGGGAGGCATTGGTGACCTTCGAGGAATGTTTCTGTCGCTCTGATGCTCCCGCAGCTGGTTGTAACCACCGGATGAGCCACCTCAGTGCTCAGAGGCGTTCCTCCCTCTCTCACGAGGGGTTGGACTGCGGTCTCGGCTCCTCGGTCGCCAGTCACCATGCCTAGGAGAGTGGCGATCTGGTCGGGGGGGACTCCTGTTACGATAGGCACGCCCTACTCACCTCGGGCTAGGCGACCTCCCATGGTGATAGCTCTCCATGGGATGGTCCAGCACGGGGTTCCTCTGCACCATCGAGGCCGATGCCAGGGGGACTCCTCGACTCCCCTCCTGAAGCCTCTCTCTTTCGACATCATTGACGCGAAGCTATCAAATGGAGGCTTCTTCATCTAGTCACCTATAATGAGTGGCCTCCTCCTCCTTATTGATCTCCCTCTACACAGTGGCTACTTTCGCCTCTTCAAATCGCCTCTACTGTGCGGCCGCTTCTTCGTTAAATTGGGGGAGGTCTCTCCTCACATTACGGAGCTCGAAGGGGCCTTCTGCCCGAGGTGGTCCCACTTGTCAGGAAACGGTCCACTCCTCCATCATCTTGGTAAAGCGAAGCTCTTGTAGATGCCGAGGGTTGCATCCTGAATGGCCGCGGCCGACCCTTCAGGGGGTTGATTCATCGGGGAAGTTCTTCTCAGAGAACGGGGCTCCTCGGCCAAGGATGGCCTCAGAGTGTCGTTGATGATGGTCTCAAGTCGACCTGGCCTCCTCAGAGGCAGAGGGGATGTGACGTCGGGCGACTTGCAATAGCGAGATTTGCGGTGAGGACGTGTGGAGCCTGACATGGGTGTAACCCTTGTTCCTACAGACGGTGCTAATTGTTGCGGGTCAGATCCGCCAACAATGAGATTTATTTGTTACTGGGAATAACAGGGACAATGATTATAGGTTTTTGGCTAATGGCAAGGTTTGCATGTCTCAGAACTCGCTTCGAAGGTGAAGGGATCAAGCTCGCATGTAGGTCGCCGAAGGTCACCATCTCCCGGTAGCTGAGGCGAGCTTCCTGCTAGAATAGCAATTCGATAGAAAGCCAGGGCTGGCTGTTAGCCCACAGCCTCTCCGATGCTTAAGTCAGTGAATGACATGAAATGCATGCGTCGGGCACGCTTGGCGATCTTAAGACAGATCTGGGAAGCGTGGCGAGCTTATGAGAAAAGCGCAGATATATGGAAGATATCCGACCTTTAATATGGGAATGAGTTTGAGGTTTTAACTGACCAACCCCCTCTATGGAGGTAAGAGGGGGGTATTTATAAGGCTAAGAGGCGGTTGCTCACCATCCTGTCTTCTTTCGAATCAACCAAGCTGGCACTCGAGTGGTGAAGCGATAAGTTGGCGAGCTGTGTCAGTGATATTTTCCGTATTAATGGCGTTAGGTGGTGTCAAGTGCATTAACGAGATGCGATGGATGGCCATCAGTTCTCACCCTTAACCTCTGGCATTAACAGAGGGGAGGTAAGTCCACGTCACCCTATCAGAGATATTTACGCCCAACCGCCCTCAGGGGCGAGCCAAGCTGATGGTCAGACGGTCAAGCTTCTCTGGTTGACCTTGGAGGCGAGCTAGTGGCAAGGAGAGGTGAGCTTCCCTGGATTGAGGCGAACTTCCGCTCGGGTTAGTGCCCCTTCTGAGGGTCGGTGAGGTGCTCGCTTGGGTCCCTAGTGCATACAAGCCTCAATTACATGGACTGGCCTTAAGGTCGTAACAATGGCCATGGTCGCAGTGATACCGATAGTACTTCTGTGCATTCCTCACGGTGGGCCTCGTCCACATCTCTGGGGGCACGTCTCTGACAAGTCCACCCGTCATAGCCGCCACCATCACTTCTGCCAGGGGGCATTAAGCCTCGTATAGTGTGCCACCTCCTACATTCTTTCGGGGCCACCTCTCGGAGCAGGGTTCTTGTGGGCGAGGAACCCCCTCAGTGGTCCGAGGTGATCTTGCCCTCGAGGGCCTCCCTGCTCGTGCCCTTAGTTGTGGTCCTGGGCACGCCCTCTAGGGCGGTGCTGGTCACACCCTTGCTGGCGATCATCCCGTCTCGGCCACTCACTGGGCCTCGCTTCAATACGGGGGGGGCTATGACTGGTGCGGCCTCCTTCATCATCCCCAACGCCTCCTTGCTTAGCATATACTTCTCTTCCCAGGGGCAGAGGGCATCGAGGTTGGCAGGCAGATCATGAAGCAGCGACTTCAGCAGGCTCCTGTTTGCCAGACCCTTCTTGAAGGCCGCCATGACAAGCTCATCTCTGCAGCTCATCACGTTAAGTCTCTCCTCGTTGAAGAGCTGCAGGAACTTTCGGATGGTCTCCCTCTCCTTCTGGACCATTGTGAACAGATAGTCCAACGCCTACCTCCTCCTTCACCCTGCCAAGAACTGCTGACAGAACTTGTGGGAAAGGTCACCGAATGTGTCAATGGAGCGGTTGGACAGGCCGTTGTATAACTCCACCTCCGACTTCTTCAAGGTCGTTTGGAAAGCTCGACAGAGGAGGGCGTCATCCGCTCCATGGATCTCCATCACTCCCCGACATCACTGCACATGCTCTAGGAGATCGCCCGAACCGTCATACAGTTCAAACTGAGGCAGTTTGAACATATGGGGTATGGGGGTTGAGATCACTCTTCGGGTCAGCGGGTTGGCTTGTTTGGGGTTGGGGGGAGGCGTTGGCGACCTTCGGGAGATGTCCTTGCCACGTCGACGCTCTTGCCACTGATTCGAATCATCAGATGAGCCACCTCGGCACTCAGAGGCGTCCTTCACTCGCCCCCGTGGGGTCGAACTTCGGTCGCAGCTCCTCTGCTACCGGTCAAAACGCCCTGGGGAGCGGCGATCTGCTCGGGGGGGCTTCTGCTACGATGGGCTCACCCCTCACGTCTTGGGCTCGGCGATCTCTTGCTACGGTGGCTTTCAGCAGTGTGATACATTCCAAGGCTCTCTCGTATTACCAAGGCCGATGCCAGGGGGATTGCTCGGCTCCCCTCCTGAAGCCTCTCCCTCTCAACGACGAGGAATCGACGCTGTCGGACGGCCGCTTCTTCACCTAGTTGCATCTGATGAGCGGCATCCTCCTCCTTATCGAGCTGCCTCTGCAGAGCGGCCACTTCTCCTTCTTTGAATCGCCTTTGCTGTGCGACTGCTTCTTTATCAAATTGGGAGAGGAGGTCTCTATGCACATTGCGGTGTCTGGAGAGGCTCTCTGATGGATGCGGCCAGACCTGCCTAGCAACGGCCCATTGTTCCATCAGTTTGGTGAAGTTCTCGAAACTTTGATAGACACCACGGGCCGTGTCCTGAATGACCGCGGTCGACCCCTCAAGGGGTAAGTTCATCGGGGGAGTCCTTCTAGGGGACTCCTCGGCCAAAGGCTACTTGCCGTGTCGGTGACTGCGGTGGCTGTGTGCATTGTCTGACATAGGTGTTACCCAAGTTTGTACTGACGATGCCAATTATTATGGGTCAAGTCTGCCCGACAATGAGATTTGTACTAAATGGAAATTACGGGTACAATGATTACAAGTGTGAGGTGTCGATGAGGCTTAGAGCGACTAGGAACACGCTTCGGAAGCGAGGAACCCAAGGTCGCCCGATGATCGCCGAAGGTCACCGACTCCTGGTAGGTGAGGCGAGCTTCCTGCGAGAGTAACACCTCGTCAGAAAGGCGGGGTTGGCTGTCAACTTGTAGCATATCCGATGCATAAGTCATTGAATGACTTGTATGGAGTATGTCGAACACGCTGGACGATCTTAAGGTAGATCGACTTAGCATGGTGAGCTTATGAGGAAGGCACGGATAAATGGAGGATATCCAACCTTGAGTATGTAATTAGAGTTAGAGATTTCAACTGACCAACCCCCTCCTTGGTGGCTGGAGGGGGGTATTTATAGGGCTGAGAGTCGGTTGGTTGTCGTCCAATCAGATGTTGAGTCTGCTTAACTGGAGCTCAAGTGGAGAAGTAATAGGTCGGCGGGGGTGTCAGAGATATTTATGCATTAATGGGTATCAAGACGGTGTCATACACATTAATGCATTAATGGGAGATGCGATGGGCGACCATCAGTTCTTGCCATTAACCTCTGGCATTAATGGGGGCGTAGGTGGCCCTACGTCACCCTGTCAGATATATTTATGTTAGGCCGGCCATGGTTAGGGCCAAGCTCGGCGACCGAGCTTGGTGTCTTTGGACCGTCCGGCTGCGCTTCCTGTTGGAGAGTAGGCGAGCTTCTTGTTGAACCTGATGGTGAGCTTGCCGCTTGGCGAGGCGACCTTCTTAGTGTCGTGACGACTTTCCTTTTGGGCTTCAAAATGAATGGTTCTTTATTATTTGGGCCGGCCTTAAGGTCGTAACAATAATATTTATGATGCAAATTGGAATGAGAATGTTGGACTGTTGTGGTGTGCGATGAGCAAAATTGTTAGCCACTAACAAATTTGATCATCGCGCACAACCGATAAAATTATGCCTGTTGTGCGCATTGAACAATTTTGGTATGGGATAACAAATTTGCTTAACGTGCACAACGGGCAAAATTAAGCCACGTTGTGCGCATTTGGAAATTCTAATATGGGATAACAAATTTGCTCAACGCGCACAACCGGCAAAATTATGCCCCATTGTGCGCGATGAGCAATTTTGTTTGGAGATAACAAATTTGCTCAACGTGCACAATCGGTAAAATTATGCCTCATTGTGCACGTTGAGCAATTTTGTTTGGAGATAAAAAATTTGCTCAACACGCACAAACGACAAAATTATGCCCAGTTACGTGCGTTGAGCAATTTTTGTTTTGGGATAATAAATTTGCTCAACTTGCACAACCGACAAAATTATGCCACGTTGTGCACATTAGGCAAATTTGATAGCTCATAACAAATTTGATCAACACGCACAACCGGTAAAATTATGACAAGTTGAGCAAATTGGATAGCTCATAACAAAATTGCTCAATGCGCACAACGGGCTTAATTATGCATGTTGTGTGCGTTGAGCAATTTTGTTATGGTCTATCAAATTTGCTCAACACACACCACATCAGTCAAACATATGTCTGGTAGCACTCTACTGTAGATTCACGAGCACTCCTATGTATACTCACGGGGTCCAAGTCCCATGTAGGGACATGGTGGTTCAGACACTGATGCTGGAGGTCCTTATATCGCTCCTAGGCCTCGTACAATGTCTCCTACTCCCTTGCTTGAAGTTGGTTATCTAATTCCGAAAACGAAGCATCTTTGAAGGGGGACGTACTTTGTGATGAAGGCATCCGCCAGCTGCTCCCATGTCGTGAAGGTGTTGGGCCCCTGGGATTCATCCAATAGTGAGCCTTCTCCTTCAAGGTGAAGGGGAAGAGCCGCAGTCTGATCGCGTCATCGCTAATCCCCTGCATCTGGAACGTGGCAAACTTCGTCAAGAAAGCATCCACGTGGTGACTGGGGTTCTCATGTGAGAGCCCGTGGAAGCAGTCCTGTTGCACCAACAGGATAAGCCCCGTCTTTATCTCGAAGTTGCTGTCGCAGATCGACGGTATACTCACGTAGAAAGCTAAGACGGTGACGGGCTTCATGAAATCCCGGATCAATTCTGGTGGAGGGAGAGGAAGCAATCCCTCGGGAGTCTCAACCATCGCCTCTCTTCTCCTTCTCTCTGCTGCGAGTCGCCTTACAGTTGCCTCTATCTCAGGATCCAATGGCAAAAGACCTTCTGCTACCTGAGAACGTGTTAGCATACAAAATAGAGGCACTCAAGAAAATCGTGGAACTCGTTAGCAAAAAAGGGGAAAACAATTATAAGAGAACAAAAATAAAAATAAAAAGAGTGGTGGGGTGTTAAGTGTGGATGGAACCAACACTCTCCAACCAAAAGCTAAAGTAAATCAGTGCCTCCCCGGTAATGGTGCCAAAACTTGTTCCCGTCGCCCCGTGCTCATGCCCGAGACGGATGAATCACCGCAAGTGCACGATGTGTTATAGTATTTATAGAATATCGAACTCTGGGGAGGCGATCGTCTAACACTTAGCTTTTTGTGGAAGGAGGAGAATGTGTGGTCAGGGTTGTCACGTTGGAATTGGTTGGTTGGTTATGGGAAGTGGAATAAACTAAATATTAAACGTCTAAGGCCTTCGGTATTCCCCGCTAGGCCCTTCGGTAATGGATTTCAGGTCAAATGGTCCTTCGTCGGCCGATGGATTAGGGTAGGAGTGTCACATCCGAAGATGGAAACGAGCATTAGACTTCCGTTATTACACTCGTCTAACGCATTCCTATACGGAGCCATGCTTTCACGACCGGCTTCGTACGGGAATGTGTGCATTATGCTCGACACTTGATCCTACCTCGCAATCCGTAAATACTCGCGTGCTCTACGGAATGCGACACCATCCTATGGTTGGTTTAGCAGTCAGGCTACTTTCGTACTCATCGGCTAGCGGATTGGGGATTAGTGGTCGCCCCCGGCTCTCGAGTCACTCTCGTAAGCACAAGCCCCGAAAAATGATCTCTAAGCCCAAATCAGACTCGTGGGGATTCTCGCTAGGATATGGAATTGCTTTCGCGGTTCTCCAATCCTAAGGCTAATCCCCCAAAACCCTTGTTCAAACCACCATAGGGAGACCCTAGATTCATCCAACGGAGGTCTAACATAGCATCCAATCCCTAAGATCCTAGGGATCATCCCTAAGCTCTAGATACACACTACTCTAGCATGGCTATGGCTACAAAAGTGATAGCAATGTAGATTTTTATCATCAACTGGCCAAACATCATGAAAGTAATTTCAAATCGAAGATAGAGCAATAACAAAAAAATTTGCAAAGAAATTAAAGAGAAAGAAATAACTACCAAGCTTTTGATTGAAAAAGTAAATCAAAAGGGGAAGAGCTCCTCCAATAGCTTTAAGGTTTCCAGCATTAATAAAAAGCTTAACCTAATCTAAAAACTGTTTAGTTTATATACAAAACCCATTAGTTTCAGGTTTTACAGCAAAACCAACCCGAAACCCAATAAGAAAGCCAAAAATGTAGTCTGCCGACCTAGCGCTCAGTCGAGCGAGGTGCTCGCTCGACCGAGCACTACCTTGTGGAGCTTCATCCTGGGGAGCTTAAGAGGGGGCTTCTCGGCCGAGCGGTGAAGCTGCTCGACCGAGCTTCATCTTAGGGAATCGATGTCGCAAGGTTGAATCATGAGGCCGCTCAGTTGAACGGCTACCGCTCGACCGAGTGAATTGAGTGCCATTTTAACAGAGAGTTGCAAGGCAAAATGTTGGACTCTACTGACAACTAGCTAAGGCGAGCGACTTCGTTGCTCGGTCGAGCAGGCCAACTAGTTTACCCGAGCAACCGTTTACAACTCTCGCTCTCTCGTCTTGGTGTCACAGCTCGGTCGAGCGAGCGATTTGGCAATACTCCTCCTTCTTCACTTCTCCTTTCTCCTTCTCCTTCTCCTTCTTTTCTACTCTTCTCCTTCTCTCCTTAACCCACTTTGGTCACCGTGTCAAGGCGATGCAAGCTTGGCATCGAAGTTGTGTCCAAATCCCGTATCGCTCCGAATCACGCTTGTAATAGCCGCTTTCTGACTGTTCGTATTTTCTACGCGTACGACTCTTATCGTGAGCGTATTTAATTTGGCCTCTTCTTGGATCCAAACTATATGATTTGATATGTCGTTGTGACCGTATGAAAGAGTAGTTGTTTGTGGGATTTTTAGTGAACGTCATTTCACGGGTCGTTCTCCCACAAATCAGGTTTGATTGTAGAGTCGTCGTAGCTTTAGACTTAGTCGTCGAAAATTTTTATTTTTTAGTTCTTTTTCTGTGGACCAAACGCACGATCGACCACCGTATCCCCGAGCCTCTCTTCGTCACGGTCGTCCCGATATTTTTTTCGTAATTTCCTGACACCACTAGCCCACCCAAATCACTAATCAATTCGAAGCCCGTTTAGCCTAATCAATTTCAAATTCAAATCGCTTAATAAAATCTTAGGGGATTTGTATGTATCATGAAATTTGATTTCAGCCACTACCCTTACCCAACATTTTCCCAATTTGTACACCCCCTCACTCTCTCTCTCTCCTATTCATCACCCCACTTACACACCCCTTCATGAGTTGAATAGCAACAACATAATCTTAAAAACAACCCTAGGCAAAACGTATGGGAGCCAGCCGTCGGCCTCTCCTTCTTCAACCTTGCCACGCACGAGGTCCGGCCACCCTCCGGCGAGCTCCGGCCATCCACCACCTCCCTCTCCCTATTCTCTCCCTCCTCTCTCTTCTCTCTCTCCTAAAAACTCCCCACAAACCCTCATGGCCGAACTCTTTTGGACAGCCAACCTTCAACCGGCGGCCACCCCATTTTTCTGGCCACCACGGCGTCGCCGGCGACCCCTTCTGCCTCCGGTGACTCCACATTGCCCCCTCTAACGACTACAGCCCTTCTCTGTCCTCTAGCACACTCAAAACCCCTCAAAACTCCATTGAAACACCAAGAAATCTGCCATTGGCCGGATCTGTGTACCTCGCCAGAAAATGGCCGGCCGGCCAACTCCGGCCACCCCCAGCCGCCATCGCCACCCCACTCGACTCCCATCAAGTCTCCTTATCACTTGCAAGTCTCCTTTCCCTTCCCTCTACTCTCTGTCTCCCTCAAAACATCTCTCAAACTCATCTAAACGGCAGTTTTGACAGCCTGCGCCATCGCCGGAAAAACGCCGCGCCCAGCCACCTCCGGCCACCTCCGACGACCACTCTACCACCGTTGGACTCCTCTCAAACCCCTCTATCATCTACAATCCTTCTTGATCACTTTACTCATCTCTATCTCCTCGAAAACCTGTTGAAACTCAGCCCTAGCGGCTGTATTTGACAGATCTGTGCGCTTTTCTTCAACGCTGGCGCACGACCATCTCCGACCACTTCTGACGACCACTCCACCACCATTAGATCCCCCTTGAACCCCTTTAACTACTGCAAGTTTCCTTTGACTCCTCAGATCGCTGTTTTTCTACTGATATGTGCGACAACGATCATTGCACGAATCTGTCCACTTCGGCTTCTCACGGCCGCCCACCACCGTGCGCTGACGACGTCGGCCACCCACCGGACCGAGAAACCCCCACTGATCCCCTTCAACCCTCAGCAGCCCCCTTGGATCCTAGGATTTTCTGTACGTCACCGAACTCACGTGTTTTTACCCGACGTCGCCACCGTCGTGAAGATCCGTTGCGCTACCCGTAATGGGAGAGAGATCGCCACTTGCTCACTGTTTGTGCCTCCACCTCGCTATCCAAAAGGGTCTTGCTGCATTACCCATGGATGAGATGTTGTAGACGATGTCGATCCATCGCCGTTCAGACCTGATATCCGCTTTTTGATCGACGTATAAAGGTTAGTCCTCTAACGCGTAGTAAGAACCCTCACTGTAGCAAAATGAAAACATAATCTAAAAATCGTCAACAATAACTAAATTTCATTTCCGCACCTTTAAAACGTTGCAAAATATTAGACATCGACGAAGGACTGAATTTCTATGCACATAGGATAGATCGTCGATTAGACTGAACCAAAACAAAAACGTGACTGTGACTACTAGGATATCCCCGTTGAACCTAGAAATGAACTCTAATAGAAATGATGAAAAACGTGTCCTGACACTGACGTTGACTTGTGACAGCGGACGTTAACCGACGCACCGCTTCGACGGGACGCTTCAGGCAGACGACGCACTCGCCACCGCAGGCAAGTGTTTACACTTGTGTTCTTATTGCCATGTTTAGGCCTTCCCCTTCTTAGGAAGTTAAGAACATTTAATGAGAACCGGACGTGAAATGATAGCGCCCGGGACCCCCTTTATAGCTTAGACTTGACGACGAAGTCTAAGCACAACAACAACAACAACAACTGACACTTTATGTTTTTTCTGTGTATGCGTACGTGTGGACACCCTAGGTTTTATCTGTGTGTGCATGCGTGTGGACCCCCTAGAAAGAACAATTCCTTACACTTGTCATGTCATGTCCTGTTACCAAAAATCCTGCGGGCGTTTCAGATGCTCTCCACGCGAGAGTGATCCCTGTGTTACAAAAAGCCTGCGGGCGTTTCGGATGCTCTCCACGCAAGAGTGATCCATGTGTTACAAAAAGCCTGCGGGCATTTTTGATGCTCTCCCCGTGAGAGTGATCCCTGTGTTACAAAAAGCCTGCGGGCGTTTCAGATGCTCTCCATGCGAGAGTGATCCCTGTTGGATATGGACGACATGTATACACCCATGAGGGGATGTATGAGGGTATACGGACCTCGGATATCGCGTGCATGAAAGCATGTGCGAAGGGAACCTTTTCATGTGTGAAAAGGACCGCTCGATAAGTGAAAAAAGTCACTGTATAAGTGCAAAAGGGAACTTGATAAGTGAATAATGAAGAGGATAAGGAAATGTGCTAATATAGGCTAATAAGCTTATATATGGTTATTTCCTACAATAACTACCCCTAAAGCCTATAAATAGGACCCAAGGGTAAGGCTTTTAAGGCTAATCCTTCATGCCATAAGTTTTGCATAAGGCAAACTTTTTCCTCTTCTCCCTTCCATTTTGTTCTTCTTCTAAATAGAGATTTAGACGGTGGAAACTCTGCTTCGATCCTCTGTGACGAAGTACTGACCGTTGTGGCGAATCCAAGGGCAAAGTTCAGAGACTACAGCGCAGCGTACGCTAACGTAAGTTCTCTTTCGATCCTCCATCACCGCGCGATGGGTTCCTACATTGGTATCAGAGCCATACGGGTTCGCTCCGGTCTCACCGATGAATGAGGCGTTGTCTTTTTCACGAATGAGTTTCCTACCATTATGGATATGGTAGGAGCGCATCGTGATGGAGAGAATCGTAGCAGTTGTTCTTTTCACGTTAGGGTCTTCTGTCATTACGGATATGGCAGGAACTCTCCGTGACGGGAAGAACTGACCGTTCATCTCGCCAAACTCGCACTCTTCATGGATGCTGAGTCTCCATTCAATAGAGAATGTGAACTCTCTTCATGTGGAGCGTGAAGTTTACATTCGTGAAGGTATGTTATTTTTTTGGCACACGGCCATTGAAACATAACTACTTTCTCGACGAACGGGTGTCTCATCGGAGAAGAAGATGGTAGTTACAAAACTTCTCATCGGAGAAGATGACCTCTTTGGTGCATGATCGCCATGGCCATATGGGCCATGGAGGCTATGCACCCCCCCTACCCATGCGGAGGGGGTTGGCTACAGCCAATGACAACCAAGAACCCCCCTCCGGGAGGGGGGTGTGCAAACTGGACCCCAAGGAAGGGGAGGCCAGCCATGGCCGAGGGGCCATAGCCGGTATGCACAAAGGCCGGCCTGGCCGACCCTGGCAGAGGCCAGGGCCGGCGCCCTGGCCTCTGCCAGGGCCAGGGCGAGGGGCGGCCCTGGCCGAGGCCATAGCCAGGCCCTGGCCGACCCTGGCCGGCCTCGGCCAGGGCCCCTGGCCGGCCAGGGCAGAGGCCCTGGTCGGCCTCGGCCAGGGCAGAGGCCCTTGCCGGGGGGGCAGGGTCCCTGGCCGGCCAGGGCAGAGGCCCTGGCTGAAGGGACATGGCCACGCCGAGCAGCCCTACGATGCCGTCGGTTTCGGCCCCGGCCACCTGCATGGCCGACCCATACGGGACAGGCAGCAATTGCATACGACAAAACCCCACGAAAGGAGGAATCGGGCCTTGGCGCGGCCACAGCTCGACCCCGGCAATGGCCGGTGAAGGCCAATACCTCCCGCTGCAAAATACGTTTGCAAAATACGTTTGAAAAATGTGTTTTCAAAATACGTTTTTTTAAAAACGCTTTTCCGCTGCAAAGTACTATAAGAGTACTGTTATTTGATAACGTGATGGGGAAATATTGAAAGTTGTTCTAGATGGTGATTAGGATCGTAATGAATTTTCCGATTCTAGAACAACATCTTCAATATTTTTCGAAAGTAACTTATCAAATATAATAATATCATTCCATGTGGGATTTTCCAAGTGGGAGTGATATTAAACTAGTCTGAAATTTCCACATTCGATTGATTCAGCATCTCAATGGATCATGATTCGGCCAGTGGTCTTTTGGACTAGTTTGTGGGACACCTCAGCTTTGTATGGGGGTAGTGAACCATGGACTAGCCATTCCCCTGGTCGGTCCACTGACCGAGACTGCTGAATTATGAAAATGTCTAAAATAATGACTGTAAATATGAAATTTATGCAATGTTTTTGATCGAACCTTTTTTTTTATATCTTTTGCAGCATTTTAAAGCTAAAATGTCTTCCGCCGCTAAGAACATCGTCGCTGAGTTGAACAAAGGTGAAAAACTCAACGGCGATAATTACAAATTATGGTCCATGAAGATATAAAATGTTCTAGAGGAGCAAGACGTGCTCGAAACTCTGAAGAACATAATGATTGAACCTGAGTTGGGCACTACTGCCCAACACAGAAGAGACAAGGAAGCTTTTTATGCTTGGTCTCGAAAGAACAAGATTGCTCGCATTACGTTGCTGTCAAGTATGGCAGACGACATAATGCGAATCTTCCGAGAACATGACCTAGCCATGGACATATGGTCCAAGCTAGAGGAGAAGTTTGGTGGCACCTCGGTGTCCAAACTTCGTTCTTTAACTATAAAATTCGATTCGTACAAGAAACGTCCAGATCATTCCTTGGGGAAGCATCTGCGACATATGGCGAATCTCATCTCAGAGTTAAAGGATGCAGGTCATGTGCTCACTGATGAGCAACAAATCCAAGCAGTCATATGTTCCCTACCAAATGGGTGGGACCAAATGAAGATGCATCTCACTCATAATAAGAGCATCAAGAACTTAAGCGATGTTTCTAAGCACCTCGAATTAGAGGAAGAGCGGCTTGCTGTCGCCAAGCCAAGTGCAGAAGTGCACATGGTTGCTAGCTCCTCACACGGGGGAAAGAAACGGAAAAATCGTTTGAAGTTTACTAATGAACGTAATAAGCAACCAGAGTCTACCAAGAAACCCAAACATAAGGGTGGGAACAAGAAATGGCACAAGAAGAAAGACTTGAAGATGATCAAGTGCTTCAAGTGCAACAAGTTAGGTCACTATGCCCGTTCTTGTACGGATGAAGGTGACAAGGTAACTTGTAATGCTAGTTACATATGTGTTTCTAGTTCAATATTTCTTGTATAATCTAATCCATTTTGGATAATTGATTCAGGTGCCACCGACCACATAGCAAGGGACAGACAGTCCTTCGTGGAGTATCACCGGATACCCCAAGGAACAAAGTGGATATATGTAGGAAACAACACACGTGTTGAAGTGAAAGGCGTTGGGACGTGCAAGCTAGTCTTGGACAACGGCCGCACTATCTTACTACATGATGTCCTCTTCGCTCCAGATATTCGAAGGAATATTATATCTGTGGTCGTTTTAATGAGTCTTGGTTATAGATGGTTCTTTCATGGTTGTAAAGTGGACTTGTCTTGTAATAATTCTTTAATTAGTTTTGGGTATGTTTTCAAAGGATTTGTTGTATTAAATACAATGTATGATTCCTCATTTTATAATGAAAATTTCCTTGTTGCAAATTCATCAAATTATGAGTCAGATGTAATTTGTTGGCATGCAAGGCTTGGTCACATTGGACCAACACGAATGGATAGACTTGCCAAACGTGGCCTTCTATCCAATGTTTCAAAGGTCGAAATGTCGACTTGCGAACATTGCCTTGTAGGGAAATCTTGTCGCAAGCTGTTTGGAACCGGCACAAGGGCCGAGGTTCCATTACAGCTCATCCATTCAGACATATGTGGTCCGATGAATGTCAAGACAATACGCTGGAAGTCCTATTTCATCACTTTTATTGATGACTTCACCCGATTCGGTCATATCTATTTGATATCCCACAAAAGTGAAGCATTAACCTGCTTTAAAAACTATATGAGTTTGGTGGAAAATCAATTAGATCGCAAGATTAAGGTCTTGCGAACCGATAGAGGCAGTGAATACCAATCAACAAGTTTTAAGGAACTTTGTGATGAAAAAGGCATAGTTCATCAGGTAACTATGCCTTATACTCCGCAACAAAATGGTGTTGCAGAAAGGAGGAATAGGACTTTAATGGAAATGGTCCGTTCAATGATGGCACAAGCCAACTTGCCAATCACCTGTTGGGGTCATGCATTATTGACGGTCGCTTTCATTTTGAATCACGTACCCTCGAAATCAGTTAGCTCCACTCCTTATGAGTTGTGGAACCAAAGGTCTCCTGACTTAAGCATATTAAAACCTTGGGGGTGTGCATCCTACGCACATATTTCCTCCCATAAGTATGGCAAACGTGGGCCAAGGGGGAGGAAATGTATCTTTATACGATACGCAGAAAACTCCAAAGGTTATGTTTTCATTGGTCAGGAAGACCATGGAGGACTAATTGAATTTGAGTCGAGGGATGTCGCTTTCTTGGAAAACGAGTTTCCAAGACAGGGCGAGATAAGTCAGGACTTATCTCTATTTGAGATTTATAATCAAGAAGGATTACCTCATTCGAGTGGGAGAATTCTTGGTGAAGACGAAAATACGTTTCAACCTTCACCAATGGATGATACGAATGATGCGAATCCTATTCCATACGGGAATAATGATCCAAGTAGGAGCATTTCTAACGACATTCCAAGTGGGAGTGATATTAGAATTGATCTAAATTCGAGTCAACAAGGACTTGAAGAATCTCAAATACAACATATTAGTCATACAAGGTTAGCTCCTCTAAGATTTGAGGATGAATTCCCACAAACCTTTATGACTTTACTACATGAAGATGACGAGCCTGTTACTTTCAAACAGGCCGTATCATGCCCTGCAAAAGACAAATGGATATAAGCGATGAAGGAGGAATTAGAATCCATGAAAGTTAACCAAGTCTGGGACTTGGTTGACTTACCCAGAGGACGTAGAGCTATTGGGAACAAATGGGTTCTCAAGATCAAGCATAAGGATGATGGCTCTATAGACAGATATAAAGCTCGCCTTGTCGCAAAAGGTTTTACGCAACAGGAAAGGATAGACTACGAAGAGACCTTCTCACCTGTTGTTCGTTTTATCTCGATTCGCTTGATTCTGGCTTTGGTAGCTTGCTTAGACCTCGAATTACATCAAATGGATGTAAAGACTGCCTTTCTCAATGGAGAATTGGACGAGGAGATATATATGGAACAACCAACAGGGTTTGTAAAAGAAGGAAACGAACATAAGGTTTGTAAACTTCGTAAGTCCATATATAGTCTTAAACAATCCTCGAGGCAATGGTATATACGATTTCAAGAAGTTGTCTTATCAAATGGTTTTACCGTGCTTGATGAAGATAACTGTGTTATATCAAGAGGATCAAAAGCAAGTATGTTATTATGTCTCTATATGTAGATGACATTTTAATAGCTGGAAATGACAAGGGCTTTGTGATGGATATCATGGCTTGGCTTTCATCAGTATTTGAGATGAAAGACATGGAAGAAGCCACATATATCCTTGGAGTTAAGATTTCAAGGAATCGTTCGAAGAAACTTCTTTCTCTTTCACAAGAGACTTATATAAAGAAGGTTCTAGAACGTTTTAATATGCAGGACTGTAAGTCCATTGATACTCTAATAAGCAAATGCGATAATTTATGTCTGAAGATGTGTCCTAAGAACCAAAAGGAAAAGAAAATTATGGAAAAAGTTCCATATTCCAGTACAGTTGGTAGTCTTATGTACGCTATGATGTGTACAAGACCGGACATCTGTTTTGCCGTTGGAATGGTAAGTCGTTACCAATCCAATCCAGGGCAAGCACACTGGAAAGCGGTTAAGAGGATAATGCGGTATCATAAAGGGACTGCGGACTATGCTTTATGCTATCAAGGAAATGCCTTGAGGCTCGAAGGCTACACTGATGCTGATTGGGCGGGTGATCTCGATGAGCGACGATCAACCTCAGGACATGTTTTTCTACTCGGATCTGGTGCAATATCCTGGAGTAGCAAGAAACAATCCTGCATCGCACTTTCAACTATGGAAGTCGAGTTTGTAGCATTTAGCATGGCAGTCCAAGAAGATGTTTGGATTAGGAAGTTCTTAGACAAGATAATTGATGCAAGTGACTCAGATGTTGTACCAATATACAGTGACAGTCAAGCATCTATAGCCTATGTCAAAGATCCAAAGTTCCATTGTAAGACCAAACACATTGATATTCGCTACAAATTTTCAAAAGACTATGATAAGAACAAGAAGGTAGACATCAGATACATATCTACGCATGAGATGATAGCGGATCCACTTACGAAGGCGATCCCCAGAGATGTGTTTTACAAACACTTATCTTCTTAAGGATTGCGTAAGAGCTGAGTTGTATCAATGTATATTCTCATGTCTATGAAAGATCAAATTTAATAAAAGAATAAGTTATTTTTGACATTGCATATGAGTTTCTTGAAAATGTTTTGTATACATTTCTTTTAATCTCAGCTGTTTTTTTTGTATATCGGACAAATTGAGGTTGGCTCTCTCACATGAGCTACCGCCTTTATTCTATCAGACGGATAAAATAAAGATGAGACCTGTTTAAAGTCAAAATCATCAGACGGATGATTTAGAGTCATGACTTGACCAAAACGGTCGTATGAAAGATCTGCATCATATGGATGCTTACAAAAGATCTAAGAAGATTTTTTGAAATCTTATCTGTCTTATGCGAGATGTGGGTCCAGGAGATCAATGAGTAGTAAAAGGGACTCAAAGTCAGACATTGTGGTGTCTGACCATCATCCTTACAATATCATTAAGACACGCTCCCTGGGAAAGGAGTGATGTTGTAATACGTATTCATACTACGTATGCATTTGACCATTGGGTTAGAATAGTAATTGTGTTTACTATTATGTCAGACCCAAAGACCACATAGGTCTTAACTTCTTACCCTTTTGGACTCTAATTGGTTCCTTTAGATTTGATTGGGTGATCGCTATCTTAGCATGTTGATTATGGACTATGGTAAATTCGGTCCTACGGGGCATGTTAGAAAAGCGAGTCAAGTCAATATCAAAAGGATCGCAAGAAGAGGAAGATTAATTTCATATTCACATTTGGACTTCGGAGATTCAAAGCTGGCCAGCCAATTGTAATCCAGATGGGATTCAATTGTTGAATATAAAGTATAAGAAATGTGAAGAAATAATCTAGGGTAAAACATGCGTTGATCTACTCAACTTTGCACCCCCAAAGAGTGTTGTGTATCTCTAACAAGTGCACAACAGCGAACTCTATGCGCATGACGGCCACACGGTCTATTTCTCGGTATGATAAATTGAAGAACTAAATGAAAAGATGTTTCCTTACAATCCCCTCAAGTGTGAGTGGGAGATGTTGGATATGGACGACATGTATACACCCATGAGGGGATGTATGAGGGTATACGGACCTCGGATGTCGCGTGCATGAAAGCATGTGCGAAGGGAACCTTTTCATGTGTGAAAAGGACCACTCGATAAGTGGAAAAAGTCACTTTATAAGTGCAAAAGGGCACTTGATAAGTGGATAATGAAGAGGATAAGGAAATGTGCTAATATAGGCTAATAAGCTTATATATGGTTATTTCCTACAATAACTACCCCTAAAGCATATAAATAGGACCCAAGGGTAAGGCTTTTAAGGCTAATCCTTCATGCCATAAGTTTTGCATAAGGCAAACTTTTTCCTCTTCTCCCTTCCAGTTTGTTCTTCTTCTAAATAGAGATTTAGAAGGTGGAAACTCTGCTTCGATCCTCTGTGACGAAGTACTGACCGTTGTGGTGAATCCAAGGGCAAAGTTCAGAGACTACAGCGCAGCGTACGCTAACGTAAGTTCTCTTTCGATCCTCCATCACCGCGCGATGGGTTCCTACAATCCCTATGTTACAAAAAGCCTACGGGCGTTTTGGATGCTCTCCCCGCGAGAGTGATCCTTGTTACAAAAAGCCTCCGGACGTTTCGGATGCTCTCCAAGCGAGAGTGATCCCTGTATTGTCTTGTCTTGAGCACTTGGGTTTGGGGTATGGTTGAGCGGTCTCACGGGGAGAGGGTCTGGCCGCCCTCAAACCGTAAGGCGTGAACCCTTTGAGTAACACATGTCTTGTCTTGTCTTGTCATGTCCCGTCTAGCTAGTCCCATAGCCGATAGCACACGCTACGGCTACTGTCTGCCGCATTTACTTTTCCTGCACCGCTTTACTTTCTGCATAGTATAACTGCCATGTCATAACAACATCATGTTAATCAACAAGTAAAATGTTGCTCTTAAATTACCTTACACTTGCAGTATAGTCTCTCACCCTTTCTTGTAGACTTTACCTGACATACAGTTCCTTTTCTCTTGGGTGTTGTACGTCAGGTGTTGAGCCAGAGTACGTGGACGAGCCGGACATACCTGAGTACTTGGAGCCAGATGACGTCGACCGGAGCACCTACCTGACGTGGACCAGACTTAGAGGTCTCTTCCGTCGCTGTTTTACAGAGGTTACTACTTTTTAGTCTGGGTGAGTAGCACCACTTTACTCTCTGCCTAGGTTAGGTGCTTCGCACTATTAGTTTCCTTTTTGCAGTTTTTTGCCATGCTTAGGCTTCTCTTATTAGACTTGTCACATGCTAGATATTATCTCTTTTATAAAATGAATGCATCCTTTTTTCTGTACTTTTGTTGTTTCGAATTATATATATGCAAGGACCTGAAATTTTTAAATGGTACCCCCTACAGACGCTTATTGGGTCCAAGCCTCACAGCTCCGGCCCAAGCGGGCCTTAGTCACGCCTCGCCTCCGTAGTTTTGGGAAGCGGGGTGTGACAGGTTTTAGTGGTGGTCCATGCAGGTCTTGCAAAAAGTTCGGAACTATAAGAGTACCTCATTCATTTAATGTATCCAGTTTAACATGTACAAGTTTAAATAGGGTTTTCCTTGTCTTAGATTGTAGGAAGACTTAGATAGACCACCATGTATGATAGTCAAGCGCCTTGGTTAAGATTTAGTCATACTCGTCTTAGGATACCCTAGTAGCCTCTCACCCGGTTCTGACCATGTTAGATTTCTAGAGTCCTTCTTTTAGTCATTCGCTCGGGTCCATCGACTTCTGGCCCAGCAGAGCGTAATCTTGATTCTCTTAGGGCCCTTCCCTGTGATCTCTCTATTACAGTCTAGTTCATTAGGAAGTCTTAGTGCTGAGTTCTCCTGATCTTTAGACGGCCCGATAATTAGGATCTCTGATTTCTAGCATCTTCCCAATCATTACACACTTCTGTGTTATCGACCGTAGAATTCCATCGTAGCTTTCACAAATCATGTCTTAGGCGTATTCATCATGCGATCATGTTCCTTCCCCTCGATTCACGTGATCGCTTCATGACGATTATCGTAAATTCTTCGAACCTCTCCCAATTGCAATTTTGTTTCCTCTAAAAGTATTTTCGAAATTCCTTATTAAATCCTTCGCTCAGTTTAACTTCTTTGAAAACCCCCCCTTATTATACATTTTTAAAATTTCTCGCTTTTCTGTTGAGTTAAAATACTTTCACGGATATTTGAAACCTTCTTGGTCGAAATTCTTTTTAGTTACTATCTCGTGGAATTATTTCTAACCGGTATCTTTCGTATTTCAACTTTAAAACCATGTTACCATTTTGAAAATTCAATATATATTATTTCTTTTTTCTAAACTACGAAATTTGTTTTTAGCCACTTACCGTACGTACTTTTAGAATATTTTCTAAAACTAAATAAGAACTTCAATTTTCATATGTCAGTTCTATGTTCATCGTGCTCATACTTCAAAAAAAATGAATCTTTGTATAAACTTATTTTCATTGCAAAACAATCGCTACTCACCCATCGCTACCTCACCCTCCTCTTTTTCCTTCGTCTAACTTTTGTTTCCGAGTTGCAATATTTTCTACCATCTGCTCACTATTTCTACATTTTTTATAAGTATAAATGTATATGATACCATATTTTGCACGTAATTCTTCTTTCATCTATATAATTATTTTGAGCAATATTTTTGCCCCACCCAACCAGTTATCTCTTTATCTCGCCTTATTTGAACTCGTTCCTTCCGATCTTATTCCGGTACACTTTTGGTTTCGGCTTCCTTTCTGTTGTTAGGACATTAGAGCTTGTCGTGGCCTGTGTCAACTCTAGTTTAGTAGTGGGCCTATTAGTTTTGTGATGTCGTCGTGGTGCATGTATATATGTAGAGTGTGTGGACCTGTATGATTGTGCTACCCTTAGGGCCTTAATGATCGTCTCTTGTGTCATGTGTGTATACTCAGTGTGGTCCGTGATATACATATGGAGTTGTCTGAATGATGGTATTCATATAGGTGTGGATAGCGTCATAGCAGGCAATTCCTTAGACTTAGTCCTCGTGTTATAGTATAGCTTATCTTAGGTTGTATGTGATTGTATCAAAACTTTTGTTTCTTTTAAACCAAATCTTTAAAGTTTTTGAAACTAGCTCACAAGATCACAACCCACCTATCTTCCCTCATCCAACACCACAACTCCACACGTTCTCCAAATGTTTTAAAATATGTCATTGGACTTAAACTTCCTTTCTTTTATTTTCCTCTTCGGGAGTGTTGTTTTTAATTGTTACGATATTGTTAGTGCTAGTTATTATAGCTATAAGATTATATTTGCGGGTAGGCATAGAGTGAGATGAGATATGTTGTAGCGATGATTAATTGATTTTAGAACACAAGGATATTAGATTAGATTTCTTTGGATGAAAAGAATGAGGTGTCCAAGACTTATTTATAATATCGATGTGTGACAGACTCAATGGAGAATTCTGGTTGGATGAAATTATATACAGGGAGATGAGAATTTACCAAACCTGAAACTTGGACGAGTGGTAGATAGGAGTAGCTATGAGGTATGGTATGTTTTAGGGTGATCATGAGAATGAGAAGAGCACTTATAGCATCAAGATTTGACTTGGGTTGGGGTGAGAAGACATTGGAAGTAATACGACATGTTGAGATGAATGGATAGTTAGGAAGAAGGATTTTATATGATTAGGAGATTAGATGATAGTGGTAAGGATAGATGTAGTTTGACGGTTCATTGATTTTGGAGGATAAATTTATGAGAAAATATGATGGAGAATATATTGGGGACGAGATGATTGTTGATTTACGATCATTAATGTGGATTCATAGTTAAGTGATAGGATGGGATTCTAGTTGTAGCGTTACTTAGTGGAGAGACGAATTATGATGAATTGTTGAGGAACGGGATTAGCAATCATTATGTGGAATATGGGAGTTGTAGGCATAAGCATTTATAGATATTATTAGTATTAGTATAAGTGATTCTGAGGGCGGAATCATTTCTAAGGTGGGTAGAATGTAACGGCCGCTTTCCGACAGTTCGTATTTTCTACACGTACGACTCTTATCATGTGCGTATTTTATTTGGCATCTTTTTGGATCTGGACTATACGATGTGATATGTCGTTGTGACCATATGGAAGAGTAGTTGTTTGTGGGATTTTTAGTGAACGTCATTTCACAGGTCGTTCTCCCACAAATCAGGTTTGATTGTAGAGTCGTCGTACCTTTAGACTTAGTCACCTAACCTTTTTATTTTTTAGTTCTTTTTCTATGGACCAAACGCGCGATCGACCACCGTATTCCCAAGCCTCTCTTTGTCACGGTCGTCCCGATATTTTTTCATAATTTTCTGACACCCCCAGCCCACCCAAATCACTAATCAAATTCGAAGCCCGTTTAGCCTAATCAATTTCAAATTCAAATCGCTTAATCAAATCTTAGGGGATTTGTACGTATCATGAAATTTGATTTCAGCCACTACCCTCGCCCAACATTTCCCCACTTTATACACCCCCTCTCTCTCTCTCTCTCTCTCCTAGTCATCGCCCCACTTACACACCCCTTCATGAGTTTAATAGCAACAACATCATCTTAAAAACAACCCATGAAACAACCCCAGGCAAAACGCATGGGAGCCAGCCGCCGGCCTCTCCTTTTTCAACCTCGCCACGCACGAGGTCCGGCCACCCTCCGACGAGCTCCGGCCATCCACCACATCCCTTTCCCTCTTCTCTCCCTCCTCTCTCTTCTCTCTCTCCTAAAAACTCCCCACAAACCCCATGGCCAAACTCTTTTGGACATCCAACCTTCAACCGTGGCCACCCCATATTTCCAGCCACCACAGTGTCGCCGACGACCCCTTCCACCTCCAGTGACTCCCCATTGCCCTCTCGAACGACTACATCCCTTCTCTCTCCACTAGCACACGCAAACCCCCTCAAAACTCCATTGAAACACCAAGAAATCTGCCATTGGCCAGATCTGTGCACCTCACCAGAAAACAGCCGGCTGGCCAACTCTAGCTACCCCCAGCCATCGTCGCCACCCCCACTCAACTCCCATCGAGTCGCCCTATCACCTGCAAGTCTCCTTTCCCTTTCCTCTACTCTATATCTCCCTCAAAACATCTCTCAAACTCATCTAAATGGCAGTTTTGACAGCATGCGCCATCGCCGAAAAAATGTCGCGCCCGGCCAACTCCGGCCACCGCCGGTGACCACCCTAGCACAGTTGGACTCCTCTCGCACCCTCTATCATTTTCAATCATCCTTCCTCATTTCCCTCATCTCTATCTGCTCGAAAACCAGTTGAAACTCAGCCATAGCGGCTGTTTTTGACAGATCGGTGTGATGTTCTTCAACACAAGCGCACGGCCATCTCCGACCACTTAAAATGACCACTCTACCACCATTAGATCCCCCTTGCACCCCTTTAACTACTGCAAGTTCCCTTTGACTCCTCGGATTGATGTTTTTCCAATGAGACGCGCGACAACGACCGTTGCGCAAATCTGTCCACTTCAGCTTCTCACGGCTGCCCACCACCGTGCGCTAATGTCGTCGGCCATCCACAAGGCCAAGCAACCTCCACTGACCCCCTTCAACCCCCGGCAGCCCCTTGGATCCTAGGAGTTCCTGTACGTCGTCGAACTCACATGTTTTTACCCGACGTCGCCGCTGTCGTGAAGATCCGTTGCGCTACCCGCAACGGGAGAGAGATCGTCGCTTGCTCACTGTCTGTGCCTCCACCTCACTGTCCAGAATGGTCTCGCTACACTACCCATGGCCGAGACGTTGCAAATGACGCTGATCCATTGCCGTTCAGATCCGACATCCGCTTTTTGATCGACGTCTAAAGGTTAGTCCTCTAACGCATAGTAAGAATCCTCACTGTAGCAAAACGAAAACCTAATCTAAAAATCGTCAATAATAACTAAATTTCACTTTCGCACCTTAAAAACATTGCAAAATATTAGACATCGACAAAGGACTGAATTTCTGTGCACATAGGATAGATCGTCGATTAGGCTGAACCAAAACAAAAACGTGACTGTGACTACTAGGATAACCCCGTTGAACCTAGAAATTAACTCTAATAGGAATGATGAAAAACGTGTCCTGACACAGCCGTTGACTTGTGACAGCGGACATTGACCGACGCACCACTTCGACGGGACGCTTCGGACAGACGACGCACTCGCCACCGCAGGAAAGTGTTTACACTTGTGTTCTTACGGCTATGTTTAGGCCTTCCCCTTCTTAGGAAGTTAAGAACATTTAAAGAGAACCGGATGTGAAATGATAGCGTCCGGGACCCCCTTGACAGCTTAGACTTGACGACGAAGTCTAAGCACAACAACAACAACAACAACTGACACCTTAGGTTTTTCCTATGTGTGCGTGCGTTGGACACCCTAGATTTTATCTGTGTGTGCGTGCGTGCGGACCCCCTAGAAAGAACAATTCCTTACACGTGTCATGTCGTGTCCCGTTACCAAAAAGCCTGCGGGCGTTTCGGATGCTCTCCATGCGAGTGTGATCATTGTATTACAAAAAGCATGCGGGCATTTTGGATGCTCTTCACACGAGAGTGATCCCTGTGTTACAAAAATCCTGCAGGCATTTCGGATGCTCTCCCCATGAGAGTGATCCCTGTGTTACAAAAAGCCTAGGGCGTTTCGGATGCTCTCCATGCGAGAGTGATCCCTGTTACAAAAAGCCTCCGGGCATTTTGGATGCTCTCCCAGCGAGAGTGATCCATGTATTGTCTTGTCTTGAGCACTTGGGTTTGGAGTAGGGTTGAGCGGTCGCATGGGGAGAGGGTATTCAAAAAGCATTGGTTGATCTTGGGGCTAGTGTGAGCCTCATGCCCCTCTCCATGTTTTTAAGGCTAAACACCGGGACAAAGTTGAAACCTACCGACATGCGCATTCAATTGGCCGATGGGCGAATAACTAGGCCGGTAGGGATCGCCGAAGACATACCGCTCCAAGTCCCGGGTGGAATATGCTTGCCATGTGACTTTGTGATCATGGACGTTAAGGAGGAGGGAGACACCTCATTGATACTTGGACGCCCATTCCTCGCCACCGCCGGAGTCATCGTCGACGTGCGCGAAGGTACACTTACTTTAAACGTCGGCAACATCGAGGTGGAGCTCCACATTCCTAAGGCTATGAAGCACATGCCTTACCACGAGGAGCTTGATTACATGGACCTCCTTGACGAGGTGATAGAGGAGGCGATTCCTCACTCAATTGGCGCTCTTTTTGATGAAGACTTCGAAGAAGGCCCGGATTTAGGCCATGAGGAGAATAAAGATGATTCCCCCGACCTCTCCACTGAAGAAGATGAAGGCGACGCTGATGTCGCAAAGATTCGAGAGCTCTGCAAGCTCTCGAAATTGAAGTCTCCAAAGAAAGCTCCGCCGGCACGGAAACCGGCGTCACCGGTGAAGCAGTTGACCGGAGAAAATGCTAGCTTGGGGGAGCCTCCCCCCAACACTATTCGAGACGAGAGACCACCAAGGGAGAACGCGCCGCCGCCACACCCAAATCCAAGCGCGCTCCCCGGAAAGTTTGACGGGTGCATCTCATATGCACCAAACATCCCGCATTGATTGAAAATTATAGGGGGTCGAGCTCACGACCTTAAACGAGGGCTTGTCGGGAGGTAACCCGATGGTTTTTGCTTTATTTTTACTTTTTCTTTATTTTCGTTTTAGAAATTTTTAGTGTTTCGAGTCGTTCGCCCAAAAATTTTGTGATAACGGGTCCTATTTTTCTTGACAGGAGAGGAGATAAGTAGATCCATCATGAGGAGGATGAACGAGACGACGAGGAGCGCCCCAAGAAGGCGCTCGACGCTTAGGAGGAGGATGAAATCGACTGGAGGAAGAAAGACGGAGTTTGGAGCCAAAACGAAGACAAACAACAGAACACAAGGCTCACTCGGCCGAGTATACTAGTCACTCGGCCGAGCATACAAGTTCGTCCGGCCGAGCCGCTCACGAACGAGTGAAGTCTGCTGAACACAACTCTCTGTTTATTTTCTTGATTTCGATATAACTGCTACTCGGCCGAGTACTTTTGTTCACTCGGCCGAGTAAAACGGATACCCTCCTAGGGCGAGTCATGCCGAGTAGCTTGAGTCACTCGGCCGAATGGACTTACTCCACTCGGCCGAGGCTGGCAAAGCCACTCGGCCGAAGCGATAGCGGGGAGGAAATTTTCATCGGCCTCGCTCGGCCGAGTGACCACGTCACTCGGCCGAGTCGTAACCTTTATTATATAAGGGCGAGGGGGGCGCGGATTTCGAAATGAAAAAAAAAAACCCCAAATCCCCCGCGCCCCTTCAGCTGCCTCGCCCGAACCCCCTCGCTCTCGCCCTCACTCGCCCAACCAAGCCCGCGCGCGCCGCCGCTCGGCCAGCCACCGCCGGCCGACCATCGCCGCCCCCCGCCCAAGTCGCCGCCGGCGGCCTTGTCTCCGTTCACCTCCGGTATAGCTTGTTTTGCCCGTTTTCTCCTCTTTTTGCGTATTTTTCGAGGATCCGTGTATTAATCGAACCCCTAACCCGAATCAATTCCTATATCTATCTGTTATACCCCTAATACTCCATGCATTTTGAATATTACTCGCTGATATCGTCTTTTCTTGCGCAGATTGCTTTTTGGAGCTTAGGGGAGCTTAGGGGAGAATCTACGGGCTGTTTTGGACTTCGTGGGGGCGCGGACTTCGCACGCTTCCACTGCTTAGCACTCGCGGCGTGTTTGGGTATACTCTTTCCATTCTTTTTGCACACGCCGCACTTTTCACATTTTTCGGCACGCGCTCGGGGCCGATATGCCGCCCCGGACACGGCCGCGGACGAGGAGACCTTCCGCTAAGCGGAAGAGGTCGGATGATGCCGGCCCCGCCCACGAGGTGGACGAGTCTCCTCCTCCTTCCCCCACACACGCCGTCCACCCAGCACAGCCTGCAGTGCACCCACAGCCCGCACAGCCTCTCCCCGCCGCTGCACAGCCACCACCACCGGCTCCACTGGTCGGGCCGATCGGGATTACGTTCCGAGACGACGCACACCGCGCCGTCTTCGAGCGTATCTCCCAGCGCTCGATCGTACCCTCCAGGTTTGCACACCTCGCTGACCTAGGACGCCTGGGGGTACTTGAGGGGATGCTCACGTTGTACGATAACGTGGGCTGGCGAGATTTTTTCCAGGTGTCGGCGGATACTTTTACCCGCCCGACACTTGAGGTTTTGAGTTCGATCGCCCTGACCGATGAGGGATGCTCATTCCGGTTCATGGATCGAGAGTGCCAGGTCACTCTCGATATGATGAGAGCGTTTTTCTCGTGGCCCGCTGTCCCCGGAGCTGATCGTGGTTACGGCCCCACACATATCCCCCCACCCTCTTTCGACGCCGGTGCCTTCTGGGCACGTATCACGGGTCTCCACGCCGCCTTTGACCCTAGTAGGGCCAAGGCCTCGGCCATTGTCCACCCCTGCCTACGTATTGCCCAGCGCCTTATGGCGACCACCTTTTTGGCCAGATATGAGCCGGGCACGATGTCTACGCCAGAGCTATACATGCTCTATGCGATGACACGTCCCAGAGCTCTATCTAGGGATGGACACGAGCTTGTCCCCGCCGTCGTGATCGACATTGCGGCTTGGTTTTTAGACCGCATCATTGTATCGTTGGGCGCTCGCTCACATATCTGCTGCGGCGGTCTGATCACCCTGCTTACCATGATGACGGGCGAGGACCTACCTGACGACCTGCGGCGAGTATCGGGCCCCACTTCTTTGTCGATTGATGTCATGGCCTGGATGAAGATGCTTCGTCCGCATGGTGAGCGTCACTGGGTCTGGTTGCACGGCCCCTACGGGGCCGATTACATGATTCTCCCGAGCCCTGCTCGGACCCAGATTGCACCAGCCCACGTTGACTGGCTCCCAGAGATGGATGTCCTCATCCCCGCCGCCTACGTGCTCGAGGCTGAGGGGGCCGAGCAGGCCCACGCTGCCGATGCTGCCCAGGCTGCCCCCGCAGACCCTGCTGCACACCCTGCCGAGCCTGCCGCCGACCCTGTTGACCCAGTGGCCCCTCAGCCCATACCAGTCGTTTCCGCTGCTCCTGACACTTCTGTCCCCACCTCTGTCGGTGTCGAGAGTACTTTTGCTGAGCCCACTTCCACCACTGTCACCACTTCCGAGGCTGTCCCCACCACTCCCGCTGCCACCTCTGGCCCTCTGTCCGTGGAGCCTCTTTGCTCCGCACTCCCCGAGCGCCCGCCGACCTTTGTCGAGTATGGAGAGCCCTCGTTTGCTGCGGTCGTGGAGACCATGGCTAGCATGATCTCCGCTGGGATTGCACCTTTTGGTCCACACAGTTCCGCCCCAGCGGTAGAGTCCTCTGTCTCCACAGCCGCCGTATTCTCCGAGAGCGTCGTGGCGTCTGTCCACACTTCTGTGCCACAGACCTCTCTGGCCACCTCGTTGCCACTTTTGCACGCTTCCTTTGCTGCCGCTGCCTCTACTTCTCACCAGCCGGTGCCTCGGCCTCACACTGAGGCCAGGCCCACATTTGCTGGCGCGGCACCTTTTGTCCCCTTCCCTGCTGAGCCCGTTACATACTCCACACGCGTACGCCAGCCTCGCCCTGCACAGCCTAGACCGGTGCGTCCCTCTGCACCACCCCCGCCCGACACTGTACTGCAGAGCATTCGTGCTCTTGAGTTGGCGATGGGCGGTCTCAGAGGTGACCTTAGGACCCTGTCCTCCACCGTGTCTACGATGGCTGGACGCTTTGACCTGATCCCTCAGATCCACTACTGCCTGACCCAGGTCTTGGAGCGTCTCCCGCGCGTGCCCCCACCCACCCAGCAAGTTCCCGCCCACACTTCCACACCCACTCAGCCTGCTGCCACACCCACCCCCGCTCAGCAGCCTGTCCAGCCAGCACCACCCTCACGACCTCCGCCTCAGGACGGAGACGGCGCAGCACCGCCTTCTTAGGCACTCTTGATGCCTTGATCCATTCCTGCCGTTGTGCTGCCCGTTTCTGCTGGGTCCTGTTGCACTTTTGTCCACCCCCCCCCCCTCCCCTCACTTATTTTGGGATTATATTTTTGATCGTATCTATTTGTGCATATCATATCATATCTCTTTGGGACTCTCATTTTTGATTATATCTATATATATCTTTTTTGGGAGAGAGGGAGAGTTTTTGGTGCCACTTCTATATCTGTATCACTCCTACCTGTGCATGCATCATATCCGCATCATATTTTCATTTCTTTATTTTTCATTTTATTATCTTTTTTCTTTCCATCATGCATGCATCCTCACTTGCCCCTCACTTTACTTGTCTCTCTGTGTGCCACACTTTGCACATTGAGGACACTGTGCCGTTTAGCTTGGGAGAGCGAGTTCTCACTTTCTTTTTGATTTACCACCTTTATTTTCAGTTTTCACACCGTTTTTCACTTTTGCACTCATTTTTCCTTATTTTTCTTTTATTTTACCATGCATCACGTTTTTCTTATTTTTCTGTGTGCCGCATTGTAAATAGTTCTATTTTTCCTTTATCTTTATTTCTTTTTCATCTCATGCTAGAGATGACTTTTCTGTGATGATGATGACGTTGGATTTAGCTTATTCTATATGCATGCTATATTTGTCATGTCTTAGGCTTTATTTCAGATATCAGATGCTATGACTTGCTTTGCATTTAGAATAGTAACCCACACCTTCTTCCGCATGAAAATGGATGAAATTTTATTATTAGCTGAGTCTGAATGTACATATGTATGCTATCACAAAAAACACACCAAGATTCACGCATTGAATGCCTATATCTGGAGTACTGATTTCTTTTCCTTTATCACTTCTATATGCATGAATTGTACACTTCACTTCAGGATGATTGAATGATGATTAGCTATGATATATCTGGATTAGTTAGCTTTTTTTGTGATCAAAACTGAGTAGATTAGATTACCCTGCTGAAGTTGTCGTGCGTGTCTTATAGAGTGAACCGAGAGTTACATTTATTTCTTTCTCCACAAATCTTGAACATCATTTCTCTACTTTTAAAATCATTGGTGAATCTCCCCTTAGTGATTCTATTTTATGGCATTTCCCCCGCTATTAATTCCTAGCTCCAAGTCTCTTATTCTATAAAAATATATATATATATATAAGAGAGAAGAACATTCTTGTATATCATTATCTCTCTTTGAGTTGGGATCATTGTATATATGATATATCAAAAAAAAAGAGGAAAAATCCTCAATAAGAGATCCCATCTCACTTTCTTTCTTCTTTCTTTCTTTTTATCACTTTTGGAGCTATATGTTTATAAAAATGGGGATGTAAATATTTTTTATGCCACCACGCTTATAGATAAGCTTGGGGGAGGGGATCCATTGATGTGTGAGAGAGTGACTACTTGACATTGCACGACGACCTAGGCTAAGTAATATTCTATACTCAATGAGATTGTTTTTAGCTTTACGAAATCCAGGAATCTAAGCCTAGCATTCATCTCATGAAATCCATACTTTTCTATTCTCTCTATTCTATAGTGTGATACTCTTATACTCCTGATAGAAAGCGTTCAATTGAAAAGTGTGTGATCTGTGATTCGTATACCGCTTTAAATGTTTCAGACGATGCTAATTCTAAAATTATTCCGTTTTTCATGATTATATCGTTGTTCGTGGGTTTTCTATTTCTACTTGCACTATTATACTATGATATCAAAATAAAATTCTTTGACATGTATTTTTCATTCAGAGCATGCTATATGAGTAAGTGAAACCCACGACCTGAGGAAATAATCTAGCATCCTACCTCTTCGCTTCTTTCTTTCTTACTTTATCCCATTTCGTTTTCATTCTTCTTCGTTTTTCATTTTTCGTTTCTTTTCGCCGTTTTCCGAATCCACCGGTTTCGCCTTTTACTTATCTTCCTCGCGGACGAGTAAGAGGCAAGCTTGGGGGATTTTGATCACTCCTTATTTTACACCTTTTTTCCGCATGTTTGCATGCCATTTAGATCGCCCAAATCATGTTTTTCACGATATATCGACGATATTGCGATGCTTTTCACGATTTGTTGTTTCTGTCGCATTTCAGGTGATTTGGCGCGATTTGGAGTGATCTTAAGATACGCTCACTTTAGACGGCCACCGACGACCTCCCCGAGGGGTATTTTGCTGTTGGAGAGGAGCGGAAGAAGAATGGACGTCACAGGAGCGAAGAGGAGGCCAAAACAAGCAGAATGGGCATTTTTTGTGTCCCACTCGGCCGAGTGGAGGAGCTACTCGGCCGACCAGCGAGACACTGCTCGGCCGACCTGAACAGATACGATTCCTATGTGCACTCGGCCGAGCACCGAATACCACATCGGCCGAGTGACGATATCGCGTCCGCCCGAGTGGCGCCCAGACGAGGCCCTTCCAAAACATCGAAGTTACTGTTTTTTGGCTGCCTGAGCTTCAGAAGACCCACTCGGCCGAGTGGATTATTACGTCCGCCCGAGTGCCTTGAAGCCGTCGGCCGAGTGACGACAACTCACTCGGCCGAGCCGCCCCCGAACTGAAGACCTCTGAAGCCCCCGACTTACTGGAAAATGACAGGGTTTTCACTCGGCCGAGCTACTTTTGTCACTCGGCCGAGTGCGATGCGCTGCCTGTAGCGAAAATTGCGGAAAACAGGCTGTGCAGGGGTATTTTGGTCACGATTTTTGGACGATTTTGAGGGCTATTTAAGCCCTGTTTTTACCCTAGTTTAGGGAGCCTCTCTCTTAGATTTTTTGCAGCTTTTTAGATTAGTTTTTAGCTTTATTCTTGTGATTGGAGAAGAGACAAGTTTGTGATTTGTGTTAGAGCAATTGAAGAACTCCATTGGTTTGCATCTCTTTTCCTTAAAAATTCTATTTTTATTGCTTATATCAATATTGTGATGAATTCTATTGCTTATTTCATTGATTATTTTTGTGATCTTGCTATGAATTGTGAGTAGTCTCCACGTCTTGGGGCGTGGGGATGAACCCTACAAGCCCAATTTCGTATTTGTGATGAATTGGTAGAAATTGTGCTAGAATCAATAATTAGAGATTAGATTGTGATCAATTTACTACGGATGGCTAGGTGTTCATATCGATTGGGATTTGCAAGAGATTGGATCCCAATTTGATAGGAAGCCCTAGAAATCCGAATTGGGTTGGAATCGGATTCTCGAAGTATCGGTTTGCAAGAGATTGGACCGATACTAGGATTTCCGGTTGCAATTCCATGCCGATACTCATTTGCAAGAGATTGGACGGGTAGGAACTATCACAATCTAGATCGTGGACCGAGTTTGCAAGAGATTGGACTCGGTGCGTGATTGGACGATGATGTTGATCCTAATGCTAGCTTTCCTCGGTTAGGGTTTGCAAGAGATTGGATCCAAACCTAGGATAGCTATAGACCGGCAACAGCGCGAGAGCGTGAGCTTGGTTCTACATTCAGTTGCAACTAGTTCATCCAAATTCTTATTCAAGCAATTTTGATACCAACGAACCATATTTATGAAATACGGTGAGTAGCGGGGATTCCCCATTCCCTAGACGTTCTTTATTTGATTTGATATTTCTGCACGTTTTGTCTGATGACTGTGACAGGATCGCCAAAGGCAAATTTCTCTCTTAAGTAGCCAGGTTGATTAGGAGCAAGCACGGTCATTCGTCCTCCCTGTGTTCGATATCCCGCTCGCCGCTACACCGTGCGCTTGCGGTAAAACTACAACCGTCGCTCCGGGACGTGTATCCGGAGCGCGATCAAGTTTTTGGCGCCGTTGCCGGGGAGGCGATTGCGTTTGATTCTTTCTCACCCTAGCTATTTCCTTTTTTTTATTTTATTATTATTATCATTTTTATTTTTATTTTTTTTACCTAACCCTTCCACGGTTCTAATCATTTCTTTGAAACTCTGTTTCCTCTGTGCATGAACACGAGATCTACGGCGGACCCTGAAGCTATACTATTTGATCCAGAGATCGAACGTACCGCGCGGAGACTTAGAGCGGAAAGGAGACAAGGTCCGGAAGGGCGGTTCATGACCAACCCGGAAACTCCCGAAGAATTGGCGGCGAGGATGGCGAGAATAATTTCTATTCGCGACAGGCTTAGGCCTAAGACTTCTTCTACCACCTCATCCATCGCCATGCCGCAGTTGGCGGCCGACAAGAACTTCGAGCTAAAGACTGGATTGGTGGTGTTGATGCAACAAGACCCATTTCATGGGAACGCGCATGAGAACCCCCACTACCACATCCAACTATTCTTGTCGAAGTGCGCCACATTCCAGATGACGGGGGTCTCCATTGATGCCATCAAACTGCGCCTCTTCCCCTTCACGCTAAAGGACAAGGCGCTCTATTGGTTGAGGACGCAAGCTGAGGGTATCTTCACTACTTGGGACGAGTTGGCGAGTGCATTTATTGACAAATTCTATCCGCCATCCAAGACGGTGAAGATCCGGAGCGCTCTCATGTCCTTCAAGCAAGGACCACAGGAGACGCTCTATGAAGCTTGGGAGCGTTTTAAGGATCTACAGCATCAATGCCCGCACCACAGTATAGAGGATTGGGAGCTAGTGCATAGCTTCTACAACGGTCTCCAACCGGGGACCAAACAAATTATTGATGCTGCGGCGAATGGTGCAATCTTGTCAAAGACTCCCGAAGAAGCTACGGCCCTAATTGAGGAGATGGCCTCAAATAACCAACAATGGGGCGATGAGCGAGGACACTCCACATCCTCCTTAAAGCCAACAAGCATCTACGAGGCGAAGGCCGTAGCGGAGCTCACGAGCAAATTCGATTCTCTCCACAAGGTGGTGGAGAGATTGGAGAAGTTCATCACGGAGCCCCAAGGAAGCCCATCCACCTCCGCACCGACCAACCAAATGTGTGATTGGCAAGACCAATCTCAAGTCATGTACTCGAGAGGAGAGCAAGGAGAAGGATCCTTGGAGCAAGTACAATATGTTGCGGGGAACCAAGGGTATTGGTCCAATCCGGCCGCAAGAAATCATCCGGGATTCTCCTACGCCAACAATGAAGGAGCTTTAAACCCGCCACAACCACCGCCTCAACAAGCTCGACCACCACCACCCCAACAACAAAACTATCCACCGAGGGGGCCTACTCAACAAAACTTTCAACCGAAGCAACAAGTTCCACCATATAGGCCTCCCGGATACAACCAAGGGTGGAGGAACCAAAATCAAAATCCGCCGCAAGCTCCACAACGATCCGACTTCGAAGCTAGAGTGGAGGCGTTCACGGTCGAGCAAAATAAGGTGAATGCTACTTTGAAGGCGGGGCAAGACTCTCTTAACACCGTAGTGGCTCAAATATCGGAGCAATTAGCGTTGCTCAATCGGAACACTCAACGATTGCCGGCGCAACCGGAGCACAACCCACGGGGCAACACCGGCCACATCAACGCCGTAGTTGCCGTCACCACTAGAGGCGGGAAGGACACCACCCCCGCTATGATTCCTACCGAGGAGGCCGTGGAGGAAAGCTTGGAGCCGGTTGAGCCGGTAGTTGAGGTTGATAAGGAGAAGGAGCCACAAGACAAGGAGAAATCTAGAGCGGAACAATTGATCGAGGAAAGGCGCTTCATGCCACCGGTCCCATTCCCCCAACGACTAGCGAAAGCGAAAATGGAGAAAAGGCTAGCGAAATTTCTCGAGTATCTAAGAGGAGTTAGCCTCAATATTCCCTTCCTCGACGCCATCGTCGAGATCCCCACGTATGCTAAATTTTTGAAGGACTTGATTTCGGGGAGGAAAAGGAAGGAGAAGATCATGCTAGCCGAGGAGGGCTCTTGGTTCACCAAGAGAGAGAAGGAGCCGGCAAAATTTAAAGATCCGGGGAGTTTTCGGATTCCTTGCACCTTGGGCGGCGTTCCTCTTCAAAAAGCATTGGTTGATCTTGGGGCTAGTGTGAGCCTCATGCCCCTCTCCATGTTTTTAAGGCTAAACACCGGGACAAAGTTGAAACCTACCGACATGCGCATTCAATTGGCCGATGGGCGAATAACTAGGCCGGTAGGGATCGCCGAAGACATACCGCTCCAAGTCCCGGGTGGAATATGCTTGCCATGTGACTTTGTGATCATGGACGTTAAGGATGAGGGAGACACCTCATTGATACTTGGACGCCCATTCCTCGCCACCGCCGGAGTCATCGTCGACGTGCGCGAAGGTACACTTACTTTAAACGTCAGCAACATCGAGGTGGAGCTCCACATTCCTAAGGCTATGAAGCACATGCCTTACCACGAGGAGCTTGATTACATGGACCTCCTTGACGAGGTGATAGAGGAGGCGATTCCTCACTCAATTGGCGCTCTTTTTGATGAAGACTTCGAAGAAGGCCCGGATTTAGGCCATGAGGAGAATAAAGATGATTCCCCCGACCTCTCCACTGAAGAAGATGAAGGCGACGCTGATGTCGCAAAGATTCGAGAGCTCTGCAAGCTCTCGAAATTGAAGTCTCCAAAGAAAGCTCCGCCGGCACGGAAACCGGCGTCACCGGTGAAGCAGTTGACCGGAGAAAATGCTAGCTTGGGGGAGCCTCCCCCCAACACTATTCGAGACGAGAGACCACCAAGGGAGAACGCGCCGCCGCCACACCCAAATCCAAGCGCGCTCCCCGGAAAGTTTGACGGGTGCATCTCATATGCACCAAACATCCCGCATTGATTGAAAATTATAAGGGGTCGAGCTCACGACCTTAAACGAGCGCTTGTCGGGAGGCAACCCGACGGTTTTTGCTTTATTTTTACTTTTTCTTTATTTTCGTTTTAGAAATTTTTAGTGTTTCGAGTCGTTCGCCCAAAAATTTTGTGATAACGGGTCCTATTTTTCTTGACAGGAGAGGAGATAGGTAGATCCATCATGAGGAGGATGAACGAGACGACGAGGAGCGCCCTAAGAAGGCGCTCGACGCTTAGGAGGAGGATGAAATCGACTGGAGGAAGAAAGACGGAGTTTGGAGCCAAAACGAAGACAAACAGCAGAACACAAGGCTCACTCGGCCGAGTATACTAGTCACTCGGCCGAGCATACAAGTTCGTCCGGCCGAGCCCCTCACGAACGAGGGAAGTCTGCTGAACACAACTCTCTGTTTATTTTCTTGATTTTGATATAACTGCTACTCGGCCGAGTACTTTTGTTCACTCGGTCGAGTAAAACGGATACCCTCCTAGGGCGAGTCATGCCGAGTAGCTTGAGTCACTCGGCCGAATGGACTTACTCCACTCGGCCGAGGCTGGCAAAGCCACTCGGCCGAAGCGATAGCGGGGAGGAAATTTTCATCGGCCTCGCTCGGCCGAGTGACCACGTCACTTGACCGAGTCGTAACCTTTATTATATAAGGGCGAGGGGGGGCGCGGATTTCGAAACGAAAAAAAAAACCCCAAATCCCCCGTGCCCCTTCAGCTGCCTTGCCCGAACCCCCTCGCTCTCGCCCTCACTCGCCCGACCAAGCCTGCGCGCGCCGCCGCTCGGCCAGCCACCGCCGGCCGACCATCGCCGCCCCCCGCCCGAGTCGCCGCCGGCGGCCTTGTCTCCGTTCACCTCCGGTATAGCTTGTTTTGCCCGTTTTCTCCTCTTTTTGCGTATTTTTCGAGGATCCGTGTATTAATCGAACCCCTAACCCGAATCAATTCCTATATCTATCTGTTATACCCCTAATACTCCATGCATTTTGAATATTACTCGCTGATATCGTCTTTTCTTGCGCAGATTGCTTTTTGGAGCTTTGGGGAGCTTAGGGGAGCTTCTACGGGCTGTTTTGGACTTCGTGGGGGCGCGGAATTCGCACGCTTCCACTGCTTAGCACTCGCGGCGTGTTTGGGTATACTCTTTCCATTCTTTTTGCACACGCCGCACTTTTCACATTTTTCGGCACGCGCTCGAGGCCGATATGCCGCCCCGGACACGGCCGCGGACGAGAAGACCTTCCGCTAAGCGGAAGAGGTCGGATGATGCCGGCCCCGCCCACGAGGTGGACGAGTCTCCTCCTCCTTCCCCCACACACGCCGTCCACCCAGCACAGCCTGCAGTGCACCCACAGCCCGCACAGCCTCTCCCCGCCGCTGCACAGCCACCACCACCGGCTCCACTGGTCGGGCCGCTCGGGATTACGTTCCGAGACGACGCACACCGCGCCGTCTTCGAGCGTATCTCCCAGCGCTCGATCGTACCCTCCAGGTTTGCACACCTCGCTGACCTAGGACGCCTGGGGGTACTTGAGGGGATGCTCACGTTGTACGACAACGTGGGCTGGCGAGATTTTTTCCAGGTGTCGGCGGATACTTTTACCCGCCCGACACTTGAGGTTTTGAGTTCGATCGCCCTGACCGATGAGGGATGCTCATTCCGGTTCATGGATCGAGAGTGCCAGGTCACTCTCGATATGATGAGAGCGTTTTTCTCGTGGCCCGCTGTCCCCGGAGCCGATCGCGGTTACGGCCCCACACATATCCCCCCACCCTCTTTCGACGCCGGTGCCTTCTGGGCCGTATCACGGGTCTCCACGCCGCCTTTGACCCTAGTAGGGCCAAGGCCTCGGCCATTGTCCACCCCTGCCTACGTATTGCCCAGCGCCTTATGGCGACCACCTTTTTGGCCAGATATGAGCCGGGCACGATGTTTACGCCAGAGCTATACATGCTCTATGCGATGACACGTCCCAGAGCTCTATCTAGGGATGGACACGAGCTTGTCCCCGCCGTCGTGATCGACATTGCGGCTTGGTTTTTAGACCGCATCATTGTATCGGTGGGCGCTCGCTCACCGATCTACTGCGGCGGTCTGATCACCCTGCTTACCATGATGACGGGCGAGGACCTACCTGACGACCTGCGGCGAGTATCGGGCCCCACTTCTTTGTCGATTGATGTCATGGCCCGGATGAAGATGCTTCGTCCGCATGGTGAGCGTCACTGGGTCTGGTTGCACGGCCCCTACGGGGCCGATTACATGATTCTCCCGAGCCCTGCTCGGACCCAGATTGCACCAGCCCACGTTGACTGGCTCCCAGAGATGGATGTCCTCATCCCCGCCGCCTACGTGCTCGAGGCCGAGGGGGCCGATTGAATGATGATTGAATGATGATTGAAAACTCACTTCTATATGCATGAATTGTACACTTCACTTCAGGATGATTGAATGATGATTAGCTATGATATATCTGGATTAGTTAGCTTTTTTTGTGATCAAAACTGAGTTGATTAGATTACCCTGCTGAAGTTGTCGTGCGTGTCTTATAGAGTGAACCGAGAGTTACATTTATTTCTTTCTCCACAAATCTTGAACATCATTTCTCTACTTTTAAAATCATTGGTGAATCTCCCCTTAGTGATTCTATTTTATGGCATTTCCCCCGCTATTAATTCCTAGCTCCAAGTCTCTTATTCTATATATATATATATATATATATATATATATATATATATATATATATATATATATATATATATAAGAGAGAAGAACATTCTTGTATATCATTATCTCTCTTTGAGTTGGGATCATTGTATATATGATATATCAAAAAAAAAGAGGAAAAATCCTCAATAAGAGATCCCATCTCACTTTCTTTCTTCTTTCTTTCTTTTTATCACTTTTGGAGCTATATGTTTATAAAAATGGGGATGTAAATATTTTTTATGCCACCACGCTTATAGATAAGCTTGGGGGAGGGGATCCATTGATGTGTGAGAGAGTGACTACTTGACATTGCACGACGACCTAGGCTAAGTAATATTCTATACTCAATGAGATTGTTTTTAGCTTTACGAAATCCAGGAATCTAAGCCTAGCATTCATCTCATGAAATCCATACTTTTCTATTCTCTCTATTCTATAGTGTGATACTCTTATACTCCTGATAGAAAGCGTTCAATTGAAAAGTGTGTGATCTGTGATTCGTATACCGCTTTAAATGTTTCAGACGATGCTAATTCTAAAATTATTCCGTTTTTCATGATTATATCGTTGTTCGTGGGTTTTCTATTTCTACTTGCACTATTATACTATGATATCAAAATAAAATTCTTTGACATGTATTTTTCATTCAGAGCATGCTATATGAGTAAGTGAAACCCACGACCTGAGGAAATAATCTAGCATCCTACCTCTTCGCTTCTTTCTTTCTTACTTTATCCCATTTCGTTTTCATTCTTCTTCGTTTTTCATTTTTCGTTTCTTTTCGCCGTTTTCCGAATCCACCGGTTTCGCCTTTTACTTATCTTCCTCGCGGACGAGTAAGAGGCAAGCTTGGGGGATTTTGATCACTCCTTATTTTACACCTTTTTTCCGCATGTTTGCATGCCATTTAGATCGCCCAAATCATGTTTTTCACGATATATCGACGATATTGCGATGCTTTTCACGATTTGTTGTTTCTGTCGCATTTCAGGTGATTTGGCGCGATTTGGAGTGATCTTAAGATACGCTCACTTTAGACGGCCACCGACGACCTCCCCGAGGGGTATTTTGCTGTTGGAGAGGAGCGGAAGAAGAATGGACGTCACAGGAGCGAAGAGGAGGCCAAAACAAGCAGAATGGGCATTTTTTGTGTCCCACTCGGCCGAGTGGAGGAGCTACTCGGCCGACCAGCGAGACACTGCTCGGCCGACCTGAACAGATACGATTCCTATGTGCACTCGGCCGAGCACCGAAGACCACATCGGCCGAGTGACGATATCGCGTCCGCCCGAGTGGCGCCCAGACGAGGCCCTTCCAAAACATCGAAGTTACTGTTTTTTGGCTGCCTGAGCTTCAGAAGACCCACTCGGCCGAGTGGATTATTACGTCCGCCCGAGTGCCTTGAAGCCGTCGGCCGAGTGACGACAACTCACTCGGCCGAGCCGCCCCCAAACTGAAGACCTCTGAAGCCCCCGACTTACTGGAAAATGACAGGGTTTTCACTCGGCCGAGCTACTTTTGTCACTCGGCCGAGTGCGATGCGCTGCCTGTAGCGAAAATTGCGGAAAACAGGCTGTGCAGGGGTATTTTGGTCACGATTTTTGGACGATTTTGAGGGCTATTTAAGCCCTGTTTTTACCCTAGTTTAGGGAGCCTCTCTCTTAGATTTTTTGCAGCTTTTTAGATTAGTTTTTAGCTTTATTCTTGTGATTGGAGAAGAGACAAGTTTGTGATTTGTGTTAGAGCAATTGAAGAACTCCATTGGTTTGCATCTCTTTTCCTTAAAAATTCTATTTTTATTGCTTATATCAATATTGTGATGAATTCTATTGCTTATTTCATTGATTATTTTTGTGATCTTGCTATGAATTGTGAGTAGTCTCCACGTCTTGGGGCGTGGGGATGAACCCTACAAGCCCAATTTCGTATTTGTGATGAATTGGTAGAAATTGTGCTAGAATCAATAATTAGAGATTAGATTGTGATCAATTTACTACGGATGGCTAGGTGTTCATATCGATTGGGATTTGCAAGAGATTGGATCCCAATTTGATAGGAAGCCCTAGAAATCCGAATTGGGTTGGAATCGGATTCTCGAAGTATCGGTTTGCAAGAGATTGGACCGATACTAGGATTTCCGGTTGCAATTCCATGCCGATACTCGTTTGCAAGAGATTGGATGGGTAGGAACTATCACAATCTAGATCGTGGACCGAGTTTGCAAGAGATTGGACTCGGTGCGCGATTGGACGATGATGTTGATCCTAATGCTAGCTTTCCTAGGTTAGGGTTTGCAAGAGATTGGATCCAACCCTAGGAGAGCTATAGACTGGCAACAGCGCGAGAGCGTGAGCTTGGTTCTACATTCAGTTGCAACTAGTTCATCCAAATTCTTATTCAAGCAATTTTTATACCAACGAACCACATTTATGAAATACGGTGAGTAGCGGGGATTCCCCATTCTCTAGACGTTCTTTATTTGATTTGATATTTCTGCACGTTTTGTCTGACGATTGTGACAGGATCGCCAAAGGCAAATTTCTCTCTTAAGTAGCCAGGTTGATTAGGAGCAAGCACGGTCATTCGTCCTCCCTGTGTTCGATATCCCGCTCGCCGCTACACCGTGCGCTTGCGGTAAAACTACAACCGTCGCTCCGGGACGTGTATCCGGGGCGCAATCATTAATCAACAGGTAAAATGTTGCTCTTAAATTACCTTACACTTGCAGTAGAGTCTCTCGCCCTTTCTTGTAGACTTTACCTGACGTACAGTTCCTTTTCTCTTGGGCGTTGTACGTCAGGTGTTGAGCCAGAGTACGTGGATGAGCCGGACATACCTAAGTGCTTGGAGCCAGAGGACGTTGACCAGAGCACCTACCTGACGTGGACCAGACTTAGAGGTCCCTTCCGTCGTTGTCTTACAGAGGTTACTACTTTTTAATCTGGGTAAGTTACTGTTGGATCCTGCCAAAACAGAGTTAGGATCGATAAATAAAGTTGAGGCTTACGCTTGCGTATGCGGCATGGTAGTCTCGGAACTTTGCCTTCGGATTCGCCACGACGGATCGAGTCTTCTCACAAACGGAGTAAGGCTACTAAATCCACAATCTAAATCTCTACTTTTAGATTGAGAACTTAGATAGAGGGAGAGGAAGTATTTCGGCAGAGCTTCGCTAGAATGAAAATGCATGCAAGAATGCCATGCAAAAGTGTTAGGAAATGGCTTACCCTTGGGTCTTATTTATAGCCCCCAAGGTAGTTATTTTAGGAGTAATTGTTCCTTTGGAACAATTTAACTAAGGTGTACCATCGTACATGGCATATTATAAGCTTAAGTTGTACCATATGCATGGTACAATATAAGCTTAAGATATTACCCCTTTATTAGCCATATGTCGCATGCACTTATGCACATATAATGCGAATTTCCCATCAATCTAGAGATCCTCTCCGCAAGGGAACATATTCTCTTTGCACACGACTTCGTGTACGCGACGTTCGAGGTCCGTATTCCCTCATACATCCCCTACAAGGGTGTACTAACGTCTTCCATATCCAACATCTCCCACTCACACTTGAGGGGATTGTAAGAGAACGTCTTTCTCTTAGTTTTTTCATCTATCATACCGAGAAATAGACCGTGCGACCGTCATGCGCGTAGAGTCTGTTGTTGTGCACTTGTTAGAGATACACAACGACCTCGAAGGTGCAAAGTTGAGTAGTTCAACGCATGCTTTACCCTAGATTGTTTCTTCACATTTCTTATACTTTATATTCAACAATTGAATCCCATCTGGATCAAAATTGGCTGGCCAGCTTTGAATCATTAAAGTCCAAATGTGAATATGAAATCAATCTTCCTCTTCTTGCGAACCTTCTGATCTTGACTAGACTCGCTTTTCTAACGTGCCCCGCCGAGCCGAATTATCACAGCACATAAGTAACACGCTAAGATAGTGATCATCTCGTCAAATCTAAAGGAACCAATTGGAGTCCTTGAGGGTAAGAGTTAAGACCCATATGGTCTTTGAGTCTCACATAATAGCAAACATTATTGCTACTAACTCAGTGGTCAAAATGCATACGTGGTATGAACACGTATTACAACATCGCTCCTTTCCCAGGGAGTGTATGTCTCAATGATGTTGTAAGGATGATGATCAGACACCACAATGTCTGACTTTGAGTCCCTTATTCTACTCAAATAGTCCTTTGGACTCACATCCCGCATTTAGACAGATAGGATTTCCTAAAAATCCTCTTAGATCTTTTGTAAGCATCCATATGATGCAGATCTTTCATGCGACCATTTTGTTTAAGTCATGACTCTTAAATCATCCGTCTGATGATTTTGACTTTAAACAGGTCGCATCTCTATTCCATCCGTCTGATAGAATAAGGCGGTTGCTCATGTGAGAGAGCCAACCTCAATCTGTCCGACATACTAGAATTCAGCTGAGATTTCAAAAATGTACACAAACATTTCTTAAGAAATTCATATGCAATGTTTGAAAAAGAACTTATTCTTTTATTAAATTTGATCTTTCTCAGACATGGGAATATACATTGGTACAACTCAACTCTTACGCAATCCTTGGGATGATAAGTGTTTATAAAACACATTTCTGGGGATCGCTTTCGTAAGCTGATCCTCTATCATCTCATGCGTAGATATGTACCTTATGTCTACCTTCTTGGTTTTAACATAGTCTTTTGCAAATCTGCAGTTCCTTTAAGATACTGCATTATCCTCTTAACTGCTTTCCAGTGTTCTTGCCCTGGGTTGGATTGGTAACGATTTACCATTCCAACGGCAAAAAAACAGATGTCCGGTCTTGTATGCATCATAGCGTACATAAGACTATCAACTGTACTGGAATATGGAACTTTTTCCATAATTTCCTTTTCCTTTTGGTTCTTTGGACATGATTTCAAATATAAATTATCGCATCTGCTTATAGGAGTATCAATTGGACTTGCAGTCCTACATATTAAACCGTTCTAAAACCTTCTTTATATAAGTCTCTTGTGAAAGAGAAAGAAGTTTCTTTGAACGATTCCTTGAAATCTTAATTCCAAGGATATATATGGCTTCCCCATGTCTTTTATCTCAAAACTGATGAAAGTCAAGCATTGATATCCATCACAAAGCCCTTGTCATTTCTGGTTATTTAAAATGTCATCTACATATAGAGACATAATAACATGCTTGCTTTTAATCCTCTTGATATTTACGCAGTTATCTTCATCAAGCATGGAAAATCCATTTGATAAGACAACTTCTTGAAATCGTATATACCATTGCCTCGAGGATTATTTAAGACCATATATGGACTTACGAAGTTTACAAACCTTATGTTCGTTTCCTTCTTTTACAAACCCTGTTGGTTGTTCCATATAGATCTCCTCGTCCAATTCTCCATTGAGAAAGGCAGTCTTTACATCCATCTGATGTAATTCGAGGTATAAGCAAGCTACCATTGCCAGAATCATGCGAATCGAGGTAAAACGCACAACAGGTGAGAAGGTCTCTTCGTAGTCTATCCCTTCCTGTTGCGTAAAACCTTTCGCGACAAGGCGAGCTTTATATCTATCTATAGAGCCATCAGCCTTATGCTTGATCTTGAGAACCCATTTGTTCCCAATTGCTCTATGTCCTCTGGGTAAGTTAACTAAGTCCCAGACTTGGTTAACTTTCATGGATTTCAATTCCTCCTTCATCGCTTCCATCCATTTGTCTTTTACAGGGCATGATACGGCCTGTTTGAAAGTAGCAGGCTCGTCATCATCTTGTAGTAAAGTCATAAAGGTTTGCGGAAATTTATCCTCAAATCTTAGAGGAGCCAACCTTGTACGACTACTACGTCGTATTTGAGATTCTTCAAGTCCTTGTTGACTCGAATTTAGATCAATTCTAATATCACTCCCACTTGGAATGTCGTTAGAATTGCTCCCACTTGGATCATTATTCCCGTATGGAATAGGATAATCGTCATTCGTATAATCCATTGGTGAAGTTTGAAACGTATTTTTTGTTTTCACCAAGAATTCTCCCACTCGAATGAGGTAATCCGTCTTGATCATAAATCTCAAATAGAGATAAGTCCTGACTTATCTCGCCATGTCTTGGAAACTCGTTTTCCAAGAAAGTGACATCCCTCGACTCAAACTCAATTAGCCCACCATTGTCTTCCTGACTAACAAAAAAACATAACCTTTGGAGTTTTCTGCGTATCGTTTAAAGATACATTTCCTTCCCCTTGGCCCAAGTTTGCCATATTTATGGGAGGAAATTTATGCGTAGAATGCACAACCCCAAGGTTTCAAAATGTTTAAGTCAGGAAACCTTTGGTTCCACAACTCATAAGGAGTGGAGCTAACTGATTTCGAGGGTACGCGGTTTAAAATGAAAACGGTCGTCAATAATGCATCACCCCGCTTCCCTAAAATGGAGGCGAGACGTGAAAAGGTCCGCACGAGAGTGGAGCTGTGAAGCCCCAAACCCGATAAGCGTAAATAAAACATAAGCAGGTCCATGTAACCACAACGGAACAACAATAATAATACCAGGAGAGACTGAAATAAAATCTCACATCTCCAATATTGTCCAACATGAAAATAAGTTCAACATCCAGAAAAGCCACCAGGCTAAAAGAAAAGAGTCTAAAGGCCCAGAACAAGGCCAACAAAAGCAACGACATAACAAGGTATAGGCGCTACGCACCGATAACAAAACAACTGTCTAACAAAAGTAAACCACAACGAAGACACTAGGACTGGTCCCCAGTGTCCACGTACTCCCCGTCCAGCACGGGCGCAAGCTCGGCGTCCGCAAACACCTCACCCTCCACAAGGTACTCAGGTCCAGGATCTAACATGTGTCACCCAAAAGAGTAAAGGGGCACATGTCAGCAAGTCTAAAAGACTTGGGCAAGGAAACTGAAAGTAAGGCAACTAGCAACCTAGCAGTTATTGTATGATGCATGGCAAGTAAAGTAAGGCAGGGAAGTGACAAGTAAACGGGAGTACAAGTAGCAAGTGTCAAGTGGTAGTTGTGAAATGCAATGTCGAGGAACAAGTACAAGGGATCACTCAATGAGTGCCCTATTGCCCGCAGGCTGTGCTCAAGTACAAGTCAAGGAAATCACGTCAAGTAAACACGTCGTGCACAGAGATTCCGCCTGTTGGCTAGAGTGGCTGATCGGGCCAACTCCTAAGCTCAAGTGACCGTTTATCTCTACCCCTCCACGTGTATCGAGCCAGGGCATTACCCCCGAACACGGAATGCTCGCTTCTGGAACACGAGCCAGGAAGTGTGAATAACACGTATGGCATAGGGTTATGCCCACGTATAGTGGGTGCCTAGCCGGAAACTAGTAGGTCGGGCGTTGGCTATCAACCAACACATGGCCCGCTTCTGGAACACGAGCCAGGAAACACAAGTATTGTAGCGTGTGCTACAAATGCGACATACGACATGGATGATAATTTATTCGCGTACCGTCAATCAAAGTTAAACATGGCATGGTAGTTGTGCAACATGGTAAAACGACGGTCCTAGCTTCGTTGTCAAGCTAGTTCCGGAATTTGCGCCTAGGCGAGTATCATTTCGTCGCCTAGTCTCTTTTACGCCTATAACAAGCAAATGGCCTAAAGCATGGCCTAAACCCTAAGTGGCAAGTTTCACTTGCCTAGCACCGGGGATGACGACCACTTCGTCACACGGATGCCAATCTACGGGGAAATCGCTGTTATGGGGGAACAATCATCAAACAACATGAAATTTTATTAGGGTTTCATAAAAATACCAATAGGCTATGAAAACAACGGTAGATCGATTTCTTACCGAGAGGAAGCGGAAGAAACACTCCGGAGAACCCTAGGATCAGATCTGGAAAAGATTGGAGAAGTTTGGAGAAACTAAGGTTTTGGGGGATTTGGGGATTTTGATGGATTTGGTGAGATTTTGGGGAAGATGAGAGGTAGATAGAGTGGATGGATGGTTTGGATGATGGATTTAGGGCTTGAAATGAAGGATTGAAGATTGGAGGAAGATGGGGGCTCAAAGGGGAAGATTTTAGGGTTTTGGGTCGTGTTGAGGAAGAAGAAAACGTTTGGGTTGGGTTTAAATAGGATGGGCTGGTGGCTGCCCAGAAATTAGGGTTTTAACACAGGTTAGTCGGTCAAAGAGCAACCACTGACCGACTAGTTTGGCAACTAGTCGGTCGGTCGACCAACGCAGACCGACTAAGTGTAAACAGTAACTCCTGAACGAAAATAGGATTTAGAATTAGTTGGTCCATGAACAAATACTGACCGACTAGTTTTGCATCTAGTCGGTCGATGAACGTTCTTAGACCGACTAAGAGTGAACAGTACTGATACTAAAATTTAGATTAAGTGTTAGTCGGTTAAAGAAGCATTACCGACCGACTAGTTTGCAACCTAGTCGGTCAACCAACGTTCTCAGACCGACTAACGATAAATAGTAGCTCCTGAGAAATTTAGAAAGCCAACTAGTCGGTCCAAGAAGGATTGCCGACCGACTGGATCGTCATCTAGTCGGTCGGTGCCCCTTCTTATACCGGCTAATGAGCACAAAAAGTACCGATACGGAGCGCGGGGCCCCGGGATCGATTCCTAAGACTCCTAGGCTTGATCTAATAGTAAGATACGACCGTTATGAAGTCCGTCACGAATGACATACTTCAAAATCGACAATCCTAAGGAAGAAACGAGAAAATACGACGAATCGATCGAAAATGAAAGCTACGGAGACGAAAACCACACAAGAGGAGAAAATCCACCAAAACATATATTATATTATAATAAATCCAGATACATGAAAAGCAGTCGTTACATCCTCCCCAACTTAAGAAAAATTCCGTCCTCGGAATTTCCAAATACTCACGAGTCCGGAAACAAATGTGGGAAACGCTCTCGCATCTCATCCTCGTTCTCCCAAGTAGACTCTCCAGGTGAGCCATGTCGCCACATCACCCTCACAAGATTGACAATCTTGTTCCGAAGCGATTTCTGACGCCTGTCCAGAATCTGCACTGGATGCTGGTCATACGTCATATCGGGGCGAACGGTAATCTCCGAAAAATCTACAGCATGAGATGGATCGCTAATGTATCGACGAAGCTGCGACACATGGAAAACATTGTGAACTCCTTCCAAAGACGGCGGCAAAGCCAAGCGATAAGCTACCTCGCCAACCCTCTCCAAAATGTCAAACGGTCCAATGTATCACGGGCTCAACTTCCCACGCTTCCCGAAACGAATCACACCACGATTCGGGGAAATCTTCAAGAACACATGGTCGCCCGGCTGAAACTCCAAAGGACGACGTTTAGCATCCGCCCAATGCTTAAACCGGTCCTGAGAAATTCTCAACCTCTCCCGAATATTCCTGACGATATCCACGGCCTCCACGATCATCTCAGGTCCCAACAACTCCCGATCACCAATGTCATCCCAACTCAATGGCGATCGACATTTCCTCCCATAAAGAGCGGCGAAAGGCGCCATGCCAATACTCGCCTGGAAGCTGTTGTTGTAGGAAAACTCCACCAAATGCAGATGGTCCTCCCACGAACCATTGAAATCCAACATGCATGCCCTCAGCATGTCTTCCAAAATCTGAATCGTCCTCTCGGACTGGCCATCCGTCTACGGATGGTACGCCGTGCTGAAACTCAGACGCGTACCCAAACTCTTCTGCAAACTATGCCAGAACTGATATGTGAACCTCGTGTCTCTGTCAGACATGATACTCACGGGGACTCCATGAAGCTGCACAACCTCCTGCACGATTCACGTTACATCACTATCCATACTAGGGAAAAGGAAATAAAACGGAGAGTAAAAGAATTTTACCTCCATATATCTCCTCGCTAGCGCCTCAGTGGACTGTCCCACTCGGAACGGAATAAAGTGCGCAGATTTGGTCAATCGATCTACGATCACCCAAATCGCGTCATTCTGCTTCGGACTCCGAGGTAGTCCAGTCACGAAATCCATAGTGATGTGTTGCCACTTCCACTCCGGAATCGGAAGCGGTTGTAGCAACCCGGCCGTACGCTGATGCTCCGCCTTCACTTGCTGGCAAACCAAGCACTTGGCTACACTCCGAGCCACGCTCCTCTTCATACCATGCCACCAATAATTCAGACGAAGATCCTGGTACATCTTGGTGCCACCAGGATGCACAGAATACGGCGAACTGTGTGCCTCTACCATCAGCTCCTCTCTGATATCCCCAGCTGGCACACACAACCTGGCTCCAAACCTCAGCGAGCCATCCTCATGAATCAAAAAGTCAGCCCGCAGACCGGCTTCCACCTGCTCCCGAATCTTCACCAGCTTCGGATCCTCAGCCTGGCCAGCCTTAATCCGATCCACGATCGTCGACTGTACCTGCATGTACATCAACGACGAAGCCTCCCCAGGAAGAACAATCTCCACACCAGACTCGCAAAAATCCTGCTGCAATCTCCACTGCGAGGTCAAAATCATCACCGCTGGAAGCCTACTCAAAGCATCCGGAACCACATTCACCTTGCCAGGGTGAAACTGCAAATCAATCTCATAATCTGCCATAAGCTCCAACCATCGACGCTGTCACATGTTGAGCTCCTTCTGAGTGAAAATATACTTCAAGCTTTTGTGATCGGTGAAAATCTTCACTTTCTCACTCAGCAAGAAGTGCCTCCAAATTTTAAGAGCAAACACAACGGCAGCCAACTCCAAATCATGCGTCGGGTAATTCTTCTCATGAACCTTAAGCTGACGAGACGCATACGCCACAACATGCCCATGCTGATGCAACACACAACCGAGACCCTTGCCAGAAGCATCACAAAAGATCTCAAATCCACCGATGCGATCAGGCACAACAAGAATAGGGGCAGTCGTCAACCTCTCCTTCAGAATACCAAAAGCACTCTCACAATTACCCGACCAAACAAAAGCAACATCCTTCCGCGTCAACCTGGTCATCGGCTCAGCAATACGAGAAAAGTCCTTAATGAATCGCCGATAGTAACCAGCAAGTCCAAGGAAACTCCGAATCTCAGACGCAGACGACGGAACAGGCCACTCCCTGATGGCCCGAATCTTCTCGGGATCCACTGAAATACCATCTCCAGTCACCACATGCCCGAGAAAAGCAACTCTATCCAGCCAAAACTCGCACTTCGAAAACTTAGCATACAAACGATGCTTCCTCAAAATCTCCAACACCGTCCTTAAGTGCGAGGCATGCTCTTCCTCCGACTTCGAATAGATCAGAATGTCGTCAATAAAGATAACGACAAACTTATCCAAAAAGTCGTAGAAAATCAGGTTCATCATATTCATGAAAACTGCGGGCGTGTTAGTTACGCCGAAAGGCATAACCACAAACTCATAGTGTCCATACTTCGTCCTGAACGCTGTCTTCGGAACATCTCCCTTCTTCACCTTCAACTGATGGTAACCATCCTCAAATCCAATTTAGAAAACACCCTCGAACCTCCAAGCTGATCAAAAATATCATCGATGCGAGGCAACGGGTATTTATTCTTAATGGTCACCGCATTCAACTCCCGATAGTCCACGCACATGCGACGCGAACCATCCTTCTTCTTAACCAGCAACACCGGTGCTCCCCACGGAGACAAGCTAGGATTAATATAACCCTTCTGCAAAAGCTCATCCAACTGCTTCCGCAACTCTTCCAACTCTGCAGGTGCCATACGATACGGCGCCTTCGAAATCGGCTGCGCACCTGGAACAAGATCGATAGAAAATTCCAAAGCTCGATCAGGCGGCAAACCAGACATCTCCTCGGGGAAGACGTCGCCAAAATCTCGCACCACAGCTGACCACTCCAGCTCCATCTGCATAGCCACAGCCTCCACCGGCCTGGCCCGAATTCTGGCAGGACCAAGCGAACTGCTACCATGACTGAACTCAAATACTGGATGTCCGGGAATCTCGAACACCGCCTTCTTCCTCCAACAGTCGATCGTAGCATAGAAGCTCGCAAGCCAGTCCATCCCAAGAACTGCATTATAGTTGATGATGTCGTGGACAATGAAATCAGCGAAAAGCTCATGTCCACAGACCACCAACGGGCAAGAATTGCAACCACGATGCACCGAGACCACGCCATTCCCCGTAACGATATTCCAACTCTTGGGAAGAGGGGACGTTAACAAGGAATGCCTCTCCACGAAGCTCTGAGAAATAATGCACATCGATGCACCAGAGTCAAAGAGGACTCGTGCAGGAAATGTGCAAACCAAAACCACACCTAATCAAGCAATTAACAATCAAACCCTAGTCTAGCAAACAACCATGTTCAAGCAAACAAAACAATCTAACAATCAAAACCAGCTAGGAAAGTAACAGCTAGATTGAGGATTACCTGCGATAACCTCATCCACAGCCTCGCTCTCCGTAGCGGTCAACAGAAAAGCCTGCCTCCTCGGCGGAACAGCCTGCCGAAAAGCCTGCCCCTGAGGGACAAGAGGCGCTCCACGTCCAGCAGGAACGGACGCTCGCTGCTGCAACGGCTGTGTTGCAAAAGGTGCCTTCCAAGGCTGCTTCGACCTCGGACAATCCTTCATGACATGGGTAGGATCCCCATAGACGACACACTGGCCCAGGAACCTCTAACACTGATCCTTGACGTGTCCGGTCCTACCGCAGAAATGGCAAGTCTTCTGAATAGGCCCTCCTGGCCTCTTAAACTGAGCAGACTGATTAGGCCTGAATCCAGGTCTAACCACAGCTCTCGCCTGTTCCACAGGCCTCTTCCCAGCACCAACAATAGACCCTCTCCTCTGGTTCACAAGCAGCTCCTGCCTCTTGGCTGCTACCAGAACCTTCTGATAAGACTCCCGGTCAGAAGAGGTCACAAAACTCTGGAGCTCCGAAGCAAGCCCCTGCAGGAACCTCTGAGCCCTCTCCTCAGCGTCCTGCACCATCTTTGGTGCAAACCGACTCAGCCTCATGAACTCTTGGTGATACATGTCCACCGACGAGTTCCCCTGCTTCAAATCGATAAAACGCTGCAGCATCTCCTCCCTGGCAGCTTTCGGGAAGAACTCACCCTCAAATCTGGCCTTGAAGGTAGCCCAAGCTATCGGCTCCACCAACATCTTCTCTTCCGCATCCCACCAATTCCGGGCATTATCCTTGAGTTGCCTCTTCGCCAAATCAACTCATCCAGCCGGGGTGATCTTGGCCATCTTCAGATTGTCCTCGATGTTCCGAATCCACTCATCGGCAGCCAGAGGACCCTCAGAACCATCAAAATATGCGGGACCCAGCTCCCGAAATTGCTTCGCCCTTGGCTCAGAGCGAGGGGCATCCGGAAGAGCCCGGGCAGCTCGAGCAAGTGGAGCATTCTGGACTTGCAGAAGCACGCCCTGCTGCACTTGCATCATCTGGAGCATCATCCGCATCATCTCACCGCTGGTGGGTTCCCGCTCAGGCTCCTCATCATGAGGGAGCGCACCACTGCCCCCACCACGGGTGAAACGCCTTCCTGCCATCTAATGACACAAAGAACGAATCAGATTAGACTCATAGCTTATGACATCGGACGTCGAACTTAATTTATTGGACATTCTAATATTATTATCGCTATTTCAAACATCGCAGTTACAGGGGACCTGCATGGGCCACCAACAAAACCTGTCACGACCCGCTTCCCTAAAATGGAGGCGAGACGTGAAATGGTCCGCACGAGAGTGGAGCTGTGAAGCCCCAAACCCGATAAGCGTAAATAAAACATAAGCAGGTCCCTGTAACCACAACGGAACAACAATAATAATACCAGGAGAGACTGAAATAAAATCTCACATCTCAAATATTGTCCAACATGAAAATAAGTTCAACATCCAGAAAAGCCACCAGGCTAAAAGAAAAGAGTCTAAAGGCCCAGAACAAGGCCAACAAAAGCAACGACATAACAAGGCATAGGCGCTACGCACCGATAACAAAACAACTGTCTAACAAAAGTAAAAAACAACGAAGACACTAGGACTGGTCCCCAGTGTCCACGTACTCCCCGTCCAGCACGGGCGCAAGCTCGGCGTCCGCAAACACCTCACCCTCCACAAGGTACTCAGGCTCAGGATCTAACATGTGTCACCCAAAAGAGTAAAGGGGCACATTGACCGGCGCCCCGTTTACGGTATGGGCGCGGTGTCGTTTTACCGCAAGTGCACGGTTAGTGTAGGGTGCGTGTATATCGAACACAGGGAGGTGGATGGCTTGAGTGGCTGCTAGCCTCGCCTGGGTCGTGGGCTAGCTACGCGGATGATATGGGTGGAAGTGTAGAAATAAAAGAAAGAAATGAAAATGACACGAAATGAATCCCCGCTAACACGGGCTAGAGCACTCATGACACTTGGCATTTGACTTGATCCAGGGTGAGACATTGCCCCGAAAGGTGGTACCTAGCGTCCATGGCCCGATATTCCGGTCGGTGCCAAGCCTGCTAGGCCTACCCGATTCGGACGGTGGGCACTCCCGTGTCCATAAACACCTTCCGCAACCGGGAGCATTAAGGCCACAATGATAACTCCCAACACTTCATCCAAGCCGCTCCCGCGCGCGAGGACTCGATGTCAACGCTAGGGGTGTGAGCTGTGGCTAGGGGGTCAACCACCAAGTTTATTCCCCCTTGGCCCGACGGTCAAAGGCGGTCTTTTTCCCGCCAATGACAATGAAACACCCCCGCGTAACCCTAATGGCCAAATAGGTCAAATGTGATTTCTAGCAATACATCGAAGCGGATCTTGACAGGACAAGCACCGGACCCCAATCCCCAACACATCTAGTGTGTTGCCATACGAATTGGACCCAGATTGCTAGAAATCCCCATTGACACATTTCATCGAACACGTGCCATGCAACCAAGTCTAATGTAAATTTCCAAGCATCAATCCTACCCTAACCCGTATTAGGGTTCATCAATACTACTCCATGATGAAAAACATATAGACAAACAACTCAAAACACACACAAACATTCATCATGGAGCAAAAGAAATACAACACAAAAAATGGAGAACAAGAGAAAGAAATATTTATCTTGAGTGAATCGTTGATCCCATACAAGACTTATTGAACAAAATACCTAATCTAAAACTAACCTAGAACTCCCAAGAAAAGGGGGGCAAAAGCCCTAAAAACTGAGAAGAGATATATCCCTTCAGTCGGCCAACTTCGAGTATTTATAGCCCCACTTCGAAACCCTAGTGGTTCGGGTCCAAACCCGCAGGAGAAGCGCCACCCGATCGGTTGACAAGTCAACCGATCGGGTGATCCGTTACAAATAGTAAACAGAAAACGGAGGAGCTTCACCCGGTCAGATGAACCGGTCGGTTGAGTTCTTGGGGTGACCAGTTGGATCTTGGAGCCGTCGGGTGAAGCGATCGGTTGGACGCCCGTGTCTTCAGCTCTTCAACATCAGCTACAGATGAACCGATCGGGTGAGAGTCACCCGATCGGTTGGCGTTTTGCTTCGAGAAAACAGAGAACATCCCCCGCTGAACCGGTCTGCGAACCGGTCGGGTGACTTCTTTGTGAGCTGCGGTAGAGACCGGGTGGTGCACGCGTGCATCACCCGATCGGTTGGAGCTGACCAACCGACCGGGTGAGGGGCTGAAAGATGAATTCTTTGGCGTATGACCTCCTGGACCACGCGTGACTCCTCCCGTTGCTCTGGGTACACATGATATCATCGTTTTGCGTCCCAAATGCCAGCAAACTCCTGCAAAACACAGAAAATATGGAAAAGTGAAAGAAAACAAGAAAATACAAGAAAACACGAGAGAACAAATAAAAGACGGCGGTAAAATACGGAAAAACACAGAAGAAAACGTGCGCGAATATATGAAATATAAACGCACGTCACACATGTCAGCAAGTCTAAAAGACTTGGGCAAGGAAACTGAAAGTAAGGCAACTAACAACCTAGCAGTTATTGTATGATGCATGGCAAGTAAAGTAAGGCAGGGAAGTGACAAGTAAACGGGAGTACAAGTAGCAAGTGTCAAGTGGTAGTTGTGACATGCAATGTCGAGGAACAAGTACAAGGGATCACTCAATGAGTGCCCTATTGCCCGCAGGCTGTGCTCAAGTACAAGTCAAGGAAATCACGTCAAGTAAACACGTCGTGCACAGAGATTCCGCCTGTTGGCTAGAGTGGCTGATCGGGCCAACTCCTAAGCTCAAGTGACCGTTTATCTCTACCCCTCCACGTGTATCGAGCCAGGGCATTACCCCCGAACACGGAATGCTCGCTTCTGGAACACGAGCCAGGAAGTGTGAATAACACGTATGGCATAGGGTTATGCCCACGTATAGTGGGTGCCTAGCCGGAAACTAGTAGGTCGGGCGTTGGCTATCAACCAACACATGGCCCGCTTCTGGAACACGAGCCAGGAAACACAAGTATTGTAGCGTGTGCTACAAATGTGACATACGACATGGATGATAATTTATTCGCGTACCGTCAATCAAAGTTAAACATGGCATGGTAGTTGTGCAACATGGTAAAACGACGGTCCTAGCTTCGTTGTCAAGCTAGTTCCGGAATTTGCGCCTAGGCGAGTATCATTTCGTCGCCTAGTCTCTTTTACGCCTACAACAAGCAAATGGCCTAAAGCATGGCCTAAACCCTAAGTGGCAAGTTTCACTTGCCTAGCACCGGGGATGACGACCACTTCGTCACACGGATGCCAATCTACGGGGAAATCGCTGTTATGGGGGAACAATCATCAAACAACATGAAATTTTATTAGGGTTTCATAAAAATACCAATAGGCTATGAAAACAACGGTAGATCGATTTCTTACCGAGAGGAAGCGGAAGAAACACTCCGGAGAACCCTAGGATCAGATCTGGAAAAGATTGGAGAAGTTTGGAGAAACTATGGTTTTGGGGGATTTGGGGATTTTGATGGATTTGGTGAGATTTTGGGGAAGATGAGAGGTAGATAGAGTGGATGGATGGTTTGGATGATGGATTTAGGGCTTGAAATGAAGGATTGAAGATTGGAGGAAGATGGGGGCTCAAAGGGGAAGATTTTAGGGTTTTGGGTCGTGTTGAGGAAGAAGAAAACGTTTGGGTTGGGTTTAAATAGGATGGGCTGGTGGCTGCCCAGAAATTAGGGTTTTAACACAGGTTAGTCGGTCAAAGAGCAACCACTGACCGACTAGTTTGGCAACTAGTCGGTCGGTCGACCAACGCAGACCGACTAAGTGTAAACAATAACTCCTGAACGAAAATAGGATTTAGAATTAGTCGGTCCATGAACAAATACTGACCGACTAGTTTTGCATCTAGTCGGTCGATGAACGTTCTTAGACCAACTAAGAGTGAACAGTACTGATACTAAAATTTAGATGAAGTGTTAGTCGATTAAAGAAGCATTGCCGACCGACTAGTTTGCAACCTAGTCGGTCAACCAACGTTCTTAGACCGACTAACGATAAACAGTAGCTCCTGAGAAATTTAGAAAGCCAACTAGTCGGTCCAAGAAGGATTGCCGACCGACTGGATCGTCATCTAGTCGGTCGGTGCCCCTTCTTATACCGGCTAATGAGCACAAAAAGTACCGATACGGAGCGCGGGGCCCCGGGATCGATTCCTAAGACTCCTAGGCTTGATCTAATAGTAAGATACGACCGTTATGAAGTCCGTCACAAATGACATACTTCAAAATCGACAATCCTAAGGAAGAAACGAGAAAATACGACGAATCGATCGAAAATGAAAGCTACGGAGACGAAAACCACACAAGAGGAGAAAATCCACCAAAACATATATTATATTATAATAAATCCAGATACATGAAAAGCAGTCGTTACATCCTCCCCAACTTAAGAAAAATTCCGTCCTCGGAATTTCCAAATACTCACGAGTCCGGAAACAAAAGTGGGAAACGCTCTCGCATCTCATCCTCATTCTCCCAAGTAGACTCTCCAGGTGAGCCGTGTCGCCACATCACCCTCACAAGATTGACAATCTTGTTCCGAAGCGATTTCTGACGCCTGTCCAGAATCTGCACTGGATGCTGGTCATACGTCATATCGGGGCGAACGGTAATCTCCGAAAAATCTACAGCATGAGATGGATCGCTAATGTATCGACGAAGCTGCGACACATGGAAAACATTGTGAACTCCTTCCAAAGACGGCGGCAAGGCCAAGCGATAAGCTACCTCGCCAACCCTCTCCAAAATGTCAAACGGTCCAATGTATCGCGGGCTCAACTTCCCACGCTTCCCGAAACGAATCACACCACGATTCGGGGAAATCTTCAAGAACACATGGTCGCCCGGCTGAAACTCCAAAGGACGACGTTTAGCATCCGCCCAATGCTTAAACCGGTCCTGAGAAATTCTCAACCTCTCCCGAATATTCCTGACGATATCCACGGCCTCCACGATCATCTCAGGTCCCAACAACTCCCGATCACCAATGTCATCCCAACTCAATGGCGATCGACATTTCCTCCCATAAAGAGCGGCGAAAGGCGCCATGCCAATACTCGCCTGGAAGCTGTTGTTGTAGGAAAACTCCACCAAATGCAGATGGTCCTCCCACGAACCATTGAAATCCAACATGCATGCCCTCAGCATGTCTTCCAAAATCTGAATCGTCCTCTCGGACTGGCCATCCGTCTGCGGATGGTACGCCGTGCTGAAACTCAGACGCGTACCCAAACTCTTCTGCAAACTATGCCAGAACTGATATGTGAACCTCGTGTCTCTGTCAGACATGATACTCACGGGGACTCCATGAAGCCGCACAACCTCCTGCACGATTCACGTTACATCACTATCCATACTAGGGAAAAGGAAATAAAACGGAGAGTAAAAGAATTTTACCTCCATATATCTCCTCGCTAGCGCCTCAGTGGACTGTCCCACTCGGAACGGAATAAAGTGCGCAGATTTGGTCAATCGATCTACGATCACCCAAATCGCGTCATTCTGCTTCGGACTCCAAGGTAGTCCAGTCACGAAATCCATAGTGATGTGTTGCCACTTCCACTCCGGAATCGGAAGCGGTTGTAGCAACCCGGCCGTACGCTGATGCTCCGCCTTCACTTGCTGGCAAACCAAGCACTTGGCTACACTCCGAGCCATGCTCCTCTTCATACCATGCCACCAATAATTCAGACGAAGATCCTGATACATCTTGGTGCCACCAGGATGCACAGAATACGGCGAACTGTGTGCCTCTACCATCAGCTCCTCTCTGATATCCCCAGCTGGCACACACAACCTGGCTCCAAACCTCAGCGAGCCATCCTCATGAATCAAAAAGTCAGCCCGCAGACCGGCTTCCACCGGCTCCCGAATCTTCACCAGCTTCGGATCCTCAGCCTGGCCAGCCTTAATCCGATCCACGATCGTCGACTGTACCTGCATGTACATCAACGACGAAGCCTCCCCAGGAAGAACAATCTCCACACCAGACTCGCAAAAATCCTGCTGCAATCTCCACTGCGAGGTCAAAATCATCACCGCTGGAAGCCTACTCAAAGCATCCGGAACCACATTCACCTTGCCCGGGTGAAACTGCAAATCAATCTCATAATCTGCCATAAGCTCCAACCATCGACGCTGTCGCATGTTGAGCTCCTTCTGAGTGAAAATATACTTCAAGCTTTTGTGATCGGTGAAAATCTTCACTTTCTCACTCAGCAAGAAGTGCCTCCAAATTTTAAGAGCAAACACAACGGCAGCCAACTCCAAATCATGCGTCGGGTAATTCTTCTCATGAACCTTAAGCTGACGAGACGCATACGCCACAACATGCCCATGCTGATGCAACACACAACCGAGACCCTTGCCAGAAGCATCGCAAAAGATCTCAAATCCACCGATGCGATCAGGCACAACAAGAATAGGGGCAGTCGTCAACCTCTCCTTCAGAATACCAAAAGCACTCTCACAATTACCCGACCAAACAAAAGCAACATCCTTCCGCGTCAACCTGGTCATCGGCTCAGCAATACGAGAAAAGTCCTTAATGAATCGCCGATAGTAACCAGCAAGTCCAAGGAAACTCCGAATCTCAGACGCAGACGACGGAACAGGCCACTCCCTGATAGCCCGAATCTTCTCGGGATCCACTGAAATACCATCTCCAGTCACCACATGCCCGAGAAAAGCAACTCTATCCAGCCAAAACTCGCACTTCGAAAACTTAGCATACAAACGATGCTTCCTCAAAATCTCCAACACCGTCCTTAAGTGCGAGGCATGCTCTTCCTCCGACTTCGAATAGATCAGAATGTCGTCAATAAAGATAACGACAAACTTATCCAAAAAGTCGTAGAAAATCAGGTTCATCAGATTCATGAAAACTGCGGGCACGTTAGTTACGCCGAAAGGCATAACCACAAACTCATAGTGTCCATACTTCGTCCTGAACGCTGTCTTCGGAACATCTCCCTTCTTCACCTTCAACTGATGGTAACCACTCCTCAAATCCAATTTAGAAAACACCCTCGAACCTCCAATATGATCAAAAATATCATCGATGCGAGGCAACAGGTATTTATTCTTAATGGTCACCGCATTCAACTCCCGATAGTCCACGCACATGCGACGCGAACCATCCTTCTTCTTAACCAGCAACACCGGTGCTCCCCACGGAGACAAGCTAGGATTAATATAACCCTTCTGCAAAAGCTCATCCAACTGCTTCCGCAACTCTTCCAACTCTGCAGGTGCCATACGATACGGCGCCTTCGAAATCGGCTGCGCACCTGGAACAAGATCGATAGAAAATTCCAAAGCTCGATCAGGCGGCAAACCAGACATCTCCTCGGGGAAGACGTCTCCAAAATCTCGCACCACAGCTGGCCACTCCAGCTCCATCTGCATAGCCACAGCCTCCACCGGCCTGGCCCGAATTCTGGCAGGACCAAGCGAACTGCTACCACGACTGAACTCAAATACTGGATGTCCGGGAATCTCGAACACCACCTTCTTCCTCCGACAGTCGATCGTAGCATAGAAGCTCGCAAGCCAGTCCATCCCAAGAACTGCATTATAGGTGATGATGTCGTGGACAATGAAATCAGCGAAAAGCTCATGTCCACAGACCACCAACGGGCAAGAATTGCAACCACGATGCACCGAGACCACGCCATTCCCTGTAACGATATTCCAACTTTTGGGAAGAGGGGACGTCAACAAGGAATGCCTCTCCACGAAGCTCCGAGAAATAATGCACATCGATGCACCAGAGTCAAAGAGGACTCGTGCAGGAAATGTGCAAACCAAAACCACACCTAATCAAGCAATTAACAATCAAACCCTAGTCTAGCAAACAACCATGTTCAAGCAAACAACACAATCTAACAATCAAAACCAGCTAGGAAAGTAACAGCTAGATTGAGGATTACCTGCGATAACCTCATCCACAGCCTCGCTCTCCGCAGCGGTCATCAGAAAAGCCTGCCTCCTCGGCGGAACAGCCTGCCGAAAAGCCTGCCCCTGAGGGACAAGAGGCGCTCCACGTCCAGCAGGAACGGACGCTCGCTGCTGCAACGGCTGTGTTGCAACAGGTGCCTTCCAAGGCTGCTTCGACCTCGGACAATCCTTCATGACATGGGTAGGATCCCCGTAGACGACACACTGGCCCAGGAACCACCTACACTGATCCTTGACGTGTCCGGTCCTACCGCAGAAATGGCAAGTCTTCTGAATAGGCCATCCTGGCCTCTTAAACTGAGCAGACTGATTAGGCCTGAATCCAGGTCTAACCACAGCTCTCGCCTGTTCCACAGGCCTCTTCCCAACACCAACAATAGACCCTCTCCTCTGGTTCACAAGCAGCTCCTGCCTCTTGGCTGCTACCAGAACCTTCTGATAAGACTCCCGGTCAGAAGAGGTCACAAAACTCTGGAACTCCGAAGCAAGCCCCTGTAGGAACCTCTGAGCCCTCTCCTCAGCGTCCTGCACCATCTTTGGTGCAAACCGACTCAGCCTCATGAACTCTTGGTGATACATGTCCACCTACGAGTTCCCCTGCTTCAAATCGATAAAACGCTGCAGCATCTCCTCCCTGGCAGCTTTCGGGAAGAACTCACCCTCAAATCTGGCCTTGAAGGTAGCCCAAGCTATCGGCTCCACCAACATCTTCTCTTCCGCATCCCACCAATTCCGGGCATTATCCTTGAGTTGCCTCTTCGCCAAATCAACCCATCCAGCCGGGGTGATCTTGGCCATCTTCAGATTGTCCTCGATGTTCCGAATCCACTCATCGGCAGCCAGAGGACCCTCAGTACCATCAAAATATGCGGGACCCAGCTCCCGAAATTGCTTCGCCCCTGGCTCAGAGCGAGGGGCATCCGGAAGAGCCCGGGCAGCTCGAGCAAGTGGAGCATTCTGGACTTGCAGAAGCACGCCCTGCTGCACTTGCATCATCTGGAGCATCATCCGCATCATCTCACCGCTGGTGGGTTCCCGCTCAGGCTCCTCATCATGAGGGAGTGTCACGCCCCGCTTCCCAAAAACATGGAGGCGAAGCGTGAGAAGGTCCGCACGGACTTGAAGCTGCAAAGTCGCAAGTCCGATAAGCGTCAATAAAACGAAGTAGCAGGTCCCTGTAATGTGACTCAGAACAACAATAATAATAATAGCAAAAGAGGCGAATAATATAGCATTCATTCAACTCATAGTCCAACAAAAGTCCACAACCAGAAATGCCACCAGGCAACAAAAGAGTCAAAAGTACAAGGCCTAGCATGGCCAAAAGAAACTAACAAAACGGTGCTACTCACCGACAACCACAGCTAACGAAGAAAAGTACGGAAGATCTCTAAGATTGATCACCGGTGTCCTCGTACTCCACGTCACCAACGGGTTCGGGCACGAACTCCACGAACTCGTCACTCTCTGCAACTGTCTCTGGCTCAGCAACTAACATGCGTCACCCAAAGAGAAGGGGCACATGTCAGCAAGTCTAAAAAGACTTGTGCAAGGAAACTATAAAAGTAAAGCAACCTAACAGTTCTAAAGTAAGGTATGACATGGATATAAAATGACAAATGACATGGCATGGCAAGTAAACAAGTAAAAGACAAGTACTGGAGTTGTAATCACGTCGTGCACAGAGATTCCGTCCTTTGGCTAGAGTGGCTGTACGGGCCAACTCTTACGCTCAAGTGACCGTTTATCCCTACCCCTCCACGTGTGTCGAGCCAGGGCATTACCCCCGAACACGGAATGCTCGCTTCTGGATCACGAGCCAGGAAGTGTTTTAACACGGATGGCATATGGTTATGCCCGCATAACGGGTGCCTAGCCGGTAACACGGAAACATGGATTGTACAAGTAGTGTAGCGTGTGCTACGATACAAATTTAACTAGGATGACATGTACGATGCAATGCATGGCAGTTAACAATTCAAATGCGTACAGTTAAGGAATTTAAACATGACAGATATCAATGCATAAATGATATGGCAAGGTGTTGGATCTAGCTTCGTTGTCAAGCTAGATCACAAAGTTGCGCCTAGATCGCTATCATTTCACGATCTAGTCTCTTTCACGCTAGTACAATGAATTGGCCTAAAAACATGGCCTAAAGAAGTGTTGGCAAGTTTCACTTGCCTGCTTTCGGTGATGTCTGTTGTCGTGGGTTCGTCTCGTCAATCGTTACGCTATGAAATGACTGGTTCTCTGTTGATTAAATATATCTCTGAATTAGGTTCACTCCAACATATCAAATAATTCATTTTCATTAGGTCTTCTACCATAGGGTGTTTATATTATATTATTCCTAACTGTTATATATATAGCAGTACTGTTCACTAGTCTCACACATTATTCCTTATAGTGAGAAACTGCCTACTAACCTGATTATAAATATATCTCTGTACAAAAGATGTGTACCGTCAGCATGAGACTAGTATCGCATGGAACTCACAGCCTATTTAAAGTCCTTCTATTTTATTGGTACGCATGGTGTTCCTAGTTTCAGGTTCAAAGCATTCAAAGCATAATGTAAACTAATATCTGTAGTCTCTTCACGCATTGAATATGCCAAGAAAAGCAATTCACTTCAAATTGGCAGCACACTAGCATTAATAGCAATTCCAAAGCACTGTTAAATTAAGTGCCAACAAAAAATAGAGGAACAAAATATAAAACCAGAGGTAATTGTCAATCACTCACAGTTTAAAGAGGTTGCCCATGTGTAAACTATCTTAGTTATGAACTAATCATATTAATAACTTACTGGTATTTAGCACCAAATGATAATTTACGTGTTTTAAACCAATAACTACTCTTATATCAAGGGTCACTCATGCTGTTGGCATTATACACGTAGGTGTAGAATTTATTATCAGAACCAATATCATATAATCAGAACCTACACATCACTTTACCAACTAAATAATTATATAGGATTATAGACTGTGTTTTATCATATTCCATATAAGATTGATGTAAAATGCATTAGGTATAGGGTAAATTGTTCTCCATAAATGATCACACCTTACAAATTTCTATTTCTGGCCATCCATATACTGTGCTTATTAACCCCATTACTGCATGCATATAAATATAAATGAACTCGCGGTTGATTTGGTTTGCTTGCAGGGAAAATGGATCACGACGACGGACTGGTGACGCGGCGGCGCGGCTAGTGACGGCTTCGGAAGGGAGTCGATGCGGTCTGCAGCGGCGGCGAGGTGGTGGTTGGACAGGTGCCGCTGCTCGGAGTGAGGAGACGTGACCTGAGGTTGGGCGCGAGTGTTCGAAGGTTGTCGGAGGGTTTCAATGGCGAGCTGAAGAGGTTGGGCATGGTTGTACAGGCCGTCGGGAAGTAGGAGATGAGGGGGCTGTCGAGGTTGAACGGGCGTGCGTCGTGCTTGTGGAATGAAGGAATGGCGTTGGGTCCGGTGGCGTTGTTTGCGTGGGAGGAGGGTGGCTGCGAGCTTTGGTGATGGCGTCCCGTGGAGGGAAGGGCGTAGGTTTCAATGGCTGGGAGGAAAGAAAGTAGGGATTTAAAAATCACGTGTAACCTAGAGATAGCCTGCTAACCTATTAGTAGGGAGACATTAGAGAGATGGAGAGAACGTGGGGGAAATGGTTTGAGGGCTGGGTGACGTGGGAAGTGGGGAAAAGAGGGGGCAGTTGGGATTTGATAATATTAGGTTTAGGATCTGTTTTTAAATTTCTTGATTGGATTTGTTTAAAACTAACCGTATGATACTTTAGTTGTTAGGATCCTTAAGAATTTGTATTTCTTTTTAAAAAAAACAAAGATTCTGAATAAAAACCCACTTACAACTGAATATAGGCTAATTAGTTAAAAGCAAATTTATTAGAAGAGTTTATTAAAAGAAAACTTTAATTTTGGAAATATTACAACCGTAACATAATATTTTGAAAAGGAAATATTATAAACATTAATAATTATTAATAATCTGATTTTTATAGCTTCGTCATTTAGCATCCAAAAATTAAAAGGAAAATATCGGGATGATCGCGTCTCTGCGAGGGTCATGAATACGGGGTTTGGTCGCGCGTCGGAACAACGGAATTACCATAATAAAACCAAATACGGAAATACGCACACGAATCAACATACGCACAAAAATACGTACGACCGGAAAGTGGCCGTTACATCCTACCCACCTTATGAATGATTCCGTCCTCGGAATCAACATCAACCTCTACTCGGAAACAAGTGCGGGAAGCGCTCTCTCATATCATCCTCACGCTCCCAGGTGGACTCCCCAGGGGAACCATGACGCCACTGCACTCTAACCAAGTCGACGGTCTTATTCCTCAGCTGCTTCTGCCGTCGATCCAAAATCTCCACTGGCTGCTGGTCATAGGTAAGATCCGGACGAACCGTGATCTCCGAGAAATCCACAGCATGGGACGGATCACTGACGTATTGACGTAACTGAGATACGTGAAACACGTCGTGAACTCCCTCCAGTGACGGTGGCAACGCCAAGCGATAAGCCACAGCTCCAACTCTCTCCAGGATGTCAAACGGCCCAATGTACCTCGGACTCAGCTTGCCTCTCTTTCCAAATCGGATAACTCCGCGGTTCGGAGAAATCTTCAGAAAGACGTGATCTGCAGGCTGAAACTCCAAAGGCCTCCGTTTAGCATCTGCCCAATGCTTGAAACGGTCCTGCGCAATCCTCAGCTTCTCCCGGATGTTCCTCACAACATCCACAGCCTCCACAATCATCTCAGGCCCTAACAGCTCCCTGTCTCCAATGTCATCCCAGCTCAATGGCGATCGACATTTCTTCCCGTATAGCGCGGCGAATGGCGCCATGCCAATACTCGCCTGGTAGCTGTTATTGTAGGCAAACTCCACATGATGGAGATGATCCTCCCAATATCCCTTGAAGTCTAACATGCACGCCCTCAGCATGTCCTCCAAGATCTGAATCGTCCTCTCGGACTGGCCATCTGTCTGCGGATGGTACACCGTGCTGAAACTCAGACTCGTACCCAAACTCTTCTGTAGACTCTGCCAGAACTGAGATGTGAATCTCGTGTCTCTGTCCGACACGATACTCACAGGGACTCCATGCAGTCGAACGATCTCCTGCACGAACACGTTACATCACTAACTATTCTAGGAAAAGGAAATAGTAATGGAAAGTAAAAAGGATTTACCTCCATATATCTCCTCGCCAGCGCCTCAGTGGATTGTCCTACTCGGAACGGAATAAAGTGCGCGGATTTGGTCAATCGGTCTACGATCACCCAAATCGTGTCATTCTGCTTCGGACTCCGAGGTAGTCCAGTCACGAAGTCCATAGTGATGTGTTGCCACTTCCACTCCGGAATCGGAAGCGGTTGTAGCAACCCCGCCGTACGCTGATGCTCCGCTTTAACCTGCTGGCAAACCAAGCACTTGGCTACGCTCCGAGCCACGCTCCTTTTCATCCCATGCCACCAGAAATTCAAACGGAGATCCTTGTACATCTTGGTCCCACCAGGATGCACAGAATACGGCGAACTGTGTGCCTCCACCAACAGCTCCTCTCTAATATCTCCCGCAGGCACACACAACCTGGCTCCAAACCTCAGCGAGCCATCCTCGTGAATTACAAAATCAGTCCGCAGACCCGCTTCCACCATCTCTCGAATCTTTACCAACTTCGGATCACCACTCTGCCCAGCCTTGATCCGATCCACGATCGTCGACTGTATCTGCATACACATCAACGAAGAAGTCTCTCCAGGCAGAACCACTTCAACTCCAGACTCACAAAAATCCTGCTGCAATCTCCACTGCGAAGTCAGCAACATCACCGCCGGAAGCCTACTCAACGCATCAGGAACCACATTCACTTTACCCGGGTGATACTGCAACTCGATCTCATAGTCTGCCATGAGCTCCAACCACCGACGATGTCGCATGTTGAGCTCCTTCTGAGTGAAAATATACTTCAAGCTTTTGTGATCGGTGAAGATCTTCACCTTCTCACTCAGCAGGAAGTGCCTCCAAATCTTGAGCGCAAACACGACCGCAGCCAACTCCAAGTCGTGCGTCGGGTAATTCTTCTCATGTGTCCTGAGCTGACGCGAAGCATATGCAACCACGTGCCCATGCTGGTGCAACACACATCCAAGACCTTTGCCAGAAGCATCACAAAAGATCTCGAATCCTCCACTACGATCAGGCACTGCTAGAACCGGTGCAGTCGTCAATCTCTCCTTCAGAACAGAAAAAGCCTCCTCACAAGCATCGGACCAAACATACGGTATATCCTTCCTCGTCAGTTTAGTCATCGGCTCTGCAATACGGGAGAAGTCCTTGATGAAGCGCCGATAATAACCTGCAAGCCCAAGAAAACTCCTGATCTCAGATGCTGACTGCGGAACTGGCCACTCTCTGATGGCCTTGATCTTCTCCGGATCCACCGATATGCCATCTCCTGAGACCACATGTCCAAGAAAAGCCACTCTATCCAGCCAGAACTCGCATTTCGAATACTTGGCATACAACCGATGCCTCCTCAGAATCTCCAATACCGTCCTCAAGTGTAATGCCTGCTCCTCCTCTGACTTAGAATAGATCAGAATGTCGTCAATGAAGATAACGACAAACTTATCTAGATAGTCATAGAAGATCAAATTCATCAGGTTCATAAATACTGCGGGCGCGTTGGTCACACCAAAAGGCATAACCACGAACTCGTAGTGACCATACTTCGTCCTGAAAGCCGTCTTCGGAATATCCTCTTTCCTCACCTTCAGCTGGTGATATCCACTTCTCAGGTCCAATTTGGAGAATACCCTCGATCCTCCCAGCTGATCCAAGATATCATCAATCCGCGGCAATGGGTACTTATTCTTTACAGTCACCGCATTCAGTCCTCGATAATCCACGCACATGCGACGCGAATCGTCCTTCTTTTTCACCAGCAGGACCGGTGCTCCCCACGGAGACACACTGGGATTTATGTAACCCTTCTGCAAGAGCTCATCCAGCTGCTTCCGCAACTCCTCCAATTCCGCTGGAGCCATACGATAAGGTGCCTTCGAAATGGGCTGTGCTCCCGGAATCAGGTCAATCGAAAACTCTAGAGCTCGATCGGGCGGCAGACCAGACATCTCCTCGGGGAAGACGTCATCAAATTCACGCACCACAGCAGGCCTACCCTGCTCCATCAGCATAGCCACAGCCTCCACCGGCTTGGCCCGAAACCTGACCGGACCAAGCGAACTGCTACCACGGCTGAACTCAAACACTGGATGTCCGGGAATCTCGAACACCACCTTCTTCCTCCGACAGTCGATCGTAGCATAGAAGCTCGCAAGCCAATCCATCCCAAGCACTGCATCGTAGTTGATGATGTCATGGACAATAAAGTCAGCATACAGCTCGTGTCCACAGACCACCAACGGGCAAGAATTACACCCACGATGCACCGAGATCACGCCATTCCCTGTGACGATGTTCCAACTCTGGGGAAGAGAGGAAGTCGACAAGGAATGCCTCTCCACGAAGCTCCGAGAAATGATGCACATGGATGCACCAAAGTCAAAGAGAACTCATGCAGGAAAAGCGCAAACCAAAATCACACCTAACAGACAGTCTAACAATCAAATTCTATTCTAGCAATCAAACATATGCAAATAACTAATCATATCTAACAACCACACTAACTAAGAAAGGAACAGCTAGATAGAAAGTTACCTGCGATAACCTCATCCAGCGTCTCGGTCTCAGCAGCAGTCATCAAAAACGCATGTCGTCTCGGCCGGACAGCATGCTGAAACGCCTGCCTCTGCGGAACGAGAGGTGCTCCACGACCAGCAGGAACAGGTGCCCTCTGCTGCAACGGCTGAGCTGCAACAGGTGCTCTCCACGGCTGCTTCGACCTCGGGCAATCCTTCATGGTGTGCGCAGGATCACCACAAACTAAACACTGCCCCAGCATCTTCTGGCACTGATCCTTGATATGCCCCGTCTTGCCACAGAAGTTGCAAGTCTTCAAGGTAGAAGGTCCTCCAGGCCTCTTGAACTGCACATGCTGGTTGGGCCCGTGCCCCGGTCTCACCACTGCTCTGGTCTGCTCCATAGGCCTCTTCCCAGTGCCAGAAATCTGTCCCCTCTTCTGATTCACAATCCTCTACTGCCTCTTCGCCGCAATCAGAACCTTCTGATAAGTCTCCGCATCAGAAGAAGTGACATAGCTCTGCAGATCCAACGAAAGCCCCTGCAGAAACCTCTGGGCTCTCTCCTCAGCATCCTGCACCATCTTCGGTGCAAAACGACTCAGCCTCGTGAATTCTTGGTGGTACTGATCCACCGTCAAATTTCCCTGCTTCAAGTCAATGAAGCGCTGAGCCATCTCCCTCCTGGCGGCCTTAGGAAAATATTCCTCATCAAACCTGGACTTGAAGGTAGCCCAAGAAATCGGCTCCTCCAGCAACTCCTCCTCGGCATCCCACCAGTTCCGCGCGTTGTCCTTCAGCTGCCGCTTTGCCAGATCAACCCATCCAGTCGGGTCGACCTTCGACATCTTCAGATTGTCTTCCATGTTCCTGGTCCACTCATCTGCAGCCAGGGGTCCCTCGGTCCCATCGAAGTAAGCGGGACCCAGCTCCCGAAATTGCTTCTCTCCGGGCTCGAAGCGAGGGGCAGCCTGGACAGCCGGCGCTGCACGAGCAGGCGGATCATTCCGGACAGTCTGCAGAATTCCTTGCTGCACCTGCATCATCTGATGCATCATCCTCATCATCTCCCCGGTGGTGGGCTCTCGGTCCGGCTCCTGGTCGCGAGGGGGCACACGACCACCACCACCACGGGTATTCCGTCTCCCAGCCATCTATTAACACAGGAAAACGAAACAAATCAGACTCTTTGCTTATGACACGGTGTTTGAATTTTGTTTATTGGACTTGCTATAATTCTTATTATCATTCCTATTAAGTCACAGCTACAGAAAAATTTTGGACCTGCATGGGCCACCAAAGAAACCAGTCACGCCCCGCTTCCCAAAAACATGGAGGCGAAGCGTGAGAAGGTCCGCACGGACTTGAAGCTACAAAGCCGCAAGTCCGATAAGCGTCAATAAAACGAAGTAGCAGGTCCCTGTAATGTGACTCAGAACAACAATAATAATAATAGCAAAAGAGGCGAATAATATAGCATTCATTCAACTCATAGTCCAACAAAAGTCCACAACCAGAAATGCCACCACGCAACAAAAGAGTCAAAAGTACAAGGCCTAGCATGGCCAAAAGAAACTAACAAAACGGTGCTACTCACCGACAACCACAGCTAACGAAGAAAAGTACGGAAGATCTCTAAGATTGATCACCAGTGTCCTCGTACTCCACGTCACCAACGGGTTCGGGCACGAACTCCACGAACTCGTCACTCTCTGCAACTGTCTCTGGCTCAGCAACTAACATGCGTCACCCAAAGAGAAGGGGCACATGTCAGCAAGTCTAAAAAGACTTGTGCAAGGAAACTATAAAAGTAAAGCAACCTAACAGTTCTAAAGTAAGGTATGACATGGATATAAAATGACAAATGACATGGCATGGCAAGTAAACAAGTAAAAGACAAGTACTGGAGTTGTAATCACGTCGTGCACAGAGATTCTGTCCTTTGGCTAGAGTGGCTGTACGAGCCAACTCTTACGCTCAAGTGACCGTTTATCCCTACCCCTCCACGTGTGTCGAGCCAGGGCATTACCCCCGAACACGGAATGCTCGCTTCTGGATCACGAGCCAGGAAGTGTTTTAACACGGATGGCATAGGGTTATGCCCGCATAACGGGTGCCTAGCCGGTAACACGGAAACATGGATTGTACAAGTAGTGTAGCGTGTGCTACGATACAAATTTAACTAGGATGACATGTACGATGCAATGCATGGCAGTTAACAATTCAAATGCGTACAGTTAAGGAATTTAAACATGACAGATATCAATGCATAAATGATATGGCAAGGTGTTGGATCTAGCTTCGTTGTCAAGCTAGATCACAAAGTTGCGCCTAGATCGCTATCATTTCACGATCTAGTCTCTTTCACGCTAGTACAATGAATTGGCCTAAAAACATGGCCTAAAGAAGTGTTGGCAAGTTTCACTTGCCTGCTTTCGGTGATGTCTGTTGTCGTGGGTTCGTCTCGTCGATCGTTACGCTATGAAATGACTGGTTCTCTGTTGATTAAATATATCTCTGAATTAGGTTCACTCCAACATATCAAATAATTCATTTTCATTAGGTCTTCTACCATAGGGTGTTTATATTATATTATTCCTAACTGTTATATATATAGCAGTACTGTTCACTAGTCTCACACATTATTCCTTATAGTGAGAAACTGCCTACTAACCTGATTATAAATATATCTCTGTACAAAAGATGTGTACCGTCAGCATGAGACTAGTATCGCATGGAACTCACAGCCTATTTAAAGTCCTTCTATTTTATTGGTACGCATGGTGTTCCTAGTTTCAGGTTCAAAGCATTCAAAGCATAATGTAAACTAATATCTGTAGTCTCTTCACGCATTGAATATGCCAAGAAAAGCAATTCACTTCAAATTGGCAGCACACTAGCATTAATAGCAATTCCAAAGCACTGTTAAATTAAGTGCCAACAAAAAATAGAGGAACAAAATATAAAACCAGAGGCAATTGTCAATCACTCACAGTTTAAAGAGGTTGCCCATGTGTAAACTATCTTAGTTATGAACTAATCATATTAATAACTTACTGGTATTTAGCACCAAATGATAATTTACGTGTTTTAAACCAATAACTACTCTTATATCAAGGGTCACTCATGCTGTTGGCATTATACACGTAGGTGTAGAATTTATTATCAGAACCAATATCATATAATCAGAACCTACACATCACTTTACCAACTAAATAATTATATAGGATTATAGACTGTGTTTTATCATATTCCATATAAGATTGATGTAAAATGCATTAGGTATAGGGTAAATTGTTCTCCATAAATGATCACACCTTACAAATTTCTATTTCTGGCCATCCATATACTGTGCTTATTAACCCCATTACTGCATGCATATAAATATAAATGAACTCACGGTTGATTTGGTTTGCTTGCAGGGAAAATGGATCACGACGACGGACTGGTGACGCGGCGGCGCGGCTAGTGACGGCTTCGGAAGGGAGTCGATGCGGTCTGCAGCGGCGGCGAGGTGGTGGTTGGACAGGCGCCGCTGCTCGGAGTGAGGAGACGTGACCTGAGGTTGGGCGCGAGTGTTCGAAGGTTGTCGGAGGGTTTCAATGGCGAGCTGAAGAGGTTGGGCACGGTTGTACAGGCCGTCGGGAAGTAGGAGATGAGGGGGCTGTCGAGGTTGAACGGGCGTGCGTCGTGCTTGTGGAATGAAGGAATGGCGTTGGGTCCGGTGGCGTTGTTTGCGTGGGAGGAGGGTGGCTGCGAGCTTTGGTGATGGCGTCCCGTGGAGGGAAGGGCGTAGGTTTCAATGGCTGGGAGGAAAGAAAGTAGGGATTTAAAAATCACGTGTAACCTAGAGATAGCCTGCTAACCTATTAGTAGGGAGACATTAGAGAGATGGAGAGAACGTGGGGGAAATGGTTTGAGGGCTGGGTGACGTGGGAAGTGGGGAAAAGAGGGGGCAGTTGGGATTTGATAATATTAGGTTTAGGATCTGTTTTTAAATTTCTTGATTGGATTTGTTTAAAACTAACCGTATGATACTTTAGTTGTTAGGATCCTTAAGAATTTGTATTTCTTTTTAAAAAACAAAGATTCTGAATAAAAACCCACTTACAACTGAATATAGGCTAATTAGTTAAAAGCAAATTTATTAGAAGAGTTTATTAAAAGAAAACTTTAATTTTGGAAATATTACAACCGTAACATAATATTTTGAAAAGGAAATATTATAAACATTAATAATTATTAATAATCTGATTTTTATAGCTTCGTCATTTAGCATCCAAAAATTAAAAGGAAAATATCGGGATGATCGCGTCTCTGCGAGGGTCATGAATACGGGGTTTGGTCGCGCGTCGGAACAACGGAATTACCATAATAAAACCAAATACGAAAATACGCACACGAATCAACATACGCACAAAAATACGTACGACCGGAAAGTGGCCGTTACAGGGAGCGCACCACTGCCCCCACCACGGGTGAAACGCCTTCCTGCCATCTAATGACACAAAGAACGAATCAGATTAGACTCATAGCTTATGACATCGGACGTCGAACTTAATTTATTGGACATTCTAATATTATTATCGTTATTTCAAACATCGCAGTTACAGGGGACCTGCATGGGCCACCAACAAAACCTGTCACGGCCCGCTTCCCTAAAATGGAGGCGAGACGTGAAATGGTCCGCACGAGAGTGGAGCTGTGAAGCCCCAAACCCGATAAGCGTAAATAAAACATAAGCAGGTCCCTGTAACCACAACGGAACAACAATAATAATACCAGGAGAGACTGAAATAAAATCTCACATCTCAAATATTGTCCAACATGAAAATAAGTTCAACATCCAGAAAAGCCACCAGGCTAAAAGAAAAGAGTCTAAAGGCCCAAAACAAGGCCAACAAAAGCAACGACATAACAAGGTATAGGCGCTACGCACCGATAACAAAACAACTGTCTAACAAAAGTAAAACACAACGAAGACACTAGGACTGGTCCCCAGTGTCCACGTACTCCCCGTCCAGCACGGGCGCAAGCTCGGCGTCCGCAAACACCTCACCCTCCACAAGGTACTCAGGCTCAGGATCTAACATGTGTCACCCAAAAGAGTAAAGGGGCACATGTCAGCAAGTCTAAAAGACTTGGGCAAGGAAACTGAAAGTAAGGCAACTAGCAACCTAGCAGTTATTGTATGATGCATGGCAAGTAAAGTAAGGCAGGGAAGTGACAAGTAAACGGGAGTACAAGTAGCAAGTGTCAAGTGGTAGTTGTGACATGCAATGTCGAGGAACAAGTACAAGGGATCACTCAATGAGTGCCCTATTGCCCGCAGGCTGTGCTCAAGTACAAGTCAAGGAAGTCACGTCAAGTAAACACGTCGTGCACAGAGATTCCGCCTGTTGGCTAGAGTGGCTGATCGGGCCAACTCCTAAGCTCAAGTGACCGTTTATCTCTACCCCTCCACGTGTATCGAGCCAGGGCATTACCCCCGAACACGGAATGCTCGCTTCTGGAACACGAGCCAGGAAGTGTGAATAACACGTATGGCATAGGGTTATGCCCACTTATAGTGGGTGCCTAGCCGGAAACTAGTAGGTCGGGCGTTGGCTATCAACCAACACATGGCCCGCTTCTGGAACACGAGCCAGGAAACACAAGTATTGTAGCATGTGCTACAAATGCGACATACGACATGGATGATAATTTATTCCCGTACCGTCAATCAAAGTTAAACATGGCATGGTAGTTGTGCAATATGGTAAAACGACGATCCTAGCTTCGTTGTCAAGCTAGTTCCGGAATTTGCGCCTAGGCGAGTATCATTTCGTCGCCTAGTCTCTTTTACGCCTACAACAAGCAAATGGCCTAAAGCATGGCCTAAACCCTAAGTGGCAAGTTTCACTTGCCTAGCACCGGGGATGACGACCACTTCGTCACACGGATGCCAATCTACGGGGAAATCGCTGTTATGGGGGAACAATCATCAAACAACATGAAATTTTATTAGGGTTTCATAAAAATACCAATAGGCTATGAAAACAACGGTAGATCGATTTCTTACCGAGAGGAAGCGGAAGAAACACTCCGGAGAACCCTAGGATCAGATCTGGAAAAGATTGGAGAAGTTTGGAGAAACTATGGTTTTGGGGGATTTGGGGATTTTGATGGATTTGGTGAGATTTTGGGGAAGATGAGATGTAGATAGAGTGGATGGATGGTTTGGATGATGGATTTAGGGCTTGAAATGAAGGATTGAAGCTTGGAGTAAGATGGGGGCTCAAAGGGGAAGATTTTAGGGTTTTGGGTCGTGTTGAGGAAGAAGAAAACGTTTGGGTTGGGTTTAAATAGGATGGGCTGGCGGCTGCCCAGAAATTAGGGTTTTAACACAGGTTAGTCGGTCAAAGAGCAACCACTGACCGACTAGTTTGGCAACTAGTCGGTCGGTCGACCAACGCAGACCGACTAAGTGTAAACAGTAACTCCTGAACGAAAATAGGATTTAGAATTAGTCGGTCCATGAACAAATACTGACCGACTAGTTTTGCATCTAGTCGATCGATGAACGTTCTTAGACCGACTAAGAGTGAACAGTACTGATACTAAAATTTAGATGAAGTGTTAGTCGGTTAAAGAAGCATTGCCGACCGACTAGTTTGCAACCTAGTCGGTCAACCAACGTTCTTAGACCGACTAACGATAAAGAGTAGCTCCTGAGAAATTTAGAAAGCCAACTAGTCGGTCCAAGAAGGATTGCCGACCGACTGGATCGTCATCTAGTCGGTCGGTGCCCCTTCTTATACCGGCTAATGAGCACAAAAAGTACCGATACGGAGCGCGGGGCCCCGGGATCGATTCCTAAGACTCCTAGGCTTGATCTAATAGTAAGATACGACCGTTATGAAGTCCGTCACGAATGACATACTTCAAAATCGACAATCCTAAGGAAGAAACGAGAAAATACGACGAATCGATCGAAAATGAAAGCTACGGAGACGAAAACCACACAAGAGGAGAAAATCCACCAAAACATATATTATATTATAATAAATCCAGATACATGAAAAGCAGTCGTTACATTTCCCCACAAGGTAATGTTCGCAGGTCGACATTTCAACCTTTGAAACATTGGATAGAAGGCCATGTTTGGCAAATCTATCCATACGCGTTGGTCCAATATGACCAAGCCTTGTGTGCCAACAAATTATATTAGACTCATTAGTCAAAGAATTTGTCACAAGGGAATTTTCATTACATGAGGAACCATACATTGTACTTATTACAATAAATCCTTTGAAATACAAACCCAGTACCAATAAAGGAATTTTTACAAAATAGGTCCATATTACAATCATGAAGGAACCAACTATAACCAAGACCCATTAAATTGACCACAGTTTCAATATTCCTTTGAATATATGGAATGAAGAGAACATCATGAAGTAGGAGAGTGCGGCCTTTGTCCAAGACTAGCTTGCGAGTCCCAACGCCTTTCACTTCAACACGTGTGTTGTTTCTTACATTGATCCACTTCATTCCTTGGGGTATCCGGTGATACTCCATGAAGGACCGTCTGTCCCTTGTTATGTGATCGGTGGCACCTGAATCAATTATCCCAAAATGGATTAGATTCCACAAGAAATATTGAACTAGAAACACATATGTAACTAGTATTACAAGTTACCTCGTCACTTCCACTCGTACACGAACGAGCATAGTGACTGAGCTTGTTGCACTTGAAGCACTTGATCCTTTTCAAGTCTTTCTTCTTGAGCCATTTCTTGTGCCCACCCTTATGTTTGGGTTCCTTGGTAGACTCAGGTTGCTTATTACGTTCATTAGAAGACTTCGAACGATCTTTACGTTTCTTTCCCCCGTGTGAGGAACTAGCAACCATGTGCACTTCTGCACTTGGCTTGGCAGCCGCAAGCCGCTCTTCCTCTAATTCGAGGTGCTTGGAAACATCGTTGAAGGTCTTGATGCTCTCATTATGAGTGAGATGCATCTTCATCTGATCCCACCCATTTGGTAGGGAACGTATGACTGCTTGGATTTGTTGCTCATATGTGAGCACATGACCTGCATCCTTTAACTCTGAGATTAGATTCGCCATATGTCGCAGATGTTTCCCCATGGAATGATCTGGACGTTTCTTATATGAATCAAATCTTATAGTCAAGGCTCGAAGTTTGGACACTGATGTGCCACCAAACTTCTCCTCTAGCTTGGACCATATGTCCATGGCTAGGTCATGTTCTCGGAAGATGCGCATTATGTCATCAGCCATACTGCTTAATAACGTAATGCACGCTATCTTGTTCTTCCGAGACCAAGCATCAAAAGCCTCCTTGTCTCGTCGGTGTTGGGCCGTAGTGCCCAACTCGGGTTCAATCATAACGTTCTTTAGAGTTTCGAGCACTTCTTGCTCCTCTAGAACATATTGTATCTTGATGGACCAAAGGTTGAAATTATCGCCGTTGAGTTTTTCACCTCTGTTTAACTCAGCGACGATATTCTTTGAAGCGGAAGACATTTTACTTTTAAAATGCTGCAAAAGACACAAAACCGAAGGTTTGATCAAAACATTGCATAAAAATTCTTAAAATATAACTCCCACTTGAAATGATAATAGAATATCCCATTTGGATAGTTCTAAAAATTCAAATCCCACTTGGAATTATATTATATTTGATAAGTTACTTTCGAAAAATATTGAAGATGTTGTTCTAGAATCGAAAAGGTCTCTATGATTCCAATCACCATCTAGAACAACCTTCAATATTCCCCCATCACTTATCAAACAATCGTACTCTTATAGTACTTCGCAGCGGAAAATTACTTTTGAAAAACATATCTTTCAAAATGGAATAGGTGAGAGTTTGCGCAAAGAATTTTAGCGCAACAATTGCCAAGCCACGAGACCTGTTCTACACACCCATGGGTTAGATAACCATGGCCGGATCGTGGTAGGACTTGGAATTCTAAATTGCGCTATCCCGATTAAGGACGGGACATAACCTATTTGAAAACATCTTTTTCAAAAAATTTAAAAAACATTGGCTAATCTCCGTAGAGTAGAGCACAACGTCATAAGTACATTGGCTAATCTCCGTAGAGTAAAGCACAATGACATGGCTAATCTCGCATGAAGTAGAGCAATATGGCTAATCTTCAAGGAGTAGAGCCCAAGGAAAAACTTCATTAAAATGTTAGCCCCGTATGGGCTAGTCGGCACTGTGGTTAGCCCCGTATGGGCTAATCGGCACATTCGAGTTTGACCAAGGCCTTTTGTCACCCTGTATGGGTCAGTCGGCAAGTTTGCGATCGACCAAGACCTTCTGCTGGATTGGTCGACCAAAACAACCAAATTGGTCGACCAATTATTTGGTCTGCAACTTCTCCCGGCCAGGGCCTCTGCCCTGGCCGAGGCTTGGCCAAGGGCCGGCCAGGGCCTCTGCCCTGGCCGAGGCCGGCCAGGGTCGGCCAGGCCGGCCCTGGCCTCTGCCATGGCCAGCCAGGCCGGCCCCTGGCCTTGGCCGGGGCCGGCCACTGCCGGCCCCTGGCCTTGGCCGGCCACTGCCGGCCTGGCCATGGCCGGCCATGGCTTGGCCATGGCCGGTCATGGCCAAGGCCATTTTTGCCTTGGCCGGCCATGGCCCTTTTTGCCTTGGCCATGGCCAGCCTCCCCTTGTGTGGGGTGGCCACATACCCCCGCCGGTGGAGGTTGCCGCGGTGGTTATTGGCCGTAGCCAACCCCCTCCGCATGGGGAGGGGGGTGCATGGCCTTCATAGCCCATTTGGCCATGGTGCACATGCACTAAAATTCATCTTCCCCGATGGGAATAACCACCACCTTCTTCCTCGATGAAGCACCCGTTCGTCGATGAAGCACCCGTTCGTCGAGAAAGTGGTTATTTTCTAATGGCCGTGTGCCAAAAATGAAAAATAACATACTACATGAACGGTCGGTTCTTCCCGTCACGGAGAGTTCTTACCATATCCGTAATGATAGGAGACCCTAACGTGAAAAGAACAACCGCTGCGTTCTCTCTGTCACGAAGCGTTCTTACCATATCCGTAATGGTAGGATACCCATTCGTGAAAAGGACAACGACTCGTTCATAGTTTCGACGGGGTGGCGGTTTGACCGGGGCGAACCCGTATGGCTCTGATACCAATGTTGGATCCTGCCAAAACAGAGTTAGGATCGATAAATAAAGTTGAGACTTACGCTTGCGTATGCGGCACGGTAGTCTCGGAACTTTGCCTTCGGATTCGCCACGACGGATCGAGTCTTCTCACGAACGGAGTAAGGCTACTAAATCCACAATCTAAATCTCTACTTTTAGATTAAGAACTTGGATAGAGGGAGAGGAAGTATTTCGGCAGAGCTTCGCTAGAATGAAAATGCATGCAAGAATGCCATGCAAAAGTGTTAGGAAATGGCTTACCCTTGGGTCTTATTTATAGCCCCCAAGGTAGTTATTTTAGGAGTAATTGTTCCTTTGGAACAATTTAACTAAGGTGTACCATCGTACATGGCATATTATAAGCTTAAGTTGTACCATATGCATGGTACAATATAAGCTTAAGATATTACCCCTTTATTAGCCATATGTCGCATGCACTTATGCACATATAATGCGACTTTCCCATCAATCTAGAGATCCTCTCCGCAAGGGAACATATTCCCTTTACACACGACTTCGTGTACGCGACGTTCGAGGTCCGTATTCCCTCATACATCCCCTACAAGGGTGTACTAACGTCTTCCATATCCAACAGTTACTACTTTTTAGTCTGGGTGAGTAGCACCACTTTACTCTCTGCCTAGGTTAGGTGCTTCGCACTATTAGTTTTCTTTTTGCAGTTTGTTGCCATGCTTAGGCTTCTTTTATTAGACTTGTCACATGCTGGATATTATCTCTTTTATAAAATGAATGCATCCTTTTCTTTCTGTACTTTTGTTGTTCCCTATTATATATATGAAAGAACCTGAAATTTTTAAATGGTACCCCCCTACAGACGCTTATTGGGTCCGAGCCTCACAGCTCCAGCCCAAGCGGGCCTTAGTCACGCCTCGCCTCCGTAGTTTTGGGAAGCGGGGCGTGTCAACGTCGAATTCCTTGAAAGTGTATAAAACATCGCGAGAATCAAATATATCGAGAAAAGTGCAATATAATACTAAAATATGAATCCAGGCGATCGAAATGATTTGGAAATGCACGATAAAATATAGAAAATATGGACACAACAAGTGTAACCATTTGATAACTCTTTATTGGGTCGTTCAGTGGATTCATTCTCCAATGAACACATGTGCCTTGTCTCCGAATTCACCGGGTCGAATGATTATGAGATCATCATTACCCTTTAGGATAAGACAACGACACAATGGTCTATCCGATGTACCGATATCCTATTCTCGACACATCTATGACCATGAACATTTTAAGACTCAAGTTCCTATCAGTCATTCACTTCCTATAATCGAGATCTGCATCTAGATATGTGTATGATCTTACTTTCAGTCTAAGGAAATTATCCAAGTATTTAAAAAAACATTTAATCATACTAGGATAATTAGAACCATTTATATTTGAACAAGATGTTTTCTAGGATAAATTGCCTTGAGGGCATATATCTTCCTACATCTCCCACTTGCACTCAGGCTATTTATCTCGGTATCTCATTCCGCTATAACATATCACTCATTATTCATATGTTAAAGCCTAAAAGGGATCTGCTAAAACATATTTATTATGCAATATTACGGAGTCTTATTACTTATACACCATTGATCTCATAGGGGTGATCCCACGAAACAGTCTTCGGATCTCATCCAACGATTTTTTTCCTGCTAACGATTAGCATAAACTACTTTATATAAGGTTTATCATTTCATACTAGTCAGTCATGTTATAGCATATTCCAATATTCATGTGTCATTTATGTCAAGCACATTAATGACACTAAATATTCTATATCTCTAACTCTGACATAAACAAAACTCTTTTGATTGTATGTCACCTATAGATGGTTTTATTACTTGGAACTTTACTTAGCCCAAAACTGAACCAGGCGATATGCTAGCTCCCACTGAGTTTGAGAACTGTCTGGTCTTAATACTTCAACTTGACTTTCTAAATCTCATTTAGAATGTTAATCATTAAGTATAATCAGCCCATTTATGCTGAATGGGTTAAAATGGAATGAATTTGTGTCAGGTTGTTTTGACAAATAAGTTTTATCAAAATCCGTTTATATGAGTCTTGATGATAACTTACTCAATCATAACTACCCATACTGTTATTTCCTTCATCTGCATAATCTTCTAACTTGAAGTATTATATACATGCAAACAAGAACTTTTCTTATTGTGCACATAATTAAGATCACATCTAATTTATATGCACCTGGAATATACTCGTTACTATAGATTTGTTAAAATCTGACTGCTCCAATCAATCGCATTAACTTAGAAACATACACAACTACTTAGAAAGCCACCAGAGCATACTCATCAAGATATAAAAAACAATGACTTTAATTAAAGGAAAATTGTTCACAACGTTTTCATTCTAAGTGACATTCACTTAATCATTGTTCAAAATCTCATCGCCTCATTTATTCAAAATAAAATAAAGACATCATCGTTTATATCCTCGAAGTCCTTAGACGGCCCCAGTAGCAACGATTACTCTGATTGCCGACCGTACTAGGAACTTCACCCATCCACATCTTTAAGCACCTATAGACAATATACAGATGTTTTAGTAATCATACATGTATCTTATACCACGTACTAAGCTTTATAGAAATTAATATACTCTTTAACAAGATTCGTACCTGAGGTTGAGGCATCAACATGCCCCTTTTTCTCTGCAAGGTAGGCCTTGCAGTTTCTCTTCCAGTGTCCAGGCTTGTGGCAATGGAAGCACTCAGACTCCGTGTCACGCCCCGCTTCCCAAAAATATGGAGGCGAAGCGTGAGAAGGTCCGCTCAGACTTGAAGCTACAAAGCTGCAAGTCCGATAAGCGTCAATCAAATTTAAACCTGCGGTCCTTGCAACGCGAACGAAACAAAGATAATAATAATGAAATGAGACAAAAGAATAATCTCAGAATATCCATAAATATAAATTCCAACATCGCAGAAAAGCCACCAGGCTAAAAGAAAAAGAGTCTAAAGGCCCAAACATGGCCAACAAAAGTACAACGTACAAAACAACGGTGCTACGCACCGACAACTAACAGAAAACCTAAAACAAAAGAAAGCTCAGCAAAGCCACCAAGAAAGATCACTGGCATCCACAAAACACCTCCTAGGCAGACATGGACTCAGGCTCAGCATCAGCAAGCACCACGTACTCAGCAACGGTCTCTGGCTCAGGGTCTAACATGTGACACCCAAAAGAGCAAGGGGCACATGTCACCAAGTCTACAAGAGACTTGTGCAAGGAAACTGAAGGTAGGTAAAAGTAAAGCAACCTAGCAATTCTAGCATGATGTAATGACATGGCAGTTAAAGTAATGAGTGCAACAGGTAAGGTAAAGTAAAGTAAAGTACGAGCATGACATTTAAACATGGCATGGATGACAAGTATTTCATGAATCATTCACAAGACAAGTACAAGACAAGAAAAGTAAGCACCTCGTGCACAGAGATTCTGTCTTCTGGCTAGAGGGCGGATCAGGCCACTCCTAAGCTACGTTGACCGTTTATCCCTACCCCTCCACGTGTATCGAGCCAGGGCCTTACCCCCGAACGGGAATGCTCGCTTCTGGATCACGAGCCAGGAAGTGTTTTTAACAAGTATGGTATAGGGGTGCACCTAGCCGGAAACACGGAAACACGGATTGTACAAGTATTTTGTAGCGTGTGCTACGATGCAACAATCAATTTGGATGACATGTACGATGCAATGCATGGCAGTTAAAAGTACGTACAGATAAGGAAAGTAAACGTGACAGTTTAGTATGCATGATTAACAAGTTTAAAGAGTTGGATCTAGCTTCGTTGTCAAGCTAGATCAATTTAGGTGACGGATCTAGTTTCGTTGTCAAACTAGATCAAGTAGGCGTCTAGCCAGCTATCATTTCACTGACTAGTCTCTTTTACGCTAAAAGCAAGGAAGTGGCCTAAAAACATGGCCCTACACAAGAGTTGGCAAGTTTCACTTGCCTGCAAGTACGACGTCTGAGCACACCGTCCAATGAGTCCAAAAATCACAATTATCCTACGTGCACAAGTCCACCGGCCTACATCCGTTTTATTAATCTTGATTAGTGAATTCTAAAACATTTAAAATACTTTAAAAATACTGATTTTAGTCTTGATTAGCATGCATTGGGTTTGGGGTCCTAGGGGTGCAAAGCGTTACCTCAACACGACGCGAAAGCTACACCGGCGTCGGGTAGCGACGTCGGGGGGTTGGAATAATAATATCGCGCTCCAAGTCCAGATTCCAATTAGATTCCTCGCTGGAAGTTTCAGAGCGATCAACAGGGGCGACGATTCCAGATTCCAAAGCTGGCACGTGCGACAATGGGCTACGACGTGTCGCAACGTCGTACGCGACGAATCCTCAAAGAGCAAGCACCTAGGTGGGGCCCACAGTAGTCCTAGGGACCTTTGGGGGACCCACAATAACTTTGGAGAACTTGGGGGGCCCACGGTGGCAAGCGGTGCGACGGGTGCGGGGTTGCGACGTTTGCTCTCGGTCGTACTCAGCCAAATGAGGGGAGCTCCATCGGTCGGGCTCATGTGGCGGGCTGTGCAGCGCTTGGGGTGTGCAGCAGTGCGGGGGAGCGCTGGATGCGGGGCTTTGCTTCGGTCGAAGCGGGGGACAGTGCCGGTCAGGTGCTTTGGATGCGGGGGTTGCAATGTTGCAACGTTGCAACGTTGCAACATCGGTCGGTGCGGGCGACCCGCTCGGTCAGACACGAGCGGAGGCGGGCGACAGAAGCGCGGGCGATGCGGAGCGGGGGTGCGGGCCAAGCCCTCGGTCAGACCGAGGGCTCCTCTCGGTCGAAGTGGGGAACGGAGCAGCTGCAGTAGCGGGGTGCGGGGCGATGCTTGGTGCGGGCTTGGCTATCGGTCAGAGCGGGCGAACGGAGGCCGTTTCTTCGGTCGGAGCGGCAGCTGTTCGTCGCAACGTTGCGACGAATCGTCGCAACGTCAAATTTGGGTTTTGGAAGAGGCTAGGGTTAATTTCTTGCGAAAATAGGTCTTCCTAGGGGTTGTTTATATAGTATAGATGGGTTGACTTGGTCTAGGGCTAAATCTAATAGGATTAGAAGTTTAAAATAATTTGAAATTTGAAATTCAACTTCTCCAACTCACCCAAGGGTTTGACTTGGTCCAAATGAGCTGGGAATTGGCTCAAAAATTCTTTAAAATGTTTAAAACTCAAATAAATTTTATTTGGCCTAAAATAATTTAAAAATTAATTATTAAAAATATTATAAAACTTGTTAAAAATATAAATTTGGTCAAATAAACTCCAAAAATTATAAAATAAATATTGGGGTGATCGTGATGACGAATGTGAGTTAACTAAGAAGACGGATCTCAAATTCGACGTCAGACGACGAAACTAAAAATAGAAACGTCTCCCGTCAAGAGTGAAAATCGTCACGTCTCATCGAGTGAGATTAAATTGTGGAAAAACGACTCGAGAAGTGTCGTTCCAAGATAATGCCACTATTTAATACTCTTAGAGACGTTCACAACGGCATATCACACGAAAGTGTTCACAAACAAACAAAGTCTAAAACAAACACGTGCACGGCCAAAAGCACGTGCACGAACAACGTACGACGAAAAGTGGTCGTTACATCCTCCCCACCTTAGAATAAAGTCTGTCCTCGGACTTTTCTAATATATCTAGTCGCTCTAATAACTACCCCAATCAAGTCACATTATAATTCAAACCAGGTGTAGTCATTACAGGTGCTCATATACGCACTAGGTAGTCAAACATTAACACTACCAACACGTATATATATACATTCACATACGTCATATACTTATACCGATTATAGTCAGTCAATTCATACATGTATTTAAATCATATATTTAAGCATACATCCCTTATATAACTACTACTTACCTAAACACAAACAATATTTCAGATACTCATATAAGGATAGTCTCACACTTAGCCAATACAATCATTGCTCTACCTATATGTAGCTACCTATGCACAAACATCAAGGGTATACTACCCTCTAATATTCCCTAGTATACATCCAACGTATCAACTCATGTAGTCACACCATACCATTATTTAAATCCAGTTTCACTATATATATATATATATATATATATATATATATATATATATATATATATATATATATATATATATATATATATATTCACCACTACTATAGTTTCACAATATATAGTCATTCGATGCATGCAAATAGTTCACCATATATTCTCATCGCACACGGTCCTATAACTATATTTACGACACGCCACATATATCTTAGTCACCAATAACTATAACTAAGCACATACTTACCCGTGCATGGTGCACACCCATACACGCTAACATTTCATTTACATACACCAATCATACCATTATATAACTAGCACACATACACACCTAGTTTTAGCTAGTACACATACGTTCACACGAGCAAGTCCTTAGTAAATAACTATACCACAAGACCAGCGCCTATAACTATATACTGGCGTAGCGACCCACAATCATGTGCGTAGCACAACCAGGCACAAACACTCCTATCACCATACATACAACAAACATTGCTATATTCAAACTACAAACATACATTCAATATACTTAGAGTATACCCACTCAAGCTTGAGTGAGACTCAGTACACATATCAGGATATTCTATATACGTAACACGGCATTCATACCTATACCATCATCACTCCAATATTTATATATATGTCTACCAATACAACCATATGCATACCATAAGTCAATCACACTTAATATTTAGTCAGGTAACACCCACATAGTTAAATCAATTTATATACCATAATAATAGTAGTACAGACATCAGCACACATATATTTATAATACCCTCCCTAGTACAAACATTCACCGTATAGTCACACATAAGTAATGTATATATCCACACCATAGCATACTACCTATAATTAGTATACTAACACATCCACACATACATAATTAAGATGTGCAATAGTCGTGTATACCTCACGGTATGCACGCATGCAACATCCCGCGAAAGCAAACAATACCAATCAAAATTATAACCCTACTACCATATGTATATCACATATATACTCCTGAAACGTAACTACTTACATATAAGCACATTACATATCTACCCACGAGCACATACTCACACGTACTAACATATGGGTCACTCAATAGGCCTACTTACGTAACTATACGTACGCTTATTATTATCACACCTATCATACACATAGCTTTACCAATCATTTATTTCAACCATTACAAGTATCTCTAACTACGTACACAACTTAGATATTTCAACGCTAACTCTTATATACACAGGCATCCCTAGTATAGTATAGCTATCCACACAAAAATCTATAACTACTAACACACAACAACTTCATACTATCACGAATAACTCCGAGTATATATATATCACACAATAGGCAAACACCAATATACTATGGGGGGTATACTCATTCAAGCTCACGTACACAACTTGGGTACGTGCACTACGACTACGTCATAAGGTCCAAGGGCTTACTAACAATTAAGGGTTGACACAGACATTGACGGACCCTAAGGCCTAAGCAATAAAGGGAGGTCGCGAGCGTGACGAGGGAAGGATCGATAAGCACGAGTTCAGATAGGACAAATACAAGGAGACGGCTTGGTTAGGGGAAACATTGGCTCAATGGTGATGTTTAGGTTGAGGGAAAAAGGGAGGTGTAGTGATGCTTAAATAGGAAATATGGTGAATAGCATAAGCTAAAGTACATGGATTTTGAAAAATGTCGTTCTTCAAAAGTTGAAATCCCAGTCTAAAAAGAAATATTTGGAGATCGATAAAACGAGTTGTTCAAAATAAATTTGAGTCGAACATTCATAATAAGAGAAAATGGTCTATTGGTTTTAAAAATCGTTATAAAAGGAAGTAAAATCATTTATACGAATATTAAGGACGTGGTTTAGAAAATTTATACGTCAGTAATTTAATATAATGTTGTCAAAAAGTTTTGGAAAGTCAAGAATGAAATCAAGTAACGGAAGAATTTAAACTCATATTAAATGCTTTCAAAACTTTTAGGCTATGGAAAATTTAAAATAACCAATCATTGAAACTACTTTTTAGAGAACCAGGGTTTGCCAGAAATGAGAAACTGATTTACATAAGGTTCTTAATATACGAGCACAACAAGTCTGGCACGGATGTAAAAATAGTTGAAAGTATGTATGGTGCACGGAAAATAATATTAACTTAGTAGTAGAATTATCGAAATCGAATAGCAAGTCTTTAAAATCAAATCATGGAGGGTCTAAATCAGGAAGTGGTTATGAAAATAGTAATTTTGCAAAAATCTGAAATAGCGAGAACGACCAGCTTGCTGAAAGCTGAAATTCCATGTGTCTTGAAAAGTATATGAATGGCATAAATCAGGAGGGAAAATTTCAAGTGGAATAAAAGTACGATTCAGAATAAAATTAATATATGAAGGGACGACGCATTTGCATAAGTACGAAAAACATAGGCTGGGAAGATACAATAAACTAGTATCTAAAATTTCCGACAAAGTTTTAAAATTTTTAAATCAACGAAGGAGAATGAAGTATAAGTATATTAAAATTTTAAACAAAAATTAAACTTAGTGGAAGAGAAGATTGAAAAATACTTTCAGAAGGTTCAAGATTTGCAATGGAGATGTTTGAAAATTGTCGACGATCGTCATGAGGCGATCTCACGAATCGAGGCAAGGAAATTGGTCCGATGATCCAAACATACATACGCCTAGGATATGAATCTGAAGGATATACGGGGAAGCTCCTACGGTCGACCAACTAAAGATTAAGAACTAAGCGCTAAGACTTTCTAAGGAGCTAGACGGAAACGAACTGCGTTCAGCTTGGTCCGGAATCGATGAACCCAAGCGAGCGACAAAAGGAAATTTTAGAGGTCTAATATGGTTAGGGTTAGGCAATAACCACTAAGGTAACTCCTACGACGATTAAATCAATTGCTGGCAGGGAGTCTAACTAACAAACAGAGGCCTCTAACTAGCAAGCACAGACGTCTAACTAAGTCTTCTTATCACCTAGTGTCATAAGAAAACGACTAGACTCGGTGCTTCTGACTCGGATGTTGCAATTTATTTAATGGACATTCCGTTATTATCGTTGTTCCGTTAATTCGCAATTGCAAGACGGACCTGAATGGGCCACCAACAAAACCTGTCACGTCCCGCTTCCCAAAAATATGGAGGCGAAGCGTGAGAAGGTCCGCTCAGACTTGAAGCTACAAAGCTGCAAGTCCGATAAGCGTCAATCAAATTTAAAACTGCGGTCCTTGCAACGCGAACGAAACAAAGATAATAATAATGAAATGAGACAAAAGAATAATCTCAGAATATCCATAAATATAAATTCCAACATCGCAGAAAAGCCACCAGGCTAAAAGAAAAAGAGTCTAAAGGCCCAAACATGGCCAACAAAAGTACAACGTACAAAACAACGATGCTACGCACCGACAACTAACAGAAAACCTAAAACAAAAGAAAGCTCAGCAAAGCCACCAAGAAAGATCACTGGCATCCACAAAACACCTCCTAGGCAGACATGGACTCAGGCTCAGCGTCAGCAAGCACCACGTACTCAGCAACGGTCTCTGGCTCAGGGTCTAACATGTGACACCCAAAAGAGCAAGGGGCACATGTCAGCAAGTCTACAAGAGACTTGTGCAAGGAAACTGAAGGTAGGTAAAAGTAAAGCAACCTAGCAGTTCTAGCATGATGTAATGACATGGCAGTTAAAGTAATGAGTGCAACAGGTAAGGTAAAGTAAAGTAAAGTACGAGCATGACATTTAAACATGGCATGGATGACAAGTATTTCATGAATCATTCACAAGACAAGTACAAGACAAGAAAAGTAAGCACCTCGTGCACAGAGATTCTGTCTTCTGGCTAGAGGGCGGATCAGGCCACTCCTAAGCTCAGTTGACCGTTTATCCCTACCCCTCCACGTGTATCGAGCCAGGGCCTTACCCCCGAACGGGAATGCTCGCTTCTGGATCACGAGCCAGGAAGTGTTTTTAACAAGTATGGTATAGGGGTGCACCTAGCCGGAAACACGGAAACACGGATTGTACAAGTATTTTGTAGCGTGTGCTACGATGCAACAATCAATTTGGATGACATGTACGATGCAATGCATGGCAGTTAAAAGTACGTACAGATAAGGAAAGTAAACGTGACAGTTTAGTATGCATGATTAACAAGTTTAAAGAGTTGGATCTAGCTTCGTTGTCAAGCTAGATCAATTTAGGTGACGGATCTAGTTTCGTTGTCAAACTAGATCAAGTAGGCGTCTATCCAGCTATCATTTCACTGACTAGTCTCTTTTACGCTAAAAGCAAGGAAGTGGCCTAAAAACATGGCCCTACACAAGAGTTGGCAAGTTTCACTTGCCTGCAAGTACGACGTCTGAGCACACCGTCCAATGAGTCCAAAAATCACAATTATCCTACGTGCACAAGTCCACCGGCCTACATCCGTTTTATTAATCTTGATTAGTGAATTCTAAAACATTTAAAATACTTTAAAAATACTGATTTTAGTCTTGATTAGCATGCATTGGGTTTGGGGTCCTAGGGTGCAAAGCGTTACCTCAACACGACGCGAAAGCTACACCGGCGTTGGGTAGCGACGCCGGGGGGTTGGAATAATAATATCGCGCTCCAAGTCCAGATTCCAATTAGATTCCTCGCTGGAAGTTTCAGAGCGATCAACCGGGGCGACGATTCCAGATTCCAAAGCTGGCACGTGCGACGACGGGCTACGACGTGTCGCAACGTCGTACGTGACGAATCCTCAAAGAGCAAGCACCTAGGTGGGGCCCACAGTAGTCCTAGGGACCTTTGGGGGACCCACAATAACTCTGGAGAACTTGGGGGGCCCACGGTGGCAAGCGGTGCGACGGGTGCGGGGTTGCGACGTTTGCTCTCGGTCGTACTCAGCCAAATGCGGGGAGCTCTATCGGTCGGGCTCATGTGGCGGGATGTGCAGCGCTTGGGGTGTGCAGCAGTGCGGGGGAGCGCTGGATGCGGGGCTTTGCTTCGGTCGGAGCGGGGGACAGCGCCGGTCAGGCGCTTTGGATGCGGGGGTTGCAACGTTGCAACGTTGCAACATCGGTCGGTGCGGGCGACCCGCTCGGTCAGACACGAGCGGAGGCGGGCGACAGAAGCGGGGTCGATGCGGAGCGGGGGTGCGGGCCAAGCCCTCGGTCAGACCGAGGGCTCCTCTCGGTCGAAGCGGGGAACGGAGCGGCTGCAGCAGCGGGGTGTGGGGCGATGCTTGGTGCGGGCTTGGCTATCGGTCAGAGCGGGCGAACGGAGGCCGTTTCTTCGGTCGGAGCGGCAGCTGTTCGTCGCAACGTTGCGACGAATCGTCGCAACGTCAAATTTGGGTTTTGGAAGAGGCTAGGGTTAATTTCTTGCGAAAATAGGTCTTCCTAGGGGTTGTTTATATAGTATAGATGGGTTGACTTGGTCTAGGGCTAAATCTAATAGGATTAGAAGTTTAAAATAATTTAAAATTTGAAATTCAACTTCTCCAACTCACCCAAGGGTTTGACTTGGTCCAAATGAGCTGGGAATTGGCTCAAAAATTCTTTAAAACGTTTAAAACTCAAATAAATTTTATTTGGCCGAAAATAATTTAAAAATTAATTATTAAAAATATTATAAAACTTGTTAAAAATATAAATTTGGTCAAATAAACTCCAAAAATTATAAAATAAATATCGGGGTGATCGTGATGACGAATGTGAGCTAACTAAGAAGATGGATCTCAAATTCGACGTCGGACGACGAAACTAAAAATAGAAACGTCTCACGTCAAGAGTGAAAATCGTCACGTCTCATCGAGTGAGATTAAATTGTGGAAAAACGACTCGAGAAGTGTCGTTCCAAGATAATGCCACTATTTAATACTCTCAGAGACGTTCACAACGGCATATCACACAAAAGTGTTCACAAACAAACAAAGTCTAAAACAAACACGTGCACGGCCAAAAGCACGTGCACGAACAACGTACGACGAAAAGTGGTCGTTACACTCCGACGACGCCCCTTTCTTCTTCTTCCCCTTCTTCCCTTTGGCAGGCTGAGGGATCTGCCTCTTCTTACCCTTGCCCTTATGCTGGTGAGAAGAGGCAGAGCCGATAACCAACACTGGTGGGTTCTTCTCGATTCTCTCCTCGAACTGCCGGAGCATGTTCAGGAGACCTGGAAGTTCCACCTCAGTGTTGTTCATTATAAAGCTTGTAATGAACTGGTTGAAGGCATGGGTAAAAGACTTTAGGATTATGTCCGTGCTTATCTCATTTTCAAGGACAAATCCTAGCTGGGCTGCGTCCTCTACGTACCCGATCATCTTTATCACATGATCCTGGATGGGGCCCGTTGTCATCTTTGTTTCCCAAATGTTGGAGGTGGCCTCGAATCTGGCAGCCCTAGAACGCTTACCATACAATTCTTCTACATTTAAAAGCATGATCTGAACATACATATGCTCATGATTTCTCTGCAGATCATTGTTCATTGAGGCCAGAGTAAGGCACCTGGCCTTCTCTGCATCCCTTTGCCACCGATTGTATGACTCCTTCTGTTCATTGGTGGCCTTGTCGTCGGGTTTCTCCGGAGTAGTTTTCGTCAGTACATAACCGATTCCAGCTAACGAGAGAACTAGCTTGATGTTCCTCAACCAGTCCTTGTAATTTGTCGTTCAGCACATTCTTCTCGATGATAAACTTAAGACCAAACTCCATACTGCATTTTAATAGAAGCTTGAATTAGCATATGTTCTTTTACGGTTTAAGAGGTTTTTATTAAACTATATTCTCCCACTATTTTAATGAAGATTTAAGCCATAATAATGAACAATTTATTATATTTAAAATTTGTGGGAGATGGATCCAACCACACTGAGCTTCACAACCTTGAGGAGACTCAACAAATTGATCAGCTCTGTAATTGGTAGATGAACTCTTCATTGATCACATCACATGTGACTCCATATAGGTTTTTTCCCCTAGTCACTTATGATCTTCAGGAGACTCAACAAACCATAATGACTAGTCTAGTCGAACCCTTATTTTCATGTCTAAACTTAACTTACACCGACATTCGAGGAGACCCGACACGGCGGTTTGGGTGAAGACCAGACTACATCATATATATTATGGAGTCAATTTCTAAAAGAGACCATGTTATAGCTTGAGGAGACTCAACAACCATGACAGGTGTCTTTTAGTACCCAAATCCAAAAATAAGAAGGGCTACGGTTAATATTGAAGAAGATTTTTAACGTATTAGATTAGATGTAGTCGACGGTGTCACATAATCATAATTTGCATCCTTGCGGTCCAGCGAAATGCGTCCAGGGATTTGGCTAGGCCAGGATCACTTTTCCCAGTCGAGCTAGGGTGATCCACAACACTAGTCAAAAAACACTAGACCGGTTCATGGTCCATTGAAGGAAACTCATCATTCATATATGTGCCATCGACTAAAAATTGGCTTCATTAAAACTAGTTAATCCTATCAACTAGTTGAATCCTAAAATTCGAAATTATTAGGATTAGTTAATAACTTTTATTAGAGTCCTTATCAACTATAAGGATTTATTGGTTTCAACGTGCTATCTTAATCATGTATTAGGATTTTAATAAATTCAAATTGCAAAAAATTTATAATATAGCCTTTTATCAAAATTATTATCAGAACGATTAAAATAATAATTGTTGGAAATGACTACCCTAATCAGGAATTAGGAATTTAATTGTTGTAACAATTTATTAAACATAGTATGTCAATTTAAAATTTATCTCATAAGTTTTAGAAGAGTTTTAATGGCTATCCTAAGAGGCTTTCTTGAATTATCACATAATATGCAAGAAAGTAAAATTACCAGTGAAACATGTCAACTAAATTTTATCTCATAAAATTAGCATGCAGACTAGCAACTTAAAATATCTCATAAAATTAAGTTACTATCTTTTTAATAATAAAAGTCACGAATCGGATGAAAATCGCAGCCGTCACTAATCCCTTAGGGTTTCTGAAGGGTGGGCCCTGCCTTTTGGGCCCACCAGCCAACTGGGCCCGCCTATCCTGTTCGGTGTGCCCGCTCGCACGAGCGTGCGGGCTTAGCCCGCCTGGCTGGCTGGCTCTGGCTCGAGCCCGCCTTGACCCACCTGCATCAGTGGGCAGGCTTAGCCCGCCTGGCGGGCGGGTCTAGCCGGCTTAGCGGGCTGGACCTTCCCGCATCCATGCAGGCTTAGCCCCGCCCTGCAGGTGGGTTCAGCCCACCTAGCAGGCTGGACCCATCTGCCCAGGCTGAGTAGGCTAGCCCAGTCCGCATGGGATGGGCTAGCCCATCCAGTCTGGGTTAGGCTGGGCCAGAACTGGGGAAACCCCCATTTCTGGCCTTTTGGGCTATAACTTGAGCTTTTAAGCTTTGATTGAGCTGATTTTCGATCGGTTTGAAAGCATGATTCGAATGGGACTATCCCAAAAACAATGTAACCTTTTTCTATGCATCATATAGTTTAAAATATTGCAGTAAACATTTTACTATGTATTTTAAACCCTTTTGCATCATATGCAACAATCCCTTATAGCATTCTACTAATGCTAATATCGTAAACATTTTGTGACATTATTAAATCCTTTTTAATTTAGACTTATTGTCACAAACTCTTTGTGACTTCAATTATCCTCATGCATCCGAGTGCATTCCTCCTAAATCCTTCCTATTACTAAGACGCAAATCCCACTCGGTGTGAGACCCTACAGCCTGACCCTACTACAGGTTGGGGCTCGAAATGCCTAGATGACAATGACCATGAGCAGCAGGTGTTGCCCCTGTTTCGGCATCATAATTACGTGATTGACCCATTGACAAAAGTGTCGTCGGGATCACTCTGGCTGTGTCAGTGATGAATACCGCAGTTTAGTCCCTTTGTCTTAACTATGTCACTATTTAGCCTATGGTATGGTAAATTGTCAACCCTACTAGCTAGCACTGGTCAGTATACATCGGTCTTTGGTATGTCAATATTGTACTTCCTACAACATACCCCGGCCGAGGTTTAGCACAAAGATCCGTACTGAGCCTGTGACACTAACTTCCCTTTAAAGGAAGAGACAAATCCTATCTTAGTCACTTCTTACCTCGTGCGTTTCAAGTGTCACCCAACTTAAGACCTTTCAACGAGTGGAGACTCGAGGCTAGATCATAAATCTAAGCGACACCGTTCATGCACAGGTTCATATAATGACCTCAAGTCTAAATGACCAACTTGCCTATTATCACTAGAGAGTTATCAATGACAGTTTTGTTAAGGGTAACCCTTTAATAACTCTTTATTGGGTCGTTCAGTGAACTCATTCTCTAATGAGCACCTGTGCATTGTCTTCGACTTTGCCATGTCGAATGATTATGAGATCATCATTACCCTTTAGGATAAGACAAAGACACAATGGTCTATTCGATGTGTCAATATCCTATTCTCGACACATCTATAACCAGTAACGTTTTAAGACTCAAATTCCTAGCGGTCATTCACTTTCCATAATCGAGATCTGCATCTAGATACGTGTATGACCTTACTTTAAGTCTAAGGAAATTATCCAAGTATTAAAAAAACATTTAACCATACTAGGATAATAAGTACCATTTATATTTGAACAAGATGTTTTCTAGGATAAATTGCCTCCAGGGCATATATCTTCCTACAAATGGTGCATTGTTAATACCAATGATATCATCAAGTATCGTAGCTGTCATCGAAATGTCGTCTTTCAACTGGTAATATCCTCTTTTCAAGTCCAACTTTGCTTGATCCTCCAAGTCGATCGATAACCAGTGTGAGGAAGACGACGTTCGCCCTTCACGGTCTTCTCATTCAGCGATTAATGGTCGATACTCATGCGCAAAGTACTATCCTTCCAAGAGCACTCCAATGTTAGGTCGCATCCATTCATCTCGCAACAAATCATTCAACCGAGCCTGAAGCTTAGATGGCATTGTGCATAAGGTGCCTTCGATATTGATCAAGTGCTTGGCACTAGATCAATTGAAAACTCGAGGATACGTCCCAACGGTAATACTAAGAGACCATTGGAAAATTCATCCATGAGTTATCGAACCACTTCATACTTCCTTGGTTTAACTTCCATTGCAGTCACTACTACCTCTATAGGTCCGGACATAAACTTCACTGGTCCTTCTGATCTGTACCCATTGTCGAACTCGAATTTCGGATTGTCGAAAATTTCGAACACTACGCTCCTTACAAAAGGATGTAGCTAGGGTTTAGTCAAACTAAACGTCATTATGAATATTCTAAGAATAAGAAGGTCGATCAAGTGGCCATGACATACTAAAAGAAGGGCAATGAAGATGAAGTGAATGAATGGTCCTATATATGGAAGATCACTCTAAGTTGATGAAGGAGGTTACTAGTAGAAGGATGTATAAAGATACACTCAGAGGATGGAACAAAAGTTCAAGTGGTCAAAGAAGGGAATAAGGGCCAAAGAAGATGGGTAATAAGGACACTTCACCCGTATGTCCTATACATGTGAGAACTCGAGACATCCTGTACTCGAGCTTAAGTTGAGTATTTCATACTGTACATCCTGATCATACTATATTGTTCACGAGGTAGTTAGCACGGATCTGCGTGAGCCACCAAACGTGTAACGACCCGCTTCCAGGTGGTCATTACTTATTTGATTACGATTGCAGGTCTACAGATCACCAGTGAAAACAATATAACCACGTTGCATAGATGCACAAAAATAGTCAAAGAGGGTTCATTTATTACAATCCATACTGTACAACATACTCCAACAAAGATACATGAAAGAAAAGAAGTACATATTGAAATTCGTCACAACTCGAATTCTAAAATCCGCAGCCTATGGATCAAACTCTGGCTCCTCATACTCAGGAGCCTCTACGCCAACTTGTGCATCGTCTGCGGTGCCATGAAGTATGAAACCATAGGTAAGTCACAACAATTCTAAAAATAGAAATAAAAGCAGTGTACAAGTATAAAACATGCTAAGTAAGGAAACATGCTAAAGAAGTAGCTATAGACAAGTGCGACAAGTAAAGTAAATGCAATCATGCATACAAGATCAATAAGTAAAGTACGGGTGGCTGCACAAGTGTGGTAAGTAACGTGCATGTAATGCATAAAGTAAAGGTGGATGTGCAAGCAGTAACTACACTAAAACTATGTGACTCAAGTCGGAGAGTATGATATACAACCATTGAGTTCATCTCTTGCCTGGGTGCGCTTACCCGGACGAATGCCGGAACACAGGAAGTGGTACATGTATTTGCCGAAACACAGGCAGCATGACGAGATGACAAAACACAGGCAACGGTACGGGAAGATGAACTCCAGTCACTCCCACACACTCTCAAACTATGAGTTACCCCAAACCCAGTGAAGTGTCAAGTGTTCAATGTATATGTTTCTTACAGGATGTTCCATAAGATATTTCACAAGATATTCCACAAGATGTACCACATGATATTCCATACGATCATTCATTAGCATTCACCGAGTCATAGATGGCATGCAGCTGGTGATGTGACTGTTTTATTGTAAGCAATCGTGCACAAGTGTATCAATGTTTCATGCAAATTTTTCAAGTGACAAGTATCAGAATATGGTAGACAAGTGTGAACGAGACAAGAGAGTGATCACATTGAAGAAAAAGTTGAAGTAACTCTTTTGAAGGTATTTATAATCAATAGTTGCAAACTGATGATAATTGGAATTATAACAATGATCCATGTATACACTGCCAGTCAGGTTTGGCCAAGAAGGTCACTATCCCCGTAAGCAGGGTGATCCAAACTTTGGCGCCAACGATCCTAGACACAGAGTGGTACCAATGTTACGAATGCCAATAATCACATCTGCTCCATCGATTATATTAACAAACTGTAGAGTAGTTCCCTATTTAGATCTCTACCACTATGATAGTTAAACCAGGACCACTAATTGACTTTCTTATTTAAAACCAGAAGACAAAGCAAAGCAGATGATAAGTCATTTGAGGATAAAGACAAGTCCAACAGTTATGATGTTGATCACATGCTTTGGATATGTGGTATTTCCATTAGTACATAATTTACCCAAGTAGATGGTCGCGTGCTACAACCACCCATATTGAAATTTCGTATGCTAAGTCAATAGTCTTTCTGCAGTTGATTATTTCCTATTTAATTAGGTCTCTAGTTGTTTGTTCAGGTCATTAGCCGTTCTGATGCTATATGTGATGTCCTAAGTTCATACGAGTACACTATCTAAATTTCTAAAGTTAGAATTAGAGTGACTTACAGTCTTGAGGATTGTCGTAGTAAGCCGAGGCTGGAGCTAGGGCTTCCAAGGATGCTCATGTAAGAGAAATGGTACCTTCAATCATAAGAGATAATCGGTTAAAGGTTTTGTTATTTTCTGTCTATTTATCGTATTTGGTTGTATTTTTATTATAGCTTGAAACCTGTCAAAATACATATTAATAATTTTTAGATAGGCTAGAAGTGTGTAAAATAATTTTATCTAGAAAGAAAATATTTTTTTGAAGCTTATATGTATTTTTTATAATTTTTAAAAGCTTAAAATCAATTTTCGAAATTTAAGATTAAGGAAAAACTAATTTCTAAAATTAAAAACTAACGAGCGTTCGTAAACGCTCGACGATTTGTTTAGAAAAATATACACGTCGAAAAATCTCATATCATATGTCAAAATTTTACTCTCGACTAGTAGAATACGAAAATATTTTTTATACATATGGGTTTACGTGTAGTATGAAAGATATAAGGGTTTTAATCAAATCTGACTTAACTACCGTAAACTTTTAAAAATCATAACTTGAAAAATAAACATCGGATTGAGACGAAACTGGCGCCTACGCGTTCGCAACAACGCGTAGAACATTTTGGTATTTTTCGATTTTCAGTGTGAGCCCTATTTTTTAGTTTTCTAATTTTGTCCATTTTTCCCTAACTTCTCTCTCCTCTCTCTCTCTTCGTCTCCTCCCTTCTTCTTATTTGCATTAGCTACTATTTTCTTACTCATATGAGCACGTGTGTGTTAGGCAAAAGGAGAGGGGGCGTTGACCAGGCAGGCTAGCGACGAGGAGGCCGGGGGTGACGCTGGTGGGCCGGCCGTCGGCGACGGGGTTGCTCGGGGACACGAGGGTGCAGTTGGAGGGGCTTGGAGGGTCCGTTGGGGGCCCTCAACAGTCAACGGAGGATGAGTGCCGGAGGTGCGTGATGGGGCAATGGAGACGGCAGACGCCGGAGGTCTGGGGTGGTTGGATTGCGATGGGGTTGGCCAGAGACTTCGTTCATGTTGGCCATGGAGGTGGAGAACTCGGGTTCATTGGCAGGGGAGTTAACTGCAGAGGGAGGCTCCCGGAGGGGGAGGCGCCGAGGGCGACCGGTCGGCGTCGCCGGTAGTGGTCCGGTGGTGGTCCCACGACAACACGAAGGGAAGTGGAGGGCCAAGGGGGAGCTCGAATTTGGAATGGGTTCAGGGCTTGGTTGAGGAGCTCCTCGCTGATGATGGATTCAAGGAGGTGGTGATGGAGCAGCGGAGCTTCGTTGGAGCTCTGTTCGTCGTCAGAGGAGGGAGGAGAGGGCCTCGGTGGCGGCGTGGGCATAGGCTAAGGGAGACGCCGGTGGTGCAGTAGTTGGATAGGGAGGGAGCTCGTGGCAGTGCTCGACGATGGAACCTTAACGCGGGGAGGAGAGGGAGGCCAGGGTTCGGTTGGGGAGGTCGGAGAAAGGGAACAAGGCTGGGAGTTGGGTTCCTTTGATAGTTTATGTTTAAGAAGTGGAGTTGCAATTAAAAGAGAGATAATTGGGATATGTATGTATGTATGTATGTATATAGAGTTGGAGCTATGCTTTGGGTGTTGCAAAAGAGGAGTGATTGGAGTAGATGAAGATTGATGATGATTGTTGTTGCCTTTGAGCTGAAGAAGTTGGGGAGCTTGATGTGGTGGGGTTTGGGCAAGGAGGATGAGGATGGAGTTACGGTGGTGGAGGCCCAAGCTAGTGTGGGTTTGAAGAGGTAAAGGAGGGGTGCTGCGGGAAGGGGGAATGTGGTCCTTGCTATTGTTGGGAGAAGGAGAAGGTTTAAATAAGCAGTTATATTACTAACAATGTATCAAATACATTGAACCACCATAAATGCACATTAGAGTATTAATGACAGTGGTTGTGGAGTTTGACAAAACATAGAAAAGAAGGATAATGATTTCCTCGTGGGATGCTAAACCGACCGGGTTGGTTATTAGGTTAAACGGATAAGGTAATTTAGTAAGGTTTAAACGTAATTTGTAAATTGTAATGATAAAATATTATTACTTTAATCAATTTCACAAACGACGCCGAAAAATTACGAAAACATATCCACATGAAAATGAAGTCCATTTTCAGATTTAAGCAACGAAAAAAATAGAAAAAAATCATTTACTTATTTTTGAACTCGCTTGAAATCGTTTGATTATGAAAATACGTGTAAAACAAAAACAGGCCGTTATATGACGAGTCGACGCTACTGAAGGAGCATGAACCAAAGGTGGAGACCGAACAAACACATCTGAAGCAGGTCTACGACAACGTGTCTGAGGATCCAGATCGGTCGATCATCAACTCAGGCCGACCCATACCATTCCAGATGGATGCTGGTGAAGTTGGTTGTTCAAGCTCAGATGGTAGAGTTAGCTCATCTCTACAAATGACTCAGCCAAATGATTCCATATCAGTATCGAGACTGAAGCATGAGATACGACGACCTGCACGGTATACAGAGATGGTCTCGTTTGCATTTACTGGTGTAAGTATAGACACTCCAGCTTCCTTCGTAGAGGTGGGCATTCAGAAGACCCAGAGCAGTGGAGGAAGGAGATGAACGAAGATATGGAATCATTGAGGAAGAATGAGTCATGGGATCTCGTGGAGCTTCTGAATGGCAAGAATGCAATTGGGTGTAAATGGGTCTACACCAAGGATGGAGCCGAAGCAGGAGATGTTTGCTATAAAGCTCGCCTCGTAGCGAAGGGCTATGCACAGGGAGAAAGGGTCGATTACAATGAAGTCTTCTCTATGGTGGTAAAGCATTGTTCAATTCGGATCCTATTAGCATTAATTGCTCAGTTCCACTTTGAACTGGTGCAACTAGATGTCAAGACGGCATTCTTGCATAGGGAGATCAAGGAGGAGATCTATATGACTCTGACCGATGGCTATGTGAGAGGTGACAGTCTTGCATGTAGGCTAAAGAAGTCATTATACGGCTGAAGCAGTTGCCGAGACATTGGTATAAGCATTTCGAACACTTTATGACGACTGACCAAGGGTATGTTCGCAACCCTATGATCATTACGTGTTCTGTCAGGAATTGGATGATGGGCCGTTCGTCTATCTCTTGCTTTATTTTGATGATATGCTCATTGCTTCATTGAATAAAGAGGAGATTCGGAGATTGAAGTCTCAGCTTAGCTGTAAGTTTAAGATGAAGGACCTAGGCAAAGCACTGATGATTCTTGGGATGGAGATCACAATAGATTGTAGTGGAGGAAAAGTTCATCTTTCACAGAGTTGTTATTTGAAGATTGTTATACAGAAATTTAGATGTGAGAAGATGAAGTCTGTAGCTACTCTGCTTGCACCTTACTTTAAGCTTACTGCCAAGCATTGCCCGAAGAACGAAGAAGAGAAAAGGCTCATGGAGAGCATACTGTAGGAGGATATACGCCCATAAGGTAATTTATCCTTAGTATATGTCTTGTTAAGATATAATATGGTGTCAATTATCCTAAGTACGAATTCGTTGAATCATATACTTAAATAATTTCCTTAGACTTATAGTTAGGTCCTTACATATCCAGATGTAGATCTCGATTATGAGTAGTAAGTGACCGGACAGAAACTTAAGTCTTAAACGGTTCGTGGTCATAGATGTGTCGAGAGCTGGATATCGGCACATCGGACAGACCACTGTGTCTTTGTCTTACCTTAGGGTAATGATGATCTCATAGTCATTCGACTTGGTGAAGTCGAAGACGAGACACATGCGCTCATTGGAGAATGAGTTCACTGAATGACCAAGTTAGAGTTATTAAATGGTTAACTTTAACTAAACTGGCAATAATAACTCTAAGGTGATGATAGGCTAGTTGGTCCTTAAGACCTGAAGTCATCAGTATGAACCTGTGAATGGATGGTGTCACTTAGACCTAAGATATAGCTTCGAGGCTCGGCCTGCTGAAAGATCTTAGGTTGGGTTACACCTGAAGATCTCACGGCGAGTAGATGACTATGATGGGATTCGTCTCTTCCGTTAAAGGGAAGTCAGTGTCACAGGCTCAGTACGGCCTTTGCGTTAATCCTCGGCCGAGGTACGTTATCAGATGTACAACATGAATACAACAAAGATCGCCGTATACTGATCAATGCTGACTAACGGGGTTGACAGTAAACCGTACCCTAGGCCATGCATAGACACAGTCTTAACGAATGGACTAAAAAGGCAGAATTCATCACTGACACAGTCAGAGTGATCCCAACACGTAAGTATGATTCTGAAACAGGGACGATACCTACTACTCGTGGTTACCGTTGTCTAGGGGTTTCGAGCCCTAACATGTAATAGGGTCAGTCTGTAGGGTCTCACACCGATTAGTATCCACGTCTTAGTAATAGGAAGAAAAATTAAGAGGAATTCATTTGATGAAATGGTATAAATGAAGTTCATAAGTTAGTTGCGAGTTCAATTTAATAGGGGAAAATTTTGCATATGATGCAAACCAGATTAAATGTTTCATAAATTGTTTACGACCATAGGAATAAACGTGTCGAAAAGGTTACCTGGATGACGGGATCGTCCCGGTCTAATCGCAGGTTCAAACTACGTCGAAAACGGAGCTCAAACGAGCCCAGGAACACAAAACCAGTCAAAGGCAAGAGTGGGTTAGACCCACTTGGGCAAGCAGGTCCACCTGCAAGGAGAAAGGGTGTGGCACGCTGAACCAACGGGTGCCGCCTGCTGGGTCCAACAGGTGCGACCCGCTGAACCAGCGGGCACACCCACTCAACCAGCAGGCCGTGCTCCCGCTGTGTTCAGCGGGCGCAGCCCACTGGGACAGCAGGCACGGCCCGTTAGAAACAGCAGGTGCACCCGCTGTTCAGCGGGCCTGCCCGCCCGCCCTGAGTGCGCCCATATGCCTTGGCGTGCGCGCCCGCTAAGCTTAGCAGGCGTGCCCGCAACTTAAGTTAATTAGGGTTTTTTTGGAAACCTTTTTGACGGCTACGAAAATTGACTTTTTGCCTATCTTTGGGCAATTGTTTGAGAGGTCAAACAAAGTCAGAATTCGACGTCGTTTGTTCCTACGCGTTCACCATTCGAAGCCCTTCGAAATGATAACGTGTATCATCTCTGAAGCTCGATAGTGAGGGAGAATTAATTGGTTGAAGTTGGCCTTTTGTGAAAGGCTTACTAACTTCAATTAATTAAATTAATTCTCTTTTAATTTTGTTTTGTCCCACACTCGTGACAAAAAGAGAGGTGCCGACTCCCTCTATAAATAGGGGTGCACTCTCTTCGTTGAAAAACACACCACGCAATCGATTCTAGAAGCTCCTGATTTTTGAGCACGCTCGATCGTGAACTTAATTCCTCTCCTCTTTCTCTTCCTATCCTCCCGTCGGGTCCTAGCAAGACTACGAGGGGGGGCTTTGGATTTGGATCCAGACGTGTAAGATGCGGCTCTGCTCAAGTGAAACTTTCTTCGGCAAGTGATCGTCTCGGAGGCGGCTCGGGTAGATCGGTTTGAAGGCGCAAGGCGGCTCGGATACAGGAGCGCAAGAAGTTGTTGCGGTACATCTTACCTGCCCTAGGGCCAAGATTCAAGTTGGTGATGTACATCTTGTTTGCCCCAGGGCCAAGATTCCGGGTATGTTCTTCAAGCTTTTTAGTGTAATTTAATTTCGTCGCAATAGGATAGATCCCTCTTGGAGCGGGCTAGACCCACCCAAGTTGGCATAGATCGGGCTAGGTTCTGGCTCTCTCAGGGCCTAGCTAAAATGTTTAGCTAGCATGTTTTAGTTTCCGCTGCATTTTATGCCTCTGTGGTCCATCCGACTTAGGACGGGCATAGATCTGAGCACTGAGGATCCGCCAAAACCCTTCAGTGGTATCAGAGCCAGGTTATGCTTTTAGATCTTGATATGCGGCGATTTTAAATTAGTAAAATTGCTTGTTTTGACCATATAGATTTTAACGGTATTTGATAATGTTAAAATTATTTTGTACCTTTCTTTTAAATGTTTTTTAAAAATTGTTTTTATGACATGAAAGAATTTTTAGAGACTTTTAAATTTTATATGATAAAGTTTAATGAGCCTCTTATGATTAAAAATGCTTTTAAAATTTATTTTATAAGAGAAAATACTTTTAGTAAGCATTTAAAAATGTTTTAAATTATATGTAACATTAAGAAAAAAAATTTATTTCATGAAATGAAATTAAAAAAATTAATTTCTTTTAGTTACATATAGTTTGAAAGATTTTTTAACTTTATCTGAAAGTTTTTAAATTGATTTCAACGTTTTTAAAAATGTTTTAAAATTTTTTTGTAGTATATGTAACATAAAGGAAATTTTTTTCATGAGATGGAATTAAAAATGCATTTCTTTTAGTTACATAAAGCTTTAAAGATTATTTTATGCGATAATTTAATATTAAAATGTTTCATTAATTTTAAAACTTAGGTTTGTATTTAAATTTATTTGATAATTTTTATAAACCAAATTTTATGTGATAAAATATTTAAAGTTTTAAATTTTAAATTTAAATGTTAAATTTTAGATCAGCAAGTTTATTATTTATGTGGTAGATAATTTTAACTTGCATGTTCTCTTGATAAGTCACATTATTGAACCCTAATTCATGTGATAATTAGTTGGTTGACATTATTGGCCATGATGCATAATCAGATTATTCATGAACCTTTTAAGTTAGCCATTAATTTAAAATCTTATGAGATAAAATTTTAAATTGTGACATGCTACGTTTTAATGAACAATTACGACATCAAAACCTAATTCCTGATTAGGGTAGTCCCTTTAATTGACTATCATTATTTTAAATTGTTTCGATAATGATTATCATTAAATGACTAATTTGTAATTGATTTATTAAAATCCTAATTAAGATTAGGGTTGCACGATGAACGATCAAACCTTATAGTTGATAAGGATCTAATAAAAGTTATTGAACAAATCCATAAAATTTCGAATTTTAAGGATCCACTAGTTGATAAGGATTAATTAGTGTTAATAAAAGCTTTTAGTTGATAGACGAACATAAGATTGATAAGTCTCCTTCAATGGATCATCATGTCAGTCAATGTGCTTGGCTAAGTTTGCTGGACCACCCTAGCTAGACTAGGGGTTAAGTGGTCCTGGCTTTGTCAATTCCCTGGCCGCATCCGCTGGACCGCAAGGAGTCGAATCATGACTGTGTAAGTCCATCGACTATACCTAAGTCAAATACGATAATAATCTTGTTCAAGATAAATCGTAACCCTCCTTGTTTTAGGAGTTGGTAACTGTAGGACCCATGTCCCAGTTGTTGAGCTACACTCAAGATGTGACATGGCAACCTTATAGAAACCGACTTCTTAAATACATATGACGAGATTTTGACTTGACCCAAACCGTCGTGTCGTGAATACACCGAGCGCCGGTGAAAGTTGAGCCAATGATGTAGTCAAGACTTAAACCCAAACCGTCGTGTCGTGAATACACCGAGCACTGGCGTAAGTTGAGTCATTAATGTAAGTTTAGTCCTGACCTAAACCGACATGTCGTGCTACACCGAGCGGCGGCATAAGTCAGGCTGGACGCGAAAACAAGGGTCTGACTAGGCTAGTCATTGTGATTTGTATGAGCACACTCATGATCACAAATGACTGGGGGTAAAACTTATAGGGAATCATATTTAATATGATTGATGAAGAGTTTGTCTACCGACTGCAGAATCGGACAACTTGTTGAGCTACACTCAAGGTTGTCTGACTCGGGGTAGTCGGGTCCCTCTCCCACAAATGTTTTAAAATAATAAATTATTTATTATTATGGCTTCATTTCTTAAAATTAGTGGGAGAATATAGTTTAATAAAAACCATTCAAACTATACAACGCACATATGCTAACTAGATATCTTCTTAATTGAAGAATGGATTCGGGTCTAAAGTATATGATAGAAAATAATGTGCTTGAAGGGATGTAACGACTGGTTTTCTTGTATAGATTATATATATATATATTTGGTTGCCTTCTCTTTGGTTGTGATTTCCTTTCTCCGTCTCCGTAGTTTTCGTTTTCGTCCGTTTCGTCGTGTTTTCCTAGCTTCTTCCGTTGATCGTTGATTTCGGAGTAAGTCATTCGTGACGGGCTTCATATCTCTCATATCTTAGAGGTAGGTTGATCTTAAAAGCCGTAGGAATCTTCCTGAAGCTTCGCGCTTCAATTCGGCACTTTTCGTGCACGTTAGTTGTTTCAAGAAGGGGAACCAACCGACTAGATTGAGATCTAGTCGGTCAGGAACTCTACTGGAACCGACTAGTTCATTGAATCAACTATTCAAGAGTTACTGTTTATCGTTAGTCGGTCTAAGAACATTTGTCGACCGACTAGATGAGAAACTAGTCGGTCAGCAATCGTTCTTTAACCGACTAGCTCTATGATCATTTTTGATACCAAGTACTATTCATTCTTAGTCGGTCTAAGAACGTTCGTCGACCGACTAGATGAGAAACTAGTCGGTCAGTAGTTGTTCTTTGACCGACTAAATCTAAATCCTATTTTTCGTCAGGAGTTACTGTTTGCACTTAGTCGGTCTGCGTTGGTCAACCGACCGACTAGTTCCCAAACTAGTCGGTCAGTGGTTGCTCTCTGACCGACTAATCAGTGTCGAAACCCTAATTTCTGGGCAGCCGCCGGTTCATTCCTATAAATACGCCCGATCGTTTCTCTTTCTCTCTTTCATTTCCCTTGGTCAGTTCCCTTCCCCTAGACCTCTGATCTTCCCCAACCTTCCTCTAGCCCTTCCTCCCTCCTCAAGAGCCCCTCTCCCCCTCCATTTAGGCCGGCCACCTCTCCCCTTGCCGTCGGCAAACCCCAAAAACCCCCTTTAATCCATTTTCTCCAGGTTTTCCCCATCGCTCCAGATCTGAGCCGTGGTTTCCAGATCGTTCATCTGTTGCCGTGTTTGCTTGGCATCGACCTTCCGCTTCTACACGGTAGTGTCCGATCCTTTAATGTTTTCATAACCCACATTGATATTGTGAAACCCTAATAAAAATGGTTACTAGACATCGTAGGATTCGATTAAGAAACCGGTTTTAGATATCTTTTCTAATGTTGTTTCTCTATAGCAGTGGTCCATTCACCGTAGATAACATTTGTGTGACGTGCTTGTCGACCGTCCTCGTCGGTATCAGGCAAGTGAAACTTGCATCTCTTGATTTGGGCCATGTCTTAGGCCATTGCCTTGCTTTAGCGTAAAAGAGACTAGACGGTGAAAGGATAGCCGTCTGGACGCCATTGACCTAGCTTGACAACGAAGCTTGGTCCGTCACCCTCATCATGCTTGTATGTCACGTTTACTTTCAATTAACGGTACGCGTATTAACTGTTCATGTCATCCATGCATCTTTAACTGCCATGTTTAATTTAAATTAACGGTACGCGAATATCTGTTCATGTCATTGCATTTTGCCTGTCATGTTTAAATTCAGTTAACGGTACGCGAATATCTGTTCATGTCATTGCATTTTGCCTGTCATGTTTAAATTCAATTAACGGTACGCGAATATCTGCTCATGTCATTGCATGCTTGAACACTCATCGTGATTGCGTAGCATCGCTACATACTAGTGCTACTTGTTCCGGCTAGGCGCCCGTTTTGCGGGCACAACCCTAGGCCAATTACAAATCTGGCTCGTGGTCCAGAAAACGAGTTGAACATAGCCTGCAGGCAATATGGCACTCACCAGTGAGTGGGTGATCCCTTGTACTGATACACAGCCTGCAGGCAATAGGGCACTCACCTGTGTGTGAGTGATCCCTTGTACTTGAATATAGCTTGTGGGCAATAGGGCACTCACACGTATGTGGGTGATCCCTTGTACTTGTTACTTGATAATACATGTCACACCTACCACTTGTTACTTGCTAATTGTACTTTACTTGTTACTTCCATACGATACTTGCCATGCCATGCACCATACTATAACTGCTAGGTTGTTAGTTTACCTTTCTTTCAGTTTTCTTGCACAAGCCTTTCGACTTGCTGACATGTGCCCCTTTTCTCTTTTGGGTGACACATGTTAGATCCCGAGCCTGAGTTTGTCGCTGAGGACATAGTGTTTGCTGGCGCTGAGCCAGTGGTTTCCGAGGAGGAGTTTGTGGTCATTGGTGACCAGTCTTAGAGGTCGCTTGTGTTCTCTTCCTTGTTTAGGTTTGCTATTAGGTGTTGGTGCGTGGCACCCTTGCTTGTATATTGTACTTTGTTGGCCATGTTTGGGCCTTAGCTTTTCCTTTTTAGCCTGGTGGCTTTTCTGTGATATTGTAATTTATTTTATGGATATTCTGAGATTTAATAAATTGCTTATTGTCTCACTTCATTAATAATATCGTTGTTTCGTATTGCGTTGCAAGGACCTGCCAATTTATTGTTGATTGACACGTATCGGGCTTGGAGCTTTGCAGCTTCAAGTCTGAGCGGACCTTCTCACGTCTCGCCTCCACATTTTTGGGAAGCGGGGCGTGACAGGTTTTATTGGTGGCCCATGCAGGTCCATTTGCAAATGCGAACTATCGGAACAACGATAATAATTATAGAATGTCCATTAAATAAATTAGAACATCCAAATTATAAGCCCGGAGTCTAGGTTTTTAGCGTTCATATGTCTTAGGTGGCTAGTAGACGTGTTAGAGCACCTGTCCCAGCTTGGTAGGAAATCCATTAGGTCAGGACTATAGTGAGACTTAGTTAGGAGTTTGTGCTTGCTAGTTAGAGGCCCCTGATTGTTTGTTAGACTCCATGCTAGTGATTGATATGATAGTCTTAAGAGTTACCTTAGTGGTTCCTGTCTAGCTCTGACCATGATAGATTCCTGGGATTTCTTTAGCCGTTCGCTTGGGTTCATCGATTTCGGGCCCAACAGAACATGATCTCAATTCTCTTAGAACCTTCCCTGAGGCCTCTAATATACTCTAGCCATTAGAAAGCCTTAGTGTTAAGTTTTTCTTGGCCTTTAGTCAACCGATGATTAGGACTCTCTGATTCAATCTTTTCCTGGTCACTACACTTCGGTGTTACTGGCCGTAGATTTTCATCGTAGTTTTCTTGAATCATAATTTAGGTGCATTCATCACACAACCACATTCATTGCCCTCGATTCACATGATCCCCTCCTTACAATTATCGTTGACCTTTCAAATCTTTCCCGTTGCAAATCTTGATTCTTCCAAAGTCGTTTTCAAATTTTCCTTATTAAAAGTTTCCACTCGATTTAAATTTTGTTTTAAACCTTCTTTCAGTATATTTCCATTACTTCTGTTTGAGCTAAAAGTCATTCTTAGATTTTGAAGACTATTTGGTCGTAATTTTGAATTACTATCTTGTAACTATTTTTCTAACATATATCGTCCGCACTTGATTTTAAACTTTAGTACTATTTCGATAATTCGATATACCACCTTTTCTAATATTGCGAAATTCATTTTAGCTATTTACCATACGTACTTTAAAATACTTCTTTCAAGATAAATAGAACTCCAATTAATTTATGAATATATACTAATTACAAGTTTGTCGTACCCGTACTTCAAGTCTTTATACCAACCCGTTCTTGTGGCAAATCCTTGCTTCCCCTAAAAGTATTTCCGATGTTCCTCTTTCGTTAAGTTTAAATTTGTTCGAAAACTTTTAATATATATATTAGATTTCATACGCTTTCGCGACTTAAATTTATTTGTTCTTTTCTAAACATTGAAACTTTTGTCGAGATTTTTGATTATTGGTTTATAATATTTTCCAGCCTATATTTTCATATCGATATAAATGTCTTGCCCCTTTTCATATACCAATTTTATTCTGAACCGTACTTCTGTTTTTCCTAACCTGAATTATAATTTTCTTTTCTTACTTATGCCATTAAAACTTAGTCGAATAACGCATCGTGTTTGCTTCTTATATACCTTTCAAGTCACATGGGACTTCAGCTTTCTGCAAGTCGATTTTATGCTCAACGTTTTCCCTAGTTCAGATTTTCGTAAAATTACTTTTCGAAACCATTTCCTGATTTAGACCTCCAAAATTCGGTTTTAAATCTTATTACCAATTTAATAATTCTATATATGTATATATATCCTCCCACTTACTTCCATACTACTAAAATGTTATTACCTTCCATTCATCATACGAATTTCTAAAAAGGATTTCTAAAATAGAACTACAATTATTTTTATATATCAGTACTATGTTCGTTGTGCTCGTGCGTTAAGACCCTTGTATAAATCAGTTTCTACTGGCGAACCCGGATTCTCTAAAAAGTACTTTCAATACGGTTTATTGGAATTTATCTTCAGTTTTAAGACTTGGAAAAACATTTGGCATGAGCATAAACCATCTACAATATATTTGATCTGATTTCATTCCTTGAACCTCGAAACTTTTTCCCAAAATTTTTAAACTACTGCCGCTAACATTTTCTAACATATGCCCTATATGTTCGTGTAAATGATTTACTTTTACTCGTGATAGCTTTATATAAGCGAAATAAACCATTTCCTCTTATTATATATATTCGACTCAAACTTATTTCGAACGACTCATTTTATCGACCGATTTCGTGCTTTTCGTTTTGACTTATATCTTTTACACACTATTTTCTATGTATCCTAATGGAGCATCATTACATCATTACACGACCGTTCTCATGCTTTTCGATCCTTCTATTCGTCATGCTTTTGATTTCAGTTGCTTTCCTTTTGTCTAGCCAATAGAGCTTGTCGTCGTCCGTGTCAACCTTAACATAGTTTGGTGGGCCCCATTAGTGTAATTTGTTGTGTCGTCGTAGTGTATTAAATTTCATGATGCATATGAAGTTGTTTGTAGTTGGTATTGGTATGTTGTGTGTAGGTAGTTATGTATTAGCTGCATGAGTATAAGTGTGATATATGTATGATAGTATGATTATAATTGTTTGATTGGTATTACTTGTTTTTATGAGATGTCGTATGCGTGTATACCATGAGGTATACCCGACTACAGCATATCTTAACTTATGGATGAAGTAAGTGTATTGATGTGCCAATTATAGATGGATGGATATGGTATGAATATATGATACATGTATGTGACCATACGATGACAGCATTTATTAGGGAGAGTATTGTAATTATAGGTGTGCTGATGTTTGTAATAATATCAAGGTACATGAAGTGATTGAAATATGTGATATTACCTGATTAGATATTAAGGGTGTTTGACATTTTGATATTTATATGGTTATGTTGGTAGACGTGTATGCATTAGATAGTATTAGTATATGTATGGATGTTGTGTTATGTATATGGAATTATTCTGCTATGATTTTGAGTCTCACTCAAGCTTGAGTGTGTATACTCTATGTACGTTGGTGTATTTGTATGTGGTTGGTGTATAGTGATGGATGATGTATGTATAATGTTTGGATTGTTTGTGTCCGGTTGTGTTACGCACATGATTGTGGGTCACTAAACCAGTATATAGTTATAGGTGTTGGTCTTGTGGTATAGTTATTTATTAGGGGGCTTGCCTGCGTGAATATGTATATGTACTAGCTAAAACTAAGCGTGTCGATGTACTGAGTTTATAATCGTATGATTGGTAAATATGAATGAAATGTTAGCGTGTGTGGGTGTGCACCATGCACGGGTAAGTATGTGCTTAGTTATGAGTTTTGGTGACTATAATATGTGTGGCGTGTCGTGGGTATAATTATAGGGCCGTATGTGATGTGAAGTTATAGTGAAATATTTGCATGTATTGGAATGGTTATAAATTGTGAAATTATAATGATGGTGGAAGTATATAAAATATAATAACTTGAGTTTAGATGGTGTGGTGTGATTACGTGTGTTGACGTGTTTGGTATTGGATGTATACTAGGAGATATAGGGAGTAGTGTATTCTTATTGCCTTGTTCATATGTAGCTACCTAACGTTGAGTGTTACGATGGTATTTACTGGTGTGAACTATTTAATTGGTTGTGAGTATATGGACTATTGTTTTGTGCTAGGTAAGTAATAGCTACATAATGGATGTATGTATATATATGATTGAGATACATGTATGAGTATGAATGGCTATGATAGGTATAAGAGTATGATGTGCGTGGATGATGCATGCTAGTAGTGTTAATGTTTGATTACCTAGTGCGAATATAAGCACTTGTAATAACTATACCTGATTGAATTTGAAATGATTGGGGTAGTTACTAGAGCGACTAGATATGTTAGAAAGTCCGAAGACGGACTTTATTCTAAGGTGTGTAGGATGTAACGACTGGTTTTCTTGTATAGATTATTTATATATATATATTTGGTTGCCTTCTCTTTGGTTGTGATTTCCTTTCTCCGTCTCCGTAGTTTTCGTTTTCATTTGTTTCGTCGTGTTTTCCTAGCTTCTTCCGTTGATCGTCGATTTCGGATTAAGTCATTCGTGACGGGCTTCATATCTCTCATATCTTAGAGGTAGGTTGATCTTAGAAGCCGTAGGAATCTTCCCGAAGCTTTACGCTTCAATTCGGCACTTTTCGTGCACGTTAATTGGTTCAAGAAGGGGAACCAACTGACTAGATTGAGATCTAGTCGGTCAGGAACTCTACTGGAACCGACTAGTTCATTGAATCAATTTTTCAGGAGTTACTGTTTATCGTTAGTCGGTCTAAGAACATTTGTCGACCGACTAGATGAGAAACTAGTCGGTCAGCAATCGTTCTTTAACCGACTAGCTCTATGATCATTTTTGATACCAAGTACTATTCATTCTTAGTCGGTCTAAGAACGTTCGTCGACCGACTAGATGAGAAACTAGTCGATCAGTAGTTGTTCTTTGACCGACTAAATCTAAATCCTATTTTTCATCAGGAGTTACTGTTTGCACTTAGTCGGTCTGCGTTGGTCAACCGACCGACTAGTTCCCAAACTAGTCGGTCAGTGGTTGCTCTTTGACCGACTAATCAGTGTCGAAACCCTAATTTCTGGGCAGCCGCCGGTTCATTCCTATAAATACGCCCGATCGTTTCTCTTTCTCTCTTTCATTTCCCTTGGTCATTTCCCTTCCCCTAGACCTCTGATCTTCCCCACCCTTCCTCTAGCCCTTCCTCCTTCCTCAAGAGCCCCTCTCCCCCTCCATTTAGGCCGGCCACCTCTCCCCTTGCCGTCGGCAACCCCCAAAACCCCCCTTTAATCCATTTTCTACAGGTTTTCCCCCATCGCTCCAGATCTGAGCCGTGGTTCCCGGATCGTTCATCCATTGCCGTGTTTGCTCGGCATCGACCTTCCGCTTCTACACGGTAGTGTCCGATCCTTTAATGTTTTCATAACCCACATTGATATTGTGAAACCCTAATAAAAATGGTTACGAGACATCGTAGGATTCGATTAAGAAACCGGTTCTAGATATCTTTTCTAATGTTGTTTCTCTATAGCAGTGGTCCATTCACCGTAGATAACATTTGTGTGACGTGCTTGTCGACCGTCCTCGTCGGTATCAGGCAAGTGAAACTGGCATCTCTTGATTTGGGCCATGTCCTAGGTCATTGCCTTACTTTAGCGTAAAAGAGACTAGACGGTGAAAGGATAGCCGTCTGGACGCCATTGACCTAGCTTGACAACGAAGCTTGGTCCGTCACCCTCATCATGCTTGTATGTCACGTTTACTTTCAATTAACGGTACGCGTATTAACTGTTCATGTCATCCATGCATCTTTAACTGCCATGTTTAATTTAAATTAACGGTACGCGAATATCTGTTCATGTCATTGCATTTTGCCTGTCATGTTTAAATTCAGTTAACGGTACGCGAATATCTGTTCATGTCATTGCATTTTGCCTGTCATGTTTAAATTCAATTAACGGTACGTGAATATCTGCTTATGTCATTGCATGCTTGAACACTCATCGTGATTACGTAGCATCGCTACATACTAGTGCTACTTGTTTCGGCTAGGCGCACGTTTTGCGGGCACAACCTAGGCCAATTACAAATCTGGCTCGTGGTCCAGAAAACGAGTTGAACATAGCCTGCAGGCAATAGGGCACTCACCAGTGAGTGGGTGATCCCTTGTACTGATACACAGCCTGCGGGCAATAGGGCACTCACCTGTGTGTGAGTGATCCCTTGTACTTGAACATAGCTTGCGGGCAATAGGGCACTCACACGTGTGTGGGTGATCCCTTGTACTTGTTACTTGACAATACATGTCACACCTACCACTTGTTACTTGCTAATTGTACTTTACTTGTTACTTCCATATGATACTTGCCATGCCATGCATCATACTATAACTGCTAGGTTGTTAGTTTACCTTTCTTTCAGTTTCCTTGCACAAGTCTTTCGACTTGCTGACATGTGCCCCTTTTCTCTTTTGGGTGACACATGTTAGATCCCGAGCCTGAGTTTGTCACTGAGGACGTAGTGTTTGCTGGCGCTGAGCCAGTGGTTGCCGAGGAGGAGTTTGTGGTCATTGGTGACCAGTCTTAGAGGTCGCTTGTGTTCTCTTCCTTGTTTAGGTTTGCTGTTAGTTGTTGGTGCGTGACACCCTTGCTTGTATATTGTACTTTGTTGGCCATGTTTGGGCCTTAGCTTTTCCTTTTTAGCCTGGTGGCTTTTCTGTGATATTGTAATTTATTTTATGGATATTCTGAGATTTAATAAATTGTTTATTGTCTCACTTCGTTATTAATATCATTGTTTCATATTGCGTTGCAAGGACCTGCCAATTTATTGTTGATTGACGCTTATCGGGCTTGGAGCTTTGCAGCTTCAAGTCTGAGCGGACCTTCTCACGTCTCGCCTCCACATTTTTGGGAAGCGGGGCGTGACATAGGACCAACTATAAGGATTGGCTTAGGAATATCAAGTTAGTCCTATCACTAGCTGGGATAGGATATGTGCTGTTCGAGGATGCTCTGGAGAAGCCTGACGACGATGCAACCCACGAAGAAAAGGAAGCCTATAAGCTATACCAGAGGGATGCCGAGAAGGCCAGGTGCCTTACTCTGGCTTCAATGAATAATGACCTGCAAAAGAAGCACGAACATTTGGATGTTCAAAGCATGCTTCTGAATGCAGAGGAGTTGTACGATAAGCAGTCAAGAGCTGTCAAGTTTGAAGCCACGAGCAACCTCTGGGGTACTAAGATGGAGACAGGGCACATACAAGATCATGTCATTAAGATGATCGGGTACATGGAAGATGATGTCCAGTTGGGTTTTGTCCTCGATAATGAGATGGCCGTGGACATCATCCGGAAATCTTTAACCCCAGCCTTCAAGCAATTCATTACTGGTTTCATTATGAACAGTATTGAAACGGATCTTCCTGGTCTCCTCAACATGCTTAGGTAGTTTGAGGAAATCGAGAAGAAACCGGCTGTGTTGGTTGTTAGCTCTGCTTCTTCAGACCAGCCGAAAGGCAAAGGTAAGAAGAAGCAGGTCCCACAACCAGCTACAATGAAGAAGGGGAAGAAGACAAAGGGGGCCCCGTCGAAATCCGAGTGCTTTCACTGCCACAAGATAGGCCACTGGAAGAGGAACTGCAAGGTTTACCTTGTAGAAAAGAAGAAAGGGCATACTGATGCCTCTACCTCAGTTACAATGAATTACTTTTAATAAAGCATAATAATTTCCATAAATGCTTTGTCATATAGTATGAGATACTAAGACATCTGTGTAATGTATACAGGTGGCTAATATGAAGCAGAGGCTGGAAGAAGTTCCGAGGACAGTCGGCATCTGAGCAATCGTTGCGGCTGGGGCCGTACGAGGACTTCAGGAGATGCGAAGAAGAAGCAACCGATACTTATTTTTTTATCAATAAAATGTATCGTTTGCTTTAGTTAAAACAATGATTGAGTGTTAAGCACTCAAAGTTTATTTTAATAAACAAATTATGATTCATTTTAATGAATCCATTGTTTGAATAAATATTTCGGGAAATGTGCTTTATTTTAAATTGTGATTTGTTGTAAATAACTCATTTCTATGGATGTGGATGTCTGAGTTGGTTGCATAAATTCTCGAGCTGTCATGCAGAGCTTCTGAATAATTTAATTGTTTGGAGCTGACTTAATATTATAGCCAGTCGATAGTTAAATATAAGTTTCAGGAGCGTAAAAATTGTGTATGATCACAATTATGCGCATGTTAAGATTAATTATTAATTAAACTGCATTTGATTCTCAAAGAGTTATTATTAAATGTAGTTAAAGGAAAAGACAGTGTAGGACGTTTGACTGAGTAAGTCAACATCAAGATTCCTATAAACGGGTCTTGATATGACTCATTCATCAAACCCAACCTGACACTGGTATATTCCATAAGCACTTCTAAATTGGTTATACTTAAAGTATATTCTAAATATGATTTAAATATATAGTAGAAGTATTTAACCAGATAGTTCTTAAAGTCAGTAGGAGCTAGCTCATATACTTAGCTCCGGTTTCTCGGACTAAGTAAAAAGGTTTCCAACTTATTTGAATCATCTATGTAAGACATTGAATCAAAATAGTTTTGATTTAATCGAATATATAGAGACTTAAGGTGCCACTTATATACTTGACATATTGACACAAAATAATTGGAATGAGCTAAAACTGACTTATAGAAATGTTAGACCCTACATCAAGATTGTATGAGCTAATTGTTAGCTATACAAAGAAAATAAAATTGATCCAAATTATTTTTCAAGGATCAACCTTGTGTGATCAAGAGATGTATAAATAAAAATCCATTAAAATGTATTATAGATACTTGTTAGTAAATCCACTCTTAGGTTTGACATATGTTGGTCCAATAAGACTGATATGCTATAACGGTATGAGATGCCGAGATAAATAGCCTAAGTGCAAGTAGGAGATGTAGGAGGATATATGCCCATAAGGCAATTTATCCTTAGTATACATCTTGTTAAGATATAATATGGTGTCAATTATCCTAAGTATGAATTCGTTGAATCATATACTTAGATAATTTCCTTAGACTTATAGTTAGGTCCTTACGTATCCAGATGTAGATCTCGATTAAGAGTAGAAAGTGACCGGACAGGAACTTAAGTCTTAAACGGTTCGTGGTCATAGATGTGTCGAGAACTGGACATCTGCACATCGGACAGACCATTGTGTCTTTGTCTTACCTTAGGGTAATGATGATCTCATAGTCATTCGATTTGGTGAAGTCAGAGACGAGACACAGGTGCTCATTGGAGAATGAGTTCACTGAACGACCAACTTAGAGTTATTAAATGGTTAACTTTAACTAAATTGTCAATAATAACTCTAGGGTGATGATAGGCTAGTTGGTCCTTAAGACCTAAAGTCATCAGTACGAACCTGTGAATGGATGGTGTCATTTAGACCTATAATCTAGCTTCGAGGCTCGGCCTGCTGAAAGATCTTAGGTTGGATTACACCTGAAGCTCTCGAGGCAAGTAGATGACTAAGATGGGATTCGTCTCTTTTGTTAAAGAGAAGTTAGTGTCACAGGCTCAGTACGGTCTTTGTGTTAATCCTCGGCCAGGGTACGTTGTAGATGTACAACATGAATACAACAAAGACCGATGTATACTGACCAATGCTAACTAATGGGGTTGACAGTAAACCGTACCCTAGGTCATGCAGAGACACAGTCTTGATGAATGGACTAAAACGACAGAATTCATCACTGACACAGTCAGAGTGATCCTAACGATGTTCGTCATTGGGTCGATCACGTAAGTATGATTTTGAAACAGGGACGACACCTGCTGCTCGTGGTTACCGTCGTCTAGGGGTTTCGAGCCCCAACCTGTAGTAGGGTCAGGCTGTAGGGTCTCACACCGAGTAGTATCCATGTCTTAGTAATAGGAAGAAAAGTTAAGAGGAATTCATTTGATGAAATGGTATAAATGAAGTTCACAAGTTAGTTGCAAGTTCAATTTAATAGGGGACAATTTTGCATATGATGCAAACCAGATTAAATGTTTCGTAAATTGTTTACGACCATAGGAATAAACGCGTCGGAATGCTTACCTGGATGACGGGATCGTCCTGGTCTAATCGCAGGTTCAAACCGCATCGAAAACGGAGCTCAAACGAGCCCAGGAACGCAAAAACAGTCAAAGGCAAGAGTGGGTTAGACCCACTTGAGCAAGCGGGTCCACCCGCAAGGAGAAAGGGTGCGGCATGCTGAACGAACGGGCACTGCCCGCTGAGTCCAGCGGGCATGACCCGTTGAGTCCAGCGGGCATGGCTCGCTGAACCAGCGGGCCGCTGCACGCTGTGTTCAGCGGGCACGCCCGCTGTTCAGCGGGCCGCCCGCCCGCCCAGGGAGTGCCTAACTTGGGCGCACACATATGCTTTGGCGGGCGTGCCTGCTAAGCTTAGCAAGCGCGCCCGCAACTTAAGTTATTTGGGGTTTTTGGAAACCCTTTTGACGGCTACTAAAATTTTTGCCCATCTTTGGGCAATTGTTTGAGGGGTCAAACGAAGTCGAAATTCGTTGCCGTTCGTTCCTACGCATTCACCATTCGATGCCCTTCGAAATGATAACTTGTATCATCTCTGAAGCTCGATAGTGAGGGAGAATTAATTGGTTGAAGTTGGCCTTTTGTGAAAGGCTTACTAACTTTAATTAATTAAATTAATTCTCTTTTAATTTTGTTTTGTCCCATATTGCTCGTGACAAAAAGAGAGGTGTCGACTCCCTATATAAATAGGGGTGCACTCTCTTTGTTGAAAAACACACCAAGCGGTCGATTCGAGAAGCTCCTGATTTTTTAGCACGCTCGATCGTGAACTTAATTCCTCTCATCTTTCTCTTCATATCCTCCCGTCGGGTCCTAGCAAGACTACGAGGGGGGTTTGGATTCGGATCCAGACGTCTAAGACGTGGGTCTGCTCAAGTGAAACTTTCTTCGGTAAGTGATCGGCTCGGAGGTGGCTCGGGTAGATCGGTTCGAATGAGTGAGTCGGCTCGGAGGAGCGCAAGAAGTTGGTGCGGTACATCTTGCCTACCCCAGGGCCAAAATTCAAGTTGGTGCGGTACATCTTGCCTGCCCCAGGGCCAAGATTCCGGGTATGTTCTTTAAGCTTTTTAGTGTAATTTAATTTCATCACAATAGGATAGATCCCTCTTGGAGTGGGCTAGACCCACGCAAGTTGGCATAGATCGGGCTAGGTTCTGGCTCTCTCAAGGCCTAGCTAAAATGTTTAGCTAGCATGTTTTATTTTCCGCTGCATTTTATGCCTCTGTGGTCCAACCGACTTAGGAAGGACACAGATCTGAGCTCCGAGGGTCCGCCAAAACCCTTCACATACTGTATGCCAAAGTGGTTGGGGCCTTGATGTATGCTATGGTTTGAACCAAACCTGACATATCACATGCGGTCAGCATGGTGAATAGGTACATGCACAATCCAGGAAGGGAGCACTGGTGAGCAGTGCAATGGATACTGAGGTACATCAATGGCACAGTCGATGTTGGATTAACTTATAGTTGAAGTCTTCATTGTGCACACACTATTGGTTATGTCGATTCCGACTATGTAGGCGACTTGGATGGGAGGCGATCGATGATAGTATACGTCTTTACCTTGTTAGGTGCTCCTATTTGTTGGTGGAGTATCCTTCAGTCTACGGTGGCCTTGTCTACTATGGAGGCAGAGTATATGGCATTGACTGAAGCGGTGAAAGAGGTGATATGGCTGATGTGCTTGATGGATGATCTGGGAGTCTATCAGAAGAAGTATGACATCTATTGAGATAGTCAGAGTACAGTGGACTTGGCTAAGAATCAGGTTTTCCATTCTCGCTTCAAGCATATCGATGTGATATTTCACTTTGTTCGTGACTATGTGGGAGAATAAGATGACGGCATCAACTTGATGAAGATCAGAACAGAGGAAAATCCGGCAAACATGCTGATGAAGGTTGTATCGGGAATCAAGTTCAAACACTGTTTGGACTTGTTCAATGTGGTTTCGAGATGACGTTGGTGTCGACCCTAGGAAGAGGCATTTGAAGCTCGGTAGAGCCAGTCGTAGCCAGATGTGCATTGTGCTCTTCGGAGAAAAATGGCAAGAACACAGATGATGCTCGACTAAGGTGATGTGTGGACGATCGTTCGTGTGACGGAGGCCTAAATCTCGCCAAGGTGGAGATTTGTGGAAGTTGGCTCGATTTCGGTGCTGATAAGTCATTAGTGATTCAGTCGAGCTATCTTGTGTCGAGATAGCTCATCTGCACTTGGATACGACCCATCTGATTCGGTACAAGTCAGATAAGTTAAATGCTGAGCTATATGACTTCAGCAGTGTATGGGACTCTCGATCGTGAGGGTCGTAAGGGTCGGCGTCTTAGATGGATTGGCAGATCTACGGTTCGACCTACCCAGCAGGTTGAACAACTTAGGCAGCACTACAAATCGCTCGAGGAAGCTCGGTCGTACAGTGCGGGGTCCACTCAGATGTGACGGAGGCCAGTAGGATGCATCACACGCCTACTAGGATTCGACACATTAAATGCGTAGAGCTATGATGGGATATGAATTCCGTTAAAGTCGGGATTCGTATCTTTTGGGGACTCCTACTCAATGATGGCACCTATTGTACCCTAGGGGTATATAAATGTAGTTTTAGAGGACGGTTTTTTGTGAGGAACACATCGAGAGTCCTTGAGCCGCCATTTGAGAGAGCCAATTTGAGAGATATTGAAGAGAGATTTTGGAGAGAAACTTGTGTGCGCTTCTTCTTCATTTGTGAAGAGAAGATTTGTATTCTTTCTTTCTTCGTAATAAAGCTCATTGATGTTCCCTTGATCGGCCGACGGCCTAAAGTTGTGATCTCTCTTAGTGCTTCCTGTTAGTCTGGTTACTTGTCCTTGTCTTCGGTCATCGACGATCCTGTGTATTCTGATGTGCTGTGCATCATGTGCACACAACACACACACCCCAAACTGCTAATTTGTAGAGTAGCATGAGAGAATGCGGCCATTCTCTCGAATTGGTAGCTTGAGAGAGTGGTACTCCTCTCAAAATAGGCCAATTATCCTTATAATCCTTTTATCCAATAAAAATCACCCTAGAAAATCCTAACAAATTGGTATCACAACATATATCCTAATGGCGACGACAAGAAAGGTAGAAGCTTTGGAGGATAAACTCGATAGTGAAGTAGAGGGATTGAAGAAATTGATGAAAAAACGATTTTCGTCCCTCGAATATGGGATGTAAGCATCAATGGAATCCTAGATGAAAGCGTCAATGGAAATCTTTATGCAAACCCTAAGGCAGGAATTATCCAAGATAAAGAGCCATCTTCCAACCGAGAAGGAAACAACCAATCCAGGTCTAAATGAATAGCAGATGACGATGAAGATCTCCCATCAAGCTTCTTTGATTTATTTAAACTCATCAAGCTTTGCTAATTTAAACACATCTTTCTCCTATTTTAAACCCATCAAAATTTACTGCTTAAAGCTTCGCTGATTGAAACCACCAACTAATTGAATCTCAAACCAGTGAACAAAACAGTCCAACCAACGAGGGCAACTGAACTCAAATCATATTGAATCTTAAATCAATTTTGCTTGCTGATTTAAGCTTAAATCAATTTTGCTTGCTGATTTGAGCTTAAATCAATTTTGCTTACTGATTTAAGCTTAAATCAATTTAGTTGATTTGTGCATTTAGTTTCAATTTTGCATGTTGATTTAAGCTTACATCAATTTTGAAGCATAAATCAACTAGCAGTATATTTTTTTGCTTAAAAATCCTCAAAAATTAAATTTTGATTATTTATGAAAAAAATAAAAACCTAGCAACTAATTGAAGCTTTTCCGATTTGTTAACTTGGATATTGATGGATTTAATGAATATAATGCTTGATGAGTATAATGGAGAAGTAGTTGAAAAAAGAGATTTGATTTAATTTTTAATTTTGAGTTAAAAAGAGAATAAGGGTAGTTAATGCATGAGTATTTTCGTCAAAAACTGATGCCAGTGAGCACCATTAGTCAACACATTAGCTCAGGTAGCAAGTTGAAAGTTTTGAAACTGTGTATTTTAGTGAAAATAAGATGAATTGTCAGGGTATTTTGTGAAAATAGGATGAAATGTTAAGGTATTTTTGTGCAATTTTCCCTAGAATTAATGATCTAGAAAGTTCACAATTAGACAAAGGCTTTTCATCTTCACACTTGAAACTTAAGGTAGAACTAGGTGGACTAAACATGTGACATTGTCACAAAAGGATCTGCAGCTTAAGAAACCTATATGTTTGATATGTAATTTGATATCAAACACAGTTACTATTACATGATGCATGGCATAATAAGAAACGTTTCCCCTACATGAATTTAGATATATAACTTTTAAATTTTTACATATTGGTTAACCTGGAAAATGAATCGGTCGCCATTTGATTCATGAGTGAGGCGCACACGGGGATCATAGATCGGTCGCGAAAAGAATGACAAATCAGCATGAAAAAAGTTGTTAAACATGATTACATTTCAACTATGAATGAGGCTATTAGTAACTGCATATTACTGTGTTAAAATTTGATGGGATGTGACAAGTTATTGATGAATGGAACACAACTTTTTGTTAAGGTCTTAATATTCGTAACCTAACTTTGGTGGTCTTTGTGGGTATAGTTATATATTGCTAATCACTTCAGATCCACTGGTTGATAGAATCAGTATATATATCCAAGAATCTATTCTAGGGAAGCTGTAATTATCATTGCAACCTTTTTTAATCCTGAATTGCTCAAGATACTCGGAATTTTTGAGTTGGCATGCCAATTGTTTGTATTTTGCATCACATCTGGTTGTAAATTTGGATTAGTTTTGCCTAGCCTATGGTCGAGTGATTATTTGGTGTAGGCCATTGGCTTCTTTGACCATCATGTAAATATGACAGTGAGGTGCATAGAGAGCTCTCTTATAAGGTTTGCATTTGTTGTCTGCTTCTCTCATAGTGAATCTTCAATCAATACCAAAAAACATATTTGCATGCATCTTACTGTAAGGTTGTACACCAACTAATATTTTTACATCAGTTCCCAAGGAGCAACAAATGTGAACCATAACAAATCTTTCTGGATGAAATGTGGTTTTGTAATTGGCGTATGTGATATCTTCCTTCTGTCAAAGCGGATGCTAACAAGTCATTCAACTTGCAGCCAATGGACCATTACACACCTTTTCATAATCATTCTATTCATCATGCAGATGAGTTTCTCCCTTTCGAGGTGTGTTAAATTTCTTTATGATATTTTCGCTGATTTACATTTTATCTGGATTTGTTATGCAGTATTCTAATCAACCATTGAGATCAATATTTCTAGTAGTTGGTGGATTGTTTTTGGACTTAATTAGCAGAAAGATGTGTGTTTCTTGTTTATTGCCACAATGAATTCGATTAATATAATTCGTGATTTTACTCTTTTACCTTAGCCTGTCAATTGGTAAACGTTGATGTTAATATTCCAGCCAAGTTGATTCTATGTTAATATGTTGTATTCTAATTACTCTCGATAACACCAATGTTTACCTCAATTCTTTGATTGTTCTTGAATTTAATTAACAAGAAAAATTTGCATTTCTTGTTTCTTGCTATGATACCTAATTCTATTCCTTTATCTTATTCTGGCAATGCAATATTGATGATATGCAGCAAGAACAGCAAGCAATTGCATCTGCCAATGCTAATTCCCAGTCTCATTGGAGTCTGGAACATTACCGTCCCTTGAAGAGGCAAGTAGTTTGCAGCGTGATTCGCTCGGGCTGTCATTTTTCCCGACTTATTCTTAATTTCTCTTGGAATCTCAGGTACAAGTTTCCCAGGGATGATGACATCAAATCTTGCAACTGTAAGAAGACGTGATGCCTAAAACTGTAAGTTCTTCCTGAATTCTATACATGATGTGTCATTTCTATTCTCAAACAATGTAAGTCCCTTATATACGTTGTGCAGGTATTGCGAATGCTTTGCAAACAGGTACTATTGCATGGAAGCTTGTAGTTGCAAGGGATGCTTCAATTTGAAACAGTACGAGGATTTAGTACATCTATCATGCCAACCTATAGAATCTCACGATCATCGTGCATTTTCTCCTAAAGTTGAGGTCTGTTGAGCAGCTGGAGTTGGTATCCTGAAAACAGAGAATTTGAAATAAAGTAGTAATTTCTATTATCATGCAGGTTACTCCTAACAGTACACCAAACAAAGTTAGACACAGAAAAGGATGTAGCTGCAAGAAGTTCTCTGTCAAAAATAATATTGTGAATGCTTTCAGGTGTCTTCTTTTTGCCTCAACAATTTTTGATGATATAATTAACTTTTCATTCTTCGATTTCATATTTATGTTTCATTTTTATTCTTGTATGGTGGTGTTGGATGTTCAGAGAACTAACGCTGTGAAATTGTAAGAATTCCTATGGCACAAGAAAAGGTAAATAAACTTGGTATTAATTTTAGTCATACTGCCAAAGATTACTGTCCTAGAATGTACTCTACAAATAAGTAGCATGTACCATAGAAACACGACAGAACATTTTGCCTGTTATAACAGAAATATCTCTATGGAATTATACAGATCAGGCAAACTACGAGCAGGCAAAACTGAGGGAGCAGGCAAAACTGAGGGGCACGAACGATATCAAATTGACTGACGTAGGGCTGGAGGTTGGGATTGCACAAATCAACCGATCATCAACTCAACTGATGGAACTCGACATGCATGTTCCGTACCACCTTCCATCCTTTCAGAGCTCAAGGTATCGACTGCCTAGTCTTGAAACTTTTCTTTTTTAAAATACTAGGATGCTATACATTTTTGATCATGTCATTTGATTTGCAGGGAAACTGTAATGCCGAGTTCCCAGATAGCTGCCAGCCATCAGTTAATACCAAACTCAGTAGCAGGTCATAAACTTCTCCTCATATAGACGATTTATTCTCTATCTGCGCCCTAGCGCTGATCCTTCCGCTGTTTGCAGGAACCAGAAAGTGCCGCTGCAGTTTGCTAAAAGAATTCACGCAAGAAACCAGTATGCCTATGCTAATTCAGTATATCATTTTGGTGAAACCATGGGCCATTTGCAGCATCCAGGTGCTGTTCATTTTGGCTCTGTGCAAGCATATGGCAGATACCCACTGAGACTTTATATGAACTCGGTTCAAGCTGGCTCGTGCAGTCTGATGCCAGAGACCCTCAACACATGCGATTGGACTTAATTCAAGCTGGCTTAGTGCAATCTGATGCCAGAGACCCTCAACGCATGCAATCGATCTTGAATCATCCATATGAGCCCTTGTTATATCAATGGAACGAGGACATGCACATGTCTTGGCCTGATTTACATGGCAATGGGTTCCACCAGTAAGATATATCTTTGACAAGCTACACATTGATCGTCTCCAGGTTTCAAGTGTTATTACAAGATCAGCTTGGGTGCCAGGAGCACTTAGTTATCGAGTAATCATTTTTTTCTCTACGTATAGCTTATGGTGTTAGGAGTTTGATATGTTTTTTCGTTCTCTGGTTAAATTATGTTCATATAATGAACCGTTTGCTTGTTTAGGAAACTTGTCAGCATGGCAATTAAGTCAAAAGGAAAACAAATGTGGATATGACTTCGATTCAATGACAGTTGTATCAATGGCATTGAGAAAAAAAATATAGATATGAAAAATACAGATATGAAATATATAAATATAGATATGAAAAATACAGATATGAAATATATATATATATATATATATATATATATATATATATATATATATATATATATATATATATATATATATATATATATATATATATATATATATATATATATATATATATATATATATATATATATATATGGGTAAAGTGTTCCTAGGGTGACTCCTTAGATTAAATCTAAGGAGTCGCCCCCATTTTCCCTCATATCCTACAATTTTTTTGGATTTTATTTTCATGGGGTTGTTGTTCACCTCATGGATGATCAACATACCAAAAATCAAGCCCTTCCAATACTTTTAGAGCCCCCATCTACCCCTTGCAACTTCAACGGTCTGAAAACATGCTGAAAAACCATGAATTTGCAAGGGGTAGATGGTGGCTCTAAAAGTATTGGAATGAATTGATTTTTGGTATGTTGACCATCCATGAGGTGAACAACAAACCCATGAAAAAAATTCCGAAAAAAAATGTGGGATATGGGGAAAATGGGGGTGACTCCTTAGATTGAATCTAAGGAGTCACCCTAGGAACACTTTACCCTATATATATATATATATATATATATATATATATATATATATATATATATATATATATATATATATATATATATATATATATATATATATATATGAAAAATACAGATATGAAATATATATATATAATGGCAAGCGGAATTTACGGAGAGGCGAATGAGGCGATTGGCGTATTGTGACAAGAGACAACCGGAATCAATGGTGGTCTTCGGCAACGTTTGGCTTCAGACAATACGGCTACAGGCGATTCCTCATCTGGTACTAATAGGGTTCACCCGGCGGTGATTGGTGAAGACCCCGGAGGCTGGCAGAAGATAGTTAGAAAGAAGGCCCTAAATAGACTGGGTGGCATCGGGAATCAATGGAGTCGGCGGCCTTACACAGGTAAGAATCTGGGCCCTTCTCAGTCTAGGCATGCTCCAGTAATTGGGGTTGTATCTCGTCCCAAGGGGGCAGCAGGGGTTGCTGATGGCCACAGGGTGTTCGGCAAAATGCCAACAAGACCCAATTCAAATATAACGATTGATACAAATATTACTAAAATGTCATGGGCTGATAAGTGCGCTAATAGGCGCAAATATAACTCTGAGTTATCTATGGAGTATGTGGCCCCGAAGGTGAATGAGGCGGGAGAGGAGGTTGCTCTTGTTTCAAATGCACTATTATCTCGTGGTGCTGCACAGTGGGGTAGCACCCTAGTGGGCTATGTTGTTGGAGATGTGCCATACTTTGGGCAGATAAGCGCATGGACGGATAGGCTCTGGTACCTGAAGAAGGGATTGAGAATATACAGCCGAGAAAATGGGTTTTTTTACTTTAAATTTGAAGATGAGAATGAATGTGAGCGAATATTGCAAGGAGGTCCTTGGCTCTTTGATGGGCGTCTAGTGGTGTTGCAAAGGTGGAGTACTACAATCAAGCATGAGAGGGACATCCTGTCTTCAGTTCCTGTATGGGCACAATTACACGGTGTGCCATTGACCATGTGGACAAGAGATATATTCAATATAATTGTGTCGGTGATTGGAGTGCCCTTATGTTTGGATATACTCACTGCTAAGCTAGAGAGGACTTCATATGCTCGATGCCTTGTTGAGATAGATGCCAAGAAACCAATTCCAACATCCGTTGAGGTTGCCCTTAAAGATGGGACCACGGTCAGTATTGGAGTAAAGATTGAAGGTGAGCCCCCCCCCCCCCCCCCCCCCCCCGATGCACAAATTGTATATGTTTTGGGCACTCAACAACTCAATGTCCTGACTCTAGTAAGCTCCCTTCAATCCAAGAATCAGCGGCTAAGGAGGTACATGGCAATATTCAAATTTTGAAGGTGAATGGAGTATCTCCTGAGACTAACAATGGGTCAGTTAATTCGGAATCTGGAGTGGATAAAGCTTGTGTGGAATTGCAAGCAGGTGGAGAGGCTAACAGGATGGGGACCTATTTGGAGGGACAACCTATGGCGAAGGATACACGGGATGGGCATCTCTCTATGGGGACTGCTAGTGCCATTAGGCTTAATGCGGAGACGGTTCAGGCCTGTGAAAATGTTGGACTGGTGCTCTCAAACCCAGGAGCTGTCCAGGTTTTAGAACCGGACAATAGTCCGCTGCTGATGGGAGATGCACATGTACCTTTACAGGATATGGATTTAGGAAATCCGCCTACTAGTACTCCTCATGAAATGCAAGACATACATGGCACTCAAGGTAATACAATACCTGGACAACAACATTCTCAGACATCGCCGGAAGTTAACAATGGTGTACTGATGTCGAATCAGGCAGGTTTCCTCCCTCAGGCTGCATCAGATACACCGACCCCCAAACAAATTGTTGTGGCTAATCCCGAATGGACCTCAGAAATTGATGAAGATACGAGGAGGGGGAAAATCAACAAGAAGGATAATCAAATAGATGCTACTCTGGTTGCTACTAGGAAAAGTTTACGAATCAGAGATGGGGCTTCGGGGAAGCCAAACCCCACTAGTTGTTAATGAGTATTTTTGTTTGGAATACACGAGGTCTGAATAACTCTGTGAGGAGGAGAGACCTACGTGATAGATTACTTGTGATTAAACCATCGTTTGTCATCCTTCTTGAAACGAAGTTAAAAGAATCTGGTAGGAAATGGAAATCTTGTTTTTCGAGAGACTGGGATATATTTGATAATTTCTCCATTCATTCAGGGGGAAGGATCTTGATGGGTATGTCCGGTACCTGGCTTGCATCCCTTCATTCTATTTCATCTCAGCACATTACGCTGAAGTGCATTAATGCAGGAGGTCTATTGGTATACATTACTGGGATATATGGTTCAAATTTAAGGAGTGAGCGGCAACTATTATGGGGATTACTTCAAACCGATGCAGCTGCTATTGGAAGTGAGGCTTGGCTTGTGGGGGGAGATTTCAACACCATCCGATACACAAAGGAGAAGCTAGGGGGAAGGAGATGTGATTACACAGTGCTGGATGAGTTTAATGACTGTCTTATCAAATACTCTTTATCAGACATCAAAAGTGTTGGTCAACCATATACTTGGTCTAATCAGAGATTGGGCTCAGGCAGGATTATTGCAAAGCTGGATAGGATGCTTGGGAATTTTAAATGGTTGGACCTTCTTCCTGACACATATGTGGAGTACTTGGAGGCAAACACAAGTGACCATTGCCCAATGCTTGTGAAGCTTCATCTCAAAGTTGCCTCTCATCCGAAACCTTTTAGATTCTTTAACGCTTGGGCCAGTATGAATGGTTATCAAGACATCCTCCTTGCTTCCTGGAAATATGATGTGGTGGGTTCCCCCATGCACAGACTTCATGTTAAGATGCGGAATTTAAAAGGGGCTCTTCGTTCCTGGGCAAAACAGCATGACATATCTAAGGGCTCCAATGTTTGCAAGGCCGAACTAAAGGAAGTTAGAGAAAACCCTCTTCTTCAGGTTGATTTAAGGTTGCAACTTCAAGAGAGGGACCTATCAAAGAAATTGGCAGAGATTATTAGGGTGGAAGAAGACATGTTAAGGCAAAAGAGTAGACAAAACTGGCTGACCCTTGGAGACAAAAATTCAAAATTCTTCTACACGGCAATGAAAGCGAGGCAAAGTCACAATAATTTGAACCATCTGGTAGATGCGGTCGGGAATCAAAACAAGTCCTATGAAGACATCAGAGGCATTGCTCCAAACTACTACAAAGCTTTATATACCCAGACGACATACTGGAATGTTTTTCCTAAACTGGTGACAAAACGGATTCTTACTCCTGATGCGTCTATTTGGCTTGAACGGATTATTTCGAATGAGGAGATCAAAGAAGCTGTATTCCAAATAGGGGTGGATAAATCCCCTGGCCCGGATGGCTACAACTCTTTCTTCTTCCAACATGGGTGGAGCACTGTGGGTAAAGATCTTTCTGATGCGGTTCATTCTTTTTTCCATTCAGTTAATATCATGCATCCGATTAACCACACTAATCTTACCCTGGTCCCTAAAAAAGCCTCCGCCTCCTTTCTTGGGGATTACAGACCCATTGCTTGTTGTAATGTTACTTACAAGGTAATTAGCAAAATAATCTGTAACAGGCTTCGAATATTTATTCATGATCTTATATCCCCCAATCAGTCGGCTTTTTTGAAAGGCAGATTACTATCAGATTGCGCTCTCCTAGCACATGAACAGATCCGTGATTTCAGCAACCAAATGGGGTCCAGAGCCTGCCTTAAATTGGACTTAAGGAAAGCATTTGATAGTGTCAATCGGGAATTTGTCTATTACATCCTCCACAGAATGGGATTTGGTAGAAGATTTATTGGCTGGATCAGGGAATGTATTAATTCTCCAACATTTTCTGTTATGGTAAATGGCTCCCCCGCAGGTTATTTCAAAGGAAATAGAGGGATTAGACAGGGAGATGCCCTATCCCCATACCTATTTGTTCTAACAATGGAAGCGTTCTCCTTGCTTATGGAAAAGTCTTTATCGGCGGATATCATTCAGCCTATGAGGAGGTCAGAATCTATCTCTCATCTTCTGTTTTTGTCGTGCAAATAAAAGAACATTCACAGGCCTCAAATTACTACTGGAGGATTTCAAGAATTTTACTGGGTTGGAAATAAATTGGGATAAAAGTACTGCTATATTCAGTAAAGGAACTAAGTCCCCCAATGATTTAGCACAACAGCTGGGTATAAAGATTGCCTCTTCCATTACTACATATCTTGGTTTACCGCTATCTACAAAATATCCAAAACCTTTCATGTACAACAGACTAGTTTGATAAATGTAAGAAGAGATTACAGGGCTGGACTTCCGCTACGTTATCCATTTCGGGGCGTATAGAGTTGGTCAAGACGGTAATTTACGGCATGATATTTTTCTGGATGCAAGTATACCGCATTCTCGCACAATCACTTCTACTTGCAGGAATTTCATCTGGGGAAAGTCTCATATTTGGGCTTGGAAAGATATCTGTACGCCTAAAGATGAGGGAGGGGTGGGACTCCGTCTTCTCCCGGATATTAATATGGCAGCGGGAGTTAGACTAACATGGCATTTGTTATCGGGAGAAGGGCTTTGGTCAACTCACATGAGGGCAAAATATAATGATTTCTCACAGTTCTTTGCAGCAAAAAAAATTGGCAACTCACTCGGGCTCTTGGAAGTTTATGTTGGAATGTAGAAGATATTCAAAATACTTGATCAAAAGGCAAGTTCGCGATGGCACTACTACATTGTTTTGGCAAGATAATTGGTTGCAAATTGGCCCACTAAATGACCAGTTTGAAGTACCAGCGGCGGATGCTCACAAAACAGTAGCTGAGTATTGGGAGGGGGACGGCTGGGCACGGGTTTCAAGCATCAACTGCATCCGGCCCATTCTCCAGAACATAAATCTCACGGCGGGCAGTGATACTTGGATCTGGGCGAGTAACGGCGGCACTTTCAGCTTTGCCAGCGCATGGGACGGCTCACGCCTTAGGGGTTCCAAGTTCCGATATTCCCAGGTTGTATGGTTCAAGAATCATGTTCCTAAGTATGCGTTGGCACTGCTCCGAGCTTTCTTGGTGAAGCTCTTAACAAAGGACAGGTTGCAACATTGGGGGTGACTTCTGATAGCTTTTGCGTCCTGTGCAATGCTGGGGTGAATGAAACAATTGGCCATCTATATTTCGATTGTGAGTACACGAGTTATATTCTAAAGAGAAGCCTATTGAAGTTCGGGGTTTCACCTAGCATTGGCCCGCAGTTAGACCAGGTGGGAGACTATTTCTTATTACATTTCCTCAAGAAAGACGCAATAAGTACTCTGGCTAGGACGGTCCTATCTGCTTCTGTCTGGCACATTTGGAGGGAGAGAAATAGGAGAATTTTTGAAAACTTGCGACGACCAATGACTGTGATTTTTGAAGATATTTCTGCTGACATAAGAATTATCCTCAGGGATCTTGAGCCGCTATCTCTAGAGGATGAACAAGCTATGGATAGATGGGAACTCCGGGATACGGGCTAGTCTCTTTATATGAATGAATAGTTCCTTGTTGTTTTGTATTTTGGGTAAGGTTTGGGGTAGGTCAGTTGAGGGTGACGGCGCTTGTGCACTATCCCCTCTCTGACTTTTGCACCAACCTACTACCCTCTATGTACATTTGTTTTGCTAATATAGATTGCTACTAACTTTCCATATATATATATATATACTAGTCATAACCCGTGCCCGCGGGCACGGCTCATTTAAGATTTTCCCTTGCGAAATCTTTGTTCCCTGAAATTATTTTTTCAAAGCCAAGATTTAAAAGAAAAACAAATTAGCTTAAAAATATTTAGCGGCACGGGCGCCTTCGACGTGGGCGCCTTCGGTGCGGAACAACAAATTCAGCCCATGCGTTTTCGACACAGAACACCAAATTCGACGTGGATGCATTCGACGCAGAACAACAAATTCGACGTAAAACAACAATTTCGGCGTCGGTGCCTTAGGAGCGGAACAACAAATCAACGTTAAAAAATTTAGCGCGGGTGCCTTCGGCGCGTGCTTCATATACATATAACATGTGTCCTTGGGACATTGTTCATTTAAAAATCTTGGACCCACTAATTTTAAACAAACATCAATAATTATTAGGTCCTCTCAAAATCTTAGTTCGCAAAAATTTAGTTTCCCCTGAAATATCAGCAGATGGGATCGAAATTTTACAGGGTTTTGCAAGCGGATCAATGAGTTGGCAGCATCTCCCGCGTTCATTCTCCCACAGCTCGCGTTCATTCCCAAGATGAGATTGTGTGTGTGCACAACATTTTTTAAATAACTAATATTAAAAGTCTATTCCTAGTTTCAATGCTTTAGTGTATTCCCAACAAATTTCTTTTCAAACCCAAAAATTTCCCTCTAAAACTTGATGTAACATTGCCACATAGGACAAATTCAAAATCTGCCCTCAATTGTAATATAGATAGATATATATATACAATTGTATCAATTGTATCAACAGCATTGATGAAATCGATTAGTGGGATTTTGCATTTAATCATACATGTGGATGCAACTAGCATGTTAAATATAGATGAATTAGGTGGCAGTTATATGTTTTATAGATGTATTAGGTTGCATTTAACCAATGAGACATATCATCAGCATGTTCAGTAGATAAAAGCTTCGCAATATGTGCTGCTGAAAACATCCATTGCCTCAACATTATCAGGACCCTCATTCGAAAGTTGTCCAACATCAGATCCTAGGCGATAAAACAAGACGATGCCTCTAAACATGGCTTCTTTTTTCAACTACTGACTCTTTTAGATGTAAGAAGCAAGAAGTTCTTCAGCTAAGTGGCTTACAAGCAGTGAATGGGAATCCACCAAAAACCACAACAGGCCTAGTTGGAGCTGTAGGGCATATCCATTTGATCTGCAGATATAATAGCGTTGATGAAATCAAGCTATTGACATGTACACTCAATTCAATGGCTGAACATAGTGGAAGTTGTCGTCTGACGACAGGAGACACGCATGAGAATTACACAAGAAAATTAAAATACTGTTGAAGGTTTCAACATGCAGAAGAGAGATCATGCATGCTTAAGTGCAACTTAAAATTGTACTAAATGGCAGATCCATTTCAGCTATTGAGAAGATGGGAGTAAAAGCTGAATCTCATCCACAACCTTCTAATGATAAATCACAGATCTTCAAAGAGTGAATGGCTATCTTGAAATCTGCACTTTTGGCCATTTCTACTCCGCTCGGCCGAGCAGCTTGGGTCGCTCGGTCGAGCGTGCCCTAGCGCTAGCACTCGGTCGAGCGCCTCTTGGGCTTCAGCCCTTTGCCTCAATGGAATTGATGTCGCTCGGTTGAACGAGAAGCCGTTCGACTGAGCGACATATCGCTCGACCGAGCGAATGAAGTGCAAATCCAACAGAGAGTTTGTAGGCAAATTCTTGGGCTCTCCTAACAACTGGCCCAGGCGAGTGAGTTGGTCGCTCAGTCGAGCAGGTTAAGTCGCTCGTCCGAGCACCCCTTTGAGCTCTTGGCCCCTCATCTTGGTGTCATAGCTCGGTCGAGCGCGTGAAGCGCTCGACCGAGCGATCTGGCAACCTATGGCTCCTTCTTCTCTTCTCATTTCTCCTTTGCTCTCTTCTTTCTCTCTTCTCTTCCTTCATTGCTCTCCAGCGGCTTTGAGTCGTCAAACGCGGCGCCGTCGGTGCTCCGGCATCAGCGTTCATGTCCTTCTCTCCAATAGACTCCGAATTGCTCGATATTTCCTGAAATGCAATCAAACGCTTTTAAAGTCAAATAGTTCCAGTTATTAGCGTAAAAGCGTATAAAATCGGGATTTAAGTAATCATTTTGACATGTAAGCATATAGATAAAATGTGGAATATTATGACACATCAAAATCTCCCAAGCTTACCTCTTACTCGTCCTTGAGTAAGATTAGTAAGAAGCGAACCCGGGAGAGGAATACAATGGAGAGGTGAGGCGATGACGTGTGATGGAGACAAAGGGCTCATTCTTAAACTCAGCAAAATATAAACTCAAGGAAGACAAGATTACGTGAACACACATCAATATGTAAAAAGAACACACATACACATAAAATATTTAAGTCTGGCTTAAATGATCATATTGTGGATTTCAATAAAAGTGATGAACACAATAAATGATAAAATGAGAGTAGAGCTACATCCTATCATAGTTTATCATGAAATATGCTAAGTTCACAGAAATGAATCCAACATCCACAACTCATTCTTTAAGCAGTATAAATATGTCATGATCAAATATTTTCAAGCATGTGTGGTGTTTTGTTAAGCTTCACGGAATGAGTTAGTGAATTCAATTAAGGTAAGACGTCACCATACTACGCTCGTTTCATAATTCCTACAACCCATCAATTTTACCAAATCTCTATTCTATGTAGAAAGTGGGGTAAGGATATAAAAATTTTCTTTTTACAATTGTTTTTGGCTATACAATTTTCTTTATATACATATTTTTCTTTCTTTATATACACGAGACAACTCAATATATACAAGAGGCGGCCTATGCATCCCAGACCAGATAGTCTTATGGCATCGGGTTACGAGGAACCCCTCGGGCCTTTTATTTAGGACATTTGTTTGATTTTTGTATTATTGGGATTTTTGCAAACTCACATAAACACGATGGAATGCAAAACATGTTCAAAGATCATCTATTGGCTATTCACAAAAGAAAAAGTATAGAATCTAGACATGGCTCGGTTCCAGGAATTCTAATCATCACTACTTGGGTTGTGGTGAGGTTATCCTATCTCTTTTGAATTACTAAACATCCATGAAGCAATAGGATTATAAATCAATTCACGTAAGAATCAAAGCATATTAACAATGGTTGTGAAACTAAACATCCATGAAGCAATGGGATTATATAATAATTCACGCAAGAATAAACAATTTTCAAATTTTGATTCATTCATTTTAAGCTCAACTGTTTCAAGAATATGGTTGTGAAACTATGGATTCTGGTATGAAATAGCATATTAACAATGATACTCTAATTAATGAATTGAACTCTAATATAACGGATACCAGAGTTCATAAAAAATAAATCCACAATATTTCATAGAAAATGAAGCATATGAGACATAAATAAAGAAGTGAACATGGTTCATCAGAAAATTTCGAAGTGTGTTACATGATGAAGCAAAGTGCGTGCACTGTGCACTCCCCCAAGCTTAAACATCAAATTGTCCTCAATGTGTGTATGATATAAATAGAGGACATCGGCAAAATGGGGGGCTACACAACAAATTAATTTCTCGCCCCCAAGCTATATCAAATGGTGCCCGGAGTGGACAGATGAGCATAAAAATTGGGGAGAGAGGCAAAGTAAGTATTATAATATGAGGGTGGGCGATGATAGCATATAGAGAATTGGGTGCAAAAGATAATTGTGACATCATATAGGGTGAATTTATTAAACTAATAAAGCATTAAAAATCATATACGGTCTTCTCATTGTCGAGAGGATTCGTGATTATTTAAAGCATAAAAATCTACACTATATTGTTAGTGGTCCCTAGGCCAAATATTTGGACCTTTATGTTATGTCATTTTTCATTTATAAAATATTTCTCTTATTGTTATTGGTATATTGCTTGCATGTTTCTTTATAATAATGTTTGAATAGTTGTTTTATGTTTTTTAAAGCATCCATAGTCATTCATCGTTAAAGGTATAATGATGAATTAAGACCAGTATGAGTTTGGTTGATAATTATGAGATAATTATATGTATGTTGATACACATCAAACTTATATGTACTTGTTGGAGAATAAGGTACTGGATAGACTTGCTATGAGATCATTACATGGATTAGTGTCATTAATGATCGCATAATAGTTATGTCATAGAATCCTTAGACCAGACATCATCACAGTTTCCTACATATGTCATAGAATCCTTAGACCAGACATCATCACAGTTTCCTACATAAGGAACATCATGTTTTGACATAACCAAACGTTGTCTTTAATCAGATAATCACAAAGGTTATGATTGAACATGATGTGAATTATGTAGAGGAAAGTGAATGAACAAGACAGAATTTGTCCATCTCTTATGAGAGAGCTATCTAATGTGCCCCTCGATAAGTAGGACTGAGAAATGCATGGACGTGCTCAAATCAATGTCATTTGATTTTATCAGTCTACTTAGTAATCGAGAAATTAAATGTTTGAATAATATAAGTATGACACTGTCCATGACTTATGTTCAAATCAGATATCGTGTGATAAAAGGATTATGACATGTTCTATTGGTTAAGTTAATTTCGGACTAACGATATTCATATTAATTGGGTAGTCATAATGTCTTGTTAGATACCAATTATGACTTGTTAGGTTTTAATGGTATTAGGCCCACTGCCAATTTGATATGAGCGTTATAGATAGGATAGGGTTTAAACGTGATTTCAAATTTGATTTGAAATTCGTAATAAGGCGAAATATCTTAACTGTCAGATATTGTATCTCGTTAAGATATTATCCCTAAGATATCGCCGCGTAACTGAAATGCGTTAATGGGTTAACGTGGGATTCTTATCCCTAAGATAGCGCCGCGTAACTGAAATACGTTAAGGGGTTAACGTGGGATTCTATATAAGATATAGAGAGGATTTTCAGTCGTTTTTACGATTTCAATCTATCTCCTCCGTTTTTGAGAAAAACAAAGAGAGAGAGAGAGAGAGAGAGAGAGAGAGAGAGAGACCCTAGTTGCGGAGAAGGAGCTAGCACCCTCGCAATTCCTGTTCGTGACGTTCGCGTGTGGATACCAATTGAGGGTGGTCGTTCGTAGAGTAGCACATGTAGTTCGACACATTCAGATCGTCACAAAGGTTAGTAATCTATTCGAATCAATTAGAAAAGCATGGATCTTGGTAGGTTTCTATTTTTCCGCTACGTATAAACTAGTTATGCATGATAAAAACCCCAACAATCTACACCACTGGATTGAAACCACCTGTAGAAAAAGAAGATCCAGTATCATTGATGGTGTAGGCAGCTGCTCTAACCGCACCTTCCGTGGCTCCGCCAACTGTGTGTTTCCACAGACTCCATCAGATTCCAGCAATGCGGCTCCTAGCATCTCTCCAAGGACTCCACCTGTACCCTGAAAGAGATAAGCTGCATCAATCTGATGTGGATAATTTTTCCCTAAAATAAAAGTTTTCCAAAGAAGATCGTCAAAAGAAATATGAAAAATAAAAACAGGTGGACGATACTTCCCTGAAAAATTTATCTCTGCTCTCGTGTACCACGACAGGCAATCACTCGTCGTTTGTTTTGGGTTCTTCAATCAACCTTGGCGTTTGAGTGTGGGTCTCGTTAGGCAACTCCTCGCTGTGCTCCTCAGCATGTTCCTCAAGTAGTGACACATCCAAGCGTACCTCCGGTCCATAATCGTATGTGTCATGCAAAAGGTACGACGTGTCAAAGATATCTGAATCAAAGTAAATATTGAATGGAATACAAGATTCAGAGATGGAATGGGTAAAAATATCTCCCTGAGTGATAGCAGTAAACTTTGGTGGGCAGTCCACTACCGTAGCACATGTTGGAGGCGACTACGGGAGCTCAACTGAGGGTGTGCAATACTCAGGCGCCTCTATGTGAATACCTGTATCCTTGTCCCAAATAGTGTCCCCCCAATGGTCTGCTCCGGCTCCACTAGCACGGCCTCCTCAGCATGCATTGCTTTGACCTCCTTCTCAGGCTCCTTAGGTATGGAAGGCAAAGTAAATTTCATCTTCTCCTTTTTACGCCTATGTCTTCGTTTCCATCCTGGAACTCGAGGCACCAGATGGCTTGACTTGGCCCTCTTAACGGCGGGTGAAGGTGACACTATGGGCTCAGGCATCTCTTCTACAGTATAAAAATATATATTGTCACCCTCAACTCGAGCATGGACTCCATCATTAATGATACCTGCAGAAGAGATGCGATGAGTAATAAAATTGTGAAATTTACGCCCAGAAGGATCACATGCAACTAGTGTCATTAGACCGATGGACCAAACTTCGTCCACAATGCTACTCAATATGCCCGAGAATGTGTCCTCGTTCTCTCCCTCGGGCTTATGAGATGGAAGAGTCCTGCCGGTATCATCGACCACCTGTTGTAGTTGATCAAGGGTCTCCTTCAGCTTGGCGCAGATTTCCTTATGTTGAAACTAAACAGTCTCCCTGCTTTACTCAATCTGTGCGAGTGCCAAATTGATGGGATGGTCCGGACTCAAGAGACAAACGCGGCTTTCGTAAGGCGTGTGCCCCCCTACGTCACAAGACTCACAGTAGGCATAACACTCTGAGTAGTGGTCATATCCATTCATCTGACAGTATGTGTCATGTGGATAATATCTGTATTATTCCATTAGAGCCTCATACTATGTCGAATGATCTTCACCTGAATAATCCCAAAATTGTTCCATTGTACCTGAATAGTAAAAAACAAACAACCTAGAAAAGATATCAGTGGTACAAGGAAATAGAATAATAAAGCAGGTGGCAGGGGAAAAAATCTCTGTTTTTTGTTTTTTTATAAATTTTTTTTATTCGAAGTCTAGCAACCTAATAATTGTGATAAATAGGCAATATGGCGAAACGCCTCCCCAGTAACGGCGACAAAAACTTGTTCGGACGTCCATTTGCTCTGGCAATCGGGACGGTGGTCGTCTTACCGCAGGCGCACGGTGTAAACAGTGGCGAGCGGGTATCGTATCCACAGGGAGGTGGTTGTCACACTATCTATCGATCCTTGGTTGGGTTAGGCTTCGATGTTTTATTGGTGGAGATGGGTTATGGAGTGTCGTAATGGCGATGGATGTGGAATGCGAGGGTGTCACGGTCGGCAAGTCACAACAAAACCCAAAAGAACAATAGAACAAAGAGAAACAATCGAGTGAAATACCATTATGACGTCGAGAATCCCCACTAGGACTGTCGGATTTGGACAACAGGTTAAGGGACCCTTTGTTAGATGATAGATGAGGGTAGAAGCACCAAATCCGTAGATGGGAGCGAGCGTTTGACTTTCGTCGTCATGCCCGTCTAATGCCTCCCTATGCAGAGCCGTGCTTTCGCTATCGGCTTCGCACGGGGACGCGTGCATTTTGCCCGACACTTTATCATGTGTCGCAATCCGTATCCGCTCGTGTGATATGCAAACTGCGATGACCACGGTTGGTTCTAGCAGTCGGGCTACTTTCGTAGTCATCGGCTAGCGGATTTAGGATTACTGATCGCCCTCGGCTCTCGAGTCACTATTATGAACACGAGCCCCGGAAACGGCCACTAAGCCCAAATCAGATTCGTGGGGATTCTCCCTAGGATATGGAGTTGCTTTCGCTATCATCCAATCCTATGGCTAATCCTCCAAAAACCCTTATCCAAACTACCGTATAGCAACCCTAGATTCATCCAACTAAGGTTAACCTATCATCCAACCCCTAGATTCCTAGGGTTCATCTCTAATCTTAGCAATAGATCTACTCAATCATGGGAGAAGATACGGAAACACCACAAATAAACATCATAAGCACATAAAAGAAGAACAATGAAAGATTTAACAACAAAATCAAATAAGAAAGACAATAAAAGAGATTCAACAAGAAATAGTTAGCTATTGAAGATCTAATACACAAATCACCATGAAGGGGGGCCGATGGCGTAGCCTAGCCTCCGAAAAGAGTCTCCAAACCCTAGAAACTAGCTCACCCAACCAAAGAGGAGATCCCTAACAGTGGCTGCTCAATCCATATATATAGCCCCAAAAAACCTATAAATTAAGTTGGACCCGTGCTTGCTGTCCAGGTAGCTCGGGCTAGCTGTGCCAAGCCGCTTGGTCGAGCGTGTGCACAGTTTGCCCGAGCACAGATTCCAGTACAGCTTTGCCAACTTGCAAAAATTCTCTAAGGCTCATCCGACCTTCGATTGGTGCGTTCTTAGTGGCGTTGGAATCTTTATGAAGCCTATTGCCTGGAAAAAATATGAGAAGAATTCTGTAAAATCCCGGGTAATACCAGATATTTAAAGAGTGAAGGATTGTCCTGAAATCTGTACTTTTGGCCATTTCTGCTCCGCTCGACCGAGCACTTGGGTCGCTCGGTCGAGCGTGCCCTAGCGCTTGGTCGAGCGCCTCTTGTGGCTTCAGCGCTTTACCTCAATGGAATTGATGTCGCTCGGTTGAACGAGAGCCATTTGACCCAGAGCGAATTAAGTGCAAATCCAACAGATAATTTGTTGGCAAATTCTTGGGCTCTCCTAACAACTGGCTCGGACGAGCGAGTTGGTCGCTCAGTCGAGCGGGTCAAGTCGCTCGCCCGAGTATCCCTTTGAGCTCTTGGCCCCTCGTCTTGGTGTCATAGCTCGGTCGAGGGCGTGAAGCGCTCGACCGAGCGATCTGGCAACCTATGGCTCATTCTCTTCTCATTTCTCCTTTGCTTTCTTATTTCTCTCTTCTCTTCCTTCATTGCTCTCTAGTGTCTTTGAGTCGTTAAATGCGGCACCGTCGGTGCTCCAGCATCGGTGTTCATGTCCTTCTCTCCAATATACTCCGAATTGCTCGATATTCCCTGAAATGTAACCAAACGCTCTTAAAATCAAATAGTTCCAGTTATTAGCGTAAAAGCGTATAAAATCAGGATTTAAGCAATCGTTTTGATGTGTAAGTATATAGATAAAATGTGGAATATTATGACACATCAATCTCCCCCTTTGAATAGGGGTAACCGTAGCCCACGTTCCCGACTATTTATGAGCTCGCTTTCAATCCCACGTTCAATTGGTGAGAGTTCAACGGGTGACTGGTAAGTGTGCTTTGATTGAGTCCGTATCTGGCTTCCCTCGTGGGCTCTGTGGGCCTTGGTCACTCGTCGGATGAGTCATCTCGAGTAGTGGCCCGATGGCTCAACAGTTTCATATGTAATCTTATACACTGTTCCAGGGTTACTTTCCTTGATGGACTCTAAGTACTATGTGAGCCACTTATATGACTCCTCCCAATCACCAAATATCATTGCTAAAGCCTTCGATCTAGCCATCCATGCTTTGTGATATGATATTTTGATGTGTAACGTGGTGTGAATGGCGTCCTGTATTTCTGTCGGTGTCATATCAAGCTTTGTCTTCACCATTGGCATAATTGTAACTTATGAAAGATAATGGGGCTTGACTATGATCAGTATTTAGCATGTGATTGTTGCAGGTATGGTCCTCACTTACTTTCGTTATCTTGAATCTCCCAGTTGTTCTTTTTCCCACCACTGCATAAATCCTCCAAGGACAATTCCTACCTGCCTCATCTTGAGTATGCGGATTCCCCTCATAATTCAAGCCACATATAATGAAATATCAAGTTTTGTTCGTCTTGGTTGGTCTAAATGAGACATTGTGCTCGATGCTTTATTTCGTAATTGCTTTTATCATGTTGGTCTTTGTATCATATAGATCACCGACGTTGAAAACGCCACTACTGCTGGGAAGCATTGGCTCTAGCATATGCCTTTCTTGGGTATTCCTTATAATTGTAGCATTTACCCATTGTTCCTCATCCTCTCCATCTGGCAACGGCTCTTCAAATTGCATATTTATATTGTTTGCAACAGATTGATGTATCCATTCTGCATCATCTGTATCCAGATCGGCAGCAACCTGCATGCTATCTTCTCTCACAACAGGATGTTCATCATTATCTGTGCCATCACTTTCTTCCTTCACCTGTCTCGCCATAGACCTCGATGCTCCAATATATATGCGTCTGTCAATATCTTTTGGAAGCACATTTGCTTGCGTGGGCAACGTCTCTGGTACAGATGGTCCTTGTATATAAATGGAGTAAGTTGCATGACCTCCTTGTCCCGCAACATTCCAACTGCAAATGTCATATGAAAATATGAAATGTTTAGAATATAGAATTTACCGCATACAGATATAACATAAACTTATTTATTACTTCAAAAATTTCTATACTTACGCATCCTCTTATGGGTAATACGAACACCCTTCTCCCGTCATATTCTTTATAGGTTGGTACACTTGATTTGGAGAATATGACATAAAGTTAGCCGAGTCATTACCCATATCCAATATACGAGCAAATGTGCCATGTGGTTCACTTAATCTGGTGTTGATTATTGCTTCTTTTTCCACATATATTTCAACTGACCGTTGAACTTCAACTAAGCTAACTAGAATCTCCATATCACCGTCATCTGATATGTAATGCCTTGTTTTGACCTATACTGTATTTTGTTGTATACGTGTGGTATTTTCACGTACAATACGTACGTGGGCATGAAATAAACGTAGTTATCGATGTATGTAGTGTAGTGAGAGGGGGATTGGGCCTTAATACGTAGCTAAGGGAAGTAAATGTATAGTGTGCAAGCAGAGAAGAAAGCAGAGAAGCGTGAAAGACGTCGTCGGTGCAAAACAACAGGAATGTGTTAGACGCGTGTGTGATGCATGTATGCTCGCATGGATGTGCATGGATGTGTGTAGGAAGAGCCATGCAAGTGTGAAAAGGGTTAGGGGTCAATGGCAATCCCCGTAAATTTTTAGAAAGGCTAGGGGTAAAACGGTCATTTGGACTAAATTGATGTGCATACATCCTAAAGTGGTGTGTGCATAAAGTAATGGCAAACTTGTAATTACTTGAAAGTTGAGGGGCATTTAAGCAAGGTCACTTTGGTCATTTTATGTTTGTCATGATGATTTAGATAAGGATTTGGAGATATTTCTTAAGAAAATTCTAGGTTTTAATCATTCTTATCCTTTCCTTTCATCTCCTTTCATTTTCTTCTACACTCTTCTAATCTTTTACCCCTCCTTAGCCATGCCTATCCCCTCCCCCTTGACATGGCCGAAATTCCTTGAGCCATACACAAAAAAAACAAAGAGGAGAAGAAGAAAAAGAAGAAGAAGAGAAAAAGAAGAGAAGAGAAGAAAATCAAGATTGAGGTAGGAACTTCTTTGGTTTGGAATTCATTAAATTAATTCTTGATATTTTGTTTTTATAGCATGTCATAATTAATTTGAATTAGGGATGTGGAAAATTCATGAGTTATGGTTCAATTTCACTAATTCCCCTTTGAAATTCCTAGTAAAAACAACCCCTTTGAAATCCTGAAATTTTGAAGTGTCTTGTATCTGCAATTATGGTTATTGTAGATAGAATTAGGTTTCAAAAAAAATATGAGCATGTAGATCTTGAAGTTCTACCCCAAAATCATATAAATTTTGATATAGTTTCAATTCAGAAATTAGGAGAAATAAATCCATCTTTACAGCATGTCTGTTTGATTTTCAGTGTTGATACAGTTTAGTAAAATTTCCCTACAGATCTGCACACATCTTGGAATTTTATGATTTTGGTCTTGTTGGAAAGCTAACAAGTTTTTCTAAAAGTTCATTAGACTGATCTTATGTCGAAATTCTGGCTAGAACATGCCCAAAATTGGCTTTGAACACAGACCCTAAAATCTGTCTGAAAAACAGAATTGTCACACTTCACCAATTAATTCACCGTAAATCACACAGTTAATATTTTTCCATGAAATGTTATTTGTGAATCAAGGACTAATATATATCCAACTTTCATTTGGAACATTTTGCCAAATTCGCAATAAAACCTGATGTAATATGCTCATGTATTGGCAATTTCTACAAATTCATGCAAGCTGAATGGTTAAGTGTTGTGTTAAATTGTGTATTGTTGTTATTCCACTCTCAATGGCACATAATTGTTGTTTTTACATGCAAATTAGATTAATGATGTGTCATGCCAATTGATCTGCTAATGTTCTTACGGACGTACACGTCACGTCCACCATGTGTTCGATGAAATGCCTCAATGAAGGCAATATTCGGTAATTTGAGAAATGTGTATGTATTAGTGTTGGCCTTGAACCACATTGATAATTGGTAGCGTTAGTGGCTTGAATGGCATGGATACATTGAAATTGTGAGTGGATGATGTGTTGTGATAGAGGGCATGTCACGTGAGTGCATGACCCTATGTCTGATGATGGGCAGATGAGGCGATATGTGCATACCCATGCCATCAAGACCCCTAATGTGTCACATATGATGTTAACTAATAAAATTGGATAAATCTCAATCCTCTCTAATGAGGGTAAGTTAGCAAATCCCGGGTTTTAGGTGGGATTTGAGTAAATTGTGGATATGAGGCCTGGACTGTGAAGTTGGGAGATGATTATATGATGTGTGGAGCTTACCCACTCGCCTTTACCGGGAGTGGAGGGGATACTTATACCCACTCGCCTTTACCGGGAGTGGAGGAGTCATACAGAGGTTGGGTTATATGTGGATAGCCTCACTCCTGCAAGGGACGGGGGAGGTGAGAGGCCCGGTGTTGTACAGTGCTCGTGTCCACTGCGCCGTGTGCTATATTCACCCCAAATTATGGGTGAAGTCCAGGTCCTGGTATCACACAGTTTACCCAAATTCCAATTAATTCAATTATGAAATAATAAAATAAGATTTATGTGTTACTTCTACTGCTGGCAGCACTTCCCCTCCCCTTTGCCCGTACTTTGTGGTTTGGTGTCATGCCTCAGGCACTTGCATTTATCGTATTTGATATTGGTTGCTTGAGCCCTCATGTTATTATTATTGTTACTATTATTATTATTATTATTCGTGCTAATCCCTTTCTTGCAGTAGCTCGTCACTGGACCGCAGGTATGATTCCCTTGTTTAACTATTTAATTTTCATTATATCACGTAGTTACATACTCTATTTCGCTTGGCTTGTCTTGTGAATTAATAACCCTAAAACTGGAGTTCCAAACCCAAGTTGGTTCCTACTGGGACACGCATTGACGTGCTCCCCCCTATTTTTCAGGTAAGGACATCAGAGTTGGTGGTGGCTTGGAGTTGAGTTTCAGGGATAGTGTTGGTGTGAGTTGGGGTGTACTGTGACTGGGATGTCTTGACAAACTGAGAGCGGTGTATATGTATTGACACACTTGGGCTGTATGTATAAATGAAACATGTTACATATGGAGTGTTATTAATGTTTCATGAGGTTGTTTGATATAACTGTGGAGTTTTACTTGTACTATCCCAGCATGTGCGTAGTGGCCTGCTTATTCAGTTTCTTCTTTCTCCCTCTTTTCCTCTTCATCACCTTTGCTCTTCAGAATACTTGGAAAAAAAATTTTAGATCTCGGGTATTCTGGGGATCGGAGCGTGACAGTTTTTGGTGGCCCATGCAGGTCACCGCACTACGACGTGCGTAAGGATAGTACTTGTAATGCTTCAGTAAGTGATTGGGATATGTTAGCCCTAAGGTGGGTATCGGCCTTAGTGACCTTAGAATTCTAAGTGATCCACCCTTAAACCCCTAATTTTAGGGAGTCCGGGGATGAACTTTCTACTATATAGTATACCTTACATGTATATTGCAGGTATACGCGTGTATATGTAACGGTGTAAATCAGTGTGTATAAGTGCATTGTTGTGCTTAGAGATTTGAATTATACAAGTAGCGTATACTTGTATGTTAAAATGGCATGAAAGTTACACGTGTCCTGGATGCTTGTAGTGGTATATGGATACGTGTGGGTGTAAATACTAGGTGGTGAATACTTGAATGTATGTATACTACGTCTCTATAAAAGTACATGATCCGGACATGTGAGGCTGATATGTGTTATACTTGTATGACTCTGAGGTATAGGTGATAAGTATATGTTTGTTAGTGGATGTCTGCTGGTGGATACATATCAGCTAGCGGGGATATTATATGTTCGTAGAGACGTGGGCGAGGGTGTGTACGTATGTTATGTGAGTGCATGTATGCGATTCACTATCTCCTAAATCATAGTTGTGTCTCATGTAGGGAGTACACCAATGTGCGTACATCTACCCTTGTATGGATAAAGTATTAGAATGTCCACAGTGTCTTTGAGCATCTGTAGGAAAGTGCATACGTGTGAACATATGTGTGTTTGTATGGGTAGGTGGTGTAAATATAGGTTGGGATATTGGTGTATATATGTCGCTAGTGTTGCATTGCTAGTGTATGAATTCCTAATGTGTTAAAATTTAAATAATTGTGAGTATGTCTATGTACTGCCTATGTGTTTATGTGAATTGGTATATTTTCTTAATTTGGTATATGGTTGTGGGTTGTATTATTGAGTGCAGATAGGTGTTGTGATAGGGCTATACATAGCATGTATATAGCGATGTAGATAAGTGATAGATGCATGGGTAGTATGAGCAATGCTCCAGGTGTTTGGAGTAGATGTATCCTAAGACGGGTAAGGGTGCTTTAGACCCGTCCACCTAAGTTGAGGCCTTAGCTCTATACTGTGCCTATCCTAGGATAGTAATATATGTATGACGTGCAATACATATAGGATGTGATGGATATAAGGGTTTGAGACCATAGAGTGGGAGTATAAATGGGGTGGATGTGGATTTGCATAATATTGAAGTTATGGTATATGTATATATGTGTGTATACGCTTACCTGTGAAATGGCGTCTATTAGACCATTTGGATGTATATGTAGTGTCTGTATTTTTCTATATGTGGTGGCATGAGGAAGGATTATGTATTGGTATATGCGATACTTGTATGAATGTAGGTGTGCTGTAGCAAGCATAGTGTGATTGTCTATATGTGTTGTTATTATTGAACGCGTATTGGTGTATGTCTTATGAGTGGTTATATGTATATGTATGTCAATGATCCCTATTCTGATATACATGTATCGGTATATGAATGTGTACATATATAGGATGTGACTATCTACTGAATGTGTATGAATATTGATATGCATTTACTTGTGTGTGTGTGTGTGTACTAGTATACTAGTAAAAGTGCAGATATATCGGATGTTATGAATATAATGGTATGGGTAGTCACCGACTACCTACTAGTATAATGGAATAGCTTGATTGTATAGGTGTGTGATAGCATGATATGTATGGTATGTGTGTATGGGTGTGTGCCCATACATGGGAATGTATGTGCATGGTGCATGGGTCCTAGTACGTAAATATATACATGTCTGTGGGCATACCTACTATTAGAATAATATCTGGTGTGTATCAGCCAATGTGTATTTGGCCATATGTAGGCTTAGATATCTATATATGAAATTAATGTGTATACTACTGCGTGAACATAATGAGTATGTGCATATAATTGGGTTATATAGAGTATCTGTGTGGTGTATTGGTTGATGTGTATATGCGAATATTTATATGGTTATATGGATTCCTATTATATGTGTCTTAGCAGAGTGTCAGGATGTGAAGATGTATATGCAGTGTGTAGTAAAAGCATATGTGGTTATGTGTATATTGGTTGAATGGATATATACTTATAAATATCCTTGTTTGTTTATCTGTGAATTTTCCGGCATGGTTGTTTATCTAGGTGTATCATAGATAAGTGTATTCCTGTATGTATGCATGTATGTGTAAGTCTGAAGCAGAGCGTGTGTGTATGTATATACATATGAAGTGGGGATATGGATGTGATGAGTATGAAACATAGGTGTATATATATATATTTAATGAATGGAAGTGAATGAAACTGTTTGATAAGCGGGTATTGGAATGTGTGTTTGTTTGTATATTTATGTGTATACGTGTGTGCGGAGTGTAGATGGATATTTATATTTACTTAACTATTGTGGCAGTATGTACATGTGAAAAGTCAATCTAGTTAGATATGGCATATAAGGGGATGTGTTATGTTTGTGCACTCTTGTGTGTATTGTATGTGGTGTATGTACCTATCTGTGTGAGGCAGTAGGTGCACTGCTATGGATTTGAGGTTATATATATACTTATTTATAGTTATAATTGTGAACCTTATGTGACTTTATCATGCATGTGTTAGTGCGTGCACGTCGATGTATGTTGAATGTCACTAATTCTCGTGTGTATGTAGATATACATGTGACTATAAGCGTGAACGAACTCACATAATTAAGTATTGGAAGTGTAGGGATCTGGGGTACATACGGTGTGACACCGTGATAGTGACCATGTTTATCAAGCAATGGTGTGTAAATTAATGTGTATCGCTGGGTGTTTGTGCATGAATGTAGACGTATATGTAAATATATAAAGAGATAGAATATAAATCATTTATAGTCAAATGTATTGCGATTTTATGCGAAAGCATGACATGCATGAAAAGCTTATGTATCGTGATATGGATATGGTGTGATGTCCTATACGTATAGATGTGAGTAGCGATCTAAATACGTGTAATAATACGTATAGAGACTTATTTGGGGTGTGTGATGTATATGTTAATATGTGAATATGTGTGCCAAGATGTGTAGAACATATACGTATGTGTATGTAATGATGCTTATAGTGCTATGGGTGCGCTACTAGATGAATAATAGGATGTATCTGTAATGTATGTGCGATACAAATGTGTATGGATGGTAGTGAAGTATATAGAGAATATAAGTGTAGTGTAGATACGTATTCTTGTTTTTACTTCATGGGTAGTAAGAACATCATACCTAGCTGACTTCGACAAGGTTCACACCCAAGAAAGTTCGAGGACAAACTTTATTTTAAGGTGGATAGGATGTAATGCCCTGTTTTGACCTATACTGTATTTTGTTGTATACGTGTGGTATTTTCACGTATAATGCGTACGTGAGCATGAAATAAACGTAGTTATCGATGTATGTAGCGTAGTGAGAGGGGGATTGTGCCTTAATACGTAGCTAAGGGAAGTAAATGCATAGTGTGAAAGCAGAGAAGAAAGCAGAGAAGCGTGAAAGACGTCGTCGGTGCAAAACAACAGGAATGTGTTAGACGCGTGTGTGTGATGCATGTATGCTCGTATGGATGTGCATGGATGTGTGTAGGAAGAGCCATGCAAGTGTGAAAAGGGTTAGGGGTTAATGGCAATCCCCGTAAATTTTTAGAAAGGCTAGGGGCAAAACGGTCATTTGGACTAAATTGCTGTGCATACATCCTAAAGTGGTGTGTGCATAAAGTAATGGCAAACTTGTAATTACTTGAAAGTTGAGGGGCATTTAAGCAAGGTCACTTTGGTCATTTTATGTTTTTCATGATGATTTAGATAAGGATGTGGAGATATTTCTTAAGAAAATTCTAGGTTTTAATCATTCTTATCCTTTCCTTTTCATCTCCTTTCATTTTCTTCTACGCTCTTCTAATCTTTTACCCCTCCTTAGCCATGCCTATTCCCTCCCCCTTGACATGGCCGAAATTCCTTGAGCCATACACAAAAAAACAAAGAGGAGAAGAAGAAGAAGAAGAAGAGAAAAAGAAGAGAAAAAGAAGAGAAGAGAAGAAAATCAAGATTGAGGTATGAACTTCTTTGGTTTGGAATTCATTAAATTAATGCTTGATATTTTGTTTTTATAGCATGTCATACTTAATTTGAATTAGGGATGTGGAAAATTCATGAGTTATGGTTCAATTTCACTAATTCCCCTTTGAAATTCCTAGTAAAAACAACCCCTTTGAAATCCTGAAATTTTGAAGTGTCTTGTATCTGCAATTATGGTTATTGTAGATAGAATTAGGTTTCGAAAAAAATATGAGCATGTAGATCTTGAAGTTATACCCCAAATTCATATAAATTTTGATATAGTTTCAATTCAGAAATTAGGAGAAATAAATCCATCTTTACAGTATGTCTATTTGATTTTCAGTGTTGATACAGTTTAGTAAAATTTCCCTACAGATCTTCACACATCTTGGAATTTTATGATTTTGGTCTTGTTGGAAAGCTAACAAGTTTTTCTAAAAGTTCATTAGACTGATCTTATGTCGAAATTCTGGCTAGAACATGCCCAAAATTGGCTTTGAACACAGACCCTAAAATCTGTCTGAAAAACAGAATTGTCACACTTCACCAATTAATTCACCGTAAATCACACAGTTAATATTTTTCCATGAAATTTTATCTGTGAATCAAGGAAGAATATATATCCAACTGTCATTTGGAACATTTTGCCAAATTCGCAATAAAACCTGATGTAATATGCTTATGTATTGGCAATTTCTACAGATTCCTGCAATCTGAATGGTTAAGTGTTGTGTTAAATTGTGTATTGTTGTTATTCCACTCTCAATGGCACATAATTGTTGTTTTTACATGCAAATTAGATTAATGATGTGTCATGCCAATTGATCTGCTAATGTTCTTACGGACGTACACGTCACGTCCACCATGTGTTCGATGAAATGCCTCAATGAAGGCAACATTCGGTAATTTGAGAAATGTGTATGTATTGGTGTTGGCCTTGAACCACATTGATAATTGGTAGAGTTAGTGGCTTGAATGGCATGGATACATTGAAATTGTGAGTGGATGATGTGTTGTGATAGAGGGCATGTCACGTGAGTGTATGACCCTATGTCTGATGATGGGCAGATGAGGCGATATGTGCATACCCATGCCATCAAGACCCCTAACGTGTCACATATGATGTTAACTAATAAAATTGGATAAATCTCAATCCTCTCTAATGAGGGTAAGTTAGCAAATCCCAGGTTTTAGGTGGGATTTGAGTAAATTGTGGATATGAGGCCTGGACTGTGAAGTTGGGAGATGATTATGTGATGTGTGGAGCTTACCCACTCGCCTTTACCGGGAGTGGAGGGGATACTTATACCCACTCGCCTTTACCGGGAGTGGAGGAGTCATACAGAGGTTGGGTTATATGTGGATTGCCTCACTCCTGCCAGGGACAAGGGAGGTGAGAGGCCCGGTGTTGTACAGTGCCCGTGTCCACTGTGCCGTGTGCTATATTCACCCCAAATTTGGGGTGAAGTCCAGGTCCCGGTATCACACAGTTTACCCAAATTCCAATTAACTCAATTATGAAATAATAAAATAAGATTTGTGTGTTACTTCTACTGATGGCAGCACTTCCCCTCCCTTTTGCCCGTACTTTGTGGTTTGGTGTCATGCCTCAGGCACTTGCATTTATCGTATTTGATATTGGTTGCTTGAGCCCTCATGTTATTATTATTGTTACTATTATTATTATTATTATTCGTGCTAATCCCTTTCTTGCAGTAGCTCGTCACTGGACCGCATGTATGATTCCCTTGTTTAACTATTTAATTTTCATTATATCACGTAGTTACATACTCTATTTCGCTTGGCTTGTCTTGTGAATTGATAACCCTAAAAATGGAGTTCCAAACCCAAGTTGGTTCCTACTGAGGTACGCATTGACGTGATCCCCCCTATTTTTCAGGTAAGGACATCAGAGTTGGTGGTTGCTTGGAGTTGAGTTTCAGGGATAGTGTTGGTGTGAGTTGGGGTGTACTGTGACTGGGATGTCTTGACAGACTGAGAGCGGTGTATATGTATTGACACACTTGTAGTGACCCTGTGCTATGAGGAACAAACACTAGAGGGGGGAATAGTGTTTTATAGAATTATAAGGAATTTACGCCAAATAAAACCCGTGTTAACCAACAAATGCGGAATACAATAAATGAACAACCACACAAGCAATAATGCAATGCAAACAAGCAATCTACCCTGGTTCGGTGCCACCCAAGTCTCCCCGACTTGTTACCGGTGCCCTACTCCAGCAACACCCGGATACCCTCCAGATACTCTAGCAAACCGCTAGAGATTTCCTTTAGCCCACTTGCGGAAAACCTTCAACAAGTGCAATCGACCTACAATCGATGTCCGTGTATCCCACAACCCGGGAACACGCAAAAACCTTAGTCCCACAACTTGGGACTAAGCACACTCTCACAAACCGAGAGTAAAACGAAATCTTGACTCCCACAACTTGGGATCAAGCCAATCCTCTCACCACCGTGAGTATACAACAAATATGAAGTATAAAGAATGAAATATAAAACTTCTTACCACAAAATCCTATGCCTTGAGAAATACTTACCAATATGGGGCAAGAATAGATTTTGAGGAATATGAGATCACCAAACCCTAGCTCCACCAAGATGAGTAGCAATAGATGGCTAGGGAGTAGATGTTGACTTGGATTCAAGCTATTAGCTTGAGAAGCTCACAAGGAATGAGCATCTCTCTTGAGAAATTAGTGCTCAAAGAGTAAGAGAGAGATTCTTATGAGATGAGAGAGCTTAGAAATGAGAATGAATGGCTCTTCTCAAAGGTGTGAAAATGTCTCTAATTTCAGCCTTGGATTATAGGTTTGAAGCACTCAAACTTATATAGAGAAGAGAGAAAACGGTCACAAAAATCGTGGCATTAAATGCCCAACGGATCTATTTCTGAAGCTGCTTAATCGGTCTAAGAAGGATCATCAACCGACTAGATTGACAACTAGTCGGTCAGTGAACCTTCTTGGACCGACTAGATGGTTAACAGATAAGATGGTGAAATCTGAGTAAGAACTAGTCGGTCTAAGAAGGATCATCAACCGACTATATTGACAACTAGTCGGTCAGTGAACCTTCTTGGACCGACTAGATTTGAAACTAGTCGGACTAAGAAGGATCATCAACCGACTAGATTGTCATTTAATGCATTAACCATCCTTCTTGAACCAACTTACTGGTCAACAGTGCAAAGGCTGAATTAACAAGGAAAACTAGTCGGTCTGAGAAGAGACACCAACCGACTAGATCATCATTTAGTCGGTCGGTGAACCTTCTTGGACCGACTAATTGGTCAACAAGTGGTCTTGAATTGATTAGGATAACTAGTTGGTCTGAGAAGGATTTCCAACCGACTAAATCGTCATCTAGTCGGTCGGTGAACCTTCTTGGACCGACTAATTGACCAACAGTGAATGTGCTGAATTAAGCAAGGATATCTAGTCGGTTCAAGAAGGATTTCCAACCGATTAGATCGTCATCTAGTCGGTTGGTTCTTCTTCTTGAACCAACTAAGATGCATATGAAACTGTGAAATGAAACGATAGGCTACGGGAAAGTTTCTAATGGCTTCTAAGGCAATCCTAGAGATACGATATGAAAGTTATGAAGATTTCTAGGTAAGTACTACTCAAGGCTTAATATTCTACTAAACCGAAGCTAGAAGAAAATATAAATAACATGACGAACCGTCTTCAAAGCTTCAACATGGAGAATCCGAATCCCTTGACTTCATGAATACTCCTTGAGCTTCAACAAAGCTCCAGGCACAACAATCACGCGTTCTGAGGAAGTCTTGGGACGTCGCTTGAGATGAACAAATTACTTTGGCGACGATCTCCATAATTCTTCATGGACTTGAGTCTTTTAGTTGAATGACTTGAATATCTTCAACGTCATGGTCTTCAAAGCTTTTGACTCATCTATTCCTTTCTTCTCTTTGGATTGAATCTCCATTTATTTGTTGATGCCACTGACTTGAGGTTTGAGGTAGCCTTTGAGTTCTTCAAGCCAATGCTTCACCTGTGTTGATCTACCAAGTCCTCCACGTGAATCAACACGTGTAGTCACTTTTGATCTTCTTGAATCTAATTGGTGACTTTTCAGCTAACTGCAAACACAAGAGTTAGTCACAATGATTTGTGTTTGATCATCATCAAAATCAAGGTGGAAAGTCCAATACTCAACATTCTCCCCCTTTTTGATGATGACAAACCAAATATAAACAAAACAAATAATTGTGCATTAAATATACTTACTCCCCCTGCAATGATGCCAATCAAGTTAATATTAATAATCAATTGCATCATTCAGCAGTTAATAGTGTGTGTATCACATGAGGTTGTGTATATATCGCATGAATGACCAGAAATAATATGCATACACAATACAAATCATGTAGGTGATACACATCATAAACATGAGCATGATTACCAACATATATATAATGTAATCTATATAAACCAAGGTAATCACCAATGCTCCCCCTGAATCATATACATGAACGATCAAACATAAAGTCTATATAATTCAAGTTATTGTTTAACACTCAACATTTAATAAGCATATCTTGTTTATTTCTCTCCCCCTTTGTCATCAACAAAAAAGATATGGGGGTATAGAAACACCAAATGCAACAATAGAGTGGAAAACATAAAGGTATATCAATTGTAAAGTTCTCTAATGTAAAGTTACCAATTGAAAACTAGATATCGAAATAAAGATATCAAATGCAAGAGCACATATCCAACAACAACTCAATCACCCTCAATTATCACAAAAAGATAAGCAATAAGCATATGTGATAAAAGATTACAATAGATACTAATTGTAAAGAGTAGTGTGAGCAGTGTTAGAAAAGTGACAATGAAAAAATCATGACATCACTTGTGAAAGAAAAACAAGTGATCAAATATTGTCAAATACCCAAACAAACTCAATTAACACAAAATTTATAACATGAAGCATAATGTGATAGACTGTCTTATGATACCAATAGTATACTTGGCAAGATAAATGACATGAACATGATTAAATACATTATGGTGGAATCAAAATCATCACATTGACATAGATCAATAAATAATATCAATAAACTGAGGTCTAAGTCAAACATAAAAAATGCAACAATCATGACTATGGAAATTCTTAGCCATGTGTACACAGTTATGTTATGAAATAATAACACAAATTAAGTATAATGGCATGTGATACCAATTGTAGACATACTAAATCTAAGTGAAGTGTGCAATATGGGCATACACAAATATCTATATCATGCAAAAGTGTTATGCCAAAATAGAGATAGTAACTTCATAAAACATATGGCATACACAATTCTAGTACACTAGGATACTAAATGACACAATGTTCAAAAGAACCATAGTACTCGCATGCATTCCAGAATAGATACTCACATAATGAGTCAAAGATAAGCATGGAATGCCATGAGCATGTAAAGATGATATCCAAAATCAATAGTCTAACAATTGTAAATATAATACCAAATGTAAATATGATATGTAGAGATGATACCAATTGTAGTCTAACAGAGTATGCAAAGCATTGCAATTTAATGTCAAGACCATGATATCACATGAGAAGGAAACCAAGTGAACAAATAGAGACATGATTTCATCCTAGCTCAATTATCACAAAGAATTCACCATGAAGCATAATGTGACAAAGCATCTTTTGAGCAAAGGCATGAAGATAGTATACGTTCAAAGTCACAAGGTAGGATATAAACGAATAAAGTTTATCATGAACATTGCATGCATGCATACCAATTGTGAGAATAGAATAAAAAACTTGAGTAAGCACAATATAATCGGAGGTAGCATCAAAGAAGTCATAGTGCATCAAGATATATTCATGGAAGAATACCTATGACAGAATATACATATCATCAAACACAATATAAAGCTTATGTGATCGTGTAAAGCACAAGTTATCTCTAACATCTCATAAAAATAGCATAAAATATGAGCATGAGATGAGAGATGACATAGTGAGAAATACAGCCTGAAGATCACTAACTAATATGAATGAATGTTATGTCACTTGCGAAAATATCCTACATGAAAGATTTAGCTATAGGCATGAAAGATCTCTTGAATAACTATATAGCTAAACATCAGTCATGAAGTAATTAAAAAAAGACAAGTAACATACATTGATCACCGCAAATCATATCAATACATCTCATAAAGATAATCATACAAACCATAAGAAAAGTATGAGATGTGTGGTGATACAATGAACAAATACGCATAAAGATCCTAAATCATTAATCTTATACATGGCATGAATTATGTATGACATGATGAAGTATAGCATGCCAGTAAGAAATGAATCTTAAATGAAGGAATTGAAAAAATTTCAATGAAGATTAAGATCAATATACTTAATACAGTCTAATAAACAAGCAAGCATGTCATACACATCAGTTATCATATCCAGAACATATAACAATCTTCACACAGAAGCATGCATGTGAGGAATGCGATGTGTGATGACAACGTGTTCCAAATATATGGACATCAATAAACAACTAACCAAATCATTATATGAATGTTATAGCTACCATGATACATGAGTCGTAATAAGACATACATGACATACATTAACATGGCAGTCACATAAACAAACAATTTTCATGAGGCTGTGACAAGAATGAGCTAATGAAGAAGTATGCTATATTACACAAATCGAATATTTTAAAATACCAATTGTAAACATGGTAGTCAAAACCAATATATTAAAATACCAATTGTACAAAACACATACTTACAACCATTTAGCTCTCCCTATATGTGTGCATCTCCAATGCACCATCCTTTCCTTTGAATTGATCCATCATTTGTAAACCAAGGAGTGTGTAGGGTAGGCATCTTGCACTGCAATCTTACAATTCAACAATTGGTGGTATCCAAAAACTTTTTGGATCCAATAGGTTAATGAACAAAATCAAGTAGTCCAATAACCAAACATTTACCAGTTGTAAATAACACTCATCAATAGAAATGCATGACATGCATTAATATGAGTTATTATAATCACGAAAATCATACATATAAGGAATTAACAATTCTCAATCATTAGAAATTAGAAACACCTAGACTAATAATTCCTATGCATATGATTTAGTCAAGCAACATCATTATGAATACACATATCTAAGACAATAGTGTGTGCTAGAAAGATTCCTCGTTCAATATGCATATGTGCACAAAATAAACATTCACGGCACAACACATATTGAAGGAAGGCATGAAAAGTAATACCACAAAGAGTTTGCATGAAAAGCATAAAGTATTAATTTTCAAAACCAAATTTCTCTTTCCTTTGGCATATCAACAAGAAAGAAAATCACCAAGGGTTAGAGAAATTAACTAATCTATATGCACAACATAATATGAGAGAAATGTAATGGCATATAATGATGTTGGGGGTAGTGGACGAACTCAACTAATCTGATACCGAATGTAATGTCCTGATAGCAATCAAACATGTCATACTCCCTCAAAATCATACAAACTAAGCAAACTTGGGAGTAGAGGACGAACTCACATACATATATGGGTACAAAAAGATAATCATACAAGCATGGTACCCAAGCAATGAAACGTAATATGAGTCGCAAGAGAATATGTCATTCCTAATATACGATTCTATATGTGTGTTCATACCATGCCAAGAAACAATCTTAGGAATCCAAAAGATAGTGATTTGGGATTCTTAAGAAGAGGTTGTGGAGGCATGAGTAGGAAGTTGGGATGCACGCTTGTGAAGTGGAACATAAATATAAGCGTGTCCCGTGTGTGAAACATGCAAATGAGCATTAGTTCTAACATGAAAATATTTAAGCCACATGTTATAAATAATCCTCGAATAAACATATGAGTAAGGATTATGAATACATAATGCACATTGGTCAAGAATTTGACACACGTGAAACACATAGACATGAATGACATACGATGCACACAATATGCAAACATAGAATATGCATGAGATAGTCTCAAATACAAAGTGACATCTACATGCATCCAACACACATGGAAACCAAATGTAAGAACATACTTACAACATCAAGCTCCCCTACTTTGGTGCATCACTTAAGCACCATCAACTCCATTTGAATGAAAATCTTTGCAAATCAAAGAGTTGGTAGGGTTGGTATCCCAATGTGAATTGAACCTAGAAAACATAATTTTGGTATCCAAAAACCTTTTTGGATCTTATGGGTTAGGCAACAAATTTAAAATACTAAATTCAAATAATTGTAACCCATATCCTAATGTAATCATACACAATGTTTATGTTGCATATAATCACACATGAATATAAGCCAACGCATGTGTTGCATGAAAATATTAAATATTTTAGACATGAAAATCACAAACACAATGATTTACTAATAAACATGCAATAGAAATCAAATTCAATATGAATTGTAACGCCCCGCTCCCCAAAATACGACGGAGGCGAGAGCGTTACTGGGTCCGCTTGAACCGGAGCGGTGAAACTCAGGTTCATTAAGCGTCTGTGGTAAAACGCAAGGGCAGGTCCTTCGCACGCTTTTCAGAACAACCAGAATTATTCATACATTACAAGCCACATCCAGAAATAATAAGCGTCCGCACACGAAATAAAACTACAAGCCTCAGCTGGGCCGAAATACAACAATAATAACGTACACTCAACAATAATAGAAAACAACTATGGCAAGCAACAACGGAATCGACCACTAGTTCTCTGCAGGGAGAGACTCAGCGTCTACAGCGAACTCCTGACTCTCCAAGTCAGGTGTCTCGTAAGGAACCTCCTGATACTCAAGCTCGGGATCTGACATACATCCAAAAACATGAATGTATGTCAGCAAGGGTCTGCAAAAAGATGTTAGAACCCAAGGCAAGAAATATACAAATTTATACTGAATTTTAAGAGGCAATTATAAATTAAACGAGATAACAATAAAAATTTTAAGCATGGTGATTTTAAAGTAAAAACATCCTATCATGCAGTTCTAAACAATCTGACAAGTAAAGTAAAGCATGTCAATTTCACTTTGCAAGTTTCAAGTTAGCATTTCACGATTGTTAGCATGTCATGTCTATAATAGGGTTCTCGCCTTTAGGACGTGATGAGTGAGTCGTTCTTCTCACGGGGGCTTACCGTGATTGGCGCTAACCCACCGCATACGGGTGGTGCCCTTGAAGAGAGTACTCGTTCATACGCCTAGTAGCCGCTCAACCCTTACCCCACCCAAGATTTGTGCTGGAACACGAGCCAGCCTAATTCACGAATTACAAGCACGAATTTGTCAACTCACATGACATCACGAAAATCACGATTTCGCCTTCGAGGCGCACGATTTCACGATGTCTCACGTTAGTTAATTATTTCAAGGCATGCAGCAATTAAATAACAAGACCTGTTATCTTTATACAACAATTTCCAGGGTTACGAGAGTAACGAGCCACATTTACATACAAGAGACTAATTTAACATCCAATTCGTAAATTCACTATAAATTGCATACTTGCCTGTTTTCGGTGATTTTGGTGCCGTTGGGTTCGTCTCAACAAGTACTTCGTTAGGTGATAGTGGTTCTCTGTTTTAGTTAAACAAATCACTAAATTAGAAATTTTGCAACATACGTGCAATATTAAAATAACACCCGAATTGGGTTCGCCTAATTTTGTCAGTTTCTACGGCTAGTGTAATGTTTATAGTGTTATACTAGCAGGGTACACTTTATATTATACTAATATTATTACTCCAACATTAGTTGCTAACATGCTGGAAGTAAATTAGCTAATTAACATGCTAATTAATACTAACACCTTATCAATCCCAATTTTAAGATAATGACAAGGTTAACATTATATATTAAATATTACACCTACTACACATATGTTAATAGCATATCTATCACGTACACCTATAATAATGTCATGCAGTCTCCCTCTCTCTTTCTTTATTAACACCTTACTCAAAAAAAATCTGTCAACACCTCTCTTTATTCTCTTCTTTGTTTATTCAAGGTTGCCTTTCTCTGTGACATTCACATTCCTTTAATAATCCATCTCCCCTTTCTCTCTCTCTCTCTCTCTCTCTCAGCCTCTCCTCCTTTCTCTTCGGTTCTGAACTTTTCTCTCTTTTTTTTGTTTCCCAAACGTTGCAGGCATAAGGAAAAAGGGCAGGGGCTCGGGAACTTACCGCACGGGGGAGAGGGGGTCATGCACGGCGGGATCCGGTGGGTTTTCCGGCGACCTGAGCGGGAGGCCGGCCGACGACAGGATTCGGCGCTTGGGTGGCGGCCTGGCGGATCCGTGCGGGCAGCTTCGACGGGTTTGGGCGGTGGCTGGCGGTTCACGGCGTGGGCGGCGGCTGAACGACGGAGGTGGGTGCTGACCTAGGGTGAGGGAGAAGGGAGGAAGAAGGAAGAAGAAGTTGATGGGTTTGGTTTGAAAAGATTTCTGAAATTTGTTTTAGATTTTGGAAGTTTGTTTTCAGATTTTGTTTTGGTTGTTTCTGATTTTGGGGAAGAACTTGTTGGGGCTGATTTGGTTGGAGAAATTTGTAGGGAAGAGGATTTGTGCAAGGATCTGAAATGTGCTTGATTGGGTTTGATTTGTTGTTGAATCTGGGAATGGGTTGATTTGAAAGAACTAAAATTGATCTTCAGATCTCTCTTGATTTCCGGTCTGATTTTTGGATTTGGTAAATTGGGGTTTTGATTTCTGAAGTTGGATTTGGTTTTACATCTGAAATTTTAGTCTTCAGATTGGGTTTTGGTTGATTGTTTGCTGGAGGCTTGGAGAATTTTGCAGGAGAAGAGGGTTTGATGGGTTGCAAGGAAGAAATTGGTTTGGGTTGTTTGCAAGAGGAAGAAGATGGCTGCAGAGAAAAAGACGTAAATGTTAGTTGTTTGCAACTGATGAAATGCAGACATGGAGGGGGCAGCTTGATGGGGGGAGTTGGCAGTGGGGAAGGGAAGTGAAGGAGTTAGTTGGATCTCACCGATGCATTCGGTGGGATTCAATAGGTTAGGTTAGTTTTAATTAGAAAATGATTAGGGGTAAATAATCAGGGTAAAGATTTTCAGCCACTAGTAAAAAGTTAATCAGTAATTAACTTTTAATTTAGGCAATTAAGTAAAATGTAATTATTAGAATAAATAAGGTAATTAGCAAAGTTAAAAGTGATTAGAAATTTTGTAATTAGTGGATAATTAAGTTAAGATAATTAGTGAAAATCGATAGTCGGTTAATGATGATACGGTAAAACGAAGAATGGATACGCGCTCGCGTTGACGCACAAAATAGACTTGCGTACGAAAACATCCGGATGGTCAAAACGAAAATACAGGCACACGCACAATGATACGTCTAGCAGACACTGACCGTTACATCCTACACACCTTAAGAAAAATTCCGTCCTCGGAATTCTTATCCACTAAAGAGCAGGAAACAAATATGGATAACGCTCCCGTATCTCATCTTCTCGCTCCCAGGTAGATTCTCCTGGCGAGTCGCGGCGCCACATCACTCTGACTAGATCAACAGTCCTGTTTCTGAAGACTTTCTGACATCGATCTAGGATCTCAACTGGTTGCTGTTCATATGTCAGATCCGGTCGAACCGTAATCTCAGAGTAGTCCACAACATGAGAAGGGTCGCTGATATAACGACACAACTGGGATACATGGAAGACGTCATGAACTCCCTCTAAGGATGGCGGTAAAGCTAAGCGATATGCTACTTCTCCAACTCGCTCCAACACATCGAAAGGTCCAATAAATCTCGGACTAAGCTTGCCTCGCTTCCCGAAGCGGATCACTCCTCGATTCGGTGAGATCTTCAGGAAAACATGATCTCCTGGCTGAAATTCCAAGGGACGCCGTTTAGCATATGCCCAATGCTTATAACGGTCCTGAGCGATCCGAAGCTTGTCCCTGATATCACGCACAACATTAACTGCTTCCACTATCATCTCTGGCCCCAAGAGCTCTCTATCACCGATGTCATCCCAACTAAGTGGCGATCGACATTTCCTCCCGTAGAGAGCAGCAAATGGCGCCATGCCATTGCTTGCCTGATAGCTGTTGTTGTAGGAGAACTCCACCAGGTGCAGATGATCCTCCCACGAACCCTTGAGGTCTAACATGCAAGCTCTCAACATATCCTCCAATATCTGAATAATGCGCTCCGACTGTCCATCCGTCTGCGGGTGATACGCAGTACTGAATTTCAGACTGGTACCCAGATTGGTCTGCAGACTCTTCCAGAACTGAGAGGTGAACCTCGTATCACGATCTGATACAATGCTCACGGGGACTCCATGTAAGCGCACGATCTCCTACACGACATAATCCACATCACAACTAGTACTAGAAGGAAATATTTAAGGTATGAGTTGAGTCATTACCTCCATATACTTCCTCGCTAATATCTCCGTGGATTGCCCAACTCGGAAAGGTATAAAGTGCGCAGACTTGGTCAATCGATCAACGATGACCCAAATCGCGTCGTTCTGCCTGGTGCTTCGGGGTAAGCCAGTCACGAAGTCCATCGTGATGTGCTGCCACTTCCACTCTGGAATTGGCAAAGGTTGTAGTAGTCCAGCAGTGCGATGATGTTCAGCCTTCACTTGCTGACACACAAGGCACTTGGCAACGCTCCGTGCCACACTTCTCTTCATCCCATGCCACCAGAAATTCTGACGAAGATCCTTATACATCTTCGTACCTCCAGGATGAATAGAATAAGGCGAACTGTGAGCCTCATTCATCAACTCCTCTCTGATATCTCCTGCAGGCACGCAGACCCTACTACCATATCTCAAAGATCCATCCGCGTGAATCAGAAAATCTATCCGAAGTCCTGCTTCGACCTGTTCTCTGATCTTCTTCAATTTAGCATCTCCATCTTGAGCAGTCTTGATCCGATCCACAATCGTCGATTGAATCTGCATGCTCATCAACGACGATGTGACTCCTGGTAGGACAACTTCAACATCCATCTCTCGCAGGTCCTGCTGCAATCTCCACTGAGATGTGAGAATCATCACTTCGGGCAGTCGACTCAAGGCATCCGGTACGACATTCACCTTCCCTGGATGATACTGAAGGTCGATGTCGTAGTCAGCCATCAATTCCAACCATCTGCGCTGTCTCATATTCAGCTCCTTCTGGGTGAATATATATTTCAAACTTTTGTGATCTGTGAAGATTTTCACTTTCTCACTCAGTAAGAAATGCCTCCAAATCTTCAAAGCAAAGATGACGGCAGCTAACTCTAAGTCGTGAGTCGGATAATTCTTCTCGTGGATCTTCAACTGACGAGAAGCATAAGCGACTACATGACTGTGCTGGTGCAGAACACATCCAAGTCCCTTGCCTGATGTGTCGCAGAAAATCTCGAAGCCTCCGCTTCTGTCCGGAATAGCTAAAACTGGTGCAGAAGTCAGTCTCTCCTTCAAGGTAGAAAAGGCTTGCTCACAAGGGTCTGACCAACTGAACTTAACATCCTTCCTCGTCAATTTCGTCATCGGCTCAGCTATTCTCGAGAAATCCTTGATAAATCTGCGGTAGTATCCAGCCAATCCAAGGAAACTTCTAATATCAGATGCTGATCGAGGTGTGGGCCATTCACTGACTGCCTTGACCTTCTCCGGATCCACTGATATACCAGCTCCTGATACCACATGCCCAAGAAATGCAATCCTGTCCAGCCAGAATTCGCATTTGCCATACTTGGCATATAGTCTATGAAGACAGAGCGTCTCCAATACCATCCTCAAGTGTTCTGCATGCTCCTCCTCGCTCCTCGAGTACACCAGGATGTCATCTATGAAGATCACCACGAACTTGTCGAGGAAGTCGTAAAAGATAAGGTTCATAAGATTCATGAACACAGCAGGAGCGTTAGTCACACCGAACGACATGACAACAAGCTCATAATGCTCGTACTTAGTACGAAAAGCGGTCTTGGGCACATCTTCCTTCTTGACTCTGACTTGATGGTATCCGCTCCGGAGGTCCAACTTTGAAAATACTCTCGATCCACCAAGCTGATCGAAAATATCATCAATACGGGGCAGCGGGTACTTGTTCTTCACTGTGATATTGTTCAGCTCCCGATAATCCACACACATCCTTCTCGATCCATCCTTCTTCTTTACCAGCAAGACGGGTGCAACCCAGGGAGATACGCTGGGATTAATGGAAACCCTTCTGCATTAGCTCATCCAACTGCTTCCTCAGCTCTTCCAACTCTACAGGGGCCATACGGTAAGGTGCCTTCGAAATTGGTTCAGCTCCTGGCATAAGATCAATGCTGAACTCCAATGCTCGGTCGGGCGGTAATCCAGAAATGTCTTCGGGGAAGACGTCTTCAAAATCTCTCACTACTGCATGCTTTTCTGGTTCAGCTATCATGGATGCAATAGTCAAACTGTACGACTGGGCTCGAAACTTGACAGGTCCAAGCGAATGTCCTCCGTTGACAAACTCGAACACTGGGTGGTCAGGAATTTCGAATACCATTTTCTTCCGGTGACAGTCGATCGTGGCGTAAAAAGCTCATAACCAGTCAATGCCGAGAATAGCATCAAAGTTGGGTAGATCGTGGACAATGAAGTCAGCATATAATTCGTGTCCACTAACCACCAACGGGCATGGTCTACATCCCAGTGTAACCTTCACTACACCATTCCCAGTTGTAATACTCCAACACTTGGGAAGTGTATAGGTGGGTATCGAGTGTTCGACTACGAATTTCCGAGATAGAATGCACATGGAAGCTCCAGAATCGAACAGGGTCAAGGCCGGGTGAGATGAAACTAAGATAACACCTAAGGGTAACATGCAACTAGGTTAAACACGGATATAACTAATCAAACATAATGCATAAATAAGGAAGACTAGTCTAGAGGTTACCTGCAATCACGTCGTCCTCAGCTTCAGCCTCAACGGCTGTCATAGTGAAGGCTCGGTGCTTCGGCGGATTGGCCTGCTGAAAGGCTCGATCCTGTGGAACCAGAGGTGGTCCACGCTGTCCAGGTGCTGGTACGGTCCTCTGAGTAGGTCCAGGTGGTCGAGAACCATGGGTGCAATCCTTTGCAGCATGAGTAGGCGATCCACAGATCAAACACTGATTCAGCATCCTCCTACAGTCCTTCATATGACCAAGCTTGTCGCAGAAATGGCAAACCAGCTCAGCTCGGTTGGGGACAGGTGCAGCTGGCCTTTTGAACTGTGTGGTCTGAACAGGACGAAAACCAGGCCTAGGTGCACTCCTCTGTGGCTCCATCGGGCGCTTGCCCGCCTGACGTGCCCGCTTTTGATAAACTACCTGCTCGCGCTGCTTCGCGGCCACTAGGACTTGCTCATGAGTAGTAAAGGTGTGCCCGGACAATATCTCCTGTATGTCCAGGTCTAAGCCCTGCAGAAAGCGGTGTGCACAGTCCTCCTCGTCTGCTACCAGAGTAGGGGCGAATCGACTCAGCATGGTAAATTCCGCATCATACTCATCGACTGTCCTGGTGCCCTGTTCCGGGTTGATGAAGCGCTGCTGCATCTCCCTCTTTGCAGCCTTTGGGAAGTACTGGGCGTCAAACCTCTGATGGAAAGTAGCCCATGGAATCGGCTTGATCAGCCTAGCCTCTTCAGCATCCCACCAGTGACGGGCATTATCTGTCAGCTGTTGCTTGGCGAGGTCTACCCAATCATTCGGATTGATTCGGGCAAGACTCAAGTTATCCGCAGTCTTGCAAAGCCATTCCTCGGCCGCTAGTGGGCCCTCTCGTCCAGAGAAGCTCGTCGGATGCATCTCCTTGAACTGCTTGGCTCCAGGCTCATGGCGAGGTGGTGGAGCAGCTGGTGCAGCCTGACGTCCCTCTTGGACCAAAAGGTGCTGAACCTCCAGCATTTCCTTCATAACACCAAGCATCTGGCGGATGTCGTCCTCTCAGCCTCCAGCAGCTCTGGGTCCATTTCGGGCATTTCGTCTCCCAGCCATTCTGAGATAAGAAAATCCCAAGTTAAACTCGCGTATGTGGTCTTCTAGATGTTTGGCCGATGAAAATATTCTCATTGTTCTGAATTTTGCAAATGCAAAGAGACGGACCTGCATGGGCCACCACAAAACCTGTAACGCCCCGCTCCCCAAAATACGACGGATACGAGAGCGTTACTGGGTCTGCTTGAACCGGAGCGGTGAAACTCAGGTTCATTAAGCGTCTGTGGTAAAACGCAAGGGCAGGTCCTTCGCACGCTTTTCAGAACAACCAGAATTATTCATACATTACAAGCCACATCCAGAAATAATAAGCGTCCGCACACGAAATAAAACTACAAGCCTCAGCTGGGCCAAAATACAACAATAATAACGTACACTCAACAATAATAGAAAACAACTACGGCAAGCAGCAACGAAATCAACCACTAGTTCTCCGCAGGAAGAGACTCGGCGTCTACAGCGAACTCCTGACTCTCCAAGTCAGGTGTCTCGTAAGGAACCTCCTGATACTCAAGCTCGGGATCTGACATACATCCAAAAACATGAATGTATGTCAGCAAGGGTCTGCAAAAAGATGTTAGAACCCAAGGCAAGAAATATACAAATTTATACTGAATTCTAAGAGGCAATTATAAATTAAACGAGATAACAATAAAAGTTTTAAGCATGGTGATTTTAAAGTAAAAACATCCTATCATGCAGTTCTAAACAATTTGACAAGTAAAGTAAAGCATGTCAATTTCACTTTGCAAGTTTCAAGTTAGCATTTCACGATTGTTAGAATGTCATGTCTATAATAGGGTTCTCGCCTTTAGGACATGATGAGTGAGTCGTTCTTCTCACGAGGGCTTACCGTGATTGGCTCTAACCCACCTTATACGGATGGTGCCCTTGAAGAGAGTACTCATTCATACGCCTAGTAGCCGCTCAACCCTTACCCCACCCAAGATTTGTGCTGGAACACGAACCAGCCTAATTCACGAATTACAAGCACGAATTTGTCAACTCACATGACATCACGAAAATCACGATTTCGCCTTCGAGGCGCACGATTTCACGATGTCTCACGTTAGTTAATTATTTCAAGGCATGCAGCAATTAAATAACAAGACCAGTTATCTTTATACAACAATTTCCAGGGTTACGAGAGTAACGAGCCACATTTACATACAAGAGACTAATTTAACATCCAATTCGTAAATTCACTATAAATTGCATACTTGCCTGTTTTCAGTGATTTTGGTGCCGTTGGGTTCGTCTCAACAGGTACTTCGTTACGGTGATAGTGGTTCTCTGTTTTAGTTAAACAAATAACTAAATTAGAAATTTTGCAACATACGTGCAATATTAAAATAACACCCGAATTGGGTTCGCCTAATTTTTTCAGGTTCTACGGCTAGTGTAATGTTTATAGTGTTATACTAGCAGGGTACACTTTATATTATACTAATATTATTACTCCAACATTAGTTGCTAACATGCTGGAATTAAATTAGCTAATTAACATGCTAATTAATACTAACACCTTATCAATCCCAATTTTAAGATAATGACAAGGTTAACATTATATATTAAATATTACACCTACTACACATGTTAATAGCATATCTATCACATACACCTATAATAATGTCATGCAGTCTCCCTCTCTCTTTCTTTATTAACCACTTACTCAAAAAAAATCTGTCAACACCTCTCTTTATTCTCTTCTTTGTTTATTCAAGGTTGCCTTTCTCTGTGACATTCACATTCCTTTAATAATACATCTCCCCTCTCTCTCTCTCTCTCTCAGCCTCTCCTCCTTTCTCTTCGGTTCTGAACTTTTCTCTTTTTTTGTTTCCCAAACGTTGCAGGCATAAGGAAAAAGGGCAGGGGCTCGGGAACTTACCGCGCGGGGGAGAGGGGGTCATGCACGGCAGGATCCGGTGGGTTTTCCGGCGACCTGGGTGGGAGGCCGGCCGACGGCGGGATTCGGCGCTTGGGTGGCGGCCTGGCGGATCCGTGCGGGCGGCTTCGGCGGGTCTGGGCGGTGGCCGGCGGTTCACGGTGTGGGCGGCGGCTGAACGACGGAGGTGGGTGCCGACCTAGGGTGAGGGAGAAGGGAGGAAGAAGGAAGAAGAAGTTGATGGGTTTGGTTTGAAAAGATTTCTGAAATTTGTTTTAGATTTTGGAAGTTTGTTTTCAGATTTTGTTTTGGTTGTTTCTGATTTTGGGGAAGAACTTGTTGGGGCTGATTTGGTTGGAGAAATTTGTAGGGAAGAGGATTTGTGCAAGGATCTGAAATGTGCTTGATTGGGTTTGATTTGCTGTTGAATCTGGGAATGGGTTGATTTGTAAGAACTGAAATTGATCTTCAGATCTCTCTTGATTTCTGGTCTGATTTTTGGATTTGGTAAATTGGTGTTTTGATTTCTGAAGTTGGATTTGGTTTTACATCTGAAATTTTAGTCTTCAGATTGGGTTTTGGTTGATTGTTTGCTGGAGGCTTGGAGAATTTTGCAGGAGAAGAGGGTTTGATGGGTTGCAAGGAAGAAATTGGGTTGGGTTGTTTGCAGGAGGAAGAAGATGGCTGCAGGGAAGAAGACGTAAAGGTTAGTTGTTTACAGCTGATGAAATACAAACATGGAGGGGGCAGCTTGATGGGGGGAGTTGGCAGTGGGGAAGTGAAGTGAAGGAGTTAGTTGGATGTCACCGATGCATTCGGTGGGATTCAATAGGTTAGGTTAGTTTTAATTAGAAAATGATTAGGGGTAAATAATCAGGGTAAAGATTTTCAGCCACTAGTAAAAAGTTAATCAGTAATTAACTTTTAATTTAGGCAATTAAGTAAAATGTAATTATTAGAATAAATAAGGTAATTAGCAAAGTTAAAAGTGATTAGAAATTTTGTAATTAGTGGATAATTAAGTTAAGATAATTAGTGAAAATCGATAGTCGGTTAATGATGATATGGTAAAACGAAGAACGGATACGCGCTCGCGTTGACGCACAAAAATAGACTTGCGTACGAAAACATCCGGATGGTCAAAACGAAAATACAGGCACACGCACAATGATACGTCTAGCAGACACTGACCGTTACATCCTACCCACCTTAAGAAAAATTCCGTCCTCGGAATTCTTATCCACTAAAGAGTAGGAAACAAATATGGATAACGCTCCCGTATCTCATCTTCCCGCTCCCAGGTAGATTCTCCTGGCGAGTCGCGGCGCCACATCACTCTGACTAGATCAACAGTCCTGTTTCTGAAGACTTTCTGACGTCGATCTAGGATCTCCACTGGTTGCTGTTCATATGTCAGATCCGGTCGAACCGTAATCTCAGAGTAGTCCACAACATGAGAAGGGTCGCTGATATAACGACGCAACTGGGATACATGGAAGACGTCATGAACTCCCTCTAAGGGTCAACGGAAACTAACCCTTTGGAAGCCACGTCCAAGAGGACCGTGATTTCCCAACATAATCATCATTCAAAATAATATCATTAATATACGATTGCACATACATATCCTTAGCATGAATGCTAGTGTTCTTCGGACCCCAAATAGTGTATGATTTGGGTATCCTCTTCCTAGTGGTTACATGCACAAAAGGTTGATCTCTACGTGGTGCATGTGGCCTAGGAACATGAGATCTAGCAAGAGCATGAGGAAATGTGTATGGAACATTGTGTTGTGCAAAAGCATGATGATGAGCATTTGATCCATGGTGTGGTGTAGCATACATACGTGAATGAATATGAGGTGTGTATGCATGAGGATGATCATGAGAATAAGCATGCACATGTGGATGTGATGTATGATCATAAGCATGTGAAGGTGCATGAGCATGAGTACGTGCATGAGAGTGTCTCAAATGAGTGTTTGCACGTGCTCGTGGGTGAGGAACATAAAAACCATCATTTGTAGAAATGTGAGGAGTGGATGCATTCCTAGTATTGGTGTACATGAAAGCATGACCCTTCTTTGGAGGTCCACCCAAAGTGGGTTTCTTTTCAAATGAGGGAGGAATAGGAGTAGTGGTTTTCCTTAGTAGTAGAACTACACAAGTTGTTATAGACACCACTCGTGGATGCACCGGAGGATGACCTCACTAAATCTATAGTTGCTTCACTATAGGAGGTGCGTGCATTCAAGATGGATGCATGTGTGGTGAGCTCGTGCACTTGGGATTTGAGATTCTCTTTCTCAATGCCCAAACAAGTGTTTTGAGATTGAAGATTTTCAATCTCAAGATCATTACTATCCACAATGGAAACACGATCAAGTTGAGATTTGAGGGACTCCACCTCATTTCTCAACATGCTAATTTGAGTAAGCAAACTTGCTTTCTCAATAGCGAGTGTCTCAACAATGGTGTCATTGTTAGAGGTGCTACATGAAGATGTGTTAGAGAGACTAGCAATCTTATTCTTAGCATCACAATATTTATGCATAAGCTTTTGATATTTATCAAATAATTGCTTAAGTTCAATTTTAAGATCATCCGTTGTTACCTCTTCATCGTCGCTATCGCTTCACTTGATTCGCTTGATTCGTCACTAGAGTCATCCTCTCGTGCCATCAAGCCTATGAATGAATCTCTTTCATCATTTAAGGAAGAACACTCCGAGGTGGACTCTTCTTGCTCCGCTAGCATGTGCCATATTTGATATGCTGTTGTTGCCTTGGACACATGCATAAGAATGTCATAAGTTAAATAATCAAGCAAGATATCCATTACCTCTTGATGTTTCCCCGCTAATTCTTTTTGCTCATTTGTCCATTCATGTACGGAAGTGGTAGGTGCGCGAAAGGGCTTCTCCACAAGCTTCCAATAATCCTCATCTATGGATTGAATGTAGGCCTTCATCTTCACACATCAAATTTGATAATTGGGCCCGAGGAGATATGGTGGAAGAGGGCATCTTGTGTTGTTGTTGTTGGTTGCCATAGCTATAACCTCGCTCTGATACCAATTGATGCGGAAATGCGGAATAGTAAATAATCGACAACAAATACAAACAATCGCAAACAAGCAATATTACTGGGTAAGAACTAGTCGGTCTAAGAAGGATCATCGACCGACTATATTGACAACTAGTCGGTCAGTGAACCTTCTTGGACCGACTAGATTTGAAACTAGTCGGTCTAAGAAGGATCATCAACCGACTAGATTGTCATTTAATGCATTAACCATCCTTCTTGAACCAACTAACTGGTCAACAGTGCAAAGGCTGAATTAACAAGGAAAACTAGTCGGTCTGAGAAGAGACACCAACCGACTAGATCATCATTTAGTCGGTCGGTGAACCTTCTTGGACCGACTAATTGGTCAACAAGTGGTCTTGAATTGATTAGGATAACTAGTTGGTCTGAGAAGGATTTCCAACCGACTAAATCGTCATCTAGTCGGTCGGTGAACCTTCTTGGACCGACTAATTGACCAACAATGAATGGGCTGAATTAAGCAAGAATATCTAGTCGGTTCAAGAAGGATTTCCAACCGATTAGATCGTCATCTAGTCGATTGGTTCTTCTTCTTGAACCAACTAAGATGCATATGAAACCGTGAAATGAAACGATAGGCTATGGGAAAGTTTCTAATGGCTTCTAAGGCAATTCTAGAGATACGATATGAAAGTTATGAAGATTTCTAGGCAAGTACTACTCAAGGCTTAACATTCTACTAAACCGAAGCTAGAAGATAATATAAATAACATGACGAACCGTCTTCGAAGCTTCAACATGGAGAATCCGAATCCCTTGACTTCATGAATACTCCTTGAGTTTCAACAAAGCTCCAGGCACAACAATCACGCGTTCTGAGGAAGTCTTGGGACGTCGCTTGAGATGAACAAATTACTTTGGCGACGATCTCCATAATTCTTCATGGACTTGAGTCTTTTAGTTGAATGACTTGAATATCTTCAACGTCATGGTCTTCGAAGCTTTTGACTCATCCATTCCTTTCTTCTCTTTGGATTGAATCTCCATTTATTTGTTGATGCCATTGGCTTGAGGTTTGAGGTAGCCTTTGAGTTCTTCAAGCCAATGCTTCACCTGTGTTGATCTACAAAGTCCTCCACTTGAATCAACACGTGTAGTCACTTTTGATCTTCTTGAATCTAATTGGTGACTTTTCAGCTAACTGCAAACACAAGAGTTAGTCACAATGATTTGTGTTTGATCATCATCAAAATCAATGTGGTGAGTCCAATACTCAACAACACTTGGGCAGTATGTATAAATGAAACATGTTACATATGGAGTGTTATTAATGTTTCATGAAGTTGTTTGATATAACTGTGGAGTTTTACTTGTACTATCCCAGCATGTGCGCAGTGGTATGCTTATTCAGTTTCTTCTTTCTCCCTCTTTTCCTCTTTATCACCTTTGCTCTTCAGAATACTTGGGAAAAAAAATTTTAGATCTCGGGTATTCTGGGGATCGGAGCGTGACATGATATCTTCACAGTTGTAAACCTGTGATACGTTATCGGCCATTTGCACACCAGATTCAATATTCAATGCATACTCCTGCTGGTTTATCCTTGTGCCTTGGTATATCCGATCTACTAGCTCGGAATACGATGACGGTCTTCTCACAGTAATTGGTCTCACGGCCCACCCCGACATACATCGGTTCGTGATTTTCATCAATCACTAAATCTCCATCAAAATAGCATGTGACAAACATCCTTTCACTGGCCATTACTTTAACCCTACACAAAATCGACATTCAGTGGGTGCCTGAAACCCATCAATATTTAAAGTGATTAATATAGAGCAGGTGGCACCTGATCCAAAGAATCAGGTGCAAGACACAAAGGGGTGAGCCCCAACGAGTACAAGCCCATGCGGGGGCTTGTACTCTCCACTTTTTTTGTGTTTTGCCACCTGATCCATTGGATCAGGTGGCAGCTTTTTTACATTAAATCCATATTTAAAACCAACACGATTTGAAATATTTCAAGAATATTATAACTTATTTTCAAAAGATTATAACAAATTAATAAGCTATTATGATGTATATCTCTCACCTCAATCTTCAAAATCACCTAGGAAAAGTTGGGGGTTTTGCGGACGTAGGGAAATTTGAGGTTTTTAGGGAAGATGTTGTAATTTGCATAAGAGAGTGAAGGTAACTGTTGGACAGCAGAAGTAGATTCCGATATGCCGCGATTAACAATCGTGACCAACTGAATATGACGCGGTTGGTAACCGTGGCCAAAAGCACGAAGTGGCCCGTGAACTCTATTTGGCTACTGTGGCCAAATGTCAGTCGTCCTAATCAGCATAGCCATGCGCACACGAAGCCGACCGAAGTTGATCGGTTTTGATAAAATGTTTTGTGTTGTAAACCATGGCGGCTACGGAACCCCGTAGCCCTGTATTTATAGTAATAGGGTTACATAATGGGTGGATACCCACTAACGGGTTGGGTCTCCAAAGCCCGTTTATAACACTTCCCCTTATCCATCCATTGTTGTAAGCCGTGATGAACGCTTCAGGGTTCATAGAGCTTATCTGATCATGGGTCTATGGATACTTCTGGATCCCAAGTTTAAGAGTACTTGCCTCGTTAAAACCTTTGCCAAGGAAAACCCAGTGGGAAAAACCAATGGCTAAGGGAAAAGAGTACAAGTCTCTGTAACTTCCCCTGATCGATGGATATCACTAGAGGTGGATACTTCTGGATCCTAAGTTAGGGATAACTGCCTCGTTAAAACCTTTAGCTATGGAAAACCCAGTGGGAAAAACCAATAGCCAAGGAAAAAGAGTACAGTTTCCGTAACTTCCCCTGATTAGTGGAAGTATTTAGGGGGTGGATACTTCTGGATCCAGAGTCAATGAGTTTGCCTCGTTAAAACCTTTAGCTATGGAAAACCCAGTGGGAAAAACCAATAGCCAAGGGAAAAGAGTGCAACACTACATTTGACTCCCCCTGATCTGTACAAGCTGCAGGCTTGCAGATCTCCTAGGCATCTATACATCAATCTCTTACAGTGTTCCGATACAAAGTACAAGGCATCGCTCACCTATACAAGACATCGCTCATCTATACAAGTATCGCTCATCTATAGCAGTTACTGGATCTGAGGGATCTCTTCTGAGGAGGAGTGGTCTTCAGACTCGGTAGGTTGCATCACGTCTCTGACCAGTCTTCACTGTGTCTGCGAGGTACTGCAGGACCTGGCTGTGCGTACTTATGATTTGCTTCTTGGATTGATGAGCCTCTCGGGATGGTGGGATTGATGTTGCCTTGGAAGCATGCTTTGCTGGTCTCCAGGAGGTGGTCGCTTCTTTGTTGCAGTCATCGCGATGATCTGTAACCTGTATCTGCAAATACATTTAACATGTTGTATGATCCTTGACCCTTGGAGATAGCGCAGAAGCTACATATCTCTGGTCCAGTGGTGCGCTGCAGGCGCTACACTGTATCTGATTAAAGTGTTTACTACCAGATAAAGGAGTGTACAAAAGACATTTGAGTAAGGCACTTCAGGACCTAGGATATCCTTCCCCTCTTCCAGCGAACGGAAGGGGTCTTAATGTGCATCCATACAACCAGTAGGTGTATTGGTGGATTGCAATTTTCCATGTTTCTTCATCGACTGGATGATAATTTCATCTTCTGGATGGTTATTCATCTTCGGGATGATGGTTTCATCTTCGGGATGATTATTCATCTTCGGGATGATGGTTTCATCTTCAGGATGATAATTCATCTTCAGGATGAAGGTTTCATCTTCAGGATGATAATTCATCTTCAGGATGATTATTCATCTTCGGGATGAAGGTTTCATCTTCAGGATGATAATTCATCTTCAGGATGATTGTTTCATCTTCGGGATGATAATTCATCTTCAGGATGAAGGTTTCATCTTCAGGATGATAATTCATCTTCAGGATGAAGGTTTCATCTTCAGGATGATAATTCATCTTCAGGATGATTGTTTATAAAGGTATGTTGTCACATCATCCATAGCAACATAGCCTAAAATTATCTTTGCTAATCGCATGGGTTTCGCAATCATGACCAGGGAGCCTGATGCATCAGTTTGATTAATTTTGTAAGTGAGTTAAACTCATCTTACATGGTTACTTCCTGGTTTCTGCGAAATAAACCTCTAAGGCTATAGCGTTTTGCTTATAGCATACGATTTTATTTATTTATACAATACTCGGTAGCCCACAGGTTTGATATCTTTTGATATCAGGACTTCAGGTCCAAACACTTCACATTTCATAAGTGAGTCCAGCTCAACTTATTATTGCCTCGTTCCACATAATTTGGCCAAATTTCTGCGTTTGCTTCAGGAAACGGAGATTGTGAACGATATCAATGGCAAAATGAAATGTGAGTAATTGTCGACAAGTGTGTTTTATCCAAATACCTCTCCGTGTACGTACATTATTCTATTTATTCCAGATTTATCTCTTCTGGAGGTTCTGGAAAGGGAGAGGATATGGAGATGAGCTCACTTTCCTGTGGTGGTATTGTTTTAGGGTCTCATGGTATGTCCTCTCATACATTGAGGATATCCACTTCTGCTACTGGTAGATTGCATCCATAAAGTTGGTATGTCAATCCTAGCTGGATTTTTAGTAGCAGGGATGTGTGAATTTGACAATATTTATATTGTCGGTAGCTATGTCTGATAACTGTTTAACAGTTTCATAAATGTGGATCTTCCGGATCTCATTACTATTCATGATAATCAGATCATAGGTATTAATGTTTTAAATGGTCCATAGTGGTGATATGGGGATGTAAACTCATCATGACTCCATCGATAAGATGTGCACTAAACGCTTCCCCCGTTAGGGGTTCTCGGAAACTGTTTATATGAGGTGATCAGGCTCATATAAATAGTTTCTAAGGAGGCGTTCTGATGGTTTGCATGCTCCCACGTGGTCACCTACAACTGGATTTCTAGTGGACAAGTAATCCGTTTAAATCATTTTAATGATTTACATATAACCCTTTACTGGGTGTGAACACAAATCTTCAGGGTGTTCAATTTTCTTCCAGTTGTTAAATTGATTTTCCAGTGTTATCCCAAAAATCCGCAATAAGCTCAACTTCAATGAAGTTGAGCAGAGAACTAGGGATATGAACCCGTCAAGGCTCCATCTATAAGATGTGCTCTAATGCCTCCCCCGTTTGGGGATCTCGGAACATATTCATCTAGGAGGGTTAGTCCCGATGAATAAGTTCCACTGCGGCATTTTGAGGGTGGTATGAGGGTAAGTAAAAGCCCAACCAATATCCTAGTAATGTAATATGTCCGTTGTGATTAATAATGATCTGGACTGCGGTTGAATAACAGGGGTTTGATTATGACCATTTTAAGAGGATATATAGATGAGTACTCTAAGGTACATCATCAGCCATATATATGGAGTGTGTGAGTCCACTTTTATCCTTCAAATACTCTCAAGAGGCCTAAAGGTCTCATTCTTCTAATGATAGTATATCATTTTAAATTCGTTTGAGGAAGTGAGGAGAGTCAATGTCCACGTGAATGGAGATGATCTCGTAATTATTTTTCCCTTTTGAATGGGATAATGAGAGTTTCACCCTTTTTGAAGAATCTTCGGGTTCGTCTGGTTAATGATGTCTTGCATCATCAATCCGGGGTGACATCGATCCAAAGTTGGTCGATTCTGGACACTTCTGGTGTTCCAAATTAATTCCTCTGTTCGAATTTATGTGGGACTTTATAAGTTTCAGAGAGTACATGGCATCCTCATTTTAGGAGTATTCAGGATGATAAATCATTTACAGTAAAATAAAATGCGTAAAAGGCACATATATACTGCAAGAGAATACGACTAATAATTATGTTAGAGCAACAAGTTTCATAGTATGATGTGGGTTCTAGAAAGTATACGTCCACAATTGTGCTCATTTTAGACTCATATTATGACAACAGATCAAATTTATTTTCAAAATTTATTTATCCTCGGGAAGTAGCGAATTATACATACTGTCAATTTGACTTTCGTCGTTTAGACTAGATATGTATATATTTTTATATGGCATACTGTAATGCCCATTAATTTTGCAAGAAGCATTATGGGTCTTTTCAGAACTTCTGGTCTGATATTGGGTTGCCATTGCATACTCCATATCGAGATACATCATATCTTCCCTTTCTTATTTTTATTCAAGACTTCCCCTGTTTTCAGTCTTCCTTATTGTCGTTTATAAGGAAGAATGATTATTGGTCTTACGAAGTAGACACATACAAGGGAAATGAGTTAGTCTCTATTGTTCCACTTTCTAGTTTATGATAGACTTATAAAGGTCTATTTGAAAACTCAAGTATGGTCTTCAGGCCATTTTTATTGGGTCATTCAAGTATTGTGTGGATATAGGATCATACTCTAGGGGAAACAATTACGTGGGTACGAATTTTATAATTTCTCACTTATCTATTAAGCCACGACTTCGGGCGTACGCTTAAAAAAATAAGGTTAGATTCAAGAATCATACCTTGTAAAGTGAGATTACTCAAAAGAGTTTGGCGGTTGTTATGACAACTGCTGGTGTCAATATCGGTTTATACAGACCGTGGATCTGAGAGATCTATTTACCGCGAAATGCGTATTTCTAAAAGAAATCGCATAAATGTTTTTCGTATAATCCCTCGTACTTGTTAATTTTTATTAGTGTGAAAGGGTGTTGACTTTTGATTTGATTTTGAACTTCAGGTTCATTTTGGTTTTGAACTCCAGGTTCATTTTGTCAACTAGGATATGATGTTAAAATTTATTGAAAGCATTATTGGTTTGTTGTCATAAAATATTGTCATGTCATGAGCAATTCATACATATAATATAAATCCAGTAAACTAAAAAGTTGTGCTCAATTAACCAGAATGGAAACAATTATGATGTATACACATGCTATTTATATTCTGCAGGTATATAAATAATTTTATCTCAGACATATATTTATGCTACATGCATTAAAAATACATCAAAAAGATTTTAGCATGCTAAATAAAATGTTTATTACAGAACATTAAATATGCGACGGGCATATAATTTTCTACGCATGCATTTATAGTGTTTAAGTGGAAATTCATGCTAGAGGCAACAAAAATATACATCACATCGTAGAAAAATGCGGCAGGCATTTAATATCATAGCAGACGATTAACACATACAATTAATCATCACATGCATTTTATAATGGAAATGAAAATTTTTCGTTTAATAATTATTGGACCACTAGGCAACGTCATACACCGTTAGGTTAGTTGACTCACGGCAGAGCGGTCGCAGGATCTTCCTAATTATTAAACGTAAATAATCAGATAATCCGAATAAAATGCGATGAATAAAAATTGTGTAATTTAACAGATTTTGACGAAAACGAAATCGTAATTAAATCTGAAAAAGATTTGAAAATCGAAAAAATTTTCGGGGTCAAACCCTAGTTAGGGTTTATGGTCGCGCGGATTGCCGCTTCAGGCGGCTAGGGTTTCCGGGCATGAGCGCGCACCGGGGGGGCCCGATACGAGCGGCTGCCGGGGGGTGGGGCCCGCCGCGGCCGGCGGCGGGGCCCGCCGCGGCCGGCGGCGGGGCCCGCCGCTGCGGGCGGCGTGGGTGGGCCCGCCGCTGCGGGCGGCGGGGTTGGGGGCCCGCCGCTGCGGGCGGCGGGGTTGGGGGCCCGCCGCTGCCGGCGACGGGGCCGCCCGCCATCGCAGTGGCGGGTTGGCCCGCCGCTCCTGGCGGCGGGTTGGCCCGCCGTCGCTGGCGGCGGGGCCGCCCGCCGTCGCAGCGGCGGGTTGGCCCGCCGCTGCTGGCGGCGGGGCCGCCCGCCGCTGGCAGCGGCGGGTTGGCCCGCCGCTGCTGGCGGCGGGTTGGCCCGCCGCTGCTGGCGGCGGGGCCGCCCGCCGCTGCTGGCGGCGGGGCCGCCCGCCGCTGGCAGCGGCGGGGCCGCCCGCCGCTGCTGGCGGCGGGTTGGCCCGCCGCTGCTGGCGGCGGGGCCGCCCGCCGCTGGCAGCGGCGGGTTGGCCCGCCGTCGCTGGCGGCGGGGCCGCCCGCCGCTGGCAGCGGCGGGTTGGCCCGCCGTCGCTGGCGGCGGGGCCGCCCGCCGTCGCAGCGGCGGGTTGGCCCGCCGCTGCTGGCGGCGGGGCCGCCCGCCGCTGGCAGCGGCGGGTTGGCCCGCCGCTCCTGGCGGCGGGTTGGCCCGCCGCTGGCAGCGGCGGGTTGGCCCGCCGCTCCTGGCGGCGGGGCCGCCCGCCGCTGCTGGCTGCGGGTTGGCCCGCCGCAGGGAGCGGCAGGGCCGCCCGCCGTCGCTGGCGGCGGGTTGGCCCGCCGCTCCTGGCGGCGGGGCCGCCCGCCGTCGCAGCGGCGGGTTGGCCCGCCGCTGCTGGCGGCGGGTTGGCCCGCCGCTCCTGGCGGCGGGTTGGCCCGCCGCTCCTGGCGGCGGGTTGGCCCGCCGCTCCTGGCGGCGGGTTGGCCCGCCGCTCCTGGCGGCGAGGCCGCCCGCCGCTGGCAGCGGCGGGTTGGCCCGCCGCTCCTGGCGGCGGGGCCGCCCGCCGCTCCTGGCGGCGGGTTGGCCCGCCGCAGGGAGCGGCGGGGGCCGCCCGCCGTTCAGCGGCGGGGGTGGTTTTGCCGCCGCTTCGGGCGGCGGGCGAGGGTTTTTCCGCCGCTTCGGGCGGCGGGCGAGGGTTTTGGCGCGAGATCTAGGGGGGATTCGCGTTCCGGCGAGAAAATCCCCTAGGGTTTCATGGTTTTTGGGGATAAAAATCTAATTTTTAGTGGAAAAAATCTATTTTTAATCTCCAACAAAACGTTTTTATTGTAAAAATTTGATTTTTCATCAATAAAAACCTTGATTTTTATTAAACAATCGATCCAAGAATTTTGGATCTAGACATATGCGCATATGAAATTTTAGATCTAGGGTTTTAGGGTTACCTCTAGATCCTACCCGCCGGATCTAGCGACGTTCGGTGAAGGAAGCCCGTTCGCGTCGCGTCCGTCCGTCGCGTCCGTCCGTCGGCAGGGGTTCGGCTTAGCTTTGAGCGTGCTGATAACGTGTTGTAAACCATGGCGGCTACGGAACCCCGTAGCCCTGTATTTATAGTAATAGGGTTACATAATGGGTGGATACCCACTAACGGGTTGGGTCTCCAAAGCCCGTTTATAACATTTTGAACTTAGTCATTTTAAAAATATTTTAAATTTTTTTTCCTAATATCAAAAATCGTCCTTGCGAAAAACAAACAAAACGTCGGCGCTCTCTCTTTCATAGCCATCGCTCGGCGATCTCAGCAAATCCCCAATCTTTTGCCCGCATTTCGAGCGAACAAGGGAGCCATTTTTGCCTTCTGCTTGGGCCATGGTCGATCGAGCGAAGCAAATGCTCAGATGACGACGTCATCCACCATCACCTCCAACGAGCTCAACTTCCTCGTCTATCGATACCTCCAAGAGTCAGGTAATGAAAAGTCTTCATCTTTTCTTTTCGTTTCTATGTTTTCTTGATTTTGAGGGCTTTCTAGCCTTCTGCCAGTCGACCTATTAGGGTTTGTCGAATGATGTTTATTGTGACGCTAGAACTACAAGTGAATCTAAAACCCTAACTTGTGTCGTACTCCGTGTGACAGTAAACTCGAAATTGGTAGAAAAATATACTGAATTGGCTTTAGAGAATGTATTTTAGGCTCATTTCTGGCCTTTTTATGGGTCAACTTCGAACCAGGATGATTTTATGATACAGAAAAATTCTGCGAAACTAACTCCACAAAGTGAGCTGGGCTTTTGCAGATGATCGTACCGGATGTTTTGATATGAATATTGATTTTTTTTGACTGACCACAGATGGGCATAGATGACTGGTTGGCTTGACAATGCCTTACTTATTTTGTTCAACTGCTTGAAAGGATCATAGGGACAATCACGAAGATTTTGGGTTGTGAGGTTGAAATTGGATTATAAATTTTTTTCTTGGAACTTTGAATTTCTTAGATTCAATTTGTGTCTAGAAATGTGTGGACTCATTGTACTATGAAATAACATCTTGAGATGTTAGCTAGGATTGGGAACTGTTTAGAACCAAATGACCTTAGTTTTTTGGGGGAAACACGTGCTTTTTATTGTTTTGTTCTTGAAAACACACCCATCTTCTCTTCAATCCATAAGTTTAACGTCCCGCTCCGGGGTATCGTCACAATTTAAAACAGTTATATACAGGTCATGCAGGTGCCAGTGAAGTCAATATGGAGCAGAGCAGAAAGGAATAAAATACTTATAACGTAACATGTTAATATAGTTCGGAACAAGGAAAAGACAATATAATCTACACTACGACTGAAACATAAATACTAACATTCAGACAGCTCACTGCTCAATGTCCTGCATCGAAAGCTCGGACTCTTCGAGCTCAGACGCCTTCGTATGATACTGTGCGTCACCTAGTGGGGACAACAAAAGTCACACCACGGCTCATAGAGTAGACAAATCTAACCAACAACAGAAATAGTAACGATGCACAAAATGAGATATTATAGGAACAATTATAATGGTACAGTATAAAGATATAACATAGTATAATTATTTAATGTCCACAAACTACTGCAAGATGGTACTCACTAAAGTGAACCAATCATAGGTCGTGACTTATTAGGGAGAGTGCGATATGCAACCCGAAGACCTTCTTGGACCGCAAAGTGTGCTATCCCAGGCCGAGTAACAGACTACTCAAAATCCATTCAGGTGTTAGTACATAGAATAAGTGATAGATCGTGGAATGGAAATCCTCTCAGACGGGCCAAAAGACATGCTCCAATTGCTTCCGCACTCTCGCAATCATAAGTTTCCCCAAAACCCGACGAGTCAAGTTAAATTAATTAGTTAATAGTTTTAGTGTCGTGATATGGTCAAAATTTAACATCAATTAAACTACGTAGTCAAGGAGGATCCATAGTCAAGGATTGAATGAAGCAACCAGACATGTCATGAGCCAATCTCAATTCCATCAGTCATTTCTCAATAGTGATATCACAAGTAACATCCCCTGGACTACACAATTTAACATAATATCAAACTTCCTGGTACTAGCATGCTCAATGAGATAAATAAATGACACACCAATAAAGCTGGTGTTGTAATAAAGTGAAACAGAGATACTTCCCATATCATGATTTTCCAGAGCTGAACAGATATATCAAAAGAAACAACACACCAACTTTCTATGCAATGAACCAAGAAACGATGGAAACACAATTGTTAAGGCCAAATTTGACCGAGACAGTTGTCAAGCTGACGTGGGCTTTTCGTGCTGAGTCGAAGACTCGGCATCATGTGAAGTGGGACCCTAGGTTGGAAGAACCCGGGTCGAGTGATGGGTGTAGATGATGATGCGATGCTCGATCGACCATTGGACAGCTGATGCATCGATCGTTCGAGGCTGGAAAGCTCGGTTACGATCTTCGCGGTAGATGACGATACGTCGATCTACACCACAGAGATACGTTAGGGGGGTCAGATCTGTGTTCCAACGCAAATCCCCTCCGATACTTAAGTTAGTATGAGAACTTAAGGATGAGAGAGAGCTAGTAGAAGCTGAGATCGACCCACGTAGATTCGTGTTAGATCTGGACTTTTTATGTTTTTTGGGCCCATTAGGGGCGTTTTGGGAATTTTCTGATTTTAGGGGCGTTTTGGTAAATCTGCAATTTTATGTACCTTTTCTCTATTTAAGGCTAGGGCCGGCTAGGAGAATGTTATGTTGAATTTGAGATTAAACTTGGTAAATAGAGAAAAGAGTTATTCGATCTAGGAAGGGTGTGGACTTCCTCTTTAATTGGCATCTTGGGAGGGCGATCACTCCTATAATTGTGATCAAGGTATCTTCTATTTCAGTTTTTATTTAATAAAAATCAGATTTTTTCTTGGTTCCTATCATTTTGGTATCAGAGCGACGATCTTGGCATCCATGGAGACGGCTACCACAAAAAATATTGAAGCTTTGGAGGAAAAATTCGATGGCTAAATTAAAGATTTGAAGAAGTCTATGGAGGATCTCAGATCTGAGGTCAAGGCGTTGATAAAAGGGCTTAAGGTGCGAATGGATGAAAAATTTGAAACCTTCATGCAAATCATGATGCAACAATTTGCGGTTCTAAAGGCGGCAACTTTGGCGAAAAGTTCAGATCTAGATGAAAATTCAGATCTAGGGCAAACGACGGCAACCTTGGCGAAAAATTCAGATCTGGATAAAAATTCAGATATAGGGCAAATGCCGGCAACCTTGGCGAAAAAGAAAGAGACGGAAGAAAAGTTCAAAGGAGGGCCATCTATCTGACGCGGAGACAGGATCTGACAGAGCAGAAGAACATCTAACGGAGCGGAAAAACCCTAGCCGTCATGGGGTGTTCCACGACCCACTACAGGACCAGCAGGATTGTGTAGTGGGCCTGCAGGTCATTGCAGGCCTGCTGTAGGCCCCTGCAGGCCTGCAGCAGGCCCATGCAGTGGGCCTGCAGCCACTGCAAAGCCTGCAGGCCCTCTGCAAGCCCCTGCAGGGCCTGCAGCAGACCCCTGCATGGCTGCAGCAGACCCCTGCAGTGGGCTGCAGGCCTAATGCAAGACCTGCAGGCCTCTGCATGCCCAATGCAGGGCCTGCAGTGGGCCTACAGCCCACTGCAGACACTGCAGGCACTTTGCAGGCCACTGCAGGGCCTGCAGCCCACTGCAAGGCCTGCTGCAGTCCCCTGCGGTGCCCGTGCAGGCCCATCGGAGGCATCTTGAGCCGTGGTCGGACGACCCGGGACCCCGGAACATGCGTGAAGCCCGTCGAGACTTCGATGACAAGGTTGGGCTTCTTCTGGGTCCTGAGGATGACGTAGAGAAGGTCCCGGGACTTCATGGGCCTCGGTATGCGGCAGAGAGGTGACGATGCAGAGTACTTCCATCATGCGAGGAATTTCAGACCAATTATGACGAGCATCCAGGCTTTGTGGAGAATGTTGATGACTATGCTCGGAGTAAGCATGATTGGGTAGGCAATGTCGATAAAGGCGACAGCCCTAGGAGGGGCGATGCGAGATGCAGGGAGGTACGACACGATAATTATTACACTCTCCCTGACTATCGACTGGCAGGAGGACGAATGGACCAGGAGCGGCTTAGGGCTGAAGGTAGAGTGAGAAAATTGAAAAGGCCGTTGTTTGATGGGGTGATCCTTGTGTCGGGATCTACCGAGCTGAGAGATTTTTTATGGAGGCACGTCTGACGGAAAGGCAAAAACTGGAGGTGCTGGCGTCTGTTTCAAAGGAGAGGCACTCTCTTGGTTACAGTGGATGGAACAGAGACGTCCTATACGTTCGTGGGAGGAGCTCAAGAATTGCTTGATGGAGAGATATCGATATGATCATGAAGGAAATTTACAGGAAGGAGATGGTTGGAGTGACTTCACTTCTCGCAGTCCGTCAGCAAAAGGAAGTCCCCGGCGACCCGCTTGGAGCAGCAGTATCCATGGACTTCATGCACCACTTTGAGGACAAGGTGGATTTTCGGGGGCGGAGTAATATTAGATCTGGACTTTTTATGTGTTTTGGGCCCGTTAGGGGTGTTTTGAGAATTTTCTGATTTTAGGGGCGTTTTGGTAAATCTGCAATTTTCTGTAACTTTTCTCTATTTAAGGCTAGGGCCGGCTAGGAGAATGTTATGTTGAATTTGAGTTTAAAATTGATTAATAGAGAAGAGAGTTCTTCGATTTAGGGAGAGTGCAGACGTCCTCTTTAATTGACGTCTTGGGAGGGCGATCACCCCTATAATTGTGATCAAGGTATCTTCTATTTCAGTTTTTATTTAATAAAAATCAGATCTTTTCTTGGTTCCTATCATTTTGGTTCATATCAGTTCGCCTCAGATCTGTCATCGCTAGCTTTATAATGTAAGAAATATCAACTGAGAAAGTAAAGTTCTATGTCTTAGATCTCGTACCTTGAAGATGTGACCCTTCCTCCTATTTATAGGCATTCTGGGACCATTTAGTGACGTTGGGGAGATACCGGCCTCCCATTATGGGGCCACGATCTTTCCCCCTTAATAGGAGTAAATGTTATACACGTTCCTGTTAATTACGAGCCCGTATTTAATCCCACGTTCGAGTGCGGGGAATGCAACGGTCGACTGGCCAATGGGCTTTGACTGAGTCGGTGTCAGGCTTTTCTTGTGGGCCTCGTGGGCCTTAGTCATCTGTTGTGAATCGTCGTAGATCGATTCACAATTTAAAAGAGGAAAATTAAAAGAGAGGAAAAAGTTTATGTTTTTGCTTGATTGAGATAAAGAACCTAGATAATGATCTTCTTAGAGACAAGATCGATCTCCCCACTTTGGATGAACGTGCCAAAGTTTAAGAACCTTCAATTGACACTTGAGAGTTTTTCTCACAATTCAAGCATCTGGAAAAAGATGACGGCTAGACCTAATATAAAGAAAGAGGAGGGATTTTGGTAAAATACCAAAATACACTCCCACTAAGAAAATGGACTAAACCGCGCTCCCGCGTCTCCTGCGACATGCGTAAGTGATGACGCCTCCACCGCCACGTGCTCCATCCGCCGAGGGGCTAGGTGCGCTCGCATCAATACCCCTCCTAAAAGAGCCACCTTGTCCTCAAGGTGGAAATCCGGATACTGCGCCTGGACCACATCATAATTCTCCCAAGTAGCGTCGCAATCTGGTAGCACTGCCCAGTAGATCAGCACCTCTCTCCGCCGTCCCGCTCCCTGGCGAACCGCCCTCACCTCCAAAGGCTCCAACAACACCTCCATGTCCTCCGTAAGTGTAGGGGGAAAAGTGAAGGAAACAGCATGGTCTCCAATCGTCCGCCTCAACTGCGACACGTGGAACACAGGGTGAATCGCCGACGTGGCTGGCAGTCTCAACCGGTATGCCACCTGTCCGACCGTGGCCTCCACCTGATATGGACCGAAGTAGCGAGCCGACGGCTTCTCGTTCGGCCTCCTCGCCATTGACTTCTGCCTGTAGGGACGTAGCTTGAGATAGACCATATCTCCCACTTGGAAGCTAACGTCCCGTCGATGTCCGTCCGCTTGAGCCTTCATCACCTGCTGAGCCCGCAGCAGGTGCTTCCACAGCTCCTCCAACAGCCCATCCCTCTCCTCCATGTACGTCTCCACTCGCGACACAGGAGTCTGACTGTTCCCAAAGCGCACCAAGGGTGGAGGGTCACATCCGTACAACACCCTGAAAGGCGTCGTCCCTGCTCTCGAATGGTACGAGGTGTTGTACCAATATTCCGCCCACGCCAACCACCTGTACCACTGCCTAGGTGTGTCTGAAGCAAAGCACGCAAGTATGTCTCTAGGCTGCGGTTGACAACCTCCGTCTGACCGTCAGTCTGTGGGTGGTAAGCGGTACTCCTCTTCAGGACCATACTCTGTACCCTAAACAGCTCCCTCCAAAAGATACTCATAAATACCTTGTCCCTGTCGGACACGATGGACGCCGGTATCCCATGCAGCCGTATCACCTCCTTCATAAACGCCGCTGCTACTGATACGGCTGTGTAAGGATACCTCAAGGGAATGAAGTGGGCATACTTACTCAGACTATTCACCACCACCATAATCACCGTGTACCCCTCTGAACGTGGTAGCCCGTCGATGAAATCCATGGTAATATCTTCCCACACCCTCTCTGGTAGTGCCAACGGCTGAAGCAGTCCCGCTGGAGCCATCGCCATGTACTTGTGACGCTGACAGACGTCACAAGCTGCAACTAAGCGTGCAATCCCCCTCTGCATCCCTGGCCAGTACACCTCTCTGGCCATCCTCTGGTAAGTCTGCTGCACCCCCGAGTGACCCCCCCGTCACGGAGCTATGGAACTCCTGGAACAAAACGGGTATGAAGGCAAAGGTCCTCGGCAACACTAACCTCTCCTGGTACAGTAGTCGGCACCCCTCCAAGGAATATCCTGTCGGCCCGTCCGCCCCACTCTGTAACAGCCCGCGGATCTGCTGCAACTCTGCATCTCCCTCTGCCTCCTGCAACATGGGCTCCCAGTCCAGCCACATGGGCCTCGACAATGCCCTCAAGTCCACACACTCCTCTCGTCGAGACAAGGCATCCGCAGCCTTGTTCTCCAACCCGGGCCGGTACTCTATCTCGAAGCGGTATCCTACCAGCTTGGATAACCAACGCTGATGCTCCTCTGTGACTAACCGCTGCTCGAGAAGGTATTTGAGGCTCCTCTGGTCCGTCCTGACCACGAACTCCCGACCCAACAGATAGGGCCTCCACTTCAGTACTGCCAACACAATGGCCATCAACTCCCGCTCTTAGACCGATTTCAGCCGCGTCCTAGCTGATAGCACCTGGCTGAAATAGGCTATGGGTCTTCCCTCCTGCATGAGTACCGCCCCCAAACCATACCCTGATGCGTCCGTCTCCACCACAAAAGCCTTGCCAAAGTCTGGCAAGGCAAGCACTGGCGCCGTCGTCATCGCCACCTTCAAGGCATCAAAGGCCTTGGTGGCCTCAAAGGCCTTGGTGGCCTCCCCCCAGTGGAACCCATCCTTCTTCAGCTGCTCCGTGAGGGGCCACGCTATAGTGCTGTACCTCTTGACGAACTTTCTGTAGTAGCCCGTCAGCCCCAAGAAGCCTCACATTGCCTGTAAAATAGTAGGCACCGGCCAATCCAGCATGGCTGCTATCTTTGCTCTGTCGGCCGCCACCCCCTCGGCTGACACCACGTGCCCCAGGTACTCCACCCTCGTCTGACCGAAGCTGCACTTCTTTCGGTTGGCGTAAAGTTGATGTGCAATCAACTCCCTGAACACCACCTCCAGGTGGTCAATGTGCTCACCCATGCTCCTACTGTAGATGAGGATGTCGTCGAAGAAGACTAGGATGAACCGCCGCAAGTAAGGCTGGAAGACCTTGTTCATCAAGGCCTGGAATGTCGAAGGAGCGTTGGTCAAGCCGAAAGGCATGACCAGGAACTCGTAATGTCCCTCATGAGTGCGGAAGGCGGTCTTCGGCACGTCCTCTGGCCGCATCAAGATCTGGTGGTACCCCGCCTTCAGGTCGATCTTCAAGAAGATCGTCGCCCCATGCAGCTCGTCAAGCAGCTCGTCGATTACCGGAATAGGAAACTTGTCGGTGACAGTCTCCTTATTCAGCGCCCGGTAATCGACGCAGAATCTCCAACTACCGTCCTTCTTCTTCACCAGTAACACTGGAGAAGAAAAGGGACTCACACTTGGCTGGATCACGCCAGCCTGCAGCATCTCCCGCACCATTCTCTCTATCTCTTCCTTCTGTACGTGCGGGTACCTGTAAGGGCGCACGCTCACCGGTGCTACCCCATCACAGTACTATCGCGTGCTCATGCCCCCTCGCTGGAGGTAGCCCTTGCGGGCTCTGGAAGACCACCTGGTACTGCTCCATTACCAAATCCACCTCCTATGGAGTCTCCTCCTGCTGCTCCTCCTCCACTGACAACCCCTGGTACTCCACCAAAAACCCCTCTCCCTCATCCCGCAACGCTCGCGTAATGGCCTTGAAGGCCACTACCGAGAAGCAGAGGGTCGGGTCCCATGTCAGCACCACCGTCTTGCCCCCCTCCTGGAACTCCATCCGAAGAAGCTTCCAGTTCACCTTCATCTCCCCGAGCTTCTTCAGTCACTGCACCCCCAATATGACATCCACGTTGCCCAACTCCAGCGGCAAGAAGTCTTCCACTATCTGAAGCCCCTGCAGTGTGAAAAACACCCCCTTGCAGAGCCCCTTACTCTCCTCCATCTTCCCTGTGTCCAGCAACACAGTGAACTTCTCCATCGTACTCAACTCTAAGCCGTGACGCTCTACCAGCCGCCTCGAGATGAAGTTGTGGGTCACCCCACTGTCAATCAGCACCGTCACCGTCTGATCCCCCAATGTCCCTGCCAACTTCATGGTATGGTTCGGAGTGAACACTACCACGGAGTTCAGCGACACCTCCGCAAAGTCCATGTGCACATGCTCCTCCTCCGGCTCCTTCACAATCACAGGCTCATCCTCCTCCGGGTACTCCTCCTCGTTGGGCACGATCACGATCTGCAGCAACTTGCTCGCACATCGATGGCCGGGGGTGAACTTCTCATCACACCTGAAACATAGGCCTGTCGCTCGCCGCGCCCGCATATCCACCTCCGTCATGCGCCTACCAGGTACGGCGGTGCGGACCTCCCCTGCAGCTGGTCTAGGTGGTACTGGTGCTGGTGGCCCGATAGCTGGTCTAGGTGGTGCTGGTGCTGCCGGGCTGCGCTGGCCCTGCGCCCCCCAAGTCCCCCTAATGCGTCTCTCCTCCGACCGCTTCTCCTCCGCCTTGTGAGCTAGGCGAAGGACATCCTCCAAACACTGAGGGCTCTGCATCCTCAGCTCTGCTCGTATAGAGGGCTTCAACCCTCATGAAGTTTCCGATCATCACCTCGTCGGTCACCCCCTTCACCCTACTGTTCAGCATCTCGAATCTCACCACATAGTCTCTCACTGTCCCCTCCTGCCTCAGGGCCGACAGCTGCTCGTAGAAATCTCCCCTACTGTCTCCTGGAATCGGTCCACGATCAGCGCTGATAGCTCCTCCCAGGTGCGAAAAGGGGACCGTGCGATCTTCCCCCGGTACCATGCCAGGGCCTTCCCCTCAAAGTAGATCCCAATGGCCTTCAGAACCTCCTGCTCCGTCAGCCCCATCACCTGGAAATATCTCTCCGCTCGATATATCCACCCGTCAGGATCGGTGCCATCGAAGGTCAGCATCTTCAGCTTCATCAACCGCCGGTCGGCGTTGATGTCACCCTGCTGTCCCCTATCTCCTCCACGGCCACCACCCCGCACCAAAATGCCACCCCGGGGTTCCCTCGGGCCTCCCCCGTCAACCCCGTACCGCTCCTCAGGCCATGCAGGCCTCTCCCCGCCTCGGGCTGAAAGTGATGCCCGGGAAACTCTGGCGGTCGTGCAAAAATGGGCCTCGGCCCAGGTGGGGGCGATATCCACTCTCCAGAATTGGTTCCCGGGGCCCCAATGGCTGCTCCCGAGGCCCACCCGTCTCCCGCTGCTCCCAAAGTTCACCCAGAGTAGGGTACGAACCCCGCCACACCGCCAAAAGCCCCCCGTGCTCGCCGCGACCCCTGGATCGTCGCCCAGGCCTGCTGACCCCCTCCAGGGGTCCAGCGGGCCTGCCCGGCCCTAAGCGGGGGCCGGAATCCCTTCGCCGCCCCCGCCTGGGGCTGTCGACCCCCAGGCGGGGGTCGTGCGGCTCGTCCGACCCCCGATGGGGGTCGGCGGGCCTTGGGCACCCCCGGAAGGGGGTGCCGGCCCTCCGGCGGCCCCGATTGGGGTCGCCGAGGGCCGATGGTTGCCGGCCGGGCCCGCCCAGGCCGTGGATGGGCCGGGCGGGCCTGTTGACCCCCAAACAGGCCCGACAGGGCCCGTGGATGCTGTTCCGGGCCCCGTCGCGCCAAACCCTAGCGCGCCGGCTAGGGTTTGAGCCGCCGTCGCCGCATATGATTCCCCGTGGCTCGGGGGTTCCTGATTTGTCGAATCGATGCCGGAATCGCCTTGGATCTCCTCCGTTGGCCTCCACCACCTTCTCCTTGGTCAAGTCTTGCAACATCGCCATCATCGCTGGAATCGCAGCCGTGGCATCCTTCAAACTTTTAAGATCCCTTCCCGACTCCGCGGCTTCCCTTCTCATGCTCCGAAGTTCCGTTTGAATGTCCTCTTGGGTGTTTGCGCGATCCTTGATCGAAGCCTCCATCGTCTTCCTCAAACCATCGATCTCTTGATTGAGATCGTCGCGGAGGCCTTGGATCTTCGCGTCCACGGAAGCTCTCGTCCCCGTTGCCATGGATTCGTAGTGCTTTAATACCAATTGTTGTGAATCGTCGTAGATCGATTCACAATTTAAAAGAGGAAAATTAAAAGAGAGGAAAAAGTTTATATTTTTGCTTGATTGAGATAAAGAACCTAGATAATGATCTTCTTAGAGACAAGATCGATCTCCCCACTTTGGATGAACGGGACAAAGTTTAAGAACCTTCAATTGACACTTGAGAGTTTTTCTCACAATTCAAGCATCAGGAAAAAGATGACGGTTAGACCTAATATAAAGAAAGAGGAGGGATTTTGGTAAAAGACCAAAATACCCTCCCACTAAGAAAATGGCCTAAACCGTGCTCCCACGTCTCCTGCGACGTGCGTAAGTGATGACGCCTCCACCGCCACGTGCTCCATTCACCGAGGGGCTAGGTGCGCTCGCATCATCATCCATCGGTCGAGTCATCTTGAGTGTTGGCCTAATGACTCAACAATGGCCCCCGTCACACGACCTCAAAGGGTCTGTACGTTGAAGTCAAGCGACATTACATCGCATTAATGGGGCACGACAGTCGAGAAAATAGCATTCAAGTTCCAGGCGCCAAAACGCCCGCCTCGTCGATTCGGATGTTTTACCGATTCGAAATTCAAGATACTCAGGGCTGTTGGATCTCCGATGTGTGTTTCATCATGCAGTTGTCCCTTACCTATATAGGACGATTCCAGCGGTAGAATGCGAAGGTATCATCTTCATTCTCTTTGATTTAGATTTTTCTTAACTCGAAAGAAATGGCTTCGTCCTTAATTCCTGCCTCTGAAAGGAGCTTGGTCACCGTCATGCAGAAGAATAAGGAAGGAATTATGGAGCCGGGTTTGCTCGCGAATCTGAGGTCCAAAGTCAGAGCTGACCAGATCCCCGAGCTTCAGAGGAGTTACGTCCGTCTCGATTACCAAATCCGGGTGCCTAGAAGGGACAAGAGGGTCTATTGTCCCGGCGACCGGGAAGTGGGGGTATACGTCAAAGCCTTCGAACGAGGCCTTCGACTTTCCATGCACCCTTCATGCGGTATTTCTTGTGTACCCTGAACATTTCCCTGTGCCGGTTGATGCCGAACGCCATTGGCATGCAGACGGGCTTTATAGCTCTGTGTGCGATGAAAGAAATTGAACCGTCTCTGAGACTGTTCCGTTATTTTTTCTCGATCCCTCCCCTCAAGACCCCGTGCTGGTATACGATAATGGCATGTCGAGGCATGAAGCTGCTTGAAGACTTTTCCACCTCCAATCCCAAATGGAAAGACGAGTTTGAGTTTGTGGTTTTCCAAGGAGAGGCAAGCTTCTGCACTGGTTGGGGTGCCCTTATCTTGGGCCCGGCCGAGAATAAGCCGCTGACTAGCGAGGAGAAAAAAGCCGCCGACACATTGACGAGTCTGCCAGCGAATATGAGGTCGGTCAAGTGGCTGTGGTCCGACGACGTGTTGTGTCGAACCGTGTGGACGAAAGGTTGGTTCGATCGTGTCTGCCAACTGTTCGACCTTTGTTTTCGATTTAACTCATTTGTTGCTTCTGCAGGCATGGCCGGTGTGGATTATCAGGGGGATCCTGCACTGATGGAGGCAATCGAGGCTTCCATCAGAGAGGCGGAGGTGAGCATGTTGTCTCCTTGGATGCCGACTGTGGTGGAAAGGATGGCCCAAACGTCGGATGATCGATCCACTGTTGTTGAGAGTGTTGCTCAGGTGGCCCGCCTTCAGAAGAAGAAGAAAACGTCTGCCTCCGAATTTGAAGTAGTTGCGCTTGAGGGGAATAAGAGGAGGCGTCAACTCGATCTCAGTGACTCGGAGCGGTCCGGGTCGAATGCAGCCACGGAGCAGGTCTCCCGGCCGGGGAGGGGTACCCTTCAGGAGAGATTCGGGGAAGACTCAGGTCCCTCCGGAGCTTCTTCTGCACGTGGACTCCTGGCCTTGGAAGGGGTTTGTTCACTCCCATTGAATTGTCTGAAGACATCCCCGATGAATTCAAGCCGATTTTGCTGGAGAGTCGATCTCCCCAGGCCCCATTCAACTGCACCGCGGAGGAGCTCGTCCAAATGGAGTTTTCGATGAGGCGAGAAGATTCTACTCCTCGATTGCACCGTATTGCTGAAAATGCGATCCTTCTAAGGGACATGGCTGTCATGAAGAGGGTCGACTATGAGCGACTTGCGTCGATAGTCGTCATGGCAGCGTCCAGGTAATTACTGTGCCAGCCTCCCTTGTAGTGATGCAAGCACGGATGTTGAATATCGCGTGTTATTTGCAGGCTCTCGTAGCCACCACAGCATTGCGTCGTCGCGCTCCGGTGGTGGCCAATCACGAAGTCACCCTGAAGGCCGTTAGGTCGGCTGTGGAAAGATCCCATGTGGAGCTGACTAGACTCAGCCTTCTCTCCGAGACGAGGTTGAATCGCCTTGATCGGCTCGATAGTGAGCTTTTGGAGGCTCGTAAAAGGGAGGCAGAGCAAGCTGCTATAAGAGAACGGGCTGAGAAGGCTCTGTTGGAAGAGCAAGCCCGTGCCGAGGTTGTAGCGGAGAGGGTTGTTCAGGAATTCCAGGATTCATTCTCCGACTTCGACGAGCTATATAGAGATGGTTATGAGCGATGTCGGTTGGAAGTGAAGAACCGATTTCTTGACCTCTTCGCTGAGATCGACCAGATCCCGGTGATTTTTTTGGATCTTGGTGACGACGAGTCGAGCCAAGGCGCAGAGGAGGCTGCTCCCCCCAACGACGTTGCCACTGTGGCTGACGACGATGTAGGAGCGGATGCTACGGGGACCCAGAGTCCACGGCCGTGCTGGATGGAGACCAAGGGTCTAGCCAGCCGCTGTAGGATCTCGGCGTTCTTTTTACGCATGCTTTAGAAATTTTTGAATGTATAGGGGGTGATGTAGATGTACATGAAAATAATTTTTTGCAATAGGAGCGCCAGAAGAATTGGCATGTATATCTTTTTTTGTCGTTGCATCTCTTTGTTTGTTGTCGCTTACATCATGTGATGGTCGCAATGCCTGATGGCCTCTTTCGATGGGTTAGGCGCTGCTTGAGGATGATCAAGGATAAACCATCGAACCATGTTTAGAAGTTGACCACTACGTTCCATGGGGAGCGATTTCCTCGACTCATGTCTGATGGTACAAGAGTCGTTCAATGACGAAGGGTGACCCTTCGACTTACGGCCGACGGCATTTTGGGAGAGTCGTTCAGTAGCGAAGGGGCGGCCTCTTCGACTTAAGGCTGGCGACACTTTGTAGGAGAGTCATTCAGTGACGAAGGGGTGGTCCCTTCGACTTACGGTCGACGACACTTTGTAAAAGAGTCGTTTAGTAGCGAAGGGGTGACCCCTTCGACTTACGGCCGACGACACGTGAATCGTTTAGGGACAAAGAGGTGTCCCTTTGACTTACGGCTGACGAAACGGAAATCATTCAGTGACGAAGGGGTGGCCTCTTTGATTTACGGTTGACGACGTTTTGTAGGAGAGTCGTTTTGGTGGCGAAGGGGTGACCTCTTCGACTTACGGCCGATGACACGTTAGGAGGGTCGTTCAGTGGCGAAGGGGAGGCCCCTTCGACTTACGGTCGACGACATGTTAGGAGGGTCGTTCAGTGGCGAAGGGGAGGCCGACCGACGATGCCTTAGGAGGCTCGTTCGGTGGCGAAGGGGTGTCCCATTCGACTTACGGCTGACGACACTTTAGGAGGGTCTCACACGGATTTCATCAATATGAATTCAGTTTATCCAGGCTTCCCAAGGATCATATCCTTTTAGAGGGGAGTTTTGATGGGATAGTTTTTGTAGAATTCATGAAGGCTTAAGGAAGCACAACTTTATTTGATGAAAGAGACATGCTTTATTGAAAGGAATGACAAAAACAAAAGGCGTACATGTGTTTCTGAACTTCGTCGGACCTGATGTTGTCCAACGCCTCTATAATTTTCCCCGAGCTCAGATGACCTTCTAGTCGACCACCTTGGTGACATGTGACCCCGCCATCTTGCCCTTCTGCTTCGAGGACACCTTCTTGTTAGGTTGATCGTTAGCCGTGGTTTTGGGGGTGCCCTCGCTTGACTAGTGCATCGATCTCTTTTTTGAGAGTCCAACAGTCGTTGGTATTGTGCCCATAGTCGTTATGGTACTTGCAGAATTTGAGGTTGTCACTCTTCTCATATTTGCCCTTTTTTGCTGTCTCTTGGATCAGCTCTTCTCGTGGGGCGTAAGCGAGAACATCCGTTTTAAGAGCGCTCGGTTTTGCATAGGTAGGGTGCTCCTTGCTTCGAGGGCTCCTCTCTCTGGGTCTCTTGTCTTGAATCTCCTGGCGAGGGGTTCCCGGAGTTGGTTTCTCTCGCCTTGTGTCTCCGCGACGGGCGGGAGTGCCTTTCGCACTAGCTCCGGTTGGTTCCTCTGCTTCTTAGGAGACGGTGAACCGATCCATTATGTTGAGCATTTCTGCGGCGGTGTTAGGGGAAACTGGTGGAGGGCCCTTCGCAGGTGTTTGTTCCGGACCGCCTGAGTGAGCGTCACTATGATAGTCACGTCCGGTGTCTCTTCTACATCGAGCCTCTCGTCGTTGAATCTTTGGACGAAGGCTCGAATCGACTCATTCTCATTCTGTTTGATCGAGAAGAGGTGGGAGGACTTTTTCTTAGGACGTCGGCTCGCGACAAATTGCGTGCAGAACATTTCTGCCAATCCATCGAATGACCCGATGCAGCCGTGTGGTAACCCTTCGTATCAAACTTCTGCCCTCTTGAATAAGGTAGCGTGGAAGGCTATACAAATGTATGGCTCATCGGCCCCGTGAAGCAGCATTACATTCAGATATTTATGAATGTGCGACCACGGGTCGCCTCTGCCGTCATAAGCTGGTAGGGCAGGGAGTTTGAACTTGGGAAGGATGAGCAGAAGTGATATTCTCCCTCAGCAGGGTCCGTCGAATCGCGGATCGGACGAGTAGAGATTCTCACTTTTCGGCTTGCATGTAATTGGCTCCTGAAGATCAGTTTGAGATATCTTCTCTCCTTTCGAATCCACCTGTAGGGTTGAGAGGGTTATAACCTGGAGAAGCCCCATACATTACTTGATCCATGATGTTGCATGTTGCTTCCCTATAATTGGAGGGGGGTGCATTTCCCCTAGAGAACGAAGGCCCGATTGTCGACCCACATTCCGCAGTATTGGTGAGACGGGGGGTTGCATTGTGTTGGCTGATCTCCAGTTGATCTGCTCTCGGATCCCCCTGATCTCGGAGGAAGGCCACGCCCTTGGTTGGTGATAATGTCGGGTTTGGAGGCAACAACGGCTCATTTAAGAGCGATGGATTCCACATGTTTTGGCGTATGAAGGTCGCCAAAACACCGAGGCTCCTGTCGACCTGCTCGGTGAACTGGGTAAATTCCTTCCGGGTCACCTCAGGCTCCTTCATGGCCCGTGCTGGTCGCTGTAATGGCGATGTGGAGTCCGCGGTATCCTCTACCAGGACACTATTCGCTTTCTGCTTCTCCTTCGGACCTTCGATCGGTCCGACGTTGGGTCCGGCTGGTATAGATTTTTGATTGCTTTGGGATATCGAGTTGGTTAACGTCTTTCCACAGACGTCGCCAAACTGTTAAGGTCAAAATTGACCGAGACAGTTGTCAAGCTGACGTGTGCTCTTCGTGGTGAGTTGGAGTCTCGTCAGCAGATGAAGTGGGACCCTAGGTTGGAAGAACCTGGGTCGAGTGATGGGTGTAGATGATGATGTGATGCTCGATCGATCCTTGGACAACTGATGCGTCGATCGTTCGAGGCTGGAAAGCTCGGTTACGATCTTTGCGGTAGATGGCGATGCATCGATCTACACCACAGAGATACATTAAGGGGGTCGGATCTGGGTTCCGACCCAAATCCCCTCCGATGCTTAAGTTAGTATGGGAACTTAAGGATGAGAGGGAGCTAGGAGCAGCTGAGATCGATACACGAAGGTTCGCCTCAGATTTGTCGTCGCTAGCTCTATAATGTAAGAAATATCAGCTGAGAAAGTAGAGTTCTATGTCTGATCTCGTACCTTAAAGATGTGACCCTTTCTCTTATTTATATCATTTTGGGTCCTTTTAGTGACGTTGGGGAGATAACGGCCTCCCATTATGGGGCCACGATCTTCCCCCTTAATAGGAGTAAATGTTATACACGTTCTCGCGAATTACGAGCTCGTATTTAATCCCACGTTCGAGTGCGTGGAATGCAACGGTCAACTGGCCAATGGGCTTTGACCGAGTCGGTGTCGGGCTTCTCTTGTGGGCCTCGTGGGTCTTAGTCATCCATCGGTCGAGTCATCTCGAGTGCCGGACTAGTGACTCAACAACAATAATTGTTTTGATAAAGAAAAATTGAAAGTCAAACTCATAATGGCTCTATAGGTTCTAGGCCAGATGGATCAGATTTGGGGGTCATCACGTGATGGGGGAACCCGTGCCTACGGCATAATATATAGGGTTGCTTGTAAGGAACCATCAGCTAATAACCCAATGACCCAAGACAACAAGCAAAAGGGCCAGCCGCAACCAACAACCACCCAAGGACCCAAGGCAACAAGCAATGAAGAGGCCAAACCTCAATGCAGCAAGCCAAGAGGGCCATTGAACCCCAAAACAGTAAGGAAGCCGAAACCGTAGCACGTGGAAGCCACTGAACCCAACACAGCAACAAACATCAAGTAAGGAAGTAACGACATGTCAAACCCCAAGTCGAAACCCCAAACAGCAGCAAGGAAGTCAGCCGAACCCAAACAACCCCAAGCAAGAGCCCTGGAATCCCACAACAAGCAGGCGAGGGAACCAACCCCACGAGATAATTGTAGGGAATCAAACCTAGCTATTCTCCCAAATTATCCTCTCCTGACTCTTAAAAATCCAATTTTCTCACAAAACCCCACGATTTCAACTCAGATCTAAGCATGCAAGAAATCAAAAATCAAAACCGAGGGGTAGGGGTTAGAGTCGACCGAAATATGCTGATAAACCAATGGAAATTGAAGAACCGAAGCCCACAGCATAGATCCCGCAAGGATCAACTCAGAGAAAGCCGAGAAAGCAGTCGAGAAAGCCCCAGGAAAATATAACATAACGTATAGAGCTTTCGTAACATGAATAAGGGAAGAAGAGGGGACTTATAGAGTCGAAGGAACCCCAGAGAAGGATGTGCGGCCTCGCAGCAGGGGGGTGGCCTCCACAGGGCCGTACGAGGGGAGAGGGGCGACAGAAGTGTCGCAGGAGAGGACGATGGGAGGGGGCGACGCTCATGTCGCGTCATACAAGAGGAGAGGACGAAGGTCGTGTCGTCGAAAGCCCTCGGGGGCCTGTGTCGCTGCGAGAGCGAGAGAGAAGGAGAGGCGAACGCATCGAAGCCCTAGAATGGGCTCGTCGCTACGAGAGCGAAGCGAGAAAGAGATTGCGATCGAAAAATGAGGAGCCAAGCTGGGCTTCGAGTGGGCCCGGCCAAAATAAAGAGAGGGGGGGATATAACGGGCCGTTACAACAAGCTAGAACCAATGATGGACCAAATGTGGAGTATCCATTTTAGGCACACAACCCAATTTCAAAATGATGAAGTAATCTACAACTTAAATTTTTTCCCAAAGTCTCATGATATAAAATCTCAACTCACACTCTTTCTTAAAAATAAAACTGATCTGAAATTCAAGTGAACTAATTAAATAAATAAGAGTCTGGATGAACACGAAAAGTAAGCTATTAAGATATTAGGCCTACCTTGATAGTATATTGTTCATTTGACTGAAGATAAATGCAGTCTATTATAATGCAAGACTTGAATGCATTAATGAGGAATACAATAAGGTTTTAGAACTGCTTTCTATGACTACCAATGTTTAAAAGCTTTCTTAAAATTTTCGTTCCACTAGGGTTAGGACAATTTTTCCCTTTAATTTATCTATAAGTATTTGCCAACATTTTGTCAGTCGTGGGCTTAAGTACGACAGAAAGGATGAAAATTGGGATGAGAAGTTCATTGATCAATTTGATTTAAATGAGAGGCAGAACAACAAATTCCATTTGTTTTCTAGTTGTAGTCCTATTCTTCAGGTTAGACAATTTGTTCTTTCACGCCATTTCTCCACGTGCATTTTAATTCTTGTCCCTTCCAAGTTTTTCCCCCTTATTTTGTCTATCTTTTTAGCTCATTAGTGAATTTTGTGTGTGTGCGCGCGCGCGGGGACTAGGATCCATTGGTTTGTTCAAACATACTGATTTATTCCAATAGAAAGTAAAATTAGGCAATCGGAATTGAAAATCTATTTAGATGGACATGATGTAACACATATAAACAAAATATTAAATAATTTGAACATATTTTAAACATGTATTAAGTGAAGTGATTGCAAATTCAATGTTTCTGAATAGTTATAAAATCAACTAATTTGTAACCACTTGATGCATGGATAAATTATATCTAAATCATTTAAAATTTTATTTGTACGTAGTTTAGATATGTTAGATTACATTCGTTGATTTTTTATTTAGATTATCTAATTTAAAATTTAATATGAATGGATCAGCATATCTGACCCATTTGAATGGATCTTAGTATATAGTAGTATATATATGTATGTGTGAAATTTATAATAGTAATCTATATTACAAAAGAGGGAGGTTTTTGAATCTTTGTCCCATGTGGCAATGTCACATCGCCACATGGGACAACCTTCTTAAACCCAAAACCCAAAAAACCCAAAATTCCACCCAGCCCCCAAAAAATACACTCAAACCCAAACACCCAAAATCATACCCCCAAGCAAAAAAACCAAAAACCCTAAGACACCACACACTCAAACCCACTATTCTCATTTTCACCCATTTTTGCACTCATCGAAACACCTGTGTGGGTCCCGCGTCCTTATGGTGTGGGTTGGTTTTTGGGGTGTCCGTGCACTTTGTACACGGGTTATTTCTAGTTCTATCTTAAAATAAAGGGCGTAGCCCACTTTTTAACCAGGACCTCCCACCCATTTTCTGGTCTAACCCCATTTTCAATATAAATGCCACATCCAAGTTTTTGACGTGGCTCCATTTTCCCAACCTTCTTTTTTCTTTGTGGTTAAAAAGACCGTAGTTTAGTCTTTGAACCTAGTGCATCCCATTTCCCGACGGCCCCCCCCGAAAAACAAAACCAAACACATACACACTAATAAACAAAGCCAAAAAAAAAGAAAAAAAAACCTCCCTCTATTTTGGCCTTTCAACCTTTGGGGCCTCTATTCCCAAACTCAACCCCTTTATCACTTAACCATGCCCTCCATGGCTATAAGAGTATCCTTAAAGCTGGATATATGTAATTAATAAACACTCCAATATTTGGGCTGGTGTACTGTAACATACTAATTTCGTCTTCTGTTTGTCATGATGCTATTGTTGTCGTTCTCAGTAACTAGAATTACATATGATGACAGATGTCCATATGTTTAAGATGTCAACAAGAAAACACTGTGACGTTTATTTTGTCTTATCTTCCTGTCATAGTCCGGCGAGTGTGTAATTTGTTGAGTTTCAAAATTCTGTTTTGATTTATCGATAGGAATGTGTCTCGTATGAAGTGCGATCTACACTGCAGTCGATTTCTAACTTGTCTCCATTTACTTCGTTCAGGCTTTACTCATGCAGCATTTGCTTTGGGATACGAAGCTGGAATTAACAGAAGCCATATTGATGGAAATTTAATTCCCCCAGGAGCCCTCGTTACTTTTGTACAAAAAGGTCTCCAATACATAGAATTGGAAGCAAACATCGATGGTGTAAGTTCTTGCATCACTATTATGAGTTCCTCCCAAAGTTGGAAAATTTGTGCACCATAGTTGAACCCTATTTTGATGGGAAATGTCCTGGATGATTGTGTTTGGGCTGACCATTATTTGTGTTTATTTAATGATTGTTTAAATTTTCTAGGGTAATGCATATGGGGACGATGATTTTTCACTTCTACAACCCTTGGATATCATTACAAAAGATGTGGACGAATTACAACGAATCATAAAAGAGAAGAGGGCTAAGCTTCAAAAGGAGCAAGATTTGGAGAAAGAACTTGGACGTGAAAGGGAGAGAGAAAGGCGAGAGAGAGAGAGAGAGCGTGATAGGGAGAAAGAGAAGGTTGAAAAGGACAAGGAACTGGAACGGGAACATGAAAAAGATAAGCAGCATGAGGAGCACAAAGATAATAAAGATGTAAGTGAAGATCGTGAAGATAAGATGAAGGCCAAAACTGATCAAAATGGTGTTTGTGCCGGTAAAGTTACCCGAAACTTTTGTTGCTTTCAATTGCACATTTATAAATCATGAAGTCTTGTATCAACATGAGATCTTCTTCAGTACTCCGAGTTATGTCTAGGATGCATAAGTCCGAAAGTTAATTTCTTTGACTGAACTATGCAGTTCACTTAGACGTAGGGCAGTTGAGTTGTCAGGTAGACTCAAACAGCTCCTGACCAATCAAGCTTCATGAACGATTATAAACATGTTAACAGAACCATATTATTAAACCATGGATTTATTTGCTGTTTCTGTAGATGATTGGAACCATTGATGTACTTTCTTTGTTGAATTTCAGATTCAATGATGATTAATTGCTTCTCTTTTTGTTATGCTGCTTATGCATGCCTGAATCATGATGGGTTGATCTGTGTGCCACAAGCACGAGTATAGCTGGGAAACTGTTGACTGTTGAATGTTGATGCATGAAAATGGTTGTTATTAAGTGTAAACTGGAGATAGAATTTTTTTCAGTTTAATGTCTGATTCAAATTATCTATTGATGCAATGTTTGAGGTTTTGACCGAGACCATTTGGTTTCAATCGTTTCGACTCAGTTTTGAAGGTGGCCGGAACGAAACTGATGATCTTTCATGGTTTCATTCGGTTTGGGCCGACGAACCCATTAAAAACGAACAAAAATTTAAAATTAGCCATAAAAGCAATAAATTGACAGTGATTTAAGTGTTGGATATTGGATATCCCCAATATATGTTTGGAGATGATTAAACAGTATGCTTGAACTCACTTGATTTATTGAGCTATATGCATATAATAAGATGTCAGTGCTCAAGATTTGGATGAGAATATCTATGATAAGAATATTGACGTTATCATCATATCATTTGAGTCATGATGTTATATTGTTGTATTCATGGTGAGATATTTATGATGAGGATATGCATCTTTTATTCTTTATCATAGTTGATAAATAAAGCCTTGATGACACACCCATCATCTTATATGTTTCAAGACTTAGAAAACACATATCTTATATCTTGAATCATATCATATTGATTCTAAGTTATTTACTTGATTCCTAATGTCAGTTAGTTGACCAACAAACCTTAGTAATCAACTAACATACATGTATCCCTTCTTTGATGTTTATATCCTATATTAATTAGTCGATTAATGATCCTTGTAATCAAATAATACAGACCAACAAAATTTATTGATTTGTAATGTTAGTCGATTAACTTGGACAGTAATTGAGTAAATAATAATGGCTATCATACGCCATATGAGAGCCTCTCTCATATGTCCTCTCACATAAAGCACCCAAGTACAAGCCCACATGAGCTTGTATTTGGTTGTACTTGGGTGCTTTATGTGAGAGGGCGTATGAGAGAGGCTCTCATATGACGTATGATAGCCATTATTCTCAATTGAGTAATACAGATTTGTATTTTTCAATATTGAACTGGTCTAGTCAACTAACATAGATATATGTTAATTAGATCTTTTATTATTAATAGACTAAGGACCTTTCTAGTCAATTATCGCCGAACATTTTTTTCATTAATTTGAACTATTAATCGATTAATGTTCCTTTTAGTTGACCAATCATCCCATTTTGCTTATGTTTGTTCTTAATATACCATTATAACAGTTGTAACCAAGGTTTGAGGTTTCGGCCGATACCCATGCGTATCGCCCGTATCGTATCGGTATCGGTGGGTAACGATACCGAAACTAGGGGTTAGTTTCGGTATCAGCCGATACTGAATGGTACCATTCAGTTTCGGCCGATACCTGTCGATACTGACCGATACCGTTCAATATCGGACGAAGACGGAGGAAGCAGAATGTGTAATTAAATAAAAATTCTCTAAAAAACCCAAAAAATTCGTGAATCAAGATGTTGCAAAGAAAGCTCGGTTAAAAGAGAAGAGAAAACCCTAGGGTTTCGACTTGAAAATAATGAAGAATTAGACGAAGAGGCAAAACCAAGAACAAATTGCTGAAAAACGAAGAAAAAGGAAAAAAGGAAGATGAAAAAATTGAACTCACCGCATCGCGTCGTCGCCTCGCCGAACCCGCATCCTGCCTCGTCGAACACGCCTCTTGCCTCGCCACCCACCTCGACCATCTAGCGTGAGAGAGACAGAGAGCAAAGAGAGAGAAAGAGAGGCCCGAGTCGTCTTTCAGGAGAGTCTGCGTTTTTAAAAGGCAAACTTGTAAATAAGTGGTATGTGCGTAGAGTAAAACAGTCGGTGCACATAGTAAGCGGATTTTTTGTGGCAATCCTGTAAATAAGTGGTATGTGCGCAAAGCAAAATGGTGGGTGCGCAAAGCAATGCCCAGCGATTTTTTTGGCAAACTTGTAAATAAGTGGTTTGTGCGCAAGGTAAAACGGTGGGTGCGCAAGGCAAGCTTTAGAATCTATTCATTTTTCTAATATTTAGTATTTAAGTACCAAACTTTAGGTATTTAGTATTTGATAATTTAGTTTATCTATTTAGTATGTAATATTTGATAGTATATGATTAATATTTTAGTTTGTTAAGTATTTAATAGTATTTGATAGGTTTAGATTTAAGAATCTCCAAAACCATCACTATGTCTATATATTATATACATATTTAAAGTATCTCCGAAACCGAAACCGATACCCGAAACGAAACCGCCGAAACTGGCGATACGGACGAAACCGAAACTTACTTCCGAAACCGTCGAAACGGACGATACCGATACCGAAACCTAAAATTTGGAAAGAACGAAACCGAGACCGAAACCGAGACCTAAAACCTTGCTTTGGACAGTGAGATGTGTGTCTGAATGTGCCATTGTGTCAATTGCCAATGTCAAGTTACTAGTCGAACCGTTCTAGTATTAATATGCACGGCCCTTCAATTATACAATTTAGTGATTCATTAAACGGTTCTAGTCCATGCATGCATAAATAATTCTACAGTTTGTGACAATGGTTGATGTCAAGGTTATCGCTAATAAAGAAGTCTAAACAATTATTAATTTAAATATGAAAATTTAACAATTTGCATGTAACATTATTTGCGAGAAAACACACTTAGCATGTGATCAGATTCATAAATTAGCACACTACTATATCGCAGTTTACCAACCTAAGAGGGGTTTTATTTGAAATTTAATTATATGAACAGTAATGGCTACAAGTCTAATAAGAACATTCATAGTTTTCCAAGCAAATAGGCAGGCTCAAGAGTCCAGAACTCAACAACATCAACATGCAAAGCCGAGGTTTAATTAGTAACAACAGGCCAAGCAAGGAGAGAGCATCAGCATAGTTAGCCCACAAACCAAATTAGAACAAAAGCCCCGCAATAACTGACAGCAAGTTAGCCACGAGAGTAGCCACGGTGGCTACAAAAAATCAGGTAAAACCCTGCTGGTGGCCAACCATTTAGATCCAACCAAAGAGACACGAAACATCGAACAACGACGGAGATCAACACAAGTTCGAGGTACCGATAATTGAAACATCAAAGGGAAAATCTCTCTAAAAACTCTTATGAATCATTACATCCCAAGAAAATCTCAATACCCTAAACAACAATTCTTATTGAATTGAACTCAAAGTAAAATTTAGAAATTAAACAGAAAAGTTAAACTGAAAAAAATGGAGAAGATTTAATCTATCTTTCACCGGTGTTGCAAAAGAGAATCGAGCCCAAGATCGAAAAATCCGGAATCACAATGATGTAAATTAAAAGAATTTTGAAGGAGCGGAAAAGTTTATGCTCTTATCTTTTAAAACCCGAGAAAACCATGGAGAGATAAAGAGGAGTTCGTATCAGAGAGTAATTCGTTTCGGATCTGTATTTCAAATCGAAAATCTTTGAGAGGAAGCGGCGGAGAGCTCGTTTAGGGGTAGGGTTTTGTTGATGGGGAAAACGAGCAACGTCCCACTGGCTTTGTTTATCCGAAGGGAGAGGAAAGCATCCGCCCAAAATTATTGAGGAAATGGGCCTTAGCTTGATTTAGTTGAAGAAATGAGTAATAAGGGAGGGGTTAGTGGGCGGGATAGAGAAGAATAATATTTAAGAAAGGAAAAGAAAAGAGAATAGTGGGCAGGGGCTTTTCCAAATAAAAGAAAAGAATAATATAGAAAGAAAGAAGAAAGAAATGGAAGAAATAGGCTCTTGGCAGCTGTGGGCTTTTCCGAGAGAAAGAAATAAAAGAAAAGAGAATGGAAGAAAAGATAATCTAGAAAAATACTTTAGAAAACCATGGGAATTTTCAAAAAAATTCTTAGTGATATTATCAAAATTTATGAGTCATTACATGTACTATCAGTCGACTAATCTGGACAGTAGTTGACTAACACAATTTGTGTTTTCTAATCTTAAACTGATTAGTCGACTAACACACACTTTAGTCGATTAATGCAGATTTACTTACGTAAATTACATCTTTCATTATTAGTGGACTGAACTTTCTAGTCAACTAATGCATACCAATATTTCTTTGTTGATTTGAATTATTAGTCGATCAATGCTCCTTCTAGATGACTAATTATCATATGTTCTACCTACATCAGTTCATGATATATTTATATGGTAATTGCAACGGTTGTTTTTTGAAATATATGAACATATAAATCAGCTGTATTTATAGAAAATTTCACACCGACATTCATCTCATTTGGTCCTTTGTAAAATTTTGTTTTCTTATTGTCTTGTGCCAAGAACAAAGAGAAACTTTGTTCAAAATTCTTTTCTTCCTTAAGTTTATATTTCATAGAATAGAATTCAACTTCTAGCCTGTATTGATATGCAAGCACATGAATTCAATGCTATATAAGAACTTGTACTTTTCAAGTTTTGCTAAGTTTCCCTTCGGTGTTTGAGAGAGGAGAAGTTACTCTCCGATTTTGAGAGTGGTTCAATATCAAAAAGTCGAGATTGGATTGTACAATAGGTGCTGGTGCATTGTCAAGTTGTATGGTTTATTCTTACGGGGTTGTAAATAAAAGATAATGAAAATCTCAAGCGAAAATGTTTTGAGACTAGAGTAGGTCTGGAGGACCGAATCAGAATAATCCTTTATGTTTGTGATTGATTTTTTTGACTGGTTTGCATTGTCTTTCTCATTTTAATTGCAATCTATTTATTTCCATTACCTGAATTGTTGTAATTTGGTTGTTATTTCATCTTATTGATAATCATTATTGTTTAGTGTATAAGAGACCATCCACAAAGATTCAACACTAAGCAAAATTCCCTTAAAAAATTTGTTGAAAAGATTGTTAGAACAATTGAAAATTATCAATCTAATCTAAAGGAACTTGCAAAAAAGAAAGCATGAGAGAGTGCGTGCGTAGATGTGTTGTCACCATCTTCATTGTATTTGTCGGATCGGTGCATGGCGGTAACTACTATCAGTGCAGGAGGATGAGGCAGCCCGCAGCCACCATTGCTGTTGCTTCTCTTTTTCTGTTTGGGTTAGGTTTGCTTTACAAGGAAAGGAAACAGGCTTAGGTTTAGACATACGATCAAGTATAGACCCAAACCCGTTTAACTTATCTAACATTTGTTTAATTGGGTAAATACTTAATTGGTTAAATGGGTTTGGGTCTACTTCATTTATTTAAATTGGCTTGACCTCGAGTTCGGGTTTTTGGTTCCATGTAAAATGTTCTGACTTTTTCAATTCATTTTGAGTTCCTTAACTCAAATCAAGATAGAATTTTTTTTCATTAATATACCATGAAATACAAAAGTTCTATTTATTTTTTTGATCTATTAGCATATTTAATACTCTATGATGAAAGTTATCCGAAACCGAAACATATAATGAAACTGTCAAAACTTCCGAAACATATTGAAACTAATTTGATTGTGGAAACGTGAAACCAAAACCGAGTTCTCAAATTGATGAATTTGTCTCACTGAATGTTGTTACGATGGAGGCATATTTTTAGTAACAGGGACACATTCTTGGATAATGTGTTGGACAATCTTTTGTGCACTAGTTTGAATTTTGGTCACACGCCTTCTATGGTGTGCACGTCTATATGGATTTCTTCTTGTTAGATCAAATAGGTTTTTTTCTCATTTTTTCTGTATTGTGTCATGTTTTCTTCTGCATTGGTCTGGTATTTTCTGCTACTAGTCTTGGTTGATGCCTTCATATGCTCTGCCTGCCCAATTACTTTTCCTTATTTTTGGTGATATGATTAATTTCTAATTTCTCTTCGGTTGGGAGTCGTAAATTGTTTGGGTCTGGCTTCGACTCATTTAATGCTTGGGCCTTGGCCAGAACTCAACTTGTTTAACATATGGGTAATCCTGTGCATCTAAACCTGGTCGACCAAGCTGTATTTGACTGACCTGAACCTATCCCAAAGTAAACCATGTAACTTGTTTATAAACATGTTGGGTTTGGTTAGGATGAATTTTACCATACGTTGCAAAATTTTCAATCATGTTCTGTCAACCCTTAAACACTTTTCGTAATGTTATTATATGTTTCCTTAAATAGTCACGTCCCTCATTTCTATGACGATGTTCTTCTGTTATTAACCAGGTTAGGGTCCCTTTTTAAATATTAGTCGAATAGTTACCTAGATGTTATATTCACTTTACAGGACCAGAACCAATGGATATCACCCCTAGTGCTTCAGATGTTGCCTCTGAGATACCGAGCTCTGACGTGATCATTCTGGAAGGACATAGTTCTGAGGTAGGTACTTCAATCTGCCCACTTGCAACTTAAAATTTCATTTTATGTCTATTGGAGTCTGATTCAGCTTTTTCGGGACTCCATTTTGTCCCTAGGTTTTTGCTTGTGCATGGAGCCCAACAGGTTCTCTTCTAGCATCTGGGTAAGTATGTTCGTTATTATAGGCATCTCTCAACAATAGGCATCTCTCCTCTCTCTTTCTCTGCTTATACAATATGGAATGTGTTTTTATTAAATGATCCTCACTGTTCATCTTGGTGTCAACCCCAGAGAAAACAAATGTGTAAAAATCATGAAAATTGCATATGCGTAGCCCACTCTTTTTTCCTATAACTCTCTCTCTCTCTCTCTCTCTCTCTCTCTCTCTCTAAGCAAGGGATCACCCTTGAGGGATTTCTTGTTCCAAATTCCCTTCCGATATGTGATACCTTCTAAGTTTGTTGTTTTGCTAGGATATATCCGTTGAATTGAGTCTCTGTTTTAAGAGGAGTAAATTGCACCTTTTCATTTATACTTAGGATATGACATTGTCATTTATTTGTATATATTTTAAAGAAAATTTACTATGACCCTTCTGACTCGTTGCCTCTGCAGAAAGTCTATTTTTATTCCTTTCTTGGACATTGTTGTCTGCAATTATTCCCACCCTGGGTGGCAATTTTGTATTGAACCTGCTTTTGTTTAATTGTCTTCCTCTCTGCATATGTTTTGTCTAGAAAGCTTCATGGTTTCCGTCTACATGTTCTTGATAAAATCTGTTTTATTAGGTCTGGGGACTCAACAGCTCGAATTTGGACAATTCCAGATGGCCCATGTGTTTCTAGCATGCAAAATCTTCCTTCCCGCGTACAGATTTTAAAACATTTCAAGGGAAGACTTGAGAAGAGCAAGGATGTGACAACACTTGATTGGAATGTAATGACTGCTCTTCCTATTTCGATTGAAGTTATTTATGTGCACTGCCATTATTCCAAATGTAATGGCTGATCTTGCAACTTCCATTAGTCTCTTCATACTTATGGTTGGCAGATAGGTTCTTCAGTTTGAAGTTGATATCAAATATCATTGTATACATTTACATTAAATTTTGCTTTACTTGGCTTCTTGACATGGCCACATACTATTTGCAGGGGGAAGGGTCACTTCTGGCAACAGGCTCTTATGATGGTCAGGCTAGAATATGGAGCAAGGATGGTAAGCTAAATGAGCATCCTAAATGCTTATATTATTTTCCTCCACGATATTTTGTTTGGCATGTGGTACGATTAAATATGGGTAATATGGTGCACATGAGCACTGCCATTTTTATGGTTCAGCATTGTAGTACATGCAGGGATTTGTTTTTTTAACGGAACTGCATCTCTAGCGAGGAAGGAGATCTAGATTTTTTAAACCTTCTTCTGACCTCCATCTATATGAACACAGGATAAAGAAATAGTTTTAAATCAAAATAGAAAATCATGCATATTTGAATGCCAAAATATGGTCCATATACTGTAAATTTGATTTAGTATGATTTGGGTTATGCCTAGAATCATGTATGTGTACACACGGGTTTGGCTTGACTTTGATGTAATATGAAAAGCTTTTAGGATGCTCAACTTGTACTGGTTTTATGCATGGATTATTGTATATCATTTTTCCACCATGGTCCAAAGTTCAATGTGTATGAATAATTTGCCGAGGCCAAAAGTTTAGAGTTGGAGAAATTTTTTAGTGGTTTTTTGTTGGAAGTAGTTTAATATGATTCAGATGGACATTGTGAGAAATTTTTTGGGTTTTCTGCAAATGTTTGCCAAAAAAAATTAGGTCCTGAGATTCAGATGAACACTTTCTACATTGCTCTATTATTATTCAAGATTGTTTATTATGTTCACTTGTAGGTAAATGGCGTTGCTGCAACACTGCTTATTGCATTTCTGGTTTTTGTTCATGTATATAAGTCGCAACCCACAAGTAGTTTGCAAGTTGTCAAAAGGTTGCAAGTGCTGTTGCGGTCAAATTGATTACAATGACATTTACGACCTCTCATATAATCATTGCTTGTTATTGCAAGTTGTAATGAAAGAAATATCCAGACTTGCACATCTGGCAAGACAATGTGATGTCATTTACAGCTAACCAAACAAGTGGGCGTATTTCCTTCATTACCATTTACAATTGAACCACACTAACAAATTGAATCACCATTTATTACAACACCATTTGCAAGGCACTTGTAGATGTAGCCATCCAGAGATGCCCTTAATGTGTCATAGTTACATCATAGCCTTGCATTTGTAAATCTGAATTCTCAATTTGTAGCATGCCCGTTTAGGTGCACTAACATTGGATCTGATTCTGCTGGACAGGGGAACTGAAGAATACTCTTACCAAGCATAAAGGGCCAATATTCTCTCTAAAGTGGAACAAGAAGGGTGATTATCTCCTCAGTGGAAGCGTGGATAAAACGGCTATTGTGTGGGACACGAGGACATGGGAGTATAAACAACAGTTTGAGTTCCACACAGGTACATTTGTAAAGCAAAAATCTACAACCATTTACATTCATATACTTTCTAATGCTACCGAAACTAAGAAAAGTGAGCTCATGCAAGTTTATGTTTACAGCACCAACACTGGATGTTGATTGGAGAAACAACGTATCTTTTGCAACATGCTCAACAGACAGTATGATATATGTTTGCAAAATAGGGGAAACTCGCCCTCATAAAGTTTTTGCTGGGCATCAGGTTAGATCCAAAGGACAATCATGTATATTTTCTGTTCAACTGAATGAAAATGTATGAATCAGCTGACTGGTAAGAAACTGGTTGCCAGCACACTGATGTATTAAAACAGAACCCTTTCCAGCATTTTTATCGGGTAAATTGCAGAAAAATACCCTCATGTTTTGGGCATTTTAAGTTAATACCCTGAGGTTTATTTTCATCAAAATATATACCCAAACGTTTTCCGACGCTTTTAAGTTGATACATTTTTTAATTTTCCGTCCAAAAGACAGAAATTTGGACAAATTTACCTATGAATGGGCCTTTTATAAGTTAATACCCTCATGTTTGGCCTTTTATAAGTTAATATTCTGAATGGGGTGGGTGTGCCCATTGGGGTGGGTGTGTCCATTAGGGTGGGTGGGTCCATGGGTGAGTTGGGATGTGTGTGCATTGGGGTGGGTGGGTGTATGTGTGTGTGTGCGCATGTGGGGGGGGGGTGCATGGGGTGGGCAGGCATGGGGCGTGTGTGCGTGCATGGGTGGGTGTGGGCATGTGTGGGGGGCATGGGGGATGTGCATGGGGGGTGTGTGTGCATTGGGGTGGGTTGGTGCATAGGTTTGTGTGTGGGTGTGTGCGTGCGTGCGTGCATGGAGGTGGGTATGGGCATGGGTGTGTGCATTGGGGTGGGTTGGTGCATGTGTGTGTGCATGTGCGGTGGCTGCGGCCATGTGGTGTGTGTGCATTGGGGTGGGTTGATGCATGTGTGATCGTCTACCTTGTAGTGTCCAGATTGAGCCAATACTTCAACAGGTCACACACACCATGCACCCACCCACCCCAAGCATACACCCTCCATGCACACAACCCACCCACCCGCGCACACATGTCCACCCCACACAACCCCACCCCCACCCCACCCCCCACCCATGCACACACTCACCTTAAGCACACACCCCGTGCATACAACCCACCCACCCACGCATACACCCACACACACACCCCAATACCCACACCCACCCACCCATGCGCATGCACACACATGCACACACACCCCTAAGTACACACACCCAATGCACACAACCCACCCACCCCACATGCACACACACACCCACCCCACATGCACACACCCACCCCATGCACACGCCCCCACCACACCCATCTACCACATGCACACACACCCCCAAGCACACACCCCATGCACACACCCTATGCACAGAACCCACCCACCACACACACACCACCCACCCATAAACACACCCACTCACCTATGCACACACACTCCCACCCCAAGCACACACCCCCGCACCCACCCCCGCACACCCACCCACCCATGCCCACACCCACCCACCCACCCCAAGCACACCCATGCACACCCACCCACGCACCCAACCCACCTACCTACCCCGCACACCCACTCACCCCATGCACACACCTACACCACCACCCATGCACACACACACACCCATGCGCGCACACACACCCATTCCAAGCACACACCCCCACAGACACCCCCACCCATGCATGCACATGCACCCATCCCAAGCACAAACACACCCATTCCAAGCACATACCCACATCCACACCCCCCCACCCATGCGCGCACACACACCCATCCCAAGCACAAATACCCCATGCCCACAAAGGTATTTTTCTCGAGGAGAGAGAGAGAGAAGAGAGGAGAGAAAGAGGGAAAGATAAAGAAAGAAAAGAAAAAGAGAAAAACAGAAAAAGAGGAGAAACTTTAGGGTAATTTTTTGATACATAAACGTCAGGGGCATAACTGGAAAAATTAACACCGTTAGCCAAAAAAATAGAAAAATGTATCAATTTTGACGAAATGAAACATCAGGTTATTAACTTAAAAAAGCCCCAAACGTGAGGGTATTTTTTATGTAATTTACCCTTTTTATAACTATGTTTAATTATTCTGTTCATGGTTGTCACCTTTTGGTGTTATTTACTTGAGGTCAGAAAATATGTTCCAAACCTGGAGAAAGGTTTTGTTTGAAACTGTCTTGTTCTGAGAGTTTCGTGCCGGTTTCGGAAGGAACTGGTATGGAACTTCAAGGAAATCGTGGTTTCAGTAAAAAACACAGAAATGCATGTTTCCTAAAGAAAAGTTTTTTTGAATGTAAATATAGAAAAACCTAAATAAATTTCTATAAAATTTGTCAAAAAATACAAAAGTACAAAACATGTCTTTATCTGCAATTTTATAAACCCAGAAAGAGAAAATGTGAGAAAGAGAAGAAACCAATCGGGACATCACAACCCCCACTTTAGGTGCACATCCCTATCTCGACCTTCGGTGGGTGCTATAGGAAGATGCTTTATGTCAAGATGAACATAAATCATGGATCAATTAAACCCTCTTGAGGGCTTGCTTAAGAATAATAAAGAGGAATCTTATAGAAATATCATGGAATTAAGGGTTAATCCTATTCATGGTGATTCCGTAAATATCCCATTCGAAAATAGAAACAATTGGGACTTTTTCAAAGATTTGATGTGGTACTAATTCATGATCTGGCATATACAAGATAAAAACTTCAGTCTCAATTCTATGAGAATTTTTATGAAAGCATTTCATTTGCTTCTCTTCCATGAAAGTTTCATTTTCCCAGGATGTATCCTAATTTTTGGCCTAATTCTTCTTTTGATGATCGATTGGGACGTTGTTTGCAGCATTTGGGGGGATGGTGCTATCTGTTTGCAAATCTACCACCCATCCTAGTCGAATTATTAACCGACTTTAGCGCATACTTAGTCGAGTTGGCTAATAGTATGTTGATGCGTTCTGGACTTGTTGGGGGCATTTTAGGAAGTTTCAGCTTTAGGGGGGATTTCGTAAATTCTGCAAATATGTATTTTTCTTTTATTTATAGCTAGGACTGGCTAGGGAGGGGGTATGCTTAATTCTATTTGTGAAAACCCGAGTCCAAAGTGTCCACAAACATCACTTTAGAGTTCTTAGGCTTTCTTCTCGAATTGAAAGCTAGAAGAGTGTCTCTTCTCGAATTGAGGCAAGTTATCTTGTTTATTTCAGATCAGAAAATCAATAAAAATTCTATTTTTCTTTGTTTTCCCACAAATCCCCTCTTTTCCCCAATAACAATCCCACCTTTCATCAACAAAATACATCTTACACCATAAAAATCCTATTTTTATTCCACAAAAAGCCCTAGGTTGCATCAAATTGGTACCAGTGCTCGTCGATCCATGGCGGCTACGAGATCCAAAGATAGGATGTACGCGATGGAGGAGAAGTTAGAGAAGATGGAAGGCGCGATTCAAGACCTTACAAAAGACCTTACAAAGGATTGAAGATCAAGGGGCCGAGACGAATCGGAAGCAGCGCTATTCATGGAACCCCTAAATCAGAAGTTCGATGCGTTTTCGAAGAAGTTGGATTCAAATCATGTCGAAACCCTAGATCCGGAGCAAAAGGAGAGAACTTTAGCGAATGGAAAGGAGAAAGCTGATCTCTTTCACGAAGAGCTTCTTTTGGATGCAGATCTGGTGATGGACGACGAGGACCATGACTTCAACGAAGGCGAGGTGGCGCAACAAGGGATCTACGACCAACTGGGAGGTGAACGGGGGGCTGGAAATCATCAACGACCTTCTCCGGACAGTCGACAGGTATTGGCAACCCGCCAGGGCAGCCGCGGCCCCCAGGCGGCTCGCCAGGAGCCACGCGGGCTCCTGGCGGCCCGCCAGTGCTTAATCGAGCCCTGACAAGCTTGCCAGGGCCCCCGCGGAGCCTCTGGCGGCCTGCTAGGCCCCAAGTAACAGCACCGGGGTCGCTTGGCACATCTGGAGCTTTCGGCGGCCCCGCGAGGAGGAACATGGCTGCGAGGATGTTTCGGCAATGGATTCGGGGTTCTTTGGAATGAATTTGGCGCTGATTTCTATGGGGAGATCTTCTAAGGCGTGAGGCGAAGTTTGAGGACTATGACAGATACTACGAGGATGACTAAGTGGACTTCGTGGACGGAGGAGTGGCTGCTTGGGAAGAAACTGCATGGAATGAAGGACATGGATACCCAGTTGGAGACTATAGCTATGATCTACCTGTACCCCATCACCACGACACTATGACTATCAGCAAGGGAGAGGAGCACCTGGAGGAGTCACCGCAGAGAGCAGGGTTAGGAAGCTGAAGCTACGTATTTTCGAGGCAGAGGATCCTGATGGATGGATATACAGGGTGGAGCGATACTTTAAGGTGGCGAGGGTTCAGGGGGCAGTGGCTGAGGGCAATGGGAGTTTGATTGGAGGGAGAAGCACTGTCGTGGTATTGATGGACACAACGGTAGCGGCCTTTCTAATCTTGGGAGGATTTCACGACACGCCTACTGGACTGCTTCGTGGAGGTGAAAGCAGGCGACACATATGAGAAGTTGTATGCTCTGCAACGAGAGGGCACAGCAAGGGAGTACATCAAGAAGTTTGAGATGTTATCAGGCCGAGTACACGGGGTGTCAGGGGAATATCTGGAGGGGTGCTTTATGAAGGGGCTGAAGCCCGTCATCACATCAGAGCTGGGGTTCCAGAATCCCATAGACTTGCTTGACAGGATGCGCCTGGCACGGAAGGTTGATGACAGATTGGTAGTGGAGAGGAGACCCCGTATAGCGTGTGGAGGTCCTTTCGAGGGCAGGAACCTGCAGGGGGTCAGAAGGCGGCCACATGGGGAGCATCAGCCGACACAGGCAGAGCAGTGGCCAGTAAGGAGAAGGGTGTCGAGGCATGACCAAGGAGGCAGATATGGCGGATTATAAGGGATTATGCTTCAAGTGCGACGAAAATTTTTCTCCGGAGCACCGTTATGGCAATTGTATCTTGCAGATATTGATAGTGAATAAGGAGGAGGATGGAGATGGTGTGGTATTGTTGAAGGCTAGCGAGGAGGATCAAGAGCACCTGCACGTGGAATAGCCCATCCACGCATTTCACGCACCACCTTGAGGACAAGGTGGTTCTTCGGGGACGGAGTAATGATTCGTTCTGGAACTTGTTGGGGGCATTTTAGGAAGTTTCAGCTTTAGGGGGGTTTTCGTAAATTCTGCAAATATGTATTTTTTCTTTTATTTATAGCTAGGTCCGGCTAGGGAGAGGGGATGCTTGATTCTATTTGTGAAAACCCTAGTCCAAGGTGTCCACGGACCTCACCCCGGAGTCCTTAGGCTTTCTTCTCGAATTGAAAGCTACGAGACTGTCTCTTCTCGAATTGAGGCAAGTTATGTTGTCTATTTCAGATCAGAAAATCAATAAAAAAATCCATTTTCTTTGTTTCCCCCCAAATCCCCTCTGTTCCCCCATAAAAGTCCCACCTTTCATCCACAAAATCCATCTTACCCCATAAAAATTCTATTTTTATTCCACAAAAAGTCATAGGTTGTATCATATGTCTCTAAGTTGTTTGAAATCCCCATAGAAGAGGAGCCCATCTGCACACGCTAGGTGCTGGCTTACTTGGAAGTCATTGTGACATGCTTCGAACCATCACCCTTCTATCTAAGCATCTCTCTCTCTCTCTTGATGATGCAATTTGGGAAGACTCTCCGATGAAACATCTTGGGAGAGGGCACTTAAGTGATGATCTAATTCATTTACATTGACCTAACCCAAATCCTTAAGTTATTTACTTATATTTTACATTTAAACCCCCAATACGTTTGCTTTTACATAAAATCCTAGTAAGATTAGCTACAGATGCATACAGATATGTACATATAAATAGAGGTAAAAACATAATTAGGGAAACTGAAGAAATCAAATTTTTTTGAAGGAACTGAAACGAAGTTTCTTAAATCTGTCTGATAAATGACCTACCCATATTAGGGTAATAAAACACCATTTGAAAACCAGTTGCATTTTCACATGTTACGCTAATAAAATATCTGATAATTGGAGTATGACAGTCATAATTATTATTAATCCCTTATTACTACTGCTACTACTACTAATATCATTATTTTTGTAAAGAACAGGTTCAGTTGGTGGTGTTTATCAATAGAAAGTCTTGTTTACAAGTTAGATTTATCTTGTCTATAAATGTAAACTGATGTACCTATGTAATTAGAAGGTGCCTTGGTTAGTGATAAACAAATTTGCAGGCAAATCATTGATTACCGGTTAACATGCATTAGGGTGGTGTGTTGTTCATGTGATGCTGGCATGGTGTAAGGTTGGATTTGGATTTCTCCATCCACCCAAAACCAAAACTCATTGCGCTTCTGATTCATCATTTTTACCGACAATTTTCCCACAAAGTGAGGTACACAATCTAGATGCTGACACCCCACCCAAAATTTCCTAGGACTTGCTTCAGGTTCATGACTGAACATGATAGTTTTGTTTCAGACTTGAACATTTATCTAGCATTAATTTAAACTTAAAATTTATTTAAATAATAAATAGCATAGTTGCATCCTCAAAGAGATTAAGGTTGATGAGTCTTCTGGAATTGGATCTGTATAAACCCTCAAATTTTAACAGTTTCTATTCCATATTTGAGATCAAGGGAGGGTATGTTGCTCGTGCGATGTCTATCATATAAAACGACTTTGTAAAGTTGGTGGTTTTAGCATTAATCACTCTAAATTTGATGCTATAGCGTATTTTGTGTCATCCTCGTAGCCAGATGCACTGCCTGGGGAGCAGTAACTGAATTTGATTAGACTTACGACTCTTATTCCATATTTTGATGGAGTAGACCAATTTTTCTGTGTCATATTGTGAATACTAGGCATGTATCAATGGTAACGTAAGGCATTGGTCATGAACCTTCACAGATTCAAGAGTGGGATATGGCCTTTGTTTAAAATGATAATAGAGTAATAGTAATAATAATAAGATTTACGAATAATATTGCACCTGGTGATCTCACATTAAAACCACTGAACAAGAAAATTTATCTTATTTTCTCGTTGGGAAAATTTTCATGAGGCTAAAGAGAATTTGTGAAAAGCATCTTGTCATCTAATGAACCTCATATATCTTCTTGTGTCTATTCAAAGCATATACTTTTTTTGGGTAGATAAACTGTTTTGGATGATTAAGACAACCACCAGATATTGGAAGGTCCGTCAAAGATTAGCCAATTTTAGGCAGAACAATTAATCTTCTTCTGTTGTAATTTCAGGGTGAGGTTAATGCCATAAAATGGGATCCAACTGGCACATTGTTGGCTTCATGCTCTGATGATTGGACAGCAAAGGTATGAATAGATGGACAACTTAATAAACGTGCATCATTATTTTATAATATTCACTCTTAGAAACCACCGACTCATTTTGTCTCATTTTTAATTTTTTTTATTAAAAATAAAATTATGCAGTGCCCTCGGTGATAAGAACAAAGCTGCATGTTTTTGTACTTTAGTTCAGTTAACATCATGATAACAACTGCTTTTCAAGTAGACAGTACTTTGAAGTAAGATTAACCATTAAGCCTTGTTACTACTATTTGATGGCATCCTTATGAATCCATCCTATGATTAGCATTCCTGCTTGGTACCTTTTGTCAAATTCATTATTTCAATTTTTCTCATCCATATATGGTGTTCCCTTCCACTTCTCTAAACTCCTAAACAAAATCAATGACATTTTCCTGTCAAGGCATCCTTTATTGTTCATGGTTAACATTGTTGGGATATTGAGACCCACCCCAGTGGATTTTGATGATGTACACAAGTGATATGGGTACTAACATATCTATTTCAACTGCGTAGGATTAATGGATTATTTTATAGCCAGGAAGATTGAATGCATCGAAAAGCTAAAAGGACTTAGAAGCCATGTTCGGAAAGTCTATCTTTGAGCCAAGAAATGAAGCAAAAGATGGCTCAACCAAGGACTCAAGATCAAGACTAGATGGCTCAAGTCAAAGAAAGAAGGTCAAGAGCTACAGATGTGTGTATGTTATAAGTCTAGAATGTCAAAGCCAATGAATATTTATTACACACACAAAAATTCTTGAAAAATAGTTTTTAAACGTATTTTAGTATATAATATTTTAATATAATTTTATAAAATATTTCCAGATTATTTTCTAGTAGAAAAACTTGAGTATCCAGAAATAACCGACTATCAGAAACAGATAGCCGACTACTGGCAGAAGAATTTTACCCAATTTTACCCAGAACTCGCAGGTTCTTAAATAGCAGACTATCCATTTTGAATAGCCGACTATCTGGATAGATATTCGACTATCAACCAAAATAGCTGACTATCTCGGTCAACTCAGCATTTTTGGAAACTTGATTTTGAATTTTGCTAGCCGTTAACTAGCTGTTTGCAGAGATTTTTTGAGCCGATTTTGTGCTATTCTTTGCTCTATAAATAGCCAAGCCTTCAGAGGTTTTTATATATCAATATTCTTCAAATTATAATTATTCTATAGCTCGAAATTCTCAAGCTCTCAAGTTTCTTTCAAAAATCTTTTTAGGCCATTGTTCTAATTTTCTTGTGCCAAAATTCTTTACTGATTTTTTAATCTTCTTAACCATACTCAAACTTGGTTTGAACTCCAAAGCTTGTAGCTTTTTTATATTGAGATTCAAACTTCAAGTTTTCATTTTTTATATTTGTGCTCTTCACTTATATTCTTTCAAAGATCACGTCTTCATTATTGATCTCTAAAGCCCAAGTGCACATATTTTAGAGAATCAATTTCAAGTTATTTCCTTTGATCAATTTTGTGCTTATTTATATCTTTTAAATTTGATCGAAAGGATTGTCGATTTCTCTTAGCCACAATATTCACATATATGTTTATTGGCTATATAAATCTTATGCTATCAACTATTCTATATTTTTTGAAGTCTTTGAAGAAGACTTGAAAGTTGTAATTTCGGCGTGAAGGGAAGGTGTTGTGTTGTACTTCGGAAATTCCTAGTTGGGTTGTAACTAGTTGGAAAATTTTAGCAAGTCGAGTTAGGTGGTTGGACGAAGTCTTCTTTGTTATATTGAGGCAAGGTTGCTCTCAGGTTGAGAGAAAGTGGATTGGTTGCTGGACGTAGGCCAATGTTGGTCTGAACCAGGGTAAAGATGTTGTCTCTTTAATCTTTGCTTGTAATATTTAATTTACGTTGTGCTCATTACATTCATTTCATTACAAGCTTGTTATTATTTGTGTTGATGTACAAATTGAGGTAACTCTCATTTGAGACTTGGGCAACAAAAAGAAGGGTTTTATTGTAACAAAGAATTTTATAATTTTGTTTACAACCATATTCAACCCCCCTTCTAGTGTTGTCTGTCATCCACAGGATGCCACACGTGGTATTAAAACAAGTTTAAAAGCGATGGCATCAACGTCACACAATTCAGAGGGATTCAACACAATGCGACCACTATTGTTCAACGGAACCAACTACGCTAGCTGGAAGATCCGAATGAGGACGCATCTATAATCCTTAGACATTGATGCATGGACGATCACAAAAAACAAATACACACCACCTGCAGAAACAGAAACTGACAAATGATCAGCCGATGGAAAGAAAACCGGTAATATAAACGCCAACGCAATGAATGAATTATTTTGTGTTGTTACAGGTGCCGAGTTCAACCGAGTGTCTCATGTGAGATTGCACACCAAATCTGGCACACTCTTGAGGTAAGTCACGAGGGAACAGAAAAGGTAAAAGAATCAAGAATAAATATGTTAAATTCCAAATTTGAAAGTTTTAAGATGGAAGGAGATAGTATTAGCGAAGTTAATACTCGTTTTACTAACATCACTAATGAGCTTGCAAGGTTAGGAAAGAAAATTTCTGAATATGAACAAGTGATGAAAATAGTACGCTCGCTAATATCGGAATGGAAGGAAAAGACCACCGCTATCCGAGAAGCACATAATATGAAGACGATCACGTTGGAAGAGCTAACACAAAATCTTATGGCTTATGAGATAGAGCTAGAAGAAGACAAGAAGATTGAAGAAAAGCCAAAGAAGAAAAATTTGGCGTTCAGAGTAAATGAAAAGAGCTTCGAGTCACACTACTCCGATATGCTCCGAGTCAGACTACTCCGATAGAGACGAGAGGGAGATTGCAATGATTTCGAGGAACTTAAAGAAATTCCTCCAAAGTAAGTACGCTAAAAGAAAATTCCGTTTAACTGACGAAATTATCTATTTTGGATGTAATAAACCGGGACATGCGTTCGGAGAGACTGCCCATTGGAAAAGAACCGCGATCAAGGAAAAGACAAGGAGAAAGAGAGAGAAAGAAAGCATGATAAGTCACAAAGAAAAGAAGTTCAGAAAGCCAAAGAAAAAGGCATTTGCGGCCTTCGACCAAAGTGATGTCTCGAGTTCCGACGAATTGTCAACATAATTCGACGAAGAAGAAGAAAGGCAAGAACGAGCGCACATGTGTTTCATGGCGTCAACCTCCTCGAAGGTTCATCAAGATTTGGATTCCCAAAAAATGGCACGAACAAGATGAAGGACATGTATGAACGATTATGAACGATTTTATGCAAAATGTTCATTCCAATAAAAACTACGCATATGTGCATGACGGAAGTACTAAACCATAACGGGTTTGGTTTCCACGAAAATGATATATGTATTATGTCTAATCCCTCGGACCCTAATGAAAAGGGTACCAAATTTTTTAGGTTTACTTTCAGGTACCAACAACTAAAGGGATTAGTAAAGAACACTTCTCTCGGAGATACATCGCTTAAATGTATCGAAGAGGAGCAAAAGAAGCTAAAAATCCATAAGAACGATATTTAAAATATCATAAATTGTTTGGATATGTTCTAAATTACATTTTTATGTATTAGAACATAATTATTTAGAAATATTAGAAATTGTTTTGAATTGATTTGGACAAATTTTGATCCTCAAATCACTTTCATTCTCAATGCTTATGCCTAAATGCTTTAAAGTTTGAAATTCATGTTATACTTAATACCATTTATGCATTTAGATTACATTTTCTCTCTCTCGTGTCACATATGCTAATCTTAATGCACATCTTGGGATGATATGAATATCTTGAGATTAAATTTTTTTTGAAAACCATGACGATCATGCAAGGATATTGGGACATGATTATATAACATACTATGAATGATTGGGACATGCTTACACTTATTGAATATATTAACATGCATGCTATGTTGCACATATTTTTGTACACGATGTGTCATGAATATTCTTTCCCACACGTGGTGTAATGAATATTTGCTTTTACACTTGGTACCATTTTTAACACTTACTGTCAACAATATTTTTACTTGGATTATGTTTCTTGACACGTTCTTTTTGATGTGACAAAGGGGGAGAAAAATGTTGAGTATTGGACTCTCTACACCTTGATTTTGATGATGATCAAACACAAATCATTGTGATTAACTCATGTGTTTGCAGTTAGCTAAAAAGTCACCAATTAGATTCAAGAAGATCAAACGTGACTACACGTATTGATTCAAGTGGAGGACTTGGTAGATCAACAAAGGTGAAGCATTGGCTTGAAGAACTCAAAGGCTACCTCAAACCTCAAGCCAATGGCATGAACAAATGAATGGAGATTCAATCCAAAGAGAAGATAGGAATGAATGATTCAAAAGCTTCAAAGAACACCTTGAGGATCAAAGACTTTGTGCTTGGAGTCATCAAGACATACAACTAAAAGACTCAAGACCATGAAGAATGATGGAGATCGTCGCCAAATTACTTTGTACATCTCAAGCGACGTCCCAAGACTTCCTCAGAACGCGTGATCGTTGTACCTGGAGCTTCGTTGAAGCTTAAGGAGTATTATTGAAGTCGAGGGATTCAGATTCTCCATGTTGAAGCTTTGAAGACGGTTCGTCATGTTATTTATATTGTCTTCTAGCTTCATCTCATAGAATGTTAAGCCTTGAGTAGTACTTGCCTAGAAATCTTCATAACTATCATATCTAATCTCTAGGATTGCCTTAGAAGCCATTAGAAAGTTTCCCGTAGCTAATCGCTTCTTTTCATGGCTTCATATGCTTCTTAGTTGGTTCAAGTAGAAGAACCAACCGACTAGATGACGATCTAGTCGGTTGGAAATCCTTCTTGAACCGACTAGCCATCCTTGCTAGTTTCAGTCCATTCACTGTTGATCAACTAGTCGGTCCAAGAAGGTTCACCGACCGACTAGATGACGATCTAGTCGGTTGGAAATCCTTCTCAGACCGACTAGTTATCCTAATAAATTCAAGCCTATTTGTTGACCAATTAGTCGGTCCAAGAAGGTTCACCGACCGACTAGTTGTTCAACTAGTCGGTTGGGAATCCTTCTCAGACCGACTAGTTCTAGTGAAATTCGACTTCTTTGCTGTCATCTACTTAGTTGGTCTAAGAAGGCTCACCGACCGACTAGTTGTCAAACTAGTCGGTTGATGTTTCTTCTTAGACCGACTAGTTCTTCTTCAGTATTTCACTATCTTTGCTGTCAACCTTCTAGTCGGTCCAAGAAGATTCACCGACCGACTAGTTGCAAAACTAATCGGTCAGTGATCCTTCTTAGACCGATTAAGCAGCTTCAGAAATAGATCCGTTGGGCATTTAATGCCACGATTTTTGTGACCATTTTGTCTCTTCATATATAAGTTTGTGTTGCTTCAAACCAGAGAACCAAGGCTGATATTAGAGACATTTTCACATCCAAGAGAAGAGCATTCAACTCTCATTTCTAAGCTCTATCATCTCACAAGAATCTCTCACTTACTCTTTGAGCCCTAATTCCTCAAGAGGGATTCTCATTATTTGTGAGCTACTCAAGTTAAGAGCTTGAATCCAAGTCACCAACTTCTCCCTAGCCATCTATTGCTGCTCATCTTGGTGGAGCTAGGGTTTGGTGCTAACTACTTCCTCAAAATCCATTCTTGCTCTAAATCAGTAAGTTTTTCTCAAGGCATAGGATTTTGTGGTAAGTGTTGTTTATTTCATCTTATTTGCTATTTAAGAGTTTGCTCTCGGTTTGTGAGAGTGTGCTTAGTCCCAGGTTGTGGGATTAAGGTCTTTGCGTGTTCCTGGGTTGTGGGATACACGGACATCGATTGTAGGTCGATTGCACTTGTGGGGTTTCCGCAAGTGGGCTAAAGGAAAGCTCTAGCGGTTTTACTAGAGTATCCGGAGGGGATCCGTGTGTTCCTGGATTAGGGCACCGGGAACAAGTCGGGGAGACTTGGGTGGCACCGAACCGGGGTACATTGCATGTTTGCTTTGTATTGTTCCTTGTGTTGATCATTTCTTTCATTCCGCATTTGTTGGTTAATTATAGTTCTATTTGGCGTAAATTCCTTATAATTCTATAAAACACTATTCACCCACACTCTAGTGTTTATTCCTCATAGCACAGGGTCACTACAATTGGTATCAGAGCGAGGTAATAGCTATGGCAACCAACAACAACACACGAAGGCCTATTCCACCATTTCTCTTTGGACCCAACTATCAAATTTGGTGTGTAAAGATGAAGGCTTATATTCAATCCATTGACGATGATTATTGGAAGCTTGTGGAGAAGCCCCTTCGTGCACCTACCACTTCCGAACATGAATGGACAAGTGAGCAAAAAGAATTGGTGGAGAAACATGTAGAGGTAATGGATATCTTGCTTGATTATTTAACTTATGACATTCTTATGCGTGTGTCCAAGGCAACAACGGCATATCAAATATGGCACATGCTAGCGGAGCAAGAAGAGTCCACCTCGGAGTGTTCTTCCTCCAATGATGAAAGGGATTCATTCATGGGTTTGATGGCACGAGAGGTGCCACTATGGGTGACTCTAGGGACGAATCAAGCGATTCAAGTGGAAGTGATAGCGACAATGAAGAGGTAACAATGGAAGATCTTGGAATTGCATTTAGACAATTATTTGATAAACATCAAAAAGCTTATACAGAAATATTGTGTTGCTAAAAATAAGATTGCTAGTCTCACTAACACATCTACTTGTAGCACCTCAAACAATGACACCATTAATGAGACACTCGCCATTGAGAAATCAAGTTTGCTTACTCAAAATTGCATGTTGAGAAAAGAGGTGGAGTCCCTCAAATCTCAACTTGATCGTGTTTCCATTGTGGATAGTAACGATCTTGAGATTGAAAATCTTCAATCTCAAAACATTAGTTTGTGCATTGAGAATGAGGATCTCAAATCCCAAGTGCACGAGCTCACCACACATGCATCCACCTTGAATGCCACTATTTCTTCAATTTCGAAGAAATATGAGCTCATGTCCTCCATTGTTGAGAGATTCAATAAGGGAAAGGACAATTTGGATGATTTGCTAAAGAATCAACTACCGGCAAACCATCGTGTTGGCCTTGGTTATTCTAAGGCAAGTGCATCCAATGCACGCACCTCCTATAGTGAAGTAACTATAGATTTTGTGAGGCCATCCTCCGGTGCATCTACGAGTGGTGTCTATAACAACTTGTGTAGTTCTACTACTAAGGAAACCACCACTCCTATTCCTCCCTCCTTTGCAAAGAAACCCACCAAGGGTGGATATCAAAGGAAGTGACATGCATTCATGTACACCAATACACATAGGAATGCCTCCACTCCTCACGTTCCTACAAATGATGGTTTTTATGTTTCACACCCACGAGCACGTGCAAACACTCATTTGAGACACTCTCATGCACGTACTCATGCTCATGCACCTTCACATGCTTATGATCACACATCACATCCACATATACATGCGTATTCTCATGATCATCCTCATGCATACGCACCTCATATTCATCCACGTATGTATGCAACACCACACCATGGACCATATACCCATCATCATGCTTTTGCACAACACAATGTTCCATACACATTTCCTCATGCTCTTGCTAGATCTCATGTTCCTAGGCCACATGCACCACGTAGAGATCAACCTTTTGTGCATGCAACCACTAGGAAGAGGATACCCAAATCATACACTATTTGGGGGCCTAAGAACACTAGTAATCATGCTAAGGATATGTATGTGCAATCTTATATTCATGATATTATTTTGAATGATGACTATGTTGGGAAATCACGGTCCTCTTGGACTTGGCTTCCAAAGGGCTAGTTTCGTTAACCCAACTTGCTTGGTACCATAAGCTTATATTCATTTTATGGGTACCAAAGCATTTGTGTTAAGAATTGCTTTACTCTTTTGTTTGCATTTTGGTCTTAGATGCTCATGTTTGTTAGAAACGTAAATTCATATTGAATTTGATTTCCATTGCATGTTTATTAGTAAATCATTGTGTTTATGATTTTCATGTCTAAAATATTTAATATTTTTATGCAACACATGCTTTGGTTCATATTTATGTTTTGTTGCATGTGATGCATGTCATGATTTTGGATTAATATACATATTTACTTTTGGTACATTTGGTACATGCATGTATATGGTTATATATTTATCTAGTAACATGATTACATGTTTCATTAATATTGTGTATGATTACATTAGGATATGAGTTACAATAATTTGAATTTAGTTTGTTAAATTTGTTGCCTAACCCATAGGATCCAAAAAGGTTTTTGGTTACCAAAATTATGTTTTCTAGGTTCAATCCACATTGGGATACCAACCCTACCAACTCCTTGATTTGCAAAGATTTTCATTCAAATGGAGTTGATGGTGCTTAAGTGATGCACCAAAGTAGGGGGAGCTTAATGTAGTAAGTATATTCTTACATTTGGTATCCATGTGTGTTGGATGCATGTAGATGTCACTTTGTGTGTAAGACTATCTCATGCATATCCTATGTTTGCATATTGTGTGTCTTGTATGTCATTCATGTCTATGTATTTCACGTGTGTCAAATTCTTGACTAATGTGCATTGTGTATTCATAATCATTACTCATATGTTTATTCAAGGATTACTTATAATATGTGACTTAAAAATTTTCATGTCAGAATTAATGCCCATTTGCATGTTTCACACACGGGACACACTTATATTTATGTTCCACTTCACAAGCGTGCATCCCAACTTCCTACTCATGCCACTACACAACCTCTGCTTAAGAATCCCAAATCACTATCTTTTGGATTCCTAAGAATGTTTCTAGGCATGATATGAACACACATATAGAATCGTATATTAGGATTGACATATTCTCATGTGACTATATAAAAATCAAACTTAGTCTTTATTGATTTCCACCTTGCTTACTCACTCATATTGCACTTCATTGCTTGGGTACCATGCTTGTATGATTACTTTTTGTACCCATATATATATGTGTGAGTTCGTCCACTACTCCCAAGTTTGCATAGTTTGTATGATTGTGTGAGAGTATGACAGTTTTGATTGCTATCATGTTATGCTCATCTATATGTCATTGCATTTCATTCATATTATGTGTGTGCATATAGATTAGTTGATTTCTCTAACCCTTGGTGATTTATTATCAATTTGCACCTTCCTATCTTGTTGATATGCCAAAGGAAAGAGAAATTTGGTTATGAAAATTAATACTTTATGCTTTTCATGCACACTCTTTGTGGTATTACTTTTCATGCCTTCCTTCAATATGTGTTGTGCCGTGAATGTTATTTTGTGCACATATGCATATTAAACGAGGAATCTTTCTTGCACACACTATTGTATTAGATGTGTGTATTCATAATGATGATTGCGTGTATAATATATTGTGATTAAATCATATGCATAGGAATTATTAGTCTAGGTGTATCTAACTTCTAATGATTGAGAATTGTTAATTCCTGATATGTATGATTTTCATTTTCATAATAACTCTTATTAATGCATGTCATGCATTTCTATTGATGAGTGTTATTTACAATTGGTAAATGATTGGTTATTGGACTACTTGATTTTGTTCCTTAACCTATTGGATCCAAAAAGTTTTTGGATACCACCAATTGTTGAATTGTCAGATTGTTGTGCAAGATGCCTACTCTACACACTCCTTGGTTTACAAATGATGGATCAATTCAAAGGAAAGGATGGTGCATTGGAGATGCACACATATAGGGAGAGCTAAATGGTTGTAAGTATGTGTTTGGTACAATTGGTATTTTAATATATTGGTTTTGACTGCCATGTTTACAATTGGTATTTTAATATATTCGATTTTTGTAATATAACATACTTCTTCATTAGCTCATTCTTGTCACACTCTCATGAAGATTGTTTATGTGACTACCTTGTTCATGTATATCATATGTCTTATTACGACTCATGTACCATGGTAGCTATAACATTCATATAATGAATTGGATAGTTGCTTATTGATGTTCATATCTTTTTCATGTCATGAATAAGATTAATGATTTAGGATCTTTATGCATATTTGTTCATTGTATCACCACACATCTCTTACTTTTCTTATAGTTTGTATGATTATCTTTATGAGACGTATTGATATGATTTGGGGTGATCAATGTATGTTACTTGTCGTTTTAATTACTTCATGACTGATGTTTAGCTATAATTTTATTCAAGAGATCTTTCATGTCTATAGCTAAATCTTTCATGTATGATATTTTCACAAGTGACATAACACTCATTCATATTAGTTAGTGATCTTCAATCTATATTTCTCACTATGTCATCTCTCATCTCATGCTCATATTTTATGCTATTTTATGAGATGTTAGAGATAACTTGTGCTATACACGATCATATAAGCTTTATATTGTGTTTGATGATATGTATATTCTGTCATAGATATTCTTCCATGAATATATCTTGATGCACTATGACTTCTTTGATGCTACCTTCGATTATATTGTGCTTACACAAGTTTCTTTATTCTATTCGCACAATTGGTATGCATGCATGCGATGTTCATGATAACTTTATTCGTTTATGTCCTACCTTGTGCCTTTGAACGTAGACTATCTTCATGCCTTTGCTCAAAAGATGTTTTGTCACATTATGCCTCATGTTGAATCCTTTGTGATAATTGAGCTAGGATGAGATCATGTCTCTATTTGTTCACTTGGTTTCCTTCTCAAGTGATGTCATGATCTTGACATTATTTGCCTGCTTTGCACACTGTGTTAGACTATTTATATTGGATATCATCTTTACATGCTCTTGCTTGATGCTAGTTTTGAGCTTGTGATATAGTGCTTATCTTCCTTATGCTCATGACATTCCATGCTTATCATTGACTCATTATGTGAGTATCTATTCTGGAATGCATGCTAGTACTATGGTTCTTTTGAACATTGTTTCAATTAGTATCCTAGTGTGCATACGTTTTATGATGTTTCTATCTTTATTTGGCATAACACTTTTGCATGATATAGATATTTGTGTATGCCCACATCGCACACTTCACTTAGATTTGGTATGCTTACTTTTGGAGATGCTTTGTGGAGTTCAGCAGATGCCATTAGAATTTATTTTGAGTTATTATTTCATAACATAACTTTGTACACCTGGTTAAAAATTTCCATAGTCATGTTTGTTGCATTTTTTATGCTTGACTTAGATCTCAGTTTATTGATATTATTTGTTGATCTATGTTATTGTGATGATTTTGATTCCACCATTATGTATTAATCATGTTCATGTCATATGTCATGCCCTTGCTCAAGGACAGTCTATCACATTATGCTTAATGTTATAAATTTTGTGATAATTGAGTTTGTTTGTGTATTTGACACTATTTGATCACTTGTTTTTCTTTCATAAGTGATGTCATGATTTTTGCATTGTTATCCGTATTCTTTATTATATTTATAGCTAGTAGCTACTACTAATTATGCTATTGTCACTTTTCTAACACTGCTCACACTACTCTTTACAATTAGTATCTATTGTAATCTTTTATCACATATACTTATTGCTTATCTTCTTGTGATAATTGAGGGTAGTTGAGTTGTTGGATATTTGCTCTTGCAATTGATATCTTTATTTTGATATCTTGTTTTAAATTGGTAGCTTATCTAGTTTACATTAGATATACATTTTAGTTTTCCACTCTATTTTTGCTTTTGTTGTTCTATACCCCCCATGTCTTTTGGATAATGCCAAAGGGGGAGAGAAATAAACAAAGGATGTGCTTATTAAATGTTGAGTGTTAAACAATAACTTGAATCATATAGACTTTATGTATGATCGTTCATGTATATGATTCAGGGGGAGCATTGGTGATTACCTTGGTTTATATTGATTACATTATATATTGGTAATCATGCTCATGTTTATGATGTGTATCACCTATATGATTTGTATTGTGTATGCATATTATTTCTGGCCATTCATACGATATATACACAACCTCATGTGATACACACACTATTAACTGCTGAATGATGCTATTGATTATTGATATTAACTTGATTGGCATCATTGCAGGGGGAGTAAGTATATTTAATGCACAATTATTTATTTTGTTTATATTTGGTTTGTCATCATCAAAAAGGGGGAGAATGTTGAGTATTGGACTCTCCACCTTGATTTTGATGATGATCAAACACAAATCATTGTGATTAACTCATGTGTTTGCAGTTAGCTAAAAAGTCACCAATTAGATTCAAGAAGATCAAACGTGACTACACGTGTTGATTCAAGTGGAAGACTTGGTAGATCAACAAAGGTGAAGCATTGGCTTGAAGAACTCAAAGGCTACCTCAAACCTCAAGCCAATGACATGAACAAATGAATGGAGATTCAATCCAAAGAGAAGATAGGAATGGATGATTCAAAAGCTTCAAAGAACACCTTGAGGATCAAAGACTTTGTGCTTGGAGTCATTCAAAACATACAACTAAAAGACTCAAGACCATGAAGAATGATGGAGATCGTCGCCAAATTACTTTGTACATCTCAAGCGACGTCCCAAGACTTCCTCAGAACGCGTGATCGTTGTGCCTGGAGCTTCGTTGAAGCTTAAGGAGTATTATTGAAGTCGAGGGATTCAGATTCTCCATGTTGAAGCTTTGAAGACGGTTCGTCATGTTATTTATATTGTCTTCTAGCTTCATCTCATAGAATGTTAAGCCTTGAGTAGTACTTGCCTAGAAATCTTCATAACTATCATATCTTATCTCTAGGATTGCCTTAGAAGCCATTAGAAAGTGTCCCGTAGCTAATCGCTTCTTTTCATGGCTTCATATGCTTCTTAGTTGGTTCAAGTAGAAGAACCAACCGACTAGATGACGATCTAGTCGGTTGGAAATCCTTCTTGAACCGACTAGCCATCCTTGCTAGTTTTAGCCCATTCACTGTTGATCAACTAGTCGGTCCAAGAAGGTTCACCGACCGACTAGATGACGATCTAGTCGGTTGGAAATCCTTCTCAGACCGACTAGTTATCCTGATAAATTCAAGCTTATTTGTTGACCAATTAGTTAGTCCAAGAAGGTTCACCGACCGACTAGTTGTCCAACTAGTCGGTCGGGAATCCTTCTCAGACCGACTAGTTCTCCTAGTGAAATTTGACTTCTTTGTTGTCATCTACTTAGTTGGTCTAAGAAGGCTCACCGACCGACTAGTTGTCAAACTAGTCGGTTGATGTTTCTTCTTAGACCGACTAGTTCTTCTTCAGTATTTCACTATCTTTGCTGTCAACCTTCTAGTCGGTTCAAGAAGGTTTACCGACCGACTAGTTGCAAAACTAATCGGTCAGTGATCCTTCTTAAACCGATTAAGCAGCTTCAGAAATAGATCCGTTGGGCATTTAATGCCACGATTTTTGTGACCGTTTTGTCTCTTCCTATATAAGTTTGTGTTGCTTCAAACCAGAGAACCAAGGCTGATATTAGAGACATTTTCACATCCAAGAGAAGAGCATTCAACTCTCATTTCTAAGCTCTATCATCTCACAAGAATCTCTCCCTTACTCTTTGAGCCCTAATTCCTCAAGAGGGATTCTCATTATTTGTGAGCTACTCAAGCTAAGAGCTTGAATCCAAGTCACCAACTTCTCCCTAGCCATCTATTGCTGCTCATCTTGGTGGAGCTAGGGTTTGGTGCTAACTACTTACTCAAAATCCATTCTTGCCCTAAATCAGTAAGTTTTTCTCAAGGCATAGGATTCTGTGGTAAGTGTTGTTTATTTCATCTTATTTGCTATTTAAGAGTTTGCTCTCGGTTTGTGAGAGTGTGCTTAGTCCCAGGTTGTGGGATTAAGGTCTTTGCGTGTTCCCGGGTTGTGGGATACACGGATATTGATTGTAGGTCGATTGCACTTGTGGGGTTTCCGCAAGTGGGCTAAAGGAAAGCTCTAGTGGTTTTACTAGAGTATTCGGAGGGGATCCGGGTGTTGCTGGATTAGGGCACCGGGAACAAGTCGGGGAGACTTGGGTGGCACCGAACCAGGGTACATTGCATTGTTCCTTGTGTTGATCATTTCTTTCATTCCGCATTTGTTGGTTAATTAGGGTTTTATTTGGCGTAAATTCCTTATAATTCTATAGAACACTATTCACCCCCTCTAGTGTTTATTCCTCATAGTATAGGGTCACTACAAAAAATACAATGCATATAAAATATTGTTTATTTCATATTAAAATGATATTGTTTCACACTTGAAAAAGAAATATAATATGAATCATATGTATTTCTGCTTATTGCTAATCAGTCTTGATGCAATGTGAGTAACTTCTTCATAGAAATCATGTATCTCTGCAGGAGAAGCGTAAGTTATTTTTTTGTCATATTATATTTTTAATATTTTATATTATTTGTTGTCATAAAAAAGAGGGAGAGTGTTGGGATATTAAGACCTACCACTGTGGATTTTGATGTTGTACACAAGTAATATGTGTACTAACATATTTATTTCAAGTGTGTAGGATTAATGGATTATTTTATAGCCATGAAGATCGAATGCATCGAAAAGCTAAAAAGGACTTAGAAGCCATGTTCGGAAAGTTTATCTTCGAGCCAAGAAATGAAGCAAAAGATGGCTCAACCAAGGACTCGAGATCAAGACTAGATGACTCAAGTCAAATAAAGAAGATTAAGAGCTAGAGATGTGTGTATGTCTACGTTATAAGTTTAGAATGTCAAAGACAATGAATATTTATTTCACACAAAAACTCTTGAAAAAAATAGTTTTAAATTTATTTTAATATATAACATTTTAATATAATATTTATAAAATATTTTCAAAGTATTTTCTAGTAGAAAAACTTGAGTATCCAGAAATAGCCGATTATTATAAACAGATAGTCGACTACTGGCAGGAGAATTTTATCCAGAACTCTCGGGGTTTTAAATAGCCGTCTATCCATTTTGAATAGCCAACTATCTGGGTAGATATCAGCTATCAAAGTAGCCGACTATCCATTTTGAATTTTATCCAGAACTCTCGGGGTTTTAAATAGCCGTCTATCCATTTTGAATAGCCAACTATCTGGGTAGATAGCTGACTATCGACCAAAGTAGCCGACTATCTTGGTCAACTCTAAGCATTTTTGGAAACTTGATTTTGAATTTTGCTAGCCGTTAACTAGCCGTTTGACGAGATTTTTAGAGCCGAGTTTGTGCTATTCTTTACTCTATAAATAGCCAAGCCTTCAGAGGTTTTTATATATCAATATTCTTCAAATTATAATTATTTTATAGCTCAAAATTCTCAAGCTCTCAAGTTTTTTCAAAAATCTTTTTAGGCCATTGTTCTAATTTTCTTGTGCTAAATTTTTTTAATCTTCTTGGCCTTACTCAAACTTGGTTTGATCTCCAAAGTTTATAGCTTTTTTATTGAGATTCAAACTTCTTTTCATTGTTTTATCTTTGTGCTCTTCACTTGTATTCTTTCAAACATCAAGTCTTGATTATTGATCTCTAAAGCCCAAGTGCACATATTTTAGAGAATCAATTTTAAGTTATTTCCTTTGATCAATTTGTGCTTATTTATATCTTTTAAATTTGATCAAAAGGATTGTCGATTTCTCTTAGCCATTCACACACACACACATATTGGCTATAGGAATCTTGTGCAATCAACTCTTTTATATTTTTGTAAAGTTTTTGAAGAAGACTTGAAAGTTGTAATTCCCACGTGAATGGAAGGTGTTGTGTTGTACTTTGGAAATCCCTAGTTGGGTTGTAACTAGGTGTTGGAAATTCCGAACAAGTGGAGCTAGGTGGTTGTACGAAGTTCTCTTCGTTATGTTGAGGCAAGGTTGCTCTCAGGTTGAGAGCTAGTGGATTGGTTGCTGGACATTAGGCTAAGGTTGGGTCGAAACAGGATAAAAGCTGTCGAGTTTGTGTTGTGCCTGATTTTCTCTCTTTAATCTTTCCTTGTAACGTTTAATCTCCGCTATGCTCATTACATTCATTTCATTACAAGCTTATTATTATTTGTGTTGATTAAGTACAAATTGAGGTAACTCTCATTTGAAACTTAGGCAATATAAAATAAGGGTTTTATTGTAACGAAGAATTTTTTAATTTTGTTGACAACCCTATTCAATCCCCCTTCTAGTGTTGTGCCATTCACATGATTCCACAAACATGCCACAAACATTGTAACACATGGTCTTTACAATCTCCATCTGCCATCTTATCTTTCTTAATTGTAACTCATATGACCCCCACCATTCTTTTATTGCATGGCCCGGATATCTCCATCATCGTCTCAGCTCATTTCCTAGTGGAATGTAGATCTATCCTTGTAAGAGTGCAACATTGTCTCAATATTTAACGTGACCCAGGCCACACCCGTCACTTTCCACAAACTCTAAATGGCATGATTTGATACAGTCAGTTTTGTTCTACTAAGTTTTCCCTTCATTGATCTTCCTTGTTTTTGCTGTCACTGTAGACACTGTCGTTTGTTTTACTATTTAGACCATTTGTTTTCCTGGACATCTCACAGTTAATTTTAGAATTTACTCACTTGCCTGGTCAACTTCTACCATATCATCTTCTTGTCCATGCTGTCAAACCTTGTAATTTTCTTCTTAAACAGATCTGGAGTCTAAAGCAGGATAAATGTTTGCATGACTTCAAGGAGCACCAAAAGGTTCGTGATCTTTGACTAACACCTTCCTGTAGTTCTTCAACTTTGGTGAACATCTTTCAATTTTATTTTGTTTATTTAAATTTTTGCTCCCCCTTTTGATATCTGTATCAGGAGATATATACTATTAGATGGAGCCCCACTGGCCCTGGGACAAACAATCCTAATCAGCAACTACTATTGGCGAGGTATATATTTTACATGTTATGCCGTCACTGACTTATTTTGTGTGCTCAGAAGGATTTTATATTGTCAAATAGTTTCACTGTATAGATTCTTTATTTACCTTTTTGGCAGTACTAAGAGATATTGTTTATTTTCGTTTTGGGTTAAACTCAGTGCGTCCTTTGACTCTTCAATCAAGCTATGGGATGTTGAACTGGGAAGACTTGTCTACAGCCTTAGTGGTCACAGGTACTGAAATTGCACCTAAGTATATCATTATTTGTTTTGTTATGGAATACGTTTTCCAAGTTTATTTCAAATTCCCTCCGTCGATGTGTCTTCCAGCTGTAAAGATGACAAGTTCCACTTATGGTAATGGAAATTAGTGGGGGTTGTATGCTCAGAAAAAAGAATTATGCCATGTTTGTTTAAAAATGCGCTAATGTATAAATGAGCGAAGTGTTTGTAAAGGTGCAAATGAGGTGCCCCTTAATAAGTTGAGGTAAACCCGGGCCACGCGGCATCTGCGTCAACACTGGGCGCCAATTGAGGGGTGTGTGTGAGGTGCAAACGAGGCATGTGCAGTGTGCCTCGTTTTGTGCCTTCCACATGAACATGCATGCAGATCATATGAGAGCCAAAAATTGGGTCTTCTTTTTGAGCTGGTTTGAAAATTATGGTTAGATAAACCTATGATTTGTAGGCACATACACACTAGTGGCATACTTCGACACAGCCATGGTATCCGACATGGCAATCCCCAACTCCCCCCCCCCCCCCCCCCAAAAAAAAAAAAAAGAGAGAGAGAGACGGGTGAACAGTTGTGTTTTTTCTACAAATGCAAGTACTTAACCCTATGAGTGTTGGTGATGTGATCCGGACGCACCAAATGAGGGGGAGATGGCTCAAGGGAGTTGTGGCAAATCAATGGGCTGATCCAAGGGTGTTTTAGTTGACAATTTGGTAATTTCTGTAATTCTAAAAAAACAAGGGTAAATTTTGAATGACGGCTAGGATTAGGGGATGTATGTTGATTATTGTGAAAAAACCCTTCTAGAAGTTGATTAGAACCTTTGTCCTTAAAGATTTATGCTTTGATCTCGAATTTAAAGTTAGGAGAGCGACCTCCTCTTGAATCGAGGTCACATATCTTGTTACCTTTATTTGAAAAGCAATATAAATCACATCTTTTCCCCAAATCTTCTAAAAAAATCTTATTATTATCATTACTTCTCTTGCGGCTCACATCAAATTGGTATCAAAGCACCAATCTGGGCATCAATGGAGGCGGCGATAACGAAAAAGAGTGAAGCTTTGGAGGAGAAATTCGATGCCGAAGTGGAAGTATTTGAAGAAAATCGGCGGAGAAGATTAGATCGATAGTGGCATCAATCGGATCCGAAGTGAAGGCTTCGAAAGCGAGGGTGAATGCGTCGTTGGAAGCCCTCATGCAAGCAAATCAACAGATCTTGAAACAAATCGCGGTGTTGTCGAATGCAAATGATTCAGATCTGAACAGAGATGAGGACAACCGTGCAGATCCGATCCAAAAGAGGCGATTTTTGGCGAAGAATGAAGAAGTCAGAGAAGGGCTTCTAACTGAGGCGAAGGATGATCCCGAAGAAGTGGAAGACCTTACATGGTGTGGGAGCCCATCCACCCTTGTCGGTACCCTGCGACACTTGGAAGGCCCCATCCAGTACATGCGAGCCCTTGCGGGATCCAGTCCGGCCAAGAGAAGAACAATAAGCTTCCACCAGACAGCAGGCTCAAGTGTCTCACAGATGGAGAGATCCAGGATAGGCGCACCCAGGGTTTATGCTTGCGATGCGACGATGGGTTCGGGCTTGGACATCATTGACGGTATCATGCTCTCCATATGTTGACCGTTGAGGATGAAGAAGGCAAGGCGGTTGAGGAAGAGCCGGTAGGGGACGAGCACACCCAGTTAGAGTAGCATGCCTCATGAATTTCATGACACCACCTTGAGGATAAGGTGGTTCTTTGGTGTCAAAGTGATGATGCGATCTTGACGCACCAATGGAGGAGAGGGCTCAAGGGAGTTGCGGCAAAGGGGCTGATTGGGGCTAATCCAGAGACGTTTTGGTTATTTTGGGGTTTAGGGATAGTTTGGTAATTTCTATAATTCTGAAAAAACATGGATAAATATTGAATGACGGCTAGGGTTAGGGGATTTATGTTGATTGGTGTAAAAAAAACCCTTTTAGGAGTTGATTAGAACCCTAGTCCTTCAAGATTTAAGCTTTGATCTCGAATTTAAAGCTAGAAGAGTGGCATCCTCTCGAATCGAGGCCACATATCTTGTTATCTTTATTCGAAAATTAATAAAAATCCCACATTTCCCCCAAATCTTCTAAAAACCCCTATATTTTTTATTTCTCTTGTGGATCCCAACTGGTCGATGAACCAGTATGAGCTTTGGACAAAAGGGGGAAAAATAAAGGGGGTTCTTTTGTTTTGTTTTGTTTTGTTTTTTTGTTTGTTTTGTTTTTTGTTTTTTGTTTTTTTTTTTTTTTTTTTTTTGGGGGGGGGGGGTTGGGGGTGGTGGTTGTCTAACATACCCAGAATTATAAGATATAAATACTAAGGTGAATCAATTTTCACACGTAAAGACGTCCGACATGGATGGACATGAATGTCATGTCCAACCGTGCCAGATGTGCCATTTTCTGGTTGGGGAGTGTCCGTGCATAACATATATAAAAACTTGAAAGAGAAGCGCCAAATATACAACTTGAAGGAGAAGTGTCAATTATAGATGCCTGTAATGAATAACTGCTAGTTTTTTATTTTTATATTTTGTTCAAACTTATAATATTTTAGAATACTATTTATAGACAATTCATAAGGCTTGCCTTCCTTTGATAATGCTGTCCAACACACTGCGTCACACCTTACCTTTTTGAACTCTGTTTCTAAGTTATAGGTACTAATTTTATGCGGAGTTGCTGCTAGGATGTACGCAAAATTCATTCGACATATTTCCGTTACACAAAAGGAATGTATGAGCGGGGTGTTGGTTGTTACTTCTGTGTCTTTTTTGTGACCGAGTGAGTGATGATTGTGTTGGCTTAGTAGTTTCTTTATTATTTTTCCTCCTTTCTTCTTCCTCTTCCTCTAGGGAACTGACGATTAGTTGAGACTGTTATCTATGTATTGCATGTTTTATGATGCCTAGATCATGTTGAACTTTGTCGTTCATCATGTTTGACACCATCCCGTCTGACTCTGATCAACGCTAAATGCGGAATCCTGATATTCTCGAGCAAATTGGTGCTAATTTTTATTAAGATTATGTGTCCGTGTCTGCTTTTTGCTGACATTTCTACAATAAATTGGCAGACAACCTGTGTATTCTGTTGCATTCAGTCCAAATGGACAGTTTTTGGCAAGCGGATCGTTAGATCAGTGCCTGCATATATGGTCTGTGAAAGAAGGTAAGCTTCTGAAGACGTACAGCGGGGGAGGTGGAATTTTTGAAGTTTGCTGGAACAGGGAAGGTGACAGGATAGCAGCATGTTTTTCCAACAACACTGTTTGCGTCATGGATTTCAGAATGTGAAGGGCAGTGAGCTCGCGACACCCAATGTCATACAGAAGCATGTTCCGATGACATTTTTCGTTGCATGAAACAAAAACTTGTACAGTTTATAGACGAAATCTTGACGGTGGTGTGACTTGGTATTTATGACTGAATGTCTTCGTAGTTGCAGAATATTGTTTCTTGTAAGAATTGAAGGAAAAGAGGTCAGAATTGTTCGCTTCCTTATTCCCTGTTATAAGTTTATGAATGTATTTCGTTATCTTTGGCATCTAGTTTTCAATGTTTTTTATGTTGGCTTAATCTGTCATAATGAGAGAGCGCCTAAATACCACAGTTCCTGAACATATGTGTTAGGGGTGGCCATTGGGCTGGCCCAGACCTGGCCGGGCCTTGACGGGCCGGTTGACGGGGCCCTGCTCGGGCCGGCCTGGCCCAAATTGGTTTAAAAAATAAAAATAAATAAAAACCAATTTTTTTAAATAAGCCCTAAATATCTAAAAAAATCTAAAAAAATTTAAATACATGTAAAAAATTCTACACTTAATATGTCATATATGCATATTATTAGAAATTTTAAAGATATATACTGTTATAAAACAATAATTTATTAATAGATAGTATTTTGTAAATTGTAGATAGATAAAATTTTTTTAAAAGATAAAAAATTGCAAGTAGATTAATAAAGATGTGAATACATGAAAAAAATAATATTTAAGCCCGAAATCCTCGAAGGTCCTGGGTTGAACCTTCAAAATTTTATTAATTAAAATCTTTTTTTAGGGGGGACGTAAGTCGGCCAGACTTATTCCTCATACAATGGCCAAAACAGAAAACTAATACAAATAAAAAAAATAATACATCACACATCTTGTGTCTCTTCTTCTTCGGAATATTCGGAAAAGGTCATTCTTGTCCTGCGAGCGGGGTTCAGCATGGAACCAATCCATCGCACAAACCGCAACTTCAACTATGTCTTCCTTCATTCGTGATCTCTTGTTGCTTAGAACACGACCACCTGCACTAAAAGCAGACTCCAAAGTAACGGTAGATATATGTACAACTAACAAATCACGTGTCATGATGGAAAGAATGAGATAAACTGATTCATATCCTTTCCACTAGGCAAGAGGATCAAAATTCTCATCATTCATTTCTGCCTCAGAAAAGCGAAGTGGATTTGCTAAATATTTAGATAGTTCACTAGAAAAACTATCTGACTCTACTGTTTTTTGTTTCTTCTTCTCTAACATCTCTTCTTCCCTAACATCTGTCGGATCCTACTAGAAGAAATAGTAGTAGCAGGGACAGAAAAAGTATGTGAAACACTACTAGCATCATAAGAAGCAAACATGGTCTTAAGATATGTTTAACAGTAGCTACATGTTCAACATGTGGAAATCCCATGTTTTCATAGTACATTTCTAATAAACTATTGCAACATCCTCATTATAATGAGAATAAAAAAACTTTAGCTAAAGAGTAAAGAAGAGAAATAGGATGCCAATACTTAGCTAGTTTTAAGACATGTCTTTTATCATAGGCATAATAGCAACGTTAGGTTGTGTACTGTCTCTATGCTTAGATATCTGATCAGAAATGAAAACTAATTGTTCTAATTCTAAAACAGATGTTGGGTAGTAAACCCCAGATAGTTTATTTGTAGCAGTAAAAATACTTCAAAAAAAATCATGTAGATGATCTATAGTTAACCACTCTAGTTCATTAATATCATAAGCATGGTCCTGTGAAAGGTATGTAAGTGCAAATCCTGTAAGCTGCTTTCTATTCTTAATCATAAATCACAGCATTATGCAAGTTGAATTCCACCTATGTGCAACATCAAATTTAAATGCAATGTATGGTCTCTGGCTAGTACGACACAGTTGTTTGTACTGAAGTCACCTAGTGCCAGAAGTATATATATACAACATGAGATTCCTAATTTTATATTAATAAACTGAACAAGTTGTAAGTCCATCACGAACTATCAAGTTCAAGACGTGACATGGCGCACATCTTTGATGAAACAACAACTCCTCCATATTTGGGGTCAAATTTCTTTTTAATCTACTAATTGCACTATTGTTATTGGATACATTATCAAAAGTAACAGAAAAAATCTTTTTCCGAAATATTAAAATCATGAATAACAGACATTATTACATTAGAAATTACATCCCCAGTATGAGAATACTCTAACATTCTAAATCCTATAATCATCTTATTAAGCATGTAAGCATTATCTACAAAATGCGATGTAACACATAAATAGGAAGCACAACATTTTGTTGTCTAAATATCAGAGGTTAAAGCTATTTTAGATTTTACACTAGCAAAAGTTTCAATCAATTTAGCTTTCCCAGCTTGAAAAGCTGACATAGCATCTGTTCGAAGAGTGTTTCTAGGCACTCTTCTAAAGGCAGGGTTAAGGGCCACTTGATCGCCTTTCTAATTCGGGGCTTTCCCCATAACTAAATAACAATTGTCGGCATAAAACCAATCTTGCCATCTTTTTTCTCATAATCTTAGTGGAGTATAAGAAATTAGATAAAGAGGAAGAATATCCAGATAAATTTAATGTTGTCAGTTTAAGTTCTTTTTAAGTGAGATGTTATGTGTCTCTTTAGGTGTGTTGTGTCGTCAGAATGTTTGCAAGTAAAATTAGTTCTACATATTCTGCAAACTACCCGCGGGCCTTTGCCAGCGACAGTTTCAACCGTAAAGTTCTCCCAAACCGTAGATTTTTTGATCTGAATTGGGATTGTTGTGTAGCTGAAACATCAGGAATAATTGGTTGTGCAGGCGATAAGCGTGTACAGAAGATGTCTGTGCAGAAGTAGTAAAAGCAGCTATATCATTAGTGTACTTGTAACGGTCGCTTTTCGATCGTGTGTTTTTCAGCCCGTACTTTATTTTTCGTACGCGTTTTTATCGTGACCTCCCCTTGTATCCGAAACGCACGAAGTTATATAGCGTTGTGACCCTCAGAGAGAGTAGTTATTTGTGGAATTTTTGTGAACGTCATTTCACGGGTCATTCTTCCACAAATAAGCTTTTAATGAAGGGGTGTCTTAACTTTAGACTACGACGTTTGGCCTTTTTATTTTTAGTACCGTTTTTGTTAACCTAGCACGTGACCGATCATCATAGTCTCGATCCTCTCGTCGACACGGTCGTCTCGATATTTTTCTTGTATTTATCGGACACCGTTAGACTGACCCTTCACCCTAATTATCTTCAACCTATAATTAGCCTAGACTAATTCAAAATTCAAATCATAATTTAATTATCTAATCAAATCTCTAGGATATCATGTGTATCATGTTAATATTCCCTAGTCTATATGCCACACTAGTTGAACCATCTCCCTCTCATACTCTCTCTCCAATCAACCCCTAATTCCACTCCTTTTCAATCCCTCTTAGCAAATCCTCATTGTTAACGTAAGTAAGCCTAGGGTTTCTATCCCCGGCACACCCAGTCTCCATCACCTATAACTCACGCACCCTCGTCACTCCGGCCACGACCTCAAGCCAAGCCCCATCGCCAGCCACCCCTCTCCTCCCATCCTCCTCTACGGCAGCCCCAAACTACCGCACACCCTCCTCAACATAAAACTGCCGACCTGCTCCTCTATAAAACAGTCGCCCTCTCCCCATAAACTGCCGGCTCCACCAACGACAGCCCGGTCCACGGCTGGTTTCCCTTGCCGCGGCCTCCACCAACAGCAGGCCGCAACCTGATGCCGGCCATCCCCTAAACCGACTGCAACCGCACGGCCTGCCCTTCCATTTGCCGCAGCCCCCTTGAGACCCCACGGCAGCCCCCTGCCGTTCATCTTCCTCCCGCGGCCATCTTCGTGCCGTGTACGCTGCCCTCTAGTTGTCGTTGTCTTTGCCGTAGTCCGCCGTACCTTGCTCACTACCGGAATCCAACCACTGACGTCGCTATCCGACGTCAGTGTAGCTTTCGCATCGTGTTAAGGTACCCCCCGATTCGTAGGAACCCGCACACCCGCCTGTTTAACAAGATAAAAATCGTAATTTCCATTACTTTGGTTAAATAACTAATTGAAGTTAATTATTATGGGACTGTAGGTTGGATGATTGGTTTGAGCACATAGGAAGTTCTGGACCCCGTTGATCTGAGATTTGCGAACGATTATTTCCGGCAAGTGAAACTTGCACAGTTGTTGCTAAGCCATGTTTAGGCTATTCTGTGATTTTGTGTACAAGAGGCTAGGCGATGAAATGATAGTCGCCTAGACACCATGCTTGATCTAGCTTGACAACGAAGTTAGATCCGACACCCATACTTGATCTACCTTGACAACGAAGCTAGATCCGACACCCTTGTGATGTTCATGCATATCACATGTCACGTTTAATTTTGATAAACTGTACGCATTCAATAACTAATTTTATACTATCATATTGCATGTCGCATGTCATTTCACGCATTTGAATGTCTTGTCATGAATGTGTAGCGCTACAAATGAAAGAATAAGTTGCAGCGAATAGGATTCTGACTCCTATAGCATGAAAGAGGCTAGGTCAACCTTATGCCATAAAGAACACTTACTAGCTCGTGATCCAGAAGCTGAGCGCCAGTTCAGACACACGTGGAGGGGTATGGTTAAGCGATCACTCAGCGTAGAAGTGTGCCCGTACAACAACTTCAGCTGAAAGGCGTAAACCCTGTGCACAATGTGACATGCATGCTTTTCATGAAATCGTGAAATATTGTTTAGTGGTTTTTTGCTATGACGTGACATGCATGTTAACTATCATGTTCATTTTAATTGCTGCATTCATTAAATATTATGTCATATCATCATATCTTAAACTGCTCATCGCATTCATTACTTTTATGTTTCCTTGCACAAAAATCTCATCTTTTTACCTTTTGGAGATTTTTGTTGACATGCGCCCTTTTCTTTTTGGGTGTCGTAGTTAGGTTTTGAGTCTGAGGTTGTTGCTGAGGACGACCAGTTTGCTGCCGTCGAGCTGGAGGCTTCTGATAACGTTCAGTTTGAGGATACCGGAGACCAGTCCTAGTCTCAGCTGGAGGCTTCCTCTTAGTGCTTTTTGTTTTCCTAGTTGCTGCTGTTAGTTTTTCGATGCATAGCACCTTATCTATGTTCTAGTTTCGGCCATGCTTGGGGCCTTTCTTTCAGACACTTGTATTTTTCTTTTATGACTTATCTCTTGATGTTTTGAATAACGATGGGATGTTATTTTGAATGTTGGTTATTTATTGCCTACTTTCATTATTATTGTTGTTGTTTCATTGCAATGCAAGAATCTGCGAATGGATGAACACACAGACGCTTATCAGACTGAAGCTTCAGAGCTTCAAGTCTGAGCGGACCTCTTCGCGTCTCGTCTTCCATACTTAGGAAGCGGGACGTGGCAGGTTTTTGTGGTGGCCCATGCAAGTCGTTGCACCTACGAAATATCGAAACAACGATAACAATAAAACATCCATTGAAACATTCGAAACATTCGACTCATAAAATTGGAGTCTAATGTGAATGTTTTCCTTGTCTTAGATGGTAGGAAGACTTAGATAGACGTCCAAGTTTGATAGTCAGGCACCTTCGTTAAGATTTAGTCGTACTCGTCTTAGGATACCTTAGTAGTCTCTCACCCAGCTATGACCATATTAGATTTCTAGAGTTTTCCTTTGTCGTTCGATTGGGTCCATCAAATTTCGAGCCCAGCAGAACGTAAAGATCGTCGCATCCATGTAAGTTGAACCGGTGAAGCCTGAAATAGTCAGAGACCTCGAAGGCGTATTTTCAAAAGATGTTCCAGGTTTATGCTCTGGAAGAGATCGCAATCTTGATCCTCTAAGGACCATTTCCCTTAGATCTCTATTACAGTCTAGTTCATTAGAAAATCTTAGTGCTAAGTTTCTCATAATCTTTAGTCGGCCCGGTAATTAAAACCCCCTGATTTCTATCATTTTCCGAATCTTTACGCTTTCGAACTAATGACCATAGAATCCCATCGTAGCAGATTCACTAAGTTATTTCCCAGTCGTATTTACATTTTGAATATTTGATTCACTTTCTTGCTTTCGATTCACGTGATTCCTTCATGTCGTTCATCATCAATCGTTGAATCTTCCCCATTACTATCCCGATCCTTCGAAAAGTATTTTCAATATTATTTTTTTGAATTCCTCCCTCAGTTTAAATTCTTTGAAAACATTTAGCATGAGCTTAGACTTCCTACCCTTCAGTTGACTTAAATTCATTATTTGAATTTCGAAACTTTTTCGCCAAAATCATTAAATTACTACCTTATAATATTTTCTAACCTATATCTTTCATACTCATGCGAATATCTTACTTCCTTCATATAATGACTTTTCTATAATCCAATATACCATTTCTTCTCCTACCACACACACACACACAACTCAAACTTATTTCAAACAACTTATTGTACCGACCTCTAAATATTTTTCTATGCGAAAGAGAACTCCAACTTTTCAAGTATGTCCGTTTTTATATTCTTCGTTTTTTTCTACTCCAAAGTTCTTAGTACAAATCTAGTTCCAATTGCAGAACAGTCACTCCATCTCTATACTAATTATTTTTCGTCTAATCCCTACTTCGTGTTTTAACTTATATCATCTACACGCTATTCTCCTGTATTTTATAAGGATATTTTTATATCTTTCTTTTCCTTACTTAAATATTCACAATTATATCTCTGTTTCACCTAACCAAGCTATCTCCTTATCCACGCCTCATCTGTACCCGTTCATCCTGATCTTGTTTCGTTACATTATTTGATTTCGGTTTCCATACTATTGCTTAGTCATCATACTAGTGCTTGCCGTTGCCTATGTCATGCTTAGTATAGTATGGTGAGCCCATTAATATTATTGTGATGTCGTCATGGTGCATGTATATAGGTAGAGTGTGTGGATCCGGTGTGTGAGCCCCTGCGTACCACTCATGTATGAGTGTGCTACCCTTAGTAAATTAATGATTGTCTCTTGTGTTATATTTGCATACTCAGTGTTATTCATGATATATATGAAGTTGTATGAATGATAGTATTTATAAATATATGTGTGGATAGCTATACCACTTTAGGGATGTCTGTGTATATTAGAATTAGTGTTGGAATATCTACTAGTGGTGTATGTAGTTTGAAGATACTTGTAAATACTTGAAATAGTATACCAGTAAAGTCATGTGTATGTTTGGTGTAATGGTAATAGGTGTACTTATAGTTAAGTGTGCATGCCTTTTATATGATCTATATGTTAGTACGTATGAGCATATGCTCGTACGTAGATATGTATGTCCTTAGTCATATGTAGATATATATATATATATATATATATATATATATATATACTGTATGAATATGTGTGATATACGTATGATAATAGGATTATAATTTTGTATAGTACTGATTGCCTTTACGGGATGTTGTGTGTATACATGTATACCATGAGGTATACACGATTATTGTATGTCGTAACTATGTATGGATAGGTATATATAGTAGTATACTAATTATATGTAAATTGATATGGTGTGAATATATTATATGGATGTCTATATTTTGTGTAGATATGTGGTAAGCATATAAGAATGTAGGTATGGTATACATGCAATGAGTATGCGTGTAGTAATATGTATGTGACTATACGATGTATGCATGTATAGCATAGTGTATTATGATTGTATACGTGTACTGATATTTGTAACATTATTATAGTATGTAAAGTGATTGCATTATGGGGGTGTTACTTGACTAAATATAAAGTGTGATTGATATTATTGTGTGTATATGATAGCATGTGTTTTTACATGTATAGTGTGGCGAGTAATATGATTACGTTGGTATATATATAAGAGTGGTGTGTTGGTATATGTATAAATATTGTGTTATGAATATAAAGTATTCTGGTTTGTATGGGTCTTTGAGTCTCACTCATGCTTGAGTGGGTATACTCTAAGTATATTTTTATATTTGTTTGTGGTTTGTGTATAGTGCTATGAACATAGTAATGGATGATGTGTGTATAGTGATAGGTTTGGTTGTGTATGGTTACATTACGCACATGGTTATGGGTGGCTATACTATTATATAGATATATGTGTTGGTTTTGTAGTATAGTTCTTTACGAAGGTTTTACATGTTTAAATGTATATATGCTAACTAAACTAGGTGTGTAGAATGTGCTAAGTATATAGTGCTATGAGTGGCATGTATGAATAGTATATTAGCGTGTGTGGGCGTGCACCATGAATGGGTAAGTATGTGCTTAGCTATAGGTGTTTGCGATTATGGCATGTGCGTTGTGTCTTGAATATAGTTATAGGATTGTATGTGATGTGTATATAAGATGAAGTATCTGCGTGTATTTGAATTACTATATATTTGCGTATTTATAGTATGGGTGAATGTATATTAGATATAGCAAACATGATTTAGTTTTGTATGGTGTGATTACATGTGTTGATATGTTGGTGTTGAATGTACACTAGGAGACATAAGGGAGTAGTATATTCATGTTCGTTTTGTACATAGGTAGTTATATATACGTGAAGTACTACGATTGTATTTGCTAGTGTGAAACTATTTTTATGTATGTATCTGTACCATGGTTATGCGATAAATGAGTGATAGTTATATAAGGGATGTACATGACTATATGAATGATTGAAGTACGTGTATGAATTTGACTGTCTATGATGGGTATAAGTATAGAATGTGCATATATATACATGTTTGTAGTATTAATATTTGACTACCTAGTACATATATAAGGACTTGTAGTAACTATACATGGTTTGAATTATAGTGTGATATGATTGGGGTAATTACTAGAATGGCTAGATATATTTTTAGTTAGAAAGTCTGAGGACGGACTTTGCTCTAAGGTGGGTAGGATGTAATGGTCGCTTTTTGATCGTGTGTTTTTCAGTGCGTACTTTCTTTTTCGTACACGTATTTATCGTGACTTCCCCTTGTATCCCAATCGCACGAAGTTATATATCGTTGTGACCCGCAGAGAGAGTAATTATTTGTGGAATTTTTTGTGAACGTCATTTCGCGGGTCATTCTTCCACAAATCAGCTTTTAATAAAAGGGTGTCTTAACTTTAGACTTCGATGTTTGACCTTTTTTAGTACCGTTTTCTGTTAACCTAGCACGTGATGATCATCGTAGTCTCGATCCTCTCGTCGACACAGTCATCCCGATATTTTTCTTGTATTTATCGGACACCGTTAGATTGACCCTTCACCCTAATTATCTTCAACCTATAATTAGCCTAGACTAATTCAAAATTCAAATCCTAATTTAATAATCTAATCAAATCTATAGGATATCATGCGTATCATGTTAATATTCCCTAGTCTATATGCCACACTAGTTGTACCCTCTCCCTCTCACACTCTCTCTTCAATCAACCCCTAATTCCACTCCATTTCAACCCCACTTAGCAAATCCTCATTGTTTTAAACGTAACTAAGCCTAGGGTTTTTATCCCACGCACACCCAGCCGCCATCACCTATAACTCACGCACCCTCGTCACTCCGGCCACCACCTCAGGCCAAGCCCCATCGCCGGCCATCCCTCTCCTCCCATCCTCCTCCATGGCGGCCCCAAACTGTTGCACACCCTCCTCCACATAAAACTGCTGACCTGCTCCTCCATAAAACAGCCGACCTCTCCCCATAAACTACCTGCTCCACCAAAGGCAGCCCGGTCCACGGCTGGTTTCCCTTGCCGCGGCCTCCACCAACAACAGGCCGCAACCTGCTGCTGGCCATCCCCTAGGCCGACTGCAACCGCACGGCCTGCCCTTCCATTTGCCGCAGCCCCCTTGAGACCCCATGGCAGCCCCCTGCCATTCATCTTCCTCCCGCAGCCATCTTCGCGCCGTGTACGCTGACGTCCCCTAGATTTAGCAATATATGCAATGAGATCGGGGATACCAGATTTAAATATTTATAACCGCAAGAGCACGGTGTTGTATTGTGGCTTGGAGGTCGAACTCAGGGAGGCATGTGTTGTGCTTGTTTTCAAGAAGGAACCTATTCACCCGATGGGTGAGCTAGCCCGATCAATCGGTAGGTAGTCACAGAATAGAAATACGGTGGATGTAAGACATAAAAGGAAACCTAGGACTTTGGTTTCCACCCTATCATGTGCCCTCTCTATCACGACCGACGGATAGGATTATGATTGGATTTTAGGGTTTAGTGGTGCGACGTTGCCTCTAAGAGTGATACCTAGCGTCCCATGGGCCCGATATTCCGGTCGATGCCCAGGATGATACGCTAGGACTACCCAGGTTCGGTCGGTGGGCATTCCCATATCCATTAACACCGACCGACTCCGGGAGCACTAAGCTCGCAATGATTACTCCCAACATTTCATCCTTCCGTTCCCACGCGCTAGGATTCAATGTCTACGCTAGGGGTGTGAGCTATGGCTAGGGGATCAAACGCCAGTTTTATTTCCTCTTGGCCCGACGGTCAAAGGCGGTCTTTCTCCCGCCAGTGACAATAAAACGCACCGCGTAACCATCTAAATTCCTAAACCCTATCGAAATCCTATTCCTATGGTCGTTCTAGGGAGAACCCACGAAGGGGTTTCCACCAATACCCTAGATTGGAGAACTACTCACAATTCATGGCGAAAATAGTGTCACAATCAAATTCAGCCAGTGAAATCATGATCAAACAATAGAAAAGAGTAGCTAATAGTATTAAGAACAATGTATCAAAGTTACAGAATGATCAGAACACTTACAAGATAAAATAAAATTCCAGCCGTCAAAAGTCCCAAAAGACAGAAAAACAATGGGGATCCGCGTTTTGGAAAACCTAGGTCACTATATATAGAAAATGAGACCACCCGATCGGTTGAAGCATCAACCGATCGGGTGAGTGGATTTCTGCCCAATTCTTTAATTGCTGGGATTAGTGGGCAGACGGTAGTATCATGAACTGGCTTCTCGCATATGACGCAGTATGGCTCTGATGTGACTGCCTTTGTTGCTCTGAGATCAATATTTTGTAGCTTTTGCGTCACCAATGCCTCCACTTGTGCCATCAATGCATCTTCAGGCTTCAAAGACTGCAAGCCACCTTTTGTTTGATGTGTAGACATGGACCTGTCAAATTCTAAAGGTGGCTCCCATCTTCTTGCATTCTCTGCGATGTTCTCCAAATATGCCCAAGCCTCCGTCGGGGTCTTCTCAAAGAAAGCTACATTGCACATCATCTCTACATATTGCTTCGTATTCGGCTGCAATCCATCGTAAAAGAATCCAATGGTGCGTCCCTTGTCAAAACCGTGATGTGGGCACGCCAACAGAAGCTCCTTAAATCTTTCCAAAGTTTGATCGTATGCTTCAGTTTCCTTCTGCGAAAAAGACATGATATGCCTCTTTAAAGCTTGAGTCCTGGCCAAAGAAAAGAATTTTTTTAGAAACTTAGTTTGCATGGTAAGCCAAGAAGTAATAGATCTAGGAGGCAATGCATTGAACCAATTCTTTGCCTTGTCTTTCAATGAGAATGGAAAAAGTTTAAGATAAACAACATCATTGCTAACTTTTCCATCCAACTGTGTAGAGCATGCTTCTTCAAACGTTTTAATATGCAAGTAAGGGTTTTCCCTATCCTCTCCATGGTAAGAGGGAAGGATCTGGATCACCCCAGCTTTAAGCGAAAAAGAATGAGCACCCTCAGGCAAAACAATGCATGACTCAGAAGCAACTCTAGTGGGCATATAAGTAGCACTCAATGGTAGTTCTTGTGGGTGTACAAGAGGTTGTTCGTTATTATTATTAGCCATGTTTTCAATTCTTATCAATCTGTGTGAAGTGGAGGTCCTATGCCACATAAACTAGCAAAGAGATATTTTTTTTTGTTTTCAATAATAAAACTAAGCTATAAAGTGGAAGGATCTCACCGAGTACTCCTCTGAAAAGCTGAAAATGTGGATCAAAGATACCGTTTTCCCCGGCAACGGCGCCAAAAACTTGTCTCTCTCAAAACAATGTGAGCTTTACTCCCAAGCGCAGGAGATCGTGCAAGTAGTATCTGGAGAGTCCAGAGTCGAATCCTCGGGACAAGTCGACCTGAGATAACACAAATTCAACTAATCAAATAAAATATATGGTTAAGAAAACAACCACCTTTGTGAAGGTGAAGAATAGTGTAAGGATTTTTAACAACGAAAGTGGTTCCTACAAGTATTTCGGTATCACGAAAGTTTGGTATTCAATGAGACAAGTATGCTACGGTTGTGAGTTTATTAGGAGTTTATGGTCGCTGAAATTTCACGTCTTTTAATGTCACACAACGCTTCACCCGGTCAAGGCGTGAAGGCGTCGGAAGATAAATCGATGAAAACTAGTCAAAATAGCCTTAAACGTATTACTAGCAATGTTGATCTCATTAAACAATAATCGCAGCGATAAGTTCAGATTAGAGAACACAAATTGGCTAGCCTTATCAGGGCCTAGCCATAGGGCACATCAACAATATCGACAATAAGCAAATACCCATCAAATACGTTGTAGAAATCAACAAAACTAGCAATTTGGACATGATAATAGGGCTAAAGACATGAGATTTAGCAACTACATACTCCTAACTACATCACAACCATAGCACAAAGAGATTAGCCACGCATGGTGCAATAAAAATCAGATTTGATAGCAAAATACATCGTTTAGATAGCAAAATACAAAGAAATACACCAAATACGGGGTATAAGTTCAAGAAATTATCACCAAATCTCCTCTTTAGAACCCAAAACTCTCTGAGAATAGGAAGAATAGTCTCTGGAAATTTTCAGAATTTTCTCTTGGAGAAATACGCACAGTAGCCGCTCCAAAAGTCCCAAAATACGCCAGAATTCCCCCAAAAACCCTAGGAATACGCTTATATAATAGCATTGCGGGTTTTGGAGGCTAAACGGGTTCAAATTCGCACCCAATATCACTTAAAACCCGAACCCGCCATCGCTTCAAATCTTAGCCGTCGGATCGTAGCGCGATCGAACGTGGTCGCGCCACGTAGGCGTCAAAATTCGCAACCGCCCGCTTCGCGTCGAATGATCCGCGTTCGAATCGGATTGATCTTGCACCGTCGGATGGTGATCGGGCGGCTGAGAATCAACCGCTTCTTCGCCCGTCTCCGCTTTGCGCTAGATCGTTGGATCATCATCCAACGATCGACACAGCGCCGCGTCGCCGCTTCATTGATGCCGTTGGATGCTAGATCAACGGTTCAGATTGCGCCGCGTCACCGGTTGCTTAGTGCGAAAGCGGGAGAGACGCTGGCCGTAGGATTTTGATCCAACGCACATGAATAAGCCACGTCGTCGCTTGCTGAGCACCGTTCGATGAGGCGGGAGCGGTCAGATATCGGCCACGTGGCGCTTCCGATGGATGCCGAGCAATGCGTCAAGATTCGTGCGTCGTATTTTCGTATTTCTTGCGTATTTCTTCAATTAAATGGTATTCTGCATTCAAAAATTCATAGAAATTAGCACAAATCTCAGAAAAATACAAATAAATAGTCGTTGGAATCGTGAGATCGAGACGATGCTAAGAAAAATATAAAAATGCAGAAATACTTAATAGAATTCGTGTTTTGTGCACAAATAATGTGATTTCTCTAATAAATAATGGTGTACAAAATACACACATATTAGAGAACAATTAAGTATTATATAGGCACATCATAGGACTAATTAGGGGGTTAAATACGCAATATTCAACCCGAATCAGTGAGCTGCTAGTCGCTTTGTCCATCGGGCTTCAGAAACATCAACCGACCGTTGAGCTGAGCGGTTGGCACCATCGGGTCGTGAATTGGGGAAATGCGGCCACAGATGAACCGATCGGGTGAGATGTCACCCGATCGGTTGGAATTAAGCTCAAAATAACAGAGAGCTCTGTCGATCTCACCATATCACTGAACCGATCGGGTGAGCTGCTCTTCACTTCAGCTCCTTGTTGAGTATTGGTGTTTCATACCAATCTTATTTTGATGATGAGCACAACATTATGTTGTTGCTAATGACTCTCATGTTTTAGGCTCTCAGTTTTTTCTCAAGAATATCTTTCTTGGAGACTAATCACTTGGTGCAAGGATGGACATCAAGTGGAGAAGAGCCAAAGCTTGGACTCAAGGAGTGCCAAAGATTGGAGATGATGGAGAGCAATCAAGGCATCAAGATTGAAGACTTAGACTCTAAGGAAAGCATTGTAATCCATGTAATTTACTTTATTGCTTTCTCTCTCTTTTGAGTCTGGGATTAATGTAATGCCTTGTTAGATGGTTTACTCATTCATGCATATGCATCTAACCATCTTAGTGAGCCTTAGGATTATCATAGAATCCAACCCAATAGGTTCACTCTGTCCAAAGACTCATTTGGAGTCTCTGGCTTTCCGTCAGTCGCCTGCTGAAGGAAACATAGTCGAATGAGTGATTTCCAGTCACATATAGATCCTTCTACAGTCGTTTGACATGCACAGCTCAAGTCAGCATTTCAATTGACTCAAACTTGAGATTTACGCACAGTCATTTGTCGATCAGTTTACAGTCTCCTGTATTATTACATTCACATGGAGATTGGTCATCAGTCGCCTGTATAGCGTAAGTGCATTCTATGCATCTCTCTGTTGTTTCTCCATCTTATACAGCAGATGACTGATTAAGGTTTTACAGTCGCCTGACTAATAGACAGTCGACTGTATTATTACCATCAGTCACCTGTGCGTTTAACTGGAGAAAGAGTGCAGCTCTCTGTCTCGATCCATCCCCTGCAGCAGTCACTTGCTGAAGGATTAACAGGCGCCTGTCTTGTTTGTCAGTCGACTGTATTGACTTCATCAGTCGACTGTCCTGGCTCAGATTATAGCCATTGGATATTTTCTAGCCGTTGATCGGTCGACTGTATTTTGATCATCAGTCGAATGTTCCTGTCGTTTTCGCCCAGTTTCTAGCCGTTGCTGAATTCTTTCTTTGGCTGTCTCTTTGGGTTTTGGGGCTTGATATGAGGTTCCTATATATTTGAGTATGCTGCCATCACTTGAGAAGGCTTGACAACCCTTGATAACTCTTGTCTCTATAGAAAATCTCTAGAGATCAATAAGCAACTCCCAAGCTCCCTCATTTCCCTCAATTGAGCATTCATCTTTCTTCATGCATTGAAGTCCAGCTCAAGGGAAATCATCCAAGTGCTCTCAAGCATATCCCAACACTTGGAGATCCTCTTCCATGCCTTGCATCCATTCATGAGTAAGCATCTTAAGGCATAGGTAAAGAGTATTTACTTTACTTGGTGTAATTGTATTTTTCCTACTTCTCTTTGTGGGATTAGCTCTTTGTGGGAGTGTGTCTCTTTGTGGGACTAGGAAACTCTCTTTGTGGGAGTAACTCTCTTTGTGGGAGTTTAGTGTCCTAGTGTAGGGCTAACCCTAATTCTCTGAGTGGGAGTTAGTGATTCTCTGTGTGGGAGTCTTGATCCTCGTGTAGGATTGGTTGGGTCCTTGTGTAGGGCATAAATCCTCTTTGTGGGGTATCTCCTTGTGAGATTTGTATTCACTTATCTATGTGGGAATATAGTGAATATTGGTGTGGCTGGATGTACCCAAGTTTGGGGAACCACGGTAAAAATGTGTGTTTGCGTTTGGATTGATTGTGCCTTTTAATTCCTCTTGCATTTATAATTCCGCATTTGCAAGTTAAATTTTAATTGGACAATTTTATTGCCATTACACTATTCACCCCCCTCTAGTGTGTGTTGTTAGTATTGCAAGGGTAAGGCGATCCTTACAATTGGTATCGGAGCGAGGTTATAGCATACTACAACAATGGCATTCAACGCCTCATCCGCGTCTCATGAAGAGGGTCACTCATCCGTTCGACCCCCGCTCTTCAACGGAACCAATTACCTAAGTTGGAAGATCAGGATAATGATCTACATGGAGGGTCAAGACCTAAGAGACATCACGGAGGTGCCATTTGAGAAGCCCACTACACCCGCGGCTTCAAGGACAAAGGCGGAGAAGGACTCGATTAAGTTCAATGTGAGAGCTATGAACGCATTACATTGCGCTCTCTTAGCAAATGAGTTCAACCGTATCTTCATGTGCAAAACGGCCAACGATATTTGGCATACCTTGGAGATTTGTCATGAAGGGACAATGAAGGTAAAGAAATCTAAACAAACTGTATTTAGATCTAAATATGAAATGTTTAAGATGCAGGAAGCCGAAAGTATTTTAGAGATGTTCACAAGGTTCACTGAGATCGTGAACGCTTTAGAGGGACTCGGGAAGATGATTTCCCAAGAGGATCGTGTAGAGAAGATCCTTGACTCTCTCACACCTCGTTGGGAGTCAAAGGCCAACGGAATTTTGGAGTCATATGACACGTCCAAATATACCGTTGAGGAGTGCATTGGTAATCTCATGGCGTATGAAGTGAAAATTCAACACAAGAAGGAGATTCAACCAACAAAGCCCGAGAAGCTAGAGAAGCAAAATGGGGTTGCATTCCATGCCAAGGTGGAGCCAATCAAGTGGAGGAGCAAATTCCATCGAGAAGCTCCTAGTGAAGAAGATGAGCAAGAAGATGCAAGTGGAGAAGAAATTGAGGAGCTTGCCGAGCAATTCAAAGCATTCCTCAAGTGCAAGCAAGGTAAGTCTTTTTCAAAGTTTGCCTCCAATTCTAACAAGGTTCCTACTTGTTATACTTGCAGTGGAAAAGGTCACTTGTCCATCGAATGCCCTTCCAAACCCAACAAAGAAACTTACAAGCGTAAAGGGAAGAAGCATTGGAAAGGAAGGTCCAAGTCCAAGAGCCAAAAGAAGGGACTAATCGGGACATTTGATGATTCGAGTGAGGACACTTCGAGCAACGAAGAAGAGGATGCAAAGGAGGATGCTCATGCATGCTTTGTAGCCTTTGTTGCTCCTACACCAATCCCATCCGGATTAACTGAGGAGGAATTGTATGCTTGGCTCGATAATTACAATTCCTATGAGGAATCGTGCCTCATGGCTAATGAGGAAGAGTCCTCGCTTTGCTCAAGCAAGGAGGAATGTGACGAGGTAGTCAAAGAAGATGTCATTGATGAGATTGAAGAGAAGATCTCATACGAGGAGCTTGAACATCGTTTCGATATGGTTTCCGAAAAGGCTAGTAAGTGCATCAACTCTTACAATAGATTAAAAGCAAAATATAGAATTGCTAAGAGTAAGTTGCATGAACTAGAAATTGCTAGTGTAATTCATGATGAAAGGCATGCTTATGACACTAGTGAGAGAGACACACTTCTCTCTCAAGTTAAGGAATTGAGCCTTACAAATGAAAAACTTGTTGCTCAAACCCTTAGCTTAGATGCTCACATTTAACAACTTACGTTGAAATGTGAAGAGGAATCCCGTAAGCTCATAAGCTTTGTGTATTCTAGGGATTCTCTCCACGATTTGTTGGAAAAACAACATCCGACAAATCATAGAGGAGGTTTGGGTTGTATTCAAAATGTGGTTCCCAAACCCACCTCTAATTCCTCTTATGGTGTAAATACAAGAAATATTGCTAAAACACCTAAGAAGAATCACCATGCTTTCTTGTACAACAATAACATCAACAAGAAGCATGTAGATCACGAGGTAATGAGGAAGAATGAAAAATCTTCATTCTTTGCTAAGAAGCAAAATCCTCATTCTTTGCATGCCAAGAATTTCGTTTCTACACTTAAGCATGCCACATCCCCCCCTCTTACAAAGGCAAAACCCTTGCCTAGGAAATCCTTGAGATTATGGATTCCCACTAAGGTTAGTGTGCAAGAGAGGGATAGTTACATCAACTCTCTAGTTAGGGATGTGATCACCTCATGTGATTACATTAGGAAATCAAACTCCTCTTGGGTTTGGTTGCCTAATGTTTAGGTTCCTCACACATATGCATATTGCATAGGTATTGTGCTTGAATGTTTATTTTAGCATACCCATTGTTTGTGTGTGTTTCATGATTTTGAAAATATTTTTAAACTTATTTTTCATGAAAATGGGGACCTTGGGGTTTGTTGACATGCATGCATTTTTGATCCATGTGTATGTCAATGTGGGAGTTAATATGTTATATGTTTAAAGTATTTTAAGACATCTTTTAACTCTCATTTCGGAGGTTATTTGAGATCTTTATTCACATTTGGTTGTTTTTAATCTCAAACCAAACCTCTTGTATATTGCCAACATGTTTCATGATATACTTGTTTTTGGCAATATTCTTTGTGTATCTTTGAAGCTTGATTTTTCCATATCTATTTCTTTGATATACTTTAGGCCCATGGCTCCATTAATTATAATTTGTATTAGATCCTAGAAGTCAAAAGTTGACCATTTCTATGATCTAGTGGGTGCATGGGATAGTGAATTGATACCCACTAAATTTTCAAATTTGGTATCATACATATCTTTCTTTTCTTGCATATTGTCACATCTTGGTTAAGATGACAAAGGGGGATATTTTTGATGTCCACCTTTTTGACGATGTCAAGAGGGAGAGATATATGCATTATGTAAATATATATGGGGAGATATATTCATATGCATATGGGGAGAGATATATCTATGGGGAGAGATATATGTGATTAGATAAACCTTGCATGTTTGCATGATATTGTATTTTACATTTGGTTTACAAGTGGTTTATGTAATCCATGCCTATTATATGTCACCTTGATTTCAGTTGGTATTATGAGTATTTACCTTTGTGTAGCTCATTGTTTATTTGGTGCATATAAGTACGGGGAGCTCATTAGCATTGTGCTTTAATACTTTGTATTTTATATAATGTGTGTCATCATCAAAAAGGGGGAGATTGTTGAGTATTGGTGTTTCATACCAATCTTATTTTGATGATGAGCACAACATTATGTTGTTGCTAATGACTCATGTTTTAGTCTCTCAGTTTTTTCTCAAGAATATCTTTCTTGGAGACTAATCACTTGGTGCAAGGATGGACATCAAGTGGAGAAGAGCCAAAGCCTGGACTCAAGGAGTGCCAAAGATTGGAGATGATGGAGAGCAATCAAGGCATCAAGATTGAAGACTTAGACTCTAAGGAAAGCATTGTAATCCATGTAATTTACTTTATTGCTTTCTCTCTCTTTTGAGTCTGGGATTAATGTAATGCCTTGTTAGATGGTTTACTCATTCATGCATATGCATCTAACCATCTTAGTGAGCCTTAGGATTATCATAGAATCCTTCTACAGTCGTTTGACATGCACAGCTCAAGTCAACATTTCAATTGACTCAAACTTGAGCTTTACGCACAGTCATTTATCGATCAGTTTACAGTCTCCTGTATTATTACATTCGCCTGGAGATTGGTCATCAGTCGCCTGTATAGCGTAAGTGCATTCTATGCATCTCTCTGTTGTTTCTCCATCTTATACAACAGATGACTGATTAAGGTTTTACAGTCGCCTGACTAATAGACAGTCGATTGTATTATTGACATCAGTCGCCTGTGCGTTTAACTGGAGAAAGAGTGCAGCTCTCTGTTTCGATCCATCCCCGACAACAGTCGCCTGCTGAAGGATTAACAGGCGCATGTCCTGTTTGTAACTTGACTGTATTGACTTCATCAGTCGACTGTCCTGGCTCAGATTATAGCATTGGATATTTTCTAGCCGTTGATCAGTCGACTGTCTTTTGATCATCAGTCGACTGTTCCCGTCGTTTTCGCCCAGTTTCTAGCCGTTGCTGAATTCTTTCTTTGGCTGTTTCTTTGGGTTTTGGGGCTTGATATGGGGTTCCTATATATTTGAGTATGCTGCCATCACTTGAGAAGGCTTGACAACACTTGATAAACTCTTGACTCTATAGAAAATCTCTAGAGATCAATACGCAACTCTCAAGCTCCCTCATTTCCCTCAATTGAGCATTCATCTTTCTTCATGCATTGAAGTGAAGGATCCTGTCAAAACGATGATGTTAGGATCGAAAGAGAACTTACGTTAGCGTACGCTGTGCTGTAGTCTCTGAACTTTGCCCTTGGATTCGCCACAACGGTCGGTACTTCGTCACAGAGGATCGAAGCAGAGTTTCCACCGTCTAAATCTCTATTTGGAAGAAGAACTAAATGGAAGGGAGAAGAGGAAAAGGTTTGCCTTATGCAAACTTATGGCATGAAGGATTAGCCTAAAATGCTTAACCCTTGGGTCCTATTTATAGGCTTTAGGGGTAGTTATTGTAGGAAATAACCATATATATAAGCTTATTAGCTTATATTAACACCCTTGCTTATCCTCTTCTTCATGCACTTATCAAGTGCCTTTATGCACTTATAATGTGACATTTTCCACTTATCGAGTGGTCCTTTTCACATATGAAAAGGTTCCCTTCGTACATGCTTTCATGTACGCGACATCCGAGGTCCGTATACCCTCATACATCCCCTCATGGGTGTATACATGTCGTCCATATCCAACATATCCCACTCACACTTGAGGGGATTGCAAGGAAACATCTTTTCCTTTAGTTCTTCAATTTATCATACCGAGAAATAGACCGTGTGACCGTCATGCGCATAGAGTCCGCTGTTGTGCACTTGTTAGAGATACACAACACTCTTTTGGGTGCAAAGTTGAGTAGATCAACACATGTTTTACCCTAGATAATTTCTTCATATTTCTTATACTTTATATTCAACAATTGAATCCCATCTGGATTACAATTGGCTGGCCAGCTTTGAATCTCTAAAGTTCAAATGTGAATATAAAATTAATCTTCCTCTTCTTGCGATCCTTTCGATCTTGACTTGACTCGCTTTTCTAACATGCCCCGCTGGACCGAATTGACCATAGTCCATAAGCAACATGCTAAGATAGCGATCACCCTGTCAAATCTAAAGGAACCAATTAGAGTCCATAAGGGTAAGAAGTTAAGACCCATGTGGTCTTTGGGTCTCACATAATAGTAAACACAATTACTATTCTAACCCAATGGTCAAATGCATACGTAGTATGAATACTTATTACAACATCACTCCTTTCCCATGGAGCGTATGTATTAATGATGTTGTAAGGATGATGATCAGACACCACAATGTCTGACTTTGAGTCCCTTTTACTACTCATTACTTGGACCCACATCCCGCATAAGACAGATAAGATTTCAAAAAATCTTCTTAGATCTTTTGTAAGCATCCATATGATGCAGATCTTCCATACGACCATTTTGTTTAAGTCATGACTCTAAATCATCCGTCTGATGATTTTGACTTTAAACAGGTCTCATCTTTATCTTATCCGTCTGATAGAATAAAGGCGGTTGCTCATGTGAGAGAGCCAACCTCAATCTGTCCGACATACAAAAAAACAGCTGAGATTAAAAGAAATGTACACAAACATTTTCAAGAAACTCATATGCAATGTCAAAAAGAACTTATTCTTTTATTAAATTTGATCTTTCATAGACATGGGAATTTATATTGATACAACTCAGCTCTTACGCAATCCTTGAGAAGATAAGTGTTTGTAAAACACATCTCTGGGGATCGCCTTCGTAAGCGGATCCGCTATCATCTCATGCGTAGATATGTATCTAATGTCTACCTTCTTGTTCTTATCATAGTCTTTTGCAAATTTGTAGCGGATATCAATGTGTTTGGTCTTACAATGGAATTTTGGATCTTTGACATAGGCTATAGATGCTTGACTGTCACTGTATATTGGTACAGTACCTGAGTCACTTGCATCAATTAGCTTGTCTAAGAACTTCCTAAGCCAAACAGCTTCTTGGACCGCCATGCTAAATGCTACAAATTCGGCTTTCATAGTTGAAAGTGCGATGCAGGATTGTTTCTTGCTACTCCAGGATATTGCACCAGCTCCGAGTAGAAAAACATGTCCTGAGGTCGATCTTCGCTCATCGAGATCATCCGCCCAATCAGCATCAGTGTAGCCTTCGAGCCTCAAGGCATTTCCTTGATAGCATAAAGCATAGTCTGCAGTCCTTTTAAGATACCGCATTATCCTCTTAACTGCTTTCCAGTGTGCTTGCCCTGGATTGGATTGGTAACGACTTACCATTCCAACGGTAAAACAGATGTCCGGTCTTGTACACATCATAGCGTACATAAGACTACCAACTGCACTGGAATATGGAAATTTTTCCATAATTTCCTTTTCCTTTTGGTTCTTTGGACACGATTTCAGACATAAATTATCGCATTTGCTTATAGGAGTATCAATGGACTTGTAGTCCTGCATATTAAAACGTTTTAGAACCTTCTTTATATAAGTCTCTTGTGAAAGAGAGAGAGGTTTCTTCGAACGATTCCTTGAAATCTTAACTCCAAGGATATATGCGGCTTCTCACATGTCTTTCATCTCAAAAACTGATGAAAGCCAAGCCTTGATATCCATCACAAAGCCCTTGTCATTTTCGGCTATTAAAATGTCATCTACATATAGAGACATAATAACATACTTGCTCTTAATCCTCTTGATATATACATAGTTATCTTCATCAAGCATGGAAAAACCATTTGATAAGACAACTTCTTGAAATCGTATATACCATTGCCTCGAGGATTGTTTAAGACCATATATGGACTTACGAAGTTTACAAACCTTATGTTCGTTTCCTTCTTTTATAAACCCTGTTGGTTGTTCCATATAGATCTCCTCGTCCAATTCTCCATTGAGAAAGGTAGTCTTTACATCCATTTGATGTAATTCGAGGTCTAAGCAAGCTACCATAGCCAGAATCAAGCGAATCGAGGTAAAACGCACAACAGGTGAGAAGGTCTCTTCGTAGTCTATCCCTTCCTGTTGCGTAAAACCTTTTGCGACAAGACGAGCTTTATATCTGTCTATAGAGCCATCAGCCTTATGCTTGATCTTGAGAACCCATTTGTTCCCAATAGCTCTACGTCCTCTGGGTAAGTCAACCAAGTCCCAGACTTGGTTAACTTTCATGGATTCTAATTCCTCCTTCATCGCTTCTATCCATTTGTCTTTTGCAGGGCATGATTCGGCCTGTTTGAAAGTAGCAGGCTCGTCATCTTCTTGTAGTAAAGTCATAAAGGTTTGTGAGAATTCATCCTCAAATCTTAGAGGAGCTAACCTTGTACGACTACTACGTCGTATTTGAGATTCTTCAAGTCCTTGTTGACTCGAATTTAGATCAATTCTAATATCACTCCCACTTGGAATGTCGTTAGAAATGCTCCCACTTGGATCATTATTCCCGTATGGAATAGGATTCGCATCATTCGTATCATCCATTGGTGAAGGTTGAAACGTATTTTCGTCTTCACCAAGAATTCTCCCACTCGAATGAGGTAATCCTTCTTGATCATAAATCTCAAATAGAGATAAGTCCTGACTTATCTCGCCCTGTCTTGGAAACTCGTTTTCCAAGAAAGTGACATCCCTCGACTCAAATTCAATTAGTCCTCCATTGTCTTCCTGACCAATGAAAATGTAACATTTGGAGTTTTCTGCGTATCGTATAAAGATACATTTCCTCCCCCTTGACCCAAGTTTGCCATACTTATGGGAGGAAATATGTGCATAGGATGCACATCCCCAAGGTTTTAAAATGCTTAAGTCAGGAGACCTTTGGTTCCACAACTCATAAGGAGTGGAGCTAACTGATTTCGAGGGTACGCGGTTTAAAATGAAAGCGGCCGTCAATAATGCATCACCCCAAAAGGTGATTGGCAAGTTGCCTTGCACCATCATTGAACGGACCATTTCCATTAAAATCATATTCCTCCTTTCTGCAACACCATTTTGTTGCGGAGTATAAGGCATAGTTACCTGATGAACTATGCATTTTTCATCACAATGTTCCTTAAAACTTGTTGATTGGTATTCACCACCTCTATCGGTTCGCAAGACCTTAATCTTGCGATCTAATTGATTTTCCACCAAACTCATATAGTTTTTAAAGCAGGTTAATGCTTCACTTTTGTGGGATATCAAATAGATATGACCGAATCGGGTGAAGTCATCAATAAAAGTGATGAAATAGGACTTCCCGCATCTTGTCTTGACATTCATCGGACCACATATGTCCGAATGGATGAGCTGTAATGGAACCTCGGCCCTTGTGCCGGTTCCAAACGGCTTGCGACAAGATTTCCCTACAAGGCAATGTTCGCAAGTCGACATTTCGACCTTTGAAACATTGGATAGAAGGCCCAGTTTGGCAAGTCTATCCATTCGTGTTGGTCCAATGTGACCAAGCCTTGCATGACAACAAATTACATCTGACTCATAATTTGATGAATTTGCAACAAGGAAATTTTCATTATAAAATGATGAATCATACATTGTATTTAATACAACAAATCCTTTGAAAACATACCCAGAACCAATTAAAGAATTATTACAAGACAAGTCCACTTTACAACTATGAAAGAACCAACTATAACCAAGACCCATTAAAACGACCACAGATATAATATTCCTTCGAATATCCGGAGCGAAGAGAACATCATGAAGTAGGATAGTGCGGCCGTTGTCCAATACGAGCTTGCACGTCCCAACGCCTTTCATTTCAACACGTGTGTTGTTTCCTACATAGATCCACTTCGTTCCTTGGGGTATCCGGTGATACTCCACGAAGGACTGTCTGTCCCTTGCTATGTGGTCGGTGGCACCTGAATCAATTATCCAAAAAAGGATTAGATTCTACAAGAAATATTGAACTAGAAACACATATGTAACTAGTATTATTACAAGTTATCTCGTCACCTCCACTCGTACATGAACGAGCATAGTGACCTAACTTGTTGCACTTGAAACACTTGATCTTCTTCAAGTCCTTCTTCTTGTGCCATTTCTTGTGCCCACCCTTATGTTTGGATTTCTTGGTAGACTCTGGTTGCTTATTACGTTCATTAGTAAACTTCGAACGATTTTTCCGTTTCTTTTCCCCGTGTGAGGAGCTAGCAACCATGTGCACTTCTGCACTTGGCTTGGCGGCCGCAAGCCGCTCTTCCTCTAACTCGAGGTGCTTAGAAACATCGCTGAAGTTCTTAATGCTCTCATTATGAGTGAGATGCATCTTCATTTGGTCCCACCCATTTGGTAGGGAACATATGACTGCTTGGATTTGTTGCTCATCAGTGAGCACATGACCTGCATCCTTTAACTCTGAGATGAGATTCGCCATATGTCACAGATGCTTCCCCATGGAATGATCTGGACGTTTCTTGTACGAATTGAATCTTATAGTTAAAGAACGAAGTTTGGACACCGAGGTGCCACCAAACTTCTCCTCTAGCTTGGACCATATGTCTATGGCTAGGTCATGCTCTCGGAAGATGCGCATTATGTCATCGGCCATACTGGACAACAACGTAATGCGAGCAATCTTGTTCTTCCGAGACCAAGCATCGAAAGCTTCCTTGTCTCTTCTGTGTTGGGCCGTAGTGCCCAACTCTGGTTCAATCATTATGTTCTTCAGAGTTTCGAGCACATCTTGCTCCTCTAGAACATATTGTATTTTCATGGACCATAGTTTGTAATTATCGCCGTTGAGTTTTTCACCTTTGTTTAACTCAGCGACGATGTTCTTGGAAGCGGAAGACATTTTAGCTTTAAAATGCTGCAAAAGATATAAAAAGAAGGTTCGATCAAAAAAACATTCATAAATTTCATATTTATAGTCATCATTTTAGACATTTTCATAATTCAGCAGTCTCGGCCAGCGGACCGACCAGGGGAATGGCTAGTCCATGGTTCACTACCCCCAGACAGAGCCGAGGTGTCCCACAAACTAGTCCAAAAGACCACTAGCCGAATCATGATCCATTGAGACGCTGAATCAATCGAATGTGGAAATTTCAGACTAGTTTAATATCACTCCCACCTGAAAAATCCCACTTGGAATGATATTATTATATTTGATAAGTTACTTTCGAAAAATATTGAAGATGTTGTTCTAGAATCGGAAAAGTCATTACGATCCCAATCACCATCTAGAACAACTTTTAATATTTCCCCATCACTTTATCAAATAACAGTACTCTTATAGTACTTTGCAGCGGAAAAGCGAGTTTGAAAACGTATTTTTCAAAAAAAATTAGGGAATTTCAACTTGGTACCCTTATGGTACTAAAAATACCCTTGTTGTATTTGCAAAATATTCGGCAAGGCCTACACCCCCTTACAGGGTGACATAGCCGAAATATTTCGACAATTCCCCGGCCATTGCCGGGGTCGTGTCGTGGCCGTGCCAAGGCCGGATTCTTCTCCCTTCCGAAGAGAGAGTTGCCATCGTAACTTGGCCAAGGCCGAACACCCCTTGAGGGGAGTTTTTTGCAAGCCACCGTCGCTGGCTCCCGTATGGATCCAGGCGCTCCCCCCTACAGGGGAATTTTGCCGCAGACAACTGCCGCCGGCTCCGTAGAGACCGGCCATGCAAGCCACCGCCCATGCAAGTCCCCCCCATTTACTGGGCTGACCGGGGCTTGGCCCTGGCCGATGCCAAGGGCCGGCAGTGGCCTGGCCCTGGCCTTTATGCATGCCGGCCATGGCCGGCCTCCCCGTCCTTTGGGGTCTGGTTTGCACACCCCCCCTCCCGGAGGGGGGGTCTTGGTTGTCATTAGCCGTAGCCAACCCCCTCCGCATGGGGAGGGGGGTGCATAGCCTCTATGGCCCATATGGCTATGGCGATCATGCACCAAAGATGTCATCTTCTTCATTGAGAATAACTACTATCTTCTCCGATGAGACACCCGTTCATCGAGAAAACGGTTATGCTTCAATGGTTGTGTGCCAAAAAAAATGAAGAAAACACATTTTCAAGACCGCAAACTTCACGCTCTACATGAAGAGAGTGCCCATTCTCAATTGAATGGAGACTCAGCATCCATGAGGAGTGCGAGTTTAGCGAGATGAACGGTAAGTTCTTCCCGTCATGGAGAGTTCCTGCCATATCTGTAATGACAGAAGACCCTAACGTGAAAAGAACAACCTTTGCGTTCTCTCTGTCATGATGCGCTCCTACCATATCCATAATGGAAGGAAACTCATTCGTGAAAGAGACAACGCGTCTCATTCATCGGTGAGACCGGGGTGAACCCGTGTGGCTCTGATACCAATGAAGGATCCTGTCAAAACGATGATGTTAGAATCGAAAGAGAACTTACGTTAGCGTACGCTGCCCTGTAATCTCCGAACTTTGCCCTTGGATTCGCCACAACTGTCGGTACTTCGTCACAGAGGATCGAAGCAGCGTTTCCACCGTCTAAATCTCTATTTGGAAGAAGAACTAAATGGAAGGGAGAAGAGGAAAAGGTTTGCCTTATGCAAACTTATGGCATGAAGGATTAGCCTAAAATGCTTAATCCTTGGGTCCTATTTATAGGCTTTAGGGGTAGTTATTGTAGGAAATAACCATATATAAGCTTATTAGCTTATATTAACACCCTTGCTTATCCTCTTCTTCATGCACTTATCAAGTGCCTTTATGCACTTATAATGTGACATTTTCCACTTATCGAGTGGTCCTTTTCACATATGAAAAGGTTCCCTTCGTACATGCTTTCATGTACGCGACATCCGAGGTCCGTATACCCTCATACATCCCCTCATGGGTGTATACATGTCGTCCATATCCAACATGAAGTCCAGCTCAAGGGAAATCATCCAAGTGCTCTCAAGCATATCCCAACACTTGGAGATCCTCTTCCATGCCTTGCATCCATTCATGAGTAAGCATCTCAAGGCATATGTAAGAGTATTTACTTTACTTGGTGTAATTGTATTTTTCCTATTTCTCTTTGTGGGATTAGGATACTCTCTTTGTGAGAGTGTGTCTCTTTGTGGGACTAGGAAACTCTCTTTGTGGGAGTAACTCTCTTTGTGTGAGTTTAGTGTCCTACTGTAGGGCTAACCCTAATTCTCTGAGTGGGAGTTAGTGATTCTCTGTGTGGAAGTCTTGATCCTCGTGTAGGATTTGTTGGGTCCTTGTGTAGGGCCTAAATCCTCTTTGTGGGGTATCTCCTTGTGAGATTTGTATTCACTTCTCTATGTGGGAATATAGTAAATATTGGTGTGGCTGGATGTACTGAAGTTTGGGGAACCAAGGTAAAACTGTGTGTTTGCGTTTGGATTGATTGTGTCTTTTAATTCCTCTTGCATTTACAATTCCGCATTTACAAGTTAAATTTTAATTGGACAATTTTATTGCAATTACACTATTCACCCCCCTCTAGTGTGTGTTGTTAGTATTGCAAGGGTAATGCGATCCTTACACTCCTGTCCGGGTCGGATACGTGTGCACCAACCGATCGGTTGGCTCTATCCAACCGATAGGTTGGGGGCTGATACATGGATTTCTTCGCCGTTCGGCCCCCAGGATCGCGTATGACACCTCCCGTTGCTCTGGAAACTCATGATATCTTCTTTATATGTCTCCAACGCTGGAAACTCCTGCATTTGCACAAAAACACGGAGAAATTGAAAAGATACAAAAAATACGAAAGAACAGATATGAAACAACGGAAAACAACAGAATAATCACGAAGAAGATGTGCGTGAATATATAAAATATGAATGCACGTCAAAATCCCCCAAGCTGAACCCTTCCTCGTCCTCGAGGAAGACGAGTGAGAGTAGGAGCTCGGAGTGAAAAATAAAAAGGAAGAAACAGAAAGAGAGATCAAAATCCTAGATCGCCTGTCAGAGCCAATAAAATCAAACACGCCACACTAAGCAAGCAAGCGATAAAACACATCACTAAACCAAGGAATATGAGTCCATACAAGTGTCGTGGGCCTACACGGTGAAGCACGAGTGAGTGTGGTCGTGAACTAGCAGACGGTGTCACTATCTAAAATGTGCAATAAAGCTCCATATACACAATTCCAAGGAATGACCCAAATATCGATTCAATTCGAATAAGCAGTGAATAATAGCTCAAGCATGCATGAGAATAGAATAAGAATCGAAGCGTATCATGTGTCGGGGACTCGACTGCTAGGAACTAGAAGATCACCACACTATGGCCTAGATAATCGCTAGAAAGTTTCGATGCCAAATGTGTTCGAAAACGAAGGAGGTTGAGAATGTGTGGAGTAGAACACTCGGTGCAAATTCTCGCCTTCCCTTTATTCACGGTGGAGGAAAAATATTCACACAAGAATTTTTGGGTTTTGAGTATTTGTATTTTTTTTTGGGCTTTTGGCAATACAATTTTTTTCTTTTCTCTTCTCTTTTCTTTTTGGATTTTTTTCTTTTCTCTCTTCTTTTTTTTCTTTTGGATTTTTGGATTTTTTGGGCTATATATTTGTGTACTCTCCCAAGTGGGAGAACGGTATACGACGAGGGGATTTGCACCAAGTAAAAAAAAGAAATCGAAATTTAAACACTTGGGCAAAAGAAATTTTTTCTCGCAAATCAGAGCGTAAGCTAAATGGGTTATCCTAGTCCTATTGATAGAGTCCCGACACATTCGAATTGAAGCGTACTATATACGTATACATATACATGTATACGTATACATATACATGTATACGTATACATATACATGTATACGTATACATATACATATACGTATATATGTATATATGTATATATGTATATGTATATATGTATATGTATATATATATGTGTATATATATATATATATATATATATATATATATATATATATATATATATATATATATATATATTATAAAACAGGGATGTTATCATGGGTTTTTGGATAAGAGAAATTGGATAAGAGATATTGGTTATGTGTATTGTTGTATGTGGATATGTGTATTGTTGTATAAGAGATTTTGGTTAAGAGATAATGGATAAGAGATATTGGATAAGAGATTTTGGTTTTGGTTATGTGTAATTGGGTGTGATGTTTATAAAGTTTGTATATAGGGTATGAGAAATTGAGTATGAGATATTGGAAATAAGAAATCAAATGGGTTTTGATCACATCACAGAACTCACATCAGCCTAACATAATTTTTTAAAAAAAATTTGACTTCAACATTTTCGTTTGCATCATAGAGGTAAAAATTTGATCACATCACAAATCGGAGGGAAACACATTTCCCTTGCAATTTGATCACATCACAATGGGCGGGAAATTTTGCTCACATTAGAGGGAAATTAGCCCTGCAATTGCTCATATCACAAATTAGCCCTGCAATTTGCCCGCCAAGATCAATCATCACACCAGAGCTCCTCGCCATCTTCTTCTACCTGAAATTTGCCCTGCTTCACACCAGCACATCAAGAAGAGCACACGCCAAGATCAAGCAGCTCAACGTATGTTTCTTCAACCCTCATCCCCACTGCATTGTACATTTTTTTTAATATTGTCCTGTGATATTTCTTGAGTTTTCTTCTGATATGTTTGAGTTCTGAGTGATATTTTTGAGTTAATAATTCTTGAGTGACCTTCATAAAATTTCTGATTCTCAATAATTTTTGAGTAATCTTCATAATGTTAATAATGCTCAACATTTTATTTTGGAATTTATCTCACGTTAGCCATTTTCTTTTGCAAGGTGGAGGGTATTTATTTCAATTCTATTTATAGGTAACTGATCCATATTCATATCCCTATATTTTCAATTCAAAATTCAGAAAGTTAGCTTTTTATTGGTTTTTTACATCCCTATATTATCAAGATTCAAGCTATCAAATAGAAGGAGATATTTTTTTGATGTATGAAGATTCAAGTAGCATATGTGATAACTGAGTTATATAATGAGATTTGCATATAACTCAGTTTTGTAATTACATAACTCAGATTTACATATGTAATTATCAAATTTGTAATTATCCACATAAAAAATTTCTGAGTTATATAATGAGATTTAAGTTATATGTAATTATCAAATTTCTGAGTTATATAGCTTTTTTATAATTTATATAAACTTTCTGAGTTATATGATCAAATTTTGCACACACAGGATGTAAAAATAACAGGACAAGCTTGAGATAAAATTGGTTGTGTAATCTACTATTTTGAATAAGCTTGAGATAATTTTGAATCTACTATTAGGATGTAAAAATATGTCATTATACAAGATAATTATATGTATGTATATAAATATATATGTATGTATGTATATATATATGTATGTATGTATATATATATGTATGTATGTATATATATGTATGTATGTATATATATGTGTATATATATATATATATATATATATATATATATATATATATATATATATATATATATATATATATATATATATATATAAAACATGCATATAGAAGCAGACAGTAGAGGCAAATGCCGCATATTCGAAATTAAAGCATGATAATTTAGGGGTCAACCAAGGACATGTATATAAATCAAAATCACAAAGTAGAAGCACACCAAACAGCTAGCTATGACACACAACTCACATAAAAGTAAAGTGAACCCACGAAGCATGAAATGCAATAGGACTCGGCTTCCTAGGGTTAGTGAATGTGGTTATTGTAGCTAAGCTAAGTGTAAGTGTGATTTTGTGGCAATTCATTATGTGGGATCATCTCTAGGAGAGGGAGAATAAAAAGAGGCGAAGAAAAAGAAAAACACGATGAAAACGACTCAAAAACGAGAAAAAAGGCACAACTGACGCATAAAGTGCGACACCCCCAAGCTGAAACTTGCATTGCCCTCAATGCAATAGGAGCAAATACGGGAGGGCAATAAAAATGCGGGGGCAGTACGCACCGACACAAAAATGTGAAAAAACGTGAAAAACACACCAACGAAATAGAAAAATAAAAAAAGGAAAAAGAAACACACAAAATAAAAGATAGAAAAGCACACCAAACGTCACATATAAACAGGCACACAACAACGAAATCACACGACAACACACATAAAAATCGATTTCCCCCAAGCTGAACATGACAATACTAGCAATATGATATGATCATGGTGATGCAGAAATATACTAGGGGGAAGATCGGAAAAGAAAAGGGAAGAAATCAAAATACAGGGGAGGAACTGTCCTCGTCCTCCTCGGTAGAAGATGAAGGGGTGTGGGCGGGAGAGGTGATGGGTGTGCGGAGAAGTGGAGAAAGGGGTGGATGGATGGGTGCGGTGGTGGTGTGGATGATAGGTGTGGTGGTGGTGATGAAGGTGAGTGGGAGGGATACAGTGGCCAATGAAGTAGGCGAGGAAAGTGATCTCGAGCGCACCGGTAATTTCTTGCGGCGAGTGTATGCTGTGATGGAAGTGGATGGTGGGAGTGTAGGGTTGACGGTAGTGGTCGTGGGAGGATCAGAAAGAGTGTGTGGAGATGTAGAAGCGGAAATGGAAATGGTGGTGGCGGGAGGTGATGATCGTCGAGGAGGTGAAGGAGGAGGTGAAGGGGGAGGAGTGGGTGGAGGCGGACCGTGAATGTGAGTGAGAATGCGGAGAATGGTGGACAGTTTCGCTCGAATGCAAGGAAATGTGGGTGCGAAAAGATAGAAGAGGATTGGTCTGAGGAGGTAGAGGTAGATGCGCCAGCGCTCAAAGAAGCTAATTCAGTCTCTAGAGCGAGACGAGCGGAGGTGGCTCGACGAAAAGCAGAAGAGGTGCCGGTGGTAGTGGTCGTGCCGGCATTGGAGGCAAGGCCTAAGAGGGCTGAAGTGAGAGCCTCAGAAGAAATAGGGACATAAGCCGGGGTGGCGCCACTAGGTCTAGTCCCGGGGTTTCCTCTAGACGCAGGGATGTCTTGCTCGCCTAAGTGGGCGGTAGGGGACGGTGGTAGTGGTGCGTCTGGGAGATGAAACTGAAGATGCAACCCCCCTACAAACTCTGGGTCAGGAGGAAACAACCAATCTGCCTCTAGATGGATGGACATACGGCCTGGGTTGGTAGAATGGTATAAGGAGCAGGGGGTTGACCGTAGTAAAAGACAAACTGACTCACGCCTCGCGGCTTGATCATGTGGGTGTACCGCAGGACATCAAGATCTAAATATGTAGATCATGCGGCGTGTGGAAGATCTCAGGGGATAACGATGTTGAACGGGGGATATGAAGCAATGAGGGTGATGAGGCCCCCGCAGTAATACTTGCCCTTGCAGGCGCGGCTAATATCAAGTAATTTTTGAATAAGCCAAGCACCGCCATTGATGGGTATGCGAGGGGCCTCAAATACGATCTCGTTGGCACTGCGAATGAAATCAAACGTCTAGCCCAAAGTATAAAAAGGTCGGGGATAGTCACGGTCCCGGACTCGTCTCGGGGAAATAATGTGCTCGAAATGAAGCGATGTGCTAGACGGAATACGAGGTGGATAATGGAGGAGGCCTAGGCCTTGCCTCGAGGATAACGATCGTGAAGGGTAAGCCGATTCCAAAATTGGTCGACATTGAAGTCGCGGTGATATTCATATGGACGGATATCGGCACCGAGAATGGGGAAACCGAAAATGTTGTTGAGAGTGTTCACGTGAGTGCGGATGTTTCGGTTTCGGAGGCGGAAATCGACAAGGGACCCCGCCGCAGTTTTGAGGGATGAGAGGAATTCGAGTGTGAGGGCAGGGTATGATTGTGCATGGGTGTTGAAGAAGCCTAGCTGTCACGCCACGATCCCCAGCATACCCGGAACTGCTAAATTTTTTTTTAAGTATCCTGAAGAGCAGAGGTGATGAGGAGGAAAAGAGAGAGAAAGAAGAACTGAATAAGCAGGCCACTGCGCATATGCTGGGATAGTACAAGTGAAGCGCCACTAAAATATCCAACAGTCACACAAAACAACAACAACATTTAATACATACATGCTTCATTGTTAAAACACAGTCCAAATACACCAATACATACATACAACCACTTTCCATCTTCAAAGACAACCAAGTCACTCTCCAAGCTACATCACTCACCAAACGCTACCCCTGAGACCCAACTCCAAGTCACCACCATCCATACTGCCCCTGCTACCCGAAAAATAGGGAGGAGCACGTCAATGCGTACCCCAGTAGGAACCAACTTGGATTTGGGAACACCATTCTAAGGTTATCAATCCACAAGGCAAGCCAAGAGAAATAGAACATGTAACTAAGTGATGTAATGAAAATTAAATGGCTAAAACAAGAAAATCACACATGCGGTCCAATGTCGAGTTACTGTAAGAAAAGGGTTAGCACGAATAATAATAATAATAACACAAATTCTTAAGCAACCAATATCTAATAAAATAAGTACAAGTGCCAGCGACATGCCACATAGTCACAAGGAACTGGCAAGGGGAAGGGAAAGTGCTGCCAGCAGAAGGAGTATCACGCAATTCTTATTTTATTATTTCATAATTGAGTTAATTGGAACTTGGGTAAACTGTGTGATGCCATGACCTGGACTTCACCCCAAATGTGGGGTGAATATAGCACACGATGCAGTGGACATGGGCAATGTACGCCGGGCCTCTCACCTCCCCCGTCCCTGGCAGGAGTGAGGCTATCCACATATAACCCAACCTCCGTATGACCCCTCCACTCCCGGTAAAGGCGAGTGGGTGTAAGTATCCCCTCCACTCCCGGTAAAGGCGAGTGGGTGTAAACTCCACACATCACATAATCATCTCCCAACTTCACAGTCCAGGCCTCATATCCATAATTTACTCAAACCCCACCTAAAACCCGGGCTCTGCTAACTCACCCTTATTAGAGAGGACTGAGATATATCCAATTTTATAAGTTAACATCATAAGTGACACATTAGGGGTCTCAATGGCATGGATGTGCACATGTCACGTCGGCTGTCCATCATTAAACATAGGGTCATGCACTCACGTGACATGCCCTCTATCACCACACATCATCCACTAAAAACACAATGTTCCCATGCCATTCAAGCCTTTAATTTCACCAATCATCACCATGGCTCAAGGCCAACACTAACATGTGCACGTTACTCAAATTTTCAGATATTGCCTTCGTTGAGGCATTTCATCGAACACATGACGGGCGTCATTCATATCAAAACAACACACTATAATTTACATGTGCCAATGGCATGAACATTCATTCCACCACATAACCATAATAAGCAAGAATAATGAAGGCCAATTTTCCATAATTAATGAATAAGAACACTACTTATTAATTCAGCTTGCTGAAATTACAGAACAGTCAGATTGAGGGTGGTTTTTGAGGCAATTGCAGTTGAAATTATGCGACAAATTTGTATATATGGGTGTTTTGGACTTACAGACAAAATTTCAGACAAAGATATTAAGTATGTGATTTATGGTGAATTATTTGGTGAAGTGTGTCAAGTCTGTTTTTCAGACAGATTTCAGGGTCTGTATTGAAAGCCAATTTTAAGCATGTTGGAAGCAGAATTTCGACATATAAGAACTCTGATGAATATTTAGAAAGACTTGTTAACTTTCCAATAAGACCAAGATCATAAAATTCCATGATGTGTGCAAGTGTCTAGGCCAATTTTACTAACCGGTGTCAACACTGAAAATCAAACAGACATGTTATGAAGATGGATTTATTGCTCCTAATTTCTGAATTGAAACTATATCAAAATTTATATGATTTTGAGGTATAACTTCAAGATCTACATGCTCATATTTGTTTCTAACCCTAATTCGAGCTACAGTAACCACAATCAAGGCAAAATCAGACATCAAGATTTCTGAAATTTTAAAGGAAATGTGTTTGCTGAAATTTCAAGGGAGATTCATGAAAATTGAAACATGGCACAATAATTTGATTATCCCTACTTCAAATTGATAAAACATGATGTAAAAACATGATAAAGTAAAACCCTAATTAAATGCCCAAATCCATGTTAGAATCCTACCTCAAACTTGGTTTTTCCTCTCTTCTCTTCTTTCTTCTCCATCTTCTTCTATCTTGAAGCAAGCTTGGATTCTTTCTAATTGGAATTGGAAATTAGGGTTTTCATTTGAATAAGAAGGGAAAAATGGGGAGAGGGGTGGCCGGCCTAAGGAGAGGGAGAGAGGGTGTGAATTCACATGGAAAAGAAGAGAAAAGAGAAAGGAAAGAAGGAGATTTTTCTAAAGAGTTTTCTACACACTCCTTTTACTTAAAGGATAAGTCATGACATGGCTTCTTGAATAAGCCATGACAAATTGGAATGACCTAAATACCCTCTTAATTTCCCACTAATTACAAGTGTGCCATTACTTTATGCACACACCTCTTTAGTATGTACACAAAGCAGTTTTAGTCCAAATGACCGTTTTGCCCCTCGCCTTTCTAAAAATTTATGGGAGTTGCCATTGACCCCAAACCCTTTTCACACTTGCATGACTCTTCCTACACACATCCACACACATCTATACATGCATACATGCTTCACACACACACGTCTAACACACTCCTGTCGTTTTACACCCACGACGTCATTCGCACTTCTTCCGCACTCTTTCTTGCTTTCTCGTCTCTTAAACACGTGTTACGACCTAGTCCCCCTTGCACTATGCTACATACATCGATATCTATGCTTATTTCATGCCTACGTATTCCCCGTAGGTAGAAATACCACGTGTGTTCAGTATAATACACGTATAGTGCAAAATAGGGCATGACATCCTACCCACCTTAAAATAAAGTCCGTCCTTGGACTTCCTAGGGTATGAACCCTGTCGAGATCAGTTAAGTATGATGGTCTTTATACCTCTACAGTTCAAACAAGAATACATATTTACATCACACCTTTATACAATATATTCTTCATTGTCATCCATACATATCTGCATCACATACATATCACGGAGACATCCTACTATTTGTTTAGTAGCACATCCACATCACTATACGTATTCACTACATATGTATACACATAGGCATCCTTCACAAGAATATCTAAACTGTAATGCCCGTATGCGTGAAATACCGTTAATGTGTGTGTATATAGTAAATTTTGTTGTGTGCATGGTAAATTCCCACATGTATGACTAAGGTGACTATGATATACATTGGATATATAGGTGATTGCGTGTGGTTGGATAATACATTGCTTTTATTGTTAGCAGGCTATTGGCGTTCATTAGCGTGCTTAGCAATTTTAGATAGTAAGTGTGTATAGTGAAATGGTATGTTCATGAGAATTGGTGATATTGGGATAATTATTAATGACAGATGTTATTATTATTATTGATGTTTGGTAGTTATTTTTGGTGGTGGTGTTCTTATTATGGGTAATAGTATTTTTATTTATTAGTGGCTAATTAAGTTTGGTAGCTAGAGATGTGCTTGGATTATTGTTAGTTCCTATTGATTGGGTTTTGATAGTTGGGCTAGACTAATAGATGAGAGAAGAGGGGTTAAATCAATTAGGAATGGCAAACTTGTAATACCCACTCCCTTTTACATTCTTCCTCTCAATTCTCTCTTTCTTCTCTTCCCCATTTTTCCCCCAGGCCGTCCCCCTCCATGTGCAGGCCGAAAATTCCAAGCTCCATGGCCGAATCCTCAAGCAATCAAAAGGGAGGGAGAGAAAGGAGAAGGGGTCTCCTTGCTAGCTTCCTCCTCCTCCTCCTCCTCCTCCTCTTCTTCTTCACTTCTTTTAGCCTTCTCTCTTTTTCCCAAAAATCATCCCCAGGCCGAAATGTTCTAGGGCATGGCCGAAAGTTTCCAGGCAACACAAGAAAAAGGGAAGAATGGAAGAGGGTTTGCTTAGGGTTTGAAATTGGAGAAGAAATCAAGAGGAGTTTGGGGAAAAAGGAGGAATTAGGGTTTTGAAGCTCGAAGATGAAATTGGCGGAGCTCTCATGTGGGCTTTTGGAGCTTGGATTCATGGGGGATTTCAGCTAATTGGACGAGGTAGGAGTCCAATCCTTACTCGCATGGTTGAATTCATTGCCTTTTAGTACAAAGCTTGCATTTTTAGGGGTTTTAGTGAAATTGCTTGACATGGAGTGTTTAATTTGATTTCATACGTTGGGTAGAGTAATTCAAAGCCATGAATATGTTGAAGATGCATATGAATGAATTATTTCACTAATTGCGTGGAATTGCTTTCATAGCGAAAAATTGTTCTCTTTGGGAGGTTGGCAAATCCTCTTCAAATTATTCATTTAGGAATGTTGGGGATGTTTCTATTAGTAGGGAATTACTAAATTGCCTCACTTGGAATATTGGTATTGTCTTGGTTAAGTATGGACTCATTAACTAAATATGTCGAATTGCCTTGATGGCCAATTTGAACTAATTAATCAACACTTAAATAATTATTGGTTATCAACACGAAATTGCCTCATTTTGAAATGTAACTTAATTAAGAAGAGAGTCGGGATCTTAAGTTTGCATTTCATAAATAATAGAATGTCCCATCTCCTCTCATAAATTATGTTGAATAGCTCATATAAAGAAGTTGCTCTTATTTTGGTGATATTGCTCTCAATTCATGAAGTTGCTTTCATTATACGAGATGGTGAATTCTTGTATGCTTGATTTTGAGTTGTTACATCAATTTTGTGAAATTAATTATTCATGATGAAATTGTAGGCCCGTGTATTACCTTGTCAAATTTTGTAAAATTGCCTTCATTTGGGTTGGTTGGGGGCTTTAATAATCAATTTTCATGTGGTGGTGGAATCTATATAAAGCTTGGAATTCACTTGATGCGATGATTTGATTCATGTTGCCTTGATGGACTCATTTCAAAAATTATGCGGAATCACTCTCATTTACAATGTTGGAAGTTATATACTCTTCATTCTTCCTTGCATGAAGTGTGTGTGATAAGTTGTTATGAAAATTGGGTGAAGAAGTTTTTAATGCTTGTTTCTAAATGCGTATAAAACAATGCTCTCAAATGGAAAGTGGAAATTTATTTATTAATAAATTTCTTTTGTATGAAAATGAGGTTCATATGAAATGCAAATGAGATGGGAAATTGGCGGTGTGTTGGATACACGTGGAATATGAAATGTGTGACATGGTCACGTTAGGACACGAGGTGGAGTGCACGGGCATGGACAAAGTTGCCACGGTAGGAGGCGGGTGAAGTCGTCGTGGGCAACCTCTTGATACCATTAGGTGGCTCCACGTGATAACGGAGTGGAATCATTTGCACGTACACGCTGGCTCATTCATGGGATCCCATTACATTGCATTGCATCACATCACATTACTTGAGCATCATATGCATCATGGCATCATTTAGCATTTTTGGGTGATTTGTGGTTGTGTGTATGTGATGGTTAACTTGTAAGAATGGATGTTGCCATGGATGTGTTTGGTGCTTGAATGATGGTGTGTTGGAAAGCGTAGATTGTTAATTTGTTAATGCTAATAGTGAAATTCATGATATTGGCGTTCGTATTGGTGATGTCATTAATGTATTATGTGAATGTTGGGTTATTGGAAGTATTATGGAATATTGGAATTTTTAACATCCAAGTTACCATGGTGCATGCGTGGTTGAATTAGTATGCTAAATTGAATTATTTGATGCAATAGTGATGTTTCATGTTGCTTGAGCGATTTGTTTCAATATTCATGCCAATTGGGTTGCTAAGTTGTAATTGCCCTCTTTATGAAATTACTCTCACTTTGGTTTCTTAGTAATTGGAATGGATTTCATTTCTTACATAAATATTATGTTGTTAGAAGGGGAGGTTGGTGGTGTTGGTGATGTTGGTGGAGTTGTTGGTGATGTGGGGTTGTTATGTTTATATCATTCTCTTTGAAATACTACTTATGTTTCCATTTAGGGATATTATTTATGTTGTATTTGGGAAACTTTGAGAAATACAAAGGAGACTCTGCCGAAATTTCTGCGAGTATTTTGTAAGCTTACACAACATCCTAAACATTGGATATTAGGAATGCTACATTAGGATTCCATGTCTAGAAGAAATCCCATTGGAAAAGGGGTATAAAAGAAAAATTAGTAAGGTGGGGTTCTTGGCTAATTTTCAATTATTTGCATGCTAACCACTTAAGGTTCACGTTGCATATTGATTGGTTCATTTTGCATCAAGAATGGGTTATGCTTCTACTCCTTGCTGTACTCACGTTGTTTTGCAGGTTCTCCCTTGCGGCAGGTATGTGTTCAGTTAGTTGATATCACTTCATTGTGTTGTCCCTATTATGTTATGCTGGGGTTAGTTACGAATTATTGCATAGAGCATGTCATTCCTTGCACATGTGAGTTAGGTTTGGACATTCCTACTGGGTCACGCTGTGACGTGTCCCCGTTGTTATTTTTCAGGTATTGGTTTGAGGAGTCATAGACCGCGAGCACAGTTGGTGGGATTTGAGAGTGGGGGTGAAAGCGGGAGAGATTGGGTGTGTCATTGTACTTGGGTGAGTTTGGGTCATATAAATATATTGTATTAGAAATTTGTTATTGATGTTGGAATTGAGCAGTTTATATATATATTTGTCATATTGGTTTTGAGTTGGTGGCTCTTATGTATTTCTGAGATGTCTGGAATGCTACAGGTACTATCCCAGCAGTGCGCAGTGGGCCTGCTTGTGTTTGAAATTTTGCAATTCCTTTCGTAACACCCGCCTCTTCGAGAATACCTGATACGGATTCGTACTTATCGGGTATCCAGGGGAGCGGGGCGTTTCATTTTGGTGGCCCATGCCGGTCACCGCACTGCGGCTGTGTAAGGGTAGTGCGTGTAGTATTCAGAGGGGAGTTTAGACTTAAGGTGGGTAGAGTCCATCATTGGGATAGGGCCCGGAAATCAGAAGCTTAAGGTGTAGAGCCCCTAAGAGTGGACATTAGGTTGTTGATTGAGTATGTATTTTAATGTCTATATATGTGTGTATGTATGTATATTTATGTGTTAATAGCTATCTAGGTTTTGAATGGCGTGTCGAGTATATTGAGCCGATATACTCCTATATGTAATTATGAACGTATATGGCTCTGGTATATGTATGAATGAGCATATGGTTATGTGATTGTATTTGAATTGTATGTGGTAATAACTGAGTAACCTATGAGTAGTGTGTAAACTTGAGTTATCTATTTGATGGGGTGCATGTGGTAATGAAAATATGATGGGTGGTGTGACATTTTGATATATGTATATATGTGAGATGTAGACGGTTGCATGTTTAGTTGTGAGCTGGTGCGCTTACACCGGCGTCAGGATAGGTGAAATGATATCTGGGTGTCTGGTTGTTGATGTGTACGACTTTACGTATGACGTGTGTGTGTGTGTGTGTGTGTGTAAGAGAACTGCTTGTATGGATTGGAGGGTATGTAGTATGTACACCGTGTGTGTATTTTTGTGTGTCTACTTATTATGCTGTGCGAAAGTGATGTGTTATATGTGGATATTTACTGGATGTGTGTATGTGTATCTATATTTTGTCTATGTTTATGGGTATTGGATTGTACGTGTCACGCCCCGCTTCCCAAAAATGTGGAGGCGAGACGTGAGAAGGTCCGCACAAACTTGAAGCTGTGAAGCTCCAAGTCTGATAAGCGTATAAAAACACTTATTATGGCAAGTCCTTGCAAAGCGAAACGAAACAACAATGATAATAAGGAAATGAGACGACATTTTATTGAATCTCCAAATGTCCATAAACAAATTACAATGTCGCAGAAAAGCCATCAGGCTAAAGGAAAAAGAGTCTAAGGCCCAACATGGCCAACAAAGTATAACATACATACAAGGGTGCCACGCACCGACAACTAACATGAATCCTAAAACATAAAGGGAAACTCAACAAGTCACCGGTGTCTACAAAACTCCTCCTCAGCAAACACAACGTCCTCTGCAACAAGCTCTGGCCCGGCAACTAACATGCGACACCCAAAGAGAAAGGGGCACATGTCAGCAAGTCTGGAAAGACTTGAGCAAGGAAACTGAAAGGAAAGCAACTAGCAACCTAGCAGTTATAGTATTAAGCAATGACATGGCAGTTAAGTATGATGCAACAGTTTAAAAGAGAGGCAAGCACGCACGATGTAGCAAAATCTACCAAATCACTAGTCACTTATCATTTAACACTTAGTGCATAGAGAGTCCACCTGCTGGCCAGCTCGTGGCTCAGTCCGCTTATCTCTATCACTATTAATCACTTGCCACTGTTTATCACTTAGTGCATAGAGAGTCCACCTGCTGGCCGGAGTGGCGGATCAGGCCAACTCGGGCTCAGTCCGCTTACTCTATCACTATTAATCACTTGTGCACTAGAGAGTCCACCTGCTGGCCGGATTGGCGGATCAGGCCAACTCGGGGCTCAGTCCGCTTATCTCTTACCCCACCCATATGTGTCGAGCGTTGGAGTTTCCAACTACAGGGCTCGCTTCTGGAACACGAGCCAGGAAAATAATAGCATTGTAGCGTGTGCTACGCAATCACAATAAATAATCACTATGTGATGCCAGGAACAGATATTAGCGTACCGTTAATCGAATTTAAACGTGACAGGCAAAAATGCAATGACATGAACATATTCGCGTACCGTTAATTTAAAGTAAACGTGACATACAAGCATGATGAGGGTGACGGACCAAGCTTCGTTGTCAAGCTAGGTCAATGGCGTCTAAACGGCTATCCTTTCACCGTTTAGTCTCTTTTACGCTAAAGCAAGGTAAGTGGCCTAAAACATGGCCTAAACCCTAAGTGGCAAGTTTCACTTGCCTAGCACCGAGGAAGACGATCACGAAGGTTCGTCTCACGAACGCTAATCTACGGGGAAGGGAATCACTGTCATGGAGAAACAATCATCAAACAACATCCATTATTATTAGGGTTTCACAAATCATAATGGGGGTTAAGAGAATATTTAAAGGAAGAACACTACCCGAATGGAAGCGGAAGATCAACGCCGAGCAACCACGGCAACAGATGAACGATCCGGGAGAACTACCACTCAGATCTGGAAATGAGGGAAAACCTGGAGAAATGGGTTTGGATGAGGCTTTTAGGGATTTGATGAGGGTTTGAGGTTGAGGAGAGGTAGGATATGTGAAATGAGGGTTTGGATGATGATGGATGAGCTTGGGATGAAGGAGGAAGGGTTTGGGGATGAAGGGGGATGATTTGGGGAAGGAGGAGGTTCAGGAGAAGAGAGGGAAGAGAAGAAAACGATTGGGGGTTTATATAGAAAATCGTGTGGCGGCTAGGGCAAACTAGGGTTTCCTGGGCTGATTAGTCGGTCAAGGAAGGATTGGTGACCGACTAGTTGAGGATCTAGTCGGTCGGTCGTTCAACATGGACCGACTAAGAGTAAACAGTAGCTCGCTCAAGAAAACTGGACTATGAGTTAGTCGGTCTGTGAAGACTTGTCAACCGACTAGTTTGAGAACTAGTCGGTCGGTGAGTGTTCATTGACCGACTAAAGGCTGAATTCTGAGAGAGATCATTGAAATGAGAGTTAGTCGGTCTGAGAAGGATTCCTGACCGACTAGTTTAACATCTAGTCGGTCGATGGTTGTTCTTAGACCGACTAAGAGTAAACAGTAACTCCTGAATAATTGATTGAATGAACTAGTCGGTTCCAATTGATTTCCTGACCGACTAAATTGGAATCTAGTCGGTCAGTCGATCTTCTTGAACCAACTAACATGCACGAAAAGTGCCGATTCGAAGCGCGAAGCTTCGGGAAGATTTCTATGGCTTCTAGGATCGATTTATACTCTAAGATATGAGCGATTTGAAGCTCGTCACGAGTGACTTACTCCGAGTTCAATGATTCTAAGGAAGAAGCTAGAAGATCGCATGAAAAGGAATGAAAACGAAAGCTAGGAAATCTCAACGAGATGAATGAAAGTGAGAACTATGGAAATGGAAACCACACAAGGAGAGAACCCACCATCGCAAGCAAAACACACTGATAATCCAATCATACAAAAACCAGTCGTTACATCCTACCCACCTTAGAATAAAGTCCGTCCTCGGACTTTCTAACATACATATAGTCGCTCTGGTAACTACCCTCAACCAATTTCACATCATAATTTCAACCAAGTACTTTCATTTCTAGTGCTTATATATATGCACTAGAAATCCAATATTACTACCACTACACACATATTTTCACGCACATAGTACACTCATACTTATTATAGTCAATCAATTTCATACACGTATTTCAATCACAAATATATAGTCAATATATTTATACAACAATAAAAACCTATTACTTACTATAAGAAAATAACCAAGCCTCTCTTATTTGAAAATAATTTTCACATTTGTTTAGTCATTCAAGTACATGCAAATATTTCACCATATTTTCACCTCACATATAGTCCTATAACCATATATTGGTATAGCCACCCACAATCGTGTTTGTAACACAACCAAGCACAAACAACTCAAACACCATACATACGTCATCCATCACTATTCACCACCACATACAATTTATACCAAAGTACATAGAGTATACCCACTCAAGCTTGAGTGAGACTCAAATCATAGCAGGACATTTATATGCGTAACACAGTAACCATACACATACCAATACCACTCCAAGGCATACACATCCACGTATCACATATTTTCACACCATATCCATCCATTTATAATTACCATATCAACACATCAACTACGTACAAGTTTAAGAGATGCAATAGTCGGGTATACCTCCTGATATACACGCATACGACATCTCATAAAAACAAGTATTATCAATCAAACATTATAATCCTACTATCATACGTATATCACATCATACTCAAGCAGAAAATTACCTACACACAACATACAAATGCCAACACCCATACCACTATATACACACCACGAAATCAACACTACGACGACATAACCACTTAACTAATGGGCCCACCAAACTACAACAAGGTTGACACAGGCAACGACAAGCTCTATGGGCTAGACAAAAGGAAAGAACCGAACCTAGATCATGACGAATAGAAAGATCGAAAACATGGGTTCAGCAAGGACGAAGATAAGGAGCCAAATTTGGTTAGGGGAATCAGGGTAAGACTGTGAATGTTTAGGTGGAGAGAAAGATGTAATGATACCCTGGAAGAATACGTAAAGACGGTAGTGTAAACAACATAAGTTAAAATACGTGAATTCGAAAACCGTTGTACTTCAAAAAGTCGGAGTCCTCGTTCGTATAAAATTATTTAGAGGTCGATAAATAAGTCGTTTGAAAACGAGTTTGAGACGAACATACGTAATAAGAGGTAAAGTGGTTTATTGGCTTATATAAAATCATCATGAGGAAAAAGGAAATCATTTACTCGAACATTAAAACATAGGTCAGAAATGCTATGCGGCAGTAATCTAAAAATTTTGGAAAAGTTTTGGGATTCGAAGATTGAAATCAGATCAAGTATAGTGTGGAGAATCTAAGCGCATGCTAAAGGTTTTCCAAATCTTAAAACTGAAGAGAAATCCCAAATAAACCATATCGAAAATACTTTTAGAGAAATCCGGATTTGCCAACAAAATTGATTTACACAAGATCTTAATGTACGAGCAAAGCGAACGTGGTACCGATATATAAAAATAATTGAAGTCACATTTTAGAAATTATCTTAAAAGTGTGCATGGTGAATGGAAGATAATATCATCTTAGTGGTATGGAAGTAAGTGGGGGAAATATATACATATAGAATTATTAAGTTGGTGGTAAGCTTTAAAACCGAATTTTGGAGGTCTAAATCAGGAAAGGGTTTCGAAAAGTAAATTTTTTTTTTACAAAAATCTGAACTATGGAAAAAGTTGAGCATAAAATCGACCCGCTGAAAGCTGAAGTCCCATGTGACTTGAAAGGCATATAATAAGCAAACATGATGCGGTATTCGAATAAGTTTTAATGGCATAAGTAAGAAGAGAAATTTATAATTCAGGTTAGGAAAACAGAAGCATGGTTCAGAAGAAAATTTGTATATGAAAAGAGGCAAGTCATTTATATCGATACGAAAGTATATGCGGTAAATATTATAAACTTCTAATCTAAAAATCTCAACACAAGTTTTGATATCTAAAAACATAAATAATTTAAGTCGGCGAAGGAGCATGAAACCTTACATAAATCAAAAGTGTTTCGAACAAATTTAAACTTAACGAAAGAAGAAGATCGAAGATACTTTTAGGGAAACAAGGATTCGCCAAAAGAACGTGTTGGTATAAAAACTTTTGAAGTACGAGTACGACGAACCTATAATTGATATATACAAAATTAGTTGAAGTCCATTCAGTTTTGGAAAAATACCCCTAAAGGTATGTACGATAAGTGGTTAAAATAAATTTTTGTATTTAGGAAAAAGGGACGGTATATCGAACCATCAGGATAGTAATAAAGTTCAAAAATCAAAATGCGAAAGATACATTGTTAGAAAAATAGCACAAGATAGTAATTTTAAGATTACGGCCAAAAGTCTTCAAAATTCAAGAACGACTTTGAACTCCTTCGAAATTTAGGGAGACATATTTAAAGAAGTTTAGAACAAATTTAAATTGAGTGAAACTTCAAATAAGGAAAGCATTCGAAAATAACTTTGGAAGAATCAAGATTTGTAACGGAAAACATTTGAAAGATCAAGGATAATTGGAATGAGGTGGTCATGTGAACATCTGTGACTTAAAAGTATATTAAGGGAGCACGACGAGTCATTTGAATATGATAAATAAGAAGGAAAATTCACAAATCGAATTTGGAAAATAGAATTGCGGCTCAGGATTAAATCGATTTATGAAAGGGACAAGATATTCAAATAGGTATGAAAGGTATATGCTGTAAAACATTATAAAACAGTAACCAAAATCCCGTCAAAACTTTCGAATTTCAAAAATTAATTTAAGTCAACGAAAGAGTACGAGATATAAGTATACATATAACAATTGAAATTCCATTTAGCTTGAAAAGATTTTAAAGTATGTCATGCGATTAAAATGGATCTCATAGTTAGAAAATGGTACATCGAATTTTCCAAAATAGTATTGGAGTCTTTAAACCGAAATGCGAAAATATAGACAAGAAAATGGTTACGAGATAGCAATTATAATTACAACCATTAGACTCCGAAATCTACAAGGAATTTCGACTCAATCGAAAAGTGAGAAATTCAAGTATATACGTAGCGGGTTTAAAACAAAATTTAACCTTAACGAAAACCTTAATAATGGAAATCGAAAATAACTTTAAAAGAACTTAAGCCTTGCCAAAGGGGACATTCGAAGGATCAACGATTATAGTAAGGAGGGGATCATGTGAATCGAGGGCAATGAATGTGATTATTTGAGGCATGCACCTAAATCACAATGCAAGAAAACCATGATGAAGATCTACGGTCAGTAACACCAAAGTGTAGTGACCAGGAAAGATTGAATCAGGGGGGGTTCTAATCATTGGGTCAACTAAAGGCCAAGGGATTTGGTCGGATGATCAAAACATAAATATGCCTAGGTTACGACTTAGGAAAATCTACGGAAACTCCTACGGTCAACCAACCAAAGATTTTGGAACTAAGCGCTAAGACTCTCTAGGGCTAGACAGCGATGAAATGAGTCCAACTGGGTCCGAAATCGATGAACCCAAGCGAACGGCAAAAGAAATCCTAGGAATCTATCATGGTCAGGGCTAGACAGGAACCACTAAGGTAACTCTTAAGGCTATCATAGCGATCACTAGCATGGAGTCTAACTAACAATCAAGGATCCCTAACTAGCAAGCACAAACTTCTAACTAAGTCTCACTATAGTCCTGACCTAATGGATTTCCTATCAAGCTGGGACAGGTGCTCTAACACGCCTACTAGCCACCTAAGACATAGGAACACTAAAAACCTAGACTCCAGGCTTAAAACTTGGATGTTCTAATTTATTTAATGGACATTCTATAATTATTATTGTTGTTCCGATAGTTCGCATTTGCAAATGGACCTGCATGGGCCACCACTAAAACCTGTCACGCCCCGCTTCCCAAAAATGTGGAGGCGAGACGTGAGAAGGTCCGCACAAACTTGAAGCTGTGAAGCTCCAAGTCTGATAAGCGTATAAAAACACTTATTATGGCAAGTCCTTGCAAAGCGAAACGAAACAACAATGATAATAAGGAAATGAGACGACATTTTATTGAATCTCCAAATGTCCATAAACAAATTACAATGTCGCAGAAAAGCCATCGGGCTAAAGGAAAAAGAGTCTAAGGCCCAACATGGCCAACAAAGTATAACATACATACAAGGGTGCCACGCACCGACAACTAACATGAATTCTAAAACATAAAGGGAAACTCAACAAGTCACTGGTGTCTACAAAACTCCTACTCAGCAAACACAACGTCCTCTGCAACAAGCTCTGGCCCGGCAACTAACATGCGACACCCAAAGAGAAAGGGGCACATGTCAGCAAGTCTGGAAAGACTTGAGCAAGGAAACTGAAAGGAAAGCAACTAGCAACCTAGCACTTATAGTATTAAGCAATCGTGGCAGTTAAGTATGATGCAACAGTTTAAAAGAGAGGCAAGCACGCACGATGTAGCAAAAGCTACCAAATCACTAGTCACTTATCATTTAACACTTAGTGCATAGAGAGTCCACCTGCTGGCCAGCTCGTGGCTCAGTCCGCTTATCTCTATCACTATTAATCACTTGCCACTGTTTATCACTTAGTGCATAGAGAGTCCACCTGCTGGCCGGAGTGGCGGATCAGGCCAACTCGGGCTCAGTCCGCTTATCTCTATCACTATTAATCACTTGTGCACTAGAGAGTCCACCTGCTGGCCGGAATGGCGGATCAGGCCAACTCGGGTCTCAGTCCGCTTATCTCTTACCCCACCCATATGTGTCGAGCGTTGGGGTTTCCAACTACAGGGCTCGCTTCTGGAACACGAGCCAGGAAAATAATAGCGTTGTAGCGTGTGCTACGCAATCACAATAAATAATCACTATGCGATGCCAGGAACAGATATTAGCGTACCGTTAATCGAATTTAAACGTGACAGGCAAAAATGCAATGACATGAACATATTCGCGTACCGTTAATTTAAAGTAAACGTGACATACAAGCATGATGAGGGTGACAGACCAAGCTTCGTTGTCAAGCTAGGTCAATGGCGTCTAAACGGCTATCCTTTCACCGTTTAGTCTCTTTTACGCTAAAGCAAGGTAAGTGGCCTAAAACATGGCCTAAACCCTAAGTGGCAAGTTTCACTTGCCTAGCACCGAGGAAGACGATCACGAAGGTTCGTCTCACGAACGCTAATCTACGGGGAAGGGAATCGCTGTCATGGAGAAACAATCATCAAACAACATCCATTATTATTAGGGTTTCACAAATCATAATGGGGGTTAAGAGAATATTTAAAGGAAGAACACTACCCGAATGGAAGCGGAAGATCAACGCCGAGCAACCACGGCAACGGATGAACGATCCGGGAGAACTACCACTCAGATCTGGAAATGAGGGAAAACCTGGAGAAATGGGTTTGGATGAGGCTTTTGGGGATTTGATGAGGGTTTGAGGTTGAGGAGAGGTAGGATATGTGAAATGAGGGTTTGGATGATGATGGATGAGCTTGGGATGAAGGAGGAAGGGTTTGGGGATGAAGGGGGATGATTTGGGGAAGGAGGAGGTTCAGGAGAAGAGAGGGAAGAGAAGAAAACGATTGGGGGTTCATATAGAAAATCGTGTGGCGGCTAGGGCAAACTAGGGTTTCCTGGGCTGATTAGTCGGTCAAGGAAGGATTGGTGACCGACTAGTTGAGGATCTAGTCGGTCGGTCGTTCAACATGGACCGACTAAGAGTAAACAGTAGCTCGCTCAGGAAAACTAGCCTATGAGTTAGTCGGTCTGTGAAGACTTGTCAACTGACTAGTTTGAGAACTAGTCGGTCGGTGAGTGTTCATTGACCGACTAAAGGATGAATTCTGAGAGAGATCATGGAAATGAGAGTTAGTCGGTCTGAGAAGGATTCATGACCGACTAGTTTAGCATCTAGTCGGTCGATGGTTGTTCTTAGACTGACTAAGAGTAAACAGTAACTCCTGAATAATTGATTGAATGAACTAGTCGGTTCCAGTTGATTTCCTGACCGACTAAATTGGAATCTAGTCGGTCAGTCGATCTTCTTGAACCAACTAACATGCACGAAAAGTGCCGATTCGAAGCGCGAAGCTTCGGGAAGATTTCTATGGCTTCTAGGATCGATTTATACTCTAAGATATGAGCGATTTGAAGCTCGTCACGAGTGACTTACTCCGAGTTCAATGATTCTAAGGAAGAAGCTAGAAGATCGCATGAAAAGGAATGAAAACGAAAGATAGGAAATCTCAACGAGATGAATGAAAGCGAGAACTATGGAAATGGAAACCACACAAGGAGAGAACCCACCATCGCAAGCAAAACACACTGATAATCCAATCATACAAAAACCAGTCGTTACATCCTACCCACCTTAGAATAAAGTCCGTCCTCGGACTTTCTAACATACATATAGTCGCTCTGGTAACTACCCTCAACCAATTTCACATCATAATTTCAACCAAGTACTTTCATTTCGAGTGCTTATATATATGCACTAGAAATCCAATATTACTACCACTACACACATATTTTCACGCACATAGTACACTCATACTTATTATAGTCAATCAATTTCATACACGTATTTCAATCACAAATATATAGTCAATATATTTATACAACAATAAAAACCTATTACTTACTATAAGAAAATAACCAAGCCTCTCTTATTTGAAAATAATTTTCACATTTGTTTAGTCATTCAAGTACATGCAAATATTTCACCATATTTTCACCTCACATATAGTCCTATAACCATATATTGGTATAGCCACCCACAATCATGTGTGTAACACAACCAAGCATAAACAACTCAAACACCATACATACGTCATCCATCACTATTCACCACCACATACAATTTATACCAAAGTACATAGAGTATACCCACTCAAGCTTGAGTGAGACTCAAATCATAGCAGGACATTTATATGCGTAACACAGTAACCATACACATACCAATACCACTCCAAGGCATACACATCCACGTATCACATATTTTCACACCATATCCATCCATTTATAATTACCATATCAACACATCAACTACGTACAAGTTTAAGAGATGCAATAGTCGGGTATACCTCCTGATATACACGCATACGACATCTCATAAAAACAAGTATTATCAATCAAACATTATAATCCTACTATCATACGTATATCACATCATACTCAAGCAGAAAATTACCTACACACAACATACAAATGCCAACACCCATACCACTATATACACACCACGAAATCAACACTACGACGACATAACCACTTAACTAATGGGCCCACCAAACTACAACAAGGTTGACACAGGCAACGACAAGCTCTATGGGCTAGACAAAAGGAAAGAACCGAACCTAGATCATGACGAATAGAAAGATCGAAAACATGGGTTCAGCAAGGACGAAGATAAGGAGCCAAATTTGGTTAGGGGAATCAGGGTAAGGCTGTGAATGTTTAGGTGGAGAGAAAGATGTAATGATACCCTGGAAGAATACGTAAAGAAGGTAGTGTAAACAACATAAGTTAAAATACGTGAATTCGAAAACCGTTGTACTTCAAAAAGTCGGAGTCCTCGTTCGTATAAAATTATTTAAAGGTCGATAAATAAGTCGTTTGAAAACGAGTTTGAGACGAACATACGTAATAAGAGGTAAAGTGGTTTATTGGCTTATATAAAATCATCATGAGGAAAAAGGAAATCATTTACTCGAACATTAAAACATAGGTCAGAAATGCTATGCGGCAGTAATCTAAAAATTTTGGAAAAGTTTTGGGATTCGAAGATTGAAATCAGATCAAGTATAGTGTGGAGAATCTAAGCGCATGCTAAAGGTTTTCCAAATCTTAAAACTGAAGAGAAATCCCAAATAAACCATATCGAAAATACTTTTAGAGAAATCCGGATTTGCCAACAAAATTGATTTACACAAGATCTTAATGTACGAGCAAAACGAACGTGGTACCGATATATAAAAATAATTGAAGTCACATTTTAGAAATTATCTTAAAAGTGTGCATGGTGAATGGAAGATAATATCATCTTAGTGGTATGGAAGTAAGTGGGGGAAATATATACATATAGAATTATTAAGTTGGTGGTAAGCTTTAAAACCGAATTTTGGAGGTCTAAATCAGGAAAGGGTTTCGAAAAGTAAATTTTTTTTTTACAAAAATCTGAACTATGGAAAAAGTTGAGCATAAAATCGACCCGCTGAAAGCTGAAGTCCCATGTGACTTGAAAGGCATATAATAAGCAAACATGATGCGGTATTCGAATAAGTTTTAATGGCATAAGTAAGAAGAGAAATTTATAATTCAGGTTAGGAAAACAGAAGCATGGTTCAGAAGAAAATTTGTATATGAAAAGAGGCAAGTCATTTATATCGATACGAAAGTATATGCGGTAAATATTATAAACTTCTAATCTAAAAATCTCAACACAAGTTTTGATATCTAAAAACATAAATAATTTAAGTCGGCGAAGGAGCATGAAACCTTACATAAATCAAAAGTGTTTCGAACAAATTTAAACTTAACGAAAGAAGAAGATCGAAGATACTTTTAGGGAAACAAGGATTCGCCAAAAGAACGTGTTGGTATAAAAACTTTTGAAGTACGAGTACGACGAACCTATAATTGATATATACAAAATTAGTTGAAGTCCATTCAGTTTTGGAAAAATACCCCTAAAGGTATGTACGATAAGTGGTTAAAATAAATTTTTGTATTTAGGAAAAAGGGACGGTATATCGAACCATCAGGATAGTAATAAAGTTCAAAAATCGAAATGCGAAAGATACATTGTTAGAAAAATAGCACAAGATAGTAATTTTAAGATTACGGCCAAAAGTCTTCAAAATTCAAGAACGACTTTGAACTCCTTCGAAATTTAGGGAGACATATTTAAAGAAGTTTAGAACAAATTTAAATTGAGTGAAACTTCAAATAAGGAAAGCATTCGAAAATAACTTTGGAAGAATCAAGATTTGTAACGGAAAACATTTGAAAGATCAAGGATAATTGGAATGAGGTGGTCATGTGAACATCTGTGACTTAAAAGTATATTAAGGGAGCGCGACGAGTCATTTGAATATCATAAATAAGAAGGAAAATTCACAAATCAAATTTGAAAAATAGAATTGCGGCTCAGGATTAAATCGATTTATGAAAGGGACAAGATATTCAAATAGGTATGAAAGGTATAGGCTGTAAAACATTATAAAACAGTAACCAAAATCCCGTTAAAACTTTCGAATTTCAAAAATTAATTTAAGTCAACGAAAGAGTACGAGATATAAGTATACATATAACAATTGAAATTCCATTTAGCTTGAAAAGATTTTAAAGTATGTCATGCGATTAAAATGGATCTCATAGTTAGAAAATGGTACATCGAATTTTCCAAAATAGTATTGGAGTCTTTAAACCGAAATGCGAAAATATAGACAAGAAAATGGTTACGAGATAGCAATTATAATTACAACCATTAGACTCCGAAATCTACAAGGAATTTCGACTCAATCGAAAAGTGAGAAATTCAAGTATATACGTAGCGGGTTTAAAACAAAATTTAACCTTAACGAAAACCTTAATAAGGGAAATCGAAAATAACTTTAAAAGAACTTAAGCCTTGCCAAAGGGGACATTCGAAGGATCAACGATTATAGTAAGGAGGGGATCATGTGAATCGAGGGCAATGAATGTGATTATTTGAGGCATGCACCTAAATCACAATGCAAGAAAACCATGATGAAGATCTACGGTCAGTAACACCAAAGTGTAGTGACCAGGAAAGATTGAATCGGGGGGGTTCTAATCATTGGGTCAACTAAAGGCCAAGGGATTTGGTCGGATGATCAAAACATAAATATGCCTAGGTTACGACTTAGGAAAATCTACGGAAACTCCTACGGTCAACCAACCAAAGATTTTGGAACTAAGCGCTAAGACTCTCTAGGGCTAGACAGCGATGAAATGAGTCCAACTGGGTCCGAAATCGATGAACCCAAGCGAACGGCTAAAGAAATCCTAGGAATCTATCATGGTCAGGGCTAGACAGGAACCACTAAGGTAACTCTTAAGGCTATCATAGCGATCACTAGCATGGAGTCTAACTAACAATCAAGGATCCCTAACTAGCAAGCACAAACTTCTAACTAAGTCTCACTATAGTCCTGACCTAATGGATTTCCTATCAAGCTGGGACAGGTGCTCTAACACGCCTACTAGCCACCTAAGACATAGGAACACTAAAAACCTAGACTCCAGGCTTATAACTTGGATGTTCTAATTTATTTAATGGACATTCTATAATTATTATTGTTGTTCCGATAGTTCGCATTTGCAAATGGACCTGCATGGGCCACCACTAAAACCTGTCACGCCCCGCTTCCCAAAAATGTGGAAGCGAGACGTGAGAAGGTCCGCACAAACTTGAAGCTGTGAAGCTCCAAGTCTGATAAGCGTATAAAAACACTTATTATGGCAAGTCCTTGCAAAGCGAAACGAAACAACAATGATAATAAGGAAATGAGACGACATTTTATTGAATCTCCAAATGTCCATAAACAAATTACAATGTCGCAGAAAAGCCATCAGGCTAAAGGAAAAAGAGTCTAAGGCCCAACATGGCCAACAAAGTATAACATACATACAAGGGTGCCACGCACCGACAACTAACATGAATCCTAAAACATAAAGGGAAACTCAACAAGTCACCGGTGTCTACAAAACTCCTCCTCAGCAAACACAACGTCCTCTGCAACAAGCTCTGGCCCGGCAACTAACATGCGACACCCAAAGAGAAAGGGGCACATGTCAGCAAGTCTGGAAAGACTTGAGCAAGGAAACTGAAAGGAAAGCAACTAGCAACCTAGCAGTTATAGTATTAAGCAATGACATGGCAGTTAAGTATGATGCAACAGTTTAAAAGAGAGGCAAGCACGCACGATGTAGCAAAATCTACCAAATCACTAGTCACTTATCATTTAACACTTAGTGCATAGAGAGTCCACCTGCTGGCCAGCTCGTGGCTCAGTCCGCTTATCTCTATCACTATTAATCACTTGCCACTGTTTATCACTTAGTGCATAGAGAGTCCACCTGCTGGCCGGAGTGGCGGATCAGGCCAACTCGGGCTCAGTCCGCTTACTCTATCACTATTAATCACTTGTGCACTAGAGAGTCCACCTGCTGGCCGGATTGGCGGATCAGGCCAACTCGGGGCTCAGTCCGCTTATCTCTTACCCCACCCATATGTGTCGAGCGTTGGGGTTTCCAACTACAGGGCTCGCTTCTGGAACACGAGCCAGGAAAATAATAGCATTGTAGCGTGTGCTACGCAATCACAATAAATAATCACTATGCGATGCCAGGAACAGATATTAGCGTACCGTTAATCGAATTTAAACGTGACAGGAAAAAATGCAATGACATGAACATATTCGCGTACCGTTAATTTAAAGTAAACGTGACATACAAGCATGATGAGGGTGACGGACCAAGCTTCGTTGTCAAGCTATGTCAATGGCGTCTAAACGGCTATCCTTTCACCGTTTAGTCTCTTTTACGCTAAAGCAAGGTAAGTGGCCTAAAACATGGCCTAAACCCTAAGTGGCAAGTTTCACTTGCCTACCACCGAGGAAGACGATCACGAAGGTTCGTCTCACGAACGCTAATCTACGGGGAAGGGAATCGCTGTCATGGAGAAACAATCATCAAACAACATCCATTATTATTAGGGTTTCACAAATCATAATGGGGGTTAAGAGAATATTTAAAGGAAGAACACTACCCGAATGGAAGCGGAAGATCAACGCCGAGCAACCACGGCAACGGATGAACGATCCGGGAGAACTACCACTCAGATCTGGAAATGAGGGAAAACCTGGAGAAATGGGTTTGGATGAGGCTTTTGGGGATTTGATGAGGGTTTGAGGTTGAGGAGAGGTAGGATATGTGAAATGAGGGTTTGGATGATGATGGATGAGCTTGGGATGAAGGAGGAAGGGTTTGGGGATGAAGGGGGATGATTTGGGGAAGGAGGAGGTTCAGGAGAAGAGAGGGAAGAGAAGAAAACGATTGGGGGTTTATATAGAAAATCGTGTGGCGGCTAGGGCAAACTAGGGTTTCCTGGGCTGATTAGTCGGTCAAGGAAGGATTGGTGACCGACTAGTTGAGGATCTAGTCGGTCGGTCGTTCAACATGGACCGACTAAGAGTAAACAGTAGCTCGCTCAAGAAAACTGGACTATGAGTTAGTCGGTCTGTGAAGACTTGTCAACCGACTAGTTTGAGAACTAGTCGGTCGGTGAGTGTTCATTGACCGACTAAAGGCTGAATTCTGAGAGAGATCATGGAAATGAGAGTTAGTCGGTCTGAGAAGGATTCCTGACCGACTAGTTTAGCATCTAGTCGGTCGATGGTTGTTCTTAGACCGACTAAGAGTAAACAGTAACTCCTGAATAATTGATTGAATGAACTAGTCGGTTCCAGTTGATTTCCTGACCGACTAAATTGGAATCTAGTCGGTCAGTCGATCTTCTTGAACCAACTAACATGCACGAAAAGTGCCGATTCGAAGCGCGAAGCTTCGGGAAGATTTCTATGGCTTCTAGGATCGATTTTTACTCTAAGCTATGAGCGATTTGAAGCTCGTCATGAGTGACTTACTCCGAGTTCAATGATTCTAAGGAAGAAGCTAGAAGATCGCATGAAAAGGAATGAAAACGAAAGCTAGGAAATCTCAACGAGATGAATGAAAGCGAGAACTATGGAAATGGAAACCACACAAGGAGAGAACCCACCATCGCAAGCAAAACACACTGATAATCTAATCATACAAAAACCAGTCGTTACAGTACGACGTATTGTATTCACGGTTGTATTTGTAGTTTCACATATGAGTTGTATTTGTAGTTGTCTATATAGTAGGAGTAGCTGTAGCTAATGGTGGTAGTATGGATGTTAGAGTGTATTTGTGTATGTGGACCTTGTATGCATACGTGTTGTATGTACGAATTCAATAGTTGTGCAGATTACCATATTTGTATTCCAATTCCAGGTCGAGACAAATTGAGATATGTTCCATTCATTATATATCCGTAGTGCTTGAAACATAATTCCAGGTTGTTTCTCGTAATTAAAACAAAAGCCACCATAATGCTACCTTTGTTGTTTCTTTTATTTGTCATTTGTTACTCATCTAATTTTAATGTTTAGCAATATGTTTCCATGTTCTACTTGTGGGAACGATTTCATGATTGAATCTCTTTTATTTCTAATGAAGAAATCAAGTTGCCTTGCTATGTTTCCATGATGTTGTTCGTGTGTTGAAGGTTGTGGGAATCACGCTCGGTTGTTGTTTGCATGCTCAGCTCGCATGAAAGTTGAAGGTCCAGCTGCTTCCAGTTATGCCCACTTAGTCCAAACTATTGAATGTCACAAGGTTCAGTTGTTAAGATATACATGTTTATGCAACATTCATTCCGAAATATTGCATGTTACCTACCATGTTTAGGTTCAATTGGATGTACAGTCAAGTATCTCGTATTCTCAACTACAATTCATTCAAATTGGAAAATTATATGCCAAATCCTGCTATGCACACATATGCACATGCCACTTGTGAACTTTTTGTTGGATTCTCACTAATAAATTATAGTACATCATGTTTTCTCCTTGTAAGTTCTCTCTTTGTATTATGCAGTCCATGTATCGGTTTATACTCCCATTGCATGATGATATCCTCATGTTCAGGATATCCTAACGGATGGCGGTGTTCAGCTGCAGATCCTCATGGTTTATTTCATGAACTCATATGTTCAGGATTTCTTATGTGCTCTGGAGTCCACATTCTCATAAGTTAAGAGTCTCATATTCTCGTATATAGTTCTGTCTGATGGTTATGTTCCGAATTCCATATGTAATCCCATAGGTTCAGGATTCTCTATTTCAAATCATATGTAATTTGATGTTCAGAAATTCATTCTTCATTCATATGAATTTCATATGTGCAGACTTTTCCACAGGCTTGCACAACGTGCATGTTATGGTTAATTGCAGTAGATTCCTAATGAACCCACCTTTTCCATACACCTCCTGTTGTATTCCCAACAGTGTTCTCTTGTGCACCATACTACTTGAGTGGTTAATAACCCATGTATGTCATGTTAATGGATAGATGCCCAGTTTCTTGGATACATGCCATTGTCTTACATGTGTGCCTCTTTTGTGAGAGGGAAACTTGTGACACTGATTTTGGAAGACAAGTGGATGCTGGACATTTTTATATGATGGTGAGTGTTCCATTCACTACTTCTGAAAAAAATATATAGTCTCATGCTAATGCTACTCAACCTGCACTTTGTCTCTATATGTTACTCAATTAGGTTTCGACACCCATAAGATCTGGACATATCCTTCTCTCCATGCCCCCTTATGATACTAATAGGTGGTTGTTAGTTTCATGTGATGCTGTAATGTAACTCTCGCTATTCAATTATGTTGTTGAGCACTCGTTGGTATGCAACTATGTTCATATTCTTCCACATGTCCTAGAAAGTCCGAGGACGGACTTATTTTTAAGGTGGGTAGATTGTAATGCCCGTATGCGTGAAATACCGTTAATGTGTGTGTATATAGTAAATTTTGTTGTGTGCATGGTAAATTCCCACATGTATGACTAAGGTGACTATGATATACCTTGGATATATAGGTGATTGCGTGTGGTTGGATAATACATTGCTTTTATTGTTAGCAGGCTATTGGCGTTCATTAGCGTGCTTAGCAATTTTAGATAGTAAGTGTGTATAGTGAAATGGTGTGTTCATGAGAATTGGTGATATTGGGATAATTATTAATGACAGATGTTATTATTATTATTGATGTTTGGTAGTTATTTTTGGTGGTGGTGTTCTTATTATGGGTAATAGTATTTTTATTTATTAGTGGCTAATTAAGTTTGGTAGCTAGAGATGTGCTTGGATTATTGTTAGTTCCTATTGATTGGGTTTTGATAGTTGGGCTAGACTAATAGATGAGAGAAGAGGGGTTAAATCAATTAGGAATGGCAAACTTGTAATACCCACTCCCTTTTACATTCTTCCTCTCAATTCTCTCTTTCTTCTCTTCCCCATTTTTCCCCCAGGCCGTCCCCTTCCATGTGCAGGCCGAAAATTCCAAGCTCCATGGCCGAATCCTCAAGCAATCAAAAGGGAGGGAGAGAAAGGAGAAGGGGTCTCCTTGCTAGCTTCCTCCTCCTCCTCCTCCTCTTCCTCTTCTTCTTCACTTCTTTTAGCCTTCTCTCTTTTTCCCAAAAATCATCCCCAGGCTGAAATGTTCTAGGGCATGGCCGAAAGTTTATAGGCAACACAAGAAAAAGGGAAGACTGGAAGAGGGTTTGCTTAGGGTTTGAAATTGGAGAAGAAATCAAGAGGAGTTTGGGGAAAAAGGAGGAATTAGGGTTTTGAAGCTCGAAGATGAAATTGGCGGAGCTCTCATGTGGGCTTTTGGAGCTTGGATTCATGGGGGATTTCAGCTAATTGGACGAGGTAGGAGTCCAATCCTTACTCGCATGGTTGAATTCATTGCCTTTTAGTACAAAGCTTGCATTTTTAGGGGTTTTAGTGAAATTGCTTGACATGGAGTGTTTAATTTGATTTCATACGTTGGGTAGAGTAATTCAAAGCCATGAATATGTTGAAGATGCATATGAATGAATTATTTCACTACTTACGTGGAATTGCTTTCATAGCGAAAAATTGTTCTCTTTGGGAGGTTGGCAAATCCTCTTCAAATTATTCATTTAGGAATGTTGGGATGTTTCTATTAGTAGGGAATTATTAAATTGCCTCACTTGGAATATTGGTATTGTCTTGGTTAAGTATGGACTCATTAACTAAATATGTCGAATTGCCTTGATGGCCAATTTGAACTAATTAATCAACACTTAAATAATTATTGGTTATCAACACGAAATTGCCTCATTTTGAAATGTAACTTAATTAAGAAGAGAGTCGGGATCTTAAGTTTGCATTTCATAAATAATAGAATGTCCCATCTCCTCTCATAAATTATGTTGAATAGCTCATATAAAGAAGTTGCTCTTATTTTGGTGATATTGCTCTCAATTCATGAAGTTGCTTTCATTATACGAGATGGTGAATTCTTGTATGCTTGATTTTGAGTTGTTACATCAATTTTGTGAAATTAATTATTCATGATGAAATTGTAGGCCCGTGTATTACCTTGTCAAATTTTGTAAAATTGCCTTCATTTGGGTTGGTTGGGGGCTTTAATAATCAATTTTCATGTGGTGGTGGAATCTATATAAAGCTTGGAATTCATTTGATGCGATGATTTGATTCATGTTGCCTTGATGGACTCATTTCAAAAATTATGCGGAATCACTCTCATTTACAATGTTGGAAGTTATACTCTTCATTCTTCCTTGCATGAAGTGTGTGTGATAAGTTGTTGTGAAAATTGGGTGAAGAAGTTTTTAATGCTTGTTTCTAAATGCGTATAAAACAATGCTCTCAAATGGAAAGTGGAAATTTATTTATTAATAAATTTCTTTTGTATGAAAATGAGGTTCATATGAAATGCAAATGAGATGGGAAATTGGCGGTGTGTTGGATACACGTGGAATATGAAATGTGTGACATGGTCACGTTAGGACACGAGGTGGAGTGCACGGGCATGGACAAAGTTGCCACGGTAGGAGGCGGGTGAAGTCGTCGTGGGCAACCTCTTGATACCATTAGGTGGCTCCACGTGATAATGGAGTAGAATCATTTGCACGTACACGCCGGCTCATTCATGGGATCCCATTGCATTGCATTGCATCACATCACATTACTTGAGCATCATATGCATCATGGCATCCTTTAGCATTTTTGGGTGATTTGTGGTTGTGTGTATGTGATGGTTAACTTGTAAGAATGGATGTTGCCATGGATGTGTTTGGTGCTTGAATGATGGTGTGTTGGAAAGCGTAGATTGTTAATTTGTTAATGCTAATAGTGAAATTCATGATATTGGCGTTCGTATTGGTGATGTCATTAATGTATTATGTGAATGTTGGGTTATTGGAAGTATTATGGAATATTGGAATTTTTAACATCCAAGTTACCATGGTGCATGCGTGGTTGAATTAGTATGCTAAATTGAATTATTTGATGCAATAGTGATGTTTCATGTTGCTTGAGCGATTTGTTTCAATATTCATGCCAATTGGGTTGCTAAGTTGTAATTGCCCTCTTTATGAAATTACTCTCACTTTGGTTTCTTAGTAATTGGAATGGATTTCATTTCTTACATAAATATTATGTTGTTAGAAGGGGAGGTTGGTGGTGTTGGTGATGTTGGTGGAGTTGTTGGTGATGTGGGGTTGTTATGTTTATATCATTCTCTTTGAAATACTACTTATGTTTCCATTTAGGGATATTATTTATGTTGTATTTGGGAAACTTTGAGAAATACAAAGGAGACTCTGCCGAAATTTCTGCGAGTATTTTGTAAGCTTACACAACATCCTAAACATTGGATATTAGGAATGCTACATTAGGATTCCATGTCTAGAAGAAATCCCATTGGAAAAGGGGTATAAAAGAAAAATTAGTAAGGTGGGGTTCTTGGCTAATTTTCAATTATTTGCATGCTAACCACTTAAGGTTCACGTTGCATATTGATTGGTTCATTTTGCATCAAGAATGGGTTATGCTTCTACTCCTTGCTGTACTCACGTTGTTTTGCAGGTTCTCCCTTGCGGCAGGTATGTGTTCAGTTAGTTGATATCACTTCATTGTGTTGTCCCTATTATGTTATGCTGGGGTTAGTTACGAATTATTGCATAGAGCATGTCATTCCTTGCACATGTGAGTTAGGTTTGGACATTCCTACTGGGTCACGCTGTGACGTGTCCCCGTTGTTATTTTTCAGGTATTGGTTTGAGGAGTCATAGACCGCGAGCACAGTTGGTGGGATTTGAGAGTGGGGGTGAAAGCGGGAGAGATTGGGTGTGTCATTGTACTTGGGTGAGTTTGGGTCATATAAATATATTGTATTAGAAATTTGTTATTGATGTTGGAATTGAGCAGTTTATATATATATTTGTCATATTGGTTTTGAGTTGGTGGCTCTTATGTATTTCTGAGATGTCTGGAATGCTACAGGTACTATCCCAGCAGTGCGCAGTGGGCCTGCTTGTGTTTGAAATTTTGCAATTCCTTTCGTAACACCCGCCTCTTCGAGAATACCTGATACGGATTCGTACTTATCGGGTATCCAGGGGAGCGGGGCGTTTCATAAACACATATATACATACTAATAGATGCAACACAACTTACCACAAATAGATCTATATACGTATTATTATACATATCCAGATCACTACTCACACCTATATGATATGACATCACATCATATCCATATCACAATACCTGAGGCATTCATACATGTCATGCTCTCATATATATATATATATATATATATATATATATATATATATATATATATATATATATATATAGCGATCTTCCGTTGCGAAAAACCCGTGCGAAAACATTTTTTTATTTTTTTGAAATTTTTTTCAAAATTTTTTTTGATGTTTAATCCATACAAATATATACCCCAGGGAAAATAATGGGTTAGAGCACCCATCCACCAGTTACAAATTTAACGGTCTCAAAACGTGCGAATTTGTTGAAATGCCTTGATCGAAGGCCAAATGACATTATTTCTCAACCATTATATTTTGAGGGGGGTATAACAACATATAATGAGGGTGGGAAAAAGAATTTTTGAAAAAAATTTCAAAAAAAAAACTCAAAACATTTTCGCACGGTGCAAAATGTTCTCATTTGAAAATTTTCCTATATATATATATAATATATATATATATCACAACACCTTCAAGTATAACAACTTATATTCTACCTTCTTTTATATATATATATATACACACACGTCTATATCCATGCACAAACACACAACAATACACATTAATCTACACACCATTTCTTGATAGACAGGGTCACTATCACGGTGTCACACCATATGTACACCTGATCCCTATACACCCAATACTTAGTCATATGGGCTCACTTCCATGTATAGGCACATAAATATCTATATACACGCATTATTTAGTCACATCCATACATACATTCACGTGCACGTACTAACACAGGCATGATCGAGTCACATAAGGTTCACAATCATATTATAAATTAGTATACACTTAACCTCACATCCATAGTAGTGCACCTACTGCCTCACACAGATAGGCACATATACCACACAGAATACACACAAGAGTGCACAACATAATATATTCCCCACCATATGTTATATATATAACTAAATTTGTACATCCTACGCATATTCTGCCGTAATAGCCAAATAATTATAAATATCCATATACACCCCCACACACGCGTATACATATGCAAACAATCACACACTTCTCAATACCCACATACCAAACAGTTTCATTCACTTATATTTATCAAACATATATATACATATATTCCATATCTATCACATTTACATCCACATTGCACATGTATATACATGCACGCATGCTTTGGTACAGACCTATATATACACGCATACACGCAGAAATACATCTATCCAGGGCATACCGAGATACATTTGGATAGATAACCCTATAGGATAGATCAGTAAGTAAACAAACAAGATATGTATAAGTATATATACATATATATTCGCATTCATCCAATATACACACCATTACATATACTCATAATGCACACTACACATACATGAACACATTCCTACACTCCATTACGACATGTATAATAGAAATCCATACAACTATGATAATATTCACGTATATGTAACAAATAATACTCCACATTGATACTCCATACACATATTCATTATACACCCACAGATGTATAAGTATCAAATCCACATATAGCCAAATACATGTACACACATACACACAAAATTATTATACTAATAGTAGATATCCACACTAACATGTTTATATATACGTACTAGGACCCATGCACCATGCACATACATTACCATGTATGGGCACACGCACCCATTCGCACATGCCATACATATCCTGCTATTACACCTATACAGTCAAGCTACTCAAACTATACTAGCAGGTAGTCAGTAGCTACCCATACCATCACATACATAATATCCAATATATCCACACTTTTACTAGCACGCTAGTATACACACAAATAAGTGCATTTCAATATTCATACACATTCGATAGATAGCCACATCCAATATACATACACATCCATATACTGATACATGTATATCGGAATAGGGATCATTCACATACATATACGTATAACCACTCATAAGACATACACCAATGCACATTCAATAACAACAACACATACACACAATCACACCACGCTTGCTATGACACAACTACATACATATAAGCATCTCATACACCAATACATGATCCCTTTCATGCCACTATAACGAAGGGGTACATGCACTATACACACACACACACACACACACACACACACACACACACACACACACACACACATCCAAATGGTCCTATAGGCACCATTCTACGGGTAAGCATATACATACATATATACATATACTATAAGTCCACTTACCCGATACTAGCACTGTATAATCTCAAATCCTAATATCCATCACATCCTACATGTGTTACATGTCGTACTCATATCCATATCGCATAATAGACACAGTATAGGGCTAAGGCCTAAACTTAGGGCGGACAGGTCTAAAGCATCCCTACCCTCCTTAGGATACATCTATTCCAAACACCCTGGGGCATTATTCATACTATCCACACGTCCCTTACTTATCTATATCGCTACATACACACCACATATGGCCATAGCACAACACATGTCTTCACGCAATAATACAACCCGTGACCGTATACCAAAGTAAGACAATATACCAATTCTTATAGGAATATAAGCAGCACATACATATATTCTCAGTTATTTAAACTTTTTAACACACTAGGAATTCTTATCCTAGCAATGCAATACTAGCGATATATATGCACTAACTTCCCACATATATATATCTACACCACATACCCATACAAGCACACATATATTCACACACATGCACTTTCCCACATATGTCCAGAGACAATGTGGACATCCCACTACTTTATCCATACAAGGGTAGATGTACACACATTAGTGTACTCCCCACATGAAACACAACTATAATTTAGGAGATAGTGAGCCGTATACATGCACTCACATCACATACGTTCACACCCTCGCCCATGTCCATATAAACATATAATATCATTGCTAGCTGCTATGTATCCATCAGTACACATCCACTATTAATAAACATATACTTATCATCTATTCCTCAAAGCCACACAAGTACAACACATATCAGCCTCACATATCCGTATCATGTACTTTTATAGAGACGTAGTATACATACATTCAAGTATTCACCACCTAGTATTTACACCCACGCGTATCCATATACCACTACAAGCATCCAGGATACGTGTAATGTTCATGTCATTCAAATTTAAAAGTATACCGCAACATATATATATCAAATCTCTAAGCACAACAAATGCACTTATATCCACAGGTTCACCCAGCTACATATACACGTGTATACCAACAATATACATCTATAGTACACTATACTGCTGAAAGTTCATTCCCGAACTCCCTAAAGCTAGAGGTTCCGGGGTGGATCACTCAAGGCTCTCAGGTCACTACCCAACTTAGGGCTAATCTATCACAATCACCTACTGAAGCATTACATGTACTATCCTTATGCACATCACAGTGCGGGGACCTGCATGAGCCGCCAAAAACTGTCATGCCCCGATCTCCAGAATACCCGGAACTGCTAAATTTTTTTTTCAAGTATCCTGAAGAGCAGATGTGAGAAGAGAAAAAGAGAGAGAAAGAAGAAACTGAATAAGCAGGCCACTGTGCATATGCTAGGATATTACAAGTGAAGCGCCACGAAAATATCCAACAGTCACACAAAACAACAACAATATTTAATACATACATGATTCATTTCTAAAACACAGTCCAAGTACACCAATACATACATACAACCACTGTCCACCTTCAAAGACAACCAAGTCACTATGCAGGCTACATCACTCACCAAACGCTACCCCTAAGACCCAACTCCAAGTCACCACCATCCATACTACCCCTGCTACCTGAAAAATAGGGAGGAGCACGGCAATGCGTGCCCCAGTAGGAACCAACTTGGATTTGGGAACACCATTCTAAGGTTATCAATCCACAAGGCAAGCCAAGAGAAATAGAACATGTAACTAAGTGATGTAATGAAAATTAAATAGCTAAAACAAGAAAATCATACCTGCGGTCCAATGTCGAGTTACTGCAAGAAAAGGGTTAGAACAAATAATAATAATAATAATAATAACACAAATACTTAAGCAACCAATATCTAATAAAATAAGTACAAGTGCCAGCGACATGCCACATAGTCACAAGGAACTAGCAAGGGGAAGGGGAAGTGCTGCCAGCAGAAGGAGTATCGCGCAATTCTTATTTTATTATTTCATAATTGAGTTAATTGGAACTTGGGTAAACTGTGTGATACCATGACCTGGACTTCACCCCAAATGTGGGGTGAATATAGCACACGACGCAGTGGACACGGGCACTGTATGCCGGGCCTCTCACCTCCCCCGTCCCTGACAGGAGTGAGGCTATCCACATATAACCCAACCTCCGTATGACCCCTCACTCCCGGTAAAGGCGAGTGGGTGTAAGTATCCCCTCCATTCCCGGAAAAGGCGAGTGGGTGTAAACTCCATACATCACATAATCATCTCCCAACTTCACAGTCCAGGCCTCATATCCACAATTTACTCAAACCCCACCTAAAACCCGGGCTCTGCTAACCCACCCTCATTAGAGAGACTGAGATATATCCAATTTTATAAGTTAACATCATAAGTGACACATTAAGGGTCTCAATGGTATGGATGTGCACATGTCACGTCAGCTGTCCATCATTAAACATAGGGTCATGCACTCACATGACATGCCCTCTATCACCACACATCATCCACTCACAAACACGTGTTCCCATGCCATTCAAACCTTTAATTTCACCAATCATCACCGTGGCTCAAGGCCAACACTAACATGTGCACGTTACTCAAATTTTCTGATATTGCCTTCGTTAAGGCATTTCATCAAACACATGGCAGGCGTCATTCATATCAAAACAACACACTATAATTTACAAGTGCCAATGGCATGAACATTCATTCCACCACATAACCATAATAAGCAAGAATAATGATGGCCAATTATCTACAATTAATGAATAAGAACACTGCTTATGAATTCAGCTTGCTGAAATTACAGAACAGTCAGATTGAGAGTGGTTTTTGAAACAATTAAAGTTGGAATTTGGACAAACTTAAAACTACAACTTTGTAGATATGGGTGTTTTGGACTTACAAACAAAATTTCAGATAAGAATATTAAGTATGTGATTTATGGTGAATTATTTGGTGAAGTGTGTCAAGTCTGTTTTCAGACAGATTTCAGGGTCTGTATTGAAAGCCAATTTTAAGCATGTTGGAAACAGAATTTCAAAATATAAGCACTTTGATGAATATTTAGGAAAATTTATTAAATTTTCAACAAGACCAAGATCATAAAATTCCATGATGTGTGCAAGTGTCTAGGCCAATTTTAGTAACCAGTGTCAACACTGAAAATCAAACAGAGATGTTGTGAAGATAGATTTATTTCTCGTAATTTATGAATTGAAAATATATCAAAATTTATATGATTTTGGGGTAGAACTTCAAGATATACATGATCATAATTTTTTCGAACCCTAATTCGTGCTACATTAAGCACAATCAAGGCAAAATCAGACATCAAGATTTCTGAAATTTTAAAGGAAATGTGTTTGCTAAGAATTTCAAGGGAGATTCATGAAAATTGAAACATGGCACATTAATTTGATTATCCCTACTTCAAATTGATAAACATGATGTAAAAACATGATAAAATAAAACCCTAATTAAATTCCCAAATCCAAATTAGAATCCTACCTCAAACTTGGTTTTTCCTCTCTTTCTTCTCTTCTTTCTTCTTCATCTTCTTCTATCTTGAAGCAAGCTTGGATTCTTTCTAATTAGAATTGGAAATTAGGGTTTTCATTTGAATAAGAAGAAAAAAATGGGGAGAGGGGTGGCCGGCCTAAGGAGAGGGAGAGAGGGTGTGAATTCACATGGAAAAGAAAAGAAAAGAGAAAGGAAAGAAGGAGATTTTTCTAAGGAGTTTTCTACACACTCCTTTTACTTAAAGGATAAGTCATGACATGGCTTCTTGAATAAACCATGACAAATTGGAATGACCTGAATACCCTCTTAATTTCCCACTAATTACAAGTGTGCCATTACTTTATGCACACACCTCTTTAGTATGTACACAAAGCAGTTTTAGTCCAAATGACCGTTTTGCCCCTCGCCTTTCTAAAAATTTACGGGAGTTGCCATTGACCCCAAACCCCTTTCACACTTGCATGGCTCTTCCTACACACATCCACGCACATCTATACATGCATACATGCTTCACACACACACACACGCCTAACACACTCCTGTCGTTTTACACCCGACGACGTCATTTGCACTTCTCCCGCACTCTTTCTTGCTTTCTCGTCTCTTAAACACGTGTTACGGCCTAGTCCCCCTTGCGATATGATACATACATGCGATATGCTACATACATCAATATCTACGCTTATTTCATGCCTACGTATGCCCCGTAGGTAGAAATACCACGTGTGTTTAGTATAATACACGTATAGTGCAAAATAGGGCATGACACTAGCCAACCTAGGTTTGCAAAGAGAGTCTCGACACCGGAGAAAAATCCGAGATCGATCAGGGTTTGGGTGTGGGCAAAATTAGTGGCTAGGTAATGCTCTAGACTGAAGAAACGGTATCCCCGCGGTCCCATCAGTGGGTCCTCGGGAGGAATGATTGGTTGGGATGGGGGTTGGGTAGAGGGAGGTTGAGGAGCACGTGCATGTGGAGAACATGTAGATTTGTGTCTCTTGCGAGACAGCCCCTCTTCCCTCATGATTCCCTTACCCTTGTCTTTGTCCTTAGCCATGAGTGCGTGGGTGTGATGAAAATGCAAGATGATATAGATGCACACAATCAAGCGACAAATTGAGAAAAATGCAAATACTTGGGTAAAGTAAAAGGCTAAGCTTAGGAACGAGTTTACCCAATATCGAAGTGATTCTTTGCTCGCAAAGGACCCCACACAGCGCAATGTAAAGATCCGTGAAGCCGCCGCAATTCAATCCAACAAAAAGAGAATTTTCGAAATGGGGGAAATAGGGCTAGGGTTAGGCCGGAAATTAGGGTTGAATGGTGGTAGCGAGAGGATTGATGATGGGAGAGGGAGATGGAGGAAGTTGGGAGTGAAGTTTGAGGGTTGAGTGAGTGAGAGAGATGGCCGGCTGAGGGAGAGGGAAGGTGAAACGATCGGAGGAGAGAGAGTCGGGTGAGAAATGAATCTGGTGAGAGGGGTTATTTATAGGGTTTAGGCGAACCGATCGGGTGAGATCTCACCCGATCGGTTGGGTTAATTTTCGAAAAATCTTGTTGGAAGACAGCTACAGGCGAACCGATCGGTTGGCCGCTTCACAATTTTCTCGAGAGCACTGCTGACTTCACCCGGTCTTTCACCCGATCACAGCTTCAGCTCAACCGATCGGTTCATTTAATCCTAAAATTTCCTGAGAGTTCTGTCGTTTTCACCCGATCTTCCACCCGGTTAGCTGCATTTGCCACCCGATCGGTTGGCTGATATTCTGATATGGCCATCTTCAGATACGGCTCAACCGATCGGTTGAAGCATCACCCGATCGGTTGAGGGCAATTTTCTGCAAAAACACAAAATTCATCTAAGTCTCCCAATGATTATCCCCATAGCAGTGTTTATTCACCAAAAATAAGAAAACTAATCCTAAAAATAACAACGAAGGTTTAGAACATGGGTTGCCTCCCATGAAGCACTGTTGTTTAAAGTCGTTTGCTCGACTCCTGGTATATGATGTTCAAGGTGGTTGGTGCTGGTGATGCCCAATGATTGGCATCCCATCAGCTTTTGGAGCAGCGGTCCTTGTCGGTGGTAGGGGTTGCAGGTAGACGCTCTTAATGATCCTCCCGCTGGTGGTGTCCAGGGGTTTCTCCTTCATGTTGGCATCTACCGCCACTCTTCGAAGTATACGTACTTCCTCAGCAGTGAGCCCCATAGGCTCTTTTCCCTTGCTCCTCGTCGGAGCAGCCTTCTTGAAACTGGGAGGAGTCGTCTGTGAGATACACACTTCTTCATCTGCGTCTTCTTCTTTCACCCCAATGTGCTCCTCAAGGCCCCCCAAGCTATCGGGAGGTTCCTTGAGAGAACCTCCCAAGCTCCAACTTTAACTATTCTGTCTTCTTCAGCCTCTAGCACATTGCAATTTTGCTCCTCCTGTGGGTGCTTCATAGACAATCCCAGATCAAATTCTACTTTCTGTTCACCCACATTTAGGGATAGCTTCCCCTTCTTCACATCAATAAGTACGCCAGCAGTCGCCATGAAGGGCCTCCCGAGGATAATCGGGGCATGGTTGTCCTCCGGCATGTCCATGACTACAAAATCCACAGGTACATGTAGGCCTCTGACGTTCACTGGCAAGTCATCCATAACCACCACCAGGTATTTTACAGACCTGTCTGCAAGTGGCAGTGTCATTCCGTTGGGCTTAAGGTCGCCCATTTTTATCCTCTTATATAATGACAGAGGCATCAGATTCACGCTCGCCCCCAAATCGACGAGCGCCCGATTGATCTTCACTTCTCTTATCGAGCATGTGATAGAGAAGCTACCTAGGTCCTTGAGTTTTGGCGGGTTCGCTCGTTGAATCAGAGCGCTGCACTCCACTGTCAGGACGACTTTTTCTTTCCTCATACCCTTCGTCACCAAATCCTTCAGAAATTTTGCATCGGAAGGGATGGTCTCTATGGCTTCTAGGAAGGGGATCTGCAAACTCAAGTCTTTGACCATGTTGAAAAACTTGCCGTATTTCTCGTCTATCTTTGCCTTGACAAGTCTTTGGGGAAATGGTACCACGGGTTTGAAGACTCTCAAGTTTTCCTCTTCGTTCTTCTTCTTTTCTTCCTCAGAGACTCCCTCCGGAGTCATGGTCTTTGATGACGAAGCTCCATCGTCATTTGCTTTTAGATTTGGTCGCCCATCGACCAACGGAGCCTCGGGTTCTTTAGCGGGCACCCTAGTCAGAATCTAAGTGCCGCTTCTCAATACAATTGCAGACACATTTGCATGGTCATGCGTCAATGCCAATGTTTGATTCGGCCCCTAGGATTGACATCCGGCTAACTCGTCAATGGCTCTACACCCTCTGAAGATTTGCCACTTGTAACCCTAGCTGGGTTACTTGATCTGCCAAAGCTTTCGTCCATTCTGTAGCTGCAGGTTAATCCTCTCCTGGTTCAATATGTATTGGGTCAAGAGAGTCTCAACCGGAGAGATTACCCGCTGTTGGTTATACGGTTGCTGCTGTGGCGGGGGTTGCTGATTCCTGGGGGGTATTGTTGGTACATCTGCTGGGGTTGTTGTTGCTTCTGGTAATGCCGAGGTAGCTAATACAATTGTTGATGAAGTTGCTGGGGCTGCTGAAATGGTGCCCTATAGCTCAGGTTCAGGTGGTTCCGGTTATTGGGAGAATGCGCCGGATTTGAGCTAGTCCTTGGTGGATACGGTGCATTACCCGTCGGGTTATAGAAAAGAGCGCTCGCCTGATCCACCGGTGGTGAGATATCACCACCATCAAAGTCTCCATGGACTTCAGCTTGCACTGCCGCTACCTGCTGAGTATTGGAACCTCCAGCTCCCACCATAAATGCCGAGATATGTGTAAATAGCAAATCAACTTTGCTAGATAATTTGTCGATCTCTTCGACTCTGTGCATCCTTGTAGATCTTGGCGTGGCGCGCTTATCGCACCACCTCTCATTATTAGATGCCATGTTCTCTGAATGGTTTCGGCATCTTCCTCATTCCTAGACATGAAGGACCCTTCAGCCGCGACATCCATCGAAGATTTCAGATCATCCCTCAACCAATTGTAGAACAAATTAATGATCTGCCATTTGGGGAGCTCATGGTGAAGGCATCTTCGTTGCATCTCCTTATATCTCATCCATGCCTCCTGCAAGGATTCGTGGCTGGCTTGGGAGAAGGAGGAGATTTCGCTCCTCAGCTTCATTGTCTTCCCCGGGGGAAAGAACTTGTTTAGGAAGGCAATGGACAACTTCTCCCAAGTTGTAAAGGTATTGGGGTCCTTCCCATTTAGCCATTGTTTGGCTTTATCCCGCAGAGAGAACGGGAATAATCTGAGCCGGATTGCATCAGTCGACACTCCGTTGATTCTGAAGGTGTCGCACTTCTCTAAAAATGAATCTAGATGCTCAATCGGGCTCTCTATTGGTGCCCCTAAAAATTGATCCTGTTGGATCCACGTCACCAATGACGGCTTTAGCTCAAAACTTCCGGCCGTAATGGCCGGGGGTTGTATGCTAGACGTGGACCCGATGGACGGCATCGAGTACTCCAGCAAGGACTTCTGGAGAGGAGTATTTTCTCCCATGGTTTCAGCTTCTTCCCTTCTTCTCCTCTCTACGTTCAAACGCCTTACAGTGGCGTTTATCTCGGGATCTATAGGAATCAAGTCGTCGAGACTCCTTGTATTCCTGTGCATGAAAGATCAAGAAAACACCCGTGAAGAATAAAAGTAAACAAAAAATCAAGAATAGAAAATAAAAAATAAAAAGTAAAAATGTAGAATGCGAAAATTATCGCGAGATGAAGATGTGAACTAGTCTCTAGGGTTCACAGGGTCCTAAAATAAACAAGCATGTTGCCTCCTCGGCAACGGCGCCATAAAGCTTGACGTCCCCTAGATTTAGCAATATATGCAATGAGATCGGGGATACCAGATTTAAATATTTATAACCGTAAGCGCACGGTGTTGTAGTGTGGCTTGGAGGTAGAACTCAGGGAGGCGTGTGTTGTGCTTGTTGTCAAGAAGGTACCGGTTCACCCGATGGGTGAGCTAGCCCGATCAATCGGTAGGTAGTCACAGAATAGAAATACAGTGGATGTAAGATATAAAAGGAAACCTAGGACTTTGGTTTCCACCCTATCATGTGCCCTCTCTATCACGACCGACGGATAGGATTACAATTGGATTTTAGGGTTTAGTGGTGCGACGTTGCCTCTGAGAGTGATACCTAGCGTCCCATGGGCCCGATATTCTGGTCGATGCCCAGGATGGTATGCTAGGACTACCCAGGTTCGGTCAGTGGGCATTCCCATGTCCATTAACACCGACCGACTCCGGGAGCACTAAGCTCGCAACGATTACTCCCAACATTTCATCCTGCCGTTCCAACGCGCTAGAATTCAATGTCTACGCTAGGGGTGTGAGCTGTGGCTAGGGGATCACACGCCAGTTTTATTTCCCCTTGGCCTGACGGTCAAAGGCGGTCTTTCTCCCGCCAGTGACAATAAAACGCACCGCGTAACCATCTAAATTTCTAAACCCTATCGAAATCCTATTCCTATGGTCGTTCTAGGGAGAACCCACGAAGGGGTTTCCACCAATGCCCTAGATTGGGGAACTACTCAAAATTCATGGCGAAAATAGCGTCACAATCAAATTCAACCATTGAAATCATGATCAAACAATAGAAAAGAGTAGCAATAGTATTAAGAACAATGTAGCAAAGTTACAGAATGATCAAAACACTTACAAGATAAAATAAAATTCCAGCCATCAAAAGTCCCAAAAAGACAGAAAAACAATGTGGATCCGCGTTATGGAAAACCTAGGTTACTATATATAGAAAATGAGACCACCCGATCGGTTGAAGCATCAACCGATCGGGTGAGTTGCTAGTCGCTTTGGCCATCGGGCTTTAGAAGCATCAACCGGCTGCTGAGCTGAGCGGTTGGCGCCATCGGGTCGTGAATTGGAGAAATGCGGCTACAGATGAACCGATCGGGTGAGATGTCACCCGATCGGTTGGAATTAAGCTCAAAATTACAGAGAGCTTTGTCGATCTCACCCGATCGCTCAACCGATCGGGTGAACTGCTCTTCACTTCAGCTCCTGTCCGGGTCGGATACATGTGCACCAACCGATCGGTTGGCTCTGTCCAACTGATCGGTTGGAGGCTGATACATGGATTACTTCGCCGTTTGGCCACCGGGATCGCGCGTGACACCTCCCATTCACCGGGGACTCATGATATCTTCTTTATATGTCCCCAACGCTGGAAACTCCTGCATTTGCACAAAAACACGGAGAATGTGAAAAGATACAAAAAATACGAAAGAACGGATATGAAACAACGGAAAACAACAGAAAAATCACGAAGAAGACGTGCGTGAATATATAAAATATAAACGCACATCATACGCTGCCCTCTAGTTGTCGCTGTCTTTGCCGTAGTCTGCCATACCTTGCTCGCTACCGGAAGCCAACCTCTGATGTCGCTACCCGATGTCAGTGTAGCTTTCGCATCGTGTTAAGGTAACCCCCGATCCATAGGAACCCGCACACTCGCCTGTTTAACAAGATAAAAACCGTAATTTCCCTTGCTTTGGTTAAATTGCTAATTGAAGTTAATTAATATGGGACTGTAGTTTAGATGATTGGTTTGAGCACATAGGAAGTTCTAGACCCCGTTGATCTGAGATTTGCAGACGATTATTTCAGGCAAGTGAAACTTGCACGGTTGTTGTTAAGCCATGTTTAGGCTATTCTGTGATTTTGTGTAAAAGAGGCTAGGCGATGAAATGATAGTCGCCTAGACACCATGCTTGATCTAGCTTGACAACGAAGCTAGATCCGACACCCATACTTGATCTAGCTTGACAACGAAGTTAGATCCGATACCTTTGTCATATTCATGCACATCACATGTCACGTTTAATTGCTTTTATACTATCATATTGCATATCGCATGTCATTTCATGCATTTGAATGTCTTGTCATGAATGTGTAGCACGAGCTACAAATGAAAGAATAAGCTGCAACGAGTAGGATTCTGACTCCTATAGCATGAAAGAGGCTAGGTCAACCCTATGCCATAAAGAACACTTACTGGCTCGTGATCCAGAAGCTGAGCACCAGTTCAGACACACATGAAGGGATAGGGTTAAGCGATCACTCAGCGTAGAAGTGTACACGTACATCAACTTCAGCTGAAAGGCGTAAACCCTGTGCACAACGTGACATGCATGCTTTTCATGAAATCCTGAAATATTGTTTAGTAGCTTTTTGCTACAATGTGACATGCATGTTAACTATCATGTTCATTTTAATTGTCACATTCATTAAATATTATGCCATATCATCATATCTTAAACTGCTCATTGCATTCATTACTTTTATATTTCCTTGCACAAAAAATCTCCTCTTTTTACCTTTTGGAGATTTTTGCTGACATGCGCCCTTTTCTTTCTGGGTGTCGCATGTTAGGTTTTGAGTCTGAGGTTGTTGCTGAGGACGACCAATTTGCTGACGTCGAGCTTGAGTCTTCTGCTGATGTTCAGTTCGAGGATACCGGAGACCAGTCCTAGTCTCAGCTGGAGGCTTCCTCTTAGTGCTGTTTATTTTCCTAGTTGCTGCTGTTAGTTTTTCGGTACTAGCACCTTATCTATGTTCTAATTTTGGCCATGCTTGGGGCCTTTCTTTCAGACTCTTGTATTTTTATTTTATGACTTATCTCTTGATGTTTTGAATAACAATTGGATGTTATTTTGACTGTTGTTTATTTATTGCCTACTTTTATTTTTATTATTGTTGTTGTTTCATTGCAATGCAAGAATCTGCCAATGGATGAACACATAGACACTTCTCAAACTGAAGCTTCACAGCTTCAAGTCTGAGCGGACCTCTTCGCGTCTCGCCTTCCATAATTGGGAAGCAGGGCGTGATAGTACTCAAACGTTTCTGTTTGCGAAAAATCAATATCAACATTTGGTGTTTCTATCGGGTTATCCCGAATCATATTAAAGTTATTCTGCTCCTTAGTGTTGTCAAGGTGGAAGGAAAAAGTCTCATGGTTTGGTCCAGACATTTTTCTAAAAATATAGGAACCTATTGCCCGGTTGCGACGTGCGAGCGGTGTAGAGAGCAGATGATCGTGATAATGGATGGAGCTGAGATGATCGTGATAATGGAGGAAGTTGATAGAGATAAGGATTTGTGCCTTGAGCTTGACGATAGGATGAGCACGAACTTGAGAGAGATTTAACGTGAAGTTGACGAGATGAGCCTTGAGCTTGATTGCTTGAACGTATGAGAGAGTATGAGCGAGTTTGATAGTTTAAGAATTGTGAAAAAAATGAGAAGGGTTCGCTGAAATTTAAAGGGATTTTTCGGATGTAAATGACCAAAATACCCCTATCAAATGGCCATTTATGACCGTTGGGAGGGGGGTTTTTGGTCAAAAGAACAAAAAAACCAAAATACCCATCCTCCTTTGCTGGTCAGCAGCAAAAAACAAAAAAAAAGCAACGGTCATAAGATCGTTGCTGTTGTTACAGCAGGGGCCGGGTCGTGGGGGTTCGGAGACCGGACGCCGGGCCCCGGGCCGCGGGGCGGGGGGGGGGGGGTCCGAAAGCCTAGCCTTGGGCTCGAGCCAGGCCGGCAGGCCATTTGGCCATCTTGAACTGCGTGTCATCATCTCCTTCGGGGTTGGACCTGGGATTTTAATTTTAGATGGAATGGATTAATCTAATGTTCGGCTTTTTTATACATCGGAATTGAAGGACAACAAATCAGAGGAAGACCCCCCTTTGGTACCCCTACCCATATTACATCCAGTTGGATTGCAGATGATAATTTAGCGGTGGAAGATCCTACAACTGAAGTTCAATATCTAAAGTACAACCCACGGTCGCAAGAGCATTAGTACAGAAGTTTGCCTTACACAAGATATGCTGAAAAGAGCATAAATGGAATCTGGAGGCTAACTGCTTGATATCCAAAATTAAACCCAGGAGAGGATGAGTTGATACGTCGGGTGACGCGGCGTAAAAAGATGCGCACTACTCCCAAGGATAGGAGGTCGTCAAGTAGTAATTCCTGGTGAGCCCAGGGTCGGATCACATGGACAATTCATCTGCGTTCATACTATCTTCATATCAACAAAGATAAGAGAGGGTGAGAAACAAAACCACCTTTCGAAGGCGATGATTTGGATCAAAGGGTGTGTGTATGTTGGTCACAAAAAAGAACAAGAAATAAACAAGCAAAATAAAGGTTGGGATGCAAATGAGAGGAGAGTGTGTGGATTGTGGGTTCATTAGGGAGTATGGCTTAGCTATTCAATATCCAATTGATGACTCAACTCCACATCCATGTCAAGGCATGTGAAATCGGAAGATTTCCCTATCAGGAATAAAACCAAACACGTTTTGCTCAATTGTGAGGCTTTCAGGCCACACAACCGGGTGGTGTTATCTTGGAGCTCAAATCAACGTGTTAGCATCAAGTGTAATTATTGGATTGATGATTTCAAGTATAAAGAATAATTAGTTAAACCTCGCGATTGAACACCTTGCAGGCCCCTCTACGGGAATATGCACGTAGATAATGCCTTGCGGCATATCATCCTCATTGGACCCCTCTACGGGTAGTGCATGATGAAAAGAGTGTGAAATGAATCAATGTAATAGCTACACATTCATATGCCATGGATGATTGAAAACTAATCATACAAATCCTAATTACATCACAACCCAACACACAAACAGATTAGCTACACATGAGAGCAAAAAATATTCACCATTGCATTCATATTCATAAGTTCATACATAGAGAATGAGAAAAAAATGAAATACAAGACAAGGGTTAAGAAAGATATCACCAAATGGAAGCTCTTCTCCTCCTCTATCAGATTCCAGAAAATGGGGGCAAAAATCCCCCAAACACTATACAAAACCCTAATCTAAAACTAAGAGAGAAAACCCTAAAAATGGAAAATATTTTGTAACGGCTGGTTTTTGTATGATGAATATTATATATATATATATATGATTGTTCTTCTTCTTTATATACTTCTCTGCGCTCACATCTTAGCATAGGATCACTCTTGGAACTCATTAGAATCATCCCGAAGCTTCCCTCACTCATTTTGCGACTTTCTGTGCCAATTAGCCGGTTCACGTTGAGGAACCGACCGACTAGATGTCCATCTAGTCGGTCAGCAACTCCTCATGGACCGACTAGTTTTTGTCAGGCTTTTTCCTTGAGTTACTGTTTACACTTAGTCGGTCTAAGTTCAACCATCGACCGACTAGTTATCAAACTAGTCGGTCAACGCTTCTTCGCAGACCGACTAAGTACAGAGATCATTTTTCGCATCAGGTTACTGTTTACCGTTAGTCGGTCAAAGAACGAAAACCGACCGACTAGTTGACGAACTAGTCGGTTACGTATCCTTCTCTGACCGACTAATCTTCAAAATATCTTGTTGACCATTTTCACCCTTTAGTCGGTCTATGAACACTGGTCGACCGACTAGGTTGCAAACTAGTCGGTCGACGAGCCTTCACAGACCGACTAACACTATAAATTTTACAACAACCATGTTCACTGTTTGGGTTTTAGTCGGTCACAGTTATACGACCGACCGACTAGTTCTCAAACTAGTCGGTTGATTGCCCTTCTCTGACCGACTAGTTGACCCCGAAACCCTAGTTTCTGTGCTAGCCGCCGTTTCATTTTCTTATTTAAACGGGGCCTTCTCTTTCATTTCCCCTGATTGCTTTCAGTCTCCATCTTCCCCAATCATAGTCCCCTACTTCCCACGTCCTCCCCTTGCTCATTCCTCCATCCTTGCGCCTCCATCTTTCCGCAAGCTCTCCCTCTTCTCTCTTTTCCCTTTTCTTTTGCCCTAGCACGGAGTTCTCGTCTCAGATCCAGCAGCAACGACGCCAGGAGACGCTGTAATCTTTACCACCACCAGCTATCAACGTTCTCGCTGCGCTACCCGCGGCTTGAGAATTTCCAGACGACGCAAAACTTCCACCTTTCCAGATTCGACACCAGATCTTCGTGCAAACGTCAAAAAACAGGTTGGTGCTCTAAATTCGTAGTAACACACACAATAGATGATCAAGCCCTAAATAAAATTCGCAACCTAATCAAACTAAATTTATTTTTCGCTGATCTTTAAAATGTTGTGCAAACCGTAGAAATCGACGAATGGACAGTATGCATGTACACATAGGATAGATCGTCGATTAGGTCTATTCATTAAAAATGTGATTTTTGGATTGATTAGGATAGTCCCGATAACCTAGACACAACCCTAATAGGGATCAATTAATCGTGATCTGACACCGTCGCCGTGTCACGATTTCAGACACTTTTTCGCCGACGAGATGATTGGACAAGGCGTACCAGGGAGACGACGCACTCGCCACCACAGGCAAGTGTATCACTTGCGTTCTTGGACATGTTTAGGCCTTCAATCTTGTTAGGATTGTTAATTTAGAAACTTGAGAACCGGACGTGAAATGATAGCGTCCGGGACGCCTTTGGTGGCTCAGATTTGACAACGAAATCTGAGTCCAACAACAACAATTTCTGACATCATAGGATTGACATGCGTGTGCGTGAGTTGTAGACACCCTAGTACAACCCCTCCTGTTTTGTCGTGTCTTGTTCCTTTCCGTCTGCACAGCCCGCTGGGCAATAGGACACTCGCCAAGCCAGAGCGAGTGATCCCTTGTACTAGTTCACAGCCCGATGGGCAATTGGGCACCTGTCAAGCTAGAGCAGGTGATCCCATGTACCGATACACAGCTCAAAGAGCAATTGGGCACTTGCCAAGCTAGAGCAAGTGATCCCATGTCTTGTCACGATTCTTGGGGTTATGGGGTAGGGTTGAGCGTGCAAGCGGCAAGAGGGATTGATCCCCCTCGAACCGAACAGACGTGAACCCTTTCGTGTCTTGTCTTGTCTTGTCTTGTCTGGCTTCCCGTGTTCGTCTTGTCTTGACACCTGTAGGCTAGTCCCGTAGTCCATAGCACTCGCTGTGACTACTACTTGTCTTGTTTACTTGTCCGTTATGTTTTTTTCTGTTGTTAAAAACCTCAGCATGTTAATCAACCAGTAAAATGTTGTAAGTAATTGGTACACTTGTAGTTTGGTCTAATCTTTTCTTGTAGACCTTGCCTGACGTACAGTTCCTTCTTTTGGTGCTGTACGTCAGGGATTGAGCCAGAGTTCGTGGAGGAGACTGACCTGCCTACCGACGTGGAGCCAGATGGCGTCGATCCCGAGTACGACCCTGAGGAGGATCAGAGCTAGAGACTTTTAGTAGCAGATTCCAGAGGCGTTATTATCTTTGTTGGGTGCGTAGCACCTTTTATGTTTCTTTGTTTAGGTTGGGTGCTTGCACCATTAGATTTACTTTTCTACTGTTGTATCTCTTCGGGCGTTGAGACTTGGTACTATTGATATGTTGGAATAAAATTTGTGATGTTCTTTCCTTCTTGTACTTTTATTGTTCTGTACTAACATGCAGGGACCTGTACCTTTGCCTTGGTACCACACAGACGCTTATTGGGTCAGGGCTTCGTAGCTCTGGCCTAAGCGGGCCTAGTCACGCTTCGCCTCCGCTGTTTTGGGAAGCGGGACGTGACAGGTTTTAGTGGTGGCCCATGCAGGTCCACGTCCCATCTTTTTGCAAGTACAGAACAGTAAGAGTAAGGACATTCACTCTTGATATTCAAACATTGTACGAGTCTAACCTTCGTCTTTCTGTCAATAGGATGGCCGGACGACGTGTTACCCGATCGGGAAGCGCTGGAGATGGGATTCAGGAATACCAGGGCGGAGAGTTCCGTCAGTTTCTGGGTGTGATGAGGGAGATGCTGGATGTTCAGCATCAGCTGGTTCAGCAGTCTCAGCGTGCTGCCCAGGCTCCACCTGTTGCACCACCTCCACCTCCGCCTGCTCCACGAGCTGCTCCAGGAGTGAAGCAGTTCAACGAGCTGCAGAAGACCTTCTCTGGGAAGGAAGGACCTCTGGGTGCCGACGAGTGGATCCAGAGCACCGAGGAGAAGTTGGTTGCTGCCAAGATTCCAGATGAGACTCGAGTGGAGATAGCGAAGATGCAGCTGACGGAGAATGCGAGGAACTGGTGGTGTATTGAGGAGAGGCGTCTACAGAAGCCTGTGGAGTGGAAGACTTTTCGCCACATGTTCAAGGAGAAGTACTTCACCAAGGCGGCTAGGAGAGAGCTGATGGGCAGATTTGTGGATCTGAAGCAGAGGGACATGACGATCAATGAGTATGAGGCTGAATTTGAGATGCTGAGCTGATTTGCCCCGTACATGGTGAAGAAGGAGGAGAACCGAGCTGAGCGGTTCCGTCAAGGACTGCGTCCGAAGATTCAAGCTTCGATGTCTTCGGCGAGTTTCTCGATTATGAGGGAGGTGCTTGATGCTGCGAAGAATCATGAGCTCATAGCTCTCCTGCCTGACACTCCAGAGGACAGAGGGAAGCGCCCTATGGAGCAGTACCAGCCACCTGCCAGGCCGATGATGAGGCCAGTCCAGACTGTGCCATTCAAGAGACCTGGAGCACCAGTGCAGCAGCAGAGCAAGGGTCCGTGCCATTTCTGCGGCAAGCCCGGACATGTTCAGACCAACTGTCGGAGGAAGCTGGGATTGTGCCAACTTTGTGGTGATGCTTCGCATGATGCGAAGGACTGTCCTAGAGCTCGCACTGCTGTTGTTGGAGCGCCAGCACCGTTACAGATGAGGGCACCTGCTCCGGTTCAGAGAGGACCTGCCGCTCGTGGACCACCCTTGGTGCCACAGAGGCAGCTATACCAGCGAGCAGTGCAGCCCCCAAGGCCGGCCTATACTATGACTGCTGTGGAGACCGAGGAGCTGGATGGAGTGATTACAGGTAGTACCTTGACCTAGTCTTTTCATTTCATGATTATATTGTATTGCTAGTCTAGTTAGTGTTGTCTGTTTGTTTGATTGTTAGAGTAGTGTTTGACCTTAGACCCCTGTTTTCTTAGGCACCATTCTTGTGTTCTCTCACCCCGCTTTCGCTTTGTTTGACTCCGGTGCATCTATGTGCATCTTATCCCGGAGGTTTATAATAAAGCACTCCATTCCTACCCATACACTTCCTAAGTGTTGGGACATCACTACTGGGAACGGAGTAGTGACGGTGAATCTGGGATGTCGGTCGATTCCTTTAGTGGTTAGTGGACATGAGCTATATGCAGATTTCATCGTCCACGATCTACCACATTTCGATGTCGTCCTTGGCATCGATTGGCTGGGAGATTTCCACGCTTCGATCGTTTGTCACAGCAAGAGAGTGGTTTTCCAGATTCCAGGTCATCCGGAGTTCGAGTTCCGAAGCCGAGATGAGTCGCTTGGGCCCATCAGATTTCGGGCCAAGCCGGAGGTGCCAGTGATGGCAGCATTGCAGATGCAGATGGAGATCGACCGACCAGCGGTTGTCAGAGAATTTGACGACGTCTTTCCGGAAGATATCTCGGGTCTGCCACCCGACAGAGCTTTGGAGTTCGGTATCGATCTGATGCCGGGTGCGCAGCCGATATCGAAGGCGCCGTATCGAATGGCTCCCGCGGAGCTTGAGGAGCTGCGGAAGCAGTTGGATGAGTTGTTACAGAAGGGTTTCATCCACCCTAGTGTGTCACCGTGGGGTGCACCAGTGTTGCTCGTGAAGAAGAAGGATGGGTCCCGCAGGATGTGCGTGGATTATCGAGGATTGAATGCTGTCACCGTGAAGAATAAGTATCCGCTGCCGCGCATCGACGACATATTTGATCAGCTGGGAGGTTCGAGAGTCTTCTCGAAGTTGGATTTGAGGAGCGGATACCATCAGTTAAAAGTTAAGAAGGATGACGTCCCGAAGACAGCTTTCCGGACGAAGTACGGGCACTATGAGTTTGTGGTGATGCCATTCGGCGTGACCAATGCTCCAGCTGTGTTCATGAATCTTATGAACTTTATTTTCTACGACTTCTTGGATAAGTTTGTTGTGATTTTCATCGACGACATTCTTATTTATTTGAATTCTGAGGAGGAGCACAGCTGTCATCTGAGGACAGTGCTAGAGACGCTGAGGCGACACAAGTTGTATGCCAAGTATAGCAAGTGCGAGTTCTGGCTGGACAGAGTCGCATTCCTAGGACACGTGGTGTCCGGTGATGGTATATCAGTAGATCCGGAGAAGGTTAGAGCAGTCAGAGATTGGCCGACTCCGCAGTCAGCATCTGACATCAGGAGTTTTCTTGGGCTAGCAGGATATTATCGGCGGTTCATTAAAGATTTCTCGAGGATTGCAGAGCCGATGACGAAGCTGACGAGGAAGGATGGGGAGTTTCTGTGGTCTGATGCTTGTGAGGAGGCTTTCAGTATCTTGAAGGCAAGGTTGACCACGGCACCAGTTTTGACGGTACCGGATCGGAGCGGAGGCTTTGAAGTTTATTGTGACGCATCAGGGAAGGGCCTGGGATGCGTTTTGCATCAGCATGGCCACGTGATCACGTATGCTTCTCGTCAGTTGAGGACTCATGAGAAGAATTACCCGACGCATGATCTGGAGTTGGCAGCAGTGATCTTTGCACTGAAGATTTGGAGGCATTTCTTGCTGGGTGAGTGTGTGTGAAGATTTTTACAGATCATAAGAGCTTGAAGTACATATTCACCCAGAAGGAGCTCAACATGCGTCAGAGACGATGGTTGGAGCTCATGGCTGACTATGAGATAGATTTGCAGTATCATCCGGGGAAGGTGAATGTAGTGCCGGATGCCTTGAGTAGACTCCCCACTGCTATGTTGCATACTGCTGACTGGAGGATTCAGCAAGAACTGAAGGAGATGGATTTGGAGGTTGTCCTACCTGGTGTGATTCATACGTTCATGAATTTGCAGATTCAGTCCACGATTGTGGATCGGATCAAGGCAGCCCAGGCGGGAGATCCGAAGTTGCAGAGGATCAGGAGGCAGGTTGAAGCTGGGTTGTGAGCAGAGTTCGTGATTCATGAGGACGGTTCGCTGCGGTACGGCAGCAGACTCTGCGTACCTGCGGGTGATGTTCGTGAGGAGCTTTTAAGTGAGGCTCATAGCTCGCCTTATTCTATACATCCTGGTGGTACCAAGATGTATAAGGATCTTCGACAGAATTACTGGTGGATTGGCATGAAGAGGAGTGTGGCACGGAGCGTTGCCAAGTGTTTGGTATGCTAACAGGTGAAGGCCGAGCATCATCGTATTGCTGGGTTGCTGCAACCGCTTCCTATTCCGGAATGGAAGTGGCAACATATTACGATGGATTTCGTGACTGGATTACCTCGGACCCCGAGGCAGAACGACGCAGTCTGAGTGATTGTAGATCGGTTGACTAAGTCTGCACATTTCATTCCTTTCCGAGTGGGTCAGTCTATGGAAGCTTTGGCGAGGAAGTATCTAGAGGTAAAATTTCTTCTTTTACTTCTTTTGATTTTCCTCCTTGGGTTAGTTGTGATGTAGACCGTGTACGTGTAGGAGATTGTACGCTTACACGGAGTCCCCGTGAGCATCGTGTCTGACAGAGATACAAGGTTCACATCTCAGTTCTGGAGAAGTCTGCAGGAGCATTTGGGTACGAGTCTGAGTTTCAGCACGGTGTACCACCTGCAGACTGATGGCCAGTCCGAGAGGACTATTCAGATTCTGGAGGATATGCTGCGAGCTTGCACATTCGACTGGAAGGGATCTTGGGAGGACCATCTCCATTTGGTGGAGTTTTCTTATAACAACAGCTACCAGGAGAGCATTGGCATGGCGCCGTTTGCTGCCTTATATGGGAGGAAATGTCGATCGCCACTGAGCTGGGATGACGTTGGAGATCGGGAGCTGTTGGGTCCAGAGATGATTGTTGAAGCTGTGGATGTCGTGAGAGACATCAGGGAGAAGCTCAGAGTTGCGCAGGATCGCTTTAAGCACTGGGCTGATGCCAAGAGGAGACCGTTGGAGTTTCAGCCTGGAGATCACGTCTTCCTAAAGATTTCTCCGAACCGCAGAGTTATTCGTTTCGGGAAGAAGGGGAAGCTGAGCCCGAGGTTTATTGGACCTTTTGATGTGCTGGAACGTGTGGGAGCAGTGGCCTACCGCCTTGCTCTGCCACCATCTTTGGTGGGTGTTCACGACGTATTCCACGTATCCCAGTTACGTCGGTACGTCAGTGATCCATCGCATACGGTGGATTTCTCAGAGATCACGGTCCGTCCGGACCTAACCTATGACCAGCAGCCCGTGCAGATTTTGGACCGTCGACAGAAGCAGCTGAGGAATAAGGTAGTCGACTTGGTGAGAGTGATGTGGCGTCAAGGATCACCTGGAGAGTCCACGTGGGAGAGAGAGGATGAGATGAGAGAGCGTTACCCTCACCTATTCTGAAAGAAATTCCGAGGGCAGAATTTTCTTAAGGTGGGTATGATGTAACGGCCGGTTTTTGTATGATGAATATTATATATATATATATATATATATATATGATTGTTCTTCTTCTTTATATACTTCTCTGTGCTCACATCTTAGCATAGGATCACTCTTGGAACTCATTAGAATCATTCCGAAGCTTCCCGCACTCATTTTGCGACTTTCTGTGCCAATTAGCCGGTTCACGTTGAGGAACCGACCGACTAGATGTCCATCTAGTCGGTCAGCAACTCCTCATGGACCGACTAGTTTTTGTCAGGCTTTTTCCTTGAGTTACTGTTTACACTTAGTCGGTCTAAGTTCAACCACCGACCGACTAGTTATCGAACTAGTCGGTCAACACTTCTTCGCAGACCGACTAAGTACAGAGATCATTTTTCGCATCAGGTTACTGTTTACCGTTAGTCGGTCAAAGAACGAAAACCGACCGACTAGTTGACGAACTAGTCGGTTAAGTATCCTTCTCTGACCGACTAATCTTCAAAATATCTTGTTGACCATTTTCACCCTTTAGTCGGTCTATGAACACTGGCCGACCGACTAAGTTGCAAACTAGTCGGTCGACGAGCCTTCACAGACCGACTAACTCTATAAATTTTACAACAACCCTATTCACTGTTTGGGTTTTAGTCGGTCACAGTTATACGACCGACCGACTAGTTCCCAAACTAGTCGGTTGATCGCCCTTCTCTGACCGACTAGTTGACCCCGAAACCCTAGTTTCTGTGCTAGCCGCCGTTTCATTTTCTTATTTAAACGGGGCCTTCTCTTTCATTTCCCCTGATTGCTTTCAGTCTCCATCTTCCCCAATCATACTCCCCTACTTCCCACGTCCTCCCCTTGCTCATTCCTCCATCCTTGCGCCTCCATCTTTCCGCAAGCTCTCCCTCTTCTCTATTTTCCCTTTTCTTTTGTCCTAGCACGGAGTTCTCGTCTCAGATCTAGCAGCAACGACGCCGGGAGATGCTGTAATCTTTACCACCACAGCGATCAACGTTCTCGCTGCGCTACCCGCGGCTTGAGAATTTCCGGACGACGCAAAACTTCCACCTTTCCAGATTCGACGCCAGATCTTCGTGCAAACGTCAAAAACAGGTTGGTGCTCTAAATTCGTAGTAACCCACACAATAGATGATCAAACCCTAAATAAAAGTCGCAACCTAATCAAACTAAATTTATTTTTCGCTGATCTTTAAAATGTTGTGCAAACCGTAGAAATCGACGAATGGACAGTATGCATGTACACATAGGATAGATCGTCGATTAGGTCTATTCATTAAAATGTGATTTTTGGATTGATTAGGATAGTCCCGATAACCTAGACATAACCCTAATAGGGATCAATTAATCGTGATCTGACACCGTCGCCGTGTCACGATTTCAGACACTTTTTCGCCGACGAGACGATTGGACGAGGCGTACCAGGGAGACGATGCACTCGCCACCACAGGCAAGTGTATCACTTGCGTTCTTGGCCATGTTTAGGCCTTCAATCTTGTTAGGATTGTTAATTTAGAAACTTGAGAACCGGACGTGAAATGATAGCGTCCGGGACGCCTTTGGTGGCTCAGATTTGACAACGAAATCTGAGTCCAACAACGACAATTTCTGACATCATAGGATTTACATGCGTGTGCGTGAGTTGTGGACACCATAGTACAACCCCTCCTGTTTTGTCGTGTCTTGTTCCTTTCCGTCTGCACAGCCCGCTGGGCAATAGGGCACTCGCCAAGCCAGAGCGAGTGATCCCTTGTACTAGTTCACAGCCCGATGGGCAATTGGGCACCTGTCAAGCTAGAGCAGGTGATCCCATGTACCGATACACAGCTCAGAGAGCAATTGGGCACTTGCCAAGCTAGAGCAAGTGATCCCATGTCTTGTCACGATTCTTGGGGTTATGGGGTAGGGTTGAGCGTGCAAGCGGCAAAAGGGATTGATCCCCCTCGAACCGAACAGGCGTGAACCCTTTCGTGTCTTGTCTTGTCTTGTCATGTCTGGCTTCCCGTGTTCGTCTTGTCTTGACACCTGTAGGCTAGTCCCGTAGTCTATAGCACTCGCTGTGACTACTACTTGTCTTGTTTACTTGTCTGTTATGTTTCTTTCTGTTGTTAAAAACCTCAGCATGTTAATCAACCAGTAAAATGTTGTAAGTAATCGGTACACTTGTAGTTTGGTCTAATCTTTTCTTGTAGACCTTGCCTGACGTACAGTTCCTTCTTTTGGTGCTGTACGTCAGGGATTGAGCCAGAGTACGTGGAGGAGACTGACATGCCTGCCGACGTGGAGCCAGATGGCGTCGATCCTGAGTACGACCCTGAGGAGGATTAGAGCTAGAGACTTTTAGTAGCAGATTCCAGAGGCGTTATTATCTTTGTTGGGTGCGTAGCACCTTTTATGTTTCTTTGTTTAGGTTGGGTGCTTGCACCATTAGATTTACTTTTCTGCTGTTGTATCCCTTCGGGCGTTGAGACTTGGTACTATTGATATGTTGGAATAAAATTTGTGATGTTCTTTCCTTCTTGTACTTTTATTGTTCTGTACTAACATGCAGGGACCTGTACCTTTGCCTTGGTACCACACAGACGCTTATTGGGTCAGGGCTTCGTAGCTCTGGCCTAAGCGGGCCTAGTCACGCTTCGCCTCCGCTGTTTTGGGAAGCGGGGCGTGACATATTTGAAACTAATGGTGGATGCTCCCTTAATTAAAGATGATAATGGGGTTTTATAACCCCTAGGGTTCATATCTCAACCACCCATTATATCATCCAACGGCCTAGCACGATTGGAGAGAAATCGAGTTAAGAAAAACCCGAACTCGTAACCCAGATTTGACAAAAAAATCCCGACCAGTCGACTGCTGAACAAACGACAGTCGACTGATGACAGGCAGCTCTCATTGCTTCCAAAGGGAGACAGGCGACTGTCCTAAAAATCACAATCGCCTGTGTGATCCACAGGCGACTGTCTTTTGTCCTTCAGTCGCCTGCTGCAGAAATGTCAAAATAACCGAGAGTTGGCTCTTTTTGCTCCCTCACGAATCTGAAATATCAGTCGGTCGATGAGAAGATGACAGGTGACTGTACAATATTACAGTCGACTGTCAATCCTCTTACAGGCGACTGTCGTTGGGCTTCAGCTTCTCTAGCTTCAATTCTTTAAAGGCAGTCGACTGCCGTTGTTTGGACAGTCGACTGTTGGATTACCTAGGCGACTGTCGTTCCTTCTACAGGCGCCTGTTTTGTACTCCTCCTTTTGAGTTAATTTAGTCCCCTTCGGGACACCTGAAAAATCCCTATAAATATGATAGACATTTATAATGCTTTGTGGAGTGAAATTGTGCCAGAATAAAATCGTATGCTCACAAATGATGAATTAGCGTAAATGTAGTTAAAAGAGCATGATTCCATAAGTTATATGCACAAGATGGGGGTAGTTAGAGGGCGTAAATATATACTTTTTACTACGAATCATCGGGTGCCTAAAGAAGATGTATAGCCACCTGCGAATCTGATTCACAAATAATGTCATGGAAGCCCTTAGTCCAGGCAATCTCTAGACCCCATCGAAGAGCCTGCAGTTCCACGTTCAATATAGAGCAACAACCAATGTACACAAAAAAAATCAAGGATCCAATTCCCTATTTCTCCACGGAAAATTCCCCCAACCCCGGATATACTCGGGTTCCCTTTACTAGCACCATCGGCATTCAGCTTGAGAATACCCATAGGAGGATGGGACCAATGGATAAAAGAAGTGGCGAAAGAAATAACCAGCGACTTACCAAATACTCGAGTCACCTTGATAGCTGCAAGAGCAATATGTCTGATAGTAAAACACTCATCCTCAACCATAGCAGGAGTGAAAATTCGACGTCACCTTGAACCCTAAATCTTCCACAACCATGTAGCAAAGAAGGCAACCTACGAGAAAGGAAAAGCCTTCTGATAGAGAAATTCTATGAGCCAATCCGAAAGTGGTAAAGTAAAGAAATCAGGAAATACGGAAGTAGGAAAGAGCTCATCACAAACCATCCTCGCTTTCGGGCAATCACAAAGAGCATGTAATGTTGTCTCAGGAACACAATCACAGAAGTTGCATTCAGCCGATTCCGAAATACCCAGTTTCCTCAGCTCATTAGTAACAATCTTGTCTCTACAGACTAGCCAGAGAAAATGACACCATCTAGCAGGTAGCGACAAATTCCATAACCATGCAAATTTAAAATCCCCACCTGGATTCGAAGCCTGCAGTAATTGAAAATAAGAAGAGCCAAATATATGTATCCTATAGTCCTGTGCCCCGGGGTAGAGGACATGCCATAATCACTAGAGCCACATCCTCAAGTACTGCCAAGAGCAGCTTGCCAACATCCCAAGATCCATCCCATATAAACTCACAAACTAGCACATGCGCTGAGTCCATATCTGGTGGAGGGGTAAGATGAGAAATAAGTGGTCTCCCCAGCCAATTATATTTCCAAAAATCCATAGAAGATCCATCCCCTACCTCTTCTCTAGCCCCAGACATAGACCCTGCATACCATAAACAATACTGCGCTAAGAATAGGACCACACAGTAGGTACCGAATGAAGACTGAAAATGAACGAGAGGATGTTGTCAGGTAGTTTATACATAGCCCGTAGTAGCCGAACCCAAAGAGAATGAGGTTCCTGCAAAAACTTCCACGCTATCTCTGCAGCATGACCAGAATATGAGACTCCATCGCACGAATACCAAGCCCGCCCAACTTCTTAGGCTTGCACACCTCTAGCCAATTAGCAAGATATATCTTCTTCCTGTCCTCAGTCCCACCCCAGAGAAAGGACCTATTCCACTTGTCTATTTCTACTGTAGTATGCTTTGGAAGCCTAGTAGTAAGCATAGAATATGTGGGAGTCGCAGATGTGACTGAGGTAATCAATGTAGCTCTACCCGCCAGACTTAAGAGTTTAGATTTCCATCCAGATAAGTTGGACCTGATCTTATCCACAACCTCCCTATAAGTATGTTTGGTGACTCTATCATGAATCAGCGGCACACCCAAATACTTGCCCAAATCTAGTAATGGAACAACACCAAGATTAGAGCATATATGTGAGGCATGATAACGGCTAGCCGAAGGTGAGAAAACACATCGAGATTTTTCCAAGTTGACCTTGGCTGCAGAAGAGGTACAGAACTCATCTAATAATTCTCTTACCCGTTTTGTATTCTGGAAACTAGCTCTTCCAAACAAGAAGAGATCATCAGCGAATAACAAATGGGAGATAGAGGGACCCCACTGTCCCAACTTAATAGGCTGTCATGACTTGTTTGCCATCGCCACAGAAATTAGAAGTCCCAACCGCTCCATGCAAAGAATAAACAAATAAGGAGAGAGATGATCACCCTGTCGCAAACCCCTTTCTTGAAAGAACCACTCGGAAGTCTCCTCATTCCACATAACAGAGTTCTGGGAGGAAGATATACTGAACATAACAAGCTTTATCCAAGAAGCAGGGAATCCAAAAACAGTGAGTGTATCCTCCAAAAAATCCCATTTAACCCGATCATAGGCCTTCTCCAAATCAATCTTCAAGGCAAAAAGCCCATCTTGACACTTCGACCGTCGGAAAAGTATCATCTCCTGAGCCACCAAAATGTTATCAGATGCATGTCTCCCAGGAATGAAACTGAACTGAAGGGGACTAACCAACTCATGCAGTAGAGGACGGATCATGTTCACCAAACCTTCATCACCAATTTATACGGAACACAACACAAGCTAATAGGTCCAAACTATGTCATTCTATCTGGGTGTGGAAACTTGGGAATAAGTACCAGTAAGATCTTACAAAGCTCTTTATCAAATTCACCCCTAACCAGTGCCTCCGAAACCAAAGTAGTCAATGAATACCTGACAGTGTCCCACATCTCCTGAAACACCCCAGCTTGAAAGCCGTCCACACCAGGAGACTTCCAGGGCTTCATTTAGAAAAGCGCATGTTTAACTTCCTCTTCCAAAACCGAACGTTCAGGAGACAGCCTTTGTTCAGAGGAAATAGAAGGATATAAAGGATGCGAGAGGCCTGCACTGACAGTCGCTTCCTTCCTGAACAAGTCTTTATAGAACTCTGTAATATGACATTGTAGATTTTCTCCCTCCAAAACCCGAGAACTAGCCTCATCCTTCAACATAAAGATCCGATTGCGACGCCTGCAACATAAAGCAGTCATGTGAAAAATCTGGTATTCATATCCCAATGCAGGAGCCAATCCACCCTCGATTACGGTGCCCAAAAGATCTCTTACATGGAGAGAATGGCATCGTACTCAGCAATCAATCGCTCCTCCAATTTACAGAGTTGATGAGAATACTGAATAGAAAGTTCTCGCTGCACCACATCAATCCTGCCCGTCAGCCACCTCTTTCGTCGAAACAAGTTCCCAAAAGAGTCCTTATTCCACAGAAGGAGATCCCCTGCAACCTGCTTCAACTTACTATCCCACTCCCCCTGAGCTCAAGCCCACATGACATCAAAAGACCTTTTGAAACCATCCTCCAATAACCACATGACATCTAATGTTCGTCTTTGAGTTGGTTTTGTAAAAGAATAATTGAAGGGGCTAGAAATTTGATTCAATTAAACTCCTGGCATCTCTTTGTAAAATCACGCTAAATGATCCTTCACTCATCTTCGATACACTCTTAATGCATAATAATCTCATTACCGAGCAATCTTCTCTTTTAATTAAAATTGAGGTTTCGATATTTGCCATTTTATAAATAAAAACTTATTGAAAAATACAAATTTAAATTTTAGTCATTAGGATTATTGCAGAACTCGTAATTTTCATTATGAAGATAACTCCCATCCCTGTGATGGTCCAGCTGCCCATGTGTGGAACATGGGCTGCTTGGATTCATTATCCAGCTACCTATACTTTGAAAGGTCCAAGTAGCCACCCACGTTTGTTTTTCCTTTTTCTTTTGTTCCCACTCACCTACCGTTTGCTCAACGTCATTGGTGATGTTTTTGCAAGGTTCTCATCCCTATAAAAGGGGATAAAGGCAAAGCTTTAAAAGCATCCCAAACAACAAGTTCTCATCTTCAAGAGAAAGAGTTGGAAACCCAGATAGGTAAGAGTGAGGGATTTCTCCAGTGAGAGAAAATTACCCCAGAGAGGGAAGTTGCCCCAAAGAGGTAAAAGGTTTTAGTGAGTTTTTAGTGGTTATCCTAGAGTGTGTAAAGTTATTTCCAGTGAGAAATAGTGAAGTCCTTTTTTTACTCTCTAGTTTTTACTGTTTTACCGTGGTCAATATTTTTACTGTTTTACTGTAATCAGTAAGTCTTCTAGTGATCAGTAAGAATCACAACAAGTGGTATCAGAGCCTAGGTGACCGGTGTGCGAGAGTAAAAAAAGGAGTGAAAATTTTTTTGGGAGGGAAATTTTTTTACCATTATATTTTTTTCCTCTTTAAAATGTCAATGGAAGAGGCATCCTCATCGGGAGCTATGGTCAAGCTGACGGCCACAAATTACACACTGTAGAGACCTCGAATGGAGGATCTCCTCAGTTGTAAAGATTTATTTGACCCATTGGAGGTCAAAGGAGTAAAGACGAAATCCAGCAAAGAAGCTGACTGGAAGAAGATGAATCGAAAAACGGTCGGTCAAATCTGACAATGGATCAATCACAGCATCTTCCATCCTGTTATACAGGAGACGGACGCTTATATCCTCTGGAAAAATCTTGAGGACATGCACCAAGCCAAAACCGCTCGAAACAAAGCCTTATTAATTAGGCGATGGGTAAATTTGAAGCTAAGGAGTGGAACTTCTGTTGCGGATCACACGAGTGAGTTCCAGAGCCTGGTGAATCAGCTATCTGCAGTGGAGTTACAGCTTGGGGATGAAGAGAAATCTCTTCTCCTTCTCAGTTCTCTTCCAGACAACTGGGAGACGTTGGTGATCTCTCTCAGCAATTCGGCACCAAACAAAAAACTTATCATGTCTATGGTTAATGATGCCCTCTTCAACGAGAAGGCCAGGAGAAAAGAAGCCGGCACCGACCAATCGCATGCCCTCGTGACAGAGACTCAAGGAAGACAACAAGGAGGTGGTTGAAGCTGGGGCAGAGGCAGGAGCAAAAGCCGTGGTAGGTCCACATACGGGAGGAGACCTACCTATAAGTGTTACCATTGTGGCATGGAGGGCACATGAAAAAAAACTGTTGAAAGCTGTTACGAGAACAAGGTCAAAATGGTTCTCAACAGAAGACCAAGGACGGAGAAGCGTTAGTCACTTGTACCGGAGAAGTGGTCATTTACTATGTCCAAGAAGAGACATGCCTTCACGTTTCCAACCAGGACAACGAGTGGATGGTTGATACAGTAGTATCCTTCCATGCCACTCCTCGAAGAGACTTCTTCACCAGCTACAAAGCATGAGACTTTGGCATCGTGAAGATGGGGAATACAAGTTCCTACAAGATCGTAGGAATTGGCGACGTTTAGATTCAGACGAACGTTGACTGAACAATAACACTGAAGGATGTCCGACATGTGCCAGATCTCTGGCTGAACTTGCTCTCTGAGACAACCCTTGACAAACAGGGCTTCGACAACCACTTCAGCAACGGCACATAGAGAATGACGAAATGTGCCATGATTACTACAAATGGGCACATTTGTGGTACATTATACAAAACTCATGTGAAGATATGTACCAACAGCCTTAACGTGGTGGAACGTGAGGCTACTCAAAATCTGTGGCACCAACGACTCGGACACATGAGTGAGAGAGGGTTATCTCTCTTGACAAAGAAGGAGCTGATCTCAATCACCAAGGATGTTGGACTAAATCCTTGTCAGCAGTGCTTAGTTGGCAAGCAACATAGAGTCTCCTTCAGTTCTTCTTCAACAAGGAGATCAGAGTTACTCAGTCTGGTCCACTCTGATGTTTGCGGTCCCCTAGAGGTCGAATCACTAGGTGGAAACATGTACTTCTTGACCTTCATTGATGATGCTTCTCGGAAGGTGCATGTCTACTTCTTGAGGACGAAAGACCGAGTACTTGACTACTTCAAGTTGTTCCACGTCATGGTCGAACATGAGACAAGAAAAAAGTTAAAAGTGCCTTCGCTCAGACAATGGAGGCGAATACACTTCCAGAGCATTCGATGTCTACTATAAAACTCAAGGCATTAGACATGAGAAGACGGTTCCTCGCACTCCACAACACAACGACGCAGCTGAAAGGATGAACCGGACGATCATGGAGAAGGTCAGAAGCATGCTCAGTATGGCTAAGCTACCAAAGCCATTCTAGGGAGGAGCTGTTCATGCAGCATGCTACCTCATCAACAGATCACCATCAGTACCTTTGGATTTTGCGATTCCAGAGAAGGTGTGGTCTGGTAAGAATCCCTCATACTCCCAGTTGAGGGTATTCGGTTGCTTAGCCTTTGCACATGTATCCAAGGAGCAAAGGCAAAAGCTTGATGCAAGGACCATTCCTTGTATCTTCATCGGCTATGGAGATGAAGAATTTGAGTACAGGTTGTGGGACCCAAAGACGAATAAGGTTATTCGGAGAAGGGATGTGCTGTTCCAAGAAAATTAGACCTTGGAAGACATTGAAACCTATGGTGTCTTCAAATGCAAGCTCAAGTGTTGATGACATTGCTCCAAACCCTGCACCAATGCCATACGAAGATGTGCATGAAGAAATACCAGATGCAGAACAGGAGGTGGAAGAGGAGGCGGATGTTGAGCAGGGGAGCCACAACCCTCTCCACCGGCTATTGCACCACCATCACCGTAGGCGGATAATGGTACACCTCCTGAAGTCAACAACTCACAATCACAGAGATCTGAACGAGGCCGGATTCCATCAACCAGATATTCAAAAGCTGAGTATCTTCTACTTTCTGAAGAGGGGAAGCCGGAGAGTTTCCAATAAGCAATATCTCACAAGAACAAAGAAAATTGGTTGCAAGCTATGCAAGATGAGATGAAATCTCTGCAGAATAATTCTACTTATGAGTTGGTCAAGCTTCCACAAGGAAAGAATGCGCTCAAGAACAAATGGGTGTTCACGCTCAAGAAAGATAACAACGGAAAGATGGTTAAACACAAAGCTCGGTTGGTGGTCAAAGGATTCCTTCAGAAGAAAGGTATTGACTTTGACGAGATCTTTTCACCTGTTGTGAAGATGGCTTCAATCCGCGTCTTCCTCGGATTGGTAGCCAAGTTAAATTTAGAGCTTGAGCAGATGGATGTCAAGACGGCGTTTCTTCATAGTGATCTACATGAAGAAATCTACATGGAGCAGCCAGAAGGTTTCGATGTTTCAGGAAAAGAAACCTTATATGCAAGCTAAAAAAGAGTCTGTACGGCCTCAAGCAAGCACCACGATAGTGGTACATGAAGTTTGACTCATTCATGATGAGTCAAGGCTACAAAAGGACCACTACAGACCAGTGTGTTTATACACTGCGGTTTCCAGACTGTAAATTCGTTGCATTGCTTTTATATGTCGACGATATGTTGATCGTTGGACAAGATGCAACAAAAATCGGCCAACTGAAGAAGGAACTCTCTAATTCTTTTGATATAAAAGACTTAGGTCCGGCTCAACAAATTGTGGAAATGCAGATAGTCCAAGATAGGAAACATAACAAGCTATGGCTATCTCAGGAGAAGTATGTTGAATGCATGATCAGTATATTCAAGATGGATCATGCCAAACCAGTTAGTATTCCATTGGCCAACTACTTCAAGTTGAGCAAGAGGTCAAGCCCTTCATCCAAAAAAGAGACGGAGGAGATGTCATCGATACCTTATTCTTCAGCAGTCGGAAGTCTGATGTATGCAATGGTGTGTACAAGAGCTGACATTGCCCATGCGGTGGGAATTGTAAGCCGATTCCTTTCTAATCCAGGAAAGGAACATTGTGAGGCGATTAAGTGGATTCTCTGATACCTGAAGGGTACTTCAAAGGTATGTCTGTGCTATGGAGAAGCTAATCTAATCTTGGAGGGATATACAGATTCAGATATGGCTGGAGATCTTGATAGTAGAAATCTACATCAAGTTTTGTCTACACTTTTACAGGAGGAGCTGTGTCCTGACAGTCAAGATTGTAGAAGTGTGTTGTGCTATCCACAACAGAGGCAGAGTATCTTGCAATTACAGAAGCTGGTAAGGAAATGTTGTGGTTAAAGCAATTTCTCCAACAATTAAGGATCAAGCAGAAAATGTACAAGGTACATTGTGATAGTCAAAGTGCTTTAGATCTGAGCAAGAATTCGATGTATCATGCTCGGACAAAGCATATCAACATTCGCTACCATTGGATACGCGAGGTCATGGATCAACAGCTGTTGAGACTAGTGAATATCAATACGAAGTAAAATCCAGCAGATATGTTCACGAAGGTGGTGACATGAGAGAAGCTAGAGCTATGCAGAGACATAGTTGGAATGGTTGTTAAGTAACAATCACTTCAGATGCAACTTGAGGGGGAGAATTGTTGGTCCAACTGCCCATGTGTGGAACATGGGCTGCTTGGATTCATTATCCAGCTACCTAACATTTGAAAGGTCCAAGTAGCCACCCACGTTTTTTTCCCTTTTTCTTTTGTTCCCACTCACCTACCGTTTGATCAACGTCATTGGTGACGTTTTTGCAAGGTTCTCATCCCTATAAAAGGGGATGAAGGCAGAGCTTTGAGCGTATCCCAAACAACAAGTTCTCATCTTCAAGAGAAAGAGAGAAAGAAACCCAGAGATATAAGAGTGAGGGATTTCTCCAGTGAGAGAAAATTACCCCAGAGAGGAAAGTTACCCCCAGAGAGGTAAAAGGTTGTAGTGAGTTTTTAGTGGTGTTCACCCTAGAGTGTGTAAAGTTATTTCCAGCGAGATATAGTGAAGTCCTTTTTTTTACTCTCCAGTTTTTACTGTTTTACCGTGATCAGTATTTTTACTGTTTTACTGTAATCAACAAGTCTTCTAGTGATCAGTGAGAATCACAACACCCGGTGACTATCGAAATTTTCATTGTATGAAAAAATATTCACCGTGAATATTTTCACTTTTCTGGAGATTATAGATGTTTTCTGTATTTCTTTCAACCTCGTAGGTTGCATTGTTGAACTCGAGAACAAGAACTGCACAAAATTATGAGATATTGGATATAGCTAATGACTTGATACCAATTCTATCAAATAGGAGAGTAGCTAATAAAATTTCTACAATTTAATACTTTTATATTTTACATTTATACTTACTTATTTATTCCATCTTGAAGAGGTAAACAGCTGAAAAGCTTAACAATGATGTTTAACTATTTCATCTTGAACGAGAAAGCACCTAAAGCCTCATGATGGAAAAGGAGTTAGGGTTCATATTCAAAAGTTCTAGTAGTAAGAAATCTGGCCAGTTCTCATTTTTCAGGGCATGCATTGTATCAAACAGTTTGATTGCTCCGTTCTCAACAACCAACTACATTCATCAACTTTTGCTAATGCCGGAAATACAAACATTTACTGTTACAAAAAAATTGAGTTCATATCCCATCAACAATTCCAAAGAAAATCACAAAAGTTGCATGCCTCGTTATTACTGTATGTCTAAAAACATGATACTACAAAAAAGAGACATTTTGATCGAAGCAGACATATCAACTGAGATCTTGGTACAAATCCTAGGGGATCGTTCAATCTCCAACCATCATGGGTTTGTTCAGTGTACTAATGGGAACGTCTTTTTGCATTTTAGCTGCTTATCGAATGTGTGAATTCTGTTATGGGATAATTTGACAGTCGCAATTTTCCCATTGTAGTGCAACCTTCTAATTGAGTTCTGATTCTTGGAACAAAAACGAACTTCATGAAGCTCCCCTTCCTTCCAGCAGATGTTGACTGTAACACCGCCTCGAGCCTTCAACCCTCTGACGCATCCTGCAGCCCATTTATCCCGAGGAAGTGCGGGGAGTAAATAAACATCATGCATTGTGCTCTGAACAAGCATTTCTGCAATTGCCGCTGTAAAACTGGAAGCGGATAACAACATCATTTCTCTATACAAGCAACGGAGCCACGGTACAGGCTAAGAGATGAACCTAGCATAATGCTTACCCGAAATTGGCGTCAATTTGGAATGGAGGGTGTGCAGTGAACAAGTTACCATACAAGCCCCCTTCAAAATCACTCTCATGATCCGGGTCGACCAGATTGATCAGCTGCTTCACCAATTTGTATGCATGTTCACCGTTGTGGAGGTGGGCCCACAGGGCCGTCTTCCAGGTAGTCGACCATCCTGGACCAGCGTCTCCTGTGCACATCACGAAGATCGAGTTCAATCTATTGTTCAATACTTGGTGATCTTCAATGTGTAATGCTCCCTAAAATTTCTGGAATCACATGATTTTTTATGTTAAATTGTTAACTTTGGGAGAAAATGAGGGACCCATAATGATACTCGTTGAAACCGCAAACCAGTAGTTGAGACACTCTAACTTAAAAGCTTACACCATTGGGTAGAGATTCAACTCTTAGGTGGAACCATTGAGTTTGAACCATGGTACATATCGATTTGTTCTGGTTTAGGTCAATAGAGGGTAGCATTGGTGGTCGATGGACTGGATGAAACCTGTGGTTGTAGTGCCTTGGCAGTAATGAGTGGATAGCATAGGCAGTCGACGGGCTGTACAGGCTAAGAGTGTTCATGAACCTAGCATAATGCTTGCCCGAAATCAGCATCAATTTGGAATGGAGGGTGTGTAGTGAACAAGTAACTATACAAGCCCCCTACAAAATTACTCTCATGATCGGGGTCAACCAGATTGATCAGCTGCTTCACCAATTTGCATGCTGTTATGAATGGGGTGCGGCCACAACCAGTGGTAATTTTGTAATTTTGGGCTTTTGGTTTTTTTTTTTTTTTTTTTTTTGGGGGGGGGGGGGGGGCAAGTCCATTATATACAGGAGGGTGGCCAGAGGGCTATGGTTCTCATGTTGAATTTGAAAAGAATATTACGAGATAGAAAAGATAAGGTTAGATCTTGATAGAGTTAGTCTTTTATCTCGAATTAAAAGCAAGGAGAGCAGGCCTCCTCTCGAATTGCGGCCAACTATCATTGTATTTCTCTTATTATCTATAAACATAAGATTTTTACCACTCCAAACCCTAAAAATTTCTATCAAATTGGTATCAGAGTAGTTTGATCCGATGAAGGCAAGGAATGTTGATGCTTTGAAAGAAAAATTGGGAAGCTACGTGGAAATCCTAAAGGATCAACAAAAATTGAGAAGCAAGATGGAATCTCTCAAGGAAAGATTCGTTACAATGGAATATATGATGAAAATCTTGGAGATCCATCGCCAAATGCAGAGTGTGGAGGAGATGGCAAAAGTTGACGACTCTGAGGGTACCAACTCCGGTCCAGGACAAAAGGTGCGATCTTTGGCGAAGTAAAAGGAGAAAATCGACGACTTTCCAGAAGATCCACCACCGAACGACATAGATTTGAGGCGAAAGGCTAAACTTTTGATCGACAACGAGAAAAAATACATATGAAGGGCGATCCAGCATCAGATCTGATCAACTACTACTACTACATAGGTCCAGTGCGAAAGATGCCACCTTTGAGCAAAGGAAGGTGAAAAGGCAAAGACTTTGCGGAGGAACTCCCCTCAGATCCAAGCGGAAGATTCACGACGGATGGGTTAGCCGTCAGGGGCACCATGGCCTCTGGGCAGGCCTCCCTGCTCCTGGCGGCTGCAGGGTGGGCCTCCCTGTGCATGGCGAGCCCAGGGCAAGCCATCCTATTCCTTGCAGCCCTTAGGGGGATTGCCCTTGGACACGCGGGCCCTGGACGGGCCTCCCTGGGGCATAAGAGCCTAGGACTGGCCGCACATGGGCCCACGACCCCTAGGTGGCCTTTCAGGGGGCCCGCATGCCCCGGTTTGCAGACAAAGGCCCTCCTAGGCCTCAGGAAAGGTTTTTTGAGCACGACAGACCATCAGGAGGGATCGGCAATCATCGTGTCTTTCACCCATGTTATAAGGTAGGAGATGGAGATTTTGGGTGGCTCGACGATAGTGCAGGATGTTCACATATGAGCGACAGCCCATAAAACAGCAAAGGAAGGCATGAGGAAGGACGACGACATCCTCCTGGGAGCGATGGCCCGGTGGGGGCTTGGCGATCACTGAGACACCTATCAAGGCTTCGACGAGGATGGATAAGATCCAGATTGAGGTCACGACATCTGGGAGTACGACAGTGGGACAGAAAAAGGCCCGTGGAGAGATACTAGTGCACAACATGATGCCTAGAAATAGTAAGACAATGAATTCTAACACCAAAAGTAGAGTCAGAAAGCTGAAAATGCCAGTGTTTGAGAGGGAGGATCCATATGGATGGGTTTACTGTGTCGAGAGATATTTTACGATGAGCCCCCTGAGAGAGAAGAAGTTTCAAGCGGTTGCCATTTTCTTGGAAGGGAAGGCGGTGTCCTTATTCCAATGGAGAGAACAGAGGCAACATGTAAGGTCTTGAGAGGAGTTTAAAGACTGCTTGTTAGACACATTCAGAGACACTCAGGGAGAGAATTTGCATGAGCAGCTTCTGGAACTCAGGCAGGAAGACACCATCAGAGACTACCGAGAACGCTTTGAGATGCTCTCGGACCGCGTAAGGGTTATTCCTGAAGGTATTAGAGAGAAGTTTCATTAAGTGCATTAAGGCCAGCTGAGAGCTGAGTTATGCATACTAGAGCCGAGATGGCTTGGAGAGGCTATGAAGCTGGCCCAAATGATAAAGGACATGACACTCGCAAATCGGGCTGCCGGGGGAGTAATGAGCAGTTTCTTTTCCCGCACCAGTACCACTACGAAAGTACAAAAGTCTTAGCCAGCGGCAAGTCAGACAGTTCAAGAAAAAGTAGTGAGTCTCTATTAGACAGCAAATTCAAGCATGTCACATAGAAGGAAATCATTAATAGGCGTGCCTAGGAATTATGCTTCCGATGTGACGAGAGGTTGGACTGAGACATCATTGTCGGAATCGTACTCTATAGGTATTGGTCGTTGAAGAAGAGAAGAATGCATCTACTGAAGAAGAGTAGTCCGGTGGGGACGAGCAACCTCATTTGGAGTAGTGTGACCATAAGTTTCATGACACTACCTTGAGAACAATGTGATTCTTTCACAATAGAGTAATGTTAGGAGGGGTATGCGGCCATAACCAGTGATAATTTTGTAATTTTGGGCTTCAGGAACAATCTAGCAATTCTGAACAAATCAGTCCATTATATATAGGAGGGGTGCTGGGGATATGGTTCTCATATTGAATTTGAAAAGAATATTGAGAGAAGAGATGAGATTAGATCTTGGGAGAGTTCGACTTTTATCTCGAATCAAAAGCTAGGAGAGCGGTTCTCCTCTTGAATTGAGGCCATCTATAAAAAATCAGATTTTTTATCACTCCAAACCCTAGAAATATATTCACTGTTGTGGAGGTGATCCCACAAAGCCATTTTCCAAGTAGTCGACCATCCTGGACGAGTATCTCATGTACATATCATGAAGATCAAGTTCAATCTATTGTTCAATACTTGGTGATATTCCATGTGTAATGCTCCCTAAAATTTCTGAAATCACTCGATTTTTATGTTAAATTGTTAACTTTGGGAGAAAATGAGGGACCTAGAATTAACGATGCTTGTTGAAACCACAAAACAGTAGTTGAGACACTCAAACTTAAAAGCTTAAGCCATTGGGTAGAGCTTCAACTCCTACTTTATGGGCCAATTCCCCCTTCCCCAGACACACACACCCCCCGGTCAAACTCAAGGTGGAACCATTGAGTTTGAACCATGATACATATTGATTTGTCCAGATTAGGTCAAAAGAGAATGGCATAGGTGGTTGACGGACTGGATGAAACCTGTGGCCGTAGTGGTTTGGCAGTAATTAATGGATAGCGTAGGTGGTCAATGGACTGGATGAAATCTATGGCTGCAATGATTGGTAGCAATTTTGTGATAGTGCAAGTGGTCGACGGACATGATGAAACCTGTGAACTGAACATGATCATTAAGGGATTTAGCTTAAGAATCAATACCATGTTTACTTTGGGAGGGAATGAGAGGAGCCCACAATTAATGATACTTGGTGACGCCACAAATCGGGAGGTGGGACACTCTAACCAAAAGATTAAGTCATTGGGTAGAGACTCAACTCCTAATTTATGAAAATCAATCTCCTCTTATTTTTCCGATGTGGGACAATTCTCAACATAAATATTATACACGAGAGAGCTTCTAGTACAGGTTGTCACCAACATATCCTAACCTATATATATGCTCCTAAACAACCATTTTACGCAACGCCTTATGGTGCAACATTGCATACTATTTGTCACCCTAAGTTCTGAAGGTAAATGCACATAGTAAATATGCAGTTTTGGCGCAAAAAATTTATATAAACCTAAAGATTTAATTGTAGTTAATATTTCTGATAGAGGAACCGTGAAAAAACAATTTACTGTTAAAGCATGTTCAGACTGAAAGCATTACAATAGTGACACTCCAGCGCAGGTGGTATTAGGAAGTTCATTGGAAGGGCATAATCAGTCCCTCATTTAAGCCACCTGAAAGAGGGAATCAAATCGAATCACATCACACAAACACGGGAATATGTATTGCATTCAAACATCATGCTTGATAGCCACTATACACAAAACACTTGGGCGTGCGAAGTATATGTGTATTCTTAACATATTCTTCATCAACTTCATGCTGACATTAGACAATTCAAATGCTGTAAACTAAAATCTTGCACCAATTTCTTTAAAACAAGAATATTTGGCTACAAAAACCAGAACTGCATTGAATGTTTTATAGAATAATCTAAGTTTTTTGATCGAACAATAATTGATTATATTCTCTTTTGCAAGCCTACCCCAAATATATCGTCAGATATTATCTTTACTAGATGTCAATCTCAGCAACTTAAACTTTAATCAATTTTTAGTCAACAAACCTCTTTTGATTAGGCTGTTGGCAGCAGCTTTACACAGATCTGGAGTGCTCTCTAGTGTTATTGTGTGGCCTGGGAAAAGACCGAATAAGTGTGATACATGCCGATGATGAATATCAGGATCCTCAAAATCTTCTGCCTGCAAAGAATAGTAATTTATAAGACTTAAGGGCAGCATGGAACATAACTCACTACAGTAAAAAGATGGTTTAAAATTCAAATTGTAATAACAGTGGTACTAATTGTGAAAACATTGGTGAAAATAATTAAATATTTCACTTACCCATTCCATGATATAGTTCTCCCTAGAGATTCTTGTTGGTGGCAGCTTTAGTTGTGCTTCCTTAATTCGATCTATTAAGCTGCCATCAGACTTTCCCAATACCTGACATCATGAAGAATATGCAATGTACTTCTTTTTGTATAATATAAATGCACAAAGGTAGATATCTCGTTCTTGAAAGTTGAAATAGAGAAATTCATATGCATACTTCATATGAAGTTGTAGTACTTACTTCAGCAGAAGAAATAACAATAGAGAAAACTTCTCTTATGATTGAGATATCCATAGTCGTCGAATAGCTGACACTTGCATTCTGGCCGTCAGGTGCAATAAACATATGTTCTGGTGAAGTGGAAGGATTGGTTTCCAAATACCCTCCATGACCTTCCATCAACCAGTCCAAAAGAAAATAAGCACACCCTTCTAACAAGGGATACGCCATATTCTCTAGGAAACCCTGCGCATATAAATGACATGTATTGCTTCTTGAATCTCTTTTTGTGCATGTGTGCATGCGTCCGTGCGTGTACGGATATCAACAGACTCATGCCTAAATAGGGAAAATCCAAGCATGTGCATGCGCGCGCGCGTGTGGAAATAGCATTGCTAATGTATATATGGAAATAGCATGTCTAACAAGACATTTGGGCAACTTCAACATCAATCAGAAAAACAGTGTGCAAGGTAACCATGAGAAAAGAGATTGTAAGTTTGAAATTATGCTATTAAGCATAAAAATTTCAGGTGAATTTATTTAGCACAACATGCTGGTGAAAAAAGAACTACTTTTTAAGTTTTTTCACCTTATCCATGGTGAATGAATAATGTTCCCACAGGTGAGTGCAAAGCCAAGCCCCACCCATTGGCCACAAAGCCCACACAGGGTCACCGCGATCTGGTGATGTTTTCGCCCATATATCTGAGACTTGATGTGCCACCCAACCACTTGCTTCATAATTGACCTAGGAGCATAACAGTTTAATTAAAGAAATTATGAAAAATTACGGTGCAAACAACAATTTCATACTGATATCTGATAAGTAATGTTTCTTCTATTTGGTCTTACACTGTAGCTAACTGACCCGTGATACCATGCAGGATCAAGAACCTGCCTTACTATTGAAATATAATCATTTACGATAATGCCGATGGTTCCCTCATATGCTCAATATTGAACAAACAATATATAGAACAAATGGCCTTTGTGGAAATCTATTTTGATAATCAAGCATGACCCCAGAAAAGAAGGAATAACATTCCATTACAAGGTATCAAATTTCTATTTTCAAAAAGACCTACTATCACTGACAACATTTCAAAACTATTTGGCCAGAATTACTGAAGGACAGGGAATGGACAAAAGGAGGAAAGACAGATGAAAACTTGTAGCAGCATTAAATTTCAAAATATAGGATTTAAAAAATGATTAACTAATTATCAAGTTTAACACAAATTAAAATTATTAAAATTGGTTTCTATGTATTCTCATGGATATTTTTTGAGAACAAACGGCGAGCACATGGCTCCTCTCATTCCATCGAACGGATATTAATGAAACAAAAGATACACACATGATCAAACTGCATAAAGATAAAATACAAGCACTGAAGCAACCATAGAATGGTGGTCCCTCATACATAGGCAACCCAAAAGTATGTCAGTACAAAAGTCGGTCGGCACACTAAGACACTGTCCACATCTACACAAAAAGTTATATCGACGAACTACTATGTCAGATCCACAAATCCAGGAACAACTCCCTAGCAGATCCCTCTGTGGTGGAAGCATCCAAGTCCACAGAAAGGAGGACGATGCCCAGACCAGCAACGTTCTGCTCCGACAAAAGCACACCAATCCATAAGCGATAAAGATCAGCGATAGCATAAGCAATTTGAGAGATGTCCTAAAACTTACTACGGAAAATTATATTATAAAGCTCGTGCCAAATTACCCATACTAAAGCGGCAACCAACATATCGAAAAGCCCTACCCTTTGCTTACCAAAGTGGACACTGCTAGTGAGTTCCTAGATTACCAGGAATAGACCATGGAAACAAAGAAGATTGAAGCAACAATAGATGGCCCTCCAAAAGCAACTGGTAAAGCGGGCAAGCAAAGGGGCAGCCATTGGAACCAACCTGGCAACGCAAGAGCAGGCGTTCCACCGATTCTTTCTTCTGCAGGCAAAGGGGCAGCCATTGCAACAACCCAATACCTCTTTCTCATGTTGTCCACGGTGACGATTGTGTTCCAATAGGCTAACCAAATGAAGATCTGGACCTAGGAGTTTGATGTGTCAAATCCACCCCACAACTAGCTAGTGACAATCTTCGTAGGATATGAAATAAAACAAAGATTTGATAGTGAAAATGATGCTACATCAAATGAAACATGATCTACACATGCCCAGTCGGATCTCCTTTATAGATCCAATATGTTGGCTTACTCACGATGCGTGTCTGCTGAAAGCCGTCGAGAAAACAAGGGCGTCATTTCCCTGGTGCAAGATGGCTAAGACAATTGTCCTGGTTGTAGATAGGGGTGGGCTAAAAAACTGGTTCCGTTCCGAACCCGGTTCCGAACACGAATCCGATTCCGAATATTCGGGCAATTTGAATTTGGAACCGGATTCAGGTACAAAAATGACAACCAAAATTTTCCTGAATCGGAAACCGGAACTGAAGATGAAAAAACCTATCCAATCCGATTCCGATTACTACGTATAGGTATCATATTCCTAATAAGGATGTATGGACTTATTGGTTTAAACAAGAAGCCCACATCCACACCACAGGTACTGACACAAAAATAGCCCAACATCCCACGCCAACCTTCATTGGCTTAAATCTTGTTAATTTGAGCCCACAAAACTCATTTAAACTATAAGAACTGCTTACATTCCACCGATGTGGGACTAAATATGTGGCTCAACCCGGCGTCTCGCCTCCGCCTTCCTCCACTCTCTCATCTCCCATGCCTCCCCCTCCGGCTCCTCCTTCCTACAGTCACCCATCAATTACATCACCAACCCCGCTGTCGACCTATCCCTCCATCGCCTCTCTCTGAGCGAAACCCAACCTCGTCGTAGTGGAAGAAGAGAGAGGGACATGCATACATGGCAAGCACAAGCACAATCTTGGCTGCTCGGGAAAGTGAAAGACACGTCGTCGGAGGTGAATTAGCTGAGGAACAAGCGGCGATGGTGATGAAGATGGCCAGGGCGGAGATCTCGATGGCGCTAAACAACATGAAGAAGGAGATGTCGGCAGAGCTGGACAAGAAGCTGGCCGAGGGGGTGAAGAAGGTGGAGGCTGAGCTTGACGAGGCACTCGAGAATCTCGAGAAACAGATTGTTTAGTCCCACATCGGCCAAAACTTCATACAAAGGGTGGTTTAAATAGGCTTTCTGGGCTAAGCGAAAGATAAGATTAACGGTCAACTAAGTCCCATGCTGAACCTAATCGGAATCGGAACATGATCTAAACTTCTCAATCAATACCTGAATCTGATAATTTCATATCCAAATTAGCGGAATCAGACTCAGGCTTTTTTCCAATCCGAATTAAATCGAATTCGGATCCGGATTCGGATTTTTTTAAATAAATCGGATTTACTATATGCCAACCCCTAGTTGCAGGCTAGTTACTGCAATATTCAAGAAGAGAGTAGTCATTAGAATGGTGCCACATTAGCTTTCTTTTCAAAAATGGAAGCTTCATCTCCAATCGTAGGAGCAATCCCAAGTTGGAATACGTCTCCAAACCACATAAGCCTTTTGAAAACAAAGGAGTTGTTCAAGGAGTTTTTGTCCTTGTTGAATCTTGCCCCCATTACGCAATCCATATTTCAATGAGCAACATTGCTATAATGCTCATTAGGACACTATTCATGCATCTCAAATTGATAACCCCAAGCTTCCCATCTACTTAGGTATGTGGACTTATCCTTATGACCCATTAAGCAATGCTGCTATCCTGAGTATCGCAAAAGAAACCTAAAGATCTAAATCTTTTAGAAGATCTTTCAAGACAGATGCCTTTTCTAATCTCTAGTTTTCTGGGGATCGGCCAGGCTTTGTTCCAAATCCCTCACCAAAGGAAGTACATATAAATATGGTCGATATCCCTATAACCTACATTGTGGTCACAAAGAAGGATAACCCCTACCATACCGTTACCGAGATAAATGCATTAAGTGTTAGGATCTAACGGGGCTACAAAATACACTAGAGTGGGGTTAATAGTGTAAAAACAAGCAAAGTGCTTAATTAAAAGTTACTGAAATTAATGCACAATAAGCAACAAAAATTAAAGAGTATGCTCAACAACAACAATTGCAAACCCACATGATTTTACACTGGTTCTCCAAATTGGGTACGTCGAGTCACACTAATATTCATTATAATCCTACACAAGATAGTGAATATAACCACTACACAAGAAATACCCTATACAAGGGATTTGTCCTACATAAGGACACACCAAACCCTACACAAAGGTTAGTCCTACACAAGGACGAAAACTCCCACAAAAGGAGAACACAAACCCTACACAATGGTTAGTACTATACAAGGACACAACCTCCCACAAAGGGAGAAAAATAACTCTCACAAAGAGAGTTAGGATTTCACACAAAAAGATGAAACAAAATAACACTTACATATGCCTTGAAAAGATCTTACCAATGTGAAGAAGAATGCATGCAAGTGTGGATGACCAAGTGCTTGAGATGAGCTTTGATTGTTATTGTGTGTTATTGTATTGGGTGTGTGTGTAAAGAAAGACAAGGGATGATATATATATGAAGTGTTAGCCATTATTTGGGCTAATAACTATTTTCCCAAAACTCAACATGGTATCAGAGCAAAAAACCCTAAAACCCTAAAACACCAAACCCAAACTCTAGCCCACCGCCGCTGCGCCCGCCACCGCCCGCCGCCGCCGCCGCTGCGCCCGCCGCCGCCGCGCGCTGCTGCCGCCAGCCGCTGCCGCGCGCTGCTGCCGCCAGTTGCCGCTGCTGCCGCTAGTCTTCTTCTCCTCTATCACGTCCTCTTCTAGCCCCACAAAGCCCTACCTAGCCACAAAAAGGGAATCCCAAAAACCCTAACCCTAGATCTATGGTAGAGTCATGAAAAGGACTCCATAGATTTACGGTTAGGGTATGACCTAGAAGAGGAGAAAGAGAAGTAGATCTGCGGATCTGAGGAGAGAGAAGGGAGAGATCTGCGGATCTGGAGAGATGGGAGACAATCTTACCTCAGCTGACATGAAGGCCTTCATTGGAGAGATAACGAAGCTGCTTGCTCCGAAGGAGTTGGGATCCTCGAGTGGATCGACGCCTTCACGACCCGTGCAGAAGCTGGAATTGATGCCCAATGATGTGAAATTAGAAGGGACGAAGAATTACCTCAGTTGGTCCAGGAGAGTGCTTCTCATCCTGAAGTCAAAGGGGTTAGAAGGCGTCGTTCTGGGTTCATATAAGGAACCGGTGGATAAGGATGGGGATGAATGGAAAGTCTGGAGCACCACCAACTCACTGGTGGCTGCTTGGTTGATGACATTAATGGTCACACCCATTGCTGGGATGGTGGAGGCCATAGAGAGTGCTGCGGGGATATGGAGTATGGTGGGGAGTATGGTGGAGAAAATGTATTCTGGAGCAGGGAATGTGATGCTCATGATGGAGGTTCAGGGCAAGGTCGACACCTTGAAGCAGGGGGAGATGTCTATTCTAGCCTACTCTGCGGAGTTGAAAAAGCTGTGGTCAGAGTTAGACCACTATGACCCTATTGATCTGCCTGATCCTAGGAGTGCTGCGATACACAGGAAGTGGGTGGAGCGTAGGCGTGTGACACATTTTCTGAGGAACCTGAATGGAGACTTTGAGGTCAGGAGGGCGAGTATGTGTCACCTATCCTCCATCCCATCTCTGGAGGAGGCCATAGCTGCAATGGCACAGGAGGAGACTAGGTTGAGAGTTTTGAAGGATGAGGGTACTCAGGTCACTCGGGCTGCACTGGCTGTACCGGCAGTGGCAGCAGTGAGCGAGGATCGAGAGTGCTACACCTGTGGGGTGAAGGGGTACCTGAGCTTTAACTGCCCACAGAAGGGTAGTGGACGAGGACGTGGCACAGTAGGCAGAGGAGGAGGTCGTTGGGGCCGTGGACGAGGTCGCGGCGGCCCACGGGCCAACTTTGCTACCGCTGATGGACGACAGGAGACAGTGCTGATTGCGGCTACGCCAGCTGAGGCTTCAGATCTAGAGCAGCGGAGACAGTCCAGGTCTACTACTGAGAGCTTGAAGAGTCATGCAGACCAGACTAGGGATGTTGCTTCGCCATTCGGTAACTTTGCCCACTTCGCTCACACAGGATCAGGTAACCGATTGGCCCTTTCATGTAGAGATCATATAGAGTGGATTATTGACGCATGTGCATCTAGCCATGTGTCAGGAGCATATAGACAGTTTTCCACATATAAACCACATACCATTCATGAAACTGTTCAGACAGCTGATGGCACATCCCAACCCATTAGAGGGATTGGCACTATTCAGTGCACTCCCTCCATACGCCTCTCTTCAGTCCTTCACGTCCCATCATTTCCAGTCAACCTCTTATCTGTTGGCTCTATTGTTGATGATCTCGACTGTAGCATTACTTTTGACTCTACTCATTGTGTGTTACAGGAAAGGAAGACTGGGAGGAGGCTTGGGACTGGCGTCAGGTGTGATGGACTGTGGTATCTTGACAGAGCTAGTGGGGATGCTGCACTGGCTGTCGTTGGTGGAGAGAAGGAAAGGGATGTACTTTTGTTACATTGTCAGTTGGGACACTTGCCTTTTGATATTTTGAGTAAAATGTATCCCGATGTTTTGAATAGAGTGAATGAAATGAATTTGAAATGTGATGCATGTGAATTTGGGAAACACACTAGGACATCATATCCTAGTGTGGGGATGAGGAGTGTAGAGAGATTTCATCTTATTCACTCAGATGTTTGGGGGCCCTGCCCAGTGACTTCAGTAAGTGGGTTCAGGTGATTTATCACCTTCATAGATTGTCATTCTCGGATGACATGGCTTTATATGATGAAAAACAAAAGCGAAGCGTTGAAGTGTTTTCAGGACTTCCATAGAAGTGTCAGAAATGTGTATGAGGCCAAGATCCGTGTCTTGAGAACGGATAATGGGACAGAGTATGTAAACAGGGAGTTTGCATCTTACCTATCTGAGAGTGGGATAACTCATCAAACCACTTGTCCCAACACCCCTCAACAGAACGGAGTTGCTGAAAGGAAAAATAGACACTTGTTGGAGGTAACTAGGTCACTCATGCTCACCATGAATGTACCTAAGATATTGTGGAGTGAAGCAGTGATGACAGCCACCTATCTTATCAACAGGATGCCTTCACGGATCCTTGGTATGAAGTCTCCATGTGAGATTCTTATGGGAAAGAACACTTTTGTAGTTCCACCAAAAGTGTTTGGATGCACATGCTTTGTGAGGGATCATAGACCGTCTGTGGGGAAGCTGGATGCTCAGGCAATTAAATGCATATTTGTTGGGTATCCTTCAAATCAGAAAAGTTATAGGTATTGGAGTCCCTCAGAAAGAAGGCTGTTTGTGAGTATGGATGTGACGTTCAGGGAGACTGAACCTTTTTATGGAGGACTGACAGATTCTACATCAGTATTTGATACTGGTGCCTCTCCAAGCACAGGAGGAGCTGGTCGAGAGGGGGAGACTGATGACAGGAGGGTAGTGGTTGGACTTATACCGTGTCCTGTCGGGCCTACTTGTACTGGTCCTGATAGCAGGGAGGAAGAAAGGACCTTGGTGGAAGAGGAGGAAGACATGTTGTACGGCAGGAAATATAGCAGGAGACAGAAGGATAGTCATGGCGATGGAGAACAACAAGAAGACATCTTCCCCACTGAAGAACCACTAGCTCCACAGCCACATGTCGAGATTGATCAGTCTGTCATGCCTGCTCGAGTCCTGACTTCCTTACTGCCTTCCTCTCCTATCACGGATGGTAACCTTTCTTTGCCTTCCTCTAGTTTAGATCTTCCACTTGCATCTCGTAGGGAGCCTCGTATCAATGCCGGCAGGCCTCCTGTACGGTATGGATATGAGACTGATATTGCTAATCATGTCTCCTATGCCTCTCTTACACCTGCATATAGGGCTATCATTGCATCCTTACAGTCTATCCCTATACCAAGTGATTGGCGAGTGGCAAAGCAACATCCCCAGTGGAAGAAAGCAATGCTCGAAGAACTTGAGGCACTGGAGAAGAACAAGACATGGAGACTTGTCTCACTTCCAGCAGGGAAGAGAGCTGTGGGCTGCAAGTGGGTATTCACAATAAAGCAAACTTCAGAAGGGAAGGTGGACAGGTACAAGGCGAGGCTGGTTGCCAAGGGCTACAGTCAGACTTATGGGATTGATTATGATGAGACATTTGCCCCAGTGGCAAAGATGAGTACTGTGAGAGTACTGATATCCTGTGCAGCGAATTTTGGATGGAAATTGCATTAGTTGGATGTAAAAAATGCCTTCTTGCATGGAGACTTACAGGAGGAGGTATACATGGAGGTTCCACCTGGCTTTAGCACACAACAGACGATGGGAAAGGTGTGTAGACTGGACAAGTCTTTGTATGGGCTGAAGCAATCTCCAAGGGCATGGTTCGACAGATTCAGGCGTGCAGTCATGACTATGGGCTACAAGCAGAGTAATTGTGATCATACTGTATTCTATAGACATTCAGGACATCGGATTACTCTTTTGGCTGTGTATGTTGATGATATTATTATCACTGGAGATGATGAAGAGGGAATCTCTCATTTGAAGGTAAGGTTGGCGAGAGAATTTGAGGTCAAGGACCTTGGACAGTTGGGGTATTTCCTTGGACTGGAGATTGCCAGGTCCAGGAAGGGTATAGTTCTCTCACAGAGGAAGTATGCCCTGGATTTACTGGCTGAGACTGTTATGTTGGGGTGTCGTCTAGCAGTTACTCCTATTGATCAGAATCATAGGTTGCATTCACAATCAGGGGAGCCAGTAGACAAAGAAAGGTACCAGAGACTTGTTGGACGCCTTATCTACTTATGCCATACCAGACCTGACATTGCCTATGCTATCAGTGTGGTAAGTAGATACATGCATGATCCTAGGACTGGACATATGGAGGCAGTCTTCAGGATACTGAGGTATCTGAAGAATAGTCTAGGAAAAGGCATATTATTTGGTAGTCATGGTCACATGAACGTGACGGGCTACTGTGATGCGGATTGGGCCAGTTGCCTAGATGATAGGAGATCGACCTCGGGCTACTGTGTGTTTGTTGGGGGCAACTTGGTCTCTTGGCGCAGCAAGAAGCAGGATTTGGTGGCTCGTTCCACTGCAGAGGCAGAGTATCGTGCTATGGTGCTTAGTACCTGTGAGATGATCTGGTTGAGATCACTCCTACATGAGCTACGCCTGCTGAGAGAAGGATCATTGCGGTTGTTGTGTGATAACAAGTCAGCAATTAATATTGCCAACAACCCAGTGCGACATGATAGAACGAAGCACATAGAGATTGACAGGTTCTTCATTAAAGAAAGACTGGACAAGAAACAGTTGGAGATCTCCTACATTACTTCTGGACAGCAACTAGCTGATTGCCTTACAAAAGGGTTGAACTCTAAAGGAGTAGAAGATGCTTGTAACAAGATGGGCATGATAAATATCTTTTGCTCATCTTGAGGGGGAGTATTGTGTGTTATTGTATTGGGTGTGTGTGTAAAGAAAGACAAGGGATGATATATATATGAAGTGTTAGCCATTATTTGGGCTAATCACTATTTTCCCAAAACTCAACAATTGTACTTGATGATATTTCTCTCTTCTAGGAATGAACCCTAACACTTCTCAATTGAGTGTAAGAATGAAGAGAAGAAAGATGTTCTCCAAGAAAGGAATTAGATTAAAAATCCATTGGAGAAATTCCCTAGAGCTTAGATGCTATAGCATAAGAATGAAGCTCTATGAAGGGAATGAGTGACGAGAGGCTTAATGAAGAGATTAAATGATCTTCAAAGAATTCTAAGAGTTCTAAATGAACTAAGCCATCTCTTATATAAAGGAAGCCAAGAAACCCCATTAAATCCAAGCAAAAAGCCAAAAGAAAAAATCTGCAACGACTAGATTTTGGCAGAAAACGGCTTGGACAGTCGCCTGTAGGTAAAGGGACAGGCGACTGGTGTAACAGCTAGATTTTTCCAACGACTATAATCTGAGCCAGAACATGCGACTGTAGAAGACTACATGGTTGTTGTACCACTGTGCAGGCGCCTGTAAAGGCTTCAACATGCAACTGCCACACATGATGGATTTGAGCTGGAAAATTACAACTTACGCACTTGTGCACCGAGGCGACTAATGAACAAAGTCCAGTCGCCTGAAGGTTGACATGCGGCTGAAAACTCTACATCAGTCGACTAACCCACAAGATGGATTCAGCTCAAAATGACAAGTTACTCACATTGGCTCTCTAGGCGAATGTTGAAAAATATTCAGGCGCCTGTTGATTGACAGGCGCCTGTTGATTGAACTTCAGTCGCATGAACCAAGAAATAGTGATTTGAGCCTGTGCAGAACAGCCGTCTGTTGAAAGATGCCAGGCGACTGGGAAAAACCAGTCTCCTGTCATGCCTTCAACAGTCGCCTGTTGGAAGTCCAATAACTCCAATTAAGTTATTGGCATGGGGGAACATATTGGATTGAATTTTATGATGATCCTAAGGTTCACTTAGATGGTAAATGCATATGCATGAATGATAGACCATCTAATCAAGGCATTACATAATTCCTATGACTCAAAGGAAAGAAGCAAGAAATAAAATACATAGATAACAATAGCTTCTCCTAGAGTCTAGTCTTCAAGCTCTTGATGCCTTGATTCTCCCCATCATCTTTCAAGCTTTGGCACCTCTTGATGAGCTTCCTTTCATCAACTCCAAGCCATGGCAATTCTCCTCTTGATGTCCATCAGTTTACTCTTGGAGGTCTTTAAGATATCTGTTGCATCATCCTCCAAGTATTACGCTTTGTCTCATCAACATATAATCATTAAGATAAACTGAGACTAAAACATAAGATAGATTAGTACACTAACATAATGTATTGATCATCATCAAAACAACATTAGTCTTGAACCCAAGAACTAACATTAAGCAGAGTAACCATTCCTCCCATCAGAAGAGCCTTGGCCTTTCATTGCTGTAGTTTGACCAGCATGTGATCCATCAGGACTCTTCAGTCTTTTTAATGAGTGCCCAAGGTCGAAAGGGGATGCTGATGTATTAAATAGGAAATTTGGTTCTTTATCAACCCCAAAGGAGTTCGATAGCCAGATTTATCTACAATGGTGGTTGCAAGAAAATCATGTTTTTATAAAAGTTGATCCTCGGTCCAAATCAAAGCTCGAAAGTTGTACAACACCAACTGATGGTTACTGCCCGAGCATCCAAAGATCAAGGTGGTGTCTATGTATTGCATATTAACAATGGCTGGAGGATGGGAAGACAAGGTAAGGCACCAAATGAGGCCCTGCTCAACCATCCTGTCCAAAAGTGTGTTAAGAGTCTTAAGACCATCTGCCACAAGCACAAACAATAAATGAGAAAGAGGAACCCCTGGTAAAGCCCTATCTTGCAACGAATATCTTTTCATGGGGTGATATTAATCAATGGGTAATCTTGACTGAGAGCCACTCATTGATCCAGCTAACCCACATAGGGCCAAATCCTTGTAGGCGAGGGACCTGAGTAACACACTCACATTCCACCATGTCGTAAGAAGGACAATGTCGTAAGCCTTCTTTAAGTCCAATTTGAGAGAAACCCATCATATCCGTCTTTTCCTTTCAAGCATAAATGATCTCATGGACACTAACAATACCATCTATAATATTGTCTTCCTAAATCATGTTATTTGAGTATGAGATAACCCAGAATATCTTTTAGATGGCTGATAGGAACTTCATCTCGTTATCATGTGTGTTGGTATGTTCCTCAATATCCGACACCAATCAATCAATGAACTTAGCCATCAAGAGAGCATTTATTGCATCAGGCTAACCTACGACTACCTCCCTCAATGTCAGACATGCATATTGTGAGGGAAGAGCGGAGTAGAGGTGGTCCAACCGGTATAAGGCCACGAGCAGTCTTTATCATGTTCTAGGTGTCATGCGGGGAGGAAGAAGGTAAGACCAATCCTCCTAATGTCTTTAAGAAAGACCCAGCCAATTCTGAAACTCCCCCTTCATAAATTCTCTAAGGGCTAGAGAAACTGAAGCAATATCCTCCTCCTGGAGGGAGGCCTGCTGCCTACCACCAACTTAGGCTTAAGATGCGGCCTGCTTGGAATCAAGTCAGGCTGTTCCACGAGTAGGCCAGGCCTATGAGGGGGTTCAAGTCACTGGATGTTGGGTCAAATACATTCAGTCAGATTGATGTGGTCTTCGTGATTTAGTTACCCAACACAGAAGCAGAGCAGTTTGCCTCAATGGCCTTTGAATTATCACGGACCACCGCAGCAGCTGAGTGGCCTGCCTTAATAACTGAGTCGTTCATCTATCCCAGCAATGAACCTATCTTCAATTTCAAATGTGTGCCTCAACTTGTGCCTATAGGAATGGTTAGTGACCCATTACTTGCAATGTCAAGCTTGAATCAGTGATTCTGAGATCCCCAATGATCTCCTCAATTAATGCCATGTTCTCGAGCTGCGCGCATTTGGGAATACAATGGGTGAAGGCTTAAGTTGGGGTGAAGGACCGGTCCACCCGTTAGAGCATAAACAAAAAGGTGCTTCCCAGCTCGATGGAGCAGAGGTTGAACATATCACAAAAAGCACCTTTTCTCGTGACCATGCACTCCAAGCAATTCTCCTAAACATGTCATAAAAAGCACCTTCTCGTGTGACCATGCACTCCGAGCTGTTCTCCAACTTGATGAATATTTTTACACACATGATCTTCTATCACCACAATGAAACCGAGGGGAAAGAATGGAGGCAGTCACACAGTCTGTTATGATCATGGCTATATCCAGCCTTGTCTTCAACACTGTAAGTGGGTCAAGCTCGAGAAGATGACCAAATTTGCATACCACTCGCAAAAGCATCCCAAGACCAACACTTTAGGATCCTTCAAGCATGATCCCAGATATGAAATTAGAATGGCTTTACATGCTCACCCATGCTAACCTTATAACCTGAAAGATGGCTGCTGCGTGAGCAGAAGTCTCGATATTTATAACCGCAAACGCACGGCGTCGTCGTAGTGCTAATTGGTCGTCCGCATGGAGATTGGCTGATCGAGTACTAGATAATCCTAGGATGTGGTGTATATGGACTAGGGAGAATAAAACAAAACGAAAGAGCTCTATGACTAGATTTCACTCTAATGTGGCTTGAGCATGGGGTGAACTCATTGCATGGATGTCGAATCATCTTAGGGTGAGATTATCTGACCTAGAAGAAATCACCTACCCACTTCTGTGATGTTATGATAGGATCATCTCTCATGTTATCTCATACCTTCCACTTCCGTGATGCGATAACATGACTATCCCTCGTGTGACTACGCCTACTTCCGTAGTGCATGGCCACACAACGGATACATTAAATTGACAATATTCTCCAACCATTGTTCAGCCATTCTCATGGTCGGAAACTCGGTCAATGCTAGGAGGGCACTCATTACAACCCAACTTCCGTTAGTGACATACTTAGTATGAATTACACATATGTATTGAAAACCCTAGAATAATCCTCTCTTTCGTTGGCGATCAATCCAAAGAGATCAATGTACATAGATAATAATCTTCCTAAGCATAACCCTAATACGATGGTTCAATAGCCAAGCAATGAATCCAACCCGTAATCAATCCACAAAAGAAATCCATCATTGCCTTAAGATCAAAACATACTCACAAAACATATATGGAATCATAGAGATAACACAGAAACAACAAGAACATAGAACAATTATACAATATGAAATAAGAGAAATACTTAGCTTTTAATCGTTGCAATACAAGATATCCAAGATTACATGCGCACCAAAGAAAGAAAACCAAGCAAAAACCTAATCTAACCTACTCCTACTCCTAAAACTAAGAAAATAGATGAAAAAGGACCGAAAAACGCAGCTAGGGGTCGGCTCTCCTCTCAGAACGGTACACAGATGCTTTTAAACCACCCTAAACCCCTACGGGCACGCTGGGAATCCAACCCGACCCGACCGTTGATCCTGGCTCAAGGCTAACCTTCAAGATTGTCTTTAGAAATTAGATTCGATGTGGTCGTTTGGCGAGGCCATGCGACTGCGTCAAATGCCGGCTCCCAGAGGCCGTAACTTGTTAATGTCGACGCAGTCATTTGGAGAGTCGACGCGACCGCGTCAACAGGCCTTCAGTTGCCATTGGTTGGCCCACGCAACCATGTCAAACAGTCGTGTAGGGGCTCGATTGAGTCCTGGGCTTGAGCTCCTCTATGCGGTCGTGAAGGGTAGCCACGCGACCACATAGATCTTCAACTCCACACTTCATTTGGGGGCTTGGTTTCCGACACATGCGACCACGTGGGGTGACACGCGGTCATGTGAGGCTGATTTCCCTTCATTCTTACTTCTCTTGATTTCATCTTTTTGTCTCGTTTCTTACCCTTGATTATTTAACTCCATATGGCTCATTTAAGCTGGATTTCAACCCAAACGTGCACAAACACCCAATAAGTAAAACGGAATGGAAATGTGATAGAGTGGCATGTAAAATGGGGTTTGTGTGATATAGTGCGTGAATAAACCTCACTAAATATATATGAAATATACACTCATCAAAATCCTTCAAGCTAAACTCTTACTTATCCTCAAGGAAGATAAATGAACAGTAGAGAGTAGGGAGATATATACATGGAGCGAATGACATTAAGAATCTCACAACATCAAGCATATATACATGGAAGATGAAAAAATTTCAGATTATGGATTTAATAAGCATGTCGATCCATACCAATCATCAAGATATAGCCCAGAGTATTTAGGGAAAATCAACATACAATATACATTACTATGGTTAGGCTCAAATCCTAAAATATTTCCTCTATCCCGCATAAATTATTAAAATAGTAACCGAAATTATGCTATGGATCAAGAGAAGATTTAGTATTGTATAATGGGCAACAAATCTATCAAGGATGTGGCACTTACGACAAGCTATCGTTCCTTGGGTTGCAGGATTGCTAGCTTTATTCATGTTCTTGTTTTCATTATTTTTGGGTTCTTAGTTGATTTGTGCAAGGGACGTTGGGTCAATGACTCACAGATGAGACAACCTTAGGGCATTGGGCCAAGAAGGGCCCCTCGAACATACTAGCTCAAATCAACCAAAAACCTTTATTCATATGCACTCCTCCAAGTTAAACTTTTCAGCGTGAGTCCCCGATGTTTCATGAGGCACGAGGATCCGGCTACTCAATTCAGTTGGGAGAACTATGCATACTTATTCATTTCATTTTTTAATACATATTTTTCTCTTTTTCTCTTTTTCTCTTCTTTTTTAGAACATGAACAAGCTAGATAACTTCACTACCCGGTATTAGATAGGCATGTAGTTATCCAAATCCTATCAGATTACTAACCAGTATACTCAACTAAAAATTCTCAGATGCATGCATAAGATGGGTTCTCAATAAAAAATATAACATACGCCTATTTCGAGTACTTTTACTCTAAACATTATAAGCACAAGCATAATACGCATATTGCAATGAGATATAACAGTAAAGGTATTCCCTGTCATATATCATGATAAATGACGAGGAGTCGAACAAAAGAGATATAAACCTGAAAAATTATTGCCAAGGTGTGCATGCATATATAAAAATGGCGTGGTGGATTCTTAATGCGATAAATGCATGAATGGTATACGAAGTGCACCTCCCCCAAGCTTAAATCAAGCATTGCCATTAATGCTAAAGAGTGGAAAATGGGGGAATATAAGATGCATGCATGGAAATGTCTCCCCTAAGCTAGCAAGAAAGCATACCCTAATATGAGAAATAAAATGAAAGGTAGGGTGTATGTGTGGGGTGGTCTTCGGGTGTTTGGAGTCATATAAATGTGAAACTAGGGCGAAGAATGGTCAATATAGCGCATGATGGGTTTGGGTCATGGTGAATGTGTACCGCATGAGATGTGATAGTTTATTCATTTATTTCCAAAACTAAGGAAAAACAGAAAATCCTAATACGCTCCCACTGCTATCGAGAGGAGACGAGTTTATTCAAGCTACTATCCTAGAAAGCATAAAAAATATCTACACTACTGGAGTAGGATTCACATGATCAAAAGGTGGATGATGGATCTCCAGGGGCAGACAGCTGTTCTTCATGCTCCTTCCGTGGCTCAGATAAAAGCTTGGTGACACTCGCTCCATCGGGCCTTAGCAATACCCCTTCAAGCACCTTCTGAGGATGTCCACCTAGATCCTGCATGAAGCGAAAAGCATCAGCTCGATGGAAGAAATTGTTCTCGGCAATAAATGTATCCCAGAGAGAGTCGTCAAAATGAAATGGAAAATATGGAATAGGCGACGAAAACTCACTGAGAATAAGATGCTATCTCATGAGGATGACGTTATCATCTCCTTGCCTTTTCAACAATTGGCTCGTCAGGTGTTGACATGACCTAGCATACCTCCGTAGAATGTAAACATGTGTCATGCAGGAAGTACATCACATCAGAAGCAACTGAATCTAAAGAAGTATATAATGAATTATGAGATTCAGGTATGGAGTCTAGAATATCTCCATGAGTGTGACCGTTAAGCTCTGGTGGATGTGATTCCTCTGGTGGAATGGTGAGGGCCTGCGAAGGTGATGGTGGAACCAGGAAGCGTCGGACTCACTGAAATGAATCATGGTGTCTGTGGCCTCACGTGTATCCTCCACATCGATATGTGCATGCTCCGCGGCCTCCTTAGTGTTTTCACGAGGCACGAAATGGGGGATGCGTTCAAGTGGGAAGAATCGCTCCGGCTTTTTGGAGTTGGCAATCTTCTTGGTGCCCGCGTGTGGTTCTTCCTTGCAAACAACCTCCTGGAGAAGGATTGTTTCCACTCATCGTCCTACGCGCAGCTTCCAAGTACTCCCAAGCTGCTTCAGGCGGCATGTCAAAGAATTGGCCTCCATTCATTCCCGTCATGAATTCCTGCATGTGTATTTGCAGTCCTCCACTGAAGAAGCAAATGAGCCAAAACGTGTCGACCCTATGCTACGTCAGTCCCTCCACCAGTCTGTTGAACCTCCCCCAAACTTGCCAAAGGTCTCTCCGTAAAGTTGGGTGAAGCTGGCGATCTGATCCCTAGATGTCTGGTGCTGCATCGCCTGATCCCCAATTTTTGGTGTGGTTCCTCCACCGTAATGCTCTCCCCCTGGTGGCGTAGTCTTGGAGATCTGACCCCATGAATTCTGCTCTGATTGTCCTTATGGTGGGAAAATATGGCTCGAATTTTGGGTAATCTCATTTAGGTGGGCATCGATTGTAGGAGTGGGGGAGGGTGAAGTTAATTGACCTTGGTTTGAAAGGAAGTTTCTAGGAGAAGCTCAAAGCTAGACTTCGGTGGAGATGGAGACACATAAGTATTTGGGTACGGATGAGAGGTTTCGTTGGGTAGGTTGTAGGCATATGGATGAGGCGTGTGGATGGGTATAATATTGGCATCGGGTGTACACATGCCCATGCATCACATATGCTTCGCAAATGGCTATAACCTGCAGAAAATCATCGTAGCCTTCCATCTGTGCACCCTGTGTCATAGAGTTGCGAGGACCCTGGCTATGAGGAAAACACTAGAAGTGGGGTTGAATAATGTTTATAAAATTTAAACGATAGTTATACCAATTTAAATCCCTAACCAACAATAAATAAGGAATTAAAAATAAATCCAAAATAAAACAAGCTAATAATGAGATGTTTCAAGGGTTCGAATTACTCAAGTCCAATCCCGACTTGTTTTCTTTAAAACCACTTGTAGCAACCATACAAGTGTAATCGAACAACAATCGATGTCCTTGACTCCCAAAACTTGGGATCAAGCAAACTCACTCTCACAAACCGAGAGTGAAATCTAAATACGAGATAATGAAATTCGAAATGTAAACTCTTACAAATACCTATATCTTGAAGTAGAACTTGAAAGAGCAAAGCGAAGTCAGTGTTGATCTCTTCCAAGAAGAAAGTGAAGCCATTTCTCTTGTCACCACCAAATTCCTAGAGGATATCAACTTTGGTTCTAGGTTGGAGAGCAAGCGAGAATGAGATTCTAGGGCTTGGAAAAAAAATGAGGGCTTTTAGATTTTAGAAATGATATCAAAGGATTCTAAAGGGTTTCAAGGAGTTCAAGAGATTTCCAATGGAACAGTAAGAGACCCTTTTATAAGTTCTCTAAACCCCTCAAGAAAAATACGCAAAACCCCCTTTGAAATCCGTTTGGAAAAAGCCAATGGATAGAAAAAACGCGCCAAACAGTCGACTGATGAAGAACTCACAGTCGCCTGCTGCACTGTGTCAGAGGATAGGTGAGAATTCAAACGGCAACTTACCACGTAGGACAATCGACTGATGAAGATCGGACATGCACCTGTAAATCAACAGGTGAAGGAGAAACCTTCTACATGCGACTGACTTCCTAAGTGCGTAAGTGGAGAAAACTCAGGAAATTTGGGAAGACAGGACAAGAGACTGTAGAAGAATATACATGCGACTGTGCCATGGGCAGGCGCCAGTAAATCCTTCTTACATCGCCTATAGGCGTAAGTGCGAAAGTTGTCAAAACTAGGGAAGTTTGACAAGCTGGGACAGGCGACTGTGCCATGGGCATGCGCCTGTAAATTCTTCTTACATCGCCTGCAGAAGAAAGTGGAAAAGTTGCAAGACTGTAGACTTTTGGGTAAAAGGAGACGTGCGACTGACTAACAAGTCACAGGCGCCTGTAACTGGACAGGCGCATGTATATTGTACAGCAGTCGCCTGATGAGAGTTATAGCACAAAGCCCAAAAGAACAAGTGAAAAAGTATGTGCATAACAGACGATTGGAGAACAAATCTCAGGCGCTTGTATGAAGACATGCGCCTGTAAATCGTTCAGCAGTCGCATGTTAAAACTCCAAAATGCACATGCTTGAGAATTAAGAATTGGAGGCTTAGGAAATGAGTTCTAATGCTTTCCTAGGATAGAATGGAAGATGTGTGTGTGCTCCAATATAATTCTACTTCTAAGCTACATTCTAGTAAGAAAGAAGAAAAGAATAAAAAGATTACATTTGTTTTTGCCTTTCTTCTTTCTATTAAATGATCTTGAAGTCTTCTTGAAGCTTTAATCTTCATCTTCGATCATCCAATCGATTTTACGAGTTTCGATTGATCCTTGAGTGACATCCATTGCTAATTGATCTTCATGATATGCTTGGACAATGGATTAACTGCAAGTAGGGGATTAGTCACAAGTATTTATGTTTGCTCATCATCAAAACCAAGTAGTGAGAAGTGCAATACTCAACATTCTCTCCCTTTTTGGTGATGACAAACAAACATAAACAAAAAGATAAATAATTGTGCTTAAAATACGTACTCCCCCTATATAGATGCCAATTAAGTTAATCAATATAAATAAGGGCATCTAATGATCAATTGAAGCAAATATGTAAGATATGCATAAATGAAATGATTTCAAGATCAGAAATTTAGAATTTTAGAATCCAAATTCATTATATCTTACTCCCCCTGAATCTAAAGCAACTTCAATCTTAGATTCAAGTTTAGATTATACTTTGCACAAAATTATGATTTGTTTATTTCTCTCCCCTTATGGCATTATCCAAAAAAGAAAAAGTAGAGAAACAACAATAGTGCTAAATAAAACTAAAACAATCATGAGAGTCTAAAGAATGTGATACATATTCAATGTGATACGAAAATAAAATCGAGAAAACATGAATGTGCATCACACTAATACATATCAAAAACTCATCAAAAATAGAAATTCTAGTTGACTAAAAGAATAGAGTCCAATATCAACATTACTCATGCAAAATGTCTCACCACATATCATATAAATAAAAGAGCATACAGAGAGAAACTTGCACAACATATACACAAGGATCACATCAGATAGCAAAGAGTCAAAATGTGATATCATGTGTGTGTGTGTGTATAAAGGGGTACATGGAGTACAAAATAACTATCAACTACACATACAAACAAAAGTATAACCATCATCTATACATCATCCAAAAGTACGACTAACATATATAAAATTGCTATAAGCACCGATACTAACATCCAAAATAAGATACAGACATCTATAGACAAACACTCAAACCCTAACAAAAAATTCATAGGGTGAGTAGTATTGGAGTTTCCTTCAGTGAATCTGGATGACAGTAGGATCCGAAGGGCGGGCAGAACAATGGAACATCAATCTAGCAGAGCGACGAGGAGGGTACACAGGAGCCTTTCGCTTTGATGACGATGCACCACCACCAGCAGGGATCTCCATATAATCAGGCACAGAAGGTTGACCAACAGTAGCAGCAAAAGGCTCTGAGAGCTGAACAGTAGCAGGAGTGCCTGAGCATCATCTAAAGGATGAGGAACAGTAGTATGAGTGACATCCTCGGAAGGAGTGAACATAACCTGGAGAGAGTCTGGAACAGGGAAGCCGTGATACAGAAACGACTTGTAGTAAAGCTCAAGCAGAATAGATAGCTTCCAATCCATGTCAGAGACTGTCATATCAAGAACAATCACTCGCTCATTCAACTGAATAAGGAGGGGATCTGAAGTAGGAGCTGAAGGAGGTGGAGTCGATGGGTCAGCAGGATGTGAAGGAGAGGGCTCAGACTCAGATCTCAAGGATTCAGAAGGAGGAGGGTCAGAGACAGATATCCCCAAAAATTCATCGGGAGAAGAAGACCGATCACTCTGAGTGCGGGGTGTGGACGGGGAAGCCGTATGCGAAGGAACTTCGAATCGACGAAGGTATGAGGAACGCGAAGGAGGCTTCCTCAAAAGATTTAAACGAAGAAGATGCAGTTTTGGGGGCCATGAGCAAAAATCGACAGAAATGAACGATTAGGGCTCGAAAACAAAACAAGAAGAGAGGAGATATACCGAGAGAGGGAGTCGAGCTTCGATCGATAGTTCGAAAGGAGAGTCGACGTCCAGTGGATGGCAATCGACGATGGCAAGGAAGGAGCAATCGAAGGATGGAGGATGAAGGATTGGGGCTTTTTGTAACGACCGCCCATTTCTCTCTCTTTCCCTTATTTCTTTTTTTGTCTTTGTTTCTTTTCGGCCCGTTCCATGCCCAAGCCCAACTGGGCCTCCCCCTTCTTAATTTCTCACTTCCATCTCTCTTTCCCCGCATAAGAGCCCCGAGCCCTTAGGGCTTTGTGTCGTCGCCCCTCGCAGCAGCGGAGAAGCCTCGAAGGCTTCGATCGAGGGTCCCTCCCTCTCGACTCGCGGCAGCAAAGCCCACGGGGGCTTCTTTGTTGCCTCTCGTCCTCTCTCTCCTTCGTCATCTCGCGACAGCGTGTGCCCTATGGCTTCGACAGCGACCCAACGATCCCATCCGTCCTCTCCAGCGACAAAGACCTCGATGGGACTATTCGACGACGCCTCACGTCCTCTCTTCGATGCAGCCATGTCCCCTCCGTCCTTCGCACTCGATGATGCCAACGTCACCTTGCCGCCTCCTTCCGTCCTCCTCTAGGGTCCATCTGACCCTATAAAAACCCCTACTCCTCTCTATCTTTTGGCTGGAAGTTCTGTAAGTATTTCTTTTTCAATTTCGAAGATATTTTCAACTGATTCCTCGGCTTCTTTGATGATGGCTTTGAGTTCTTAAATTTTTGATTCCTTGGCTCCGATTCAGGTAGACCCTATCTCTTTTATTTCAATTTTGATTTCAGCTTCATTTGGAAAAGGATGATTTGGGGGTAGAATTAGGGTTTTATTGTCACTATTACTATTTTGTGGGGTCGAATGCCCTCGCCTGCTTGTGTGGGGTATCGACGTTGCTGTTGGGGTTGTTTGGGGGTTCAGTGGATTCCTTCCTCGCTGGTTTGGTTCCGGTGGGGCTTGGTTACTGGTTGGGGCTCATCTGCTTGCTGTTTGGGCTTCCCCTGGCTTGCGACTGGGACTTTTGCTTGCTGACTTGGGTTCTTGGGTCATGTAGGGGCTCGGCTGGTTTCTTCAGCTTCTGTTTTGGGTTCGGTTGGGCCCCTTGCTCGCTATTTTAGGTTTGGTATTGATTACTTGGACTGTGAGCCCCGTTCCCCAACTGACGTGGTTGTTAGCCCCTAGTTCCTTACTAGAAACTGTGTGGACCTTTCCGTAGGTACGGGAACCCACAATGTATGATGAGAAGACCCCCAATCTGATCACATGGCCTAAACTCTCTAGCGCCTTCGTGAGTCAACCTTTGGTCTTTTCCTACTTAAGCAATTGTTATATTTTTATTGTTTCTTGGTCGTTGTGAGAATCAGTTAGTATTGCTTCTTTTATGTATCAACTCAGTTTGGAATGTCTTGCCATGAGGAACATTCATGTTTTTACCTTATCTTATACCAGTTTCAATATCTTGTTGCCTCATAAGTTTATTAGTACCTTATTAGTTTAATATTGTTAAATTATGTAGCCTTGGGATGTTCTATGCTGGCACGTTACTATGTTGAAACTGGATGACTAGTGGACTATGGAGATTGGTTCTTGACTTGACATGTTATTATTACAGATACGATAGTGGATTCCCCTTGGCTACGTAGTTTAAGTAATATTAAATTTGACACATCACACGACACTAACAAGTAATAAAATGGTTACTTTCTGCTTGACTCACCGGATTTTGGGAAACTTATGATTGGGGAGTACGAGAGCGACTGGGACCTGATCTATAGCCCCCGTGTTAAGGGGGACGTCCATCCTTCTGATGGATCCTGAGTCGAGGGGGCAAACAGGGAATGCCATCTTGATGGGTCCTGGAGCCCTACCACAGGTCACAGTGTTACAGTTCTTTCAGTATGGTACTTTCTACTTTTGGACTCTGCCCGCGGTCGCACCCTCGCGGTCAAGGTAGCATCCAGATGTACACCGTATTCCCCCTCATACGTCACGGCCTAGAATTGATACCATCTTTACAGTAGTTGTGCTCTGTGCTCATTTTAACCATCATGACATGTCTTTTTTCTGTACCCTTTCTGCTGCTGTCACGTCGCCTTTTGTACTTCCTTACACTTCCGAGGTGTGGGTTCGTGGATTACCAGGTCAAGTTACTTCTTGTTCAGTACTATCATGTCTTTGGCTGTCTTGTTTTCTTTTGTGCACACTTACTTTTCTTGTCCCTTGTTTAGATATTGTCTACTTTATTGAGCACTAGTCATAACCCGTGCCCGCGGGCACGATTAATTTAAGATTTTCCCTTGCGAAATCTTTGTTACCCGAATTTTTTTTTTCACAGCCAAAATTTAAAAAAAAACAAATTAGCTTACAATATTTAGCGGCACATGCGTCTTAGGCGTGGGTGCCTTCGGTGCGGAACAACAAATTCAGCGCATGCGCCTTCGACACAGAACACCAAATTCGACGTGGGTGCCTTCGGCGCAGAACAACAAATTCGACGTAAAATAACAATTTCGACGCAGGTGCCTTAGGCGTGGAACAACAAATCAGCGTTAAAAAATAGCGCGGGCGCCTTCGGCGCGGAACAACAAATCCAGCGCATGCGCCTTCGACACAGAACACCAAATTCGACGTGGGTGCCTTCGGAGCAGAACAACAAATTCGACGTAAAACAACAATTTCGGCGCGGGTGTCTTAGGGGCGCGGAACAACAAATCAGCGTTAAAAAATTTCGCGGGCGCCTTCGGCGCGGGCTTTATATACATATAACACGTGCCCTTGGACACTGTTCATTTAAAAATCTTGGACCCACTAATTTTAAACAAACATCAATAATTATCAGCAGATGTGATCGAAATTTTACAGGGTTTTGCAACGCGGATCAATGAGTTGGCAGCATCTCCCGCGTTCATTCTCCTACAGCTCGCGTTCATTTCCAAGATGAGATTGTGTGTGTACACAACATTTTTTTATAACTAATATCAAAAGTCTATTCCTAATTTCAATGTTTTTGTGTATTCCCAACAAATTTCTCTTCAACCCAAAAATTTCCCTCCAAAACTTGATGTGACATTGCCACATAGGACAAATTCAAAATCTGCCCTCAATTGTAATATAGACTAGTCATAACCCGTGCCCGCGGGCACGATTAATTTAAGATTTTCCCTTGCGAAATCTTTGTCCCCTAAAAAATATTTCTACAGCCAAAATTTAAAAGAACAACAAATTAGCGTAAAAAAATTTAGCGGGCGCCTTCGGCGCGGGGGCCTTCGGCGCGGATAGGTTGGTTAGACCTCTGCTTGACGCCCAAAAAACTCATCCCGCCTCTTTGAATGCACATTCGCTGTATTTTTTTGGGTCTTATTTTTTTGGGTCATTTTTGAATGAAGAGTATTAAGTGATGATGATGCCAATTTCAATAAGAAAAGCTTTTGTATTCTCCCAACAAATTTTCTCCCAACCCAAAAAATTTTCCCTCCAAAACTTGATGTGACATTGCCACATAGGACAAAGTTTAAAAACAGCTCTCAATTGTAATATAGATGGTGCGACCCATGACGTCCACTAGGTACGACGCACATGATCACATAGAGGTGTTTGAGCACGAGGAGTTGGAGCTTTCGCTACAGGACCTTGAGAGGAGTCAGGACTCACAGTGCAAGACTGTTTGAGCCTTGATGTTGCGACAGGTATGTGTTCCAATTACGCTTCAGCAGTAGTGTAGCTTTTACTTGTCTCTTTCCTGTTCAGTACTGCCTTACATGTTTGTTACTGTCTTTTCCTTATTTAGAACTGTGTTACTTGTCATATCTAGAGTGTCCTCCTTACTTCTGCACTGCTCCACATTGACTTCACTGGCACCAACAGGACCTGCACACTCAAGTTTCAATCGTAGCGGCACCCGCCACGAGGAGGGGCGTTACACTTTTGAATCGCTGGAGAGAGAAACGTCCATATGATCGACTGTTATAAGAAAGAGGGGAAGAGATCTGGGCTGTTCTATCAAACATAACGGCTCAGATCGTGGGCTATGAATCACCATACTCAGCGGACATGCGACTGATGCACAACGTGCAGTCGTCTGTCAAGCCCTTAATGAAAAATGACTCAGAAATCAAACAGGCGCCTGTAGAAGAAATTACAGTCACATGTATTTGGACATGCACCTGTTAAATAACTTACAGGGGCATGCTGCGAGTAAAATTTTAAAGACATTTTGAGCTATTTCTCGGGAAAATTGGTGACAATTGGGCCGGCGCCTGATGACCAAAATACAGTCGCCTGGCCGAAGACCAGTCGACTGAAAAATGACCATCAGTCGCATATTATGAATAGGAGTTATGAAGACTAAAAATCTGGAGATTGGGCAGTCGACTATAGAAGAGATGGAAGTCAGAATTGAGTTAGAACCAAGGATATGAGACTACTAACTCTTAGACCTATAATCTAATAACTCTAATAGCATCAAATCACTATCATTAGCATATAGATTAACAAACATAATAAGCATATAAATCCGATCATAAAATCAACAAAAAATCTCCGATAAATCTCATTTAAAATGTATGTGAAAATATGACATATATGAATATGAGATATGAAAATGATCAGATGAGCTCAAAATAGGTAATAACATATACAAATAAGCTCCTAAATCTCAGATTTACACATAATCTCTAATTCTCCACGTAACCTCACAAATGAGTCTTCTTTAAGAGGTTTAGTAAAGATGTCGACGATTTATTTTTGGGTTTCAATGTACTCTACGATGATGTCCTTCTTAGCTACATGATCATTCAAAAAATGGTGTCTCACATCTATGTGTTTGGTACAGAAGTGGTGTACCGGATTTTTGGAAAGACATATTGCACTTTGGTTATCAACCAAAATATGGCAAGGATCACAATTGACACCATAGTCTTTGAGTGTGTCTCATCCAAAGAACTTGTGCACATGCAAGACCCGCGGTAATATATTCCGCTTCAGTCGTGGACAATGATACCGAGTTCTGTTTCTTGGAAAACCAAGAAACTAGGGAATTTCCTAGAAAATGGCAACTGCCACTGTACTCTTTCTATCGGATTTGCATCCGGCAAAATCGGTATCACTATATGAGATTAACTCATATGTGCTAAACTTAGGATAAAATAACTCATATTCTAGTGTTTGATTGAGGTAACGAAAAATTCATTTAACCGCAATCAAATATGACTCCTTAGGTCTAGCTTGATATCTAGCACACAGACATACGGAAAACATAATATCGGACCTACTAGCAATTAAGTAAAGTAAGCTACCGACCATACCTCAATATAGACGAATGTCTACATCTTTTCCGTTTTCAACATTGTGCAGATGGGTTGTCGTACTTATGGGAGTTCGCTTACTTGAAGACGATTCCATCCTGAATCGCATGATGAACTCCTCGGTGTACTTTGTTTGATATATGAAAGTCTCATCTTTCATTTGACGAATTTGTAATCAAAGGAAGTAGTTGAGCTCACCCATATGGCTCATCTCGAATTCATCCTTCAAAGACTTAGAAAATTCTTGGCAAATCTTAAAGTTAGTAGAACCAAATATTATATCATCTACATAAACTTGAATTAAAAGGATGTAATTTTCATACTCCTTAATGAAAAGAGTTGAATCAACTTCACTCATTTTAAAACCTAAATTCAAAAGAAATGTTTTAAGTCGATCATACCAAGCTCTAGGAGCTTGTCTCAACTCATATAACGCTTCCTTAAGTTTGAAAAGATGGTTTGGAAATTTTTCATGTATGAAACCGAGTGGTTGAGAAACATAAACGTCTTCATTAACGATACCATTTAAAAATGCACATTTAACATCCATTTGAAATAATTTAAAAATTTTATGAGATGCAAAAGATAAAAGCAACCTAATAGCTTCTAATCTACCTACGAGGGCAAAGAATTCTTCGAAATCAATACCCTCCTCTTGCCGGTAGCGTTGAGCTACTAACCTTGCTTTGTTCCTTGTGATGACCTCGTTCTCATCCGTCTTGTTCTTCAAAATCCATTTGGTCCCAATGACTTGATGACCATTTGAAAGAGTGACGAGCTCACAAACTTCATTTCTTTCGAATTGCTTGAGTTCCTCTTCCATTGCAACTATCCATGAGCTATCTTCATAAGCTTCTTGGATGTTCTTTGGCTCAATGGTAGAGACAAAGATGCAATGAGAGAATTCATCAATAATTGACCTTGTTCGGACACCCACACCAATGTCTCCAATTATTTGCTCATGGGGGGTGGCTACGAACGGTCGGATAAGCTTTGGAAATCCTGGATCACTTGGAACATCCTCAATATTTTCATTAGTATTGTTAGTCTCAATAATAGAATCATTAATTTTAACGTTTCTAATAGAATCACATAAAACATCTACACTATCATGGACAACATGAGGAATATCAAAATCTTCATAAAATGAAATGTGTAGTGATTCCTCGATCGTTGAAGAGGTTTTGTTGTATATCTGATAGGTTTTGCTACGTGTGGAATATCCAACAAAGATTCCTTCATCGGATCTTGGCTCAAACTTATCTAAGTTACCATAGGTGTTCTTTATAAACAATTTTGAACCAAAAACCACGAAAATATTTAACTTGTGGCTTTTAACATAAAATAATTCAAAACAAGTTTTGTTCATTCGGGCCTCACTAGGATCCAATTTAGCACATATATGTCGTGTGCACCGCCTCTGCCCAAAATTGTAGTACAAGATGACTATCATGGAGCATGGTGTGTGCACACTCAATTAGAGTCATATTCTTTCTCTCAGCAACACTATTTTGTGGTGGTGCACGCGGAAAAAAGTTGCAAGTAATCTCGTTGTCATCACAAAACTTAGTGAAAAATTCATTCTCGAATTCTTCTCCATGATCACTTCGAATAGTGATAATGGTGGTTCCTAAGAGATTTTGAATTTTCTTTGCAAATTTAGTAAACTCTTCAAAAGCTTCATTTTTATTGGTTAAAAATGAAACCCAAGTAAACCTAGAAAAGTCACCAACGACGACTAATCTATAATGAGCATTACCTAAAGATGCGGTTCTAGTTGGCCCAAATAAATCTAAATGAAGTAATTCTATGGGCCTCTTAGAAGTTATGTCATCTTTAAGTTTGAAAGAAGATTTACTTAGTTTACCTCTTTGACATGAAGCACAAAACTTTTTCTTCTTAAAAGAAATCTTCGGAAAGCCTTTAACTAGATCATGCTTAGCTAACTTATATAAGTGCTTAAAATGAACATGACCAAAACGGTGATGTCATAATAGTTGTTCATTTGTATTAGCAACTAAGCAATGTTCTATGGTTTTAGGCATATTCAAATAATAAATATTTTTATGCCTAATACCGGAAAATAAAACATGTGAATCATTATCAACTATATTACAAATACCCTCTCCAAATTTAACCTTGTAAACCTTGTCACAGAGTTGACTTATGGAGATAAGTTTATGACAAACCATTAACTAAATAAACATTTGTAATAAGAGGTTAGGAAGGATTACCGACTTTGCCTACTCCAATGATGGTGCCCTTTTGATCGCCTCTAAAAGTGACCGTTGCAACATCATTGATTCGAACCACTTCGGAGAGCAATGTGGAATCTCCCGTTCATGTGTTTGGAGCAACCGCTATTGAGTATATATACTTTCCTTTTAGAGCCAATATGTCTATTATTGCTCTTTCTTATTCTTGGATACCTACATACTATACCATAAGCTCATGGTACCCAAGCTTGTTGGGTCCAAGAGGATTAGCCCTTTGGAAACCAAGTCTAAGTGGACTTTGGTTTCCTAACATAATTATCATTATTTACCACATCTCTAAGATAAGAGTTTAAGCATTCCTATCATTCGTGCTTGTGTTCTTGGGACCCCAAATTGTGTATGTTTTGGGTGTCCTCTTCCTAGTTGCATGCACATTTGGTTGAGGTCTATGTGGTGCATGTTTCCTAGGAGCATGAGATCTTAGCATATGAAGGTGGAGGTGGATATGCATGAGACATATATGGGTTATATGCAAATTGAGGAGCATGCATATTATATGAAGTATATGAAGCATGCATGTGATGTAGTGGACATGCATGAGCATACATGGGAGGATTATGAACATATGAATGTGTAGGAGCACGTGCACTCATGTAAGAGTTTGCATGTGCCCGTGGATGTGGAGCATAAAATGTGTCAAATGTGTCCACTTGTGAAGTAGGAGATTTTCTACGTGTTTAAGTGTTAGTGTATATATATGCATGTCCTTTCTTTTCTTTTGGTTTCTACTCTTAGTGGGTTTCTTGCCAAAAGGAGTGTGTGAAGTGGTGACCTTCTTGGTAGGTTTGCTACCAATAGTGTTTTTGACACCACTTGTGGATGCACTGGAGAATGGCCTCACAAAATCTATAGTTATACCACTATAGGATGTGCGAGCATTGGATGCATTTGCTTCCACATAAACAAGTCTAACATGATGTGTGGCCGAAAATTGGTTTGCAAGCAATTCATCCAGTTGTCCTTTCCCTTTGTTAAATCTCTTAACATGGGAGGACGTGAGCTCATATTTCTCCCTAAGGGAAGAAATATTAGTGTCCAAAGTGGACACACGTATTTTGAGCTCATGCACTTGGGTTTTGAGAGAATCATCCTCAATACCCAATTATGTGTTTTGTGAAGCAAGATCAACACTATCTTTAAAAGAAACATGATCTAGTTGAGATTTGAAGGAATTCACCTCATTTCTTAAGGTGCCATTTTGAGAAACCAAGTTGGCTTTCTCACGTGTAATAGTGTCAACAATGGTGTCATTGTTTGTGATGCATGGCATGGATGATTTTCTAACATTTGATTTCTTCAAATTAGTATATATAAGCATGAAAGATTGATACTTAGAAAATAATTCTTCGTTAGCAATACAAAGTTCATCCATAGTTACCTCGGGTTCATCATTCTCACTATCGCTTCCATCGGAGAATGTATCTTCTCGGCCATAAAGCACATATGTGCACTCTCACCTTTCTCATCCTCGGATTCGCTTGAGAAATCTCCACTTGCGTCATCGAAAGTCCCAACAAGTCCTTTCTTCTTGTCCTTTTTGAATTTGTCGGACTTGTGGTACTTTGGTGCTGTCCACTTTTTTTGTTTCTTAGCATTGGGCAATCCTTCTTCTTGACGTGCACTGGCTTGTTACACTTAAAACAATGAGAAGAGGAATTGTTAGTGGAATCAAATTTAGATTTGGAAGGAAATTTACCTTTGCGAAAGAAGCGTTGGAACTTCTTCACCAGTTGCGTCATTTCTTCTAAATCCATTTCGTTCTCAGAATCATCACTTTCGGAGGATGAAGATGTAGCCTTGAACGCTAAAGCCTTCTTCTTTGCCTCTGTTGGATTCATCACATCTTTAATCTTCATTCGGTTTTCCCTTCTTACTTCGTAAGACATGAGAGTACTGATGAGATTCACCACGGTATAGTTTTCCATGTCATTGACATCCCCAATGACAATAGCTCTTCTTTTCCATTTTGATGTCATTCTCATGATTATCATTCTTACCTTTTCTTGTTGTGTGTACACTTGACTGAGAGCTGAAGCTCATTGGTGATGTCGGTGAAGCGACCATACATCGTTGCAATGTTCTCACTTTCCTGCATATGAAACATGTCGAAGTTTTGTATAGCAACATATAATTTGACAATTTTACCTTGTTCGTCCCCTCGTGGATGACGACGAGATGGTTCTATATTTGATATGCACTCTAACATATGCATATCTTGTTGAACTCATCCGGATCCAATGTGCAATAAAGAGCATTCGTTGCTTTGGCATTGTTTACCTCGGTGGACTTCTCGACGGGAGTCCATTTGTCGAAATCTTCTTCAGTGGATTCAACGTACTCCTTATGGAGGATTCTCCATAGAGAGGCACTCCTTAAGAATATCTCCATCCGGCACTTCTAATAGACAAAATTCGTGTCATTGAAACGTAGAGAACGAACCGTAGATTGTGCTTCAAAGACAGTAGAAGCACAATCATGATCGTGATCGTGATTTTTGTACGAAGGAGGTGGAGGAACGTTATTGTTGGATTCCATAGCTATAAACCTTAAACTCTGGTACTAATTGTGAGGACCCTGGCTATGAGGAAAACACTAGAAGGGGTGTTGAATAGTGTTTATAAAATTTAAACGATAGTTATACCAATTTAAATCCCTAACGAATAATAAATGTGGAATTATAAATAAGCCCAAAATGAAACAAACTAACAATAAGATGTTTTAAGGGTTCAGATTACCCAAGTCCAATCCCGACTTATTCCTGGTAATACTACGTCCCTTCCACCCGAATACCTCCGGATACTCAAGTTAGAATCCTAAGTTGAGGTTTCCTTTAAAACCACTTATAACAACCCTACAAGTGTAATCGAACAACAATCGATGTCTTTGACTCCTACAACTTGGGATCAAGTAAACCCTCTCACAAACCGAGAGTGAAATCGAAGTACGAGATAATGAAATTCGAAATGTAAACACTTACAAACATCTATGCCTTGAAGTAGAACTTGAAGGAGCAAAGTGAAGTGAGTGTTAATCTCTTCCAAGAAGAGACTGAAGCTCTTTCTCTTGTCACCACCAAATGCCTAAATGATATCAACTTTGATTCTAGGTTGGAGAGCAAGAGAGAATGAGATTCTAGGGCTTGGAGAAAATAAGGGCTTTTAGATCTTAGAAATGAGATCAAAGGATTCTAAAGGGTTTCAAGGAGTTTAAGAGATCTCCAATGGAACAGTAGGAGACCCTTTTATAAGTTCTCTAAATCCCTCAAGCAAAATACCTAAAGCCCCCTTTGAAATCCGTTTGGAAAAAGCCAACAGATAGAAAATACGCACCAGACAGTCGACTGATGAAGAACTCACATTTGCCTGCTGCATTATGTCACGGGGTAAGTGAGAATTTAAAACGGTAACTTATCACGTAGGGTAGTCGACTAATGAAAGTCGGACAGGCGCCTGTAAACCAACATGCGACTGAGAAACCTTCTACATGCGACTGACTTCCTAAGTACGTAAGTGGTGAAAACTGAGGAAATTTGGGAAGACGGGACATGCGACTGCAGAAGAATATACAGGCGACTGTGCCATGGGCAGGCACCTGCAAATCCTTTTTACATCGCCTCAGGTGCAAGTGCGAAAGTTGTCAAAACTAGGGAAGTTTGACAAGCTGGGACATGCGACTGTAGAAGCATATACAGGCGACTGTGCCATAGGAAGTCGCCTGTAAATCCTTCTTACATCGCCTGCAGACGCAAGTGCAAAAGTTGCAAAACTGATGACTTTTGGGCAAAAGGAGACATGCGACTGACTAACAAGTCACAAACGCCTGTAACTGGACAGGCGCCTGTAAATTTACAGCAGTCGCCTGATGAGGGTTATAGCAGAAAGCCCAAAAGAACACGTGAAAAAGTATGTGCATAACAGACGACTGTAGAACAAATCTCAGGCGCCTATAAATCGCTCAGCAGTCACCTGTTAAAACTCCAAAATGCACATGCTTGAGAATTAAAAATTGGAGGCCTAGGAAATAAGTTCTAATGCTTTCCTAGGATAGAATGGAAGATGTGTGTGCTCCAACATAATTCTACTTCTAAACTACATTCTAGTAAGAAAGAAGAAGAGATTAAAAAGATTACATTTGTTTTTGCCTTTCTTCCTTCTATTGAATGATCTTGAAGTCTTCTTGAAACTTCAATCTTCATCTTCGATCATCCAATCGACTTTACGAGCTTTGATTGATATTTGAGTGACATCTATTGCTAATTGATCTTCATGATATACTTAGGTAATGGATTACCTACAAGTAGGGGATTAGTTACAAGTATTTATATTTGCTCATCATCAAAACCAAGTAGGGAGAAGTACAATACTCAACAAGAGGCATCGGAATTTCCCGCATAAAATCCATTAGGCATCCATATAATGCTCCAAGTGCACCTGCAAAACAAACAAGAAAAACAAAGAGGAGCATGTCAGCGGCACAATAGAATGGCACAAATATAAATTGGGTGGTGGGTTATTATTATTATTATTTTATACATAAACTAACCTAATATTAAACTAATATCAATTAGACGCAACCTCCCTTGTAACGGTGTCAGAAAACTTGTTGCGTGAGTAGAAGCCTCGATATTTGTAATCGCAAGTGCACGGCGTCGTCGTAGAGCTAACGGGTCGTCCGTATGGATGTTGGCTGATGGGTAGGTACTAGATAATCTTAGGTCGTGGTTAGCCACGTGGAAAAGTATATGGACTATGGAGAATAAAACAGAATGAAAAGGCTTTAGGACTAGGTTTCACTCTAATGTGGCTTGAGCATGGGGTGAACTCGTTGCATGGCTATCGAATCATCTTAGGTTTAGGTTGTCTGACCTAGAGGAAATAAACTACCCCCACTTCCATGATGCTATGATAGGATCATCTCTCATGTTATTGCATGCCCCCCCACTTCTGTGATGCTATGATACGACTATTCCTCGTGCGACTAAGCCTACTTCCGTAGCGCATGGCCACACAATGGATGCATTAAATTGACAATATTCTCCAACCATTGTTTTGTCATTCTCATGGTCGAAAACTCGGTCAATGCTAGGAGTGATCTCATTACGTCCCAACTTCCGTTGACGACATAATTAGAATGAATCACGCATAGGTATTCAAAACCCCATAATAACCCCAACTTCCGTTGGCGATCAATCCAAAGAGATCAATGAGCATGGATAATATTCTTTCTAAGCATAACTCTAATACGATGGTTCAGTAGCCAAGCAATAAAATCAACATATAATCAATCCACAAAAGAAATCCACCGTTGCCCTAGATCAAAACCTACTCACAAAACATATATGGAATCACAGTAATAATACAAAGAAATAACAATTGTAAAACATGAAATAAAGAGAAATACTTAGCTTTCAATCGTTGCAATACAAGATATCCAAGATTACATGCGCACCAACGGAAGAAAACCAAGCAAAAACCTAATCTAACCTATTCACACTCCTAAAACTAAGAAAAGAGATGAAAAGGTCCGAAAAATACAGCTAGTGGTCGGCTCTCCTCTTAGAACGGCACACTGATGCTTTTAAACCACCCAAAAACCCTAGTTGGCACGCTAAGAATCCGACCCGACCCGACCGCGTGGAAGATCCACAAAGTCACGTCGATCGTGGCTTAAGGCTGGGCTTCAAGATGGTCTTCAAAAATTAGATTCGACTTGGTCGATTGGCAAGGCCATGCGACTGCATCAAATGCCTGCTCCTAGAGGCCGTAACTTGCTACTGTCGTCATGGTCGTTTGGAGAGTCGATGTGACCGCGTCAATAGGCCTTCAGCTACCCTTGGTTGGCCCACGCGACCGTGTCAAACGGTCGCGTATGGGCTCAATTGAGTCCTGGGCTTGAGCTCCTCTACGCGGTCGTATGGGGTAGCCACACGACCGGGTAGATCTTCAACTCCACGCTTCATTTGGGGGCTTGGTTTCCGACACACGCGACCATGTGTGGTGACACACGCGGTCTCCTGGAGCTAATTTCCCTTCATTCTTACTTCTCTTGATTTCATCTCTTTGCCTCCTTTCTTTCCCTTGATTATTTGACTCCATTTGGCTCCTTTAAGCTGGATTTCAACCTGAAACGTGCACAAACACCCAAGGAGTAAAACGGAACAGAAATGTGACAGAGTGGCGTGTAAAATGGGGGGTTGTGTGATATAGTATGTGGATAAACCCCGCTGAATATATATGAAATATCCACTCATCAATGACGGTGCCTCCTTTGCAATTGAAAGACTCCCGAAAGAAAATGAATTCAATGGAGTCTGAGTTCGGGAAGGTAAGAAAAATTCCTCTCACAAATCAGAGCCTAAGTCCAATTATAGAGCTTCTTGCATAATGCTGAGATATGGCCGATGATGTCTGTTAGGAATAAACTCTATTGTATTATTCCAAGGGCAATAGCCCGATATATATAGACGATATATATAGAGTACGGGGAATGGTAAATAAGCACAAAAGACCCTATACAAAGGGACATATACATCTAACACCCCCCCTCAAACTCATGGTGGATCAACAACACTGAGTTTGGAAAGATAGAAACTGTGCTGTGCTTTGGTCTGGGCCTTTGTGAAGAAATCCGCGAGCTGATAATCAGAAGGCACATACTGTAGAGCAATAACCTCATCCCGTACCTGTGAACGCGTAAAAGAGGCGTCCACACCAATGTGCTTGGTGAGCTCATGCTTCACCGGGTCACGAGCAATACTGATGGCACCTGTACTGTCAGACATCAAAGGAGTAGGTGTGGAAATAGAAACGCCAAAGTCCTCAAGTAACCAACGTAGCCAAATGATCTCTGCTGTCAACAAGGCCATAGCACGCAACTCAGCCTCTGCACTCGATCGAGAAACCGCCTGCTGCTTCTTGGTCTTCCAAGTGATGAGAGAGCCACCCAGGAAGACGCAATAGGCAGATAGAGACCGACGATCAGAAGGATCACTGGCCCAAGTCGCATCAGAGTAAGCATGGAGCTGTAAAGGACCAGAGCGTGGAAAGAATAACCGACGGTGGCTGGTCCCGCGCAGGTAACGCAGGACACGTAGAAGGTGGCTGTAGTGAATCTGAGTCGGGGCAGAAACAAACTGGCTCAGGATGTGCACGGAATAAGAAATATCCGGCCGAGTGATCCCAAGATAGACCAGACTACCAACAAGATGGCGATAACGAGTGGGGTCCGGAAGAGGCTCACCGTCAGTAGAGCATAGATGTACATTCAGCTCTATCGGTGTATCAGCGGTACGCTGATCAACAAGAGAAGCCCAATCAAGAATATCCTGAATATACTTCTCCTGAGAGAGATAGTAGCCATCAGGTGTGGAGGAAAACTCAATCCCCAGAAAGTAACGAAGAGGGCCAAGATCCGTCATAAGAAACTGCTCGCTCAGCCGTGCTTTCACAAAAGCAATAAACTGGGGATCATCGCCAGTGATAATCATATCATCCACATACAAAAGGAGAAGCGTCCGACCACGAGAGGAGGTATGAACAAATAGAGCATGATCATGATCACTCGCAATAAAACCAGCAGCAGTGACTACAGAAGAGAACCGCTGAAACCAAGCACGGGGAGCCTGCCGAAGACCATAGAGAGAGCGACGAAGGCGACAAACCATGCCCTCAGGGACAGAATAACCAGGTGGTGGTTGCATATAAACCTCCTCATCAAGAACGCCATTGAGAAAAGCATTCTTGACATCAAGCTGGGAAATAGTCCATGAACGAACAGCAGCAACAGCAATAAGACTGCGAACAGTAGTCATATGAGCAACAGGGGTAAATGTCTCCTCGAAATCTATCCCATGCTCCTGCTGAAAACCACGCGCTACAAGACGAGCCTTGTAGCGCTCCAGAGTACCATCAGATCTGGTCTTGACCTTGTAAACCCACTTGCACGTGATAGGACGAACACGGGCAGGCAGGGGTACAAGATCCCACGTACCAGTACGCTCAAGCGCAGCAATCTCCTCTGCCATAGCATGCTGCCACTCCTGGTGAGCAGCGGCATCCCGATAAGAGGTCGGCTCAGCAAGAATAGCGCCCAGAGAAGTAAACCGACCAGGAAGGCGGAGTGACTCACGATCACGAAGGTGGTAACGAGGAGGGTCACTGGAGAAAGAGGGCAACTCAGGAGGGTCACTGGTGATGGAGGGCATCTCATGAGAAGGCACTGCAGGAGGATCCTCGACTCGCTGACGACGAGTGTAGTGAAGAGGAAAGGGAGAAACATGTCCTGGGGTAGGGGCAGAGGTGACCGAAGGCACAGGGGGCACTGGTGGTGGAGCTGAGGACACAGATGATGGCGGTATGGGTGGTGGAACGGTGGATAGTGGACTATCAGGAAAAGTGAGAAACAAAAGAGGCTCAATAATAGAATCCGGACTGGAAGATGAAGAAGGACGAGGGAAGAAGGGCCGAGACTCTTCAAAAGTCACGTCACGAGAAATCCGCATCCGTCGAGCTACAGGATCCCAACACCGATATCCCTTGTGCACAGCACTATATCCAAGAAAGACACACTCAGCAGACTGGGCTGTCAACTTGGTACGCTCACGAGGGGCCAACAAGACATAGCAGACACAACCAAAAAGACGAAGATCAGGATAGGATGGCAGATCTGGAGGTGGTGTAGGAAGGCGCTCAAGTGGAATCGCACCCTGAAGAGGAGAGGATGGCTGCATGTTGCTGAGATATGTGGCAGTAGATACAGCCTCAGCCCAAAACTGAGGGGGAACAGAGGAAGCAATCATAAGGGCACGAGCAGTCTCAAGTAAATGACGATGCTTGCGCTCAGCAACGCCATTCTGGGCATGAGCACCAGGACAGAAAAACTGTGAGAGAGTGCCTTGAGTATCAAGAAAGGCACGAAGGTGCCGAGATAAGTATTCTCCAGCAGAGTCAGCACGAAGAATCCGAATGGGAGTGCTATACTGTGTACGGATCATGGTAGCAAAAGATTTATAAATAGACAAAACCTCAGTACGAGAGGACATAAAGTATATCCAAGAGTAGCGAGAAAAATCATATATAAAGATAATATAGTAGCGATGACTCCCTTTCGAAACGAAGGGGGCCGGACCCCATACATCCGAGTGAACAAGATCAAAAGGACTCTGTGAGACAGACTCACTAGTAGGATAAGGTAGCTGTAACTGTTTGCCAAGTTTACAGCCCATACAATCTAAAGACATATCACCAGATACAGGCCCTAATAAACCTCTACAAACCAAAGAAGAAAGACGCGAACCACAGAGATGTCATAAGCGATGATGCCACTGGGCAAACGAACCGGTAGACGATGCAGCAGATGCGGAGGCAATAGGCGTGATGGGAGGACTGGCAGAGGCAGCGGAAGGAATATGAAGCCAGTCGAGCTCCCAAAGACGTGAAGAATCACGCCTGCGGGGGCCAGAACCAACTAGAGTGCCCGTGCGACGATCCTGGATAGAACAAGAGTCAGAATCAAGAGTAACACGACAGCCAAGATCAGTAAGTTGGCCTGCCGACATAAGCTGCATTGTGAGTTTTGGAACGACAGACACAGCAGGGACATGAAAAGTGAGACTAGAAAGTGTGCCTAGCCCTGTAACTGAAAGTGGGGTGCCATCTGCAGTGAGAACTGTGACAGAGCGGGAGGGAGCACTAATGGAATGTAAAGTAGTAGGGTCAGGAGTCATATGAAATGAAGCACCAGAGTCAAGGATCCAAGGAGAGGTACCTGAGGTGGTGGAAGATGGTGTCGCAGTACCTGGAGGCTGACTGGCAGAGGAAGCAGGAGACTGACACTGGGGGTTTCACGTCTCTGAGGAGGACTACCCCTTCTGATACTGAGCAGGAGCCTCTCGCGTTATTTCGTCGGATGTCTGCTTCTGGGGCATCAGGCTCTGCATACAGTTCATATAGTTCGGGTCAGCAACCACTAATACCTCCATCAATGTCTATTTTTCACAAATCATTTCCCTACAGTAAGGTATAAAAACCAATGGTCTTGAATAAGCATTTTTGCTCTGTTTGGGTTCGTAAGCATATAGTGCGAGTCTCCACCACTTCCACCACCAACATAGTCCCCTTCCTAGTTTCCCGTGACGATCACATTCCCCTCTCTGCATACACAATAGTGGCCTCACAACGGGAAAGCTCCGCTGCCGCACGAAATGGAGAGGAAGGGCCCGCTACCGTACGAAATGGAGAGCAAGACAACACCTTCAAATTTGAGGACTCTAGGGGGGTGCACTGTATAGTAGGCTGATCTGATGGCCTTTCTGCTAGTAGTAGAGGCATGTCTCCCCTAAGTGGCTGACATGACTAAAGTGTGAGGGCCACCCAATTGGTATAAGCGAGAGGGGCTTCGGAATTGCAGGATCAGTAATAACCAATAGGAACGTCTAGTCTTTATCCAATAAAGTCATAGCAAACAAAGATTAGATCAGACCATCCAAATAGACAAATCAAATAGAGCCAAAATGGTAACCAAACAGGAATCAGTAACAGCAGAATCCACACAAGATGGGGATTAGCTAGAAAATATCTAATCAGGCAGAACAATGAGATCATAAGTAGCATCTAAAGTAGCCCTGCAATGGATGGGAATAATGATAATACCTGAAACAAAAATATTTCATCATCACAAGTAGGCAGGCAGCATATAAAATGTCATAACAATAGCTGTAACAGATTTATTATTATTATTTGAGCAACGTTTTTATACGAGTTTAAAGGGTTTATATTTAATATGTATGATCTGATAAGCTCAAATTTGAACGAAAGAGATGAGAGAGGATGCAAGATTAGGCCACATTTGAGGAAGTCATTATCGTCATCGAGTCGAGGGGAAGCGCAGATGAAAAAGAAAGAGCAGCGGCGAAGTCTGAACAAGGTCGAGACATGATAGCAAAGTCAAATCTCGACGAAACCTCGCCAAACCTCGCCTAAAAGGGGTATACGAGACTAGACCTAGTCAGAGACACATTGGCATACATTCAAGCATGTCAAGGTGATGAAATCTTACTGGAACAGCATCATAAAAGACCAAATCTTATCAAAGGTCATTGCTCAATCAGAACCGATTGAGGTAAGTAGTTCTTGCTGTAGTTAGATCAAACGAGAGTGAATCTCATCTGGATAGTAGTGGATGATTACGATTAGGGTTAATCTAAATTAATTTTAAACTAAAAATTTGGGATTATGGTTAGGGATGCATCAATTCTCCAATACATTATTAGAATCAAAGATTTGGAAAAGGATAGGTTCAATTTTTCCTTTCAACAGTATTGATATATGTAGGAGAAGATAGAAAATGGGTACGTGTCTACAAAAGCTCAAATACACAAATACCAATTAATAATTACATAATTAATATCATACCAAATGTTATCATTATTGTTCTTGAAGGGGGGACCGAAAAAAATAGCCCCTTGCTCCCTAGCTTACTTCCCTCTAGAATGGGCAAAAAATGTTTGTGTAAGTTCTGCAACTCAATCATTTAGTATGTGTATCTCTTGGGGTCCTAATAAAATTAAAGTCTAGTAAGCCAAGATTTTTTGTTCGTTATGACCATATGAAGCTACTAAGCAAAAATAGCAATGAAACACAATTGGCAATATTTATTCAAGTAGATTAGGTTCAAATCCTGGAACTACTACTTGAGTTTTCTCAGAGAAATATGACATTCTAGATTGTTGTTTAAATTCATTCCCTACTCTCGACCCAGCTTCAACCTACGCCATAGCTTTTCTTGGTGTTCTATTGACACATAAATTGTCTCTCAGTGAAGTAATACCATCACCATAAGTATTTAACCCATCAGAACAGGGTCCGGTTTGGAGCAGGAGGCTCCATGAAAGATTACTCATCACTTTAATGTCAATTCCCCAAACTTGGTGCTTAATTCCTGGCTAAGAACATAAAATAATAAAAAGATTTTCGACGAATAATGTCAGGCCAGTTAGCAGGCGGCAAATCTAATTCATTGGTTCTGAAGTGCAAGCCAATAAACCCAAGGGATAATCCTCTAAATTTCCCTAGAGCAATAGAGAGTGCAGAAGAAGGCAAAAGATCATATAGGATATGCTTTCAACTTTAAGGAAGAGATAACCGATAACCCTATAAAGGCAAACAGAACACATTCAACATCTGCAAGTGATAATATCTTGATATGGTATGTAGTGTATGGCATTGACTTGCATATCTATATATTTAACAATGAAAGTAAAGTGAATCTTACTCTTGCTGTTTTAGCCCCATTCACTGCAAGAGAAGCAATATAATCAAACAAAGGTGCTTGACATTCGCTAAGATTGCAAGAATGGGATGGCCAATAATTCATTTGCAGATTGATATTCAAGTGAGGAGCTGCACTGAAGAAGAAACAACAATAAGATCATCAATGTGAAACCTCACAATGGATGTAACTAGACCATGCATAAATATCATTGTTTAACATGAGCCTAAATGCAACATTCACTCATAATTTCGAAACAGCCTAGAATAAGGATGGTGGAAGAAATATACAGATTTTAACAGAGACGCAGTTCCGTTTTCATCTATATTAGATCAGTGTTCCGCTGGACGTGTAAGCATAGAAATGGTTCCATAGCTCTCTTTTAAGTTACAACTAATCTTGGTTCCTAAGTGCGAAATGTATATCAGGATTCTTAAACTATGATCGCAAGGTGAAGTACAAACAAGAAAACTCATATCTAATCAGAAATGAGCTAATAACCTATGAAGAACACTAATGGCAATTTCGTAATTGAAAATTATTACTTTAATATAAAAGATAGAAGCCCATCATAACTATAACAACCAAATAAAACATCATAGCTGAAAATAAGTGTGGTATTTTACTTTCCTGGGAAGATTAAGCACACTATTAGCAGGAAAAAAGTGAAAAAAACATACTCCCATGGTGGTTCAATGTCCTTGTTCCATATTCCTTGTAAGTTTGAAACCTGAGTTCCAGGCCTTGAACAAGAGATGAGCAAATATCGACCATAATTGAATAAAAGTTCTACCAGAGATGGGTCCTCGTCCTCTTTAAAAGATTTCACTCTTTCTGCTGTAGATGTTACAACATCATTTGCTGATTGAGTTGAAATGTCAAGTCCTGGTAATTTCAGTCTTTCACAACATCTAGTGATTATACTTGCAGGACAACTGATCTGATTCAGATATGCTACTCTGCTATCATCAGTTGAAGCATTGGAGCCTTTGGACAATTGCAACGAAACACGATTGAAAAGATTTTGATAATCATCCATATGATATGCAAGTAACTTGGAGAAAGACATCTTCCTAACCGTATTCAATGCATTCAAGGCTGCCAAAGTAGGATCCTTCTTAGAATCTGAGGGTTTCGTAAATGGCCCTTCAAATGAAGAAGCAACAGCTAGAAGTATAACAGCCCAATCAGAGCCTTCAATTTGCAACTTCTCATCATCCAGAACCCGTACCATACCAGCATCACCACCTATCTGCAAATCAAGCACTGCAGAGAACCGAATCCCCTCCGGATTTCCAGATACATTTCCTTTTGGTGGGATCCTTTTTCCAGGACAATGACCTTCCATGATAATTTGGTTTGTAGCATACACACTCGAATGATGATGCAATTTACTGTCAAATGAAACCGTAAAAGACACACCTCCTGATTTACTTGAGGAAATCTTGGTCCCAAGCACTTGATGCGGATTTGAGGAGAAGTGTTCTCTTGTGAACTCTATCTCATCAATGGCATACTTGACAGTTACAGTTGCAGTTGTTAAATCGAGTTCTCTTCCATATGAGGAATATGTTATGTGCGAATCACCAAAATCTAGATTGATGTTTCCAAGGGGTTGGTAAACCTTCAGGCAAAGGAAAAATGTTAACAGATGAAAACTATTAAAACTTATGGTAACATACAAAATGTTTGTATAAAATAACCTAAAGATCATATCCCTTAGCTAACCCATATTATTGCATATGGGTTAAACTAGCTGGTCCGTGATAAGATCAATTAAGCACACATGTAAGTGCATACTCCTCAACGTAATAATGTTAAATTCTCTTAGACAATGCGCTGGGTAGTATTGATCATTATAAAAAAGTTACAATCCGGACAGCATATTCAATATTAATCCATGAGACTGTCATCCTAGTGACATAGATCATCACATAGCTTTCAATATACTCATGTGAGCCTTATAAAGGAGAAGTGACAAAAAGATCAAAACATAAAGAGCGCGATGGAATAAGGGCATATTTGCTCACCCATTTCATTGAGTTAGTGACTAAAGAGAAGGACGGCATACACTCACTCTAACGCTTTTGATAGAAGACCAAAATACACCCTCCAAAAGAGCTTTGAATCCAAACTCATAATTGGTTATTTTAATTGAATTTAAGTAGGATCTTGGTAAATCCAGCGATAACTTGGCATCCTATCTTGCAATATGCAAAGGAAGATTAAATGATTAATACTAACACAAGGAATCAACTTTCATTGTACCCGAAAAATCAAACGCAGTGATGCCTGTTTTGTTCTCTTTTCAGAGTATCTTTTACGAAGATTGTCACACCTAACAGTTCGAGGTCCAGACTCCAGACGAAAAAAAAGCATAGAAAAAGTTATTAAGCTATTTTAAGATTACTTGCGTTGAAATAAAAAGAATCAATAGAATCAAGTTGTAAACATGATCTACAATATGACCTGATGTATATTTATATCTATAGAAGAAAAAAAAGGAAACATGTAAAGTGACAAGGATTGTGTGTGCACTGCCGACACTCAGTGAGCAATCAAATATTAGATACAAATGCTGATGCAACATTAAATGTAAAAAGCATAGCATAGAACTTTCTCAAGAATAAATCATCAATAGATGAAGGTCCTCAACTCCTCAGATTTATGTGTTTCTTTAATTTCCTTGTACTAATAGGAAGCTTACTTCAAATATAGATTAACTCAAGATGATGAGGCTTTATCAGATTCCAAGCAGTTACAAGTACTTTATTGCTCAAAAGGCTAGAAAGGTAAATGCATATCAAAAGTAAGCAAAATTGCATGGCAAAGAAGCAGCCTTTCAATGGTACATACATTTGATAATGGCAAAGATGAAGCTTTTAAAGTGACATACATCTGAGGGTTGATCAGACAAGTCGAATGCTGCCTTGGTAGCTTCTGCAAATTTTCCATTGTCAACAAGTTTTCTAACTTCAGAAAGAACCGGTGGAGCATGTGGATTAGAATAGTCACCCGGAACACCAGTCCAGAGAGTATCATCTGCATGAAAAGTTGTATTAGGAAGCTATGGTGAAAAGATCAAAATGGAAGAAATGGCTGAAGAGGAATTATAGAATTACCACCATAGCAAATAGCAGAAATGGGGAGAAATCACAGAACAGTAAATTACATACAATGGTATAATCAACAACGTCACAGTAAGCAGTTCTGGCAACACTTATTCAAAAGGAAGTAATGATCACATGACTGATGGCTTATCAACTCAACCATTGAGGGATGGCAGTTTCCAATCTCTAACATGGAGCTACCTCTTAAGCACTTCTCTTATATCGGCAGCCTTGGCTAGACCAGACAGACCATTAAATGGTGTAGGCAAATTACTATCTCACAAGTAGTGCAACACGCAAAATGTAGATTTTCCATTCGCAGGGATCACACACAGCTTCAGTATGTGAGGTCCGGTAGACATGACTGTAGGATGTGAGGTCATCTATGAATGAATATAACACCGTGGGGGGGGGGGGGGGGGGGGTCCATTCCTAGCCTTTGGGGTCCATTCCTAGCCTTCAAACGAACAGACTATAAATGCAAGAGTTGACAAATTTCAAAGAATCCAATGCACATTTCGTTGGGAAGATGATGGTGATCACCTTGATCCATCACTCCGTGGAAATTTCAAGATTGTTGTGAGAACAAACAAAGCAAACAACGTTCTCTACAAAATCCACAGCACATAATATATATGAAATATAACGCAAAACAAAATAATAATATGCACATAATACCAAAGATTTATACGGATTACATCCAATACTTAGTGGGGCATCCAGTTGGAGAGATCAATAGTGCTTTAATATCTTTGGATTACAATGCATGGTGTTTGGTTGAAGGGAAACAACAAAACTCACTAAGAAATCGGAGAAGAAAAGAAAACTATGAAAAAAATCTCTCAAACAACCTATCCACGGCCCTTATTCTGCCCTCTGTTTCTCTATAGGTAGTCACAAACTTTACAGGAAAACCCCGTGAAAACCCCACAAGAAAACTGCTCGAGAATTGCATCAAAACCCTAGCCAAAACATTGTTTATATAAAATTGAGTCTAAACAGGTCTGGAACGGATTCGGATCCGAATCCAAATCGTAAACGCACTAAGCGCCGCTCGCAAACCTGCTTCATCTCGTGGCCATCCGATCCGGAGGGATTGCATCATATACTGACACGTGTCATATGCTGCCACTTCGCCCGCATCCATATGCCCGAAGTTGTCCGATGTTGGATCAAAGATGCGATGCGTGGATTAACACCACGTATCCCCGTAGGCGTTGTGCCCACACTTCGCACACGCACGTGCTGTGTTGCAGCCGTCGCTGCATTGGCCGTCATGTATGGGCTTCTGTTTGGGCCTGCAGTATGGGCTGTATACTATGTAATTAAATCCAAATAATAATTCAATTGGGCCAAGTTTATTTAACTCATGTTTTGGGCTCCAAAAAATTATAAAAAATCATCATAAATCCTAAATTAATCCTAAGATATTTTTGGTATTTTGTATCATATTTTTCAACACTCCACCTTGATACAAACATGCCAGAAAGACTAAACCAAGCCAAAACTTCATATCCTCCCCTTTCAAAAATAAACCACATCGTCCGCCAGGCACTTGGCTAGTAAGCTTCATACTACGTATCACTAACTAACCGAATGTCTAATGAACCTCCATTCGAAAGTGAATCTCCGATTTCACCGTATCTCTTGAATCCATACTGAAGCAAAACTCGTAATAGTCTATCTATGTCACCTCCTGGCACATTAGCATCTTTTCAAGGAAAATAATTTTAAGCGTCGCTCAAACTTTGCCACCGACCTATCCACTGTCAGATTCTCCTTCTCGTGAATTTTCTTAGGATGCGCCAATATGTTGACATCTTTCCTAGCACACATTTACCATGAGTGTATGTCCAAACTCAATGCATCCATCGCAACCCTATCAGATCTTCATGTACATGCAATACATAAGCCAAATTCACGTAGTCCTCATAGTGAGCTAGGGACTTCATGGTGCGCCGTCCCCACTCTGCTAGCAATAGAGTCATTCATAGTAGCTCTACAATCCCCACCTCGACTAAAACTCCCACTACCATCGCTGCATGTAGTAGTAACCTTAAGTGGACTCTCTCCATCAACCATCTCTCCTTTACCAACATCTTTGCCGATCTTGTGATTTGGAATAAGTACCTCCATCTTATTTGACACTTCCTTGCCTCTATCTGTTTCGATACTTCCTGACGTCTTTCCTTGCAGCATTCGTCGACTCAACAAACGTCACCTATTGACTAATCAATATCTTCATTTCATCTAACTCCAAAGTCTATTGCCTTCAATACCACCATGTATCCTAACATGGCACTTCCTTTCTTTGGTGCCGAACTGGTCATCATCTTCATGAACATACGCTGGACATCCAAACACCCAAAGATGATCTAGATTCACTGGCTTTCCTGTCCAAATCTTCTATGAAATTTTCTCGTCGCCAGCTGAAGATGAAATTTTGTTCACAAAATAAGCTACAGTCGATATAACTTAGCCCAAAATTCCTCTGAAACCCCCGATTTAATTCTGAGACACCCCCTTCTCTAGAAGTGTTTTATTCATCTACTCGGCAACTCCAATCAACTGTGGATCTTCCAACGTAGTAAAGCGCCTCGTTACTCACTTCTCTTGACAAAATCCTCAAATTTAGCAAAAGTAAACTCGTCATCATTATCAGATCCCAACACTATCAGCTTCTTCCTCGTTTGACTCTCCACAAGGTCTTCTACGTCTTAAACATATCAAACGCCTCCAACTATTCCTTCATCACATATACTGATACTTTTCTGGAGAAATCATCGATGAATGATATGAAGTAAAAAAAGCTTCACCTAAAGAGTGAACTAGTGCAAGACCCCAAACATCGGTTTGAACACACTCAAGAATCTCTTTTGTGTTATGCTTCCCCTCACCGAAACTAGCATCCGTCTGCTTGCCATAGACACAATCGAAACTCCAGTTCATGAAGTTCATCTCTTTGATCAGACCACGCTTCTGCAAAACCTACAAGCTTTTCTCTGCGACATATCCAAGTCTGGGATGACATAGCTTAGTCGAATCAATCTCATGCAAACTCTCAACTCTGATACTGAAATCTTCAATGGTCGTCATCCCTTTTAACAGATATAAGTGTCCCTGACTTTTCTCCTCTCATCAACACTATCGAACACTTTGATATTTTTATAGCTTTCTTCTCTATCGTGACCTTGCAACTCATGAAATCTAATGCTCCCAAAGAAATCAACGACTTCCTCAACTCTAGAACATGTAACATATTAGTGAGTGTGTGCACCATGCCATCGAACATTATGATCCTAACCGACCAACTCCAATAACCTTACACTCTTCATTGTTACCCATAAAAACTAATACATCCTCCTTCCCATGGTAGGTATGAAAGCACTCTCTATTTAGCATCATGTAGAACGATGCCTCTAAATTCATGACCTAAGCATGATTTGCAACATCAAAAGAGCACGTTGTGAGCAAATCGTAGGCCTAATAGCTCCTCACATCCTCTGTCTGCACAACTGCAAATGACGACAATGCTGGCATATCCTCCTTATCTTTGTTTCTCCTCTTTGGACATTCTCTCTTCCAATGTGTCGTGGCTCTGATCCTTGATCTCGATCTCCTCCTCCTGCTGCCTCTCACATTGCTTCGCCCCGAAGCAAGTAAGCACTGGCTGTATGAAACTCCTTCGATCGAACTAACTCATATCATTCGATTTCTCAACTCCTCACTATAGAGTCATGCCTTCATGTCCTCGAGACTAAGAGAACCCCAACTGTAGATCATGGTATTGACAAACGTCGTGTATCGCTCCGGTAACAACATGAGCAGAATCATCGCATCATGTCCTATCTTTACAGTCAATCCAATGGTCATTATCTTCATCACTACTCCATTGAAGGTATTCAGGTGATCCTTCAATGAGGTCATGTCTTGTATCCTGAAAGTGAAGAACGTCTTTCTCAAGATAAGCCTGATAGTTAGTGATTCGGACACAACTTCTCGATCTTTTATCATAACCCCTTAGCCATAGTCTCCTTAGACACATGATAAATCACCTCATCTGATAGACTAAGCTGGATGGTTGTCATCGTCGAGTCCTCCATCTCCATCTTCTCCATTCGTAAATATCTATAGGTAAAGTCTTCGTGTCATACACCACCTAGTAGACACGATCTTTCCTCAAGATTGTCTTCATCATGTATTGTCATATCTTGAAGTTTCTCTTGCCATCAAACTTTTAAATCGTGTATTGTGCTCCTTCAACCGTCGTATACAATCCACCTGTACATGAACTTGAACCAATTGCTCATCCAGTTATGCCATCTCTTGTAGAACTTTTCAGCATCACCTTAAACTTGCTCACGAAACTTGCGCTGATACCACTTGTTAGAGGGATGATGGCGATCAGCTCAATCTATCGCCCCGTGAAAATTCCAAGATCGTTTGATAACGAACAAAGTAAATGACGTTCTCTACAAAATCCGCAACAAGTAATATATACACAAGATAACGCAAAATAAAAAAATAATATGCACCTGACACCAAAAATTTATACTGGTTTCACCTAATACTTGGTGTACGTCCAGTTGGAAAGATCACTAATTTTTCAATATCTTTGGATTACAAGGTATGTCGTTTAGTTAAAAGAAACAACCAAACCAAATCGAAGAAGAAAACTATGGAGAAAAACTCGCAAACAACCCACATACGACCCTCGATTTGCCCACACCGTTTCCCTACAAGTAGCTGCAAACTTTATATGTAAAAACCATTCGAAAACCACTAGAGAATTGCATCAAAACCCTAGTCAAAACACCGTTTATATAGAGTTGAATCTAAACTGGTCTGGAACGGATTCGAATCTGAATACAAATTGTAAACGCACTGCAGCACTGCCCGCAAACCTGCTTCATCTCGTGGTAGTCCGATCAAGCGGGATTATATCGCGTGTTGACTCATGTCGCATTCTGTCGCTTCACCCGCATACACATGCCCGAAGTTATCCACCATTGGATCAAAGAGGCGACACACGAATTAATGATGTGTGTCCCCGCAAGTGATGTGCCCTCTACGTAGGCTTCGATTTGGACCTGCAGTATGAGCTTTATACTTTTCACGTAAATCCAAAGATTAAGTCAATTGGTCTGAATTTATTAAACTCATGTTTCTGGCTCCAAAAAATCCCCAATAAATTTTAAAAAAAATATGATTACATGTTAAATTAATCCCGTGTACGCCTGTGCTTATTGAAGAACAAGTTCAGAGAACGACTCGTCGAGAAATTTATATGTAGTAAATATACTCTGACTGTCAATGAAAGCCCCAGGTGACAGTTGATGCAGTTTAGTCCCTTGATTTGAGATGCGCTAAAGAACATTACGTGTGGGAGAGCTGTGTTTTGGCTTTTACCAACCAATGACGAATGCAATCGTTGCTAGAAACTTGCTGGGCATAGTCCAAAGCATGCAAAAAGAGGTAATGATCAAGAAAGGATTCGTTTGCTCTGTTATGGAAGATTAGTGTCGCAGAGAGTCAATATAGATACATAGTAAGACCTCGCCTGGGGCAAAATGGACAAACTTACAAGAGTCATAAGTTTGATCCATCTTTAGATTATGGCATCGCATACGTAACTCATGACATTAAGGTGTTAATATGGTTTGACAGATTTTCGTGCCCTAGATATCTTATCAATATAGTTATGATGAAGAGACCAAATTATACGGTAGATGTCATTGACGGGCCCAATTTTGATTCCAAGAAGAATCCAATCTTCTACCAGTTAGATAATGATGGTTTTGAAACTGGTATCTCATATGCAGCTAGCGTCATTATCGTATCTGTGTCGTAAAAGTACAAAAGTCGCAGCTGAAGTAGGAATTAAGCTTTTAGAGTCTAAATTCAATGATGGCTAATCACAAAAATCGAAGGAAAAAACTTGGCATATATGATATATACGCAATCAATCACAAGAAATTGTGATCGATTTGTTTGAGATGGAGAAACATGTCGAAAAGAGTTGCGAACATGAGCGGAAAATGTTTGTAAAAAAGTTACAAATATTTAAGCAAAAAAGAAAGCAGAAACTCCGAATATACCATGCCCTAGACGACGCTGGCAACGAAACATCGTCGATGGAAAGTCGACCGGATCGCCACCGACCGATGGTTAGCAGCTGGTCGGTCAGCCATCAGGCCATAGCCTTTTTGCTGGAGCCAGCTGGCTGGTCACCTTGCCGTGGCCATTGGTGATGGCACATGGCCGCCGTCCAGCAGCACACGACGTCCCCAGTGAGGGTTTGTGTTTGTGTCATGCTTTGGTTTAGGTTTAACCTAATTGTCAGGTCAATGACCAATCCAAAAGATAGCGTTTGACTTGAATTAATAATCTCAAACGTTACAGGATTTCTAGGAGTTGTTTCTTTTAATTCCACATGGTTATTAGATAGAGTTTGACTCTAAATCTAAAACTCAAAAAAGGATTAAAAGGGTTCATGAAGTCTTTCTTTTATTCTGTGTTTAAGGATAGGGTTCAACTCTAATTTGAATTCCTAAACATATTTGAATTTCCAAAATCCCAAGCTCTATGTAAAGGGATCACTTCTCTCCAAAGCATCCAAGCACCAAATATTTTCATAGATATACGATCCAAACATCCCAAGATCTCAAAAGAGAAATTCAATCTTGAAGTTTTAGCCAAAGATAGAATTTTCCTATCTAAAATTAAAAGCTTTTCCTTCTCATTCTCCCAAGGCCTGTAACGTGTGATAGTTGTATTTTTATAATGAGCAAACATGTCATCTAATAATCTATGAATACATGTATATGGGTTTCAAGCAAATCAAAAGGCACTCAAAGCATAATACTAACACAAAGGAATCAAAGGAATCTAGACTGTGAGAATGAAGAACTAAAATTGCATCAAGAGCTTCAATGTAAAATGCAAAATAATGTAATTTTTATTTGTCCTTATTTAGTATGTTAAAGCCTTAATTGAAGCTCTCTCTTACTTAGGAAGTTCTTAAATATGTTTTCAAAATGTTTAGAAATGTTATCAAAATATTTCCTAAGTTTTTAAGGTCAAAAATCTCATTTATAAGCCAACTAGTCGACTAGACTAACACCCACGAGCGATTAGGAGTGACGCTGATACACAGGCTAGCAAATATGTCAATCTAGTCGACCAATGTAGATGAACTAGTCAACTAGACAGTATATTATAGTCGAATACTAAATATTCAGTACTCGACTAGATTTTACAAAGAGCAAAACTGCTTTGTGACATGCTTGAGCTAATCGACTAGAATTTTAGTACTCTAATCGAGTAGTTGCTGACTAGTCAACTAGGAAGTTTTCTCAAGTCGACTAATAACTAGTTCTGGGCATATAACGGGAAGATTTTTTACTATCCATTTTTACTGTTGAAGGGGCATTTTGGGCAATCTGTCTTCACCCAAAATTCAACATATAAATATGGTGTTTAGATTTTAATGATAAGATTTGATGCTCGATTTTTGAAGATAAAAATTGTTTTAAATTCAAAGGTTTTAAAAGAAAACCCATCTTTTGGCCAAGCTTTATCTTTCTTTGGCCAACTTTCTTGATCCTCCAAGCACATCAAATTCTATTGTTTGAAGATCTAGTTCTTCTATAGATACATCATTTTTACAAGAGCTTCAACTCGGGCTCAAGTATGTGTATCAAATCTTTATAAGTATAAAATCCCACTGAGAAGAGATAATTAGTGAAAATCATTAATTGTAAGGTGGTTTGTAAAAATCCTCTGGGAAAGAGGTGGTTACACTATTTGTTGAATAATGGAAAGGCCACAGGTGGGACTTGAGACTGGACGTAGCCCAGAGTTGGGCAAACCCGTATAAATTCTTTATGTTGATGATGTGATTTCTATTTTGTTGAATCGTCGATGGCATTATCTATTTCTGTTGTGCTTATCTTCATACTTGCAAGATTATTGATTGAGATTAAATTAGGTAACTCTAATTGAAATCTTAGGTAGAATTTTCTAGATATGATTATAAATTTTAAAAGATTATAAATTTTAAAAACGTTATTCATCCCCTTCGGGTGTTCTACTAATCATCTCATGTGATCCCCAACATGAGCGAGGTCAAGCTTGAAGGGTTCGCGAATCGTGAAAGGCTACATCATCAAGATAAATCTTCTATAACGTCTGGTTAATGAAAGTATCAGCGGTATTCACAGAAAGAAATTTTTATTCTGGGGATATCACGAGAGAATATATACGGAAAACTATGTTCTTCTTTCTAGCATTTTAATTCATAATTGATGTAGATGATGTTGGCATCTTTACCTTGAAGATGAAGCTTGTGCATTATATATGTGGCTAAGGGTATAGGATTTCTATTCTAGACTTTTGACAAAAGCAATGCAGAATAGAAATCTATTTGGCTCAAATGAATGAGAAAGAAAATGTTTGAGCTCACAAGCAATATAGGATTTTCTATAGTTTTCATTTTTTTTTCCATTTTAATCTAGTTTCATAAGTAAAATCTCGGAATTAATCCCAATATATCGAGGTGAAAATCTGAGAGAGAAAATCCACAAATGCATATCCCAATTGTTAGAAAACGACTAGTTACAAAAATTCAGTTTAGTGCAATGGCTAGTTGATTAGTCGACTAAAGAAAAATTATTAGTCGACAAATGATCGTTAGTCGACTAGTAATTGTTCAACTAGTCATTTAGTCCATTTTTGTCTAGAAATAGTCGACAAGGCATATATCATTTATCGACTAATAGGCATTTGTCGACTAGCAAGTATTCTCTGGTTAACTAATCAGTCAAGTCAAGTAAGAGAACTGCTAAATTCTCTGTTTTATATTAGTCGACTAGAGCATAACTGTTAGTCGAATAATGCTTTGAATAGTCTTCTAGCAAGTTTTCATTAGTCAACTAACCTCATAGGACATACCTAGTTAATTCCAAACTTCTATTAACCGGCTTCTAACTTATTTTCCTAGGATTTTATGTATGTGACATTTTCAAGGCTTTAACAAAATATCTAAAACTAGAAATAAAGATTACATCAATTTAAATATTTTGCCTTCAATGTCTTGATCGATATAGCCATGAGTCCATCTTTTTGTCATAGAAATCTGCAAGTCATCAATTTAAATAGTCTGCAGGCAACGTCCACTCACGAGCCGCCCGCCCGCCCGCTTGCATGTCTGCAGCGCGTGTGCGGCTCAATGGGCCGCACAGTGTGGCCACATTGAGCATAATAAATCCCAAGAAATTCAACTGGGTCGGGCTTCATAAATTCATAGCTTGGGGACTACTACATCTCCAAAAAAATCCTCATAAATATTAGATTAATCTTGAGAAATTTTTGGTGTTTTCTATCATATTTTTCAACACGTCTTTGTTGCAAAATAAGTCCCTCGCCTTGGTAACATCTTAGTCTTATTAGAAGAGTGGAGAAGATATGAAGCGATGAAGGGATGCCCATTTTCATGTCTTAACACATTCTACGATGTCGTTAACAACATCAGCATAGTGTGGATTAACGAGAACAGGTTCAAGATCTTGAAGCCCCGCAGCGACGGAGGCTATGCATATGGTCTACCTCGTGAAGGAGGTTCTCCCGATGGGGCTGCTCCGACCTCGCCAAGAATAAATCCATCGTCCCTTCTCACATTTTAGGTATATAATTGGTCAAAAATATTAATTGCTATGATTTTCAATCTCCAGATGTCAACAATTGGTGTCATTTTTATATAGACGGTTAGATGATCTGTATGATTTGCTGACCATTCTAATTTGAAATGCCAATGTTGATTCCAATTATTCTTTGATAAAATGAAGGGTATGTTAGAAGATTGAGATCTGAAAATTTCTATTTGAAGGACGTTATCTTGTTCTCCAATTCCCCCATCCACTTCATGATCAGACCATCATTAAGTTCATCGTAGCATAAAATGTAGGTGTATATTTATGTAAAGGTTGCATGCTCTAGCATGGACATTTATCATTTTGAAACACTGCATATCAGTGGTACAATGCATGCATGAATATATTAGCTCCTCGAAAAGACTTATTAAAACACCAATGTGCAACAATATATGAGATAAACTGGTTGTTAACAACATGACACTTTATATGAAAAAAGAAATTTACTTCTGTTACATCATTGGGCCGGCCCCCGTTCTCACTCGAATAAAGGAGCCCACTAAGCCCATGAAGTCCACATGGGAAGCTACACGCTTACCTGATCAAAGCCAAGCCGTATTCTACCCGTTGAGCTGCCCGAACCTTTAGGGGACGGTTAATAACGGGCTTATTGCTGACGGTGTAAGGGGACAACGATTACAGCTATTCTTCAGTGATAATGGCGTACCCATTTTGGCAAGACGGATATCCTCCAACTGCATTGAAAGGATACATCACTTATAACTAGTTTAAGAGACGGCAAGACAATGAGACACTCCAGAGGTACTGAATACTAGTTACTCTGCCAACTTCTTTCTCACTTTTCACTTTCATATTTCTTCCTCTTCAACTCGACGGGACAGCCTTAAGACGATCACCCTTTACGTCGATCTTGACTGTCCCGGGCCATCTTAACTCCTATACTGACATAAACATCGGAGGGGGTTTGAGTCGTAACCCAGATCCGACCCCCCATGAGTGTTTGTGTTGCAAATAGCTCGAAGATCAACTCCGCAAGCAGCTCAAAGAGTCGTACCAAACGACTTAGGGTTCGGGCGTGCTTCGTCCAGAACCACCAGAGTTGGGTCAAGCTTCATCACTGAAGCCCGAACTCGATCCTTCCTGACCCGAGTCCCAGACAACGCGGGTCCCATCCATTAGCTGACAGCACGCCATGTCACCAGACGCAAGTTCGTCAGATCCACCTTACTGGAAGGCGGAACTCATCCATCAACGGTTGGCGCCATCTGTGGGAACATCACAATCAACATCCCGAAACCACAATGTCAACTCGATCCACCAAAACTGGACCAATCCTTGGCCACAACGATGATGTCCCCCTAATCGAAGATGATGACGGTTCTTCTTCGAAAGGGCGACCAGCACCACGCCTAGTCACGCAAGAACAATCGGTGCGTTTTCTTGGACGATCAATGTCAACTTCAAGGCGTTGACGTCCATCATCGAGCGAATGGCATAACAACCACTACCAGCGATCGCGATGCCACCGCCACCCAACTAACGTCCAACCCCAAGGGGCAACCGACTGCACCAAGGAGCCAAAGAGCTGGTGAGCCAGGCCGAGAACGACAAGCCGACCCTCTGCTTTGTGTTGGTCCCTCATATCGACAACGACTCGGGGCCGACAACAACGATGAAGGTCATGACGACCAAAGGGTGGCAATAACAACCGCTCCACCGGATGACCACGTGGCCTGAGGCCCTCCAACAATAGACGAGCCTCACGTCCCACTCGCAACAACATGGAACAAGCGAAGGACCAACGCACCCAGGACCGCAGCCGCAGTCCTACCCAAAGGCCCACGACTGGGTAAAAGCGAAAAAGTCACATGGGAAGTCCTCCCCCAAACTCTCCCAATCACTCGGGAGGCCCTGTCAATTTCTCCAGCGCCACCACCTGCCGACAGACCCGCCTCGTGGTAATGAACAACCTCCTGCTTCCAACGCTTTTGGGCCGGACAGTGGACTGGATCCTTTGAAGAAGAACGTCACTTCGGCCCCCGGTTGCTAAAATTCAAGATCACATCCCTGAAGCAATACGATGGCACGGGTGATCCAAGCGAACATGTCCGCAAATACCAAAGAGTAATGGAGTTACATTGAGCAGACGAACCATTCTTATGATGTGCCTTTCATACCACTCTGACAAAGGCGGTCGATGAATGGTACAACGGATTACCCAATTGCAGCATTGGGTCTTTTCAGGACTTGTCCCAAGCATTTTGCCGACAATTTATGGCGGGACATAGGCAGAAGCGAAAGATAGCTCGCCTATTCACTCTAGAGCAGAGAGAACGAGAAACGCTACGGGATTTCTTCAAGCGCTTTAACAATGAGAGGCTGCAAGTCAAAGGTGACACCGATGATACGGTCATCGCAGCTCTCACTCAATGCATCCATTGTGAAGATATGCTAATGTCCTTGCATCAATGACCGTCGAGCAATCTTGACCAACTATTTAGTAGGACGGAACGATTCATGTTGTCAGAAGAAGCACTCGCAGCCCGAAAGAAAAGCTCCTACAAGCGCCATGGAGAAACTAGGCGAGAAGTCCGACTATGTGATAGCCCCTGCCGAGAACCAGGGACCGGCGGCGATAAGATAAGAGCCCCAAAGGCAAGGAACGTTCGACTGATGGGGCCTTTACCAAGCTGAATGCTACCAGAGCTGAGGTCCTGGCTTACGCTAAAAGCAAGGGACTCGTCAACCGACCTCATCCCAAACAGAAAGACATGTACGAGAAAAGAGATGATCTTAAATTTTGCAGTTATCACAACGATAATGACCACGACACGGATGACTGGTAGAGCTTAAAGAGAGACATCAAGGCTCTGGTCAAGCGTGGCCATCTAAAGAAATTCGTCGACGACACCCAGGTGCAGGAGGAAACCTCAAAGCAGAAAGACAAAAGGAAGGGACACATGCATAATTCGCTCGTTACCAAGGTTATCGACTGACCTGTGAGGAGGATCCAATCTGTTGAAAGCTCAGATGGCATAAGGCAACGCCTCCTCACCTGGCTTCCCATGAAATAAAACGCATGTACGGATTTAGTTGTTTAAGTTTTTCTTTTATGAGTTGAATGAATAAAATTGATTTCTTTCACACACACACAATGCTCATTATCTTAACCTGATAACATGTGTGACCAATGTGCCTTATGAGATCCGCTTTCGTTGGCCCAAATTTCTCCAAGTGTTCCGGTCCAAGCCACTAGAATCCTCGCACGACGCTCAGCTATACAATCGAAAGGTCAACTCTACGTGGGATGACTATGCTACACGATCGAGGATACTCTCGTCGGACGTAAATCGAGAGGCCTCCACTCGCTGCTGAACGACTCTCGTTGGATGTAAGTCGAGGGGCATCCCCTCGCCACCGAACGACTTCCGATGGATGTAACTCGAGGGGCCACACTCCTCGTCACCGAACGATCCATGTCGGGTGTAAGCTGAGGTGCCCTATCATTCAACAGTTCACCTATTGCTTGTTAGTGGTTATGCATTAGGTTAAATATTTGAACCTTTATGTTATGTCATTTTTCATTTATAAAATGTTTCTCTTAATGTTATTGTAATATTACTTGCATGTTTCATTATAATAATATTTGAATAGGTGTTTTATGTTATTCTAAGCATCCCTAGTCATCATCGTTAAAGATATAATGATGAATTAAGACTAGTATGAGTTTGGTTGATAATTATGAGATAATTATATGTATGGATACAAATCAAACTTATAGGTACTTATTGGAGAACAATGTACTAGATAGACTCGCTATGAGATTATTACATGGATTAGTGTTATAAATGATCTCATAATAGCTATGTCATAGAACACTTAGACCTGAGATCAACACGGTTTCCTACATGAGGAACATCATGTTTTGACATAACCAAAAATTATCTTTAATCAGATAATCATAAAGGTTATGATTGAACATGATGAGAATTATTCGGAGAAACGTGAACGAATAAGATGGAATTTGTCCCCTCTCTTATGAGAGAGATATCTAATGGAAACCTCGATTAGTAGGACTGAGAAATGCATAGTCGTGCTCAAATGAATGTCATTTGATTTTATCAGTTTACTTAGTAATCGAGAAATTGAATGTTTGAACAATATAAGTCTGACACTGTCCATGACTTATGTTCAAATAAGATATCGTGTGACAAAATAATGGGATTAGGCACACTACCAATTTGATACAATTTAATAAGATCACATTGGATCGCACATAAAAATTGTAATGGATGGGATAGGATTTTAAACGAGATTTGGAATCTGATTTGAAATTCGTAATAAGGACATCTTAACTATTAGATATTGTATATTGATAAGATAGTATCCCAAAGATATCTCTGTGTAACTAAAACGCGTTAAAGAGTTAACGGATAAGATATTATTCTAAGAGATATCTCGGTGTAACTGAAACGCGTTAAAGGGTTAACGTGAGACTCTATATATTGTATAGAGAGAATTTTTAGTTGGTGACGCATTCAATATATCTCTCCCGTTTTTGAGAAAAATGAAGAGCTAGAGAGAAACCCCAGTTGCAAAGGAGCTAGCACCCTTGCAATTCACATTCGTGTGGATACTGGCAGAGGGTGGTCGGTCGTTGAGCAGCACCTACAGTCCGATACATTCGAAACGTCAACAAAGGTTAGTAATCTCATCGAATCAATTTGAAACGCACGGATCTTGGTAGTGTTCTATCTTTTCCGTTGCATATAAACTTGCTATATAAGATAGAAAACCTAACATTTCCTTCGTCACATGCAAAAGTCTGACCTGTTGAAGGGGCCAACAAGCAATACGATGCGAGGCATTCCATGACAAGTTCATAACGACATCCATGACAAGTTCATGACAACGAAACCAAAAATTTATCGCGTAAATCCTTCTTTTGATTACATCGTACAAAAAGAAGGAATACAAGCAAGGGGTACAATTACGAGATCGTGGAATCCTGAGGCTGACTTCCAAGTAGCGCCTCTCCCCCTGTTCCCTCAGTTCTCTCAGCACAAATGGCGTCCCTTCATTCCCCAAAGGCACACCGTCATTAGCTCCTTCCATCGATATGACGGCCTCCTCAACTGAATCGACGGCCCCCTATCTGAAGCCCGGTCAACCTCTTGTAGCGAACTTTCAAATTCGTCATCATCGGATGGCATCGACACCAGATCAAGGTCGTCACTCAAGGCCGGAAATCGATGTTTGATTTCAAGACGGCATTGCTCGAAACCCGCCTTGTATAACACGTCTAGATCGTCAAGACTATCCTTATATTCTTGCACGGCCTTCTCCGCAATCTTCGAAGTGTTGAGCCCCTGCAAGGCGACAAGCAACTGAGCCTGAAGCTCGGCTTCTCTTGCCTCCCACTTCTTTCTCCCCTCAAGCAACCGCTCCTCGAACTGCCTTCTCAAGGTGGCCTCTTCAAGCAGCCGCTCCTCGGTCGCTTTCCTTGAGGCCACTTCTTCAAGCAGCTTTTCCTCGGTCTGCCTCCTCAGGGCGGCCTCTTCAATTAATTACTGGACCTGCCTCTAGAGGGACGCCTCATTTTCGACCCTTGCCTTGATCTCTACTAATTCTTGCTTAAACCTCTTTCACACGAGAGGTGAGTTCGAGCCTACGAAGTTTTGATCTCTTCAACTTCACCCTCGCTTCGTCAATGGCCTTTTGGGCAGTGGCCATCTGGCTCATCCTGTTGGCCAAATTGGTCTCATAATCAGCCACTGTTAATGAACGCCGACGTAGCTCGGCGATAGCCAAGACTGCCTGTAAACAAAAAATGAGGTTAACCCTGATATCCGACATTGACCAAAAGCGAAGGAGATTACTCAATTGGAGAGTCTGCTGAAAACCACATATGCGGCTAATATAGCCCTATCCCGAGGAAGAGTCAAATTCTCGACAAGCCGAGAAGCGGTCCCCCAGCTCAGGAAGGCCGACTCACCTTTTTCCACTGGAAAAGCAGGTTGATGAAGCCTCTCCTCAGAATATACCGCCGGAGCCTGAGGCGACCTATCTTCTAAGAAGATCGACCTAAACTCTAGAGGAATGTCCTCCGCCATTAGTTCCTGAGGTAGGAGGCCGCCCAATAGCCATGAGTCCTCATGAAGGAACGGCCCTGGAGATGATGTCAACCCATCAAAGGCTCCTCTGGGGTTGGGGCCCGACGTTGCTCAGGGGCCATGGTTGAAAATGCAGCGACGTTCAGGCTTGAAGAACTCGAGCTCCTGACAGTCAACTTACTTCTCTGCTTCTTTTCCTTGGCTTTGGCCTTTTCAACCTTGGTCGTAAGGCGAAGTTTTCTCTTTTTAGAAGGCTGGCCCGACTGAAGAATATCATGAGCCACCAGAGATGAACTCTCAACCGCTTTATCTAAGGCTTCTCTGGGAGGAATCACCTGATGAGGGGATAAGCTTCCTTCAACCTCTTGAAGAGAAGTTTGGAGGTCCACTTACAGATCAGGCTCTACATGATATTCTTGACCAATTATGTCTGCAAAAGAGGAAAAGGAGTCAAGGAAAAAACAAGATCAGACGGAGCACGAGGCAACATGTTACCTTCCATCCATACGATCACACGCAACATATCATCAGACAAGAGTTTTTTTGTTGATCTGTCCTTTTCCGGTAGTTCCAATAAGAACGCGACGGAGGTCTTCTCTTCTTCAGTGAGAGATTTTTCTTCATTGACGGCTAGTTTCGGACATCCCCACTGAGTGAGAAAGGTCGTCATGCCAAGGAATGCCACGAATACAAATTGTTCCTTCCATCATGGATTGGAGCTAGGGAGATCCTTGATCAAAGGTCTGCCCCTTTTGGCGGTGATAAGATACCAGCCATTAGACGTCGAGAGGATTAGTTTTAAGAAATGGTTGAACAATGGCATAGTAAGCTCCACATCGTTCAACATACAAAGCACGATAAAGCCGGTCAAATTGGCCACTGCGTTTGGCATCAGTTGACAAAGGACAATCCCCAACGTGCTCAGTACATGAAACATGAAAGGATGCATGAGGAAGCGGAGACCAAGTTGGAAAGCCCTTGTCTAAACACGAACCTCACATTCTCTTGGGAAGCAGACCATATCGATAGGCAGAGAAATTCGAATCAGATAAGGACGTCGAACATAACACTTCTGGAGTGATTGACGTTGGTTATCCGACACTTTGGAGGCCGGTTGGCAACCCTGTTCGGCACGACCAGATTACTTTTATCCTTGTGAAACACTTGGGCCTCTACATTGACAGGTATCAAGGCCAAGTTTTTCTTTTTCCTCATGAGCTGTTTCGAAGGATCAATTTCTGACGTGTCGGCCACATCCAAGGGATCTTCCATCTGAGATAAAGCCAGTTGTGTTCTCTACATCTCATTCATTTCTTTAATGGACCCGGATGTTGGAGATGAAGCCATGTCGATAATTTTTGGCGGAGCAATGGGGGAGCGTACGGTTTTCTTTTAAAAGCCTAAACGGTAAAGTTCTCTCCTTTTCCCCCTTTTCTTTCTTTCTTAGTTAGGTAGCAAGGTATCCTACTGCGATCAAGACCGACCCTCGCATCTGAGGGCACGTGTTGGCAATCCAAAGGCATCTGTATCCCGACCTTTAAGCTAATGCAACGATCGAATCAAAGGAGTAAAGGATTTTGGCACCTGAAATCAAATGCTCTTGTCTCAACTATTGTCCAATTAATGAGATATTGCATCACTCGACCTCAACCGACGTTTCGCTTGAGTCCAAGTGATGTGGCCATTGTTACGTCATTGGACTGGCCCCGTTTCTCACTCGAATAAAGGAGCCCACTAAGCACATGAATCCCACAAGGGAAGTTACCCGCTTACCTGGTGAAAGCCAACACGTATTCTGCCCGTTGAGCTTCATAAACCTTCAGTGGACGGTTAACAACGGGCTTATTCATGGCGGTGTATGTGGACAGCGGTTACATCTATTCTTCAGGGATGATGACGCCCACGTTATGGAAAGACGGTTATCCTCCAACGGCACTGAAAGGATACTTCATTTATAAATAGTTTAAGAGACGACAAGACATGGGGGCACTCTAGAGGTGCTGAATATTAGTTACTCCGACAACTTCTTTCTTACTTTTCACTTTTATATTTCTTCCTATTTAACTCGGTGAGACAGCCTCAGGACGATCACTCTTTAGGTCGATCTTACTGTCCTGAGCCATCTTAAGTCATATACTGACTTAAGCATCAGAGGAGATTTGGGTAGGAACCCAGATCCGACCACCCTGACGAGTGAATGTGTTGCATATAGCTCGAAGGTCAACTCCGCAAGCAACTCGAAGGGTCGTACCGAATGACCCAGGGTCGGTCATGCTTCGTCCAGAACAACCAGAGTTGGGTCAAACTTCATCACTGAAGCTCCACTGAAGCTCGAACTCGATCCTTCCTGACCCGAGTCCCAGACAATATGGGTCACATCCATCAGCTGATGCACCAGACGCATGTTCGTCAACTCCACCTTACTAGAAGGCGGAACTCATCCGTCAACAACTTCACATCTCGAAGAAATTGTAGTTTGATTCATTACATGCTCGTAGATTTCGACAAATAGACACGGGTCATATTTTGAATATATGTATGGGTAAAATATAATCAAAACAGTCTTGACATTTAAATTTTATCTGTTATGAATCAACTACTCGAGGAGGAACCCCAACCCTTTATTTATATGCATGGTAGGAGAGTTATAGGATAAGATACAAAGATATGATGTATCTCTAAGATACTCGTAATCTCAACCGACTCTGGTTCATATCCATTCACAACACTCCCCCTTATCCAGCCATAGGTGTGGACTCTACTCATGAATACTTCAGGATTCTGAGCATGGTAAGAGTTTTACATGTGGTGGATACTTCAAGATCCAGAGTTGGTGTGATTTGCCTCGTTAAAACCTTTGGCTATAGAAACCCCAGTGGGAAAACCCATAGTTAAGGAAAAAGAGTGCAGACACGCCCAACTCCCCCCTACTCCCCCTGATCTGTACAAGCGCTCAGGCTTTCAGATCTCTTGGGCGCCTCTCCCAATTTCCTGTACAAACTTCCAAAAAGTAGCAGTATGAAGAGCTTTAGTGAACAAGTCTGCCAGGTTGTCACATGATTGTACTTGTCTGACATCGATCACTCCATCTCTCTGTAGCTCGTGCGTTCAGAAGAATTTGGGGGAAATGTGATTCGTTCTGTCGCCTTTGATGTAGCCACCTCGTAGCTGAGCTATGCAAGCAGCGTTGTCCTCGAACATAATAGTAGGTTCAAGATCCCCAGACTTCAATCCGGTCGTCACCAGGATGTGATTTACAACTGACCATAACCAGACACACTCTCTGCTTGCTTCATGGATGGCGATGATCTCAGAGTGATTGGATGAGGTACACGTCATGGTTTGTTTAACGGATCTCCAAGAAATGGTTGTCCCACCATGGGTAACATGTACCCAGTCTGTGACTTTGCAGTGTGGGGATCAGACCTGTAACCTGCATCAGCATAACCAACAAGTACGGAGGATAATCCATTTTTGTAGAAGAGTCTCAAGTCTGTAGACCCGTGGAGGTAGGGCAGAAGGTGCTTAACCCCGGTCCAGTGGCACTGTGTAGGCGCTGAACTATATCTGGCTAGTAAGTTTACTGTGAACGCTGTATCGGGACGCGTGCAGTTGGCCAGATATAGAAGTGCTCCAATAACACTCAGATAAGGGACTTCTGGACCAAGTATATCCTCCCCCTCTTTCAGCGGCCGGAAGGGGTCTTTATGTTCATCCAAAGATCGTACGACCATAGGTGTACTAAGTAGATGAACATTGGTCCGTATGAAATCTTTTTAATATTTTCTTCGTATATGTGGTCTGGTGTAATAGTATTCCGTCTTTTAGATGTTCAATCTATAATCCAAGGCAGAATTTCGTTTTGCCTAAGTCTTTCATTTCGAATTCTTTTGTCAGGCTTACAGATATCTCAGCGATCTCTTCAAGAGATCCAATGAGATTCAGATCGTCTACGTAGACAGCAATTATGATGAATCCTTTCCCCTTTGCTCTTATGAAGATGCAATCCTTGTTGTACAAGGAATTCACTTAGTCTGTTATACCACATCCGTCTCGATTGTTTAAGACCATACAGTGATCTTTGGAGCTTAACAGAGTAGACGTCCTGAGGTCTATCTTTAAATTCAGCAGGCATTGAAAAGCCATCAGGAAGTTTCATGTATATCTCTTTGTCGAGATTACCGTATAGATATGCAGTCACAACATCCATTAGCTACATATCTAAACCTTCCTTTGCTGTTAAGCTTATCAGGAATCGGAAAGTAATCGCATCCATGACCAGGGAGTATGTTTCCTCATAGTCAATATCTGGTCTTTGGAAAAATCCTTGCGCTACAAGCCTTGCTTTGTAACGTGCGATCCCATTATTTTCATTTCTTTTTCTTACGAATACCCATTTGTATCCCAGAGGTTTGACACCATAGGTGTCTGGACTATTTGCCCAAAGACTTTGCGATTCTGAAGCGAGTCCAGCTCGGCTTCTATTACCTGATTCCACTTTGGCCAATCATTTCTATGTTTGCATTCAGCAACGGAATGTGGATCATGATCATCATCGCTTCCGGCGACGTGAATAGCAATGTGAAATGCGAAGTCATCGTCGACGACAGTACTCTTTCTGTCCAACACCTCCCATGTACGTACATAATTTAATGATATTTCATTTTCTCCCGGCAGTTCCTCTGTAGTGGATTCCGGAAGGGGTGCGGGTATGGACATGAGCTCATTTCTCTGTGGGGTATCGTCCCAAGGTCTCCGGATATTTTTCTTTTTCTTGGATTTTTATCCTTGGAACCTGGTGGTCTGCCTCTTTTCTATTGAGGTGCAGCCACTTCTGCTGCTGGTGGATTGCATCCATTCTCGGGGATGTCAATCCTAGCTGGAGTATTTGCAGCAGAGATGTGTGATTTGACAATCTTCTGGTTGTCAGTAAATGAGTCCGGTAATCGGTGGACAGTGTCCTGGATGTGGAGGATCTTCAGGATCTCATCTTCACATTGTCTCGTTACCGGATCATAGTGGGTCAAGCTTGTTGTATCCCACGTTATGAAGTGCTTCGCACAAGATTTCTCGGTTTCTGGGCCCATTTTGGAGAAAACGGTCTCATCAAATTCACAGTCTTCAAGATGTGCCTTAAAAGGGTCCCCCGTTTGGGGTTCTAGGTATCTTATAATTGAGGATGAGTCAAACCCTACATAAATATTTAGGCGACGTTGAGGACCCATCTTTGTCCTCTGTGGTGGTGCAATGGGGATGTAGACTGCGCAACCGAAGATTCTCAGATGAGAAATGTTCGGTGGCCCTCCATATGCAAGTTGCATTGGAGAGAGACCTGACCTCCAGAAGGTCTAATTTTTATTAACGATGCAGCATGCAGAATTGCATGTCCCCATGTATCCACCGGCAACTGGGATTTCATTAGCAATGAACGAGCAATCCATTGGAGTCTTTTATCGGTGACTCTGCTAGCCTATTTTGGGTATGAACATGCAGCACTGGATGTTCAATTTCTATACACATTGCCTGGTAGTACTCTTGAAATGACCGGGAGGTAAATTCTCCAGCATTATCCAGACGTATTTTCTTTATATGGTTGTCTGGAAAATGCGCCCGCAACTTTATAATTTGTGCCAGTAGCTTTGGAAAAGCTAAGTTGCGGGTTGAAAGTAGACACACATACGAATATTTTGAAGATGCATTGATCGGTACCATAAAGTACCGAAAAGGCCCACTAGGGGGTGGATAGGTCCACATATGTCTCCATGTATTCTTTCGAGGAAGCTTGGAGATTCGACATCCACTTTTAGTGGTGATTGCCTTGTAATTAATTTCCCCTTAAAGCAGGGGGGTGCAAGGGCATTCTCACTTCTGAAGAATCTTCTGGTTCTTCATGTTGTGCCCATGGAATTGTGTTAGGATAAGGTGTATCATCACAAATCCAGGGTGGCCAAGTCTGTCATGCCAAGGTAAAAACTTGGCTGTTGTCGGGCACTTCAGATGCTCCGTCAAGTTAGCTTCCTCTCTCTGAATTTTGTATGGTAGAGGCCTGATGAAAGGCTCTCAAAACGTTCAAGTATGGATTTTACTCCATTTTCTTGAGACGTTATATACAATAATTCTTTTTCATTTACATTTGCGGTTTCCAAATGGAGTCCGTTTAAGCGGATATCCTTGAAACTTAATAAGTTTCGTTTGGAGTTCAGAGAGAATAGTACATCTTTAATTTTAATTTTTGTTCCATTGGGGAGCGACAAGGTTGCATTCCCAGAACCTTCAATAATATTCGATGGCCCTGAAATTGTATTTACATGGCTTTTATATGATATAATACTATGAAAATAGCACTTATACCGAAGGATCGTTTGTGTCGAAGCACTGTCTACCAAGCAGTCATGAAAGCGATCCATCTAAAAAGATGAATAAGACATTTGCATTTCAGGAACATAAACATTTTATTTATTCGAATTTAAATACATAAATGAAAGCTCTCATAACATGAAAATATCGTGAACATCATACTAAGATAAACGTAGAAAGCTAATCTAGCAGGTCATCTATTTCGAAGTCGTTAGCTGAGAACTTGACTGGAGCATCAGATGTCACCAGGTTTGTTTCAGCTTTCATTTTCTTATTTTCTTTATACAAGTCCTGGAGATGCTGCGGGGTTCGGCACACTCTGGACCAGTGGCCTTTCATGCCACAGCTATGGCACTGGTCTTCCCAATTCCTTTTGGGTGGGGGTGCATCATTCTTCTTGTTGTCATTCCTGCGCCAGGTGAATTTGTGCTTGCCTGCATTTCTTCGTTGCTGGACATGGCCCCTAGTTTTTTTGTTCTGTCCACCTTTCTGTGGTCTTTCTTTTCTTTTATTATCTCTCTTCTTTCAAGAAGAAGAGGCGTTATGAGCTTCTGGGAAGGGGCAGTGCCAGGGGCGCATGTTGTGAGTGGCGAGGAGAAGCTCTCTGTTTTGTTCAGCCATGAGCAAACATGACAGCAGCTCAGAATACTTAGTGAACTTTCGTTCACGGTATTGCTGCATAAGTATCACATCTTTCTCATGGAAAGACGTGTACGTCTTTTCCGACATGCGATCTTCTGAGACTTTTTCACCACACAACTTCAGGCGTGAGGTGATGCTAAAAAGAGCTGAGTTGTACTCAGCTATGGACTTAAAGTCCTGCAGTCTCAGGTTCTCCCACTTATATCGTGCCCTTGGTAGTATAACATCTTTCTGATGTTTATACCTATCCTCAAGGGCAGTCCACAGCTCAAGTGAATCTTCGACTGTAAGGTATTCAGCCTTTAGGGTCTTGTCCACATGGCGGCAAATATAGGTAATAGCTTGCGCTTTTTCTATATCGCTTACTTTTTCATTCGTGGTCACAGTAGAAATTAGGGACTTAGCCCGCAAATGGAATTTCACATCGAGCTGCCAGCTCAGATATTTTCTCCCTGATGCATCCAGCACTTCGAAATCGACACTTGCAATTTTAGCCATTTTATCTAGCAGAGCACAAATATGCATGGATTAATAATTTAAACATAAACATTTTCATGCGGAGATAATTTTAACACAAAGGGCTAATTGTGTGGATCGGCCAGTCCTACATAAATAAGAGTCCAAAGTCCCATTACAATCCATATTACACAAATGAAAGTTTTAAAAAAAATTACAACTTTGGAAACCCCAGTGGGTCACATATAAGATCTTCAGCTTCAATTGTGGTCTCCATGGAAAATGGTCTTCGGTCTTGGACATTTACATAATTTCCTCAGTACAATTTCTCTCAAAAGTAAAAGAAAAGTGCATGAAAATAAAATGTGGGACTTAAACAGCCGATTCAAAACCCGCAATTAGCTATCCATGCAGAAAATTTGTGCTCATCAAATATTTTCATCAGACATTTTCATCACAGGCATCACAGGCATTAATATTTGCAGAAATGGATAAACAATTTAATTACTTAATAATTATTGGACCACTGGGCAACGTCATACACCGTTAGGTTAGCTGACTAACGGCAGAGCGGTCGCAGGATCTTCCTAATTATTAAGTTTAAAGAAATATGCACAACCATACACATTTTATCCACAGAATAAGCCAAAATGATGCAAAGCATATAATTTTACAGAAGAAATCATTTAATGCAAGGGTTGTGCTAGTTGGGTTTATCCAAAAAGATTGGAAAAGAACCCAACAATTAAACATGTTCTTCGTAAAAGGAAGAAGTTTTCCTTTTTAATTCATCCCGAAAGGAACCCCAAAATTCCCCAAAATTCCCCCCTTTTTTAGAATTTTTAGGTCTTCGAAATTCCATTTTTGATCACAATAAGCCTTTTAAAGCTTATTTTAGCCCTTTTAATTGTAATTTGCCCCTTCCCTAAAAAAATTTCGAAAATATGGTCGGCGGGCCTGAAGCCCGCAGAGTGGCTGCGGGCTTCAGGCCCGCAGTCGCAATCTGTTTGTTTTTTTCGAAAAAGTAGTCTGCGGGCTTCAAGCCCGCAGAGTTGATGCGGGCTTCGGGCCCGCAATTTGAATTTTTTTTCCAAAATGGGCTTCGGGCCCATTCTAGGGTTGAGGGGTGGCGGCTAGGGTTAGCCACCGCCGCCCCTCATTGTACTGCCGTCGGGCGGCGGCAAAGGGGAGCCGCCCCCCCCCCCCCCCTTCGGGGGGTTTTGTTTGCAGCGGCGCCGCCCCCCTCGGGGGGTCAGGCGTCAAGGCACAGAATCGCTGCCCCCTTCGGAGGGGCACGGGCGATGGGGCGTATAAGGCCGCCCCCCTTCGGGGGGGCTCGGGCGACGGGGCGCAGAAATGCCGCCCCTCTTCGGGGGTTCGGACGTCAAGTCGGGCACGGCGGCCGCCGCCCTTCGGGGGGCTTGTACATCGGAGCGCGCACGGAGGCCGCCCCCCTTCGGGGGGTGCGGCGATCGTGCACAGCCGCCCCCCTTTGGGGGGTGCAGCGATCAGGGCGGGTGGGGAGCTGGCGGCAAGGCCGCCGACGGGTATGGGTTAGGGTAAAAAGAACCCCATGATTTTGGACAAAACAAGTTCGTCGTTCTAAACGATTAGCAAATCTCATATCGATCTTGCGAGATCTATGGGTAGATCAATCATACGTATGATAAAAACAGCGTTTTTAGCGGGTTTTACCTCTATATTCGTCCTTCGGATATAGCGACGGTTGAACGAAGCCTACGCGGATGACGACGCTCGTTTGAGGAAGCCTTGCACCGCGCGCGTGGATCACCGTCTCTCTTCTCCTTAGCAACGATCGAAAATTTTTGTGGAAAAATTTAGAGGCTCGTGTTGATAACGTGTTATGAATCAACTACTCGGAGAGGAACCCCTAGCCCTTTATTTATATGTATGGTAGGAGAGTTATAGGATAATATACAAAGATATGGCGTATCTCTAATATACCCGTAATCTCAACCGACTATGGTTCACATCCATTCACAACATTTTCTTTGTTATTTTTTTAAATTATTCTTTGCACCGACTTTATTTTCGCACGGATCAAAAAAAATTTGCTAGACCATTCGTGTAAAAAACAATCGGCACAAAAGTCCACACTGGTATGATGGCTCTAAGGGCCTGTTCCAAGCGGGTTTCTTTGGTTGCTTTCGGGCGATAAAGTGCTAAATAGGCACTGTTTCGGGGTCGTGTCGGGTTTCTTTTGGGGGAATCCTCTCGTGTTTTCTCTCGCGTGTTCCTGTCGCCGCTGCTCCTCTCCGATGATTTCAGCCCCTCCCCGCGACTCCTCTCTCCTATGTGGCAAGCCCAGCTCCCCCTGCTGAAATCCCCGGGTTTCACGGTGATTTCGCCCTTTCTCTGAGAATTTTGGGCCCCACCGCTGTGCTCACCCCTCCTCTCTCCTTCTTCCCACAGGTTTCAGTTGGGTTCGGCAAAAACCCTAGCTACGGCTGCGAGTTTGTTTCGGATATGAACCCTAGCTTCGATTGCTCCACCGAAATTGTTGGTCGGAGGTGAAGGGGGTGTGCCGAGCTTGGTCGGATTTCAGTGCCAGCAACGATATGAGCATAACCCTAGCTTCGATTTTTTCCCAAATTTCTCGCTGGAGTCTGAGCCACCTCGTGTGTGCCTCGATTAGCTGCAAGGGACTGGAATCCAAGGCAATCGGCCTTATCGGTGAGCTTTGATCTTAGGCCAGGTTGCAGTTTGTGTGTTTGAGGTGTTAATTTTGTTTCATGGTATCAGATTTTTGGGGCATGCCTCCAGGTTGCAGTTTGTGTGTTTGGGGTGATAATTTTGTTTCATGGTATCAGATTTTTGGGGCACTGCTCCAGGTTGCAGTTTGTGTGTTTGGGGTGTTAACTTTGTTTCATGGTATCAGATTTTTGGGGCATTGCTCCATGTTGCAGTTTGTGTGTTTGGGGTGTTAACTTTGTTTCATGGTATCAGATTTTTGGGGCACTGCTCCAGGTTGCAGCTTGTGTGATTGGGGTGTTAATTTTGGTTCATGGTATCAGATTTTTGGGACATTGCTCCAAGTTGCAGTTTGTGTATATGTGTTGTTAATTTTGGTTCATGTATCAGATTGTTGGGGACATTGCTCCAAGTTGCAGTTTGTGTGTTTGAGGTGTTAATTTTGGTTCATGGTATCAGATTTTTTGGGCACTGCTCCAGGTTGCAGTTTGTGTGTATGGGTTGTTAATTTTGGTTCATGGTATCAGATTTTTGGGGGAATTGCTCCAGTTTGCAGTTTGTTTGTTTGGGGTGTTAATTTTGGTTCATGGTATCAGATTTTTGAGGCACTGCTCTAGGTTGCAGTTTGTGTGAATAGGTTGTTAATTTTGGTTCATGGTATCAGATTTTTGGGGCATTGCTCCAGGTTGCAGTTTGGATACTTGAATCAGATTTTTGGGGCATTGCTCCATGTTGCAGTTTGTGTTCTTTATGGATAATTGTATCAGAAATCTGGGACATTGCTACATGCTGCAGTGGGTTTTTTGGGTTGTTGAGTGTAGTTGATTGTATCAGATTGTTTGGCATGGCTCCTTGTTATGGTTTGCTTATAGCCCAATGATGACGATGATTATTTGATCCATATGTCCCTTGGTTATGCATAAATAGTTGGTATTAGGCTTGATGGTTCCATTACTCCCCAATGATGTATATTCGTGAGATACATTAAAAATCATATGAAATGATATGGACTGTATGCATCGATATATGAGATGGGTGGATGTTAAATGAGGGGGTGATATGTGATGGAGCAACTGCCTATTACCAACTATTTATCATGATAAAATTAATTTCTTCCTGAGGGCTTATGTATATTTTGCATACAACCAGCAATCAGGAGCCATGCCACAAAAATCTGATACAATGATCCAAAATTAACACCCCATAAACACATACTGTAACATGGAGCTATGCCCCAAAAACCAACTTACGCCCGATGATGATGAACAATAAATAAGAAAATTGACCCTATGAAAAGAAGATATATGGGTATTTGGGTGGAAGGTTCATTTATAATGAGCAACCGCCATATACCTTCTGCTGTTCACGCTACAAAACATGTTTATCTGAGGGCACAAGTCAAGTAATTTTTATTTGACTTGGGTATGGACCAAGTTGGTATGGTGCAATTTCATTGTGGGGTTGTTTGGTTTTAGCAAATGTTAAAAAAAATTCAGTTTATTTCTGGGTTTTTATGGACTTGTCCGTTTATTTTTTGGGTTCTTCATTTGTCTGTATCAGTTTGAGGTGTTGCTTCTTGATGCAATTCTGTATGGAGCCTTGAGAATTACATTTGTTTTTTAAATATTTATTTGTATATATGTTGCATGCCTCCGTTGTCAATCTTTATTTCTTGCAAGGTACAAATGAGCACCGATTCCAGTCAGTCTATTCAATCCAGACCCAGACTTCCTACAGGGTCTCAGTTGGATCCAGATGAAAATGACAGCAGGTTTTGCCATTGTCGGAACGGGTTCCCAGGATGACATCATGGACCAGAAATAATCCTGGCCGTCGCTTTTGGAACTGTCCAGTGCGAGGGAATAATAAATGCAACTTCTACGAATGGAAGGATCCACCTCACTCAGAGTGGTCCACTTATGTGATACTACAGTTGCTTAATGAGCTTGCAAGAAGCCCGACCCATGCATCCTCTTCCACAGCGGTATCTGATAGGCGGCTTTTGGAGATTGAGGGGCGGTTTGTAGTTACCGACCGACCCTTTGTGATGAAAACAACTGACATAGAGAAGAAACTAATTGATGGAATTTCTTACTTATTTCTTCTACAGCATTACTCTATTTAAAGTAATTACAAAAGAGAGAGTGGGTCACTAACTGCCCAACAATTTAGGCCATGATCCCATGTCATTCACCCATGATCTCCATGATCCCATGTCGTTCACCCATGATCTCTAAGTGGAAGACTAAGTCATGCTTGCACTAATTAAGCAAAACAAAAAAAACTAACTTTGACTTATTCAAACAGACTTAGGCTAACAAATCACCCCCTTAAGTCTGTTGACCTGGAATCACCTTCACAACGCCGATCCCTTTCCTCATCTCCACGAACTTCACTCGCCCGAGTGCCTTCGTGAGTATATCGGTGAGCTGCCCATCCGTGCCAACATGATCGACATCGATACTGCCGTCCTTGATCCATTCACGAATGACATGAAACCGAGTGTCGATGTGCTTACTCCTTTCATGGTGCACTGGATCCTTGCTGAGTGTTATTGCCGACTTGTTGTCGACGCGAAGGGTGACCTTCTGTGGATCCCTGCCGAGTATCTCCGCCAGAAGTCTGCCGAGCCAAACTGCTTGACAGGCTACAGTTGCCGCTGCAATGTACTCCGCCTCGCATGAAGACAACGTCACTATCTTCTGCTTTTGCGACGCCCATGTGATGATGTTAGAGCCGAGGAAGAAAACCATACCAGTGGTACTCTTCCGATCGTCGATGTCGTCGGCTAGATCACTGTCGCTGTAGCCAACGAGCGATGCATCAACTGCTCCTGTTCGGTACACGCATCCGTACCCGACCGTCCCACGCACGTAGCGTAGAATTTGCTTCACGGCGGCCCAATGCTGCTTGCCCGACGCCTCCATGAACCGACTCGCGATCCCGAATGCAAAAGCAATGTCAGGCCGAGTGTTTACCAAGTATCGCAAGCCGCCGATCAAGCTTCGGTACTTGGTTGCGTCCACCGGCTCTCCGCCGGTCGTCTTTCCTAGCTTCAACCGGGTCTCCATCGGAGTGTGGCATGGGTTGCATGCCTCCATACATGCAAGCTCCAAGATCTTGGTGGCATACCTTGATTGGCACACCGTTATCATCCGCTCTTTCTGCTTCACCTCAATGCCCAAGTAGTAACTCAGGAGCCCGAGGTCACTCATTTGGAAGAGATCATGCATTTGCTGCTGGAACAGGTCGATGACGTCTGCACCCGTGACAGTGATGATCAGATCGTCGACGTAGACGCCGACCAATAGGAATGTGTCGGAGCCGCCCCTCCGGTACATAGCATGGTCCAGCTGGCATCGCTCGAACCCGAGTGACACCAATGAGGTGTCGAGCTTGGCGTTCCAAGCACGCGGCGCCTGCCGAAGCCCGTACAACGCCTTCCGAAGCTTGAGCACCTTGTGCTCGCTCTCCTTGTCGACGAATCCTGCGGCTTGATGAACGTATACCTCCTACTTTAAGTCGCCGTTGAGGAACGCCGACTTTACGTCCATGTGGTGAACTTTCCACTGTCGGTCGGCAGCCACCCCGAGTAGAAGCCAGACCGTCTCAAGACGAGCAACGGGCGCGAACACCTCGTCGAAGTCGATGCCTTGCCGCTGCACGTACCCCTTCGCTACGAGCCGAGCTTTGTGCTTCACTACATTTCCTGCAGAATCATGTTTCACCTTGAAGACCCACTTGAGCCCGATCGCTCTATGGCCGGCAGGAAGTGTGGTGAGCTCCCAAGTGTCGTTGTTTTGGATGGACTCCATTTCAGCATCCATGGCGCTCTTCCATACAGCTTCATTCAGCGCCTCCTCTACAGTTGCAGGCTCCTCTGCAGCAGAGAGGCAGAGCATGCTGTACTCCAGCTCGCAAGCGGGCGTATTCTCGTAGAGGCTCTCCAACGTCTTGTACCGCAGCGGCACCCCCTCAGTGTCGGATGTCCCGCCTGTTGGCGGAGAGACGAAGCCGTCGTTGATAATTACTGACGGTGCGGGTGTTGTTGGAGGTGGTGGTGTAAACGGAGTCGGTGGAATGGTCGGTGTAGCCGGCGTCTGCTGCGCTGCACCCTGACCCCTGTATGCCGACACTGTCATTCCTGGCTCTAGAACAGGATCCGTGGAATACACCACCGAAAAATCCTCGTCCGTTCTTCGCACTCCGTCACTCGCCTCCCAATTCCACCTTCGACCTTCCTCAAAGATGACGTCGCGAGTGATGTAGAGACGCTCGGCCACCGGGTCATACACTCGGTAGGCCTTGCTGTCGTCTTCGTACCCAAGGAACACACCCGGGCATGCTCTGTCAGAGAGCTTGGTAACGCCCGGACCGACGACCTTTACGTGAGCCACACAGCCGAAGGTTCGGAAGTGCTCAACGCTCGGTTTCTTCTTCATCCACGCTTCATATGGAGTGCAGCCCTGAAGACTTCTCGTCGGCGACCGATTCAGGATGTGAACCGCCGTCTTCACTGCTTCTCCCCAGAACATGGCCGGCACGCCCATGCTCTTCATCAGGCAGCGAGCCATTTCGACGACCGTTTGATTTCGCCGCTCGACGACACCATTTTGCTGCGGGGAGTATGGTGCCGTAGTGTTCCTCCTGATTCCATGCTCGTTGCAGAAGGTGGTGAACTCAACCGAGTTGAATTCGCCACCACGGTCGGTGCGGAATGCCTTGACTTTGACATCACGCTCGTTTTCGACAAGAGCTTTGACCTTCTTGAAGGACTTGAATGCATCCTCCTTGCTCCTGAGGACTTCCAACCACATGTATCTACTGTAGTCGTCAACAATCAACAGAAAATACCTGTTATTGCCGATCGTGGCTGGAGTGATGGGGCCGCACAAGTCTCCATGGATGAGGTCGAGAACGCGTTCTGAGCGATACGCCGTTGCACGAGGGAATGGAGTGCGGTGCATCTTGCCGAGAGTGCACCCTTCACAGAACCGCTCCATCCGATCAATGGTCGGCATGCCTCGCACCATGCCCTTTGCGCCGAGTTCATGGAGGGCACGGAAGTGAAGGTGTCCATACCGAGAGTGCCACCGCCACGCCACGTCAGTGTTGCTAGCGAGAAGGCACATAGGCACGGCCAAGTTGAGAGCCACGGTATAGAGCCGGTTGTTCCTTCGCAGCACTCGAGCCAACAAGAGTCACTGCCGGTCGTACAGACACAACTCGCCGTTCTCGATGACGATCTTGCACCCATTTTCATCAAGTTGCCCTAGGCTCATGATGTTGGTGCGCAATTGAGGAATGTAGTAGACATCCGAGAGAACCCGATGCTCTCCATTCCTACAAGTGAACACCACGACACTGCGCCCCTGGATATGAACAACTGAACCATCACCAAATTTCACCGTACCTTGTACCGATCTGTCGATCTCAGAGAGCATCTTCTGATCCCCCGTCATGTGGTTGCTTGCCCCCGTGTCGAGGTACCAATGGTCGTCATCTGCGACCATCGGGACTACGCGTTCCTCATTCAGGAACACGCTCGGTACACCCATCTGCGCCTTGTCGTTGATGTCGACCGTGCCAGACGTGTTGTCGTGGATGCCGACTGTGCGGTCAGCCCCCCACGTGCTGTTGGTGGTGACAGTGTCGTCGCCGGCCGTTGTAAGCAAGAGAGCCGGCGGCTCCTCCTCGATCCGAGCGGTATGCGCCTCGTTCGCCTTGCGATCACGATCGCGCTTGGACTTCCGGCACTCTTGGGCCCAATGGCCAGGGATGCCACAATAGCGGCACTCGCCTTTTCGCCGTTGACCTGAACCGTCGCTGCTGCCTGCAGCCGACCGTTCACTTCCGGGCTTCTTCATTTTTAAGTCACCTTTACCTGATCTCTTGTCACCACTCCCGGGCGAGCCCGAGTTACGCTCGCGCTCCCGCTGCTTCTGTCGGGCTTGCCACTCTTGCTCGGTGAAGAGTAAGTGACCCCCGACAGGTTGATGATCCTCGAGATCGCCACGTTCCTCCACGACTAGAAGCCGCCCTGTGAGCTCTTCTATCGAGAGGCTCTTCAGATCCACCAGCGATTCGATCGCCATGGCCATCTGCTTGTACGCACGTGGTACACTCCGAAGGAACTTGAGTAGCGCCGTGTGCTCCGTGACTGGATCACCGAGCAATTCGAGGTCGTTGACGAGCGCCGTGAGTCGAAGACCAAACAACTCCACCGCCTCGCCGTCCTTGAACGCGAGACGCTCGAACTCCAAGCGTCGCGTCTGCGCCTTGGGCTCCCGAACACGCTCGGTACCGATGCGCATGATCTTGAGCGTGTCTCACGCCTCCTTGGCAGTAGCCTTCGCACCGAGAGTGCGAATCAACTCCGGGGGTATCGCTCTGAGTAGAGCAGACATGGCTCGCTGATCATCCCGTCAGTCGCTGCTGCCTTCGCCGATGCCGTCCTTGACGACGTCCCACAGGCCTTTCGCCTGCAGTTGGACTTTCATGAGGATCGCCCACTCCGCGTAATTGGTACGCGTGAGAGGCGGGAAGTGCGCTGCACTCTCCCCCTCAATGACGATGCGCTCGACAATGCGCATCTCACCATCACCAGCTTGCGATGATGACAACCCGCCAGCGTTCTTCTCAGGGCTACCCGCAACTCCATGCTTCGCCATTTGTCGAGGCAGATCGAACACCAATCGGCTCTGATACCAATTGTAGTTACCGACCGACCCTTTGTGATGAAAACAACTGATAGAGAGAAGAAACTAATTGATGGAATTTCTTACTTATTTCTTCTACAGCATTACTCTATTTAAAGTAATTACAAAAGAGAGAGTGGGTCACTAACTGCCCAACAATTTAGGCCATGATCCCATGTCGTTCACCCATGATCTTCATGATCCCATGTCGTTCACCCATGATCTTTAAGTGGAAGAGTAAGTCATGCTTGCACTAATTAAGCAAAACAAAAAAAACTAACTTTGACTTATTCAAACAGACTTAGGCTAACACGGTTGGCATGGAAAATGGACAACATTCTCTCCAAATACAATACCATTAAGTTGGTTTTGTATTTGATCTTAGGCTTTCTGCTATCTTTGTTACTGTTGTTTATTACCGCGATGAAAATGTAAAACTTTATTAGTGTATGGTGGGATGCCAGATGATACTTGTAATATGTATATTATATGTATTTTGGGTATGTTGACTTATTATGGAATGTGACTTTGGTTTGTGCTATCTGATATGAGCTCTCTGACGTGCATTTAAAAAGATACATATTTTTTGCTTCCAGTTCATTAAATTGTATTTTTATTTCTGTTGATTGCGTTGCTTGTCATTCTTGCGTTTCTAATTATTCGGCCGTATTCAATTAAATATTCCATTTTTAAATTCGGTCTTTTAAAATTTAATTATGTAAATTGTATTTAAATATGCTTATTTAATAGTAATTTATTTAATATTTAATAGTTAGTTAATTAATAATTAATTAATTCATGGGTTTCACAAGTTAATTGCCCAATTGCGGTTTGGGGATAATCTCACCACAAATCACAATGACCAACTTTCTCGCTCTCCTCAACCAACTTTCCCAATAACCCTATATACTATGGACCCCACAAACAAAACTCATCTCCACTTTCCAACCCAAAACAACCAAAAGAAACACACTACTCCTCTTCTCTCTCTTCAAAATTCCTCCTAGAATTTAATATTCCAAACAGTAAATCCTCCAACAAAAGAAAACCATTGGAACAGGCCCTAAAACTCCAACATAGAAAGAAAGAAAGAAAGAAAAGGATAACGTTTACCATTGAGCTGAAGAGTCTCGGTGCGGACGCCGCCCCACACCATAGCCCCAAGACGGCCATTCCCGATGGGAGCGGCATCCGTCCAGTGCTTCGCCGGCTCAGTAAACACCACCTTCAACGATCTCGACGACGAAGTGTCCTCCTCCTCGTTGTTAGTTAAATCCATTGATCCCCACCACTCCAAGTCCCCTTCTTTCGGCCCACGAACCCAAACCCATTCATCGTCCTCTCCTCCTTCAAACCCCATTGAGAAATTGCCAGCAGAATTTCGGGCTTTTGGGTTTAAAAAGGGATGTGACTTTTGTACTGTCTGGGGTTGGTATGATTCCGAAGGATCACGTGAAGTGTCAGCACCCTGCGGTATGGATTGTTTGTTTGTATTCAAAAATCTTGTCGTGTTGTCATACGAGAATTTGGAGCACACCGATATCGCTTTGATGATAGCTGTTGGTGTACGATGCAGGAGTGGGCCCCTACGGTAGCAGCGATGTGTGTCATTATAGCATCCAACGACAAACCGAGCAGCTGTCAATGGTGCACCAAGCGTGCAGTAAAATGGGGGCAGCGAACAGGCACGGTCTATACGTGCAACCTTTGGAAAATATCTTCGGAGCTGCTGCCCGCAAGTACCGAATTGTTCGTGTGTACATCCACCTATTTTCGAGTTTGCCATTTAAACAAATGGATAAATGACTGGAAAATACTCTACAGTTTCAACGTTCCTCGTAAAAATACATTATCGTTCATTTTGGGACACATTGTTCCCAAACGTTTGGTAAAATTGACAACGTTGTACCCTTTTTGAGTTTGCCGTCAGAAAAGCTGTTCACGTGATATCACGTGATACAAATTGGACAATTATGCCCACATAGCTTCAAAACGTATTTAAATCGGGGATGGACTAAAATTAGCCCGCGAACGAGGTGGCTTCATTTGAGCTACGGCAAACTCAACGACGAGAAGGTGAAGGAGCTCCTGCAAGGAAGAAAGAGGACGGGTAAATATGAGAGTAAAATTGTAGATTTAATGTGTAATTTCTGTTCTAATTATATGTGATTATTTTATTTTTTTGTAAAGGAATAAATGAGCTATGGGGACAGCAGCAGCAGTAGCAGAGATCGCTGGAAAGATCCAGAATTTGAAACCGGTTATGCTGATTTCAAGCTGTGTGGCTGTGGATTGAGGACGCCAAGGAGGACATCATGGTCGGAAGATAACCCAGTGAGAAGGTTTTGGTTGTGTCCTAAATATGAGAAGTCCAAGAGATGCAAAATGTTCAAGTGGAAGGATACAGCCCACTCGAAATTCTCAAAGAAGGTGATACGTCACCTAATGGATGAACCTAAGAGGAGGGTACTCGATGTGGGAAATGAAGAAAATGATGTGATGCTTATGGTGACAGAGGCAAGGATGGTAGAGGAAGAGATTAAATTGGATAAGGCTGTAGGTGTTTGTGATGATAACAATTTGAAGCTAATGGAAAACAATGATAAGCTGCAGAGCATCATGGAGGAGTTCGGTCTAATGAAGCTGTGTTTGATTGCAAATATGGGGCTTATAATTATGTTGTTTGTGGCGATGAATAACAAGCCAGAGTGGTGATGAGTCAGAGAGGGTAAGGAGGAGGAATGTATCTGTTAGGAATGTTTTAGATTTGTGATGTATCAAAGTAGTGATGAGAGAGGAATGTATGTGATGTTAGGAATGTATCTGGTTGAACATGTATGTCATGTTGGTAGGTCAATGAAACATTGTACCCATTATGAAACATGTGTATGAGATTGTGTAATATGTAGCTTGCACTCTGTATCAATATGTGCCTGATGTGATGAGCTATGCAAACTGAAACCATTTAGCAGTTGAAGCAACAAACATAATCATGAAATACTGAGATACCACATTTCATACAGACTAAGCCTGGCATATGAGCAGCATGACAAACTGACAGTTAATACAGACTTAACATTTCATACAGACTAAGCAGCAGCAAACACATATCCAACACAGACTAAGCATAACACATCAAAACCCATACTGGCATACCATATTTCCAAACAAATCATGACATAACACATATCCAAACAATAGCAGCAGCAAACACAGAAACAGTTACAAAACCAACCACCAACAAGTGGACATAGGCATAAGCACATATGTACTGTTGTCTCCAAACTAGAAATTGTTCATAGATATTGCACATAGATATTGCTCAAGTAGAAACAGAATACATTGTTCATATATATTGCTCAAATACAAACTATACACTAACACACAGACAAAACATCAACATTGTCCAAGCTAGATATTGTCAGAATACGCTAACACTAACATACGGTTGTACTGTTGTCGCTACCACCAACATTGCCAAAATACATTGTTCATAGACACTGATGTCTCTACCACCAACATTGCCCAAATACATTGTTCATAGATACTGATGTCTCTACCACCAACATTATTAATAGACATTGACACACACAGATATTGATCATAAACATGAACTATGCATTCATCGTGCTACACCAAACAAACTCAGATGGTTGAGGCTGCACTGCTGTTTCCAAGCTGAGTACTCCTAGTCATCACTTTATGATGTACTGCATTTGCTTTCTTCAGCCCTCCCTTGTGCAAATGTCCTTGATGTGGATGATGATGTTGTTGGGTCACACCAATGCCAGCCCTACCCAGAAGATTTGGTTGATTGATCCCACATCCACTGTTAAAATTGGGGCCTTGGGGTTGTTGAGAAATCTGGAAACACACAAATATCAGACATGTGTCAGAGATATATCACTAGTATGTATCAGACATGTATCAGACATATATAACAAGAAAAAATAAATCAGACATTTATCAGAAGTATATCACTAGCACATGTCAGACATATAGCACTTACAACAGGATGTTGTTGTTGTTGGGGCACACCAATGCCAGCCCCACCTTGAAGATTTGGTTGAATGATCCCACATTCACTTTGTCTGGGGCATTGGTGATGTTGAGAAGTCTGGAAACACACAAATATAAGACATGTATCAGACATATATCAGACATATATAACAAGAATAAATAAGACATATATCAGAAGTTTATCACTAGTATATGTCAGACATATATCACTTACAACATGATGGACTTGACCACCACTGGCAGAAGAAACTTGTCGTGCTCCCAATCTTCTTCCTCCTATATGACTATGGGCTTGCTGTTGGGTAGGGGTATTCTGTAAACAGTTATCATTATGATGAAATCACAAGCCATTTATCACAATAACAATTACAGCATGAAATGACAAAAGTAATCAGGTATGATGAAATCACAAGTCATATAGCACTGACAACTGGAGGTACCTGACCACCCCTGCCAGAAGAAATTTGTCTTGCTCCTAATCTTCTGCCTCCTCTTTGACTATGGGCTTGCTATTGGGTAGGGGAACTCTGTAAATAGTTATGAGGAAATCAAAAGTCATATATCACAATAACAATTACAGCATGAAATGACAAATGTAAGCAAGCATGTTGAAATCACAAAGCATATATCACTTACAACTGGAGGTACTTGACCACCCCTGCCAGAAGAATGTTTTCTTGATCCCAATCTTCTGCCTTCTCTATGACTCTGGGCTTGTTGTTGGGCAGGGGTACTCTGTAAAAAGTTCTGATGAAATCACAATAACAATATAGCAGGGGTGTTCTGAAATGGCAGTTCAATAATGAACTTACAACATGGGTACTATGGGCATCTGAGCTCTGGCTTCTACCATAAACATTGATACCAGCCCTCCTCAACAAAGCTAAAACCTCTGGTTGAATCTCTTTGCTGAGCTCCTTCTGTTGAGATTTTGGCCTCCCTCTAGGAAGTGCAGATCTTGAAGGTGGCTTTGGGGCTGATGGATTTTTACAACTCCTCTTATTGTGCCCAACTGCATGATAGTTTTGGCAGGTTTGTGTATGTCCCTGTCTAGACAGTTGGCTTGAGCTTGCTGTTAAGCTAGTCCTTGATCTTGATTTTGACCCAGGTTCAAATTCACCCCTCCTCTTCTTAGCAGGCCTTCCAGGCTACTTGGTAAATGGTGGTGGCACCAACTCAGAATAAGTGGTCTTTGGCTAAAATCTTGAATCAGGAATTTGGTGGATCATGCCTGCATATGCTTGCATATAGGCAGTCTTTGTGTAATATCTGTGCACATGATCCTCCGGATTTTTAATCACAGCCATCAGAGCTGCACATGCATGGACGCAAGGAATCATGTCATCTCCCAATACATGTAGTCACAAGTTCTTGCCAACACATTCAATGTGTACACCCCATTATCTTGTCTAACCTCATACTGCCCCTCTCCAGCATAGACCACAAAAAGACCTGTACATTTCATCTTCAACTTCATCACCTTTTCCAGAATCCTGGGGCATGTCTCTCTAATCCACTTGGCTGCACTGGTTTTCTTCTTTTGAAACACAATCATCAGTTGCATCCTAATCAATTCAAGGCAAGTTATGATTGGTTTATCCCTAGCCTCTAAAATGAACTTGTTGAATGATTCAGAGATATTATTTACGACTAAATCACATCAACTATCATCTGTGAAGTAGCACCTACACCAAGCATCCATCCTCACATCACAAATCCATTTAACAGCTTCTGGTGAGATCTTGTAGAATTCCTCAATTGCAGCTAGGCAGTCCTCCACCACAAAAGCTCCAGCAATCTTCCATATTATCTGCCTATATAACATTGGCCTGAACTCCTTTCTGAAGTTGTCATACATATGCCGCAAGCAAAACCTGTGGTGTCCTCTAGGCAAGACATCCTTAAATGTCTCCAGCAGTCCCTTTTGGCTGTCTGATATGAAGGTGAACTGCCCTTCATTGTTCACATCAAGTGCCTCAAGCAAGCAGGTCATGAATCACGTCCAAATGTTTTTTAATTCATTAGGGAAAATAGCTATGGCCAATGGGAACATTTCATTGTTCCCATCTCTGCTTGTAGCACTAAGCAACACTCCCCCAATCTCTGACTTCAGAAAAGTTCCATCAAGTCCAATGAATGGCCTGCATCCATCTTTGAAAACCTTAACCTGACAAGGGTAGGTGATAAAAATTCCAGTAAATATTGGTTCAGCATCCACATCACTAGGCCTTGACCTAACCCTGAAAAAAGTGCCAGGGTTTCTCTGTAATAGGACATGGGAGTAGTTCCATAGTTGCTTAAATTGCAACTTGTAGGAGCCTTCTATTTAAGCATTGACAAAGCTCCTAGCCCTGTATAACTTTTTATCTTGCCTAATATCTAGGACATAGTCCATGCTCAGATTCTTCCTCAACACTTTGATGGGCAGATGGGGTTGGTCTCTTATGTGTTCAACATATTTTTTGCCAATCTATTGGAATGTCACTTAAGAATTGGTCCTCATAACACGGCATCCCGAATGTGTTGTCAGTTTCTTCACTGCCCAGAATTCTGTGCTGCTATCCCAAGAGCCTGAACACACCCATCCACACCTGTTAATGCACTCCACAGAAATTCTGCATCCTTTGTTCTTCTTGAACTTAAAATCATATCTATTTCGTATTGCATGCTCTCTTAACAACTCCCTGAATTCTCTTAGAGTTGAAAACTTCATTCCAACCTCCAGTTTTGGGTTATCTATATCAATCATGCACAAATTTTTCCCCTCTTCATGTCATCTCATCACCACTGCCTCCCATGCTCCTAATCCCATCTGAATTATCTGTGTCTGTGGCCCATTCTATGTGGCTCACATTCTGGGCCTCCATACACATGGATGCCATCAATCCTCATCTTTTTTGAGTGCACAGTGTCTTCACCCACCAGTCTACCCAACTCAACACCATCTTCATCCTCCAAATTTACATCACCTTCATCCTCCAATTCAACATCATCCTCACTGCTTCCACAGTCAACAACATCATCATCTATTGGTTCATACTCATCATCTGCATCTGACTCAATGTATTCTTCTCCTTGGATTCCTTCCCTATGGTGCACACTTGGTTGCTCACTTGCATCATGCATTGCCTCTGCTGTATCATCCATTTCTTTCTCATCATGCCCAGTCTCTGCTGTATCATCTATTGCTTCCTCATCATGCATTGCCTCTGATGTATCATCTTCAACAATGTCATCCTGAAACTCTAACTGTAACTCTGCAAGACACTCTGCACCTTCCTCCTGTAACTCTGCAATACACTCAGCCCTTGCCTCCTGAACATCAGCCCTTACCTCCTGAAAATCTGCCCTAGCCTCCTGCAACTCTGCTTGACACTCTGTCATTCCCATTGCCTCCTGAAAATCTGCCCTATCCTTCTGCACCTCTGCTTGCCAATCTGCCATTTCCATTGCCTACTAAAAATCTGCCATATCCTCCTGCAACTCTGCTTGACACTCTGGTGTTGCCTCCTCAATATTATGTAAGGACCCTGTCTATGGGGAAAACACTAGAAGTGGGGTTGAATAGTGTTTATGCAAATTTAAAAGGAATTTACGTCAAATAAAATGCAATCCAACAAATAGTGCGGAATAGAAAAACAACCCAAAATGAAACACACGCAAATACAGAGATGTTTCAAGGGTTCGAATTACCCAATTCAACTCCCGACTTATTCCCGGTAATCCTACGTCCCTTCCACCCGGATACCTCCGGATACTCAAGTTAGAACCCTAACTTGAGATTTCCTTAGAAACCCACTTGTAGCAACCCTACAAGTGAAATCGAATACAATCGATGTCTTTGACTCCCACAACTTGGGAGCAAGTAAAACCGCTCTCACAACCCGAGAGCAAATTCAATATACGAAAATAATGAAATCTGAAAAACAACACTTACAATCATCCATGCCTTGAAGTAGAACTTGAAGGAGAGATGTGTTGTGTGTTGAAGAACTCTCTTGAAAGCTTTCTCTTGACTGCACCAATTTCCTAGAGGATCATTCTTTGGTTCTAGGTTGGAGAGCAAGAGATCAAAGATTTGGAATTCTTAGGGCTTTGGATTTGTGAGCTTTAAACTTTAGAATCAAAGCTTGAGATGAAAACTTGGAAGAATTAGTAACCTCTCAATGGAACAGTAGAAGCCCCATTTATAGGTTTCTCAAATCCACAAAACAGTTTAGGCAAAAACTCTTTTGGAATCCGTGAGAAAAATCTCAACTGATAGAATCTGAACCTTCGACAGTCAACTGTTGAAGAAACCACAGTCGACTGTTGCACAGTCAGCAAGGGTAGGTAAGAATTCATAACGGTAACTTACCACGTGGACACTCGACTGATGAAGCAAAGACAGTCGACTGTTAAACCAACATGCGACTGTAATTTTTTCTACAGGCGACTGGCCGAAAGATAAGTAAGTTAGAATAATACTGGAAATCTCACAGTAACAGGACATACGACTGAAGTAAGGAACACAGTCGACTGTTAATCAGAACAGGCGACTGTAAATCCTTATACAGGCGACTGTCAAATACTCTGAGAATTTCCAGAGAGCTGAGTCAATAAATTGGCTTACAGACAGACGACTGTTGCAGCATACACAGTCGACTGATCCAAGGGACAATCGACTGTATATTCAACAGTAGTCGACTGGCCGTGAAAGACAGATCAAAATAGTTTGGACAAAAAGATAGACATGCAACTGATTTACAGAATACAGTCGACTGTCACTAGGACAGGCGCCTGTGAATCGTTCATCAGTGGCTTGTGCGAAATAATCAGAGAAGGCCCAAAGCTATATTGTAAAAGTCTGTGCATAACAGGCGACTGTAGAACAAAACACAGTCGACTGTTTTTGAGACAGACGACTGTAAAATGTTGAGCAGTCGACTGTTATAAACAATCCTTGCATAATCAATAAAACAAATGAATTGGGGTCAAAGGACAATTGATCTAATGATGTCCTACGACCGAATGTAGATGTGTGCGAGTACTCTATCAAAGTTCTACTTCTAAGCTACATACTAGAAGAGATAAAAGAAAATTACATTTGACGAATAATCTCTTCTTTCCATCGTATGATCTTGAAGTCTTCACGGAGCTTCAATCATCATCTACGATCATCCAATTTATGTAATTTGCCTTCAATGAACTTTGTGAGTCATTCATTGCTAGTAGATCTTCATAATAGTCTTAGGCAATAGATTAACTGCAAAATAGAGGATTAGTCACAAGTATTTATGTTTGCTCATCATTAACACCAAGTAGGGAGAAGTCCAATACTCAACATTCTCCCCCCTTTTGATGATGACAAACAAACATAAACAAAAAGATAAATAATTGTGCTTACGAAAACTTACTCCCCCTACATAGATGCCAATCAAGTTAGTCAACAAATAATAGGGTATCTACATATCAATTGAAGCAAATGAGTAAGATACGTATGATTTTAAATCAAGAAATCTAGGAATTAAAATCCATATTCAATGTAATCTTACTCCCCCTGAATCTAAGGCAACTTCAATCTTAGATTCAAAGTGTTAGAACATACTTAGCACATTCATTATGAATCTTTTATGTTTATTTCTCTCCCCCTATGGCATTATCCAAAAAAGTGGGAATAAATAACAATAACAATAATAGTGCTAAATACTAACTAACAACAATCAAGGAGTAAAAAGATATGAGGAATCAAAAAACAAATCTTATAAAAGCACATCACAAACTTATGTGAATAGAGGAATTGAAGTCCAATATCAATATTTTAGATAAACGAAACAAAAAATAGTTTCAAAAAAGAATTTCATAACAGAGATAGCATGAATAAACCAATATCAAATCCACATTGTCTCAACAAAACATCAGGATAGAATAAATCAGTCACTGAGACAATGAGGCAATCATCACACAGAAGAGATAATCAATTTTAGCATAGTGTGACACAAGATTAATCAGCAACATCATATATATATATATATATATATATATATATATATATATATATATATATATATCAAAAATGATGTGAGTACATAGCAAATGGACATCAACATGTCCAACCAAAAAAAATACATCCATCATGATCCCACAAAAAAATACATCATGATGCCAAAAGTACATATCACATCAAGTATCTATCAAAACATCAGCATACATAAAAAAATCCATCATACATCAAAGTACAACCATCACCAAGCTAACACCACACAGACACCTATCTAAGAGTGAGCGTCTCCAGGGGCTGCAGAAGAAGAAGTAGGCTCTGTGACAGCAGGTGTATCCTTTGGAGGAGGGTCAGAAGGAGCAACAGCAGCAGCATCAACAGCATACTGAGTAGAAGCTACACCAGGATGCTTAACGACATCAGTGGGCTGAGGAGGCACATGAGGATGGGGAACAAACTGTCTCAGATCCTCAGGAAAGGGTATTCCCTGATGGAGGAAAGAAAGAGACATCAATCTGTAAAGTCCAGCGACCATCTCCAGAAGAATATCACGAGATGGTGGAGCAGAGGTGGAAGGCAGGTCAGCTGGAGGAACGATGGAGGAGGACGGAGCTGATGTGGATTTCCTCTTCTTCGAGGCAGACTGCAGAGCCGAAGAAGATTTCGACTTTGCAGATGCGTCGAGGAGAGGACGAAAGGGCATGGGCTCGTAACGAGACAAATCAATACCAAAATGTCGAAAGACACGAGTCAAACGACCACCGTAAGGAATCTGAGCGGATTTAGAAGTAAACTCGACCTTGTCCATCCTGTCAAGGAGGACACCGGCCCAATTTACGGACATCCCAGAGAAAACCGCATACATACACTTCAGAATATCCTGAGACGGCTGGTCAGATGATCCATACCTCGACAGGATGTTGGACTTCACCACTAGGTGAACTGTCCAACCTCTAGCAGAGAACATAGATGACCTGATACCCGAATCCAGGGCTAAAGGTATCTCACCAAACATATCCCTAAGGACAGAGGGGTCAAGCTCGTCAATATCAGAAATGGATAAATCAGAAGGAAGAGAACCGGTGAGGGAATCCTAAGAATGGTCCCTAAGAGTGTGGGAGTAATCTGAATGTGGGTTTCCTGAACAACGGTGTCAAGAACACCTGTGGAAGAATACTCACCGCGAACGCGGTTAGCATAGAATAGCTTAACCAAAAATGGGTAAGCTCGAGGGGACTCGCTCTGAGAGAAGCAAAAAAGATCGGCCAAGTGGGTAGTCGAAAGAATGTCAGAAAGTCTCTCAGCAGTAAAGGCAGGAAAAGCAATGTACCGCTCCCTAAGAAGATTGATCCCTAGGAGAGAGTGAAACTTTGCCAAACAAAGATCATCTCGGCAAAGAGGAACTAGGGGATCAGTAGGGGGTACGACATGAGGCTCTTCTCCAGAGCTCGAATCAGAAGCAGACTCATAGGAAGCGGCAGCAGTAGGCTCATTGATGGTAACACCAATGGGCTTCCGCTGACGCATGAACAGTGGATGAGCATCGGAAGAAGATGCAGAAGGAGAATATCCCTGCGAAAAAGAATGCACATGAGACTCGGCATGTTTGGTTCGGGCTTTGTAGGGTTTCTTCTTCTTGGCAATAGGTTTCTTGGGTGCCCTAGGTCTCTTAGAAGCAACAATTTTCTCCTTTCCCTTGGTTTTGGGTGCCATGGAAACGAGAGAGAGAGAAAACAATGGGCAAAGAAATCGAAAGACAAAAAAAAATCGAACGGAAGACTTGAGAGAGAAACAAACCAAGTCGAGGAGATGCGAGGAAGCAACGACGAAACGATCGACTTGCGAGGATGAGGAGATCGACGGCAACGGCTGAGAAAACGAGCGGGAAGACGAAGCGGCTCAATCGAAGGAGAGAGAAATGCAAGAGTCGAAATGAACAGTCTCAAAGTATATAAGAAAGAGGGAATAAATCTGGGCCGTTGGATCAAAGAATCGATGGCTCGGATCAAAGCAGTAAACAGTCACGAACAGTAGACAGTCGACTGATGAACAGAAGTCAGTCGACTGGATGAAGTGATAAAAATAAAGCTCAGAAAGAGGGGCAGTTGACTGGCAAGTAACATGCAGTCGCTTGTCCGTTGGACAGTCGACTGTAAGGTACGGAGCAGTCGACTGGCCGAGAATCAATATAGTTCATCAAAGGGACAGAGCGCTCTGTAAAATTTCGACAGAGAGAACAGTCGCCTGATGACTAAAGTTCAGTCGCCTGTTAAAATAACAATCGACTGGAAAACAGTCATCAGTCGGCTGAGCGAAAGATACAAATTCTCAGGCAAAGGTGAAAGAGTAGGGCAGTCGACTGTCGAAGGAGAGACAGTCGTCTGTCCTGGTCCAAAAATGCACAGTGAGATACAAATCCAGAAAATAAGAACACTCACCTTAGGACCTATACTCTAATCACAAACTTATCATAAAAACAATGTAATACGATAAATCGATCGAAACACAAATCTCTAAGAACAATCTCAAAGAAATCATGAAATCAAATAACTCTCAATTTGCCTTTCTTAAATACATTATATAGTAAAGCACATGAAGTTATGCAATAAAATGATATGAGCTCAAAAAGTGTTATAACAAGAATGTTGAGCTTCTAGATTTCAGATTCACACATAATTCCTAATTCTCCACGCAACCTCACAAATGAATCTTCTTTAAGAGGTTATGTGAAGATGTCGGCAATTTGTTTTTGGGTTTCAATGTACTCTAAGATGATGTCCTTCTTATCTACATGATCATTTATAAAATGGTGTCTCACGTCTATGTGTTTGGTACAGGAGTGGTGTACCGGATTCTTGAAAAGACATATGGCACTTTGGTTATCAACCATGATCGAGCAAGTATCACAGTTGACACCATAGTCCATAAGAGTGTGTCTCATCCAAAGAACTTATGCACATGCAAGACCCGCAGCAATATATTCCGCTTCAGTCGTGGACAATGATACCGAATTCTGTTTCTTAAAAAACCAAGAGACTAAAGAATTTCCTAGAAAATGGCAAGTGCCACTAGTACTTTTCCTGTCGGACTTGCATCCGACAAAGTCGGCAACACTATATGAGATTAACTCATATGTGCTAGATTTAGGGTAAAGTAACCCATAGTCTAGAGATTGATTGAGATAACGAAATATTTGTTTAACCGCAATCAAGTGTGACTCCTTAGGTCTAGCTTGATATCTAGCACATATGCAAACAAAAAATATGATATCGGGCCTACTAGCGGTTAAGTAAAGTAAGCTACCGATCATACCTCGATATAGGCGAATGTCTACATCATTTCTGCTCACATCCTTGTGCAGATGAGTAGTAGTACTCATGGGAGTTCTTTTGCTCGAAGACGATTCCATCCCGAATCGCTTGATAAGCTCCCTTGTGTACTTTGTCTGATGTATGAATGTGCCATTCTCCATTTGTCGAATTTGCAATCCAAGAAAGTAGGTGAGCTCTCCCATGTGGCTCATCTCAAACTCATCCTTCATTGACTTGGAAAATTCTTGACAAAGATTAAAGTTAGTAGAACCGAAAATAATATCGTCTACATAAACTTGAATAAAAAATGTCATTTTCATAATCTATAATGAAGAGTGTAGGATCAACTTCTCCCATTTTAAAACCTAAATCCAAAAGAAAGATCTTAAGTCGATCATATCAAGCTCTAGGAGCTTGTCTCAACCCATACAACGCTTTCTTAAGTTTGAAAACATAGTTTGGAAATTTTTCATGAATAAAACCGGGAGGTTGTGAAACATAAACTTCTTCATTTACAAACCCATTTAAAAATGCACTTTTAACATCCATTTGAAATAGTTTAAAATTCTTATGGGATGCAAAAGATAAAAGCAACCTAATAGCTTCTAATCTAGCTACGGGGGCAAAAGATTCTTCGAAATCAATACCTTCCTCTTGTCGGCAGCCTTGAGCTACTAACCTTGCTTTGTTCCTTGTGATTACCTAGTTTTCATCCGTCTTGTTCATGAAGATCCATTTAGTCCCAATGACTTGGTGACCACTTGGAAGAGGTACGAGTTCCCAAACTTCGTTTCTCTCGAATTGCATTAGTTCTTCTTCCATTGCCACTATCCAGGAGCTATCCTCATAAGCTTCTTGGATGTTCTTTGGCTCGATGGTAGAGACGAATGCGCAATGAGAGAATTCTTCAATTCTCGACCTCGTTCGAACACCCACACCAATATCTCCAATTATTTGGTTATGGGGATGATTGCGAATGGTCGGGTAAGCTTTGGGTATACATGTATCACTAGGAACAACTTCAACAATTTTGTTAGAAGTGTTAGTCTCAACAATAAAATCATTAATCTTAACGTTATTAAGAGAATCATAAAGAGTATCTACACTATCATCATCAACATGAGGAAAATCAAAATCTTCAGAAAAAGATACATGAAGAGATTTCTCAATCATTGAAGAAGTTTTGTTGAATATTCTGTAGGCTTTGCTACGTGTGGAATATCCAACAAAAATTCCTTCATCGGATCTTGGCTCAAATTTGTCTAAATTACCAAATGTGTTCTTTATAAAACATTTTGAACTAAAAACACGAAAATACTTTACTAGAGGCTTTTGTCATAAAAAAACTCAAAACAAGTTTTGTTTGTTCGGGGTCTCATTAGGATCCTATTGAGCACATAACATGCAGTGTGCACCGTCTCTGCCCAAAATTGTAATCCAAGATGACTATCATGGAGCATAGTGCGTGTACACTCAATAAGAGTCCTATTCTTTCTCTCCACAACACCATTTTGTGGTGGTGCTCGAGGGAAGGAAAAATTATGAGTTATCCCGGTGTCATCACAAAACTTAATAAAAGATTCATTCTTAAATTCTCCTCCATGATCACTACGGATAGTGATAATGGTGGATCCTAAGAAATTCTGAATCTTCTTTGCAAATTTGGTAAACTCTTCATAAGCTTCATTCTTATTAGTTAAGAATGAAACCCAAGTAAATCTAGAAAAGTCGTCAACGACAACTAATCCATAAGGAGCATTACTTAAAGAAGCGGTTCTAGTTGGCCCAAACAAATCTAGACGAAGAAGTTATATGGGCCTCTTAGAAGTAATCCCTTCTTTAAGCTTAAATGATGATTTACTAAGTTTACCTCTTTGACATGAATCGCAAAAGTTTTTCTTACTAAAAGCAATTTTAGGAAAACCTTTGACTAGATCATGCTTAGCTAACTTATATACATCCTTGAAGTGAACATGACCAAAACGGCGATGCCATAATAGTTGTTCACTTGTGTTAGCAACTAAGCAATGTTCTACGGTTTTAGGCAAGCTCAAATAATAAATATTTTTATGCATAATACCGGAAAATAAAACATTTGAATCACAATCAATAATAGTACACAATCCTTCTCCAAAGTTAACCTTGTAACCTTTGTCACAAAGTTGACTAATGGAAATGAGATTGTGACACAAACCACTAACAAGATAAACGTTAGTAATTAAGGGTTTGGAAAGATTACCAACGATACCTACTCCTATGATGGTTCCCTTTTGATTACCTCCAAAAGTGACCGTTGCACCATCCTTGATGCTAATCATTTCGGAGAGCAATGAGGGATCTCCCATCATATGTTTAGAGCAACCACTATCGAGAATCCATCCTTTCCCTTTAGAGCAAGTTTGACCTTTATTGCTCTTTTTCTTTCTCTTGGGTACCTATATAGTATACCATAAGCTCATGGTACCCAATGTTTGTTGGGTCCAAGGGAATTAGCCCTTTGGAAGCCAAGTCCAAGTGGACTTCCGCTTCCCAACATAATTACTATTTCTAATCATATCATGAAAATAGGAATCAACATAAGCATTCCTATCATTTAGACTAGTGTTCTTAGGACCCCAAATAGTGTAAATCTTGGGAGTCCTTTTCCTAGTTGCATGCTTATGTGTCAGATTTCTGTGTGGTGCATGCTTCTTAGGAACATGATTTCTAGATAGATATGTGGTGGAGGATATGCATTGTACATTCTAAGATGATATGTATGCTTGGGAACATGCATGTTGTATGAATCATATGGATTATGCATGACATGCGGAGGAGGTGCATACATGTATGAATGATGCGTATAAGCATACGGATGTGTGGGAGCACGTACATGAGTATTTCTCATGTGTGGTTTTGTACGTGTCCGTGGGTGTGGAGCATAAAATGTGTCATAATTATCTACTTGCGAAGTAGGAGGTTTCCTACGTGGATGAGTGTTAGTGTACATGTAAGCATGGCCTTGCTTTTGGTTTCTACCCTTAGTGGGTTTCTTGCCAAAAGGAAGAGAAGGTGAAGTGGTGACTTTCTTGGTAGGTTTGCTACCTATAGTGTCTTTGACACAACTTGTGGATGCACCGGAGGAAGGCCTCACAAAGTCTATAGTGCCACTACTATAGGAGGTGCGATCATTGGATGCATTTGCTTTCACAACCCCAAGACCAACACGATGTGTGGCCGGAAATTGGTTTGCAAGCAAATCATCCAATTGTCCTTTTCCCTTATTGAATCTCACAATAAGGGAGGACATGAGCTCATATTTCTTCTTTAGAGAAGAAATGTTGGTATCCAAGGTGGACACCCGTGCTTTGAGCTCGTGCACTTGGGTTTTAAGAGAATCATCTCTAAACCCAATTGTGTGTGACGTGTGACTAGATCACTATTATCCGTTGGATGTGTTTGATCTAGTTGAGATTTGAGATTTTTCACCTCATCTCTCAAGGTGACATTTTGAGAAGCTAAGTTTGCTTTCTCAAGAGTTAAAGTATCAACAATGGTGTCATTGTTGATAATGCATGAAATGGATGACTTGCTAACATTTGATTTCTTTAAGCTAGTGTATCTAAGCATTAAAGATTGATATTTAGCAAATAATTCTTCATTAGCAATACGAATTTCGTCTATTGTTACCTCGGTTTCATCAGTATCGGAATCACTCTCATCGGAGAGTGGATCCTCTCGTGCCATGAAACACATGTGGGCGCTCTCACCCTTCTCATCATCAGAATCGCTAGATGAGTCCTCACTTGAGTCATCGAAGGTACCTACAAGTCCTTTCTTCTTGTCTCTTTTGTTCTTGTCGGACTTGTGGTACTTAGGTGGCTTCCACTTCTCTTTGTTCTTATCATTGGGCAATCCCTCTTGATGTGCCCTGGTTTATTACACTTAAAAAAAGAGAGGAAGTAGCACTAGTAGACTCAAAACGTTTATTGGAGGGAAATTTACCTTTGCAAAAGAAGCGTTGGAACTTCTTCTCCATTTGGGCCGTTTCACCTAAATCCATTTCATCTTCCGAATCTTCGCTATCGGAGGATGATGAATTGGCGCTGAATGCCAAAGCCTTCTTTTTGGCCTCCGAAGGATTTATCATAGCCCGAATCTTTAATCGGTTCTCTCGTCTTACCTCATAAGACATGAGAGTCCTGGTAAGATTCAGGACTGTGTAATTCTTCAGATCATTGACCTCCTCGATGGCGATCGCTCTCCTTTCCCATTTGGAGGTCATTCCCATGATGATCTTCCTTAGCTTTTCAGCTTCGGTGTATGTTTGGCCAAGGGATTCCAATTCATTTGTGATGTCGGTAAAGTGTCTGTACATCAATGCAATGCTTTCATTCTCCTGCATATGAAACAAATCGAAGTTTTGCACGCCAACATATAACTTTGAAAGTTTTACCTTATTCGTTCCCTCATGGGTAACGATGAGATGGTTCCAGATTTGATATGCACTCTTACATGTGCATATCTTATTGAACTCATTCGGGTCCAACGCACAATGAAGCGCGTTCATTGCTTTAGCATTGTTGACTTCGGCGGACTTCTCAGAAGTCGTCCATTTCTCGAAGTCCTCTTCGGTGGGCTCGACATACTCCTTGTGGAGAGTTCTCCAAAGTGAAGCACTCCTAAGGAACATCTCCATCCTACACTTCCAATAGCCAAAATTAGTACCATTGAAACGTGGAGGACGTACCGTAGATTGACCTTCGAAAAGTGTGGACGCTCCATCACGATCGTGATTGTTGTACGAAGGTGGCGGAGGAACGTTGTTGTTGTTGGATGCCATAGATATAACCTTGCGCTCTGATACCAATTGTAAGGACCCTGTCTATGGGGAAAACACTAGAAGGGGGGTTGAATAGTGTTTATGCAAATTTAAAAGGAATTTACGCCAAATAAAATGCAATCCAACAAATAGTGCGGAATAGAAAAATAACCCAAAATGAAACACAGGCAAACGCAGAGATGTTTCAAGGGTTCGGATTACCCAAGTCAACTCCCGACTTGTTCCCGGTAATCGTACGTCCCTTCCACCCGGATACCTCCGGATACTCAAGTTAGAACCCTAACTTGAGGTTTCCTTAGAAACCCACTTGTAGCAACCCTACAAGTGAAATCGAATACAATCGATGTCTTTGACTCCCACAACTTGGGAGCAAGCAAAACCGCTCTCACAACCCGAGAGCAAATTCAATATACGAAAATAATAAAATCTGAAAAACAACACTTACAATCATCTATGCCTTGAAGTAGAACTTGAAGGAGAGATGTGTTGTGTGTTGAAGAACTCTCTTGGAAGAGAGGAGAAAGCCCTTTCTCTTGACTGCACCAATTGCCTAGAGGATCACTCTTTGGTTCTAGGTTGGAGAGCAAGAGATCAAAGATTTGGAATTCTTAGGGCTTTGGATTTGTGAGCTTTAAACTTTAGAATCAAAGCTTGAGATGAAAACTTGGAAGAATTAGTAACCTCTCAATGGAACAGTAGAAACCACATTTATAGGTTTCTCAAATCCACAAAACAGTTTAGGCAAAAACTCTTTTGGAATCCGTGAGAAAAATCTCAACGGATAGAATCTGAACTCGCGACAGTCGACTGTTGAAGAAACCACAGTCGACTGTTGCACAGTCAGCAAGGGTAGGTAAGAATTCATAACGGTAACTTACCACATGGACAGTCGACTGATGAAGCAAAGACAGTCGACTGTTAAACCAACAAGCGACTGTAATTTCTTCTACAGGCGACTGGTCGAAAGATAAGTAAGTTAGAATAATACTGGAAATCTCACAAGTAACAGGACAGACGACTGAAGTAAGGAACACAGTCGACTGTTAATCAGAACAGGCGACTGTAAATCCTTATACAGGCGACTGTCAAATACTCTGAGAATTTCCAGAGAGCTGAGTCAATAAATTGGCTTACAGACAGACGACTGTTGCAGCATACACAGTCGACTGATCCAAGGGACAGTCGACTGTATATTCAACAGTAGTCGACTGGCCGTGAAAGACAGATCAAAATAGTTTGGGCAGAAAGATAGACAGGCGACTGATTTATAGAACACAATCGACTGTCACTAGGACAGGCGCCTGCGAATCGTTCATCAATGGCTTGTGCGAAATAATCAGAGAAGGCCCAAAGCTATATTGTAAAATTCTGTGCATAACAGGCGACTGTAGAACAAAACACAGTCGACTGTTTTTGAGACAGACGACTGTAAAATGTTAAGCAGTCGACTGTTATAAACAATCCTTGCACAATCAATAAACAAATGAATTGGGGTCAAAGGACAATTGATCTAATGATGTCCTACGATCGAATGTAGATATGTGTGAGTGCTCCATCAAAGTTCTACTTCTAAGCTACATACTAGAAAAGATAAAAGAAAATTACATTTGACGAATAATCTCTTCTTTCCATCGTATGAGCTTGAATTCTTCACGGAGCTTCAATCATCATCTACGATCATCCAATCCATGTAATTTGCCTTCAATAAACTTTGTGAGTCATCCATTGCTAGTAGATCTTCATAATAGTCTTAGGCAATGGATTAACTGCAAAATAGGGGATTAGTCACAAGTATTTATGTTTGCTCATCATTAACACCAAGTAGGGAGAAGTCCAATACTCAACATATCCGCCCTAGCCTCCTGAATATCAGCCATAGCCTCCTGCAATTCTGCCCTTTCATCTTCATTACCCCATTCATTAGCATATTCATGGGGTAGTGATGATGGACAGCTTAGGTTCACATCTATTTCCTCTTACAGTTCCCTCCTACTTGTATCTGTATCTGTTGGTTGAATCAGACTTACCACTGTTTCAACATCCTTTCCTTTCAAATTGACCTCTGTGCTTCCCTCCTCTGTTGGCATGCTTCCCTCCTCTGTTGGCATTGAAGTTGGAATGCTAAGATCAACTTCCCCTTCTGACTCACTCAAGTTGACAATTGCTTCCTGAGCAGTAGAATTGCCTTCAAGTTGATGCCCTACACATTCATGTGACACATATAAGTCCACAGTCCTACTGCCCTTCATGTTCAAGATTTCAGAGGCCTGCGCATCATCATCAATTCTACTACAACAACTGAAATCCTTTCTCCATGGCTTGAAGTATATGTAGAACCTGCCTTTATGTCCTAAATCATTAATCAGCATTTTCAAAGTTTCCACTATCAACAACCCAGCAACACAGTCAAGGAAAACTGCCTTCTGTCCATGTTCATAACTTCCTTTAGATCCAAGTCTCAATACTCCCCCATGATGGATCTTCACGTTAACTTTCTGACTCTGTCGACAACATTTTAGACATTTCTCACCATAACATATGCACAATAAACCATTCACCATATGCAACATAACATATTCATTATGTTGTATAATACAGACTTAGCAGATAACCATAATTAGCTTTGACAAATTCACAACATTACTTGGATTAACAGACATAGTTACATGCACCATACAGTTTCTACAACAGACCATACTTAGCATACTGCTTAATTGACTTTCAAATTCTACTACCTCACGCAACACAAAGTCATCATCTAAAATCTCTCAGCTTTATATCCTAATTCAACCATTTCTACCAATTACCATTGTAATTTAACTGATTTTCGGCAAAAAATTTTAAAATTTTATAAATTTACTTAGCATTTTGCTCTTTGATGATGCAGTTCTTCAACTTACTTCGTTCCCGACCTCCAGCAGCCCCTCTTTCTCCCCCCTTTCGTGCGTTGCCCTCCGATCTCCACATTCTTCAGCTTCCACCCTTCAATTTCAGCAATTTCTTCTATCTCCTGCAATTTCCTTTCTTTCCCCCAATTTTTTCGCCTTAGATTTCCCTCTCCCGCGAATTCTGTTTGGGGACACGACAAAAGATAAGTTATTTCTCTTTAACCCTTTTTCTAAGTCAGGGGCAAAACAGGCAGTTTGTAAAAACTTTAACACCTGTTAGCCAATTTTCGTTGTGGGTACCAATGTGTCCCAAAATGAACGATAAGGTATTTTTGTGAGAAACGATGAAACATTAGGGTATTTTCCATTCACTAACCCTTAAAAAATTAATCCGTTTTTATCCTAGTAGCACATAGCGGATGTGCACACGGAGTAAAAGCCCACCACCACCGCGATTTTTCTCAGCGCGCACAACCGTTATCCCAATGAACCCCTCTCCGTGGATGACGACGACGACCGCCACGACGACGATCGCCAAACATCAATGCTTTGATTTGTGAATTCGTGGTTTTGATTTGTGGTTTGATGATGTTAAATCACAGAAGTTAAAAGAAGAAGAAAATTTGATTCAACGAACAAACAAACATTCTTTTCATTTTCCACCCACGAGTCAAACCGCAACAAACAAAAATTCACAAATCAAAACTCAATCTGTGATTTGATTAAACGAGAACAACCCATCCACGAATTCTCAAATCAACACCAGTGGTTTGATTCAACGAGGAACTTAAGAAGACGACGATCACCGATCACCGACGAACCCCTCTTCACTGACGATCGCTGATCACCGATGAACCCAAAACGAGGAATCCAAGCTGACGACGAACGCCGATTGCCGATGAACGGTGCTCAATTACAGACGAGGGCTATATTTCATTTGACTTGGGTTCTATTGCAGACGATCGACGGGGGCTCTATTGCAGACAAACAAAAAGAGATGGCGGTGTTGTTTCTCAGCAGTGGCGGGGCTGGCGGTGTGATCTCGTCGGCGTCTCGTTTTGCTCACCGCACACAATGAGACCGTCTGGGGATTAATTTTTGTCATGCGCGGATGAGAAATTTTGAATGTCAAATTTGTAAATTAGTCGAATTCCGGTCGTGCACAGAGCAATTCGGTACGTGTACATAGCAGCTCCCAAATATCTTATGTGTAAATCAACTAGAAATTACTGTGCACATGTAAGGGGCCAGAACCCCACACGAAATGGGGGGAGATAGATTTATTCGTTTTTTATTATGACAGAGGGGAGAGAGATTAGTAAATAAAGTATGTGTTATGAATCATCATCTGGGGAAGAAACCCATAGCACTTTATTTATAGCGTATAGAGGAGCGTATACAGATAAGATACAATAGATACTGTCTTATCTATAAAATAAGCCGAGATCCCAACTGACTAACCAACTCGGTATTATACATTCACAACACTCCCCCTTATATAGCCATATGTGTGGACTCTGCTCATGAATACTTCAGGATTCCAAGCGTAATAGGAGTCTTACATGGGGTGGATACTTCAGGATCCTGAGTTGGTGAGGTGTCACGCCCCGCTACCCAAATTAGGGAGGGTCGACGCGACAAGCCGCGGTATTAAAATACCACGCGCTAATGTGTACACCAATTATCTCGTAGGCCACTACAAATACTGAGGAAACACAGGCAGAAAAAGTATGAATTAAGAAAAAACAGAATGATACAGCTCCAACACAGCTAGAAAAGTATAAGGTACAACAACATAGCAGCAAAGTAAAGCACGACAGTCAGAACATCCTAACACCACAGAGCACTATGTCTATACAACTAGCACTGTACAAGCCCTCTGCACGACCCAGAAACAGCTAAAGCTCCCACAAAAGTACAACTCAAAAATACGGGGTACAAGGGGCAAGGGGTACAAAACACTGCTCTCATCTTACACCACCCCAAACGCTACAGTACAAGTCCCATACTAACTACTGACTCTACGGACCGTGCTGCGACGAGCTGCCCTCCGGGGTCTCTGTCCTCGGTCCCGTCGCCTGACGACTGGTACATGTACCTGTGGGGGGAAAGGGGGACACGTCATAACGTGCCCAGTAGGAACTCCATAACTCTACTACTCTAATCATGGTGCACAAGCAAGAGAAAAGGCATCACATTCAAGGATTACTAATTTTAACCATTATAAGTTGAGTTTCTATGCATGATTTCGAAACCGAAGTAACGGGTTAGACATTGGGAACTGGACCTCACCCGGTAAGGTGGGTGGAATGCTACGACTTCCCGAGACAAGCTCTTACGAAAGAAGCCGTTCACCAACACAACCAAGCCGTTCACCAACACAACCAACTCAAACACAGCCCAACCTACTCCACACCCCTGATGGATCGTCAGGAGTGGTCTACAACTCAGCAGTCCATCCCCGCATGTCCACTCGTTACCTTGGTTTCCCCCAGACCCTCCTAGGGCACTCACACACCTCAAGTGGAACGAGTCAACCCTACGTTTTTCTTTTAACTAGCCTTTAATCCTAGTGTGTGATGCATGCATAAAGAGTCAAAGGCATTCTTTTCCACCGTAATATCCATAAACAAAATCTTGCATGTTTCATAAGCCATGAACATAAACATTCCATTTGCATAAACTTGTATTTCCAACATGAAATAGTATCTCCAACATAAACCTTTCAAAGCAACATAAACTTGCATTTTTTTCCATAAACATAAACACAACATAAACATGCATGTTTCAAATGCATAGCAACTAAGCATCCAACTCAAAACTAGCTATATAAAATAACATTTTCAACTTGCAACCACTTTAACTAATTAATGCATTGAGTTAGCACCATTAAGCAATCTTATTTACACCAAACCATATGTAATAAGAAGCTCATTTAGCATGGGTTTACATACCCATAAATGAAAGAAAACTAGGGATTACAAAGTGATTTAAAACTTATATAATTAAGCTTTTTAGAAGGTAGCATAAAGGGGTTTACCCATAAAGGAAATTTTAATGGCTAGACTTATTATAATTAGGTAGGATTTTGCCATTAGGGTCCCAGTGGAAGAAACTTAAGTTGTAAAAAGGATTCTCTTAACTTTTTAAGAAAAATTACATTTGGATTTGAAAATGAGGGGGTTAGCCCTAAAGCTTAAATTTTGGGAGGAAAAACATGGTAAAGCCTTGTGGTATTTATTATTAAGCCCATTTATGTGGAGTTCTTAGGGTAAATGAAACTTTGGTGAGGAACTTTTAAACTAGAAATTAAAACCTCTTTGAAAGGAATGGTCTTTTTAATGAAAATGAGAAGTATTGTGAAGGCATGTTAATCAAATTGGACTTTTTGTGAAAATGAGTGAATGAATTCTTACCAAATGAAAACTTGAGTGCAACCATGAGGGGGGTTTAGTGTAGGATTCCATGTGAGGGCTTACCTAGACTAGATATTCCATAAAAAATGTAAACTTTTTGGCAAGATGAATTTTTTTTGTTCTTTGTTAAACAATGTGGCATTTTTATTAAACCTAACAACTAGCTTAACTCTAAATATGTCATCTTTTAGCAAAATGAGAACTTGCTACTAAAGATAGCATTTTTATTGAACCTACAACCTTAAAAATGACAACTTTCATTCATAACTACCATCTCTTCCAATACTATCATTGAAAACATAAACTTTGCTAGGAATTCATGTGGAAAAAAACATGAACTTGATCATAATCCCATCATAAGGATTCATTATACACCCTAATTCTACAACACTCTATCCAATTGTGTTCAAAAAGAAACTTAAGCATACATGCATTTTTTCACCAACTACAATCTAGAGGAAGACTTGAAGAGCTCCTACCTTCCTAGAGCTTCAAGGGAGGTCTATAGCTTGAAAGGGGAGTCTCCTCCTTCTCCTCCTCCTCCTCTTCTTCTTCTCTCCTTTCTCTTCTCTCTCTTCTTTTTTTTGGGATCTTGAAGTTTCGGCCAGCAACACAATGGGGAGAAAAAACAAAAGGGAAATTAAAATGAAAAGAAATAGAAGAGAGGAGTGTAGAATTATGTAGAAGGATGGGGATTTAATCTAATTGAGAATTAGCTCCTAAAATTCTCATCATTTACAAGTTTGCCATGACTCACACTCATTTCATATTTGTCCTCAAATTTTGTGCTTTATTTACAAGTTTGCCATTTTAATAAAAGCCCTCTCTCTTGGTGTTTGTAATTACAAGTTTGTCATGACACTAAGCCTCTTTCATTATTATGATTAGCGTTATTGTTATTATTATTATGGATATAAATGAAAAATTGGGGGGATATGAATGCAAATCTCTCCATTTTAGTGAACTAGCATTCACATATACAAGAGACTAGGCCAATTTAATGGCTTCTTAGTATTTACACACGAGAGTTGTTACACCATACCCTCCTTAGAACAAATTCCGCCCTCGAAATTTAACAGAATTAGGAGAACAGATATTTACATACAGCATAACACCTGTAGAAAATTATAAGTTACAACAGTTATTGCTCGAGCAGGTATGGGTATTCTCATGCATCTCATCTTCTCGCTCCCAAGTTGACTCCCCCGGAGACTCTTGTTGTCACATGACTTGCACCAAGTCAATGGTCTTCTTCTTCAACATCTTCTGTCTTCGGTCCAAAATAGCAACTAGCTGCTGCTCATAGGTGAGATCCGGTTGCACTTCTATCTTCGTGAAATCTACTACATGATTGGGATCTCCCACATATCCTCTGAGCTAAGACATATGAAAAACATTATGCACACCTTCGAGTGATGACGACAATACTAGCCGATATGCAACCTCACCGACCTTGGCGGAGATCTTGAATAGACCAATGTATCTAGGGCTCAGCTTCCAGCGCTTGCCAAATCGAATAGTTCCACGAATCTGTGAGATCTTTATGAACACATAATCACCTGGCTAAAATTCCAAAGGTCACCGTTTTGTATCAGCCCAATGCTTATATCGGTCTTATTCGATGCGTATATTTTCTCTGACTGTTCGCACCATATCTGTTGTTGCCGCCACTAAGTCGGGTCCCAAAAACTCTCTGTCTCCAACATCATCCCAACTTAAAGGAGACCTACATTGTCTTCCATACAGAGCTGTAAAAGGAGCCATACTGATGCTTGCATGGTAACTATTATTGTATGCAAACTCCACCAGATGCAGGTGGTCCTCCCACAAACCCTTGAAATCAAGCATACATGCCCGCAACATATCTTCAAGAATCTGAATGGTAATTTCAGACTATCCATCAGTCTGAGGATGATACGAGTACTGAAATTCAGACGCGTCCCCAGACTAGCCTGTAAACTCTTCTAGAAATGTGAGGTGAATATGAGCTATCCCAGTCGGATACTATACTCAAAGGGACATCATGCAGTCTTACAATCTCCTCCGTGTACCTTTTACCAGAATTTATGTGGACTGTCCAACTCGGAACGGAATAAAATGTGCCGACTTGGTCAATCGGTCAATAATAACCCAAATCGCATCATTGCCCCTTGGTGTCTGAGGTAAACCGGTCACAAAGTCCATGTTTACGTGTTCACACTTCCATTCTGGAATGGGGAGAAGCTGTAACAATCTCACAGTTCTCTGGTATTTGGCCTTCACCTGCATGCAAACCAAACAGGACGCCACACTCTTGGCTATACTCTTCTTCATTCCAGACCACCAATAATATTGCTTCAGATCACGGTACATTTTGGTTCCTCTAGGATGGATAGAATATGAGGAACTGTGTACCTCCTTCAATAATTCTTCCCGAATATTGCCACTTGGCACACAGACCCGGCTCCCAAACCTTAACGATCCATCTTCATGAACTCGGAAATCGGATCGAAGTCCAACCTCTACTTGCTCTTGAATCCTCTTCAGTTTAGCATCCCTTGACTAGGCCACCTTGATCCTGTGCATAAAATCAGACTGAATCTGTAGCCCCATCATAACAGTCTCCTCTCCTGGAAGTACAACTTCTATTCCCATCTGTTGGATTGCCCACAGAAGTTGCGGCTGAGAAGTTATCCTCATCACAGCGGGTAATCGGCTAAGAGCATCTTGCACAACGTTCACCTTCCCAGGATGGTATTGCAAATCGACGTCGTATTCAGCCATTAATTCCAACCATCGATGCTACCTCATATTAAGCTCCTTTTGAGTGAAGACGTACTTCAGACTCTTATGATTGGTGTATATCTTCACATGCTCACCTAGCAGAAAATGTCTCCACAATTTCAAGGCCAAAATCACCGCTGCCAACTCCAGGTCATGAGTGGGATAGTTCAGCTCGTGTTCCTTCAATAATCTGGAAGCATATGCTACAACTCGTCCATGCTGATGAAGGACACATCCTAGCCCTCTCCCAGACGCATCGCAGAAAACTTCAAAACCACCTGAACGGTCAGGGGTAGTTAAGATAGGAGCAATGGTCAACTGATGCTTCAACTTATCAAACGCGCGCTGGCAATATTCCGACAAGACATACACAACATCCTTCTTTGTCAAATGAGTCAAAGACGAGGAAATCTTCGAGAAATCCTTACTGAACTTCTGATAGTATCCCACCAACCCCAAAAAGCTTCGAATCTCTGTGACTGTCCGAGGTATAGGCCAGCTTTCCACTACAGCAACCTTCTCAGGGTCAACAGACACTTCGTCCCCAGAGACTATGTGCCCAAGAAATGCAACCCTGGTCAACCAAAATTGGCACTTGCTGAATTGGGCATACAGTCGGTGTTGCCTGAGAGTATTCAAAACTATCTGCAGATGCTCAACATGGTCATTCTCATTCTTCGAGTAGACTAGGATGTCATCAATGAATACCACCATGATTTATCCAAATACTCGTAGAAGACCCGATTCATCAGCCTCATAGAAGTAGCTGGGCATTCGTTACTCCAAAAGGCATCACCAAAAACTCATAGTGACCATACCGAGTCTGCAATGTGATCTTCGAAACATCAGATTCCCGCACCTTCACTTGGTGATACCCACTTCGCAAATCCAGTTTCGAATACACCTGGGATCCACCGAGCTGATCAAAGATATCATCGATCTGGGGAAGAGGGTACTTATCCTTCACCGTCACCTTATTCAATTTCTGATAATCATGCACATCCTCCGAGATCCATCCTTCTTGTTTACAAGAAACACTGGCGCTCCCCACGGTGACACACTTGGATGAATCAATCCCCTATCTGATAAATCAATCAACTGATTAAGAAGCTCGGCTAACTCTGGTGGGGCCATACGGTATGGAGCGTTCGCTATTGGTTGAGCGCCTGGAAATCAGATCAATAGTAAACTCTAGGGACCTATCTGGGGGTTATCCAAAGATATCATCTGGAAAGATGTCAGGGAATTCTTCGACAACCCTTGGTAACACCGGCTCTGCCTCCATGTCCAAATATTCCACGACCGTTTCTCGGAACTTCGAAGGCTCAAGCTCACTACTACCATTCCAAAAATCAAACTCTGGATGGTCAAGGATCTGGAAAACTACTCTCCTTAACCTACAGTCTATAGTAGCATAAAACATTCCTAACCAATCCATCCCAAACACTGCCTCATACCCTGGCAACTCAATCACTAGAAAGTCTGCATACAACTCTTGCCCCCTATCTCAACTAAACAGTTCCATATCCCAGATGCACTACTAATGACCCCATTCCCAGTATGAACATTCCAACTAGCAGCAAAAGAGTCAACCACTACAGAGTATTGGGTCACAAATCTCTTAGACAGAAAACAATGTGACGCCCCAAAATCGAATAGAGATAAAGCAGAGTAGGAGGCTATTCTAACAATACCTAAAGCATCACAACAATAAAACACATCTATTGGCTAGCCAAAACGACTAAAGCTAAAATCAAATATGTTGCAGAGGGGTTAGAATTATACCAGTGATCACCCGACCAGTACCCTCCGGAGCCTCCAATGGGGTCATAGTGAACTGCTGCTGCCTCGGCAGAGGAACTGCCCCCTGGTACCCTCGTCGCTGCTGAGGAGGTGGAGGGGGTCCTCTCGGTGCAGCAGGTCTCAGTCATGGCGGTGCCGGAAGGGCAAGCCGATGTGGCAGTGTGGAAGGGGTCTCTGAGAACATACCGAGTTGCTGCTGACCCCGGTGGTATTGGAGCATGACCCAACCGTGGGCAAAATCTGCTGATGTGACCTGGCTCTCCACATGTGTAACACCTGGTGCTCAGGACTCGGTAATCTCCCTGCACATGCCCCAGCTTCCTGCATCTGTAGCATGAAGGCCCCTTCTGTGCCAAGGGTGGAGCCCCCGATCGCATGAATGTCACCTGCTGAACTGGCCCAGGTGCGGTCCTCCATTGAGCGGTCGGTCATCTGTCACTGGCTGGCAACCTCCCCAGACTCCGTAAGTGGGTCTCATGCTGTCTAGCTGCCCACAATATGGCCTCCTATGTCAACAACTCCTGAGTAGACATGGCCGCCCAAAACTCTACGTTTAGCCCCATGCGAAAGTGCCTGGCTCTGGTGGCATCCGTCGCTGCAAGCTCTGGTGCGCACTTGCTCAGCAGCGAGAACTCTGTATCGTACTCATCCACCATCCTCCTGCTCTGAGTCAACTACTCAAATCTCTGTCTCAACTCGTCCTTCACCGCCTCCGGAAGGAACTTGGCCTCAAACAACTCCCGAAAAGTCTCATAGTCAATGTTCCCCTTCAGTCGCCTCTCCTGGGCCTCCCACCAGTCTCTGGCCTGATGAGTCAACTGGCGCCTCACCAGCTCCACCCAATCATCTTGGGGGTACCGATGCATCATCAGATCATCCTCAGTATGTCGTATTCACTCGTCTACCTCGAGGCCACTCTCCATGCCCGAGAAATATCGCAGACGCGGATCCTTGAACTCCTTGTAGCTCGACGGCTTCGACGCCGCTGCCCTCTCCTCTATCTGACTCATGTACTCTAAAATGCCCATCAGGACCTTACCCATCAGAGCTGACTCTGAGGTCCTGTCACCTGAAGAATGCCCGTCACCAGCTGGACCAGTCCCGCCATCAGATGCTCCGATCCCTTCGGAGGTCCCATTCCCACCTTCCATCTGCAGGTGAGAAACAGAACAACGAATTAGTACCATGTACCGAAATATTGGCGCCTTACCTATATTCCCCTTATGTGTATCGCAGTGAGCGCTGACCTGCATGGGCCACCACAAAATCTGTCACGACCCGCTACCCAAATTAGGGAGGATCGGCGCGACAAGCAGCGGTATTAAAATACCAAGCGCAAATGTGTACACCAATTATCTCGCAGGCCACTGCAAACGGTGAGGAAACACAGGCAGAAAAAGTATGAACTGAGAAAAAATAGAACGATACAGATCCAACACAGCAGTAAAGTACAAGGTACAACCAGAGATGGCAACGGGCTGGACCAGGCGCGGGCATTTGCATGCCTAGTCCCAGCCCAACTTAACATCGGGCCGGGCTCGGGCTCGGGCTTGGGCTTGGGAGAATCGGGCTTTAGAAATACTAGCCCGTTCGGGCCTCGGGCCGGGCTCGGGCAGGCCTTTCTTTTTTTTCCTCAAAGCACATAAGACAAGACGGCGTGATGTCTTAAATTGCCAGTTCTCATAGATTGCAGCAAAACAAAAAATCTAACAGTTCCTGTGTATTGATATTTCCTTTGTAGTGATTAATCCAACCCTGCCACTGAGCCAGGTCTTACTGACTTACAACACACTTTATTAATTACTACCACGTGCATTCACTTGCAATTCCCGTGTGCATCTTTCTTCTATTACTATCATGTGCATTATTCTAGTTATGAGTTTAAACTAACAAAAAATTTGATTCTGAATAATTAAGTGTCTCGCACTGTGCTTTAGTGTAAATATTTATATGTATCAGGTGAGACGCATGCATGAGGCAGGCTACGAGTGTGGAAATTTTGATGCCACTCTTATTCGCATAAAGAAGCCATTCGGGCCAATTTATGTGATCTTTTATGAGCAGACCCACCCATCTGTCGTGAACCTGAACGCAATAACACGTGAGAAGGTGGACAGTCTTGGGGGGAATCGGAGTATTGCAACACACACCATGGTTCTTCTATGAGAAAATGGGGGACCATTTTCCATGAGAATGGGAGAGACTTGATAGTTCACTCTCAGACTATATAATAATATTGTCATGAAAATTATAGAAGAAACATTTGCAATCAAAATCCATCTAAACAAAACCTTTGCAAAATGAGTAATAAACACCGAAAACCAAAACCAATATTGTAGTTAGCATAAGATTCCAAAGCCAAAACTAAAAAGAAGATAAAAGAAGCTAGAGGATACAGAGCCAAGCCCTTCTACAATCACTACAAGTGTATTGTCTCTGAGATTAAGCCATGCATCAAGAAATTCTTTTAAACTATTATGTTTGCGCTTTCAGACGAAAATGGATTTATTTAAGGGTAGACATAATTCAGACTCCAAAACCAAACTTGAAGCTTTTGAGCCACATCAAAATCTTCTCAGTCATCATCTATATGGTCAAGTTCATCTTCCCCTGATAACTCATCTGCATATAAAAATAATGATATGAGCATTTATAATTATCTAAATTATAAAAATAATTAATGGATTCATAACCTTCAGCTTCGAAACCAATGTCTTCTTCAAGTATGGTGAAATGATCCATCTTTGCCTTAGAAGTATCTGGAAAGATAAATGATATGCAATAAGTTAGAAAAAATTAATTAAAACATTAGAATCATGATAATATATTCTAATTTCAATAAACAATTTAGATATTTACCATCCATATGGCTCCATAGCCAACTTTTAGTGCACATCAACGCCTCTACAGTATTGAATTTAAGTCGACTTCGATGTGCGGTTATTATTCTACCACCTGTAATGAATGCGGATTCAGAAGCAACAGTGGTAATTGGAATAGATAGCACATCTCAGGCAATTGCTTGTAGTATTGGATATTGCATTCCATTCAGCCTCCACCACATCAAAATATCAAATTTTGAGCTTCTAGGTAAAACATCCTCATCTAAATAGTTATCCAACTCCGTCCTTAACACTGAAGTGCGAGCCTTTTTATAACGACTTACGTACAAATCATAATCGGATTCAATGTTGTTAGAGGAATCACCGGCTTCAATTATTTGACGGGCACCCTCAAACTCTTTCTTGAATTGCCATTGATAATCAGAAACCTAATCATAACAAATTTATTTGATCCTCTCTATTTTACCCTCATAACCAGTAGGATATATTTGCTTAAAATAATATTCTAGTAATACCAACTTATACGTTGGATCCAACACTGCTGCAACCGCCATAATATTGTGCATGTCCTCCCAATAACTTTCAAACTTAAACCACATTCTTTGAGCCATTTTTCAAATCACCTCATGGTCAGAATTTTCCACCCATTTACATATTGCTAATCTAATGCCACAAACCTTTGGGAAATAAATATTCGATGTATGGTATTTTGTACCTGAAAACAGCTCAGTAAACGTATTAAATAGTTTCAATTTCTCACAAACTTTTGGAGCAAAGTCCCACTGTAAATCTATAGGTAAACAAGTGTATTGAGAGTCACATTTTTTTAGTCTGACAAACACTTCCTTATATGCCATGGCAATGCTAAGTATCTTAAAAGTGGAATTCCATCTAGTTGGGCAATCTAAACACAACTTCTCATTATAATTTATGTGTAATTGCCTAGCTGCATCTTCAAACTTCTCCGCTCTTTTAGGAGTTGCATCCCAATAGGCAACACTATCTCGAATATTTTCCACCCCTTCTTTCACCCCTTCTAGGCCTTCTTTCACTATCAAATTCAATATATGGGCATAACAACGTACATGCAGCAAAAAACCATCTCTTAACAAGGAAGACCGCTGCAATTTATCCTTAATCCTATGAATCATGGAAGAATTTGTACTACAATTATCCAACGTTAATGTAGACAACTTTGTATCAATGTTCCAATCCATAAGACAATCAACTAATGAATTTGATAATCTTTCACTTGTGTGCGGAACAGGCACATAGATAAACCTAAAAAATATGTACATTTATAAGTAACACAAATTGGGGATGACAAGCATCAAAGGAATCTAGATTTAAGAAGTAAAAGAATGTTACCTCAAAAGTTGATTTTGTAAGGTCCAATTGCTGTCAATATAATGTGATGTTACAAACACGTGTCCCCTCTTTTGGTGACCAGATGTCCACATGTCTGATGTGATAGCCACGCTGCTTTCATTGTTCTCTAACAAGTTGAGAATACTTCTTTTCTCAGTCGGATAAGTTTCCAAAATCACTTTTTTGATGGAATTCCTCGAAGGAACATTGTATAAAGGTTGAAGCGCATTACAAATTCTCCTAAAACCAACATGATCCACTATTGAAAGCGGATATTCATGCACAATAATTGCATTTGCAATTTCCTTCTTTGCCTTCTCTGGATCATAACAACAGTAACCGTTTCTTTTCCTTTCATACTTTAGATGTGAGCACCTTATGTCCCCTTGATTGATATTTTCGCATAAGGCATCCTTTTAGATATCTATGTAAATGAGAAGTCCCACTATTAGAACTCGCCTTAAGCTTTGATTTGAAATATCGACATATTGCCCTGACATCTCCATTCATCATAACCCTGTCAAAATGGTTCCAAACTTCGCTTTTGAGTTTTTTGGTTGAAGCATCTATATTCCCATCTCCCGCATCCGATGCCATAATGTCATTTGGTGGTGCACCATTTTGACTAATTGGAATATAGGATTCACCCGAAGTAGACTCTTGAGGATTAGTTTCACTTTCATCAGCCACTCTTGAGGATTAGTTTCACTTTCATCAACCATATTTAAATCAGTACATAAAAATTAACAAGAAAATTAAATTCATTAACTTTTGTTTAGAGTTTAAGTTATAAGAAATTAATTTACTTAAAAAAACTAAATTAACTATTATAACCAGAGCACAATCAAAAACGAAATTAACTAAATGTGATCATAATATGAAGTTTTGATTTAATAAGTCTCACTGAAATTTATTAATAGATAAGATGATACAAAGATTTAAAACAACATTGAACTCACTCATTATCTGCGATCAAATCACCAATCTAACAAATTTCAAAGAACTGGAAAAATTCAGTACTGTTGTAAACATGGCGGCTACGGAACCCCGTAGCCCTGTATTTATAGAAGTAGGGTTACATAATGGGTGGATACCTAATAACGAGTTCGGCCTCCAAAATCCCGTTTATAACACTTCCCCTTATCCATCCATTGTTGTAAGCCGTAATGAACGCTTCAGGGTTCATAGAGCTTATCTGATCATGGGTCTATGGATACCTCTGGATCCTAAGTTTAAGAGCTCTTGCCTCGTTAAAACCTTTGTCATGGAAAACCCAGTGGGAAAAACCAGTGGCTAAGGGAAAAGAGTACACGTCTCTATAACTTCCCTTGATCGATGGATATCACTAGAGGTGGATGCTTCTGGATCCTAAGTTAGGGATAACTGCCTCGTTAAAACCTTTAGCTATGGAAAACCCAGTGGGAAAAACCAATAGCCAAGGAAAAAGAGTACAGTTTTCCATAACTTCCCCTGATTAGTGGGAGTATTTAGGGGGTGGATACTTCTGGATCCACAGTCAATGAGGATGCCTCGTTAAAACCTTTAGCTATGGAAAACCCAGTGGGAAAAACCAATAGCCAAGGGAAAAGAGTACAACACTACATTTGACTCCCCCTGATATGTACAAACTGCAGGCTTGCAGATCTCCTAGTCAACTATACATCAATCTCTTACAGTGTTCCGATAATAAGTACAAAGTACAAGGCATCACTCACCTATACAAGACATCACTCATCTATACAAGTATCGCTCATCTATGGCAGCTACTGAATCTGAGGGAGCTCTTCTGAGGAGGAGTGGTCTGCAGACTCGGTAGGTAGCACCATGTCTCTGACCCAGTCATCACTGTGTCTGCGAGGTACTGCAGGACCTGGCTGTGCGTACTTATGATTTGCTTCTTGGATTGATGAGCCTCTCGGGATGGTGGGATTGATGTTGCCTTGGAAGCATGCTTTGCTGGTCTCCCAGGAGTTGGTCACTTCTTTGTTGCAGTCATCGCGATGATCTGTAACCTATATCTGCAAATACATTTAACATGTTGGGTGATCCTTGACCCTTGGAGGTAGCGCAGAAGCTACATATCTCTGGTCCAGTGGTGCGCTGCAGGCACTGCACTATATCTGGTTAAAGGGTTTGTTACCAGATAAAGGAGTGTGCAAAAGAAACTTGAGTAAGGCACTTCAGGACCTAGGATATCCTTCCCCTCTTCCAGCGAACGGAAGGGGTCTTAATGTGCATCCATACAACCAGTAGGTGTATTATCGGATTGCAATTATCCATGTTTCTTCATCGACTGGATGATAATTTCATCTTCTGGATGATAATTCATCTGCTGGATGATTATTCATCTGCTGGATGATTATTCATCTTCTGGATGGTTATTCATCTTCAGGATGATGGTTTCATCTTCAGGATGATGGTTTCATCTTCGGGATGATTATTCATCTTCGGGATGATGGTTTCATCTTCAGGATGATGGTTTCATCTTCAGAATGATTATTCATCTTCGGGATGATGGTTTCATCTTCGGGATGATAATTCATCTTCGGGATGATGGTTTTATCTTCAGGATGATAATTCATCTTCGGGATGATTATTCATAAGGGTATGTTGTCACATCATCCATAGCAACATAGCCTAAAATTATCTTTACCAATCGTATAGTTTTCACAACTATGACCAGGGAGCCTGATGCATCTTTAAATAATTTTGTAAGTGAGTTAAGCTCATCTTACATGGTTACTTCCTGGTTTCTGCGAAATAAACCTCTAAGCTATAGCGTTTTGCTTATAGCATACGATTTTATTTGTTTATACAATACTCGGTAACCCACAGGTTTGATATCTTTTGATATCCGGACTTCGGGTCCAAACACTTCACATTTCATAAGTGAGTCCAGCTCAACTTATTATTGCCTCGTTTCACATAATCTGGCCAAGTATCTGCATTTGCTTCAGGAAACGGAGATTGGGAACGATATCAATGGCAAAATGAAATGTGAGTAATTGTCGACAAGTGTGTTTTATCCAAATACCTCTCCGTGTACGTACGTTATTCAATTTATTCCAGATTCATCTCTTCTGGAGGTTCTGGAAAGGGAGAGGATATGGAGATGAGCTCACTTTCCTGTGGTGGTATTGTTTTAGGGTCTCCAAGAGTTATATCTGGCTTTGGAGCCTCGTGGTATGTCCTCTCATCCATTGAGGATATCCACTTCTGCTATTGGTGGATTGCATCCATTATAGTTGGTATGTCAATCCTAGCTGGATTTTTAGTAGCAGGGATGTGTGAATTTGACAATATTTATATTGTCAGTAGCTATGCCTGATAACAGTTTAACAGTTTCATAAGTGTGGATCTTCAGGATCTCATCACTATTCATGATAATCAGATCATATGTATTAATGTTTTTAATGGTCAAATTGAGCTTCAGGCTCATGGATGATTATAGTATTTTTGTTAAACCTAATACTGGGGAATTAAGGTTATGAAGGATCTTCAGGATCACATCAAGTCTTTTAAAGAGGGCCCATCAATGCACGTCTTAGGAGAAGTGATTTAAATGCTTCCCCTGTTCAGAGTGCTCAGAATCAATTTATCTGGGGTAATTACTTCCGATAAATAGTTCTGCGTTCTGATGGTCCATAGTGGTGATATGGGGATGTATACTCATCATGGCTCCATCGATAAGATGTGCACTAAACGCTTCCCCCGTTAGGGGGTTCTCGGAAACTGTTTATATGAGGTGATCATGCTCATATAAATAGGTTCTAAGGAGGCATTCTGATGGTTTGCATGTTCCCACATGGTCACCTACAACTGGATTTTTAATGGATAAGTAATCTGTTTAAATCATTTTAATGATTTACATATGACCCATTTCTGGGTGTGAACACAAAACTTCAGGGTGTTCAATTTTCTTCCAGTTGTTAAATATAATTGATTTCCCAATGTTATCCAAAAAAATTCCGCAATAAGCTCGACTTCAACGAAGTTGAGCATAGAACTAGGGATATGAACCCGTCAAGGCTCCATCTATAAGATGTGCTCTAATGCCTCCCCCGTTTGGGGATCTCGGAATATATTCATCTAGGAGGGTTAGTCCCGATGAATAAGTTCCACTGCGGCATTTTTGAGGGTGGTATGAGGGTAAGTAAAAGCCCAACCAATATCACAGTAAGGTAATATGTCCGTTGTGATTAATAATAATCTGGACTGCAGTTGGATAACAAGGTTTTGATTATGACCATATTAAGAGGATATATAAATGAGTACTCTTAAGGTACATCATCAGCCATATATAGGGAGTGAAGAGAGTCAATGGCATCCTCATTTTAGGAGTATTCAGGATGACAAATCATTTACAGTAAAATAAAATGCGTAAAAAGCGCATATATACTGCAAGAGAATACTACTAATAATTATGTTACAGAAACAAGTTCATAGTATGATGTGTGCTCTAGAAAATATACGTCCACAATTGTGCTCATTTTAGACTCATATTATGACAACAGATCAAATTTATTTTCAAAATTTATTTGTCCTCGGGGATCAGCGAAATATACGTACAGTCAATTTGACTTTCGTCGTTTAGACTAGATATGTATATATTTTTATATGGCATAGGTTAATGCCCATTCATATTGCAAAAAGCATTATGGGTCTTGTCAGAACTTCTGGTCTGATATTGGGTTGCCATTGCATACTCCATGTCGAGGTATATCATATTTTCCCTTTCTCATTTAATACAAGACTTCCTCTGTTTTCAGTCTTCCTCATTGACATTCATAAGGAAAATGAATATTGGTCTTACGAAGTAGACATATACAAGGGAAATGAGTTAGATTCTATATTTCCACTTTTCTAATTTATGAGGGACTTTTAAAAGTCTATTTGAAAACTCAGGTATGGTCTTCAGGCCATTTTTATTGAGTCATTCAAGTATTATGTGGATAAAGAATCATGCTCAAGGGGAAACAAGTATGTGACTACGAAATTTATAATTACTCACTTATCTTTTAAGCCATAACTTCGGGCGTACGCTTAAGGTTAAGGCTAGATTCGAGAATCATACCTTGTAGAGTGAGATTATTCTAAAAGAGTTTAGCAGTGTTATGGCAATTGCTGGTGTCAATATTGGTTTATACAAACCATAGATCTGGGAGATCTATTTACCGCAAAATACGTATTTCTAAAAGAAATCGCATAAATGTTTTTCGTATAATCCATCGTACTTGTTAATTTTTATTAGGGTGAAAGGGGTGTTGACTTTTGATTTGATTTTGAACTTCAAGTTCATTGATTTTGAACTCCAGGTTCATTTTGTCGAATAGGATATGATGTTAGACTTTTTGAAATCATTATTGGTTTGTTGTCATAAAATATCGTCATATCATGAGCACATCATACATATAATATAAAGCTCGTTAACTAAAAAGTTATGCTCAATTAACCTGAATTGAAACAAGTATGATGTATATACATGCTATTTATATGCTGCAGGCATTTAAATAATCTCATCGCAGACATATAGTTTTGCTACAGGCGTTAAACTATGTCATAGTGATTTTAGCATGCTAAATAAAAATGTACATAACAGAATCATTAAATATGCGGCAGGCATATAATTTTCTACACATGCATTTAATCATCACAGACATTTTATAATGGAAATGAAATTTTTTCGTTTAATAATTATTGGACCACTGGGCAACGTCATACACCGTTAGGTTAGTTAACTAACGGCAGAGCGGTCGCAGGATCTTCCTAATTATTAAACGTGTAAAAATCAAATAATCCAAGAAAAAAATTCGATGATTTATAAAGCATTAATCAGATTTTAACGAAGAAAAACTTAATTAAATCTGAAAAAGAACTTGTAAAAACGAAGTTTTTGGGAAAAACCCCAGTTAAGATTTTTGGAAGCGATCGTTCGTGCGGACCCATGCGGGCGGAAAGCATTTGCGCCGGAGGGACAGCCGCTTCGGGCGGCTAGTGTTTTGCCGTGCGCATTGTTGCTTCGGGCGGCTAGGGTTTCGTCGTGCGCGTCGCCGCTTCGGGCGGCTAGGGTTTCGTCTCGTGCGCGCGGGGAGGGGGATTTTGCCGCTGCCGCGTCGGGCAAAAGCGGCGTCTGCCGCCGGGGGCAGCAGCGACGTCTGCCGCATCGAGTGACAGCGCCTACCGGCGACTGCCGCCGGGGCGGCAGCGCCTGCTGCCGCTCCTGGTGGCAGCGCTGGCTGACTGCCGCCGGGGGCGGCAGCAGCACGATGCCGCTTCTGGCGGCATGGAGATTGCAATGAAGGGGGGTTTCGTGCGTTCGTGGCTTCTGGCCGCGTAGCGACGAAAAATCCAATCTAGGGTTTCAATATTTGGAGGAGAAGATCATAAAAATAGGATTTTTATTTTAAAAGAACTATTTTTAGTCTTCAAAACAACGTTTTTCATCTTAAAAATTTGATTATTGTTGATAAAAACGTCAACTTTTCATTGAAAAAATTGATTTAGCATGCAGATCTAAGTTAACACTCCGATCTATATTAATAAAAAATAGATCTAAGAATGTAGATCTAATCGTATGCTCATAAAATTTTAGATCTAGGGAAAAAAATTACCTCTAGCTCCTACCCGCCGGATCTAGCGACGTTCGGTGAAGGAAGCCCGTTCGCGTCGCGTTCGTCCGTCGACAGAGGTTCGGCTCAGCTTCGAGCGTGCTGATAACGTGTTGTAAACATAGCGGCTACGGAACCCCGTAGCCCTGTATTTATAGAAGTAGGGTTACATAATGGGTGTATACCCAATAACGGGTTAGGCCTCCAAAAGCCCGTTTATAACAAGTACACGTTTATTAAATTTCTAAGAACTCAGTGCAAATATCTGTCGATCAAATAACAAATTTATAACAAATTTCTAAAATTTTCATTATCTGCCGTTCTAATAACAAATTAGTTGTTAAAAATATAATTCACGAAAAACCCTATCAGGTACCCTGGGCTTTTTTTGTTTGATTCTTTGAATAACGAAAGCCTTTTGGGCTGATTCAAGGTACGTAATATGACCGTGGGTTTCTTCAGGAACAAACAACAAACAATAGTAAAGAATCGTGGAATGAATAATTGCACTGTTAATCAATCATCAACATATATGATGCCTATGCAAAAAAGCCTAGTTTTATGTTTTAATTATTCATATATGCATATGCAAAAAAGTTTCATTACTGGCGCAACATGATTCATCGTATATGCATATATGATTCATCGTCGACGTCGACGAGAGAACGTGGAAATTGTGATATATAACAGAAAGTTTTTAAATATATATACAATTTATCTATACATATGTGATATATAACATATATTATCATATATGGTAATAGAAACTTTTTGTCCATATGTAAAAAATTTCATCATATATAATGTATATTCATCGTTGTTGACAATCTGCAAGTGGAAGTTGCTTTTAGATTAATTATTAGTGCAATCAAACACATCCATGATTCATGAAGTGCTATTTTTTCCACAAACCAACAAACAACATTAAAGAAGATGAAAAAAATTTAGAAGATCAAAATAATTCAAAGAATTTGTGGAACCATGGAAGTGGAACGAGATAAATAACAAACAGGGAGCCGAGGACAACGAGTCTTCAGTTGCGTGCATAGGCTTGGCAGGGGCGCAGGGCTATCCGAGTCTCCGCAGTCCGCATGTGTAGAGAAGAAACTAATTAGGAATTAGGGTTTTTAAAAACTGGGATTATATTTCTCCATAAGTATTAAAAAAATTTCTATTGAATATATTTGCCGGGCCGGGCCGGGCGGTCAAATGGTGTGCCCAGGCCCGGCCTGAGCCCGCCAAAAATGACACGGCACGGGCTTGAGCCCGGCCCGAAGCCCGACCGGAGCCAATAAAGCCCGATCCCGTCGGGCCGGGCCAGGCACCCGCAGGCCTGGGCTTTTTTGCCAAGCCTAGGTACAACAACACAATAGCAAAGTAAAGCACGACAGTCAGAACATTCTAACACCTCAGAGCACTATGTCTATACAACTAGCACTGTACAAGCCCTCTGCATGACCCAGAAACAACTAAAGCTCCCACAAAAGTACACCTCAAAACTATGGGGTACAAGGGGCAAGGGGGTACAAAACATGCTCTCATCTCACACCACCCCAGACGCTACAGTACAAGTCCCATACTAGCTACTGACTCTACAGACCGTGCTGTGACGAGCTGCCCTCCGGGGTCTTTGTCCTCGGTCCCGTCGCCTGACGACTGGTACCTGTACCTGTGGGGGGAAGGGAGACACGTCACAACGTGCCCAGTAGGAACTCCACAACTATACTACTCTAATCCAGGTGCACAAGCAAGAGAAAAGGCATCACATTCAAGGATTACTAATTTTAATCATTATAAGTTGAGTTTCTATGCATGATTTTGAAACCTAAGTAACGAGTTAGACATCGGGGACTGGACCTCACCCGATAAAGTGGGTGGAATGCTACGACTTCCCGAGACAAGCTCTTACGAAAGAAGCCGTTCACCAACACAACCAACTCAAACACAACCCAACCCACTCCCTGCCCCTGAGGGCTCGTCACGAGTGGTCCACAACTCAGCAGTCCATCCCTGCGTGTCCACTCGTTACCTTGGTTTCCCCCAAACCCTCCTAGGGCACTCACCCACCTCAAGTGGAACGAGTCAACCCTAGGTTTTTCTTTTAACTAGCCTTTAATCCTTATGTGTGATGCATGCATAAAGAGTCAAAGGCATTCTTTTCCACCGTAATATCCATAAACAAAATCTTGCATGTTTCATAAGCCATGAACATAAACATTCCATTTGCATAAACTTGCATTTCCAACATGAAGTAGTATCTCCAACATAAACCTTTCAAAGCAACATAAAGTTGCATATTTGTCCATAAACATAAACACACCATAAACATGCATGTTTCAAATGCATAGCAACTAAGCAGCCAACTCAAAACTTGCTATATAAAACAAACTTGCAACCACTTTAACTAATTAATGCATTGAGTTAGCAACATTAAGTAATCTTATTTACACCAAACCATATGTAACAAGAAGCTCATTTAGCATGGGTTTCCATACCCCTAAATGAAAGAAAATTAGGGATTACAAATTGATTTAAAACTTAGATAATTAAGATTTTTAGAAGGTAGCATAAAGGGGTTTACACATAAAGGAAAATTTAATGGCTAGACTTATTATAATTAGGTAGGATTTTGCCATTAGGGTCCTAGTGGAATAAACTTAAGTTGTAAGAAGGATTCTCTTAACTTTTTAAGAAAAATTACATTTGGATTTGAAAATGAGGGGTTTAGCCCTAAAGCTTACATTTTGGGATGAAAAACATGGTAAAGCCTTGTAGTATTTATTATTAAGCCCATTTATGTGGAGTTCTTAGGGTAAATGAAACTTTGGTGAGGAACCTTTAAACTAGAAATTAAAACCCTCTTTGAAAGGAACGGTCTTTTTAATGAAAATGAGAAGTATTGTGAAGGCATGTTAATCAAATTGGACTTTTTGTGAAAATGAGTGAATGAATTCTTACCAAATGAAAACTTGAGTGCAACCATGAGGGGGGTTTAGTGTAGTATTCCATGTGAGGGCTTATCTAGGCTAGATATTCCATAAAAATGTAAACTTTTTGGCAAGATGAATTTTTTTTTGTGTTGTGAGTTGAGGGAGGCCTTTGGCCTCCCCCCTCAACATCTCACCATAACTCCCCACTAACTTAGTGGGGAGTCCCTTGGACTCCTATTCTCTAATTGAATATATAGAGAGCCATGGCTTGTGCCATGGCTACTCCTAATTTTTGAGATTCTTTCCACTTCTTCTCTAAATTCCTTCAACACGTTATCAGCACGTTTGCTCTAAATTTTTTGAGCTTTCTCTTCCGTATCGGCTCAAATTTAATCCTCTACGCGCTAAGGAATCTATTTGTTGCGACGGTGCGACATACCAACCGTTGCGGCGAAGCTTTGCGGGGATTTTTCTTTGGAGCGTATCGGGAGCGGAACTATCTACAGATTTTTATTATCACGATCTTCCCTAGATCTTTGATCTAGAGCTAATTTCTTTTCGATCACGTAGATACCTACAAAATATTTAAGCTAAGATTTTACATAGCTTTTTTATAGACAATTCTATAAGCTTGTATAAATCTGTCACATTTTGATATTCATCAAAATTAAAAAAACCAAATGAAAACTTTATTTAATGGTAAAACTGATCAAAATTGTGATTGAAATTCTGTTGGCTGTATTTGATTGTGCCAATCATTGAAATTACGACCAAATTAGAAATGTGAGGTAAATGTTCATGCTTCCTTTCATCAAAATAGCGCATCAAAAAAATTGCTTCTTTTCTTGAACAAATTTGAAAATTTCTGCCACTGAATTCAAATTATCATATGGCAATGCAAGAGAAATGTGCATTGATAATCATTTCATCAAAATTATAAAAACAAAAAATATCAGATTTTTTTTATTACCAATCTACCACTACAAGTCACCACGGACGACAAATTTTGTAATACATTACACAGTTTGTCTGAGTAGTGTGATATTGAATTTACTAGCATGCTATGCTAATGTTAATAATGTTATATTCTTGAAGTACACACTGTACACAAAATGCCATCGCCTCTAATCTACAGGGTTTGATCAACCTTTAAGCCCGAACCTGCAGCCCAAAAGGGGGAAACCTTGTATTTTCTGTATCCCAATAACACATGGGGTTTAAATCTAATTGCCCCCCCCCCCCCCCCCCATTTCCTGACCGCCGCCCCCCCAGTCGGGGGGCCCTCCTTCGACACCGTCCCCCTCCCAGGCGGAGGGGGTTTTCCAGCCTGTGCCCCCTAGACGGGGGGCTTCACCGTCGCTGCCCCCAGTCGGAGGGCCCTCTGCCTACGCCGTTCATTGAAACAGATGGGACGGGGATTGGGGTTTGACAGGGGTTAGGGTATTTTTTGGAAGTTGAGGGGTCATCCTCTGGTTTTGGGGTTTTTGGCATTCCACAGCCCAAAAATGGGGTTAAAGGCTCTATTTACTTAATAAATTTGATAGCTTTGTTGTTGGGCCTGCTGCCCATTTGTAACCTTGTAATAGATTCTATGGGCCTGCAGCCCCATTCACTTAATAATTATTTTGGCCTACCAAAAACAGGCCTGAAGCCCAGTAATTCCTATTGCAATCTTCATTGTGTTAATTAAAATTTTGATTATTACAGTAGTTTAGCTGTTTAATTGGGCCTGAAGCCCAGATTATACATGAAAATAAGTTTTATGGGCCTGCAGCCCCATTCAGCTTAATTATTATTCGGGGTTTTCCCAATTGGGCCAGAAGCCCAGTAAATCCAATTGCAAGCTTATTTTGTCAATTAAAATTTTGCCAATGGGCCTGAAGCCCAAGTATTAATGATATTTTAATTTGACTAATTCGGCCTGCAGCCGAGTTAATTCAATTGCAATACTTTATTTGTTAGTTTTTGGTAAATGGGCATGCAGCCAAATAATAATAATATATTAAAATGATTAATATTTATGGGCATGCAGCCCCATTCAAAATATTAATTTATTTTAATTCTTTGTTATGAGCTCGTCGCGTCATATTGCTAAAATTATAACACTCTTGCATTATTATTAATTTATGGAATATTAGGATTTTTTCAAAATATAATTATCTTAATGATCCTACGCCCGCTCTGCCGTTAGTTAACTAACCTAACGGTGTATGCCGTCTCCCCGTGGTCCGAGAGGTTATTATATTTTCTAGCCTATTTTTCCATTTAATATATGCCTGTGTATATACATGCGTGGTTGTCTCTTTTGTGCCTGTGGTATTTATAAACTGCGTGGATGTTTATATAAGCTACAATGTGATTTTTGGGATCGGCCAATTTGATACCCTTTATATTCCTTCCAATTTTCTTTTCTTTTTGAGAGAATTTGTAAGTGAGGATTATATGTATTTATGCCAAAGACTGATGTGCCGACAAATGAAGACGGAGGCCAAAATTGGAAAATATAGGGACCCATTCTGGGTTTCCAAATTGTATTTTTCTTTTGATTATGGACTGTATATTCGGACTTTGGACTTTGTATTTATTTGGGTATCTGGCCGATCCCCACATTTTACTTATTTTATTCTTTATGCATGAATTTACATTTTAATTAATTCATACTTATTTTAAATTACGTAGATAAATGGCAAAATTGGCAAGCGTCGATTTCGAGGTCCTAGATTCTGCAGAAAAAATTACCTGAGTTGGCGAGTGGACCTGAAGTTCTATTTGCGTTCGATGGCCCTCATTGGCTCCATTTTGGCTCCTCCTTCGGCCCCAGCAGCGGCCGATGCTTCTGCTACATCTAGTAGTAGCACTCCTACCACTGTCTCCGACGTGGATAAGGCGAAAGCCGTAATCTACATTAGGAAACATATAGATCGGAGCTTAAAGGCCGACTACCTAACAGTAGAGGACCCAATGGAGCTGTGGACAGCGCTGGAGGCACGATATAGACATCAAATTGATGTAATATTACCGTGTGCCAGTTATGAGTGGGAAAACCTCAGACTTCAGGACTATAAGTCCGTCGCTGAGTATAATTCTGCACTTCATAATATCACCTCACGCCTGAAGTTGTACGGTGAAGAATTGACAGAACAACGCATGTTGGAAATGACATTTATCTCGTTTCACGAGAAAGATGCAATCCTCATGCAGCAGTATCGTGAACGCAACTTCACGAAATTCTCTGATCTGATCTCATGCCTACTTAGGGCAGAGCAGAATCGAGATTTACTGCTAGTGCTAGCCACTCATAATTTACGTCCAGCTGGCACTGCACCTATCCCTGAAGCCCACCACGTTTCTCCCCAGAAGTGGAAAAACAAGAAGAAGGCTAATAATAACAAAGGGAAAGCTGTGATAAAGAATGGACGAGGAGCAGCACCCCGGTCCAACAACAACAATACAGGAAATAGTAACTTCATATGGAAGCAAAAGAACACTAACCAAGTGTCACTTCCTAAGAAGAACTGGGATGATAAATGCCATAGATGCGGCATGACTGGCCATTGGTCCAGAATCTACCGCACTCCTCGCCACCTCCAGGAACTATATCAGGCGAGCCAGAAGTCTCTGCCTGAAACAAAATTTGGCGGCTGTTCAGCCACCAATGATGTTCACTGCAAAAGACTTCGAGAACGACGACCTGCTCGATTAAGCTTCATCTTTTATCTATGCATTTAAAATTCAATGTTGCTTCATCTTTAATTTGCTTAAGTACGAACTTTTATTTTGAATGTCTTTTTCATTGACTTAAATAAAATTTCGTTTTACTTATAAATGAAGTATGGAATATTGTGGACAGTGCCTCGTTGCACTGGTGTAGCATTGATATTGCTCCCACATACAACGAGCCTATAAGATGCAAATTCTCCTCTTAAACATATAGGAAATCTCCAATTTTCAAGGATATTTCTTTTAAAGAAAATAACTTGAAAATTGTGGATAATATATATTGAATATCAATATGTAACTCGTCAAGAGAATGGCCAGAAGACCATCTACTTACGATTTCATTGGACCCCCGTCGGGCCCCTATAATTACAGATATTCATCCTATAGAAAGCCAACTCGACTGAGCACCAGAAGTGCCTTTCTTTGCCATAGTTTTTAACTCTGGCAAAATGGACTTGGTCATCCTGGATCAGCGATGATGGACGCATCATCAAATGAATCCATTGGAGAACCTGAAGATTCTTCAAAAAGTTGAGTTTCCTTGTTCCCCTTTGTCATTAGGGAAAACTAATAGAGAGACCTTCCCTCCTGAAAGTGGGTTTAGAGTCTCTTGGCTTCATTGAGAGAATACATGGTGACCTTTTGCGGGCATATTCACCCCGCAAATGGCCCATTTTCGGTACTTCATTACTGTACTGATATATGCATCTACTAGATGGTCTTATGTGTGCCTTTATATTCACTCGCAACCTAGCTTTTTTAAAAGCTTATAATGTGGGTGAATTTACTACACATATCATTCAAGACTTCTGCCAAGCAACCGACATTAAAATTGAACATCCTGCAGTATGTTCAAACTCATAACGGGTAAGTAGATTCTCTGGTAAAGAGACTCCAATGGATTTCACGTTCATTGTAAAATCGCAGTTGCCTGTTGATGTTTAGGGACCATCACACTGCATTCCGCATCGCTTATCACGATACGGTCCGCTTGTTGCCATATCTTATTGCTGATGCTGCTTGCTTATGGTTTACCACCAAGTCTTGATAAATGTGAATTTGATGAGCAAAATCTCATTGAAATAGGCACGCAGTCTAAAGAAGCCTGAAGCTTCTGAGACCATATCATGGGACATAAAAGTCCTCATCTCGTTATGATCCGCATACTTTTTCTGTGTGAAGTTGAGATCCAGAATATCCTTCACATTTAGACTAAAGTACATCAATTGACAGATAAATTTGCGGACAACCAGAAGATTGTTCGTTCACACGTCCCTGTTGCCAACACACCAGCTAGGATTGACATTCCCAAAGATGGATGCAATCCACCGGCAACAGAATTGGTTGTACCTCAATTGAAAAGAGGACGCCTGCCCGGTTCAAAATATAAAATTCATCAAAAGAGGGAGATTCCTGGATATATCACAATGATCCAACCACAGGATGCTGAGCTCAGACCAGCAACCTCTCCCCTCCTAATTTTTCCTGCAAAGGAAACAACAGGAGAAACATCATTATATTACGTACGTACTGGAGAGGTACTGGACAGATATAGCACAGTCGTCGACGACGGTTTTGCTTTCGCTATTGCCGTTCACGTCGCTGAATATGACGATGACGTCTACCCACTTTTCTATAGCGTAAATGCATAGAATGGCCAAAGTGGGACGAGGCAATAAGAGTAGAGCTGGACTCACTCTTGAAAAGCAAAGTCTTTGGACCAGTAGTCCGTACACCTGAATGTGTAAAAACCTGTGGAATATAATTCGGATTTCATAAAGAAATTGACATGAAGGAAATGTGATCATTTTCCTATTAAGCCTACACTTCTCTGAAAAAGCCAATACATGCAGCTCATGGACGTTGTAACTGCATATATATACGGCAATATAGATATAGAGATCTATATAAAACTTCCAGAAGGGTTTACTCTACCCCCAGAGATGAAAGAGAGACATAGAAACGTCTTCTCCATAAAGGATACAAAGATCATTAGTTGATCTTAAGCAATATTCTGCCTGTGTATCTTTTTCGAAAGATCGTTGACAGGATTTGTGATATTCGCCGTGTATGTGGTCGACTTCAAGCTAATAGGATCTCCTGCAGAGACCATTGAGATATCAGATAGCTTTAAGCATACATTGGAAATGAAAAACCTAGGTATAACAAGGTATTATCTCGGCTTATATATTTAACACCTTCGTAGTGGAACCCTTTAATATCCTTCATACACCTGGAGTTTATGAAGAATGATGTCCATTTGCAACCTATTAAAAATGGATGCTTATTTATGACACCTTCCAGTAGCTAGAAGAGGGGGAGGACATCCTAGGTCTCGAAGAGCCTAGCTCTAGTGTACTTGTTACACTTCTTTATCTGGCCAACTGCACGTATCTTTGATAGAACGTCTCCAGTAAAGTTGTTAACCAGATACAGTGTTGTCCTAGAGAGCAACACTATGTAATGCACTGTGAAGCTACTGCACATGTACTAGAGGGGGGGGGGTGAATAGTACTTTAAAATAATTAAGAGAGTTATTCCTAACTATTGTGCAATAAACAAACGACAATGCGGAATAAACAACAAACAACAAGAAATAGCAAACGCAAACAAATCATGTAACGGGTTCGGATCCACCCAAGTCTACCCGACTTGTTACCGGTGATCCTACGTCCCAACCACCCGGATCCCCTCCGGATACTTGAGTTAGAAACCACTAACCCAAGATTTTGCACTATGAAATTCTTGTGAAAAAACCTTCACAAGACCAAATCATACACAATGAACATGTGACTCCCACAACCCAAAATCCTATGCCTTGAGTAAATCCTATGCCTTGAGTAAATCTTACCAAATTAGGGCAAAGATGGATTTTGGGGAAGAAGATGTCACCAAACCCTAGCTCCAAGAAGTTGACCAGCAATGGAAGCCTAGGGTGGAGTTGATGACCTTGATTCAAGCTCCTTGGCTTGGAAGGCTTGCAATCAATGAATCTCTATTTGGAAATAAGAGTGAGTGAGAGATTCAAGTGAGGAGAGAAAGCTTTAGAATGGAGTTTATTTGCTTCTCTTTGATTCTCAAATATCTCTAATAATCAGCCTTTGATATCCTTGAAGAACCCCTCCAAGTATATATAGGATAGAGGAAAGAGAGAGAAGAAATCGAGTCAATAAAGGCTCCAACGGCTCTATTCTGAAGCAGACTAGTCGGTCTAAGAAGGATCACTGACCGACTAGTTCATCAACTAGTCGGTCGGTGATTCAACATGAACTGACTAACAGCTCGACAGCCAAAAGAGTGATTTCCAGGCAATATGAACTAGTCGGTCTAAGAAGACTTACAAACCGACTAGTTTGCCAACTAGTCGGTCGGTGAGTGTTCTTTGACCGACTAAGAGATGAAATCAAGTAGCTGAATACAAGTTACACTAGTCGGTCTATGAACAAATTCCAACCGACTAGTTTCACAACTAGTCGGTCGATAAATGTTCTTGGACCGACTAACTGTAAACAGTAACTCAGGCTGTACAAAGGCAATGATAACTAGTCGGTCTGAGAAGGATTCCTAACCGACTAGATCGTCATCTAGTCGGTCGGTGAACCTTCTGTGACCGACTAATTGATCAACATAGCTAGGCTGAAATGAACAAGGGCATCTAGTCGGTTCAAGAAGAGTTGCCGACCGACTAGATCATCATCTAGTCGGTTGGTACTCCTACTTGAACCAACTAAGATGCACTAGAAGCTGAGGGAAGAAGCGCTAAGCTTCGGGAAAGTTTCTAAAGGCTTCTATGATAATCCTAGCTCTAAGATATGAGCGAAATGAAGATTATAAAGTAAGTCATACTCAAGGCTTAACATTCTAAGCTATGAAGCTAGAAGACAATAAATAATACATGATGAACCGTCTTCAAAGCTTCATTCTTCATTCTTCTTGACTTCAATATATCTCCTTGAGCTTCAATGAAGCTTCAGGCATACGATCACGCATATTGAGAAGTCTTGAGACGTCGCTTTTGATGTACGTATTCTTTTGGCGACAATCTCCATAACTGCGCTCACAAACAGTTAGTACACAATATTTATGTTTGCTCATCATCCAAAACCAAATCCGGGGAATCAATACTCAACACACTAGACCAAGGATAAGCTGCTTCTGCGCAACTTCCAAGGGTCAAGGAATATATATCGCATATGCAGGTTTAAAGATCATCGCGATGACTAAAACACAATAGGTCGGCCACCTCCTAAATATCTACACATCATCCTCCAATGACTACATCTTCTGAGAAGCTCATCATCCAAGAAGCAAGAATTGAAAACGCTCAGCCAGGTCCAGCAGTACCTCGCAGACACACTGAAGACTGATTCAATGAATACTTTAGTGGCGTCATCTACCAAACTTCGAAGAGCATTCCACTCCAGAACGCCACTGTTTTAATATAGCCGCTAGATGAGTGAAACTTGTATAGATGAGTGATGATTGTATTTTTTTTCAGAACATGATGGATGTATAGATGAATAGGAGATGATTGTATAGATACATAGGAGATCTGCAAGCCTGAAGCTTGTACAGATCAGGGGGAGTCCCTCAATAGTTGTACTCTTTTCCCTTAAGCTACTGGTTTTTCCCACTGGGTTTTCCACATCTAAGGTTTTAACGAGGCAACCACAGTTGCTCTGGATCTGGAAGTATCCACCACATTAGCATACTGAATCCTGAAGTATTCATATGCATAACCCAAGGTAATGGAGAGATGAGGGGGAGTGTTGTGAGTTGAGGGAGGCCTTTGGCCTCCCCCTTAACATCTCACCATAACTCCCCACTAACTTAGTGGGGAGTCCCTTGGAATCCTATTCTCTAATTGAATATATAGAGAGCCATGGCACTACTCCTAATTTTTGAGATTCTTTCCACTTCTTCTCTAAATTCCTTCAACATTTTGTTCTTTGTTAAACAAGGTGGCATTTTTATTAAACCTAACAACTAGCTTAACCCTAAAGATGTCATCTTTTAGCAAAATGAGAACTTGTTACTAAAGATAGCATTTTATTGAACCTACAGCCTTAAAATGACAACTTTCATTCATAACTACCATCTCTTCCAATACTATCATTGAAAACATAAACTTTGCTAGGAATTCATGTGGAAAAAAACATGAACTTGATCACAATCCCATCATTATCTCAAGAAACAACCAAGCATGCATTATACACCCTAATTCTACAGCACTCTTCCCAATTGTTTTCAAAAAGAAACTTAAGCATACATGCATTTTTTGATCAACTACAATCTAGAGGAAGAATTGAAGTGCTCCTACCTTCCTAGAGCTTCAAGGGAGGTCTATAGCTTGAAAGGGGAGTCTCCTCCTTCTCCTCCTCCTTCTATTTTTCTTCTTCTTCTCTCCTTTCTCTTCTCTCTCTTCTTTTTTTGGGCTCTTGAAGTTTCGGCCAGCAACACAATGGGGAGAAAAAACAAAAGAGGAAATTAAAATGAAAAGAAATAGATGAGAGGAGTGTAGAATTATGTAGAAGGGTGAGGATTTAATCTAATTGAGAATTAGCTCCTAAAATTCTCATCATTTACAAGTTTGCCATGGCTCACACTCATTTCACATTTGCCCTCAAATTTTGTGCTTTACTTACAAGTTTGCCATTTTAATAAAAGCCCTCTCTACTGGTGTTTGTAATTACAAGTTTGCCATGACACTAAGCCTCTTTCATTATTATGATTAGTGTTATTATTATTATTATTATGGATATAAATGAAAATTTGGGGGATATGAATGCAAATCTCTCCATTCTAGTGAATTAGCATGCACATATACAAGAGACTAGGCCAATTTAATGGCTTCTTAGTATTTACTCACGAGGGTTGTTACATGAGGTTTACCTCGTTAAAAACTTTAGTTATAGAAAACCCTATGGGAGAAACCATAGTTAAGGAAAAAGAGTACAAACGCTCTCTAACTCCCCCTGATTTGTACAAGCGACTCTGCTCATGAACACTTAGGGATTCTGAGCGTCACAAAGGGGTGGATACTTTAGGATCCAGAGTTGATGTGATTTGTCTCGTTAAAACCTTTGGCTATGGAAAACCCTATGGGAAAAACCATAGCTAAGGAAAAAGAGTACAAATTCCCTCAACTCCACCCGATCTGTAAAATCCCTTAGTCTTTCGGATCTTTTAGGCTTATCTCATCACTCCAATTTACCACATTCCGAAGATATACACAGATTACAAATATTATCACTATTAAGCAGCTGCTGAATCCAGAAACTCTGGAGGGGTGTGCTAAGTTTCGTCGCCTCTGATGTGGTTTTCAGACTATGTGGTCAGCTCCACAATACCAGCCTCTATCCCAGTCATCACTGGGATGTAATGTACCACCAGACGCCCTCAAATACACCATTGGTGTGTTTCTAGAATGGTGAGGATCACAGAATGATAGGATGATGTTGCCTCATAATTTGCTTTGCAGATCTGCAGTAGATGGCCATCCCACTGTGGGTACCCAGTCTGTGGTTTCTCAGTATAAGGATCGGACTTGTAAGCTGCATTTGCATAAACATGGAGGATGATACTATATAATGTAAGCCCAAATCTTTCGACCCTTGGAGGAAGCGCAGAAGGCTTAACTCCGGTCTAATGGCCCTTTTAAGGTGCCTAATTATCTCTGGCTAATGAATTTACTACAACTGCTATATCGGGACGCATGCAGTTAGCCAGGAGTGCCTAATTGCACTTAGATAAGGGACTATAGAACCAATTATATCCACACCCTCTTCTAGCAATCGGGAGTGGTTTTTTTGTACATCCATAGAGTGTACTACCATAGGTGTACTATGGATGACAATGGTCCTTTTAATTTCTTCAACGCACTTCTGGGCGTATGTAACAGGATTCTATTAAGATAATAAATCTGTGAGCCGTGACTTAATATATTTTTGACTAGGTCTTTCATTTCATGTTTAATAGTTAGGCTTGAACAGATATTTCAGTTTTCTCTTCAGGAGATCCGATGAGAATTAAGTTGTTTACAACTATGATCTCAAATCCCGTTCTTTGCTTAGATGCAAAGACAACCCTAAGTAGGAATCATTGATTTGTCAAGTAATTCTCTTGGCTGTACATTATTTGTTATTCTTATTGTTTTTCTTCAATAGAATAGACGTCCCGAAGTCTATTCAGGCATTTAAGGAAATGTGGAATTTATCTTTACTAAGATATCCACAAAGGTATGCCGTCACAACATCCAATAACCGCATATCCAAAATTTCTTTTGCCAAATTGTAAGGTATTCACATCTGATAATTTAGGGAGACTGATGCATCATTTATGAGTCATGCTCATTTTAATTTGTTCGATCCCTAATTTCAGCGAAATTTTCCTTGGGCTATAAGTTGTACCTTATAGCATACGATTTTGTATTTTTTCTTATGTATGCAATACTTATTTTACCCACAGGTTTCACACCTTTTGGTGTTTGGACTTCAGGTCCAAACATTTCATGTTAATTAAGCAACAGAGTACGGAACGATATTTTATAAACATCATCGCTTTTGTGATGTATATGGCAATATGATACGTGAATACATTGTCGACAATTATGTTCTTTCTGTCTAACACCTCCCCAGTACGTACAACATTTACTTTCAATTTCTTTTTCCCGGCAGTTCATCTGTAGTGGATTCCAGGAAGAGTGAGGATGTGGACATGAGCTCATTGTCCTGTGGAACTATTGTTTCAAGGTCTCCAGGTATTATTCTTTTTCTTAGATTTATGTCCTTGAAGCCTAGTGGTCTGCTTCTTTTCTGTTGAGGAACAGCCACTTCTGTTGCCGGTGGATTGCATCCATTCTCGGGGATGTCAATCCTAACTGGAGTATTTGTAGCAGGGATGTGTGATCTGACAATCTTTTAGTTGTCAGTAAATGATTCCGGTAATTGGTGAACATTGTTCTGTATGTGGAGGATCTTCAGGATCTCATCTTCACATTATATTGTTACTGGATCATAGTGGGTCAAACTTTTTGTATCCTACGTTATAATTTGCTTTGTGCCAGATTTTTCAGTATCTGGGCCTATTTTGGGAAAACTCGTCTCATCACAGTCTTCAATATGTGCCTTAAATACGTCTCCCGTTTGGGGTTCTAGGTATCTTATAATTAAGGGTGAGTCAAACCTTACATAGATATCTAGGCGACGTTGATGACCCATTTTTGTCCTCTGTGGCGATGCAATGGAGATTTAAACTGTGCAACCGAAGATTCTTAAGTGAGAAATGTTCGGTGGCATTCCATATGCATGTTGCATTGGAGACTCTGACCTTCAGATGGTCTTATTTACATTTACGATGCACCATGCAGAATTTGCATGTCCACATGCATCCATCAGCAATCAGGATTTCATTAACAATGGACGTGCAATCCATTGGAGTATATTTATCAGTGACTCTGCCGACCCATTTTGGATATGAACACGCGGCACTGTATGTTCACTTTCTATTCCCGTTGCTTGGCAGTACTCTTGAAATGACCAGGAGGTAAATTCCCCAACATTAACCATACTTATTATCTTTATTTGATTGTTTAGAAAATGTGCCCGCAACATTATTATATGTGCCAATAGCTTTGGAAAAGCTAAGTTGCGGGTCGATAGTAGACACACATACGAATATTTTAAGGAAGCATTTATCAGTACCATAGAGTACCGAATTGCCCACTAGGGGGATGGATTTGTCTACATCAATCTCCTTATTTTCTTTCGAGGAAGCGTGGAGATTCTTTTGCCAGATTTTAGAGATGGCCTTGTAATTTGTTTTCCCTTATAGCAAGGGATGCAAGGGAATTCTCCCTTCTGAAGAATCTTCTGGTTCTTCAATTCATACCCATAGGATAAGATGTAGTGCATCATCACTGATCCAGGGTGGCCATGTCTATCATGCCAAAGTAAAAAATTTGGCTGATGTCGGGCCCTTCAGGTGCTCCGTTAAATCCTCTTCCTCTCTCTGAATCTTTGTATGGTAGAAGCCTATTGAAAAGCGCTTAAAACATTCAAGTATGGATTTTACTCCTTTTTCTTGAGACGTTACATACAATAATTTGTTTTTCATTTACATTTGATGTTTCCAAATGGAATCCGTTGAAACGAGTGTCCTTGAAACTTAGTAAGTCGGTTGGAATTCGGAAAGATTAGTGCATTCTTTATTTTTTGTCATTTGGGAGCAACAGTATTGCGTTTCCAGACCCTTCAATATGGCCCTGATTTTGGGCTTTGATTTGAAGGGTTGTATGTGTTTATTTATTGTCTACTAATCAACTATGAGAGCAATTCATCTATTGAAAGATGAATTATATATGCACATTTTCAGAGAAACATTTTCATTCAAAATCAAATTACATAATTCCAAAAGCTCTCATAACATGAAATGTTCTTAAAACAAGTAGCTAAGATAAAAATAGAAGGCTAATCAAGCAGGTCTTCATTTTCGAAGTCGTCAGCTGTAAACTTGACTGGAGCATCAGAGATCACGAGGTTTGTTTCAGCTTTATTTTTCTTGTTTTCTTTATACAAATTCTGGAGATGCTACAGAGTTCGGCACACTCTGGACAATGGCATTTCATGCCACAGCTATGTCACTGGTCTTCCCAATCCCTCTTGGGTGGGGTGCATCATTTCTGTTTTTGGCATTTCTTCGCCAAGTGAACTTTCACCTCCATTCATTTCTTTGTTGCTAGACTTGCTCCTTGGCCCTATTGTTATGTCCCCCTTTCTGTGGTCTTTCTTTTCTTTTGTTGTCTCTCTTCTTTCGAGAAGAAGAGGCATTATGAGCTTCTGTGAGGGGGGCAGTGCCAGGGGGCGCATGTTGTGAGTGGCGAGGAGATGCTCTCTGCTTTGTCCAGCCATAAGTAAACATGACAGCAGCTCAGAATACTTGGTGAACTTTCGTTCACAGTATTGCTGCAGTAGTATCACATCTTTCTCGTGGAAAGACGTGTTGGATCCCGTATCGCGAGGATGGAGGATCGAAAGAGAACTTATGTTAGCGTATGCTGCGTTGTAGTCTCTGAACTTTGCCCTTGGATTCGCCACAACGGTCAGTACTTCGTCACAGAGGATCGAAGCAGAGTTTCCACCGTCTAAATCTCTATTTAGAAGAAGAACAAAATGGAAGGGAGAAGAGGAAAAGTTTTGCCTTATGCAAACTTATGGCATGAAGGATTAGCCTTAAAAAGCCTTACCCTTGGGTCCTATTTATAGGCTTTAGGGGTAGTTATTGTAGGAAATAACCATATATAAGCGTATTAGCCTATATTAGCAAATTTCCTTATCCTCTTCCTTATGCACTTATCAAGTGCCTTTATGCACTTATAAAGTGACTTTTTCGACTTATCGAGTGGTTCTTTTCACACATGAAAAGGTTCCATTCGCACATGCTTTCATGTACGCGACATCCGAGGTCTGTATACCCTCATACATCCCCTCATGGGTGTATACATGTCGTCCATATCCAACATCTCCCACTCACACTTGAGGGGATTTGTAAGGAAACATATTTTCCTTCAGTTCTTCAATCTATCATACCGAGAAATAGACCGTGTGACCGTCATGTGCATAGAGTCCGATGTTGTGCACTTGTTAGAGATACACAACACTCTTTGGGGTGCAAAGTTGAGTAGATCAACGCATGTTTTACCCTAGATAATTTATTCACATTTCCTATACTTTATATTCAACAATTGAATCCCATCTGGATTACAATTGGCTGGCCAGCTTTGAATCTCTAAAGTTCAAATGTGAATATGAAATTAATCTTCCTCTTCTTGCGATCCTTTCGATCTTGACTTGACTTGACTCGTGTTTCTAACATGTCCTGCCGGACCGAATTGACCATAGTCCATAAGCAACATGCTAAGATAGCGATCACCCTGTCAAATCTAAAGGAATCAATTAGAGTCCATAAGTGTAAGAAGTTAAGACCCATGTGGTCTTTGGGTCTCACATAATAGTAAACACAATTACTATTCTAACCCAATGGTCAAATGCATACGTAGTATGAATACGTATTACAACATCACTCCTTTCCCAGGAAGCGTATGTCTTAATGATGTTGTAAGGATGATGATCAGACACCACAATGTCTGAATTTAAGTCCCTTTTACTACTCAGTAATCTCCTAGACCCACATCCCGCATAAGACAGATAAGATTAAAAAATCTTCTTTGATCTTTTGTAAGCATCCATATGATGCAGATCTTTCATACGACCATTTTGTTTAATTCATGACTCTAAATCATCCGTCTGACGATTTTGACTTTAAACAGGTCTCATCTTTATTTTATCCCTCTGATAGAATAAAGGCGGTTGCTCATGTGAGAGAGCCAACCTTAATCTGTCCGACATACAAAAAAACAGCTGAGATTAAAAAGAAATGTACACAAACATTTTTCAAGAAACTCATATGCAATGTCAAAAAGAACTTATTCTTTTATTAAATTTGATCTTTCATAGACATGGGAATATACATTGATACAACTTAGCTCTTACGCAATCCTTGAGAAGATAAGTGTTTGTAAAACACATCTCTGGGGATCGCCTTCGTAAGCGGATCCGCTATCATCTCATGCGTAAATATGTATCTAATGTCTACCTTCTTGTTCTTATCATAGTCTATTGCAAATTTGTAGCGGATATCAATGTGTTTGGTCTTACAATGGAACTTTGGATCTTTGACATATGTTATAGATGCTTGACTGTCACTGTATATTGGTACATCATCTGAGTCACTTGCATCAATTAGCTTGTCTAAGAACTTCCTAAGCCAAACAGCTTCTTGGACTGCCATGCTAAATGCTACAAACTCGGCTTCCATAGTTGAAAGTGCGATGCAGGATTGTTTCTTGCTACTCCAGGATATTGCACCAGATCCGAGTAGAAAAACATGTTCTGAGGTTGATCGTCGCTCATCGAGATCACCCGTCCAATCAGCATCAGTGTAGCCTTCGAGCCTCAAGGCATTTCCTTGATAGCATAAAGCATAGTCCGCAGTCCCTTTAAGATATCGCATTATCCTCTTAACCGCTTTCCAGTGTGCTATCCTCTTAACCGCTTTCCAGTGTGCTTGCCCTGGATTGGATTGGTAACGACTTACCATTCCAACGGCAAAACAGATGTCCGGTCTTGTACACATCATAGCGTACATAAGACTACCAACTGCACTGGAATATGGAACTTTTTCCATAATTTCCTTTTCCTTTTGGTTCTTAGGACACATCTTCAGACATAAATTATCGCATTTGCTTATTGGAGTATCAATGGACTTACAGTCCTGCATATTAAAATGTTCTAGAACCTTCTTTATATAAGTCTCTTGTGAAAGAGAAAGAAGTTTCTTCGAACGATTCCTTGAAATCTTAACTCCAAGGATATATGTGGCTTCTTCCATGTCTTTCATCTCAAATACTGATGAAAGCCAAACCTTGATATCCATCGCAAAGCCCTTGTTATTTCCGACTATTAAAATGTCATCTACATATAGAGACATAATAACATACTTGCTTTTGATCCTCTTGATATATACACAGTTATCTTCATCAAGCATGGTAAAACCATTTGATAAGACAACTTCTTGAAATCGTATATACCATTGCCTCGAGGATTGTTTAAGACCATATATGGACTTACGAAGTTTACAAACCTTATGTTCGTTTCCTTCTTTTACAAACCCTGTTGGTTGTTCCATATAGATCTCCGCGTCCAATTCTCCATTGAGAAAGGCAGTCTTTACATCCATTTGATGTAATTCGAGGTCTAAGCAAGCTACAAAAGCCAGAATCAAGCGAATCGAAGTAAAACGAACAACAGGTGAGAAGGTCTCTTCGTAGTCTATCCCTTCCTGTTGCGTAAAACCTTTCGCGACAAGGCGAGCTTTATATCTGTCTATAGAGCCATCGGCCTTATGCTTGATCTTGAGAACCCATTTGTTCCCAATAGCTCTACGTCCTCTGGGTAAGTCAACCAAGTCCCAGACTTGGTTAACTTTCATGGATTCTAATTCCTCCTTCATCGCTTCTATCCATTTGTCTTTTGCAGGGCATGATACGGCATGTTTGAAAGTAGCAAGCTCGTCATCTTCTTGTAGTAAAGTCATAAAGGTTTACAGGAATTCATCCTCAAATCTTAGAGGAGCTAACCTTGTACGACTACTACGTCGTATTTGAGATTCTTCAAGTCCTTGTTGACTCGAATTTAGATCAATTCTAATATCACTCCCACTTGGAATGTCGTTAGAAATGCTCCCACTTGGATCATTATTCCCGTATGGAATAGGATTCGCATCATTCGTATCATCCATTGGTGAAGGTTGAAATGTATTTTCGTTTTCACCCAGAATTCTCCCACTCAAATGAGGTAATCCTTCTTGATCATAAATCTCAAATAGAGATAAGTCCTGACTTATCTCACCCTGTCTTGGAAACTCGTTTTCCAAGAAAGTGACATCCCTCGACTCAAATTCAATTAGTCCTCCATTGTCTTCCTGACCAATGAAAATATAACCTTTGGAGTTTTCTGCGTATCGTATAAAGATACATTTCCTCCCCCTTGGCCCAAGTTTGCCATACTTATGGGAGGAAATATGTGCGTAGGATGCACACCCCCAAGGTTTTAATATGCTTAAGTCAGGAGACCTTTGGTTCCACAACTCATAAGGAGTGGAGCTAACTGATTTCGAGGGTACGCGGTTTAAAATGAAAGTGACCGTCAATAATGCATCACCCCAAAAGGTGATTGGCAAGTTGGCTTGCGCCATCATTGAACGGACCATTTCCATTAAAGTCCTATTCCTCCTTTCTGCAACACCATTTTGTTGCGGAGTATAAGGCATAGTTACCTGATGAACTATGCCTCTTTCATCACAAAGTTCCTTAAAACTTGTTGATTGGTATTCACCGCCTCTATCGGTTCGCAAGACCTTAATCTTGCGATCTAATTGATTTTCCACCAAACTCATATAGTTTTTAAAGCATGTTAATGCTTCACTTTTGTGGGATATCAAATACATATGACCGAATCGGGTGAAGTCATCAATAAAAGTAATGAAATAGTACTTCCCGCGTCTTGTCTTGACATTCATCGGACCACATATGTCCGAATGGATGAGCTGTAATGGAACCTCGGCGCTTGTGCCGATTCCAAATGGCTTGCGATAAGATTTCCCTACAAGGCAATGTTCACAAGTCGACATTTCGACCTTTGAAACATTAGATAGAAGGCCACGTTTGGTAAGTCTATCCATTCGTGTTGGTCCAATGTGATCAAGCCTTGCATGCCAACAAATTATATCTGACTCATAATTTGATGAATTTGCAACAAGGAAATTTTCATTATAAAATGAGGAATCATACATTTTATTTAATACAACAAATCCTTTGAAAACATACCCAGAACCAATTAAAGAATTATTACAAGACAAGTCCACTTTACAATTATGAAAAAACCAACTATAACCAAGACCCATTAAAATGACCACAGATATAATATTCCTTCGAATATCCGGAGCGAAGAGAACATCATGAAGTAGGATAGTGCGGCCGTTGTCCAAGACGAGCTTGCACGTCCCAACGCCTTTCACTTCAACACGCGTGTTGTTTCCTACATAGATCCACTTCGTTCCTTGGGATATCCGGTGATACTCCACGAAGGACTGTCTGTCCATTGCTATGTGGTCGGTGGCACCTGAATCAATTATCCAAAAAGGATTAGATTCTACAAGAAATATTGAACTAGAAACACATATGTAACTAGTATTATTACAAGTTACCTCGTCACCTCCACTCGTACATGAACGAGCATAGTGGCCTAACTAGTTGCACTTGAAACACTTGATCCTCTTCAAGTCTTTCTTCTTGTGCCATTTCTTGTTGCCACCCTTCTGTTTGGGTTTCTTGGTAGACTCTGGTTGCTTATTACGTTCATTAGTAAAATTCGAACGATTTTTCCGTTTCTTTCCCCCGTGTGAGGAACTAGCAACCATGTGCACTTCTGTACTTGGCTTGGCGGCCGCAAGCCGCTCTTCCTCTAACTCGAGGTGCTTAGAAACATCGCTGAAGTTCTTGATGCTCTCATTATGAGTGAGATGCATCTTCATTTGGTCCCACCCATTTGGTAGGGAATGTATGACTGCTTGGATTTGTTGCTCATCAGTGAGCACATGACCTGCATCCTTTAACTCTGAGATTAGATTCGCCATATGTCGCAGATGCTTCCCCATGGAATGATCTGGACGTTTCTTGTACGAATCGAATCTTATAGTAAAAGAACGAAGTTTGGACACCAAGGTGCCACCAAACTTCTCCTCTAGCTTGGACCATATGTCCATAGCTAAGTCATATTCTCGAATGATCCGCATTATGTCGTCTGCCATACTTGACAGTAACGTAATGCGAGCAATCTTGTTCTTCCGAGACCAAGCATCAAAAGTTTCCTTGTCTCTTCTGTGTTGGGCCGTAGTGCCCAACTCTGGTTCAATCATTATGTTCTTCAGAGTTTCGAGCACGTCTTGCTCCTCTAGAACATATTGTATCTTCATGGACCATAGCTTGTAAGTATCGCCGTTGAGTTTTTTACCTTTGTTTAACTCAGTGACGATGTTCTTAGCGACGGAAGACATTTTAGCTTTAAAATGCTGCAAAAGACATAAGAACAAATTCGATCAAAAACATTGCAAAGAATTTTCATTTGATAAGTTACTTTCGAAAAATATTGAAGGTATTGCTCTAGAATCGGAAAGAACATTGCGATGCCAATCACCATCTAGGACAACTTTTCAATATTTCCCCGTCACATATCAAACAATGGTACTCTTATAGTACTTGCAGCGAAAAAGCGTTTTTGAAAACGTATTTTGAAAAACGTATTTTGCAAACGTATTTTGCAGTGGGAGGCAATGGCCTGCCCCGGCCATTGCCGTGGTCGAGCCGTGGCCGTGCCAAGGCCGGATTCTTCTCCCTTCTGAAGAGAGAGTTGCCATCGTAACTTGGCCAAGGCCGAACACCCCTTGAGGGGAGTTTTCTGCAAGCCACCGCCGCCGACTCCCGTATGGATCCAGGCGCTCCCCTCCTACAGGGGAATTTTGCCGCAGACAACTACCGCCGGCTCCGTAGAGACCGGCCATGCAAGCCACCGCCCATGCAAGTCCCCCCCCATTTACTGGGCTCACCGGGGCTCGGCCCTGGCTGAGGCCAAGGGCTGGCCCTGGCCTGGCCATGGCCCCGGCCAGGGCCGGCCAGGCCCTGGCCTGGGGCCAGGGCGCCGGCCCTGCCCTGGCCTGGCCCTGGCCAGGGTTGGCCCTGGCCGTGGCAAGGGCCCCTTGGCCCTTGCCGGCCGGCCTTGGCCTCTTGGACATGGCCGGCCTCCCCCCTTGGGTGGTCCGGTTGCACACCCCCTCCGAAGGGGTGGTGGCTTTGGTGGTCATTAGCCGTAGCCAACCCCCTCCGCATGGAGGGGGTGCATAGTCTCCATGGCCCATATGGCCATAGCGTTCATGCACCAAAGAGGTCATCTTCTCCGATGAGAAGTTTTGTAACCGCCATCTCCATCTTCTCCGATGAGACACACGTTCATCGAGAAAGTAGTTATGCTTCAATGGCCGTGTGCCAAAAAAAATAACATACCTTCACGACCGCAAACTTCACACTCCACATGAAGAGATTTCACATTCTCTATTGAATGGAGACTCAGCATCCATGAAGAGTGCGAGTTTGGCGAGATGAACGGTCAGTTCTTCCCGTCACGGAGAGTTCCTGCCATATCAGTAATGACAGAAGACCCTAACGTGAAAAGAACAACTGCTGCGATTCTCTCTGTCACGATGCGCTCCTACCATATCCATAATGGTAGGAAACTCATTCGTGAAAATGACAATGCCTCGTTCATCGGTAAGACCGGAGCGAACCTGTATGGCTTTGATACCAATGTTGGATCCCGTATCGCGAGGATGGAGGATCGAAAGAGAACTTACGTTAGCGTACGCTGTGCTGTAGTCTCTGAACTTTGCCCTTGGATTCTCCACAACGGTCAGTACTTCGTCACAGAGGATCGAAGTAGAGTTTCCACAGTCTAAATCTCTATTTAGAAGAAGAACAAAATGGAAGGGAGAAGAGGAAAAGTTTTGCCTTATGCAAACTTATGGCATGAAGGATTAGCCTTAAAAGCCTTACCCTTGGGTCCTATTTATAGGCTTTAGGGGTAGTTATTGTAGGAAATAACCATATATAAGCGTATTAGCCTATATTAGCACATTTCCTTATCCTCTTCCTTATGCACTTATCAAGTGCCTTTATGCACTTATAAAGTGACTTTTTCCACTTATCGAGTGGTCCTTTTCACACATGAAAAGGTTCCCTTCGCACATGCTTTCATGTACGCGACATCCGAGGTCCGTATACCCTCATATATCCCCTCATGGGTGTATACATGTCGTCCATATCCAACAAGACGTGTACGTCTTTTCCAGCGATCTTCTGAGACTTTTTCACCAAACAACTTCAGGCGTGAGATGATGCTAAAAAGAGCTGCCAGCTATAGACTTAAAGTCCTGCAGTCTCAGGTTCTCCCACTCGTGTTGCGTCCTTGGTAGTATAACATCTTTCTGATGTTTGTACCTATCCTAAAGGGCAGTCCACAGCTCAAATGGATCTTCGACCATAAGGTATTTAGCCTTTAGGGTCTTGTTCACTTGGCGGCGAATATAGATAATGGTTTGCGCCTTTTCTATATCACTTACATTTTCATATTAGTCACAACAGAAATGAGGGACGTAGCCCACAAATGAAACGTCACATTGAGCTGCTAGCTCAGATAGTTTCTTCTTGATGCATCCAACACTTCGAAATCGACACTTGCGATTTTAGCCATTTTATCTAGCAGAGCACAAATTTGCATGAATTAATAATTTAAACAATAAATATTTTCATGCGAAGGCAATTTTTATTTGAAGAGCTAATTGTGTGGATGGGCCAGTCCAACATAAATAAAAAGTCCAAAGTCCATTACAGTCCATATTACACAAATGAAAGCTTTAAAAAAGAAATTACAACTTTATAAACCCAGTGGGTCCCATATAAGATCTTCAGCTTCAAGTGTGGCCTCCGTCTCCATGGAAAGTGGTCTTCGGTCTTGGACATTTACATAAATTTCTCACTATAATTTCTCTCAAAAGTAAAAGAAAAGTGCAGGAAATAAAACGTGGGACTTAAACAGCCAATCCAAAACCGCATCAGACATTTTCATCACAGGCATCATATGCATTTATCTTTACAGAAAGGATAAACGATTTAATTACTTAATAATTATTGGACCACTGGGCAACGCCATACACCGTTAGGTTAGCTGACTAACGGCAGAGCGGTCGCAGGATCTTCTTAATTATTAAGTTTTAATATTTGCACAACCAAACATAGTTTATCCACAGAATAAGCAAAAAATGATGCGAAGCATGTAGTTATGACCCTAAAAAGGGTATTATATAATTCAAAGGTTGTGCTAGTTGGGTTTATTCAAAAAGATTGAAAAGGAGCCCAATATTTGACATGTTCTTCATTAAAGGAAGAAATTTTCCTTTTTTAAATCATCCCCAATTTATCCCCAAAAATCTCCAAAAGTCCTCTTTATGTCCTCTTATTGCACCATAATTTATCATGATTTTTCATAAATTTTTTAGGCCACCAAATGCCATTTTTAATTAATTTTTAGCACCAAGGAAGCCTTTTAAAGCTTATTTTAGCCCTCTCCCTTTTTTGAAACACAAAACTGGCCTGCGGGCCTGAAGCCCGCAGTGTGACTGCAGGCTTCAGGCCCGCAGTCTAAAATAATTTTTTTTTGTGAAAAATAAGCATGCGGGCCTGAGGCCTGCAATTTGCTTGCGGGCTTCAGGCGCGCAAGGCTAATATTTTTTTCTATGGGCTTCAGGCCCAGTAGAAAGGAACTAGGGTTGAGGGGCAATGGCTAGGGTTAGCAGCCACCGCCCCTCAATGTGCTGCCGTCGTGCGGCGGCAAGGGGCAGACGCCCCCATCGTCGGAGTTGGGGGGTTATCGGCGGTGACCCCTCTCGCTTCAGGCGGGGGGACACAAGACGCAGTAGTGGCTTAAGCGTCGCCCCCTTCGAAGGGGGAGTCATCAGTGGCCAGTCAACGTCCCCCTTCGGGGGGGAGGTCAACGACAACAAGGGCGTCGTCCCCCTTCAGGGGGAAGTTGATGACGGCCAGTCACCATCCCCCTTCGGGGGGAGGTCGACGACGGCCAGATCGTCGTCCCCCTTCGGGGGGAGGACAATGACGGCAAGAGTGCCGTCCCCCTTCGGGGGGGAAGTTGATGGCGGCCAGAGCGTCGTCCCCCAATCGGGGGGAGGTCAACGACGGCCAGATCGTCGTCCCCCTTCGGGGGGAGGACAACGACAGCAAGAGCACTGTCCCCCTTCGAGGGGGAAGTTGATGGCGGCCAGAGCGTCATCCCCTTACAGGGGTAGGGTACCGACGGCGGCCCCCCTCACTTCAGGCAAGGGGTGCGCGGGCGGGGACGGGCGGGGGGGGGGGGGGGGTGTTGAGTATTGATTCCCCGGATTTGGTTTTGGATGATGAGCAAACATAAATATCGTGTACTAACTATTTATGAGCGCAGTTATGGAGATCGTCGCCAAAAGAATACGTACATCAAAAGCGACGTCTCAAGACTTCTCAATACGCGTGATCGTGTGCCTGAAGCTTCGTTGAAGCTCAAGGAGCAATATTGAAGTCAAGAAGAATGAAGAATGAAGCTTTGAAGACGGTTCGTCTTGTATTATTTATTGTCTTCTAGCTTCATAGATTAGAATGTTAAGCCTTGAGTAGGACTTACTTTATAATCTTCATAACGCTCATATCTTAGAGCTAGGATTATCTTAGAAGCCATTAGAAACTTTCCCGAAGCAAATCACTTCTTCCCTCAGCTTCTAGTGCATCTCAGTTGGTTCAAGTAGAAGTACCAACCGACTAGATGACGATCTAGTCGGTCAGTAACTCTTCGTGAACCGACTAGATGCCCTTGCTCATTTCAGCTCAGCCATGTAGATCAATTAGTCGGTCAAAGAAGGTTCACCGACCGACTAGATGATGATCTAGTCGGTTAGGAATCCTTCTCAGACCGACTAGTTGAGCTTGCCTCTGTACATCCTAACTTACTGTTTACAGTTAGTCGGTCAAAGCACATCGACCAACCGACTAGTTAAGGAACTAGTCGGTTGGAAGTTGTTCTTAAACCGACTAGCTGTACTTGATTCCAGCCTATTGTTTTTCTCTCTTAGTCGATCAAAGAACACTCACCGACCGACTAGATGATGATCTAGTCGGTTGGCAAGTCTTCTTAGACCGACTAGTTCATATCGCCTGGACTTTCTCTTTTGGCTGTAGAGCTGTTAGTCGGTTCATGAAGAATCACCGACCGACTAGTTGCTAATCTAGTCGGTCAATGATCCTTCTTAGACCGACTAGTCTGCTTCAGAATAGAGCCGTTGGAGCCTTTAATGACTCGAATTTTCCTCCCTCTCTCCTCTATCCTATATATAGTTGGAGAGGCTCTTTCATGGGATTCAAGGCTGATCATTTGAGATATTTGAGAATCAAAGAGGAGCCAGTAAACTCAATTCCTAAGCTCTCTCTTCCTCACTAGAATCTCTCTCTCACTCTTATTTCAAAAGAGAGATTCATTGATTGTGAGCCTTCCAAGCCAAGGAGCTTGATCCAAGGTCACCAACTCCACCCTAGGCTTCCATTGCTGGTCAACTTCTTGGAGCTAGGGTTTGGTGACATCTTCTTCCCCAAAATCCATCCTTGCCCTAATTTGGTAAGATTTACTCAAGGCATAGGATTTTGTGGTAAGTGTTGTTGGATATTGGACTCCCCGGATTTGGTTTTGGATGATGAACAAACATAAATATAATATGAACTAACACTTTGTGAGCACAGTTATGGAGATCGTCGCCAAATTCACATGAATATCAATTACGACGTCTCAAGACTTCTCAAAGCACGTGATCGTATGCCTAAAGCTTCGATGAAGCTTATGGACCTATTTAGAAGTCATGAAGATTCGATTGAAGCTATTGAAGACGGTATCGTCAAGTTTAATTTATAGTCTTTAAGCTTCTTTCGTAGAATGTTAAGCCTTGAGTAGGTCTTACGTTTTAATTCTTCATAACGCTCATATCTTAGCTCTAGGATCTTAGTAGAAGTCCATACAATCCTTCCCGAAGCATCGCGCTTCGATTCGCGACTTCTTGTGCATGTTAGTTGGTTCAAGAAGAAGAACTGACCGACTAGATGGTGATCTAGTCGGTCAGCCAAGCTTCTTGGACCGACTAGTTTCAGTCAGTTAATTCTTAGCTCTTTACTGTTTACAGTTAGTCGGTCTAAGTTGACTCACCGACCGACTAGTTTGTGAACTAGTCGGTCAGTGATGCTTCTGTGACCGACTAGTTGAGCTTTCCCTGAACATGCACATTTGAACCTAAGCTACTGTTTATCATTAGTCGGTCTGTGTTCATTGATCGACCGACTAGTTGATGAACTAGTCGATCAACTTTCCTTCTTAGACCGACTAGTTTAGTTTACTGTACATGCCAAATTTTTCACCATACTTACTGTTTATTGTTAGTCGGTCTATGTTCATTTGGTGACCGACTAGTTGGTGAATTAATCGGTCAACATTTGTTCTTGGACCGACTAAGTCTAATTCTTCTCAGACTACAGTTTTATCTGTTAGTCGGTCCACGTTGAGTAACCGACCGACTAGTTGTGAAACTAGTCGGTCAGCTACTCTTCTTAGACCGACTAGTTCCTTAGTCTGTACTTTGATCTTTTCTCAGTTTACTCATTAGTCGGTTTACGTTAATTGACCGACCGACTAGTTGATGAACTAGTCGGTCGGTGGTTGTTCTTTGACCGACTAGTTGGGTTCAGAAAAGAGCCGTTGGAGCATTTAATGACTCGAATTTCTTTCTCTCTCTCCTCTATCCTATATATACTTGATGGGCTACATTCATTGCTGCCAAGGCTGATATTATTACAAGTTTAGAGATCAAGAGAATTCATTCCAAGCTCATTCAAAGCTCATTCATTCCATTCAATAATCTCTCCTCACTCTTACTTCCAAAGAGAGATTCATTGAGTGTGAAGCCTTCCAAGCCAAGTGCTTGATTCTAGGTCACCAACATCCCCAAAGCTCTCCTTCGCTGATCTACATCTTGGAGCTAGGGTTTGGTGCCACTTCTTCCTCAAAATCATCCTTGCCCTAATTCGTAAGCAATACTCAAGGCATAGGTATTTTGTTCGGTAAGAAGTTTTCTTATTTCATTTCATATTTGATTTGTAAGTTTCACTCTCGGTTGTGAGAGTGTGGTTGTGATCCCAGGTTGTGGGAGTCACAAATTACATTTTGTATGATTTGACTTGTGGAGGATTTTCACAAGTATTTCATAGTAGAAATCTTGAGTTGGGGTTTCTAACTCAAGTATCCGGAGGGGATCCGGGTGGTTGGGACGTAGGATCACCAGGAACAAGTCGGAGAGACTTGGGTGGATCCGAACCCAGTAACATCTCTTGTTAGCATTGTTAATTTTGTGTTGTCATTCAATTTAAGCTTCCGCAAATTGATTTGGTAGTTGTTTGCATTATAATTAGGAATTATACTCCTTGTTATTTTTAAAGTACTATTCACCCCCCCTCTAGTACTTGTGCAGTAGCTTGTAGGGCATTACATTTGGTATCAGAGCCAGATACTTAGCTATGTCTGCCAACGACAACAAGACCGTGCGTCCACCTTCCAACTATGATACCTTCAGGAACCGTGAAGGAGCGTCTTCGGTGATGGACGGACATTCCTCTACGAGGCCTCCATTCTTCAACGGTACCAACTACGGGTACTGGAAATGCCGGATGGAAACTTTCCTCTGGAGTGCATCTCTATGGAGGACCACAATGAAGGAATACATCGAGCCCGAAGAAGAAGACTTCGAGAAATGGACAACCGCGGAGGTCGCCGCGGAGGTAAGCAATGCCAAGGCAATGAACGCCTTGCAATGCGCGTTGGAGCCAGAGGACTTCAATAAGATATGCACATGTAAGAGTGCATATCAAATTTGGAACTCCCTCCTCATTCTACATGAAGGGACGAGTAGGGTAAGAGACTCTAAACTCATAGTTGTAAACAAAGATTACGAAATGTTTCATATGCAACAGGGCGAGAAGATGAAGGAGTATTACGCTCGCTTCGTCGACATCATAAACGAGTTAGAGGCTCTCGGTAAATCCTACACCCAAAAGGAGAAGTGTTCGAAGCTTATCGAAGGACTTCCTTCTTCTTGGGAAAAGCGTACCTTCGCCATCGAGGAAGGTAATGACATGAATAAGTACACCGTAGTTCAACTAATGGGTAATTTAATGTCATACGAGGTACGCAAGGATAGCAAGCTCAAATTGCAGGAAAAGATGAAGTCCTATCTAAAGCAAGACGAGCCAAAGAAGAAGGCTATTGCTTTCAAGGCCGCTCCATCCACATCCACATCAACCGATGATGAAGACTCGGAAAACGAGTTGGACTTGGAGTCCATGGCTCTCATGGCCAAGAAGTTCAACCGTTTCTTCCGAAAAGGTAACTATAAGATCAAAGCTAAATTTGGTTCTTCTAACGCCTCTTCCTCTCCTTTGTGTTTCAAGTGCAATAAGCCAGGACACATGAAAGCGGAGTGTCCTCTCAACAAGCAAAAGGAGAAGTGGAAGGCGCCAAAATTCGATAAGTCCAAGAAGTACAAAAAGGGGTACAAAAAGGGACTTGTCGGAGCAACATTCACCGACTCCGAGGATTCCTCAAGCGGAGAGTCGGACGATGAGCAAGTGGAGCAAGCACACATGTGCTTCATGGCAAGAGAGGAGCATGATCAAGGATCCTCCTCTTCCGATGATAGTGATGACGAAGGCAACGATGAGGTAACTATGGATGATCTTAGGAATGCTAACTCTCAATTATGGTCTAAATACACTAAATTAGTAAATAGATATACTAGAGTAAAAGATGACCTAGCTAGCATTCAAACCTCGCCTAAGACTATCATCACCAACAACGACACCGTTGTTGAAGAGTTAAGAAATGAGATTATTAATCTCAAATCTAAACTTGAACATGTTAGCATTGATGATCCGGAAGAACATAGGATAGCGGATTTAACTTCTCAAAACTCGACTTTGAGTATTGAGAACGAGAATCTTAAATCTCGTGTTTATGTGCTCACATCGCAAGTATCCAACTTGGATACTTCTATGTGTTCTCTCAAAGAGAAATATGAGAACACATTAGGCCGAATTAATAGATTCAATAAGGGTAAGGACCATTTGGATAAAATCCTAAGTGACTTACTTCCGGCCAATCACCACATTGGTTTGGGGTATACGATGGGATGTCCATCCAAATCGGCCACTACTTTTGTTAGGCCAACTTCCGGTGACTCTACGAGTGGTAGCAAACACTCTATTGGTAGTTCATCTACCAATGGTGCTTCCACCTCGTCCACACCCTCTTTTGGAAAGAAACCCACTTTGGGTGGACCTCCAAAGGAGGGGCATGCTTATATGTACACCAATACCATGCCACGTAGGAACACACGTCCTACTCCACCGGCTCACACATATGATGATTTTTATGCAACACATTCTCGGGCACGTGCACACCATGTGAGACACCCTCACGCACGTGTTCCCACACATGCATATGTTCACCCACAACATCATATGAATAATTCTCGTCGTGCACCATTCCATCATGTCCCTTATGCCTATCCACAACATGCATCACGTAGAAATCAACGTCGAATGCATGCACCCAATAGGATGAGGGCTCCCAAGATTTTCACAATTTGGAGCCCAAAGGACACAAGCATGGACGAAAAACAAATGTATATGAATGCTTATTTTTCGGATGTTGTGCATAGTAGAAATTATGTGGGGAAGTCTAAGTCCAATTGGACTTGGCTTCCAAAGGTCTAATCTTTTGGACCCAATGACCTTGTGTACCATGATATGAAATTCTCTATCTTTAGGTACTCAAGGAAAAGAAAAAGAAAGGGAGCAACAAATTTAAATTTAGCTCCAAGGGAAATTGGATACTCGATAGCGGGTGTTCAAAACACATGACGGGTGACGCTAGTTTGCTCTCCGGAGTGGTTCCCATAGCAAATGGAAACCACGTCGTATTTGGAGGCAACGAGAGCGGAACCATCATAGGTGTTGGTAAAGTGGGTAACCCATCTAAACCCTTAATTAGTGATGTTTATCTTGTTAATGGCTTAAATCATAATCTTATTTCAATAAGCCAACTTTGTGACAAAGGTTACAAAGTTAGCTTTGCGAAAGGATTGTGTCATATTTTAAGAAAAGATAATGATAAAGTATTATTTTCCGGCACTCGTCATAAAGATATTTATATTTTGGATCTTCCTAAGTCTTATGAACAATGTCTCATTGCCAACACAAGTGAACAACACTTATGGCATCGACGCTTTGGACATGTGAACTTTGGAACACTTTATAAGCTTTCAAAATTAATTTCCATTAAAGGTTTTCCGAAGCTTGTTTTTGAAAAGAAAAGTTTTTGTGCTTGTTGTCAACGTGGCAAGCTTCCTAAATCTTCATTTAAACCTAAGAAAAGCATTTCTACTAAACGGCCACTAGAGCTATTACATCTAGACTTATTTGGGCCAACTAGAGTTGCTTCCTTAGGAAATGCAAGATATGGACTTGTCATCATAGATGATTATTCGAGATTTACATGGGTATTTTCATTATGTAATAAAAATGAAGCTTTTGAAAACTTCACAATTTTTGTTAAGAAAGTACAAAATCTCTTAGGAACCACCATTGTCACTATTCGTAGTGATCATGGAGGTGAATTTGAGAATGAGTCTTTTGAGACATTTTGTGATGAAATTGGTATTACACACACCTTGTCTTTCCCTCGTGCACCTCCTCAAAATGGTGTAGTTGAGAGAAAGAATAGGACGCTAGTGGAGTGTGCTCGCACTATGCTTGATGATAGCCAACTTGGCAATCAATTTTGGGCGGAAGCGGTACACACCGCTTGCTATGTGTTTAATAGAATACTTTTGAGGCCCGACACTAAACAAACTTGTTATGAATTGTTGTTTGGTAGGTTGCCTCAAGTTAAACATTTTCGTGTTTTTGGTTCGAAATGTTTTATTAAGAACACGTATGGTAGTTTGGACAAATTCGATCCAAGATCCGATGAGGGGATTTTTGTTGGATATTCTTCGCGTAGCAAAGCCTACCAGATATTCAACAAACGAACCTCAACGATCGAGGAGTCGCTTCATGTCTCTTTTAATGAAGGATTTGTTTCAACTAGAATTTCAAATGATAATGATTCTATGGATGTTTTATGTGATTCGTTTGATAATTCTAAGTCTAATAATTCTATTGATTCTATTGAGACTAACCCAACTAATGAAGTTGTTGAGAATGTTCCTAGTGACCAAGGTATTCCCAAACGGCTTCATACCGTTCGTGACCATCCTCATGAGCAAGTCATTGGCAATATCTATGATAGTGTCAAGACGAGATCGCAAGTGAACTACTTGGCTCATTGTGCCTTTGCCTCCTCGATAGAGCCAAAGAATGTTAATGAAGCATGCGAAGATAGCGCTTGGATCTTAGCCATGGAGGAGGAGCTCATTAAATTCGAGAGGAATGAAGTTTGGGAGCTTGTTCCATTGCCATCGAAGAACCACACCGTCATAGGGACAAAGTGGATCTTCAAGAACAAAACCGACGAAAACCAAGTCGTCGTCCGGAACAAAGCTCGGTTAGTTGCTCAAGGCTATCGACAAGAGGAAGGTATTGATTTCGAAGAATCCTTCGCTCTGGTAGCTAGATTAGAATCAATTAGATTATTATTGTCTTTTGCATGCCATAAGGATTTTAAATTATTTCAAATGGATGTTAAAAGTGCATTTTTAAACGGAGATGTCGTTGAGGAAGTTTACGTTTCTCAACCTCCGGGCTTCATAAATGAAAATTTTCCAAATCATGTTTTTAAACTAAAGAAAGCGCTTTACAGCTTAAGACAAGCTCCTCGAGCTTGGTATGATCGCCTAAAGAACTTTCTTTTGGATTTGAATTTTAAAATGGGAGAAGCCGATTCTACACTTTTTGTTAAGCATTCGAATAATGATATAATTTTAGTTCAAATTTATGTTGATGATATCATTTTCGGTGCTACTAACTTTGCTCTTTGCGAAGAGTTCTCTAATGTTATGAAGGAACAATTTGAGATGAGCCACATGGGTGAGCTCAAATTTTCTTAGGTCTCCAAATTCGCCAAATGGACGATGCAATCTTCATCCACCAAACGAAGTATACGGTGGAGTTGCTAAAGCGATTTGGAATGGAGAGTGCCTCCGGGAAAAAGACTCCAATGAGCACGACTACGCATCTTGACAAGGATACGGGCGGTAAGGATGTAGACATTCGTCTATATCGAGGTATGATAGGTAGTTTGCTTTATCTTACCGCAAGTAGGCCCGATATTATGTTTGCCGTATGCGTATGTGCTCGTTATCAGTCTCAACCTAAGGAGTCTCACTTAGTAGTGGTAAAACGTATTTTCCGTTATCTAAGTTATACACTTGATTTTGGATTACTTTATCCAAAATCTAGCACGTATGAGTTAATCTCATATAGTGATGCCGATTATGCGGGATGCAAATCCGACAGGAAAAGTACTAGTGGCACTTGCCATTTTATAGGAAATTCTCTTGTCTCTTGGTTTTCCAAGAAGCAAAATTCCGTATCACTTTCAACCACCGAGGCGGAATATATTACCGCCGGTGCCGCGTGTGCTCAAGTTCTTTGGATGAGACACACACTTAAAGACTTTGGTATAAATTGTGATACTTGCCCTATCATGGTTGACAACCAAAGTGCAATATGTCTTTCCAAGAACCCGGTACACCATTCCCGTTCGAAACACATAGATGTCCGACACCACTTTTTAGATGATCTTGTTGCTAAAAAAGACATCATTTTAGTGTACGTTGAAATCCAAAAGCAAATCGACGATATTTTCACGAAACCCCTAAAGGAGGACTCCTTTGTGCGATTGCGTCGAGAATTGGGGATTATGGGTGAATCCGAGATATAGGATTCATGTTTCATTCAATAATCTTGCATGATATTATATTTCGAAATATTTCGTTCATGCTAGACTTATTGGATTTTTCAGGAATTTATGTGATATTTTGAATTTTTGCTCGAATTCATGTTTTGAATGTCGTATTTAAGATTTCGATGTTTAATGGGGTAGTTTAGATGATTATTGAGAGTTTTACGATATATCGTCCAAGCGTATTGAGGAGAGAACTTGATTATCAACTTTTGGACTCTTTTAGTCGGTTTCAGTTCAACCACCAACCGACTAGATGCTCATCTAGTCGGTTAGTAGAAGAACTTAGACCGACTAACTCAAGCTTTTTGAGTTTCCTCTCCATTTTAACTCTTTAGTCGGTTCATGTTCAGTGACCGACCGACTAGATTGCGATCTAGTCGGTCAGTAAATGAACACAGACCGACTAATTCTTGTCAGTTAAACTTGGATTCAGCCACTGTTTGCAACTAGTCGGTTCAAGCTCATTGACCGACCGACTAGATCGTGATCTAGTCGGTCAGTGCTTGAACTGTGACCGACGAATTGTGACGGGGACTGAATTGTCTTTTCGCTTTCCGATCGATTAAAACTCCTTTCATCCGACTAATTTACTTATTAGTCGGTATTCTCTCCAGCTAACACCCCCGACCTCGCTCAACCCCTTCGAATTCCGATCGAACTCCGGCAGTTTTCCGGCCATTTCCGTCGATCTCCACCGTCGGCCCCTCCTCCTAGGTGATTCTCTTCATCTCCTAGCTTCCTAGGGTTAGGGTTAGTTCTCTAGGGTTAGATTCTCTCGTCTAGGGTTTCGATTTCAGCTTTCTAGGGTTTCGACTTAGGGTTTCTTCGTTTCAAGTTTGATTGTGTCGTGTATTGTCGCGATTATGGCAAGAACACGCATCCCTATCACTCCCTCTAGCCCCTCGCCGATGACCGTAGAATAAAACCCTTCGGATCTCAAGCATCCAACCCCTCCGAAACGCCAAGCTAAGACCACCCATCCTTCGTCGTCTTCGCCTCCTCTCAAGAAGAAGAGGACGACGACCGCCAAGCCTAGAGGTCAACCCAAGCCCAAGCCTAAGCCCAAGACCAAAGATCTTGCCTCTCGTTCTTCATTCCATGCTCCTACCGATTCCGATACGGAGTATAACCCCGAGACAGAGACTCATAGGGAACCCACTCCTCCTATCCATCCCGAGTCTAGCACCCACCCTCGTACGTCTACCCGTAAGCCTAAGGGAAAGGCTCCGATGCCGGTGGGCGGTGTCGATATTTCGTTGTGTCGCGACGACCCTATGTGTCTCGCGGCGTACAACCGTATCGAACATTGCCCGCTGCTTCTGGAGCATTTCGTCCAGTTTAGCGACTTCCTAGGGTTAGCCGATCTTCTCTCGTCGTCGGGTCTCCTCGATTACCTTCGATATGACCCGAAGGCGAATCCTCACCCCTACCCTAGATTAGTAAAGCTTTTCTATGCGAATAGGATCCGGGGTCAGTACGATGAGACCCACTCTGTTGAGACGACCGTTTTGGGGACTCCTATAGTCCTCACAGCGGAAATCTTAGGAGAGATTTTGGGTATCTCTTCGTCTGGCCTCCTCCCCTCTGATATCTCTGTTGACGATATTTCTTCCTTAGATCAGACCGTCCTCTCTGAGATTTTCCATCAGATCCCTCCTGCCATGATTGGCGTGCCATCTAAATCTTTCAAGCCAAATGCATGGGTCCTAAACTTGATTCTGAAGTTGTGCTTGCTTCCCAAGTACGGCTCCTCATCTTTACCGTCCCAGCCCTTTCTGAAGCTCATCTATGCTATCTTTATGGGGAGCTCGATTAATTGGGCTCGCATTATACTCGATAAGATTGATTCTTTCGAGTGTATTCGCAAGTCCTCTAAATCGGCTCATATCCCATTTCCTTGCTTGTTGACCCTCGTGTTTCGTCACTTCCGTGTCACGTTGCCTCGTGACGATGAGCGTCCCCTTGGTCCTCCCCTGAACGCGACGGCTGTCAAGAAATCTCTTGCGGCGCTTCGTCACGTTCAGAGGACGACACCTTCAGCATCTGCCCCTGCCTCTGCCAGTGCCTCTGCTGCTCCCTCTGCCACCCTGGATGATGTCGTACGGTTACTTCGTCGTCACGAGTCTCGCTTGGCTCGTACCGAGGAGGTAGTTTGCAGTATGGCTCGTCTGATGGGTGTTGAGCTTCCTCCTTCTGTGTCTGAGGATGAGGAGTTGGATGAGTTGGCTGAGGAGGATGTTGAGGAGCTTTGTCGTGCTACGACTCGTGCCCCCGAGGTCCCTTCTGGTACTGCTGCTGGTGCTTCCTCTTCCGGTGCTGCTGTTGCTGCTTCGTCTGCTGGTGCCCCCTGAGAGCACACCTGTTGCCGCCACTCCTGTGGTGGATACTCCGACTGGTGCTCCTGAGGCCACTACGGTTGCTGCTCCAGAGGTTGCCACTTCTGCCGTCGCTCCTGCTGATCTTTCGGACGTTCCTGCTGATCCAGTCACCTCCTCTGCTCCTGCTGAGCCTGCAGTTGCTTCTGATCCTCCCGCTGCCTCTTGAGTTTCTTCGAGGCCTCTCCCGATACTCATTAGATGATCTATCTAGTTGTGAGAGATGTTGGGTAGGATAGTGTGGGTGGCTATGTATTTTGGGTCATTTTGATGTCTTTTTGATATTTTTGATGATGTATTTTTGTTGACACTCCGATATCTGTGATATGATGATGTATTTTTGTGCACCGATCAGTCGATCAATGTTTTGTATGTCGGTAATGCACTCTGCTTCATACTTTATATATATATACATACATCGCAGTTGTCATCTCATTCTATTGTGCAATTTATAATTATTTATGTCTATGATGTCTGATTTCGTCGCTCGACGACAATAACTTGGTTTAATAGAAATTTCTTCTATGGCAACATAGAATTGTTTTGCATGCACTAAATTAACCAAGAATGTTGATATTGGAGAGTATATTCCATAACTCAATCCGTAATATTGATTTGAGTTTTGATGATTTCGTTTTACGATTTTCGATTTTGGTTTCATTGACACGCCTTGATTTTATTCATATTTCTTTGGTGTCACTTGAACCTTCGTCGTATTCTACGACTCCCGTGATTTCTAATTTGAGGCCATTGTTGTTGTCGTTGTTATCCTCCCGCTCTTTTTGCTTATGCCAAAGGGGGAGAGATAACGATGTGCCAAATGAAAATTTAAAGCATTTCTCCAAGAATCTAACTTGATGTGTTAGATTCAGGGGGAGTTAAGATATATAAATGGATTTTCAACTCCTATATTTCAATAACCTACGTTTGGTTTTTCAATAATTCAATAATCGATTATCATTTAATATACTTCACTCGTCTGCTTGATGCGTATTATTTTTGTTTATATTGGAATTAACGTGTCATCAATGCAGGGGGAGTAAGTAAATTTCATTTGAATTATTATTTTTGATTATTATTTATGTTGGTTTGTCATCACCAAAAAGGGGGAGAATGTTGGATATTGGACTCCCCGGATTTGGTTTTGGATGATGAACAAACATAAATATAATATGAACTAACACTTTGTGAGCGCAGTTATGGAGATCGTCGCCAAATTCACATGAATATCAATTACGACGTCTCAAGACTTCTCAAAGCACGTGATCGTATGCCTAAAGCTTCGATGAAGCTTATGGACCTATTTAGAAGTCATGAAGATTCGATTGAAGCTATTGAAGACGGTATCGTCAAGTTTAATTTATAGTCTTTAAGCTTCTTTCGTAGAATGTTAAGCCTTGAGTAGGTCTTACGTTTTAATTCTTCATAACGCTCATATCTTAGCTCTAGGATCTTAGTAGAAGTCCATACAATCCTTCCCGAAGCATCGCGCTTCGATTCACGACTTCTTGTGCATGTTAGTTGGTTCAAGAAGAAGAACTGACCGACTAGATGGTGATCTAGTCGGTCAGCCAAGCTTCTTGGACCGACTAGTTTCAGTCAGTTAATTCTTAGCTCTTTACTGTTTACAGTTAGTCGGTCTAAGTTGACTCACCGACCGACTAGTTTGTGAACTAGTCGGTCAGTGATGCTTCTGTGACCGACTAGTTGAGCTTTCCCTGAACATGCACATTTGAACCTAAGCTACTGTTTATCATTAGTCGGTCTGTGTTCATTGATCGACCGACTAGTTGATGAACTAGTCGATCAACTTTCCTTCTTAGACCGACTAGTTTAGTTTACTGTACATGCCAAATTTTTCACCATACTTACTGTTTATTGTTAGTCGGTATATGTTCATTTGGTGACCGACTAGTTGGTGAATTAATCGGTCAACATTTGTTCTTGGACCGACTAAGTCTAATTCTTCTCAGACTACAGTTTTATCTGTTAGTCGGTCCACGTTGAGTAACCGACCGACTAGTTGTGAAACTAGTCGGTCAGCTACTCTTCTTAGACCGACTAGTTCCTTAGTCTGTACTTTGATCTTTTCTCAGTTTACTCATTAGTCGGTTTACGTTAATTGACCGACCGACTAGTTGATGAACTAGTCGGTCGGTGGTTGTTCTTTGACCGACTAGTTGGGTTCAGAAAAGAGCCGTTGGAGCATTTAATGACTCGAATTTCTTTCTCTCTCTCCTCTATCCTATATATACTTGATGGGCTGCATTCATTGCTGCCAAGGCTGATATTATTGCAAGTTTAGAGATCAAGAGAATTCATTCCAAGCTCATTCAAAGCTCATTCATTCCATTCAATAATCTCTCCTCACTCTTACTTCCAAAGAGAGATTCATTGAGTGTGAAGCCTTCCAAGCCAAGTGCTTGATTCTAGGTCACCAACATCCCCAAAGCTCTCCTTCGCTGATCTACATCTTGGAGCTAGGGTTTGGTGCCACTTCTTCCTCAAAATCATCCTTGCCCTAATTCGTAAGCAATACTCAAGGCATAGGTATTTTGTTCGGTAAGAAGTTTTCTTATTTCATTTCATATTTGATTTGTAAGTTTCACTCTCGGTTGTGAGAGTGTGGTTGTGATCCCGGGTTGTGGGAGTCACAAATTACATTTTGTATGATTTGACTTGTGGAGGATTTTCATAAGTATTTCATAGTGGAAATCTTGAGTTAGGGTTTCTAACTCAAGTATCCGGAGGGGATCCGGGTGGTTGGGACGTATGATCACCGGGAACAAGTCGGAGAGACTTGGGTGGATCCGAACCCAGTAACATCTCTTGTTAGCATTGTTAATTTTGTGTTGTCATTCAATTTAAGCTTCCGCAAATTGATTTGATAGTTGTTTGCATTATAATTAGGAATTATACTCCTTGTTATTTTTAAAGTACTATTCACCCCCCCTCTAGTACTTGTGCAGTAGCTTGTAGGGCATTACAAGTGTTTCTTTATTTCATTTCAATTGATATTACAATTATGTGTCTCAGTTGTGAGAGAATGTGTGATCCCGGGTTGTGGGAGTCGCATGTTCATTGTGTATGATTTGGTCTTGTGAAGGTTTTTCACAAGAATTTCATAGTGCAAAATCTTGAGTTAGGGTTTCTAACTCAAGTATCCGGAGGGGATCCGGGTGGTTGGGACGTAGGATCACCGGGAACAAGTCGGGAAGACTTGGGTGGATCCGAACCCGTTAAATCTATTGTTTGCATTTGTTAATTCTTGTTGATTGTTGTTTATTCCGCATTGTCGTTTGTTTCTTGCACAATAATTAGGAATAACTATCTTGATTATTTTAAAAGTACTATTCACCCCCCTCTAGTACATGTGCATTAGCTTCACAGTGCACTACAATTGGTATCGGAGCCAAGGTCAAAGCTACAAGGTTAAAGCTACATAGCCAAAGTTCAAAGCTATGACAAACAACGACTACAACGTCTTCAGGGATCGTCAAGGAGCTTCTTCAGTTTTGGAAGGGCAATCCTCAACTAGGCCTCCCTCCTTCAATGGTACCAATTACGGGTACTGGAAATGCCAGATGGAAACGTTCCTCCAGAGCGCTTCACTGTGGAGAGCCACGATGAAGGAGTATGTCGAGCCCGCCGAAGAAGATTTCGCGAAGTGGACTCCTGCGGAGGTCGCCGTGTAGGTAAGCAATGCCAAGGTAATGAATGCCTTGCAATGCGCATTGGAGCCCGAAGACTTCAATAAGATATGCACATGTAAGAGTGCATATCAAATATGGAACTCTCTCCTCATCTTGCACGAAGGAACGAGTACGGTAAAAGATTCTAAACTCGTTGTCCCTAACAAAGAATTTGAGTTGTTTCACATGGAACAGGGTGAAACTATGAAGGACTACTATTCTTGCTTCATGGATATATCCAACGAATTGGAAGCTCTTGGGAAAATCTATACCCAAAAGGAGAAAGTCTCAAATATCATTGACGGACTTCCTTCTTGTTGGGAAAAGTCTACCTTCGCCATCGAGGAAGGTAACGATATGAGTAAATATATCGTCGTTCAACTAATGGGTACCTTGATGTCTTATGAGGTACGGAAGGATAGCAAGATAAGGATGAAGGAAAAGATGAAGGCGTACTTGAAGCAAGACGAGCCAAAGAAAAAGGCGATTGCGTACAAGGCCGCTCCATCTACCGATGATGAAGAATCGGTAGAAGAATCGGAAGAAGAGTTGGACATGGAAGCTTTGGCCGATTTGGCAAAGAAGTCCGACCGATTCTTCCGACAAGGTAAGTTGAAGAGTAAATCAAAATTTATTTCGACTAATGCTTCTACTCCCGTGTGTTATAAATGCAACAAGCCAGGACACATCAAGCCGGATTGTCCTCTCTACAAACACAAGGAGAAGTGGAAGGCATCCAAGTACGACAAGTCGAGAAAGTACAAGAAAGTGTACAAGAAAGGACTTGTCGGCTCATTCACCGACTCCGAAGAGGACTCCTCAAGTGGAGAGCCGGATGATGAGCAAGTGGAGAAAGCACACACGTGCTTCATGGGAAAAGAGGAACGTGTTCAAGAGACCTCCTCCGATGAAAGCGGGGATGAAAGCGAGGATGAAGGCGGTGAGGTAACAATGGACGAACTTAGAATATCTAATGAACAACTTTGGAGTAAGTTTTCTAATTTGGCTACTAGATTTATTAAGACTAAAAATGAGTTAGATAGTCTTTAGACCTCGCCTAAACCTATCATCGTCAATAACAACACCGTTGTTGAAGGGTTGAGAAATGAGATTGTAAATCTCAAGTCTCAACTTGAGCATGTTCATATCGAGGACTCGGATGAACATGTCATAGCAGATTTGACGTCTCAAAACTCAACTTTGAGTATTGAGAATAAAAATCTCAAATCACGTGTTTGCGCACTCACATCGCAAGTGTCCACCTTGGATGCTTCGATGCATTCTCTCACCGAGAAGTATGAATGCACATTAGGCCGAATTCATGAATTCAATAAAGGTAAGGGCCATTTGGATAATATCCTAAATGACTTACTTCCGGCCAATCACCACATTGGTTTGGGGTGTAAGATGGGAGACTCATCCAAATCGGCCACGACCTTTGTTAGGCCATCTTCTGAAGCTTCTACTAGTGGAAGTAAACACTTCATGGGTAGTTCTTCTACCAATGGTGCTTCCGCTAGGAACACACCCCCATTTGGAAAGAAACCCACTTTGGGTGGACCTCCAAAGAAGGGTCATGCTTTCATGTATACCATGCCACGTAGTAACACACATCCTACTCCACATGTTAGCACATATGATGATTTTTATGCTCCGCATCCACGAGCACGTGCACACCATGTGACACATTCATGCACATGTTCCACCACATGCATATGTTCATTCACATTCTCATATGAATGATTATCATCTTGCACCATTGCATCATATGCCATATGCTTACCCACGACATGCATCACATAGAAATCAACAACGTATGCATGTTCCCAATAGGATTAGGACTCCCAAGACATACACTATTTGGGGTCCGAAGAACAAAAGCATGTATAATAAGGATATGTATGTGCAATCGTATATTAATGATATTATTTTGAATGATGATTATATTGGGAAATCACGGTCCTCGTGGACTTGGTTTTCGAAGGGTTAGTTTCCATTGACCCTTCATTGCTTGGTACCATAAGTTTATTTTCATTTTATGGGTACCAAAGCAATTATGGTAAGAATTGGTTTATTCTTTTTATTTGCATATTGGTTTTTAATGTGCATGTTTGATAGAAACTTAAATTCATATTGAATTTGAATTTAGTTGGGCTATGGGTTACATTTATTTGAATTTAATATGTTAAATTTGTTGCCTAACCCATAGGATCCAAAAAGATTTTTGGATACTAAAATGATATGTTCTCTAGGTTCAATCCATCATGGGATACCAACCCTACCAACTCATTGATTTGCAAAGTTTTTCATTCAAATGGAGTTGATGGTGCTTAAGCGATGCACCAAAGTAGGGGGAGCGTAATGGTGTAAGTCTATTCTTACACTTGTTATACATTTGGTATCCATGTGTGTTGATTGCATGCATTGTTAGAATATCTACATTGGTATCATTTTGTTTAAATTAGTATGCTAGAATTGTGTATGCCATAGTTTTATGATGTTCTATCTATTTTTGGCATAACACTTTTGCATGTTACTTTTGGTATCAATTTGCTACATTTGGTATTCACATTGGATTTATGTCTCTGATATTGATTTCGTCGTTCGACGATTTTATGAATTAAATAGATTTGCTTTTATGAAAACATAGAATTGTTTTCCATGCACTATTTAACTAAGAATGTTGATATTGGAGAGTATGTTCCATAACTCAATAAGTGAAATTAATTTGAGTTTTGGAGATTTCGTTTTTCGATTTTTGCATATGGCTTGATGATTTCGCTTTTCGATTTTCGCCTATGGTTTGATGATTTCGTATTTCGATTTTCGCCTATGGCTTGATGATTTCGTATTTCGATTTTCGCATATGGCTTGATGGTTTCGTTTTTCGATTTCCGACTATGGTCAAGTTGGCACGCTCTGATTTTCTTCGGTATTTTACATTTGGTATTTTACTTTGGTGTCATTTGGGCCGTGGTCGTATTCTTCGACTCCCGTGCTTTTATATTTTTAGCCATTGTATTTGTCGTTGATCTCCTCCCGCTTTTTTTGCTAATGCCAAAGGGGGAGAGAATTAATAATGACAATGTGCTAATTGATAATTCAAAGCAATTTACCATGAATCTAATTTGATATGTTAGATTCAGGGGGAGTGAAGATATAAAAATGGATTTAAATCCTATATGTCAATAATTGGTTCATATTTCATATCTTCCTCGTCTGTATGATGCGTATGATTAATATTGAATACGTGACTAACGTGTCATCAATGCAGGGGGAGTAAGTAAATTTCTTATTGAATCATTATTATTGATTATTATTTATGTTAGTTTGTCATCACCAAAAAGGGGGAGAATGTTGAGTATTGATTCCCCGGATTTGGTTTTGGATGATGAGCAAACATAAATATCGTGTACTAACTGTTTGTGAGCGCAGTTATGGAGATCGTCGCCAAAAGAATACGTACATCAAAAGCGACGTCTCAAGACTTCTCAATACGCGTGATCGTGTGCCTGAAGCTTCGTTGAAGCTCAAGGAGCAATATTGAAGTCAAGAAGAATGAAGAATGAAGCTTTGAAGACGGTTCGTCTTGTATTATTTATTGTCTTCTAGCTTCATAGATTAGAATGTTAAGCCTTGAGTAGGACTTACTTTATAATCTTCATTTCGCTCATATCTTAGAGCTAGGATTATCTTAGAAGCCATTAGAAACTTTCCCGAAGCTAATCGCTTCTTCCCTCGGCTTCTAGTGCATCTTAGTTGGTTCAAGTAGAAGTACCAACCGACTAGATGACGATCTAGTCGGTCGGCAACTCTTCGTGAACCGACTAGATGCCCTTGCTCATTTCAGCTCAGCCATGTCGATCAATTAGTCGGTCAAAGAAGGTTCACCGACCGACTAGATGATGATCTAGTCGGTTAGGAATCCTTCTCAGACCGACTAGTTGAGCTTGCCTCTGTACAGCCTAACTTACTGTTTACAGTTAGTCGGTCAAAGCACATCGACCGACCGACTAGTTGAGAAACTAGTCGGTTGGAAGTTGTTCTTAAACCGACTAGCTGTACTTGATTCCAGCCTATTGTTTTTCTCTCTTAGTCGGTCAAAGAACACTCACCGACCGACTAGATGATGATCTAGTCGGTTGGCAAGTCTTCTTAGACCGACTAGTTCATATTGCCTGGACTTTCTCTTTTGGCTGTCGAGCTGTTAGTCGGTTCATGAAGAATCACCGACCGACTAGTTGTCAATCTAGTCGGTCAGTGATCCTTCTTAGACCGACTAGTCTGCTTCAGAATAGAGCCGTTGGAGCCTTTAATGACTCGAATTTTCCTCCCTCTCTCCTCTATCCTATATATAGTTGGAGAGGCTCTTTCATGGGATTCAAGGCTAATCATTTGAGATATTTTAGAATCAAAGAGGAGCCAGTAAACTCAATTCCTAAGCTCTCTCTTCCTCACTAGAATCTCTCTCTCACTCTTATTTCAAAAGAGAGATTCATTGATTGTGAGCCTTCCAAGCCAAGGAGCTTGATCCAAGGTCACCAACTCCACCCTAGGCTTCCATTGCTGGTCAACTTCTTGGAGCTAGGGTTTGGTGACATCTTCTTCCCCAAAATCCATTATTGCCCTAATTTGGTAAGATTTACTCAAGGCATATGATTTTGTGGTAAGTGTTTCTTTATTTCATTTCAATTGATATTACAATTGTGTCTCTCGGTTATGAGAGAGTGTGTGATCCCGGGTTGTGGGAGTCACATGTTCATTGTGTACGATTTGGTCTTGTGAAGGTTTTTCACAAGAATTTCATAGTGAAAAATCTTGAGTTAGGGTTTCTAACTCAAGTATCCGGAGGGGATCCAGGTGGTTGGGACGTAGGATCACCGAGAACAAGTCGGGGAGACTTGTGTGGATCCGAACCCGTTAAATCTATTGTTTGCGTTTGTAAATTCTTGTTGATTGTTGTTTATTCCGCATTGTCGTTTGTTTCTTGCACAATAATTAGGAATAACTATCTTGATTATTTTAAAAGTACTATTCACCCCCCCCCCCTCTAGTACATGTGCAGTAGCTTCACAGTGCACTACAGGGGGTGTGTGTGTGAGCGACCGACGGCAAAGCCGTCAGTGGAGCTAGGATAGGGTAAAACCCCCTATTTTTCATTATTTACATATTTAAAAACATGTTAAAAACATTATTTTTGGACGATTAGCCTTAATTCCACTTAGATCTTACGGGATCTATGGAAAATACTATCATACGTATGATAAAAACGACATTTTTAGCTAGATTTACCTCTATATCCATCCTTCGGATATAGCGACGGTTGAACGAAGCCTACGCGAATGACGACGCTCGATTGATGAAGCTTGACGCCGCACGCATGGATCTCCTGTCATTCTTTGCTTTCACAACGATCGATTTTGTGTGGAATTTTTGTTTAGAGGCTTGTGCTGATAATGTGTAATGAATCATCATCTGGGGAAGGAACCACCATCACTTTATTTATAGCATATAGCGGAGCGTATACGATAAGATACAATAGATACGGTCTTATCTGTAAGATAAGCCGAGATCCCAACCGACTAACCAACTCGGTATTATCCATTCACAACCGTATGATATTTTTTTGAAGGTTATAAATTTTATTAATTTAACTCGAGCAATTACAATAAAGGACTAGAATGAGGATTTTGTCCATGCAAGTAAACTAGTATGACACTAAGGGCTCAATACAAAACCAATAAACAACAAAACCATGACCAATTTTTCCTCTAAACCTTTAGTCACACGTCGTAAATTGAGAAGAGTGGATGTGTCAGCTGCCTATATAAATAGGGGCATACCCCCCTCCTTGAAATTTGCGCCAGGCTCCAGATCTAAGTAGCTCCATTAAACGTGAGCAAGCTCATTGCTCCTGATCGGGCTCTAGCAGAGCTATAATGGAGTTTGGATCGGATTCGAAGTCTTGACTGAGGATCCACTCAATGTGAAATTTTCTTTCGCGTGTGATTGGCTTGGCGCAAAGGGTGTTTCTCGCCCCTGGGACGTGGTTCAGCTCAAGACGCGGTTTGGCTTGGGAGAAGCAGCGCGGGGCATCGCTTCGGAGATAAAGAAATGTTGCTGAAAACGACGCTTCATATTCTGCGGAAATGAAGTGAAAGTTATGTAGTTTAATTTACATGTGTTTATAATTGCAATAGTTAAATAGATCTATCCTTATGGGTTGGTCGGACCCAAACCCGAGATAATAGAGATTCTGGCTAGGGTTTATTCTTTAAGTCTAGACTTAAAACAGTTTTAAGTTGTTTTTTCGCTGCCTTTTATGCTTTCGTTGTCCGTTCGTCTTTGGCCGGACGTCGATTTTGTAGTCATAAGGATCCAGAAAATCCTTCACATATGTGCTTTTGACTGTATAGTTCAGTAGTAGTTCATACTGTGGCAGCATTGGAACATATGTAGTTGTGTATATATACTATTGTCTATATGATCCCAACATTCGCAGTGACCTGCTTTCTTTGTGTTGTCACATTTGCACTTGGTGATATACCGTGGCTTGTCACTCCCTCTTCTTCACCTATCTTAAGACAACCACGTGTGTCATGGGGTATTTGGAAGAATGTGGCGTGACAATTATGCTTGGTCCCTGTTTTGACTCCATGTACTCCATGGAAGGTGAGTTTCATCAACATGGCTTTGAGCTCTTCCTTGTAAGATTCATTCTTCTTTAGTGCTCTCCACTAGTCTTTGTGCAAGTTTTTATCATAGCTTTGAACTCAATGTCTTTTGTGCCTAGTATTTGATTCCTACACTCACAAACATTTAGTACACTTAATTGTGTGCACATTAACAAAACACACTTGGGATGATTCAATATCCAACAGTCACGTGTGATCCCATGAGGTTTGAGTCCTTCATAGTCCAAATGATTTCGCATGGATTGTGAATTTGGAAAATGGATTTGCTCACCATTTTAGGCAGAATTCCAATTTCACTTTCATCCCAAACACACAGACCAGTTAGAAAGTTGCAAAAACTTCTATTTCGAGCAATTGAATGATATTCATTTTAGGATTGCAGACCATTTTATTGACTATTTCCATGAAAAAAGCAAGCACCTAACCAACTCAAACCCTTAGCTCTTTTATTTGGATTATCACAAGAAAATACAATAACAATCGCACTATATTCGCTTTGATATTATACTTTTCGTTTTATTTTAAAATCAAATATATAAATTCAAAGTGCCATAAGGTCGTGTTTTCTGATTATTACCACCATATTAAAACTGTTGAGGGATGTATGCCCTCAGTTCATTTGTATTTGATGCAAATGGATTTTAATGTTATATATATATATATATATATATATATATATATATATATATATATATATATATATATATATATATATAGAGTATTTAAAAGGAGTTTTAAATAGAAGATAAGAAAGCTCAATCGAAAGTCTATGAGTGTCCTAGACCAATTTGTTTTTCGATCTAAGCCTAGTTGGACTAGAAAAGGAACAAAAACAAAATGCTGATGCCAAATGATATTATAGGCCCTAAATTAATTAGGAAAGAGGCACAAAGGCCCCTTTGAAATTGGGGCTGAAAAGGAGGCCAGTAATTGGGCCGGCTAGCCTGGGCAAGCCCAAGCGCTGACGTGGGCGAGCCCAGGCTCGGGCGCCTGGGCACAAGCCCAGGTGAGGCCTATTAACGGCCTGAGCATGCGTCAGGTCCGTGGGGCCAACACGACGGGCCCCACAACTGAGCTTTGGAATCCCTAGAAGCTGGTTTTCAGTTGGCAGCTGTTTTAAGCGACAATCAGAATTTTGTTCAACTTTGGCCGTACGTTTGAGGGGTCAAACGAAGTTGGAATTGAGCCGCGTTTGTTTCTATGCGTTCACTGTTCCGTGCTCTTCGATTTGATAGGTCGTATCACTTGCGAAGCACAATGATGAGAGAGGAAAAATTCGCTAAAGATTGACCTTTGTGAAAGGCAAACTTTAATTAATTTTTTCTCCAAAACTTTTAGTCCCACATCAGATATGATGAGAAGGAGAGTGGTCAGCCGCCTATATAAATAGAGGCCAACACTCTCCTTGAAAACATACACCAAGTCTCAAAATCCGTGAAGCTCCCAAAAGTTTGGAGCACGCTCGGATTAAGACTTAAATTAATTATTCCATCTCTCTATGTAATTCTTCCTTACTCCTGATCGGGCTCTAGCAAAGCTACGAAAGAGTTCGGATCGGATTCGAAATATTGACGGATGATCCACTCAAGGTGAAATCTTCTTCGGCGTGTGGTTGGCTCGACGACAAGGGTGTTGCTTGCCTCGGGACGTAGTGTGGTTCGGGAAGCGGTTCGGCTCGGGACGAGGTGTGGCTCAGGACGCGGTTCGGCTCGGGAGAAGCGGCGCAGGGCCAAAGAAATGTTGTTGAAAACGACGCTTCGTTTTCTGCGGAAACGAAGTAAAAGGTATGTAATTTAAATATTCATACGTTTATAATTGCAAATGTTAGATAGATCTATCCTTAGCGGTTGGTCGGACCCAACCCCGGGATAGTAGAGATCTTAGCTAGGGTTGTTCTCATCATGGCTAGATTTAAAATAGTTTTAAATCTGTTTTCCGCTGTAATTTTGTTTTCATTGTCCAACTGACTTATGCCTGACGTCGATTTTATTGCCATAACGCCTAGAAAACCCAACATTGGAATCAGATCCAGTCTACATGATTTATATTTTGCAGTTATAAAATGTATGTGATACAGCATGTTTCTCCATCAGATGGATGTTTTATGTAAACTATGAAATTGTCGTTTTAATGTGACATTTTATTTTCGAAAATTATTTTTGAAGATTAGGTTTAATTTTAAAATCATGTGATTATTTTAATAATTAAATCTTTAAAATTATGTGATAATTTTAATGTAACTTAAACTTATGAGATAAAATTTTAGTTGCATGTTTACCAAAAATTTATGAGATAATTTTATTTGCTATGTTTGTCATGCTAAAATATTTAGACGAAATTTTTTAATTGTTATATAATATTTTCTTGTTAATTATGTGATAATACAAGAAGAACTATTAAGTTAGCCATTAAAAACTTTAAGAAAATTATATGATAATTTTTTAAAGGACATGATATGATTTAAACTTGTTTAAATGCCTAATACATGATTAGGATAGCACCCTTAAAAATCATTATAGTTGATAAGGACATTAATAAAAGTTATTAAGCAATCCTAATAATTTCGAATTTTAGGATTCAACTAGTTGATAGGATTAACTAGTTTTAATGAAGTCATATTTAGTCGATGGCACACATATGAATAATAAGTTTCCTTCAATGGACCATGATCCGGTCTAGTGTGTTTTAACAAGCGTTGTGATCACCATAGCTCAACCGGGGATATTGATCCTGGCCTAGCCAAATCCTTAGCCGTGTTTCGCTGGATCGCAAGGATGCGAATTATAATTATGTGACACAGTTGACTATATCTAGTCAATTACGTTAAAAATCTTCTTCAAGGTTAGTCGTAGCCCTCCTTACTTTTGGACTTTGGGAATCAGGGATTTCATGTTATAGTTGTTGAGTCAACTCAAGCTGTAATATGACTATCTTTTGGGAACCAATTTCATTAAACATGTGATACAGTTCGACTTCACCCAAATCGTCGCGTCGTGAACAAACCGAGTACCAGTGTACGTTAGGATTGGACAAAAAAGTAAGGGTCTGACTAGACTAGTCTTTATTATTTGTTGAGCCAACTCAAGGTCATAAGTGACTAGGGGTAAACCCCTACAAAAGAATCACATTCAATGTGATTGATGAAGAGTCGTCTACCGATCGCAGAGTTGAGCAACTTGTTGAGCCAACTCAAGGTTGTGAGGCTCAGGGTGGTCGAGTTCCTTTCTCACTAAATATTATTATACGTTCATCTATATGGCTTAAGATGATCGCTAAAATAGTGGGAGGATATAGTTGAATAAAATCCATTTTTAACTATATTTAAAAATCATTGAACATATGCTAAACTAGGAAATTCTATGTTATACATGATGGAATCCAAATATAATATCATAAAGGAATAAGTTAATTGGTCAAGATGACTGTTTAAGGAATATCAAGCCAAGATCAAGTTTGATAGTCTAAACCAGGTTCTCACTGACCTTAAAATGTCCTTACTAGCATAAGCTTACGGACAATGATTTCCTTGAGCTATGTGTCCAACAAAATAAAAGCACGCTACATGTCACTCGCCTATATGAGGAGCAGCTTGAACATACATATGTTCAAAGCAAGTTTCTTCATATAATTTGTTGAGTCAACTCAAGGTTGTATGGACAACGGTTTCGATCCTCAAGATTCGAAACTTCGATCAAACTGTTTGGCTCAAAGATGAGTGCACGAGCGGTGCAAGACCATGTATCCAAATCAGATCTTGAGTCAAGCAACTTGTTGAGTCAACTCAAGGTAATGAAGCTCAAGTGTTTGGATACGTGAGGTGCTTGCACATCTAATAAATTTGTTTGGAAAGTATTGTCTAAATGTGATTTAGAACAGAGAAGGCATTGAGGAAAGTCATTTGAGAAAGGAGGTTTTGACTATGATAAGAAAAGGCAAAAGTAGGAGGAACTGAAAATGTGACATTTGATGTCACGATTTCAGGATGATTGTTATACAAAAGGAGAACACATTTTGGCGAATGTCGTCACTTTGCTTCTGAAGCAATGTCTCGGTGTGAATGTTTTGTATCACGATATTGTATGAAATGTTAATACAAAAATACACAAGTTATAGAAACTATATCTATGGAAAAATAGACTAGGCCGTACCGATGAGAACAAACTTGTTAAGTCACATAAAGAGAGTTTTATCTCTCGTATTATGAGTCGAACGACACTTGTGAGTTTTGTCTCAAAGGTATAATGACCAAACACCTTCTGTAAGACAGTGGGAGAATGAGTTGGAAACCTCGTGGTCTCGTGCTAATGGATGTATTCAGTCCCAAGCCTAAATTAGCCTAGATATGTTATACTTATTTTAATACGACACGTGCTATTGATGAAACACAAGTCTGATAAAATCGTGTAACGACCCCTTTCGTGGGGCCATTATTTATTTGATTACATTTGCAGGTCTGCAAATCGCTAGTGAAAATAACATAGCCACAATGCAGAGATGTGCAAAAATTCTCAAATAGTGTCCATTTTATTACAATCCATAGTATACAACAACGATATATAGAAGAAAATAAGTACAACTAAAAATACACAACTCGAACTCTAAAATCTACAGTCTCTGGGACGACTATGTCTCTGCCAGCTCAGGAACATCTACCCCAACATATACGTCGTCTGCCGGTGCCATAAAATGGAACCGTACGTAAGTCACAACAATTCTAGAAATAGTAGTAAAAGCAGTGCAAAAGCATGAGAATGAACAGGCTATGGAAACTAACTACATGCATTCATGGAAATGTGAAAAGTAAAAGAACACCAGTCATATATGCAAGTGCGATAAGTAAAGTATGAGAGCAACAACGATGACATGGCATATATGACGTGGTAATAAAACAGGTAAGGTAGCAACAATAATAAGGTAAGCAGGCATGTGAAGTAACGACAATAAGACAACCGACAGCAATGTAGTAACTGATCTACGTGACTCAAGTTGGATAGTATGATATACAACTATTGAGTTCATCTCTTGCCTGGGTGCGCTTTACACAGACGGGATTGACACAGAGTGGGTTTTGCAGACACATGCAGCATGTAAGGTTTTACCGACACAGGCAGCATGTAGGGGTTTGCCGACTCAGGCATCTATGTTTGCCGACGCAGGCAATAGGTAGATGAACTCCAGTCACTCCCCAGTCTCTTAAACTATGAGTTACCCCAAACCCAGTGAAGTGTCAAGTGTTCAATATTTTCTTACAGGATATTCCACAAGATATTCCACAAGATGTACCACAAGATATTTCACAAGATGTACCACATGATTTTCCATACAATATTTCGTTAGCATTCGCTGAGTCATAGGTGGCATGCAGCAGGTGATGTGGCTGTTTTAACGTGAGCAATCGTTTAACAAGTGTATCTAAAAAGCATCAGAACATGGTGAACAAGAGTGAACAAGAGTTATCATGGTGAATATGAGTTTACATGCGATGAAAGGTTAAAGAAACTTAATTGAAGTTATTTAGAATCAATGGTTGCGAACAGATGATAATTGGAATTCTAACATTGATCCATGCATACACGACTAGTCAGGTTCGGCCAAGCAGGTCATTATCCCCGTAAGCAGGGTGATCCAAACTTTGGTACAAACGATCCTAGACACCGGGTGATACCAATGTTAAGAATAGCAATTATCACAACTGCTCCATTGATTATATTAGCAAAACACTAGGGTTGTTCCCTTTTACTATAATGGTTAAACCAGGAACACTGGTTGACTTCTTAATGAAAACCAGAAAGTAAAGCAAAGCGGATGCTAAGAAATTTGAGGATAAAGACAAGTCCAGCAACTATGTCATTGATTCCATGCTTCGAGCATGTGGTATTTCCATTAGTACACAATTTTACCCAAGTAGATGGATGCGTGCTACAACTACCAAAGTTGAAAGCTGGTAATGACGCATGCTCAAATTAATAGTCGTTCTGAGACTATAAATTTAGTTTCCTATTAAATTAGGTATCTAGTTGTTGGTTCAAGTCAATAGCCGTTCTGAGGCTATATATGATGTCCTAAGTTCATACAAGTGCACTATTAATACTTCTAAATCTAGAATTAGAGTGACTTACGGATTGAGAATCGTTGTAGAATAGCCGAGACTACAGTTAAGGCTATTTGGGATGCTCGTGCACGAGAAACGGTACCTGCAAACATTAGAAATCATTGGTTAAAGACTACACAATTTTTCATCTATTTTTAACGTGTTTGTATTTTTATAATAGCCTAAAACTTGTCAAAATACGTGCTCATAATTTTTAGATAGGCTAGAAGTGAGTAAAATAATTTTATATATGAAGAAAATATTTTTCTGAAGCTCATCGGTATTTTGAATAATTTTTGAAAGCTTAAAATAAATTTAAAAACTAATTTTCTATATATATATATATATGTAAATCTTCAAATGAGAATATTTTACACGGTGCAAAAATGTTTTAATTGTTATGAGTTGAGTGAGGCCTTTGGCCTCCCTCCCCTCATCACTCTCCATTACTCCCCACTAAGTTAGTAGGGAGACTCTTGGACTCCCAACTCAACATGAGAGTTTTATAAATATAGTACCATGGCTATTTGCCATGGTTAATCCCCTTCTAACACGTTATCTCTACCCCCAGAGATGAAAGAGAAACGTAGAAACGTCTTCTACATAAAGGCTACAAAGATCATTAGTTGATCTTAAGCAATATTCTGCCCTTGTATCTTTTTCAAAAGATCGTTGACAGGATTTGTTATATTTGCCTTACATATGGTCGACTTAAAGCTAATAGGATCTCCAGCAGAGACCATTGAGATTTCAGATAGCTTTAAAGCGTACCTTGGAAATGAAAAACCTAGGTATAACGATCATCCTGACGATGACATTAATCATCCTGAAGATGGCAATAATCATCCTGAAGATGAACTATCATCCTGAAGATGACATTAATCATCCTGAAGATGAACTATCATCCTGGAGATGAACTATCATCCTGGAGATGAACTATCATCCTGAAGATGACATTAATCATCCTGAAGATGAACTATTATTAATCATGCCGAAGATGTATCGGCTTACATATTAAACACCTTCGTGGTGGAACCCTTTCATATTCTTCATACACCTGGAGTTTATGAAGAATGATGTCCTTTTGCAACCTATTAAAAATGGATACTTATTTATGACACCTTTCAGTAGCTGAAAGAGGGGGAGGACATCCTAGGTCCTGAAGAGCCTAGCTCTAGTGTATTATCTAGCCAACTGCACGTATCTTTGATAGAACGTCTCCAGTAAAGTTGTTAACCAGATACAGTGTTGTCCTGGAGAGCAACACTAGACCAAGGATAAGCTGCTTTTGCGCAACTTCCAAGGGTCAAGGAATATATATTGCATATGCAGGTTTAAAGATCATCGCGATGACTGAAACACAATAGGCCGGCCACCTCCTAAATATATACACATCATCATCCAATGTCTACATCTTCTGAGAAGCTCATCATCCACGAAGCAAGTATTGAAAACGCCCAGCCAGGTCTAGCAGTACCTTGCAGACACACTGAAGACTGATTCAAAGAATACTTTAGTGGAGTCATCTACCAACTTCGAAGAGCATTACACTCCAGAGAGACTCTGCCTTCCAATAGCCGCTAGATGAGTGAAACTTGTACAGATGAGTGATAATTGTATTTTCTTTCAGAACATGATGGATGTATAGACGAATAGGAGATGATTGTATAGATACATAGGAGATCTGCAAGCCTGAAGCTTGTACAGATCAGGGGGAGTCCCTCGATAGTTGTACTCTTTTCCCTTAAGCTGCTGGTTTTTCCCACTGGGTTTTCCACAGCTAAGGTTTTAACGAGGCAACCACAGTGGCTCTGGATCCAGAAGTATCCACCCCATTGGCATACTGAATCCTGAAGTATTCATATGCTTAACCCAAGGTAATGGAGAGATGAGGGGGAGTGTTATGAGTTGAGTGAGGCCTTTGGCCTCCCTCCCCTCATCACTCTCCATTACTCCCCACTAAGTTAGTAGGGAGACTCTTGGACTCCCAACTCAACATGAGAGTTTTATAAATATAGTACCATGGCTATTTGCCATGGTTAATCCCCTTCTAACATTAATCTTTTTTTGAAATTTTTTTAAAAAATTCTTTTTCCACCCCCAATATATGTTGTTATACCCCCCTCAAAAAATAATGGTTGAGAAATAATGTCATTTGGCCTTCGATCAAGGCATTTCATCAAATTCGTATGTTTTGAGACCGTTAAATTTGTAACGGGTGGATGGGTGCTCTAATCCCCAACGGGTTCACCCATTATTTTCCCTGGGGGTATATAATTGTATGGATTAAACATCAAAAAAATTTAAAATTTTCAAAAAAATAAAAAAAATGTTTTCGCACGGCGTTCGCACGGGTTTTTTCACACCCGAAGATTGCCATATATATATATATATATATATATATATATATATATATATATATATATATATATACACACACACACTAAAATGTTTAATAATATATTTTATAATAAATGCATAGAAAAAATAGGATTTCTCAACGAAAGTTGGAGAGAACCGTGCTCAAATCGGAGTCCATACGGGCCCAGAAAGTCTATTTAAAAGGAGTTTTAAATAGAAAAAAGATCAATCCAAAGTCTAAGAGTGTCCTAAACCCATTTGTTTTTGGATCTAAGCCTAGTTGGACTAGAAAAGGACAAAAACAAAATGCCAATGCCAAATGATATTATAGGCCCTAAATTAATTAGGAAAGGGGCACAAAGGCCCCTTCGAAATTGCGGCCGAAAAGGAGGCCAGTAATTGGACCGGCTAGCCTAGGCACACGGCTAGGCGGGGCCTACTGACGGCCTGTGCACACGTCAGGTCTGTGGGGCCCACACGGTGGGCCCTGCAACTGAGGTTTGGAACCCTAGAAGCTGGTTTTCAATTGGCGGCTGTTTTTAGCGAAAATCAAAATTTTGTTCAACTTTGGACGTATGTTTGAGGGGTTAAACGAAGTCGGAATTGAGCCACATTTGTTTCTATGCGTTCACCGTTTAGTGCCATTTGATTTGATATGTCGTATCACTTGTGAAGCACAACGATGAGGGAGAACAAATTCGCTGAAAATTGGCCTTTGTGAAAGGCAAACTTTAATTAATTTTTTCCTCCAAAACTTTTAGTCCCACATCGGATATGATGAGAAGGAGAGGGGTCAGCCGCCTATATAAATAGAGGCCAACACTCTCCTTGAAAACTTGCACCAAGTCTCCAAATCCGAGAGGCTCCCAAAAGTTTGGAGCACGCTCATATTAAGACTTAAATTAATTATTCACTCTCTCCCAATAATTCTTCTTTACTCTTGATCGGGCTCTAGCAAAGCTACGAAGGAGTTCAGATCGGATCCGAAATCTTGACGGAGAATCCACTCAAGGTGAAATCTTCTTCGGCACGTGGTTGGCTCGGCGACAAGGGTGTTGCTCGCCTCGGGATACGGTGCGGTTCGGGAAGCGGTTCGACTCGGGACGAGGTGCGGCTCGGGACGCGGTTCGGCTCGGGGCCAAAGAAATGTTGCTGAAAATGACGCTTTGTATTCTGCAGAAACGAGGTGCTAGGTATGTAGTTTAAATATTCATGCGTTTATAATTGCAAATGTTAGATAGACCTATCCTTAGAGGTTGGTCGGACCCAACCCCGGGATAGTAGAGATCTCGGCTAGGGTTGTTCTCTTTAGGGCTAGATTTAAAATAGTTTTAAATCTATTTTTCGCTGCAATTTTGTTTTCATCTTTCGGCCGACTTAAGCCGGACGTCGATTTTATTGCCTAAATACCTAGAATACCCAACAAAAATGACAGTTGAAAAGTATCATGTTATCCTTATCAAATTTGTACTTTTTTTAGTTGTATACATACTAGTCATAACCCGTGCCCACGGGCACGCACGGTTCAATTAAGATTTTTTCCCCGTGAAATCTTTGTTTCTCAAAAAATTATTTCCACATCCAAAATTTAAAACAACAAATTAGAATAAAAATATGTAGTGGCATGGGCTCCTTCAGTGCAAAACAACAAATTCGGCACAGGCGCCTTCGACACGAAACAACAAATTCGACGCATGCACCTTTGGCGCGGAACAACAAATTAGCATAAAAATTTAGCGGGTGCCCTCAACAAATTTGACGCAGGCGCCTCCATCGTGGAACTACAAATTAGCGTAAAACAACAAATTCGGTGTGGGCACATTCGGCGCTGAACAACAAATTAGCGTACAAAAATCGGCGCGATGCCCTAATAATAATGTGATACGGGGACCAGTGTAAGTGTATTACTTACGATGTTCTGTTATCCCGTTTGTTTCTTTTCTTCCCGATGAAGTCAAATGCCCAGTAAGATAAGGATGATTTGAATATGCAACATATAATTCATTGATAATATAACTTGTCCTTATTTTTGTTATAAATATTATAAATTAAACCACAAAAATGCATGGTTGTTCAACTTCCAAGACCACTTAAATTCAAAGATCTCAAATATCATTACCAAACTAAATCACATAAATGAATGGATATTTGTTTTTCTCCAAAAAGTCCCCCCCAAAATACAAAAGTTTTTCCTCCCAAAATTTTCACAAACTCTCATCTCAGCTGTTGATTTCCCAATATTAAATCTCAACCATCCTTCTATCAACTCGTTTGTCCTATTCAGCTTGTCTTAGTCAGCCCTAGAATTTAAAAAAAGGTTGTCAAATGTATAATCAGAGACATATCCATGTGGGGCCAGGGGGCACGTGCCCCCACGGGAAATTTTGGATGAAATTACCTTTTTACCATTTGTTAAAAATTTATTATGATAGTTGTTAAGGCCAAAATTGACCGGTACAGTTGTCGAGCTGACGGAGATGCCAAGCGCTGAGCTGGAGCCTAGTCAGCATTCGAAGCAGGACCCTCGGTTGGTAGAACCGGGGTCAGTAGTTGGTGGTTGGAGATGATACGACCGTTGATCAGCCTAAGAACGACCGTCAGTCTGATCGTTCGAGGTTGAAGAGCTCGATACCGACCTTGGGCGCATGATGGCCATCGTCGATCTGCACCACAGGGAGTCATTAGGGGGATCGGATGTGGGTTCCAACCCAAATCCCCTCCGATACTTAAGTTAGTGAGGGACTTAAGGAAGAGAGGGAGCTTGGCGTAGCTGATATCGATCCACTGAGGTTCGTCTCAAGCCTAACGGCGCAAGCTCGAATATAGAAATGGAGATGTAAGAAGATAGAGTTCTATGTATTAGCCCATGTATCTTGAAGATGGAAACCCCTTTACCTTTGTCTGTCAACTTATTTATAGGCAGCTCTCCCTTGAAGAGGCATAACTGCCACTCCTTGATTAAGGCATGATCTTCTCCGAGATTCGGGCCAACAATTGCCATTAACTCGGCCCCATTAAATCCTCCTTGTATGTGGACGTCAGTCGAACGGTCGCCTGACCCGTTCGACTGACTTAGTCGTAGCCTGCTTAGACTGCAGGGGTATCGGGTCACGGATGATAAACGGGTTAGGTCAGGGGATACCCAAATCAGGTTGGTATCCGTGTACTAACAATGGCTCCCATCATTTGTGCCTCCGAAGTCGCACTGATTGGGACCAAATGATGTGTTGGCTCCTTAAATGCACACGGATTTCAAAAAATTTGATTTGATATGTGCCGCCAAAAACCCATTCGCCTTTGGAGCGATCTCCGCCGTTTCTGGTGGCTGATTTTGGATATGTGGCGTGCATCGGGGGCTTGGCGGTTGAGTTCCTTAACATATAAGGGAGATTTCGAAAAGAAAGGTTGAAATTTTTCCAGCATCATCTTCTCCCTTGCTTTGCCTACTTGCTCCCATTGTCGCTTTTCTCGGAGATCGCCTGTTCTTTCCCAAGGTATCTCCTTTCTTCGACCTTAACTCTCTTAACAGGTGGGTCAGGCATGTTTGCTTCGGTGGTGTTCAAAGTGCCGACCCCCGAGGAGCTAGCGGAGCGCCTTCGGCCCCCTCGCCCTGTGGAAGTTCCTGGAAAGGGGAAAGCAATTTGGGTTGAGCCCGACCTTCCCATTCATTGAAGGGATCGGAAGTCAAAAGCTCCTAAAGTTATCTTAGCCATGGTCCTTAGGTTCTCCCCTGACCTGACCGTCGAGGTTTGTCAAGGCTGTTTCTGTGAACCTTTTAGGGTTAGTGTGCCTGACCCGGATGAGAGGTGTGTTTCCCGGGGAAGAGGGAGGTCGGGTGTATCTTAAGTCTTTCTGCTTAGGACTTCGATTCCCCTTTCACCCCTTCATTATCGAGATTTTGTGTTTCTTGGAGCTTTTTATCTGTAGACTTGCTCCTTACTCATTCCCTCCCCTGGTGGGTTTCATCGAGCTGTGTGAGCTTTGTGGAGTCTGTCCGACCCTCGGATTATTCGGATACTTCTTTAGGATAATCGCCTACCCTCGCCGAGTATGGTATAACATAGTTACTCGCCCAGGTACTAGGCTCATATACGACCTCCTAGTTTCTGACCCTGGGTGGTCGAACACATTCGTGTTTGTCGCTCTACCCGACCGGGGTCCATTGCTCAAAGGCTGGAGTTCCCCGAACCCCGAGCTTACGAGGGAGTCTCGTCTGTCCCTGGAGCAAGTTAGAGCTGGGTTGTCGCCGAGCGAGGACGTGGCAGTGGAGGCTCTTTTGAATCGACCAAAAGAAGATAGGTCAATTCATTATTTGCCGAATGACCATACGATAAAGATCCTTCTAAGGTGCCCGGGCAAGGCATTTCAAATCGATATCTTTATATTCACCCCTCACGGTAATTACCTCCGTTGTCTGCAGATATTACCAACGGCAACTGACGCAGCGGCGAGTCTAGCCTGGACCGAGTCTAAAGGGAGCAGAGGAAGAAGAAAAAGACGGCCGAGAGGTCTGGAACCCGGAGCGATCGATCGAGCGCTCGTGTCGAGGGGTCAGATCTCGGTCCCCCCTTCCCGTCCACCCGAGCTCCTCCTCCGAAGGGGAAGAGACCAGGCAGATGCCCAGGCCTCCCCTCAAGCCTCTTCGAGGGAGTCCTCTAGCCAGGCTCCTATGCAGCCTCCCGTTCCTCTGGCTTCCGTCGTGGTCGGAGCGGTGCCAGTGTGGTTGACGTCGATTCTGACGACGACGTCGAGTCGACTGGGGGAGTCGGTCATAAGAGGGAGACGTCCTCTTGCGAGGAGGAGGGGTCTCCGAAGAGGAGGCACATGGGAGGAGAGGATCCCATGGGGAAAGGTGAGGGGGCGGTTTCCCTCGAGACTCCCGTGGCGGCGAAGACTCTCTCGATGCCCCAGGGCCCCGCGACGCCCCTCATGGATATGTGGCCGTTGGAGGACATCGTGTCACCCACCCCCGTTGGTCGGCCCAATTCCTGGGGAGTTCGATCAAGCGCTCATGCTCGATCGGCTCTTGATTTGGCATTCGGGGCCGATCGAAGGTGAGCTTCACTAGCCCCCCTTCGCTGTTGGTATGGAGGAGTCGGCCCTGCTGGATTTTGGGACGACATCCAGGGTGATGGAGAACTCGATCCTCCCCGAGGATTCAGAGTTTATCATGGATCTCGAGCGGATGGCCAGCTTCTTCGTTATGAGCGGGTACTAGGTATATCGTCCGAGCCTCTGTTTTTTGGTACCCAACTTAGTCATCGTTCTTGACTGACCTTCGCTTTATTTGCAGATGTCCATTCTCGGGGCTGTGTTGCATCACCAGGCTATCAACTTGATCGACAGAGGTTGGCGGGTGTCAGACACGGAGCGTAGAGCCCTCCTCTCTAAGGCATGTGCAACGGAGGCGGAGGAAGCCTTGGGGAAGACCCTCGCTGAAAAAGTGTCAGTTGAGTGGGAGGCGACGAAGGTAAAAGATAGCCTTTCGTCGCTGTCGACCATCCACAAGTCCACTGAGCTCCAATGGTGGACATAAACGGCCTAGCTCGAAGAGGAGCTCGATACCTTCAAGAAGGAGACGGTTGAGCTTCAGACCAAAGTCTTCGACTTTGAGAGGTGGGTGAAGGCCAGCAAGGTGGAGAAGGCCGAGCTCCAAGCCAGAGTTGCAGGGCTCGAGGAGGCTGCCGCGAAGGAGAAGGCCACACTGACTGCTAAAGCCATGAAGGCGGTGGAGGCCTTCGCCAACGTTTTGGCGTCAGGGAGCGCTCCCCCTCCCTCTTATGTTTTAGGCATTTCTTTTGTAACCCGTAATTTTGTAATTTCTTCGATTTGAAATGGAGGAAGAAGAAACTTTTTGAATTTATATCTGCTGTGTGTGTATAGCCCCTCAACGACCTAACATGAAAGAACTTAGAAATTCTCAAGCAATTTATGTCGTGGATAGGTTCGGTGTCTTCGCCATAAATCATGCTCCTTTGGATGTATGGTATCAAAGGGCATGGCCCTTTCATCCGACAAATGTCGTTCAGTGGCGAGGGGCATGGACCCTTCGACTTATGGTCGATGGAGGTCGTTCGGTGGCGAGTGGTATGGCCCCTTCGTCTTACAGCCGACAGTGGTCGTTCGGTGGAGAGGGGCATGGCCCATCCGTCTTACAGCCGACGGAGGTCGTTCGGTGGCGAGGGGATGGACCCTTCGACTTACAGCCGAGATGGTGGTCGTTCGGTGGTGAGGGCAAGGCCCCTTCGACTTACGGCCGACGGAGGTCGTTTGGTGGCAAGGGGCACGGCCCCTTCGTCTTACGACCGACGGAGGTTGTTCGGTGGCGATGGGCATGGACCCTTCGACTTACGACCGAGAAGGCGGTCGTTTGATGGCGAGGGGCACAACCCCTTCGACTTACGGCCAATGGAAGTCATTCGGTGGCGAGGGGTACGACCCCTTCATCTTACGACCGATGGTGGTCGTTTGGTGGAGGGTTATGGCCCCTTCGACTTACGGCGGAGATGGCGGTCGTTCGATGGCGATGGGCATGGCCCCTTCATCTTACGACCGATGGAGGTCATTCTATTGCTACTGATTGTGTTTGCTGAGTCATAATGACGAAGGTCGTTACCGCTGATGCTGAGGAACGATCCACTTCGCATCCATAATGATCTTGCATATGATACAAAGTAATCGGTCAATCTACCTCTCACCATTGGTAGCAATTTCACAGATGTTCCATGTTTCAAGGATGAGGAAGCTCCTCGCTGTCCAAAGTGACGAGTCGGTAGGTGGCAGGACCGAATGCGTCGATCACTGTGTAGGGCCCCCTTCCATATTGCAGTGAGCCTTCCCTTCTTGAGGACCATGGGAGCAAAAGCAACCTCGCGCAGCTCCAAGTCTTCTATGCGAAAATTGCGCTCGCAAACCTTCGAGTTGAAGTAGCGCATCATGCGCCCCTCTTGTCTGATGAGGGTCGCCAACACCTGTTTTGCGGACCTTGTCCCCCGCAGTAGGTTGAGCTCGAGGCCCTTTGAGTTTCTTTCTTCGTAGTAGTATCGGAGACGAGGTGGTCGACATACTCGAGTGGTTCGTCGAGGGGGATGTCGACTCGTAGGCTAGTATGATGGGCGTCTCCCCAGTATGGGTCGCTCTGTACGACCGTAATATGCCGGGGATCTGACCTTTGAGAATTTTTGGGCAGGTCGAGTATCATCAGGCGTACTCGTCGGCATCTTTGAGCATCGTTGGCTAGAAGTATCCCTGTCCCACGACGTTCAGAGCTATAGACTTTTCTTCGCGATGGTTTCCGCAGCCGTCCTCGCGGATCTCTCAGATCACATGGTGTGTTTAAGCATTTAAGATGGTGTGAGATGTTGGTCCATTGTCTTTTGCACAATGAACCATCCAACCAGACGAACTGATAGGCCTTCCGCTCAAATTTTCGTTCCTCCAGTGGGTTGGTCCCGCATCTCCACCAGGACGGATTGATATCCCACTTTCCCACCATGGTCTCTCCCGTGTCTAAGCAGCGAATTATCGAATCCATCGATGCGGCTCCTCGCCTGAGGCTTGGAGGCTCTTACGGCAGCCCGCTGGGATGGGGTAGATGTCGTACGTACCCGCTTCGATTGTGCCTAGCTGGAATCAGACGACCCACCTGCTGACACGACATCTGCTCGATGATTCTTCGATCTTGGAGCGTAGTGAACCTCGTTGCGTGTGAAGGTGGTGAGCTCAGCTTTAGCGACATGTGCTCAACTCTGCATTAGGCCATCATGGGCCTTGTTGGCCCCGCTCAGTTAACGGGCGACGAGGCTAGGGTCGTTGAATAGTTGGACTACTCTCGCCCCTAAGGGCTCGAGCCAATCAGAGTTTAGTGACGGCCCCCTTATATCCTGCACCATCGTTGGTGGCTTGGAGATCGAAGTGGAGGGGGTATTTGAATTGGTCGTTCCCGGAGGTTTGGACGACTATTCCGGCCCCACTCCCAGCCTGTGTGGACGAAAACGTCGGCTTATACGAACTAGATTCCCTCTTGCCATTCCGACCCCCCTGGGGTCTGGAAATTAATCATCGAGTGGAAGGTCAAGACCTCCGCTTCTATGACAATTAGCAGCAGTCTTCCGTTGTACGTCGAGTTGATCTCTATCACCATGAAGTTTGGTTAGGTGAGTAATTTGTTGAGGATACATATCGAGGGTCACTGGAAAAGTGATAATGCCTGCTATCGGAGCGGAGTACCCGATGAACCCTACCAAGGGTCCTAAGCAAGGCGTCAACTCTTAGGACGGTATCTTCATCCTCTCCAACGTAGGAGCTTTAGAGTGAGGTGGATAACTTTGGGTGCGGGGGCCTCCTATCATCATGTCAGTTATCCCGACACAGGGGGATCCTGCAGCAAACTCGGAGGATGTGGTTGGGCGAGTCGGCATACTCGAGTGGTTCGTCGAGGGGGATGCCGACTCATGGTTTCCCACAGACGGCGCGAAACTGTTAAGGCCACAATTGACAGGTACAGTTGTCGAGCTGACGGAGACGCCAAGCACTGAGCTGGAGCCTAGTCAGCCTTCGAAGCAGGACCCTCGGTTGGTAGAATCGGGGTCAGTAGTTGGTGGTTGGAGATGATACGACTGTTGATCGACCTAAGAACGACCGTCAGTCAGATCGTTCGAGGTTGAAGAGCTTGATACCGACCTTGTGCGTAGGATGGCGATCGTCGATCTGCACCCCATGGAGTTGTTGGGGGGTCGGATCTGGGTTTTGACCCAATCCCCCCCCCCCCGCCCCGATGCTTAAGTTAGTGAGGGACTTAAGGAAGAGAGGGAGCTTGGCGTAGCTGTGATCAATCCACTGAGGTTCGTCTCAAGGCTAACGATGCAAGCTCAAATATAGAAATGGATATATAAGAAGATAGAGTTCTATGTATTATTCCTCGTACCTTGAAGATGGAACCCCCTTTACCTTTGTCCGTCGACTTATTTATAGGCAGCTCTCCCTTAAAGAGGCGTAACCGCCCCTCCTTGATTAAGGCACGATCTTCTCTAGGATTCGGGCCAACGGCTGCCATTAACTCGGCCTCATTAAATCCTCCTTGAATGTCGGTGTCAGTCGAACGGTCGCCTAACCCGTTCGACTGACTCAGTTGTAGCTCCTGCTTAGAGTGTCGGGGTATCGGGTCACGGATGATAAACGGGTCGGGTTTGGGGATACCCAAATCGGTTTCGTATCCGTGTACTAACAATAGAGAGAGAGAGAGAGAGTGTGTGTGTGTGTGTATACTATAAAATAGGGATGTTATCAAGAGAAATTGGATAAGAGAAATTGGACAAGAGAATTTGGATAAGAGAATTTGGACAAGAGTATATACATACATTGTAACGACCTGTATTTTTAGGCGTGTTATAGATCGTGTGTACCTGTATTTTATTTCAGTCGTACGGATAATCTTTCGTCCGTACTTTCTTTGTTACGTGTCGACACGTGCACGTCTTTGTTTTTCGTTTTTACCATATCATAATTAATTAACTATCAGTTTAACAAATTACTTTAATTTAATTACCTAACTAATTTCAATTTGCTAATCGCTAATTAACTTATTATCTTAACTACCCTTTCCCGTCGGCAGCTTCATCTAAAATTTAGACTCACATTTTAAATTCTTAAACCCGGATACCTTCCCCTTCCATTGGTCAAAACCAACCACCACCTAATACAAACCCAGCACACGTTTTTTGAAGGCAGATGCATTCCCCTAAAAACATTAGTCAAAAGTTTACATTAAATTCACATCTTAATCAAAACCAGAATCAATCCCCGCTTTAATCAAAACAAACACGTTTCTTCAATCGTTAGTCAAAAAGAATCATTAATTAAGAACCTAATCTTTTGACTAAATGTGAACCCTGTCCCCTGCTAATCCTTTTAAGGATCAGCAACGTCTTCTCTCCTGCAAGAAAAACTCTCCTGCAAAACCATTCTGCAAATCCATCAATACAAACCAGCAAACAATTTCACCAAATCAGTTCCCAAACATTTCAGCCCTAAAATCAATACCCCAAATCAGAACCCAATTTCCCAAGACCTCAAACAAATCAACCCAAACTGAAAATTTAAAATCATGGTTTAGAGAGGGGAGAAGCAAATCTGAAATCTGAAACAACTTCAGATTCAATCCAAACAACTCCAGATCTAATCCTCTCCTCCCATCTCTGTTGAAGGCCGACCCCCCACCTCTCCCCTCGCCGTGCGCGTGCTGCTGTCGCCGGAGGACAGCCGTCGCCCAGAGAATCGCGCGCTCCTCCAGCTCCGACAGGCCGCCACCCTGCTGCCGCCCAGCCGTCGTCGCGTCGCCGTACAGACCCGCCGGAGAGCCGTCGGCCAACCCTCCCTCCCACGTGTGTGAGTCCCTCTCCCCCCTGGCTTGCGTGAGTTCCCCTGGCTGCCAACAAATGAAAAAAAAGAATGAAGAAAGAATGAAAGAAAACGGGAAGAGAGAAGAGCAGGTTGAGAGTTAGAGAGAGAGAGAGAGAGAGAGAGAGAGAGAGAGAGAGAGAGATAGGAGTAATATTATTATATGTGCAAGAGGGGTATTAATATATGTGTAAGAGAAAGCTGTAGTATTGAATGTAATGTTAACCTTGTAATTAGCTTATAAGTAAGGTTAGTAGGTTGTTAGTATTAGATTTAATGTTAACTTGTTAGTGTTATTTATTTTCAACATGTTACTAGTTGTAAATAATATTAGGATAATAATATTAGAATAAAATAAGGCATACCATGTAAGTATAAGATAGATATAATACAATATAAACATCACCCTAGACAGAGAACCCAATAAAATTAGACGAACCTAATTCAGGGATTAACTTGATATTTTGCTTATCTTGCAACGAATCTAATTCAGTGATGTGTTTAACCGAAACAGAGAACCCGACGTACCATAACGTAGTACCTGTCAAGATGAACCCAACGACATCAAAATCGTTGAAATCAGGCATGTGTATAATTTATATTAAAATTTTGAAGTTAGATGCTCATTTGGTCTTTTGCATGTAAAGTTGTATAACTCAAAATCTACAGGTGAAATGACGCGTGAAATCACTACCATGTCATTCTGGACTGAAAATGTGACCCAATGGCATATAACTTGATATACCTTAGTTTTGAACAATAGCAAAGAAAGTTAGTTTCCGTGACATATTCGTTAAATTCATATGTTCAACATTTTTGTTAAATTATTGTAAATGTTGCTCGACACTCTCGTTAATCATTGGAAATGTTGTATAAAAATAAATGATGATATTATTAAATTGCTGCATGTCTTGGAATACTCAATCGAAACGAATTGAATAGAGGGTAGGACACAACCCTCCAAACATAATGAGAACCCATCGATTACAGATGGAGAAGGAAACTAGTCGGTGACTGGTTATGACACTTGGGTGGAGTTGGTCCTTAGTAGTAGGGTTCGTTAATGTAGCTTGACCACCTTACGGCTCCCTCCATAACCACACCAACGGAGGCAAGCAAGAAGACGTCACGGTAAACCCCTGATGATAGGGTTCATCAAGTACATACTACCAACCCGGACATGGACTTATCACGTGCACAATAAATGAAACATACAATTGTTTTACGTTTGAACTGCAAATTCATAGATGTGAATATTGACATTGAACTTGCAAATTATTATTGTTGTCTCTGTGAAATTGACATGCTAATGAATCCTAGAAAAACTTTACTTTACTGCTTAGAATTGCATGATAGGAGTGTTTTACTTTTATCTCATTTTATAACCTGCATGATTAAACTTGTTGTTGTTATCTCGTTTAATTTATTAATGCCTCATAAATTCAGTATCAATTTGTATATCTTGCCTTGGGTTTTAACATCTTCTTGCAGACCCTTGCTGACATACATTCATCTTTTTGGATGTATGTCAGATCCCGAGCTAGAGCACCAGGAGGACTAGTTGCAATAGCTGAACCAGTGGACCAAGAGTTGTTGACTAGTGAACCATCATCGTACTTCTTTCCATTTTTTGTATGGGTCATAAGACCCTACTCTCCTTTTCTCCATTTGTTGTAATTCCGTTGAGACGTTTGAGATCGTAATAATGTTTTCCTTACCTGTGTTGTTTTTGAGTAATGCAAGCAAGAACCTGCGGTTTTTCACACAGACGCTTATTTTGTTAAGTCAAGGAGGCAAGAAAATCAAAAAGGACCTCCTCCTTACTTGCACATGCGGACACGCTCGCGTCTTTGCTCCCAAGCCTAATGGGAAGCGGGGCGTGACAGGTTTTAGTGGTGGCCCATGCAGGTCGATGCTCATGCAAAATACTTTAAAACAGCATAGATAATATTACAATCTTGACTCTCAAACATCACCTTCCCTAGAATTTTCTACCTCAATTCATTAGAAAATCATAGTCCTAAGGTTCCTGATCCTTAGTCAACCAAATCATTATATCCTTATATTTTTTTAAAATCTCCCTTCATCTTACATTCCACATTATGACCTTAGGAATCTATCGTAGCCTTTTCACAAGTCATTTTCTACCCGTACTCACATTTGATCATCGTATTCTAAACCTTGCTCTCGACCCACGTGATCTTCCTGACGGCCATCATTATCCTTTTGAATCACCCACATTACTATACTAACTCTACTGTCGATATCCCTTTTATGGAATTCCTCGCCCAGTTTAACTTCTTTACAAATCTTTAATATATATACATAGGCCTCATATTTTTCAACTGACTTAAATTTATTCTTTGATTTTGAGTTTCATTCGCTAAAAATTTTTAGTCAATATATTATAATGATTTCTAATCTATACCATCCATACCCACATATTTTACTTTCTACATATGGAGATCTTTATCTTTAAACCTTACTTCCTTTCCATTCGAGTACAAGATGTCTCGAGTGTTCACCTGTATTGGATATACGGGTGAAGCATCCTTATTACCATCATCAGTAGGTCTTCCTTGATTCTCATCATCTCCTTTGAACTCTTTACCCTTGTATGGAACTCGTGTTCCATTCCTTGGAGTTACTTTCGCTAATAACCTCCTTCGTTGATAATCCAAGTTATCTTCGATACGAATAAAACCATACAGTTGATAAAGACTTAATAAAAAGTCATTAACAAAACCTAAAATTTTGAAATTTTAGGATTCAACTAGATGATAGGATTAATTAGTTGTTAATAAAAACAAAAAAAACCTTTTTGTTGATGGCACGCATATAAATGATAAGTTTCCTTCAATGGACCATGATCCGGTCAATGTGCCTGGCTAAGTTTGTTGGATCACCCTAGCTAGAATGGTGGTAAGTGATCCTGGCTTATTCACTTCCCTGGCTGTGTCTGCTAGACCGCAAGGACGTGAATCATGATTATGTATAGCATTTTCTTTCTTACTATACTACAATGGATTTCAAAAACAACCAATCATATACACATTTAAACTACTAAATAGACCTCCAACTACCTCGGTTTATCAGTTCTGCATTCATCGTGTTCATACTTTAAATTTTTGTAAAAATCTATCTCCATTTACGAAACAAACACTACATCTCTACACACATGACTCTTTCGTCTATTGCTTATCTACTGTTTTAACTTGTACCACCTACTCACTATTCTTATATACGTTAATGGGATATTGTCACATTTTTACACATACCTACCATTCTCCCATTTAATCATTCATAACCATCTATATGCCACCTGATCAAGCTAACCTCACCTGAACCCATTCGTCTCAAACTTGATTCGTTACATCATACAACTCGGTATCCTACACTATCTCTTGGTTACCACATTAGTGCATTTATTTACTTATTACCACTTTAGTGAGATTAATTTTAAATTTGCGTTATAACCCCTTTTAAAATGTTTTCTTCTACCTTTATTTCTATCATTAGCAGTGTTGAATTTTGTATACATTATGTTGATAGATAGTTAGATATGATTATTATTATTAGGGGATTATAATTACGGATAGGAGTAGTTTGAGATGATGTAGGTGTAGTTGTATTGATTGTTTACAATATGATAGATAGAATGATGTGTTCAAGAGTTATATTTCACATTTGGATATACCCATACATAATGACTTCAATAGGATTCCATACTATGAGTGGTGCACAGGAAGACGAGTACAGTACGAATTTGGAATTCATATTAGTAGCAGCTGAGAGTAACTTTGTAGATATCACATGATTTATGATTACGATGATGATTAGTAGAGTATGTAAAGTAACAAGACTTCATCGTACGGATAGGGTGATGGAGACGTCAGAAATAATATGATATGTTGATACGAATGGATAGTTGCATAAATTGATCTAAGTTGCTTAGGATAAGATACAATAAGAAATGATGAGATGTGATTTAATAGTTTGTTAAGTAAAGTGTCTAAACTTATGAGTTGTCACGATGAAGAATGAGTTGGGAGCATGATAAATGTTGATGGTAGATGGTGATGTATACTAGGCGCATTGGTACTTATTGTCATATATCAGTAATTGGTAAAGTGTCGTTATACCAATTGCTTGAGATAAGAATAAGGTTGGAGTTAGATGATGTCACAATTATAGTACTACAAGTTAGGTTATATAATGACCAAGGGATGGTATACGGATGAGACGACCTATGAGAATGTACAGTTTTTGGAGAACTTGGGTATAGAGGATATCATACATTAAAGACCCCCGAAAAGATGTTACTGTCTTAATAGCAATGATGAGCGAAGGAGTGAGGAAAATTTGTAAGAGGTATTGGTTGAGGATAGTTGGTATTTTCCCTTCCGAGGTTGCCTTGTTTAAAGTATTAATTGTTTAAGGCAAGAATTATGAGATAGAAATAAAAAAGAAAAGGTAAGTATTGGACCTATATTTAAGTTCAGGATATGCTTATAGTTGTAACATTATTCAGAGACGAGACGAGAGTGATGATTTATTTTAGGAACACTTGTTTGAGGTTATGGGTATAACAACCAGTGTGTTAGAATATTGGGGTTGCAGTTATGAGTTTATATATATTTGTATTTTATAATTTTCTCACCATTGTCACTGCACATCGCTGGTAGCCGTCGATAGCAATTTTGCTTGCATATTGACGACCAAGGCCATTGTTGTGCATAGCCACCCAACCCCCCCAAATTCCTCCTCTATCAATGTCTTCTTTTCAAAAACCTCCCTTAATAAAATTAGCTTAATTTCCCCTAATCAAATTCATTAAGAATAAATATTTCCTTTTTAACAAACCCTAAACTAAACATGACCAGCAGCCAGTGCAGATTCTTGACAGGCGTCAGAAGACACTCTGGAACAAGACTATCGATCTTGTTAGAGTGGCGACACGACTCGCCAGGAGAGTCCACCCGGGAGAGAGAAGATGAAATACGAGAGTGTTATCCATACTTGTTAGTTGATAAGAATTCCGAGGATGTGATTTTTCTTAAGGTGGGTAGAATGTTAACTTATTAGTGTTATTTATTTTCAACATGTTACTAGTTGTAAATAATATTAGGATAATAATATTAGAATAAAATAAGGCATACCATGTTAGTATAAGATAGATATAATACAGTATAAACATCACCCTAGACAGAGAACCCAATAAAATCTGACGAACCTAATTCAGGGATTAACTTGATATTTTGCAACGAATCTAATTCAGTGATGTGTTTAACCGAAACAGAGAACCAGACGTACCATAATGTAGTACCCGTCAAGACGAACCCAACGACATCAAAATCGCTGAAATCAGGCAAGTGTACAATTTATATTGAATTTTTGAAGTTAGATGCTCATTTGGTCTTTTGCATGTAAAGTTGTATAACTCAAAATCTACACGTGAAATAACGCGTGAAATCACTACCATGACATTCTGGACTGAAAATGTGACCCAACGGCATATAACTTGATATACATTAGTTTTGAACAATAGCAAAGAAAGTTAGTTTCCCTGACATATTCGTTAAATTCATATGTTCAACATTTTTGTTAAATTATTGTAAATGTTGCTCGACACTCTCGTTAATCATTGGAAATGTTGTATAAAAATAAATGATGATATTATTAAATTGCTGCACCTCTTGGAATACTCAATCGAAACGAATTGAACAGAGGGTAGGACACAACCCTCCAAACATAATGAGAACCCATCGATTACAGATGGAGAAGGAAACTAGTCGGTGACTGGTTATGACACTTAGGTGGGGTTGGTCCTTAGTAGTAGTGTTCATAGATGTAGCTTGACCACCTTACGGCTCCCTCCATAACTACACCAATGGATGCAAGCAAGAAGGTGTCACGGTAAACCCCCGATGATAAGGTGCATCAAGTACATACTACCAACCCAGACATGGACTTATCACGAGCACAATAAATGAAACATACAACTGTTTTAATTTTGAATTGCAAATTCATAGATGTGAAATATTGACATTGAACTTGAAAATTATAATTGTTGTCTCTGTGAAATTGACATGCTAATGAATCACAGAAAAACTTTACTTTACTGCTCAGAATTGCATGATAGGATTGTTTTACTTTTATCTCATTTTATAACCTACATGATTAAACTTGTTGCTGTTATCTCGTTTAATTTATTAATGCCTCATAAATTCAGTATCAATTTGTATATCTTGCCTTGGGTTCTAACATCTTCTTACAGACCCTTTCTGACATACATTCATGTTTTTGGATGTATGTCAGATCCCGAGCTAGATCACCAGGAGGACTAGTTGCAATAGCTGAACCAGTGGACCAAGAGTTGTTGACTAGTGAACCATTATTGTACTTCTTTCCATTTGTTGTACGGGTCATAAGACCCTACTCTCCTTTTCTCCATTTGTTGTAATTCAGTTGAGACATTATAGATTGTAATAATGTTTTACTTATGTGTGTTATTTTTTAGTGATGCAAGCAAGAACCAGCGGTTTTTCACACAAACGCTTATTGTGTTAAGTCAAGGAGGAAAGAAAAGCAAAAAGTACCTCCTCCTTACTTGCACATGTGGACTCGCTCGTGTCCTCGCTCCCAAGCCTAACAGGAAGCAGGGCATGACATACATGTAGGAGGATATATGCCCATAAGGCGATTTATCCTAAGTGTACATCTTGTTAAATATAATATCTGGTATCCATTATCCTAAGTATGAATTCGAATGAATAATATACGTAGATAATGTCCATAGACTTGTAGTTAGGTCCTTACGTATCCAGATAAGATCTCGTTTATGAGTAGTAAGTGACCAAATAGAAACTTAAGTCTTAAACGGTTCGTGATCATAGATATGTCGAGAACTGGATATCGGCACATCGGATAAACCACTGTGTCTTTGTCTCACCTTAGGGTAATGATGATCGCATAGTCATTCGACTTTGTGAAGTCGGAGACGAGACACAGGTGCTCATTAGAGAATGAGTTCACTGAACGACCAATTCAGAGTTATTAAATGGTTAATTTTAACTAAACTATCTATAATAACTCTAGGGTGATGATATGTTAGCTGGTCCTTAAGACCTGAATTCATTTGTACGAACTTGTGAGTGAACGGTGACGCTTAGACCTATGATCTAGCTTCGAGACTAGGCCTGCTGAAAGATCTTCGGTTGGGTTGCACCTAAAGCTCTCGAGGCGAGTAGATGACTAAGATGATATTCGTATTTTCCGTTAAAGGGAAGTTAGTGTCACAGGCTCAGTACGGTCTTTGTGTTAATCCTCGGCCGGGGTACGTTGTAAGATGTACAACGTGAATACATCAAAGACCACCGTATACTGACCAATGTTGTCTAATGGGGTTGACAGTAAACCATACCCTAGGCCAACATGGACACATTCTTCATGAAAGGACTATAGCTAACGATATTCATCACTGACATAGCCAATATAAACCCAACAATACTCTTGTCAAAGGGTCGATCACGTTATGATGATTCTGAAACAGGGACGACAACTGCTGCTCGTGATGACCGTCGTCTAGGGACTTCAAGCCCCAACCTGTAGTAAGGTCAGGTTGTATTGGTCTCACACTGAGTAGCGTTCGTGTCTTAGTAATAGGAAGATTAATACGAGAAATTCATTTGATGAAATGGAATAGTTAAATATTCACAAACCAGTTGTGAGACTAAGTTGTAGATACAATAGGGACAATGTTGCTTTTGATGCAAACAAAGATTAAACGTGTCATAAATTGGTTACGACAATATTTGTAGGAAAAATGCATTGGAAAGGGTTACCTGGTTGACGGGATCGTCCCGGTCTAAACACAGGTTCAAACTGCGTCCAAATCGGAGCTCAAACGAGACCAGAAACACAAAAACAGTTCAAGGCAAAGTGGGTTAAACCCACTAGGCTAACAGGCCCATCCTCGAGGGGCAAACGGGCGCACGGCCCGCTGCGACAGCGGCGAAGCCCGCTGGTTGCAGCGGGCGAGCGCCTGCTGCAACTGCGGGCGCGGCCCACTACAGCAGCAGGCGCGCCTGCTGCCCAGCGGGCCGGTCGGTCGCCCTCCTTGCCTTGGGAGGGCTGCCCGCTAAGCCTAGCAGGCGCGCCCGCAACTTAAGTGAAAATACGGGGTTTTGAAACCCCTAATGACGGCTACGAAAATTGATTTTTTGCCCATCTTTGTGCAATTGTTTGAGGGGTCAAACGAAGTCGAAATTCGTCGCCGTTCGTTCCTACGCGTTCACCATTCGAAGCCCTTCGAATTGATAGCTTGTTTGGTGTCTGAAGTTTAGTGGATAAAGAGAATTAATTCGTTGAAGTTGGCTTTTATGAAAGGCTTACTAAAACTGCAATTAAGCTAAATTAGCTTAATTAATTTCTCTTCAATTTGTCTATTGTCCCACATTGCTAGCAACGAAAGGAGAGGTGCCAACTCCCTATATAAATAGGGGTGCACTCTCTTCGTTGAAAAATACACCAAGTCCTCGATCGAGTAGCCCGGATTTTAGAGCAAACTCGATCTACGACTAAACTATTCTCTCTCTTCTTCTTATTCTCCGTACTAGTCCTAGCAAGACTACGAATGGAGTTTGGATTTGGATCCAGACGTCTAAGACACAGGTTTACTCAAGTGAAACCTTCTACTGCGTGTGATCGGCTTGGAGGCGGGAGTCGGCTTGGGCAGATCGGTTCGAAGGTGCGAGGCGGCTCGGGTGGATCGAGTCAAGACGGTTCGGCTACGAGGAGCGTCAAAAGACGGTGCGGTACATCTTGCCCGCCCCAGGGTCGAGATTCTGGATATGTTCTCTAAGTAATTTTAGTGTAGTTTAATTTCGTCGCAGTAGAATAGATCCCTCTTGGGGTGGTCAGATCCACCCCAAGTTGGCATAGATCGGGCTAGGTTCTGGCTCTCTCAGGGCCTAGCTAAATTGTTTAGCTAGATAGTTTTTATTTTCCGCTGCGCTTTCAGCCTCTGTGATCTGTCCGACTTAGGACGGACACAGATCTGATCTCTGAGGGTCCGCCAAAACCCTTCAGTGGTATCAGAGCTTCGTTATGCTTCTGGAACTATTTTAGCGACGATTTTAAATTCTTTAAATTGCTTGTTTTGAACATACGAACATTTTAACTTTATGTTAAAATTTGTTTAATATTTTTTTTGTGTTTTAAAATTGTTTTGTAACATGAAATTTTTTTGGGGGCATTTTAAATTTTATACGATAAGTTAAATGGGTCTTCCATGTTTAAAGGCTTTTTAAAATTTTATTTTATAAGATAAAATAATTTTAACAAGCATTTAAAAGTTTTTAAATTTTATGTAACATAAAAGAAAAATTTTATTTCATGCGATGATATTGAATATTTATTTCTTTTGGTTGCATAAAGGTTGAAATTTTTTATTAAACTGTATCCGAAAGTTTTTAAAATTAATTTCAAATGATTTTAAAAATGTTTTAAAAATGTTTTAATGTATATGTAACATAAATAAAAATTTTATTCCCATGAGATGGAATTATAAATTTATTTCTTTTAATTACATATAGGATTCAAGATTATTTTATGCGATATTTTAATCTTAGAAAAATATCGTTAAATTTTAAAAGCTTAGATTTGAATTATTTGATAATTTTATGAAACCTAATTTTATGTGATAAAAGTGCTTCAAGCTTTAAAATTTTAGATCTTTAAATTTAAATGTTAAATTTTAGATTTGCAAGTTATTTAATTATGTTATAGATAATTTTAACTCGCATGCTTTCATTGTATGTCACTTTAATTGAACCTTTAATTTATGTTATTAAATTAGTTGGTTAATGTTTTAATGGACATGATGAACAAAGTATTCATGAACCCTTTAGGTTAGCCATTAACTGATTAAAACTTTATATGATAAAATTTTAATTACTAGTGACATGCTACGTTTTAATAAACAAAAAACAACATCGAAACCTAATACCAGATTAGGGTAGTCCCTTTTTATTGACAATCATTATCATAAATTGTTTAAATGATGATTATCATTAATTGACTAATTTTGTAAAATGTTGTAATTGGTTTATTAAAATCCTAATAAGATTGGGGTAGCACGATGAACATAAGAACCTTATAGTTGATAAGGATCTAATAAAAGCTGTTAAACAAATCCATAAAAATTTCAAATTTTTAGGATCCACTAGTTGATAAGGATTAACTAGTATTAATTAAAAGCCATTTAGTTGATGGATGAACATAGATTGATGAACCTCCTTCAATGGATCATGATGTCGGTCAATGTGCTTGGCTAAGTTTGCTGGACCACCCTAGCTTGTCTAGTGGCCGAGTGGTCCTGATTTAGTCAATTCCATGGCTGCGTCCGCTGGACCGCAAGGAGTCGAATCATGACTGTGTAAGTCCATTGACTATACCTAAGTCAAATGCGATAATAATCTTGTTCAAGATAAATCGTAGCCCTCCTTATTTTAGGAGTTGTCAACTGTAATGTAATGCCCTGATAGCTACTGCACAAGTACTAAAGGGGGGTGAATAGTACTTTAAAATAATCAAGAGTACAATTCCTAATTATTGTGCAAACACAAACAACAATGCAGAATAATTACAAACAACAAGAATTAAGCAACGCAAACAAACGATATAACGGGTTCGGATCCACCCAAGTCTCCCCGACTTGTTCCCGGTGATCCTGCGTCCCAACCACCCGGATCCCCTCCGGATACTTGAGTTAGAATCCTCTAACTCAAATTTGCACTATGAAATTCTTGTAGAAAACCTCCACAAGATCAAATCATACACAAATGAAAATGTGACTCCCACAAACCGGGATCACAATCTTCTCTCACAACCGAGAGAACAACTTGCAATAGCAAAGTAAATGAAACAATGAAATACTTACCAACAAAATCCTATGCCTTGAGTAAACTTACGATATTAGGGCAAGGAGGATTTTGAGGAAGAAGAAGTCACCAAACCCTAGCTCCAAGAAGATGAACATCGATCGAAGGCTAGGATGGAGTTGGTGACCTTGAATCAAGCTCTTGGCTTGAGTGGCTCACAATGAAGAGAATCTCTCTTGAGGAATTAGGGCTCAAGAAGTTGAGGGAGAGATTCTTGTGAGAAGAGAGAGCTTGGAAATGAGATTGAATGGCTCCTCTCTTGGATGTGAAAATTTCTCTATTATCAGCCTTGAATCCCTGGTTTGAAGCCCTCAAACATATATATGGAAGAGACAAAACGGTCACAAAAATCGTGGCATTAAATGCCCCAACGGCTCCATTCTGAAGCAGTTTAATCGGTCTAAGAAGGATCACTTACCGATTAGTTTGGGAACTAGTCGGTCGGTGATTCCTCTTGGACCGACTAAGAGGTTCACAGCCAATAAAAATAGTTCAGGAGATATAAAACTAGTCGGTCTAAGAAGACTTGCCAACCGACTAGTTTGACAACTAGTCGGTCGGTGAGTGTTCTTTGACCGACTAAGCAGTTGAAAAACAATAAGCTGAACACAAGAGAACTAGTCGGTCTAAGAACAAATTCCAACCGACTAGTTTCACAACTAGTCGGTCGACGGTTGTTCTTTGACCGACTAACGATAAACAGTAGCTCGGGCTGTGAAAATGAAGATATAACTAGGCGGTCTAAGAAGGATTCCAAACCGACTAGTTTGACAACTAGTCGGTCGGTGAACCTTCTTGGAGCGATTAATTGGTCAACAGTGAATGAGCTGAAATGGAGTAGGATATCTAGTCGGTTCAAGAAGGATTGCCGACCGACTAGATTGCCATTTAGTCGGTTGGTTCTTCTTCTTGAACCAACTAAGATGCATATGAAGCCGAGGAAAGAAGCGATAAGCTTCGGAAAAGATTCTAATGGCTTCTATGACAATCCTAGCTCTAAGATATGAGCGTTATGAAGAATATAATGTAAGTCCTACTCAAGGCTTAACATTCTATACGATGAAGCTAGAAGACAATAAATTAAACATGACGAACCGTCTTCAAAGCTTCAATCCGAATCTCTTGACTTCAATAATGCTCCTTGAGCTTCAACGAAGCTTCAGGCACATGATCACGTGCTTTGAGAAGTCTCGAGACGTCGCTTGAGCTGTACGAAGTAACTTGGCGACGATCTCCATAACTGCGCTCACAAAGAGTTAGTTCACGATATTTATGTTTGTTCATCATCAAAACCAAATCCGAGGAATCAATACTCAACATGTAAGACCCGTGTTACGGTTGTTGAGCTACACTCAAGCTGTAACATGGCAACCCTTATAGAAACTGATTTCTTGATAATATCTTGACTTGACCCAAACCATCGTGTCGTGCATACACCGAGCGCCGGCGTAAGTCTAACCAAAGATGTAGTCTAAGACCTGACCCAAACTGACGGGTCGTGTATACACCGAGCGCCGGGGCAAGTCAGGCTAGACATGAAAACAAGGGTCTGACTAGGCTAGCCATTGTGATTTGGATGAGCACACTCATGATCACAAATGACTAGGGGTAAAAATCGATAGGGAATCATATTTAATATGATTGACGATGAGTTCGTCTACCGACTGCAGAGTCGGACAACTTGTTGAGATATACTCAAGGTTGTCAGACTCAGGGTAGTCGGATCCCTCTCCCGCAAATGTTATTGTATAATAAACTGTTTATTATTATGGTTTTAATAAATTTAGTAGGAGAATATAGTTTTATTAAAATCCATTTAAACTATACAAAAGAACATATACTGACTAAAGTATCTACTAAATTGCAAAATGGATTCGGGTCTTAAGTATATGATAGAGAAGAATGTGATTGATGGAACAAACTATATGGACTGGCTTAGAAACATTAAGTTAGTCCTTTCTCTAGCCGGGATTGGATACGTGCTGTTTGAGGACGCTCTGGAGAAGCCTGATGACGATGCGACCTACGAGGAAAAGGAAGCCTACAAGCTATACCAGAGGGATGCAGAGAAGGCCAGGTGCCTTACTCTGGCTTCAACGAATAACGAACTGCAGAGGAAGCATGAACATTTGGATGTTCAAAGCATGCTTCTGAATGCACAAGAGTTATACAGCAAGCGGTCCAAAGCTGCCAAGTTTGAAGCGACGAGCAATATCTGGGGCACTAAGATGGAGACAGGGCCCATACAAGATCATGTCATTAAGAAGATCGGGTACGTGGAAGATGCCACCCAGTTGGGTTTTGTCCTGGACAATGAGATGTCCATAGACATCAACCTTAAGTCTTTGACCACAGCCTTCAAGCCTTTCATTACTGGTTTCATAATGAACAATATTGAAACGGATCTTCCTAGTCTCCTTAACATGCTTAGGCAGTTTGAGGAAATTGAGAAGAAACCGACTGCATTGGTTGTTGGCTCTGCTTCTTCAGACCAGCCGAAAGGCAAGGGTAAGAAGAGGCAGGTCCCACAACCTGCCAAGGCGAAGAAGGGGAAGAAAAAGACAAAAGGAGCCCCATCAAAATCTGAGTGCTTTCACTGACATAAGATGGGCCATTGGAAGAGAAACTGCAAGGTTTACCTTGCAGAAAAGAAGAAGGGGCATACCCTCAGGTACAACAAATTAAATTCAATAAAGCATAATTATTTCCATAAATGCTTTATCACATAGTATGAGATACTAAGACATCTGTGTAATGTATATAGGTGGCTGATATGAAGCAGAGGTTGGAAGAAGTTTCGAGGACGGTCGGCATCTGAGCAATCGTTGCTGCTAGGGCCGTGCGAGGACTTCAAAGAGACATGAAGAAGACGGAGCTGATACTTATTTTCTTTTATGAATAAAATGTATCATTCCTTAAAGTTAAAACAATGATTGAGTGTTTAACCCTCAAAGTTTATTTGATAAACAAATTATGGTTCATTTTTATGTATCCGTTGTTTGAATGAATGTCCCGGGAAATGTGCTTTCCTTTGAAATTGAAATTTGCTGAGAATGGTTTAAATTTCTATGAATGTGGCTATCTGAGTTGGTTGCATAAATTCTTGAACCATGATGCAGAGCTTCAGAAAATTTTGATTGTTTGGAGCTGACTTAATGTTATAGTCGATCGATAGTTAAGTATAAGTTCCAAAAGCGTATAAATTGTGTGTGATCACAATTATACGCATATTAAGATTAATTCTTAATAAACTACATTTGATTCTTAAAGAGTTAATATTAAATGTAGTTAAGGGAAATGTACAGTGTAGGACGTTTGACTAAGTAAGTCAATGTCAAGATTCCTTAAACCAATCTTGATATGACTCATTCGTCAAACCCAACCTGACACTAGTACGTTCCCTACATATCAATTGGTTATACTCATCAGATATATAGTCTAAATATGATTTAGATATATAACTGAAATACTTAACCAGATAATTCTTAAAGTCAGTGGGAGCTAGCTCATATACTTAGTTCCGATTTCTCGGATTAAGTAAAAAGGTTTCCAACTTATTTGAATCATCTATATAAGAGATTGAATCAAAATAGTTTTGATTTAATAAAATATATAGAGACTTAGGGTGTCATGTATGTACTTGACATATTGACACAGAAAATTGGAATGAGCTGAGATTGACTTATAGAAGACCCTACATCTAGATTGTATGCGCTAATTGTTAGCTATACAAAGAAAGGAAAATTGATCCAAATCATTTTTCAAGGATCAACCTTGTGTGATCAAGAGATGTATAAATAATAATCCATTAAAATGCATTATAGATACTTGTTAGTAAATCCACTCTTAGTTTTGTCATATGCATGTCCATAGAGACTGATATGCTATAACGGTATGAGATACCGAGATAAACAGCCTAAGTGCAAGTGGGAGATGTAGGAGGATATATGCCCATAAGGCGATTTATCCTAAGTGTACGTCTTGTTAAATATAATATATGGTATCCATTATCCTAAGTATGAATTCGGATGAATAACAAACTTAGATAATGTCCATAGACTTATACTTAGGTCCTTACGTATCCAGATAAGATTTCGTTTATGAGTAATAAGTGACCGAATAGAAACTTAAGTCTTAAACAGTTCGTGGTCATAGAAATGTCGAGAACTGGATATCGGCACATCGGATAGACCACTGTGTCTTTGTCTTACTTTAGGGTAATGATGATCTCATAGTCATTCGACTGTGTGAAGTTGGAGGCGAGACACAGGTGCTCATTAGAGAATGAGTTCACTGAACGACCAACTTAGAGTTATTAACTGGTTAACTTTAACTAAACTGTCTATAATAACTCTAGGGTGATGATATGTAAGCTGGTCCTTAAGACCTGAAGTCATTTGTACGAACTTGTGAGTGAACGGTGTCGCTTAGACCTATGATCTATCTTCGAGGCTAGGTCTGCTGAAAGATCTTAGGTTGGATTGCACCTGAAGCTCTCGAGTTGAGTAGATAACTAAGATGTGATTCGTCTCTTTCGTTAAAGGGAAGTTAGTGTCACAGGCTCAGTACGGTCTTTGTGTTAATCCTTGGCCGGGGTAAGTTGTAAGATGTACAACGTGAATACATCAAAGACCGTCGTATACTGACCTACGTTGTCTAATGGGGTTAACAGTAAACCATACCCTAGGCCAACAGGAACACAGTATTTGTAACGACCAGTTTTATCGTTAATATTATCTGTATTTTTCTCTCGTATATTTTTCCCGTATCAGTAGCTTGGCGTATTCTGTCCTCGTACTCACTTCAACTCTAAATATTTTTTTTCATATTAATTTTTATTATCATTATTTTAAACTATTTGGTTAAATCACTTATAATAATTATTTTCTTAAAAATAACATCTTCTTATAATTAATTTGAAATTTCAAATTCAAGTTTCAAATCTTTTTTTTTAACTTTTAAAATTTCAAAGGAAACCTTCCTAATAAAACCTAATAACTGAAATTAATTAGCCCTAATTCTCCTAATTAAACCCATTGATTTTCAATCCTATTAATTACTATCCTATTAATAAATTTTCAATTTCCCTTCCTAAATTAAACCCTAGCTTTTCTACCCCAGGCCGAAACCTATACACACACGAACACAGCCATTAAAAAAAGGACAAAACAAAACAAGCTAAACCCCAAACCCTAAGAGCCTACTCACGTGTTGGGACTACTTGAGACCCATACATTTTGAACCCAACACTTTTAAAACCCAACTGTTATTATATAATAGAAACCCTAAGGCCACATGTAGCTTCACGTGAGCCTACACCATCCCTAGCCCCTTAAAATAAACCCTAGCTCTTTCTTCTCTTCACCTACAAACACAGCCGCACTGTCTTCCTATTTCTCTCCACCCACAAACGAAGCCGCCCAGTTTCCTCTCCACGCGAGGCCTTCTTCTCGCAACGCACGAGGCAACGCGTAGCAGCTCCCCTCATCCAGGCACGAGGCGGCCTCCCCATGCTCGAACTTGCGATCACCATCTCCAGGCCGCGTGCGCATCTTCTCTCAGAGCAACCGACGCTAGGCCATCTCCCATCTTCCCTTGCACCGAGCTCAGCGGCCACCCTCTTCCCAGGCCACGCCGCCAGATCTCACCCCTCCTCCACGCGAACTCAGCCGCGACCTTCACCTTCTCCGCACCCCACGTCGACCCGCGGCCTCCTTCCTCCTCTCTCGAGCGCGCACAGCTTAGGCTCAGGTGATCTCCACGCCCCCACGCCAACGCCGGTGTCTCCTCACTCGCCCAGCGACGTCGGAGCTCCTCCCTCGCGCTGCAACCCAACGCCGAGGCCCCTAGCTGCTTGCACAACTTGGGACAGCCGCACGGCGACTCCTTCTCGCCGCTGCCACGTCCGGAACGTCCAGGAACACCCCCGGAACTCACTGACAGCCGCTGTCCGTCGTTCCCTTGCTGCCGCGACGAGTTCAAACCTTGGACATCGCTGTTTCGGAGCCGTACGCGTCGCCACCGCCCATCACTGCGTCTCGATCCTTCGCTGCACTTCTGGTTAGTAGATCTACCCTTAAATGACTCATAACCCTCACCGTAAAGTAGAGGACCTAATAAAACCGGTTGATTAGATGTCGTAGGAGCTCGTTATAAAGCTGTTTTGATCGAAAAATGCCTATTCTGATTTTACATTTTGTCAAACCAACGAACATCACTGTAGCGTAGCACTCGTCGAGACGTTTCCGACGACACCAAGAACTCCAAAAACAGGCAAGTATACGAATTGATATGATTTTTTGAAGTTTCGGCACTTTTATGCCGCTTTCATGTATTGTTGAATAACTTGAAAATTAGACGTGAAATGACGTGAGAAAATGACACCATAACGATCAGGACAAAATTTGTGATCCAACGGTATATCATGCGATATGCCTTAATTTTAAACAAATAGGAGAAAAAGATATTTTCTGTAGCAAGACCAATAAAAGCACGTGTTCGTCATTATTTTGAGATTGCTATAAAAATTGTTCAACCCACTCCTACTGTGTAGAACTGTCACAATAATGTAGTACTGTTGATAACATTAAATTTCCGTGTGTCTTGACATGTCTAACAAATATGGACATCGTGAAAATCGTGCGCCTCAAAGGCGGAACCGTGAATTCGTGATGTCGTGTGAGTCGACTAGGCTGGCTCGTGTTCCAGCACAAAAATTGGGGTGGGGTTAGGGTTGAGCGGCCACTGGGCGTATGAAAGGTCCTCTCCTCAAGAGCACCACCCGCATGCGGTGGGTTAGCGGCAATCATGGTAAACCCCCGTGAGAGGAACGACATACTCATCACGACCTAAAGGTGAGAACCCTAGATTAGATGTGAACTCTTGACATGAAAACTTGAAATGCTAACTTGGTCTCATGAAGATTGATATGCTAATGAACTCAGAGAAAAACCTTACTTTAATTCTTGCAACTGCTTAGAACTACATGCTAAGGATGTTTAATTTTCGTTTCAGTATAAATGTCTTGGTAAATTGTTGAGTCACTTCATTAAAATATTTAATGCTTCTTAAATTCATATCTGTCGTATATCTTGTCTTGGGATGCTAACTCTTTCTTGCAGACCTCTAGCTGACATACATTCATGTTTTTGGATGTATGTCAGATTCAGAGCTTGAGTACCCGGAGGATCCGTACGTGACGCCAGATTTGGAGAGCTAGGAGTTTGCCCCCGACGCAGTGCCTCTCCCAGCGGAGGACTAGTGGACCCCTACACTTTACAGCTTTCTTAGTTTTCCTTTCAGACGTTGTAGTTGTTGTGTACGTTTCATTTCTTGTTGCTACTTTAGCCCAGCTGTGGCTTGTTGATTAATTTCGTGTACGAACATTATAACTCTGGATGTGGCTCTATTTTCTTGTTATGTTCTGATTGTTCTGATACGCAAATGCAAGAACCTCATCTGTGTTTTTATCACAAACGCTTATTGAACTCGAGCTTCACCGCTCCAGTTCAAGCGGACCGCGTAACGCTCTCGCTTCCGGTGTCTTTTGGGAAGCGAGGCGTTACAAGTTTTAGTGGTGGCCCATGCAGGTCCTGCAACTGTGAAATTCGGAACAATGAGAACGCTTTTCATTAGCCAAAACATCCAGAATTAGTTCGTACGCAAAATTACTCGAATACCTTGTCTCAGCTCGATAGGGAACCAATACCAGGATAATAGGAAGAGTTAGTTAGACGCTCGTGCTCGTTAGTTAGACGCCCTTGCCATGACTTAGTGCTATCATCTTGGGAGTCACCCTAGCGATTGGTCATCCAGCTCTGACCATATTAGATTTTTGAGTTTCGTTAGTCGTTCGCTTAGATTCATCAAATCTAGGGCCCAACCGAACGTAGTGATCGTCGTCGTGCAAGTCAAACCTGAGACGCCTTCAATGAGTAGACTTCGAAGCGTAGGATATTCCAGATCTATAGATAAGATCTCGATATCGATCCTCAACGAACCCTTACCTCGGCTTTTCCTATCGCAGCCTAGTACGTTGATGAACCATAGTGCTAAACCTTAGTCGGCCCAATGATTATATTTTTCCCATGATGTTACTATTTTCATAATCTTTACCCTTCCATGTTAATGATCGTAGAAAGCCATCGTAGCGTATTCACGGAGTTACTTCTTAGTCGTCCTTACGTTTCGATCGACAAACCTATTCCTTGTTCTAGATTCACATAAACTCTTCAGGTCCGTCATCTTTAACCTTGAACCTCCCCATTGCAGATCCAGGGTCCTTTTAAAAAGTATTTTCGACATTTCTTTTATTGAATTCTCCGCTAAGTTTAAAATCCTTTCGAAAACTTTTACTTAGATTTTCTACACTTCAGTCGACTTAAACCCAACCTTGATTATGAAACTCTTCTGATGCGATCTTTAGTTACTATCTTATGGCGACTTTCTAACATACGCCTTCCTCATCTATACTTCACATAGCCTTGTATAGCTACTCTATTTTCCTCATGTAATGAACTCTTTTTAAACGTTATTTCTATCTCGCTAGCTCAAAATATTATCTCCTTTTCTTACCAACATATTTCAAAAACAGTCATTCCCATATACTTTTAAAAAAATACCTTCCTAAGTTAAATAGAACCCCAGAATCTTGTGTGTCAGTTTCAAAATCATTGTCTTCACATTTTTTTATTTAAAAAAAAATTTTCCATTTTACAAACCCATTTCCATTTACAAAACAAGCACTACGACACTATGTCCATATTACTCTTCACCTATTATTTGACTGACCACATTTTACGTTTTAACTTATACCGTATGCTCGCTATTTTTCGCATGTCATGGCGATACTATTATTTTTACGCATATCATTATCTTCTTACTTTAACTATTCTTAAACTTTTTATCTCACCCAACCGACTAACCTCTTATCCATGCCACCTCCGGAACCGTTCATCATAACATCAATTCGTTGCATCATCCAACTCTGAATCCTACACCATTGCTTAGTTATCACATTAGTGCTCATCATCGCTTAGGTCAGCTTTAGTATAAGTATAGTGAGACCATTAGCTTTGATTGTGGTGTTGTTGTGGCGCATGTAAATAGATAGAGAGTGTGGACCCGTGTGTGCGAATCCTTATAAATCACCCACATATGAGTGTGCTTACCCTTAGTATATTAGTATGAAGTGATTGTCTATTGTGTCGTATGTGCATGCACGGTAACTTGTGATATATATGTATATAGTCGAGTATAGAGTAGCAAGTGTATATTTATACTTAGGCATGCGATTAGTTATATCACTATAGGAATATCTGTGCTTATTAGATTTAATGTTGGCTAATTACTAGAAGTATATGTACCTTAGTCATACTTGTTAATGATTGTAACTGTATGCTAGTACAGTGATATGCATGTCAGGTGTAATGATAATGGGTGTACGTGTAGTTATGTGTGCAGATTTATTATGTGATCTATATTTTAGGATGTCTGGCGTGTGCTCGTGTGTGTGTATGTATATGGTTAGTTATAGGTGTATATATGTATATTGTGTGAATAAGTGTGTTTTATGTATAGTAGGATTATAATATTGTATTACCCCTACGGATGATGTATGGGCATGTATATACCAGGAAGTATGCCTAGTCGTATGTTTGTGACTATGTATATATGGATGAATGTAATAGTATGCTAGCCATATGTATGTAAATTACCGTGATTGTGTGTACTGGTGTGTGTATATATATGTCCTATATGGATACGAGATAAGCATGTAATAGTATAAGTGTGTATATGTATGTAAAATGAACGTATGTATAGGTAATTGAAAATGTGTGATATATGAGTATGTATAACATATGGATGTATATTGTCTCATTATAATGTGTGTATGATTGGGATAAATGACATTAGTGTCTAAGTCCGCTTACCCCTACGTCGGCCTATTTAAGGAAGTCTGAGGACGGACTTGATCCTAAGGTGGGTAGATTACTATGACCCTAGTACTATGAGTAAGGCTTATATAAATCTGTGTATGGTGTAAGGTATTACGTACATGTATATACGTATAGTGATATATATTATAACGTGTATATGGTAATGTGCGGTGTGTAAAAGTGCTTGTACGATGTAAGTGTCAATTGACTAAGAATGATTGTATTTATGTGTTTGTGGTATGTTTAAGTGACATGTGATACTATATCATTATAGATTGTGAGTGTATAAGATATGATAACATATTGTGTATTAGTAATAGTGTGAGTGTGCAAGGTGTTGGCACACTTACTGCTAGTAAATTGATGTGGTGGTGTAGTAAAGTTTTACTACTCACCCTAGTATAATATTGGTTGGATTATATTTGTAGGATGATATTAAACATGTTATGTAAATACGTAATTAGTGATGTGTGTATGTACGTTGTTACTGCTATTAGGGTGGACGTTGATTAGTATTATCGGTGGTAATACATTGGTGTTGATAGGAATATTAGAAATTACTATTTGGATGTGGCATGCTGGTTGTTATGGTGTATTCGTTAGAAAAGGAGGTACGAGCGTTACCCTTATGTTTTCCCGGTGTCTTAGTCGATCTGATTCCGAGGACGGAATCGTTCTTAAGGTGGGTAGGATGTAACGACCAGTTTTATCGTTACTATTATCTGTATTTTTCTCTCGTATATTTTTCCCCGTATCTGTTGCTTGGCGTATTCTGTCCCCGTACTCACTTCAACTCTAAATATATTTTTTCATAATAATTTTTATTATCATTATTTTAAACTATTTGGTTAAATCACTTATAATAATTATTTTCTTAAAAATTACATCTTCTTATAATTAATTTGAAATTTCAAATCTTTTTTTTTACTTTTAAATTTTCAAATGAAACCTTCCTAATAAAACCTAATAACTGAAATTAATTAGCCCTAATTCTCCTAATTAAACCCATTGATTTTCAATCCTATTAATTACTATCCTATTAATAATTTTTCAATTTCACTTCCTAAATTAAACCCTAGCTTTTCTACCCCAGGCCGAAACCAATACACACACGAACACAGCTATAAAAAAAGGACAAAACAAAACAAGCTAAACCCCAAACCCTAAGAGCCTACTCACGTGTTGGGACTACTTGAGACCCATACATTTTGAACCCAACACTTTTAAAACCCAACTGTTATTATATAATAGAAACCCTAAGGCCACATGTAGCTTCACGTGAGCCTACACCATCCCTAGCCCCTTAAAATAAACCCTAGCTCTTTCTTCTCTTCACCTACAAACACAGCCGCATTGTCTTCCTATTTCTCTCCACCCACAAACGAAGCCGCCCAGTTTCCTCTCCACGCGAGGCCTTCTTCTCGCAACGCACGAGGCAACGCGTAGCAGCTCCCCTCATCCAGGCACGAGGCGGCCTCCCCATGCTCGAACTTGCGATCACCATCTCCAGGCCGCGTGCGCATCTTCTCTCAGAGCAACCGACGCTAGGCCATCTCCCATCTTCCCTTGCACCGAGCTCAGCGGCCACCCTCTTCCCAGGCCACGCCGCCAGATCTCACCCCTCCTCCACGCGAACTCAGCCGCGACCTTCACCTTCTCCGCACCCCACGTCGACCCGCGGCCTCCTTCCTCCTCTCTCGAGCGCGCACAGCTTAGGCTCAGGTGATCTCCACGCCCCCACGCCAACGCCGGTGTCTCCTCACTCGCCCAGCGACGTCGGAGCTCCTCCCTCGCGCTGCAACCCAACGCCGAGGCCCCTAGCTGCTTGCACAACTTGGGACAGCCGCACGGCGACTCCTTCTCGCCGCTGCCACGTCCGGAACGTCCAGGAACACCCCCGGAACTCGCTAACAGCTGCTGTCCGTCGTTCCCTTGCTGCCGCGACGAGTTCGAACCTTGGACATCGCTGTTTCGGAGCCGTACGCGTCGCCACCGCCCATCGCTGCGTCTCGATCCTTCGCTGCACTTCTGGTTAGTAGATCTACCCTTAAACGACTCATAACCCACACCGTAAAGTAGAGGACCTAATAAAACCGGTTGATTAGACGTCGTAGGAGCTCGTTATAAAGCTGTTTTGATCGAAAAACGCCTATTCTGATTTTACATTTTGTCAAACCAGCGAACCGTCATCACCGTAGCGTAGCACTCGTCGAGACGTTTCCGACGACACCAAGAACTCCAAAAACAGGCAAGTATACGAATTGATATGATTTTTTGAAGTTTCGGCACTTTTACGCCGCTTTCATGTATTGTTGAATAACTTGAAAATTAGACGTGAAATGACGTGAGAAAATGACACCATAACGATCAGGACAAAATTTGTGATCCAACGGTATATCATGCGATATGCCTTAATTTTAAACAAATAGGAGAAAAAGATATTTTCTGTAGCAAGACCAATAAAAGCACGTGTTCGTCATTATTTTGAGATTGCTATAAAAATTGTTCAACCCACTCCTGCTGTGTAGAACTGTCACAATAATGTAGTACTGTTGATAACATTAAATTTCCGTGTGTCTTGACATGTCTAACAAATATGGACATCGTGAAAATCGTGCGCCTCAAAGGCGGAATCGTGAATTCGTGATGTCGTGTGAGTCGACTAGGCTGGCTCGTGTTCCAGCACAAAAATTGGGGTGGGGTTAGGGTTGAGCGGCCACTGGGCGTATGAAGGGTCCTCTCCTCAAGAGCACCACCCGCATGCGGTGGGTTAGCGGCAATCACGGTAAACCCCCGTGAAAGGAACGACATACTCATCACGACCTAAAGGCGAGAACCCTAGATTAGATGTGAACTCTTGACATGAAAACTTGAAATGCTAACTTGGTCTCATGAAGATTGATATGCTAATGAACTCAGAGAAAAACCTTACTTTAATTCTTGCAACTGCTTAGAACTACATGCTAGGGATGTTTACTTTTCGTTTCAGTATAAATGTCTTGGTAAATTGCTGCAGTCACTTCATTAAAATATTTAATGCTTCTTAAATTCATATCTGTCGTATATCTTGTCTTGGGATGCTAACTCTTTCTTGTAGACCTCTAGTTGACATACATTCATGTTTTTGGATGTATGTCAGATTCAGAGCTTGAGTACCCGGAGGATCCGTACGTGACGCCAGATTTAGAGAGCCAGGAGTTTGCCCCCGACGCAATGCCTCTCCCAGCGGAGGACTAGTGGACCCCTACACTTTATATCTTTCTTAGTTTTCCTTTCAGACATTGTAGTTGTTGTGTACGTTTCATTTCCTGTTGCTACTTTAGCCCAGCTGTGGCTTGTTGATTAATTTCGTGTACGAACATTATAACTTTGGATGTGGCTCTATTTTCTTGTTATGTTCTGATTGTTCTGATACCCAAATGCAAGAACATCATCTGTGTTTTTATCACAGACGCTTATTGAACTCGAGCTTCACCGCTCCAGTTCAAGCGGACCGTGTAACACTCTCGCTTACGGTGTCTTTTGGGAAGCGGGGCGTTACAGTATTGACGAAGGGACTATAGCTAACGGCATTCATCACTGACACAGCCAGCGTAAACCCAACGATACTCTTGTCAATGGGTCGAGCACGTTATGATTATTCTGAAACATGGACGACAACTACTGCTCGTGGTGACCGATGTCTATGTGCTTCGAGCCCCAACCTGTAGTAAGGTCAGGCTGTAGGGTCTCACACCGAGTAGCGTTCGAGTCTTGGTAATATGAAGATTAATAAGAGAAATTCATTTGATGAAATGAAATAGTTAAATGTTCACAAGCCAGTTGTGAGACTAAGTAGTAGATGCAATAGGGACAATGTTGCATTTGATGCAAACAAAGATTAAACGTGTCGTAAATTGGTTACGACAATATTTGTAGGAACAAATGTATTGGAAAGGGTTACCTAGTTGACGGGATCGTCCCAGTCTAAACACAGGTTCAAACCGCATCCAAATCGGAGCTCAAACGAGCCTAGAAACGCAAAACCAGTTCAAGTCAAAGTGGTTAGACCCACTGGGCTAACAGGCCCATCCGCGAGGGGCAAACGGGCACACGGCCCGCTGGCAACAGCGGGCCGGCTGCACGCCCTCCTTGCCTTGGGCGGGCACGCCCGCTAAGCCTAGCGGGCGCGTCCGCAACTTAAGTGAAAATAAGGTTTTTTGAAACCCCTAATGACGGCTACGAAAATTGATTTTTTGCCCATCTTTGGGCAATTGTTTGAGGGGTCAAACGAAGTCGAAATTCGTCGCCGTTTGTTCCTACGCGTTCACCATTCGAAGCCCTTCGAATTGATTGCTTGTTTGGTGTCTGAAGTTTAATGGATAAAGAGAATTAATTCGTTGAAGTTGGCTTTTATGACAGGCTTACTAAAACTTCAATTAAGCTAAATTAGCTTAATTAATTTCTCTTCAATTTGTCTTTTGTTCCACATTGCTCGCAACAAAAGGAGAGGTGCCGACTCCCTATATAAATAGGGGTGCACTCTCTTCGTTGAAAAATACACCAAGTCCTCGATCGAGTAGCTCCGGATTTTAGAGTAAACTCGATCTATGACTAAACTATTCTTTCTCTATCTTCTTCCTATTCTCTCGACTAGTCCTAGCTAGACTACGAAGGGGGGTTGGATTCGGATCCAGACGTCTAAGACGAGGGTCTACTCAAGTGAAACCTTCTACCACGTATGATCAGCTTGGAGGCGGGAGTCGGCTCGGGCAGATCGGTTCAAAGGTGCGAGGCGGCTCGGGTGGATCGAGTCAAGACAGTTCGGCTACAATGAGCGTCAGAAGACAGTGCAGAATCTTGCCCGCCCCAGGGTCGAGATTCCGGGTATGTTCTCTCAGTAATTTTAGTGTAGTTTAATTTCGTCGCAGTAGAATAGATCCCTCTTGGGGGTGGTCAGATCCACCCCAAGTTGGCATAGATCAGGCTAGGTTCTGGCTCTCTCAGGGCCTAGCTAAATTGTTTAGCTAGATAGTTTTTATTTTCCGCTGCGTTTTTAGCCTCTGTGGTCCGTCCGACTTAGGACGGACACAGATCTGAGCTTTGAGGGTCCGCCAAAACCCTTCAATACACACACACACATATATACATAGATACATATACATACATACATATACATATATCTATTCTATAAAACATGGATGTTATCAAGAGAAATTGGATAAGAGTACATATTTATTCTATAAAATATGGATGTTATCAAGAGAAATTGGATAAGAGTACATATTTATTCTATAAAATATGGATGTTATCAAGAGAAATTTGATAAGAGAAATTGGACAGGAGAAATTGGATAAGAGAATTTGGACAAGAGTATATACTTACATATACATACATACATATACATACAGCTATTCTATAAAATAAGGATGTTATCAGGAGAAATTGGATAAGAGAAATTGGACAAGAGAAATTGGATAACAGAATTTGGACAAGAGTATATACATATATATATACATATACATATATACATATACATATATACATATACATATATCTATTCTGTAAAATAGGGATGGTATCAAGAGAAATTGGATAAGAGAAATTGGACAAGAGAAATTGGATAATAGAATTTGGACAAGAGTATACATATACATATATACATATACACACATACATACATACATATACATACATACATATATATATCTATTCTATAAAATAGGGAGGGTTTCAAGAGAAATTGAATAAGAGAATTTGGGCTAGATAAATTGGATAAGAGATGAGATTTTGAGGAATAAGAGAGGATGTGGGGAATTTTGCATATACAACCCCAGTTTTTATATTTTTGCACCTGGACCCTCCACACACATACACCCACACTTTTTATTCGTCCCCCCTTTCCGACCATTTTTTTCCAGTCCACGTGCACGTGTGCACGGGTTATTTGCTAGTGTATATATATATATAGTTTGGATTTAAAGTAGTGTGTGTGTGTGTGTGTGTGTGTGTGTGTGTGTGTGTAGAGGAAGTTCTTCAATTGTCAATTAGCCTTGTGGTAAGGTCACACATGTCCACCCAGATCACCCGCGTTCGAATACCGCTAAAGGTGCATATTGGTTGTTTTTGTTTCATTTTCTTTTGTTTCGTTTTTTTGCCCAGCGTCTTTTGTTTCGTTAGCCGAACATGCATGGATTTTTTGTTGCGTTTTTATCTCAGAGTTTTTACAGTTTTTTCCCCGTCCGAACACCAAGGGAATTTTTGTTGCTTTTTTAATACCCTGGCTTTTTTTGCGTTCTTTCCCCTAGGGCTTATGTAAAACACCTTATTTTCAAAAAAATTCCCAAGGCAAGGTCAAGATATGATTTTAAAATTTATTTTCTCCCAGTCTTGCAAATCCCTCAAATTTTTCTATGCCCGTTTGCAAAAATTTTCTACCATCTTTAGAAACTTTTGTTTGTGATCTAGCGGACGTGAGAGAATCTCGTTTGGGAAAAGGTTTGATTTTTGAAATATCTAATGTGTGTATTTAGGTATTTTGGTTTGTATTATCAAATTATGAGAAAGTTCTAGTATATATTAAATGTTTTTTTGGATTACTTATGCTTTTATTTTGGTTTTCGCATCCGTTTTGATCGACGTCGAGACTCGAGTGGATCTCGTTTGGCGAAAAGGTTAGGGGTTTGAACTATCTAATTAGGAGTGTAAGTTGGTTGTTAATTTTTTAATTTGGGGAAATTTTTAATTTTTAATTTTTAATTAGGATAGATTTATCAATTTTTTTTGGATAAATTAAGAGTGATTCATCAATTTTTTGGATTATATATATTTTTGATATTATTGAAATTTTTAATATTGTTGAAATATTTAATACATGAATAGCACTGATTAGGAGAGATTCATCAATTTTAATAGATTACTTACGCTTTTGATATTGTTGAGTACCTAATAAGTAATATGGTTATTTTGACATCTTTAGGTTCTACTGAAAATTTTAGGTTCTTCAATATTAATCATTCATTAATATTAATATTATTTATTAATTTTCGATACTTATACACCCACACATATAGTTGCTTTGTTATTCTTTAAAACTTATTATATGCAATGTTTTTATTCTCGCTAAGGCTAAAAAAATCATGTTTATGATTATGCCATTGTAGGTATAGAATTGTAAATTTTTATTCGAAATTTATTCAAATCTCTTTCAAAAAAATTCATCTTTTTTCTGTTTAAGCTTCATCATCAGCAGATGATATACTCCCAAAAATTATTTCCGGCAAAAAAAATTGTGCCCCCTAAATTTAATTCATGATTCCGTCACTGTGTATAATAGATGTCAGTATTCAGCCGCCTGCCAGACTATTACACACATCACTTCCCACTTTATCCATACTAATACTAATTATGGATAACGTCAATTATCAAATTATCAACGACTGAAAAGCTGACCTCTCGTCGCATTACAATCTGATCGCATTGCATGCCTTTCAAACAAAGCAACACATCCAAGAGCGGAGCCAGGCTTCCATAGTAACCCGGGTTGAAAAGGTAATTGAAAAAAAAAACCCGACATACATAGCAATGTCTTGGATGCAATATCATGATATTTTATGCATCAAAATGAAAAAACATGTGCATAAGGATACGAGGTGCAAGGGCGAAGCTTGGGCTGCAGCCCACCTCAGCGCATGTATGGCTCCGCCCCTCGTCACATCCGGTTGTAACATAGTGGATGAGAAATCCCACGATTTTTATACATTAACCCAGAGCCCATTAACTTAGACGTAACTTTTATTGCCTTGTGTTTCCTTCTTTTACTAATCAATCAAACCTCTGTTTTCGATACAAATGAAAGAAAACAGAAAGGGAAGGTGAGTGTAAGCTCGTGGAGGGTGATCCGAAACGTTCCCGATCCCCACGAAAAAACGTGTTTTCGGGCGCGTACCGTATATACCGTGACGCGATTCGCCAGCCGGGCATCCACCGGATCTGGGACCCGCACCCGGACCCGCCGTTTCAGCGGTGGGGCCCACCATCGTGCTGCCACTGAGCTTTCACAAATCCACGCGTTTAAAAAAAGGCAAAAGATTATTGGATCTCAAAGAAACATGTCGCGTTCTCACCCCTCCACCCCGCTCCATCCTCCACCTCGTTCCCTCCTCTCTTCTGCCCAAAAATTCTAGGTTTAATTTACTCCCCTTCTTTATCTGTTCAAATTTCGAGTGGATTTCCGATGGGGAGCAGCGAAGAGAGAGTGGTCGCCGTGATCATGGTCGGTGGGCCCACCAAAGGTCGCACTCTTCTTGGATCTACACTGGAAATTTGAATTTCATTTTGGGGTGTCGTTTCCAGCACGAATTCGAATTTATGAGGAAAGCTCTCTTTTTTGTTGTAGGGACTCGATTCAGGCCATTGTCGCTGAACACACCGAAGCCTCTGTTTCCTTTGGCTGGGATGGCAATGATCCACCATCCAATTTCAGCTTGCCGAAGAGTAAGTAGCTAAATTTTTAGTTGTTTTAGTTGTTTACTTGTTGTGTTTTCTTTTTTGGGTAATGTGTTGATGAACTATGTTTCAACTTGTAGATCCCCAATTTAGTGCAGATTTATCTGATTGGGTTTTACGAGGAGCGCGAATTCGCGTTGTACGTGTCTTCCATTTCTAACGAGCTCAGAATCCCAGTTAGGTAGGTAAAATTGTTGGGTAAATTCAGAAAATTTTCTTCTTCTTATTTTGTTAGAATGTGCTTCGGTTAAGATGATTGCTTGTTTTAGATACCTGAGGGAAGATAAGCCACATGGGTCGGCTGGAGGGCTTTACAGCTTTAGAGATTATATCATGGAAGACAACCCGGTTCGTGCTCTTGACTACTTCTACTGTTATAGGTGTTTACGCCGTGACATTTTTTGTGATCCTGTATTCATACTGTTTTTGTGGTTTCTGAGTTGCCCTTTTCCCCCTTTGATTTGCAGTCGCACATTTTTTTGCTGAACTGTGACGTTTGCTGTAGTTTCCCGCTACCAGAGATGCTTGGTAAGCTTCATTTCTAGATATTGTGAATCATCAGCTAGTACTCTAGTAGCTATCCACGTTTTTGGTCAATAGCATCTGCATTTGTTTAAATTTGATAAATATAAGTCATGATGATGGCATTCACCTTAATTCATTAGATTCATTACTCCAACAGAACTTGTAAACTTACATAAAGTGAAGACTAGAACGCGAGTGATCTGACCTCGCTGATCTATGTCATTCCTCTCTTCTCAACATGGGACGAGACGAGCCAGATCCACATTGTATTTAAATACATCGATCCTAACATGTTGAAAACAAATGCAATCTCAAGCTATGCATCATTTCATCATCGAGCAACTTTGATAAAAAAACTTTATTCAAGATCCAATTATTACAAAACATAGAGTATTAGGCTCATAAAGCACACAGGCTGTTACAACTATTTATTATATTTGAAAATAAAAGTGCTGAATATACACAGAGATGAAAAAGTAACAACTGGACTGAAAGCAAATTGTTGGATATCTGGAAAGAAACTGTGTTGTTCAGTGGTGATAGTCTCCAAGGTTCCCAACGATTAACTCTGTGTCTTCATATGAACTCAACTTCAGGGTGCTGATGGAGCATTTTAAGCCTGAACCGTGAGCAATTTTTCCCAAGATAGGTTTCCAAATAAGGAGATGATAGATAACAATAACATTAACAATGGTATGAAATATATGAAACAATATAAAGATTATTTTGAGCAAATCATAAAGATACGCATCTAAAAGTAATAATTAAGTAGGCATGAAGGATCAGTGTCTCTGATAGCTAATTACTTTCTAGATGTTATCTATAATATCAATGTGTTTCTAATCTAATGGTGTACTCATATTCGAGAATCCACTATGTAATTTATGAGCATCACACTTGCCTCAGGATGCTAATTTAGGTCAAGAATGATAATCAAGTATAGTCAAATATCGGTAAGTATGGTAACAAATGAGTGATCTCTATTTTCATAGTTGATTGAGGACTAAATTTGTTCAGCTACTTCTGTTAATCATCACTTTAAAAGACATCTTCAAAGGTAAAGAAAACATTTATCCTTTACTAATCTTCCTCACTCATAGATGTAGTAGTTAAATACCTAATGACATGTCAGTGAGCGCTAGATTCCTCTAGATCATTTTCCTCACCAGCATCCTCAGGTGGAATATATTCTTTCTCGATTCTTATACCAACCTCTCCCACAAGTAAGCCCATTTTGGGGCATTGATTAGCAAAATGGTTAAAGTCATAATATTTAAAGTATTATATCCGTTGAGGTTTTTGTTCTAAGGTTTCTCCAATCTTAACTTTTCCATTTGTCTTTTTAGTCGCAGTAGTTTCAGGTTTAGGTTTAGTCATGTTACCATTTGGCCTTTTAGGTTGCTCATCGATTTTAAAAGTAGGCTTTCTATTTACGTGTCTCCCATTGATTTCAAATTTAAGGTTAGATTGAATGGTTGTTGCACACTGTTTACATTATGGGAAAATATCTGAAGAAAAGATTCATCAAAATGATGAGTTCTCACCCTTAATGGTTGGTATCAACTTAGAACAAAATCTCGTACGGGTATATCGAGGATATTCTTGTACTCACTCATAACAAATAGGTCATTAAAGTTAGTTATTTATTCTTTCACAGACATGTTTTCTTGATGTAGGTTATTTAGTTGTTCTAGAAGGCTATCTATATAGGTAGGAGGTAGATATTTTCTTGAGTTTGATTTTCATTTCATTCCATATCTTTATAAGTCTAAGGTGCTCTCTCTCTCTCTCGCGTTTATCTTTATATTTATGTCTAAATTTTTTTAGAGATCTTATAAATTTATTTTTATAAAATGAACTTTTCTTTTGTTTGATAACTGGTAACATTCGAAGAAATGTTTCAGTTTGATTTGCCAATTTGAGTAAGTATGAGAATTATATCTTCCATCAAGGTTAAGAGCATTTATCCTATAATCAAATGTGATGTTATTTCGCCCAAAATTATCCTTAAAATTGTCAACTTGTTTTCCTTTGTTTTGATTTCTATTGTTCCAATTTCTAACCATTCTATCATCAAGTTCATCATCAAATGTGCTTAGTGTATCATTCCTAAAATTTTGTTCATTTGTTAACTTGTTTTTAGGGATTTTAGGCGATCTCTTGTTTGGTTTATGTTGGTTTTAAGTTCTAGGCATATTTTTGAAGTTGATTTTTTGGCATCTGAATTGAATTATCCATCATATCTGAACATAGGGTTTTATCACTATGTAATATCATGTAATGTCAAATAATCACGCGAGTGCAGATGTAAAATCATAAATACTAACTATATATATGTGAAATAAACAAAATGCAATCTGAAGATTTAAATCTGTATGCTAAAAATGCAGTCCTAAATATTTTGATGCAATATAAGATTTGAGACTAGAAAAAATGATGTAATTATTAGTGATATCAATTAATCTGAACAAAATTAAATAGAATTTTTTAAACTTAATTATACATTTAATCAAATTTGAAGTTACATGAAATAAAGATCAGCTTTGAAGCAGTACGTAAGATTTTTAAAACTTGTAAAGTTTTAATCCAGATAACAAGGGTTGAAAATTTCAAGCAAAAAGCTCAAAAACAACCGAAAATTTGTTAAAATACACTTAAAACATGCTAAAACACAGTATAAACCAGGAAATTCGGGAGAAAAACCTTAACTAGTGAAGCCACATTGTATTAGCCAAGGCTCGACGCGATCAATGGCTGGTTTGAACCGTTAATTGATCAACAACTCAGTCGGCTGGAGTCGGCTCGTGCTGGCTCTGCATCTCAGGGTGGTTTTATTATGATTTGGTTTGAGCTGATGAACAATATTGACTTGGCTTTCGCACGGTCGGTTTGAGTCGAGTTGATGAACATTGTTGGTGGTTGGAAATCAGCTCGGCTTGTCAGCTTGGTTCGACATTGTAAACTGCTCATCGGAGTTGTTACCGTAGCAGATTGGCATCTTTGATAAAATTGGTCAATTTTGTCAGAGCTAGGTGCTGCATGCTTGCCTTCATATGGCACAGTTAGTGTGGTCGGCAAGTGTAACGTCTCATGTTCGGGTGCCGCGACAAATTCGAATAATATGTGGGTCTTGCAGGCTCTAGTGAAAAAAATATAGCAATATAACATGAAATATTATAAAATTGAAATGCTCGTTTATTCATCCTTCAACGAGGGTACAATGTCTAATGCAGAAAAGAAAACTACAATCTCTCAACTACCAAAGACTAAAAGAACGAAATAAATGAAACTGCATAATACAATCCTACTAAGTCCTGAAGCTCAATACTCCGCGTTCTCTACTGGAAATTCAGACTCCTCGTACTATGGTGTCTCCTCGTAAATGTGTTCGTTACCTAGTCGAGACAACAGAAATTATATCATTACTAAGTGGATTAAATTTATATTAAACCTTCAATTAATCTATCATGCAGAAAGTAACAGACACACAACTGAAAATCTATAAACGAAGGAGTACCAAGCTATGTACAATTAATCTATCGTGCAGGAAGTAACATACACACAACTGAAAAGCAATAAATGAAGGAGTACCAAGCTATGCATAATTAATCTATCATGCAGGAAGTAACAGACGCACAGCTTAAAAGATATAAACGAAGGAGTACCATGCTATGTATAGTCTACCAACAAGTAAGATGGCCTACAGTGTAATTTATAGCTTGTGTTATGACTTATAATAGAGAGCTCAATGTGCAACCTGAAGTCCACCTTGGACCACGTGGTGCGACACCGGGCCGAGTCCAAGAACAAAAAAAAGGAGGGGGCCTTATTATCCTTAAGATAAGAAACATGAAAAGAGGATCCTCCCAGATACGGACCAAAAGTATGGCTTCAATTGCTCCCGTACTCTCTCAATTATAAGTTTCTCAAAATCTCGTGAGTCATTTGTCAAGTGTACATTTGTTCTAGTTCTAGTTTATATCAAGTGTCATGTTCTGTAACCGTTGTCTGGAGTTCTCTAGATTTCACGTTAATAGGTTAGAAGTGTTCATGTCTCAAGTCTCTAAATTACATAGCTAAAGTGCTATGCATGAATTCAATGTTTCAGTTGTAGCATGCCATGTGTCAGGTACAAGTATCAAGTCATACACAATTATATCAGGATCATGCATAGCCTTTAACTAATACAATTTAGTTGGTACGATACTAGTTCAATATTCCAGACATGTGATACAACCAAGTTTATGTTTAAGAGGCAATTATTTGTTTAATAGTTAATTTCAATATTACACATTAAAACTAATAATATTCAGAACAATTTAAAACCAATGATTTTAAAATAAATAAAAGGAAATAGGAAAAGTTGACGCATAGGATTATATTCAGCAACCCAACATAAATCTATAGCCTGCCAGTTCGGTGGGGGATTTACTACTATCCATAATTAACAACTTAATAAGCCTACACATCAAATGCATAAAGCTCAAGACAGAACATTGCTAACAAACCCACGGAAAAGTCCAACAGAGGTCTAAATCCAAAAGGTAAGAGACGAGCAAGGCCCAAGATCAAACCAAAGTCATCAACCAAGTCCACAAAATCACAGCCGAACAGAATTCCCTCGACGGCAGCACTCTCCCGACGACCGGCGTAAATTTGAAAAAAACCAACCAGAGAAAACAGAGGAGATAACAACGTGGGTTGTCGAGAAGTCTCGAGTTGCCGGAGTCTTGCATCATCAAGGAAAACCTCATCTCCCAAAACCCAAACAGTAAAAAATGAAACAACATCAGCGAGGGTTGCCGAAACCCTAGAGGAAGGATGCCAAAAATTTAGTCATCAAAGGGAAGAACACTTTTCAAACAAACCTATGAATCATCATCTTCAATTTCAAATCGAACCCAACATCAAACAAATTTCAGCAAAATAAATAACTGAAAATTTAGCAAGATTTGAATCTACCGTGCACTGAAGTTACGCAATGAAACCCAAGAAATCAAGACCAAGCCCCACGAGCAATCAGAAATCCAGAAATCGAGCAATTAAGCAGAAGAATTATGAAGGAGAAAATTAATTTTCGCATAACAAAATCCTAGGTCTATCATTCCTAAAATAAAGAAGAAGAGGGTAGAAGAGGTAAATTGGCGAGAAGATTTCGTAAAAGATAAAGAGTTCGAATCGGTTTCAAGGATGAGCGACAGCCGTGGTTTGGAGGTTAAGGTTTCGGTCCCTAGTTGTAGGAGAGGAATTGAGCGCTGTATGATTCGATGGAGAAGAAAAGATCGGGCCAATTGAGAGGATGAGGCTCGGGCTAGCGGGGGTTTCTTAACAGAGGAGGGCCGGTTCAATTGGGGAAAGGAAAGTAAAGAGATTAATGGGCCGTGGGCTCGTTCTTCAGGCAGAAGAGGGAAAGAAATAATGAGAAGAAAATAGAGGGACATGTGCCACATGCTTCTTGGGCTTTGAGGGATTAAAGGAAGAAAAGAAAAGGAGTGAAAGAAAGGAAGAGTGGTAGTTGGGCTCACGGTTTGGGCCAAAGAGAGTAAAATAAAAGAAGAGAAGAGAAAAGAAAGAAAGAAAAGAGGAAAAATTAGAAAAATATTAGAATAAATCTACAAAATGTCCTAGAAAAATACGGACCATTACAACAGGGGTTACTTACTAGCAAGGGTTACTGATGTCATATCGATTGTGAAGACCAACTGTGACGTTGGCATTTACAATAGCTAAGGGAGGCGATGTTGATGTATGAGCGTGCAAACGATGGCGGCGACTCCCGTATTGGTTCATGGTGGTGATGGCGTGGACCGCGATGGCGTCAATGATGGCATGGTGATGAATGGAGTTAGGATTATGATTTGGGGGCCGCTGAGCGATAAAAGCTTTTTTTCTCTTTTATTTCACTCTCTTTGAAAATTTTTTGATTCTTTTTTTTATTTTTAGATCTCAATTTTTGATTTTTTATGTAAAACTTAACTAATGTGGATGCTGAAGAAGAAGAAAAGAAGAAAAAGGCCAGGTTTTGGTTCCAATACTAAATGTGACATAGGATGGAAGAGAAAGATGAATATGGGAGCAGAATATGGGAGAAAACTTTAGGAATTTGATAAAAATTTTGGGGTTCTCACCTGGAGATCTGACGATCACCGACTCACACGCTTCACATGCAGAGATTTTTCGGACCACACGTTTAGGCAACCAAACCCCTTCCGCATTGCAATGCAAAGATTTAAATTTTGGTAAACGCAAAGTTTATACCAAAACTTTAAAATTCTGTTCAACTTTTAAAAAATAAAATAAGGTCGAGGCTTTTATATTAGCTTACAACATGACTCTTTAAAATTTACATTCAATGTGGAACAAAAAAAATGCCAAAAAGACTAAAAAGACTCAAAACTATAATAAAATACTCAACTTAAACTGAAAAAGACTAGAAATATCTCAAATAAAATCTTAAAAAGACTCCTCAAAGCCAAATTGGATCCTCATTAGGATGCCTTTAACATTTACTTTGCTTCCTTTATTCTTATGTTTCCTCTAGAATGTACACCTCTTTCTTCTACTGCCCCCCTCCCCCTCCCTCCCTCTTTAGCACACATTCATACCAAAAGAAGAATAAGATTCTCATTGATTACCACGTTGACTTCATATCATTCTATGGCATGCCTTCATCACAGCAACAAGCACCGTGCATGGGTAGTTATTACCATTTTTCCAGTCTAATGCCTTATTTTCTATCTGCTAAAATCCTGTATGCGTGGATGAATCAGTAATCATGAAAAGTGTAGTGGATGAGAAAGAATTTTAATGAACAAAATATTTACTGAAACAATTTGTTTGCCCACGTGGCATGACTGAGATAACGACATACAATTAGAAAAAAAACCATGAGGGGAGGGGGAGTCAATTGGAATATCTTATTGGAACTGGAACTTTTGATTAGAACATTTGTTTAGTGGTAGTCAATCAGAACTAGAAATGAAATATGTCCTGGTTTGTATTATTGATGACTAGAAGTGGAACCGGAACATTTACTTTCATCTTTCAACTTGCAATTTTCATTCCAGATATCGAAGAAAGAAGCAGTTCGAACCCCGAAAAATATCCAGCGTTGTTGAGTGGAACCAGAATTAAAGAGTGGAACTACCAACCAAACACAAACTCTGTCTCCACTCACTCCCCTTTTACAGATGTTACATTCTTCTATAAAAGAAGGGAAAATAAACTAGGAAGTTTAAACACACTCTTCTTCCTTCTTGAACTCCACCACTGCATGACTCCATCGGCAACTCCATCCTTCTTTCAAGGGTGATCTTCCTCACTGTGTTTTAGCTTGCAACCTCCTCCTCCAAGGACTTGAGGCATTATTTGTAATATCTAAGATTGTAGTTTGTAACGACCCGTTTTCCGGTGCCATCACAATTTACAGTTATTATGCAGATCCTGCTGAGTACCAGTGAAAACAGAATAGGACAATGCAGAAAATAATACCGAATTTAAAGTCATACCTGAACGATCAATATCAGAAACTTGGTGCACGAGCAAAAGCTGTAAAATCTCCTTAACTTAAGGAGAAGATAAACAACAAAATTAGAAAGTAGATTACAACTAAACTAAGCTTAACAGTTTAGATACAATGAAAACAGTAGTACAATATTTCTAAACAAGATAAATGATCTACTGAACTGGAAAAGTAACGAGTTATGAATGTCTTTAAGGGTTGGTTAAAGTTAGACTAACCATTCTATGCCGTGACTCATGTCCACGGGAGTGATATGCATTAACTCGTTCTATAACCCCGTTATTTGCATAGATAACGGACAATTGAATATTGAAACCCTCATTTCAGAAGAAAGAGGAAAATTGCATTTTAACACTCGTTCCATAAATGGAGGAGGAAAATTGATTGTTGTTGTAACATGCCCCACTTCCATCAGGAGAGTGGTAAAACGAATACTTTATCCATAATTACATTCACATCCCCTAAACAATGAGCTAAGTGCAATGTCATTCTAATTGTTGGGTTGATGTCATAATTTGTCGATGTCAAGTATTGCTTAAGTTCTCGTTAAGGGTTCATGCTCTAAAGATGAATATTTTCATAACAAATAAATTAAAGCTAATAAAGAAATCTGAAACAATTGTTTACAATCATAAACAAGATTTAATAATTATAAACAAAAGACTGAAAAGTAATAATGAAGATCTCAATTTGTTTTTAAAGGTGGTGGGATCAGCTTCACATATTGGCAACCTATTAAAGTTCTATAGTCTACGAGCCAATGGGGAGTTCTGTCAGAAACTAATTATAAGAACAATAGCAAACAGCAAACCAAGGTTTTATGTATCGGTTTCGAAGAGGGTATCGCTCCGCCCAAAATTTAGGTTTCGGTATCGGTATCGCCCATTTCGGCGGGTTCGGAAGTAAGTTTCGGTATCGTCCGTATCGGTAGTTTCGGTATCGGTATCGGTATCAGAGATATTTTGCTGTATTTTCCTGTATTTTTCTGTATTTCGGTATTTTACTGTATCTGATACTTTGTTGTATTTTCCTGTATTTTATACTTTGCTGTATTTTCATGTATTTCGGTTCGTAGATACATTGTTGTGTTTTTCTGTATTTTTCATGTATTTTCATGTACATTACACATTTGTAACAAAAAATAACAAATTAATAGGTATAAAAGAACAATAATAGAAATTGATGAGTCATATTTATGGCATCGTAATACAAAAGCTGAATAAAATACATCAGAAGATACAAAAATGAAGATAATAAATAAAAAGATATAATTCTTGAAATAACTGTCATGACTGCCCGAGTATCCACCGGAATACGATTCTTGAAATATTTCTTATATGTGATAATTTCCCATCCATTCAATTCAAAAGCCAAAATTTCAACGGTAAGCCTCCAGAATACCAGTAATACAATAAAAATGGCCAATATGATGCGTATAGACAATAGAATTATGTAAGCATGCAATCTGTAGTTTGAATGAGGCGTGCACGTGAACATATGCAGTGCGTATGATACTGGATTTTAACCTGATTAAAGGAGAAAGCAACTCGGTTGGTTTCTACATTAATCAGGGTAAAGGCCAGTATCATAAGCACTGTATATGTCCACGTGCACGCCTCATTCAAACTACAGATTGCATGCTTACATAATTCTGTTGTCTACACACCTCATAATGGCCATTTTTACGGTATTACTGGGGTATTCTGGTGACTTACCGTTGAATTTTTTCTTTTGAATTGAATGGCTGTGAGATAATCACATAGAAGAAATATTTCAATACTCGGCATTTAAATATGCCATCTTCTCACCAGGCATGGCCTCGACTTGAAAATGGAAAATGAAGACGCATTCACTTTGAAAAATCTCTGCACGACCATCTTTTGGTGCTTCAAAACATATCATCATATCGATGGTTAACTTGTAAACTTGCAATCCTGCAATGAGTTAACATGTAAAAAGTGTAAGCAATTATGAAATAATAAATATATCTAAAAAGTATGAAAAACAGTTAAAGTTTATGAAATACCTCTAAAGATCTACGTGTATTTTTCTTTATTTTTCTGTATTTTTGGGATTTTTCGGGATTTTTTGTATTTAGCAGTTATGAAATATATGTAACAGCTAACAAGTATGAAATATAACTAAAGTTTATGAACCACATTTAAAGATCTGCATGTATTTTTCGGTATTTTCGGTATTTTCTGGCAATTATATGCATTTTCTTTATTTTTCATGTATTTTCATGTATTTTTCATGTATTTTCATGTATTTTTCTGTTCACAGTACTCATTTGTAACCACAATTAACTAATTAATAGATATAAAAGAACAATAAATATTGATGAACCATAAATCTGCCATCATAATACAAAAGCTGAATAAAATACATCAAAAGATACAAAAATGAAGAAAGTAAATAAAAAGATACAAAAATCTCATTCGTAGTTCTCATCATCCGGCTGTGGTGCATTGTAGTATGAAGGATATGAATACTGCATCTGTTCCGGGCCTAAAAAAGATATCATGTTATCATATGCTGAGGGCCGGCTCTGCTCGATGAAAGGCGTGTCATGACTGTCTTGATTGCTGGACTGCTCAGTCACGTTCGGACCGTACCTGTATTGACTATCATAATCAGCATAGACATCAGAGTGTCTGTACAGTGCGCAATAACCGCCTTGGCTTCCTGAGTATCCACCTGAATAAGATTCATGAATGGCAGGAATATCATAACCTCTATAATAATCAGAAGCACGTCGATACCCTTGATATTCAGAGTGTCTACCGTAGGTATTGTCCCCCCCGTTCTTCACTGTCCTGCCTATCATGTTCTCTATACCAATGCGAATGTTGTGTATCATAAGCATGGTCTCCACGTCTCTCAGCAGGGCGAACGGATGCCGACGCACCACAACCTCCGTTTGTAGGACCTTGGTCATCGGGAGACTAAGCATCATCGCTATCGTGCCGAGCCTGAGTGGCTGCCTTCTTTCGCTTGTAAGTGATATTCTCAGGGGCGTGACTTGGCCGCGGCTGGTTGCTTCGTGTACGTTCTGCTTCCACAAGCGCCTCGTCCAACCAAGGATTGTCTCTGTCATCGAGCACACTGTCTTTTGTCTCTCTGGTCCATTCCTCCAATGGATCATCCTCATTGAAAATCTGATCCAAATCGATCAGCTGGTGATCGGCCTTCTCGCTCATTCTCGCATGTCTATGTCGCAGTCTCATATTATAATGCACATAGACCACCCTTTAAGGTGTTCCATTGTTAGTCTTTTCCTAGTCTTAGTGTGAATGAGTGAGAATGTGGTCCAGTTTCGTTCACAGTTGGACGAAGAGACAGTTTGGCTCAAAACACGTACATCTAAGCGTGTAAGCGTTGGAGCTTGCTCTAACCCAACGCTTATCCACCATTGAGCTGCAACAAGTTACAGTGGTCAGAAAAGATGGATCGTTTTATGGGCAACATATAGAAATCTAAGATCCATATAGATACCTGGAGTGATCCTTGTTATCACCATTTCCGCCTTAGCGGAGCCGAAATAACCAACTCTCATCTTATAGGTATCCAGCTACAAATATCAATCATAATTTTAGAATGTGAACTGCTACATCGAATCATATATCAAAATAAAAATATCCGAATTTCATTTACCTCTCTGTCAATGTCAATTTGCTTCGAGATGTCTGGTTCAAGCCTCTCGATCACGCGTCTGAGTCCAACCATCACCTCGTTGTCGTTTGTTGCATTGGAGGAGTATTGAAAGCGAGGATTTAGAAAATAGCCTGCAACATGAATATCTTGATGTAGCTGCTTATCCCATCTCTTGTCGATCATGTCCCACCATTTTCTGTATACCCTACCAACATTGTTCCGAATTTCCTCTTTTACACGGTCAATGGCCTCGTAGAGATACCCCGTCTTGGCCTTATCATCACTGTCGACCATTCAGAGAACCTTCACTAGGGGCTCAAATACGGCGATGACATAGAGATAGTCTGCCAGAATTCATCGCCGTGAATTAGATCGTACACGTTGTTTCCACCGTCCCTATCTTTTGGTTTAAGCCTTAGAAAGTTATCGGACCAGTCCCTGGATGTGATCATTCTCCGCAGGTCATCTCGGTGCACGTACAGAGAGTCCAAAGCAATGAAGTGGGTCACAAATCTTGTTATCGCGGGCCGGATCAACTCTTTGTCACCCGTCTCTCTTCTCATCAAGCTGAGCACCCATCCTTTGTTGTATATGAATCCTGTTACCATCTGATTTTGTGCGACGATATTTTTGACTACTTCCTTTGCCACATCAGAAAATATTAAGTCGATACAATGCGCTGCACACGGGGTCCAATACAGATGTTGTCTCTTTCCCATCAGCAGCTGTCCAGCTGACTTGTAGTTTGCCCCGTTGTCGATAACTACTTGGACTACTTTATGCTCCCCAATTAGTTCTACATATTTGTCCATAAGATCAAATATGTAAGGACCGTTTTGGAATTGGTTGGTTGCATCCACAGAGTCCAGGAACACCGTCCCGTGGGTCGAATACACAAGGAAGTTAATAATCTTCCTTCTGTTTTGTGTTGTCCAGCCATCGCACATCAGTGTGCAACCATACTCGTCCCACTGAACACGAAAAGTTTCTACATAATTTTGATCTCTTCATACTCCATGTCCAAGTATGTGTGTGCCAGCTCCCAAGCAGTGGGTGGAGCAACGCCACGTCCCGATTCCGTAATAGAATCAACTATGGGCCTGTAATATGGGCTATTGGTCACATTGTATGGGATGTGGTTGAAGTAGAAAAATTTGGCCATAGCTCGGCCGACATAGGCCTTGGCATTCTTCATGAAGTTATTCTTTATGGTTGCCTGAGATTTACCCTTCTTCGTCTGAGAAAAAGGGTCGGCACCGGGTCTGAGAGCACCGGCTGGTCTACCGGTTGGCTGAACATCGCGAGCAGAACCGCACGCGAACATACCGGCCATTCGGCCGGCACGACTACCCGATCTGGCTAGCCCAGAGGCCCTAGACCCAGTCGATCCTGCTCCCATCCTTCTGCCCTCACTTCTAATCTCTTCGGCAAGTTCTTGCCTACTTCTTCTAAGAGATCTTCTAAGGTCCCTCGCCTCATCGGTGTCATCCTCATACTCATCTGAGTCATCTGATATTGCATCCGTATGCCTTGCCCTTATCTCCTCCATCATCTTCTTCTCAAATCTGGCCTGGACCTTTTCGTTCTTCTTCTGAAATACGTGTGCTCTCATCTCTTCACGCACTTCTTTGGGTGCCTCGGGGCATGTCAGCACATCCCCGGTAATTCCCGCCAAGTGTTCCTTAAGGCGAGACACGTCCCCATGCATTTCTTTCCGGCAATAGTTGAACCTTATATATCTATGGTTATCTGCGATCATTTTACAGTGAGACCACCCAATATCCACCGTCTTCTCCTTTGGAGTTCTTCGAGACATCTTAATTACTGCACCATATAACAAAAGAATAATTGTAATTAAAACAATTTATTAATACTTAAATTTATGTTTCATAATACCAAATATCGCATAACAATTTATGTTTCATAATACTTTAATTAATGGATATCCTAATCAGGTATTATGAATATAAAGTATAAACAATTATCACGTAATTAACTTAGATCATAGCAGTATTAATCGAATAATAATTATCACATTGTAATCAGTTATTAGATGTTGATGATTATTTTAATATGTAACGTCGATTGTGTCATAGATGCTATTGTAAAGAAAGAGATCTGTTTTTGATAAGTCCTAAAATTACATGTTGTCGTGTAACGTCGATTGTGTCATATATGCTATTGTAAAGAAAGAGATCTGTTTTTGATAAGTCCTAAAATATGCATGGGGTCCGCAATATTTAGTTCTCAAAATACCCTTTTTGATCAATCACTTTTGTTCAAAAATTACAATTTTTAATAGTTTCAGTATGAAAAAAAAAGTTTATTACCATGTTTATTAACGTTCATTAACATGTTTATTAACATTTATTAACATAGTTTCAGTATTAAAAAAATGTTTATTAACATGTTTATTAACATGTTTAATAGTTTCAGTATGAAAAAAAACGTTCAAAAATTTTTAGGTGGTCATGCATGCTTTGTGTTAATTAACATGTTTATTGTTAATTATAAAAATAGTAGAATATGATTTTTTATTTTGCCCGATGGTCAGAATCATTAGCATCTTAGACTAATGTTTATTGCCTAATGTTTATTGCTAACCCACCATTTTACTCTGCACACATACCATTTATTTACAAGTTTGCCATTCTACCCAGCGATCAAAGGCTGTGAATGGCAAACTTGTAAATAAATGGTCGTGTGTGCGCGGAGTAACACAATGCGTTCGATGCTTCGCTTCGAAGCAATCAACGCGCTGAGCTGTCTCCCACTCGCGCGTAAAATTCGATGCAGCGCTTTGAAGGCTGAGCAAAACGGTGGGTTCCCTTCGAATGCCTTCGAGTCCCTTCGAATGCATCCTCTCAAAATTCAAAAACTCACCTGACAAAGTCGTCGAAGTTGCTACAGGAAGACGATGCCGCCGCTACAGGAAGACGACGACAATGCGAGAGTCGAGAGGAGGCCGCCGACGATGCAAGAGTCGAGAGGAAGCACCGACGCTTCGAGAATGAGACGACGAAGTCGACGACACCGGCAAAGTTGCGAGACGAAGCTGCGAGCTGAAGCTGCGCCTTCTGCGATCTAGGGCGAGTTCGGGGGGAAGACCGATGGCTTTGAGGTATGTATCGGGCTCTGAGATCTAGCTGCGCCTTCTACACTCATTTTAAAGGTTTTTTTTTCATTTTCTGTGAGCTCGTGGATGCACATCCTAAATTTCACTCACGGGTGGGGTTGCTGTAGGATCACGAGTGGGGTCGTCTTCCTCCTCTGATTTTCCCTTTGTCTTCTTCCCTAGGGTTGCCGAAACCCTAGGGTTTCGCCTAGTATCGCCCGAAACTGGGCGATACTGACCGGTTCCGCCCAATACCGATAAAATAGGGGGGGTTTCGTATAGGTTGCGGGCGAAATCGAGCCGATACGGTATCAGCCGAAACCTAGAACCATGCCGCAAACCACATGCGTAATTATACAACATCAAACCAGAACAACAGGTCGAGCTTAGGAGACCAAAAGCCCAACAACTAGCACATCCCAAAATCAGCGACAGACTCAAAACGGACGACAGCAAGATTGGGCCGTGGGAAACGACTCAGCGCCCCACGGCGAACAAGACAGCCGGCAGGGTTCATGTGCAGGAATTTCACGGCGTTGGCAAGGGCAAGAATTTCCCCGGCGGCTAACTATGGTCCAAACAGAGGTCGAAAAAATAGGGGAAGAAAGGGGCATCGACGAAGATCAAGGTGCAGCCAAGGGTTACCAACTGAAATGATGATTCCTTGAGGGAGTTCATCTCGTCATAATCTCTACATCATATCCCAACAAATTCAAAAATATAAACTGAAAGCCGGAGAAGAAGAAATCTACCTCAATAGAAGCGATCGAAAAGGACACGAAAGCCCTAAAATCCAACCACGAAAAAGCTTCAAAAACCCCAAGTCGAAATTCAGAAATTTAGAGGAGGAATTTAGAGGAGGAATGAGATGATTTCGTATCAAAAAACCCTAGAAATATATTCGAAAATAAATAGAGGGTAAAACGCGTAAAGAGCGTTGGAATCAATCTATATCCCGAGATCATCAGGGAGAAATCTGATTCGATCGGATTTTGGGAAGGGGCGGCTAGGGGTTTTTTTGAACCCGTGGAGAGGAGGCGGCTTCGAAGGACTCGATTAGAACCTCGGATCGAAGGTAGCAGCCGTCGGATGGAGGAAATGAAACCATCGGGGCTTTCGTCGAACGCCCAAAGGAAGAGAGAGAGAGAGAGAGTTAGGTTCGTTCGTTTGCACGAGAGGAGCAGCTGGGGGTTCGAAGGCCTTTCCTTTTTGTTTTAAGCCCGAGGATTTAATGGAAATGGAAATGGCCTTATTTAATTAAAGAGAGAATGGGCCTCTCTGTCGAAAAAGAGAAGGGTGAGGGGCGACCTCCACTTGCCTCAGTTTTGGGGTTTGTTTTTGGTTTAAAAATAATGTTGAGCGGGCCTATTAAGTTGGGCTTAGGGTTAAAATGAAGAGTAGCAGGTAATACTGAGTTTCAAAAACAATGAAGATGGGCCGAGAGCTTGGGCCCATGACTTGGGCTTTAAAATGAAAAGCAAAAGAATAAGTGAAGGATTTTGTTGGGCCAAGCTTTTGGTGGGCTTTGGAATTAATAGGAAGAAGAGGAAAAAGGAACTTGGGAAGTGCCCTTGTGGGCTTATAGGAAAATAACAAAAAGCGTTGAAAAGAAATGGAATAGATCATGAATTACAAAAATTAAATGCATAAACTTATAAGGAAGTTGTCAAAAAAAATTCCCCAAAATATGGGTCATTACATCGTTTGTTATTTTACCTTATTTGCAATAACCAAGATTATTATTGGTTTATTTTGTCTTTAAAAATTACCATCTATCCTTTTTTAATTTTCAAATATACATTTACTAAGTAATATATATTATTAATATCATTGCTAATAATAAAATAGTTGTTTTGTTATTGTATTGCTAACTGTTATTAATAATTATTTCTATAATATATTTTGATACATTCATATCATTAAAATATGTTATTAAGAAATAATTGATACATAATAAATTCTAAAAATAAATAAGTAAAATGTCACTTCATTAGATGTTCAGAAAAATGTTTTAATTTTTTTAGTTCTAGATGTTCTGATTTAAATTATTATTTTGCGGATTTTCCAAATTTTGAGTTCTAGTTCCAAAATTATCCCATTAGAACAATTGTTCTAGTTCCAAACATATTTTCCAATTAACTAGCGCCCCCTAACTGAGCTATCAGTATTTGAAAACTATGAATTGCTCACTAGATACCTCTACCATTTTCATATAACTGAAGTCATTCGCTGATGATGCTAGTCCACTGGTAGCTTTGTTCTGCTGTGTCTTTAGGATGCTCATTAATGTCATTGGGGCTAGAAATGCAGAATTGGTTCTACAATTCTAGTAACAATGTATCGCATGAGCAGAAGGTTAGCTCCATTAAAACTACTCCAAGATTGAACAGAGTTGTGGACTTCTCTTATGTTTATGCATTCTTGCAGGCAGCTTTGTACGTTGGCAGCATTCTTACTTTGGCCTAAGGTGCTCGTAAGAATGCTAAAATTCTTTAATTGTTGCAGTCATTAGTCCATTTTATGTCACTATAGCATAAATGTACATGGACTAATGAGTAATAGCCATCCTTAGGAGGAACTCTTAACATGGCAGTCCAAAAGTTAATTCTCCACCTCTTTGGATGATCAACTCTGTTGATGTTAATCTTGATTGCCCAAAACCTGGATGCACCAATATCGTTGTAATTTTCTAGTCTTCCCTTGTATTTAATGTTGGAATGTTCTGTTATACGAAAACAATTAATTTTGCAACCATCTGATGAAAAAGTTAAAGAATGTGGAAATTACAATTATTTTGGTGTATCTACGGTTAGGTCATAGAGATCAATATAGACAATATTGGAGCATCCAGTAAAACAGTGAAAGATGTACTTTTTGACCACAATCGGAGAAAATTTCCTATAGGAAGCTGATATTCAGTATCATCAAATATATCCTTGCCCCGTGTTGCCTTGTGGAACTAAATATAAAAATCATGCTGCAAAGATGCCCATTACTTTTAACATGTTATATAAATAAGATATCATCTCATTTAAATATAACATTCCTGAATCCTGCTTCCTGCCTTACTAGTTTAGTGTCCTGCAATCTAGATATCTCATGAAATCAATTCTGTCTTGAATGTTTGAGTCACTGAAGTAAATCCTCCCTTTGGATGACCATTGCAGATTATCAAAACCCACGATGCAGTGATAGTTTTTTCCTCCCCCTTTTGGAAAGAATTGTGATTGTTGTAAAGGAGCGTTATAAGGGCAGCCAATTACTCATCATGATAATGCAGGATTTGCTTATTTAACCATTAAACCACAACATCTATATTATCCTTCAGGGCCTTCTTTGTTGGATTTCCTTTTGAACCTCTTTATGTTTCAACTTCTTTGTTGCAGAGGCCCATAAGAGTTATGGTGGGATGGGAACAATGTTAGTAATTAAGGTATGAGATCACTGAAAGTATTAATTTGATGATTTGATCATTGTGTCTTTTTATCTTTTTAATCTTTTTTTGGCCTTTTGGTAGTTTCAGGCCTTCAACATTGTGTTTGGAACACAGTGAATTTATAATATCCACATATTTTGGTTTTGTTGACAACAGGTATCTGCTGAGTCAGCAAACCAGTTTGGTGAGTTAGTGGCTGATCCTATCACAAAAGAATTGCTGCATTACACGGAGAAACCTGAAACTTTTGTAAGCGCCAAGTCTTCATTTCATTCTTGTTTGTCCTTTTCCGTATTTATGCGGGACTTTTAAATCTTCTATTTATTGTGTTCTGGATCTATATCTTGCGCATGTGCTATGTGGGTTTCTTACATGTCAGAACATACTTCTTTTTGCCCTTTTATTGTTATCACACAGGTAAGTGATCTCATAAACTGTGGAGTGTATATATTTACACCGGACATCTTTAATGCGATCCAGGATGCCTTCATGCAGCGGAAAGATAGAGGTACAAGTTAGGCCCGGCTAATTTTATTCCCATTGCCTTTTAATTATAAGTTTATAACGGTTTCCAATTTGATATAAATACAACACGATTCTTTTTAATTTTAGTATGCTTCATAAACTGCACAACTATGCTGCCATATTCTGAAAGTTGTTTAAATTCTATGCATCAAAATCTCCATGCCTTAAAATATATGATTTCTGGGCATTCTGGGGTTTTCATGATTCCAACACTCTTAACACCTTTTTCTGTTTCCATGATCAACACATTTACCTCTGTATGCATTCTCGCAAAATTTCCACATATACACACTCCCCTGTACTTACAGAGAGACAGATGTATACATGCATGTGCATATTTACATACACACACAAAATCTGTTGTCTTAGGAATCACCCCAAGAAGATGTCTCTTCATCACTACCTCCCTTAAACACAAACACAAATAGCCTTGCCACATACAAATACATGGACTAACCGACTTAAGCTTTGCAAAATTGGAGACATAATTAATGGATTTCTGGTGGGGTGAATCTGTATGTAAATTGTATCCTCACCCAAGTGTATGGTTTTGAGGCTTAGGGCTGTCATGCTATACAGTCTTGATCTTTGCTTTTACTTGGCTTGGATTTGGTCTGATACATCTTTTGCTTCCCCCCCCCCCCCCAAACACACACACAATAATAATAATAGTAATAATAATAATTTTCTTACTATGTATGCATTTCGAAGTCAAGTCTGAAAGGTCCAGGATTGAAGGAGTCGGGAAACAGACTTTATTCCTGAAATGGTTGTACAAAGTAGTTATGGCATAAAGAAAGAAGTCGAAACGAAGTGAAGAAGAGAGAAATAAATGAATCTTCATAATATTAGGCAGCGAGGTAGCTGAGCTTCTTAAAGCAACATAACATGCATGTGGTTTGTAGTGTTTAATGTTTTCCGTGCGCTCTTGGACAATTAGCATGATCAGGGGCCAATCTGATTGTATAGTTACCTGGAAACTCCGTTTAGGTTGGAGATGTGTTGTCAGTGTCAAACAGAAGTAATCTGAAATATGGAAAAACATAGGATGCACACATTGGAAACATGGGAACACATAAATAATGTTCTCAGATGTCCTAGATACTTTACAGAAATGTGAAATGTTATCAGAGCCACGCAGCTGAACATATATACACAATATTAATCAAATAATTTAACTGTACATGTTGCAACACGGATCATGGGATCCGATTAAACATGTGTGGGATCTTGAACCACTTAACATGTACGTGTCTGAACCATGACCTAAGAGAATGAGAGAGATCGCAAGATCTGTGGACTTTTTACGATCTACACAAATTAACACCTGCTAGCCGGGTGTGATTCTTCCTTAACCTACTCTAACGCTCAAGTTAGACTGTTTTTAAGAATAAAATCAAGTATAACTGGAACTAAGGTTAGGATTTTTTATCTTAAGAAGGCGTATCTTTGTTGTATGTATTTACTTATTTATATAGGCATAGAAAATCAGCTTAGAAACCTTAATTAAAGTCAAAGTTAAGTCAAAGTTGGTTGATTAGTGGCAGTGATTTTCTTCTAGAAGACCTGTAAGCAATCAAGTTCTAATCTGCTTGTAATTTTGAAGTTGGATTTCCCTGTGTATTGGGCTTTTGCCGAGTATAGGCTGAAGCTAGGTTTAACTACATATTCGTCATGGATTGCTATCGGTTATGTGTTAGACATACTTTTTGGGCCAATAGAAAATGATATAAAACAATAGCCCCTTATGTTTGGGCTCCGAGTGTGGAGTCCGAGGATGGAATTAATAATTTTCCTTCGGAAGTTGAAAGGTCAACCCTTACAAATCGATGCATGTGTAGTCCAATCAGCCCTGTTATCATTTTGACGTGCAATTAAGGTTATGCATGGGAAATTATGAAAGTTGAGCTTATAAATACGGCGTGCAGGTGTTTTTCTCATTATCTATGATCTATCAATGGATGTTACATATATCTAGCAAAGATAGATGAAGATGAAGAGGTAAGGGGTGCATACTTACGACTATGGCTAATGAAATATTGCCATTGAGGAAGGAGGCGTCAACAACATACAAAACTATGTCTCGTCTATCAAGGCGATTGAGATTACTTTGAACTTGATCTTCCAAATCATAAATAACAATGGAATGTCATCCAACAATTTCTCACCATTGTGGGAGAGTTAGAGAGGCATATTTGAAACTCCAGCTATGGAAGTTACATGGGAGGTTAGGAGAAAATATCTTGTTGGCGAGGTGTTGTCACCTAGTCTCTTTTCATTAAGTTTTGTCTTCTTTATAGTTGTTTACAAGGAAGCAATGTCAGGAACCGATGTGACATATCCAAGAGGCTAACAAGTAAGAGCATGTAGCAGATGTAAAGAAGCTTTTTGTAAAATGTGTAATAATTGGCAATGCCTAAACGAATGAAATCAATGAAACATTTTTGTGAATTATGCAAAATTTCAGGCAAAGAGTATGCAATGGTGGGTGATGATGACTTCTTTGTTGTTTTAGGAAAAAGGCAAATGTGTTAGGACATGTGATGCCTTGGGTAAGGCAAAGCTGGGTAGTTTTTAAAATTAAAGCTGGGTAGTTTTTAAAATTAAAGTTGTCTTGCTACCCATGCAAAGTCAACATATGCATACTTACTATGTTTTCCTAACTTTTGATTCCTCTTAGGGATGAGTTTTGATGACTGCAATATAGGTTATAGAATACTGTAGTTAGGTTATAACTTGAAATAGGTACTTGATGCCACAGATTATGGACACCTCATCCTTTGTGAGGGGAGGTTCTCATCTTGACTAAATGGGGTTAAACTTCTGAGGAGTGAAGATCGTGTAATGTTCAATGTTCGTCCAACTATGTCGGATTGGGTCTTCAGGGGGCAATTGTCATGTAATATATGTATGTTTGGCGACATTTGGCCATCTCTTCAGAGGGCAAAGGTCTTGTGATGTTCATACAACTACGTGGTCGGATGAACATTATGAGACCTTCTTGCTTTTACGTATAGCGTCAATAGTTGCAAAATGAATTTTGAGATTCGATTACAAATAATAATTAACTATGTAGTATGCGATTTTACATCGCTTAGTATGTGAGTACCTTACACCGTGACCTATGAGGAAGAGCAAGATCTCCATTTCTGTTGCCACCCGATGAACTTACACGAGTAAATATTCACAGGGATGTGATTCTATATTAACCCTCCTCTGACACCTAAGTTAGATCCGGTCTTTCAAGAATAAAATTAAGAAAAACTAGAAGGCTATGGTTTATTGTATCTTGGGAACACGAACATTTGCTGCATGTATTTACATGTTTTAGAAAAGTAGAAAGTTGGCTTAAAAAAATTATCTTGAAGCCAAAGCTAGGTCAAAGTTGGTTGATTAGTGGTGGCAACTTCTTTCTAGGAGAGCTCTAAGCGGGCCGAATCTAATTTGCTTGTAAATTTGAAGTCGGTTTTATTGGGCTTTAGCTGAGTATGGGCCGAAGCTGGGGTTGATTGCAAATTTGCCATGGGTTGCTATTGGGTGTGAGCCAGACCTATTTTTTGGGCTGGCATACAATGATATATAACTGTACACAAGGATGCAAGGATCACAAGGATGCTCCACACAATTATACTCAGCTTAAACATTTACCAAAGAAAATTGAGAGAAATGTAAAAAGGTATAAAATACAAGGAATACTCCCCCTCCTTTTTCATCCTTGCTTTCTTTTCTTTTGCAAAACTTTACATGGATCGTCAAGACATGATAGCAATGCCAGCATATAGCAGGCATGTTGCATTCTTTTGTGATCCATGCCACTTTTCTATGGCAAACATGCCTTTTTGTCTTAAGTGGCTATGAAGGTTATGCTCTTTGCTCTATCTTTAGCTCTAGGCACAGATGTCATATCATTCTTTTTCATAAGAACCCTGTCATTCCATAATACTAAAAAGAATTCTCGGAGAACTCAAAGACTCATCTGTTACTTTTTCCAAGATCATATATTAGTTAATCGGATTAAACTCCATTGCCTTATCTGTAGAATCAATTTTTGGGAAAGTAACCAGCTATTCATTTTGTCATTTGTTGCATTGTCACCGTTTGCATTCATCAAGCCATCACGAGTCTCTTCTCCATTGTCCATTATGGAACAGTGAAATTTCTTCCTTTCCATTGAAGCAATGCATTGAGACAATTCTACAGAATTAATCGGTTTTAACTTCTTTTTAGCCACATTTGAACGCTGAAGTTCATTTGTTTTAATACAAAAGTAATAACAACAACAAAGCCTATATCTCAAACTTTTCGGCTTGGCTACATGAAATCCTTTTCTCCATTCATCTCTTCTATGGCATCTATTGATTGATTGACAACTATTATATTCTTTTGAATTGCCTCCATACATGTTCTTTGAGGCCCACCTCTAGCACATGTTGCTTTATTAGCTATGATCTAGCCACTCTGAACTGATGCATTTATAGGCTCTTTAGTGAATGTTCAAACCATCTCTATTGGTCCTGCCACATTTTATCCTAAAGGGAAGCTACCTTTAAGGATGCACTAATTTCTATCCTATCTCGTAGCAGCGTGCCACTTATCCATCTCGACTTTTTTATTTTTGTGAGAACAATTTTTATTTGGGCATGGTTGTTTTTTAATTGCACCACACACCAACTGTAAAGCATTGCTTGTCATATAGCTCTTTTAAAGAATTTCTCTTCGATTTCATGGGTATTCTATGAGCATATGGTACTCTGATGGGTTGCGGGTTTACACCCGCCGACGCTTGTGCAAATCACGCCCGCGCTTGGAGCCGGTCGTAACTTAGGGGCGTATTCGTCCCTCTTGCATCTAATTTAATTTTAATGTCATACTTGTAATTAGATTAGAGGTGGTTTACTATTAAACTAGGGCTAGCCGTCATTGATGTTTTTCATGCTTAATATTGATATTTTGTAAGATCTCTTCGAGAGTTCTTCGAGGGATCATAGGAGAATTCGGACGTCCTCGCTTATCGGCTTCTTGGGAGGTTGGTTGCCCCTATAATTGTAGCCAAACATATCTTTTTATCGCTGTTTTATTCAATATAAGTTCAGATTTGTGTGATTCCTATCAATTTGGTATTGAGTGGGTAAAGAGATCGTTGACGGGAAACGAGGAAGCCATCACGAAATTGACGGCTTCCATCGACCAATTAACGGTGAGGCAAGCGAAGCAAGAAGAACAATATGCATAGTTGATCTTCCAATTGGTTGCCAACGCGGGGATGTGAACCCTAAATCAACGATAAAGGCGCCACCTTTGGACACGGGGAAGGAAAAAGAGGAGTTTTTGATGCGAATCTCGCCCTCGAGGAGGAAGTTGACGAGGAGGAAGATGGAGCACCTTGGATGGTGGATTATCGTAAGCGATACCATGAAAGACGGATGAAGCAAAGAGGGGGGCGGCGAACCTAGCCGTTGCCCCCAAGACGCGCGGCTGGCAGATGGGGGTCCCGCGGGACCCAGGAGATCGGGCGGGCGGGGACACCCCCAGCCCCACCACGGGCTGGCGAAGACACCCAGGCCCCCGGTGGGTCTTGCGGCCACCCTCCAGGGCCACGGAGGCCCTGAATTCCAGCGATAGGGCCTCGCGGCCCCTGTACAGGGCCGCTGGGCCCCCATCTTCATCGGCAAGGACCCGCGGGCCCTCAGCAGGGCCGCGGGACCCCCACCGACTCCAAGTAGACACCCCGGGGGTGTGATGCCTCGCAGGGGCAGCAGCAGAATTTTGAGGGCTTTCCACCTTATCCAGAGGACACGTCTCATGGTTTTGATAGCGGATTTGATCCCGGTGAGGGGCATGGGCACTATGATGAGGGAGGGGGGTTTCAGGACCATCCCGACCCTTGGTACGACAACGATAGAGGGCGTCCACCACCCCACACCTATGAGGGGTGCCCTCGGGGACTACGAAGAAGGATACAGAGGCTATGAGGAGGAGTATGAAGGCCAGACTGGAGGCTACGGTAGGTGAGGAGATGGGCTTCGAGTGGGCATGGTGACCAGTGGAGGGGACCACAGGGAGGATACTAGACACGGTCGAAGAGGTGACAGCAGTACCATCAGCCTAGGTATGGCAGGGGACGAGGAGATCAGGGCACATACAACATGGACCGGCTGCGGAAGCTGAAGATGCATGTGTTTGATGGAGTGGACATCGTTTCGTGGGTTAACAGAGCTGAGAGGTTCTTCAGAGTTTCTCGCATGACGGAGGAACAGAAGCTAGAGGCAGCGGGGATTTGTTTGGATGGAAAGGCACTTGCCTGGTTTCAGTGGAAGGACGCGAAGTGTCCTTTCCGCTCATGGGAGGAGATCGAAGATCAGATGGTAGACCGGTTCAGAAATCCCCACCAGGGGAATGTGAGGGAGCAGCTGCTATCCCTCAAGCAGGATGGCACGGTACGAGACTACTTGGAGAGGTTCGAGGCCCTAGCAGGATAGGTGCACGGGGTGACTGATGAGACCATGGAGAGCACCTTTGTGAAGGGGCTGAGGGCTACGATTCAGGCAGCGGTGCGCATGCAGAAGCCCCAGGATCTGATAGAGGCCATGGAGTACGCTCAGAGGGCAGAGGACTGTCAGTTGGAGGAGAGGAAGGCTAGGAGTGGATGGAGTGGACCAACGGCCCGTAGGCAGCCAGCGACAGGTGGACAGCAGAGAGCTACTACAGGAGCGGATCCGGCCACCAAGGAGAAGCCCGGGGAGAGGAGTACTGCATCGCAGGCTTGGGGCAGTTCAGGCGGATGACAGACGTGGAGATGAGGGAGAAGCGACAGAAGGATTTGTGTTTCAGATGTGATGAGCGATTCACATCGGGTCATAGATGTGCGGGGCACAAGCTCCAGATGCTGCTACTCAAGGACGATGATGACGAGGCTGACGTCGAGGACGAGACCGAAGAGGCAGAGGAGCCTGAGGCCAGCAGTTAAACGTGGCGGATGTGTCCCTTAACTCCGTGGTAGGATTCACACCGAACCATACCATGTAGTTAGGGTGGATCAGCGACTAGGAGATGACCATGCTTATTGACAGTGGGGCTATCCACAACTTTATTTTCAGGAGAGCGGTGACCCATCAGGAGCTCCAGCTGACCGACTGTGGTAGTTTCAGTGTCATGATGGGACGAGGAAGGAGAGTAGTCGGAGAGTTTACAGAGGGCTGGTACTGACACTACATGGGATACAGGCGATCACAGACTTTTTGCCTCTATACCTGGGGAGCACCGACGTCATCTTGGGCAAGACGTGGTTGCAAACATTGGGGGAGATGATGGTGAATTGGAAACTGCTCAGGATGGAGTTTCAGGAGGAGGGGAGAGCATTCATACTACAGGGGGACCCCAGCCTATGCAGAGTATTCGTCTCTCTGAAGACCATGATGACCATTCAGACGGAGGGCGGTGGATACTTGGTAGAGTTATACTTATTGACGGGAGAGGGAGGTGCTGAGGCCAGTGATGAGCAGCCCATTTCAGGAGAGGTGCAACATCTGATGGAGCAGTTTGAGGACCAGGAGCCTTGGGGTCTTCCACCACTGAGAGATCATGAGCACACTATAATACTACGAGAGGGCGTGCCCCCCATCAGTGTGAGGTCATACAGTTACCCCCATCATCAGAAGGACGAGATCGAGATGATGGTGGCAGAGATGGTGCAGGCGGGAGTGATTCAGCCTAGTGTGAGCCATTTTTTCAGTCTAGTGCTGTTAGTGAAGAAGAAGGATGGGAGCTGACGCTTCTGCGTAGACTACAGGGCCTTGATCAAGGAGACGGTACCAGATAAGTTCACCATACCGGTTATTGATGAGCTCCTGGATGAGTTACATGGGGCAACCTTATTCAGCAAAATTGACCTCAAGTCGGGCTACCATCGGATCAGGATGCGACGTGAGGATGTGCCCAAGACGGCGTTCAGGACGCATGCGGGCCACTACGAGTTTCTAGTCATGCCTTTCGGCTTGATTAACACACCAGCTACCTTTCAGGCCCTAATGAATAAGGTATTTCACCCTTACCTGAGGCGATTCGTACTCGTTTTCTTTGATGACATATTGGTGTACAGTCGTACCTTGGAGGAGCACTTGGACCACATGCAGGTCATGTTTCAGGAGCTGCAGTACCATCAGCTTTTCGCAAACAGGAAGAAGTGCTTATTCGGACAGCCACAAGGACATGTAGTGTCAGCAGATGATGTGGCAGTAGACAGAGCGAAGATAGCGGCGATGCAAGACTGGCCGCGCCCCACCATGCTCAGGGGGTTGCGTGGTTTCCTGGGCTTGACAGGTTACTATCGCAGATTTGTGGAGGGGTATGTGATGATAGCTTGGCCGCTGACCGAGCTATTGAAGGACCAGTTCCATTGGGGTGATGAGGCGACAACAGCATTTGAGGCCCTGAAGAGGGCCATGACCACCTTGCCAGTTTTGGCGTTGCCAGATTTTTCCAGGCCCTTTGTGGTAGAGGCGGACGCATATGGACATGGACTGGGAGCATTATTGATGCAGGAGTAGCGGCCCATTGCGTATTTCAGTCAGGTGTTGACTGCTAGAGACAGACTGCGGTCTGTCTATGAGAGGGATGGAGCTGATGGACATAGTCCTGTCTATTCAGGAGTGGAGGCCGTACTTATTGGGGAGGAGTTTTCTGGTGCCCATAGATCAGCGGAGCCTGAAATACTCTTATTAGAGCAGTGGATGGTAGCAGAGGAGCATCAGAAGTGGCTGCAGACGCTGATGAGGCACATGTTTGAGATTGAGTATCGTCCGGGGCTAGAGAACAAATCGGCTGACGCACTTTCACGGCAAGAGGAGGTTGAGTTGGCGGCGCTGGCAGTTTCAGTGCTCTAGGACTGGGAGCCACTGCAGCAGGAGGTGGAGCAAGACCAGGACTAGGCCGGCATACGTGCAGCGCTATTGCAGGGCTCTACCGAGTACCCAGGGTATTCTATTCAGGATGGGCGGCTGCTACATTGGGGGAGATTGGTCCTGCCGAGGACTTCGACATATATACCGACCATACTCCAGGAGTTCCACAGCAGGGCATTTGGACATTCTGGGGTCTTCAAGACTTACCAGAGACTGGCTAGGGAGGTCTACTAGAAAGGAATGAAGAAGGATGTGGCGAAGATGGTTGCAGAGTGTGATGTTTGCCAGTGTCACAAGTATCAGGCGATGTCCCGGGGGGATTACTACAGCCATTGTCTTTGCCCGATCGGGTGTGGGAGGACCTCTCCATGTATTTCATTGATGTACTGCCGAGGTCTGAAGGATATACAGTCATGTTTGTTGTGGTAGACCGCCTCAGCAAGTATGCGCACTTTGTACCACTTCGGCATCCGTACAACGCAGTATCAGTGGCAGAGGTATTTGAGGGAGGTCATTCGCTTGCATGTGCCCCCAAAGTCCATTGTCTCTGATAGAGACAATGTATTCTTGAGTAGATTCTGGCAGAAGCTTTTCAGTCTGCAGGAGACAGTGTTGAGACGGAGCATAGCCTACCACCTACAAACAGATGGACAGACGGATGTGGTCAATAGGAGTGTGGAGACTTATCTGCGGTATTTTATTTCAGAAAATCCCAAGGAGTGGGCTCGTTGGCTGGCATGGGCGGAGTACTGGTATAACACCTCTTATCACACTGCAGCTCAGACGACACCTTTCAGGATTCTGTATGGCAGACCCTCCTCATTTACTACATTACAGGCAGGAGACGACACCATTATCAGATGTGAAGCGGTATTTGGCAGAGAGAGATCAGATCTTGGAGGAGCTGAAGCTCCATCTGGCTAGGGCTCAGCAGGTTATGAAGATGAGGGCGGACCTACAACGCAGAGATGTGCAGTTCGCAGTAGGAGATATGGTGTACCTGAAGCTGAGACCCTACAAGCAGAGATACTTGGCCTACAGGAGGAATGTGAAGTTAGATCCGCGTTATTTTGGACCTTTCGAGGTCGAGGCCAAGGTGGGACCAGTGGCTTACAGGTTGAGACTACCCCCAGGATCTGCCATCCATCCAGTATTCTATGTGTCGCAGCTGCGCCAGGTTATCAGAGACCACACACCCTCGTCCATCCTTCCGGAGATACTGACAGATGATATGGATGTGAGGTAGGAGCCTGAGGCGCTGAAGGGGGTCCGTAGAGGGAGCACGGGAGAGCGTGAGGTTCTGCTACAGTGGAAGGATTTGCCAGAGCACGAGAGCACGTGGGAGTCCATGGACGTGATGACGAAGCAATTTCCAGATTTTCACTTTGAGGACAAGGTGGCTCTTTGGGGAGGGAGTAGTGATGGGTTGCGGGTTTACACCCGTCGACGCTTGGGCAAACCGCGCGCTTGCTTGGAGCCGGCCGCGACTTAGGGGCGTATTCGTCCCTCTTGCATCTAATTTTATTTTAATGGCATACTTGTAATTAGATTAGAGGGGGGTTTACTATTAAACTAGGGCTAGCTGTCATTGATGTTTTTCATGCTTAATATTGATATTTTGTGAGATTTCTTCAAGATTTCTTTGAGGGATCTTAGGAGAGTGCGGACGTCCTCGCTTATCGGCTCTTGGGAGGGTGGTTGCCCATATAATTGTAGCCAATCCTATCTTTTTATCGCTGCTTTATTCAATATAAGTTCAGATTTGTGTGATTCCCATCATACTCCCCAAAACTTCTCAACTTCAACCTTTTTTTGATTCTATGAACTACATCATCCTCGATCTTACCATTAAGATGAATGATTGATCATAGTATAGAAATTGGTCTCCTAGAAATTTTTAACCCTTAGTTTGCATTACATGCTTATTTCTTGTCAATATTTCTATTTTTTCTAAATTGAATTCGACCTCTTACCTTTTAATTCTGTTATATCTGATCTTTTAGACTCTAAATGTTTTTTTTTCACATTTATACTTTAAACATTATCCATTCTTCAGTCTAATCGATAAAACAATATCATCTCCAGACAACATCCACAATGGGACTTCTTTCTGAGCAAGTGCTTATGCCAATCCCGATTTATTGTTTTGGTGCCTTGTCCTTCTGTTTTTCCACCTTGAACGTTACATGTTTAAGCACAGCTTTTTACTGGATGGATTTTTCAATGAGTAGTTTTTAACTCTAAATTTGTGACATGAAATTTATCCTATCATTTTCCAATAGAAGGAATATATTCTTGCTCTACATTAGGCTCATGGTGGCAATGTAAAACTCGAGAAACTCATTATTGAAAGTGTCTTTTGATCTCTTGAGTAATTAAATTCTTTATTCCTATATGTTTCAATATTAACCGAATCATTAATGGTAAAATTTGAAAGTTATTAAACTGAAATGATAACATGGATAACTGGTTATGCGGCCAATAATTTGACATACAAGGCGCTAAAACTTAAGAATATGGCCAGTAGTCAGGACTGTGAAAATAACATTGACCTTTTTGGATGTTTATGAGATACATATTGTATTCTTTTTTGTACTTTATTTTGACATAAATTCTTTTGTGACTTTCCATGACAAAGTACATCCACTTGACAACAAGACCATGTTTCTCATGGTGATATATGATCTGAGATGTTAGCAAGAGCGAGTTGCAAAAGCCTACTGCAGACTCACTGTACGCTAGCATGTATTCATGAGCACAAAAGCACTGCTTATCATCCTACAGAAGTGAATAAGAAGGGTGGAAAGTAGACTATAACCTCATGGCCTTTTAGTTTTTTGTTTATTCATGCTCTTTGGAATCGCTCTTCGGAAATTTCTTACTTTAGTTTGAGCTGTTTGTTTAGAGTTTGTATGCAAGTTAGAACAACTATCATGCTAGTATTAATTTTCCCACATCCGAAAGGTGGAAGAATAAATTTATTACTGTTTATTAACTCACATTCACCCAACCCAACAACTTCCATGGTCTGGATAAATTTATTATCATTTATTGATGTATTACGTTAATCCAACCCAACAAACTTCATGAGAAATCTTATGGTTGATGTTATCTGTATTTCGTGATTTGGTATTTGTGATTAATACTTGATATGCATGATTAACAGTTTGAGCATGTATGCCACATGCTTAAATACATGTGTGTTTACTAAGAGTGACTACCTATTAGGAAGTACAAGATGGGCAAGCTGACTTCAGAGCTGTTTGATTTTTTAGTTGGGGACAAATGGCTCATATCAGGAGTTTGGTGTATGCTTGATGGTTAAAATAACTTAAGTAGGAATGGAAGGTCTTCTGCGAGTTTGGTTATATTTTTTTCAAATGGTACTAGTCGGTGGGATATAGTAAAGTATGATAGTTCCTTGGCTCATTGGTACGGAAGGAGACTTGTCAAAAATGCACTACCATAGGCATTTGCCGATAATACTAATTGTATGCAATTTCGTCTGTCTTAGTTGAACTCAAGAATTGTGAGTATGATATGTGTGATATATCTAGTTATTTAGTATCATCATCTTAACTCTTGATTTAAACTTTATTTCCAAAATTGATAATTTGACTACCTGATTGACGTCCAAGTTTGATAATTTCAGCAAATTTGCGGCGCATGACCAGCTTTGAAGCCCTTCAATCAGCAATAAAGTAAGGCCAATCGACACTCTGCACTCTATTATTCATCTGATTGATCTTTAGTAATCTTTTGTTTCATGCATGCTCCTTGGGTTCACAAGTAGTAAACTACATTCCCAATATGGTAGGTTAAATCTGGCAACTGAACTTCTAGGATATATGGCAGGCCCCACTTTTCCCCAAAGTTCCCTTGATCGGGAACTCGGCACTTGTTCAGATGGCTGGTATTATGTTGACATAAGGCCATAAAATTTTGTCAAACATTGAATGGAGCCTTGACATGAAATGACCACAAAATGCAGAATATTTCTGTCACAAGAGTTGCCCAGGTCGGTTACAATGTTGTTGCAGGCTTGCAGCCATTTGCTGCAATTAGTGTCACATTAATGATAATTGTTAGAGAAGGTGGAAAAATAGTTTTTGTATTGTCTCTTGATCATGGTTACAAGAGAAGCCACACATATATAATCTAAAGGTCATTATTGTACACAAAAACCTAAGAGGCAACACACTAAACAAAGAAACACATGCACGGGAAACGAAAAGACAAACACATTAGCCTAAGAGATACAATATTTATCTACAATATTTATCTTAACAATAATGAAGCCATCACTTCAGCAAAGAAAAGAAAACCCTTATCCACCACAATAATGGCCTCAAATCCAGCCTCAATAATAGTTCTGCTCATATCCTAATATTGAATTTCTAAATTCTGCAACTCCAATAATATTCTTCTGAACAATGAAATTGCAGCTACTCAACTGTAAATGGATTTTCAGTAATGTGTGCCTTACTAATGAAAAGTGGAGATGATATATGCCTTTATAAAAGACAAGTACGTCTGTGTTCAGTAGCCAGTATATTTGATGATCATGCACTTAACTGTCATGTTTAATAATTTAGGGCAACAATATATATCTAATTTCCGCCTCTTAATTGATTCTTTCACCGAAGTTTCAAAGTTATTTGTGTTCTGAAAAGAAATTATGCTATCTCATGTGAAACTATTAAGGTATCATATTTCATGCTATCTGATATATGATTTCTTAAGATTGCATTTATCATGGAACATTAATTTTTCGTTGTGTCAACTTATTATGTACTGATATTTGTCTTTTATAAGGGCTCTTCCCGCAGATTATGTTAGGATGGATCAGGACATCTTATCGCCTCTTGCAGGAAAGAAAGAGCTCTACACATATGAGACTATTGACTTCTGGGAGCAAATCAAGACCCCTGGGTTAATACGTTATCTTTTAGTTCTTTCTTTCTTCCCTACAGCCATCATTAAATGTTTAGTTAACTGACATAACACCCGGGTTTAACATTCAGGATGTCACTGAAGTGTTCTGCATTGTATCTCGCCCAATTTCGTCACACTACTCCTCATCTTCTAGCAGGAGGAAATGGCACAAGAAGTGCAACCATCATTGGCGATGTTTACATTCATCCATCAGCAAAAGTACATCCAAGTGCAAAGGTATGTTTCTCCATCATTCTCCTTGGGTGGCAGCATGGTTCATCTCGTGTTCATCCTCACCCAACAACCTCTATATATGGCTTGGGCAGTTTTTGCCCTATTAAAAAAAAACTTCTTGACAATTTGGACTTGTGCCATGTAATATAAATAATTTTTTATGTATTATAATTGTTTACAAAAGCACTTTGTGCATGTATGAAAATGCACGTTTCTGAAAAAACGATTCTTATACATAAACTACTAGGCTCAAGGGCCATCATAATCATGTCGAAATAAATTTTGTATCAACTTTACTTTTTCTGATGTACTCATCTTATTAACTGGCAATGCTGTGGATTTGTGGAGCAGATTGGCCCTAACGTCTCAATTTCTGCTAATGCTCGTATAGGAGCTGGTGTGAGGCTCATCAGTTGCATCATCCTAGATGATGTTGAAATCAAGGTCTGGAGCTGATTTCGATGTGCATTCATCCGCATCTCTTCGTTCTTTGTCCTTCATTTTCTAATCAACCTATTTTCTGACAGGAGAATGCTGTTGTTATACATGCTATAGTTGGATGGAAATCATCAGTAGGAAAATGGTCGCGTGTACAGGCAAGCTTGTTCTCATTGCCTGTTAAACTTTATTCTAGTTAGTATGAAGAGGTCTAGTAAATTTCGTTTTTGCTATGGAATCTAGTAATGTATAGTTTATGATGTCCAAAGACTTACTTGTTTTTTTAGTTGCCGAGCTATCAATATTAGTTAGAAACTTAGAATAATACCTGTATGGACTTAGCTTCTCAGACATTTTTCTCTTCTTATAAGGTTCATTGGTAATTCAAATTAGGTTTAGACAGCAAGATACCTGTTACTTTTATAGTTGTCTATCCTGAGGCTTTATTTTGTTTCTGAAGTGGGGAGATGATAGTGTTCTTGGTTATTGAATATGCGAGTAATAGTGAGAATTAGGTGCCCCCACATTTAAATCAAACAAGATTAATAAAAGTTTGTTGGTTCCACATTTCAATACTTATCTATGCTTGATGGAAAGAATCGATGGATTAACGTACAGGTGCTGTAATAGAATTTATCATGAGTGAATCGCTTAAAAGTAGCCAAAGGTGCACTTGGTAAATTAACTAAATCTTGGTGGACAATGTGGGATGTGGATACTTTCATTAACACCTACATTTTTTACTGTCGGACAATGAATGAATTTGTTGGTAGTGCCATTTACCCACATATGACTTTGTTAAATCAGAGCATATAAATCTTACACTTTCTTATACACAATACACATGCATATATGCATATAACAAATGAGGTCATGTCAATGTTGTGTTAGTTTTTAAAAATATTTCTTCACAATTTCTCAATGTCAAGTTGTCCTTTTGTAACTTTGTTTGAACAGTCTTTTCTAATCCATATTCCATCGCTTATTGGTAATTTTGCTCCCGATTCTCCTAAGAGGGCCATGAACCCATCTCAGACGCATATCGATACGATGCTCGTCGGTTACTTCTATAATCCTTGTTGGATGCTACTATTCTTGTTCCATACTTCACCTACAAATATAGAAAATATTTGGTTTAAAATACTATTTGGATGCGGCCGGATTCGTTATTTGTTCTATGTTCATATTTTGTGTTTCCAAGTGATCTCTCAGTGTTTTAAATATTAACCGGGTATCGGCCCCAATCCGAGCAGATACCGAGAAATTTGGAGGAAAAAACCCGATATCGACTATCGGGCCGAGCCTTTACTGTTCCAAGCGGGGTTCAAAATTTTTCTAAACGTGTTTGTATCGATTCGATCCAAAACTGTTTGATTAAAAACCATACTAATAGCCGAATGAGCCCCAAATTATCGATCTAATCTCTCTATCTTCCTCTCTTCGCTCGTCTGACGATGTTCAAGGGTTTTTTGTTTCAAACTTTTGATTCTTCGTTCATCAGTCGTCTGACCGAAAACCGAGGTAAATCGAAAAGAGCAAGTGTTTATGTTTTTCTTCAGCTTAATTTTACGGTTTTTGTGATTGTTAATTAATTCTTCTTCTTTGTCTTCTTCGCTCTCCTTTTCTTCTCTGCGACTGCAACAGTTTCTTCTTCTAGTTCTAATACGCTTCTTCTCTACGGCTGCTGTCACTTCTTCTTATTCTTCGATTTTTTTCGATGTTGGGTTGAGACTCGAGACTTGGGATAATATTCTTGGATAATATTGTTTGGTTAAGGCTTGAGAAATATTTCTTCGATGACGATATTGATATGAGAAAAATAGTCAGTGTGAGAAATATTATTTCGATGATGACATTGTTGATTGTTCTTAATGTTCTGAGAATAATATTGTTGGCTTGAGCTGAAGAAATATTTATTTCGATGCCGACATTATTTTGAGAAAATAATAAATATTGTTAGGTAGAAAAATATAATTTCGATGATGACATTGTTGTGGGAAAACTGTGGGATGTACATATATAATTAGATTACAAAAAGAAATTGATTCCAATTAATCTTTCTAGTCATGTATTGTGTCATGCTATTGCCTTATTGCCCTATTGGAGATATACTACTTGAATTGGTTGGGAGATGCATTCACTTATATGGTTAGATAGCTTGGCTATTGGATTATTCGATAATGTATAATATATCAATTTTGGGTTGATTCTTGACATCGAGTATGGGTTGGATAATGTTCCTTACCGGCTATCGTATATGCCCGATTCTTGACTATAGATATTGACACAATGATATTGCCTTTGAGCTTAAAATAGAGACGTCTCATGATTCCTGAATATATGATATGTGTACGTAAATCTCATAATTATTTACCGTCATGACTCATTAGTCATGATATGTTTTAATTTTTTTGAAAATTTTTGTATCTTAAATTTTAATTTAATAATTTTCCAGTCTTCGTGCTCTTTGATAGTAGCTATCAAAAATGTCTTCCGTAGCATTTAGCACGACATCGTCTGTCACGAAGAAACGAATTTTTAGGATCATGGGAAGAAGTTGGCATCTAATAAAAGTGAGATGCAAGTTTTGTGAGCATGTCATGAGTGGCGGCATTAGCCATTTCAAGACACTTCTTGCAGAAAAGAGAGGAAATGCCCTTCCTTGCACAAAAGTTCCTGAGGAGGTTCAGGGAAGGTCATTGATGCATTAAAAGCCACACATTCATTGAAAGAGGTGAAGGAATCAAGGCTTCAAGCTCTTAGAGATGAGGTGATAATTGGAGATGCGGATGTTGAAGTGGAGGCCTCCTATGAAGCCAGTCATGGTCTTGAAAGTGTAAGGTTCAAAGGATCGATGTACACGCATGTGCAGGTTCAATAAATGAGGAAGTTGGAACAGCTGGGGAAGGATAAAGGACAATGGGTGCAAACCACCTTTAATGAACACTAGAAGGAGGAGAAAAAAGATGCATGCGTGTGGATTGGACCATGCATCTTTGAAACATGATCATCATTCTCAACGGTGGATCATTCATCTTTTGGACAAATGTTACGAGCCGTTGACAAATATGGACCGAATATGAAAAGTTATACATCTTATTAGATAGTTGAGAAGTATCTTCTTAAGGAAGTAACTTATAAGAATGAGAAGTTGAAGTTTTTTCCGAGACATATTGACTGCATGGTTGTAGTCTTATGAAAGATTGTTGGACTGACAAGAGGGGTAGGAGCATAATGAACATTGTCATTCGTGTTTATATGGGAACGAGGTTCAATGATTCTAAGAACACATCTAATAATGTGCATGATGGCAAACATGTCTATGATCTGGTGAATGCAACAATTGAGAAGTTGAGAGAACAATTTGTTGTGCAAATAGTGACCGACAATGCATCGAACAATATGGCTGCAGTGAAGTTAGTTTTGAGGCGCTCCTCTATTTTTAGACTTACCGTGCTACACACATTGAACCTTTTATTGCATGATATTGGAAAGCTCAAGTCTATCTGCAATGCAGTTTTAGATGCAAGAGTTGTCACACTCATATATGCCCACACTATTGTTCTTGATATGATGAGGGAGCGGATTGGGGGTGGTTTTGTTAGGTCCAATGTTACCCGTTTTGCTACAACATTTTTCGTCATTACAAAGTTTGCAAGAGATGAAGTTCAAATTGAAGGCTTTTGTTTCCATTGAATGGGAGGCGTTGATATTCTCCAAAACTCTTCAATCAAGAAAGGTAAAAAAATCAAATAATTAATCAGATTTTAATTTGTTATTTGGTTCACATATTATCACAATTAAGAGTTAACTAACTAATTGATGTTTTTAATTAACTTTGTTCTTTGTTGGTATACATCATTATCAATAACCGTTCATTTTGGAAAAACGTGACACCGACATTGAACATCTTTGATCTTATCGTCAACCTTCTTAGAAGGACAGATAGCGACACTCGTTTTCTCCAAAATGGACTAGATCCTATTGAAAAAGAAATGATCAAAATTGAAGTTATTTTCACTCCACTTAAAATATCAGTGGAGTTGTATGGGGACTTGGACATGTGCAAGGCGAGCATGCTCAAGTTGAAGCATAATGAGAAAAAAGTTAGGCTAATCTTTATTCTAATTGATAAAAGATGGAATGACAAGCTAAAGATCCATTTGACGAGTCATTTGTTGAACCCGTATTTTTATTATCAAAGACATGAGGCTATTGATGGAGATGATGCCTTTGCAGATGGATTCACAGAGTGCATGTTCAAGATGTATGCACATGATCCTGAGATGCATGACAAAATTTGCTTCTAGCTGTCTCTGCATCAAAATTGCAGCGGATCTTTTGATAGAGAAGTAGCGCAAAGGCAAGCTAAATTTTTTCCTATTATAGTGGGGTTTAATATTTAAAAGTTTAAACTTGATAAAAGGAATTTGAATTTGAATTTTTAGTTAATTGGTGGCTTTTCAACGGTGGCACGACACTTGATTTAAAGAAGATGGCCATAAGAATTTTAGAATTAACCATTAGCTCAAGTGGTTATGAAAGAAATTAGAGTGTTTTTGAGATGGCAAAAATTTAAATACATTTTCTTTTCTATCATCCATTCATCTTATATTTATTTCTCATGATGGCTAATTGATTATTGTATTTTCATTAATAGATTCACACGAAAATAAGGAATAGACTAAATAATGATAAATTAAAAGACTTAGTCTGTCAAATTCAATGCTCAACTAAAAGAAAGATTTCAGAGCAGAAACACTGATGTCCTATCTGCTCGTTCCGTTACGGAGGAAAAGGTGGCTGAGTGGATAGCTCAAAAATCGGTTGATGTTTCTATTGCTTCAGATAAGAGGACAATGATGTCTTTCTTGGAGAAAGGTTGAATTGGAGGCAAGTTGAAGAAGCGATGAGGGCCGATCCAACGTCAAGAGCTAGTTAAAAATTAAAGACTTAAAAGAAAGGAAAAGCCATCACATCATCATCAGAAAAGGGGAAGGTTAATACGCAAATGCTTAGGAGGAAGCTTTAGGTTCTGATTCATGGATCTCAGAGTCATCTTCTTAAATAGTTCTTCATCTGATGTTGAATATACTGAAACATTCGTCTAAGAAACATGTGCAGAATGAGCTTGTTACATAAGGTGGGATAAGTCACTTTTTCTGGTAGTCTTTTAATTCATTTCATGCAGTATTTTAAATTTTAATATTTTGTTAACGTGTGAACTTGTAGTATTGCGTACTAGTATGATAGTGATATCATTTACTTAATGTATTTTTCGTAACCTTATGTTATCCTTTTGATGATATTTTGGTATATGAATAAATATGGATATTTTTGATATTATAATGGTATAATTATACTGTCTGATATGACCAACCCGATATTGACATCGTTAAGGGAACTTTAGATGTAGGTTTATGGTATCCCAATTGCCCATCTTTTGAGTTGGTTATTGTGATGCGGATTTTGCGGGAAGTAGGACCGATCGTAAGAGCACCACTATCACATGCCAATTACTTGGTATGTCTCTTGTTTCTTGGTTTTCCAAGAAACAAAATTCTATAGCTTCAAGTACAACCGAATCTGAATCTGTTTCAGCTGGTTGTGCTCAAATCCTATGGATGCAACAAACCCTTATAGATTACAGTCTTACTTTCCAACTAACAACAATTTGGTATGACAATTCGAGTTCCATAAATCTCTCTAAAAATCTTGTCTACACTTTAGGACAATGCATATTGATGTTCATTACACTTCCTTAGAGACCACGTTGAAAAGAAAGATAATTCTTTAGAATATATTGATACCAAGAAGCAATTATCAGATATTTTCACCAAACCTCTAGATGAAAGACAATTTTGTTTATTCGAAGGGAGTCACAAGCACACTTATCTATGCACATACACATGCTTAAATGTTGTATCTAGCCTCTACACATTGTTCATGATATCACACTATCAGATGGTACTTCATCTTTTGTATGTGCATACATGTATATAATTGATATCATGAGATTTGATGAGCTATTTAATATGAAGCTTATTAGAAATCTTGGAAACATTAAATATGATTTTGATGATGATCTTTTATGTTGATAAAGAATCCTCATATTTAAATTGTGTATGATTGATTGTTCGTTGTTAGTATGTTTAATTGTTTGTATTTAAAGAGTTGATAAAGTCATATAATTTATGGAAAATTGTTGGACGATGTTTAGGTTCTAAAAGATTTATCTTTTGATTCTCTTTACACTTATATATATGATTCTTTTTGGAGAATTAAGTTGTAGGAGTCGAATAAGTAGATGCCTTTATGCGTTACTATTTTGAGACAACGTCGTAAAAGAAAAATAAAAATAAAGAAAAATATGGCAAAAGAAAAAGAAAGTGAAAAAGAGAAAAGATGATAAATTTTTATACCATTGGCTTATGATCGCTGATTTCGGGGGTTTGTTGAGCAATACACATATGACTAGGTAGATAAAGTAATCATTTAGCGTACCCAGTGTAGTTAAGGCGCACCAAGGCGCGAGACGCACCTATCGCGCCTCGCCTAAGGCCCAGGCTCCCTTCAAGTTGAAGGCGAGCCAAGGCAAGTCAAGGCGCGCGCCTTGGACCCAAGGCGAGGCGACCCAAGGCGTGCGCCTTCCCATTCTTTGACTGCTCGACTAGATCGGAGAGGCTATTTGACTGTTCGGCTGTGCAAATAGATATGGAGAGGGGCTCATTGCGCATCAGCACTGCTGTGCGAAAACTTCCGCTCTCCGTCAGATCTGATCCAAAGGCCAACAGCATTGGAGAAATTAACCTGGTTCGATGCTATGCGAAGGTCCAACGATCTGAAAGAAAAAAAAGCCCTAGAGCCCATCTCTTCGTGCGATCGAGAACCCCAACGAGCGCTCCCTAGTTCCTCTCTTCGTGGGATCGAAAAATCCTCACCCAAGCCTTGCGCCGCCCCCCTTCGGTCCCTTGAGCTTCCCACTTCGGTCGATCACGCATGACCCTTCGGCCTCCCTTCGGTCTCTATTCTTCAAACCCTAGCCCAAACACTCACCCCAACCTCTCTTCCTGATAAAACCCAACCCTAGACCGAGAAAATCAACCGAACCCCTCGTTCTTCATATCTTCAATTTTTCTGATCTTCCTCCTCCTTCGGCAACATGTGAGTTCTTCTTCGTTGCGTCATTTTTTCATTTTTTTCATTTCGTCAATTTTTCTTTTCGTTGTACATTTCCTTTGATGCTGGGTTATTAATTGTCTTTAGTGTGGATAATATTGTTTTTAATTGTCTTCTGATATTTATGTTTTAATAGTGATGATAGGTCCATGATTACTGTTTGTTCCCAACGATTCTAACAGTACTCCATCCTGGGATTACACTTTCTCTTGCGAATGAAATAACCTCTGTCCAGTTTCCTTGGGTGCTCTGCATATGTGCTCCCCTCGTCTTCCACAGCTTATGCGATGTGTCATGTATAAATTGATGTTCTTTAGAGAATGAAGTCTCTGTATTTCTTAAAATGGAAACATATAGCTTGGTAATCCTATCCAGTTATTAGCAGGTAGGTGCGCATGGGTTTGAGATTTGGGTCCAAACACAATTTTTTTGAGCACCAACTTCTATTTAAAACCATAGATACTGATTTGGTCAGATTTGATAACATTCTTTTATTGGTCATCGCCTTTTTCCCATAGCAAGAATTGATTTATTGGTTGCTCTGAACCACCAGGAGATATATTATGGTGATATTATCTTGATAGCAAGGTTTAAAGGAAAAAAGGAAGTTTGCCAAAACCTATGGGTATGTGGATTTTTATCAGATTTCTACAATATAACCTTATGGGTCTTACATACACACTACCACACACACACAAAGAAGTTTATAGTTTGTAAGCACTGATGATACATTTCGACTCACAACAGATGATACATTTCGTAATTCACGGCTCAAGTTAAATTGCCAACGTAGTCCAGGGACCTTGGATAGTCAGAACTGCAGTTAGTGAGCATGCCATCTGCATCTGCCGTCCCGGGAAAAATATTGCCTGAATCCATGTATGCTTGCATTTGTATCATTCTTTGAGTATTGTGCCTGCATTTGAAAAAAGAATATGAGTACAATGTACATGAAACTATGAAAGTATAAAAAGTAATATCAAATACTAAGGCGTTTATATAGTTAAATTTCTTTTTTATTTTTTATTTTACTGAATTTTTAGGAATTTCAGCACTTAACATTTGTTCTTTTATTTTACATCACATGTTGTATATCAATTATAGTGATTTATTATGGTGAACATTGTTTGATGTGTTAGTAGTTATGGCTGGAAATAACCCGGAGGGGTCAACGACAGTAGGCGCTCCTAGTAGAAAGAATCCCGCTTGGAAATAAAGCAAACAGTCGGATCCTAAAAATACGAACGACTTGAAATGCATTTTTTGTGGAAGAGAGTTGAAAGGAGGCGTGTATCGCGTGAAGCTACACCTTGTTGGAGGAAACAGAAATGTCCTTGTATGCAAACATGTACCCAATGTTAAAAAGGAGATTCAAGATTACATGGACTCAAAAAGCGGGAAGAAGTCATTTGCATCGTCTGCTGCTTCAAATGTTGGTGATCCATTTAATATGGATGTTTCGGGAGAGGAAGACCGAGTCATGGAGGAGACTACGAGTGTTGGAACTGGTAAAAGAAAAACCGGTAACGCTATGGATAAGTTTTTCTCAAAGAGGCCAAATACATCACAACCTTTGAGACAGGCGACATTAGATGAGTGTCTTGATCCTGCAAAGGTTGAGTATGCTAATACATGTGTGGCTAAATGGTTTTATCAAGCAGACATTCCATTCAATGCAGCAAGACTTGATAGCTTCAAAGAAATGTTTGATGTAATCTCTCGGTGTCCTAGCATGAAGCCGACTAGCTATCATGACCTGATAGTTCCATTGCTTAAGAAGCAAGTTGGTATCACTGGAGCTCTCTTGGCTGAGCATGAAAAGGAGTGGAAGACGACATGTTCTCTTATTTCAGATGGATAGACTGATAGAAAAATAGGTCTCTCATGAACTTCTTGGTCAATAGTCCTAGAGGGACGGTGTTCATGGAATCTATTGATGCTTCAGCCTACACAAAAATGGGGAGCAAAGTATTTGAGTTGATGGACATGATGATTCAGAAGGTTGGGCCACAACATGTAGTTCAAGTCATCACCGATAATGCATCGAACTACGTGGCAGCTGGTAAGTGATTTATCCTTCGTTCCTTCCCGTTGACATACTTTAAGCCTTTTATTTAACTTATTTTATCCTTCATTCATTATTATTTTTTCTCAATGTGATATGGAAGTTGATAGAGGAGAAGTATCCCAATATCTTCTGGACCCCTTGTGCAGTACATTGTCTTGATTTAATGTTGGAAGATATTAGGAAATTGCCCAACATAATGAAGACTATCAAGAAGTCCGTGGAGTTCAGTGGTTACATTTATAACCACGGGAAGGTGTTGAGCATGACGAGGGGCTTCACCAATGATAGAGAGCTAGTGAGGCCAGCAAAAACACGGGTTGCTACTTCCTTTTTGACTATGCAGAGTATCTACAATCAGAAACGTCAATTGCAAAGGATGTTTAGGTCTCAAGAGTGGCTATCTAGTACTTGGGCAACAAATGATAGGAAGGGGAAGAAAATTGCAGCAACTATTCTTTCTCAGAGCTATTGGAATGGGATGGTGCTAGCATTGAAGATTGCATACCCACTTGTTAAAGTCTTAAGGCTAGTTGATAGTGAGAAGCAGCCAGCCATGAGTTACAGTACAAGGTAATTGAAATGGTAAAGAATAGCATCCGTGAGTCTTTGGACAATGATGAGAGCAAGTTTGGTGAGGCGATCAACATTGTTGATAAGAGGTGGGAGTGTCAGCTTCGCCGTCCATTACATGCGGCTGGATATTTTTTAAATCCAAGTACGTTTTATGATGATGAAGACATCCAGCTGGATATTGATATGATGAACGGTGTATATGCTTGTGTTAAAAAGCTTGTGCCTCCTGAAGATCAGAAGCTTGTTTTGAGTCAGCTCCCCCTATACAAGGCTGGAAGTGGATTATTTGGGATTGAGTTCGCTATCATGCAGTGAAAGGACTTAGCACCAGGTAACTTACATTTTATTTAATGTATCATACAACTTAAATTATAGGTAAACTTATACGACAACTACTCACGAGTACTCACGTTTATAAAATTGGCAGCGGAATGGTGGAAGTCTTATGGGGCCACTGCTCCACAATTGGCGAAGTTTGCGATCCGCATACTTAGTTTGACTTGTAGTGCATGCGAGTGTGAACGTAACTGGAGTGTATTTGAGCAAGTAAGTAAAAGACAATCTATTTGATGTTATTTTTGTATTTACCTATTTATAAATATTAACCAATAATCTTTTATTGTTTACTAGTTTCATTCCAAGAAAAGAAATCGGCTTGAAACTCAACGGTTGAATGACTTGGTGTTTGTTAAATACAACACCATCTTAGAGGAGAGATTCAAGATGGGTGACAAGCTTGATCCTATCTCACTTGTTGAGTTACTTGAAGATAGCAATGAGTGGACGACGGGAACGACACTCGAGGAGGAAGAAAGTGGAGCTGTGGACATAGATACTATTACTCCCATTGGTGAGCTAGCCATCCATACATTACTTTTTTCATTTATGAGACAAGTACTAGTTATATTTTATTAATAAGCACGTTTAATACTATTTCAATGAATTAAAGGAACTCAAGGGAATGTGGGTGTGGCGCCAACCCCAACCCCTCCAAGTGCGGCAGAATTGGAGGCATATGATTCATGGCTTGAAGAAGGGAGACGTGAAGGACATGTTGCAGTAGAAAGGGGTGGCTGATTTAGAGGTGGATCATGCAGGAGGAGGTGATTAGTAAAAAATTGATAACATTTCATGTCTTTATTTTCACGAGTTCTGATAAGTTTATTAACATATTTTTCTATGTTAAGACATATATGGTCAACTTCTAGTACAAGGCCAAGTGCATCAGATAAAGTTATCAACATCACTTTCACTAGGAGGAGAGTTGGAGCACTTCGGAGAGCCTCCACATCATCATTTCATCTTAGAAATGAGAGCTCTGGAGAGGAAGAAGCACCACTGGCAGACGATGATGCAGACGCAGTTGATGATGATGATGATGAGATACATGAGGATGAGACCGACTTTCATGATGCATATGATTGATCTTTCTTTATTGCTAGATGGATCGTGGTCGATGGACAGATTAGTATATTATTGTTTTTTCTATTTTGGATATCGGTTATGGAGATATCGTACTATGAATTATTGATTTTTGACTTGGTCAACCAATTATGATATATGATATGTGATGTTATATTTTGATGTTTTAATCATGATTAATTCTAGTTCCTATGCAAATTTATTTCTGAAATAGCATACCTCTTCGGGGTTATATATCCAATTTTTATACACTGTGCGCCTTTTCAAAAAAGCCCGCGCCTTAAGTGTGCCTTGCGCCTCAGACTCCAAAGGACCCGTGCGCCTTGCCTTGCGCCTTGCGCCTTGACTACACTGAGCGTACCTCAACTCCAAAGGATCCGAAATTTAACGTCAAGGTATCATATGTGTTGTCTTCTTACATTATGCTTGATAGTTTATTCCAAAGAGATGAATATAGAAAATTTGTTTAAGGCAATCCAATGGTTTGATTTTTTAGTCTTCTAAGCATGTACCAACTATTCAAGTAATTTATTTGATGTCTTCTTTTTACTTTTAAGCAAATGACGATATGTTTTCGATGATCATGACACTGTGTATATTTTGAATTCGTGAGAAGTGCACATTGATATGTAAGTCTTTGTCAATTTCTTGTTTCTTTGGTATGCTAATCTTGTTTCATGCTTTGTGCTTAACAATTTCAATGTATTTGATGATATTTTCTTGTTCATGTCCATCCTTTTAGATTGATGTCAAAAGGGGGATAGATAGAGTAGTTGAGAAAGTTGAGAGATGCATGAACTTAGGGGGAGCATGTCACATAATTCATGAGAGCATATAGACAAGGAGAGCATTGTACTATGTTCATGAACATGTACATATTTTGACATAGCTCTGTTTTTTGTCTTAATTTTCTATATTTGTTTGCCATCATCAAAAGGGGAGATTGTAGGCTTATTTAGCCAACCAACTAGGTCATACTTTAATTTTGATGATGACAAACATGTCACATTGTAACTAATGTGTTTGTTGAGTGATTTTCAAGTCAAAACAAGGCTAAATTGACCAAAGAGGCAAATTGGTAATTTTGCAACTTAGGGTTTCATAAACCCTATATAAAGGCCGGCCACCCCAAGTTTCACATAAGGAAATAAAAAAGATGCACGTAGAAGAGCCGAGACCTAGCCATGCCCGGCCTTCACTCTCTGCTCTCGGGCGCAAGCAACGAGCTGACCCAGCCAAAGCTCGGACTTCCGATCGATCTTTCTGGGGAGGAAGCACAAGCAGCAATCAAATCTTGACCTAGCGCCCGACATCCATCTCTCATTGCTCTTGGGCGCAAGTAGAGAGCCGACCTGCACCGCTCGACCTTTCCTGCCTCTGCTCTCGGGCACATGCTAGAGAACTGAGTAGCCAGAGCTTGGCCTTTCCCTGCAGCAGCTCTTGGGCACAGGGAAGCAAACAGAACTGAGCCCCGCTCGACCTTCCTCTTGAGTGCAGGCCCGCAAGCAGATTAGAGACAAGACATCAGGCCACACGTCAGTCTTGATTGGCCTGAGCGTTGTAATTTTGCAGTAGAGCCTACATCAATTCTGAAATTGCACAATTGATCGAGAAACTTGCAATAACGATATCTTGCACTTTGACGCATGGTTTTCGCCAACACGGCCACAATTTCATGACATACGCTATGGTGATATTTGATTTATTACCTCAGTTTTAGTCCTTAGATCAGTTAGTTATTATTTTGTCGCAAAATTGTATTTTTGTATAACTTCATATAGAGGCTATCTTTGGACGTATTATTCTCTGATTTGATTGCTGTAATGGTTTGATCACCACTCGTAAGTGTAATAAATTGCTTTTAAAGTGCTTTTTGGTTTTTAAAAGGGTTAAATCTTTGAGAGAGGTCGGAGTGTAGGAGGGGAGCCAACTCCTTTAATATCTGTGATTTGTGTGATTTTGATTGCTTGTGTTTGATTTTTGTGCCATAAACCCGCTTCACTCCACTAGGGGGTTTCAACTGCAATTGGTATTCAAGCCAAATTCAAATCCAACTAGTAAAGCAATTAAATGGCAGTTAAAAACAAAGATACTTGATGCGAATAGGGGTGCGGGTGGCAAAGTTGTAATTTTGGGCTGTAGGGGGGGGGGGGGTAATTTTGTACTTAGGGACAAATCAGTCCATTATATGTAGGACGGGGGCTAGGGCTATGGTCTTATTGAATATTGAGAAGAATATTGAAAAGAGAAAAATTAGGAGTAGGTAATCTAGATCTTGGGAGAGTTAGGCATCTCTCTCGAATCAAAAGCTAGGATAGCGGTCCTCTCAAAAGCGGCCATCTATCTTTGTATTTTCATTTTATTATCAATAAAAATATTGCATTTTCTTCCAAATTCACTCTTTTATCCCTAAAATCCCGTCTTTGACATAAAAATCCAATCTTTCCACCAAAATCCTATTTTATCATTTCAAACCCTAGAAAATCCTATCAAATTGGTATCAGAACAGTTCGATCTGATGGTGACAAGGAAAGTTGATGCTTTGAAAAAAAATTGGGAAGCGAGATGAAAACCATATAGGATAAATAACAAAAATTGGGAAGCGAGATGGAAACCCTCATGGAAAGATTTCTTATATGTAATCTATGTTGGATGAGCTTTTGGAGATCTATTGTCGCTCTTCATCTGAGAAGGAGATGCCAACGAAGCCAAATCTGAAGAGAGACGATGACGACAACTCAGATCTAGGACGAAATGCGCGATCTTTGGCGAAGGGAATGGAAAAAGTCGAATTTACGAAAGATCAACCCTCGTATGATTTGATCTAATGCGAAAGATGAAATTTTTGCTCGACAATGAGGGACAGATAGAGATCTATCTTAAGGGGAGTTCAGCACCAGATCTGATCGATGACGACTACTACGAAGCAGTTCTAGAGAAAAAGATGACACATTTGAATCAGAAATATGGAAAATCAACAAATTTGGAGAACTCCAACTGAATGGTGCTGTATCTCACGCATGGGGAGAAAGACCACCCCCGATTCATGGGGGCACGTTGGAGGACGAAGAGGTCGCCCACCTCAAGCGGACACCCCAAGGGTCGACGGCCCCTGGGCTGGCCGCCTAGGAGAACTCGAGCCTGGGCAAGCCTCCTAGGGCAGCGACCCAGATTCTGGGCAAGCCGCCCAGTAGGCTGTGAGGCCCCTGCGGGTCGCCTAGGTCATGTCGGCCTTTGGGTGGAATGTTCGGGTCCCGGCAAGCCTTGGTTTGCAGATGGAGGCCCCTACGGGCCTTGGCGATAGTATTTTGGATGCGACGGCCCTTCTGGCAAGTTTGACGATCACAGTGACTTTCATCCGGGCTTCGAGGAAAGCAGTGGATGCTCTGCGTGGCCCAATGACAGCGGAGGAGGCCCGCAAGGATTTAACTGGGTTACAGGAGGACCATATGGGAGCGATGGCCCATGGGACAGGTGTGAGGCTTGAAGGAGGACGTCGACATCTTCATGGGGACGCCGATGGGGAGGTTTGGCGATTACTGTGACACTTATCTGGGCTTCGATGGGGATGGCGGTGACCCCAATCGGTTTGAGGATGATTGGAGCGACGACATTGGGGTAGGAGTCTAATTAGGAGATCTTGAAACACAGTAGAACGCCTACCAGCAGTTTCCTTTTGGGCAGCCTATATGAATAGCAATGCATGTGGTTTTTAGCGTCGAAGGTAGGGTTAGAGAGCTGAAGATGCCTGTCTACGAGGAAGAGGATCATATTGCCTGGTTTACCATGTGGAGAGATATTTCGCGATGAACCGCTTGATGGAGAAAGAAAAGCTGATGGCGTCCGATATCTGTTTGGAGAAAAAGGCTCTGGCCTGGTTACATTGACGGGAGGAGAGACAGCCTGTCAGCTCGTAAAAGGAATTTAAGGATTCGAGATACACAATATGAAAATTTACAAGAGCAGCTCCTTGCCCTCACACAGGAGACTATCGTCAGAGAGTACCGGGAGAGGTTTGAAATGTTTTCGGGTTGATTGAGCGGATACCTGAAACGACGTTGGAGGGAAATTTCAAGGAAACCATCAGAGCTGAGCTGCGTATAATGAGATCGAGGGGGCTTGGAGAGGCTATGGAGCTGGCCAAAATGGTGAAAGACAGAATCAACGTGGTGCGATCTGCCAATGTAATGGTGAGCGGGGTCAGATCCCGCACTTATACCATGACAGAGGCTCAGAGGCCACAGTCAGTGATGGGTCAAACAGTTTAGGAGCAGAATAGCGAGCATCCAACGGACATCAGGTCCAAGCTTTTTGCATAGAAGGAAATCCTGGACAGGCGCACCAATGAGTTATGCTTCTGATGTGGTGAGAGGTTTGAACCAATACATCATTACCGAGATCGTGCTCTACATGTATTGGTCGTCAAAGAAGGCGAAGTCGCATCAGCTGAAGAGGAAGAGACATGAGAGGACGAGCACCTCCATTTGGAGTGGCGTACCTATGGATTTCATGACACCACTTTGAGTATAATGTGGTTATTTGGGGATGGAGTAATGGTGCGAATGTGGGGTGCTGGTGGTAAACTTGTAATTTTGTGATGTAGAGGGGCAATTTTGTAATTCTGGACAAATCAGTCCATTATATGTAGGATGGGGGTCTAGGGCTATGGTCTTCATGTTGAATATTGAGAAGAACATTGAAAAGAGAAGAATTTGGAGTAGGTAATCTAGATCTTGATAGAGTCAGGCTTTTCTCTCGAATTAAAAGCTAGGAGAGCGGTTCTCATCTCGAAAGAGGCCATCTATCTTTGTATTTCTGTTTTATCATCAATAAAAATATCTTTCGTAGGAAAAAGGTGCTCAACCTGCACGGGTGTATTTGAATATAAAAATATAACCCTCAATTCTCATCACACCTTCAGAGGAGCGATATTGAAGTCCATTCCTCCGCACCAAAACTCCAAAATTGTGATGATGGTTGAGATGGTTATAGTTTTATATTCTAATACACCACAAAGATGAGATGTGGTTAGGAATGTATGATTCTGACAAATATAAAGATAAAAAAAACCAAATGAAACAGTACTCCTGCAAATTTTGAAGGCTACATGAACTTCCACATCATATAAAGATCTGAGAAAGATGCGGATAGGAATGTGTGATCCGGGAACTGAAAACATAAATATAGGAAGAAATCAGATGCTTGATCACACACTGAACCTGCACAAGGCTAAGATGGCTTTCAGATATCTTTAGTTGTGCTTAAGATGTGCACATACATCATCAGACCTATGTGACTATGTTAAATGGTTTCTTTCAAATATGTTTATCTATTCAGGGCTGTATTGATAAGCCATGTAAAATTAAGAAAGGCATTTTCAGGTGTGTCAAGCTGGCATTTTAATATTTTCTCTTTCAAGCTCACGCATGCGATTTTTCATGTTTTTAAACCTGGTGGTTGCAGTATCTCTGGCATGTATCAGTGGCCCCACAGGTTTGGTTTGCAAACGGATTCTCTTTGTAGCAGTTATGCTTCTAAGCTGAAGCAGTCCCTTTGATTTTTATTCACCTAGCCTTGGACAAAACCTGTGAAAAATAAAAAGAAATAATCAAGGTTCAAGGTTTCGGCCAAAACGTATCTGTTTTGTACCTGTCTCGGAGGAGATTGGTATTAAAGTTGGCCAAAAACTCGGTTTCAAACAAAACAAACGGGAGAAAACCCCAAAAAATTACAAGAACCACAAGGAAATTTCAAATAAACATATCATTAAAGCTAAATTTTTAAAAAAATATTATTTCTGAAACCCTAAAAAAGAAAGCAGCGGTAGGAAGAAAGTGGAGAGAAGCGGAGAGAGAAGCACTCTTCCGAATATCAATGCGGTCAACATCTGCTGCTACTGATCTTGTCCTTTTACCTACTCCTTCGAGCCTTCAATCTTGTCTCAATCTTGCCTTTTTATTTGCTTCAATCTCCTGGCTGCTTTGATATATCTCGATCCTTACGTTGATCTCGCTGTCGTGATCCTGCCATCTCCTCTCTGCTTGTAGCGCACCCCCTCTATATGTTATTCTCTGATCAAAGGGGCTGATCTGCTAAACAGGCTAGACCTTTAACTGATCGGGATGTGATCCATTGTGAACCCACAGTCATTTAAACCGATCCGGTATATCAGGATTGCTACAAAAGGTGCAGATGAATGAGAATGGATCCATTAAGTTTTACAATTAAACCCTTAATATGTTAACTTTTACATAAATATCCTAGTAAAAACAGCGATCACAAATATATACATGTAAATAATAGTAAAAATGAAACCAAAACTAAAAGCAAAACTAAAAAAATTTGTTGAAACCAATTTTTTTTGGGAACGAAACCGTGTCCTCAAACCTAGCTGGAAATGCTAAGAGAATGAGGAACAAAATTTAATTGTTATGGAATGGCGGCGAGTTTTCTTTCCTTTCACTGTGTAATTTCATATGTTTCGTATATGTTTCACTGCATCTGGATGTCTCTTAATTTTGGCTCTGAATCTCAGGGTGAAGGGGACTACAATGCCAAACTGGGGATAACTATTCTTGGTACTTAGTAATAAAATTGTTTCCATATTTCATTTTTCATCTCATATTCGTTCTGCTAATGCTTCGGAATGAGATGTCAACATGTCTTACTGGCAACTTCATATCATGTGTCCAATTTCAGGGGAAGCTGTTGCTGTGGAAGATGAAGTCGTGGTGATCAACAGCATTGTCCTCCCAAATAAAACCCTAAATGTCAGCGTACAGGAAGAAATCATTTTATGATCAACAGCAATGTCCAATAGAGCCACATCCGCTGCATGATTCCCAGTTTTGGCTGTTTGTTATAATGACTGTATTTTTCAAGTTATTAGCCCTTCTTTGTTGTGTGCGATATATCTATTAGCTTTATCCTTCAAATTCGATGTAAATATCTGACTTTCAGTGGTGTGATGAGACTTCTGCACTCTTTTCTATCAAATAGGTTTCAATAAATGATGCATGTTTGAAATAACGACCATATTTTGCATCATTAGTGTGTACCAAAGAGTATGATGTTGCACTTCATATTAGAATTTGATTCGGAAATGTATCAAAAGGGACATGTCGGCATCCTTTAGTAAAATATTCTGTTCTCAGCTTCTCAGCTTCTGTAGTTGTCTTTACATTTCATGCAAGCCATCTTTCTATGAATGCAGTGCATATGACTCATGATAATATCATATGCATCACCATTTGTCATCTCTTCCATTTGATCAGCAGAATATTTTCCCACTTGAATTTAGTAAATGCAGAAATGTCAACGTGGTGGTGATTACGTGTAATCCTTTTCCATTCTGATTGTGATGAATCTGCTGTGTGGTGATGGGCCTTTACAGTAGCTCCAATGGAAATTACGGTGCATGAACCATTGCATGAAATATGCGGTGATCCTGTACAAAATAAATAAGGAAATAACCAAAAGATTAAACTTATCATTTAGTCTTGTGATTCTAAGTCATCTGATGATTTCAAACCTTAATTATGGGACTTGGGTTTTAGATGGTTAGCAATTTCCAGTATTTTGGTACTATTCCTATTTATCTTTGCTGATCAGAAATTATTGCAGCTGGGTTTCATTATCTGAATTCAGAATTTCCTATTTCTCATAACTCTAGGATCTGGAAGAAGAAGTAAGCTGAATCTTGAAATCAAGGAGCATAAAGTGGACATAAAGAGAGAGAGAAATGATGAACTAATAAGCTCTTCAAAATAGTAGTATAAAGATCCTCCCCTTTATTTATCTGAAGCCTGAAAGTGTTCAGTCCTGCTTTTAATTTGCAGTAGATAACATTGGGTTCTCTAGGGGACCAGTGTGGAGATCATTGAAGGCATGAATGCAAGTGGAGTACACCATAGAAGCAACTTCAGGTTTCAAACATGCACCACTTGATGAACTCAGTGAAACTGGCACTCCAGCCACTTTCAACTCAGATGTCTCCACTAACTAAATATTTTAGGCCATCTTGGCAGTGAAGCCACTGAGAGTATGCTGATCTTAGCTTTCCTTTGTTTTCCTGGACCACAATTTACTAGCCTGTACAAAATCCATTTAGGCCACAGTCTGCAATTCTTGATAGAATCCAATCTGAAACCTTCAATTAGGAACAAGGCTAAACAGAAGCCTGTGATCTCCAGCCTGTAACAGCCTTTCCACCTGTTGAAGTACTTCTTCGCAAATCCTATCCTCGACCACATAGCTATTGTGAAAAATTTCTCCCGAAATTCGAACATGAAAGAATCACAAGAGCTAATTTGATGCAACTTAAAATAATTTTATAGGTCGATGCTAAAATACATAGATTTTGTGAATGAATATCAAAACACCGAAGAGTAAAGTGACGGTCTAATCATTAACAACACCAATATTAAACAAACTTTTAGCATCAGTGATGGATCTTGAAAGTGAAGGAGATGCCCTCCCTCTTCAATACACTATTTAAGAAGTGAGACTTACCGTATGAACTCCACCAAAATTTATCTCCAAAATTTATTCTGAGCATACTTCAGGATCCTGAGTTAATATGATTTGACTCGTTAAAACCTTTGGCTATGGAAAACCTTGTAGGAAAAAACCATAGCTAAGGAAAAAGAATACAAATTAACTTTAACTCCCCCTGATCTGTACAAGCCCTTAGTCTTTTAGATCTCTTAGGTATTTTTAGCACTCCTATTTACAACATTCCGAAAGTATACACAAATTACAAATATCACCATCATTAAGCAGCTCCTGAATCCAAAAACTCCGGAGATGTGTTCTTTGTTTTGTCGCCTCTGATGTGGTCTCCTGAAAGTTGGGGTAAGCATGTGGCATGGTCTTTAGACTATGTGGTTAGACCCAAATCACCAGCCTCTGACCCAGTCGTCACTGGGATGTGATAACCACCAGGCGGACCTGAACACACCCTTGGTTTGTTTCTGGAATGGTGAGGATCTCGGAATGATAAGATGATGTTGCCTTCATAATTTGCTTTGCATATCTGTAGTATATGGTCGTCCCACCGTATGTACACAGTTTATGATATCTCATTATGGGGTTGGACATGTAACCTGCATCTGCATAAGCACAAAGGATAATTCTTTAAATGTAAGTCCAAATTCATCGACTCTTGGAGGTAGCGCAGAAGATACTTAACTCCGGTCCAGTGGCGCTTTAAGGCGCCTCATTGTATCTGGCTAGTGAATTTACTGCAACTGCTATATCGGGACGCGTGCAGTTAGCCATGAGTGCTCTGATTGCACTTAGATAAAGGACTTCAGGACCTATAATATCCTCTCCCTCTTCAGTTGACGGAAGGTGTCTTTTTGTACATCCAGTGAACATACTACCATAGTTGTACTTCTTTGGATGACAATGGTCCTTGTTGTAATTTTTTCAACATACTCTGGGTGTATGAAGTTTAATGTAACATGATTTTATCTTTTTAGATAATAAATCTGTGAGCCATGACTTATCTTTATTTTGCCTAGGTCTTTCATATCACATTTGATAGTCAGGTTTGAACAGATATTTTAGTTTTCTCTTTAGGAGATCCCATGAGATTTAAGTTAGTTACAACTATGATCTCAAATCCCGTTCCTTGCTCTTTATAAAGATGCAAAGACAACTTTTAGTAGGAATCCTTGTTTTGTCAAGTGATTCACTTGGTTGTATAATATTTTATTATTTATTCAATAGAATAGCCATCCTGAAGTCTATTCAGTCATTTTAAGAAAATAAGGAATATATCCTTATTAAGATATCCTTAGATGAATGTTGTCAAAACATCCAATCACAGCATATCCAAAATTTCCTTTGCCAAATCGTAAGGTATTCGCAATTTATAACTGGAGAGTCTGATGCATCAGATATATAAATGAGTCAAGCTCATCTTAATTGTTTATTCACCAGTTTCAGCGAAAAAATCCTTGGGCTATATGATATACCTTATAGTATACGATTTTGAACTTTTATTTTTATTTGTGCAATACTTATTATGCCAATATGTTTGACACTTTTTGGTGTTTAGACTTCAGGTCCAAACACTTCACGTTTCATAAGCGGAGTCCAGCTCATCTTTTATTACCTCGTTCCACATTTGGCCAATCTCTATGTTTACATTTTAGGAACAGAGTGTGGAATGATATTAAATAATTAAATAATTATATTATATAATTATCATCACTTCTGTGATGTAAGTGCAATATGATACGTGAATACATTGTCGACAATTGTGTTCTTTCTGTTCAACACCTTCCCAGTACGTACAACATTTAATTTCATTTCAGTTTCTCCCGGATTTTCCACTTCAGGGGATTCCAGGAGGGGTGAGGGTATGGAAATGAGCTCAATGTCATGTGTTAGTATTGACTTAATGTCTCAAGGTGTTTTCTTCTTTCTAGGAATTTTACCCTTGGAGCCTGATGGTCTGCCTCGTTGAGGAACATCCACTTTCGCTGCTGCTGGATTGCATCCATTCTCGGGGATGTTAATCCTAGCTGGATTATTAGCATCATGGATGTGTGATCTGAAAAATTCTCTTGTTGTCAGTAACTATGTCCGATAAATGTTGAAAATTTTTCTTGAATGTGATGGATCTTTAGGATCTCATTATCACATTTTATATTTTTCGGATTATATATTTTTGTTCATTTATTTTGAATGGTTAGTAGGGCTTCATGCATCAAACAAGTTGAGCCTAGTACTGAGAATGTGGACACACCTATGCACAGTCTTCGAGACGTGCTTTTAACGCCTCTCCCGCTTGGGGTGCATGGTATCTAGGGTGTATCAACCCTACATGGATTCCAAAACGACGTTGAGATCCTCATTTTATTCTTTGTGGTGATGTGGGATGTAAACTGCACAACCAAAATCCTCAAATGAGGGATATTTGGTGGTGTTCCGTATGCTAGTTGCATCAAAGAATGACTCTGATTCCCAGAGTGTTTGAGTCTTATATATTAAGCAGCATGCAAGATTTCATGTCCCCATGCAGTCACCAGTAACTGGAATCAATGGATGTGTAATCCATTGTAGTCGTTTTTAATAATCGACTTTTTAAACCCATTCTGGGTGTGAACACATACTTTATGGTGTTCTACTTTTATTCCAGTTGCAAATTATTTTTATATCCCAGTTTTATCCATTGTGCCCGCAATTTTGATAATTTTTCCTAATAGCTTTTAGAAAAGCTGGATTACGGTTGGATAATAGCCTTACATATGACCATTTAGAGGATGATAAGTACGGTAATGTACTTTATCGGCCCTTCATGTTGAGTGGATAAGCATCCCTCAAGTACTCTTAAGGAAAATGTCTTATTATTTTATTTTTAATGGGGATTGGTTTTCACTCCATAAAATGGAGATTAACCATTCGAAAGAATCTTCGTGTCCTGCAGATTTATTTTATGGGATTGGGATATGATGGAGTGCTTCATCACCGATCCAGGATGTCTAAACCGTATTAAAGTATAAACCTTTACATGGTCCGGTACATATGTGTGCTCTGTTAATTTTGCTTCATTCTTCGAATTTCGTATAGTATGGACCTTTTGAAGGTGCATTCAAACACTCAAGTATGGTCTTCAAGCCATTAATTATCTCGAGTCGTTATATACTAATATTTGGTATTTATTTATTTCATTAGTTTCAATATGGATTTCGTATCGACAAATATCCTTGAAACTTTTCTTTTTCCATATTTTCCGAGAGTACTGGACATCCTCACATTTTGTTCAGGACTTTACATACTTGCAATGTTTGATCCTCAATGTAAACGTCACAAGATAGTATTTTAGGAATATCGTTAGAGTGGGATGCTTTTGATAGCATGCGTCATGAGTGATCATGTGAATGGGTTAATTATCCATAATTTGTCTGACAAGTTCAATAAGTCAAACTTGTAGCAAGTATAATTATTGCAAAAAATACTTTAATGCAAAACATAACCATTTATATCAAAATATGGTAAGTAAGGAAAACTTTGCATACAGTTTATTTCAGTGCATAGAAGTATAGGTATTTAATTGCAATCTAAAAAATACTCCTGACAATATTTTGGCAACTAGTCAGGCAAATTATTGTCTTCAAAATCTTTATGTGCTCGAAGAATAGTTAAGTATACAATAGCTAGATTTATTTCAACTTTTGTCTTTAGACTAGCTTTATATAAACCTTGCAATTGTTTTTGGCATATTGTAAACCAACGATCTATATAGATCTTGCCAGACCTTATTGGTCTTGGTTAGCCATTGCTATTTCTTGTCGAAGTATACTTTATCTTTCCTTTCCCGTTCTTTTGTTGTTCCTTGTAATTTATGTGCTCCTCATATGTCTATTTATCCACTTTTAAAATTTCTTGGAGAGAGGTAGCATTAGCATCACTTAGGAGGTAGAAATAAGGATGCAAGCTCCTCTTATTTTTTTTCAGTTTTTATAAATTTTTCTGGAAGAAGAAACATTGGTCTCACTAAGTAGACATTTATTAGAGTGTGAGCTCCCCTTGTTTCTTTTCTTCCATTCTTTTTCAGTTGTGGAAGAAGAAACATGACTTAGGGGGCAAATGTAAGGGTGAGATACTTATTCCTTTATATGTTTCTCGCTTATTCTGTCAAGTCACGACTTCAGGCGTGATTTTATTATTTATTTTTTCATGACAGAATTATTGCTCAGGGCTAGATATAAGAATCATGCCCAGTGAGGTGAGATCTGCGGTGATATGGCATCCTTTTGTTGAGTATTGGACTTCTCCCTACTTAGTGTTAATGATGAACAAACATAAATACTTGTGACTAATCACATATTTGCAGTTAATCCATTGCCTAAGCATATCATGAAGATCAATTAGCAATGGATGTCACTCAAAGATCAATTAAAGCAAGAAAAGTGGATTGGATGATCAAAGATGGTGATTGAAGCTCAATAAGCAATGGATGTCACTCAAAGATCAATTAAAGCAAGAAAAGTGGATTGGATGATTAAAGATGGTGATTGAAGCTCCTAGAAGACTTCAAGCTCATACTTTGGATAGAAGAGAGAGTTCTACATAATGTAATCTTCTTTTTCTCTTCTAGTATGTAGCTTAGAAGTAGAACTATATTGGAGCGCACACACATCTTCATTTATGTCCTATGAAATCATTAGATCACTTTTCATTAGACTCCAATTCAATTTTACCAAGCATGTGCATGTTGTAATTTCAACATGCGATTGCTGAACGATTTACAGTCGCCTGTCTGAAACAGTCGACTGTGATTTGTTCTACAATCGCCTGTTATGCACTTACTTAATCAATTGATTTTTGGGCTTTCTTAACTTTAACTCATTCAGGCGACTGCTGTACATTTTATAGGCACCTGTCCAAGATACAGTCGCCTGTGATTTGTTAATCAGTTGCCTGTCTATCTTCAGCCCAAAGATCATTTTCTTTTTCATCTGACCAGTCGACTGATGTTGTATCTACAGTCGCCTGTTCAAGGCACAGTCGATTGTCAATGCTTCAACAGTCGCCTGTCCATGATTCCTCTGCAGAATCTGCTCTCTGGAATATTTCAAGTTTTAGTGCCAGTCGACTGATGTTGTATTTACAGTCGCATGTCCATGGCACAGTTGACTGTCAATGCTTCAACAGTCGACTGTCTTAAACTTCTCTTCAGACTTTGCTCGCTGGAAAGTTTCATGTTATTGTGACAGTCGACTGATGTTGGTTTCACAGGCGCCTGCCTATGGCACAGGCACCTGTGTGTTCCACATCAGTTGCCTGTCGTGTATTCCCAAAACTTTTTGAGATTTTCTCAGCTTACCCATATTGCGGCCAGTCGCATGTAGAAGGATTTACAGGCGCCTGTTGGATTTACAGGCGACTGTCTTCTCTTCATCAGTCGACTGTCCATGTGGTAAGTTACCATTTGAATTCTCACCTACCCTCTGACACAGTGCAGCAGTCGATTGTGTTTTGTTCAACAGTCGACTGTCGACTGTGTAAATTCTATCCGTTGGCTTTTTCTCCACGGATTTCAAATTTTTTTTGGGGATTCAGTTTGAGGGGTTTGAGAAACCTATAAAGGCAGCCCCTACTGTTCCATTGAGGGGTTATTCATCCATTCAAGCTTTCATCTTCAAGCTTCTCAAGCTCTCAAATCCTAAAGCCCTAGAATTCTAATCTTTTACTCTCTTGCTCTCCAACCTAGAATCAAAGTGACCCTAAGTCTAGCACATATGAGTTAATCTCATATAGTGATGTCGACTTTGCCGGATGCAAATCTGATAGGAAGAGTACTAGTGGCACTTGCCATTTTCTAGGAAATTCCCTAGTTTCGTGGGTTTCCAAGAAACAGAACTCTGTATCATTGTCCATGACTGAAGCGGAATATATTGCAGCAGGTCTTGCATGTGCGCAAGTTCTTTGGATGAGACACACACTTAAAGACTATGGTGTCAATTGTGATACTTGCTCTATCATGGTTGATAACCAAAGTGCTATTTGTCTTTCCAAGAATCCGGTACATCACTCCCGTACCAAACACATGGATGTGAGACACCACTTTATTAATGATCATGTAGCTAAGAAGGACATCATCTTAGAGTACAATGAAACGCAAAAACAAATCACCGACATCTTCACTAACCCTATTAAAGAAGTTCATTTGTGAGTTTGCGTGGAGAATTAGGGATTATGGGTGAATCTGAATTGTAGGAGTTCATACTTTCATGTTATATCATGCTTGAACTCATATCATCAATTTTTACTTCTCTTATTTTGATAAAATATATGTTTCTCATATATTGGTTTTAAGAGATGCATTTGAGATTTTGATGATTTCGATTGTTTGGATTAATTTACGTGATTTGTACGTTAATGTATATTATTTTGATATTGATTTATTGATTAGATTTGTGTTAGAGTATAGGTCCTAGGGTGAGTTGTCTCTATCCTCTGGATTTTTAACCTTACTGTGCATTTTTTGACCAGGACAGACGACTGTCATTCCTTCGATAGTCGACTGTCCAACTCAATTTTTTCATACAGCAGACTGTATTTTTTGCACATGCGACTGATGAATATTTTCCAGTCGACTGTCCCTTCGACATGCGACTGCAATTTGGTCATCAGGCGCCTGTCCAAATCTTCAGATGTCTCTGTTTTATCATCATATTTTTTGATTCTTTGTCAGACGACTTTTGTGTTAGTTACAGGCGACTGTCGCTCCGACAGGTGACTGTGAGTTACTCAACAATCGACTGTCTGTCAACCAAAGCTAATCTCTATCTTTTCTACCAGTCGTCTGACGATTGTTCATCAGTCGACTGTCTAATTCTGTGGCGGTTGAGCTGTCGATTTCTCGATCCACTGGCCCAGATTCTTTTGACCCCTTCATTTAACCTCGAGGGCCGTCGATTCATTTCAGTTATTCTCTCTCATCCATCTCGACTTCCCTCGTCTCCCTCCTTCGAATTCCAACTGTTGTCGTTGATTTCTCGTAGATTCGAAGCTCCAGTCTTCGATTACTCTTCCCAATCGCTCGATTGCTTGTTCGAGTGACTCTTTCTCCGTTGTTCGTCGTGGATTAGGTATCGTTTGTCAATTATCGTTCGTTTGTGCCCTTGTTTCTGTCGATCGATCCTCATGGAACCAGCGAGTCCACCGCCTTCTGGGGAGTATTTGGGTATTTGGGTAGCTGACCCTCTTCCCTCAGCTACTGTCGTTGAACCCACTCCTCTGCTTGCTGACCAGCCACCCTCTCCTCCAACTCCAGTTCCGTCCGAGGACGTTCTCCTCGCTCAGCTGTATGAGCGAGTTTCTTCACTCGAAATGAAATTTTCCAACATGGATCAGAAGCTTTTACTTCTCCTCGAGCTTAGTATAAGTCGTTCCTATTTCACGACTTTCCTATTTCGGCCGCCCTCTAGGACATGTTTCCTCCTTCCGAGGATACTTCCAAGTCTACTGTCCCTCCTCCTCCAGGCTTTGTGCATATGTCTACTGATGTATTGACCTCTGTACCTGTTCATGCGGAGTCTCCTGCTGCTGGTGCGTCTTCATCCAAGCGACATGCTCGTGTGTACCTGACTCGTCGCTCTTCCAGATTGATGTTCCGTCGGTCTGGTCGCCCTTCAGACCCATCCGTCATCCAGATTGACTGATGCTAACTGATGCTGCTCTGCATATACTCCCCATTAGATTTTTTTGTTATTATGGTTTGAGTGTCTGTCTATATCTTTTTGTTTTGAGTTCTGATGTATGGATGATGTCTGTATGTCGATCACATTTTGTTGATGTACATGGAGTTGTAGATGTATTTTTTGTACTCCTTGTATTTTTTGGATTATATATATATGAAAATGCTTTTACTTCATATTCTGTTTCACACATTGTCTTATTCTTTATGTTAATTGTGTGAAAATTGTGGAATTGTCTCTCTTTGTATGCTATATCATATACATGATGTGATGTGAGACGTTTTTTCCTCATTTGGGTTGTAATGTTGATATTGGATTCTCGTTCCTTTAGTCAACTAAGATTTCTTGTGTTTTATGAGTTTTTGGTATATATATCAATGAGATGCACCTTCGTGATTACTTTTTCTCCAATTATATGTTGGCATCACATTTGATATACATCCTATCTTAAGACTCTCGTGATTGTTTTAGTACTTATTTAGCACTATTGTTGTTGTTATTCTACTCCCACTTTTTGGATAATGCCATAGGGGGAGAGAAATAAACATGTCATAATATATGTACTAAGTAAATTCTAATACTAAACTTGAATCTAAGATTGAAGTTGCCTTAGATTCAGGGGGAGTAAGGTATAATGAAGTTGGACTATAAAATCCTAGATTTCAAGATTTCAAGAAAATCATTTCATTCATTCATATCTTACATACTTGCTTCAATTGATCGATAGATGCCCTTATATTCATTGACTAACTTGATTGGTATCTATGTAGGGGGAGTAAGTTTTCTTTAAGCACAATTATTTATCTTTTTGTTTATATTTGTTTGTCATCATCAAAAAGGGGGAGAATGTTGAGTATTAGACTTCTCCCTACTTGGTGTTAATGATGAGCAAACATAAATACTTGTGACTAATCCACTATTTGCAGTTAATCCATTGCTTAAGCATATCATGAAGATCAATTAGTAATGGATGTCACTCAAAGATCACTGAAAGTAAGAAAAGTGGATTGGATGATCAAAGATGGCGATTGAAGTTCCTAGAAGACTTCAAGCTCATACTTTGGATAGAAGAGAGAGTTCTACATAGTGTAATCTTCTTTTTCTCTTCTAGTATGTAGCTTAGAAGTAGAACTATGTTGACGCACACATTCATCTTCATTTATGTCCTAGGAAATCATTAGATCACTTGTCCTTAGACTCCAATTCAATTTTACCAAGCATGTGCATGTTGTGATTTCAACAGGAGATTGCTGAACGATTTACAGTCTCCTGTCTGAAAACAGTCGACTGTGATTTGTTCTACAGTCGTCTGTTATGCACATACTTAATCAATTGATTTTTGGGCTTTCTAAACTTTAACTCCTTCAGGACGACTGCTTTACATTTTACAGGCGCCTGTCCAAGATACAGTCGCTTGTGATTTGTTAATCAGTCGTCTGTCTATCTTCAGCCCAAATATCATTTTCTTTTTCATCTGGCCAGTCGACTGATGTTGTATTTACAGTCGCCTGTCCAAGGCACAGTCGTCTGTCAATGCTTCAACATGTGCATATCCATGATTCCTCTGCAGAATTTACTCTCTGGAACATTTCAAGTTTTAGTGCCAGTCGACTGATTTTGTATTTACAGTCGCCTGTCCATGGCACAGTCGACTGTCAATGCTTCAACAATCGTCTGTCTTAAACTTCTTTGCAGACTCTGCTCTATGTAAAGTTTCAGGTTTTTGGGACAGTTGACTGATGTTGGTTTCCCAGTCGCATGCCCATGGCATAGGCACCTGTGTGTTCTACATCAGTCACCTATCGTCTCTTCCTAAAACTTTCTGAGATTTTCTCAGCTTACACATATTGCGACCAGTCGCCTGTAGAAGGATTTACAGGCGCCTGTTGGATTTACAGGCGCCTGACTTCTCTTCATCAGTCGACTGTTCACGTGGTAAGTTACCGTTTGAATTCTCACCTACCCTCTGACACAGTGCAGTAGTCGACTGTGTATTGTTCAACAGTCGACAGTCGACTATGTAAATTCTATCCGTTGGCTATTTCTCCACAGATTTCAAAGGGGTTTTTTGGGGATTCAGTTTGATGGTTTTCAGAAACCTATAAAGGCAGCCCCTATTGTTCCATTGAGGGGTTACTCATCCATTCAAGCTTTCATCTTCAAGCTTCTCAAGCTCTCAAATCCTAACGCCCTAGAATTCCAATCTTTTACTCTTTTGCTCTCCAACCTAGAATCAAAGTGATATCTTCTAGGCAATTGGTAGTGACAAGAAAAAGGGCTTTCCTCTCTTCCAAGAGAGTCCTCAACACACAACACACTTGCTCCTTCAAGTTCTACTTCAAGGCATAGGTGATTGTAATTGTTGTCATTTCAATATTTCATATCTTTCGTAATTAGATTAACTCTCGGTTTGTGAGAGTGATTTGCTTGCTTCAAAGTTGTGGGAGTCAAGGACATCGAGTGTATTTCGATTTCACTTGTAGGGTTCCTACAAGTGGGTTTAAAGGAAACCTCATGTTAGGGTTCTAACTTGAGTATCCGGTGGTATCCGGGTGGAAGGGACATAGGATTACCGGGAACAAGTCGGGAGTTGACTTGGTTAATCCGAACCCTTGAAATATCCTTGTGTTTGCATTGTTTCAATTTAGGGTTTATTTACATTCTGTATTTATTGTTGGTTAGGAATTTAATTTGGTATAACTATCGTTTTAAATTGCATAAACACTATTTAACACCCCTTATAGTGTTTTTTAATAGCCAGGTTCTAAGACCTTTTGGAGTCCATACTGGTCTGTAATTAGACCATAGATCTTGTAGGATCTATTTACCACCGGGGTGCTCATTTTTTACGACTTGTGTCTAGGAGATGGCGATAATGACTTTTGCATTTATTCCTTTGCATTCATTTATTTGTTTATAAGTGAAGAAGGGTATTGGCATTTCAGTGGAACTTCGGGTCCAATTGCCAATTATAATTATTCAAAGACTTGATAAACAATAATTGCGACATGGGTCATTATACATAATTATTTATAAGCACAATGGCATGAATTGATATAAAAATTGTGAATTATATAATGGCAGATGAAATTTTAAAATGAATAGGCTAATTGTGTGGATCGGTTGATTATATCACAATATTATGTTTTCCCTCTCATTTGAACCCAATTTACGCATTCATATGTCCCAAATGAGCTCTGGTATGACCACTTTTTGATAATTGTTTATTATTAGAGCTTAATCACGATGTTTGCACAATTCACAAATTTCATGAACTAATTTGTGCCTTCTAATATTTTTTCAGAAACCCCTGGGAGTCTTGGGGACTTTCCTGGTTGCAAAGCCCAAGCCCATGCAGCTTCCCCAGTCGACTCGACCCGAGTAGCACCAGATACTCGGTCGAGCTGAAATACGATTCCAGCAGGAAGAACATGCACGCTCCACTCGACCGAGCAGAGCCAGGGGCGTAGCTATGTGCAAAGTGCCCTGGGCAGCTAGCTGCCCAGGGCAAAACATTTAATATGGTACCATTACTACACATTCTCACCACCCCTTTAGAGCCCAAGTGGCTAAGGCCTTTGAGAATTAGATAATAAGTCCTTACTTCGATTCCCAGCAGATGCCTTTATTTACATATTACATACCATAATAGCTTATTGATTAAAAATCTTTTTTCTTACATATTTTTAATTACATATTACATACCATAATAGTTTATTTATTAAAAAATCTCTTTTCTTACAATTACATACAAGTAGGCATTTTAAATTTACATTTCTTACATATTACATACAATTATTGTTTATTCTTAAAAAATCTCTTTTCTGTTATGAATCAACTACTGGGGGAGGAGCCCCCAGCTCTTTATTTATAGGCAATTGGGGGAATACAAAATGGGCTTACAATGATATGGGCCTATCTCTAGGATAGCCCAGAATCTCACCCAACTACGGTTAAATAACCGTTCACAACACTCCCCCTTATCCAGCCATAGGTGTGGACTCTGCTCGTGAATGCTTCAGGATTCTGAGCGTAGATGAGTCTCACATGGGGTGGATACTTCAGGATCCTGAGTTGGTGAGATTTGTCTCATTAAAAACCTTTAGCTATGGAAAACCCAGTGGGAAAAACCATAGTTAAGGAAAAAGAGTACAAATGCTCTTTAACTCCCCCTGATTTGTACAAGTGACTCTGCTCATGAATACTTCTGGATTCTGAGCGTCACAGAGGGGTGGATACTTCAGGATCCAGAGTTGATGTGATTTGCCTCGTTAAAACCTTTGGCTATGGAAAACCCAGTGGGAAAAACCATAGCTAAGGGAAAAGAGTACAAATTCTGTCAACTCCCCCTGATCTGTAAAAGCTCTTAAGCTTTCAGATCTCGTAGGCTTATCTCATCACTCCTATTTACAATATTCCGAAAATGTACACAGATTACAAATTTTATCACCATCAAGCAGCTGCTGAATCCAGAAGCTCTGGAGAGGTGTGCTAAGTTTCGTCGCCTGTGATGTGGTCTTCAGACTATATGGTCAGCTCCTCAGAACCAGCCTCTATCCCAGTCGTCACCGGGATGTGATGTACCACCAGGCGCCCTCAAATACACCATTGGTGTGATTCTGGAATGGTGAGGATCTCGGAATTGATAGGATGATGTTGCCTTCATAAGTTGCTTTGCATATTTGCAGTAGATGGCCATCCCACTGTGGGTACCCGTTCTGTGATTTATCAGTATAGGGACTGGACCTGTAACCTGCATTTGCATAAACATTGGGGGATGCTACTATAATTTGTAAGTCCAAATCTTTCGACCCTTGGAGGAAGCGCAGAAGGCTTGACTCCGGTCTAATGGCCCTTGTTAGGTGCCAACTATCTCTGGCTAATGAGTTTACTGCAATTGCTATACCGGGACACATGCAGTTAGCCAGGAGTGCATGATTGCACTTAGATAAGGGACTTTAGGACCAGTTATATCCTCCCCCTCTTCCAGCGATCGGAAGGGTTCTTTTTGTTCATCCAGTAAGTGTACCACCGTAGGTGTACTTTATATGACAATGGTCCTGTTAATTTCTCCAACGCACTTCTGGGCGTTTGTAACAGGATTCTATGAGCCATGACTTTATATTTGCCTAGGTCTTTTCATGTTCAAAGGTCAGGCTTGTACATGTAGTTCGGTTTTCTCTTCAGGAGATCCGATGAGATTTTAGTTGTCTCCAACTATGATCTCTAATCCTGTTCTTTGCACAGATGCAAAGACAACCTTCAGTAGGAATCATTGACTTGTCAAGTGATTCTCTTGGTTGTACATTTATTTGTTATACTTATATTTCTTCATTTGAATAGACGTCCCGAAGTCTATTCAGGCATTTTAAGGAAATGTGGAAAGTATCTTTACAAGATATCCACGAAGGAATGCCGTCACAACATCCAATAACAGCATATCCAAAATTTTCCTTCGCCAAATCGTAAGGTATTCGCTTTTGATAACTTAGGGAGACTGATGCATCATTTATGAGACATGCTCATTTGAATTTGTTCGATCCCTAGTTTCAGCGAAATTTTCCTTGGGCTATAGGTTGTACCGTATAGCATACGATTTTGTATTTATTTTTCTTATGTTTGCAATACTTTGTTTTATCCACAGGTTTGACACCTTTTGGTGTCTGGACTTCAGGTCCGAACATTTCACGTTTCATAAGTGAGTCCAGCTCATCTTTTATTGCCACGTTCCACGTTTGGCCAATCTCTACGTTTGCCTTCTAGCAACGGAGTGTGGAACGATAATTTATAAACATCATCGCCATTGCGATGTATATGGCAATATGATACGTGAATACATTGTCGACAATGTATGTTCTATCTGTCCAACACCTCCCCAGTACGTACAACATTTACTTAATTTCATTTTTTCCCGGCAATTCCTCTGCAGTGGATTCCGGGAAGGGTGATGGTGTGGACATGAGCTCATTGTCCTGTGGTAGTATTGTCTTAAGGTCTCCAGGAGTTTCTTGTCCTAGGAGCCTGGTGGTCTGCCTCTTTTCTGTTGAGGATCAGCCACTTCTGCTGCTGGTGGATTGCATCCATTCTCGGGGATGTCAATCCTAGCTAGAGTTTTTGTAGCAGGGATGTGTGATCTGACAATCTTCTGGTTGTCAATAAATGATTCCGGTAATTGGTAAACAGTGTTCTGTATGTGGAGGATCTTCGGGATCTCATCTACACATTGTATTGTTACCGGATCATAGTGGGTCAAACTTTTTGTATCCCACGTTATAATTTTCTTCGCGCCAGATTTTCTAGTATCTGGGCCTATTTTTGGGAAAATCGTCTCATCGAAATCACAGTCTTCAAGATGTGCCTTAAATGCGTCCCCTGTTTGGGGTTCTAGGTATCTTATAAGTGATGGTGAGTCAAACCCTGCATGGATACCTAGGCGACGTTGAGTACCGTTTTGGTCCTCTTTGGTGGTGCAATGGGGATTTAAGACTGCGCGACCGAAGATTCTCAGTTGAGAAATGTTCGGTGGCATTCCATATGTAAGTTGCATTGGAGACTCTGACCTCCAGAGGGTCTTATTTTCATTTACGATGCAGCATGCAGAGTTTGCATGTCCCCATGCATCCATAGGCAATCGGGATTTAATGGACGTTCAGTCCATTGGAGTCTACTTTTCAGTGACTCTGCCGACCCATTTTGGGTATGAACATGCGGCACTTGTATGTTCATTTTCAATTCCCGTTGATTGGCAGTACTCTTGAAAAGACTGGGAGGTATATTTCCCAACATTAACCAGACTTATTTACAACATTTTATTGTCTGGGAAATGTGCCCGCAACATTTTTATTTTTGTGCCAATAGCTTTGGAAAAGCTAAGTTGCGGGTCTGTAGTAGACACACGTACGAATATTCTGAGGATGCATTTATCAGTACAGTAAAGTACTGAAATAGCCCACTAGGGGTGGTGGATTTTATCCACATCTATCTCCTTGTATTCTTTTTGAGGAAGCGTGGAGATTCTTTTTCAACTTATCGTGGAGATGGCCTTGCAATTAGTTTTCCCTTATAGTAAGGGATGCGAGGGATTTTTTCCCTTCTGAAGAATCTTCTGGTTCTTCAAGTCATACCCATAGGATAAGATGCGATGCATCATCACAAATCCAGGGTGGCCAAGTCCATCATGCCGGAGTAAAAACTCGGCTGATGTCGGGCACTTCAGGTGCTCCGTTTAATTCTGCTTCCTTTCTCCGAATCTTCGTATGGTGGAGGCCTATAAGGCCCTCAAAACGTTCAAGTGTGGATTTTACTCCTTTTTCTTGAGACGTTGCATACGGTAATTTTTTTTTTCATTTACATTTGCTGTTTCCAAGTGGAATCCGTTGAAACGGATGTCCTTGAAAATTAGAAAGTTTCTTTTGGAATTCGGAGGGATTAGTGCATCCTTTATTTTTGTGTCGTTTGGGGGCAACAGTGTTGCATTCCCTGGATCTTCAATATAGCCCTGATATTGGGCTTTGTATTGAAAGAGATCGTACGTGTTTATTGTCTACTAATTATTTATGAGAGCAGTTTCAAAAGATGAAACATAAAGGCACATGCATATTCAGATAGACATATTCATTTATTGTCTACTAAAATTTTTCAATCAAAACAGATTGTGTAATACAAAAGCTCTCATAACGTGAGATGTTCTAAATAATTTGCTAAGATAAAAGTAAAGGCTAGTCAAGCATGTCATTATTTTCGAAGTCGTCAGTTGAAAAACTTAACTGGAGCATCAGATGTCATCAGGTTTGTTTCAGCTTTATTTTTCTTGTTCTCTTTATACAAATCCTGGAGATGATGCGGAGTTCGGCACACTCTGGACCAGTGGCCTTTCATGCCACAATTTTGGCACTGGTCTTCCCATTCCCTCTTGGGTGGGGGTATATCATTTCTATTTTTGTTATTTCTGTGCCTCGTGAACTTCCGCTTACTTTCATTATTTCGCTGCTGTTGTTCATGGCCCTTAGCTTTTTTCTGTTGACCCCCCTTCTGTGGTCTTTCTTTTCTTTTATTATCCCTCTTCTTTTTGAAGGAAGAGGAATGGTGAGCTTCTGGTAGAGGGGTAGTGCCGGGAGGGTGCATATTGTGAGTGGTGAGGAGAAGCTCTCTGTTTTGCTCGGTCATGAGTAAACATGACAGCAGCTCAGAATACTTGGTGAACTTGCGTTCACGGTATTGCTGCATGAGTATCGCATCTTTTTCATGGAAGGACGTATACGTCTATTCCAGCGTGCGATCTTCTGAGACTTTTTCACCACACAACTTCAGGCGTGAGGTGATGCTAAAAAGTGCTGAGTTGTACTCAGCAATGGACTTAAAGTCCTGTAGTCTCAGGTTCTCCCACTCATATCGTGCCCTTGAGAGTATAACATCTTTCTGATGTTTATACCTGTCCTCAAGGGCAGTCCATAGCTCAAGTGGATCTTCGACCGTAAAGTATACAGCCTTTAAGGTCTTGTCCACATGGCGGCGAATATAGATGATGGCTTGCGCCTTCTCTATATCGCTAACATTTTCTTTTTCAGTCACAGCAGCGATGAGGGACTTTGCCTGCAGGTGAAACTTTACATCTAGCTACCAGCTTAGATAGTTTCTACCTGATGCTTCCAGTACTTCGAAATTACCGCTTGCAATATTAGCCATTTATCTAGCAGAGCACAAACATGCATGAATTAATAATTAATCAGAGAAAACATTTTCATGCGGAGGCAATATTTAACGAAAAGCTAAATGTGTGGATCGGCCAGTCCCACAAGAAAGAGTCCAAAAAAGTCCACAGTCCAAATTATACAAATTTGCAGCTTAACAAAAATGAAAATACAACTTTGGAAACCCCGTGGGTCCCATATGATATCTCCATCTTCAAGCGTGGCCTCCGTCTCCATGGAAGTTGGTCTTCTTTCTTTGACATTTACATAAATTCATCACTTACAATTTCTCTCAAAAATAAAAGAAAAGTGCGGGAAATGAACCGTGGGACTAAACGGCCGATCCAAAAACCACATTTAGCAATTCATGCAGAAATATTGTGCTCATCAACATTTTCATCAGACATTTTCATCACATGCATCAAATATTCGCAGAGATGGATAATAATTTAATCACTTAATAATTATTGGACCACTGGGCAACGTCATACACCGTTAGGTTGGGTTACTAACGGCAGAGCGGTCGCAGGATCTTCCTAATTATTAAGTTTTAAATACAATGCACAACCACGCATATAATATCCAACAGAATATACCAGAGATGCAAAGCATGTAGATATGATTTTTGCAGAAAAAATCATTACAATGCAAATGTTGTAATTTGAATGGGTTTAATCAATTAAATTGATTAAGAGCCCAAAATTAACATTTTCTTTGTCAGAGAAAAAAGTTTCCATCATCATCCCAAAAGCCCCCCCAAAAATCCCCAAAACGTCCTTGTCTGCCCGATATTTGTCCCGTAATTTACCGTGATTTTTCACGAATATTTTGCCTTTGAGTCCCCTTTTTAAATTAATTTTTAGGCTAGCAAGTTGCCTTTTGAGGCTTGATCATAGCCTTTGCCCCCCCCCATTTTTTTTTCAAATAAACCATAATGCGGGCCCGAAACCCGCAGGCGGTCTATGGGCTTCATGCCCATATGCTTTTTTTTTTGAAATCTGACTGTGGGCCTGAGGCCCGCAGCAGGTCTGTGGGCTTCAGGCCCACAGACTTTTCTGTTTTTTTTTGAATCTGACTGTGGGCCTGATGCCCATAGCAGGTCTGTGGGCTTCAGGCCCACAGACTTTTCTGTTTTTTTTGGGCTGCTAGGGTTTACCCTAGCAGCGGCGGCGGCGGCGGCGGCGCCCCCGGCAGGGGGGGCGCGGTCGCAGGTGGGCCGCCGCCGCCCCTACCGGGGGCGCGGCCGTGGGAGGGCCGCCGCCCGCCTCTGCGGGGGGAGCGACAGGGGCCGCCCCCCGCAGAGGGGGACGCGGCCAGGGGGGCCGTCGCCCCCCTCTGCGGGGGGGGGAGCGGCGGGCTCGGAGGCCGCCGCCCCCCTCTGCGGGGGGAGCGGCGGGGGCCGCACCCCTCCTGCAGAGGGGGGGCGGCCTTGGGGGCCGCCGCCCCCCTGCAGGGGAGGGCGGCGGCAGAGGTGGCCGCCGCCGCCCCCCCTGCAGGGGGGTGCGGCGGCTGCCGCCCCCCCTCTGTGGGGGGGGACGGCGTGGCGGCGGGGGGGGGGGGGGGGGCGAGGCCGCCGGCGGGGTTGTTTTAGGGTTTGGGTTAAAAAAAATCCAAAAACCCTAAAAAAATTGATTTTTGGGATGAAAAATCCGTCGTTTTCAAGGCGACAATCGATCCCCATACCGATCTTGCGAGATCTAGGGGAGGGGCAATCATACATATGATTAAAAATATCGTTTTTAGTATTTTTACCTCTATATCCGTCCTCCGGATATAGCGACGGTTGCTCGAAGCCCTACGCGAATGACGACCCTTGATGGAGGAAGCCTTGCACCGCGCTCGTGGATCTCCCGTCTCGCCTTCGTCTTCGCAATGAACGGAAAGAAAATTTTGTGGAAAAGAAAATTTTTAGAGTCGTGCTGATAACGTGTTATGAATCAACTACTGGGGGAGGAGCCCCCAGCTCTTTATTTATAGGCAATTGGGGGAATACAAAATGGGCTTACAATGATATGGGCCTATCTCTAGGATATCCCAGAATCTCACCCAACTACGGTTAAATAACCGTTCACAACATTTTCTTACATATTACATACAATAATCGTTTATTTATTAAAAAATCTCTTGTACTATCACCATTTCTTTATAACACAGTGTCTCAAACAATTGCGTATGGGATCATATGTTATGGGTTTGACTCCAAAGGAGGTGATTTTTTATTTCTTACATGTATTCATCGATAATTATGAATTTACCATAAAAAATTCGGACATTAGATTTGATTTCGATTCATATGTTAATACAACATGCATTCCTATGCTAATACATCATACATATCATAAAAAAATATTTTTTTACATCATCTTTATTTTCGCCCAGTGCAAAAAAAATTCATGGTTACGCCACTGAGCAGAGCGACGACTCGACCCGAGTCAATCCATTTTTCGAGCTTCCTCCCATCAGCATCATACTCGACCGAGCAGGATATACTCGACCCGAGCAGGCAGAGTGACTTTTTGGAGAAGAATATTTAATCCTCTGACGACTCGACCGAGCAGGGCCAACTCGACCCGAGTAGGCAGATCGTCAATTTGGAAGGGGAGCTCCGACCTACTGACAACTCGACCGAGTAGGCGGGCTGCTCGACCGAGTAACCGACTCAGTCGGCAACATGTGGGCCCCAAGTTTCCATACTTTCAGATTTTCTTGTGGGGTCCACCCTCTATGTATTTAAGATAATTTTCCTGACGTTTTAGGGGCTTTTTGCTTTTTTTAATAGAGAGTTTTGAGATCTAGGGTTTGGGAGCAGCCGTTTCTTCCCAAAAGGGCTAGGGCTTGGAGGAGTTTCAAGGAAAGGGAAATCTTGATTTTTAGGGTTTTTATTTGGTGATACCTATCGAACTTAACTATTCTCTTTTAATTTCATCTACTTCTCTTGATTAAAACTATGGTTAATATGATGAATCTCTTTGTTATTTTCAGTATGTGTGGCTAGACTTTGATTGTGCAGGATATGGCGTAGTTAGGGGACACGATTTATGTTTATTTGGTAGAAACCTCATGCTATCATTGTTCATATTGATAAAGTTATAATCTTCACTAAAAATCTCCTCTTTTATCTTTTACAAAAATATGATTGAGTTGATGATCACACCACAGGGGTGAGTTTTGATCTCCCAAAAAGGGAGTTTTATCTTTTATATGTAAAAGATTATTACTTTAGCACAACTTTATTCGATTTTGTGCTTTAATCCTCACAAGGGTATTTTCCGATGAGTTTCTCTCAAAAAGAGATATCATTGAGTTATTTTTAATGAACCAAATAAATACAAATCATGGACCCTAATGAACCCATATCATGTGCACACTTCTCATAGATATTTTCATAAACAAAACTTTCTTTTGATTGTCTTGTCCATAAATTAAGAACCATAATCAAACCCCCATCATACCATCATCATCAAAAGTGGTTAGTTTCTTTACGCTTAATCTCTATTTGATTTGAGCTTTGTGGTAGCAACAGGTTTTCTCCCGAGGATTTGATATCTAGACTTCCAGATCTATATTACTTGCACTGACTCTTACGCTTGAGAGTAGCACATTTTTGGGCCAAGCAAATTTTTGGCGCCGTTGCCGAGGAGAGCGGTTTGCTAATACAGTTTATTTCATTCAGAGGACCTGCGGTGAGATCTTTCCACTTGACTAGTTCATAAATTTTTGTTTATTTATTGTTTAAAAAATCTTTGTGCTAAGAACCCGATTTATGTGGCATAGAACTCCTAGGACACAGAGGTTGACTAGACATTTTGAAATGGCTGCTAACGATAATAATAATGAAGAAAACATTAGTAACAATAATGAAAATAATTTGCAACCTGGAATTCCTAGAACTCTAAAATATCTTCTAAGACCCACTAGGACTAGTACAGCTTCAAGCTTTGTCTTACCCACTGATGCAAACTCTTTTAATTTTAAACCCGGGGTAATCCAACTCTTACACACCTTTCATGGGATGGACAAGAAAAACCCTTATCTTCATATAGAAGGATTTGAGGAAGTGTGCTTGACATGTTTTGATGGAAAGACTAGTGAGGACACGATATGTCACGCCCCGCTTCCCTAATATGGAAGGCGAGACGTGGGGAGGTCCGCTCATACGTGGAGCTGTGAAGCTGCAGTCTGATAAGCGTCTGTAAAATTTTTGAAAGGTAGCAGGTCCTTGCATTGAGACGAAACAACAACAATAATAAAGCAGATAAAAGAACATCCAACAAATATTACAACATCACAGAATAGTCACAAAAGTACAAGTCTGAACAATAGGCCTAAAGCATGGCCATACAAAACAAAGAGATATAGGTGCTACGCACCGAAACCTAACAGCAACTAAGGAAAGGTAACAACAAAGGTGAGACTCCAAACGAGTCTAGGACTGGTCACCAGTGTCCTCGAACTCGGTCTCAGCAGGGACCTCAAACTCAGCGTCTCCGAACTGCTCGTCTTCTGCTATCTGCTCTGTCTCAAAGTCTGACATGTGACACCCAAAGAGAAAAGGGCACATGTCAGTAAAAGTCTCCCAAGAAAGGCGGAGGACTTTTGTGCAAGGATACAAATAAAATAATGCAACTAGCAGTTCTAACATGATGATATGACATGACATTAAAAGAGTGCAACAATTAAATGAAAAAGATAATAACAATCAAGCACGTCGTAGTAGAAAGTTACAATTCACTATTTTACGATTCACGAATCACTGATTTATCACTTTGTGCACAGAGTTTCCGTCTTTTGGCTGAAGTGGCTGTACGGGCTCACTTCTACGCTCAAGCGATCGTTTAACCCTACCCCTCCACGTGTATATGGACTGGCGCCCATCTTCTGGATCACGAGCCAGGAAGTGTTATTGGCATAGGGTTGTGCCCGCAAAGCAGGTGCCTAGCCTCAATAGCAATAACATTTGTAGCGTGTGCTACTCAATCACGATGAACATTAAATGCATGCAATGACATGGCAACGAGCAGATAAATTACGTACCGTTAATTGAAATTAAACATGGCATGACAGCATGAATGAAAGCAGGTAAAGTGTCGGATCTAGTTTCGTTGTCAAACTAGATCAAATAGGGCGTCTAGGCGACTATCATTTCACCGCCTAGTCTCTTTTACACAATTTTACAAATTGGCCTAAAACATGGCCTAAATAATTACTGGCAAGTATCACTTGCCTATTTCCGGTGATATTGGTTGTCGTGGGTTCGCCTCGACGAGCGTTACGCTATAGAATGACTGGTTCTCTGTTTTGATTAAACACATGTTTGAATCAGATTCGTCCCAAAATAAATTAAACAATAATTCATTCTCTTTATTAGGTTATCTACCCTAGGGGTGTTGAAAATCATGTTATTAACTAACGTTATTGCTTATGCACTCACATTCTAGGTACTGCTCCTGCATTATTTTTAACTGTTTACTCACCTTGCACACAGTTTACTAACAAATTATATTAAGGCAACTATCATGTTTTACAACCTAAAACTAAATGTGGTACTATTTATATGTTACTGCTAGCATTCTAAAAACTCTGGATCAAGCTTCATTCTAATACTAGTGCAGTACCAAGTCTAGATACATTAATCGTTTTAATACTAACAAGGTATACATTATTTTATTCAAATTTATTACACTAACATTGATTAACAATTATTAACATGCGAAAATAAACAATTACCATAAGTTAATGACATGTTAAACATACATAAATAAGTCTACCAAACAAGTTTGATCATGGGTAAAGTGTAACATGTTAAAATTTACATTATTTAAAATACCCAACTTTATCTAACTCTCTCCCATCAGAATTCTCTTTCATTACTTTATTATAACCCTAAGAGTAAGGCTGTCAATTAACCCCTTTACTCATCTTTTATTCTTACTCATTCTTTTATATCTTTTTCTTTAATGCTATCACTTCCCTACTCTATTTTCTAGGCTGTCTCTTTATTAACCTGTGTCCTCTCTTATTAATCTCAGGCCCCCCTCTCTGTCTTCTCGTTTCACTCTCTTTCTCTTGCTGTTCTTCATTTCTTTTATTTTTTTTGTTCAAATGAAACTTACAGCAACCAAGGAGTTCTCGGGCAAGAAGGGGAGAGGAGTCTTACATTGCGCGAGGGGAGGAGGGGGCGCCGGCGTATGGCGGCTTCAGGCGGCAGCTCACGGCTCCGGGCGGCGGCGAGCGGCTTCACGGCGAGCGGCTGGCGGCGGCGCGCAGCCCAGGCAGGCGGCGGCTAGCGGCGGGATCCGGCGGTCCGGCGCTCCGGGTGAACGGCGGCGCAGCTTCCTCCGGCGGGCGTGCGTGGGCTGAGGGTTTGGGGGTCGGCCAAGGTAGGAGGAGGAAGAAGATGTGAGATGACGGTTGAGGGTTTTGAAATTTGTTTGTGGATTTGTTGATCCGAAGTTTGTGATTCAAATTTCCTTCTTGCTTCTTGATTTCAACATCAGTTTGGGGCTGATTTTGACGGGGAATTTGGGTCGATTTGCTGATGGTTTGTTGGAAATTTGCAGTAGATGGGATTTGATTTGATTTGGGGAGAATTTGGTTTCTGTAAGAATTTGTGTTTCAGATTTGGCTTTTGTGTTTGAATTTTTTATTTGGATTTGTCGAGGCTGATGAGTATTTGGGTGAAGGGGTTTGTTTACATACGATGAAGGTGGATTTCTGGTTGTGGAATACTCAGGAAACGGTTTTCAGCAAGTTTAGCAGAGGAGATTACGAGTTTTAAGAAGTTGAGCCGGGGAACATCCTTTCCCATTGTCAAACTCCTCATCAATATTATTATGATAGAATTTATTTCTATCTTTAGACTAACGGGGAGAGAAACGTGTTGCTTTGCCTAAACGAAAAAAAAGTCTGACTTGTCTAACTAAAGTTTTGATTGACAACGTGTGTGTTGTCGGTTTAGATAGGGTTAAGATAATTACTTAATTAAGATTTAAATGTAATTATTAACTTATCATGAAGTAATTAGTAAAATAAAATAATTAGTGAACTAATTAAAGTGTTCAACAATTGGTAATTAACACGATAATTAAGTTAAATTATTTACTAAGGCTTGATGGTAAATATTGACGATACGGTAAAACGGAAACAGTGACGCGCTCGCGTCGACACGTACAGACGAAAAGTTAACTGGATAACAGAAGTAAAATACTGGCACGCACAATCGAAACTCGCCTAAAAATACTGGCCGTTACATTCTACCCACCTTAAGAAAAATTCCGTCGTCGGAATTCTCATCAACTAAGGAGTAGAAAGCAAATATGGATAACGATCCCGTATCTCATCTTTCCGCTCCCAGGTAGATTCTCCTGGCGAGTCATGACGCCACATCACTCTGACTAGATCAACAGTCTTGTTCCTGAAAACTTTCTGACGTCGATCTAGGATCTCCACTGGTTGCTGTTCATACGTCAGATCTGGTCGAACTGTGATCTCTGAGTAATCCACAGCATGAGATGGGTCGCTGATATAACGACGGAGCTGGGACACATGAAAGACTTCATGAACTCCCTCTAAGGATGGTGGCAAAGCTAAGCGATATGCTACTTCTCCAACTCGCTCTAGCACATCGAATGGTCCAATATATCTCGGACTAAGCTTGCCTCTCTTCCCAAATCGAATTACTCCTCGATTTGGTGAGACTTTCAGGAACACATGATCTCCCGGCTGAAACTCTAGAGGACGCCGTTTAGCATCTGCCCAATGCTTATAACGGTCTTGGGCGATCCGAATCTTGTCTCTGATATTTCGCACAACATCAACTGCTTCCACTATCATCTCTGGTCCCAAGAGCTCTCTATCAGCTACGTCATCCCAACTCAGTGGCGATCGACATTTTATCCTGTAGAAAGCAGCAAAAGGCACCATGCCAATGCTCGCCTGATAGCTATTGTTGTAGGAGAACTCCACCAGGTGCAGATGATCCTCCCATGAACCCTTGAGATCCAACATGCATGCTCTCAACATATCCTCCAAGATCTGAATGGTATGCTCTGATTGGCCATCTGTCTGCGGGTGATACGCAGTACTGAACTTCAGACTGGTACCCAGATTGGTCTGTAGACTTTTCCAGAACTGAGATGTGAATCGCGTATCACGATCTGATACAATGCTTACAGGGACTCCATGTAAGCGCACGATCTCCTACACGACATAATTCACATCACGACTTGTATCAGAAGGATATAAAGGCATGAGTAAGGTCATTACCTCCATATACTTCCTTGCTAATATCTCTGTGGATTGTCCAACTCGGAAAGGTATAAAGTACGCGAACTTGGTCAATCGATCAACGATGACCCAGATCGCGTCGTTCTGCTTGGTGCTCCGAGGCAGGCCAGTCACGAAGTCCATCGTGATGTGCTGCCACTTCCACTCTGGAATTGGCAGAGGTTGTAGTAGTCCAGCAGTGCGATGATGTTCAGCCTTCACTTACTGACACACGAGGCACTTGGCAACGCTACGTGCCACACTTCTCTTCATCCCATGCCACCAGAAATTCTGACGAAGATCCTTGTACATCTTAGTACCTCCAGGATGGATAGAATAAGGCGAACTGTGAGCCTCATTCATCAACTCTTCTCTGATATCTCTTGCAGGTACGCAGATCCTACTACCATATCTCAAAGACCCATCTGCATGAATCAGAATATCTTTCCGAAGTCCTGCTTCGACTTGCTCTCTGATCTTCTTCAACTTAGCATCTCTAGCTTGAGCAGTCTTGATTCGATACACAATCGTCGATTGAATCTGCATGTTCATCAACGACGATGTGACTCCCGGTAGAACAGCTTCAACATTCATCCTTCGCAGATCCTGCTGCAATCTCCACTGAGTTGTGAGAATCATCACTTCGGGCAGTCGACTCAAAGCATCCGGTACGACATTCACCTTCCCAGGATGATACTGAAGATCGATGTCGTAGTCTGCCATCAATTCCAACCATCTGCGTTGTCTCATATTCAACTCCTTCTGAGTGAATATATATTTCAAACTTTTGTGATCAGTGAAAATTTTCACTTTCTCACTCAGTAAGAAATGTCGCCAGACTTTTAGTGCAAAGATGACAGCGGCTAGCTCCAAATCGTGGGTCGGATAATTCTTCTAATGGATCTTCAACTGTCGCGAAGCATATGCGACCACATGATTGTGCTGGTGCAGAACGCATCCAAGTCCCTTGTCTGATGCGTCGCAGAAAATTTCAAAGCCTTCGCTTCTGTCCGGAATAGCTAAGACTGGTGCAGTAGTCAGTCTCTCCTTCAAGGTAGAAAAATCTTGCTCACAAGAGTCTGACCAATTGAACTTAACATCCTTCCTTGTCAATTTCGTCATTGGCTCAGCTATCTTCGAGAAATCTTTGATAAATCTGCGGTAGTATCCAGCCAATCTAAGGAAACTCCTGATGTCCGATGCCGATCGAGGTATAGGCCATTCACTGAATGCTTTGACCTTTTCCGGATCCACTGAGATACCAGCTCCCGATACTACGTGCCCAAGAAATGCAATTTTATCTAGCCAGAATTCGCATTTGCTGTACTTGGCATATAGTCTATGATGACGGAGCGGCTCTAACACCATCTTCAAATGTTCTGCATGCTCTTCTTCGCTCTTCGAGTACACCAAGATGCCGTCTATGAATATCACCACGAACTTGTTGAGGAAGTCATAAAAGATAAGTTTCATGAGGTTCATGAACACAGCAGGAGCGTTGGTCACACTGAACGGCATGACAACGAACTCATAATGCCCGTACCTAGTCCGAAAAGCGGTCTTAAGTACATCTTCCTTCTTGACTCTAACTTGATGGTATCCGCTCCGGAGATCTAACTTTGAAAATACACTCGATCCACCAAGCTGATCGAAGATATCATCAATACGGGGCAGCGGGTACTTGTTCTTCACTGTGATCTGATTCAACTCCCGGTAATCAATGCACATTCTCCTCGATCCATCCTTCTTCTTTACCAGCAAGACGGGTGCACCCCAGGGAGATACGCTGGGATAAATGAAACCCTTCTGTAGTAACTCATCCAATTGATTCCTCAACTCTTCTAATTCTGCAGGAGCCATACGGTACGGTGCCTTCGAAATTGGTTGAGCTCCTGGCATAAGATCGATGCCGAACTCCAACGTTCGATCAGGCGGCAGTCCAGAAATGTCTTCAGGGAAGACGTCTTCAAAATCTCTCACTACTGCAGGCTTCTCTGGCATAGCAATCATAGATGCAACGGTCAATCGGTAAGGCTGGGCTCGGAACTTGACAGGTCCAAGCGAACGTCCTCCACCGACAAACTCGAACACTGGGTGGTCAGGAATTTCGAACACCACTTTCTTCCGGTGACAGTCAATCGTGGCATAAAAAGCTCCTAACCAATCAATGCCGAGAATAGCATCAAAGTTGGATAGGTCGTGGACAATGAAATTAGCATATAATTCGTGTCCACTAATCACCAACGGGCATGGTCTACATCCCAGTGCAACCTTCACTACACCATTCCTAGTTGTAATGTTCCAACACTTGGGAAGTGTATAGGTGGGTATCGAGTGTTCTACTACAAACTTCCGAGATAGGATGCATATGGAAGCTCCAGAATCGAACAGGGTCAAGGCTGGGTGAGATGAAACTAAGATGACACCTAAGGGTAACATGTAACTAGATCAATATGGATCTAACTAATCAAATATAATACATAAATAAGGAAGACTAGTATAGAGGTTACCTGCAATAACTCCGTCCTCAGTCTCGGCCTCTACGGCAGTCATCGTGAAGGCTTGCCTCTTAGGCAGAACGGCCTGCTGGAAAGCCTGTTTCTGAGGAATGAGAGGCGCTCCACGTCCAGTGACTACCGGAGCTCTCAGCTGCTGAACTCCGACTGGTGCCTTCCACGGTTGCTTAGCACTCGGGCAATCCTTCAAAGTATGCGAAGCATCGCCACAAACCAAGCACTGGCCCAGAAGCCTCCTGCACTGCTCCTTCACATGACCAGTCTTACCGCAATGACTGCACGTCTTCTGACTAGGCCCACCTGGCCTCTTAAACTGCACGGACTGATTAGGCTTGAACCCAGGCCTAACCACAGCTCTGGCCTGCTCCATAGGCCTCTTTCCAGCACCTAAATACTGCCCTCTCTTCTGATTGGCAATCAGCTCCTGTCTCTTGGCAGCTATCAACAACTTCTGGTAAGAGTCTAAGTCCGAAGAGGAAATCAGACTCTGCAGCTCCAAAGATAAACCCTGTAAGAATCTCTGAGCTCGATCGTCAACAGTCTCCACCATCTTCGGCGCAAAGCGACTCAGTCTCATGAACTCTTGGTGGTACTGATGCACCGTTAGATTTCCTTGCTTCAGATCGATGAACTGCTGCATCAGGTCCCTCCTGGCAGCTTGAGGAAAATACTCCTCATTAAATCTCACCTTGAAAGTGGCCCAGGGGATAGGCTTCACCAACATCTGCTCTTCTGACTCCCACCAACAGCGGGCATTGTCCTTCAGTTGCTTCTTCACTAAGTCAACCCATCCAGCCGGGTTAACCTTTGAGAGAAGCAGATTATCCTCTGTGTTCTTCATCCATTCATCCGCAGCTAATGCTCCTTCTGACCCAGTGAAATATGACGGGCCCAGTTCCCGAAACCTCTTCGCTCCTGGCTCGAAGCGAGGGGCATTCTGAAGCATGCCCTGCAGAACCTGCATCATTTGGTGCATCATCCTCATCATCTCAGCCGTGGTGGGTTCTCTATCAGCATCCACAACACGTCCTGCTCCACCACCAGCTCCAGGTCCACTACCAGCTTCTCGGGTAACGCGTCTACCGGCCATCTAAGACAAGGAAATGTTCAGATTAGACTTAATCATGACTCGAATGTTATGAATATTTAAATCTATGTTGTTATCATTATTGTTGTTCCGATATTTCACAGATGCAAAGAGGAGACCTGCATGGGCCACCATTAAAACCTGTCACGCCCCGCTTCCCTAATATGGAAGGAGAGACGTGGGGAGGTCTGCTCAGATGTGGAGCTGTGAAGCTGCAGTCTGATAAGCGTCTGTAAAAATTTCGAAAGGTAGCAGGTCCTTGCATTGCGACGAAACAACAATAATAATAAAGCAGATAAAAGAACATCCAACAAATATTACAACATCACAGAATAGTCACAAAAGTACAAGTCTGAACAATAGGCCTAAATCATGGCCATACAAAACAAAGAGATATAGGTAATACGCACCGAAACCTAACAGCAACTAAGGAAAGGTAACAACTAAGGTGTGACTCCAAACGAGTTTAGGACTGGTCACCAGTGTCCTCGAACTCGGTCTCAGCAGGGACCTCAAACTCAGCGTCTCCGAACTGCTCGTCTTCTGCTATCTGCTCTGTCTCAAAGTCTGACATGTGACACCCAAAGAGAAAAGGGCACATGTCAGCAAAAGTCTCCCAAGAAAGGCGGAGGACTTTTGTGCAAGGATACAAATAAAATAATGCAACTAGCAGTTCTAACATGATGATATGACATGACATTAAAAGAGTGCAACAATTAAATGAAAAAGATAATAACAATCAAGCACGTCGTAGTAGAAAGTTACAATTCACTATTTTACGATTCACGAATCACTGATTTATCACTTTGTGCACAGAGTTTCCGTCTTTTGGCTGAAGTGGCTGTACGGGCTCACTTCTACGCTCAAGCGATCGTTTAACCCTACTCCTCCACGTGTATATGGACTGGCGCCCATCTTCTGGATCACGAGCCAGGAAGTGTTATTGGCATAGGGTTGTGCCCGCAAAGCAGGTGCCTAGCCTCAATAGCAATAACATTTGTAGCGTGTGCTACTCAATCACGATGAACATTAAATGCATGCAATGACATGGCAACGAGCAGATAAATTGCGTACCGTTAATTGAAATTAAACATGGCATGACAGCATGAATGAAAGCAAGTAAAGTGTCGGATCTAGTTTCGTTGTCAAACTAGATCAAATAGGGCGTCTAGGCGACTATCATTTCACCGCCTAGTCTCTTTTACACAATTTTACAAATTGGCCTAAAACATGGCCTAAATAATTACTGGCAAGTATCACTTGCCTATTTCCGGTGATATTGGTTGTCGTGGGTTCGCCTCGACGAGCGTTACGCTATAGAATGACTGGTTCTCTGTTTTGATTAAACACATGTTTGAATCAGATTCGTCCCAAAATAAATTAAACAATAATTCATTCTCTTTATTAGGTTATCTACCCTAGGGGTGTTGAAAATCATGTTATTAACTAACGTTATTGCTTATGCACTCACATTCTAGGTACTGCTCCTGCATTATTTTTAACTGTTTACTCACCTTGCACACAGTTTACTAACAAATTATATTAAGGCAACTATCATGTTTTACAACCTAAAACTAAATGTGGTACTATTTATATGTTACTGCTAGCATTCTAAAAACTCTGGATCAAGCTTCATTCTAATACTAGTGCAGTACCAAGTCTAGATACATTAATCGTTTTAATACTAACAAGGTATACATTATTTTATTCAAATTTATTACACTAACATTGATTAACAATTATTAACATGCGAAAATAAACAATTACCATAAGTTAATGACATGTTAAACATACATAAATAAGTCTACCAAACAAGTTTGATCATGGGTAAAGTGTAACATGTTAAAATTTACATTATTTAAAATACCCAACTTTATCTAACTCTCTCCCATCAGAATTCTCTTTCATTACTTTATTATAACCCTAAGAGTAAGGCTGTCAATTAACCCCTTTACTCATCTTTTATTCTTACTCATTCTTTTATATCTTTTTCTTTAATGCTATCACTTCCCTACTCTATTTTCTAGGCTGTCTCTTTATTAACCTGTGTCCTCTCTTATTAATCTCAGGCCCCCCTCTCTGTCTTCTCGTTTCACTCTCTTTCTCTTGCTGTTCTTCATTTCTTTTATTTTTTTTGTTCAAATGAAACTTACAGCAACCAAGGAGTTCTCGGGCAAGAAGGGGAGAGGAGTCTTACATTGCGCGAGGGGAGGAGGGGGCGCCGGCGTATGGCGGCTTCAGGCGGCAGCTCACGGCTCCGGGCGGCGGCGAGCGGCTTCACGGCGAGCGGCTGGCGGCGGCGCGCAGCCCAGGCAGGCGGCGGCTAGCGGCGGGATCCGGCGGTCCGGCGCTCCGGGCGAACGGCGGCGCAGCTTCCTCCGGCGGGCGTGCGTGGGCTGAGGGTTTGGGGGTCGGCCAACGTAGGAGGAGGAAGAAGATGTGAGATGACGGTTGAGGGTTTTGAAATTTGTTTGTGGATTTGTTGATCTGAAGTTTGTGATTCAAATTTCCTTCTTGCTTCTTGATTTCAACATCAGTTTGGGGCTGATTTTGACGGGGAATTTGGGTCGATTTGCTGATGGTTTGTTGGAAATTTGCAGTAGATGGGATTTGATTTGATTTGGGGAGAATTTGGTTTCTGTAAGAATTTGTGTTTCAGATTTGGCTTTTGTGTTTGAATTTTTTATTTGGATTTGTCGAGGCTGATGAGTATTTGGGTGAAGGGGTTTGTTTACATACGATGAAGGTGGATTTCTGGTTGTGGAATACTCAGGAAACGGTTTTCAGCAAGTTTAGCAGAGGAGATTACGAGTTTTAAGAAGTTGAGCCGGGGAACATCCTTTCCCATTGTCAAACTCCTCATCAATATTATTATGATAGAATTTATTTCTATCTTTAGACTAACGGGGAGAGAAACGTGTTGCTTTGCCTAAACGAAAAAAAAGTCTGACTTGTCTAACTAAAGTTTTGATTGACAACGTGTGTGTTGTCGGTTTAGATAGGGTTAAGATAATTACTTAATTAAGATTTAAATGTAATTATTAACTTATCATGAAGTAATTAGTAAAATAAAATAATTAGTGAACTAATTAAAGTGTTCAACAATTGGTAATTAACACGATAATTAAGTTAAATTATTTACTAAGGCTTGATGGTAAATATTGACGATACGGTAAAACGGAAACAGTGACGCGCTCGCGTCGACACGTACAGACGAAAAGTTAACTGGATAACAGAAGTAAAATACTGGCACGCACAATCGAAACTCGCCTAAAAATACTGGCCGTTACATTCTACCCACCTTAAGAAAAATTCCGTCGTCGGAATTCTCATCAACTAAGGAGTAGAAAGCAAATATGGATAACGATCCCGTATCTCATCTTTCCGCTCCCAGGTAGATTCTCCTGGCGAGTCATGACGCCACATCACTCTGACTAGATCAACAGTCTTGTTCCTGAAAACTTTCTGACGTCGATCTAGGATCTCCACTGGTTGCTGTTCATACGTCAGATCTGGTCGAACTGTGATCTCTGAGTAATCCACAGCATGAGATGGGTCGCTGATATAACGACGGAGCTGGGACACATGAAAGACTTCATGAACTCCCTCTAAGGATGGTGGCAAAGCTAAGCGATATGCTACTTCTCCAACTCGCTCTAGCACATCGAATGGTCCAATATATCTCGGACTAAGCTTGCCTCTCTTCCCAAATCGAATTACTCCTCGATTTGGTGAGATCTTCAGGAACACATGATCTCCCGGCTGAAACTCTAGAGGACGCCGTTTAGCATCTGCCCAATGCTTATAACGGTCCTGGGCGATCCGAATCTTGTCTCTGATATTTCGCACAACATTCCACTATCATCTCTGGTTCCAAGAGCTCTCTATCACCTACGTCATCCCAACTCAGTGGCGATCGACATTTTCTCCCGTAGCGAGCAGCAAAAGGCGCCATGCCAATGCTCGCCTGATAGCTATTGTTGTAGGAGAACTCCACCAGGTGCAGATGATCCTCCCATGAACCCTTGAGATCCAACATGCATGCTCTCAATATATCCTCCAAGATCTGAATGGTACGCTCTGATTGGCCATCTGTCTGCGGGTGATACGCAGTACTGAACTTCAGACTGGTACCCAGATTGGTCTGCAAACTTTTCCAGAACTGAGATGTGAATCGCGTATCACGATCTGATACAATGCTTACAGGGACTCCATGTAAGCGCACGATCTCCTACACGACATAATTCACATCACGACTTGTATCAGAAGGATATAAAGGCATGAGTTAGGTCATTACCTCCATATACTTCCTTGCTAACATCTCTGTGGATTGTCCAACTCGGAAAGGTATAAAGTGCACGGACTTGGTCAATCGATCAACGATGACCCAGATCGCGTCGTTCTGCTTGGTGCTCCGAGGCAGGCCAGTCACGAAGTCCATCGTGATGTCCTGCCTCTTCCACTCTGGAATCGACAGAGGTTGTAGTAGTCCAGCAGTGCGATGATGTTCAGCCTTCACTTGCTGACACACGAGGCACTTGGCAACGCTACGTGCCACACTTCTCTTCATCCCATGCCACCAGAAATTCTGACGAAGATCCTTGTATATCTTAGTACCTCCAGGATGGATATAATAAGGCGAACTGTGAGCCTCATTCATCAACTCTTCTCTGATATCTCCTACAGGTACGCAGATCCTACTACCATATCTCAAAGACCCATCTGCATGAATCAGAATATCTGTCCGAAGTCCTGCTTCGACTTGCTCTCTGATCTTCTTCAACTTAGCATCTCCAGCTTGAGCAGTCTTGATTCGATCCACAATCGTCGATTGAATCTGCATGTTCATCAACGACGATGTGACTCCCGGTAGAATAGCTTCAACATTCATCCTTCGCAGATCCTGCTGCAATCTCCACTGAGCTGTGAGAATCATCACTTCGGGCAGTCGACTCAAAGCATCCGGTACGACATTCACCTTCCCAGGATGATACTGAAGATCGATGTCGTAGTCTGCCATCAATTCCAACCATCTGCGTTGTCTCATATTCAACTCCTTCTGAGTGAATATATATTTCAAACTTTTGTGATCAGTGAAAATTTTCACTTTCTCACTCAGTAAGAAATGTCGCCAGACTTTTAGTGCAAAGATGACAGCGGCTAGCTCCAAATCGTGGGTCGGATAATTCTTCTCATGGATCTTCAACTGTCGTGAAGCATATGCGACCACATGATTGTGCTGGTGCAGAACGCATCCAAGTCCCTTGCCTGATGCGTCGCAGAAAATTTCGAAGCCTCCGCTTCTGTCCGGAATAGCTAAGACTGGTGCAATAGTCAGTCTCTCCTTCAAGGTAGAAAAAGCTAGCTCACAAGAGTCTGACCAATTGAACTTAACATCCTTCCTTGTCAATTTCGTCATTGGCTCAGCTATCTTCGAGAAATCCTTGATAAATCTGCGGTAGTATCCAGCCAATCCAAGGAAACTCCTGATGTCCGATGCCGATCGAGGTGTAGGCCATTCACTGACTGCTTTGACCTTTTCCGGATCCACTGAGATACCAGCTCCTGATACTACGTGCCCAAGAAATGCAATTTTATCTAGCCAGAATTCGCATTTGCTGTACTTGGCATATAGTCTATGATGACGGAGCGTCTCTAACACCATCTTCAAATGTTCTGCATGCTCTTCTTTGCTCTTCGAGTACACTAGGATGTCGTCTATGAATATCACCATGAACTTGTCGAGGAAGTCATAAAAGATAAGGTTCATGAGGTTCATGAACACAGCAGGAGCGTTGGTCACACCGAACGACATGACAACGAACTCATAATGCCCGTACCTAGTCCGAAAAGCGGTCTTGAGTACATCTTCCTTCTTGACTCTAACTTGATGGTATCCGCTCCGGAGATCCAACTTTGAAAATACACTCGATCCACCAAGCTGATCGAAGATATCATCAATACGGGGCAGCGGGTACTTGTTCTTCACTGTGATCTGATTCAACTCCCGGTAATCAATGCACATTCTCCTCGATCCATCCTTCTTCTTTACCAGCAAGACGGGTGCACCCCAGGGAGATACGCTGGGATGAATGAAACCCTTCTGTAGTAACTCATCCAATTGATTCCTCAACTCTTCTAATTCTGCAGGAGCCATACGGTACGGTGCCTTCGAAATTGGTTGAGCTCCTGGCATAAGATCGATGCCGAACTCCAACGTTCGATCAGGCGGCAGTCCAGAAATGTCTTCAGGGAAGACGTCTTCAAAATCTCTCACTACGGCATGCTTCTCTGGCATAGAAATCATAGATGCAATGGTCAATCGGTAAGGCTGGGCTCGGAACTTGACAGGTCCAAGCAAACGTCCTCCACCGACAAACTCGAACACTGGGTGGTCAGGAATTTCGAACACCACTTTCTTTCGGTGATAGTCAATTGTGGCATAAAAAGCTCCTAACCAATCAATGCCGAGAATAGCATCAAAGTTGGATAGGTCGTGGACAATGAAATTAGCATATAATTCGTGTCCACTAATCACCAACGGGCATGGTCTACATCCCAGTGCAACCTTCACTACACCATTCCCAGTAGTAATGTTCCAACACTTGGGAAGTGTATAGGTGGGTATCGAGTGTTCTACTACAAACTTCCGAGATAGGATGCATATGGAAGCTCCAGAATCGAACAGGGTCAAGGCTGGGTGAGATGAAACTAAGATGACACCTAAGGGTAACATGTAACTAGATCAATATGGATCTAACTAATCAAATATAATGCATAAATAAGGAAGACTAGTATAGAGGTTACCTGCAATAACTCCGTCCTCAGTCTCGGCCTCTACGGCAGTCATCGTGAAGGCTTGCCTCTTAGGCTGAACGGCCTGCTGGAAAGCCTATTTCTGAGGAATGAGAGGCGCTCCACGTCCAGCGACTACCGGAGCTCTCAGCTGCTGAACTCTGACCGGTGCCTTCCACGGTTGCTTAGCACTCGGGCAATCCTTCAAAGTATGTGAAGCATCGCCACAAACCAAGCACTGGCCCAGAAGCCTCCTGCACTGCTCCTTCACATGACCAGTCTTGCCGCAATGACTGCACGTCTTCTGACTAGGCCCACCTGGCCTCTTAAACTGCACGGACTGATTAGGCTTGAACCCAGGCCTAACCACAGCTCTGGCCTGCTCCATAGGCCTCTTTCCAGCGCCTGAATACTGCCCTCTCTTCTGATTGGCAATCAGCTCCTGTCTCTTGGCAGCTATCAACAACTTCTGGTAAGAGTCTAAGTCCGAAGAGGAAATCAGACTCTGCAACTCCAAAGATAAACCCTGTAAGAATCTCTGAGCTCGATCGTCAGCAGTCTCCACCATCTTCGGCGCAAAGCGACTCAGTCTCATGAACTCTTGGTGGTACTGATGCACCGTTAGATTTCCTTGCTTCAGATTGATGAACTGCTGCATCAGGTCCCTCCTGGCAGCTTGAGGAAAATACTCCTCATTAAATCTCGGCTTGAAAGTGGCCCAGGGGATAGGCTTCACCAACATCTGCTCTTCTGACTCCCACCAACAGCGGGCATTGTCCTTCAGTTGCTTCTTCACTAAGTCAACCCATCCAGCCGGGTTAACCTTTGAGAGAAGCAGATTATCCTCTGTGTTCTTCATCCATTCATCCGCAGCTAATGCTCCTTCTGACCCAGTGAAATATGACGGGCCCAGTTCCCGAAACCTCTTCGCTCCTGGCTCGAAGCGAGGGGCATTCTGAAGCATGCCCTGCTGAACCTGCATCATTTGGTGCATCATCCTCATCATCTCAGCCGTGGTGGGTTCTCTATCAGCATCCACAACACGTCCTGCTCCACCACCAGCTCCAGGTCCACTACCAGCTCCTCGGGTAACGCGTCTACCGGTCATCTAAGACAAGAAAATGTTCAGATTAGACTTAATCATGACTCGAATGTTATGAATATTTAAATGGATGTTGTTATCATTATTGTTGTTCTGATATTTCGCAGATGCAAAGAGGAGACCTGCATGGGCCACCACTAAAACCTGCCACGCCCCGCTTCCCTAATATGGAAGGCGAGACGTGGGGAGGTCCGCTCAGACGTGGAGCTGTGAAGCTGCAGTCTGATAAGCGTCTGTAAAAATTTCGAAAGGTAGCAGGTCCTTGCATTGCGAAGAAACAACAATAATAATAAAGCAGATAAAAGAACATCCAACAAATATTACAACATCACAGAATAGTCACAAAAGTACAAGTCTGAACAATAGGCCTAAAGCATGGCCATACAAAACAAAGAGATATAGGTGCTACGCACCGAAACCTAACAGCAACTAAGGAAAGGTAACAACAAAGGTGAGACTCCAAACGAGTCTAGGACTGGTCACCAGTGTCCTCGAACTCGGTCTCAGCAGGGACCTCAAACTCAGCGTCTCTGAACTGCTCGTCTTCTGCTATCTGCTCTGTCTCAAAGTCTGACATGTGACACCCAAAGAGAAAAGGGCACATGTCAGCAAAAGTCTCCCAAGAAAGGCGGAGGACTTTTGTGTAAGGATACAAATAAAATAATGCAACTAGCAGTTCTAACATGATGATATGACATGACATTAAAAGAGTGCAACAATTAAATGAAAAAGATAATAACAATCAAGCACGTCGTAGTAGAAAGTTACAATTCACTATTTTACGATTCACGAATCACTGATTTATCACTTTGTGCACAGAGTTTCCGTCTTTTGGCTGAAATGGCTGTACGGGCTCACTTCTACGCTCAAGCGATCGTTTAACCCTATCCCTTCACGTGTATATGGACTGGCGCCCATCTTCTGGATCACGAGCCAGGAAGTGTTATTGGCATAGGGTTGTGCCCGCAAAGCAGGTGCCTAGCCTCAATAGCAATAACATTTGTAGCGTGTGCTACTCAATCACGATGAACATTAAATGCATGAAATGACATGGCAACGAGCAGATAAATTGCGTACCGTTAATTGAAATTAAACATGGCATGACAGCATGAATGAAAGCAGGTAAAGTGTCGGATCTAGTTTCGTTGTCAAACTAGATCAAATAGGGCGTCTAGGCGACTATCATTTCACCGCCTAGTCTCTTTTACACAATTTTACAAATTGGCCTAAAACATGGCCTAAATAATTACTGGCAAGTATCACTTGCCTATTTCCGGTGATATTGGTTGTCGTGGGTTCGCCTCGACGAGTGTTATGCTATAGAATGACTGGTTCTCTGTTTTGATTAAACACATGTTTGAATCAGATTCGTCCCAAAATAAATTAAACAATAATTCATTCTCTTTATTAGGTTATCTACCCTAGGGGTGTTGAAAATCATGTTATTAACTAACGTTAGTGCTTATGCACTCACATTCTAGGTACTGCTCCTGCATTATTTTTAACTGTTTACTCACCTTGCACACAGTTTACTAACAAATTATATTAAGGCAACTATCATGTTTTACAACCTAAAACTAAATGTGGTACTATTTATATGTTACTGCTAGAATTCTAAAAACTCTGGATCAAGCTTCATTCTAATACTAGTGCAGTACCAAGTCTAGATACATTAATCGTTTTAATACTAACAAGGTATACATTATTTTATTCAAATTTATTACACTAACATTGATTAACAATTATTAACATGCGAAAATAAACAATTACCATAAGTTAATGACATGTTAAACATACATAAATAAGTCTACCAAACAAGTTTGATCATGGGTAAAGTGTAACATGTTAAAATTTACATTATTTAAAATACCCAACTTTATCTAACTCTCTCCCATCAAAATTCTCTTTCATTACTTTATTATAACCCTAAGAGTAAGGCTGTCAATTAACCCCTTTACTCATCTTTTATTCTTACTCATTCTTTTATATCTTTTTCTTTAATGCTATCACTTCCCTACTCTATTTTCTAGGCTGTCTCTTTATTAACCTGTGTCCTCTCTTATTAATCTCAGGCCCCCTCTCTGTCTTCTCGTTTCACTCTCTTTCTCTTGCTGTTCTTCATTTCTTTTATTTTTTTTTGTTCAAATGAAACTTACAGCAACCAAGGAGTTCTCGGGCAAGAAGGGGAGAGGAGTCTTACATTGCTCGAGGGGAGGAGGGGGCGCCGACGTATGGCGGCTTCAGGCGGCAGCTCACGGCTCCGGGCGGCGGCGAGCGGCTTCACGGCGAGCGGCTGGCGGCGGCGCGCAGCCCAGGCAGGCGGCGGCTAGCGGCGGGATCCAGCGGTCCGGCGCTCCGGGCGAACGGCGGCGCAGCTTCCTCCGGCGGGCGTGCGTGGGCTGAGGGTTTGGGGGTCGGCCAAGGTAGGAGGAGGAAGAAGATGTGAGATGACGGTTGAGGGTTTTGAAATTTGTTTGTGGATTTGTTGATCTGAAGTTTGTGATTCAAATTTCCTTCTTGCTTCTTGATTTCAACATCAGTTTGGGGCTGATTTTGACGGGGAATTTGGGTCGATTTGCTGATGGTTTGTTGGAAATTTGCAGTAGATGGGATTTGATTTGATTTGGGGAGAATTTAGTTTCTGTAAGAATTTGTGTTTCAGATTTGGTTTTTGTGTTTGAATTTTTTGTTTGGATTTGTCGAGGCTGATGAGTATTTGGGTGAAGGGGTTTGTTTACATACGATGAAGGTGGATTTCTGGTTGTGGAATACTCAGGAAACTGTTTTCAGCAAGTTTAGCAGAGGAGATTACGAGTTTTAAGAAGTTGAGCCGGGGAACATCCTTTCCCATTGTCAAACTCCTCATCAATATTATTATGATAGAATTTATTTCTATCTTTAGACTAATGGGGAGAGAAACGTGTTGCTTTGCCTAAACGAAAAAAAAGTTTGACTTGTCTAACTGAAGTTTTGATTGACAACGTGTGTGTTGTCGTTTTAGATAGGGTTAAGATAATTACTTAATTAAGATTTAAATGTAATTATTAACTTATCATGAAGTAATTAGTAAAATAAAATAATTAGTGAACTAATTAAAGTGTTCAACAATTGGTAATTAACACGATAATTAAGTTAAATTATTTACTAAGGCTTGATGGTAAATATTGACGATACGGTAAAACGGAAACAGTGACGCGCTCGCGTCGACACGTACAGACGAAAAGTTAACTGGATAACAGAAGTAAAATACTGGCACGCACAATCGAAACTCGCCTAAAAATACTGGTCGTTACACGATATATCTGAAATTGTTTCCATTCTCACTAAAAGATAAAGCTAAAACTGGTTAAATGTCTTACCACCACGTTCTATCACTACATGGATTGAATTTCAAGCTAAGTTCTTGAAGAAATTTTTTCCTATTCACAGGACACATGGATTGAAAAGACAGATCATGAACTTTGCCCAGAAAAGCGAGGAAACATTCTATCAGGCTTTTGAAAGGTTCAATGAGCTATGGCTAGCATGTCCACACAATGGCTTCGATAAAAGCAGGATTATTGGCTTCTATTATGATGGACTGCAACCCCAGATGAAATAATTTGTCGAAATGATGTGCAATGGGGGATTTTTCGATAAAGAGCCAGATGAAGCTTGGGCGCACTTGGAGGAGATAACGGAGAATACACAAACATGGTACACTACTTCAAAGTACGACCGGGGAGGCATCTCTATACCTTCCTAGCCAACACGTGGAGGAGTATACAATTTGAAGCCAGAAGATGCGTTAAAGGCAAAGATGGAAGCAATGATTACAAACAAGCTTCAAGCTCTCAATTTGAAAGGGGCCAAAGCAGTTGAGATAGAGCAGAGTTGTGCACTTTGTGATGTTGGTGGCCATGACACCGGTACCTGCCCCACACTTCCAGCTTTGAAGAGCATGCTGAGCAATCCGACAGGAGTGAATCAAGTATCCACCAACTACCAAGGCTTCAATTCCAACAATAAGGGGTGGCGCAACAATCCTAACTTAAATTGGGGCCCCCATCAGCAACCTCAACAACAAGCCCCTCCCCCATTTAGACAGCCACAATTCAATAACTACTACCAAGGGGGAATCAAAGGAGGGGCCAAGAGCCAACACAACAACCACAGATGCAACTATTTGGAGATGCGCTTCAGCAGCTTATTCAACTGCAGCAAGCCCAAATGCAACAACAACAGGCTCAGTTCCAGGCTCAACAGACTCAAAATCAACAGATGAGCAAAAGCTTAGCTAGGCTTACGGCGACATTGGAGAAAGGTAAGCTACCATCGCAACCACTCCCGAATCCTAATATGAGCTCATCTTCTTCTATAGATAATAACATAAAGCCTTGCCAAGCCGTATCCACTCTGAGGAATGGGAATGAGATTCAAAAACCTGACCCACCAAGTAGAGAAGCTGAACGAGAGGAGGAAATTCAAAGGCAAGAGGATGTGCAGGAGGAGAGCACAAACATGGATCTGAACAATAATGTCATTAAAGAGAAAGCAAGCGCAACATATGTACCTCCAGCACCTTTTCCTCATCGGCTACTTCAGAAAAACAAAGATAAGTATCAATCTGAAATTCGTGAAATTTTTCAGAAGTGCCAAATAAATATTCCACTGCTCGATGCCATAAATTAAATATATACATATGCTAAATTTTTGAAAGACATGTGCACTATTAAACGAAAATTGAATGTGAAGAAAAAAGCATTTTTAACAGAACAGGTTAGTTCCATTGTGCAACAAAATACCCCACCCAAATTTAGGGATCCTGGATCACCCACCATCACTTGTACTATTGGCACTAAAAAGATTGGAAATGCTCTATTGGATTTAGGGTCTAGTGTCAATATCTTGCCATATCCTATATTTGTGCAACTTGGGTTAGGAGAGCTAAAACCCACATCTGTCATATTGCAGTTAGTAGATAGATCTATTAAAGTTCCCAAGGGATGTATTGAGGATGTCCTCGTTCAAGTAGACAAATTTTAATATCCTACAGACTTTATAATCTTGGACATCCAAGGACCCTAAGCTACCAATTCCACTCCCATCATCCTAAGTAGACCGTTCCTTGCAACATGCAATGCGTTAATAAATTGTAGGGATGGTCAACTTAAAATCATGACTTTAGATTTGAATATATTTAATACTTGCAAATTACCATGTGTTGATGATGAGGTTGAAGAGGTAAACATGATTGACTCATTGGTGGATGATTACATTTGCTCTGAAGTTCATGGTGATGTTACTATTATTGAAACAATTGTGGAGAATACTGATGACATCTTTCTTATGCATGAAAATGTGAAGGAACTAAACGCGATATGGGAGCCTAAGTTCGAGGCCTTACCACCAAATGCACCAACTCAAATGTCGTCTGAAGTGGAAGACCCAAAGCTTGAATTAAAACCATTACCTGAATATCTCAAGTATGCCTTTCTTGGAAATGAAAACAGCTTCCCTGTGGTAATATCTTCTAAACTATCTTTAGAACAGGAAAGCTCTTTACTTGAAGTGCTGAAAAGGCAAAAAAGGGACCATTGGTTGGTCCATTGCTGACATAAAAGGTATCGGTCCTATTGAATGCATGCATCACATTTATTTGGAAGATGACGCCAAACCCACCAAAGAAATTCAACGTAGGCTAAACCCCACATTTAAAGAAGTAGTGAAAGGTAAGGTTCTGAAATTGTTAGATGCAGTTATCATATACCCAATTTTTGACAGTAAATGAGTTAGTCCAACCCAGGTTGTACCTAAAAAGTCTGGTCTCATTGTGGTTAGAAATGAGAATAACGAACTTATCCCTGTTAGAACCACCACTGGATGGAGGATGTGTATAGATTATAGGAAAATGAACTCCAGAACTAGAAAAGACCACTTCCCTCTACCTTTACTTGACTAGATTTTAGAGAGAGTGGCTGGACATGAGTACTATTGCCTCCTAGACGGCTATTCATGGTACTATCAAATTGAGATTACACCAGATGATCAGGAAAAGACGACTTTCACCTATCCCTTTGGTACCTTTGCCTTTAAGAGGATGCCGTTTGGTCTATGTAATGCCCCAGCTACCTTTCAACGATGTATGCTTAGTATTTTTGATGATATGGTTGAGAAAATTGTGGACATGTTTATGGATGATTTCTCTGTATATGGTAGCTCTTTTCATGATTGTTTAGCTAACTTGACTCATGTTCTTGACAGTTGTATTGAGAAGAATCTCCTATTCATGACCACAGAAGGACTCGTCCTTGGTCATTTAGTCTCTAAAGACTGTATTCAGGTAGACAGAGCCAAGGTAGCAGTAATTGAGAAGATACCAAGTCCCAAGTGTGTGAGGGATTCAGATCATTCTTGGGTCATGCAGGATTCTATAGGCGATTTATCAAGGACTTCAGCGCTATATCTCGCCCTCTTTGCAACTTGCTAAATCGGAATGTGGATTTTATTTGGACACATGAGTGTCAACACTCTTTTGAAACTTTAAAGAAGTTGCTAATTTCTGCTCCTATTTTACAGGTCCCAGACTGGTCCCTACCATTTGAGATCATGTGTGACGCCAGCAACTACGCAGTTGGTGCAATCCTTGGCCAAAAGAAGGACAAAGCTCCAGCGGTTATTTACTACGCCAGCAAAACATTGAATGATGCTCAAAGGAACTATACAACCACGGAGAAGGAGTTGTTGGCTGTAGTATTCGCTTTGGAAAAATTCAGAAGCTACATTTTGGGATCACCTATCTTGATTTATGCCGATCACTCTGCTTTGAAATATTTATTTTCAAAAAAGATGCTAAACCTCGATTGATAAGATGGATTTTATTGTTGCAGGAGTTCAATGTCCTAATCAAGGACAAGAAAGGCATGGAGAATCTAGTAGCCGACCACTTATCACGATTGACAATAAGCCTTGATTCAGCAGATGTACCTTTGAAGGACCCTTTTCCTGATGAGCATCTTTTTAGCGTTTTCACCTCTCCATGGTATGCAGATATAGTGAATTATCTAGTGACTGGTAAGACCCCTGAAACTCGGTCAAGCAAGACTTTTAAAGGTTCAAGTACGAGGTAAAATACTTTTTCTTTGATGATCCATACCTCTATAAATATGTAATGACCAAATTGTTAGGAGGTGCATCCCTGACCATGAGATAGCTAGTGTGATACAATTTTGTCATGATGGGGTGTGTGGGGGACATTTTTCTGCGAATAAAATTGTGGCTAAAATATTGCAATGTGGCTTGTATTAGCCAACTATGTTTAATGATACATTTCATTATTGTAAGACATGTGTTTCATGCCAACAGTTAGGAGGTATTACTAGACGTAACATGATGCCATTAAACCCCATTCTAGAGATAAAAATATTTGATTGTTGGGGTATAGACTTCATGAGACCTTTTCCACCTTCATTTGGATACATTTACATTTTGGTTTCAATCGATTATGTTTCTAAATGGGTGGAAGCTATTTCTTGTAGGTCGAACGACACTTCAGTTGTGCTCAAGTTTCTCAAGGAGAACATCTTCTCTAGATTTGGAGTGCCCAAGGCCTTGATCAGTGATGGAGGGTCCCATTTTTGCAACCGCATGTTCGCTAATCTAATGAAAAGGTTTGGGGTCACGCACAAAGTCTCTACTCCATATCACCCCCAAACCAATGGTCAAGCAGAGCAAATGATTTTTCATTCTAAAGATGAACCTTCTATGATGATACTTTATCTATACCTATTCACCATTGTACACATGTGCTTTATCTCCTTTTACCACTATTGCTAAGTATTTCAGTCTCATATGCTTAGTAATTCGAGGGTTCTTGGAAATTTTTGCTATATCTTGAAATTGGAAATGTTTGAAACTTAATAGAACTATCTGTCATGAATTAGCTGTATCATATGCATTCAATAGAAACACACCAAGGTCAACAGTTCAAACAAAATTAACTGGGGCACTGCTTCCTATCTCTTATCAATTGCTATTTGCATGCTTGGTGTGAATCTGGGTAGATAGATTACACCGCCTCTTGATATGATTATGACAACCCATTCTTGTGAAAAAGTTAAGTAGAGAAAACTATTTTGCTAAGCTATTTATGCACACATTGTGAGTGAATCGAAAAAAAAACAAAAAAATGTATATATTCCTGGTAATAGGATATATACGAAAACAAAAAAACAACAACAACAAAACAAAAAAATGTATATAATCCTGGTAATAGGATATATATATACGAAAAAAAACAAAACAAAAGAGAGAGAATAAGTGTGCATAATTAGCGAGACAAGAGAATTTCCAAGACTTAAGGAAAGAACGAGATGTGGAGTGATTTCCTAAGAATTGAGATTGGCGTGAGTATTTTTTGATACTATACTATTCTTTTTGCTTGCGTTGCATGAGACATCTATGCTCCAAGTTAGAACTTTGATTGAAAAGTGTGTAGCCATTGATCTGTATATTATGCGCTATGAAATGATAGATAGTGAAGCTAAGTCGATTTCAGGACCTTTTGAAAGATACTTGGTCTTCACTTTTAAAAAACCCAGGAACACTGTTATGAGCATGAAATCTTGATAGTAGTGTGTGAACATTTTATTCTACCCTTGTGTATTAGTGAGTAAATTAAAAATGTGAAATTGATCCATGAATTTTCATCTCTAGTCTCTTCTTCAAATATTTGATATTTTTATCACTTAATTTGCTAGAGACTAGCAAATGGCTAGTTGGGGGTTGTGATTATATCATAATATTATGTATTTTCCCTCTCATTTGAACCCAATTCACGCATTCATATGTCCCAAATGAGCTCTGGTATGACCACTTTTTGATAAATATTTATTATTAGAGCTTAATCACGATGTTTGCACAATTCACAAATTTCATGAACTAATTTGTGCCTTCTAATATTTTTCAGGTACCCCTGGGAGTCTTGGGGACTTTCCAGGTTGCAAAGCCCAAGCACATGCAGCTTCCCCAGGCGACTCGACCCCAGTAGCACCAGATACTTGGTCGAGCTGAAATACGAGTTCAGCAGGAAGAACATGCACGCTCTACTCGACCGAGCAGAGCGACGACTCGACCCGAGTCAATCCAGTTTTCGAGCTTCCTCCCACCAGCATCCTACTCGACCGAGCAGGATATACTCGACCCGAGCAGGCAGAGTGACGTTTTGGAGAAGAATATTTAATCCTCTGACGACTCGACCGAGCAGGGCCTACTCGATCCGAGTAGGCAGAGCGTCAATTTGGAAGGGGAGCTCCGACCTACTAACAACTCGACCGAGTAGGCGGTCTACTCGACCGAGTAGCCGACTCGGTCGGCAACATGTGGGCCCCAAGTTTCCAGACTTTCAGATTTTCTTGTGGGGTCCACCCTCTATGTATTTAAGACAATTTTCCTGACGTTTTAGGGGCTTTTTGAATTATTTTTGAGTGGAAGGTTTTTAGATCTAGGGTTTGGTAGCCGCCGTTTCTTCCCAAAAGGGCTAGGGCTTGGAGGAGTTTCAAGGAAAGGGAAATCTTGATTTTTAGTGTTTTTATTTGGTGATACCTATCGAACTTAACTATTCTCTTTTAATTTCATCTACTTCTCTTGATTAGAACTATGTTTAATATGATGAATCTCTTTGTTATTTTCAGTATGTGTGGCTAGACCTTGATTATGCATGATATGGCGTAGTTAGGGGACAAGATTTATGTTTATTTGGTTGAAACCTCATGCTATCATTGTTCATGTTGATAAAGTTACAATCTTTACTAAAAATCTCCTCTTTTATCTTTTACAAAAACATGATTGAGTTGATGATCACCCCACAAGGGTGAGTTTTGATCTCCCCAAAAGGGAGTTTTATCTCTTATATGTAAAAGATTATTACCTTAGCAACAACTTTATTCGATTTTGTGCTTTAATCCTCACAAGGGTATTTTCCGATGAGTTTCTCTCAAAAAGAGATATCATTGAGTTATTTTTAATCAACCAAATTAATACAAATCATGGACCCTAATGAACCCATATCATGTGCACACTTCTCATAGATATTTTCACAAACAAAACTTTCTTTTGATTGTCTTGTCCATAAATTAAGAACCATTATCAAACCCCCATCATACCATCATCATCAAAAGTGGATAGTTTCTTTACGCTTAATCCCTATTTGACTTGAGCTTTGTGGTAGCAACAGGTTTTCTCCCGAGGATTCGATATCTGGACTCCCAGATCTATATTACTTGCACGGACTCTTACGCTTGAGAGTAGCACATTTTTGGGCCAAACATCGGTCAGTCACCACAAAATAATGTCCAAAGCCCATACAGTCCATTTTATATAAATGAAAAAGAAAATTACAACTTTGGAAACCACATGGGTCCCATGAAATTCTTCTTCTTCAAGGCCTCCGCCTCTATGGAAATGGTCATCGGTCTTGGACATTACATTTTTGTTACTCACTACAATTTCTCTCAAAAAAGAAAAATGCTGGAAAAGTAAAATGTGGGACTAAACAGCCGATCCAAAACCACAATTAGCCATTCATGCAAATTTGTGCTCAGAAACATGTTTATAACACATAACAAGTATCACAGATTAGCAGGATAAATAAAATCATCATATTTAGTGCTTAATAACTAATTAGACTACGGGGCGATGTCATACAATGTTAGGTTATGTAACTAACAGCAGAGCGGTCGCATGATCTTTATAATTATTAAGATAATGCTTGCACACATAAGCATAGAATTTATCCTAGCATTTGTGACCGATATTTGTGATGTAAGGCATATTGATATGATCCTAAACATAGGCATCATTCATGAATAATATACTGGAAATAAAATGTGTGCATGTAGGTCAAATTCAGATAAAAATAAAACTGAATTATGCCCTTATATTATAATCAGAGTTGTATTCCCACTAATAATACTTATTGTAATACGTAACCCACCCCCAAAATATTTTGGGAATACAACCTAAATATGGAATTTTTTTTGGAGGTCTGTGGCCTCGTGATGGGTGCAGGGGGCGAAGCCCCCGACGGTATGGACCGGGTCAATGCAGTCTCAGAAAATTTTTAAAAACTGATCTATGCCCAATTATATTTATTTATTTTCTATCCACTCCCCCCTATTTTTTGTATCATTTATCCCCTCTCCCATTTTTTTTGTCTTTTTTCGGTGTTGTGGGCAAAAGTAGAGGGTATGGTCTTGTTAAAAATTTGTGTTGTAGGCAAAAGTAGAGGGTATGGTCTTGTTAAAAATTTGGAATAACTGAACAAACGCACATAATTTAATTATTTATATTTCTCCTTTCCCCTTGCCTTTTTTCGAGATGGGTTGAAGCCCGTCTCATGGGTGAGATTGGGTGGCCCAATCGTCCCATTTATGTAATGGGTTAGGGTTAGGGTTAGGGTTAGGGTTAGGGTTAGAGTTGTCCGCGCTGCCGAACATCACAGGGGTGGGGGGTGTGTGTGTGAATATGCTTATAAACTATTATCTAAGCCTAGATGAGGGGGGGGGGGTGAATATGCTTATAAAATATTTTCACGAAAACACAAGTAATAGTCTACTCAACCAATCATTCACAGAGTAAATAAAATGCAAGTAAAGATATCACAGAGCAATCACAGAGTACGAGTGAGGACTTCTGGTGGACTGTACCATCGTAATTGTGTTTGTGTGCACTATTTAATTCAATGTTGGAAACTGACACTTGTGTTTGTGTGCACGTCCCTAACATATCGGTACGGGTGAGCAGTGAAAACCGATACATCCAGTCACCCATCTACATCACCATCATGATATCACCCCATCTACATCACCATCATGATAATGACACTTCATCATATTGTTTGAGTCGGACTATCTGCACCTCAAGAATGAGGTGCATGATGTGACAAATGCCAAAAATAGCAAAGAAATAGAGGAGAGAGAAACAGAATGTATTTATAAATTAAATTAATTTTCCATTTTTTGATATAAGTCCCATTCCTGCACCTCAAAATGAGGTGCAGGTAGTCTGTCTCTATTGTTTTGAGATGGACTAACTGCACCTCATTTTGAAGTGCAGTGATGTGACCTACACCCAAAAATAGGAAAAAAAAGTCAATTTATAAATATCTTCTGTTTCTCTCCTCTAATTTTTTTGCTATTTTTAACCCATATCACATCCTGCACCTCATTTTTGAGGTACAGATAGTCCAACTCATTGTTTTTACCATGTTAAAAAGCCCTTTCCCATGAGGTTAGACTTAGACCTCTAGGCTTCTGCTTGCCATGCGGTTTCAGCACATATAATGTAAAGCAACACTGACATTAAGCCGGTAAATGATCTTAATATACTTAAAATCAGTGTATACTTTAATGTAAGCAAAGATTCGATCCATTTATTAGCTTGAACGTTCTATTTAAGCACCACGTTCAGCGTCTTTATGTCCGTTTTAAGTTTTTTTTCAATACATATTCCGATCTCAAAATATAGATCTAGAGCACAATAATCATGATCATGATAATTTTAGAGGAAAAAAATTTGTAGTAGTACCTTAAAATCGAAAGGAATATTTCAATTTCGTTGTACGCATGTGCAGAAACGTCTTTTGATCCTTCGGCATCCGAGTCCACAAAAGCTTTCATACCGCGTCGTCTCTCTCACATGGAAGAGCGTGATGCTAATGTGTTGTGAATCAGTCTCCTGGGGAAGACACTCGGCCTTTATTTATAAGGGATATGAGAGTTCATACATGGATATGATACAATCTCTTTGAATATATTACAATCTTATCATCTCACTAGGTAATCTATTTATAACAAGAAGAACAGTATCTCCTATTTTAAAAAGAACCCTTTAGTTTAATTAATAATAAATTGTTATGAATCAACTACTGGGGGAGGAGCCCACAGCTCTTTATTTATAGGCAATTGGGGGAATACAAATATGGGCTTACAATGATATGGGCATATCTCTAGGATAGCCTAGAATCTCATCCAACTACGGTTAAATAACCGTTCACAACACTCCCCCTTATCCAGCCATAGGTGTGGACTCTGCTCGTGAATGCTTCAGGATTCTGAGCGTAGAAGAGTCTCACATGGGGTGGATACTTCAGGATCCTGAGTTGATGAGATTTGTCTCATTAAAACCTTTAGCTATGGAAAACCCAGTGGGAAAAACCATAGTTAAGGAAAAAGAGTACAAATGCTCTTTAACTCCCCCTGATTTGTACAAGTGACTCTGCTCATGAATACTTCTGGATTCTGAGCGTCACAGAGGGGTGGATACTTCAGGATCCAGAGTTGATGTGATTTGCATCGTTAAAACCTTTGGCTATGGAAAACCCAGTGGGAAAAACCATAGCTAAGGGAAAAGAGTACAAATTCTGTCAACTCCCCCTGATCTGTAAAAGCTCTTAGGCTTTCAGATCTCGTAGGCTTATCACATCACTCCTATTTACAATATTCCGAAAATGTACACAGATTACAAATTTTATCACCATCAAGCAGCTGCTGAATCCAGAAACTCTGGAGAGGTGTGCTAAGTTTCGTCGCCTCTGATGTGGTCTTCAGACTATATGGTAGCTCCACAGAACCAGCCTCTATCACAGTCGTCACCGGGATGTGATGTACCACCAGGCGCCCTCAAATACACCATTGGTGTGATTCTGGAATGGTGAGGATCTCGGAATTGATAGGATGATGTTACCTTTATAAGTTGCTTTGCAGTAGATGGCCATCCCACTGTGGGTACCCGTTCTGTGATTTATCAGTATAGGGACCGGACCTGTAACCTGCATTTACATAAACATTGGAGGATGCTACTATAATTTGTAAGTCCAAATCTTTCGACCCTTGGAGGAAGCGCAGAAGGCTTGACTCCGGTCTAATGGCCCTTGTTAGGTGCCAACTATCTCTGGCTAATGAGTTTACTGCAATTGCTATACCGGGACACATGCAGTTAGCCAGGAGTGCATGATTGCACTTAGATAAGGGACTTTAGGACCAGTTATATCCTCCCCCTCTTCCAGTGATCGGAAGGGTTCTTTTTGTTCATTCATTAAGTATACTCCAATAGGTGTACTTTTGATGACAATGGTCCTTGTAATTTTTTCAACGCACTTCTTGGCGTTTGTAACAGGATTCTATGAGCCATGACTTTATTTTTGCCTAGGTCTTTTTATTTCATGTTTAAAAGTCAGGCTTGTACATGTAGTTCGGTTTTCTCTTCAGGAGATCCGATGAGATTTTAGTTGTCTCCAACTATGATCTCTAATCCTGTTCTTTGCACAGATGCAAAGACAACCTTCAGTAGGAATCATTGACTTGTCAAGTGATTCTCTTGGTTGTACATTTATTTGTTATACTTATTGTTTTTCTTCATTTTGAATAGACGTCCCGAAGTCTATTCAAGCATTTAAGGAAACGTGGAAATTATCTTTACAAGATATCCACGAAGGTATGCCGTCACAACATCCAATAACAACATATCCATAATTTTCCTTCGCCAAATCGTAAGGTATTCGCTTTTGATAACTTAGGGAGACTTATGCATCATTTATGAGACATGCTCATTTGAATTTGTTCGATCCCTAGTTTCAGCGAAATTTTCCTTGGGCTATAGGTTGTACCTTATAGCATACGATTTTGTATTTATTTTTCTTATGTGTGCAATACTTTGTTTTATCCACAGGTTTGACACCCTTTTGGTGTCAGGACTTCAGGTCCGAACATTTCACGTTTCGTAAGTGAGTCCAGCTCATCTTTTATTGCCACGTTCCACATTTTGGCCAATCTCTACGTTTGCCTTCTAGCAACGGAGTGTGGAACGATAATTTACAAACATCATCGCTTTTGCGATGTATATGGCAATATGATACGTGAATACATTTGTCGACAATCTATGTTCTATCTGTCCAACACCTCCCCAGTACGTACAACATTTACTTAATTTCACTTTTTCCCGCAATTCCTCTGCAGTGGATTCCGGGAAGGGTGAGGGTGTGGACAGGAGCTCATTGTCCTGTGGTAGTATTGTCTTAAGGTCTCCAGGAGTTTCTGTCCTTGGAGCCTGGTGGTCTGCCTCTTTTCTGTTAAGGATCAGCCACTTCTGCTGCTGGTGGATTGCATCCATTCTCGGGGATGTCAATCCTAGCTAGAGTTTTTGCAGCAAGGATGTGTGATCTGACAATCTTCCGGTTGCCAATAAATGATTCCGGTAATTGGTGAACAGTGTTCTGTATGTGGAGGATCTTCGGGATCTCTTCTACACATTGTATTGTTACCGGATCATAGTGGGTCAAACTTTTTGTATCCCACGTTATAATTTGCTTCGTGCCAGATTTTCCAGTATCTGGGCCTATTTTTGGGAAACTCGTCTCATCGAGATCACAGTCTTCAAGATGTGCCTTAAATATGTCCCCTGTTTGGGGTTCTAGGTGTCTTTTCATTGAGGGTGAGTCAAACCCTTCATAGATACCTAGGCGACGTTGAGGACCCATATTTGTCCTCTGTGTTGGTGCGAAGGGGATTTAAACTGTGGACCAAAGATTCTCTGAAGAGAAATGTTCGGTGGCATTCCATATGCAAGTTGCATTGGAGACTCTGACCTCCAGAGGGTCTTATTTTCATTTACGATGCAGCATGCAGAATTTGCATGTCCCCATGATCCATATGCAATCGGGATTTAATGGACGTTCAATCCATTGGAGTCTACTTTTCAGTAACTCTGGCGACCCATTTTGGGTATGAACATGCGGCGCTTGTATGTTCATTTGCTATTCCCGTTGCTTGGCAGTACTCTTGAAATGACTGGGAGGTATATTTCCCAACATTAACCAGACTTATTTTCTATATTTTATTGTCTGGGAAATGTGCCCGCAACATTTTTATTTTTGTGCCAATAGCTTTGGAAAAGCTAAGTTGCATGTCTGTAGTAGGCACACGTACGAATATACTAAGGATGCATTTATCAGTACAATAAAGTATCGAAATATCCCACTAGGGGTGGTGGATTTTATCCACATCTATCTCCTTGTATTCTTTTTGAGGAAGCGTGGAGATTCTTTTTCAACTTTTTGTGGAGATGGCCTTGCAATTAATTTTTCCCTTATAGCAAGGGATGCGAGGGAATTCTCCCTTCTGAAGAATCTTCTGGTTCTTCAAGTCATACCCATGGGATGAGATGCAGTGCATCATCACAAATCCAGGGTGGCCAAGTCCATCATGCCAGAGTAAAAACTAGGCGGATGTCGGGCACTTCAGGTGCTCCGTTTAATTCCGCTTCCTTTCTCCGAATCTTCGTATGGTAGAGTCCTCTAAGGCTCTTAAAACGTTCAAGTATGGATTTTACTCCTTTATCTGAGACGTTGCATACGGTAATTTTTTTCATTTACATTTGCTGTTTCCAAATGGAATCCGTTGAAACGGATGTCCTTGAAACTTAGAAAGTTTCTTTTGGAATTCGGAGGGGTTAGTGCATCCTCTATTTTTGTGACGTTTGGGGGCAACAGTGTTGCATTCCCTGGATCTTCAATATGGCCCTGATATTGGGCTTTGTATTGAAAAAATCGTACGTGTTTATTGTCTACTAAACATTTATGAGAGCAGTTTCAAAAGATGAAACGTATAGGCACATGTATATTCAGATAGACATATTCATTTATTGTCTAAAAATTTTCATTCAAAACAGATTGCGTAATATAAAAGCTCTCATAACATGAAATGTTCTAAACAATTTGCTAAGATAAAAGTAAAGGCTAATCAAGCATGTCATCATTTTCGAAGTTGTCAGCTGAAAACTTGACTGGAGAATCAGAGGTTATCAGGTTTGTTTCAGCTTTATTTTTCTTGTTCTCTTTATACAAATCCGGGAGATGCTGCGGAGTTCGGCACACTCTGGACCAGTGGCCTTTTATGCCACAATTATGGCACTGGTCTTCCCATTCCCTCTTGGGTGGGGGTGCCTAATTTTTGTCATTTCTGTGCCACGTGAACTTCCGCTTACTTTCATTATTTCGCTGCTGCTGTACATGGCCCTTGGCATTTTTCTGTTGACCCCCCTTTTGTGGTCTTTCTTTTCTTTTATTATCTCTCTTCTTTTTGAAGGAAGAGGAATAGTGAGCTTCTGGTAGGGGGCAGTGCCGGGAGGGCGCATATTGTGAGTGGCGAGAAGAAGCTCTCTGTTTCGCTCGGCCATGAGTAAACATGACAGCAGCTCAGAATACTTGGTGAACTTGCGTTCACGGTATTGCTGCATGAGTGTCGCATCCTTTTTCATGGAAGGACGTATACGTCTTTTCCAGCATGAGATTTTCTGAGACTTTCTCACCACACAACTTCAGGCTGAGGTGATGCTAAAAAGTGCTGAGTTGTACTCATCAATGGACTTAAAGTCCTGCAGTCTCAGGTTCTCCCACACGTATCGTGCCCTTGGGAGTATAACATCTTTCTGATGTTTATACCTGTCCTCAAGGGCAGTCCATAGCTCAAGTGGATCTTCGACCGTAAGGTATTCAGCCTTTAAGGTCTTGTCCACATGGCGGCGAATATAGATGGCTTGCGCCTTCTCTATATCGCTAACATTTTCTTTTTCAGTCACAGCAGCGATGAGGGACTTTGCCCGCAGGTGAAACTTTACATCTAGCTGCCAGCTTAGATAGTTTCTACCTGATGCATCCAGTACTTCGAAATCAACGCTTGTAATTTTAGCCATTTATCTAGCAGAGCACAAACATGCATGAATTAATAATTAATCAGAGAAAACATTTTCATGCGGAGGCAATATTTAACGAAAAGCTAAATGTGTGGATCGGCCAGTCCCACAAGAAAGAGTCCAAAAGTCCACAGTCCAAATTATACAAATTTGCAGCTTTAAAAATGAAAATACAACTTTGGAAACCCCGTGGGTCCCATATGATATCTCCATCTTCAAGCGTGGCCTCCGTCTTCATGGAAGTTGGTCTTCTTTCTTTGACATTTACATAAATTCATCACTACAATTTCTCTCAAAAATAAAAGAAAAGTGCGGGAAATAAACTGTGGGACTAAACGGCCGATCCAAAAACCACATTTAGCAATTCATGCAGAAATATTAAGCTCATCAACATTTTCATCAGACATTTTCATCACAGGCATCACATGCATTTAATATTCGCAGAGATGGATAAATAATTTAATCACTTAATAATTATTGGACCACTGGGCAACGTCATGCACCATTAGGTTAGGTTACTAACGGCAGCGCGGTCGCAGGATCTTCCTAATTATTAAGTTTTAAATACAATGCACAACCACGCATATAATATACACAGAATAAGCCTAGTGATGTAAAGCATCTAAAGATGATTTTTACAGAAAAATCATTACGATGCAAGGGTTGAAATGAATGGGTTTAATCAATAAAATTGAATAAGAGCCCAAAATTAACATTTTCTTTTGTATGAGGAAAGCAGGTTCCCTCATCATCCCAAAAGCCCCCCAAATATCCCAAAAAGTCCTCGCCTGCCCGATAATTGTCCTGTAACTTACCGTGATTTTTCACGAATATTTTGCCCTTAAATGCCCCTTTTAAAATAATTTTTAGGCCAAAAAGTTGCCTTTTAAAGGCTTGTTTATAGCCTTTACCCCCCCCCTTTTTTTCAAAAAAAAAAAATTCTGGCCTGCGGGGGCCGCAGGCACACACAGTTTTTTTTCAGCCTGCGGGCCGAAGCCCGCAGTCGGCCTGCGGGCTTCGGCCCGCAGGAAAACGGTTTTTTTTAATGGGCTAGGTTTTGGGGGGGCGGCGCCGTCGCCCCCCCCCCCCCCCCCCCCTGCAGGGGGGAAGCGACGGCGGGGAGGCTGCCGCCCCCCCCCCTGTAAGGTGGGAACGGCGGCAGGGGCCGTCGCCCCCCCTGCAGGGGGGCGGCAGCGGACAACGCCCGTCGCCCCCCCTGCAGGGGGGAACGGTGGTAGGGGCCGCCGCCCCCCTGCAGGGGGGACGACGGTGGGGCGCCGCCCCCCTCTGCGGAAGGGGGGGCACTGATCGCTCCGGGATGTAACCCCAAAGAACGGTTGTAGTTTTACCGCAAGTGCACGGTGTAGCAGCGAGCGGGTTATCGAACACAGCGAGGACGAATGACCGTGCTTGTTCCAATCAACCTGGCTATTTAAGAAGAGAGAAATTTGCCTTTGGCGATCCTGTCACAATCGTCAGACAAAGTACGGAAATATCAAATCAAATAAAGAACGTCTAGGTAATGGGGAATTCCCGCTACTCACCATATTTCGTAAAAGTGGTTCGTCTGTATCAAAATTGCTAGAATAAGATTTTGGATGAACTAGTTGCAACTGAATGTAGAACCAAGCTCACGCTCTCGCGCTGTTGCCGGCCTATAGCTATCCTAGGTTCGGGCCCAATCTCTTGCAAACCCTAGCCTAGGGAAGCTAGCATTAGGATCAACATCATCGTTCAATCGCGCACCGAGCCCAATCTCTTGCAAACTCGGCCCACGACCTAGTTTAGGATAGTTCCTACCCGTCCAATCTCTTGCAAACGGGTATTGGCGCGGAATTGGAACCGGAAACCCTAGTATCGGTCCAATCTCTTGCAAACCGATACTACGGAAATTCGATTCCAACCCAATTCGGATTTCTAGGGTTTCCTATCGAATTGGGATCCAATCTCTTGCAAATCCCAATCGATGTGAATTCCTAGCCATCCGTAGTAAATTGATCCCAATCTAGTCCCTAATAGCAATTCTAGCAAAATTCCTACCAATTCATCACAATCATGAAATCGGGCTTGTAGGGTTCATCCCCACGCCCCAAGACGTGGCGACTACTCACAATTCATAGCAAGATCACAAAAATAATCAATGAAATAAGCAATAGAATTCATCACAATATTGAGATATGCAATAAAAATAGAATTTTTAGAGAAGAGAAAACACAAACCAATGGAGTTCTTCAATTAATCCAACAAAAATCCAATTTTGTCTCCTCTCCAATCACAAGAATAAAACTAAAAAGCTAATCTAAAAAGCTGCAAAAAATCTAAGAGAAAAGCTCTCTAAACTAGGGTAAAAACAGGGGTTAAATACCCCCCAAAATCGTCCAAAAACTGTGACCAAAATACCCCTGCGCAGCCTGTTTTTCGCAATTTTCGCTACAGGCAGCGCATCGCACTCGGCCGAGTGACAAAAGTCGCTCGGCCGAGTGAGAAACCCTGTAATTTTTCCAGTAAGTTTCGATCTTCAGGGGTCTTCACTTCGGGGGCGGCTCGGCCGAGTGAGTTGTCGTCACTCGGCCGATGGCTTCATGGTACTCGGGCGGTCGGGATTATCCACTCGGCCGAGTGGGTCTTCTGAAGCTCTGGCAGCCGAAAAACAGTAACTTGGCGATTTTTGAAGGGCTTCGTCTGGGCGCCACTCGGGCGGACGGGGTCTCGTCACTCGGCCGATGTGGTCTCCGTCGCTCGGCCGAGTGCACATATGAATCGTGTCTGATCTGGTCGGCCGAGCGGTGTCTCGCTGGTCGGCCGAGTGACTCCTTCACTCGGCCGAGTGGGACACAAAACATGCCCAATTTGCTTGTTTTGGCCTCCTCGTCGCTCCTGCGACGTCCGTTCTTCTTCCGCTCCTTTCCAACAGCAAAATACCCCTCGGGGAGGTCGTCGGTGCCCTCTGGAGTAGGCGCATCTCGAGATCACTCCAAATCGCGCCAAATCACCTGAAATGCGACAAAAACAACAAATCGTGAAAAGCATCGCAATATCGTCGATATATCGTGAAAAACATGATTTGGGCGATCTAAATGACATGCAAACATGCGGTAAAAAAGTGTAAAATAAGGAGTGATCAGGCACGGCGGCTGCCGCCCCCGTCTGTAGGTAGGAGGGGGGCGGCACGACGAGAGGGGGGGGGGGTCGACGGCAAAAATTACAGTGAGATAGTGGTTTGACCCTAAAAATCTTATTTTTGGGATGAACGATCCGTCGTTTTCAAGGCGACAATAAATCCCCATATCGATTTTGCGAGATCTAGGGGAGGGGCAATCATACGTATGATTAAAAATATCGTTTTTAGTGTTTTTACCTCTATATCCGTCCTCCGGATATAGCGACGGTTGCTCGAAGCCCTACGCGGATGACGACGCTCGATGGAGGAAGCCTTGTACCGCGCTCGTGGATCTCCAGTCTCGCCTTCGCCTTCGCAACGAACGGGAAAAAAAATTTGTGGAGAGGAAAAAAATTTAAAGGCTCGTGCTGATAACGTGTTATGAATCAACTACTGGGGGAGGAGCCCCCAGCTCTTTATTTATAGGCAATTGGGGGAATACAAATATGGGCTTACAATGATATGGGCCTATCTCTAGGATAGCCCAGAATCTCACCCAACTACGGTTAAATAACTGTTCACAACATAAATGTATTTTTCATAAAGTTAACTTTTTCTTTCCTTATGAAACAACATGATATTTTTAGAAACGTGTTTTCCTTCACATCTGAAATTTTTTCGAAAACAAACAGCTCAGAGCAGTTTTTCCGAAAATAGCCTAAAAGCTCAGCCCATAACAAGTTACTTAAGTATACTCAGTCTTAGAATTGGATCGCAGTCATTAAGTCTCAACTGACAAGAGGCCGTCAAGGGCCGCAAACATGCATGTTTTTGATAATAGAATGACTATATACACATTCAAAAGAGGGGTATCGAGGTGACATATTGTCAAAAATGACAAAAAAGTGGGAGAGATGAGGAGATGTGATCCCATGATGTGATTTTTCTTTTCGTTTTTGGCAAATTGTCACATCCATACACCTCAATTGAGGTGTATATAACAATAGAGATAATGGCAGGGCACAGAGGTGTGAGGGACCTGTCACATTGCAAACAAGTCCAAAGCTACTTCCAAATAGCAACAACCCACACCCAAAAACACCCAAGAATAATGATCCAAAAGCAGCCAGGCCATCATCTGCTTTGATGATTCCTGGAATTCTCTGCTTTCTATTCTTTATACCTTTTCATCTCCTTCCATCTCAACTCAAAACTATAATGGTCATAGCACCTGGGTATCATTATATTTCTTGTCCCCCCACTTGATTGCAAGCATAAAACCAACAGCTTTGTTTCCCCCCTCTTTTGGCAGAATGTGAGCATATCTCCTCCTACGTCCATTTGCATATCCCCATAAAACCAAAGTGTTAATGACCATGGCCTGAAATCACATATAAAGCATTAACAAGTGTAGATTGGATGATGATGATGATGCTCAAGCATTCTCCTCGAAACTTTATTACCCAATTTAAATAAACAGCAGAAAATGAGAGTTCAGATGCAGAAGTACAGTGCGCCAAGTCAGTACACAGGAAACAGACAGTCGACACCAACCTTCCGAGATGAAGATCCAACGACAGTCGCATATGGGTTCCATCACATTGCAATAAACCCAAGCATGATTTGCAACCTGACCACTGCTCACATGAACCAGGACAAAATCCAATATACGACGCAGAAACTAACAGATCCTGGTGTCGACATCATCTCCAACGTGCAGGAGAAATCATGTGGAGGAGAACCCTCGCCTTTTCTCTATAGATCAGGTTGCCTGACTCATCATTCCAGCCACACAGGAATTCCCCACTGGGAAACTCGAGCATCTACTAAGCTCTCATCACCGTCCAGCACAAAGCTACAGGCAAAGGCCGGCTCTTTTTCTGGCAGCGGAACTGAGCTTCCCCTGTCTGCTCAGCATTTTAAATCACGACAAACACCATCCGGCCCACAGAGCACAAGTGGTTCTAAAAGCAGTAGCAACTGAAGGATCCCCACTACACAATTGGCCAGATATTCCATTGAAACGGCACTAAACTAACGCAACAACCAGACTTAGAGAACCCTTTATCACCATTTGGCCACTAACATGAATTAAATTGGATAACCTGCTAAGGAAATATCCAGTCTCACTTTTCCCCCCCTTCTGATAGGCTCTGACGTAGCATCTATTCCCACTCCTGATCAAATTCTCCTCCTTTTTAATGCAGACCATCACCACCACCATCCAACAGAGTCCATGTAACTTGCTATATCTTCCTCATCTGAGATCTCTCATCCTTTTCTTCCCTCGGACCTTCATACTGCCAAAATGGAAGATGAAATGGGGGAGGGAGGCAACGGTATTGACGAAGGCGGTGGCTCGGGGACTTGGTTGAACCTGACCCTTGGTGTTAATATTAATACATCATCAGCTGCAAGCTCTTCCAGTTCACAGCCTGGACCCGCTAACCATAGAGTCTTCTCCTGTAATTTCTGCATGAGGAAATTCTTCAGCTCGCAGGCGTTGGGAGGACATCAGAATGCCCACAAGAGAGAGAGGGGCGCATCTCGAAGGCCCAGCCAGGCCCAGAGGATGGTGATGGGGCTGCCCCTCAATGCTCCTCTCTTCCATTCCCTAAGAGTCCACCCTCACTCAATTATTCAGAAGCCACAGAGAGATGGTGGGATGGCTGTGTTGGCTGGATTCGATGACGTCTCTCCTAATTCCAAGATGGCATGGGCACCCTTCTCCCTTGATGAAGCAATGGACCTGAGATGGTCCAGAAGTTTCACAAATAGTTCTCAGCAGCCCAAACAATCATCGGAGCAGCAAAAGCTAGACTTGAATCTCCGACTTTGATGATGAAATTTGTCTTGGTACATCAAAAGAAATAAGCTGTGAAAGTGCTGTTGTGGTTATTGAGGCGAAGTTATTTATGTTTTCAACTTGAAGAGTGTCAAAATGGCTTGTAGTTTAGATGGTTCATTTAAGATGCATTTATTTACATTATTAAGTTCAGTGTTAACCAATAATTTTATAGCTTCAAATATATTCGTCAGAGTGTTGCCACTGACGAATGATATTTCATACTCAAGACTGTTTCCAAGCTATCATGATCATCATAAAAGAGACAACAATGTAAAGAGTCTAAGTAAAATTATGGAAGAAATATTGGGTCCCAATTTAATTAGCAATATCAAACGAATCAATAAGGCGACATTGACACACTGGGTTTCATATGTCAAGCGAAGGAACAGCCTAATGGCAGGAGATATCTCAATAGTAAGCTCAAGTTTCCGATATGTATGAATGCAAGCAGAAGAAAACATATTGATTACTTTGGTTCCAATAAGCCATCAAACAAGTACAACTCATTATCCACACAGTCACTGAGATCGGCTGCCACAATCTACTCATCATATGCATAATTCATGAAACATGTTTCTTTAAATGACATAAACGAAGTTTTGGTTCCTGATTTACTGCATTCTTGCTTGCCGTTCGTGAACGATTCCATTTCAGTAGTTGAAGTAGGCTAGTGTAAACCAACAACATGAAATAAAGGAAAACTCCTTGTCCATGGTGCATAAGTTCATCTAACCAGTTATCACGACATGCTTTCCAAAATACTAAAAGAAACGGAAACGCGACAAGCCCATGCGTATTTGAGCATAATAGGGTTCACCTTCAATTTAAATACGTCGAGCATCGTGTTTTTTTGTGTATAACTAATAATGAGCAATTATAATATGTCATATGCAATCTATATTTAGCAAGTAGGAACGATAGCAAATATGATATGATGAGTAGATTGTAGCAAATATGGTTAACTGAACTTCCATTTCAAGAGCATTACCGACAAGATATAATGATGTGATAGCAAGAAATGAAACGGAAATGAGCAATGGTAAGGATAGAAAGCTTACGTACCAAAATCTGTCATGTAATAGAAGCACGTCTTACCAGGAATGTCCTCTAGGAAATCTTTGTATCGAATGTATATTTTCAAGAAAAACAATAACATAGAAAAAGAAATATCTGTTCGCAAGATAATGCTTGTGTAGGCTTTCCCAACAAGAGAAATAACAAAAAACATATACTACACAGTAAAATAGTAAGCATATGAAATGTAACGTGACAACATAGTAGCATGAATGGCTATAGAGAGCACTACTTAAAGCAGGGAAATAGTAGTGAGCAGAGAAGTATACTAATAAGTTCATGTCCTTAATTATAACGTTAACACTGTGATATTCATATTCTAGTGATGAGCTCATGTTCGAGGAAATGATATGCAACTTGAGTATAATCAACATCACGGGTCATGTGATTGCACATTGATAGATTTGCACTTTTGGCATATTAGGGGTGTTTTGGGACATCATGGGCGTTTTGGAAATTTTCAGATTTATAGGTTCTTTTTGTAATTTTCATTATTAGGGGCTTTTTTTAAATATGCACTTTTCTGTAATTTTTCTTTATTTAAAGCTAGGGCCGGCTAGGAGAGAGTGCATGCTTGATTATTGTGAAGAAGAAAACCCTTGAGGTGAGATTATCCCTTTTTTCCATTGGAGAGCGCGGCCCCCTCTCGAATCGGCGGCTTGGGAGAGTGAGATCCTCTCGAAAGGTCTCACCTTTATCTTTGTAACATTTATTTTCAGTTTATTTCTAATCAAAATCCATCTTTTATCCCATATTTCTCTCTAAAGCCTTAAAAATCCCACCTTTCCCCTAAAATCCACTTTTTATCATCAAAACCCTATAGGATCATATCAATTGGTATCAGAGCCACGATCCTGACATCCATGGAGGTGGCTACAACAAAAAAGATTGAAGCTTTGGAGGAAAGATTCGATGGCGAAATTAAAGATCTGAAGAAGGCTATGAAGGATCTCAGATCTAAGGTCATGGCGTCGATATAAAGAGGCTTGAGGCACGAATGGATGAAAAATTTGAAATCTTCATGCAAATCATGATACAACAATTCCCAGATCTAAAGGTGACAACTTTGACGAAAAATTCGGATCTGCATGAATTTAAATTGAGATCTAGGGCAAACATCAGCAACTTTGGGAAAAAAAGAAAGAGACGATAGAAGAGTTCAAAGGAGGCCATCTATCTGACGCGGAGGAAGGATCTGATGGAGCGGAAGAAGATACCATGGATCGGAGAAACCCTAGCCGTCATGGGGGTTCTGCGACCCACTGCAGGGCTAGCAGGGTCCTGCAGTGGGCCTGCATCTGCAGACCATACAGGCCCATTGCAGCCCACTGTAGTGCATGCAGTGGGCATGCAGCCCCCTGCAGGCCCGCCGGAGGTGCCTTGAGCCTGGGAAGGATGACCCAGGATCTCGGGACATGCATGGAGCCCGCCAAGACTTCGATAACAAATTTGGGCTTCTTTCAGGGCTTGAGGATGACGTGTAGGAGGTTACGGGACTTAATAAATCTCGGTAGCGGCAGAGAGGCGAAGATGCAAATTACTTCCAGCCTACGAAGAATTTCAGGCCAATTACGATGAGGATCCAGGCTTTGAGAAGAATGTTGATGACTATGCTCGGAATGAGCATGATTGGGGAGGCAATGAAGACAGAGGCGGCGGCCTTAGGATGGTCTATGTGAGACGCAGGGAGGTATGGCACGACAATTATTACCCTCTCTCTGACTATCGACAGGCAAGATGACGAGTGGATCAGAAGCATCTTGTAGCTGAAGGCAGAGTTAGAAAACTGAAAAGACAATTGTTTGAGGGTGGTGATCATTATAGCTGGATCTATCGAGCTGATAGATTATTTGCGGATGCACATCTGACGGAGAGGCAAAAACTGGAGGTGACTGGCGTCTGTTTCAAAGGAGAGGCACTCTCTTGGTTACAATGGAGGGAGCAGAGATGACATATACATTCGTGGGAGGAGTTCAAGAACTGTGTGATGGAGAGATATCGAGATGCCCAGAAAGGAAATTTACACAAAGGATATGCTTGGAGGGGCTCCACTTTTCGCAGTCCGCCAGCGAAAGGACTTTGGCGGTCCACTTGGAGCAGCACCGTCCATGAATTTCAAGCACCACCTTGAGGACAAGGTGTGTTTTCGGGAGCGGAGTAATAATAGATTTACACTTTTGGCCTATTAGGGGTGTTTTGGAACATCAGGGACGTTTTGGGTATTTTCATATTTTATAGGGTATTTATGTAATTTCATTATTAGGGGCTTTTTTGTAAACCTGCACTTTTCTGTAATTTTTCTTTATTTAAAGCTAGGGGCCGGCTAGGAAACGGGGCATGTTTGATTATTGTGAACAAGAAAACCCTTAAGATGAGATTATCCCTCTTTTCATTGGAGAGCGCGACCCCCTCTCGAATCGACAGCTTGGGAGAGTGAGATCCTCCCGACAGGTCACACCTTTATCTTTGTTATCTTTACTTTCAGTTTATTTCTAATAAAAATCCATCTTTTATCCCATATCTTCTCTCTAAAGCCCTAAAAATCCCACATTTCCCCTAAAAATCCCCTTTTATCATCAAAACCATAGTGGATCGTATCACACATCTGCAGGTGCCAATAGTAAATAATATCGCCTCCATTACTAAAGAAATGAAAACATCGATACAATAGTTTAATCCCACCTACATTTCTAGAAGGTGAAAACACAGATACAGTAGTATAATCTTACCTTTATTGCTACAAGGTGAAAACCATAGATACGACCCCCTATCACTCACACATCCTATAATACCATGAGTATTTCATCTACATGTTATGTAATAGTTCAGTGTTCGAGAACAATGATAGATAAAATATCGTGAACATGTAATCATGTATAGTGATTAGATACAGTAATAAATATTGTATCATGAACAGTGAACATGTAATCAGTAACATGATCAATGAGTACAATAAAGTAATATATTGTCGAGTTTACTAATCATATGCCAAATATGATGAAGTAAATAATTAGCAGTATGGTATCAGATGCAGTAAATGAGTAACAATTACGAGGTCAATTATAATAGGCATGCTTGGTAAATTAAATATAATATGTATGGTTACCATTTCTAGAATATGTATTGATTAGTAAGATAATAAAACAGGTCAACATGCATAAATTATAAAGTTATTTAACTTACTATAACTCTTATTTTAAATTAATTTTCAAGTCATTTACCATTTATTATTACCATTTTATCGTTCAAATCAAACCATCAAATCAATAAAGATGCAAGGTATGAAGAAAGGTTAAGACTCGGAACCTTGGCAAAAAGATATGAATATCATATCATAATAAGGAGACATTCTTGATGTCGCAACCAGAACGGGTTGAATGACCTATATTTAATTTCTTATTATGATTGGACCTATGCTATAATGAATCATCAATAAATAGCATACACTAAGGCTAGACTATTATGTATATCAGAGGCAGACACAAGAATAATCACCAATGTATAATTGTTTCTATAATCTAATCTAATCTAATCTAATCAATCATTTAACATAGCCTAAAAACCAACAAGAGTATGATCCAAATCATCTATCAGGGGCATAACCCAAGTTTAGTATAAGACTAATCATCTATGTATTAACTGCATGTCCTAAAATAACCTACATAATAGATTACACCAAGTGATAGTGAAAGACCAAAGCCATTAAAAGGGCCAAACTCATAAAAATCAATATAGCCCCAAGATAAAAGTAGCAACATGAAGCACACATCCCCAAGAGGTTAAAATCGAGGCAACACATGCCAGCAGGGAAAAAAGCAGAAATGGACATGCTTGGTGCAGGAAGCAAAAGAATAAGCAATCAGTCTAATAAAGGTTCAATATGAAGCAAAAATAGTGAGGCAAGAAGCAAACGGGCAGCAACGGAAGGCAACCTAAACCAATAGCCACAATAGAATACCCAACCAAAATTAACAGAAAGCATAAATCAACACATGCAAGGAAATCACACATGCTAAAGCATCAACGGAACCTATGACAAAACCAAGCCCCAAATCACCAACCAAGAGCCAATGAATTAAAGTAATTAACTTAAATTAAATAATTAAAAAACCATACTTAATGTAATGGACTGAAAAATTGTATTTATATAAACATTATTTAATAAACTTTTTGGAAATTTTTCCTCGATTATTTTGTTATTTTCCTCCCAAACCCATTTAATCCTCAATTCATAACCCACTAACCCAATAACCCTTTTAACTTAAAACCCCATTATAATTTATAATTATAACTCTCACTTTATCTATTTTCACCATTCGTTTTTCCCTCATCGATCGTCTCCTCTTCTCACTGCTTCGCTCATTCCCTCATGCGTGAATTCGACGGTGAAACCATCGCGGTGTGGGAGGCGACGTGGCCCACGCTGCCGTTCTTCCCCCATGATTTTCTATAATGGTTCTCTCCTACTCACATCTCCTCCCTCTATTTTACACTCTCTTCTCACACGCCGTAATCCCTAGTTCTTTCGTCAAAATTATTGGTATGTTTTCCCCTCAATTTTGATCGTCGGAGCTCGATTATCACCTCTCCTTCTATGATCTTCCCCGAAAAATCCATCCACCACTTGAAACCACAACCACGGCGTACGGCAAGGCGGCGAGGCCTGTGTAGTTTTACGACGACCTTTGTCTCTGGTGAACAGTAGATACCTGTAACTCCAATTTAAGACCTCGATAAACTCAGTCATTCTTTTAATTAATATGTATTGTGAAATATTTTTTCTCTTGATTGTGTTAAACATTATGTTTTTATGTTAATCGATGTTGATCTTAGTTGGAAAAAATTTCTATTTTGGTGATGATGTGTATGGCTGAGCATATGTTGAATATTGATGTATTTGTATCTTGATTCTTATGTGTAATTAATATGGGTTGTTTCTGGTTCCTTGCTTTTGTAATAACATGTTTATGTGTATAAGTGTATTACGTTACGTATTTATAGTCGTATTTGTACAAGTATAATTTTATGTTTATCCTAGAAATTTTCCTAATTTTTGAAATGATTAAATAATTTTTAAAATATTGTTAAACTTGATTTTGTGAGGTGTAGTTGGATGAGATACATAGTAGTAGTAGGGTATGTAGTATTATGGGATGTATTTCTATTTTTTCCTAAATACCAAAATCCACAAATTCACCTCCCTCATGTGTCAAGCCCACATTATCCTTAAATCTCATCTTGACACTTGGATTACACATGGCTTTTGATGAAGAAAAGTGGGAGATAATGAGGATTATAGGGTCATTGTTAATTGAGAGAGAGAGAGAGAGAGAGAGAGAGAGAGAGAGAGAGAAGGCAACCTGCAACTCAACCCTACTCCTTTAACCCCACTCACGCAATCTTCCCAAAATCCCATCAATTTTCTTCTCTCTCCATCCCCAGGCCGGCCATTATCCCTCCCACAACTTCATCTATCCAATTTCAAGCCCAGCTCACGCCAATCCATCACCTTTTGAACTTGAAGAAGAAATGGGAAGAATGAGCTTGTTATTAGAGGGTCGTTGAGGAGAGGAAGGGCCAAAGATTAAAAGGACTTATTGAAGGTAGGAGGTCTATCGACCCGAGTTAGAATTAGAATCTTAAGAATTACATAAGATTAAATGTTTAAATTTGTAGGAAATCAACTTCATGCTAACTGTTTTTTGGAAGTTAGTTTCTACTGCAACTTCATCTATACACAATTCTTATTCTAGAATGTCAAAAATCATGAAAAAATACAATTTGAAAAGCTAAACAAGTTAGCTCCAACTGTCGTTTGTTAACCTTGATAAGATTCTATTTACATTTCGACTGAACCAGTAATCTATGCAGTAGTATCATATTCTGCCAGAATCTACACCATATTACCAAAAAGGATAGAACTTCCATTGTAGAAATCCAATAAGTGTAATTTTGGTCAATTTGGAAAGATGGCTTCAGTAGCTACACTTTTCGTGTTTTAACCTCATTAAAATTATTACGGTAAGATATCACAAATGACCAATGTTTAGAGCTCACTGATGCTGTCTAAAAACAGCTTCTTTATCATGTGGGGGTTTAGGCTGTATCAATTACATGCTTAAAAATCATGAAATTTGACATATGAAAGTATACGTTGTTTATATACAACTTTCATTGACAAACTTTTAACAAATTCACAATAGAACTTGAGGTCAACAGACTCTGTATTTGTGAATCTTCATGTTTGCCTGCAATCTAGACTGTCATTGGTGTTTAGGCCATGATCTCCATATAATAATTATGCTTTCCTATGACATAGGAAAAGAATATCATGATGTTTAATTGATGTTTCATTAAGTTCCTTGTTAATGTTGATGTAATCATGCTTTATCAATATGCAAATATCCATGCCATGCCATTGTACAATTTGTTAATCTTTTTTAAAGATACTTCTTTATTAATGAGGTACACTCTTGTGGTATGAAAGAGAAAGTTGAAATGAAAGTGGCAAGTGACATTGCCATGAGCTATGGAAAGAAATGAGAAGAGAAATGTGATATGTGAAATGTGATATATGGAAACTAGGAAATGGATGGCGCCACACACTTGGAGCAAAGTGTCACGGTAGGAGTAGGGGGAAATTGCCGGGCCACCTCTTGAATCTATAAGTGGTGCCACAGTTGGAGATGTGCACTTGTAGACACGCTGGCATAGATGGGATCCCTTAGGTGTTGCACTTGCATTCATAATCATTTCATATGCATCATGTGCATATCTGTGATTGTCTGTCTTTATTTTACGTTGATTTAATTCTGTAACTTACTTATCGTTATTACCTGTGATGCTCACTTTCTTTATGCACATTAATTTAGTTGCTTCTCTTTTTTAGTACTTATCTGTATATTTATTCATTTATGAGTTTGTAGTAGACTTGTTTACAGTCAGTGACCAAACCTTACTAGGTAGAACAGTTCTGAGACTCACCCTACCTAGCGTAGTTAGATTATCATACTGTGTCACGCATTGATGTGTCCCATTTATGAAATGTAATGTGACAACATAGTAGCATAAATGGATATAGACAATGGAAGGACCTGGCTATGAGGAAAACACTAGAAGGGATGATTGAATAGTGTTTATACAATTTAAAACGATAGTTATACCAAATTAAATTCCAAACCAACAATTAATGCGGAATGTAAATAAACCCTAAATTGAAACAATGCTAACACAATGATGTTTCAAGGGTTCAGATTATCCAAGTCAACTTCCGACTTGCTCTCGGTAATCCTACGTCCCTTCCACCCTGATACCACCGGATACTCAAGTTAGAACCCTAACTTGAGGTTTTCTTTAAACCCACTTGTAGCAACCCTACAAGTGAAATCGAAATACACTCGATATCCTTGACTCCTACAACTTGGGAGCAAGTAAACCACTCTCACAAATCGAGAGTTAATCTAATAACGAAAGATATGAAATATTGAAATTGCAACACTTACAATCACCTATGTCTTGAAGTAGAACTTGAAGGAGCAAGTGTGTTGTGTGTTGAGGTCTCTTTTGAAAGAGAGAAAATCCCTTTCTCTTGTCACCACCAATTGCCTAGAAGATATCACTTTAATTCTAGGTTGGAGAGCAAGAGAGGAAAAGAATGGAATTCTAGGGCTTTTGGATTTGAGAGCTTTGATCAAGAAAATGAATTGCTTGAGTAATTGAGTTAACCCCTTAATGGAACAGTATGAGCTCTCTTTATAGGTTCCCCAAAACCTCCAAACAGAATCCCCAAAAACCCCTTTGAAATCCGTGGAGAAAAAGCCAACGGATAGAATTTACACAATCGACAGTCGACTGTTGAACAAAACACAGTCGACTGATGCACTGCGTCAGAGGGTAGGTGAGAATTCAAACGGTAACTTACCACGTGGACAATCGACTAATGAAGAGAAGACATGCGCCTGTAAAACCAACAGTCGACTGTAAATCCTTCTACAGGCGACTGGTCGCAATATGGGTAAGCTGAGAAAATCTCAGAAAGTTTTGGGAAGACACGACATGCGACTGATATGAAACACACAGGCGCATGTGCCATGGGCAGGCGACTGTGAAACCGACTTCAGTCGACTGTCACTAAAACCTGAAACTTTCCAGAGAGCAGAGTCTGCAGAGAAATCAAAGACAAACGACTGTTGAAGCATTGACAGGCGACTGTGCCTTGGACAGGCGACTGTAAATACACATCAGTCGACTGGCACTAAAACTTGAAACATTCCAGAGAGCAGATTCTGCAGAGGAATCATGGACAGACGACTGTTGAAGCATTGACAGTCGACTGTGCCTTGGACAGGCGACTGTCAATTCAACATCAGTCGACTGACCAGATGAAACTGAAAGTGATCTTTGGGCTGAAGATAGACATGCGACTGTTAAACAAATAACAGTGGACTGTAACTTGGACATGCGCCTGTAAAATGTACAACAGTCGCTTGAAGGAGTTAAAGCTTAACAGGCCTAAAAATCAATTGATTAAGTATGTACATAACAGGCGACTGTGGAACAAATCACAATCAACTGTTTTGAGACATGCGACTGTAAATCGTTTAGCAGTCACCTGTTGAAATCACAATATGCACATGCTTGATAAAAATGAATTGGAGTCTGAGGAAATGTGATCTAATGATTTCCTAGGACAAAAATGAAGATGTGTGTGCTCCAACATAGTTCTGCTTCTAAGCTACATACTAGAAGAGAATAAAAAGATTACATTTTGTAGAAGTCTCTCTTCTATCCAAAGTATGAGCTTGAAGTCTTTAGGAGCTTCAATCACCATCTTTAATCATCCAATCCACTTTTCATGCTTTCATTGATCTTTGAGTAACATCCATTACTAATTGATCTTCATGATATGCTTAGACAATGGATTAACTGCAAATAGGGGATTAATCACAAGTATTTATGTTTACTCATCATTAACACCAAGTAGGGAGAAGTCCAATACTCAACATTCTCCCCCTTTTGATGATGACAAACAAACAAAAACAAAAAGATAAATAATTGTGCTTAATGAGAACTTACTCCCTCTACATAGATGCCAATCAAGTTAATCAATGTATATAAAGGACATCTATAGATCAATTGAAGCTGTAAGATATGAATAAATGAAATGATTTTCTTGAAATCTAGGATTTGATAATCCAAGTTCATTATATCTTACTCCACCCGAATCTAAGGCAACTTCAATCTTAGATTCAAGTTTAGAATTAGAATTTACTTAGCACATAATTATGATATGTTTATTTCTCGCACCCTATGACATTATCTAAAAGTGTGAGTAGAATTACAACAATCGTGTTAAATAAGTACTAAAACAACCATGAGAGTCTAAAGATATATATATATATATACCAAAAACTCATAAACACAATAAATCTTTGTCGACTAAAGGAACGAGAATCCAATATCAACATTTCAAACCAAGTGAGAAAAACGTCTCACATCTCATCATGTATATACTATAGCATACAAAGAGAGACAATTTCACAATGTTCACACAATTAACATAAAAATGAGACAAAGTGTGAAGCAGCATATGAAGTAAACGTATTTTCATGTATGTATGTATGTGTGTGTGTGTATATATATATATATATATATATATATATATATATATATTCCAAAATTACAAGGAGTACAAAATATTACGACAACTCCATGTATATCCAAACAAAATGATCGACATACAAACATCATCCATCAGTACTCAGAACACATCAAATACAAACTGCCACTCAAACCATAACACACAAAAAATCCTACGGTGAGTCGATGCAGAGCAGCATTAGTCAATCTGGATGACAGATGAGTCAGAAGGGCAACACGAACGACGGAACATCAATCTGAAAGAGCGACGAGTAGGATACACACCAGCCTTCCTCTTTTATGACGACGCACCAGCAGCAGGAGACTCCACGTGATCAGGCACAGAGGGCAGTTCATCAGTAGATGAAGGCACAAAGCCCAGAGGAGGAGGGACAACAGAATGGGAAGTATCCTCGGAAGGATGAAACATGGCCTGGAGGGCAGCCGGAATCGGAAAGCTGTGATAAAGAAACGACTTATAGTTTAGCTCAAGAAGGAGCGAAAGCTTCTGACCCATGTTGGAAACTTTCGTTTCGAGCGAAGAAACTCGCTCATACAGCTGAACGAGGAGAGCGTTATTGGACGGAGCTGAAAGTGGAGGAGAGGGTGGCTGGTCAACAAGCGGAGGGGTGGGTTCAGCGTCAGTAGCTAAGGGAAGAGGGTCAGCGACTGAGATTCCCAAATACTCCCCAGAGGACGGCGGACTCACTAGTTCCATGAAGACTGATCGACAGGAACTAGGGCACGAACAAATCGACAATCGAAAGAGATACCTAATTCGCGACGATCGACGGAGAAGGAGACAATCGAACTTGCAATCGGAAGATTGGGAAGAGAGATCGATGACTGGAGCTTCGAATCGAGGAGCAAATCGACAAGAACGGTTGGAATTCGAAGGAGGGAGACGAGAGAAGTCGAATCGGATGAGAGAGAACTCAAAATAATCGATGGCCCTCGAGTTTAAAAGATGGGGTCAAAAGAATCTGGGCCATTTGATGGATAAATCGACGGCTCAGATCAAGTTAACGAACCATCACAGAAGTTGACAGTCGACTGATGAACAATCGTCAGTCGATTGGTCGATAGGATAAAGATCAGCTTGGGTTGACAGACAGTCGACTGTTGAGTAATTCGCAGTCGCCTGTCGGAGAGACAGTCGACTGTAACTTACACAACAGTCGTCTGACAGAGAATCAAAAATTATGATGATAAAACAGAGACATCTCAAGATTTGAACAGGCGCATGATGACCAACTTGTAGTCTCCTGTCGCAGAGACAGTCGACTGGAAATAGTTCATCAGTTGTCTGTGCGAAAAATTCAATCTGCAGTATGAAAAATTGAGTTGGACAAGCGACTGTCGAGGGAATGACAGTCGTCTGTCCTGGTCCAAAAATGCACAGTGAGGTTAAAATCCAGAGAATTGAGACAACTCACCCTAAGACCTATACTTTAACACAATTCTAATCAAGAAATCAATATCAAAATATTATAGATAAACGTACAAATCTCGTAAATTAATCCAAACAATCAGAATCATCAAAATCTCAAATACATCTCTTAAAACCAATATATGAGAAACATATAGTTTATCAAAACAAGAGAAGTAAACAATGATGATGTGCGTTCAAGCATGATACAACATGAAAGTATGAACTCCTACTATTCAGATTCACCTATAATCCCTAATTCTCTACGCAATCTCACAAATGAATCTTCTTTAAGAGGTTTAGTGAAGATGTCAGCGATTTGTTTTTGGGTTCAATGTACTCTAAGATGATGTCCTTCTTAGCTACATGATCATTAATAAATTGGTGTCTCACATCTAAGTGTTTGGTACGGGAGTGATGTACCGGATTCTTGGAAAGACAAATTGCACTTTGGTTATCAACCATGATAGGGCAAGTATCACAGTTGACACCATAGTCTTTAAGTGTGTCTCATCCAAAGAACTTGTGCACATGCAAGACCTGCGACAATATATTCCGCTTTAGTCGTGAACAATGATACCGAGTTCTGTTTCTTGGAAAACCAAGAAACTAGGGAATTTCCTAGAAAATGGCAAAAGCCATTAATACTCTTCCTATCGGATTTGTATCCAGCAAAGTCATCATCACTATATGAGATTAACTCATATGTGCTAGACTTAGGGTAAAGTAACTCATAGTCTAGTGAATGATTGAGGTAACGAAAAATTCATTTAATCGCAATTAAGTGTGACTCTTTAGGTCTAGCTTGATATCTAGCACAAAGACATACAGAGAACATAATATCGGGCCTATTAACGGTTAAGTAAAGTAAGTTACCAATCATACCTCGATATAGACGAACGTCTACATCTTTCCCATTTTCATCCTTGTGTAGATGGGTTGTCGAACTCATGTGAGTCCTTTTGCTTGAAGACGATTCCATTCCGAATTGCTTGATAAGCTCCCCGGTGTACTTTGTTTGATGTATGAAAGTTACATCCTTCATTTGCCGAATTTGTAGTCCAAGGAAGTATTGGAGCTCACCTATATGGCTCATTTCGAATTCATCCTTATAGACTTAGAAAATTATTTACAAAGATTAAAGTTAATAGAACCAAATATAATATCGTCTACATAAACTTGAATTAATAGGATGTCATTTTCATAATCTTTAATGAAAAGAGTTGAATCAACTTCACCCATTTTAAAACCTAAATCCAACAGAAAGGTTTTGAGTCGATCATACCAAGCTCTAGGAGCTTGTCTCAATCCATATAACGCTTTCTTAAGTTTGAAAACATGATTTGTAAATTTTTCATGAATGAAACCAGGTGGTTAAGAAACATAAACTTCTTCATTAACAATACCATTTAAAATGCACTTTTAACATCCATTTGAAATAATTTAAAATTTTTATGGGATGCAAAAGATAAAAGCAATCTAATAGCTTCTAATCTAGCTACGTGGCAAAAGATTCTTCGAAATCAAAACCTTCCTCTTGTCGATAACCTTGAGCTACTAACCTTGCTTTATTCCTTGTGATGACCTCGTTCTCATCGGTCTTGTTCTTGAAAATCCACTTGGTCCCCATCACTTGGTGACCACTTTCTGTCATTAAGGGGATTTATTATAAATAAAAGGGGAGAGTTTTGGAAGATTATGACAGAAACTGCTAGAGGCTTCGCCCTGCTGGCAAGATCTCCTACATAATAAATCCCCTTAATGTGGGCGCTCGAGGTGAGAAAGTGGTGAAGGAGCAGTGCTGTCGCCCTGCTGGCAAGATCTCCTACGGAACTGACGTAGTGTGGGCCGAACGGTAAGTGAATGTGAGGGACCGGGAGGGAAGACATGATCCTGGATAGGCTGAGGCTGGGCCTGAGGCTGTGCAGGGTCAAGCTGAGGCTGAGCAGGTTGTGTCGGATCACCCTGGGCAAGATCGGAATCAGCAGAAAATATCCAATGCATGGCAGTCCCAGCACCAAAACAAGCCGAATTTGGGAGTCTAATATAGGGGGTGTGATGGATCCTGTAAAGCTAGAGATATCTCCTGTCCCCAATAGCTTTGACCATATGCATGTTGGCTAGGACGGAGAGGTCAAGGGAAGTGGGGCCTGGGACATAGTGCAGTGAATCGGGGATCGTGTATGATACATGAGGAAGCAATGGGATGATAGTGATAAACCCTCTGCAGCAAATACGAGATTGTGGGCTGGTGAGGGTATGGAGGAATCTCTGGATCAACCACGATTTGGCATTAAGGAGGTATCGTGGGGTTTCAATGTTGTTGTCGAGGACAACACGTGGTTGGGTCGCGCACCAGAGGAAGAAAAGTTCATCTTGCGAGACCTGACCAATCTCATATCTACAAAAGATAGAGTTCGCAACAATGCGATGCACGATGCGAAGGAAAGAATGGATAATGCTTGAGGCATTCGCTTGTGTGATAAGGAAATGAAAAAGGCTAGTGATCTGCTTCCAGAAAGTGTTTTGATCATATTCGTCAGGATATGGGTCATTGTGCATGTATGCGTCAGGATCCATGCCCAAGGGCCATTTGAAGAGGGGGTTCAGTGAATCTGTTGACATGACATAGTCCTAGTTCAGTAATCGAAACGAGAACCCCGACGGTTGGATCTTGAAGGAGGAAAGAAACTCTAAGGCGAGTCTCTTGTAGGTTCTTGCCTCACACTCCATAAATTCATCCCAACCAATGTTGCGGAGGAGTGTGGCGACACCATCCATGAGTCCAAGTGAAGATAGAGCGGTGACGCTCAGGAATTATGTGGGGACAATGGTTTGTGGGTAGAGGGAGAGATATGTGCCGCGCTGACGTTCGTCAGTGAACGTGATCCTTAGGGTGTCTACCTGAAGGGCTTCATCGGGTGCATCACCCCTAGTAGCTATAGCTTGAGCCTCAGCAAGAGTAAGGTTTCGCTGATGCTTGCCCCTCCCTCGGGGTGTTCTAGTGCGTGTGGGTGCTGAGCGCTTCTTGCGCTCTCTAGGAGACATGGTATGGATGTGTGGGTGTGATGGAGTGTGTGAAGTATAGACCCACACAAATTAGCCGATTCGGCGAGCAATTCAAAATTTAACGAGACAAGGAACGAGATTACCAAACGATAGAAGTCCCTCACTGAAATCCAATGTACCAAGCCAAGATGGAAGTCGTCAAGCTTCTCCCAAGCAGCAGCAATCGACCTGTAGTAATTGGAAGTGGCCGTGTCGACAGTAATGGCCAGAAAACGCCCCAAACGGTCGCTTTTAGGGTTAGAGTTCAACTCGAGTCGATTGAAACGGGTGTGGATGAGAGGGACGAGGGTGGAGGAAGCTTTGTGGGATGATTTCGGAGGAAAGAAGGGAGATTCATGTGATTGAAAGTGGATAATTTGAAGAGAGTCGAGTGGGAGAAGTCGAAAAGTTGGAAGATTTTAAAGTGTGAAGCGGTCGTGTGAAGTTTGGTGCTTAAATGAGCAGCGACGCGACCGTGCGAAATGGTTGCGTCACTTGGCAAATGTCCGTTTGGTTCAAAGAGGCCAAAAATCAAGGGTTTAGAGTACGACGCCGTGGAGTCGATCGGCATATCAACCACGTCGTATTGAAAAAAAATTTAGCTCAAAAAGTTGAATCGACGTGGTCGCTTGGGACTAGCTCAAACAGCCGCGTCGTTTCGACAATAGGATGATTTTTGGCTCAAAAGACAGAGTGTTTGAGGGAGTACGCGGTCGCATCGTTTGGGTGAAACGACCGCGTCGAATTGGCAGAATTGGCATGGAAGATTTGGGATGGGACGCGGTCGTTTTGTTTGGATGCAAACAGCAGCGTAAAGTTGAAAATTTTTGGCCTTAAAATTGGGTTTCGACGCGGTCGTTTCGTTTGATTTCAAACGGCCACGTCGTTTCGACAGTGGATGGAATTTTGGCTCAAAAAGACAGAGAGTTGGGGCAATACGTGGCCACATAGTTTGGGCGACGCGGCCGTGTGGAATTGGAAATTTACCCTTCGAAACTCCCTCTCATTTCTCTTGACGACGTGGTCGCGTGTCTGTGTGACGTGGTCTTGTCAAACTCTTTTTTAGCTACTCCTCTTCTCTTCTCCACGCGGCCGCGTGGAGTATCGCACGTGACCGTTTAGAATTGATTCTCTTGCTTCTCTCCTGCATAAAACTTAGAGTTAGTTTTTAGGTTTTGGGGTTTATTCAAAACAAAAATTCAATCAATTCTAAACTAAAAAAGATTGAAATTGAAAGATTAAAATTGATACGAAAATACTTGGGTTGCCTCCCAAGAAGCGCGCGTTTAAAGTCGTGAGCTCGACTCCCTTTTGATGTCTTCATGGTGGCTTTAGGGTTGAGAGATCTATAATTTCTTCTTCGTCTCCCCGCTTCCTCTCGTTCTTCAGCATTAGCGTGCTTGATTCTTGGCTCCTCGACTCTTTCGGGCTTTGTGATTGTGATCGTGGTGGTTCTTCTTGAGTTGATGGCATTAAAACTTATTCATATTCAATGGGATCTCCCGTGCCGTAATGCTTCAATCTTTGTCAGTTGACTTGAAAAGGTTCGCATCTTCCAACTATTTCAATGAATCTGTATGGAAATCCTTGTGTGGGCATGACCACCTTGATCGTAGCTTTCCTAGGAATAATTTCAGTTTTGAGTTGAAGAGGAGGATTGTGTCGCCTTCCTTGAACTCCCTCGTTATGATGTGCTTGTCATGCCAACGCTTCGTTTTTTACTTATAAATGCGGGAGTTTTCGTAAGCATTGAGTCTGAACTCATCCAACTCATTCAACTGCACGAGGCGGTGTTCTTGTGAGATCTTGCTACCATAGTTTAGATGTCTGATAGCCCAAAAGCCTTGTGCTCTAGCTCTGCCAGGAGGTGGCATGCTTTCCCATAGATCGGACGATATGGGGAAGTTCCAATTGTGGTCTTGTAAGCCGTCCGGTAGCCCATAGTGCGTCATCCAGTTTCAGTGACCAATCTCTTCTTGAATTTGCCAGTCTTTTCTAAGATACTTTTGATTTTCGATTGGAAATCTCTACTTGACTGCTTGTCTGAGGATGGTAAGCAAGTCCGACACGATGTCGTATTCCATATTTCCTTAAGAGGACCTCAAACTTATTTTCGATAAAGTGCCTTCCCTGTCACTAATGACCACTTGTGGGACTCCAGATCTGGAGAATATATTCCTTTCAAAGAACTTGGCAACCACTCGTGCATCGTTCGGTGTTGAGGCGATAGCTCAACACATTTGAAACATAGTCTATTGCAACCAATATGTATCGGTTCCTTAGACTAGATGGAAATGGCCTCATGAAATCGATTTCCCAAACGTCGAACACTTCAATCTCCAATATATTGTTTAACGGCATTTCATTCCTCCTGGAGATATTTCCTACCCTCTGACATTTTTCGCACCCCTTGATAAAGACATTCACATCCATGAACAGCATGGGCCAATAGGACCCACATTGAAGAATCTTCGTTGTCGTCTTCATTGTGCTTGCATGCCCTCCACATTGCAAACTATGACAATGTGAGATGATGTATGCTACTTCACTCTCTGAGATGCATCTCCTTATGATCCAGTCGCTGTAAGTCATGTAGAGGAGTGGGTCTTCCCAAAAGTAACTTTGGATGTCGTGCAAAAATCTCTTGCACTCTTGTGGAGTTATGTCGTATGGCATGATGCCGCAGGCAAGGAAGTTGACGACGTCTGCAAACCATGGAGTTCCTGCTAGGGCAACGACGAATAGCTGATCATCCAGGAAGGAATCATCTATCGGTAGGGAGGCGCTCGAGTCTTCGTAGACAAGTTGTGACAGATGATTTGCAACTACGTTCTCAGTGCCTCTCTTATCCTTTATTTCCAGATCGAATTCTTGTAGCAAAAGGATCTATCGAATTAACTGTGGTTTGGTATCCTTTTTGTTCATCAAATACCGGAGAGCGACGTGGTCTGTATGGATGATGACTTCGATCCAACCAAATATGATCTGAACTTCTCGATGGCGAAGATCGCAGCTAGCAATTCTTTCTCTGTCATGGTGTAGTTCCTCTGGGCTTCATCCAAGGTCTTACTCGTATAATATATGGCGTGAAGCTTATTGTCTTTTCTTTGCCCCAAAACTGCTCCAACTGCAACATCACTAGCGTCGCACATTAGCTCGAATGTAAGCTCCAGTCCGGGGGTTGGATGATGGGTGCAGAGATGAGTTCTTTCTTTAGCCTGTTAAAAGCTGCAACGCAATCATCAAAAAATTTAAAAGGAGCATCCTTAGCCAATAGCTCTGTTAGGGGCCGTGCGCTTTTAGAAAAATCCTTAATGAAGCGGCGATGGAATCCCACGTGACCAAGGAAGCTTCTAATCCCTCTTACATTCGTAGGGGGTGGTAGCCCCTCAATGACCTCTACCTTGAGTTTATCGACTTCTATGCCACGAGATGAGATGATGTGCACTAGGACTACCCCCTCTTGAACTATAAAATGGCATTTCTCTCAATTTAGGACCAGACTGACATCCTGACATTTTTTCAGAACTCTAGTCAAGTTCTCTAAACAAGTATCAAAGCTTGTGCCATAAACAGAGAAATCATCCATGAATACCTCCACGATATCTTCCACAAAATCAGAAAATAAGGCGGTCATGCACCTTTGGAATGTTGCGGGTGCATTACATAGTCCAAACAGCATCCTCCGATAGGCGAAAGTGTCGTACGGACATGTAAACGTGGTCTTCTCTTGATCATCGGAATGGATGTGTATTTGGAAGAATCCAGAGTACCCATCTAGGAAGCAAAAACATGAATGCTTAGCTAGACGCTCAAGCATTTGATCAATGAATGGGAGGAGGTAATGGTCCTTTCGGGTGGCTTTATTGAGCTTTCTACAGTAGATACACATCCGCCACCCGGTGACAGTCCTAGTAGGGATGAGCTTGTGTTTGGCATTCTTCACCACCGCCATTCCCCCTTTCTTCGGAACTACTTGAATCGGGCTAACCCACTTGCTATTAAAAATAGGGTAGATTATTCCCGCTTCAAGCAATTTCAAAACTTCCTTTTTAACCCCTCCTTCATATTGGGATTAAGTTGCCTTTGAGGCTCAATGGATGTGGCGTTGTCATCCTCAAGAAGGATCATATGTGTGCAACGACAGGGACTTAGGCCATTTATGTCATCGATAGTGTATCCTATGACATTTCTATACTTTTTAAGAATGGTCAGGAGGTTATCAAGTTCAGCGTTAGTTAATGAAGCATTAACGATGACTGGGTATATGGAGTTCTCTCCTTAAAACGTGTACTTTAAATTACGGGGAAGTGGTTTGAGTTCTACCTGAGTAGGTTTGATGTCCTCTTTCTCTATTACCTCGGGTCGTTGTGTGTCTTTCGAAGGTTCATTGTATTGGCACTCCAAAATCCCATGAGGTGTTTCTGTCAACATGGCGTCATCCTTATGGTCCATCCAAATCAATTCGAGTTGCCGAGAAGCTTGGTGCTCGTGGTGAGCTGCAGTTTCTAAAGTTGAGGCGTCTTCCAATGATGGCATGGCCGTGCTTATTCGGTAGCACGTTTCAATGGGTCGTGGTGCTTCCTCTTGGAGTGCAACTGGTTCATATATGATATCAAGTTGTTCGGAGGGAGTGAGATATCCATCGCTACTGGGATTCCTTGCAGCTAGACTATTCATCAAGAGCATCTCAAGTGGCATCAACTGTAGAAAAGTAGAGGATGTGCACACTTGCGAATCTTGGTAAGAAGTGGAATAGTCTGTCCAGCTGTGGTGAAGCGTGTGAGGAAGGGGATCGCAGGTATGGTTTCTGAATTGATGTTAGTCAGATATGTGCTCTTGTATATGATACATCCCGTAGCTTACTGACGCAATTGGATTGAAGGAAGCCGACATCATCCTTAGCTGGGCTATATGCTGCGTCAGGCCGTCCATTTTACTTGCAAGAGCCGTAGCGGCTCTGATTGTGGCCAACATCATTAAGCTAACTTGTGTTTATCTGCAATAAGAAAGATAGAAAAAATGAATATGTAACAAAAGAATGCATAGTCTATCCACAAAGATCAAAATCAATATCAAATCGTGCCTCTCCGGCAACGACACTAAAAACTTGTTCGCTAAGCGATGAAGCTTTACATATTTATAAACCGCAAGCACACGACGTCGTCGTAGCGCTATACAGATCGTCCGTATGGAGGCGTTCGTTGAGTACCGATTTCTTTCTAGGTTAGAAAGCTACACGATCGATAGATGGTCGAGATAAAAAGAAGGGAATTATCAATGGGTAAAAGCTCTAGGGCTTAGGGTATCTCCACCATTGAATTAGGATTAAGATTGGATTAGGGTTGACCACAAGGAGGAGCCCAATATACATTGACAATTAACATCCTAACATATCCCGAATCACCAATTTAGTTGACAATCAACCAAGCAATTCATCCAATCCACACCTCTATCCAATGTGGTTTAACCCATTGCCTTAGATGAAAAACTACTCACTACCCATTATCAAGAATGCAATCAATAACATGAATTTAATGACCATTGCAATAGATTCAAGAAAGAGTTTCAATAACAAGCAATCAACAACAATAGCAATCAAAAGAGAGATTTTCTATTACTAAAACAACAATCCAAACAAAAACAACAAAAGTTAACAGAAATAAAGGGAAGAGAACACCTGAAAATTCCTTTAAAAGCTCTTGAAAAGGGTAAATAGGGTTTCAAGAGTAAATGGGGTCTGTTCTTCACAGAGGAAGAAAGAAGTGCTTTTATACAATGCCAAAAAGACCAAAATAACCCCTAACTAACTCTAGCGGCGCCCAAAAAAAGCCATAAAATCCAATTCGACGCGACCATGTCGAAAACGACGTGATCGTGTCGTTTGGATGAGTAAGATCCGCTCCAGAGAGTAGCAGCGACGCGACCGCTGGTTGAAGCACGCGGCCGCGTCGAATGCACGATCGTTTGATCTTCTAAACGGTCGCGTAAAGCGACCGTTTGGCTTCAGCTTCACCGAGATTATGTAACGACCGCATCGAATGAGGTTCCTTCTCTTCTCTTCAGCAGCGATGCAGCCATTTCGTTTGTCTTCACGCGGCAGCGTGGAATTGAATGCTGAACTGCTCTAGGTATTTAAGTGACGCGGCCGTTTGTGTCACTTTTCATTCTCTTTCCCCCTTTTACACACTTCGAACTCCCGTCTTTGATATTTTCGCTCTTTTGGGATTTTCCACGCTTTATGGTCCGGATTTGATATATATTTCCTGCAAAGCACAAAATGGATCATAAAAGTAAAAAGGAAACAAAAAAAAGAAAACAAGAAGAAACGGTGAATGTGAATGAAATTACGTAAAAAGAGCGAAGACCAAAATGGAAACTAGCACCACCATGAATGTAAACTTAGTGGGTATATATAAAGCACGGACAGTTATCTCTGATTGCACTTACATCAGTATTGAAGAGTATACTTTTTAAATTCATACAGTTAGTTAGTTATATGAGAATTGATGTTTCCATGTATAAAGTCTTGGCAAGAAACTTCAGCTAAATTTTAAGAAACAGAAACTCATCTGAAGTTTGAGCTGTTAAAAAAACGAAACATTTGAACTTTTTTAAGCAGCAAAAGACCTTGAATTATTCTATGAGTGACTTTCAACTTGGGTTTCAACTTTGCTTTCAAACTACAACTTCTATTTTTTTTCTGACAATACATATTGGTTTCGTTGTCAACGAGCTTGGTCTTCCTTTGCAAAGGATTTGGTTTTTTTTCCTTTTTACTCTACACTCCACTGCTCCTTGTCCTCATACTTCTGTTCTAACAGTGATGTGTAATCATGTGAATTCTCAGAAGTGCTTCAACTTGTGTATGCTCCTCTGAGTTGGATATTCCGAGATAATGGAGACAGATACATTTGAATTAAGGGTAAGTTGCACTTGGACCCGCTATTCTATAAGTGGCATGCCACTAATAACCTGCCACTAATATATGAAATTAACTGTGATACCCACTAAGTTTAGATAAACTTAGTAATAAAAATAAAAAGAATAATTCAGTTATCGAGTAAATTTTGTCAATGGACATTTAATGTTTTGATGTTTTGAAATATGAAGACCAAAATGAATAGCTCTCATTCGTTTCAAAAAATAGCAGAGAGTTATCTTTTTGATTGAGTCAAAGGAGGAATTTTCTCCTTGACTAGCTGATGCACACACTTCTATTTTAAAAATGTTAATATTTGTACTATATTTGTTGAAAGAAGTTTAGATGACAACTAATGTGTCATATAAAAAGTTTAGATAAATTTAATAATAAAAATAAAAAGAATAATTCATTAAATTTTGTTAGATATCATGGAAAAGAAAAAAAAAAGCAAAGAAACAGAGGAGGTGTCATGAGCAGATCTTTTGGCTTCTGTAGTTAAGAAGCCAGTTTTCTGTCTTCTTCAAATTACAGCTTCTTAATTTGTACTTTTGCAAAAAAAAATGTTTTTTGACATGATAACCAAGCATAAAGTTTTGGAGAAAAGGGCATGTAATTGATTTAAAAGCAAAGAAATCACCTATTAAAAGTTATGCTATGCAGACCTACATCACAAAACCCTTTTAAAAAGAAAGAGAAATAAATAAATAAAATAAAATAAAAATATAATTTACCAATAAAATAAAAATAAAAATATAATCATAGATGTTTTTAGTCAAATGGTACACAAATGGAACTGATTCGTTCCATAGGAGTGTAATAATATCTTAAGTAATTAGTGCACTAACAAGCATGACATAACTAATATTTCATTTTGTAACTACATTTGTTATACGATTTGACCTTAGTTGTGAAGCTATGCATCAGTCTTTATAAATTCTTGTCTTAAAATTATTATCTCTAATATAAGAATTACTTCTTTAATCATATTAATTTATAGCTAACTATTATAATTGCTGCTTTAACAACTAAATTTAGTATATGACATGCATAACAAAAAATTTACCCTTTATACCTACTAATGAGACCAATATTAGCTGTAATATTATTACAAGTATTATCGAAAGAAACAAAATTTATTTATTAATATGCCAAAAAAATTTCTGGTACCATAAAAATTTCAGCTGTTATATTATAATTATTGTGAGCTTGTATAAATTTTCTAGAAATAATTATTCTATTTTGCATAAACTACCTAAGATCAATCCAATATACAATAAGACAAATATACATCATCATAATTCTATTAGTCAACATATTAGAAGTTAAGTTAAAATAGTAGTTATGAGTCTTCAAATTTTGAGTTTAGTGCTATTTGAACATATCTTGTGAAAGAAGGGCTTCTCTTATACTAGGTGTTTGCTTCACTATCATGATGTATTTTGCAAATTAAATTTGGTAATATTCCCATCATGAATATAGTAAAAACCCTCTCTAAATTCACACTAATTATGTCTAACCGTGATTATGTAGTAGATGAACCACAATGTCATATAAATATTTTATGATAATATCTCATTATAGTATTCATGCCTGAATCTTTTGAATGTTTGTATGTATATTTACAACAAATACACGTTGCATGCCTCATTGGGTCGACAAGCCTCATTGGGTCGGCAAGCGTTGCTGGGTCGATGGGTCGACGAGTGTTGTTGGGTCGACGAGCCTCTTTGGGTCAACGAGTGCTGCTGGGTCGACAGGTTGACGAGTGTTACTGGGTCGATGAGTGGACCCCACGAGAACACATCCAAGCCCTCTATCCCCCCCACGATGAGGTGGTCAAATCCTGGACACCACTCTATTAACCCCTTTGTCTCAGTCAGCAAGATTTCTCGCTCATTTGTAATATAGATATAAGTGTGGTTGTACTAATAAGAAATAATATTGAGTTAATTATTATAAATAAAAAAATCCTAATTCTAATTTCAGAAAATATTTGGTGATACATGTCTAAAGTATTAAACTTTATGTATCGATTGTCTTAGCTCAACATGGTTGCTACTTACAGATATATTTTCATCTTTAATAAGTGTTTCAGACATCCATATATCATCTCTATCATTCAAATTCCTATCTTCATGCTTTTCCAACACACCCCATCAAAAGGGCAATATTTTAAATCTTGATTTTAATTGTTGATGAGTTTTCCTTAATATCATATGAAATAAATATATTGGCAACTCAAACTTTGAATCTTCCGTTCTTAGTCAGTATTGATGGTATCGGTAAGTTTCAGATGGATCGTATCGGCATATTTAAAATCCAAATACGATACAAGCGATACGTATTAATATCGGCCGAGATTTCATACCTTTGTTATATGTTATTCAGATCTATGACTTCTCCCTATGGAGTGAGACCAGATTAATGTCTGAAGCCATACAACTAATTTTTCCTTTATTTCTACCATGCTTTGCTTCCTCTTATTGTTTGCTTCCGCTTGCTTCCCTTTGTACACCGTTACTCACCATGCCTCAATTCTAAGGAATATGTTGAAATGTGGAGAAATTAGGACAGATTAACAAGCAATAAAAGGAAAACTCAACAAAACTACCTTCTCTATTATTCCATTTGACAAGCAAGTATAAGTTGGTTAACATGACCAAACATCAGTATGATTTAGAGGGCACAACTACAAATCAGATCTTAGTTATCCATAACTGATATAATCAAACTCTATCGTTTTCAAACTATAGTTTCCTTAAAATAACAGAAAATTTTAATCTTATGAACATAAAAGGAATGTATTCTTACCTGCATCGGGCCGATTGGAGCTACCAGCCAGCCAAGATGCTTAATTTGTACACAGAAGCTTCTCAGCCTAATAAAAAAGAAACACAATCTCGAAACAAATATGAGATCCCAGCTACCGAGCATATCGATAGCTAATGTCATGATATCCATCAGCAAAACTCTTCCCAATAATAGGAAATTAATCCTTCTATTGTCACATGCAGTATGTAGTCGGCCATAAATAGTCTTTTCTTTATTACTTTGTTTCTTCCATATAAGTTTGTTTCCAAAAAAGAACTCAATTCCTGGTAATAATAGCATCACACTTGTTCACAGCAGCTATTAAATCTGTATTCCTTTAACTGACTTAGGTCAGATGTTTTATGTTGTTATAGCTTTCTGTTCATTCTTGGTAATAATAGCATCACACCTTGTGCTGTCTACATACTTGACAAATCCAGACTGCATCATGTTCATTCTTTCATTGGCATAACTATCCTGGATTCTTCATTGCAATTGCTGGAAATATTTGAGTAGATACATATAGAACTTCAAAGCAACCAAAATCCTTTGTATTACATATATCCGTTAGAAAAGCTTGATATTGAACATGCAAGTAAATTCCATGGCTGGAAAAGTGTGCCCGCTTTCATCGCTGTACAACTTACAGTCAATAGTGCCATATCCAATTTACAGTTGACTGGCATACTTAGTTATATGTCCCCTTTTTATGAGAACATCTTACTAGATATATACACTTCTGAATCCTGTTCCAAGCCACACACAAAAAACTCAGCTTCAAAAGATACAAAGATATCCAATTGACTGTGTTGGCTTGTGTAGTCGGTCCTCTCATCTCTTTGAATGTTAATGGATCCATATCCCAGGAAGATCCGTTCTCAGCTCAAGCAAAATAAGTAATCCATGCAGCTTCACAATGACAGCAAGATGGAAAAAGTTTTAACATCCACAAGCTCCGATCTCCCAAGAGCCACTGAAACTTTAAACAGATCAGAACACATAACCCTGACACCTTCATCAGCTTCTGTTGTTGGCTAGGCATCGGAACAATACTCACAGTAAATAATCATCAGAAGCCTTCGAAGTAGAATGATGGGATTTCTATGGGAGGAAGCAACGTAGAGACACGCTTGAACTGTAAAAAGTAGCAAGGCACAGTTCAGCAAAACACATGTACTTATCCTGTCACCATAGAAAATTCATTGATGAAACAAACATAATGATTTACCATGTTTTGCTTATATTTGTCACTAATGGCAGTGAAACGGGATCTTTTCCGATTCAACTGCAGGTCATGTATGGTATGAATGCAATCCCTTAGCTCATACGGATTATAACCAGTCTCCCTTTGCAACATTTCGCTCTGAAACATACAATATGGACAAGCGCAACCATAAAGGTAAGATAATAAGAATCCAGTGACCGGCAAGCAAAATTCAGATGTCAGTTCTTACCCAAGGATGAGTACTCGGATTAATGGTGAATCGTGCAACGAAAACAGCAGAGGCCGCAACAACCGATGGCAAGAATCTTACACAGCTGTAATCTACGAGAGTTAACTCAGCAAGGTAGCTGCCCATGTACTCCAACATTAGATTCGGGTACTGTACAAAATTGCATGATCCGCTGTCAGCTTTTGAACTATCTAATATAAGATCGAAAATCTAGAAATGCAGGCTTCATGAAAATGGCCCCCTTACTTTGCTATTATCCTGACCAGCCATTATGAATCCCCTTGAATAAGATGCAAGTGCAATCAGCCAAATGAAGCAAATGGAAAAAATAACCAAATTCCAAAGGGAAAAAAATATTAACAACAAAGTTAATCATACCTTAGAAAAGTGTTGATAGTGGGATTGCCCATCTCAAAACTAAGAAACTTCAGTATGTCAGACTCCATCATGACCACCTGCAACACCATTCAATTTTTTTTTTGGTTGCATCACACTAAAACTAAGAAGTAAATGAAAAGAAAGAGAGGCAAGATTACATCTTTCTTGCTGTAAGAATTGGCAGTTATATCACAGAAATCTTGCACGCTTGGATGTCTCGTCTCTTCATATTTCCTGCACTTATTCATCAACCCGTCAAAACAAAGAAACCCCATTTGAAATCATGACAAGAATTCAAAAGGGTCAAGAAATTACGAGGCAATGAGCATCGAAGAAACACCCAGAAGCTGAAATCTCTTCCAATTGATAGGAACCAAAGAAAGATACCTATCCATGTATGAAACCGCGAGATATAGCGTCTCCGAGCAGAGCTCGTACTCCTCCGCGACATCAACGAGCCAATCCACCACGATCCCTCTCATGGTGGGTGTGATCTCGGTCTGAACTGCCTCGATGAAACTAGGGAGCGGCCTCCTCTTGCTCTCCGCCTGAAGATTTCGAGTGAGAAAAAAAGACCAGTTTGATTCAAACAAAACCTATACGCACTAAGTGTTAAAGGTAACCACTTTCCGTCAAAAGTTGCAGCTTTTTTACCTCCAGTGAGCGGAAATAATCGTTGATATTGTTGGAATCATGGTTGGGGACCATGTTTTTTGGTATTAAGCTGCTTGATATACTTCAAGATGTTTTTTCACCGGTGTTTCTTTTGCAGAAGAAAGCCAAGCAGGCGGATTGTTTAGTTACTTGACTCTTTCAATCCCATCCGACACTTAGCTCATTCAATCCTCTAAATAATGGTTAAGCCAGCCTAACTCTCACTCTCACACATCTAAATAATGGCTAAATCAGCCTAACTCTCACTCTCAGTCTCAAGAAAGAATTTAAGAGAACACAAGAAAACGTGGAGAATGTCTTTGTATTGCTTCCAACTCTTGGATGATCCCAAATGACCACTCATTGCCTCTATTTATAGTTGAGGCCACCTTACAACCAATGGTGGATATTGGGCTTCTAGAGTCTTCCTTGATCCAATGGCTAAGGAAGCATCTCTAGACCTTCCACATAATCCTCACTCTTTAAGAATACAAAAGAATATACAAGAACATTCTAGATACACTTATTTACATGTATACCCTATAATACTCTAGAGAATGCATGTGCCAAATAAGAGTCAACTAGGCGATGACGTGTCGATGACATGGCATCCGTGACATTCTCCCCTAGCTATCTCAGCGATGCCCTCATCGCTAGGCATTCTCTTTGTGGAATTCATCTATCAAGTCCCCAAACTGCCATAGCGCTTTTGCAGGTTCCCAACTGCTCTCGCTCTCTGGCAATCTTTTCCATTTGATGAAGTACTCCAGCCGTGGATGTTTGTTGGCCTTTTGAACCACCCTATCCGTGATGATTTCATCGGCCTCCTTGTTGAATTTCATCCGCAATACTGCTGGTGCACGAGAAGACTTCCCTCGGCTCGAGTCCTCCAGATCTCAATGGTATGGCTTCAATATACTCACATGGAAGACTGGGTGGTACTTGATGTTAAGAGAAAGTTCCACCTTGTAGGCGACGTTGCCCACCTTCTTGATGATCGGAAATGGGCCTTCATACTTCCTTATCAGGCTCTTATGCAATCATTTGTACTGATCCAGGGTCGATAGCCTGACAAGTACGAAATCCCATACTAGGTATTCGACATGCCTCCTCTTTTTGTCACCACATTTCTTCATCCTCTTTGCGGCTTTGCTAAGGCATGATCTTGCCAACTCGTTTTGCTCTTGCCACCTCTTAGCGAACTTATATGCCACTGGACTACTCCCCTTGTAGCCCGTCGCAACGGTGTTTAGAGTGAGTGGTTGTTGTCCCATCACAATCGCGAACGAACTCTTTCCGGTCGACTCACTCCTCTGAAGGTTGTACGAAAATTAAGCCACATCCAGCAATTTCGCCCAATCCTGTTGGTTGGCACTTACATAGTGCTTCAGGTACACCTCCAGCAGCCTGCTCACCCTCTTTGTTTAGCCATCCGTCTGGAGGTGGAAACTGGTGGAGAGCTCAAGTCAGATCCTAGCAATCTGAAGAGCTCCGACCAAAATCTTCTAGTGAAGCGAGCATCCATGTCGCTCACGATGGTCTTCGGTAATCCCCAATACCTCACCACGTACTTTAGGAACAGTGTGGCTGCTACCTTTACCGAACACTTGGCTGGTGACGGAATGAAGATCTCGTACTTCGAGAATATATAGACCACCACCATGATAATGTTGCACCCCTCGGGCTTTAGCAATCCCATGATAAAATCCATGGAAATGCTCTCACATGGTCTCTCCAGAGTCTGCAATGGGTCCAGAAGTCCCTTTGATGCCGTTTGCTCCACCTTGTCTTGTCGACACATAAGATAAGTCTTCACAAAGGCATCAATGTTGTCCCACATCCGATGTCAATAATAAGCATCCTCGAGTAGCGACAGTGTCTGATGCACTCCTGGATGCCCAGCCCATAGAGAGTCGTCGCATTCCTTCATGACTTCTCGTCTTATGTTCCCGAACAATGGCACGTACACGCATGATCCGTTTGCATAGAGCAAGCCGTCCTCAAGCCAGAACCTCCTAGTTTTTCCTTGGTGTACTCCACTAAGGACTTTGTCATTGGATCGTGTGTTATGCCTTCTCTTATGCGGTCGAGAAACCAACTCTACGGACGGCTCACCATAACTGTGAGTTCTGCCTTCAGACTTAGTGCGTTCGATACCAAGTTTGCTCGGCCTAGTTTGTACTCCAACACATAGTCGAACTCCACCACAAAGTCTTGCCACCTTGCTTGCTTAAGGAACAGCTTCTTCTGCGTCTGGAAGTAGCTAGTGGACACGTTATCCGTCTTCACTACAAACTTGAAGCCAAGTTTGTAGTGAAGACCGAACTCTACGGACGGCTCACCATAACTGCGAGTTCTGCCTTCAGACTTAGTGCGTTCGATACCAAGTTTGCTCGGCCTAGTTTGTACTCCAACACATAGTCGAACTCCACCACAAAGTCTTGCCACCTTGCTTGCTTAAGGAACAGCTTCTTCTGCGTCTGGAAGTAGCTAGTGGACACGTTATCCGTCTTCACTACAAACTTGAAGCCAAGTAAGTAGTGCCCCATAGTCTCACGCAATGGACCACCGCTATCATTTCCTTCTCATGAACTGTGTACCGGTGTTCAGTGTCGTTCACCTTCCGACTCTCTAGGCGATGTGGCGCCTCTCTTGAATCAACACCCCTCCGATGGAGAAGTCACTCACATCGGTGTGGACTTCACAAAGCTTGCTGAAGTCTAGTAGGGAGAGAGCTAGTTCCTCCGTCACCGCTCTCTTTAGTTCCTCGAACTCTTTGTGGCACTTTGGTCTCCAGTCCCAAGCTCGATTATTCTTCAGCAAGTCTGTCAAGGGAGCTGCGATAGCTGAATAGACGTTGATGAACCGTCAATATTAGTTCGCTAACCCGAGGAACAACCGTAGCTCTGTCACCTTGGTGGGAGGTTTCCACTCTTGGATGGCATGAATATTTCCTTGGTCCATCCATATCTGGCCCCTTCCGATGATGTGTCCCAAGAACACAACTTCCTCATGTGCAAACGAGCATTCTCTCTCTTTACGTAGAGCTCATTCTGACGAAGGGCCTCGAACACTTGCTATTCCTGATGATCCGTAAGGTCTCGGCTATAGATCACAATGTGTAGAGGTAGACCACGACAAAGTGATCCATGAAGGGCTCCATCACTTTGTTCATCACTGTGCAAAAAGTAGCAGGAGTATTTGTGAGTCCAAAAGGTATGACTAAGAATTCGTACGACCATACCTCGTCAATCATGCCATCTTAGGCTCATCTCCTTAGGCGATCAGCACCTGGTAATATCCCGACCTGAGGTCCAACTTAGTGAAGTACATTGCTTGCCCCAGTCGATCGAACAAGTTTTCCACCAATGGTATTGGATACTTGTTCTTCACCGTGACTTTGTTTTGTGCCCGATACACATCATGCTTCTTATAGAAAAGCACTGGTGCACCGTATGGAGATTTCGATGGCCGAATGAGTATGATCCATGTATGCTACAATATACATATACCAAGCGTAAATAGTGTAGTGGCAAACAATATGCATAATTAAAAAATAATTAATATTAAGCGCACAATACGCAGCAGAAATAAAAAGACCGTGCTCAACAACCACCACCACAAAGAAAGATACGACAATGCAAACGGAAACTGCAATGGCCCTAAAACTTATATACTGGTATTCATACATTTTTCTGGACGTATAAGTACATGTATGAATTTTGGAAGGCCTTGTATATTTTTCTTTAAATTTTTGTGAGCTTAAAATTATTTTTAAGAAAATTCATAACACCATTTGGAATTATTAAATGGAGTATATATAAGTATATACTTGTATGATGGAGTATACTAGGTATTACAATATGTATTCCTCTTAAATTTAAAAATCTAAAATCCTAAATACCATGATTATCCACCTCACCCTTGAGATGTGGCATCATCCTAATAACCATCACCTATATTTGTTTAGGTGGCAAGCTTAGCTTGATTTGGGGAAGCATGAGGTGTGATTGAAGGAGATTAAAAGAGAAATTGGAGACAACTCTCTAAGCCTCACTTGCCCACGCACACAACCCCGAGTCCATCCCTGCTGCCGTTTTCCCAAGGCCAAACCTAACACTAACTTTTGATTCAATTGGAGGAGAAGGAAGGGGAGCTAAGCAATCAGAAGGTCTACATGAAGGAGAAAGGGCCCCGGAAATTTTTAGGTGGACTGCTGAAGTAGGAATTCTAACTTGGTTAGATAGGATTTAGTTTGTTTCGGGTAAAGACTTAACTTCGACGCTGTCGAAATTGGCAGCAGACGAAAGCCCACAGCCGTATGGCCCTTTTTCATATGCACGTATGATGGTAGTTAGTCCATACGGTCGTAGAACGACCACATATTTGAATTTTAGCATCATACTGCCATATGACTAAAACCATACAGCTGTATCTTTTCTTAAAGCTTTGATCTTTAGACATGACCGTATGGTTGCACCCTAGGCCCATACGACCATATGCCGCTTCACTCTCTTTTTCTTGGCCATTTTTCACTCCACACGACCGTATGGCAACCTCGTACGACCGTGTGAGCCACACGACCATATGGAATTGCCGTACGGCCGTGTGGGCCTCCCCTTTTCAAATTAACCCCCTCCGGCCGTATGAAAAATAATATGGCCGTGTGATGTCCCAAAACCTCACTCAGAGCCACCAAAACCACACACGACCGTATGAGTAGATCATACGGACGTGTGCCCACATAAGCCCATGAGTCAGCCTAGTCCGTACGTCAGTATGGATTTGGCCATACGGCCATGTGGATCCCCTTGAGCATTCCACATGGCCGAATGAAAATCTCATACGGGCGTGTGGCCCCATGACTTCAACTCCACATGGCCGTATGAAATCTCATACGGTCGTGTGGCTTCCACTGTTTTATTTTGTAACGGCCTGTTTTAATCAACACAACTATTTACGTATTTAACCTATTTTCAAATTTTTTAAAAACTATTTTATAATGGTCCTTCAGGAGTTTTACGATTTCAAAATTTTCTTATAAAAATATTTTGAAGTATCAGGCTAGTTATGAAGTATTTTGGTAGGTTCAGGTTTCGTCAAATACCTCTAAATAATCTGATAAAAATTTATTTTCAGATATTACTGTTTTGAATGAATGACTTAATTTTCTATACGAACATCATCAAAACGATTTCAAACTTTTACAGTATCATTCTATGATCATTTAGTTCTTCTCATATTAATTTCGTAATTTTCTGAAGTCAAAACAATAGAGAACCCGCAAACCCGCATCCTAAACGTTTTGGCCTAAAACTCGTATCTCTATATCTCAGACTTCGAAATGGACTTTGTATTCGTGATCCCGTCGACGATACGAACCTGCGGTACTGTATTCGTAATTTTTCGGAGTAGATTCATCTCAGGGGCAAAATCGTAATTTCATATATAATAATATTTTTAATAACTATATTCGTTAATCACAGTTTACTATCGATAATTACTTTTTAATTAACCTTACCCTAATTACCTCATAGTGTCGGCAGCACCTTCACCAGTTAAAAACGTGGGTACACGTTTAAATTTTCATAATTTTAGTCAATGAGCTATTAATTAGCTATTAATTACCCTAACCGCCTCCTAATTACCTACTGTTACCCAACCATGGCAGCCACGAGGAAATCGACAATCCCATTTCATTGCTTAGTCAAACACCCCACCCATAATCATAATGAAACTATTAATTAGAATTATTATTATATTAATAATCATACTTTATAAAAACTCAGTTCATCCCCCATTCTTCAAAAAAAACAACACCCTTCGCTCACAGCCACCGAACCTCTGCCAGCTCCTTCGAGAGCCCCACCTAGCTCCATTCCTTCGACTCCTCTAGGATTGCCGACGACCGAACCAAGCTTACCAAAAGCCTCAACTAACGTCGCCTTCTCCAGTCGATGGGACAGCCGTCGTCGCCACAGGAACTCCCCATCGTCACCATCTGCTCCTCCACCGTCCTCCCTCTCCTCTTCACCCAACTCGTCGTTGTCATCTCCGACGACCCGAGAGAGCCCCCAACGCCTCGATCACCTCGCAAGGCCCCCGGTGCTGCCCGGACCTCATTCTCGCCGTGCCACCGTCGCTTCCCCGCCTTCGCAAACCCCATAGCCGCCGTCTCGCCACGTCCCCGTTGCGAGCCATTTCGACGTGCGCTGCCTGGATCCCTTACTTCTCCACCGTAGCCTCCAACCACGCGGCCCATCGACGTCGCCACCACACATCCGAGTGCAACCTTCGTTGTCTCCCAACGAATGCCACAATGAGAGAATGAAGGAAACAAGCACAGTTCAAAAGAAAGGTGAAGAAATTAGCAGCTCACGCCGGTTAATTTTAAAGTTATTTGAATATATATATGAATAATGACCTTTTGATATAGGTATCAGCGGAATGACCGAAGACTGCCAAAAGATCCGCGTCCTCGTCACGAACGTGTAGGCGTCAGTTTCGCCTCAATCCGATACTTAGTTTTCAAGTTATGGTTTTTCAAAGTTTATTGTAATAGTTTTAATACGTAAAAATACGTATATACTCTTATAAATACGCGTATATGTAGATATAAATGGGTTTTATTGGTTTAAAATTCATAGTAAATAATTAAGCCCCATAAAAATATAAGGCCAGCTCCAGAAAATCAGAAATAACATTTTGGACTCAATGGCACTGGTTTTATCTCAATCAGACGCTTAGTTTTTCCGAAAATAATTTTTAAGCCTAAAACTTAAATACGTCTTTTTAATTAGTAATTAGTAACTTGTTATTTTCATGTACACTGATAAGTGAGAAAAATATATGTTATAGTACTAGTTAATACGGTCGTTTTGACTACTTGTTGGAAGAATTCCGACATATGTTTTGCCCTAGAGAAACCTTTGAATTAATTAGTTTTAATTGATTTTAAGCTTTTAAAAATTATGAAAAATACCTAGGAGCTTTAGAAAAATATTTTCTTCCTACATGAAATTATTTTACTCCCATTCAGTTGATCTAAAAATATTTAGTATGTATTTTGATGAGTTCTAAGCTACTATAAAAATACAAACACATTAAGAAAATAGTGTACTCTTTAACCGGCCATTTCTTGTATTTGCATGTAACAATCCTCGTGCACCAGCTCCTCTAGCTCCAACCTCGTCTTGCCACGACGAGCTCGATAATGTAAGTCACGACTAATTCTAAAATTAGAAAATTAGTTAGTGTCCTCGTATGAACTTAAGACATCACTATATCCTTAGAGAGGCTACTTGACTTGAACTGAAATAGAAACCTAATCTAATAGGAAAGTAATCAACTACAGATTACTTTGACAACTTTCAACTTTGGTGGTTGAAGCGCACAACCATTAACTTGGGAAAATTGTGTGCTAAACAACACTACTACATGCTCGAAGCATGGAATCGGTATCACCGTTTTTGGACTTGTCTTTATCCTCAGTTCGCTTTGGCACATCTGCTTTGGAATGAGTTACCACTCTTTGGTTTTCAATAAGAAAGTCAACCAATTGTCTTGGTTTGACTAGTAACATGTAGAGCATCTTGTGGAATATCTTGTGAAACATCTCGTGAAACATCATGAAAGGAACATGTACTAGATTCACATGACACATCACTGGGGTTTTGGGGTTACTCATAGTTTGAGAGAGTGCGAGAGTGACTGGAGTTCAGTCTTCCCGTCCCGCTGCCTGTGTTTCGGTATTCGTCTGGGTCGCGCCCAGGCAAGAGATGAACTCAATGGTCACATATTGTACTCTCCGACTTGAGTCACGTAGTATATTTACTTTTGCACAGTGACTTTTACTTTACGTATTACAGTCACCTTTACTTTACACGTTCCATGCACGTTACTTACTACACTTGTGCAGTCACAGTACTTTACTTGTCGTACTTTTAGCTACAACAGTAGCATGTTTCACTTACTTAGCCTGCTTTACACTCGCACCACCACAGTACAGTGGCTCTTTCCTTTCTGTTCGGTTTACTTTTACTACTCAGCTGTGTATAGTTGTTGCTCAGTACTTTACTTTTCACTCTGGTCTACTCGTACGTAGTTACTTTTGTCATACTTGTGCACTGCTTCTTTTCTATATTTAAAATTGTTGTGACTTACCTACGGTTCCATCTCTGTGGCACCGCAGACGACGTACTTATGGAGGTAAATGCTCTTGAGCTAATAGCGCCAGAGTTTGACCATGAGACCGCAGCTTCCAGAGCTATTTTCAGTTGTGTACTTCCTTTCTTTCATGTACTTTGTTGGAATATTTTATACAGTACGGATTGTAATAATTGGACACTATTTGGGTATTTTTGTACATTTCTGCATCGTGGCTATTTTGGTTTCACTGGTAACCTGCAGGACCTGCGTAAATATCAAATAAGTAACGGGCCCCCGAGGAGCGGGTCGTTACAAGTTTGGTGCCCCACACAGGTCCGTGCTAACTACCTCGTGAACAATATAGCAAGATCAGGGTGTACTATATAAAATACTCAAATTGAACTCTCGAGTACAGGATGTCTCAAGTGTTCACCTGTATTGGATATATGGGTAAAAGCGTCCTTATTATCATCTTCATTAGGTCTTCCTTGATTCTCATCTCTTCCTTTGAACTCTTAACCCTTGCTTAAGAACTCGTGTTCCATTCTTGGTTATACCCTTCCTAGTAACCTCTTTTGCTAGCCGTTATAGTGACTTTTCATAGGTTGAACTATCTACCGACTTCATCACCTTTCGTTCAATTGATGGTGGCACGCATATAAATGATACGATTTCTTCAATGGACCATGATCCGGATGTGCTTGGCTAAGTTTATTGGATCACCCTAGCTAGACTGGGGGTAAGTGATCCGGACTTAGTCACTTTCCTGGCCCTATCCGCTGGACCGCAAGGACGTGAATCATGATTATGTAACGCCATCAATCTCATCACTATCACCCTTCCTTTAGCTTGATGACCTTTCGATTGTCCTTCTTAGAATCTTTCTATTTTTAGTACGCTTGAACTCTAGCTACGTCTATTTTAAGGAGGGTAGCATTCGACTTTTCGATCACCAAAAGTTCGAGTTCGATAAAGGAAGCGAATCGAAGGACGCTCAGAAGTATTGGAGGATAGTGCTAGACAAATTGAGACGAACCAAACCGAGAAGTGTAAGCTAATGCTGCTACTTCTTCATATTTCTTGAACTCGTCTTCCTTCTTCTATCTGAGCCTATTTTGACTAGCTATAGAATTTATGGTAAAATCAATAGTAGGTATTCATAAAACATCATCTCTTGTTTTTCTTGATGCTATGATATCACATTATATTTCATGTTATTATCAACTTATTTTTCATTTATCGTAGTCGTTCATCAAGCCTCCCTTTCGATCGTTTAAATTGCTTTGGCAATGATCGGTCTTCTTAATTCTGAGGACGGAGTTTTTTTAAGGAGGATAGAATGTAACGGCCTGTTTTCATCAACACAACTATTTACGTATTTAACCTATGTTCAAATTTTTTTAAAACTATTTTATAATGGTCCGTCAGGAGTTTTACGATTTCAAAATTTTCTTATAAAAATATTTTTGAAGTATCCGTCTAGTTATGAAGTCTTTTGGTAAGTTCGGGTTTCATCAAATACCTCTAAATAATCTGATAAAAATTTATTTTCAGATATTACTGTTTCGACTGAATGAATTAATTTTCTATACGAACATCATCAAAACGATTTCAAACTTTTACTGTATCATTCTATGATCATTTAGGGCTTCTTATATTAATTTCGTAATTTTCTGAAGTCAAATCAATAGAGAACCCGCAACCCGCATTCTAAATATTTTGGCCTAAAATTCGAATCTCTATATTTCAGACTTCGAAATGGACTTTGTATTCGTGATCCTATCGACGATACGAACCTGTGGTACTATTTTCGTAATTTTTCGGAGTCGATTCATCTCAGGGGCAAAATCATAATTTCATATATAATAATATTTTTAATAATTACTATCGTTAATCCCAGTTTACTATCGCTAATTAATTTTTAATTAACCTTACCCTAATTACCTCATAGTGTCGGCAGCACCTTCACCAGTTAAAAACGTGGGTACACGTTTAAGTTTACATAATTTTAGTCAATGAGCTATTAATTAGCTATTAATTACCCTAACCGCCCCTAATTACCTACTATTACCCAACAGTGGTAACCACGAGGAAATTGGCAATCCCATTTAATTGCTTAGTCAAACTCCCCACCCATAATCATAATGAAACTATTAATTAGAATTATTATTATATTAATAATCAAACTTTATAAAAACTCAGTTCATCCCCCATTCTTCAAAAAAACGACACCCTTCACTCACAGCCACCGAACCCCTGCCAGCTCCTTCTAGAGCCCCACCTAGCTCCATTCCTTTGACTCCTCTAGGATTACCGACGGCCGAACCAAGCTCGCCAAAAGCCTCAACTAAAGTCGCCTTCTCCAGTTGATGAGACCGTCGCCATCGCCACAGGCATTCCCCATCGTCGCCATCTGCTCCTCCACCGTACTCCCTCGCCTCTGCAGCCAACTCGCCGCTGTCGTCTCCGACGACCCGAGAGAGCCCCCCAAAGCCTTGACCACTTCGCAAGGCCCCCGCTGCTGCCCTGCCCTCATTCTCGCCGTGCCACCATCGCTTCCCCGCCTTCGCAAACCCCATAACCGCCGCCTTGCCATGTCCCCGTTGCGAGCTATTTCGACGCGTGCTGCCTGGCTCCCCCCACTTCGCCACCATCGCCTCCAACCACGCGGCCCATCGACGACGCCCCACACATCCGACTGCAACCTTAGCTGTCTCCCAATGAATGCCACAACGAGAGAATGAAGGAAACAAGCACAGTTCAAAAGAATGGTGAAGAAATTAGCAGCTCACGCCTGTTAATTTTGAAGTTATTTGAATATACTAATATAATAATGAATAAGTTGATTGGTATGAATAATGACCTTTTGATATAGGTATCAGACGAATGACCGGAGACCACCAAAAGATTCACGTCCTCGTCAGTGTAGGTGTCAGTTTCGCCTCAATCCGATACTTAGTTTTCAAGTTATGGGTTTTCAAAGTTTATTGTAATAGTTTTAATACATATAAATACGTATATACTCTTATAAATACGTGTATATGAAGATATAAATGAGTTTTATTGGTTTAAAATTCATAGTAAAATAATTAAGCCTCAGAAAAATACTAGGCCAGCTCCAGAAAATCAGAAATAATATTCTGGACCCAATGGAGCTGGTTTCATCTCAATCAAATGCTTAGTTTTTCCGAATTAATTTTTAAGCCTAAAACTTAAATACGTCTTTTTCAATTAAAAATCAGTAACTTGTTATTTTCACGTATACTGATACATGAGAAAAATATATGTCATAGTACTAGTTAATAAGGCTGTTTTGACTACTTGTTGGAAGAAGTCTGACATATGGTTTGCCCTAGAGAAATCTTTGAAGAATATATCGAAAAATCTTTTTCTCATATTTAATTAGTTTTAATTGATTTTAAGCTTTTAAAAATTATGAAAAATACCTAGGAGCTTTAGAAAAATATTTTCTTCCTACGTGAAATTATTTTACTCCCATCTAGTCCATCTAAAAATATTTAGTATGTATTTTGACGAGTTCTAAGCTACTATAAAAATACAAACACGTTAAGAAAATAGTGTACTCTTTAACCGGCCAGTTCTTGTATTTGCAGGTACCAATCCTCGTGCACCAGCTCCTCTAGCTCCAACCTCGTCTTGCCACGACGAGCTCGATAATGTAAGTCACGACTAATTCTCAAATTAGAAAATTAGTTAGTGTCCTCGTATGAACTTAGGACATCCCTATAGCATTAGAAAGGCTACTTGACTTGAACTGAACTAGAGACCTAATCTAATAAGAAAGTAATCAACTACAGATTACTTTGCCAACTTTCAACTTGGGTAGTTGAAGCACACAATCATCAACTTGGGTAAATTGTGTGCTAAACAACACTACTACATGCTCGAAGCATGGAATCGGTATCATCGTTTTTGGACTTGTCTTTATCCTCAGTTCGTTTTGGCACAGTCTGCTTTGGAATGAGTTACTACTCTCTGATTTTCAATAAGAAAGTCAACCAGTTGTCTTGGTTTGACTAGTAACATGTGGAACATTTTGTGGAATATCTTGTGAAACATCTCGTGGAACATCATGAAAGGAACATGTACTAGATTCACATGACACATCACTGGGGTTTTGGGGTAACTCATAGTTTGAGAGAGTGCAGGAGTGACTGGAGTTCAATCTTCCCGTCCCGCTGCCTGTGCTTCGGTATCCCGTCCCGCTGCCTGAGTTTCGGCAAAATACATGTACCGTGCCTGTGTTCCGGCATTCGTTTGGGTCGCGCCCAGGCAAGAGATGAACTCTATGGTCACATATTGTACTCTCCGACTTGAGTCACGTAGTGTAGTTACTTTTGTATAGTCACTTTTACTTTACGTATTACAGTCACCTTTACTTTACACGTTCCATGCACGTTACTTACTACACTTGTGCAGTCACAGTACTTTACTTGTCATACTTTTAGCTACAACAGTAGCATGTTTCACTTACTTAGCCTGCTTTACACTCGCACCACCACAGTACAGTGGTTCTTTCCTTTCAGTTCTGTTTACTTTTACTATTCAGCTGTGTACAGTTGTTGCTCAGTACTTTACTTTTCACTCTGGTCTGCTCGTACGTAGGTACTTTTGTCATACTTGTGCACTGCTTCTTTTCTATATTTAGAATTGTTGTGACTTACCTACGGTTCCATCTTCGTGGCATCGCAGATGACGTACATATGGAGGCAGATGCTCTTGAGCTAATAGCGCCAGAGTTCGACCATGAGATCGCAGCTTCCAGAGCTATTTTCAGTTGTGTACTTCCTTTCTTTCGTGTATCTTTATTGGAATATTTTGTACAGTATGGATTGTAATAATTGGACACTATTTGGGTATTTTTGTACATCTCTGCATCGTGGCTATTTTGGTTTCACTGGTAACCTGCAGGACCTGTACAAATATCAAATAAGTAACGGGCCCCCCGGGGAGCGGGTCGTTACAAGTTTGGTGGTCCACGCAAGTCCGCGCTAACTACCTCGTGAACAATATAGCAAGATCAGGGTGTACTATATAAAATACTCAAATTGAACTCTCGAGTACAGGATGTTTCGAGTGTTCACCTGTATTGGATATACGGGTAAAAGCGTCCTTATTACCATCTTCATTAGGTCTTCTTTGATTCTCATCTCTTCCTTTGAACTCTTAACCCTTGCTTAGGAACTCGTGTTTCATTCTTGGTTATACCCTCCCTAGTAACCTCTTTTGCTAACAGTTATAGTGACTTTTCATAGGTTGAACTATCTACCCACTTCATCACCTTTCCTTCAGTTGATGATGGCACGCATATAAATGATACGCTTCCTTCAATGGACCATGATCCGGTCAATGTGCTTGGCTAAGTTTGTTGGATCACCCTAGCTAGACTGGGGGTAAGTGATCCTGACTTAGTCACTTCCCTGGCCATGTTCGCTGGACCGCAAGGACGTGAATCATGATTATGTAACGCCATCAATCTTCATCACTATCACCCTTCCTTTAGCTTGATGACCTTTCGATTGAACTTCTTAGGATCTTTCTAGTTTTAGTACGCTTGAACTCTAGCTACATCTATTTTAAGGAGGGTAGCATTCGACTTTTCGATCACCAGAAGTTCAAGTTCGACAACGGAAGCGAATCGAAGGACGCTTAAAAGTATTGGAGGATAGTGCTAGACGAATTGAGACGAACCAAACCAAGAAGTGTAAGCTAATGCTGTACTTCTTCATCTTTCTTGAACTCGTCTTCCTTCTTCTATCTGAGCCTATTTTGACTAGCTATAGAATTTATGGTAATATCAATAGTAGGTATTCATAAACATCATCTCTTGTTTTTCTTGATACTATGATATCACATTATATTTCATGCTATTAACAACTTATTTTTCATTTATCGTAATCGTTCATCAAGCCTCCTTTTCGATCGTTTAAATTGCTTTGGCCGGTCTTCTTAATTCCGAGGACGGAATTTTTTTAAGGAGGGTAGAATGTGACGACCTGTTTTCATCAACACAACTATTTACGTATTTAACCTATGTTCAAATTTTTTTAAAACTATTTTATAATGGTCCGTCAGGAGTTTTACGATTTCAAAATTTTCTTATAAAAATATTTTGAAGTATCAGGCTAGTTATGAAGTATTTTGGTAAGTTCGGGTTTCATCAAATACCTCTAAATAATCTGATAAAAATTTATTTTCAGATATTACTGTTTTGACTGAATAAATTAATTTTCTATACGAACATCATCAAAATGATTTCAAACTTTTACAGTATCATTCTATGATCATTTAGGGCTTCTCATATTAATTTCGTAATTTTCTAAAGTCAAATCAATAGAGAACCCGGAAACCCGCTTCCTAAATATTTTAGCCTAAAACTCGTATCTCTATATCTCAGACTTCGAAATGGACTTTGTATTCGTGATCCTGTCGACGATACGAACCTGTGATACTGTTTTCGTAATTTTTTGGAGTCGTTTCATCTCAGGGGCAAAATCGTAATTTCATATATAATAATATTTTTAATAAATACATTTGTTAATCACAGTTTACTATCGCTAATTACTTTCACCTTACCCGAATTATCTCATAGTGTCGACAGCATCTTCACTAGTTAAAAACGTGGGTACACGTTTAAATTTACATAATTTTAGTCAATGAGCTATTAATTAGCTACTAATTACCCTAACCGCCCCTAATTACCTACTATTACCCAACCGTGGCAGCCACGAGGAAATAAACAAATCCCATTTCATTGCTTATTCAAACTCCCCACCCATAATCATAATGACACTTTTAATTAGAATTATTATTATATTAATAAGCGTACTTTATAAAAACTCAGTTCATCCCCCATTCTTCAAAAAAAACAACACCCTTCGCTCACAGCCACCGAACCCCTGCCAGCTCCTTCGAGAGCCCCACCTAGCTCCATTCCTTCGACTCCTCTAGGATTGCCGACGGCCGAACCAAGCTCGCCAAAAGCCTCAACTAACATCGCCTTCTCCCTTCGATGAGACCGCCGCCGTCGCCACAGGCACTCCCCATCGTCGCCATCTGCTCCTCCACCGTCCTCCCTCTCCTCTGCACCCAACTTGCCGCTGTCATCTCCGATGACCCGAGAGAGCCTCCCACGCCTCGACCACCTTGCAAGGCCCCTGCTACTACCCCGCCCTCATTCTCGCCGTGCCATCGTTGCTTCCCCGCCTTCGCAAACCCCATAGCCACAGTCTCGCCACGTCCTCATTGCGAGCCATTTCGACGCGCGCTGCCTGGCTCCCCCACTTCACCACCGTCTCCTCCGAACACGCGGCCCATCGACGCCGCCCCACACATTCGACTGCAACCTTCCCTGTCTCCCAACGAATGCCACAACGAGAGAATGAAGTAAACAAGCACAGTTCAAAAGAAAGGTGAAGAAATTAGCAGCTCACGCCTGTTAATTTTGAAGTTATTTGAATATACTAATATAATAATGAATAAGTTGATTGATATGAATAATGACCTTTTGATATAGGTATCAGAGGAATGACCGGAGACCGCCAAAAGATCCGCGTCCTCGTCACGAACGTGTATGCGTCAGTTTCGCCTCAATGTGATACTTAGTTTTCAAGTTACGGTTTTTCAAAGTTTATTGTAATAGTTTTAATACGTATAAATACATATATACGCTTATAAATACGCGTATATTTAGATATAAATGGGTTTTATTGGTTTAAAATTCATAGTAAATAATTAAGCCTCAGAAAAATACAAGTCCAGCTCCAGAAAATCAGAAATAACATTCTGGACCCAATGGAGCTAGTGTCATCTCATTCAGATGTTTAGTTTTTCCAAAATTAATTTTTAAGCCTAAAACTTAAATACGTCTGTTTCAATTAAAAATCAGTAACTTGTTATTTTCACCTACACTGATACATGAGAAAAATATATGTTATAGTACTAGTTAATACGGTCGTTTTGACTACTTGTTGGAAGAAGTCTGACATATGGTTTGTCCTAGAGAAATCTTTGAAGAATATAACGAAAAATCGTTTTCTCATATTTAATTAGTTTTAATTGATTTTAAGCTTTTAAAAATTATGAAAAATACGTTGGAGCTTTAGAAAAATATTTTCTTCCTACACGAAATTATTTTACTCCCATCTAGTCCATCTAAAAATATTTAGTTCGGATTTTGACGAGTTCTAAGCTACTATAAAAATACAAACACGTTAAGAAAATAGTGTACTCTTTAATCGGCCATTTCTTGTATTTGCAGGTACCAATACTTGTGCACCAGCTCCTCTAGCTCCAACCTCGTCTTGCCACGACGCGCTCGATAATGTAAGTCATGACTAATTCTAAAATTAGAAAATTAGTTAGTGTCCTCGTATGAACTTAGGACATCACTATAGCCTTAGAAAGGCTACTTGACTTGAACTGAACTAGAGACCTAATCTAATAGAAAAGTAATCAACTACAGATTTCTTTACAAACTTTCAACTTTGGTAGTTGAAGCACACAATCATCAACTTGGATAAATTGTGTGCTAAACAACACTACTACATGCTCAAAGCATGGAATCAGTATCACCGCTTTTGGACTTGTCTTTATACTCAGTTTGCTTTGACACAGTCTGCTTTGGAATGAGTTACTCTCTAGTTTTCAATAAGAAAGTCAACCAGTGTCTTGGTTTGACTAGTAACATATGGAACATCTTGTGGAATATCTTGTGAAACATCTCGTGGAACATCATGAAAGGAACGTGTACTAGATTCACATGACACATCACTGGGGTTTTGGGGGTAACTCATAGTTTGAGAGAGTGGGGGAGTGACTGGAGTTCAATCATCCCGTCCCGCGGCCTGAGTTTCGGCAAAATACATGTACCGTGCCTGTGTTCCGGCATTCGTCTGGGTCGCGACTAGGCAAGAGATGAACTCAATGGTCACATATTGTACTCTCCGACTTGAGTCACGTAGTGTAGTTACTTTTGTACAGTCACTTTTACTTTACGTATTACAGTCACCTTTACTTTACACGTTCCATGCAAGTTACTTACTACACTTATGCAGTCACAGTACTTTACTTGTTGTACTTTTAGATACAGCAGTAGCATGTTTCACTTACTTAGCCTGCTTTACACTCGCACCACCACAGTACAGTGGTTCTTTCCTTTCAGTTCTGTTTACTTTTACTACTTAGCTGTGTACAGTTGTTGCTCAGTACTTTACTTTTAACTCTGGTCTGCTCGTACGTTGTTACTTTTGTCATATTTGTGCGCTGCTTCTTTTCTATATTTAGAATTATTGTGACTTACCTACGGTTCCATCTCCGTGGCACCACAGACGACGTACATATGGAGGTAGATTCTCTTGAGCTAATAGCGCCAGAGTTCGATCATGAGACCGCATCTTCCAGAGCTATTTTCAGTTGTGTACTTCCTTTCTTTCATGTATTTTTGTTGGAATATTTTGTACAGTATGGATTGTAGTAATTGGACATTATTTGGGTATTTTTGTACATCTCTGCATCATGGCTATTTTGGTTTTACTGATAACCTGCAGGACCTGTGCAAATATCAAATAAGTAACGGGCCCCCGGGGAGCGGGTCGTTACATATTTCCTTGAAATTTAGTAGTAATTGTTATACAGTTTTGTTGATTACTTTGTACATGTAAGATTACCAAATTGTGAACTAATTATATTGCTTGCTATGATTCAGTACACTTGTAAAGTGACCATGATGAATTGTAAAAGAGTGATTACTTGATTTTTTTCACATTGCAAGTATGTTTTACTTATGAAGTTTCCAAATAAATCTGAAATTGAGAAGTAAAGTAAATGATAATGTCACATGTAGTATTAAGACCACAAATGCAACATGAAACTTATGAAGTAAGACTGATGATGAATATGAGAATGATATCCAAAATGAAAGATTTGTGAAACACTTGAAAACATAGTGAGAAGAGAGGATGAATCTGGAGTTTTCAATCCATTCAAAATTGGGTGAAGCACCAGATTTGGGTTGGGGGGAAACCGTGTGAAAAGTAGGCTTTTAAGGAGTGGACACTGATGATGATTTCCCACGCTTCTGACAGTTGACAGGGGGAGTTGACAGGGTTAGAGAGACCGGTGGTGTACTCGTGATGCACCATGACGGTAAATGATGGTTTGCTCTATTTTTCACAGAAAAACGAAGACTTCTCACTCCCGATAGAGGAGTTACAAGAGGCCCCTTCAGTGCTCGTGTCACTGGTTGAGGTACCACTTTTAACCCACCCTGGGTGAAGTCCAGCTCCTTAAAGGTGTCCTACTAGTTACACAAATTCCCAAACATGTGAACTGATAATTTAATATAATTGCTGTTAATTTATATTGTTTCCATTATGTTGACATTTTCTCATTTTCTTTTCAATAATGCACGTTTTAATATGAACACTTTGTCTGCTCTGTTAACCTTTTACTCTTAGACCACCCTTAGATAGGTAATCCGGTTCTACACTGGGTCCTACCTAGCTTAGTTAGGATTCCTACTAGGGTCACACATTGAGGTGTCCCATTTATATTTTCAGGTCCTGAGGTAGTGACGCCAGAGTCAGGACGTGTGCAGACTTTTTCTTCTTCTCCTCAGGTACACCTGGAGACATCAGATGGAGAGATGATCCAACTGGACTTCACTGGGCTCGACTAGGGAGTGTGTTGTACGGGTGTTGACACCTTTTGGGTTTCTTGAGGGTGGGTTTCCCTTTTTGTTCTACTCCGCTTTTTGTTGTACTTTTAGTACCCTTTGGTACTTGTACAAAGATGTTAGATGTATCCTGTATAAAGATGTTCAGTGCAGTTTACTTTTCAGCACTTACGGTTTTATAGTTTGTTGCAGCATTGTGTTTTATTCTTTTTACTCTTGTGTAATATTCCAGTATATTGTAGTGACCTGCATAAATAGTTTTATTACTCAAACCACAATTAAAGCCTAGTAGTATTTGGACGTTAAGGGCTCGAAGCCGAGTGTCTGAATACTACGGCGGCCTAGTCCACCTCGTATCTCCTGTATTTAGGAGAGTGGGATGTGACAAGTTTTTGTGGTGCCCCATGGAGGTCTCTCACACTGCGATGTGCGTAAGAATGGTATGAATAAAAGCTCCAACATTATAATCCGTAAATCTTGCACTGCACATTATTTTCCCCTGTTCATTCTTGCCTTGGGACTCCCTGCCTACTATGCTCGGTCGAGCGACTTCCCCGCTCGACCGAGCAGCCTCTCTCTCCAACGAGTTAAAAACAGGGGCAATTCTCTGCCTGCTTCGCTCGGTCGAGCGGCTTCTCCGCTCGACCGAGCGACATCCCTCTACACAACCTAGGAGCTGAAGCCCTAAGATGGCGCTCGACCGAGCGACTCATATCACTTGACCGAACGTCCCCTCCTCCAAGTGCCTGACGGGAAGCATCAAGGGAAACGCTCGGTCGAGTGGCTACCCCGCTCGATTGAGCACATCATCGACAACCTACAGAAAAGGGGATTTTAATGGGTTTCGGGGCGGATTTTTGGGAAACCCGCAACTTATTGGGTTTTGTATATAAGTAAACTACTGTTTTAGATAAGGTTAAGATTTTCATTATGAGAAAACTCTTGAGCCACCATTGGGGGATGTTGCGGGGTAAATCCGCTTACAATGAATTTATATTGAATTGGAGAATCAAGGGCACAATGATTACAAGTGTAGGGTTGATGACAAGGCTAATCACGATTTGAGGACGATTTCTAGATGAGGATCTCAAGTTCGCTCTTCGTCTGGTGAAGTTCGCTCGCTAGTTGCTGAAAGTCGCTCGTCAGTTGGCGAAGGTCGCCGTAGATCGCACGTCCGCTGGTAGCTGGGGCGAACTTCCTACAAGAAGAGAAAATTAGCAGAAAGGCGGGGCTGGCTGCCAGCCCGTAGCCTCTTCGATGCTTAAGTCAGTTGATGACTGCTTGGAGAATGTCAGGCACGCAGGACGATCTTAGAGACAGATCGACGCGTGCATGGCGAACTAGTGTGGAAGGCACGAATATGTGGAGGATATTCGACCTTGAATATAAGTAGATGTGTTAGGGTTTCTTACAGATTAGCCAGCCTCTTTATCGTTGGAGGAGAGGGGATACTTATAGGCTGTTGGAGTTGGTTATTTTAGCTGAGCTGGCGGTGTCAAGGTGTCAGGGGTTCGGCCGAGGATGTCAGAGCCGAACGTGTCAGGTGCGCTTTTGTCAGGCTGTCAGAGCCGTAAATATCAGGTGCGCTTTTGTCAGGCTGTCTGGCGGTGAAACGGCAAGGTGCAATTTTGTCAGGTCGTCAGGCGACGAAGCAACCAGGTGCTCTTTTGTCAGACTTGTCTGTAGTGAAACTGGCAGTGGTATTGGTGGCGGGTCGCCTTCCTCCTTGGGTGGATAGCTTCGGGGTGGAGAGGTAGGGGAGCTACCTCTGGGGCGAGCTACATTTGGGACGAGCTGGTGTAGATCGTGTGCGATCAGCCAGAGGGCTCTTCTCTTTAGTTCGGTTGACAAGTTTGCCGCTCCGCCAGTGCGGGCTGCTGTGAGCCCCGGTGAGCTTCTCTAAACCTCGAACTAGGTCTCACTATGGAGATTCGGAAGGCCATGACTTGGGCTTCGATTATACGGGCCTAGATCAACTGGGCCGATCTTAAGGTCGTAACAATTGCCCCCGTCATTCGAGTTCGAAACGGTAAGTCCGGCTCGGCTCGGATGACGCGCTTCGCTCTGTCTGGCTGACAGCTATGGCATTAAATGCGAGATGACTGCTAAATCTCTAGGGTCATTATGACGATTCGGCATACGGCTTTGGGGAGAAGCTGAGGCGACAGCTCTGCCTCAGATCTTGCCACATGGCCCACCTTTAGCGGTCAAGATTGGCCGACGCCCTCTATAAAACAGAGGGGGAGACGGTTGAGGGCTCCTGCTTAATTTTAAAACTCCTTTCGTTCTTTGTCTTCGAGCTCTCACTGCCATTCGACGCTTTATCGGAGCTCCGATGATCTTCTTCTTAGGTACTTTATTTGATCTCTATCAAATGACATCATCCGAATTTTCTTCCTCTAATAAACACGCAGAGAAGTACTGTTTGAGGATGTTAGCTCCGAGGGGACTGAGGAACAGACGGTGTCGACGGACGTGGAGGAGTCTTGGCTGGAGGAGCGGGAAGCAACCCCCGTCATCCCCTCGACGTCGATGATCCCCAAGAAAACCAAAAAGAAGGGCTCAGGGCCAACCGTCGACGTAGTTACAACAGCGGTTTTTATGGAGATCCTAGCCATAGCGCCTAAGACTAAACATATCAGCCGTGCCAAAATTCGTTCCAAGTATATCTGGCCACCCTATGAAGTTCGCCTCACCACCTCCTATAAACAGGCATGTTCGCCCAAGGACAACGAAGCGGGGTATATTTTTCGACCTTCTAGCTCGGATTTCGGTTTTCGCTCCATCCATTCCTCCTTCTCATGCTGAACTTCCTCGAGCTTTCGTTCTTCCAACTGATGCCAAACTCGATCAGCACCATGGTTGGTTTCCTTGTTCTCTGCTTCGGCAGCAGCGTAAGTCCGACCCTGCTGTTGTTTCAGCATTTCTTCGAAGCGAAGTGGAGAGGAGTGTATTATTATGTCAGTGCGAGGAAGGATCATCATCTCGTTCTTGATTTATCGAGTAAAGCGAGGGAGTGTAATGAGAGGTTCGTTTTCATCTCGACGCTGGCAGACTTGACTCTGCTATCGAACTGGGGGAGGTTGAATCCCCAAGCGAACAAGGAGGTGACTCTACGGGGGCAAGATCTGGAGAACTCCAAGATCTTGATGGAGATCGCCAGCGAGCTCCGAAAACATGCGAAGCTGGTCAAGGACAACCAGATTGCCCTCCATATCTGGCCCGAGGGTACTACAATTTAAGCGACCATCTTCTATTTGCTCACCCTGATCTCTTTTCTTTTTGCAGGTGCAGCCATGAGTCTGTCGAGGGACGAACTGATGAGGATGAACTTGGAGAAGCCATCGACCGAGGAGCCAGCACTCAAGGAGCAGGCAGCCAAGGTCAAAGACAAGGCGGGGGAGTCTAAGGGCTTGCCAAAGAAGGCCATGCAGAAGTGGAGCCTGGAGGAGGCGTCCACTGCGCTGGCTGAGGAGGAGGAACGGAGCAAGAGATCGAAGAAGAAGACATCAACATTAACAGCTCTCTCCTCCCGTACGAGCGAGGCTGCGTCAGGTAGCTTAGCCGACCTCGATGCTGTCGAGGAGCCGGTGGCCGATCTAACGGTCGCCAGGCCCCAGGGCCTGTCGGCCCAGGTCAAAGCTACAGAGGTCGAGTGTTGGCCCTTTGGATGCCCCTCTTGGGAGCAGGGGAAGCCGGACTTGAGGACACCGGGGCATCCAAGCTATGAGGTAGCACTCACCTGCTTCAAAGCAAAGAAGGCCGAGGTCCTGGTGATTCCAAAGATCGAGCTTTTCGGGCCACGCTACCTGGTGGGTGGCAAGGAATCATTGTTCGAGGATGCCGGGGTTGTGGCCCGTCTGGAGGAGAACAGTCTGTTGCCGAGCGACCGAGAGTCCATGTACAACATTGGTGCTGAGAGCCTCTATGGCACGGTAATTTGGCACAGCATGCAAGTTCGTTGCTCTCCCCTACTCATATTTTCGGTCTGTATTCTTTCATGCGGGCTCATATATTCTCTTTCTTCTATAGGCTGTGGCGGCGATGACGTCCTTGTAGTGCCACATTAACGTGGGCATGCTCAAGGCGACCATCAATCGAAAGAAGATGGAGCTCAAGCCGGCCACCAATGAGTTGCAGAAGAAGGAAGCCGAGATCAAGGAGGTCTTCGAGCGGCTGCGAAACATGGAGAAGAAGTTGGAAAAAGTCCGCGGGTTCTATGCGACCCAGAAGGGGGAGATGGAGAAGCAGAATAAAATCTCTGAGGATCTGGCCCGATAGCTTCAGGAGGCAGAGGCTCGAAGGGTCATCTGAAGAACGTCCATGTTGCAGAGGTGGAGGCAAAGGGGCAGGAGATCGTTGAGCTCATGCGTCAGGTGGCGGAGTTGAAGAAGATCGACCCTGAGGTCATGAAGTCGAAGGCTGTCCGCAAATACCAGATGGACAAGCTCCTTCCCATCATGAAGGATGTGCAGGCCAAGATGTCACGCCCCGCTTTCCAAAACGACAGAAGTAAGAACGAGACTAAGCTCTGCATGAACTGGAGCGGTAAAGCTCGAGTTCATTAAGCGTCTGTGGTAAAACCGCGCAGAATCCTTGCATGCATTTCAGAACAATAAAAATAACATTCATATAATTAAAAGGTCACATCCAGAAATGTTTGTACAAGAAATAAAACAACAAGGCCTCAGCATGACCAAAGGAAACTACAACAAAATACTAATCCTACTACAAGGTACTAAAGCAAAACTAAGAGGAAAGCAGCAACGACACAGCCTCTAGTCCTCCACAGGGAGCGACTCAGCGTCTACAGCAACTCTTGGCTCACTAAGTCAAGCGTCTCAACCAAGTCCTCCTGGTCCTGGTACTCTGTCTTAGTACCTGACATACAAACACCCAAGAGAAAAGGAGTTGTACGTCAGGCAGAGTCTACAAGTGAAAGGTAAGAACGACTCTACTGCAAGGTGCATGGAAATTAAAGCATAGAAATTAAAGACAAGTATTTAAATGTTGTTTACATGACAAGTTATAAGATGCAATAGCATGACAATTTATATAAGCAAGGCAGGAAAGTAAAGACAGTGCAAGAAAAGTAAACGTGGCATGGCAATGGCCGTAGCATTTGCGACAGGCTACAAGACAAGACAAGACAAGACAAGTGTGTAACACGAAAGGTTCACGTCTTACGGTTAGATGGCGGCCAGCACCCTCTCAACCCTACCCCAACCCAAGTACACAAGACAAGTCCGTACAAGGGATCATTCTCTCTAGCTTGGAGAGTGTCCTATTACCCGCAGGTTATCCATACAAGGGATGACTCTCTCTATCTTGGAGAGTGCCCTATTACCCGCAGTTTATCTGTACAAGGGATCACTCTCTATATCTTGGAGAGTGCCATATTACCCGCAGGTTGTGTATTCGTACCGCCATATACTGGAAAATGAGCCAGACTAGTCATACATGACCCTACTGGAACACGAGCCAGACTAGTCATATATGACCGATGAGAGTAGCCAAAACAATGCACAAGTTCAAGATTGACATGATGTCACGCCCCGCTTCCCAAAACAGCGGAGGCGAAGCGTGACTAGGCCCGCTTAGGCCAGAGCTAAGGAGCCCTGACCCAATAAGCGTCTGTGTGGTACCAAGACGAAGGTACAGGTCCCTGCATATTAGTACAGAACAATAAGAGTACAAAAGGAAGTGACAAATCATTTTATTCCAACAAATCAAAAGTACAGAGTCACAACGCCCGAAGGGCTACAACTGCAGAAAGGAAAAAAAATCTAACAGTGCAAGCACCCGACCTAATCAAGGAAACAAAAGGTGCTACGCACCCAACTAAAAGAAATGGATATCTCTGGAACTGCAACGAGAAGTCTTTAGCTCTGGTCCTCGTCAGGATCGAACTCAGGATCAACACTCTCTGGCTCCACGTCAACTGGCAAGTCAGTCTCCTCGACGTACTCTGGCTCGATCCCTGACGTACATCACCAAAAGAAGGAACTGTACGTCAGGTAAGGTCTACAAGAAGGGGTTAGACCAAACTGCAAGTGCACCAATTATTTAACAACGTTTTACTGGTTGATTAACATGCTGAGATTATAACAGATGAACAAACGAAAGTACACACAGCAGGAAAGTAAAACACAACAAGTAGTGGTCGCAACGAGTGCTACCGATTACGGGACTAGCCTACAGGTGTCAAGGCAAGACGGAACATGGAGAGCCAGACAGGACAAGACAAGACACGAAAAGGGTTCACGCCTTTATGGTTCGAGGGGGATCAGACCCTCTTGCCGCGTGCACGCTCAACCCTACCCCAAAACCCCAAGAATCGTGACAGGACAAGGGATCACTTGCTCTAACTTGACAAGTGCCCTATTGCTCTCTGAGCTGTGTATCAGTACAAGGGATCACCTGCTCTAGCTTGACAGGTGCCCTATTGCCCATCGGGCTATGAATTGGTACAAGGGATCACCTGCTCTAGATTGACAGGTGCCCTATTGCCCATCGGGCTGTGAATCGGTACAATGGATCACTCGCACTGGCTTGGCGAGTGCCCTATTGCCCAGCGGGCTGTGCAAGACGGAACGTGACATGACACAACAAAACAGGAGGGGTTGTACTAGGGTGTCCACAACTCACACACACGCATGTCAATCCTATGATGTCAAAATTGTTGTTGTTGGACTCAGACTTCGTTGTCAAGTCTGAGCCATCAAGTGCGTCCCGGACGCTATCATTTCACGTCCGGTTCTCAGTGTTCCAAAATATCAATTCTAGCAAGACTAAGGCCTAAACATGGCCAAGAACGCAAGTGGTACACTTGCCTGCATTGGCAAGTGCGTCGTCTTCCTGGAACGTCTCGTCGACGAAAGTGTAGGATCCTTCCAAAACAGAGTTAGGATCGATAAATGAAGTTGAGACTTACGCTTGCGTATGCGGCACGGTAGTCACAGAACTTCGCATTCGGATTCGCCACGACGGATCGAGTCTTCTCACGAATGGAGTAAGGCTACTAAATCCACAATCTAAATCTCTACTTTTAGATTAAGAACTTGGATAAAGGGAGAGGAATGATTTCGGCAGAGCTTCGCTAGAATGAAAATGCATGCAAGAATGCCATGCAAAAGTGTAAGGAAATGGCTAACCCTTGGGTCTTATTTATAGCCCCCAAGGTAGTTATTTTAGGAGTAATTGTTCCTTTGGAACAATTTAACTAAGGTGTACCATCGTACATGGCACATTATAAGCTTAAGTTGTACCATATGCATGGTACAACACAATCTTAAGATATTACCCCTTTATTAGCCATATGTCGCATGCACTTATGCACATATAATGCGACTTTCCCATTAATCTAGAGATCCTCTCCGCAAGGGAACAGATGCCCTTCGCACACGACTTCGTGTACGCGACGTTCGAGGTCCGTATTCCCTCGTACATCCCCCACAAGGGTGTATAAACGTCTTCCATATCCAACATCTCCCACTCACACTTGAGGGGATTGTAAGAGAACTTCTTTCTCTTAGTTCTTTCATCTATCATACCGAGAAATAGACCGTGCGACCGTCATGCGCGTAGAGTCTGTTGTTGTGCACTTGTTAGAGATACACAACGACCTCGAAGGTGCAAAGTTGAGTAGTTCAACGCATGCTTTACCCTAGATTATTTCTTCACATTTCTTATACTTTATATTCAACAATTGAATCCCATCTGGATCACAATTGGCTGGCCAGCTTTGAATCATTAAAGTCCAAATGCGAATATGAAATCAATCTTCCTCTTCTTGCGAACCTTCTGATCTTGACTTGATTCGCTTTTCTAACGTGCCCCGCCGAGCCGAATTATCATAGCCCATTAGCAACACGCTAAGATAGCGATCATCTCGTCAAATCTAAAGGAACCAATTGGAGTCCTTGAGGGTAAGAGTTAAGACCCATATGGCCTTTGAGTCTCACATAATAGCAAACTCTATTGCTACTAACTCAGTGGTCAAAATGCATACGTGGTATGAACACGTATTACAACATCACTCCTTTCCCAGGGAGAGTATGTCTTAATGATGTTGTACGGATGAAAGATCAGACACCACAGTGCCTATCTTTTGAGTCCCCTTACTACCCATGAAATATTCCCGGACTCTCATCCTGTATAAGACAGATAGGATTAAAAAATCCTATGAGATCTCTTTTAAATATCCTTGTGATACAGATCTCAGATCTTTTGTAAGCATCCATATGATGCAGATCTTTCATTCGACTATCTTGTTTAAGTCACGACTCTAAATCATTCGTCTAATGATTTTGACGTTAAACTAGTCTCATCTCTATCTTATCCATCTGATAAGATAAGGCGGTTGCTCATGTGAGAGAGCCAACCTTAATCTGTCCGACATACACACAATAAAATAGCTGAGACTTAAACACAAATGTATAAAATCATTTGTAAGAAACTTGTATGCAATATATAAAAGAACTTCTTTCTTTTATTAAACTTTGATCTTCTATAGACATGGGAAATATTACATGATACAGCTCAGCACCTACGCATTCCCATAGATGATAAGTGTGTGAAGAACACATCTCTGGGGATCGCCTTAGTAAGGGTATCCGCTATCATCTTATGCGTGGATATGTATCCTATGTCTACTTCCTTCCGTTTGTCATAGTCCTTCGCAAACTTGAATCGAATATCAATGTGTTTGGTCTTATAATGAAATTTAGGATCTTTGACATAGGCAATTGAAGCTTGACTATCACTGTATATAGGAACAGTGCTCGAGCCAGTGGCATTCGTCAGCCTGTCTAAGAATTTCCTAAGCCAAACAGCTTCTTGGACCGCCATGCTGAATGCTATAAATTCGGCTTCCATGGTTGATAGGGCGATGCAGGTTTGCTTCTTGCTGCTCCAGGATATTGCACCATTCCCGAGCAAAAAAACAAAGCCTGAGGTAGATCTTCGCTCGTCGAGATCACCTGCCCAATCAGCATCGGTATAGCCTTCGAGTCTCAAGGTATTGCCTTGATAGCATAACGCATAGTCCGTAGTCCCTTTGAGGTACCTTAATATCCTCTTCACCGCTTTCCAGTGTGCCTGTCCTGGGTTGGATTGGTAACGGCTTACCATACCAACAGCATAGCAAATGTCCGGTCTGGTACACATCATGGCGTACATCAGACTCCCGACAGCACTGGAGTATGGAACCTTTTCCATAGATTTCTTTTCTTTTGGATCTTTGGGACACATTTCCAAACATAGACACTCGCCTTTGCTTATTGGAGGTAAAACACACGACAGGAGAGAAAGTCTCTTTGTAGTCTATTCCTTCCTGTTGCGTGAAACCTTTCACAGCAAGGCGAGCTTTATATTTCTCGATGGAGCCATCAGCCTTATGCTTGATTTTGATAACCCACTTGTTCCCAATGGCTCTACGTCCCTTAGGTAAATTAACCAAGTCCCAGACTTGGTTTGTTTTCATGGATTGAAGTTCTTCTTCCATCGCCGCTATCCATTTATCTTTAGCAGGGCATGTGACGGCCTGTTTGAAATTTGCAGGTTCGTCATCATCTTGTAGTAATGTCATGAATGTTTGAGGAAATTCATCCTCAAATCTCAGAGGTGTTAGCCTCGTTCGATTACTACGTCTTGCTTGAGTTTGATCACTCCCACTTGGAATGACATCACTCCCACTTGGAATAACATCACTCCCACTCAGAATAGGATTGGTATCGTTCGTATCATCCATTGGTGAAGTTTGAAACGTATTTTCTTCTTCACCAAGGATTCTCCCACTCGAACGTTCCGATCCTTCTTGATCCCAAGTCTCAAACAAGGATAAGTCTTGACTTATCTCACCCTGGCTTGGAAACTCGTTTTCCAAGAAGACAACATTCCTCGATTCGAATTCTATTAGACCCCCATTGTCCTCTTGACCGACGAAAACATATCCTTTGGAGTTTTCAGCGTATCGGATGAAGATACACTTCCTCCCACGTGGCCCAAGTTTGCCATATTTGTGAGAGGATAAATGTGCATAAGAGGCACAACCCCAAGGTTTTAGAATGCTTAAGTCTGGAGTTCTATTGTTCCACAACTCATAAGGAGTAGAACTTACCGACTTCGAGGGTACACGTTTAAGATGAATGCTGCCGTCAATAATGCATCACCCCAAAAGGTGATGGGTAAATTTGCCTGAGACATCATTGATCGGACCATTTCCATCAATGTCCTATTTCTTCTTTCCGCAACACCGTTTTGTTGCAGAGTATAAGGCATAGTTATTTGATGAACTATGCTTTTTTCATCACAGAGTTCCTTAAAACTCGTTGATTGATTTTCTCCACCCCGATCGGTTCACAAGACCTTTATCTTGCGATCTAGTTGATTTTCCACTAAACTCATATAGTTTTTGAAGCAAGATAAAGCTTCATGTTTGTGGGAAATCAAATAAATGTGACCGAAACGGGTGAAGTCATCAATGAAGGTGATGAAACAGGACTTCCCGCGTCTTGTCTTAACATTCATTGGACCGCAAATGTCTGAATGGATAAGCTGTAATGGAACTTCGGCCCTTGTGCCAGTTCCAAACGGCTTGCGACAAGTTTTCCCTACAAGACAATGTTCGCAAGTTGACATTTCAACTTTTGAAACATTAGATAGCAAGCCACTTTTGGCAAGTCTATCCATTCTAGTTGGTCCAATGTGACCAAGTCTTGCATGCCAACAAATGATCTCAGATTCAGAATTAGAAGCATTTGTCAAATGGAAACTTTCATTAATAGAAGAAGAATCATCATACATAGTGTTTAAAACTATCAATCCATTACAAACATTACCCGACCCAACTAAAGAACTATTACAAACAAGGTCAACATTTTGTTCATAGAACCTCCATTCATAACCTACAGACATTAACATGACCACGGATACGATATTCCTTCGAAAAGAGGACGTCGTGCAATAATAGAGTCCGGCCGTTGTCGAGAACTAGCTTGCATGTTCCGACGCCCTTGACTTCAACACGAGTGTTGTTGCCGACGTATATCCACTTTGTTCCTTGAGTTATCCTTCGATACTCTACGAAAAACCTTCTGTCCTTCGCTACGTGGTCTGTGGCCCCTGAATCAATCAACCAAAAATAGTTAGATTCAGCAAGAAACATGGAACTAGAAACACATATGTAACTAGCACTACAAGTTACCTTATCACTTCCATCCGTACACGTACGGGTGAAGTGACCGTACTTGTTGCACTTAAAGCACTTGATCTTCTTCAAGTTTTTCTTCTTTGAGTGCACATTCTTTTGCCACTTTTTGTTCTTAGTCTTCTTTGAGGTTTCCGGTTCTTGCTTTCGTTCGTTCATAAACCTTAAGTGTTTATCCTTCCGCTTCTTTCCTCCATGTGAGGAACTAGCGGCCATGTGCACTTCGGCACTAGGTTTTGCGGCTTGAATCCGCTCTTCCTCGAGTTCGAGGTGTTTGGATACATCGCTTAAAGTTTTAATGCACTCATTATGAGTGAGGTGCATTTTCATGTTATCCCAGCTATCTGGGAGTGAACGAATGACTGCTTGGATCTGCTGTTCGTCAGACAGCGTAAGACCCGCATCCTTCAATTCAGCTATGAGATTCGCCATGTGGCGAAGATGCTTTTTCATAGATTGATCTCGTCGCATTTTGTACGAGTCAAATTGAATATTTAAGGAGTGGAGTTTGGTTACCGAAGTTCCACCAAACTTTATTTCTAGCCCAGACCATATGTCTTTGGCTAGGTCGAATTCCCGAAATAGACGCATTATGTCATTGTCCATTGCGGACAGTAACGTAATACGTGCTATTTTGTTCTTTCGAGTCCAAGTCTCATAAGCTTCTCGGTCCCTCTTGTGTTGGGCCGTATTGCCCAACTCAGGTTCTTCCATTATGTTTTGGAGTGTTTCAAGCACATCTTGCTCCTCCAAAACATATTGGATTTTTATTGACCATAGTTTATAATTGTCGCCGTTGAGCTTCTCACCTTTGTTAAGCTCGGTGACAATGTTCTTAGAAGCGGTAGACATATTCGAATCAAAAAAACTGCAAAGAAAATGAAAACACGATCAAAATTCTATGCATAAAGTTTCGATTCTTTAAACACTTGATAAGTTCCTTGGATAAGCTGAAATGTTACTCTAGAATCGAGAAGTTCACTACGTTCCCAACTACCATCTAGAAGTAACTTTCAAATTATCCCTTTTACTTGTCTCATGTAAAAAGAAATCAGAAATAATACCCGTATGGTACCAGCAGCGGAAAAATACTTTTGAAAAACATATCTTTCAAAATGGAATAGGTGAGAGTTTGCGCAAAGAATTTTAGCGCAACAATTGCCAAGCCACGAGACCTGTTCTACACACCCATGGGTTAGATAACCATGGCCGGATCGTGGTAGGACTTGGAATTCTAAATTGCACTATACCGATTAAGGACGGGACATAACCTTTTTGAAAACATCTTTTTCAAAAAAATTTGAAATACATTGGCTAATCTCCATAGAGTAGAGCACAATGTTACAAGTACATTAGCTAATCTCCGTAGAGTAGAGCACAATGACATGGCTAATCTCGCATGAAGTAGAGCATTATGGCTAATCTTCAAGGAGTAGAGCCCAAGCGAAAACTTTATAAAATAAGAGCAGACGACTGTCGTTAGCCCCGTATGGGCTAGTCGGCACATTCGAGTTTGACCAAGGCCTTTTGACACCCCGTATGGGCTAATCGGCAAGTTCGAGATCGACCAAGACCTTTTGCCGAATTGGTCGACCAAAACACCCAAATTGGTCGACCAATAATTTGGTCTGCAACTTCTCCCGGCCAGGGCCTCTGCCCTGGCCGAGGCTGGCCAAGGGCCGGCCAGGACCTCTGCCCTGGCCGGCCAGGGGCGGCCTGCGGCAGCCCTGGCCACTGCCAGGGCCGGCCAGGCCACTGGCCTGGCCAGAGGCAGGCCAGGCCTCGGCCAGAGGCCGGCCAGGCCTCTGCCAGGCCTGGCCTAGGCCAGAGGCCGGCCAGGCCTCTGCCAGGCCTGGCCTAGGCCAGAGGCCGGCCAGGCCTCGGCCAGAGGCCCCTGGCCGGGGCCAGGGCCCCTGCCCTGGCCTCTGCCAGGGCGGCCAGGCCCTGGCCGGGGGCCAGGGCCCCTGCCCTGGCCCTCGGCCAGGGTGGCCTGGCCCTGGCCTGGCCGCGGCCAGGGCTCTCTGGCCCTGGCCGTGGCCGGCCATGGCTTATTGGCCTTGACCGGCCATGGCCCTTTGGCCATGGCCGGTCTCCCCCCTTTCATGGGGTGGCCGCATACCCCCGCCGGAGGGGGTTGCCGTGGTGGTTATTGGCCGTAGCCAACCCCCTCCGCATGGGGAGGGGGGGTGCATGGCCTTCATAGCCCATTTGGCCATGGTGCACATGCACCAAATTTCATCTTCCCCGATGGAAATAACTACCACCTTCTTCTCCGGTGAAGCACCCGTTCGTCGAGGAAGTAGTTGTCCTCCAATGGCCGTGTGCCAAAAAATAACCCTCTTCAAAAAATTCGTGAACTACGCGCTTCACATGAAGAGAGCACCCATTCCCTATGAATAGAGACTCAGCATCCATGAAGAGAGCGAGTTTGATGATATGAACGGTCGGTTCTTCCCGTCACGGAGAGTTCCTGCCATATCCGTAATGACAGAAGACCCTAACGTGAAAAGAACAACCGCTGTGTTCTCTCCGTCACAAAGCGTTCCTACCATATCCGTAATGGTAGGAGACCCATTCGTGAAAAAGACAACGACTCGTTCATAGTTTCGACGGGGCGGCGGTTTGACCGGGGCGAACCCGTATGGCTCTGATACCAATGTAGGATCCTTCCAAAACAGAGTTAGGATCGATAAATGAAGTTGAGACTTACGCTTGCGTATGCGGCACGGTAGTCACAGAACTTCGCCTTCGGATTCGCCACGACGGATCGAGTCTTCTCACGAACGGAGTAAGGCTACTAAATCCACAATCTAAATCTCTACTTTTAGATTAAGAACTTGGATAAAGGGAGAGGAAGGATTTCGGCAGAGCTTCGCTAGAATGAAAATGCATGCAAGAATGCCATGCAAAAGTGTAAGGAAATGGCTAACCCTTGGGTCTTATTTATAGCCCCCAAGGTAGTTATTTTAGGAGTAATTGTTCCTTTGGAACAATTTAACTAAGGTGTACCATCGTACATGGCACATTATAAGCTTAAGTTGTACCATATGCATGGTACAACATAAGCTTAAGATATTACCCCTTTATTAGCCATATGTCGCATGCACTTATGCACATATAATGCGACTTTCCCATTAATCTAGAGATCCTCTCCGCAAGGGAACAGATGCCCTTCGTGCACGACTTCATGTACGCGACGTTCGAGGTCCGTATTCCCTCGTACATCCCCCACAAGGGTGTATAAACGTCTTCCATATCCAACAGAAAGAACGTCTGAAAATCGTGACACGGCGACGGTGTTAGATCGCGATTCAATAATTCCTATTAGGGTTGTGTCTAGGTTATCGGGACTATCCTATTCATCAAAAATCACATTTTTAATGCATTTAACCTAATCGACGATCTATACTATGTGCACATGCATAAGGTTCATTCGTCGATTTATCTACGGTTGTACAACGTTTTAAGGATCAACGGAAAATAAATTTAATTGATTTAGTTGCTGATTTTAATTAGGGTTTTGATTATCTATAGTGTGGGTTTCTACGAGTTTAGGGAACCAACCTGATTTGACGATCGAACGGAGGTCCGGCGTCGGATCTGAAAAGGCAGAAGCTTTGCGTCGTCCGAAATTTCCTAGGCCGCGGGTAGCGCAGCGAGGAACGTTGATCGTTGGTGGTGTCATCGGCCTCCGTAGGTGGTGTCGAAGATCTCGGTGTCTCCCGGGGTCATCGTCGTAGATCTAAGATTGGATCGCCACGCGAGGAGAAAGGCTAAGAGGAGATGGATCTCGAAAAGGGAAATGAGATGGCGGCCGTGGCTTGGCCGTGGGGTTTCAGATCTGAGGGGGAGATGAGGGTGGTCGACTGTTTGTTGGGAAAATAGGAGGAGAAGAAGAAATAGGAGAAAGAAGAAAAAGGAGAAAGGAGAATGGAGAATGAAAAGGGGAGAAGAACTTTGGAGAAGATGGAGGGCACAAAGGAGGAAGAAGGAGAGGCAGGGAAAGAGAAATAGATATGTTGAGGAAGAAGCTTGCTAAAAATAATGAGGAGAAAAGAAGAAAGGCCGCGCGTTTAAATAAGAAAACAAACGGCGGCTAGGTCAAAATCTAGGGTTTCGGGGTCAATTAGTCGGCCAGTGAAGGGCGGTCGACCTACTAGTTTGAGAACTAGTCGGTCGGTCGTCTAACTGAGACCGACTAAAAATAAACAGAGAACAGTGTCAGTACAGGGTTGACAGATTTAGTCGGTCTGTGAAGGCTCGTCGACCGACTAGTTTGCAACCTAGTCGGTCGGCCAGTGTTCATTGACCGACTAAAGGATGAAGATGGTCGACAAGGAGTTTTGAAAATTAGTCGGTCTGAGAAAGAAGCCTAACCGACTAATTCGTCAACTAGTCGGTCGGTATTCGTTCTTTGACCGACTAATGGTAAACAGTAACTCGACTGCATGAAATGATCTTTATCTTAGTCGGTCTGCGAAGAAGTGTTGACCGACTAGTTTCACAACTAGTCGGTCGGTGGATGAACTTATACCGACTAAGTGTAAACAGTAACTCAGTGGAAAAATCAAAGGGAAACTAGTCGGTCCATGAAGAGATTCTGACCGACTAGATTGGCATCTAGTCGGTTGGTTCTTCTTCTTGAACCGACTAAAATGCACACAAAGTCTCCAAATGAGGCGTGAAGCTTCAGGATGGGTTCTAGGGCTTCTAAGATGAGTCTGATTCTAAGATAAGAGCGTCACGAAGCACGCTTAGCTCCAGATAGGGTAAAGGAGATACGAACAAGAAAGGAAAAGAGAACAATTATATATATATAAATAAAATATCATCATACAAAAAAAACCAGCCGTTACATCCTACCCACCTTAAGAAAATTCCGCCCTCGGAATTTCTATCAGAATAGGTGAGGGTAACGCTCTCTCATCTCATCCTCTCTCTCCCAAGTGGACTCTCCAGGTGATCCGTGACGCCACATCACTCTCACCAGGTCGACTACCTTATTCCTCAACTGCTTCTGTCGACGGTCCAAAATCTGCACATGCTGCTGGTCATAAGTCAGGTCCGGACGGACCGTGATTTTCGAGAAATCCACTGTGTGAGACGGATCACTGACGTACTGACGCAACTGTGATACGTGAAAAACATCATGAACTCCCACCAAAGACGGTGGCAGAGCAAGGCGGTAGGCCACTGCTGCCACACGCTCCAGCACATCGAAAGGTCCAATGTACCTCGGACTCAGCTTCCCCTCCTTCCCGAATCGGATAACTTCGCGGTTCGGAGAAATCTTCAAGAAAACGTGATCTCCAGGCTGAAACTCCAAAGGTCTCCTCTTGGCATCTGCCCAATGCTTGAAGCGATCCTGTGCAACTCTGAGCTTCTCCCTGATGTCTCTTACGACATCCACAGCTTCTACTATCATCTCCGGACCCAACAGCTCCCGATCTCCAATGTCATCCCAGCTCAGGGGCGATCGACATTTCCTCCCATATAAGGCAGCAAACGGCGTCATGCCAATGCTCGCCTGGTAGCTGTTGTTATAAGAAAACTCCACCAAATGGAGATGGTCCTCCCAAGATCCCTTCAAATCGAGCGTACAAGCTCGCAACATATCCTCTAGTATCTGAATAGTCCTCTCGGACTGGCCATCGGTCTGCGGGTGGTACGTCGTGCTGAAACTCAGACTCGTACCCAAATTCTCCTGCAGACTTCTCCAGAACTGAGATGTGAACCTTGAGTCTCTGTCAGACACGATGCTCACAGGGACCCCGTGTAAGCGTACAATCTCCTGCACGTACACGGTCCACCTCACAACTAACTCAAAGAGGAAAAATTAGAGAGAAGTAGAAATGAAATTTTTACCTCTAGATATTTCCTCGCCAAAGCTTCCGTAGACTGGCCCACTCGGAAGGGAATGAAATGCACAGACTTAGTCAACCGATCAACAATCACCCAGACTACGTCGTTCTGCTTCGGGGTCCGAGGTAAACCAGTCACGAAATCCATCGTAATATGTTTCCACTTCCACTCCAGAATAGGAAGCGGTTGTAGCAATCCCGCCGTACGATGGTGCTTAGCCTTCACTTGTTGGCATATCAAACACTTGGCAACGCTCCGTGCCACACTCATCTTCATGCCAATCCACCAGTAATTCAGTCGAAGGTCCTTATACATCTTGGTACCACCAGGATGTATAGAATAAGGCAAGCTATGAGCCTCGCTCAAAAGCTCCTCCCGAACATCACCTGCAGGTACGCAGAGTCTGCTGTCGTACCGCAGCAAACCATCCTCATGAATCATGAACTCCGTCCGCAGTCCAGCTTCAACCTGCCTCCTGATCCTCTGCAACTTCGGATCTCCTGCATGTGTTGCCTTGATCTGATGCACGATCGTGGACTGAATCTGCAAATTCATGAAAGAATGAACTACACCAGATAGGACAACCTCCAAATCCATCTCCTTCATCTCCTGTTGAATCCTCCAGTCGGCAGTATGCATCATAGCAGTAGGAAGTCTACTCAAAGCATCCGGCACTACGTTCACCTTCCCCGGATGATACTGTAAATCTATCTCATAGTCAGCCATGAGCTCCAACCATCGTCTCTGATGCATGTTGAGCTCCTTCTGCGTGAATATGTACTTCAAACTTTTGTGATCGGTGAAAATCTTCACGCTCTCACTCAGTAAGAAGTGTCTCCAGATCTTCAATGCAAAGATCACCGCTGCTAACTCCGAATCATGCGTCGGGTAATTCTTCTCGTGCGCCCTCAGCTGATGAGAAGCATACGCGACCACATGGCCATGCTGATGCAGAACGCATCCTAGGCCCTTCCCTGATGCATCACAATACACTTCAAAGCCTCCGCTCCGATCCGGTACTGCCAAAACTGGTGCCGTGGTCAACCTCGCCTTCAAGATACTGAAAGCCTCCTCACAAGCATCAGACCACTGAAACTCCACGTCCTTCCTCATCAGCTTCGTCATCGGCTTAGCAATCTTCGAGAAATCCTTGATGAACCATCGATAATAGCCTGCTAAACCAAGGAAGCTCCTGAAGTCGGACGCTGACTGCGGAGTCGGCCAATCTCGAACTGCTCTGACCTTCTCCAGATCTACTGATATGCCATCACCGGACACCACGTGTCCCAGGAATGCGACTTTGTCCAGCCAGAACTCGCACTTGCTATACTTAGCATAAAGCTTGTGTCGCCTCAGCATCTCCAGCACCGTCCTCAGATGACAGCTGTGCTCCTCCTCAGACTTCGAATAAATAAGAATGTCGTCGATGAAAATCACAACAAACTTATACAAGAAATCGTAGAAAATCAAGTTCATCAAATTCATGAACACAGCTGGAGCATTAATCACGCCAAATGGCATAACCACAAACTCATAGTGCCCGTACTTCGTCCGGAAAGCTGTCTTCGGAATGTCATCCTTCTTCACCTTCAACTGATGATATTCGCTCCTTAAATCCAACTTTGAGAAAACTCTCGAACCTCCCAGCTGATCAAAAATGTCATCGATACGCGGCAGCGGATACTTGTTCTTCACGGTGACAGCATTCAGTCCTCGATAGTCCACGCACATCCTGCGGGACCCATCCTTCTTCTTCACGAGCAACACTGGTGCACCCCATGGTGACACACTAGGGTGGATGAAACCCTTCTGCAACAGCTCATCTAGTTGCTTCCGTAGCTCCTCTAGCTCCGCGGGAGCCATCCTATACGGCGCCTTCGATATCGGCTGTGCACCCGGCATCAGATCAATACCGAACTCCAAAGCCCTGTCGGGTGGCAGACCGGAGATATCTTCCGGAAAGACGTCGTCGAAGTCTCTGACAACCGCTGGTCGGTCTAACTCCATCTGCAACGCTGCTAGCACTGGCACCTCCGGCTTGGCCCGAAATCTGATGGGCCCAAGTGACTCATCTCTGCTACGGAACTCGAACTCCGGATGGCCTGGAATCCGAAATACCACTCTCTTGCTGTGACAGTCGATCGAAGCGTGGAAATCTCCCAGCCAGTCGATGCCAAGGACGACATCGAAATGCGGCAGATCGTGGACGATGAAATCTGCATATAACTCATGTCCACTGACCACTAGAGGAATCGATCGACATCCCATGTTCACAGTCACCACTCTGTTCCCTGTAGTGATGTCCCAACACTTAGGAAGTGTGTGGGTAGGAATGGAGTGCTTTGTTATGAACTTCCGGGATAGGATGCACATGGATGCATCGGAGTCAAACAAAGCCAAAGCAGGGTGAGAGGACACTAGAATGGTGCCTAGGAAACAAAGTTTCTAAGGTCACAACACTCCTCTAGCAATCAAACAACCAAGCAACACTAACATAACTAGAAATAAGGTCTAACTATGAAATGAAAAGACTAGGTCAAGGAGTTACCTGCAATAACTCCATCCAGCTCCTCAGTCTCAACAGCTGTCATGGTATAGGCCGGCCTCTGAGGCTGCACTGCTCGCTGGTACATCTGTCTCTGTGGCACCAAGGGTGGTCCACGAACAGCAGGTCCTCTCTGGACTGGGGCAGGCGCCCTCATCTGCAACGGGGTTGGCGCTCCAACAACATCATTGCGGGCTCTCGGACAATCCTTCGCAGCATGCGAAGCATCTCCACAAAGTAGGCACAAACCCATCTTCCTCCTACAGTTGGTCTGAACATGTCCGGGCTTGCCGCAGAAATGGCACGGACCCTTGCTCTGATGCTGCACTGGTGCTCTGGGTCTCTTGAATGGCACAATCTGGACTGGCCTCATCGCCGGCCTGGCAGGTGGCCGGTACTGCTCCATAGGGCGCTTTCCTCTGTCCGCTGGAGTGTCAGGCAGGTGCAAAATCGTCTCATGATTCTTCGCAGCATCTAATACTTTCCTCATAGTCGAGAAACTAGCAGAGGACATGGAAGCCTGGACCTTCAGACGAAGTCCCTGATGGAACCGCTCAGCTTGGTTCTCCTCTTTCTTCACCATATGCGGGGCAAAACAGCTCAACATCTCGAACTCAGCCTCATACTCGTCGATAGTCATGTCCCCCTGCTTCAGATCCACGAATCTGCCCATCAGCTCTCTCCTAGCTGCCTTGGTGAAGTACTTCTCCTTGAACATGTGGCAAAAAGTCTTCCACTCCACCGGCTTCTGCAGGCGCCTCTCCTCAATACGCCACCTGTTTCGGGTAATCTCAGTCAGCTGCATCTTCGCGATCTCCACCCGAGTATCATCTGGAATCTTGGCAGCTATCAACTTCTCCTCGGTGCTCTGGATCCACTCATCAGTACCCAGAGGTCCCTCCTTCCCAGAGAAGGTCTTCGGCTGAAGCTCGTTGAACTGCTTCACTCCTGGAGCAGCTCGCAGAGCATGCGGAGGTGGAGGTGGTGCAACAGGTGGGGCCTGGGCAGCACGGTGAGACTGCTGCACCAGCTGATGCTGCACCTCAAGCATCTCTCGCATCAAGCCAAGGAACTGGTGGAACTCTGCACCCGGGTCCTCCGGACCGTCATCACTCGAATTCGAGGATCGAGTAATGCATCGCCCAGCCATCCTGTGTTCTGAAACAAAAACACAGGTTAGACTCATACAATGTTTGAATATCAAAATGAATGCCCTTACTCTTACTGTTTTGTACTTGTAGAAAGATTGGGACGTGACCTGCATGGGCCACCACTAAAACCTGTCACGCCCCGCTTCCCAAAACAGCGGAGGCGAAGCGTGACTAGGCCCGCTTAGGCCAGAGCTAAGGAGCCCTGACCCAATAAGCGTCTGTGTGGTACCAAGACGAAGGTACAGGTCCCTGCATATTAGTACAGAACAATAAGAGTACAAAAGGAAGTGACAAATCATTTTATTCCAACAAATCAAAAGTACAGAGTCATAACGCCCGAAGGGCTACAACTGCAGAAAGGAAAAAAAATCTAACGGTGCAAGCACCCGACCTAATTAAGGAAACAAAAGGTGCTACACACCCAACTAAAAGAAATGGATATCTCTGGAACTTCAATGAGAAGTCTCTATCTCTGGTCCTCCTCAGGATCGTACTCAGGATCAACACTCTCTGGCTCCACGTCAACTGGCAAGTCAGTCTCCTCGACGTACTCTGGCTCGATCCCTGACGTACATCACCAAAAGAAGGAACTGTACGTCAGGTAAGGTCTACAAGAAGGGGTTAGACCAAACTGCAAGTGCACCAATTATTTAACAACATTTTACTGGTTGATTAACATGCTGAGATTATAACAGACGAACAAACGAAAGTACACGCAGCAGGAAAGTAAAACACAACAAGTAGTAGTCGCAGCGAGTGCTACCGACTACGGGACTAGCCTACAGGTGTCAAGGCAAGACGGAACATGGAGAGCCAGACAGGACAAGACAAGACACGAAAAGGGTTCACGCCTTTATGGTTCGAGGGGGATCAGACCCTCTTGCCGCGTGCACGCTCAACCCTACCCCAAAATCCCAAGAATCGTGACAGGACAAGGGATCACTTGCTCTAGCTTGACAAGTGCCCTATTGCTCTCTGAGCTGTGTATCTGTATAAGGGATCACCTGCTCTAGCTTGACAGGTGCCCTATTGCCCATCGGGCTGTGAATCGGTACAAGGGATCACCTGCTCTAGCTTGACAGGTGCCCTATTGCCCATCGGGCTGTGAATCGGTACAAGGGATCACTCGCTCTGGCTTGGCAAGTGCCCTATTGCCCAGTGGGCTGTGCAAGACGGAACGGGACATGACACAACAAAACAGGAGGGGTTGTACTAGGGTGTCCACAACTCACACACACGCATGTCAATCCTATGATGTCAAAATTGTTGTTGTTGGACTCAGACTTCGTTGCCAAGTCTGAGCCATCAAGGGCGTCCCGGAAGCTATCATTTCACGTCCGGTTCTCAGTGTTCCAAAATATCAATTCTAGCAAGACTAAGGCCTAAACATGGCCAAGAACGCAATTGGTACACTTGCCTGCAGTGGCAAGTGCGTCGTCTTCCTGGAACGTCTCATCCAAACGTCTCGTCGGCGAAAGAACGTCTGAAAATCGTGACACGGTGATGGTGTCAGATCGCGATTCAATAATTCCTATTAGGGTTGTGTCTAGGTTATCGGGACTATCCTATTCATCAAAAATCACATTTTTAATGCATTTAATCTAATCGACGATCTATACTATGTGCACATGCATAAGGTTCATTCGTCGATTTATCTACGGTTGTACAACGTTTTAAGGATCAACGGAAAATAAATTTAATTGATTTAGTTGCTGATTTTAATTAGGGTTTTGATTATCTATAGTGTGGGTTTCTACGAGTTTAGGGAACCAACCTGATTTGATGATCGAACGGAGGTCCGGCGTCGGATCTGAAAAGGCTGAAGCTTTGCGTCGTCCGGAAGTTCCTAGGCCGCGGGTAGCGCAGCGAGGAACGTTGATCGTTGGTGGTGTCGTTGGCCTCCGTAGGTGGCGGCGAAGATCTCGTCGTCTCCCGGGGTCGTCGTCGCTAGATCTAAGATTGGATCGCCACGTGAGGAGAAAGGCTAAGAGGAGATGGATCTCGGAAATGGAAACGAGATGGCGACCGGGGCTTGGCCGTGGGGTTTCAGATCTGAGGGGGAGATGAGGGTGGTCGGCTGTTTGTGGGGAAAATAGGAGGAGAAGAAGAAACATGAGAAAGAAGAAAAAGGAGAAAGGAGAATGGAGAATGAAAAGGGGAGAAGAACTTTGGAGAAGATGGAGGGCGCAAAGGAGGAGGAAGGAGAGGCAGGGAAAGAGAAATAGATAGGTTGAGGAAGAAGATGGCTAAAAATAATGAGGAGAAAAGAAGAAAGGCCGCGCGTTTAAATAAGAAAACAAATGGCGGCTAGGTCAAAATCTAGGGTTTCAGGGTCAATTAGTCGGTCAGTGAAGGGCGGTCGACCGACTAGTTTGAGAACTAGTCGGTCGGTCATCTAACTGAGACCGACTAAAAGTAAACAGAGAACAGTGTCGGTACAGGGTTGACAGATTTAGTCGGTTTGTGAAGGCTCGTCGACCGACTAGTTTGCAACCTAGTCAGTCGGCCAGTGTTCATTGACCGACTAAAGGATGAAGATGGTCGACAAGGAGTTTTGAAAATTAGTCGGTCTGAGAAAGAAGCCTAACCGACTAATTCGTCAACTAGTCGGTCGGTATTCGTTCTTTGACCGACTAATGGTAAAAAGTAACTCGACTGCATGAAATGATCTCTATCTTAGTCGGTCTGCGAAGAAGTGTTGACCGACTAGTTTCACAACTAGTCGGTCGGTGGATGAACTTAGACCGACTAAGTGTAAACAGTAACTCAGTGGAAAAATCAAAGGGAAACTAGTCGGTCCATGAAGAGGTTCTGACCGACTAGATTGGCATCTAGTCGGTTGGTTCTTCTTCTTGAACCGACTAAAATGCACACAAAGTCTCCAAATGAGGCGTGAAGCTTCGGGATGGGTTCTAGGGCTTCTAAGATGAGTCTGGCTGTAAGATAAGAGCGTCACGAAGCACGCTCAGCTCCAGATAGGGTAAAGGAGATACGAAAAAGAAAGGAAAAGAGAACAATTAAATATATATATATAAATAAAATATCATCATACAAAAAACCAGCCGTTACACATGATGTTCCATTAATGTCCACACACACACAGCCGCAGATAATTATTGACATGCCATTCATAGTAAATTGTGTCTAGACGTCTTCGTCAAGTCTAGGTTGTCGTGAATGTGTCCTAGACGTTATCATTTCACACCTAGGTCTCTTGTTCAAATAGTGACAAAGAAAGGGAAGTAAAGGCCTAAATATGGCCGTAACAATGCAATTGAGCACACTTGCCTGAAATGGCGTGAAGTGCATCCGTATGAGTGCGTCGGTTATGGTTTGCTGTAACAAGTCAAATGGGACGATGTCAGGTCGCATTTTAGGAGTCCTATTTTAGCATGTCTCTAAATTGATCGTGGCTATCCTAACAGTTCCGAATCAAGTTGTTCTTACGTCAGATTTATTCTACGGTTCTCTACGTCGATTCTATCCTATGTGCATAGACGACCTAAGTTACTACCGCAATTTAAAAGAGCGTAAAGTAAATTTAGTGATTAGGTTGTTGATTTTTAATTAGATTTTCAATGACGTAACGTGTGGGTTACTATGAGTAAGGGTCACCAACCTAGTACGACGATCATGCGTAGCTCTAGTGTCGGGTCTGGAAACAGCAACAGTTTGCGTCATAGCTTCGGTTCCTCGACTGCGGGTAGTGCAGTGAAGACATGTCGTCGGGGGGTCACCTCCGCTGCAAATAGCACATCGAAGCGGTGATGGCGAAAAGCAAGGGCAGCGACCAAAGAGGGTCGCGGCAACGACTTGCAGCAACGGAGCTTGGGCTGTCGTGCGGCGTGGGTCTAGGGTTGTGCGGCCAGGTGAAGGGGAGAGGAGAGGTTTCGAGTAGGGTTTCGAGAGGGGAGGAGGAGAAAGGAGGCTCGGATCTTGGGGGATAGACTATGGCCTGGGCTAAGGTTCGGCTTGGGGGTTTGAAGAGCGGGAAGAGGGAAGCCTGCAGGTTGTTGTGGGAAAAAAGGAAGATGGCCGTTGCGGCTGGGCTGGGGTGCAGACTGCTAGAGTAAGGGGGTCATGCATGGAGGATGAAGGCTGGAGGAGGGTGGTCAGGCATTTGGGATCTTAGAGGCGGCGCACGGGGAGTGGACGGTCAGAGAGGGGAAGAGGGTGGTCGGACAGGGGTAGCCGTTGGATAACAGGGGAAAGGGAGGTACGTGCTATGCTTGGCAGGAGTAGGTGGCCGCCGGACAGGTGAGAGGGAGAATGGCAGATCGAGAGGAGGGGTCGACGGTTCAAGGGCAGCTGGAAGAGGTGCAGACGCACTGCAGAGAGGGCATCGAGAAGGAGACGCTGATGGTGACTGGGGCAGGGGCCGGCGGTCTGCACGAGGGGGAGTGGCCATCTGGCTGAGAGGAAGGTGAGAGAGAGCTAGGGAGACGGCGGCTGCACTTAGGGTAGGGTTTCGTTTTGAGGGGGACTTCTTTAGTTGTGTGTGGCTGTCAAGTTGGGAAGCCCTAGGTTTCGAACAAAATAAGAATGGTTATAAAAAAATAGAAAGAGTTTAGATAAAGAAAGTTTGTGAAATATAAAAAGATTTGTTTTAATTATTGATTATGAAATTAACTCTAATTGATTTTTTTATTAGGAAAATTAATAGCAAAAGTTAATTATGACAGTTTCTTTTTGAAATTTAAAAAGATTTGCTTTAAAAATATTTGGTAGGGAAATTAAGAGCTAAGTTATTTAGGCAGGTTTGAAAACATATTAATAATTAGGGAAAATTAAGAGCAAGAGATAATAAGGGAAGTTTGAATTTTTAAATATTAATAAGGAAATTAAAGCTAAGCTAATATGGAAGGTTTTGAGTCATACTAATAATTAGGGGGATTAATGGGTTTAATGAGAGAAAATATTACTCATTTAGTCTTGCCTTTATTAGGGTTTAAAAGAGAAAGTTTTGAAAAGGGTTTGAAGTTTGAATGTTAAACATTTGAATTTGAAAACATTTAAATTTGAAAACATTTGAATTTGAAATCTTAAAATAATAATAACAAGATTTAAATAGACTAATTTAATGTAAGTATATTAATGAGGTTAACACATCAGTGTACAAATGAACACATACATAAATGGAACCCACTCCCAGTGTATCCGAAAATACAGGTCGTTACACAAGAGCATGGCGGAGGACCAGCAGGCATGCTTGCAGGAGGGCCTCCAGGAGAGCCTTGGGATGGCAGAGAAGAGACTGAAGAGGTTGTATCCCGAGCTGGAGGTCGACTTCTCCTCGTTGTTCGCGGCCTCGGATGGCGAAGAAGAGGAGGACGTCGGGGAAGCAGGAGGTCTGTCGGCTGACGATCAAGCGACATGGGATGTGGGCACTGGGCGACCAGGGAGAGGTCGCAGCGATGGAACCAACAGAGAGCGAGGCGAAGAAACAAGCGATGAAGCAACAGGAGGTCAGCGACCGAGTTGCAGCACCATAGTTAGCTGTTGGGGGGGAGCATATGTAGGGCCGATCTTGGGGCCAGGCTTAGGACTTGTATATATTTTTCTTTAAAAGAACCTAGGTGTAAATATTTTCAAGTTAATGAAAGATATCACCTTTGAGGTAGTTCGCCGCATTTATCTTTGTGCTTATTTGTGCTTGTTTGTCCCCAACTTTCTGCTTGGAAGAGCCTAGGAGCGAGGAGACGTGTAATGTTGTAGAGTTTGGATGTAGTCGAGTTGGCGAAGTTCTTTGTAAAGATAAATCACCTTCGGGGTCTTTTGGGGGCATTGCACGGGGCCTGCCCCGGACCTTTGTTGGGTGCGAAGTAGCTCGCTTCCTTTCCCGGTTTGGTTAGCGAAGTCCGACATGCTATGGGTAGCTGCACCACGACCTGCCTCGGAGGTTTGATAGGGAAGGATCGTCGAGGCACGTAGCCTGCCCCAATCCCTTGGCGAACTTTCGGGGGCGCGGCCCGTTGCCCACCCCGGATCTTCGATCATCCCCTGTTTTGGTAGCGAGGTCCGACCTGTTTTGGACAGTTAGGCCGCGATCTGCCCCAAGTTTTTTGGTCGAAACCGTAGCTCGGCCTTATCCCTTCAGAGTCTATTAAGGGCACAGATCGCAAGCTTGCCCTAGAGTTTGAGTGTGGCGAGGTATCCCACCCCTAGTGATCATGCCGATCTTGATCTAGGGTTTCTCATATCACAAGAGCACAAAAAGTGTGTAAGTCAAAACATATTGACATATGTGAGAGATAGAGTGAAGACCTGTTAGGGTGAGGGCACAGTCCAGAAACATGCCTCGGACCCATGGGTGACCTGTCGGGGGCGCGGTCTGTAGATAGGCTCATGATCTCTGTTCATCCATGCTTCGGGTGGCCTATCGAGGGCACAGCTTGCAAGCTTGTCCTGGAGTTTGAGGGAGGGCAGGGCGCACGAACGACCTATCGGGGGCGGATGACCTTCGCCGAGGACAACCTTCACCTGAGGACGCCCTTTCGGGGGCGCAGCTCCGAAGCCCACCCTGGGTCTCTGACAGGGAAAGGTTGAGTTATGAAACCTATCCCAAGCTCCTGGTGACCTTTCAGGGGCACAACTTGGAAGCCTGCCCCGGATCTTTGCTACGTGGTAGCTCACTCTCTTTTCCAGTTTGGGTAGCGAGGTCTGACCTACTTTGGACAACTAGGCCACGATCTGCCCCGGGTCTCTGTCGGGTTTTGGTGGGAGCGATAGCTCGGCCTTAGCCCTTCGGAGTCTATCGAGGGCACAGCTCGCAAGCTTGCCCCAGAGTTTGAGCGTGGCGATGTAGCCCACCCCTAATGATCATGCCGATCTTGATCTAGGGTTTCTCATGTCACAAGAACATAAAAAGTGTGTAAGTCGAAATATATTGACATATGTCGGAGATAGAATGAAGACCTGTTTGGGTGAGGGCGCAGTCCAGAAACCTGCCTCAGACCCATGGACGACCTGTCGGTGTTGCAGTCCATAGACCGACTCATGTTCTCTGTTCATCCCTGCTTCGGGTGGCCTATCAAGGGCGCATCTCGCAAGCTTGCCTCAGAGTTTGAGGGAGGGGAGCACATGCAAATGACCTATCGGGGGAGGATGACCTATCGGGGGAGGACAACCTTCACCTGAGGAAGCCCTTTTGGGGGCACAGCTCCGAAGCCCACCCCAGGTTTCTGACAGGGAAGGGTCGAGTTCTGCAACCTGTCCCAAGCCCCTGGCGACCTTTCGGGGGTGCAGCTCGGAAGCCTGCCCTGGATCTTTACTGCGAGGTAGCTCGCTCTCTTTCCCAGTTTGGGTAGCGATGCCCAACCTGCTATGGGTAGTCAGGTCGCGACCTGACCTGAAGGGCTTCGAGAGGGTGAATCGAGGCCATGCCCTTCCAGTACCCCTGGGGGTCCTATGCCCATGGCACCTTTCGGGGGCATAGCACATGGCCTGTCCCAGATCTTTGGTAGGGAATGGTCAAGATGTGTACCGTCCCAAGCCTTTGGAGACCTTTCGGGGGCGCAGCTTAGAAACCTGCCCCGGATCATTACTTACAGCAAGGCAGCTCGCTCTTTGCGATTAGGCTGACCCTGACCTGGGGCATGTTCTTACAAGAAAAGTTTGAAGAGGGCACGAGTCGAAACTTAACGGTAGGTGTGAGAGAAAGGAAACCTGTATTTTTGTGTCCCAGGTCGTCTTGCGAGAGCTCGAGCCCTTGGACGCGTAGTCGTCCTACTCGGAGGAGCTTCGATTTTGGGTGGGAGCTTTACGGAGGTGCTTGTTGAACAACAGCTTCTCCATTAAGTTGCCTATGTTGAGCGGCTTCGATGTTTACATTGAGACGTCTTTGTTGGGCCGCTATCTCTTCGTTGAGCCCCCTCTGCCAGATGTCTGCTTCTTCTTCGATCTGGGGACGAAGGTCGCGCCTCATGTTCTGGGGTTTAAGGGGGGACGGTTGATGTTCCGGCCCTACCCGCACTGTAACGACCGGTATTTTTAGGCGTGTTTTCGATTGTGTGTACCGGTATTTTCTTCAGTCATTCAGATAACTTTTCGTCCGTACGTGTCGACGCGAGCGCGTTACTAAATTCGTTTTACCGTATCGATAATATTTACCATCAAGTTTTAACTAAAATAATTTAGCTTAATTATTCTGCTAATTACAATTTACTAATTACAAAATCTTAATTACTTTTAATTAATTTCACTAATTACGTTTTCATTTTTAATGATGACTACTTAAACTTACTTAATTACGTTAATTACGTTTTTTTCCTCTCCTCTGCAAAACGACAACACACACGTTGCATTATCAGATCCATCCCCTAAAATTTTTCAAACTTCGCGTTCTTTTCGTTTGGGCAAAACAACACGTCTCTACAAATGACTTGGTCTAAAGTTGCAATAACTACCGTCTTAATCTAATTAAGATAGGTTGACAAATCGTAGAGGATGTTCCCCGTTCATCTTCTTAAGCCAATCTCCCTGATAAACAAACCCTGCACACAAAAAAAAAATCGTTCTGCAAACCAGCAACAAATCATCCCCAAAACCTGTTTTTCATCAACCCAAAATCCTACATCAGATCTCTCAAACCAAGAACCCATTTCAACCAAAATCATCTGCAAATCCTCAACCCCATCGGCCTCAATTTCTCAAATCAGATATTTGGAGAAGAGAACCCACAAATCTGAAAGGAATTTCAGATTCAAATAAAAAACAAACACCAAATTTCAGATCCAATCTTTAGAAATCAGAAACCTAAAACCAAGAAGAAATCTGAAAAATAATTTCAGATTCACAACCCAATCAAACTTCTCCCCTTCTTCATCTTCTTCTTCCTCTCCTCCCTAGGCCGGCACCACCCTCAGACCCTCACTCGAAGCCGCCGCCCCCAGCTCCTGCGCCGCCGCCTGGAAAAAACGCCAGGCCGCCGCTCGCATCCACCCGCGCCGCCCGCGCCTCCAGCAACCGCCGCCGCCTGCACTGCTCAGTCACCGACCGCCGTGAAGCCCGACCGCCGGAACCCCCTGCTGGCCGGAAGCCGCCGCCGCCGCCTGGAGACCCCTCCAGTGCGTCGCTCCTCTTCCCCGTGCGTGAGTGCCCTCCCTTTTGTTGTGTTTGCTGCAACCGAATGAATACAAAACAAAAAAAAAGAGAAAGAGAAAGGGGTTACAGACTGAGAACAGAGAGGAGAGAAGGGGAACACAATGGGTCAAATAAAGACCTGAGCCTTAGTAAATGAGAAAGAGGTTGGTTTATTAATGTTGGCAGCCTTTTGTTTAAACAAAGCAAGATAACATTATTAAATAAATGAGAGTGGCAGCCATTATTAAATAAAATGAATGTTACAGCACGTTTTGGGTTAGCCTATATTATATTAGGTGTGTGTGATAAAAATAGGTGCCAGCCTTGGGTTATTATGGAAAGAGAGAGAGAGAGTTATAAGAGAGAGACTAAAATAATAATAATTTTTAACATGATGCTTTTTACCCATGGTCAAAGTTAGTAGGTGGATTAAAAAACACCACCCTGGCCAGTGAACCTGATAAAAATTAGGCGAATCCAATTCGGGCGTTATTTTAATATTGCACGTATTTCGCAATAGATCTAATCCAGTGAATTGTTTAACCAAAACAGCGAACCGGACATACCGACACGAAGTACCCGTCGAGACGAACCCACGACAACCAATATCACCGGAAATAGGCAAGTGATACTTGCCAGTAATTATTTAGGCCGTGTTTTAGGCCAATTTGTAAGATTGTGTAAAAGAGACTAGGCGGTGAAATGATAGTCACCTAGACGCCCTATTTGATCTAGTTTGACAACGAAACTAGATCCGACACTTTACCTGCTTTCATTCATGCTGCCATGTCATGTTTAAATTTCAATTAACGGTACGCAATTTATCTGCTCATTGCCATGTCATGTCATGCATCATATGTTCTTCATGATTGAGTAGCACACGCTACAAATGTTATTACTAGTGAGGCTAGGTGCACCCCTACGCCAAATGAAAAACACTTCCTGGCTCGTGATCCAGAAGCGAGCACAGTGTTGTTGGGAAACCAACGCTCGATACACGTGGAGGGGTAGGGTTAAGCGACCACTCAACGTAGAAGTGTGCCCGTACAGCCACTTCAGCTGTAAGGCGTAAACTCTGTGCACAATGTGAAAAGTTAATGTTTCGTGAAAATCGTGAAATAGTGTTTTCGTAGTTTCTGCTACGACGTGCATGCATCATGTCATTTAAACTATTGCACTCTTTAAATGTCATTTCATATTGTTTAGAACTGCTAGTCGTTTTCTATATTTGTATCCTTGCACAAAAGTTCTCCACTTTCCTTGGGAGACTTTTGCTGACATGTGCCCTTTTCTCTTTGGGTGTCACATGTCAGACTTTGAGACAGAGCAGATAGCAGAAGACGAGCAGTTCGGAGACGCTGAGTTTGAGGTCCCTACTGAGACCGAGTTCGAGGACACCGGTGACCAGTCCTAGTCTCACCTAGAGACTTCTTTAGTTGTTGCTGCTTTTATAGTTGCTGTTAGATTTCGGTGTGTAGCACCTATATATCTCGATGTTTATGTTTCGGCCATGCTTTAGGCCTATTGTTCAGACTTGTACTTTTGTGACTATTCCGTGATGTTGTAATATTTGTTGGACGTTGTTGGTGGATACTTTTTATCTGCTTTATTATTGTTGTTGTTTCGTCGCAATGCAAGGACATGCTACTTTCAAAAAAAAAATTTTACAAACGCTTATCAGACTGCAGCTTCACAGCTCCACGTCTGAGCGGACCTCCTCACGTCTCGCCTTCTATATTAGGGAAGCGGGGCGTGACAGGTTTTAGTGGTGGCCCATGCAGGTCTCCTCTTTGCATCTGCGAAATATCGGAACAACAATAATGATAACAACATCCATTTAAATATTCATAACATTCGAGTCATGATTAAGTCTAATCTGAACATTTCCTTGTCTTAGATGGCCGGTAGACGCATTACTCGAGGAGCTGGTAGTGGACCTGGAGCTGGTGGTGGAGCAGGACGTGTTGCGGATGCTGATAGAGAACCCACCACGGCTGAGATGATGAGGATGATGCATCAGATGATGCAGGTTCAGCAGGGCATGCTTCAGAATGCCCCTCGCTTCGAGCCGGGAGCGAAGCAATTTCGGGAGCTGGGCCCGTCATATTTTACTGGGTCAGAAGGATCATTAGCTGCGGATGAATGGATGAAGAACACAGAGGATAACCTGCTTCTCTCGAAAGTTAACCCGGCTGGATGGGTTGACTTGGTGAAGAAGCAACTGAAGGACAATGCCCGCAGTTGGTGGGAGTCAGAAGAGCAGCTGTTGGCGAAACCTATCCCCTGGGCCACTTTCAAGGCGAGATTTAATGATGAATATTTCCCTCGAGCTGCCAAGAGGGAGCTGATGCAGCAGTTTATCAATCTGAAGCAAGGGAATCTGACGGTGGACCAGTACCACCAAGAGTTCATGAGACTGAGTCGCTTTGCGCCGAAAATGGTGGAGACTGCTGAGGATCGAGCTCAGAAATTCTTACAAGGTTTATCTTTGGAGCTGCAGAGTCTGATTTCCTCTTCGGACTTGGATTCTTACCAGAAGTTGTTGATAGCTGCCAAGAGGCAGGAGCTGATTGCCAATCAGAGGAGAGGACATTATTCAGGTGCTGTAAAGAGGCCTATGGAGCAGGCCAGAGCTGTGGTTAGGCCTGGGTTCAAGCCTAATCAGTCCGTGCAGTTTAAGAGACCAGGTGGGCCTACTCCGAAGTTGTGCCATTTTTGTGGCAAGGCTGGTCATGTGAAGGAGCAGTGCAGGAGGTTTCTGGGCCAGTGCTTGATTTGTGGCGACGCTACGCATTCAGTGAAGGATTGTCGACATGCCAATCAACTTCAGAAGACACCAGCCGGAGTTCAGCAGCAGAGAGCTCCAGTAGTCGCTGGACGTGGAGCGCCTCTCATTCCCCAGAAGCAGGCTTTCCAGCAGGCCGTTCAGCCTAAGAGGCAAGCCTTCACGATGACTGCAGTGGAGGCAGAGACTGAGGACGGAGTTATTGCAGGTAACTTCTATACTAGTCTTCCTTATTTATGCATTATATTTGATTAGTTATATCCATGTTAACTTAGTTGCATATTACCCTTAGGTGTCATCTTAGTTTCATCTCACCCGGCCTTGACTCTGTTCGATTCTGGAGCTTCCATGTGCATCCTATCTCGGAAGTTCGTAGTCGAACACTCAATACCCACGTATACACTTCCTAAGTGTTGGAACATTACAACCGGGAATGGTGTAGTAAAGGTTGCACTGGGATGTAGACCATGCCCATTGGTGATTAGTGGACACGAACTATATGCTAATTTCATTGTCCACGACCTACCCAACTTTGATGCTATTCTCGGCATTGACTGGTTAGGAGCTTTTTATGCCACTATCGACTGTCACCGGAAGAAAGTGGTGTTCGAAATTCCTGACCACCCAGTATTCGAGTTGGTCGACGGAGGACGTTCGCTTGGACCTGTCAAGTTTCGAGCCCAGCCTTACCGATTGACCGTCGTATCAATGATTATTGAACCAGAGAAGCCTGCAATAGTGAGAGATTTCGAAGACGTCTTCCCTGAAGACATTTCTGGACTGCCGCCCGATCGAGCGTTGGAATTCGGCATCGATCTTATGCCAGGAGCTCAGCCAATTTCGAAGGCACCGTACCGTATGGCTCCTGCAGAATTAGAAGAGTTGAGGAAGCAGTTGGATGAGCTACTACAGAAGGGTTTCATTCATCCCAGCGTATCTCCCTGGGGTGCACCCGTCTTGCTAGTAAAGAAGAAGGATGGATCGAGAAGAATGTGCATTGATTATCGAGAGTTGAATCAGATCACAGTGAAGAACAAGTACCCGCTGCCCCGTATTGATGATATCTTCGATCAGCTTGGTGGATCGAGTGTATTTTCAAAGTTGGATCTCCGGAGCGGATACCATCAAGTTAGAGTCAAGAAGGAAGATGTACTCAAGACCGCTTTTCGGACTAAGTACGGACATTATGAGTTCGTTGTCATGCCGTTCAGTGTGACCAACGCTCCTGCTGTGTTCATGAATCTCATGAATCTTATCTTTTACGACTTCCTTGACAAGTTCGTGGTGATCTTCATAGACGACATCTTGGTGTACTCGAAGAGCGAGGAAGAGCATGCAGGACATCTGAAGATAGTATTGGAGACGCTCCGTCATCATAGACTATATGCCAAGTACAGCAAATGCGAATTCTGGCTAGATAGAATTGCATTCCTTGGACATGTAGTATCGGGAGCTGGTATCTCAGTGGATCCGGAGAAGGTCAAAGCTGTCGGTGAATGGCCTACACCTCGATCGGCATCAGACATTAGGAGTTTCCTTGGATTGGCTGGATACTACCGCAGATTTATCAAGGATTTCTCGAAGATAGCTGAGCCAATGACGAAATTGACAAGGAAGGATGTTAAGTTCAGTTGGTCAGACTCTTGTGAGCAAGCTTTTTCTACCTTAAAGGAGAGACTGACTACTGCACCAGTCTTAGCTATTCCGGACAGAAGCGGAGGCTTTGAGATTTTCTGCGACGCATCAGGCAAGGGACTTGGATGCGTTCTGCACCAGCACAATCATGTGGTCGCATATGCTTCGCGACAGTTGAAGATCCATGAGAAGAATTATCCGACCCATGATTTGGAGCTAGCCGCTGTCATCTTTGCACTAAAGATCTGGCGACATTTCTTACTGAGTGAGAAGGTGAAAATCTTCACTGATCACAAAAGTTTGAAATATATATTTACTCAGAAGGAGCTGAATATGAGACAACGTAGATGGTTGGAATTGATGGCAGACTACGACATCGATCTTCAGTATCATCCTGGGAAGGTGAATGTCGTACCGGATGCCTTGAGTCGACTGCCCGAAGTGATGATTCTTACATCTCAGTGGAGATTGCAGCAGGATCTGCGAAGGATGAATGTTGAAGCTGTTCTACCGGGAGTCACGTCGTCGTTAATGAACATGCAAATTCAATCGACGATCGTGGATCGAATCAAGACAGCTCAAGCTGGAGATGCTAAGTTAAAGAAGATCAGAGAACAAGTCGAAGCAGGACTTCAGACAGATTTTCTGATTCATGCGGATGGATCATTAAGATATGGTAGCAGGATCTGCGTACCTGCAGGAGATGTCAGAGAGGAGTTAATGAATGAGGCTCACAGTTCGCCTTATTCTATTCATCCTGGAGGTACTAAGATGTACAAGGATCTTCGACAGAATTTCTGGTGGCATGTAATGAAGAGAAGTGTGGCACGAAGCGTTGCCAAGTGCCTCGTGTGTCAGCAAGTGAAGGCTGAACATCATCGCATTGCCGGATTACTACAACCTCTGCCGATTCCCAAGTGGAAGTGGCAGCACATCACGATGGACTTCATGACTGGCTTACCTCGGAGCACCAAGCAGAACGACGCGATCTGGGTCATCGTTGATCGATTGACCAAGTCCGCGCACTTTATACCTTTTCGAGTTGGGCAATCCACGGAGATATTAGCAAGGAAGTATATGGAGGTAATGACCTAACTCGTACCTTTATAATTTCTTTCTAGTACTAGTCGTGATGTGAATTATGTCGTGTAGGAGATCGTGCGCTTACATGGAGTCCCTGTGAGCATTGTATCAGATCGTGATACGCGATTCACATCTCAGTTCTGGAAAAGTCTGCAGACCAATCTGGGTACCAGTCTGAAATTTAGTACTACGTATCATCCACAGACTGATGGACAGTCGGAGCGCACTATCCAAATCTTGGAAGATATGCTGAGAGCTTGCATGTTGGATCTCAAGGGTTCATGGGAGGATCATTTGCACCTGGTGGAGTTCTCCTACAACAATAGCTATCAGGCGAGCATTTGCATGGCGCCTTTTGCGGCTCTCTACGGGAGAAAATGTCGATCACCGTTGAGTTGGGACGACGTTGGCGATAGAGAACTCTTGGGGCCAGAGATGATAGTGGAAGCAGTTGATGTTGTGCGAGATATCAGAGACAAGATTTGGATCGCCCAGGACCGTTATAAGCATTGGGCAGATGCTAAACGACGTCCTTTGGAGTTTCAACCTGGAGATCATGTGTTTCTGAAGATCTCACCGAATCGAGGAGTGATTTGATTTGGGAAGAGAGGCAAGCTTAGTCCGAGATATATTGGACCATTCGATGTGCTAGAGCGAGTTGGAGAAGTAGCTTATCGCTTAGCTTTGCCACCATCCTTGGAGGGAGTTCATGACGTCTTTCATGTGTCCCAGCTCCGTCGTTATATCAGCGACCCTTCTCATGCTGTGGACTACTCTGAGATTACTGTTCGGCCAGATCTGACGTACGAACAGCAACCAGTGGAGATCCTAGATCGACGCCAGAAAGTCTTCAGGAACAAGACTATAGATCTAGTCAGAGTGATGTGGCGTCGTGACTCGCCAGGAGAGTCTACCTGGGAGCGGGAAGATGAAATGCGAGAGCGTTATCCATATTTGTTTCCTGCTCTTTAGTTGATAAGAATTCCGAGGACGGAATTTTTCTTAAGGTGGGTAGAATGTAACGACCGGTATTTTTAGGCGTGTTTTCGATTGTGTGTACCGGTATTTTCTTCAGTCATTCAGATAACTTTTCGTCCGTACGTGTCGACACGAGCGCGTTACTAAATTCGTTTTACCGTATCGATAATATTTACCATCAAGTTTTAACTAAAATAATTTAGCTTAATTATTCTGCTAATTACAATTTACTAATTACAAAATCTTAATTACTTTTAATTAATTTCACTAATTACGTTTTCATTTTTAATGATGACTACTTAAACTTACTTAATTACGTTAATTACGTTTTTTTACCTCTCCTCTGCAAAACGACAACACACACGTTGCATTATCAGATCCATCCCCTAAAATTTTTCAAACTTCGCGTTCTTTTCGTTTGGGCAAAACAACACGTCTCTACAAATGACTTGGTCTAAAGTTGCAATAACTACCGTCTTAATCTAATTAAGATAGGTTGACAAATCGTAGAGGATGTTCCCCGTTCATCTTCTTAAGCCAATCTCCCTGATAAACAAACCCTGCACACAAAAAAAAAATCGTTCTGCAAACCAGCAACAAATCATCCCCAAAACCTGTTTTTCATCAACCCAAAATCATACATCAGATCTCTCAAACCAAGAACCCATTTCAACCAAAATCATCTGCAAATCCTCAACCCCATCGGCCTCAATTTCTCAAATCAGATATTTGGAGAAGAGAACCCACAAATCTGAAAGGAATTTCAGATTCAAATAAAAAACAAACACCAAATTTCAGATCCAATCTTTAGAAATCAGAAACCTAAAACCAAGAAGAAATCTGAAAAATAATTTCAGATTCACAACCCAATCAAACTTCTCCCCTTCTTCATCTTCTTCTTCCTCTCCTCCCTAGGCCGGCACCACCCTCAGACCCTCACTCGAAGCCGCCGCCCCCAGCTCCTGCGCCGCCGCCCGGAAAAAACGCCAGGCCGCCGCTCGCATCCACCCGCGCCGCCCGCGCCTCCAGCAACCGCCGCCGCCTGCACTGCTCAGTCACCGACCGCCGTGAAGCCCGACCGCCGGAACCCCCTGCTGGCCGGAAGCCGCCGCCGCCGCCTGGAGACCCCTCCAGTGCGTCGCTCCTCTTCCCCGTGCGTGAGTGCCCTCCCTTTTGTTGTGTTTGCTGCAACCGAATGAATACAAAACAAAAAAAAAAGAGAAAGAGAAAGGGGTTACAGACTGAGAACAGAGAGGAGAGAAGGGGAACACAATGGGTCAAATAAAGACCTGAGCCTTAGTAAATGAGAAAGAGGTTGGTTTATTAATGTTGGCAGCCTTTTGTTTAAATAAAGCAAGATAAAATTATTAAATAAATGAGAGTGGCAGCCATTATTAAATAAAATGAATGTTACAGCACGTTTTGGGTTAGCCTATATTATATTAGGTGTGTGTGATAAAAATAGGTGCCAGCCTTGGGTTATTATGGAAAGAGAGAGAGAGAGTTATAAGAGAGAGACTAAAATAATAATAATTTTTAACATGATGCTTTTTACCCATGGTCAAAGTTAGTAGGTGGATTAAAAAACACCACCCTGGCCAGTGAACCTGATAAAAATTAGGCGAATCCAATTCGGGCGTTATTTTAATATTGAACGTATTTCGCAATAGATCTAATCCAGTGAATTGTTTAACCAAAACAGCGAACCGGACATACCGACACGAAGTACCCGTCGAGACGAACCCACGACAACCAATATCACCGGAAATAGGCAAGTGATACTTGCCAGTAATTATTTAGGCCGTGTTTTAGGCCAATTTGTAAGATTGTGTAAAAGAGACTAGGCGGTGAAATGATAGTCGCCTAGACGCCCTATTTGATCTAGTTTGACAACGAAACTAGATCCGACACTTTACCTGCTTTCATTCATGCTGCCATGCCATGTTTAAATTTCAATTAACGGTACGCAATTTATCTGCTCATTGCCATGTCATGTCATGCATCATATGTTCTTCATGATTGAGTAGCACACGCTACAAATGTTATTACTAGTGAGGCTAGGTGCACCCCTACGCCAAATGAAAAACACTTCCTAGCTTGTGATCCAGAAGCGAGCACAGTGTTGTTGGGAAACCAATGCTCGATACACGTGGAGGGGTAGGGTTAAGCGACCACTCAACGTAGAAGTGTGCCCGTACAGCCACTTCAGCTGTAAGGCGTAAACTCTGTGCACAATGTGAAAAGTTAATGTTTCGTGAAAATCGTGAAATAGTGTTTTCGTAGTTTCTGCTACGACGTGCATGCATCATGTCATTTAAACTATTGCACTTTTTAAATGTCATTTCATATTGTTTAGAACTGCTAGTCGTTTTCTATATTTGTATCCTTGCACAAAAGTTCTCCGCTTTCCTTGGGAGACTTTTGCTGACATGTGCCCTTTTCTCTTTGGGTGTCACATGTCAGACTTTGAGACAGAGCAGATAGCAGAAGACGAGCAGTTCGGAGACGCTGAGTTTGAGGTCCCTACTGAGACCGAGTTCGAGGACACCGGTGACCAGTCCTAGTCTCACCTAGAGACTTCTTTAGTTGTTGCTGCTTTTATAGTTGCTGTTAGATTTCGGTGTGTAGCACCTATATATCTCGATGTTTATGTTTCGGCCATGCTTTAGGCCTATTGTTCAGACTTGTACTTTTGTGACTATTCCGTGATGTTGTAATATTTGTTGGACGTTGTTGGTGGATACTTTTTATCTGCTTTATTATTGTTGTTGTTTCGTCGCAATGCAAGGACCTGCTACTTTCAAAAAAAAATTTTACAGACGCTTATCAGACTGCAGCTTCACAGCTCCACGTCTGAGCGGACCTCCTCACGTCTCGCCTTCTATATTAGGGAAGCGGGGCGTGACACGCACCCCAATCATTCATCATCTTTGTAAAGGTTTCAAAGCCTTGGTGGATAGCACGGGCCGAGGCATGAATATCATTTGTCGTCCCCTCAATGGGTACATCTGCCTGAGAAGTCCCTCCGAGAGGACGTGGCTCATCCTCCATGGGATATTTGCTATGGTTAGGACTGGGATTGAAGTGTATGGGATTAGACATGGGTGTGACCCTAAGTTCCCACATACGGTGCCAATTGTTGCTGGGTAAATCCTCTTACAATGAATTTATATTGAAGTGGGGAATCAAGGGCATGATGATTACAAGTGTAGGGTTGATGACGAGGCTAATCACGATATGATGACAATTTGTAGATGAGGATCTCAAGTTTGCCCTTCGTCTGGTGAAGTTCGCTCGCTAGTTGGTGAAGTTCGCTCGTCAGTTGGTGAAGGTCACCGCAGATCGCTCATCCGCTGATAGCTGGGGCAAACTTCCTACAAGAAGAGCAACTCTTCAGAAAGGTGGGGCTGGCTATCAGCCCATAGCCTCTCTGATGCTTAAGTCAGTTGATGACTGCTTGGAGAATGTTGGACACGCAGGGCGATCTTAGAGACAGATCAGCGCTTGCATGGCGAACTAGTGTGGAAGGCGCGAATATGTGGAGGATATTCGACCTTGAATAAAAGTAGATGTGTTAGGTTTATTACAGATTAGCCAGACTTTCTCGCTGGAGGAGAGGGGGTATTTATAGGCTGTTGGAGTTGGTTGCTTTAGGTGAGCTGGTGGTGTCAGGGCGTCAGGGGTTTGGCCGAGGATGTCAGAGCCAAACGCGTCAGGTGCACTTTTGTCAGGCTGTCAGAGCCGTAAATTTCAGGTGCGCTTTTGTCGGGCTGTCTGGCAGCGAAACGGCTAGGTGTGCTTTTGTTAGGCCATCAGGCAGCGAATCAGCTATGTGTGCTTTTGTCAGACTTGTCTGTAGTGAAACTGGCAGTGATACTGGTGACGGGTCGCCTTCCTCCTTAAGCGGACTGCTTGGGGGTGGAGAGATAGGCGAGCTGCCTCTGAGGTGAGCTGGCTTTGGAATGAGCTGGTGTAGATCGTGCGTGATCAGCCAGAGGGCTCTTCTCTTTGGTTCGGTTAACAAGTTTACCGCTCTGCCAGTGCGGGCTGCTCTGAGCACCGACGAGCTTCTCCAAGCCTCAGCGAACTAGGTCTCACTGTGGAGATTCGACGTGCCATAACTTGGGCTTCGATTATACGAGTCTAGATCGACTGGACCGATCTTAAGGTCGTAACAGGGGAAAAAGCTCTTTTGTTTGTTTTCTTCAATCTATTCCTGGTTGAACGGTTTGATTTCGTTAATTTTTCTGCTTTTGCATCAAATTCTCTGCGTTTTGATATTAATTTCATTTTGTTTCCTCAGTTGGTAAAACTTTTCTATTGCCCCAGTGATATGGCTATTGTGATTCTAGAGTAGTGTGATTCTAGGGCTTAGGGATGAACCCTAGGAACCTATGGATTGGATATTAGGCTAATCTTAGTTGGGCAAATCTAGGGTTGCTCTATGGTAGTTTGAACAAGGGTTTTGGGAGATTAGCCTCAGAATTGGAGGATTGCAAAAGTAGCTCCATATTCTAGGAGAATCCCCACGAATCCGATTAGGGCTTAGTGACCGCCTTCAGGGCTCATGATTACGAGAGTGACTCGAGCACTGGGGTGATTACCAATTTAGAATCCGCTAGTCGGTGACTATAAGAGTAGCCCATGTGCTAGAACCAACTGTAGTGTAGCGTCCCAATCTGTAGATCATGCGAGTGGATACAGATTGTGATGTGGGAACCAGTGTCAAGCGTAATGCATGTATTCCCTTGCGAAGCTAATTGCAAAAGCAGAGCTGCACGTGAGAATGTGTTAGACGAATATGACAATCAAAGTTAAGTACTCGTTCCCATCCTCGGATATGACACTCCTACCCTCATCCATCGTTCAACGAAAGAACCCTTGACATGACATCCATAACCGAATGCCTAGCAGGAACTTCCGAATGCCCAAGACTTCTATTATTTCATCAACCCATCTTCGTGATAATCAATTTTCTACGTGATAACCCTCGACCACGCATTCTCACTCTTCCAATAAGCTAAACACTAAACCATCGCATCACATGAGAACGAAGATATTTATATACTACAACCACCGTGCACTTGCGGTGATTCGCCCAGGGTGTGAGCCCGGAGCGATGAACAGTGGACAATCCGTTCTTTCTGTCTAGCCAGTGGATTCAACCGACCGATGTAGAGTTCTTAGACGACTGAACAGTTTCTCAGCCATCTGACCTTTAACTTCAGTCGTTTGATTGACATACAAATCTGCCTGTTTATAGCCATTAGACTGTTGTTTTTCAGTGTCTGTCTTATTGGGTTCTGTGTAGATTTAATATGCTTAAGCCTGTTTGTGAGGGAGATTTGAGTGCACTTACAAACACATAGAGATCATTTTTTGTGGGCCCAAAATCTCAAGTGAAAAGCTTCACTCTTTTATATCTCTTATTTTCACTCATTGGGCTTCTTTGATTATTGCGTTTGAATCCAAAGCTCAAGGGACGTCTCCAATGTTGGGAAATAGATTCCCTAACGTATGTTTTGATGATGATCTAACATTAATTATTGGTCTAACAAATTCATTTAAGTGTTATGGGATATTTAGACCAAGCAAATTGCTCAAGTTGCTCAAGCTTAAAGAATGAAGATCTCATAGCATATCTTAGCAAGTGAAGGTGTGAATCCAATGTATCAAGCAAAGTGGAAGTCTAGGCAGGAGCGTAGAGCTTAAAGAGCTACAACAATTAAGATTGAAGACTTTGTATTCATGCGTTTGTTGTACCTTTATTTTCTTGCCTTAGATTAATTGTAAAGATTGAAGATGTCACGCACACATCTAGGATTGCCCACATAATATTCCATATCATTCATAAGTTATAACCCTAGAATAGCATTGCCGTAAACCCAAGTTTCGGATTAGTAGCTGACTAATTTTCATTTGTAGTCGACTAATTTGAAAGGGGATTCTAGTGCTGTGCTCTGGATGCTAAAATAGTTGACTGTATACAGACAGTCGATTGTAGTTCCTCCAACAGTCGACTATTTGCACAGCTACAGTTGACTGTGCCTAGATTTGACCTTGCATATAGCCGTTTTTATATCCGTTGGCATGTGCTTTTTGGTCATTTTCTAGAACCCAATTATGTGCATATATATTGAGGTTTGATGCCCATCTTTAGAAGCCTCACATATACACTTTATGATCATCTTCCAGGGCCTACGAAAGAGAGATTTAAGCTTCAATTTGTTACCTCAAGTGGAAGAGGTGAAGTTGCTCTCATTGAGAGGTTGATGTAAGAAAGCCCTCTTGGGAATAGGCAACTGTAACCATTTTGAGAAATAATGGATTTGAGCCGAGTAGGACTCGTGCATTGTTAGAGTAGGATACATGAGGCAAGTGGGACAATTCGAACCAGGGTACATTCTGTGTTTGCATTTTGTTTTCTCTCTCTATCTCTCTATCTCTTTGCCTCTCTTTATCTTGCATAATTAAGTTTAATTCTGCTATGCATATTTATATTGCAAGATCAGTTGTTGATTAGAACTAACTTGTGTAACTCCATTTGTAGTTCTAGGTAGATTTAATAGAGGGAAATTTTTAGTTTTATTGATATACAAATAACCCCCCACTAGTATCTGTTGGATCAGGATCCTAGCCTAGGGGGGTGAATAGGCTTATAAAAAAAATTCTCGTGCAACCCACGAGAAATCACACGCAGTTAAAATCACAAGCAGAGTAAATAAGAGATAATCACAGAGTATTCACAGATAAACCCTAGTTCGGTCGCATCAATGACCTACGTCCAACCCCCAAGCAAATACTAGCATTAATAAGTTTCTTCCTTACACCTACAATGGGGTTCTAGCTCCAACTCCCCACCTAGACTGTACCACACTTAACAAAGTGCAGAACTCTATCAACCTAGTAAATGTGTATCTTGACTGCACCAACACGTCAAGACCCTCTTGTCTAGCCCCAACCAGACAAGTCCCAAAATAATACAAATATTGGTAAAGTTTTCCCTACAGAGATCAACACACTAATACATGAATATAAAGAGTAAAAGGTTTAGAAATGCTCAGTTCGTGTCCGTGTAGTCGTCTCTGTCAATCAGCATGGTGTCAGCCCTAGTCTGACTTAAATGGTGTCTCGATCTGACTTCTGAATCTCAATCCGTAGCCCTTTGAATTTGAGTACACAAATAGGTCTGTGCGTAAAGCTATCCCAGTTCAATCCAATTAATAATCGGTCTGTGCGCATAATAACCCCTTAAATAACCAATCCACGTCAGCAGCCTATATTGATTCGTTTTCATTTATTTCGTTTTCATGTAATGTCCACGTCAGCATTTGCATGCACACGATTTTGTTTCACGGCAATACTCCGACGGTGGGCTTCGCCTTCACGTGGGTTTCTACGTCGCCGTTCGCTCATCTTTGACGGCGTCCTCTCGACCCGACTCCGACAGCGCGATAAGATCGTCGGCGGTTGCAGGTGGGAGCTTCAATGACAACATAACTCCGACGACTGTTTCTTGGTGATGATGGATCTCAACGGCAAGGTGAAGCTTCGAAGATGGAGCCATCGACTCCGATGGTAACGACAACACTCCGGCGGACGTGGGCTTCAACTTCGTTGATCTTCAACGGTGGCGGGCTCTCGTCTGATGGTGGCAACAATGACGACGGTCCCAATTCTATGACAGCAACACGAGAGAACTCGACTTTGGCAGCTTGTAGACGTTGACGGCGGTCTGCGAAGATGTTAGCGAACGACAACACTAACCTCGATAGCTTGAACGGTGCTTGGTCGGAGTTGAAGATGAACGGCAAGCGTTGATGGCACGGTGCTGATGTAGCATGGATGGCTCTGAAGTGGCTCGGTCGACAAGGCCTTGGGCACGACGGATGGCTCGATCAGCGACAAAGTTGGCATGCGCAGATGCAGCTCTCCCTCTGGATGCATGAGTTGCAACACCTTGATGAAGGTGGACTTGGAGCTTGGCTTGGAGAACTAACGGTTTGAAGATGATGATGTAGGGGATGTCGTAGCTCCTTCTCCTGTCGTAGCTCCTTCTCCTCTCTCTCTCTCTCTTGCGTAAGGAAGATGATCAATACACTTGTCAAGCTTTTGCTTTGGAGTTGGATTTGTGCCGCAATGTTTCTTAGGAGATATGAATGGTTGACTCCCTTTTGTATTTCACCGCAGCTTTTTTGTATAAGCCCCCAGAAACCCTAGTTAGGTGATAGGATATATTTAGGAATAGGGTTAGGGTTTGTAGCATGGGGGTGCGGTTAGGAATGAGTAAAAGTATGCCAATGGCTAGGATGAGGGCTAAAGGATTTGGTCTCATCCTTCTTGATATGAACTTCAAGTAGGAATAGGACTTCGTCTAACCCTCTCTTTAATTGATTTGGTCAAATCCCCTTGGACCCAAGTTGACTCCATCTCTTCTCCTCATTGGACCAAGTCCAATAGTGCTATATGAACATCAATCCCTCTCTCTCTCTAATAATGCTATAGGAATAGCAAGTCCTCCATCTCATTGACTTTGTCATCATTTGGGTATTTACGTCATCGCCATCACTGAAACACACTTAGCACACACGTTAAATAGCAACACACCTTTGTCATCATCAAACTAGAGATCCTAGATCGTCACATCCAACAATCTCCCCCTTTTGATGATGACAAACCCATAAAAGATTTGAGTAAATAAATGTGCATGTGTAAAGTGTGATGAAGGATGTAGTGCAATATGATGGATACAATGAGCAAGCTACTAGCATGCACAATTTACCAAAGAAATAAGCATGCTCTCCCCTTTTCCAAGCTCCCCCTATACATGTATTTTCAAGATCCCCCTTCAACAATTAACACCATTTGATACCAAATCTTTCCAACACTTTTTCTCCCCCTTTTGTTATCATCAAAAGTGGATTAATGAAGTCATCAAATATCACATGCAAAAAAAAGTATTAACGATTATATCTATCACTTGAATGTCATTTCCCATATAATAGACGATTCAAGTTCATAGAAAATCATAATTTAGACTTCACCACCATTATGTAAGTGTGATAATATCAACATTGAAGTACAATGTGAGATTCAATTTTGAACATCAACCAAGACAATCCACATTTTCCATTTAATATGAATATCACTAGGATTGATTTTTCCCACCTCATCAAAGATGAGTTCACGTTACCAAACCTCAAAGCATAGCCTAAAAGGACTTTTAAATGAGAGGTTGGCATTGCTTGATGAGTAAAGTACACCAATGCTAAAGATTACCCATAAAGCATATGTTGGATTCTCGTGGGTAGTGTACTTGCTATGAATTGTATCCATTTTTCATACGGAGCAAAATTTATGTGTGTGTATATATATATTTCATTTACATTTTTTTGTGCTCAATTTTTATTCACGGCAAAACACATCATATCCCTTAGATAATTCAGTTATTATCAACCTACATTCACATTCCAATGTTCATAGAAAGAATCTCCAAATGTGCAACAAGTTCAATTTTTCATGGAAGTGAGTATGTAGGTGTAGAAATCAAATTAATCTTTTCATGAAGCATGTCATGGATACTAAATAGATTCTAACTTGCGCATGTAGCTATAACAATAATACAATGATTTCTACAAGGATATGAATGAACATTCAAGAAATACCACTTATAATTAATCATAAAGAGGTATTCATTAAGCACAATTTTTTTTAAATTTTATTGTGAGCTAAGACAAATCTAAAAAGCAAACAAAACATGCACACAAACAAAAATTAAATCAAGCACACACACAAAACTATGCAGGTATGCAATGAATGCAAAGAGGGCAAATATATACCTTCGCGTCGCTATTTGACTAAGAAGATAAAAGAATGAGACTTTCAATTTATTGCTCCTCGCCAAATCTCCATATCACCTACATGGAAGATGTTAAGTGTGACCTTGGATCCCAACAAGGTCCATTGGTGTTAGCCATTAAAGTTTTAGGAACCCACACTTGTTTGAACTTTATGTTTGTGTTCCTAAACTTACAATAATAGGATGTGTGACCAACACAATCGCAAGTAAAGCACTTTGAATGCATATTTTTCACAATGGAAGGCACATTGTGGAATTTCTTAAATTTGGGCTTTTGAACATTTATCAAACCAAATCCAAGCCCTCTTCTATTATTGCCATATAATTGATTTTCAAGTATGGTATCCAACGAATGTTTACCAATTGAAACTTTTCTTAATGACAATTCTAGATTCGAAACTTTGGATTTTAATAATTTATTTTCCTCCACAAGCAAGGTGCATTTACTTATAAAAGCTCTCTTGTTTTCCTCTTCCTTCTTTTCTAATTGGGTAAATGACTGGAAAATACCCTAACGTTTCAGCGTTTCTCACAAAAATACATTATCGTTCATTTTGGGATACATTGGTCCCAAACGTTTGGCAAAAATTGACAACGTTGTACCCTTTTTGAGTTTGCCGTCAGAAAATATTTTCAAAATACCCTAACGTTTTAGCGTTTCTCACAAAAATACCCTAAGTTTCAGCGTTTCTCACAAAAATACCCTTACGTTTCAGCGTTTCTCACAAAATACCCTAACGATAAGGTATTTTTGTGAGAAACACTAAAACGTTAGGGTATTTTTGTGAGAAATGCTGAAACGTTAGGGTATTTTGAAAATCTTTTCTGACGACAAGCTCAAAAAGGGTACAACGTTGTCAATTTTTGCCAAACGTTTGGGACCAATGTGTCCCAAAATGAACGATAGGGTATTTTTGTGAGAAACACTGAAACGTTAGGGTATTTTCCAGTCATTAAACCTTTCTAATTCATCCATTTTCCTTTTAAGTTCGTTATTTAACATGCACAATTTATCCTTAAGCTCTTTAATCACATAATCTTTTTCAGCTTCAAGCTTAAGTAAATCTAGTTTAAGCATGCTAATATCATTCAATAAGGAAGGACAAGAAAGACAAGTAGCTTTTTCAGGTATGCTAGCTTTTTCTTTTTCTCGTGACACAATTTTAGTGTTACATGCAGCAAATTTCTCTTTAAGAATATCCACTTTATCAGAAAAGTCACAGTTTTCTTTTTGCAATTTAAAGCTAGCATCCCTACAGTCATTCAACGTGAGTTCTAGCTCATTAATCTCATTTTGCATTCCTTTATAAACATCTAACAATTCAGCTTTATTGAAGGAATTTACCTCATCGTTGTTTGCCATTAAACAGACGACGGTGGAGTGGGCTAACACCTCTTCATCCCCATCCTCAGCTTCGCTGTCCATGTCCCAAGTTAGCATCTTGGCTTTTCCTTTATCTTTAGCAACCTGAGCAGTCTCGTGTCTGCATTGCTTTACGAAGTGTCCCTTTTTCCTTCATTTGAAGCATTCAACTCTATTAGCAGAATCTTGTTCAGAAGAATTTTTATTATAATTAAAAATATTAGAGCGAATGAGCCTTTTATGCATTTCTGGTCTTCCTTGATGAGTTCTGACGTACTTTCTGAAATTTCTAACCATTAGCTCTATCTCCTCCTCATCATCTTCATCTTCCCTAGCTTTTAAAGCAAGTGGCTTTTTATCTTTTTCATTCTCCTCAGGTTTCTCTCTTTCTTCAATATTTTGCAATTCAAGCTCATGAGACATTATGTTACCTATCAAGTCCTCCACCCTCGTCTGTGATTGATCCTTTGCTTCTTGGATGGCGGTGACTTTAGGCCTGAAAGAGCTTGGCAGTGCTCTTAATATCTTTCTCACTTGTTCAAGGCTAGAATATGGCTTACGGAGCGAGCTAGACTTGCAGACGATGTTGGTGAACCTTGCAAACATCCCTGATATGGTCTCTGATGGTAGCATGCGAAATTCCTCGTACTCTGTGCTCAGAAGTGCAAGTCTAGACTCTTTCACATGTGAAGTTTCCTCGTGCGTTACCTCCAATGTGTGCCATATTTCCTTCGCTGTTAGACAATGTAAGATACGATTAAATTCAGATTTATCTAATGAACAAATGAGAGCATTCATAGCTTTAGCATTAAGAGAATAAAGTCTTCGATCATTGTCATCCCATTTATCATCAGGTTTAATCATATCAATATTTTCAATTTTAATGACAGGTGGTTTACAGCCTTTTTCGACAATTTTCCCAGCTTTATAATCAATAGAAATTAAGTATATTCTCATTCGATTTTTCCAATAAGCATAATTTACTCCATTAAATCTAGGGGGACATGATATAGACTGACCTTCAGCAAAAGCACTATCAATGGGATTCATAGGCAATCCTAGGCTAGATCCTAAAACCTGCTCTGATACCACTTGTTAGATCAGGATCCTAGCCGAGAAGGGGGGGTGAATAGGCTTATAGAAAAATTCTCGTGCAACCCGCGAGAAATCACACTCAGTTAAAATCACAAGTAGAGTAAATAAGAGATAATCACAGTGTACACACAGATATACCCTGGTTTGGTTGCACCAACGACCTATGTCCAGCCGCCAAGCAAATACTAGCCTTAATAAGTTCCTTCCGTACACCTACAATGGGGTCCTAGCTCCGATTCCCCACCTAGACTGTACCACACTCAACAAAGTGCAGATCTCTATCAACCTAGTAAATATGTATCTTGACTGCACTAACACGTCAAGACCCTCTTGTCTATCCCCAACCAGACAAGTCGCAAAATAGCACAAATGTTGGTAAAGTTTCCCCAACAGAGATCAACACACTAATACATGAATATAAAGAGTAAAGGGTTTAGAAATACTAAGTTCGTGTCCGTGTAGTCCTCTCTGCCAATCAGCGCGGCGTCAGCTCCAGTCTGATGCAAATGGTGTCTCGATCTGACTTCTGAATCTCAATCCGTAGCCCTTTGAATTTGAGTACACAAATAGGTCTGTGCGTAAAGCAATCCCAGTTCAATCCAATTAATAATCGGTCTGTGCGCACAGCAACCTCTTAAATAACCAATCCACGTCAGTAGCCTATTTTGATTCGTTTTCATTCATTTTGTTTTCATGTAATGTCCACGTCAGCACTTGCATGCACGCGATTTCATTTCACGACAATACTCTGACGGTGGGCTTCGCCTTCACGTGGGTTTCTACGTCGCTGTTTGCTCATCTTCGACGGCGGCCTCTCGACCCGACTCTGGCAGCGTGATATGATCGTCGACGGTTGCAGATGAAAGCACGACGGCGGTAGCTTCAACGACTGCACAGCTCCGGCAACGGTTTCTTGGCGATTATGGATCTCGACGGAAAGATGAAGCTTCGAAGATGGAGCACTCGACTCCGATGGTAACGACGACACTCCGACGGACGTGGGCTTCGACTTCGTTGATCTTCAATGACGACGGACTCTCGTCCAATGGCAGCAACAACGACAGCGGTCTCAACTCTACGACAGCAACACGAGAGAACTCGACTTCGGCAGCTTGTAGACGTCAACGTAGATTTGCAAAGATGTTAGAAAATGGAGCACTAACCTTGACAGCCTGAACAACGCTTGGTCGACGTTGAAGATGAACAACGAGCGTTGATGGCACAGTGCTGATGCAGCGAGGATGGCTCTGAAGTGGCTCAGTCGACAAGGCCTTGGGCATGATGGATGGCTCGGTCAGCGACAAAGTTGGCACGCGCAGATGCAGCTCTCCTCTGGATGCGTGAGTTGCAACACCTTGATGAAGGTGGACTTGGAGCTTGGCTTGGAGAACTCACGGCTTGAAGATGATGATGAAGGGGATATCATAGCTCCTTCTCATCTCTCTCTCTCTCTCTCTTGCATAGGGAAGATGATCAATACACTTGTCAAGTTTTCGCTTTGGAGATGGGTTTGTGCCGCCATGTTTCTATGGAGATATGACTGGCTGACTCCCTTTTGCATTTGGCCGCAACTTTTTGTCACGCCCCGCTTCCCAAAATGGACGGAGGCGAAGCGTGACAAGGCCCGCTTAGGCCAGAGCTGAGAAGCTCGGACCCAATAAGCGTCTGTAGAGGTACCATTTAAAAAGATTTTCAGGTTCTTGCATTTATAAAGTTTAGGAACAACAAAAGTACAGAAAGGAAATGTCATTCATTAAATTAGAGACATGATATCCAACAGTACAAGGTCTAAAAAGAAGCCTAAGCGTGGCAACAAACTATCTAAAAGAAAACTGAAAGTAGTAACCTCTGAAAGTGGCGACTAAAAGACCTCAAGATCTGGTCCTTGTCAGGTACGTACTCTTATGACGACGTCCTCGGCTCCACGTACTCCAGCGAGTCTGCCTCGTCCACGATCTCTGGCTGAACACCTGACGTATAGCACCCAAGAAAAAGGAACTGTACGTCAGGTAAAGTCTACAAGAAGGGTTAGACTTTACTGCAAGTGCACCGAACTTTAAACAACGGTTTACTGGTTGATTAGCAGAATGAGGTTCTTTTACACAACAGATTACTGGTTGATTAGCATGCTGTGGTTATAACAGAGTAACACGACAGGAAGTAACGCAACAGGAAAGTAAAACGGGACAAGTAGTAGTCGTAGCGTGTGCTACCAACTACGGGACTAACCTACAGGTGTCAAGACAAGACGGGACGTGACGGAAACAAGGCAGGACAAGACAAGTGAGACACGAAAGGGTTCACGCCTTACGGTTCGAGGGGGATCAGACCCTCTTACCGTGCGCACGCTCAACCCAACCCCAAACCCCAAGACAAGACAAGACATGACACCAGTACAAGGGATCACTCGCTCTAGCTTGGCGAGTGCCCTATTGCCCGCAGGCTGAGAATCCGTACAAGGGATCACTCTCTCTATCTTGGAGAGTGCCCTATTGCCCTCGGGCTGTGTATCCGTACAAGGGATCACTCTCTCAACTTGGAGAGTGCCCTATTGCCCGCAGGCTGTGAATCTGTACAAGGGATCACCCGAAGGGTGCCCTATTGCCCAGCGGGCTGTGCAAGACGGGATGGGACGTGACAAGACAGGAAGGGTTATTCTAGGGTGTACACACACACATGATAGCCCTACATCATTAAAAAGTTGTTGTTGTCAGGCTCAGACTTCGTCGTCAAGTCTGAGCCGTCAGGAGTCGTCCCGGACGCTATCATTTCACGTCCGGTTCTATACATTCACAGTCTAACAGTTCTAGCAACCTAAGTCCAAAACACGGTCAAAAACGCAAGTGGGTACACTTGCCTGCGGTGGCGAGGGGGTCGTCCGTCCGGGGCGTCTCGTCCAGTCGTCGCGTCCGCGGTAGTCCGTCTGAAACAGTCACGGCGTCGGTGTCAGGTCGCGATTTTCATCAAGTCCTATTAGGGTTTGTTTCTAGTTTATCGGGGCTATCCTATTTGTCAATCATCACATTTTGGTGTTTTGTTCCGCCTAAATCGACCACTACCCTATATGCACAGAAAATTTGTCCGATGATCGATTTCTACAGTGAGCAGCGTTTTACTGGTGCGGAAAAGTAAATTTAATTATTGTTGTTCAGTTTTAGTTAAGGTCTAGTTTGCTACAGTGTGGGTTTCGCTACGAGTTAGGGGGGACTAACCTGGTGTGAGGAACGCGCACTAATCTGACGTCGGGTCTGGAACAGTAGCGGATCACGTCGCGGCTCCAGTTACTCGACTGCGGTAGCGCGTATTCCTCGCTTCAACTTGACGTTGCCTCGTTGTTTGCAGGAAAGCGATCGGACGACGGCCTAGGGACGGGGACGGTCGATGCGCGACGACTGCGGTAGCGAATGGATGGCGAAGCAGTCAGGGAGCAGCGAGTGCGTGGCCGATAACGGCGAGTGCGGGAGGCATGGACATATCTGCGAAAGATTTATAAAACATAAGCTAAGAAATTAACTAATTATAGTACCATCAAAATTTATCCCACATTAATATAGTTATAAACAACTATACTAACATTATTCCAACACACATTCTGTTTACATTTCTAACTTTTTCTAACTCTCCTTTACATCAACAGAATCATTATTCTTATAATTAATAATGTAACTCATTGCTAACGTGCATTACTAACATTATGACATCATGTAACAACTGTTATTAACATATGAATATTAACTTCTATATACAATAACTGGGCTAACCTCTCCACAGAACTAATATCATAACCCTAATATCATTAACCTAATATTATACTAGTCATCATTTTCATTGATCGCTATGCTACAACCTTTACGTACTGAGCCAAAACTATTGTACTTCATATTTTTACCTTCACGCTCGCGTGTGCTTGCAGGGGGACGGGGCCGTCAGCTTCGAGAATCACCGGAGGCACTGGTCGCACGCGGTCATCAGAGGGCAACGCCTCCGAGTGTGGCAGAGGAGTTCGCCGGTCGGGGCTTGGCTGCCACGGGCTCGTCGGGGAATGGAGGAAGCGACGCGCAGTGGCGTGGGTGACCGTCAGCGAGAGAGTTAAAGCAGGGAGTTATCAAGCGGGTGGATAATGGGGGTCGGGTTGTCGAGGCGCGCGGCGGCGATGAGGGGAAAGGGTTTCCTTGCGGTTCCGAAGGGAAGAAAAGTGACAGGCGTCCGCTGCATTTGTAAGGGAAAAATAAGGGAAATGACGTGTGAGAGTGGGGAGAGAGGTTGGGCCCATGCATGACGTGGGGAGGGAGATAAGGGTGTTGGGTAGTTAGGATCTTAAGATATCAAATAGGCTAGAATTTATAAACAGGTTAGATTTTGTTTTTTTAAAGGATTTAATAAGTTTTGGTATTATAAGATTTTAAATAATTTAGTTAATATTTCAATCTGATTTGGATTTTTTTTTAAAAAAAAAACGTACAGAGCTTACTAATTTAAAACTTTTTTTAAAAAAAAGGTTTAATAGTTAACAATGGAAATATGCAGATTAGTCCAAAGACATCCTAAAATTAAAAAGAAAATGTCAGGGTGATCGCGCCTCCGAGAGGGTTGTGAAAACGGGGTTCGGTCACGCGTCTGAACTACGGAGAACGATATTAAAAATTAAATACGGAAACACGCACACAAAACAACAAAGATACGCGCTAAAATGCGTACGGTCGGAAAGTGACCGTTACACTTTTCTTTGTATAAGCCCCACAAACCCTAGTTAGGTGATAGGATATATATAGGAATTGGGTTAGGGTTTTTAGCATGAGGGTGCGGCTAGGAATGAGTAAAAGTAAGCCAATGGCTAGGATGAGGGCTAAAGGATTTGGTCTCATCCTTCTTGTCACGGACGCTTTCCGATTGTATGTTTTTCGTGCACGTTCTTTCTTGTTCGTACGCATATTTTTATGACCTCCTCTTGTATCCTGAATGTGCAATGTTATAAGTCGTTGTGATCATCTGAGAGAATACTTATTTGTGGAATTTTTCGTGAACGTCTTTTCACGGCTCATTCTTCCACAAAACAACTTTGTTTGAAGGGGTGCCGTAACTTTAGACTTCGACGTTTGACCTTTTTATTTTTAGTTCCATTTTTTGTTAACCTGACATGTGACCAATCATCGTAGTCTCGTTTCTCTCATCGACACGGTCGTCCCGATATTTTTCTTGTATTTATCGGACATCGTTAGACGCTCCTTTCACACTAATCATCTCTAATCTGTAATTAACCCTAGCTAACTCTAATTTCAAAACCTAATTAAATCAAACCCATAAGATATCATATGTATCACATGACATTTCCTAGTCTATTGACCACACTAATTCTACCCTCCCCCTCACACATACACTCTCTCTCCAATCACCGCTAAACACACTCCTTTTCTACCCCAAATAGCAAAACCTCTCTTTGTTTCAACACTTACGCATAGCAACCCTAGGTCTTGCTATAACTCAGCCGCCACATATAACAACCCACGCACAACCATCTCCCCTTGTCGGCCTGCCCTCCGGCCATCACCGTCGGCCACCACCAAGATCCGGCCACCACATCCATCTCCTCCCCTAAACCGCACCCTCTCCCTTATGGACTGCCGATCTTCACCACCCAAAACTCTGGCCACCCCATCTACGATGTTGCTCCCTGTGGCCACCAGCAGGCCGCCGGTGCACCACCTGTGCCCAGCCCCTACAGCCTCCCCTGGTCGCGCACCGCCTGTCCTACTTTCGCCCAGGCTGCATCCCCTCGCACAACTGTGCCCACGCGCATGCAACAACATGCCACATCTCCCCTAGACGCGGCAACCAGTTGTCGCAAGCCCAGATCTGCCGCAAACAGCCCCAGGCCGTGCTCCCTTGTGTCGTTGCCACATGCAACCCGACAGCAGGCCACAACCTTCCCTTGCTCGGTGTCCATCGCCGTGTTCAATGCCCTCTTGTCGTCGTCTTTGCCATAAGCCGTAGACGTCGTTGTACCTCGCTCGCTACCGGAGTCCAACCCCTGACGTCGCTACCCGACGTCAGTGTAGCTCTCGCGTCGTGTTGAGGTAAATCTCGAACTATAGGAAGCCCAAACCCCGTATGTTTAATCAAGATAAATTGTAAGTTTCATTGTGTTGGTTAAATAACTAATTTAAGATAATTGAATACGAGACTGTAGGATTGGTGACTGTTGATTGAGCACATATGAAGAGATTCTAGACTATTGAACTGAGGATTCAGACGCTATTTTCAGGCAAGTGAAACTTGCACAGGAAATTGTTAGGCCATGTTTAGGCCATTCTGCGATTTTTGTGTAAAAGAGACTAGGCGGTGAAATGATAGTCACCTAAACGCCCTTACTTGATCTAGCTTGACAACAAAGTTAGATCCGACACGATCTAGCTTGACAACGAAGCTAGATCTGACACCCTTGCCATGTCATTTCATGCATATTACATGTCACGTTTATTTTGATATAACTATACGCAAATCAATATCTGTTCATATTGCATGTAATTTCATGTACTGGAATGTTTGTCGCGATTGTGTAGCACACGCTACTATTGAAATGTAAGCTGCGGCGAATAGGATTCTGACTCCTACATCATGTAAAGAATAAGCTGCGGTGAGTAGGATTTTGTTTCCTACATCATGAAAGAGGCTAGGTGCACTCCTATGCCAAATCAAGAACACTTCCTGGCTCATGATCCAGAAGATGGGCGCTAGTCCATACATACGTGGAGGGGTAGGGTTAAGTGATCACTCAGCATAGAAGTGTGCCCGTACAACAACTTCAGCTGAAAAGCGTAAACCCTATGCACAATGTGAATACATGTTTTATCGTGAAATCATGAATATTGTTTAGTAGATTTTTGCTACGATGTGTCATGCAAATGTTAACTACCATGTTCATCTTAAACTGCTGCATTCATTAAATGTCATGCTCATTTTAAATTACTGCAATCATTGAATATCATGCAATGTTACCATATTTTAGGCTACTGGTTGCATTCATTACTTTATGTTTCCTCGCACAAAAGTTTCTCCCTTTTACCTTTTTGAAGACTTTTGCTGACATGCACACTTTTCTCTTTGGGGGCCGCATGTTAGGTTTGAGCCTGAGTTAGTTGCTGAGGATGTCCAGTTGCCGACGTTCAGTTCGAGGATACCGGAGACCAGTCTTAGTCTCAGTTGGAGGTTTCTCCTTAGCTGCTGTTGTTTCCTTGTTGTTGCTGTTAGGTTGTTCGGTGTGTAGCACCTATTCTATGTTGTAGTTTCGACCATGCTTGGGGCCTTTCGTTTCAGACTCTGTACTTTCTCTTTATGATTATATCTGTGAATGTTGAAATAATGAAATGGATGTTACATTGAATGTTGGTTAATTTTATTGCATGCCTTCAATTATTATTATTTTTGGTGTTTCATTGCAATGCAAGAATCTGCGAATGGATGAACACACATACGCTTATCAGACTGTAGCTTCATAGCTCCAAGTCTGAGCGGACCTCTTCGCGTCTCGCCTTCCATACTTCGGAAGTGGGGCGTGATAGGTTTTTGGTGACCCATGCAGGTCGTTGCACCTGCGAAATATCGAAACAACGATAATAATAAAAACATCCATTGAAACATTTGAAACATTCGAGTCATAAAATTTGAGTCTAATATGAAGGTTTTCCTTGTCTTAGATGGTAGGAAGACTTAGATAGATGTCCAGGTTTGATAGTTAGGCACCTTCATTAAGATTTAGTCATACTCATCTTAGGTTACCTTAGTAGTGTAGTGCCCTGTGAAGCTACTGCACACGTACTAGAGGGGGAGGGGGTGAATAGTACTTAAAATAATTAAGAGAGTTATTCCTAACTATTGTGCAAGAAACAAACGACAATGCGGAATTAACAACAATCAACAAGAAATAGCAAACGCAAACAAAGCATGTAACAAGTTCAGATCCACCCAAGTCTCCCCGACTTGTTCCCGGTGATCCTACGTCCCAACCACCCGAATCCCCTCTGGATACTTGAGTTAGAAACCCTAACTCAAGATTTCCACTAACCTACTTGCGGAAACCCCACAAGTGCAATTGACCTACAATCAATGTCCGTGAATCCCACAACCCGGGATCACGCAAACTCTCACAACCAAGAGTATACAATTCAAATAACAATTGAAATGAAATATGAAACACTTACCACAAAATCCTATGCCTTGAGTATAACTTATCAAATTAGGGTAATGATGGATTTTGAGGAGGAAGATGTCACCAAACCCTAGCTTCAAGAAGATGACCAGCAATGGAAGCCTAGGGTGGAGTGTGGTGACTTGAATCAAGCTCTTGGCTTGAGAAGCTCACAATGGAGAGAATCTCTCTTGACGAATTAGGGCTCAAGGTGTTGAGGGAGAGATTCTTGTGAGGGAGAGAGAGCTTTGAAATAGCTTGGGAGAGCTCTTCTCTTAGGTCTGAAATTGCTTGGAAATAGGACCTCTAACCTTGCCTCAAATGAATCAAGTTTGTATTTATAGAGGCAAGGAAAATCGTGTTGGAAAACTTCCCAACGGCTCTATTCTGAACCTAACTAGTCGGTCAAAGAACAACCACCGACCGACTAGTTCATCAACTAGTCGGTCGGTCAAACAGCATGAACCGACTAAGAGGTGAACAGTGAATAGGTCGAAGTTGAGACTAACAGAACTAGTCGGTCAAAGAACATTTGCCAACCGACTAGTTTCACAACTTGTCGGTCGGTGAGTGAACTTAGACCGACTAAGTGTCAAAACAAATAGTCTGAAAGCAAGTTGAACTAGTCGATCTGAGAACAAATTCCAATCGACTAGTTTCACAACTAGTCGGTCGACAATCGTTCTTAGACCGACTAACTCGAAACAGTAACTCAGGCTGAATTGAGGCAAAGATAACTAGTTGGTCTGAGAAGGATTACTAACAGACTAGATCGTCATCTAGTCGGTTGGTGAACCTTCGTTGACCGACTAATTGATCAACAGTGATTGAGCTAAAAAGAGCAAGGCATTCTAGTCGGTTCAAGAAGCTTTGTCGACCGACTAGATCGTCATCTAGTCGGTTGGTTATTCTTCTTGAACCAACTAACATGCACTAGAAGCCGAGGGAAGAAGCTTTAAGCTTTGGGATCGATTCTAATGGCTTCTATGAAGATCCTAGCTCTAAGATAGGAGCGAAATGAAGATATTAATGTAAGTCCTACTCAAGGCTTAATATTCTAATCTATGAAGCTTAAAGTCAATAGAAAATACAATTGACGAACCGTCTTCAAAGCTTCGATCTTCATTCTTGACTTCATTATTGATCCTTGAGCTTCAACGAAGCTTCAGGCACATGATCACGCGTATTGAGAAGTCTTGAGACGTCACTTTTGATGTACGTGGTATTTTGGCGACGATCTCCATAACTGCGCTCAAAAGTGTTAGTACACGATATTTATGTTTGCTCATCATCCAAAACCAAATCTGGGGAACCAATACTCAACATTCTCCCCCTTTTTGGTGATGACAAACCAACATAGATAATAATCGAAAATAATGATTCAAAAGAAATTTATTTACTCCCCCTGCATTAATGACACGTTAGTTCCGTATTCAATAATATTCATACGCATCAAGCAGACGAGGGAAATATAAAATATGAATCTTATTATCGCAATTTAGGATATAAATCCCATTTTATATCTTAACCCCCCTGAATCTAACATATCAACTTAGATTCATGGTAAATTGCTTTGAATTAACATTAGCACATCGTCATTATCATCGTCATTATTAATTCTCTCCCCCTTTGGCATTAGCAAAAAGAACGGGAGGGGATCAACGACAAGATTACAATGGCTAAGAAATTAAAGCAAGGGAGTCTAAGAATACGACCACGGCCCAAATGACACCAAATGTAAAATACCATAGAAAATCAAAGCGTGCCAACATGACCATAGTCGAAAATCGAAAACCGAAATCACCAATCCATTGGCGAAAATCGAAATACGAAATCATCAAACCATAGGCAAAAATCGAAATACGAAATCATCAAGCCATAGGCGAAAATCGAAATACGAAATCATCAAGCCATTGGCGAAAATCGAAAACCGAAATCATCAAACCGTAGGCGAAAATCGAAAATCGAAATCATCAAGCCATAGGCGAAAATCGAAATACGAAATCATCAAGCCATAGGCGAAAATCGAAATCCGAAATCCGAAATCATCAAAACTCAAATAAATTTCACGTATTGAGTTTTGGATCATTCTCTCCAAAATCAACATTCTTAGTTAAATAGAGTGCATGGAAAACAATTTTATGTTCCATAGAAAGAATTCTATTTAACCAAGACAATATCGTCGAGCGACGAAATCAACATCAGAGACAAAAATCCAATGTGAAAACCAAATGTAGCAAAAATGACACCAAAAGTAATATGCAAAAATGTTATGCCAAACATAGATAGAACATCATAAATCTATGGCATACACAATTCTAGCATACAAATTGAAACATAATGATACCAATCGTAATAAAATCTAACAATGTATGCATTCAACCTACATGGATACCAAATGTATATCAAATGTAAGAAGATACTTACAACATTACGCTCCCCCTACTTTGGTGCATCACTTAAGCACCATCAACTCCAATTGAATGAAAAACTTTGCAAATCACGGAGTTGGTAGGGTTGGTATCCCATGGTGGATTGAACCTAGAAAAACTTAATATGGAGCTAAAAATTTGATTTGATGCTCCTTCTCTTATCCTTGAGTACCTAAAGATAAAATATCATTCCATGGTACCCAAGGACATTGGGTCCTAAGAAATTAGACCTTTGGAAGCCAAGTCCAATTGGACTTGGACTTCCCCACATAATCATCATTATGCACTACACTATCGAAATACGAATTCATATAAACTTGTTTTTCTTTCATGCTTGTGTCCTTTGGGCTCCAAATGGTGAATACTTTGGGAGCCCTATTCCTATTGGGAGCATGCATGCGTTGTTGATTTCTACGTGATGCATGTCGTGGATAGGCATAAGGAACATGATGCAAAGGTGCATGATGATAGTTATTCATATGATAATGAGCATGAACATTTGCATGTGGTGGAGCACGTGCATGAGTGTGTCTCATATGGTGTGCACATGCTCGTGGATGCGGAGCATAAAAATCATCATATGTGCTCACATGTGGAGTAGGATGTGTGTTCCTACGTGGCATGGCATACATGAAAGCATGGCCCCTCTTTGGAGGTCCACCCAAAGTGGGTTTCTTTCCAAATGGGGGTGTGTTCCTAGCGGAAGCACCATTGGTAGGGGAACTACCCATGACGTGTTTGCTTCCACTAGTAGAAGCATCGGACGTTGGCCTAACAAAGGTGGCGGACGATTTGGATGACTCTCCCATCTTATACCCCAAGCCAATGTGATGTTTGGCCGGAAGTAAGTCATTTAGGATGTTGTCCAAATGGCCCTTACCCTATTGAATTCATTGATTCGGCTCAATGTGCACTCATATTTCTCGGTGAGGGAATGCAAAGAAGCATCCAAGGTGGACACTTGCGATGCGAGTGCGCAAACATGTGACTTGAGATTTTTATTCTCAATACTCAAAGTTGAGTTTTGAGACTTCAAATCCGCTATCACATGTTCATCCGAGTCCTCGACATGAACATGCTCAAGTTGAGATTTGAGATTTACAATCTCATTTCTCAACCCTTCAACAACGGTGTCGTTGTTGACGATGATGGGTTTAGGCGAGTTTTTAAGACTATCTAACTCATTTTTAGTCTTATTAAATCGAGTAGACAAATTAGAAAACTTATTCCAAAGTTGTTCGTTGGCTAATCTAAGTTCATCCGTAGTTACCTCATCGCCTTCATCCTCGCTTCCATCCTCGCTTTCATCGCTATCATCGGAGAAAGTCCCTTGATCACGTTCTTCTTTTCCCATGAAGTACGTGTGTGCTTTCTCCACTTTTTCATCGTCCGACTCTCCACTTGAGGAGTCGGAGTCGGTGAAAGTGCCGACAAGTCCTTTCTTATGCCTTCTCGACTTGTCGTGCTTGGAAGCCTTCCACTTCCCTTTGTGTTTGTAGAGAGGACAATCCGGCTTGATATGTCCTGGCTTATTGCATTTATAACACACGGGAGTAGAAGCATTAGTTGAAATAAACTTTGATTTACTTTTCAACTTACCTTGTCGGAAGAATCGGATGAACTTCTTTGCCATATCGGCCAAAGCTTCCATGTCCAACTCTTCTTCCGATTCTTCTTCCAATTCTTCATCATCGGTAGATGGAGCGGCCTTGTATGCAATCGCCTTTTTCTTTGGCTCGTCTTGCTTCAAGTACGACTTCATCTTTTCTTTCATCATGAGCTTACTGTCCTTACGTACCTCATAAGACATCAAGGTACCCATTAGTTTTGTGACAGTATATGATTTCATGTCATTACCTTCCTCGATGGCGAAGGTACATTTCTCCCAACAAGAAGGAAGTCCATCGATGATCTTCGAGACTTTCTCCTTTTGGGTGTATGTTTTCCCAAGAGCCTCCAATTCGTTGGTAATGTCAACGAATCGAGCATAATACTCTTTCATCTTCTCACCCTGTTGCATGTGAAATAATTCGAAATCTTTATTAACAACAACAAGTTTGGAATCTCTTACCCTACTTGTCCCTTCATGCAAAATGAGGAGGGAGTTCCATACTTGATATGCACTCTTACATGTGCATATCTTATTGAAATCCTCGGGCTCCAAATCGCATTGCAAGGCGTTCATTGCCTTGGCATTGCTTACCTCCGCAGCGACCTCCGTGGGAGTCCACTTCGTGAATTCTTGTTCGGGCTCGACATATTCCGTCAATATGGCTCTCCATAGTGAAGCGCTCCGGAGGAAGGTTTCCATCCGGCATTTTCAGTACCCATAGTTGGTAACGTTGAAGTGAGGAGGCCTGATTGAGGATAGCCCTTTCAAGACTGAAGAAGCTCCTTGACGATCCTTGAAGACATTGTAGTCGTTGTTTGTCATAGCTTTGACCTTGTAGTTTTAACCTTGGCTCTGATACCAATTGTAGTGCCCTGTGAAGCTACTGCACACGTACTAGAGGGGGGGGAATAGTACTTAAAATAATTAAGAGAGTTATTCCTAACTATTGTGCAAGAAACAAACGACAATGCAGAATTAACAACAATCAACAAGAAATAGCAAACGCAAACAAAGCATGTAACGGGTTCGGATCCACCCAAGTCTCCCCGACTTGTTCCCGGTGATCCTACGTCCCAACCACTCGGATCCCCTCCGGATACTTAAGTTAGAAACCCTAACTCAAGATTTCCACTAACCCACTTGCGGAAACCCCACAAGTGCAATTGACCTATAATCAATGTCCGTGAATCCCACAACCCGGGATCACACAAACTCTCACAACCGAGAGTATACAATTCAAATAACAATTGAAATGAAATATGAAACACTTACCACAAAATCCTATGCCTTGAGTATAACTTACCAAATTAGGGTAATGATGGATTTTGAGGAGGAAGATGTCACCAAACCCTAGCTTCAAGAAGATGACCAGCAATGGAAGCATAGGGTGGAGTGTGGTGACTTGAATCAAGCTCTTGGCTTGAGAAGCTCACAATGGAGAGAATCTCTCTTGACGAATTAGGGCTCAAGGTGTTGAGGGAGAGATTCTTGTGAGGGAGAGAGAGCTTTGAAATAGCTTGGGAGAGCTCTTCTCTTAGGTCTGAAATTGCTTGGAAATAGGACCTCTAACCTTGTCTCAAATGAATCAAGTTTGTATTTATAGAGGCAAGGAAAATCGTGTTGGAAAACTTCCCAACGGCTCTATTCTGAACCTAACTAGTCGGTCAAAGAACAACCACCGACCGACTAGTTCATCAACTAGTCGGTCGGTCAAACAGCATGAACCGACTAAGAGGTGAACAGTGAATAGGTCGAAGTTGAGACTAACAGAACTAGTCGGTCAAAGAACATTTGCCAACCGACTAGTTTCACAACTAGTCGGTCAGTGAGTGAACTTAGACCGACTAAGAGTCAAAACAAATAGTCTGAAAGCAAGTTGAACTAGTCGGTCTGAGAACAAATTCCAACCGATTAGTTTCACAACTAGTCGGTCGACAATCGTTCTTAGACCGACTAACTCGAAACAGTAACTCAGGCTGAATTGAGGCAAAGATAACTAGTCGGTCTGAGAAGGATTACTAACCGACTAGATCATCATCTAGTCGGTCGGTGAACCTTCGTCGACCGACTAATTGATCAACAGTGACTGAGCTGAAAAGAGCAAGGCATTCTAGTCGGTTCAAGAAGCTTTACCGACCGACTAGATCGTCATCTAGTCGGTTGGTTATTCTTCTTGAACCAACTAACATGCACTAGAAGCCGAGGGAAGAAGCTCTAAGCTTCGGGATCGATTCTAATGGCTTCTATGAAGATCCTAGCTCTAAGATAGGAGCGAAATGAAGATATTAATGTAAGTCCTACTCAAGGCTTAACATTCTAATCTATGAAGCTTAAAGTCAATAGAAAATACAATTGACGAACCGTCTTCAAAGCTTCAATCTTCATTCTTGACTTCATTATTGATCCTTGATCTTCAACGAAGCTTCAGGCACACGATCACGCGTATTGAGAAGTCTTGAGACGTCGCTTTTGATGTACGTGGTATTTTGGCGACGATCTCCATAACTCCGCTCATAAAGTGTTAGTACCCGATATTTATGTTTGCTCATCATCCAAAATCAAATCCGGGGAACCAATACTCAACAAGTAGCCTCTCACCCAGCCCTGATCATATTAAGAGTTTTTCCTTTAGTCGTTCGCTTGGGTTCATCAAATTTCAGGCCCAGCAGAACGTAATCTTGATTCTCTAAGGATCCTTTCTCTGAGATCTCTATTACAGTCTAGTTCATTAGAAGTCTTAGTGCTAAGTTTCTCCTAATCTTTAGTCGGCCGGTAATTAGAACCCTTGATTTCTATCTTTTTCTAATCATTACACTTTTGAGCTTATGTCCATAGAATCCCATCGTAGCAGATTCACTAAGTTTTCCCATTCGTATTCACGTTTTGAATATTAGATTCACTTCCTTTCGATCCACGCGGTTCCTTCATGTCGTTCATCATCAATCGTTAAATCTTCTCCATTACTATCATGATCATTTGAAAAATATTTTCAATATTACTTATTCTGAATTCCTCTCCCAGTTTAAATTCTTTGAAAACATTTTGCATGCGCTTAGACTTCCTACATTCTTTGAATTTCGAAACTTTTTCACCGAAATCTTTAAATTACTACCTTATAATATTTTCTAACCTACATCTTTCATACTCATATGAATATTTTACTTCCTCCATACAATGATTTTTCGATAATCCAATATACCGTTTCTTCTCTTACTATATATACTACTCAAACTTATTATTTTACTGACTTCTAAATATTTTTCTACACAAAAGAGAACTCCAACTTTTCAAGTATGTCTGTTTTATATTTTTTTGACTAATCCCTACTTCGTATTTTAACTTATATCATCTACACGCTATTCTCCTATATTTTATAAGGATATTATTATATCTCTCTTTCCCTTACTTAAATATTCATAATTATATCTCTGTTTCACTTAACCAAGCTATCTCCTTATACTTATCTGAACCCGTTCATTCTGATCATATTTCGTTACGCTATTTGATTTCGGTTCCCTTACTATTGCTTAGTCATCTTACTAGTGCTTGCCGTTGCCTATGTCAACCTTAGTATAGTAGTGGGCCCATTAGTTTTATTGTGATGTTATCGTGGTGCATGTATATAGGTAGAGTGTGTGGACTCGTGTGTATGAACCCCACGTACCACTCATGTATGAGTGTGCTGCCCTTAGTATATTAATGATTGTCTCTTATGTTATATATGCATACTCAGTGTTATTCATGATATATATATGAAGTTGTATGAATGAAAATATTTATATATGTGTGGATAGCTATGCCACTTTAGGGATGTCTGTGTATATTAGAATTAGTGTTGAAATATCTACTAATGGTGTATGTAGTTTGAAGGTGCTTGTAAATGCTTGAAATAGTATACTAGTAAAGTCATGTGCATGATAGGTGTAATGATAATATGTGTGCTTATAGTTAAGTGTGCGGGCCTATTATAAGATCTATATGTTAGTACGTATGAGCATGTGCTCGTACGTAGATATGTATGTATTTATTCGTAGGTAGATATCTACATGCTATATGAATGTGTGTGATATACGTAAGGTAATATGGTTATAATTTTGTATAGTATTGCTTGCCTTTACGGGATGTTGTGAGTGTACGTATATACCATGAGGTATACATGATTATTATATGTCGTAACTATGTATGGATAGGTGTATGTAGTAGTATATCAATTATATGTAAATTGCTATGGTGTGAATATATTGTATGTATGTGACTATACGATAAATGCATGTATAAGAGAATGTATTATGATTGTATACGTGTATTGAAATTTGTAATATTAATATAGTATGTAAAGTGACTGCATTATGGGGTGTTACTTGACTAAATATAAAGTGTGGTTGATATTATTGTGTGTATATGATAGCATGTGTTTTTACCTGTATAGTGTGACGAGTAATATGATTACGTTGGTATATATATATATACTAGTCATACCCCGTGCCTGCGGGCACGGTTCAGTTAAGATTTTCTCCCGCGAAATTTTTGATCCCAAAAAATTATTTCCGCAGCCAAAATTTAAAAGAACAACAAATTAGCATAGAAAAATTTAGCGGCGCGGAACAACAAATTCGACACGAGCGTCTTCGACGTGAAACAACAAATTCGTCGTGGGCACCTTCGTCACGAAACTACAAAGTAGCGGCAAAAAATTTGGCGGGCACCCGCCTTCAGCGTGAAACAACAAATTAGCGGAAGAAAATTTAGCTGACGCAGGCCATTCAGTTGAACAAAAATGTACAAAACACCCAATCCAATGAAATGAAAAATGAAGATAGATTGTTGAACCAAAGAGCTGAACGCAAGAGCACTCTATCCTGGAGTAAAAACATGGTAACAATTGAGTTAACTCAATAAATAGAAGTGGTCTATAAGCATAACAGTGCGAGAGTGCCGACTTTAAATGCAGACATGATCTCTTTCTAAGTCAGTCCCATGTCCTCAGTCCCACGTCAAATTAATTTTCCTGGGTTCAAGTTGAACCCAACCACAACAATTCACATCTGTTTTCCTGGAACTATAGGTTTGCTTGATCTTGGTGTTTACTGGAACTAAACGTGGAGTTTACTGGAACTATCGCAAAAGAAATTCATTGTGAAGATTTAGTATACACTCAAAGCATTAAAAATTTCTACAACTCAACATAAAAACATTTTGGCATTTTAACAAAAGGAAACTGAATTGTACCAACATAAACTTTGAAAGAGTTTGATATCAATTCTTCACAAACTTTCTATAGTCAACCGCAAACAACTCCAGGAACAACAGAGTAAGCTAACCATCCAAAAAAGGCACAGTGGATGATAATATTATATAACGAATCAAAAGAAACTTGATTTGACAATAGAGTGCAAGCTCAATATACAATGGTTTATTTACATGCACAAAACCTCAATGGATATGGCCAAAGCACAATGATGCAACCAACCATAAACAACCCATTTACATACAGAATATACCATCGTGGCCCCAGGCCATTTACAACATCAGCTGATCATCTTTCAATCCTTATACTCCCACGTCTGTTGAGGATACATTTTCGTCAGTTTGAATCCGATTAGTCAGATTTGCTTCCATGAGACTTCTTTAACTTTGCGACAATGACCCACATGTTGGCCAGCTCATTTTCAAGGAAGGCTTCCTTTTGTTTGGATTCCTCGACGTTCTTTTGGAGCACGGCTTCTCTCTGCTCCTTTTCCTTAAGAGAAGCTTCCAGCATCAGCTCCCTGTATGACGAATACGTAGTCAAATTCACATTTACAAACTTACACTGTATGACGATTTGCTAAAGAATCAAATGATCAAATTAGATCACCCATAAATTGGTTGAATGAATTTATGGGTTGAATGATAAATACCTGAAATTATGAACCACTTAATTTACAAAATCCTGGAATTCGAGATCATTAAAATACCAGTTTTGAATTCTACATTTTTATTGAGGCCTTATCGAAATCATCGTGATCATTAAAATACCAGTTTTGACTATAAAAATGAAGTTTTGGGGAAAAAATTGTGCATATCAAATTATTTATTAACTCCTACTCACTTGTGGTAACCATGACACTTACTGGAACCCATACCATGCATGCCTACACATTTGTCTTGCAATATGGCAGTTTCACCATCAAGTATAACATTTCATTATTTAAAATTCATCTTGCTAATTTTTCATGCATAATTAGGTTTCATGAAACCAATTGCAAGGAACTTTCACTTTCATAGAAATTTTCATTTTCAGTTTTTACCAGGTTTTAGCCATTGGTTTGCAATACATATGAAGAGAATAGAATATTGGCATTCCTTATTTATGAATATGAAAAAAAATATTGCATAGAAATTTCCCACCTATATAAATTAAAATCACATCAAAAGTCATCATGTAAATATGAAGAGAAAATCCTGTTGGTTAGCCATTGGTTTGTAATGAAAAAAAATATAAACAATTTATAGCAAAACATCACACCAATTTATAAACATAGAGAAGTGATAATGTTATAAACATGGAAACATAGAGAAGTGATAATGTTATAAACATCACACCAATTTTGCATAGGGTAGTGATATCCTTCAAATTTTGTTTATAACAATATATGCATAGAGAAGTGATAAACAATTTTTGCATATGAAACATAGAGAATTAACATAGAGAATTATGCATGAGAAGTGATAAACATAGAGAATAGAATAACAAACATAGAGAATTATGCATATGAAAAAAACAATTTTTTTGGTGGAGAGGAAGCTTGCAATAACAGAATGTTGAGTTTTGATGTTGAGAGAATTTTGAATAACTCAAAATACATAGTTCAATAACTCAAACTCAAATTTGCAATAACAGAATGTTGAGAGAATTGAGTGTCCTGTTGACAGAATTTTGAATTTTGAGAGAATTGAGTTTTGAGATGGCATAGAATCAAACATAACATCTGAATATAGTTCATTGAATACTTGAATTTTGAATAACATCTCAACAACATAATTCAAAATTCAACTTGCATAGAATTCTCTCAACAGAATTTTGAATACTTGAATTTTGAGTTGCATAGAATCAAACATAACCATAGTTCATAACATTGTTATTTGAGTTGCCATGAAAGCAAAGAAACAAAAAATTATCTCAAAAACCACAGTTTGAAACTCAATTCTCTCAATATTCAACAGGACACTGAAAGCACATCAACATTCAACATTCAAACTCAATTCTCTCAACATTCAACTTTGAAACTCAATTCTCTCAACATAGTTCAGTGTCCTGTTGGCAATGACAGTGTCCTGTTAATTACCCAATTTTACTTGAATACTTACATATATTTCTCTCAATTCTCTGAATGGAATGCACACTTCATTCAAATAGCAATTTATAATGAATGAATTAGTTTTCTGAGTGGAATACTTCAAGTTTTCTGAATGGAATACTTCAAATTTGAAAAATGTAATAGCAAACTTCAAGTATTCCACTCAGAATAGAAATACTTCACATTGCTTCTTAATTAACTCATTTCAGTATTCATTTGCTAATGAAATTTTGAAGCAAGTATATCAAATTTGTATAAATGAATACTGTGTCCCGTTAATTATATTTTAAAGTGTCAAGTAATTACCCTATAACATGCTCAAGCAAATACACATGGAAATAAATTGTTGAATACTTGCAAGTATAGCAATACCCTATGGCATGCTCAACTATATTTTTGCAAGTATAGCAAATACACATGGAAATAAATTTATTTCATTGTCCTGTTACTTGCATATATTCTCAAACTCAAACTCACCAAGGTTATTATCCATAAATATTATTTATAGAAACTGTGTAATGTCAATAATACATTGAATTTGGCATGCAAGATTGATGTATTTTCAATAAATTTTCAAACTATTGAGGAGGATTGATGAGAAATACCTTGGCTTGCAAGCTTGATGTATTTTCAAAGAAAAGTGTTGAGTTCTTCAGAAAATGGCAAAAGTTTCTCAGTTAGTGGAGGGTGCTATCCATGATTAATTTGTCCTGCAAATAGTTAAACCAAAATAGTTAGAATTTACACATGCAAACAATTGGACTAATTCGTTAGCAATTCATATGAATAAAAATGAGTGAAGATTGAGCAATTCAATTGATTGAAGCAAATATTAGTCAAACCAAATTAACAGGACAATGAAATTTGATTATGAAGAGCAAGCACCTCTATATCATAAATTGTTTACACCTAAAAATGTGAATTTACAACAAAGCTTTTTTCAGTGTATTGGATTTCAAATATGAAATCCAGTATACTCTTTATAGAGGTGCTTGCTCATATTACTCTCAACATAGCTCTCTCTCTTCTCTCACATTGTTCATTCTCAACCAAAGTTTACACATAGTTTACACCATAGTTTACACACCAAAATTTTCAAATGTCATGTATACTGCATTCAACATAGTTCATTCTCTCAAAAACACCCAAATGAGATACATCAAGGGAGTTTACACACCAAATTCTATGTAATTTTTTTAGATTGGATAACATTATCCAATATCTCAGTACCCATTTCTACAAACAACACACCCAATTACACAAACAACACACCCAATTACACAAACAACACACCCTATCCATTTCTGAGTTATATAATGAGATTCAAGATATGTTGATATGTGTATGCAAATCACATATGTCATTCCATTGCAGTTATCACAAATGTCATTCCAATTTTCATACATGCATATGTCATTCCAATTTTCACAAATGACATTCCAATTCCATTGCAGTTATCACAAATGTAATCAGCATATGTAATTGGGTGATGTGCTGCTTGGATATCACAAATCTAATATCCTGATGTGATATCTAATATGCTGATTACATTACATATCACAAATGTAATCAGCATATCAGCATATCAGCAAATGTAATCAGCATATCAGCATATTAGCTTGGGTGATGTAATGGAATTGGAATGTAATCACAAATGTAATTGGAATGACCTGTTATCACAAATTAGCTTGGATATCAGCAGGTAATGTAATCACAGGTGATATGCTATCACAGGTGATAGCATATCATAAATTGTAATCACAGGTGATTGGAATGTAATCACAAATGTAATCACAGGTAATGGAATGACCTGTAACAGGTGATAACATTTATATGCTGCATATCACAAATGTAATTACATTTGTGATATCACAGGTAATGGAATGACAGGTGATAACATTTGTGATAGCATTTGTGATAACATGTCATTCCATCTGCATATAATGTAATCACAGGTGATAGCATATCACAAATTGTAATTTGGATATCAGCATATTAGATTTGGATATCACAAATGTAATCAGCATATCAGCATATTAGCTTGGATATCACAATTCCATTACATCAGCATATCAGCATATTAGCATATTACCTTCTAAACTAAGTTGCAGTGAAGATAATAAGGTCAAGAGAATTTGACCAATATTTGGAACAATCAATTATACCAAGCACAATTTGACCCCCCCAAGGTAATCGCCAATTTTAATATATGAAAAATTGAGTGCAAATTGAATTTGTAGATACTGAACTCAAAATTCAATTTATAAATTTATTGATGCAAATTTACAAAACTCAAAATTTGTACTCAAAAATTTACAAATTTACAAATTTACACAGTTACAAATTCAAAGTTTGTAAATTCAATTTGTAAATTCAATTTGAGTATAAATTTGTAAATTCAATTTGTAAATTCAATTTGTAAATTCAATTTGTAAATTCAATTTGTAAATTCAATTTGTACTCAAATTTGTACTCAAGTTTGTAAATTGAATTTGTACCCAAAATCCATTCTTTGCAAATTGGTAAACATCAATTTCATATTCTCTCAACAGGACATAATTATCAAATTGGTAAACATAATTGGTGGCCATGTTTTGTTATAATTCTCAGCCAACATAATTTCATATTCACTCAATCTCAGCCAACTTGATAATTGAGAATTTGATAACAGAATATTCTCAGCCAACTTGGTAAACATCAATTTCATAACTCAAACCCAACTTATAATAATGAGTATCCTGTTATCACTCAATTTCATCAAGTAATATATGTCCAGTTAAAATTTTTGGCCATGTTTTTTGGAAAAGAGCATATCTGTTTTTTGCAACCCAACACTCTGAATATGAGCAACAGGACATAGAGAATTGGATATTTAATATTTGTTATCAGGACATTCCCTATATGTTATAACCAACAGGACATTCATTTGCTATAACATAGAGAATTTTAACCAACAGGAACCAAAAAATTTGATTAGCATTCATTTTTTTTGGGTCATGTCATTTAACCAAAATTTTGGGTCCTGTTGGTTAGAACATAGATTAGCATAAGGAATGCTAATCAATTTTGGCATTCCTTATGTTATGCTAATCAATTAACATAGAGAATTGATAAAAAAAATTTGGGTCCTGTTGGTTATAACATAGAGAATTTTGCTTATAAGCAACAGGACAGTCATTCACATAGAGAATTTTGGTTATAACATTTGTGGTCCTGTTGGTTATAACATAGAGAATTTTAGCCGTCACTGATAGCATAAATACATTGTTTAAGTTGAACATTGAGAATTGAGAGAATTGAGTGAATTATAACTGAGTTTGTCATGGTTATTATGTGAGGTGGAGAGAATTGAGAGAATTGAGAGAATTGTTTAAATACATAATGCAAAACTCAGTTTGTGAATTATAACAACATAATATTCATAACTGAGAAAATTAATTGTGTAAATACAAACTCAGTTTTACATTGTTTAAATTGTTTAAATTATAACTCAGTTTGAATATTGAGAATTGTTTAAATTCTCTCAATTATAACCAAATACATAATAACCCAGTTTGTGAGGTGGAGATAATTGAGAGAATTGTTTAAAAATGAGTTTGTCATGGTTCAAATACATAATGCTGAAATACATTCTCTACTAAAAACTGAGTTTGTCATGGTTCAAAGACATATTTAAATTCACACATTCTCCAAATTCACACATTCTCCAAAGACACATTCATATATCTCACCAGTTTTTGCAAACAGCTCCATGTTTTTTTGCAACTATTAGTGAATTCTCACCTATATATTCCATTGCATAACAACTGAAATTGCATGTTTTTTAGCAAGCTCCATGTTTCAATTATATATTCTCTCCATGTTTCAGCAAGCACATGGACAAAGTTTCACCTATATAGTCAGTAGCTCCATGTTTCAACTCGTAATACTCAGCTAATTATGTATGCATTCAACATAATATTAAGAACTTCTTAATTCTCAGCAAATATGAACTTCAGCAAGTTGCAAAAACTAAAGCATAGCTGAAATTCTTAATATTTCATAGGTGAACATAGGTGAAAAATGATCAAACATGACATATAAAATTTGTTTGCAAACAGGATAGCCATAAAAAATTTTAATATAAATTTACATGATCAAACAGGACATTTATATGAAAAAAATTTGATAGCAAACATGACATCCATATATGGATAGCAAACATGACATCAAACATTTATATGAAATTTACATGTTTGCTATGAAAAAAATGTTTCCAATAGCAAACAGGAAATTTGATCAAATTTTTTTCCTATCATTTTCCTCATATCAAAAATGTTTATATGATTATCTACAAGCTATCAACAATCCACATTTCAAAAATCCTCATATAGGTTTCCCCATATCAAAAAAAATTTCTTATCATTTTCCCCATATCATTATAGGTATTTTTTCATATCTCCAAGCTAAATTTTTTCTTTATCTGCAAGCTAAAGTGTCTTTATTCAATTGTCTTTATTCAATAAAAATATTGCCCAAGTATTTGACATTCAAGTAGCCAAGTATTTGAATAAAATATTTTAGCCAAGTATTTGACATTCAATTAGTGTCTTGAATAAAATATTTAGCTAAAATACTCTCACCCAAGTATTTGACATTCAATATTTTTACAGGAATATTGCCCAAGTGTCTTGACATCATCTTGAATATCAAAGTCCTTCAAATTTCTTATTGTATTTGCTAAAGTGCAAGCTAAAATAATTTGAATATTGGCCAAATATTTATTCAGCAAATTTATGAAGATATATGCCAAAGTGCAAGCCAATATCCAATAAATTCAGCAGGAGACAATAAATTCATAAATCCAATATTCAAAATAGTGATATGGGAATAAATACTGCCAATATTTGCTGAATTTACAGTTGCAAATATCCAGGAAATTCAAAATTCAGTCAAAATTTGAATTCATCATGAATTAAGTTGAATTCAAAACAAAAAAATGAAGAACACCATAAAAATGTTAATAAATCAATTTCAGTTTAGGACCAAAAAAAACCATAATAGCTTGATGGGTTTAAAACTTTAAGATAAATTAATTTCATATGATCAATTTATTAGCATGGAGCAAATATTAGTTTCCCCATATCAAACATGACATCAAACATGTTAATAAATCAATTTGCTAATAAAAATGAATTTGACTGATGGGTTTAAAACTGCGGGACCAAAAAAACCAAAATAGCTTGATGGGTTTAAAACTTTAAGATAAATCAATTTCATATGATCAATTTATTAGCATGGAGCAAATATTAGTTTCACCAGATCAAACAGGACATCAAACATGGTTGCTATGAAATTTACATGTTTGCTATGAAAAAAATGTTTCCAATAGCAAACAGGAAAGTTGATCAAATTTTTTTCATATCAGTTTCCACATATCAAAAATGTTTATATGATTTTCTGCAAGCTATAAAAAATCCTCATATCAAAAATCCTCATATCAGTTTCCCCATATCAAATTTTTTTTTCATATCAGTTTCCCCATAATATGAAAAAAATTTTATATCAGTTTCATATCAAAAAGTGTCTTGACATCATCTTGAATATCAAATTCCTTCAAATTTCTTATTGTATTTGCTAAAGTGCAAGCTAAAACATGTTGAATATTGGGCAAATATTTATTGAGCAAATTTATGAAGATATATGCCAAAGTGCAAGCCAATATCCAATAAATTCAGCAGGAGTCAATAAATTCATAAAATAGTGATATGGGAATAAATACTTCCAATATTAGAATGGAAATAGCATAGGACTAATATGCCAACAATTCAGTATTAACAATTAACAAATGCAGTATTAACAATTCAGTATTAAAAATTTTCACAGGACAATCACTATTTTGATGTGCAACTGCCTTAACTAAAAAGAGATACTTGAATGAAGGGTTGAGGTGCTCACCAAGTGTTGAGGTGCAGAGGACGTGATGAAGCTAGCAAACTCACACACCAATGGTTGAGTTGATGAGGAAGTGATGAAGCTCAATGCACTGCAATGGGGGTGCTCTTCTTGATGAGGGTGAAATAAAGTAAAAGAAAAAAAAATTGAGGAGAAGAGGAAGAGCTAACCGTGGTTCAGGACATCAAGATTGATCTCCGTGCTCTCCCTTGCTCTTCTTGAGCTGGATGTAGAAGAAGATGGCGAGGAGGAACGTTGAGCTGGAGGTAGAAGAAGATGGCGAGGAGGAACGTGCGCTGTCCCTGACTCTTCGTGCTCTACCTTTGAATTTTGTGATGGCGAGAAGTGAGGAACGTGAGCTTGAGCGTAGCAAGGATTTTGTGAGGAACGTGAGCTTGAGCGTCGCTGCAAGGGATCAAAATTTTTCCCTTCGTTTGTGATGTCGAGAGCTGATGGGATTAAAAATTTTTCCCTCCGTGTGTGATGTGATCAAAATGAAGAGGATGTGATTCAAAATTTAAAAATTCTGATGTGATCAAAAGAGGATGTGATTTCTTATATCCAATCAATTTCTCATACCCTATATCTATTTCTCATACCCTATATAAACATCACACCCAATTACACATAACCAAAACCAAATTCTCTTATCCAATATCTCTTATCCATTATCTCTTATCCAAAATCTCTTATACAACAATACACATATCCACATACAACAATACACATAACCAAAATCTCTTATCCAATTTCTCTTATCCAAAAACCCATGATAACATCCCTGTTTTATTATATATATATATATATATATATATATATATATATATATATATATATATATATATATATATATATCGATCTATATTATAAAAGAGGGATGTTATCAAGAGAAATTGGATAAGAGATATTGGACAAGAGAAATTGGATAAGAGATATCTATATTATAAAAGAGGGATGTTATCAAGAGAAATTGAATAAGAGATATTGGACAATAGAAATTGGATAATATCTATATTATAAAAGAGTGATGTTATCAAGAGAAATTGGATAAGAGATATCTATATTACAAAAGAGAGATGTTTTCAAGAGAAATTGGATAAGAGATATTGGACAAGAGAAATTGGATAAGAGATATCTATTATACAAAAGAGGGATGTTATCAAGAGAAATTGATAAGAGAATTTGGACATGAGAAATTGCATAAGAGAATTTGGATATCTATTATATAAAACAGGGAAATTGGATAAGAGAAAATATAAGAGATGAGATTTTGAGGGATAAGAGATGAGGTGTGGAATTTTGCATATACAACCCCGGTTTTTGTATTTTTGCCCATGGACCCTCTTCACACACCCACCCACACTTTTTATTCTCCCCCCTTCCGGCCTTGAAAATTTTCTATTATATAAAAGAGGGATGTTATCAAGAGAAATTGGATAAGAGAATTTGGACATGAGAAATTGGATAAGAGCATTTGGATATCTATTATATAAAACAGGGAAATTGGATAAAAGAAAATATAAGAGATGAGATTTTGAGGAATAAGAGAGGAGGTGTGGAATTTTGCACATACAACCCCGGTTTTTGTATTTTTGCCCATGGACCCTCCCCACACACCCACCGACACTTTTTATTCTCACCCCTTCCGACCATTTTTTTCCAGTTCTTTGAAGATTTTGAATCTTATCCTACTAGGACAAAGCTTTGTCATACGTGGCAAGTTTGTCCTAGGTGGTAATGACAATTTTTGGGGACTTAAATTTTGGGGGAAAACTTAAATTTGGGGGGAAACTTGAAATTTTGTTGGAAAACTTGAAATTTGGAGGAACTTGAAATTTGTGGGAGAGAAAAACTCAGCCATTAAATAAACCGTGCCCTATGGGCACGGGAAAAGAGTGGTGTGTTGGTATAGGTATAAATATCGTGTTATGATTTTTAAGTATTCTGGTTCTGGTATGGGTCTTTGAGTCTTACTCATGCTTGACTGTGTATACTATAAGTATATATTTGTCTTTGGTTTGTGTATAGTGCTCTGAACATAGTAATGGATGATGTGTGTATAGTGATAGGTTTGGTTGTGCCTGATTACGTTACATGCCTGGTTATGGGTGGCTATACCATTATATAGTTATAGGTGTTGGTCTTGTACTATAGTTACTTACTAAGGTTTTACATGTTTGAATGTATTTGTGCTAGCTAAACTAGGTGTGTATAATGTGCTAAGTATACAATGGTATGAGTGGCATTTATGAATAGTAAGTTAACGTGTGTAGGCGTGTACCATGCACGGGTAAGTATGCGCTTAGCTATAGGTGTTTGCGACTATGGTATGTGTGTGGTGTCTTGAATATAGTTATAGGATTGTATGTGATGTGTATATGATGAAGTATCTGCGTGTATTTGAATAACTACATATTTGTGTATTTATAGTAGGGGTGAATGTGTATTAGATATAGCAAACATGATTTAATATGGTATAGTGTGATTGCATGTGTTGATATGTTGGTGTTGAATGTACACTAGGAGTTATTGGGAGTAGTATATCCATGTTCGTTTTGTACACAGGTAGTTATCTATACGTGAAGTACTACGATTGTATTTGCTGGTGTGAACTATTTGTATGTAAGTTTCTGTACCATGTTTACGTGATAAGTGAGTGATAGTTATATAAGGGATGTATGTGACTATATGCATGATTGAAATACGTGTATGAATTTGACTGTCTATGATAGGTATAAGTATAGAATGTGCATATATATATACATGTTTGTAGTATTAATGTTTGACTACCTAGTGCATATATTTAAGCACTTGTAGTAACTATACATGGTTTGAATTATGGTGTGATATGATTGGGGTAATTACTAGAATGGCTAGATATATTTTTTAGTCAGAAAGTCCAAGGACGGACTTTATTCTAAGGTGGGAAGGATGTCACGGTCGCTTTTCGATCGTATGTTTTTCGTGCATGTACCTTCTTGTTCGTACGCGTATTTTTGTGACATCCTCTTGTATCCCGAACCTCTGATGTTATATGTCGTTGTGATCCTCTGAGAGAGTACTTATTTGTGGAATTTTTTGTGAACGTCTTTTTATGGCTCATTCTTACACAAAACAGCTTTGTTTGAAGGGGTGTCGTAATTTTAGACTTCGATGTTTGACCTTTTTATTTTTAGTTCCATTTTTCGTTAACCTAGCATGTGACCAATCATTGTAGTCTCGTTTCTGTCGTCGACACAGTCGTTCCGATATTTTTCTTGTATTTATCAGACATCGTTAGACTCTCCTTTCACACTAATCATCTTTAATCTGTAATTAACCCTAGCTAACTCTAATTTCAAAACCTAATTAAATCAAACCCCTAAGATATCATACGTATCACTTGACATTTCCTAATCTATTGACCACACTAATTCTACCCTCCCCCTCGCACACACTCTCTCTCGAATCACCTCTAAACACACTCCTTTTCTACCCCCAAATAGCAAAACCTCTCTTTGTTTCAACACTTACACATAGCAACCCTAGGTCTTGCTATAACTCATCTGCCACACATAAAAACCCACACACAACCATCTCCCCTTGCCGGCCTGCCCTCCGGCTATCACCGTCGGCCACCACCAAGATCCGGTCACCTCCTCCATCTCCTCCCCTAAACCGCACCCTCTCCCTTATGGACTGTCGATCTTCACCCCTGAAAACTCCGGAAAGCCCATCTGCGCCATTGCTCCCTGCAGCCACCAGCAGGCCACCGTTGCACCACCGGTGCACCACCTGCACCATGCCCCTCCGGCCTCCCCAGGCCGCGCACCGCCTGTCCTATTTCCGACCAGGCCGCATCCCCTTGCACAACTGCACCCTCTCGCGCGCAACGACATGCCACATCTCCCCTAGCCGAGGCAACCAGCTGCCGCAAGCCCAGATCTGCTACAAACAGCCCCAGGTCATGCTCCCTTATGTCGTTGCTGCACACAACCCGACAGCAGGCCGCACCCTTCCCTTGCTCGCTGTCTGTCACCGTGTTCGCTGCCCTCTTGTCGCCTTCTTCACCACAAGCCATAGATGTCGCTGTTCCTCGCTCGCTACCGGAGTCCAACCCCTAACGTCGCTACCCGACGTCAGTGTAGCTCTCGCATCGTGTTGAGGTAAATCTCAAACCGTAGGAAACCCAAATCCCGTATGTTTAATCAAGAAAAAAATTGTAAGTTTCATTGTGTTGGTTAAATAACTAATTTAAGAAAATTGAATACGGGACTGTAGGATTGGTGACTGTTGATTGAGCACATAGGAAGCGATTCTGGACTGTTGAACAGAGGATTCAGACGCTATTTTCAGGCAAGTGAAACTTGCACAGTAAATTGTTAGGCCATGTTTAGGCCATTCTGTGATTTTTTGTGTAAAAGAGACTAGGCGGTGAAATGATAGTCGCCTAGATACCCATACTTGATCTAGCTTGACAACGAAGCTAGATCTGACACCCTTGCCATGTCATTTCATGCATATCACATGTCACGTTTATTTTGATATAACTGTATGCAAATCAATATCTGTTCATTTTGTATGTCATTTCATGTACTGGAATGTTTGTCGTAATTGTGTAGCACACACTACTATTGAAATATAAGCTGCGACAAGTAGGATTCTGACTCCTACATCATGTAAAGAATAAGATGCGACGAGTAGGATTTTGACTCCTACATCATGAATGAGGCTAGGTGCACCCATATGCCAAATGAAGAACACTTCCTGGCTCGTGATACAGAAGATGGGAGTCGGTCCATACATATGTAGAGGGCTAGGGTTAAGCGATCACTCAGCGTAGAAGTGTGCCCGTACAACAACTTCAGCTGAATACATGTTTTATCGTGAAATCGTGAATATTGTTTAGTAGCTTTTTGCGACGATGTGTCATGCAAATGTTAATTATCATGTTCATCTTAAACTGCTGCATTCATTAAATGTCATGCTCATTTTAAATTCCTGCAATCATTGAATATCATGCCATGTTACCATATTTTAGGCTGCTAGTTGCATTCATTACTTTATGTTTCCTTGCACAAAAGTCTCTCCCTTTAACCTTTTTGGAGACTTTTGCTGACATGCGTCCTTCTCTCTTTGGGTGTCGCATGTTAAGTTTGAGCCTGAGTTAGTTGCTGAGGACGTCCAGTTGCTGACGTTCAGTTCGAGGATACCGGAGACCAGTCTTAGTCTCAGTTGGAGGTTTCTCCTTAGTTGCTGTTGTTTCCTAGTTGTTGCTGTTAGGTTGTTCGTGTTGGATCCTGTGGATGGCAAACAACACTAGAAGGGGGGGGGGGGTTGAATAGTGTTGTATGAAGATAAAACTTTTCTTTGATCAATCAACACAAAACAAAACCTTCTAATGTTGCCTAAGAAACCAAGTAGAGTGATCTACGCTTGGTTCTTAATCAACTTAATTTGATCTTATAGAAATATAAAAGATAAACAATTATGACTACAAAGAGATCTTTACACACAGATAGATCTTTACACATCGGACTTAAATATACAATCTTTGTAATATGCAAATGAACAAAGAATTACAAAGATATAATAATAACAAAGTAAATAAGAATTGCTTGCAGAGATAAATAATCAAACACAGAAAATGCAAACGCAAAGACAAGGATTTTTACCCTGGTTCCCCGCAACCCGGGTACGTCCAGTCCCTGACCAATCCGGTACGAGATTTCCACTATTTGCCTTAGCAAATACAAGCACCTAACTTCACTCGTTAGGATTTCCAACGACCTAGCCCTTACCAGGATTTCCAAACACAACACCTAGACTTGTCTAGGGTTTTACCCTTGCCTCACAAACCGAGGACTTTCCAACTGGCAACAACTAGACTTGTCTAGTGTTCCAACAATTAACACAATAAGAGATTTGTTCAATACTCTACAATAAATGATAGAGATTGAAAAATACACCCGATTCTATAGCCAATCAAAAGATAGACAATTTGTGTAGTTGCTTAATAGAATGATAGTCTAGATCACACAAAGATACGAGATAAGTTCTTTGTGATCTAGAGCTTTTTCAAAAATCCTTCAAATAAAATTAAAGAGAAATAATAGAGAGGATTTTGAAAAACAATTTAGCCAATAAAATAATAATATGATCTTCAAAAGAATTGGGAAAATATTGCAAGATCAAAAACTGAAATTAAACTGGCTAGAGAAAAATGAGAGAGCTTTGATTCACAAGAGCTTTTACGAATTTTGATTTTCAATGTTGTGTGTTTTTTTTCACAAAAGAATTAAGCTCTATTTATAGGGAAAAACTGAGATTTGAATTTCAAATTTCGTTTGACTTTTGTCCCAAAAATTTCGGAGTAAATTGCTCAAAAGATTTTAAAATTCAAATTCAAAACGTCTGAAAATTTCCAGCAGGTAGTCGACTCCCTCTATAGGTAGTCGACTCCTAGAGGAGTCTAGGAAATTTTCATCCCTGACAAGTAGTCGACTCCCTACTTTTGGTAGTCGACTCCCAGAGGAGTTTTTCCTGTTGTTCTAGTCAAAAGGGTAGTTAACTCCAGGGTGCGTGGAGTTTCACTACGAGAATTATGAAGTGACTAGAAAAGCTCTTGAAAACTATTTTTGAAGATAGTTAAAAATTGTTTCGAAATAATTTGTGTGTGTGTGTTATCTATTTGATATGGCTTTGACAAATACCCTAAAAGACACGACACACTCACACTAGACTCTGAACATGTCTTCGGCAGTTTAGTCAACTTGATGAAGTGAAGGTGAGCTTCTCTTTGAGCTTCTTGTTCTGGTTGAGCTTGAGCTTCATCACTTGAGTTTAGCCATGTTCGTCTTTGTCGTGGAGCGTTGATACGTGCTTCTTGGAGTATTAGTAGAGCTTCACGAAATCTGTATACTTAAAGTGTAGTGTAGTTAGTACACTAAGCATTCATTTGGTGTGCTCATCATCAAAATTACTTAGTGGTGGAATTCAATTTCCATCACTCTCCCCCTTTTTGATGATGACACCCAAATGCAAAAATTTGAAGTAATGAATATGAATAGTATACTTACTCCCCCTGCTTTGATGCGGTTCTCCCCCTGCATCGAAGTTATTAGAAGTACAATTCATATTTTTTTTATTTGCATTTCATATATTCTTCTCCCCCTTGTCATCAACAAAAAATAATTTTTATGGAACATTAAAAATAAGAGGAATTCAATTTCATATGCCTGCAATGGAGATGTTAGTTCATAGGAATACCTAAGTATGGCATAGTAGATAACTTCATAGTAGCTAGCATCACATAATAAGAGTTATTACAAACCATAGTTTAGAGAATCATTGTTTTAAAAAAGAAGTTCATGAAGCTAAGGATGGCCGCTGTTCTTTTTCAGTTCCTTGATCTCTTCAAGGATCATAACGAGCATCTCCTCAGTCATCTTGTTGCTTTTCACAACGATCTCCTTGAGATCGTCCACCTTTTGATTGAGATCTTCAAATCCTTTTTCCTGTGAGATCTTCAATTTTCCAATCTTTTTCAGGAGCATCTCCTGAAGTTCAAGGATGTAAGCTGGAACTTCTTCTTCTTCTTCGCCGCTTTCTTTTTCTTCTTCTTCACTTTCTTCATCAGAATCTGAAATGACAACCTTCTTACCTCGCCTTGAGGATGATGATCCTCCTTCGGTGGCGATTTGCTCTTCAGGGACATTCTCATCAAGGTCATGATGGAGATTCATTCTCCCAAGAGCATGAACATCAAAGACACGGGCAGGTTCTAGAATGGTTGTTTCATGATCCAAAGGCACGTTAAAGCTAATGAATAGAATGGTCAGATAGTGCCCATGAGAAAGAGTGGAGGAAGGTCTGTCAGATGAAGCTGAAAGTAGGATGGAATCCATGATGACTTTAGCCCAATTCACACGAATGTTACCAAGAATGGCATAGATGCATTTGGCTTATTTTTCAGAAAGAATAGCATGACTCCCAGATTTTTGAGTTATGTTATATGACAGAATATTAGCTAAGATTCTCGCCGGATAGCGAAGATGGCTACAAGGAAGTTTGGTTTGAAAGTGTTTACCAGGCAGATACATTCTCTCTAGGATATTCTCGTCAGTCATCTCAATTTTGTCAAGGATCATACCGGAGTGTGGGATTCATAGGGCTTCACCTAGGGATTTTACAGTTATTGCAAGTTTGGTATCCAGAACCTTAGTAATGAAACGACTTTTCACGAGATCATAATCCATGTTTGCATAAAAGAGATGAACAAGCCTATGATAACACAGATACACATTTTCAGAGGAGAACAAATTTGCTAAGTTTTGGAAATCTAGCAGACTGTCAATACCGTAATTGATGACATCATGAAGTTTGACAAATCTTTCATGCAAGATTGGGTTCCTAGAAACTTTAACAAAATGTTCATAGGTAGTTGATTTGAAAAGATAGGGTAGGATGATTTCTTTCTCAGAATCAACATCAGCAGTAGCAGTTTTTCTCTTCTTAGAGAAAGCTCCTTTGAAAGGCATCTAGATAGAGTAAAAACAACAAAAAAACTATATTTTTACACTACTAGATAACCATGAGAGGTGAAAAAGAAAACTAAAGTTCATGATAGAAAAAAAAATTTTACCTTGGGTAAATTTGAAGGAAGATAAAAAAAATTGCTCCAAAAGTCCAAGCCTCAAGATGAAAACCCAAGAGAGGAGAGGGGAAAAGGAGGTAGTCGGCTACCTCTAGGGTTTTCTTGGGGTTTTGTTTGATGAAGTGAAGAGATGAAGAGAAGTAAGAGCCATTAGATCTAGATTTGGGTGGCTAGGATGGGTTTTGGGCTTAGTGGGTAAGTTGACTTAACGGATCTTGACCCATCCACTCAAATAGAACCCAATAGGAGTTAGTAAAAAAAGGCAACCCAGAATTTTACGCACTGGTAGTCGACTCCCTCTTGTAGGTAGTCGACTCCCTGCTGGGTAGAGTCGTTTTCTCATTTCGGAGAAAGTTTGGTCCAGGTTGAACGAGCTCTTTTAACAAGGAATATTTTTAGCACTAAAACATAATCATACATACAAATTTAACTTATTTCAGCCCATTTTTTTTAAAAAATAAAAAATAAATGAAAACATTTGTTCCGATTCAGCCGTTTATAACTCCCTGAATTTTCTTCATTGTTTTCCTCCTGTTTAGAGCACCTGAAAAATAAGCGTTTATGGTACTCTTTGGTTTTGAGTCCGAGGAGTTAGTCTTTAGGAAACCAAACCCAATACGGTTTAGTTCCTTCATGAATAATATACTTATAATTTTTGTTTAAATGAATCTGTTGAACAAACTTAGTAGCGTACCTTTCTTTTTTGCTGATCAGATAATCTCTTTGGTACCCAGATGCTTAAAACATTATCGTTAGCATGATGCATCCTAGTGTGCTTAACCCGTTTCTTGGTATGATGTGAATCATAGCCAAGTCCGGTTTTGCTAGATGAAGCTTTTTGATTATCTATTATATTATCTAGCTTCCATTTTCCTTTATTGAAATTCTCAATAATTTTCATCGTAGCGTCGTATTTATCTTTGACGGATACGAGAAGATTATTCAGACTTTCAACCTTTTCATTTACTAGCAAAATATCCTTTTGTAAAAAATCATTTTTCTCTTTAAGAAGACTGTTTTCTTTAATGACTTCTTCTTTTTCCTAAATCTCTTTTAGCAATTCTAAGTGTTTTTCTATGTTCTTTAATGAGCTTTTCATGCATTTTGCATAGCTCTTTATATACTCCCCTATAGTCCAAGTCTTCATCATCGCTTGACGATGACTCATTGTCGCTAGATGAATCATGATGCGAGCTTACCTTGGAGGATGTAGATGCCATGAAACACATATGTGCCGTCTCTCTTCTTTCATCATTATCTTCGTCTGAGGATTCGTCGGATGAAGAATCGTCGCTCTGATCGAAGGCTGCATAGGCTTCTTTCTTTGGTCGTCGAAACTTGTTTCTTGTATTGGTTCATCTTTCATTGTTCTCTTTGTTCTTCCCACGATCTCTGGAATCACGGTTGTTTCTTTCCAATGGACAATCTCTCTTGACATGCCCTGGTTTATTGCAACCAAAGCAGATAATACCGTTAGTGGGTCTAAAAGATCGTTTTCCATACTTACTTGTGATGAACTCTTTAAAGTTCTTTGAGATGAACGCGATGTGATCTTCTTTGTCCGTGTAATCGGAATCTTCTTCTTGTGCTTTGAATGCAAGATTTTTCTTCTTTGGTTTTTCTTCGATTTTCTTGTCTTCTTCAAGCTCGATCTCATATGCCATGAGATTTCCCATCAGTTCTTCGATGGTGAGGTCCTTTACATTGTGAGCTTCTCGAATGGCCGTGGTCTTTCCCTTCCATTCGGGTCGGAGGGATCTTAGTATCTTCATTACCTGTTCATACTCAGAAAGTTTCTTTCCTAGTCCTGCAAGCTCATTTGTCATGTTAGTAAAACGAGTATTCACATCGGTGATACTCTCTCCTTCTTCCATTTTAAAAGTTTCGAATTTTGAATGTAATACATTTATACGAGATTCTTTTACCTTTTCTGTACCTTCGTGACTTACCTGAAGAGTGTGCCAAATTTGATGTGCTGTCTCACATTGGGAAACTCGATTGAACTCATTTCCTGTAACAGCGCAAAACAAGGCATTCATTGCTTTTGCATTGAGATTAGCTCTCTTCTTGTCATCGATAGACCATTTTCCAAACTCAACGTCGGTGGGTGCGATGTACGGGACTTTGGTGATAGTCCATGCTTCAATGTCCAATGACTCTAGGTGAGTCTTCATTCGGATCTTCCAGCTGGCGTAGTTGGTTCCGTTGAATAGAGGTGGTCGCATGGTGTTCAGTCCTTCGGAGTGAAAAGATGTTGACGCCATCACTATTGTAGCCTTGCTCTGATACCAAGTGTTGGATCCTGTGGATGGCAAACAACACTAGAAGGGGGGGTTGAATAGTGTTGTATGAAGATAAAACTTTTCTTTGATCAATCAACACAAAACAAAACCTTCTAATGTTGCCTAAGAAACCAAGTAGAGTGATCTACGCTTGGTTCTTAATCAACTTAATTTGATCTTATAGAAATATAAAAGATAAACAATTATGACTACAAAGAGATCTTTACACACAGATAGATCTTTACACAGTGGAATTAAATATACAATCTTTGTAATATGCAAATGAACAAAGAATTACAAAGATATAATAATAACAAAGTAAATAAGAATTGCTTGCAGAGATAAATAATCAAACACAGAAAATGCAAACGCAAAGACAAGGATTTTTATCCTGGTTCCCCGCAACCCGGGTACGTCCAGTCCCCGACCAATCCGGTACGAGATTTCCACTATCTGCCTTAGCAAATACAAGCACCTAACTTCACTCGTTAGGATTTCCAACGACCTAGCCTTGACCAGGATTTTCGAACACAACACCTAGACTTGTCTAGGGTTTTACCCTTGCCTCACAAACCGAGGACTTTCCAACTGGCAACAACTAGACTTGTCTAGTGTTCCAACAATTAACACAATAAGAGATTTGTTCAATACTCTACAATAAATGATAGAGATTGAAAAATACACCCGATTCTATAGCCAATCAAAAGATAGACAATTTGTGTAGTGGCTTAATAGAATGATAGTCTAGATCACACAAAGATACGAGATAAGTTCTTTGTGATCTAGAGCTTTTTCAAAAATCCTTCAAATAAAATTAAAGAGAAATAATAGAGAGGATTTTGAAAAACAATTTAGCCAATAAAATAATAATATGATCTTCAAAAGAATTGGGAAAATATTGCAAGATCAAAAACTGAAATTAAACTGGCTAGAGAAAAATGAGAGAGCTTTGATTCACGAGAGCTTTTACGAATTTTGATTTTCAATGTTGTGTGTTATTTTTCACAAAAGAATTAAGCTCTATTTATAGGGAAAAACTGAGATTTGAATTTCAAATTTCGTTTGACTTTTGTCCCAAAAATTTCGGAGTAAATTGCTCAAAAGATTTTAAAATTCAAATTCAAAACGTCTGAAAATTTCCAGCAGGTAGTCGACTCCCTCTATAGGTAGTCGACTCCCAGAGGAGTCTAGGAAATTTTCATCCTTGACAAGTAGTCGACTCCCTACTTTTGGTAGTCGACTCCCAGAGGAGTTTTTCCTGTTGTTCTAGTCAAAAGGGTAGTTAACTCCAGGGTGCGTGGAGTTTCACTACGAGAATTATGAAGTGACTAGAAAAGCTCTTGAAAACTATTTTTGAAGATAGTTAAAAATTGTTTCGAAATAATTTGTGTGTGTGTGTTGTCTATTTGATATGGCTTTGACAAATACCCTAAAAGACACGACACACTCACACTAGACTCTGAACATGTCTTCGGCAGTTTAGTCAACTTGATGAAGTGAAGGTGAGCTTCTCTTTGAGCTTCTTGTTCTGGTTGAGCTTGAGCTTCATCACTTGAGTTTAGCCATGTTCGTCTTTGTCGTGGAGCGTTGATACGTGCTTCTTGGAGTATTAGTAGAGCTTCACGAAATCTGTATACTTAAAGTGTAGTGTAGTTAGTACACTAAGCATTCATTTGGTGTGCTCATCATCAAAATTACTTAGGGGTGGAATTCAATTTCCATCAGTTCGGTGCGTAGCACCTATTCTATGTTGTAGTTTCGGCCATGCTTGAGGCCTTTCATTTCAAACTTTGTACTTGATTTTTATAATTATATCTGTGAATGTTGGAACAATGAAATGGATGCTCATTGAATTTGGTTAATTTTATTGCCTGCCTTCAATTATTATTATTGTTGTTGTTTCATTGCAATGCAAGAATTTGCGAATGGATGAACACGCAGACACTTATCAGATTGTAACTTTATAGCTCTAAGTCTGAGCGGACCTCTTCGCGTCTCACCTTCCATACTTGGAAAGCGGGGCATGACACTTCTTGATATGAACTTCAAGTAGGAATAAGACTTGGTCTAACCCTCTCTTTAATTGATTTGGTCAAATCCCCTTGGACCCAAATTGACTCCATCTCTTCTCCTCATTAGACCAAGTCCAATAGTGCTATATGAAAATCAATCCCTCTCTCTAATAATGCTATAGGAATAGCAAGTCCTCCATCTCATTGACTTTGTCATCGTTTGGGTATTTACGGCATTCGCCATCACTGAAACACACTTAGCATACACGTTAAATAGCAACACACATTTGTCATCATCAAACTAGAGATCGTAGATCGTTGCATCCAACAGTATTTACTTAACCACACAGGATCCCAACATCCAAGTGCCCAAAGCTTGATTCCATTACTTGGATGCACACTTTTAATTGCCTTGCACTTCACACTAGTATGTTTGTAGAATCAAGGCAATAAATAAGCGTGTAATTTTTATTTAGTTTCATTATGAAACCGTGCTCTCGGGCTGTAGAGTGTCTCTCTCAGAAGAGAGTTGTGGCCCATGGAATATGGTGTGCAAATCTTGGAATAAATTGTTGTGGCACTTGGAATATAATGTGGCATCTTGGAAGAGATTGTTGTATCATGTTTTAGGGATAGTATTGTGTTGCCTCGGTAGAGCTTATGTAGTGGAAATCCACAAGACTCTGTAAAGCATGTGGAATTGAAGTAGGTGTAGCTGAACCCTGATACATTGTGTTCTTTGCGTTTGTGCTGATCTCATTGTATGTTTGCAAATTGTCTTGCTCATTATTATTTCGCAAGGCAAGATTTTGTTAATTAGCTTTAAAATTTCCATTATACTATTCACCCCCTATATGGTATTGCTTAGCATTACATGTGGATCCTAAAATTAGTATCAGAACAGGTTGAAGCATTCTAGCAACAAATGACGAAGGAAGATGGCATTTCTTCTAGCTCATCCGATGATGAAGTATAGGAGTGGTTTTACACCATAGCACCCAACGTGCATATTTCATTCATGGAGTTCGAGGATGAAGCATCTTCAAGCTCAAGCTAAAGTGATGAAAAAAGTGAAAAAGAGAGTGAAGATAAGGCTGAGGAAGAATCCAATGTAACATATGAAGAACTTACCATTCGCATCGATGAGCTAGTCAAAAATATTGAGACACGTATGAAAGCTCATTTTTCATTGCAATCGAAATATGAAAATGTTATTATTAAATTGCACGAGTATGAGTCTTCTAGTGTTAATGCTAATTCTATGTTTGTTTTGAAGGGTTTTGGCGGATCCTCAAAGCTCAGATCTCTGCCCGTTCTAAGTCGGACGGACCACAGAGGCATAAAGCGTAGCGGTTAAAAACATACTAGCTAAACATTTTAGCTAGGCACTGAGAGAGCCAGAACCTAGCCCGATTTATGCCAGCTTGGGGTGGGTCCAGCCCACCCCAAGAAGGATCTATCCTACTGTGACGAAATTAAATTACACTAAAAAGCTTTAAAGAACATACCCGGAATCTCAACCTTGAGGCGGGCAAGATGTACCGCACCAACTTCTTACACTCCTCGTAGCCAAACCGCCTTAACTCGATCCACCCGAGCTGCCTCGCACCTTCGAACTGATCCACCCGAGCCGACACCCGCCTCCGAGCCGATCACTTGGGGTAGAAGGTTTCACTTGAGCAGACATTTGGATCCGAATCCAAACCCCCCTCGTAGTCTTGCTAGGACCCGACGGGAGAATAGGAAGAAGAGAGGAAGAATAGTTTAAGTCGTAGATCGAGTTTACTCAAAATTCGGAGCTACTCGATCGAAGACTTGGTGTGTTTTTCAATGAAGAGAGTGCACCCCTATTTATATAGGGAGTCGGCACCTCTCTTTTCGTCATGGGCAATGTGGGACAAAACAAAATGAAAGAGAAATTAATTTAGCTAATTGAAGTTAGTAAACCTTTCATAAAGGCCAACTTCAATCAATTAATTCTCCCTCAACATCGAGCTTTAGAAATGATACAAGTTATCATTTCGAAGGGCTTCGAATGGTGAACGCGTAGGAATGAACGTCGACGAATTTTGACTTCGTTTGACCCCTCAAACAATTGCCCAAAGATGGGCAAAAAGTCACTTTTCGTAGCCGTCAAAAGGGTTTCCAAAAAACCCTAATTAAATTAAGTTGCGGGCGCGCCTGCTAAGCTCAGCGGGCGCGCCCGCCAAGGCACATGGGCACACCCAAGTTGGGCGTGCCCGAGGCGGGCGGTCGGCCCACTGGGCAGCGGGCACACCCGCAGCTTCCAGCAGGCCGCACCCGCTGTCCCAGCGGGCCACGCCCGCTGAACACAGTGGGCACACAGTCCGCTGGTCCAGCGGGCCGTGCCTCCTTGCGGGTGGACCCGCTAGCCCAAGTGGGTCTAACCCACTCTTGCCTTTGACTGTTTTTGCATTTTCGGGCTCCTTTGAGCTCCGATTTGGACGTGGTTTAAACATGTGTTTAGACTGAGACGATCCCGTCAACCAGGTGACCCTTTCCAATGCTTTTATTCTTACAAATATTGTCGCAACCACTTTACGACACGTTTAATCTTGTTTGCATCAAATGCAACATTGTCCCCATCTACGACTTAGTCTCACAACTAGCTTGTGAACTTAACTATTCTATTTCATCGAATGAATTTATCTTATTTATCTTCCTATTACTAAGACACGAATACTACTCGGTGTGAGACCCTACAGCCTGACCTTACTACAGGTTGGGGCTCGAAACCCCTAGACGATGGTCACCACGAGCAGCAGTTGTCGTCCCTGTTTCAGAATCATCATAACATGATCTACCAATTGATAAAAGTATCGTTGGGTTCACTTTGACTGTGTCAGTGATGAATACCATTAGCTATAGTCCCTTCGTTAAGACTGTGTCTCTGTTGGCCTAGGGTACGGTTTACTGTCAACCCCATTAGACAACATTGGTCAGTATACGGCGGTTTTTGTTGTATTCACGTTGTACATCTTACAACGTACCCCGGTCGAGGATTAACATAAAGACCGTACTGAGCCTGTAACACTAACTTCCCTTTAACGGAAGAGACGAATCCCATCTTAGTCATCTACTTGCCTCGAGAGCTTCAGGTGCAACCCAACCTAAGATCTTTTAGCAGGCCTAGCCTCGAAGCTAGATCATAGGTCTAAGCGACACTGTTTACTCACAGGTTCGTACAAATGACTTCAAGTCTTAAGGACCGGCTTACCTATCATCACCCTAGAGTTATTATAGACAGTTTAGTTAAAGTTAACCATTTAATAAATCTAAATTGATCGTTCAGTGAACTCATTCTCCAATGAGCACCTGTGTCTCGTCTCCGACTTTACCAAGTCGAATGACTATGAGATCATCATTACCCTAAGGTAAGACAAAGACACAGTGGTCTGTCCGATGTGCCGATATCCAGTTCTCGACACATCTATGACCACGAACCGTTTAAGACTTAAGTTTCTATTCGGTCACTTACTACTCATAATCGAGATCTTATCTGGATACGTAAGGATCTAACTATAAGTCTAAGGAAATTATCTAAGTATATGATTCAACGAATTCATATTTAGGATAATTGATACCATATAATATCTTAACAAGACATATACTAAGGATAAATTGCATTATGAGCATATATCCTCCTATATCTCCCACTTGTGTCACGCCCCGCTTCCCTAAAATGGAGGCGAGACGTGAAAAGGTCCGCACGAGAGTGGAGCTGTGAAGCTCCAAACCCGATAAGCGTCAATAAAACATAAGCAGGTCCCTGTAACCACCAACGGAACAACAATAATAACACAAGGAGAGACAGAAATGAAATCTCATATCTCATAAAATGTCCAACATGAAAATTAAGTCCAACATCCAGAAAAGCCACCAGGCTAAAAGAAAGAGTCTAATGGCCCAGAACAAGGCCAACAAAAGCAACAACATAACAAAGTATAGGTGCTACGCACCGACAACAAAACAGCAGTCTAAACAAAAGGAAAGCTCAACGAAGACACTAGGACTGGTCCCTAGTGTCCACGTACTCCCCGTCAAACACAAGCCCGGGCTCGGCGTCAGCAAACACCTCGTCCTCAACAAGGTACTCAGGCTCAGGGTCTAACATGTGTCACCCAAAAGAGTAAAGGGGCACATGTCAGCAAGTCTAAAAGACTTGGGCAAGGAAACTGTAAGTAAGGCAACTAGCAACCTAGCAGTTATAGTATGCATGACATGGCAGTTATAACATGAGTGCACAAGCAAGACATGGTGAGACAATAAGTACAAGAGAACAATTATCGGGACAAGACAAGAGTAGCCAAGCTACTAACAATCTCAATCATTTCACTAGTCACGTTTCAAGTTGTTTGTAGATGTTTACGCCTTACAGCTGAACGGGTTGGCATTCACGCTGAGTGGCCGCTTAACAACTACCCCAAAACCCAGAGTTTACGCCTTACTACTGCAGTTGCTGATCGGGCAGACTCCCAGTTGATTGGCCGCTTAACTCTTACCCCAATACCCACATGTAAACGAGCCAGGGTCCCTGCACACGAGCTCAGTAAATGAGCCAGGGTTGCCCCGCACAGGAGCTCGCATTCTAGTTCACGATTCATAAGCATTTGGCGTAGGGGTGCACCTAGCCGGAAACAAGCAGTTCGGGCATTGGCTATCAACCAACACATGGCCCGCTTCTGAAACACGAGCCAGGAAACACAAGTGTTGTAGCGAAGCTACGCAATCACGGAAACACTTAAAGAATGCAATGACATGACAATTAATTTGCGTACTGTTAATAGAAATTAAACATGACATGGTAATTGTGCAACATGATAAATGTCGGATCTAGCTTCGTTGTCAAGCTAGTTCCTAAATTTGCGCCTAGGCGAGTACCATTTCGTCGCCTAGTCTCTTTTACGCCTACAACAAGCAAATGACCTAAAACATGGCCTAAACCCTAAGTGGCAAATTTCACTTGCCTAGCACCGAGGATGACGATCAACGAGGGTTCGCCCCACGGATGCTAATCTACGGGGAAGTCGCTGTTATGGAGAAACAATCATCAAAACAACATTCATTTCATTAGGGTTTCACAAAAACACAACGGGTTATGAAAACATTAAGAGATCGATTATTACCGTATAGGAAACAGAGGAATGATGCCGAGCAACCACGGCAACGGAAGAAATGCTCCGGGGAACCTAGGGTTCAGATCTGGAAATGGATGGAGAAGTTTGGAGAAATAGGGTTTTGGGGGATTTTGGGGGATTTGATGGAAGTTTAGGGAAGATGAGAGGTAGAATGAGTTAAGGGAGGGTTTGGATGATGGATTTTGGGCTTGGGATGAAGGAATAATGGTTTGAGGTAGTAGGGGGCTCAATGGGGGAGAAACTAGGGTTTTAGGTCGTGAGGAAGGAGAAGAAAACGTTTGGGAGGGGTTTAAATAGGAAGGGCTGGCGGCTGCCCAGAAATTAGGGTTTCGACACTGATTAGTCGGTCAGAGAACAACCACTGACCGACTAGTTTGAAAACTAGTCAGTCGGTTGACCAACACAGACCGACTAAGTCCAAACAGTAACTCCTGTACAAAAAATAGGATTAAGATTTAGTCGGTCAAAGAACAGTTACTGACCGACTAGTTTGACATCTAGTCGGTCGATGAACGTTCTTAGACCGACTAAGAGTAAACAGTACTCGACTGTACAAAAGAACCAAGAATTAGTCGGTCTGAGTACAAAACTAAACCGACTAGTTTAACAACTAGTCGGTCGAAAGATGAACTTAGACCGACTAAGAAGGAACAGTAACTGGTACCAAAAATAGTTGATGAGTTAGTCAGTTAAAGAAGCATTGACGACCGACTAGTTTGCAACCTAGTCGGTCAACCAACGTTCTTAGGCCGACTAACGACAAACACTAACTCCTGAGAAATTTAGAAAGCCAACTAGTCGGTTCAAGAAGGTTTTCCGACCGACTGGATCGTCATCTAGTCGGTCGGTGCCCCTTCTTACACCGGATAATGAGCACCAAAAGTTCCGAAATGGAGCGCGAAGCTCAGTAATCGATTCCTAAGACTCTTAGGCTTGATCTAACAATAAGATATGACCGATATGAAGCCCGTCACAGATGACTTGCTCCAAAATCGACGATTCTAAGGAAGAAGCTAAGAAAACACGACGAAACGATCGAAAATGAAAGTTACGGAGACGAAAACCACATATAAGGAGAAAATCCATCAAAACATATAATATAATATAATAAATCCAGATACATGAAAACCAGTCGTTACAACTTGCACTTAGGCTATTTATCTCGGTATATCATACTGTTATAGCATATCAGTCACATTGGACCATCATATGTCAAACCTAAGAGTGGATTTACTAACGAGTATTTATAATGCATTTTAATGGATAATCTCTTGATCACCCAAGGTTGATCTTTGAAAAATGATTTGGATCAATTGTCTTTTCTTTGTATAGCTAACTATTAGCTTATACAATCTTGATGTAGGGTCTAACATTTCTATAAGTCTGTCTTAGCTTATTCCAATTATTTTGTGTTAATATGTCAACTACATAGTGCCACCTTAAGTCTCTATATGTTCAATTAAATCAAAATTATTTTGATTCAATGTCTTATATAGACGATTCAAATAAGTTGGAAACCTTTTTACTTAGTCCGAGAAAACAGAACTAAGTATATGAGCTAGCTCCCACTGACTTTAAGAATTATCTGATTAAATACTTCTATTATATATCTAAATCATATTTAGAATATATATGATAAGCATAACCGATTGAGAAGTGCTTAGATGGAACGTACCAGTGTCAGGTTGGGTTTGACGAATGAGTCATATCAAGATCGATTTAAGGAATCTTGATATTGACTTACTCAGTCAAATGCCCTACTTAGTACTTTTCCCTTAGCTACATCTAATAATAACTCTTAAAAATCAAATGTAGTTTGAATTTAGAATAAATCTTAATATGTGCTAATTGTGATCATATACAATTATAAGCTCCTGGAACTTATATTTAACTATTCACTGGTTATGAAATTAAGTCAGCTCCAAACTATCAAATTATTCAGATGCTCTGCTTGTCAGCTCAAGAATTAATGCAACTAGCTCAGACAGCCACATTCACAGAAATTTAAGCCATTCACAACAAATCACAATTTCCATAAGGAGCACATTTCCCGAGACATTTTATAAAAGCAATGGATTCATAAAAATGAATCATAATGTGTTTATCATAATAAACCTTAAGCGTTAAACACTCAATCATTGTTTTAACTTAAGGAATGATACATTTTATTCATATAAGGAAATAAGTATCAGTTCCTTCTTCTTCATGTCTCTTGAAGTTCTCGTACGGCCCCAACAGCAACGATTGCTCAGATGCCGACCGTCCTTGGAACTTCTTCCATCCTATGCTTTATATCAGCCACATGTATACATTACACAGATGACTTAGTATCTCATACTATGTGATAAAGTATTTATGAAAATAATTATGCTTTGTTAAATTGAATTTGTTGTACCTGAGGTAGTGGCATCGGTATGCCCTTTCTTCGTTTCTGCAAGGTAAACCTTGCAGTTCCTCTTCCATTGGCCCATTTTATGGCAGTGAAAGCACTTGGATTTAGACGTGGCCCCTTTCGTCTTCTTCTTTCCCTTCTTCACCTTGTCTGGTTGTGGGGCCTGCCTCTTCTTATCCTTGCCTTTCGGCTGGTCTGAAGAAGCAGATCCAACAACCAATACAGTCGGTTTCTTCTCGATTTTCTCAAACTGCCTAAGCATGTTGAGGAGACCAGGAAATCTGTTTTAATATTGTTCATAATGAAAACAGTAATGAATGGCTTGAAGGCTGGGGTTAACGACTTAAGGATGATGTCCACGAACATCTCATTGTCCAGGAAAAACCCCAACTGGGCGGCATCTTCCACGTACCCGATCATCTTAATAACACGATCTTGTACGGGCCCTGTCTCCATCTTAGCATCCCAGAGGTTGCTCGTGGCTTTAAACTTGGCAGCTCTAGACCGCTTGCCATACAACTCCTCTGTATTCAGAAGCATGCTTTGAACATCCATATGTTCAAGCTTCTGTTGCAGATCGTCGTTCATTGAAGCGAGAGTAAGGCACCCGGCCATCTCGGCATCCCTCTGGTACTCATTGTAGGCTTTCTTCTCCTCAGGCGTTGCATCTTCTTCCGGCTTTTCCAGAGGGTCCTCAAACAGCACGTATCCAATCCCGGCTAGGGAAATGACTAACTTAATGTTTCTAAGCCAATCCTTATAGTTTGTTCTATCAAGCACATTCTTCTCTATCATATACTTTAGACCTGAATCCATTCTACAATTTGGTAGATACTTAGTCGGTATATGTTCGCTGTATAGTTTCAATGGTTTTTAATAAAACTATATTCTCCCACTAAATTTATTAAAGCCATAATAATTAACAGTTTATTATACAATAACATTTGTGGGAGAGGGATCCGACTACCCTCAGTCTGACAACCTTGAGTGTGTCTCAACAAGTTGTCCGATTCTACAGTCCGTAGACGAACCCATCGTCAATCATATTGAATATGATTCCCTTTCGATTTTTACCCCTAGTCATTTGTGATCATCAGTGTGCTCATCCAAATCACAATGGCCAGCCTAGTCGGACCCTTGTTTTCGCGTCTAGCCTGACTTGCCCCGGCGCTCGGTGTATGCACGACATGTCGGTTTAGGTCAGGTCTTAGACTACATCTTTGGCTAGAGTTACACCGGCGCTTGGTGTATGCACTAGACGACGGTTTGGGTCAAGTCAAGATGTTATCAAGAAATCAGTTTCTATAAGATTTCCATGTCACAGCTTGAGTGTAGCTCAACAACCGTAACACGGGTCTTACAGTTGCCAACTCCTAAAACAAGGAGGGCTACGATTTACCTTGAAAAGGATTATAATCGTATTTGACTTAGGTATAGTCGATGGACTTACACAGTCATGATTCGACTCTTTGCGGTCCAGTGGACGCGTCCAGGGAATTGACTGAGCCAGGACCGCTTAACCCCTATTCTAGCTAGGGTGGTTCAGCAAACTTAGCCAAGCACATTGACCAACATCATGATCCATTGAAGGAGATTCATCAATTCTATGTTCTCCATCAACTAAATAGCTTTTAATTAATACTGGTTAATCCTTATCAAATAGTTAATCCTAAAAATTCGAAATTTTTATGGATTTGTTTGATGACTTTTATTAGATCCTTATCAACTATAAGTTAGTTTTGTTCATTGTGATACCCCAATATTTATTAGGATTTTAATAAAACAATTACAACAAAATTAGTCATTTAATGATAATCATCATTTAAACAATTTATGATAATGATTTTCAATTAATGGGACTACCCTAATCGGGACTTAGGTTTTGATGTTGTATTTGTTCATTTAAAACGTAGCATGTCACTAGTCATTAAAATTTTAGCTTATAAACTTTTAATCAATTAATGACTAACCTAAAGGGTTCATGAATAATTTATTCATCATGTCCATTAAACATTAACCAACTAATTTAATCACATAAATTAAAGGTTGAATAATGTGACATATAAAGAGAACATGCAAGCTAAAATTATCTACAACATAACTAGTTAACTTGCAAATCTAAAAATTTAACATTTAAATTTAAAGATCTAAAATTTTAAAGCTTGAAACATTTTTATCACATAAAATTAGGTTTCATAAAAATTATCAAATAATTTTAAATACAAACATAAGCTTTAAAATTAATGAAACATTTTAAGATTAAATTATCTCATAAAATAATTTTGTAACTAAAAGAAAATAATTTTTAATCCCATCACATGAAATAAAACTCTTTTCCTCAAAGTTACATATTCTCGAAATAATTTTAAAACAATTTTAAAATTTGTTGAAATAAATTTTAAAGCTATCAGATAAAGTTAAAATCTTTCAACCTTTATGTAACTAAAAAGAAATTAATTTTTAATATCATCTTATTAAAGCAAAAAAATTTCTCTTAATGTTACATAATCTTTTTTTAAAAAAACTTTTAAATGCTTACTAAAATTATTTTATCTCATAAAATTTTTATAGGCATTTAAACGTAGTAGACTTATTAAACTTTATCTTATAAATTTAAAACGTCCCCCAAAAATTTTCATGTTATAAAAAATTTTTAAAACACAAAAAAAATTTGTTAAACTAATGTTAACATAACGTTAAAATATTCGTATGTTCAAAAACAAGCAATTTAATAGTTTAAAATCGTCGCAAGTATGATCTACAAGCATAACTTGGCTCTGATACGATTGAAGGGTTTTGGCAGACCCTCAGAGCTCAGATCTGTGCCCGTCCTAAGTCGGACGGACCACAGAGGTATAAAGCGCAATAGAAAATAAAAACACACTAGCTAAACATTTTAGCTAGGAACTGTCCGATGGTCGATATCCAGTTCTCGACACATCAATGACCACGAACCGTTTAAGACTTAAGTTTCTATTCGGTCACTTACTACTCATAATCGAGATCTTATCTGGATACGTAAGGACCTAACCATAAGTCTAAGGAAATTATCTAAGTATATGATTCAACGAATTCATACTTAAGATAATTGATGCCATATAATATTTTAACAAGACATATACTAAGGATAAATTGCCTTATGGGCATATATCCTCCTACATGGTTGTGACAATATTGAGAGAGACGCACTTCTTTCTCAAGTTAATGATTTGAACACTTTAAATGAAGACTTGAAAATTTAAAACATTGACTTAGAATCTCGCATTCAGCAACTTACGTTAAAGTGCGAATATGAATCCAATAAGCTCAAAAGCTTCGTTAGGTCTAGTGATTGCTTCTATGATTTGCTTGTAAAACGACATCCGACAAATCATAGAATGGGTTTAGGGAATGTGCCAAGTGTGGTATCCAAACCAAACGCATCTTCTTTTGGTGCAAAAACAAAACCTATTGTGCAAACACCAAAGAAGAACTACTATGATTTCTTATATAATAATAACACCCATAAGAAGCATGTACAATACAAGGTGGTGAGAAAAAATAAAAATGTTTCATTTTATGCCAAGCGCAAGCTCCTCAATTTATGCATGCATGCCAAGAAAAATATTTCTATGCATGCCACATCATTCCCTCTTGCTAAGACAAAACCTTTGCATAAGAAATCCATGAGTCTATGGATACCTACTAATGTTAGTGTGCAAGGGAGGAATGCATACATTAACACCTTGATTAGAGATGTGATCACATTATGTGATTATATTAGGAAGTCAAACTCTTCTTGTGTTTAGTTTCCTAATATTTAGGTCTCCACACATATTTTCTTGCATGGACATTATGTTTGACTATGCATCCTTTGCATGCCCATCATTTGTGTGCTTTTCATTTTTTTTGAAAATATTTTCAAACATTTTCATGCAAATGTGACCTTGGGAGAATTTATGTCGTATATTCAATTCTTATCCGTGTTTATGACATAAGGAGAGATTTTATGCTATATGTATTTTTCAAAGTATTTTGACACATATTTTCCTCTCTTTGGTTGATTTTTGAAATCTTTCCATTCAATGTTGGATATGGTTTCAATCTCAATATCTTGATGTTGCCATCCTTTGCTTGTTTAGTTTTATTGGCAACATCATGTATCAATGCCCTTACTTGATGTCATGTATTAATGCCCCTGCTTGATGTCATAGATCAATGCATTGATACTATTTGGCCCATGTATCCATTTATGTGTTGGTTCATAGAGTCAAATTTTAATCCTTTTTATGATCCAAGGGGATCATTGTATATTGAATGATATCCTCTTGATTATATTATTTGGTATCATACATTTCTCAACCTCTTATGTCAATTGTCATGTATTTGTGGGAGAGAGATTTTCATGTCCGCCTTTTTGACAATGACAATGGGGAGATAGATGTGATTATGTAAAAATGAATTCTTGCATGAATGTTTCTATTTCATGAAGCATTGCTTTTACATACGGCCACTTATATGCATTATGTATTTATTTTATTTCAATTTGTGTGCATATAAGTATGGTCATTAGCATGTTTTTAAATATTTATTTTTACATAATGAGTGTTATCGTCAAAAGGGGAGAGAATGTTAGATATTGGCCATTCAGCTAAATGTGGTTTTGATGATGATCACAACATCATGTTATTCTAATGACTCTACTTGTTTTAGTCTTAGATTAATTACAATGTTATATCTTTGATGGAGACAAAGCATAGAGTTGATGGGTTGGTTGACTCAAGGCTTGGAGCATAGGAGCATAGATGGCATGAAGAATCAAGAAGCTTGTTGAATATTTTCTTTTTGATTTTTTAAACATATTTTGCTCTTTATTTTGTAAAATACATGTATGCCTTGATTAGAAAGTCACACACACACTTTGATGTCATATACCATCATAGAGAACCATATAGATATCACAAGAACCCATCCCAATATGTTCCATGGCCAAAACACTCCTATTGGTGTTTTTAGACCAGGACAAGACGGCTGGAGAAGCTATTGCAGACGTCTAGTTTGTCTATCTTTCATTTGGACATGAACAACATTTATCAGATTTCTGAAGATCATTTGTCAAACACCTGAACAGTGACCTAGACGACTGAGTATTGAACTCTAGACGTCTATACGATGTGTGGTGGACAATTTGTTCTTTCTGTCCAGCCATTGGTTTCCGACGTTTGATGTAAAGTTCCCAACAACTGAATAGTTTCTCAGCCATCTGACCCCTTAACATCAGTCGTCTGATTGACTTAGAAATCTGTATGTTTATATCCATTAGACTGGTCTTTCTTGGTCTGTCTTCTTGGTTTTTGCGCAGATAATGCTATTTAAGCCTGCTTGTGAGGAAGATTTGAGACACATACAAACATATAGAGATCATTTTTGAGAGTCCAAAATCTCAAGAGAAAAGCTTCACTCTTTCATATCTCTCATTTTCCTCGTTGAGATTTTTTTATTATTGTGTTTGAATCCAAAGCTCAAGGGAAGTCTCCAAGTGCATAAAGCTTTATTCTAGTACTTGGATACACACTCTCATCTGATTTGTACTTCACACTAGTAAGTCTATCTAATCAAGGCAATAGGTAAGAGTGTAATTTCCTTTTTCGTTTCATTGTGAAATCTTTCTCCCGTGTTGTGGGATTATCTCCCTTGGAAGAGAGGTGTGGCCCTTGGATTATGGTGTGCAATTTTAGAATAGATTGTATGGCTCTTGGAATAGAGTGTGGCACCTCGGAAGTTATTGTTGTATCCCGTTTAGGGATTGTATTGTGTTGCCACGGAAGAGATTATATAGTGGAAATCCACAAGGCGCTGGAAAGAGGGTGTAACTGGAATATGATTAGCCGAATCGGGATACATCATGTGTTTACGCTTATGTTGATCTCATTGTGTGTTTGCTAATTGTCTTGCTCATTATTATTCCTCATTGCAAGAAATTTGTTAATTAGATTTAAATTGACATTACAGTATTCAACCCCCATAGTGCAGTGCTTAGCCACAGGTCCCAACAATAACTAGTAGATTATATAATAGTCAATTTTTAATGACATGCTTTTAAACGATAACTACTAAATGATTTAAATAACATATGTTCTTTAATAAAAAATACAATTAATCAAAATACCCAAATATGATTTTAGCCAAATTGTCCTTTTAATACACGTGCATGTGCATGTATACAAAAATCTAGTGATATTAAGTCTATTATGTATATTATGTATGGAAATCATAATGTAGTGAATTACTATGCGAACCGACCTTTTTGCTTAGTGCACAGACCACTTAATTTTTATAGAAATATCAATACTGCCCTTTTTAAAACACCACCAAAATAACCTTTTCAAAATTGCTCAGTTCACATACCTTTGTGCTTATCGCACACATGCATTTGTACTCTTTGCTTATGATTGAGAACATTGCTTAGTCGCATACCTTTGTGCTCATTGCTCATGTTAACATACATATAACTAATTGCTCATTACACACACCTCTTTTTGCTTGTTAACTATTTACCTTAATTGACTACTTTACTCTACACATACCCCAATCTCCACAGCTCCCCTCGTCTGCCAGTCCCCTCTGCCTCCGACACACCTACACGCCCGCCCCCGCCCCCTCAATAGTCCATCGTCAGTCGCCCCCTCCCCCGCTCATCTGTCCCCTCAGCTGCCTCCCCCAGCCATCCACCCTACCTCCACTGCCACTCCCTAGCGCCCCTCCTCATCTGCCCACTCCACCCTTCCCCAACCCTCTCCTCATCCACATCAGTCCGTGCAATTAGCAATTAGGTTGTGTAATGAGCAATTAGTTCCAGATTTTATAAGAGGTGTATAATTAAGGTATGTGTTAAGTCCTTGAGCCGGCACTGAGGGATTCATTTAGATAGAGCCAAAGTCAACCAGGTCCACAAGGAAAGCTTGAAGCTGACCCAGTCAAAGCCCACTTGTCATTTGCCCATTGGACTTCCATCGCCCCAAACGTGCGATTGATAATGGGCCCATTAATAGCTGAGGCATGGGTGACAGTTACCCCTCTTAAGGGGGAGGATCGTGTCACCATAATTGGTGACTATTATTGACGTATGTGTATATTTTATATATTCATGCACGTCTTCTTTTGTGTTTTTCCTTTGTTTTCCGCTGTCCCGTATCCGTTTTCTCGTATTTTCTTGTTTTCTTTCACTTCTCCATGTTTTTACGTGTTTGCAGGATTTTGCCAGCATAGAGGACACATAACGAAGATATCACATGTCCCCGGAGCAATGGGAGGAGTCACGCGTGATCCAGGGGGTCAAACGACCAAGATATCTATCTTTTAGCCCCCACCCTATCGGTTGGATACAACCAACCGATCGGGTGATGCACGCATGCACGACCTGGACAACCGCTGAAGCAGCAAATGCATCAACTGACCGGGTCGACGACCGGTTCAGCCCGATTGTCTTCTCGGGAAATTGGAGCTGAACTTCAACCGATCGGGCGACCTTCACCCGATCGGTTCATCTGTAGCCGATTCCCCTGAAGAGATGACCCGGAGAGCTCACCCGACCGCCAGCAGACCGTGCCAAAACGTCGCAACTTTCTGTTTATTTGGACGACGTTTCCAACCGATCGGTTGATTTATCAACCGATCGGTTCGCCTGATGAGCTCAAGATCCAAACGACCAGAAGCTTCTGCCAACCGATCGTGTCGCGTGACCGGGTGAAGTCCTGAAGAGCGCTGCCGAAGAACGAAGCAGGTCAACAGATCGGTTGATTTTTCAACCGATCGGGTGACGTCGTTTTCTATATATATTAGCCCTAGGTTTTCAGAAACGTGGGCTGTGTTTTTGGGCTGTTTTTATTTTCTGTTTTTCCTCTATTGCGACGGCTGGAATTTTATACTTATTTGTAAGTGTTCCGATCTTTGTAAAACTTTAATACATTGTTAATTACATTGCTACTACTTCATTTCTATCGCCCGATCATGTTTTTAACCGTCGATTTTCATTTAGATTGCTTTTTACCTAAAATGTGTGAGTAGTTCCCAAATCTGGGATTTTGGTGGAAACCCCTTTGTGAGTTCTCCCTAATGCGTCCATAGGACTAGGAAATCGATAGGGATTAGGAATCTATTGGTTACGCGGGGTGTTTTATTGTCATCGGCAGGAAAAAGACCGCCTTTGACCATTGGGCCAAGGGGGAATAAACTTGGCGGTTGACTCCCTAGCCATAGCTCACGCCCTTAGCGTAGACATCGAATCCTAGCACGTGGGAGCGGCAGGACGAGATCTTGGGAGTTATCGTTGCGAGCTCAGTGCTTCCGGAGTCAGTCAGTGTTAATGGACATGGGAATGCCCGCTGACCGAACCCGGGTAGTCCGGCGTATCATCCTGGGCACCGACCGGAATATCGGGCCCATGGGACGCATGTATCATTCCTAGAGGCAACGTCTCACCACTAGACCCTAATTCCGATCGTTATCCTATCCGTCGGTCGTAATGGCGAGAACACATGATAGGGTGGAAACCGAAGTCCTGGGTTTCCCTTTATATTGTTTAACCCCGCATTTACGTTCCATGATAACCCATCCATCGATTCGGGCTAGCTCACCCATAGGGTGAATTTGGTCCTTTCTGACACAAGCACAACCACGCCTCCATGTGTTCGACCCCCAAGCCACACTACAACACCGTGTACTTGCGGTTATAAATATTTAAATCTCACGCTCCCCCAATCTCATATCACACTTTGCACATGATCACAAACCGGGGGGACGTCAAGCTTTATAGCGCCGTTGCCGGGGATGCAATGTGCTTGTTTATTTTTAGATCTTTTGAACCCTTGAGTCTTGCTCACATCTCTATCTCGCAATAATTTTCGCATTCTTCTTTTTCGTTTTTATTTTCTTGTTTTTATTTTCTATTTTTATCTGTTTCTTTCTCTCTTTTGCTTCACGGGTGTTTGTTGCTTTTAATGCACAGGAACACACGGAGTCTTGACGACTTGATTCATATTGATCCTGGGATAAACGCCACCCTAAGGCATCTGGCCACAGAGAAGAGAAGAAAAGAAGAGTCTGAAGCCATGGGGGAGAATACCCCACCGTATAAATCCATGCTGGAGTACTCGATGCCATCCATCGAGTCCACCTCTGCCATCCGACCTCTTGCTATTACGACACAGAGCTTCGAGCTTAAGCCGTCCTTAGTGATGTGGATCCAGCAGGATCAATTCTCTGGGGCATCCATGGAGAGCCATATCGAACATCTGGACTCCTTCCTAGAGAAGTGTGACACGTTCCAGATAAATGGTGTCACAGCTAAAGCAATCCGTCTGAAGCTATTCCCTTTCTCTCTGCGGGATAAGGCCAAGCAGTGGCTAAGGGGAAAGGACCCAAACACTTTCAACACTTGGGAGAAGCTTTCAAATACGTTCTTGATGAAGTTCTTTCCTCTGGGGAAGACCATGAAGCCGAGGAGTGAGATCTCCTCCTTCTCCCAGGCCAGCCACGAGTCCCTGCATGAAGCCTGGACGAGGTACAAAGAAATGCAGCGGAGATGCCCTCATCACGAGCTTCCGAAGTGGCAGATAATTAATCTGTTCTATAATGGATTGAGGGATGATTTGAAGTCTTCGATGGACGTGGCGGCTGGAGGGTCCTTTATGTCTAGGAGTAAAGTAGATGCTGGACACATTCTTAAAAACATGGCATCGAACAATGAGCGGTGGTGTGACGAGAGAGCCACACCTAGATCTGGGGGTATCCACAGGGTCGAGGACGTCGACAAATTATCCAGCAAGTTTGACTTGCTGTCGATCCAGATCTCAGCGCTGATGGTAGGAGCCGGTGGTGCCGGTACACAACAAATTGCGACAGTGGAAGTAGAAGTCATGGAGGACTTCGAGGGTAGTGACATCTCACCACCATTGGACCAAGCGAGCATACTATTCTACAATCCTACAGGAAATGCGCCGTATCCACCACGGACTAGCTCCAATCCGGTCTACTCTCTAAATAACCGGAATTACCCCAATCTTAGCTACCGGGCGCCTTATCAGCAACTGCAACCACAAGTATATCAGCCGCCTAGGCAACAGCAGCAGCAGTTTCAGCAGCAGCAGCCCCCATAATCATACCCCCAGTATCCACCAAGGAACCAGCAGCCCATGCAGCAGCAGCAGCAACCGCCGCGGTACGGCCAGCAGCGTGCTATCTCCCTGGTTGAGTCCCTCTTGACTCAGTACATCTCAAACCAGGAGAAGATAAACTTGAAGCTGGAAATGGGGCAGACGGCTCTCACTGACCAAGTGACCTAGCTGGGGTTACAGGTGGCAAACCTTCAAAGGTCGCAAAATCTATTGCCGCCACAACCGGAAGTGAACCCAAGGGGGGCGAACCAGACTTTGACACTCATGCACAAGCATGCGAATGTGTCTGCTATCGTCTTGAGAAGCGGAACACAAATCCCCATAAGAGTGCCCGCCAAGGAACCGGAAGCACCGTTGGTCGTAGAGCGACCAATTGAAAAAACCAACAACAACAGTGTTTCGTCACCAAATACTACGACTCCAGAGGGAGTCACTGAAGAAGAGAAGAAGAAGGACGAGGAAGGGAGCCTCAAAGTATTTAAACCTGTTGTGCCTTTTCCACAATGTCTGGCCCAAGCAAAGATAGACAAAAAGTATGGCAAATTCTTCGCCATGGTCAAGGATTTAAGCCTTCAAATCCCCTTCCTCGAAGCTATTGAGACGATTCCCTCCTACGCAAAATTTTTAAAGGATTTGGTGACAAGGGGGTCCAGGAAGGAAAAGGTCGCTCTAACGGCAGAATGCAGCGCTCTCATTCAGAGAGCGAATCCGCCTAAATTAAAAGACCCGGGAAGTTTCTCCATCCCTTTTTCAATAGGGGAAGTGAAGATCCATAGGGTGCTCGTGGACTTAGGAGCAAGCGTCAGTTTAATGCCCCTATCGCTATATAGGAGGATAGGGATGGGAGACTTGGAGCCCACGGGTTTGACACTTCAATTAGCCGATAGATCGGTTAAATACCCGGTGAAAATAGTAGACGACCTACCTGTTGATGTCAGTGGAGTACAAGTGTCGGTGGACTTCGTGGTGATGGACATGCCTGAAGACACCCATACACCTATCATCCTTGGACGGCCCTTCATGGCCGCCGCCGACGTTTTAATAGACGTGAAGAAAGGGATGCTTTCCCTTAACATTGGCAACGAAAAAGTCGAGTTCGACTTGGGGTTATCAATGAAGCACCCCAACCCCCCGGATGATCCAAGTTGCAATATGTTGGACTTAGAAGAAGAAAGAGCAGCTGAAGCTGGGGCCTGTAAATTCTTTCAAGGAATCCCCCGACAGCTTGGGGGACTTAGAAGAATATGTCAGCCTGAAGAAGAAAGAAGTTGCTGGGAAAGCGGATACGGCACATACGATCCCTCCCGGATTTCAAAAAAGTCATCCGACGAGGAGGAAAGAGAAAGAGCCTATGGGGCTCACCGGTGATGAGATCCGGATCTTGAAACGAGTGGCGGTAGATGCCAATATAAGGGAGAAGCCCCCGGATCCCGTCAACGAAGGGGGGTCGTCGAGCAAGTCTTCTTGTCACCGCCGGCAACACCAAAGGCAGCCAACTCTGAATCTGAAGCGATGCCAATCTTAGGGCATCACCCCCGTCCACCATGAAGATCATCTACGGGTGTCGAGCAAATGACGTTAAACAAAAGCGCTTCATGGGAGACAACCCATGCTCTAAACTTTTATCTTTGTTTTTGGGATTATTTTTAGCTTTATTTTTCTTATTTTAATAAATAAATCCAGCCGCAGAAACTTCCGTCGAGAGACTTAGGCCATTTGTGAATTTTTGCAGGTTATAAGCCCTCACCCGATCGAGTGATCATTCAACCAATCGGGTGACACGTATCAGACAATGGCAGTAATTGTTCTCCAACGAACTGGTCGGGTGAAGCAATGTGAGACCGGGTGACAGACCGTGTGAGATGGGCTGAAGTCTAGGAAAATTCGGGATTTTATCAACCGATCAGTTGATAAGAAGCGCGGTCGGGTGACCGACCGGGTGAGCAGCACTGAAATCTCGGGAAAAACTATGAAGCGGCCAACCGATCGGTTGAGTTCTCAACCGATTGGTTCGCCTGTATCCTCTTTTCAGCAAAAATTTTCGACCTAATAGTCAACCGATCAGGTGAAAACTCACCCGATCGATTCGACTTAAACCCTATATAAACCCAGCGCCCTCACCCGTTCATCTCCCTCGCCCGACTTCGATTCTCTCTCGCCGTCTCCTTCCTCCAATCGGCCTCAATCTCCCCTCAACCGACCACAAATCCCCCTAGATTGATCCCCCCACTCTCCATCTCCTTCCCTCCATCGATTTCTCTCTCTCCATTTTCGATTTTTACCCCATAAAAATCCTAATTTCCGCCTATTTTCCCCCAGTTTTCGAAAATTTCTAAAAAGTTACGCCGCAACTTCACACTCCATCCTATTGCGGTGCGTTAGGACATCTACGAGCAAGGATCTTCATCTCGATTGGGTAACTTTGCTCCTTAGCTCAATTTTAAATTTTGCCCTAGTTTAACTATTTTGCTCGATCGCCTGTGTTAGTGTGCATTCATCGCATTTTGCATTCACTCACGCGCACACACACACACACACACACATGGCCCGGGATCAGGATAAGGGTAAGGGTAAGGGTATCATGCGAGAGGAGGGGTCGTCTCGCAAGAGACGCAAGACTACACGTCCACCACGCTCACTGATCGCTCCGGATATACACCCAAAGAACGGTTGTAGTTTTACCGCAAGTGCACGGTGTAGCAGCGAGCGGGTATCGAACACAGGGAGGACGAATGACTGTGCTTGCTCCGAATCAACCTGGCTATTTGAGAACAGAGAAAATTGCCTTGGGCGATCCTGTCACAATCGTCAGACAAATGTGCGAAATATCAAATCAAATAAAGAACGTCTAGGGAATGGGGAATTCCCGCTACTCACCGTATTTCATAAATGTGGTTCGTCGGTATCGAAATTGCTAGAATGAGAATTCGGATGAACTAGTTGCAACTGAATGTAGAACCAAGCTCACGCTCTCGCGCTGTTGCCGGTCTATAGCTATCCTAGGTTTGGGTCCAATCTCTTGCAAACCCTAGCCTAGGGAAGCTAGCATTAGGATCAACATCATCGTCCAATTGCGCACCGAGCCCAATCTCTTGCAAACTCGGTCCACAATCTAAATTAGGATAGTTCCTACCCGTCCAATCTCTTGCAAATGGGTATTGGCATGGAATTGCAATCGGAAATCCTGGTATCGGTCCAATCTCTTACAAACCGATACTTCGAAAATCCGACTCCAACCCAATTCGGATTTCTAGGGCTTCCTATCAAATTGGGATCCAATCTCTTGCAAATCCCAATTGATATGAATTCCTAGCTATCCGTAGTAAATCGATCCCAATCTAATCCCTAATAGCAATTCTAGCTCAATTTCTACCAATTCATCACAAATAGGAAATAGGGCTTGTAGGGTTCATCCACACGCCCCAAGACGTGGAGACTACTCATAAATCATAGCAATAGCACAAAAATAATCAATGAAATAAGCAATAGAATTCATCACAAATACTGAGATAAACAATAAAAATAGGATTTTTAGGGAAGAGAGATGCAAACCAATGGAATTCTTCAATTTAATCCAACAAAAATCCAAGTTTTTCCTCTTCTCCAATCACAATAATAAAGCTAAAAAGTAATCTAAAAAGCTGCAAAAAATCTAAGAGATGGCTCTCAAAACTAGGGTAAAAACAGGGCTTAAATAGCCCCAAAAATTGTCCAAAAATCGTGACCAAAATACCCCTGCACAGCCTGTTTTCCGCAGTTTTCGCTACAGGCAGCGCATCGCACTCGGCCGAGTGACAAAAGTCGCTCGGCCGAGTGAAAACCCTGCAATTTTCCAGAAAGTCGGGGCTTTCAGGGGTCTTCAGTTCGGGGGCGGCTCGGCCGAGTGAGTTGTCGTCACTCGGCCGATGACTTCACTGCACTCGGGCGGACGGGATTCTCCACTCGGCCGAGTGGGTCTTCTGAAGTTCAGGCAGCCGAAAAACAGAAACTTCGATGTTTTGGAAGGGCTTCGTCTGGGCGCCACTCGGGCGGACGTGGTATCGTCACTCGGCCGAGTGGGTCTTCTGTGCTCGGCCGAGTGCACAGGTAACTCGTGTCTGAACTGGTCGGCCGAGCAGTGTCTCGCTGGTCGGCCGAGTGGCTCCTCCACTCGGCCGAGTGGGACACAAAGAATGCCCAATCTGCTTGTTTTGGCCTCCTCGTCGCTCCTGCGACGTCCATTCTTCTTCCGCTCCTCTCCAACAGCAAAATACCCCTCGGGGAGGTCGTTGGTGACCGTCTAGAGTAAGCGCATCTCGGGATCACTCCAAATCGCGCCAAATCACCTGAAATGCGACAAAAACAACAAATCGTGAAAAGCATCGCAATATCGTCGATATATCGTGAAAAACATGATTTGGGCGATCCAAATGGAATGCAAACATGCGGAAAAAAGGTGTAAAATAAGGAGTGATCAAAATCCCCCAAGCTTGCCTCTTACTCGTCCTCGAGGAAGATAAGTAAAAGGCGAACCCGGTGGATTCGGAAAATGAAAACGGCGAAAAAAATGAAAAAAGAAAAAACGAAGAAGAATGAAAACGAAATGAAAATAAAGAAGAAAGAAAGAAGCGAAGAGGTAGGATGCTAGATCATTTTCTCAGGACGTGGGTTTCACTTACTCTTATAGCATGCACCGAATGAAAAACTCATGTCAAAGGATTTTATTTTGATATCATAGTATAATAATGCAAATAGAGATAGAAAACCCACGAAAAACGATATAATCATGAAAGACGGAATAATTTTAAAATTAACGTCGTCTGAATCATTTAAAGCGGTATACATATCACAGATCACACACTTTTCAATTGAACGCTTTCTATCTGGAGTATAAGAGTATCACACTATAGAGTAGAGAGAATAGAAAAGTAGGGATTTCATGAAATGAACGCTAGGCTTAGATTTTTGGATTTCGTAAAACTAAAATAATCTCACCGAGTATAGAATATTACTTAGCCTAGGTTGTCGTGTAATGTCAAGTAGTCACTCTCTCACACATCAATGGATCCCCTCCCCCAAGCTTATCTATAAGCGTGGTGGCATAAAAAACATTTACATCCCCATTTTTATATATAGCTCCAAAAGCAACGAAAAGAAAGAAGAAAGAAAGAAGGTGAGATGGGATCTTTTATTGAGGATATTTTTTTTTCTTTGCAATAAGCAATATATACACAACGATCCCAACTCAGAGAGAGATAATGATGTACAAGAATGTTTTTCTCTCTCTTTTTTTTCTTTTTAGAATAAGAGATTTGGAGCTAGAAATTAGTAGCGGGGGAAAATGCCATAAAATAGAATCGCTAAGGGGAGATTCACCAATGATTTTAAAAGTAGAGAAATGATGTTCAAGATTTGTGGAGAAAGAAATAAATATAACTCTCGGTTCACTCTATAAGACATGCACGACAACTTCAGCAGGGTAATCTAATCTACTCAGTTTCGATCACAAAAAAGCTAACTAATCCAGATATATCATAGCTAACATCATTCAATCGTCCTGAAGTGAAGTGTACAATTCATGCATATAGAAGTGATATAGGAAAAGAAAGTCAGTACTCCAGATATAAACATTCAATGCGTGAATCTTGGTGTGTTTTCTGTGATAGCATACATATGAATATTCAGACTCAGCTAATAATAAAATTTCATCCATTTTCATGCGGAAAAAGGTGTGGGTTACTATTCTAAATGCAAAGCAAGTCATAGCATCTGATATCTGAAATAAAACCTAAGACATGTCAAATACAGCATGCATATAGAATAAGCTAAATCCAACGTCATCGTCATCACAGAAAAGTCATCTCTAGCATGAGATGAAAAAAGAAATAAAGATAAAGGGAAAATAGAAACTATGCAGTGCGGCACACAGGAAAATAAGAAAAACGTGATGCATGACAAAATAAAATAAAAATGATGAAAAATAAGTGCAAAAGCGAAAAAAAAATGGTGTGAAAAACTAAAAATAAAGGTGGCAAATCGAAAAGGAACGTGAGAACTCACTCCCCCAAGCTAAATGGCACAGTGTCCTCAATGTGCAAAGTGTGGCACACCGAGAGACAAGCGATGGGAGGGGCAAGTGAGGATGCATGCATGGAAAAATGAAAAGAAAAAGGTAAAATAAAGAAATGAAAATATGATGCGGACATGATGCATGCACAGATAGGAGCGATACATAGATATAAGTGTCACCAAAAACTCTCCCTCTCTCCCAGAATAGATATAAAAAGATATGATCAAAAAGAGAATACCATAATAAGTGAGGGGAGGGGGGGTGGACAAAAAGTGCAACAGGACCCAGCAGAAACGGGCAGCACAACGGCAGGAATGGATCAAGGCATCAATGGTGCCTAAGAAGGTGGTGCTGCGCCGTCTCCGTCCTGAGGCGGAGGTGGTGGTGGAGGTGGTGTAGGCTGCTGAGCTGGGGTGGGCGTGGAAGTGGAAGCAGGTCTAGTGTGTGTGGAAGTGTGTGTGGGAACCTGCTGGGTGGGTGGGGGTATGCGTGGGAGACGCTCCAAGACCTGTGTAAGGCAGTAGTGGATCTGGGGGATCAGCTCGAAGCGTCCAGCCATCGCAGAGACGGTGGAGGACAGTGTCCTAAGGTCACCTCTAAGACCACTCACCGCCAACTCAAGAGCACGTATGCTCTGCAGTACAATGTCGGGCGGGGGTGGTGCAGAGGGACGCACCGGTCGAGGCTGTGCAGGGCGAGGCTGGCGTACGCGAGTGGAGTATGTAACGGGCTCAGTAGGGAAGGGGACAAAAGGTGCCGCGCCTGCAAATGTGGGCCTGGCCTCAGTGTGAGGCCGGGGCACCGGCTGGTGGGAAGTGGAGGCAGCGGCAGCGAAAGAAGTGTGCAAAGGTGGCAACGAGGCAGCCAGAGAGGTCAGTGGCACAGAAGTGTGGACAGACGCCACGACACTCTCGGAAAATACATCGGGGGTGGAGACAGAGGTAACTACCGCCGGGGCGGAACTGTGTGGACCAAAAGGCGCAACCCAGCGGAGATCATGCTAGCCATGGTCTCCACGACCGCAGCAAATGAGGGCTCTCCACTCTCGACAAAGGTCGGTGGGCGCTCGGGGAGTGCGGAGCAAAGAGGCTCCACGGACAGAGGGCCAGAGGTGGCAGTGGGAGTGGTGGGGACAGCCTCGGAAGTGGTGACAGTGGTGGAAGTGGGCTCAGCAAAAGTACTCTCGACACCGACAGTGGTGTCAGGAGCAGCGGAAACATCTGGTATGGGCTGAGGGGCCACTGGGTCAACAGGGTCGGCGGCAGGCTCGGCAGGGTGTGCAGCAGGGTCTGCGGGGGCAGCCTGGGCAGCGTGGGCAGCGTGGGCCTGCTCGGCCTCCTCGGCCTCGAGCACGTAGGCGGCGGGGATGAGAACATCCATCGCCGGGAGCCAGTCGACGTGGGCTGGTGCAATCTGTGTCCGAGCAGGGCTCGGGAGAATCATGTAGTCGGCACCGTAAGGGCCGTGCAACCAGACCCAGTGACGCTCACCATGCAGACGAAGCATCTTCATCCGGGCCATAACGTCTATCGACAGAGAAGTGGGGCCCGGGACGCGTCGCAAGTCGTCAGGTAGGTCCTCGCCGGTCATCATGGTAAGCAGGGTGATCAGACCGCCGCAGCAGATCGGTGAGCGAGCGCCCACCGATACAATGATGCGGTCTAAAAACCAAGCCGCAATGTCGATTACGACGGCGGGGACAAGCTCGTGTCCATCCCTAGATAGAGCTCTGGGACGTGTCATCGCATAGAGCATGTAGAGCTCTGGCGTAGACATCGTGCCCGGCTCATATCTGGCCAAAAAGGTGGTCGCCATGAGGCGCTGGGCAATGCGTAGGCAGGGGTGGACAATGGCCGAGGCCTTGGCCCTACTAGGGTCAAAGGCGGCGTGGTGGCCTGTAATCCGGGCCCAGAAGGCACCGACGTCGAAGGAAGGTGGGGGGATATGGGTGGGGCCGTAACCGCGATCGGCTCCAGGGACGGCGGGCCACGAGAAGAATGCTCTCATCATATCGAGAGTGACCTGGCACTCTCGATCCATGAACCGGAATGAGCATCCCTCATCGGTCCGGGCGATCGAACTCAAAACCTCAAGTGTCGGGTGGGTAAAAGTATCCGCCGACACCTGCAGAAAATCTCGCCAGCCCACGTTGTCGTACAACGTGAGCATCCCCTCTAGTACCCCCAGGCGTCCTAGGTCAGCGAGGTGTGCAAACCTGGAGGGTACGATCGAGCGCTGGGAGATACGCTCGAAGACGGCGCGGTGTGCGTCGTCTCGGAACGTAATCCCGAGCGGCCCGACCAGTGGAGCCGGTGGTGGTGGCTGTGGGTCGGCGGGGAGAGGCTGTGCGGGCTGTGGGTGCACTGCAGGCTGTGCGGGGTGTGCGGGGCCTGCAGGCTGTGCTGGGTGTGCGGGGTGTGTGGGGGACGGTGGAGGAGAGTCCTCTAACTCATGGGAGGGGCCGGCATCATCCGATCGCTTCCGCTTGGCGGAAGCTCTCTTCGACCGCGGCCGTGTCCGGGGCGGCATATCGGCTCCGGGCGCGCGCCGAAAAACGTGAAAAGTGTGGCGTGTGCAAAAAGAATGGAAAGAGTATACCCAAACACGCCGCGAGTGCTAAGCAGTGGAAGCGTGTGAAGTCCGCGCCTCCACGAAGTCCAAAACAGCCCGTAGAAGCTCCCCTGAGCTCCCCTAAGCTCCAAAAAACAACCTGCGCATGAAAAAGCGATATCAGCGAGTAATAATCAAAATGTATGGAGCAATAGGGGTATAATGGATAGATATAGAAATTGATTTGGGTTAGGGGGCGTTTAGCACATGGATCCTCAAGAAATACACGAAAAGAGGAGAAAACGGCGAAAACAGGGGTACCTGAGGTGATCGGACGGTCGGCCGCCAGCGGCGACTCGGGCGAGGCGTCGGCAGGTGCTCGGCCGGCGGTGGCGGGCCGAGCGGCGGCGGGGCGGCGCTGGTCGGGCGAGCGAGGGGTCGGGCGAAGCGATCGGGCGAGGGAAGCTGAAGGGGCGCGGGCGGTTTGGGGTTTTGCGATTTCGAAAACTGTGCCCCCTCGCCCCATATATATAAAAAAGTTACGACTCGGCCGAGTGACGTAGTCACTCGGCCGAGCGAGGCCAATGAAAATTTCCTCCCCGCTATCGCTTCGGCCGAGTGGCTTTGTCAGCCTCGGCCGAGTGGAGTAAGTCCATTCGGCCGAGTGACTCAAGCTACTCGGCATGACTCGCCCTAGGAGGGTATCCGTTTCACTCGGCCGAGTGAACATATATACTCGGCTGAGTAGCAGTTATATCGAAATCAAGAAAATAAACAGAGAGTTGGGTACAGTAGACTTCCCTCGTTCGTGAGTGGCTCGGCCGGACGAACTTGTGTACTCGGCCGAGTGACTAGTATACTCGGCCGAGTGAGCCTTGTGTTCTGCTGTTTGTCTTCGTTTTGGCTCTAAACTCCGTCTTTCTTCCTCCAATCGATTTCATCTTCCTCCTGAGCGTCGAGCGCCTTCTTGGGGCGCTCCTCGTCGACTCGTTCATCCTCCTCATGATGGATCTACCTATCTCCTCTCCTGTCAAGAAAAACAGGACCCGTTATCACAAAATTTTTGGGCGAACGACTCAAAACACCAAAAATTTCTAAAACGAAAATAAAGAAAAAGTAAAAAATAAAGCAAAAACCGTCGGGTTGCCTCCCGACAAGCGCTCGTTTAAGGTCGTGAGCTCGACCCCCTATAATTTTCAATCAATGCGGGATGTTTGGTGCATATGAGATGCACCCATCAAACTTTCCGGGGAGCGCGCTTGGATTTGGATGTGGCGGCGGCGCGTTCTCCCTCGGTGGTCTCCTATCTCGAATAGTGTTGGGGGGAGGCTCCCCCAAGCTAGCATTTGCTCCGGTCAACGGCTTTGCCGGTGGTGCCGATTTCCGTGCCGGCGGAGCTTTCTTTGGAGACTTTAGTTTCGAGAGCTTGCAGAGCTCTCGAATCCTTGCGACATCAGCGTCGCCTTCATCTACTTCAGCGGAGAAGTCGGGGGAATCATCTTTATTCTCTTCATGGCCTAAATCCGGGCCTTCTTCAAATTCTTCATCAAAAAGAGCGCCAATTGAGTGAGGAATCGCCTCCTCTATCACCTCATCAAGGAGGTCCATGTAGTCAAGTTCCTCGTGATAAGGCATATGCTTCATAGCCTTAGGAATGTGGAGCTCCACCTCGATGTTTCCGACGTTTAAGGTTAAGGTACCTTCGCGCACGTCGACGATGACTCCGGCGGTGGCGAGGAACGGGCGTCCAAGTATCAATGAGGTGTCTCCCTCCTCCTTAACGTCCATGATCACAAAGTCACATGGCAAGCATATTCCACCCGGGACTTGAAGCGGTATGTCTTCGGTGATCCCCACCGGCCTTGTTATCCGTCCATCGGCTAATTGAATGCGCATGTCGGTGGGTTTCAACTTTGTCCCGGTGTTTAGCTTTAAGAACATGGAGAGGGGCATGAGGCTCACACTAGCCCCAAGATCAACCAACGCCTTTTGAAGAGGAACGCCGCCCAAGGTGCAAGGAATCCGAAAACTCCCCGGATCTTTGAATTTTGCCAGCTCCTTCTCTCTCTTGGTGAACCAAGAGCCCTCCTCGGCTAGCATGATCTTCTCCTTCCTTTTCCTCCCCAAAATCAAGTCCTTCAAAAATTTAGCATACGTGGGGATCTCGACGATGGCGTCAAGGAAGGGGATGTTAAGGCTAACTCCTCTTAGGTACTCGAGAAATTTCGCTAGCCTTTTCTCCATTTTCGCTCTAGCGAGCCTTTGGGGGAACGGGACCGGTGGCATGAAGCGCCTTTCCTCAATTAATTGCTCTGCCCTAGATTTCTCCTTGTCTTGTGGCTCCTTCTCCTTTTCAACTTCAACTATCGGCTCAATCGGCTCCAAGCTTTCCTCCACGGCCTCCTCGGTAGGAATCATAGCGGGGGTGGTGTCCTTCCCCCCTCTAGTAGTAACGGCGACTACGGCGTTGATGTGGCTGGTGTTGCCCCGTGGGTTTTGCTCCGGTTGCGCCGGCAATCGTTGAGTGTTCCGATTGAGCAACGCTAATTGCTCCGATATTTGAGCCACTACGGTATTAAGAGAGTCTTGCCCCGCCTTCAAAGTAGCATTCACCTTATTTTGCTCGACCATGAACGCATCCACTCTAGTTTCGAAATCGGACCGTTGTGGAGCTTGCGGAGGGTTTTGATTTTGATTCCTCCACCCTTGGTTGTAACCGGGCGGCCTATAAGGTGGAACTTGTTGCTTCGGTTGAAAGTTTTGTTGAGTAGGCCCCCTCGGTGGATAGTTTTGTTGTTGGGGTGGTGGTGGTCGAGCTTGTTGAGGTAGTGGTTGTGGTGGGTTCAAAGCTCCTTCATTGTTGGCATAGGAGAATCCGGGATGATTTCTTGCGGCCGGATGGGACCAATACCCTTGGTTCCCCGCAACATATTGTACTTGCTCCAAGGATCCTTCTCCTTGCTCTCCTCCCGAGTACATGGCTTGAGATTGGTCTTGCCAATCACACATTTGGTTGGTTGAAGCGGAGGTGGAAGGGCTTCCTTGGGGCTCCGTGATGAACTTCTCCAATCTCTCCACCACCTTGTGGAGAGAATCAAATTTGCTAGTGAGCTCCGCTACGGCCTTCGCCTCGTAGATGCTAGTTGGCTTTAAGGAGGACGTGGAGTGTCCTCGCTCATCGCCCCATTGTTGGTTATTTGAGGCCATCTCCTCAATTAGGGCCGTAGCTTCTTCGGGAGTCTTTGACAAGATTGCACCATTCGCCGCGGCATCAATAATTTGTTTGGTCCCCGGTTGGAGACCGTTGTAGAAGCTATGAACTAGCTCCCAATCTTCTATACTGTGGTGCGGGCATTGATGCTGCAAATCCTTAAAACGCTCCCAAGCTTCATAGAGCGTCTCCTGTGGTCCTTGCTTGAAGGACATGAGAGCGCTCCGGATCTTCACCGTCTTGGATGGCGGATAGAATTTGTCAATAAATGCACCTGCTAACTCGTCCCAAGTGGTGAAGACTCCGTCCGCCTGCGTCCTCAACCAATATAGTGCCTTGTCCTTAAGCGTGAAGGGGAAGAGACGCAGTCTGATAGCATCGATGGAGACCCCCGGCATCTGGAATGTGGCGCACTTTGACAAGAATAGTTGGATGTGGTAGTGGGGGTTCTCATGGGCGTTCCCATGAAATGGGTCTTGTTGCATCAAAACCACCAATCCAGTCTTCAGCTCGAAGTTCTTGTCAGCCGCCAACTGCGGCACGGCAATGGACGAGGTAGTAGAAGAGGTCTTAGGCCGAAGCCTATCGCGAATAGAAATTATCCTCGCCATCCTTGCCGCCAATTCTTCAGGAGTTTCTGGGTTGGTCATATACCTCCCTTCCGGATCTTGTCTTCTTTCCGCTCTAAGTCTCTGCGCGGTACGTTCGATCTCGGGATCAAATAATAAAGCTTCAGGGTCCGCCGTAGATCTCGTGTACATGCACAGGGGAAACAGAGTTTCAAAGAAATGGTTAGCACCGTGGAAGGGTTAGGTAAGAAGTAAGAAATAAAAATAATGATAATAGTAATAAAAAAAGAATAGCTAGGGTGAGAAAGAATCAAACGCAATCGCCTCCCCGGCAACGGCGCCAAAAACTTGATCGCTCCGGATATACACCCAAAGAACGGTTGTAGTTTTACCGCAAGTGCACGGTGTAGCAGCGAGCGGGTATCAAACACAGGGAGGACGAATGACTGTGCTTGTTCCGAATCAACCTGGCTATTTGAGAACAGAGAAAATTGCCTTGGGCGATCCTGTCACAATCGTCAGACAAATGTGCGAAATATCAAATCAAATAAAGAACGTCTAGGGAATGGGGAATTCCCGCTACTCACCGTATTTCATAAATGTGGTTCGTCGGTATCGAAATTGCTAGAATGAGAATTTGGATGAACTAGTTGCAACTGAATGTAGAACCAAGCTCACGCTCTCGCGCTGTTGCCGGTCTATAGCTATCCTAGGTTTGGGTCCAATCTCTTGCAAACCCTAGCCTAGGGAAGCTAGCATTAGGATCAACATCATCGTCCAATTGCGCACCGAGCCCAATCTCTTGCAAACTTGGTCCACAATCTAAATTAGGATAGTTCCTACCCGTCCAATCTCTTGCAAACGGGTATTGGCATGGAATTGCAATCGGAAATCCCGGTATCGGTCCAATCTCTTGCAAACCGATACTTCGAAAATCCGACTCCAACCCAATTCGGATTTCTAGGGCTTCCTATCAAATTGGGATCCAATCTCTTGCAAATCCCAATTGATATGAATTCCTAGCTATCCGTAGTAAATCGATCCCAATCTAATCCCTAATAGCAATTCTAGCTCAATTTCTACCAATTCATCACAAATAGGAAATAGGGCTTGTAGGGTTCATCCCCACGCCCCAAGACGTGGAGACTACTCACAAATCATAGCAATAGCACAAAAATAATCAATGAAATAAGCAATAGAATTCATCACAAATACTGAGATAAACAATAAAAATAGGATTTTTAGGGAAGAGAGATGCAAACCAATGGAATTCTTCAATTTAATCCAACAAAAATCCAAGTTTTTCCTCTTCTCCAATCACAATAATAAAGCTAAAAAGTAATCTAAAAAGCTGCAAAAAATCTAAGAGATGGCTCTCAAAACTAGGGTAAAAACAGGGCTTAAATAGCCCCAAAAATCATCCAAAAATCGTGACCAAAATACCCCTGCACAGCCTGTTTTCCGCAGTTTTCGCTACAGGCAGCGCATCGCACTCGGCCGAGTGACAAAAGTCGCTCGGCCGAGTGAAAACCCTGCAATTTTCCAGAAAGTCGGGGCTTTCAGGGGTCTTCAGTTCGGGGGCGGCTCGGCCGAGTGAGTTGTCGTCACTCGGCCGATGACTTCACTGCACTCGGGCGGACGGGATTCTCCACTCGGCCGAGTGGGTCTTCTGAAGTTCAGGCAGCCGAAAAACAGAAACTTCGATGTTTTGGAAGGGCTTCGTCTGGGTGCCACTCGGGCAGACATGGTATCGTCACTCGGCCGAGTGGGTCTTCTGTGCTCGGCCGAGTGCACAGGTAACTCGTGTCTGAACTGGTCGGCCGAGCAGTGTCTCGCTGGTCGGCCGAGCAGTGTCTCGCTGGTCGGCCGAGTGGGACACAAAGAATGCCCAATCTGCTTGTTTTGGCCTCCTCGTCGCTCCTGCGACGTCCATTCTTCTTCCGCTCCTCTCTAACAGCAAAATACCCCTCAGGGAGGTCGTTGGTGACCGTCTAGAGTAAGCGCATCTCGGGATCACTCCAAATCGCGCCAAATCACCTGAAATGCGACAAAAACAACAAATCGTGAAAAGCATCGCAATATCGTCGATATATCGTGAAAAACATGATTTGGGCGATCCAAATGGCATGCAAACATGCGGAAAAAAGGTGTAAAATAAGGAGTGATCACTCACGCCCTCCTCCTACACAGCCTGTACAACCCCAACCCCAACCTATCATCCCGGCTGAGGACCCACTGATGGGCCCGCATGGCTACCGCTTTAGGAATCAAGAGCATAAAGATTTTTATTATAGACTTGATCCACGGGGGCATCTCTCGACCAAATTTGCCCATACCCAAATGCTTATCGATCTCGGGGTATTCACCGAGGTCGAGACTCTCTTCGCCAACTTAGGTTGGTTAGCTTTCCTAAACGCCACCGCGGTATCCTATCCCTCCCTCACACTGGAATTTTTATCCACCCTTGTCTGTGAGTCGGGGTCGATCGTCATCTTTCACGTCCGTAACCGAACCATTCGCACTAACCTGAATACCATCAATAACATCTTTGGTTTCCCCATCCTTGGGGACGACGCTATCCGTCCCTACGGGTATCCCCCTGAATTTGACGTCGATCAGTTTTGGTTCCGCCTCACCCTACACGCTCACTATCCCCAAGGTAAGGCCAAGGCCTCCTCCATCATTCACCACATCTTCCATCTGGCCCATCGAATAATTTTTTGCATGTTTTTCCCCAGGGATGAGTCAGGTACCGTGACCATCCCTGATCTTTTCATTTTGTGGGCCATGACCTTCCCTTTTGTTCGGGGTGATGACGGGATTTCTTTTAGGGCCCCAGTTGTCCCCGTCCATGCCGGTGATTGGCTTGTTACCAAGCTTCTTGAGATTAGCCGCGCCGGCAAGGGGAAGCTTTGTTGCGGGGGTACTATCACTATCATATCTTCTGCTCCCCAGTTTAACTTTGCCATCCCCCGAGACTTACCTACTGCCGCAGGACCCTCACGCCTCGATCTAGATGTCCTGCGGCATATACACATGATTAAGCCCCGCCCCGATGGATGTTTCACTTTCCATTACGGACACCCCCAGCTCCCTATACCATTCTGCCCAACCCCGCTCGCATGACTATCCTGCTTGTAGCAGATTTGGACATTCTCCCCTGATCCTGAGTTTCTTGGGGGGTTACGTCTTCCATTTATCCCGGGCGCACCCAGACCACCTTCCCCTGCCGCCCACTTAGGTGAGCAGGACATTCCTGCGTCCCGTGGAGACCCGGGGGCTGGGACTAGTAGTGAAGTCTCTGCTTCTATCCCCACCACCACTGTCACCATCTCTCCGGTCCGTACTACCTCCTCCTCCTCCTTTCGTCGGGCCGCATTCGCTTGCCTCGCTCTCGAGGCTGAGCTGGCTTCACTACGCGCTGTCATTTCGTCCTCCGCCCCCTCGGACCCATCCCCTTCGATCTTCTCTTACCCATGCTTCCTCGCATTTGAGAGGGACGTGGCCACCATCCTCCGCATTCTCACTCACATCCATGGACCTCCTCCTCCCACACCACACCCCTCTCCACCACCTTCACCCCCTGACGATTTTCCCCTCCACCATCACATTCTTCACCTCCACCATCACCCCCTAGGCAACCATTCCCTCCCACCACCACTATTTCCATTCATACCACTTCACCTCCACTCACGACCACCATTATCGCCCCCACAGATCCACCACCCTCCACATCCGTCACTCCATATGTGCGTCACAAGAAATTGCAGGTGCGATTGCGATCACTTCCCCCATCATCCTCTTCCGTCGCCGTACCGCCCCATTGACGTGCGTTTATATTTCATATATTCACGCACGTCTTTTTTTTTGTTTTTCCGCTATTTTCCGCAATCTTGTATTCGTTTTCTCGTGTTTTCTTGTTTTCTTGTTTTCTTTCACTTTTCCATGTTTTTGTATGTTTGCAGGAGTTTACCGGTGTAGGGGACATAAAACGACGATATCATGAGTCCCCGGAGCAACGGGAGGAGTCACGCGTGATCCAGGGGGTCAAACGACGAAGATCGCATCTTTCAGCCCCCCACTCGATCGGTTGGACACAGCCAACCGATCGGGTGATGCATGCGTGCACGACCCGGTCAGCCGCTGAAGCAACAAAGGTATCAACCGACCAGGTCGCCGACCGGTTCAACCGACTGATCTCTCTAGAAACTGGAGCTGAAACTCAACCGATCGGGTGATCTTCACCTAATCGGTTCACCTGTAGCCGTTTCCCCGAAGAAGATGACCTGGAGAGCTCACCCGATCGTCAACAGACCGTGCCAAAACGTCCGAAGTTACTGTCTTTTGGGCAACAATTCCAACCAATCGGTTCACCCGACTACAATCAAGATCCAAACGACGATCAGCTTCCAACAACCGACCGTGTCGTCTGACCGGGTGAAGTCTCAAAGATGGATGCCGAAGTTCGTAGCAGGTCACCCGATCGGGTGATTCTTCACCCGATCGGGTGATGTCGTTTTCTATAAATATAGAACCTAGGTTTCCAGATTCGGGGGTTGTTATTTTTTGCTGTTTTTTCTCTCTCTTGACGGCTGTAATTTTCTAGATATTTGTAAGTAGTCTGATCTTTACCAAACTTTAATATAGTGTTATTTGCATTGCTCTTACTGCTTTTCAATCGCTTGATCATGTTTTTAACGGTCAATTTTGATTTAGATTGCTTTTTAGTAAATATGTGTGAGTAGTTCCCAAATCTGGGATTTTAGTGAAAACCCCTTCGTGGGTTCTCCCCGATGCATCCATAGGACTAGGAAATCGATAGGGATTAGGAATCTACCGGTTACATGGGGTGTTTTATTGTCATCGGCGGGAAAAAGACCGCCTTTGACCGTTGGGCCAAGGGGGAATAAACTTGGCGGTTGACTCCCTATCCATAGCTCACGCCCTTAGCGTAGACGTCGAATCCTAGCACGCGGGAGCGGCAGGATGAGATGTTGGGAGTTATCGTTGCAAGCTTAGTGCTCCCGGAGTCGGTCAGTGTTAATGGACATGGGAATGCCCACTGACCGAACCCAGGAAGTCCGACGTATCATCCTGGGCACCGACCAGAATATCGGGCCCATGGGACGCTGGTACCACTCTTAGAGGCAACATCTCACCATTAGACCCTAATTCCGATCGTTATCCTACCAGTAGGTCGTATCGGCGAGAATCACACGATAGGGTGGAAACCGGAGTCCCGTATTTTCCCTTTATATTGTTTATCCCTCACATTCTATTTTCCGTGACAACCCATCTACCGATTCGGGCTAGCTCGCCCATGGGGTGAATCCGGTCCTTCTTGACACAAGCATAACCACGCCTCCCTGAGTTCGACCCCCAAGCCACACTACAACACCGTGCACTTGCGGTTATAAATATTTAAATTTCACGCCCCCAATCATATATTGCACACTTTTGACACGCACATCGCGGGGACGTCAAGCTTTATGGCGCCGTTGCCGGGGAGGCAACGTGCTTGTTATTTTAGGATTTAATGAACCCTTGAGTCTAGCGCACACCTCTATCTCGCGATAATTTTCGCATTCTTCTTTTTCACTTTTATTTTTTTATTTTTATTTTTTATTTTCTGTTTTATCTTTTTCCTTCCCACTTCTCGCTTCACGGGTGTTTGTTGTTTTTAATGCGCAGGAACACAAGGAGTCTTGACGACTTGATTCCTGTTGATCCCGAGATAAATGCCACCCTAAGGCGTCTGGCCGCCGAGAAGCGAAGAAGAGAAGAGCCCGAAGACATGGGGGAGAACACCCCACCTCACAAGTCTCTGCTGGAGTACTCGATGCCATCCATCGAGTCCACCTCCGCCATCCGTCCTCCTGCTATTACGGCGCAAAGCTTCGAGCTTAAGCCATCTTTGGTGACGTGGATCCAGCAGGATCAACTCTCGGGGGCACCCATGGAGAGCCCCATCGAACATTTGGACTCCTTCTTGGAGAAGTGTGACACCTTTCGGATAAACGGTGTCACAATTGAGGCCATCCGTCTGAAGCTGTTCCCCTTCTCTCTGCGAGATAAGGCCAAGCCGTGGCTTAGGGGGAAGGACCCAAATACGTTCAACACTTAGGAGAAGCTTTCAAACGCTTTTCTGACGAAGTTCTTTCCTCCAGGGAAGACCATAAAGCTGAGGAGTGAGATCTCCTCCTTCTCCCAGGCCAGCCACGAGTCCTTGCATGAAGCTTGGACGAGATATAAGGAAATGCAGCGAAGATGCCCTCATCACGAGCTTCCGAAGTGGCAGATAATTAATCTGTTCTATAATGGATTGAGGGATGATTTGAAGTCTTCGATGGACGTGGCGGCTGGAGGGTCCTTTATGTCTAGGAGTAAAGAAGATGCTGGACACATTCTTAAAAACATGGCATCGAACAATGAGCGGTGGTGTGACGAGAGAGCCACACCTAGATCTGGGGGTATCCACAGGGTCGAGGACGTCGACAAATTATCCAGCAAGTTTGACTTGCTGTCGACCCAGATCTCTGCACTGATGGTAGGAGCCGGTGGTGCCGGTACACAACATATTGCGGCGGTGGAAGCCGAAGTCTATGGAGAATTCGACGGTGTTGACATCTCACCACCGTTGGACCAAGCGAGCGCACTGTTCTACAATCCTACGGGAAATGCGCCGTATCCACAACGGACTAGCTCCAACCCGACCTACTCTCCGAACAACCGGAACCACCCCAACCTTAGTTACCGGGCACCGTATCAGCAGCCGCCTCCTCAACAACAGCAGCAGCCGATATATCAGCCGGCTAGGCCTCAGCAGCAGCAGCAGCCTCCACAACAGTATCAGCAATATGCTCCCAGGAATCAGCAACCAGTTCAGTAGCAGCAGCTATATGGCCAACAGAGGGCCATCTCTTCGGTTGAGTCCCTTTTGACTCAATATATCACCAACTAGTAGAAGATAAATTTGAAGCTGGAAATGGGACATCGGGCTCTCACCGACTAAGTAACCCAGCTGGGGTTACAAGTGGCGAACCTTTCAAGGTCGCAAAATCTATTGCCGCCAGAATCGGAGGTGAACCCGAGGGGAGCAAACCAAACTTTGGCACTCACACATGAGCATGCGAATGTATCCGCTATCGTGTTGAGGAGCGGAACACAAATCCCCGCAAGAGAGCCCCTAAAGGAACCGGAAGCACCGTTGGTCGTGGAGCGACCGATTGAAAAATTGAATGACACCGGTGTTTCGTCGCCAAAGCCGACAACTCCGGAGGGAGTTCCTGACGGGGAAAAGAAGAAAAACGAGGAAGGGAGCCTCAAAGTGTTCAAGCCCGTTGTGCCTTTTCCACAACGGCTAGCCCAAGCCAAGATAGATGAAAAGTATGTCAAATTCTTTGCCATGGTCAAGGATCTAAGCTTGCAAATCCCCTTCCTCGAAGCTATCGAGACGATTCCATCCTACGCCAAATTTCTAAAGGACTTAGTGACAAGAGGGTCCAGAAAGGAGAAGGTCGTATTGACGGCGGAATGCAGCGCCCTCATTCAGAGAGCAAATCCGCCTAAGCTTAAAGACCCGGGGAGTTTCTCTATCCCTTGTGCGATCGGGGAGGTAAAGATCCATCGTGCGCTCGTCGATCTTGGAGCGAGCGTCAGTTTGATGCCCATGTCACTGTATAAGAGGATAGGGATGGGTGACTTGGAGCCCACCGGCATGACATTACAGCTTGCAGACTGTTCGGTAAAATATCCGGTGGGTGTTGTAGATGACCTCCCTGTCAATGTAAGAGGGGTGCATGTGCCTGCGGAATTCGTTGTCATGGACATGCCTGAAGATGCACACACACCCATCATTCTTGGACGGCCTTTCATGGCCACTGCCGGCGTTTTGATAGATGTGAAGAATGTGAAGCTTTCCCTTAACGTCGGCAATGAGAAAGTCGAATTTGACTTGGGATTGTAAATAAAGCACCCCGATCCCCCGGATGATCCAAGATGCAATGTGCTGGAGTTAGAAGAAGAGAGAGCTGTGGAGGAAAGCTCCTGGGAAATTCTTTCAAGAAATCCCCCCGATAGCATGGGGGACTCAGAAGAACGTGACGGCCTGAAGAATGATGACGCTGCTGGGAAAGCGGATGCGGCACACACGATCCCTCCCGGATTTCAGAAAGCTCCTCCAACAAGGAGAAAATGGAAAGAGCCCATTGGGCTTACCGGTGACGAGATCTGAATCCTGAAACGAGTGGCGGTGGACGCCAACATGAGGGAAAAGCCCCCGGATCCAGTCAACAAGGGTAGGGTCGTCGAGCAAGTTTTCTTCTCACCACCGATGACACCGAAGACCGCCAGCTCTGAGTCCGAAGCGATGCCGATTTTAGGGCATCACCCTCGTCCGCCGAGTATCATCCACGGGCGTAGAGCAAACGACGTTAAACAAAAGCGCTTCATGGGAGGCAACCCATGCTCTAAACTTTTATCTTCGTTTTAAGGATTTTTATCACCTTTATTTTTTCTATTTTAATAATTAAATTCAGCCGTGGGATCATCCGTTGAGAGACTTAGGCCATTTATGAATTTTTGCAGGAAACAAGCTCTCAACCGATCGGGTGATTACTCAACCGATCGGGTGAGACGTATCAGACAATGACCGTATCTGAGCTCCAACGAACCGGTCGGGTGAAGCAAAGCTGAGACCGGGTGGCAGACCGTGTGATCTGTCCTGAAGTCTCGGGAATTTTGGGGAATTGATCAACCGGTTGGTTGATACAAAGCATGGTCGTGTGAATGACCGGGTGAGCTGTACTAAACTTTCGGGAAAAAGTGTAAGGCGGCCACCCGATCGATTGAGTTCTCAACCGATCGGGTCGCCTGTAGCCTCTTTTAGGCAAATTTTTCGACCTAAAAGTCAACCGATCGGGTGACATTTCACCCGATTGGTTCGACTTAAACCCTATAAATAAACCCCCCCACCCGTTCATCTCCCTCGCCCGACCCTGATTTCTCTCTCACCGTTCCGAATTCTCTCCCTCACCCGACCTCGTTCCTCCTCTCAACCGGTCATAAACCCCCCCAATCGATCCATCAACTCACTTTCTCCATCTCTCCATCAATCTCTCTCCCTCTCCCATTGATTTCACCCCCCGCAAAAGCCCTAATTTCCGCCCAAAAACCCCCATTTTCGAAATTTGCTGAAAGGAGTTGTCACGGCTTCACACTTGTTCCTATTGCGTTGCGTTGGGACATCTACGAGCAAAGATCTTCATCTCTATTGGGTAACTTTGCTCCTTATCTCAATTTTATATTTTGCCCTATAATTTCATTTTGCTCGATTGCCTGTGTTAGTGTGTATTCATCGTATCTTGCATACACTCACACACACACACACGACTCCTACACAACGCCTCCTCGTCGTGCTAAACCCACCAACGCTAGCACGTCCAACCCTAGACCTACCCGACGCGCTCGTCACACACAATCCCCAACCCAACCCACCACCGCCACCAATTCATCCACCACCCCATGCCCCTCTGACCACGTTTACATTGGCGATACCGAATACCAGGTGTCATTCCATGACGACGACCAAGCTGATCGGTTCATGTCCATGCTCCTCCTAGTAGGAGTTGGTGGTCAGGCAACTCAGCAGTCAGTCGAGCGTGACCTACCCGTCCTTCAAATCCTCATTCGTCACATTCGCACTGACTCACCCGATGTTTCCGAGCTTGACATCCCACCCCCACCACTCCTGGTCCTCAGCACAGGGCCCCATCACCACCCCCAGAGGGTGGTGCCTCTGCTTGATATATTCACATCTAGTTTTTGCCTCCCCCTATTTTTAGTGCCCATCTGTCTTTGCGGGGCCCTGCTTTACCACAGCTTGGGGGAGGACCCACTCACGCATCAGGTCCCTTTTTTATTTTTATTTCCATTCTTTTCTTTTATTGACCTCCCCCTTGCATATCTCTGCATTTTCATGATCACATCTTATCGCTAGCACTGTCACGTCTAGCTTGGGGGAAGTCAAATTTTTCTGTATGCTGTCGTGTGTCGGTTTTCTTTGTGTGTTTGTTTATTTGTCGTGTCGTGTGATTTTCCTTATTTATTTATTTTATTTTTTGTTTATATGTCGTGTGGTGTGATTTTTATTTTCATTCTTATTTTCAGTTTCAAAGGAATTCTGCAATCCAAATTGACTCGCGTAGGGTATCGTCTTGTCTTTGTTTCATTCATGCCATTAAGAAAATGGAATCCCCTTCATATAATTATTATAAATTAGTACTAATCCCAATGCCCGGGTGTCGTGTCTGTGTGATTTTCTTGTCTTTCGTGTCTTTTTGTGTCTGTGCATATTCCCCCCCATATTCATTGCCCTCCCGTATTTAATTCTTTTGCATTGAGGGCAATGCAAGTTTCAGCTTGGGGGAGTCGCACTTTGTGCATCATTTGCGTCTTTTTCTTCGTTTTTTGAGTCGTTTTTCTCCGTATTTCTCTTTTTCTTTTTCTTTTCTTCTTTTTATCTCTTTCTCCTAGAGATGAGCCCTATGATGAATTGCCACGAAAATCACACACACACCTAGCATGGCTTCGATAATCACATTCACTAACCCTAGGAAGTCGAGTCCTCTTACATTTCATGCATCGTGGGTCCACTTAGCTTTTATGTGAGTCGTGTGTCATGACTAGAGTTGGGTGTGCTTCTACTTTGTGATTGTGTTTTATATACCTGTCCAGGAATGACCCCTAGATTATCATGCTTCGATTTGAATATGCGGTATTTGCTTCTACTGTCTGCTTCTATATGCATGTTATATGTTTATATCGTATGCTTCAATTCGCATGTGTCGGGATTCCACAAACAAGGACTAGGATAGCCCATTTAGCCTATGCTCTGATTAGCAAGAAATAACTCCTTTGCCCAGGTATTTAGAATCTGATTTCATTTTTATTTTACTTGGTGCAAATCCCCTCGTCGTGTACCGTTCTCCTACTTGGGAGAGTACATATGTATATATCCCAATATCCAAAATTCAAAAAAAAGAGAGAAAAGAAAAACCCAAAAAAGGAAAGAAAAGAAAAAGAAAAAAATATGTATAGCCAAAAATCCAAAAAAATACAAATACACAAAATCCAAAAATTACAGTGTGAATATTTTTCATATCTACCGAGAATAAAGGGAAGGCGAGAGTTTGCACCGAGTGTTCTACTCCACATCATCTCAACCCCCATCGTTTTCGAAAACACTTGGTTTAGGAACTTTTTAGCTATTATCTAGTCTATAGTGTGGTGATTTCCTTAACCCTAGTTGTGGAGTCCCTGACGCATGATATGTTTCTATTCTTGCTCTATTCTAATGCACGCTTGAGCTATATATTCACCGCTTAATTCAAATCGAATCGATATTTGGGTCATTTCTTGGATTTGTGTATATGGAGCTTACTGCACGATGTAGATAGTGATACCGACTGCTAGCACATGACCAAACTCACTCGCGCTTCATCGCGTGGGCCCACGGCACTTGTCTGGACTCGTATTCCTTGGTTTAGTGATGTGATTTGGCGTTTGCTTGCTTGGTGTGACGTTTTTGATTTTGTTGGCCCTGACAGGCGATTTAGGATTTAGAGTCCTCTCTTTCTCTTTTTCTCTCTATTTTTTCCCTCCGAGCTCCTACTCTCACTCGTCTTCCTCGAGGACGAGGAAGGGTTCAGCTTGGGAGATTTTTACGTGCGTTTATATTTCATATATTCACGCACGTCTTCTTTTGTGTTTTTCCGCTATTTTCCACCGTCTTGTATTCGTTTTCTCGTGTTTTCTTGTTTTGTTTCACTTTTCCGTGTTTTTGTATGTTTGCAGGAGTTTACCGACGTAGGCGACATAAAGCGATGATATCATGAGTCCCCGGAGCAACGGGAGGAGTCACGCGTGATCCAGGGGGTCAAACGACGAAGATCGCATCTTTCAGCCCCCCACCCGATCGGTTGGACACAGCCAACCGATCGGGTGATGCACGCGTGCACGACCCGGTCATCTGCTGAAGCAACGAAGGTATCAACCGACCGGTCGCCGACCGGTTCAACCGACTGATCTCTCTGGAAACTGGAGCTGAAACTCAACCGATCGAGTGATCTTCACTCGATCGGTTCACCTGTAGCCGTTTCCCCGAAGAAGATGACCCGGAGAGCTCACCCGACCGTCAGCAGACTGTGCCAAAACGTCTGAAGTTATTGTATTTTGGGCAACAATTCTAACCGATCGATTGATTTATCAACCGATCGGTTCACCCGACTACGATCAAGATCCAAACGACGAGCAGCTTCCACCAACCGACCGTGTCGTCTGACCGGGTGAAGTCTCGAAGATGGCTGCCGAAGTTCGCAGCAGGTCACCCGATCGGGTGATTCTTCACCCGATCGGGTGATGTCATTTTCTATAAATACAGAACCTAGGTTTCCAGATTCGGGGGTTGTTATTTTTTGCTGTTTTTTCTCTCTCTTGACGGCTGTAATTTTCTAGATATTTGTTAGTTGTCTGATCTTTACCAAACTTTAATATAGTGTTATTTGCATTGCTCTTACTGCTTTTCAATCGCTTGATCATGTTTTTAACGGTCGATTGATTTAGATTGCTTTTTAGTAAATATGTGTGAGTAGTTCCCAAATCTGGGATTTTGGTGGAAACCCCTTCGTGGGTTCTCCCAGATGCATCCATAGGACTAGGAAATCGATAGGGATTAGGAATCTACCGGTTATGCTAGGTGTTTTATTGTCATCGGCGGGAAAAAGACCGCCTTTGACCGTTGGGCCAAGGGAGAATAAACTTGGCGGTTGACTCCCTAGCCATAGCTCACGCCCTTAGCGTAGACGTCGAATCCTAGCGCGCGGGAGTGGCAGGATGAGATATTGGGAGTTATCGTTGCAAGCTTAGTGCTCCCGGAGTCGGTCAGTGTTAATGGACATGGGAATGCCCACTGACCGAACATGGGAAGTCCGGCGTATCATCCTGGGCACCGACCGGAATATCGGGCCCATGGGACGCTGGTACCACTCTTAGAGGCAATGTCTCACCATTAGACCCTAATTCCGATCGTTATCCTACCCGTAGGCCGTATCGGCGAGAATCGCACGATAGGGTGGAAACCGGAGTCCCGGGTTTTCACTTTATATTGTTTATCCCTCGCATTCTATTGTCCGTGACAACCCATCTACCGATTCGGGCTAGCTCGCCCATGGGGTGAATCCGGTCCTTCTTGACACAAGCACAACCACGCCTCCCTGAGTTTGACCCCAAGCCACACTACAACACCGTGCGCTTGCGGTTATAAATATTTAAATCTCACGCCCCTAATCTCATATCACACTTTGCACATGATCACAAACTGGGGGGACGTCAGTTATCCTTCCAACATCATTAAAGAGACCTCCGAGGTCTATAAATACACTGAAGACAAACATGATAAGGGGATCCCAAGGTACACAAAACCTGATACTCATACATTCTGCTTTCCACTTTATAATTCTTCCTCCAAATAGCTTGCGGTGACTAACTTGAGACGAGCCTCCATGGGTCGATCTCGACAGCCCCAAGCCTTCCCTTAGGTTCCCGTTCTAACTTAAACATCGAAGGCCATTTGGGTCGGAACCCAGATCCATCCCCCCTGACGCTCCTTTTTGGTACAGGAAGATCAAGGTACGACCCAACAGGAGGGTCGACCAATAGCTCCCAACGATAGTCGTTCGAGGATCGACTCCACCAGAGGGTCGAACGACTGTCCCATTTAGCTATTGAGTCGAGTGAGCTTCTGTGCTACATCGAATTTCCAACCATCATCGACCCTGGTTCTACTAACCAAGGGTTTCATTCGACTGGCTGATGAGGCTCCACCTTGGCAGAGAAGTCCATGTCGGCCTAGATATTGTTATCGCCACTTTTGGCTTTAACAGTTGGTGCCATTTGTGGGAAATCACAAGTAAACATCTCAAAGCAAATAAAGCCCAATGTCAACTGGACCCAATTACAACGGATCACTTTAGGCTCTAGTTCAGGAAACATTGAGTGATGGTGTTCCAAACGCGAACCCTGAAGACCATGTAGCCCTATCAAATGCTCAATTGGTCACTCGGGAAAAATTTAGCAAGTTTGCTGAGAAGATTGGAAGTAGCCTATCAGTGCTAGCCTCTGCTGTTCATTGAGATATGGATCACCCATAATCAGGAGGAGGGTGAGCCATTCAAGGAAGCCAAGGGCCTAACGAGCAAGGACTTGATCAACAAGAGAACTTGCAGTCGAATATCATTTCTCCATCTCAACAGAATGGAGAGATGGGGAATAACTGCCTCACCTTTGGGCATAATGGAGGTACATGGCCCTCCAATAATGGGCGAACCACACGCAACATCTTGGATCAGGAGAGAGATAACCTCATCCAGGGTCACAGCCCACCAAATCTTGCAGCTGGCATGAAGATAAAGGAGAGGGAAATGAGCCCCAACCATTCTTCGAGCACTACTCATCAACGACAGGAGGAAAGACGTGCTTCGCTCATTCTTCCTGCCAACGGGAGGACTCCTCTGAAGGATAACATCATGTCTGCCCCATTGCTCCCTAAATTCAAGATCCCAGTCTTACAGATGTACGATGGCACTGGCAGTGTTCTAAAAATCGGCCTGGGCGGCCGCCTAGGCGGCGCCTAGGCGCTAGGCGGCCAGTAAACGCCCCGATTATGGCCTGGGCGGTCAATCTGGGCGTTTTTGGGATTAATCGGCCGCCTAAGCGTTCTGGGCGGTGTCTGGACGCTCTGGGCGGTTCCTAGACGGTTCCTGGGCGGTTCCTAGGCGGTGTCTGGGCGGTGTCTGGGCGTTTTTGGTAAATGGCTTAATTGCACAAGAGTATCTTTTAAATTTTATTTTGTTGCACACAAATACTCTAAAGTAGGTAAACTTGATTTGATTTAGTATGTATTAAATATTTGATGTATTTTAAATAATATATATATATATATTTATATATAAACATAAATATATTATATAAAAATAAATAAAATAATTAAAAACTGCAAATCCGCCTAGGCCGATTAATCCCCGATTAATCCCCGATTAATGCTCTGGGCGCTGGGCGCTAGTAATCCGAACGCCTAGCGCCTAGCGTTTTTTACAACCTTGGGCACTGGAGACCCGTGGGACCACGTTCGTAGATATCAAAACGATGGAGCATCACGGGCCTAACGAGCCATAAGCCTTCTAAACCATGCTTACAAATGCGGCAGATGGCTGGTTTAATAGATTGCCTAATATATCATCGGGTCATTCGACGATTTGTCTGCCCTTTTTTGCAGGCAGTTTGTTTTAGGGAGAAGCCCGAAGCGCAAATTGTCTCATCTCTTCACTCTAAAGTAGGATGAGAGAATCAATTCGCGACTTCATCAAGTGCTTCAATGAAGAAAGACTGTAGGTTAAGGACATCCCAGATTCCACTATCATCGAAACCCTCATCCAAGTAGTCAAAAATAAGCACTTGTTGGTGTCTATACACGAATTCCCATCGAGCAATCTCATGGAGCTGTCCAGTATGACAGATCGGTTCATGACCTTGGAGGAAGCACTCGCCCCTGCAAAGAATGACACTTCTAATCGTCGAGAAGAAGCAAAGCGAGATGCACGGCCCGAGGGAACCCCTGATAAGAAATGCGAGATCGACGACAGAGAGACAAGAGTCCCCAAAGCAAGGAGCATCATGTCAAAGATGCTTACGTCAGGCCAAGTGCTCCCAAAGCAGAGGTCCTGGCATACGCCCAACGAGGACTCATCAATGAGCTTGTCAAAAAGAACATGTACGAAAAATGGATGATCTCAAATTCTGCAAGTACCACAACGGTTACGGGCATGACACCGACGATTGCTGGATACTTAAGAAAGAGATTGACGCACTAGACAAACATGGTCATCCCAAGCAGCCAGGTGACGACAAGCAAAATAAAGAGGGGACCTCGAAGCAAAAAAGGCGAGGGGCTAATGACCGGCTCACCGATCACCAAGGTGGTCGATTAAAAAACTTCTAGCAAGGATCGAATAAAGGCCAGGTCGAAACAGCCCTGATCAGAATCAAAATGACTGTACGCTTTTTTCTTTTATCAGAATGTTAAAGCTTTATATATTAATAAAGTCTGTTTTCCTTTCAAAATACATTTTCTCAACGTGACATTTATGAATTTTATGAGAATCATTCCATCCAATGCTTAGTTAATTTTCAACAAGGATCTAATCCTTAGGAGAAATCTAGATGGACCATGCTCATTTTAATTCACATTGTCTTGATGGAAATAGACTTGGAGACTACTACATCATCGGCCATAAGATGAAGGGGCCACACCCCTCGCCACCGAACGACTCTACTTCGTCATCGGTCGTAAGACGAAGGGGTCACGTCCCTCGCTACTGAACGATTCTACTCGGTCATCAGCCATAATCCGAGGGGCCACCCCTTTGTAAATAGACGATGGACGACTGTACTCGGTTATTAGCCGTAAGCCAAGAGGCCATTCCCTCGCAACTGAACGACCCTACTTTGTCGTCAGCCGTAAGACGAAGGGAACACGCCTCTTGCTACCGAACGACTCTACTGCGTCATTATTCGTAAGACAAAGGGGAGACGCCCCTTGTAACCGAACGACCCCACCACGTCGTCGACCGTAAGATGAAAGGGCCATGCCCCTAGCTACCGAAAGACGCTATTCGATCGTCAGCTGTAAGCCACAGGGGTCATCCTCTCACAACTGAACGGTCCTACTTCTTCGTCGGCTGTAAGACGAAGGGGCCATGCCACTTGCTACCGAACGATTCTACTCGGTCGTCAGCCCTAAGCCAAGGGGCCACCCCCTCACAACTGAACGTCACTACTTTGTCATCGACCGTAAGACAAAGGGACCACGCCCCTTGCAACTGAATCACCCTACTTTGTCATCAGCCATAAGACCCTACCACATTGTCGGTCGTAAGATGAATGTGTCATGTCCTTTGCAACCGAACGACTCTACCATGTCGTCGATCGTAAGACGAAGGGACCACGCCCCTCGCTACCAAAAGATGATACTAGGTCGTCAGCCATAAGCTGCATGGACCACCCCCTTGCAACTGAACGGTGCTACTTCATCGTCGGCCATAATACAAAGGGGCAATGCCCCTTGCTACCGAACGATTTTACTTGCTCGTTAGCCGTAAGCCAAGAGGCCACCCCCCGCAACTGAACGACCCCACTTCGTCGTCGGCCATAAGACAAAGGGGCTATGCCCCTTGCTTCCGAACGACTCTACTATGTCGTCGACCATAAGATGAAGGGGCAATGCCCCTCGTAACCAAACGACCCTACCACTTCGTTGGCTGTAAGATGAAGTGGACACGTCCCTGGCTACCGAACGATGCCACTCAGTCAACAGCCATAAGCCACAGGGGACACCCCCTTGCAACTGAACATCCCTACTTTGTTGTGGGCTGTAAGACGAAGGGGCCACGTCCCTCGCTACCGAATGTTTCTACTCGGTCATCAGCCGTAAGCCAAGGGGCCACCCCTCACAACTGAACGACCCTAATTCATCGTCGGTTGTAAGACGAAGGGGCAATGCCCTTTGCTACCAAATGAATTTACGTCATCGTCACCCGTTAACCAAGGGGACACCTCTGCGCAATTGAACGACCCTGCTTCGTCGTCAGCTGTAAGCCAATGGGCCACCCCTCGCAACTGAACGACCCTACTTCGTCATCGACCGTAAGATGAAGGGGCCACGGCCCTCGCTACCGAAAAACCCTACTCAGTCGTCAGCTGTAAGCCAAGGGACCACCCCTCACAACTGAACGACCCGACTTCATCGTCTGCCATAAGATGAAGGGGCCACGCCGCTCGTTACCGAACGATTCTACTCGATCGTCAGCCGTAAACCAATGGGCCACCCCCTCACGATTGAACAACACCACTTCATCGGCAGTCGTAAGACAAAGGGGCCATGCCCCTCGCTACCAAACGAATCTACATTGTCATTAGCCGTAAGCCAAGGGGCACCCATGTGCAACTGAACGACCCTACTTCATCATCAGCCGTAAGCCAAGTGGCCACCCCTCGCAATTGAACGACCCTACTTCGTCATCGGTAGTAAGACGAAGGGGCCACACCCCTCGCTACCAAACGACTCTACTTAGTCATCAGTTGTAAGCCAATGTGCCACCCCCTCTCTACTGAACGACCATACTTCGTAGTTGTCCATAAGACAAAGGGACAACGCCCCTTGCTACCGAACAATTCTACTTGGTTGTCAGCCGTAAGCTAAGGGGCCACACCATCGTATGTTGACGCACCCAAAACCTACACCTAGATTCCACCTGGCGGTGTCACAATCGCCAGGCGTGGTAAGGTCCATAGGCTTCAATTCCAGGCTCAATCCGCAAGCGGACGGTGTCGAGTTATAGTATAAATGATATCGAATCCCACAGGGACAGTGATAGTGTAAACGAATTCTCAGTTTGTTTCTAATTCTCGAAGTGAGATAGCTATCGGGGTGCAAGATTTCTTTGGGGTGTTGTTGTTGTTTTACTAATAAAAGGGACTAGGGCGTTAGGGATCGCCACTAAGATCGTTGGGGTTCGACGTTGGAGTAGGATCCTTACGTTGCATTAGTGTTAGGAGATAAATCTCCCAATTCGTACCACTCTCGTGTGTTAAAATTGCGAGGTATTTCGGTGGCTCTTGTAGACGCAATGGCGGTAGCTGTCAACGTAGCGGTATAGTTCGTCGATGGATCCCCTCAAGGCACGAGTCGGGCATGGTCACGAGCCTCGATTGGATCCACTGATTTCCCTATTCGAATCCCTAGATAGCCCTTAAGCACATCAATTCCACAGACCATGGGCATGATCTCAGTACGGGTTATCTATGGATTCGGTATGATCGACCGAAATACTCCCCTAACTCCCCAATTCAATATAGGGATCCAGATCTACGTCTTCTTCCTAGGATCATAGGGCTAACCCATCAGCCCTAGAATAATCTACTCACACATGGCGACAATGACAGATAAAAACATCATTTCCAAAAAAGAAGACATTATAGAAATCAAAAGAATAAAGGTAGAAGACTTACAACGGGAGATAGAAAAGATTTGCAGTTTATAGATCTAGAAATAATTTCAGATTCCCAAGCACAAAAGCAATCGGGAACAAAAGTAATAATCTCCAAGTTTCGATCCAAAATTCGCTTACAAAAATTAATCTCCAAAAGGTCTCTCTAAAAATCGCTCAGCTCTCGCCCTCTAAAACTATTCAAACATCCCTAGAATGAATCGCTCTCTTCAGTCGCACAGCTCCCAGCCTTCAGTGCAAAAATCACGCAATCGACGGCTTCAGAAAACTTTCCAAAAATAGCCATGGCATTGCCGACCGAGTAGGTGACTCGGTCGAACAATGCGTTGCTCGTTCGGTCGCTCGAACTGAGCAAATGAGCTGCTCGAACCGAGCAAATGACAGGGAGTCGAAAAATCTCCAAATCCTTACTCTGCCTGCCCGGACCGAGTCAGCTCAGCTCGGTCCGAGCAGAGGCTGACTCGGTCACCAAAGAGCTGCTCGGGCCGTGTCGCTGGGATTGCTTCAGCTTTTGAATTTGATGCTACTCGATCGAGTAGATGAACTACTCGGTCCGAGCCAGCCCGTATCAGCTTCCTTCTTTCATTTGAAGCTGCTCGATCCGAGCAACTGAACTGCTCAACCAAGCAGTCTGGGAAAAACTCTCCAGCAGCTGCTGAAGCTCTCCCCTCTCCTGCTGCTCTCTCTCTCTCTCTTCTCCTCATATGTCTCCAAAGGTACAACGAACTCCTCCAGAGCCTCACCAATAAGCTCATGAATGTGTCAGATGTGTCCATACCCAAGTGGGGTCCCGAATCGCTCCAAAATCCCTGAAAACTCATAAAACACTACGAAACTCGAATATATCATCAGAAATGCAATATCGTTGTAAAATGTGGGATTTGGATGCGAAAATGGCATGTGATGTAATGAAATGATGATGTGAAAATAGTAGAAAATATGGACACATCAAAATCCACCAAGCTTACCTCTTACTCTTCCTCGAGGAAGACGAATAAGCAGTATGCCGGGAGGAAAACAAAAAGAAATAAGAAAATGAAAATAGAAAGAGTTAAAAAGTAAAAAGAGAGAGGAATAGATGTGAGGGGAGAGTGCTAGGGACGATCAGTCAGATCTCACGCCTAATTAGTATATCACGATGCTCTGAATGATAAACATACATGCTACTGGCAATTTCTAGTTTTACAAATCTTATGACTAGCATGCAATGCAGGCAAGGGATAGGGATCTACTGAAATAACGCCATCAAATCATATCAATCTCATGGAAACCCTAGAGTCTAGTATAAAGAAGTTAACAACGCCCTTTTCAATCACAGATACACAAGGAGCATAAAGAAGTCACACAACATGCAATAGAGAATAGAAAAAAAAAGTCATGCCATTCAAATATGCATTTCGATTCATGAAAAATCTCCAAAAACTAAAGCAATTCGTAAAGTTTAGGCACTATTAAATCTCCCTGTTATGTACCGTCTCCACTCTAATGTCATGCTCACTCATGTGATCAGTAGGTTTACCCCCCAAGCTTATCTTGAGGCGTCGCATCTAAGAACATGATATTGAATTTTTCCTTTTTTTCTTCCCAATATAAATGATAGCTTCTAATGAAATGATATAAAACAATATTTATTCATTTTCTTTCTTTTTCTTTTCTTTTTCACATATGAATATGTACACGCATTTTCCCCCCTTTTTTTCTATTCTCATTTAGAAGCTATACCTTTTTCCTTTTTTGGGTTTGGGAAGTGAGATGCGGTAAAGGTAGCTGTGGGGTGTAACCAACTGATATGTAGAGATATAAATAGATATGTGGAGAAGGAAAAATAGTAAGACTCTCGGTTCACTCATAAGAGGGTGCACAACGGTTCGATAAAATAACACCCTAACTATACTCATAAACTCATAGATAGCATGTATATTTTCATTCCTTTAAACGAATACTGAAAAGGCATGCAGTAATAGGCACAATATCAGCAGGCATGCAAACAGAAGTGACTGAGATAAAAACAGATGCTCCAAGTGTTCTAGTGATGCGTGAACCTAGGTGCATTACCCAACATAGTGCGTACTAGATACTAATTTATGCATTCGATTTTCAATTCATTTTAAGCATTAAGTCAGATAGATCGGCAATAGAAATGCACGCATATAAATAATAAAACTGAAATTTAACCTAATAGCATGTCAACGAAAGTGAGCATCGTAAAAGACTAATAAAGCCACGAGAGATATCATCATGCGGAACATCCCTAGCAAATAAAGAGAGAAAGGCAGAGAAAAGAGGAAATAAAGAAAAGGAGATGCATGCATGATGAAAATAGAAAATATGATGCAAAAATGAGAAAAAAGAAAACGACGTGAAAAAACGGTGAAAAAGCGAAGTAAAAACTAAAATAAGGGAGGAAAATGTAAAAGAAAAAATCAAAAAATAAATGCGGTAGCACTTATCCCCCAAGCTAAACCTAACAGTGTCCTCACTGCTAAGAAAACGCTCGTGAGCGGGAGATGATGCTAAAGGGGTCGGGTGGGTGGGGGTATATAAAATAAAAAGTGTGCAAAAAGGAGAAATAAAAAATAAAAAATAAAAACTTGGAGTGATGCAATGCTGAATGAAATATGATGCATGGGTGGATCCTCCCCCAAGCTGGCTAAGTGCAGGGCCCCGAACTGACAGATGGGCACAAAATAAATAGGGGAGGCCGAAGCAGGTAAGGACGACATCAAGCAGAGGTACCACCCTCTGGGGGTGGTGATGGGTCTCTCTGCTGTGGACCAGGAGTGGTGGGTGGAGGATCTGGCTGGAAGTCGTGAGGAGGGCTGGTGGTGAGATCAACGGTGGCAGTGGAGGGCTCAGCAGAAAGTAATACCAGGGCAGACATGGGATCTAATGTGACAGCCGACTCAGAAGTGGTAGAAACAGGCTCTGCAGAAGCCTAAGAAAGTGAAGCATGGAGCGGTGCAGAGGGGGTCACAGTGTCTGGCCTGGGTGGCAGAGCGTGTGCAAGGATAACAGGAGGCGGGCCACGATACCGAAGCAGGTCTATAATAGAAGTCTGGTCCGACTCGACTCTAGATCAGTGTGTCACTGTCAAGCGTACAAAGTCCTCGAAATACCGTCGTAAGCAGGAAGTTGACTCCTCTAACGCGGTCAGGCGAGCGTCTGAAGTACGTGAGTCAGGTGGAGGGCGAGGAATGTGTCTGTGAATCACCACTCTAGTGAATCGGTCCCATGCAGCTGAGGCACGGTGCCAAGCATGGAAGGTAGGAGAGGGTGAGCTCGAAGGTAAATCAGAGGTGACAGAAGAAAGAGCCGTCGTCGACACAGAAGAGTAGACGGACGTCGACACGCTCTCAGTGAAAATGGCAGCGGATGAGGAGGAAGTGGTGCCAGAAAGGGGAGTGTGTGAACCTAAGGATAGAGGAAGTGAAGATAACTGGTCGCTGAGGGGTGGAAGAGTAGGGGCAGGATCATGCACAGGAGAATCAAGATCTGTGGGGTCGTCAGCAAAAGGTATATCGGTGCCCTCCGGCACCGATACAGTGGTCGAAGAGATCTGAGTCTCGGGGCAAGAGGTGGGGATAGGCCCCGAAGACTCGATAGCGGTGGATACGGTGGATACAACGGTGGTGGAAGAAACGGCTCTAGAAGATGATGGGTGAACTGGTGGCAATGGGAGGCCGGCAACTAAGGCAGAAATGGCATGTAACTCAAACACTGGGGAGCGTGGGACCGGGTCATCGACAGCTGCCTCGACCGGTGCTCCGGGGGGCTCGAGTACGTGTATGGGAAGGGAGAGGCTCGACCCTAGGAATAATCCAGTCAAGCTGGACAGCCGGGATGTGTGTGAGGTGAGGGGTAGGGAGCACCATATGGGAGGTGTGGTGGGTGCCCACAAGGTAAAGCTAGTGACGAGACCCATAAGGTCGGATAATATGCATATGCTCGAGCACGCCGATGGTCAAGCGTGTCGAGCCAACAGGTCTGGTAAGGTCGACAGGAGGGTGAATATCAAGCATCCTAGCAAAAATAGTGAAGAAACCACCACAACCGATGTCGGTGGCGAAGTAGGTGGTGGTTGTCTAGTAAAGGCGGTGACACAACCAGTGGGCTGCGTCAGAGAGCATGAAGGGTCGTAGGGAGCCGTCAGGGTGAAATCGAAGAGGCCAGGTCATACCCATAAGATGAGTAAGCTTAGGGAGGGACATGGTCCCGACCTCAAGCCTGCAGAAGAGAGTGGAAGCTAAGTGCCTCTTAGCGTAACAACGGCATGGGTGCACGATGCACGATGCCTTCGCCCGACTAGGGCGATACTGAGGAAGGCCTGAAATATGCTCCCAAAACTCTCGAGCATCAAAAGAGTCACATCAAAGAGTAGAGAAAAGGCTGCTCTGGGCTCGGGTACGGCAGGGAAATGGAAGTACTCGCGGATCATGGCAAATGTGATAGTGCAGTCGTGGTCCATGAGGCGGAAGGTGATGCCGTCACCAGCTGGGGTGAGAACAAGGGAGCTGAGAGCCTCGAGTGCTATGTGGGAGTAGGTGGGAGCGTGTACACCGAGGAAGCGGTAGAAACTGATCGCTCGGTAGAGGTGATGAACTCCCTGTAGGAGTCCGAGAGATCTAAGTGTGGGCACGTCTATGAACACAGTAGGGACGAGATGGCGCTGCGAGAGCCTAACAAAACATTCTCGGTGTGCTTCATCTCGGAACGTGATGCTATTGTAGGATCCTGCCAAAACAGAGTTAGGATCGATAAATGAAGTTGAGACTTACGCTTGCGTATGCGGCACGGTAGTCACAGAACTTCGCCTTCGGATTCGCCACGACGGATCGAGTCTTCTCACGAACGGAGTAAGGCTACTAAATCCACAATCTAAATCTATACTTTTAGATTAAGAACTTGGATAAAGAGAGAGGAAGGATTTCGGCAGAGCTTCGCTAGAATGCAATGCATGCAAGAATGCCATGCAAAAGTGTAAGTAAAATGGCTAACCCTTGGGTCTTATTTATAGCCCCCAAGGTAGTTATTTTAGGAGCAATTATTCCTTTGGAACAATTTAACTAAGGTGTACCATCGTACATGGCATATTATAAGCTTAAGTTGTACCATATGCATGGTACAACATAAGCTTAAGATATTACCCCTTTATTATCCATATGTCGCATGCACTTATGCACATATAATGCGACTTTCCCATCATTCTAGAGATCCTCTCCGCAAGGGAACATATTCCCTTTGCACACGACTTCGTGTACGCGACGTTCGAGGTCTGTATTCCCTCGTACATCCCCTACAAGGGTGTACTAACGTCTTCCATATCCAACATCGCCCACTCACACTTGAGGGGATTGTAAGAGAACGTCTTTCTCTTAGTTCTTTCATCTATCATACCGAGAAATAGACCGTGCGACCGTCATGCGCGTAGAGTCTGTTGTTGTGCACTTGTTAGAGATACACAACGACCTCGAAGGTGCAAAGTTGAGTAGTTCAACGCATGCTTTACCCTAGATTATTTCTTCACATTTCTTATACTTTATATTCAACAATTGAATCCCATCTGGATCACAATTGGCTGGCCAGCTTTGAATCATTAAAGTCCAAATGTGAATATGAAATCAATCTTCCTCTTCTTGCGAACCTTCTGATCTTGACATGATTCGCTTTTCTAACGTGCCCCGCCGAGCCGAATTATCATAGCCCATTAGTAACACGCTAAGATAGCGATCATCTCGTCAAATCTAAAGGAACCAATTGGAGTCCTTGAGGGTAAGAGTTAAGGCCCATATGGCCTTTGAGTCTCACATAATAGCAAACACTATTGCTACTAACTCAGTGGTCGTAATGCATACGTGGTATGAACACGTATTACAACATCGCTCCTTTCCCAGGGAGTGTATGTCTCAATGATGTTGTAAGGATGATGATCAGACACCATAATGTCTGACTTTGAGTCCCTTATTCTACTCAAATAATCCTTTGGACTCACATCCCGCATTTAGACAGATAGGATTTCAAAAAAATCCTCTTAGATCTTTTGTAAGCATCCATATGATGCAGATCTTTCATGCGACCATTTTGTTTAAGTCATGACTCTTAAATCATCCGTCTGATGATTTTGACTTCAAACAGGTCTCATCTCTATTCCATCCGTCTGATAGAATAAGGCGGTTGCTCATGTGAGAGAGCCAACCTCAATCTGTCCGACATACTAGAATTCAGCTGAGATTTCAAAAAATTTACACAAACATTTCTTAAGAAATTCATATGCAATGTTTGAAAAAGAACTTATTCTTTTATTAAATTTGATCTTTTTCAGACATGGGAATATATATTGGTACAACTCAGCTCTTATGCAATCCTTGGGATGATAAGTGTTTATAAAACACATTTCTGGGGATCGCTTTCGTAAGCGGATCCTCTATCATCTCATGCGTAGATATGTACCTTATGTCTACCTTCTTGGTTTTATCATAGTCTTTTGCAAATTCGTATCGGATATCAATGTGTTTGATCTTACAAGACACATTATCCTCTTAACCGCTTTCCAGTGTACTTGCCCTGTATTGGATTGGTAACAGCTTACCATTTCCAACGGCAAAACAGATGTCCGGTCTCGTACACACCATAGCGTACATAAGACTATCAACTGCACTGGAATATGGAACTTTTTCCATAATTTCCTTTTCCTTTTGGTTCTTTGGACACGATTCCAGATATAAATTATCGCATATGCTTATATGAATATCAATGGACTTGCAGTCCTGCATATTAAAACGTTCTAGAACCTTCTTTATATAAGTCTCCTGTGAAAGAGAAAGAAGTTTCTTTGAACGATTCCTTGAAATCTTAACTCCAAGGATATATGCGGCTTCTCCCATGTCTTTCATCTCAAAAACTGATGAAAGCCAAGGGTTGATATCCATCACAAAGCCCTTGTCATTTCCGGCTATTAAAATGTCATCTACATATAGAGACATAATAACATACTTGTTCTTATTCCTCTTGATATATACACAGTTATCTTCATCAAGCATGGAAAATCCATTTGATAAGACAACCTCTTGAAATCGTATATACCATTGCCTCGAGGATTGTTTAAGACCATATATGGATTTAAGTAGTTTACAAACCTTATGTTCGTTTCCTTCTTTTACAAACCCTGTTGGTTGTTCCATATAGATCTCCTCGTCCAATTCTCCATTGAGAAAAGCAGTCTTTACATCCATTTGATGTAATTCGAGGTCTAAGCAAGCTACCATTGCCAGAATCAGGCGAATTGAGGTAAAACGAACAACAGGTGAGAAGGTCTCTTCGTAGTCTATCCCTTCCTGTTGCGTAAAACCTTTCGCGACAAGGCGAGCTTTATATCTGTCAATAGAGCCATCAGCCTTATGCTTGATCTTGAGAACCCATTTGTTCCCAATAGCGCTACGTCCTCTGGGTAAGTCAACGAAGTCCCAGACTTGGTTAACTTTCATGGATTCTAACTCCTCTTGCATCGCTTCCATCCATTTGTCTTTAGCAGGGCAAGATACGGCCTGTTTGAAAGTAGCAGGCTCGTCATCTTCTTGTAGTAAAGTCATAAAGGTTTGTGGAAATTCATCCTCAAATCTTAGAGGAGCCAACCTTGTACAACTACTACGTCGTATTTGAGATTCTTCAAGTCCTTGTTGACTCGAATTTAGATCAATTCTAATATCACTCCCACTTGGAATGTCGTTAGAATTGCTCCCACTTGGATCATTATTCCCGTATGGAATAGGATAATCGTCATTCGTATAATCCATTGGTGAAGGTTGAAACGTATTTTCGTTTTCACCAAGAATTCTCCCACTCGAATGAGGTAATCCTTCTTGATCATAAATCTCAAATAGAGATAAGTCCTGACTTATCTCGCCCTGTCTTGGAAACTCATTTTCCAAGAAAGTGACATCCCTCGACTCAAACTCAATTAGCCCACCATTGTCTTCCTGACTAACAAAAACATAACCTTTGGAGTTTTCTGTGTATCATATAAAGATACATTTCCTTCCCCTTGGCCCATGTTTGCCATACTTATGGGAGGAAATATGTGCGTAGGATGCACAACCCCAAGGTTTCAAAATGTTTAAGTCAGGAGACCTTTGGTTCCACAACTCATAAGGAGTGGAGCTAACTGATTTCGAGGGTACGCGGTTTAAAATGAAAGCGGCCGTCAATAATGCATCACCCCAAAAGGTGATTGGCAAGTTAGCTTGCGCCATCATTGAACGGACCATTTCCATTAAAGTCCTATTTCTCCTTTCTGCAACACCGTTTGTTGAGGAGTATAAGGCATAGTTACCTGATGTACTATGCCTTTTTCATCACAAAGTTCCTTAAAACGTGTTGATTGATATTCACCGCCCCTATCGGTTCGCAAGACCTTAATCTTGCGATCTAATTGATTCTCCACTAAACTCATATAGTTTTTAAAGCAAGCCAAAGCTTCACTTTTGTGGGATATCAAATAGATATGTCCGAATCGGGTGAAATCATCAATAAAAGTGATGAAATAGGAATTTCCACGTCTTGTCTTGACATTCATCGGACCACATATGTCCGAATGGATAAGCTGTAATGGAACCTCGGCCCTTGTGCCTGTTCCAAACGGCTTGCGACAAGATTTCCCCACAAGGCAATGTTCGCAGGTCGACATTTCAACCTTTGAAACATTGGATAGAAGGCCACGTTTGGCAAGTCTATCCATACGCGTTGGTCCAATATGACCAAGCCTTGTGTGCCAACAAATTATATTAGACTCATTAGTCAAAGAATTTGTCACAAGGAAATTTTCATTACATGAGGAACCATACATTGTACTTATTACAATAAATCCTTTGAAATACAAACCCAGTACCAATAAAGGAATTATTACAAAATAGGTCCATATTACAATTATGAAGGAACCAACTATAACCAAGACCCATTAAATTGACCACAGTTTTAATATTCCTTTGAATATATGGAATGAAGAGAACATCATGAAGTAGGAGAGTGCGGCCGTTGTCCAAGACTAGCTTGCGAGTCCCAACGCCTTTCACTTCAACACGTGTGTTGTTTCCTACATTGATCCACTTCATTCCTTGGGGTATCCGATGATACTCCACGAAGGACCGTCTGTCCCTTGTTATGTGGTCGGTGGTACCTGAATCAATTATCTCAAAATGGATTAGATTCCATAAGAAATAGTGAACTAGAAACACATATGTAACTAGTATTACAAGTTACCTCGTCACTTCCACTCGTACACGAACGAGCATAGTGACCGAGCTTGTTGCACTTGAAGCACTTGATCCTTTTCAAGTCTTTCTTCTTGTGCCATTTCTTGTGCCCACCCTTATGTTTGGGTTCCTTGGTAGACTTAGGTTGCTTATTACGGTCATTAGAAGACTTCGAACGATCTTTACGTTTCTTTCCCCTGTGTGAGGAACTAGCAACCATGTGCAATTCTGCACTTGGCTTGGCAGCCGCAAGCCGCTCTTCCTCTAATTCGAGGTGTTTGGAAACATCGTTGAAGGTCTTAATGCTCTCATTATGAGTGAGATGCATCTTCATCTGACCCCACCCATTTGGTAGGGAACGTATGACTGCTTGGATTTGTTGCTCATCTGTGAGCACATGACCTGCATCCTTTAACTCTGAGATTAGATTTGCCATATGTCGCAGATGTTTCCCCATGGAATGATCTAGACGTTTCTTATATGAATCAAATCTTATAGTCAAGGCTCGAAGTTTGGACACCGATGTGCCACCAAACTTCTCCTCAAGCTTGGACCATATGTCCATGGCTAAGTCATGCTCCCGGAAGATGCGCATTATGTCATCAGCCATACTGCTTAATAACGTAATGCGTGCTATCTTATTCTTCCGAGACCAAGCATCAAAAGCTTCCTTGTCTCGCCTGTGTTGGGCCGTAGTGCCCAACTCGGGTTCAATCATTACGTTCTTTAGAGTTTCGAGCACTTCTTGCTCCTCTAAAACGTATTGTATCTTAATGGACCAAAGATTGTAATTATCGTCGTTGAGTTTTTCACCTCTGTTTAACTCAGCGACGATATTCTTTCAAGCGGAAGACATTTTACTTTTAAAATGCTGCAAAAGACACAAAAACCGAAGTTTTGATCAAAACATTGCATAAAAATTCTTAAAATATAACTCCCACTTGAAATGATAATAGAATATCCCATTTGGATAGTTCTAAAAATTCAAATCCCACTTGGAATTATATTATATTTGATAAGTTACTTTCGAAAAATATTGAAGATGTTGTTCTAGAATCGAAAAAGTCTCTACGATTCCAATCACCATCTAGAACAACCTTCAATATTCCCCCATCACTTATCAAACAATAGTACTCTTATAGTACTAGCAGCGGAAAACGAGTTGAAAACGTATTTTTCAGATATAATTCCCACTTGAAATGATAATAGAATATCCCATATGGATAGTTCTAAAATCAACTCCCACTTGGAATGATATTCATAATTTGATAAGTTACTTTCGAAAAATATTGAAGATGTTACTCTAGAATCGGAAAGGTCACTATGTTTCCAATCACCATCTAGAGTAACTTTCAATATTTCTCCCTCACTTTATCAAATGTTAGTACTCTTATAGTACTTCGCAGCGGAAAAGCGTTTTTGAAAACGTATTTTTCAAAACGTATGAAAACGTATTTTTCAAAAAAAAAAATGTATATTTCAACTTAGTACCCTTATGATACTAGTGAAATATTCGGCACTTCCTGACCATTTGTCGGGAATGAGCCATAGCCGTGCCAATGTCGGATCCCCCTTTTGGGGATTTTTCTGCAAACTATCGTCGTCGGCTCCCGTATGGATCCAGGCGTTTCCCCCCGTATGAGAGAATTTTGATGCAGACGACTGTCGTTTGGCCCCGTATGGGCCAGTCGGCACGTTCATATTCGACCAAGACCTTTTGCCGAATTGGTCTGAAACTTCTCCCGGCCAGGGCCTCTGCCCTGGCTGAGGCTGGCCAAGGGCCAGCCAGGGCCTCTGCCCTGACCGGCCAGGGGCCCTGGCCCCTCGGCCAGGGCCTCTGCCCTGGCCGAGGCCGGCCAAGGCCGGCCAGGCCATGGCCGAGGCCGGCCAGGCCATGGCCGAGGCCAGGGCGTCGGCCCTGGCCACTGCCAGGGCCGGCCAGGCCCTGGCCGAGGCCAGGGCGCCGGCCCTGGCCACTTCCAGGGCCGGCCAGGCCGGCCCCTGGCCTCTGCCGGGGCCGGCCACTGCCGGCCTGGCCATGGCCGGTCATGGCCAAGGCCATTTTTTCCTTGGCCGGCCATGTCCCTTTGGCCATGGCCGGCCTCCCCTTGTGTGGGGTGGCCGCACACCCCCGCCGGTGGGGGTTGCCGCGGTGGTTATTGGCCGTAGCCAACCCCCTCCGCATGGGGAGGGGGTGCATGGCCTTCATAGCCCATTTGGCCATGGTGCACATGCACTAAAATTCATCTTCCCCGATGGGAATAACCACCACCTTCTCCCTCGATGAAGCACCCGTTCGTCGATGAAGCACCCGTTCGTCGAGAAAGTGGTTATTTTCTAATGGCCGTGTGCCAAAAATGAAAAATAACATACTACGTGAACGGTCGGTTCTTCCCGTCATGGAGAGTTCCTACCATATCCGTAATGATAAGAGACCCTAACGTGAAAAGAACAACCGCTGCGTTCTCTCCGTCACGAAGCGTTCCTACCATATCCGTAATGGTAGGATACCCATTCGTGAAAAAGACAACGACTCGTTCATAGTTTCGACGGGGCGGCGGTTTGACCGGGGCGAACCCGTATGGCTCTGATACCAATGTAGGATCCTGCCAAAACAGAGTTAGGATCGATAAATGAAGTTGAGACTTTCGCTTGCGTATGCGGCACGGTAGTCACAGAACTTCGCCTTCGGATTCGCCACGACGGATCGAGTCTTCTCACGAACGGAGTAAGGCTACTAAATCCACAATCTAAATCTCTACTTTTAGATTAAGAACTTGGATAAAGAGAGAGGAAGGATTTCGGCAGAGCTTCGCTAGAATGAAATGCATGCAAGAATGCCATGCAAAAGTGTAAGTAAAATGGCTAACCATTGGGTCTTATTTATAGCCCCCAAGGTAGTTATTTTAGGAGCAATTGTTCCTTTGGAACAATTTAACTAAGGTGTACCATCGTACATGGCATATTATAAGCTTAAGTTGTACCATATGCATGGTACAACATAAGCTTAAGATATTACCCCTTTATTAGCCATATGTCGCATGCACTTATGCACATATAATGCGACTTTCCCATCATTCTAGAGATCCTCTCCGCAAGGGAACATATTCCCTTTGCACACGACTTCGTGTACGCGACGTTCGAGGTCCGTATTCCCTCGTACATCCCCTACAAGGGTGTACTAACGTCTTCCATATCCAACAGCTATATGTCCGGAGACATGCAGGTAGGGCATTCCTGGTGCCTACTAAGTGCAGGGGGATGATGCAGAGGCGGTGGGTGGTGCTGTGGTGGGGATAGGATCTATGGTAGAGGGGATAACAGCGGTCATGACAGGTGTGTTGGTGGTGGGGATGTAGTGGTGGTGGCGGGAGCTGTGGTAGAGGGGGTGGTAGTAGTGGAGGTAGTGGTAGATGTGGTGGTGTGTCAGGCACGACGCAGGGGTCGGGAAGAAGAGGCGCCAGACGACGACCTCTTCCCACGGATGGGTGGGGTGGTGGATCCGCGTGTGCGAACCATCGTGTCGAGGGTAGTATGATGATACGGTATAAAAATAAATAAGGGAACGAGTGTACAGTATGTGCGGGAGATGCGAGGGATGCGAGTGCCTAGAGCTCCCCCAAGCTAGTCCCTGTAGTCCGTGATGACGTAGGCAACGAACACCTGCAATAGAAACAAATGAAAACGTCAAAATGGGGCATTAAAATTGGGGAACGGGCTGATATAGGGTTGCTCGACCGAGCAGGGGTACTGTTCGGTCTGAGTCGTGCTACTTGGTGAGGGAGGTCTGACCGAGCACTATAGTGCTCGGTCCGTGCCCTAGGGAACAAGTGATCGGAGTTGGGGGGATTTGGGTGGGAGATGCGGGGTGGTGGTGTGCGGAGGGGGGATAGTCGAAGGGAGGGGGGTGGTATGATGGGCGGCGCCGTCGGCGGCATCGTTGATTAGAGAAGGGGACGAGGACGAAAGCGAGGGGGAGGGGCGGAGAGAAAGAGAGAGAAAGAGAGAGGGGGGCAGCTGACCGGAGGTGGCGGCGCCGACGACTGTGCGGGAGGAGGAAGATGACGACGAGGGGGGTTGAACGAGTAGTGAGAGAGAGGGGGCTCGGGGAGAATAATTTCGGGGGTAAGAAGTTTTTAGAGTAGGGTTAAAAGTTTTTATTGGTGAAGTAAAAAAATCGAAACGGGTTGGGATTGAAAACCCGACCCGACTCGGTTCGAGCAGCTAGGATGCTTGACCGAGTCAAATAGCTGAAATTCTGTAAATTTAGATGCAATATACTCCATTGTCTACTCAACCGAGCAGTTTGCTGCTCGGTCTGCGTCGATTTCTACTCGGGCCGAGCCAATAATAATCGGGTCGTGTTGGCAGAGTGATGTTTTCTCCTCACATTCAAAAGCCTGTAGTACTCGACCGAGTAATAAGTTGCTTGGGCCAAGTCTATTTCTACTCGAACCGAGCAGGAGGCTGCTCGGGCCATGTAGAAGAAGCAATATACTCCCTCCCTTTTGTGTCTGACTGCTCGACCGAACAGTGAAGCTGTTCGGTCGAGTCTCTTGTGTCTCCTGTCTCCTCTTATTTTTCCTTGGTTTTCTCTCCAAAGCTTCGAATCTGATGCTCTCCTCCGGCTTCCTTCCGTTTATAATGTTGATAGGCATACCCCCACTTGTCCATCCTATACAAAAGATGAACTCATCAAATTTTTGTGATTTTTATAGTTTTATCTCGAAAAAAAATGAAAGAAAAGATAAGAAACTGAAAAAGAAAATCTGAAATCCAAGAAATTGGGTTGCCTCCCAATAAGCGTGTAACGACCCACTCTCGGGGGGGGGGGCGTTTCTTATTTTATATTTGTGCAGGTCCTGTAGATTACCAGTGAAAACAAAATAGCCACGATGCAGAGATGTACAAAATACCCAAATAGTGTCCAATTATTACAATCCATACTGTACAAGATGTCCCAACAAATATACATGAAGGAAGAAAAGTACATAAGTGAAAATAACTCGTGAAGCTGCGGTCGAACTCTGGCGCTATTAGCTCAGGAGCATCTACCTCCATATGTACGTCGTCTGCGGTGCCACGGAGATGGAACCGTATGTAAGTCACAACAATTCTAAATATAGAGAAGAAGCAGTGCACAAGTATGACAAGAGTAACTACGTATAAGTAAACCAGAATGAAAAGTAAAGTACTGAGCAACAACTGTACACAACTGAGGAGTAAAAGTAAACAAAACTGAAAGGAGAGAACAATTGTACTGTGATAGTGCAATTGTGAAGCAGACCAGGCAAGTGAAAACATGCTACTACTGTAGCTAAAAGTACGTTGAGTAAAGTACTGTGACTGCACAGGGGTAGTAGGTGAAGTGCATGTAATGTGTAAAGTAACGGTGACTGTAATGTGTAAAGTAAAAGTGACTGTGCAAAAGTAATTACACTACGTGACTCAAGTCGGAGAGTACGATATGTGACCATCAAGTCCATCTCTTACCTGGGCGCGACCGAGACGAATGCCGAAAACACAGGCAGCAGGACATGTATTTTGCCAAAACCCAGGCAGCAGGACGGGATGCCGAAACTCAGGCGACATGATGGGAAGATCGAACTCCAGTCACTTCCGCACTCTCTCAAACTATGAGTTACCCCAAACCCTAGTGATGTGTCATGTGAATCTAGGAAATATTTCTTTCATGATGTTCCATGAGATGTTCCACACGATATTCCACGAGATGTTCCACAACATGTTTCTCAAGTTGTTATCAATTCCTTGTTTATGATGATAGTTAACCAGGACCACAGGTTTTAAAACCAGAAAGTACATCAAAGTGGATGCTACGAAATTTGAGGATAAAGACAAGTTCAACAAACATGGAATACAAAAATTATTGGTTTAAGGGTGGTAGTTTGGTTAGCATACAATTTACCCAAGTTGATGGTTGTGTGTTACAACCACCAAAGTTGAAAGTTGGCAAAGTAATCTGTAGTTGATTACTTTTCCTTTAGATTAGGTTTCTAGTTCGGATCAAGTCAAGTAGCCGTTCGGAGGCTATAGTGGTGTTCTAAGTTCATATGGGTACACTTATCTAATTTTCTAATTTTAGAATTAGTCGTGACTTACTGATTTTGAGATCGACGTAGTAAGCTGGAACTGGTTCTAGGGCTTCTACGGACGTTGATGCACAAGATTTGGTACCTGCAATCACAAAAATACTCAGTTAAAGAACGCAACATTTCTATTTAAATAATTCGATTTGGTTTTCTAAACTGGTCGAAACGTTGTCGAAAAATGTTCTAAATTTTTCTATAGGCTAGATATGTTGAAAATAATTTTACTGCAAGAGAAAATATTTTTTAGAAGCCTCTGTTAATTTTTATAATTTTTAAAAGCTCAAAAATAATTTTAAAACTATTTTTCAATTAGTAATGTATTTATTCAACAATTTATTCTGGGTGCAATCTGCATCGAAAAGTTACAAATAAGCTGTCAAAATGACCGTGTCGAAGAATACTATAACATATATTTTTATCACGTATTAGTGTAAATGAAAATAACAAGTTACTGATTTTTGAACGAAAATAACATATTTAACTTTTAGTCTTAAAAATTAATTCTGGAAAAACTAAGCGTCTGATTGAGATGAAACCAGCGCCATTGGGTTCAGAACGTCATTTCTGATTTTCTGAAGGTGGTCTTGCAATTTTCCAACCATTATATTATTTATTATTAATTTAAAACCAATAAACCCATAATTCTATAATTATAAATACGTGGAAAAATACCTTTAAACGTGTACGTTTTTAAAAAAAATACGTATTTATGCACTCCCCTCTTCTCTCGTATGCATGCATGGGGGCTCTCGTGTGCTCTCGGATGGCAGCGTTCGACTGGGTCACGGGGAGCGGCAACGGGGCAGAGGAGCGGGCGACGGCGACGTGGGCTACGACGGCAAGGACGGCGTTGGGGCGACGAGCTCGTCAGTCGACGACGGGGACGAGGAGCGGTGCGAGGAGGCTGGGCTCCGGCGGAGACAGGGTGCGGCGATGTTGTTGCTGCTGCTGCTGCAAGCTCGGAGGGAGGCGGCGATGGCGAACGTCGGAGCAGCAGCGAAGTGGTGCTTCGGACGGTGGCTTGGAGCAGCGAGGGTCACCAGAGCTCGGAGATGGGAGAGTGTATGATGTCACGACGACGTCGAGCTCGCCGTGGAGAGTTGGGTGCTTCGTCGTCTGATGGCATTTGCCATGAAGCGGAGGGTCGAGGAGGAAGAACGGGAAGTGGGGGCGGAGGCGAGGGTCTCAGGCAGAGGCGGGGCATGCGAGCATGGGTGAAGGCCTTATCGGAGTCGAGGAGAGTGAGCGAGAGCGAGGCTGTGCTCGGTGCAACGATAACAGGGATGATGGCGGTGGGTAGCTCCGAGGTGGTGTTGACACGGCGGGGCGAGGCTAAGGGCAAGGTGGCAATGATGGAGACACGGCGAGGGTGATGGGTAGAGCCAAGTGAGGCTTGGAGCAAGGTCTGTCGACAGGGAAGAGTCGGAGCCGGCGTCAGAGCTCGGAGCAGAGGGTGGAGCTCGCCAGCGTGGGTTTGAGTTGGGGTAAGGGAGAGGGGGTTCACGACGTTGGGTTGCCTTCTGGTTTTGAATGGGGAAGATAGGGAGAGGAGAGAGAATGGACTGGGAGAGAGAGAATAAGAGGCATGTGGGTGTGCGTGGCTTAGGGAAGATGAGGGGTTTATAGCTAATAATAATTATTAATTAACCTAGTTAGTCAATCCTAATTAATAGGCTAGGTAGATAATTTAACTAAGTTAGGAAAATTGTGAACGTCCCCCCTCCCATGTGTTAGTCATGGTTAGGGTAGGTAGTTAGGGTAATTTAATAGTTAATTAGGTTAAGGTTATTAGTAATTTAGCTAAGGTAATTAGTGACGGTATAGTAAAATTTGTAGCGAAATTACGATTTTGTCTCTACTAATAAACGTGTCGGAAAAATTATGAAAACATACTCACGAGATCGTATCGTCGCGAGGATTGCGAATACAAAGTCCGTTTTGGGTTTGAGCTACGGAGATACTAGTTTTAGGCCAAAACGTTTAGAAAGCAGGTTTACGATTTCCCTATTGATTTGACTTCAGAAAATTACGAAATTAATGTGGGAAGCCCTAATTGATCATAGAAGGATACCGTAGAAATTTGAAAACGTTTTGATGATGTTTGTATAGAAAATTAATTCATTCAGTCAAAACGGTAATATCTGAAAATGAACTTTTATCCGATTATTTAGAGGCATTTGATGAAACCCGAACTTCCTACTATACTTCATAACTAGTCTGATACTTCAAAATATTTTTATAAGAATTTTTTTGAAATCATAAAACTCCTGACGAACCATTACAAAATAGTTTTTTTTTGAAAATACGTGAAAAGTTGCATTGAAAAATACGGACTGTTACATTCTACCCTCTTTAAAATAATTCTGTCCTCGGAATTTAAGAAGACCGATCATTGCCAAAGCAATTTAAACGATCGAAAGGGAGGCTTGATGAACGATTTTGATATTGAAAATAAGTTGTTAATAGCATGAAATATGATGTGATATCATAGCATCAAGAAAGCAAGAGATGTTATATATGAATACATACTATTGATATTACCATAGCTTCTTTAGTTAGTCAAAATAGGCTTAGATAGAAGAAGGAAGACGAGTTCAAGAAAGATGAAGAAGTAGCAGCATCAGCTGACACGTCTCGGTTTGGTTCGTCTCAATTTCTCTATCACCATCCTCCAATACTTCTGAGCGTCCTTCGATTCGCTTCCGTTGTCGAACTCGGACTTCTGGTGATCGAAAAGTCGAACGCTACCCCCCTTAAAATAGACGTAGCTAGAGTTCAAGCATACTAAAAATAGAAAGATTCTAAGAAGGTCAATCGAAAGGTCATCAAGCTAAAGGAAGGTTGATAGTGAAGAAGATCGATGGCGTTACATAATCATGATTCACGTCCTTGCGGTCCAATGGAACACGGCCATGGAAGTGACTAAGCGAGGATCACTTACCCCCAGTCTAGCTAGGTTGATCCAACAAACTTAGCCAAGCACATTGACCGGATCATGGTCCATTGAAGGAAGCTTATCATTTATATGCATGCATCATCAACTGAAGGAAAGGTATAACGTGGGTAGATAATTCAACATATGAAAAATAACTGCTACAAAAAGAGGTTACTAGGGAGGGTATAACCAAGAATGGAACACGAGTTCCTACGCAAGGGTTAAAGTTCAAAGGAAGTGATGAGGATCAAGGAAAACCTAATGAAGATGGTAACTAATGAAGATGGTAATAAGGATGCTTCACCCGTATATCCAATACAGGTGAACACTCGAGACATCCTATACTCGAGGTTAATTTGAGTATTTTATATTATTCATCCTGATCTTGCCATATTGTTCACGAGGGAGTTAGCACGGACCTGCGTGGGCCACCAAACCTTGTAACGACCCGCTCTCGGGGGGCCCGTTACTTATTTGATATTTGCACAGGTCCTGCAGGTTACCAGTGAAAAAAATAGCCACGATACAGAGATGTAGAAAAATACCCAAATAGTGTCTAATTATTACAAGCCATATTGTACAAGATGTCCCAACAAATATACATGAAGGAAGAAAAGTACATAAGTGAAAATAACTCTGGAAGCTGCGGTCGAACTTTGGCGCTATTAGGTCTGGATCATCTACCTCCATATGTAAGTCGTCTGCGGTGCCACGGAGATGGAACCATAGGTAAGTCACAATAATTCTAAATATAGAAAAGAAGCAGTGCACAAGTATGACATGAGTAACTACGTACAAGCAGACCAGAATGAAAAGTAAAGTACTGAGCAACAACTGTACACAACTGAGTAGTAAAAGTAAACAAAACTGAAAGGAGAGAACAACTGTACTGTGATAGTGCAAGTGTAAAGCAGACTAGGCAAGTGAAAACATGCTACTGCTGTAGCTAAAAGTATGTTGAGTAAAGTACTGTGATTGCACAGGGGTAGTAGGTGAAGTGCATGTAATGTGTAAAGTAACGGTGATTGTAATGTGTAAAGTAAAAGTGACTGTGTAAAAGTAACTACACTACGTGACTCAAGTCGGAGAGTATAATATGTGACCATCAAGTCCATCTCTTGCCTAGGCGTGACCCAGACGAATGCCGAAAACACAGGCAGCAGGACATGTATTTTGCCAAAACCCAGGCAGCAGGACGGGATGCCGAAAATCAGGCGACAGGACAGGAAGATCGACCTCCAGTCACTCCCGCACTCTCTCAAACTATGAGTTACCCCAAACCCCAATGATGTGTCATGTGAATCTAGGAAATATTCCTTTCATGATGTTCCACGAGATGTTCCACACGATATTCCACAAGATATTCCACAACATGTTTCTCAAGTTGTTATCAATTCCTTGTTTATGATGATAGTTAACCAGGACCACTGGTTTTAAAACCAGAAAGTAAAGCAAAGTGGATGCTACGAAATTTGAGGATAAAGACAAGTCCAACAAACATGGAATACAAAAATTATTGGTGTAAGGGTGGTAGTTTGGTTAGCACACAATTTACCCAAGTTGATGGTTGTGTGTTACAACCACCAAAGTTGAAAGTTGGCAAAGTAATCTGTAGTTGATTACTTTTCCTATTATATTAGGTTTCTAGTTCGGATCAAGTCAAGTAGCCGTTCAGAGGCTATAGTGGTGTTCTAAGTTCATACGGGTACACTTATCTAATTTTCTAATTTTAGAATTAGTCGTGACTTACTGATTTCGAGATCGACGTAGTAAGCCGGAACTGGTTCTAGGGCTTCTAAGGATGTTGGTGCACAAGATTTGGTACCTGCAATCACAAAAATACTCAGTTAAAGAACGCGACATTTCTATTTAAATAATTCGATCGTTTTGGTTTTCTAAACTGGTCGAAACATTGTCGAAAAATGTTCTAAATTTTTTTATAAGCTAGATATGTTGAAAATAATTTTACTGCAAGAGAAAATATTTTTCAGAAGCCTTTGTTAATTTTTATAATTTTAAAAGCTCAAAACCAATTTTAAAACTATTTTTCAATTAGTAACGTATTTATTCAACAATTTATTCTGGGTGCAATCTGCATCAGAAAGTTGCAAATGGCTGTCAAAATGACTGTATCGAAGAATACTATAACATATATTTTTATCACGTATCAGTGTAATTGAAAATAACATGTTACTGATTTCTGAACAAAAATAACATATTTAACTTTTAGTCTTAAAAATTAATTCTGGAAATACTACGCGTCTGGTTAAGATGAAACCAGTGCCATTGGGTCCAGAACGTCATTTCTGATTTTCTGAAGGTAGTCATGCAATTTTCCGACCATTATATTATTTATTATTAAATTAAAACCAATAAACCCATAATTCTATAATTATAAATACGTGGAAAAATACCTTTATACGTGTACGTTTCTTTTAAAATACATATTTACGCATTCCCCTCTTCTCTCGTATGTGTGCATGGGGGCTCTCGTGTGCTCTCGGATGGCGGCGTTCGACTGGGTCACGGGGAGCGGCAGTGGGGCGGAGGAGCGGGCGACGGCGACATGGGCTACGTCGGCAAGGACGGCGATGGGGCGACGAGCTCGTCAGTCGACGACGGGGACGAGGAGCGGTACGGGGAGGCTGGGCTCCGTCGGAGGCAGGGTGCGGCGCTGTTGCTGCTGCTGCTGCGGGCTCGGAGGGAGGCGGCGACGTCGAACGTCGGAGCAGCAGCGAAGTGGTGCTTTGGACGATGGATTGGAGCTGCGAGGGTCATCGAGGCTCGGAGATGGGTGAGCGTACGATGGCACGACGACGTCGAGCTCGCCGTGGAGAGTTGGGTGCTTCGTCGTCGGAGGGCATTTGCCGTGAAGCGGAGGGTCGAGGAGGAAGAACGGGAAGTGGGGGCAGGGGCAAGGATCTCAGGCAGAGGCGGGGCATGCGAGCATGGGTGAAGGCCTCATCGGAGTAGAGGAGAGCGAGCGAGAATGAGGCTGTGCTCGGTGCAGCGACGACGGTGATGAGGGCGGTGGGTTGCTCCGAGGTGGTGTCGACACGCCGGGACGATGCTAAGGGCAGGGTGGCGGTGAGGGAGACATAGCGAGGGTGATGGGTAGAGCCAAGCGAGGCTTGGATCGAGGTCTGTCGACGAGGAAGAGGTGGAGCTGGCATTGGAGCTCGGAGCAGAGGGTGGAGCTCGCCAGCGTGGGTTTGAGTTGGGGTAAGGGAGAGGGGGTTCACAGCGTTGGGTTGCCTTCGGGTTTTGAACGTGGAAGATAGGGAGAGGAGAGAGAATGGACTGGGAGAGAGAGAATGAGAGGCCTGTGGGTGTGCATGGCTTAGGGAAGATGAGGGGTTTGTCTCTAATAATAATAATTAATTATCCTAGTTAGTCAATCCTAATTAATAGGCTAGGTAGATAATTTGACTAAGTTAGGAAAATTGTGAACGTTCCCCCTCCCATGTGTTAGTCATGGTTAGGGTAGGTAGTTAGGGTAATTTAATTGTTAATTAGGTTAAGGTAATTAGTAATTTAGCTAAGGTAATTAGTGACTGTATAGTAAAATTTGTAGCGAAATTACGATTTTGCCCCTACTAATAAACGTGTCCGAAAAATTATGAAAACATACTCACCGGATCATATCGTCCCAAGGATCACGAATACGAAGTCCGTTTCAGAGTTTGAGCTACGGAGATACTAGTTTTAGGCCAAAACATTTAGAAAGCGGGTTTGCGGGTTCCCTATTGATTTGACTTCAGAAAATTACGAAATTAATGTGGGAAGCCCTAATTAGTCATAGAAGGATACCGTAGAAGTTTGAAAATGTTTTGATGATGTTTATATAGAAAATTAATTCATTCAGTCAAAACAGTAATATTCGAAAATGAATTTTTATCAGATTATTTAGAGGCATTTGATGAAACCTGAACTTACTACTATACTTCATAACTAGTCTGATACTTCAAAATATTTTTACAATAAATTTTTTGAAATCGTAAAACTCCTAACGAACCATTACAAAATAGTTTTTTTTTGAAAATACGTGAATAGTTGCATTGAAAAATACGGACCGTTACAAAGCGCTCGTTTTTAGTCGTAAGCTCGACTTCCTCAAATATATCAGTTATCGTTTGGTGCGTGTGGTGGTCGCGCATCATTCTTCGCGGTGGTGCGATCTGGCGGCATTTGGTTTTCGCCTAATTCAAGCCTCTCCTCTGAGTAGCATATAGTTTCTGGTTCTTGATGACTCGGTGAACGATTCAGAAGTTCTTCATCCCATACTCGGAGGTACGCGGCGACCACTTTGTTGTAGGTTGGGTCGTCGTCATCGTCGATACTTGTCTTCATTGGGTCCTTCATGACCCCCTCGGAAGTAAAATCATCAATGGCTTCGTCTTCAAGAAGCTCCAGATAGCTGGCCCCTTCCACATGAGCTTGCTCTCTTATCGGCTTTTGTAGCTGGAACTCCGCTCCTATATTCCCACGTTGAGAGAGAGGGTCCCTTCTCGGACATCGATCAAAACACATATCGTCGCCATGAAGGGGTGGCCGAGTATAAGTTGGGAACTCCCTCCCTCAGGCATATACATGATAATGAAGACGACGGGAACACATAATCCTGGGGGTATTTGAAGGGTGACGTCCCTTGCTATTCCCACCGGGTAGGTGATGGAATGATCTGCAAGCTGGAAGGACATACTCCTCGGTTCTAGCTCACTTCCCGTCTGAAGTCTCTTGAAAATGGAGAGGGGCATTAAACTGATGCTAGCCCCTAAGTCAATCAATGCTCTGCTGATAGGCATACCTCCAATGGAGGAAGGCACAGTAAAGCTCCCCAGATCCGGCAGCTTCCTGGGGAGTTGATTTTTGATAACGGATGTGGAATCCTCCAATAGCTTGATTTCTTCAGGTTTTCTCTTTCCTGTGATGAGATCCTTTAAAAATTTGGCGTAGATCGAGATCTATGTGATGGCGTTCATGAATGGGATGTTCAGCTGAATTCCCTTTAATAACTCCATGAACTTGGAGTATTTCTTTTCCATTTTAGCTAGGGCTAGCCTTTGTGGGAATGGAGGGGGAGGTCAGGAAACTTTAATCCTCGTAACATCAACAGGAGGAGGTGCTGTAGTAGGCATGGCGGGTGGTGCATCCGCATTCTCCTCAATGATTATAGGCCCTTCAACGGCCTTTTCTCTGTCGCCGTCATCGACGGCTTCTTCAGCAGTGAATTTCTCCTTATTTAGCACCGGGACCATGACGGGGTCAGTCACCCGTCCTCCATGTGTGGTCACTGAAACCACGGCATTAGCTTGGGCCTCCGGGTTTGTCTCCGGCTGTGAGGGCAATCTCCCCTGATTCTTCAAAAGCTGCGACATTTGACCTCTCAGTTCATCAAAAGAAGAATTTATACTTTTGAACTGGTTCGAGGTGTCCTAATTAAAGCGGATCTGACCACTCATGAAAGTCTCCAGTGTGGCTTCAAGATTGGACTTAAGTGGATTTGGCGCATAATTCTACCGGTTGAACTGATATCGGTCTGTAAGGCCCAGCTGGCCTAAATCCGCCCTGCTGCTGGTTCTGCTGCTGAGGAGGAGGTGGTGGTCTCTGAAATTGCGGAGGTTGCAGCCCTCCACTTGGGTTTCCATAAGAAAACCCCGGGTGATTCCTAGCGGCTGGAGGCTGCCACTGATTTCTTCCCTCTCTTGGACGTATTGTACGGACTCAGATGCCTCAGCACCATCGTAGTGGGCATCACTAGGGATTAGCCCTGATCGGCATACTCTTCTGCAGGATGCTACGACGTGCTGGGTGAAGCATGGATGGAGTCCAGACGCTACTCAATGCGGGCCACTTGTTTCCACAAGGTCTTGATGTGAGAATCCAAGTGGCTAGCGGCATTGACCTCAGGAGTCCGGGTCACAACAGTCCATTCATCATTCCATTGTTGAGAGTTGGCCGCCATGTGCTCCAACAAGTCAATAGCCTCCTCAGGAGACTTATCAGGTAGGGCGCCCTGTGCCGCAACATCTATGATCATTTTGGTGCTAGGCTGGAGCCGGTTGTAAAAGCTCTGCACCAAATCCCATGACTGAATCCCGCGATGAGGACACTGATGTTGGATGTCTTTGAACCTCTCCCATGCCTCATAAAGTGACTCATGTGGGAGCTGCTTGAAGTTAGAAATCACTCCACGGATCTGCACTGTCTTCGAGGGTGGATAAAACTTATCCACAAATGCAAGCACAAGCTTCTCCCAGGGGGTGAAATGGTTGGGAGGGTGGGCCCGTAGCCAATATGAGGCTTTATCCCTCAAAGTGAACGGGAAAAACCGCAGCTTCACAGCATCATCACTAACGTCCTTTGCCTTGAACGTATCACACTTCACCAGTAAGGTGTCAATGTGATGGTTGGGATTTTCATGTGGATGCCCGTGGAAGGGATCCTGATGCATCAGATTAATCAACCCCGTCTTTAGCTCGAAGCTCGCTGCCGCCAGTTGCGGTCTGAGGATGGAGGAGTTGTTTCCGAACGTTGGTTTCATATGGTCCCTGATGGACCCGGTGTGAGGAGGAGGAGGAGGATTGTTTTCTGCCATCTGAGCGGAAGGAGATGAACTTCTACTTGAGGCTCTCAAAGCCCTCACCGTCTTCTCGATCTCGGGATCGAATAATAATTCTCTGGTGGATCCCTTTAGCGAGTGTTCATGCACCAAGCAAACTCAAACAAACACGTCAGTAGCACCGAAATAAATAAAAAGAATAAAAATGATGGAAAAGTGAGAAATGATTGGAATGCTAGCAAACTTCACAAATAAAGAAAATAAACTGAGGTAAACACTATCGTTGTCCCCGGCAACGGCACCAAAAACTTGATGCACCCGAAACCTACACCTAGATTCCACCTGGCGGTGTCACGATCACCAGGCGTGGTATGGTCTCTAGGCTTCAATTCTGGGCTCAATCCGCAAGCGGACGGTGTCAAGTTATAGTATAAATGATATCGAATCCCACAGGGACGGTGATAGTGTAAACGAATTCTCAGTTTATTTCTAATTCTCGAAGTGAGATAGCTATCAGGGTGCAAGATTTATTTGAGGTGTTGTTGTGGTTTTACTAATAGAAGGGACTAGGGCATTAGAGATGACCACTAAGATCGTTGGGGTTCGACGTTGGAGTAGGATCCTTACGTTGCATTAGGGTTAGGGGATAAATCTCCCAATTCGTACCGCTCTCGTGGGTTAGAATTGCGAGGTATTTCGGTGGCTCTTGTTGACGCAATGGCGGTAGCTGTCAATGTAGAGGTATAGTTCGTCGATGGATCCCCTCAAGTCACAAGCCAGGCATGGTCACGAGCCTCGATTAGATCCATCGATTTCCCTATTCGAATCCCTAGATGCCGCTTAAGCACATCAATTCCACAGACCGTGGACATGATCTCAGTACGGGTTATCTATGGATTCGTTAGGATCGACCAAAATACTCCCCTAAATCCCCAATTCAATGTAGGGATCCAGATCTACGTCTTCTCCCTAGGATCCTAGGGCTAACCTATCAGCCCTAGAATAATCTACTCACACATGGCGACAGTGACAGATAAAAACATCATTTCCAAAGAAGAAGACATCATAGAAATCAAAAGAATAAAGGTAGAAGACTTACAGTGGGAGATAGAAAAGATTTGTAGTTTATAGATCTAGAGATAATTTCAGATTCCCAAGCACAAAAGCAATCGGGAACAAAAGTAATAATCTCCAAGTTTCGATCCAAAATTCGCTTACAAAAATTAATCTCCAAAAGGTCTCTCTAAAAATCGCTCAGCTCTCGCCCTCTAAAACTATTCAAAAATACCTAGAATGAATCGCTCTTTTCAGTCGCACAACTCCCCGAGCCTTCAGTGCAAAAATCGCGCAATCGGAGGCTTCAGAAAACATTCCAAAAAGGCATTGCCGATCGAGTAGGTGACTCGGTCGAGCAATGCGTTGCTCGTTCGGTTGCTCAGACCGAATAGATGAACTGCTTGACCGAGCACGATAGGGAGTCGAAAAATCTCCAAATCCTTACTCTGCCTGCCCGGACTGAGTCAGCTCAGCTCGGTCCGAGCAGAGGCTGACTCGGTCACCAAAGAGCTGTTCGGGCCGTGTCGCTGGGATTGCTTCAGCATTTGAATTTGATGCTGCTCGACCGAGCAGATGAACTACTCGGTCCGAGCCAGCTCGTATCAGCTCCCTTCTTTCATTTGAAGCTGCTCGGTCCGAGCAACTGAACTGCTCGACCGAGCAGTCTAGGAAAAACTCTCCAGCAGCTGCTGAAGCTCTCCCCTCTCCTTTTGCTCTCTCTCTCTTCTCCACCTATGGCTCCAAAGGTACATCGAACTCCTCCAGAGCCTCGCCAATGAGCTCATAAACGTGTCGGATGTGTCCATACCCAAGTGGGGTCCCGAATCGCTCCAAAATCCCTGAAAACTCATAAAACACTACGAAACTCGAATATATCGTCAGAAATGCAATATCATAGTAAAATGTGGGATTTGGATGCAAAAATGGCATGTGATGCAATGAAATGATGATGTGAAAATAGTAGAAAATATGGACACATCATATGTCAGGACCCACCTCCCAGGATACCCGATAAGTACGAATCCATATCAGGTAGTCCCAGGGCTATAGGTGGAAGAATAAAGATGAAAAGAGAATAGAAGCATCTGAAAACTCCGCAGGCCACTGCGCACGTGATGGAAAGTACAGACAATACTCCAACTCAACTAACTCTGACGATACGACATAGAAAACTAAATAAGAGACAAAAAAATAATTCCATTTATACATCAAAGATTTACTTCATTTCTTTTTTTACATTATCCTCATGTACAAAACATCATATACAACACATCATAACTCTCACCAAAAAAATCCAAAAGGTACAATACACTCTCAACTCATCTCACTCCCCAACCTAAATCTTAAGATACATAACCCTCACATAATCTCTACTGCTCCAACCCCCTGACACAGCTCCTGCTATCAAACCAGACCTGAAACCATAAGATGGGACACGTCACAGCATGACCCAGTATAAAGTCTAACAACACTAGGTAGGGACCAGTCTCAGAGTTGCTCTACACTACAAGGGGACTCACCATCTAAGAAGGGTGGTCTAAGAAGCAAAGGTCACAATGCATATATAAAATTACTAACGACGTGAGATGCAAGCATTGCAAAGAACTTGTAAAACATGCATAAGTAGCCATATTATAACATGCAAGTGCTGAAAGTAAACATAGGAACGTGTTGACAAGGGATAGTAGCATTAAAGTAAACAGAGGTACAAGTAAGCATGAGATAACAACATTTAAGTAAACAGAGGAACTTGTGAACATGAGATAACAACATTTACATTTTAAAGACAATTACTTTAGATTATCAATTTACATGTTTGGGAACCCGTGTAAATAATAGGACACTTAAGGAGCAGGACTTCACCCAGATTGGGTGAAAAGTGGTACCTCAACCAACGACACGAGCACTGGAGGGGCCTCTCGTAACTCCTCGAAAGGGAGTGAGAAATCTCGGGTTTTAAGTGGAAAACGGAGCAAACCATCATTCACCATCATTGTCATGCCCCGCTTCCCATGATACTTAGGAGCGAGGTCGTGAGCGGGTCTGCATGGGCTGAAGCGAAGAAGCTTAAGACCAATAAGCGTTTGTGAATAACAACCAAACATAGATTCTTGCATGCAATCAGAACAACAGAGATAATTAAAAATTTTAAGCCAACGTCCAGAAAGAAAGTACACAAGGAAATAAGGCCCCAAGCATGGCCAACAACAAAAGTATACAAAAATGGGTACACACCTAACAGAAAAGCAATAACAAAACTCTAAGCAGTAGCAGCAGGTGAATCACTGTGACTAGTCCTCTGTGGGGAGAACCTCTGGGTCGATGTACTCCTGGTCCAACAGAGCAGTCTGATTAAGCAACTTGTCCTCCTAGTACTATGTCTCGTGACCTGATATACATTTCAAACAACATGGGATGTATGTCAGCAAGGGTCCTTGGAAAGCTATGGTTATAAGTGGGACCCTTGGCAAGATATGCAAAAGATTATACATGGCGGTTAAAGCAATTATAAAGATTTACACTAGCATGGCAGTTCTGTTATGAATAGAAACATGGCAGTTCTAGTTTAAGCAGAAACAACATCAGTTCTATGAATTAATATGTTTGTTTTAACATTTTCAAGTTGTTCAATAGTGTGTGTAATTCCGTGACTAAGGTTTGCTTCTTTAGACGACTAGTAAGTGAATCCACCTTTAAGTACCCCAGAAGGCCACCCTTTTACTACCAGCTAGTGCCCGTGAACCCAACCCCACCCACGTGTACTTTCTGGACCACGAGCCAGAATCAGCTAAACAGCCATAATACTGGAACACGAGCCAGACTAGTCGACATCCGACCCGCACGAATAGCCAAATCTTGGCATGCAATAACTATGAGCCAACGTCATGCAATGTTCTACGAGCCAACGACATGGAATATCTGTGATTAGCCAGCCCGACCTGCAAGTCTATGAATTTCAAACAGTACAAAATATCCCTACATGTCCAGAAATGCAATTCACAAGGCATATTCAAATAACTTGTTTAAAGTGTCCACATGCACACGCACGGGTTTTTACTTACGATACACAACAAGTAAGCATATAAAGTTGGTGTCACATTAACTGAAACCGTATTTAAAACATGGAGAAAATACATACTTGCCTGTTTTCGATGATATTGGGTGACGAGGTGATTGTAACGGAAGGCACGATTTATTTGCGTCAACGGATTTATGATAATAAGCTAAACGTGTTTAACTAATTAAATGATAACATAATCTAGCACACATACATACTGTTTACTAACTTATTTATATATACAAACACATATAACTATACATTAACTTATATAGTATTTTTAGGTACTTAAATATATATTATATGATATAATCTAATGATCCCTGTCCTATAAATAAACGTTGGTATTTATATAACGTACTGCTACATATTAATATAATATGCTTCTTATAATAACACATACAAGAACACTGTTCCTAATAGCTTATATTAAAGAATACAACTCACCTCTGTCTTCTACTTCTACATCTATTCTTTCTTTTCTTGGTGCAGGGGGATCACGGCCAGGCAGATCGTTAGAGGGGAGGTTGGTGATGGCGGCAGATCTGGGCGGCAATGCTCCGGATCGAATCCGAGCACCTTCGTGGCTTTGCTAGAGCCCTTCAGGAGTAATGGAGAAATATAGGGAGAAGAGAATATTTATTTTCAGCTTAGATCCGAGCGTGCTCCAAACTTTTTGGGAGCCGCTCAGATCTAGAGCTTGGGACGAATTATGAGAAGGGGGTATGCCCCTATTTATATATGCGGCTGACCCCTCCCCCTTACTCCACTTCCTATGTGTGACTAAAAAACTTGGAGTAAAAAATTCAAGTTAGTTTGCCTTAAAGAAAAGGCCAAACTTCAATGAATTTTAACTCCCTCACCGTTGAGCTTCGCATTTGATACAACCTATCAAATCAAAGAGTGTTGAACTGTGAACGCGTAGGAAAAATGACGAGTCATTTCGAGTCTGTTTGACCCCTCAAACGTATGTCCAAAGTTGAGCCCAACACGTGTATTTCCCAAATAAATCAGCAGCTAGAGGGTTTCAAAAACCCTTACCCGTGGGGCACGAAGTGGGTCCCACTTGCACACTAGCCCGCAGGCTGCCACAGGCTACCACTGGCATGCCGGCGCTGGCTGGCTGGTGCCAGCCTGGCGTGCCCCATTTGAGGCAGGCACCAGGCGCCCCTTCAAATGGGGTGGGTGGCACCCGTGCCTGCCTTCTGGCTGGGTTCAGCCCAACTGGTTTGGGCTGACCCCTTTGGGCACCTTTTGGTCTTTTGGCTATATTTTGACCATTTGGACTCCGTTTTTTGATGCGGTTTAAACCTGCGTTTAGACCAGGACGATCCTGTCATTCAGGTAACCATTTCTATACGTTTATTTAATTAAATACATATGTAAACAATTTACGACGCATTTAAATTTCCCTTTGCATCAAATGCAAAATTTCCACATCTATTATATAAAATAATTTGCATCAAACACAAATGATCTGAGCGGTCTCCCACTTGCACTTGGGATCATTTATCCCGAATGCAGGAGCTAACTGCAAACTCCTCTCCCTAATTTCTACCTATTACTTGATGAAGATCTCACTCTGTATGAGACCCTACAGCCTGACCCTACTACGGGTGGGGCTCGAAGCCCCAGAAGGCAGTAACCGCGAGCAGCAAGTGTCGTCCCTGTTTCAGTATCATACTTATGTGGTTAACTCATTGACATGAGTATTGTCGAGACCACCCGGACTATGTCCGTGATGAATACCGCAGTTTTAGTCTCTTCGTCAAAACTATGCCGTTTAATTCAAGCCTAGGGTACAGTCAAACTGTTAACCCCAATAGCTCGAAGCCGGTTAGACTCCATCGATCTTTAGTCAAATAATGTTGGACTTCTTCCAACACACTCTGACCAGAGTTTTCACTGTAGATCGAACTAACACTACGACACTAACTCCCATTGACCGGGAGAGACGAATCCTATCTTGGTCATTACTCTCCTTGCACATTTCAAATTTCACTCAACCAAAGACATTTCAACGGGGCTTACTGTAACGGCCGCTTTTCGACCGTTCGTATTTTTTTCCTGCGTGCACGTGCCTTGCCGTGCACGTATTCTTTTGGCTATTTCTGAGCCCCGGCATATGTGATGCGATATGCCTTTGCGATCGTTTCGGGGTGTTGGATTTTATTGTAATTATTGGGAACGTCTTTTCACTGCTCGTTTTCTCGCGAAACGACTTTGAATGACAGGGGCGTTTTAGTCATTTGACTCAAAACGTTGTTTCCGATTTTACGTAAATTTTTGGTAGGCGTTACGCACGATCAGGCTCCGTAGATCTGTGCGTCTCATCTCCACGATCGCCCCGGTATTTTCGGATTATTTTTCTGACGCTCGGATTGTAAGATATCGCTCGGAGAAATCTGGACCGTTGTTTTGCCTTGATCAGATTCAAATTCAAATTCGTTAGCCATCTGGCCAAATCTGGCTAAATCACTTTTAAAATCATTTTAAAATCTTCCCTAATCTGTTTCACTAATCTCCCCTAGACTTACCCCTACTTGTACACCCTCTACCCCTTTATTAATCCCCTTTAGCTATAAAACTTATAGATATATATCAAATGACTATTATTATATTAACCCCATTCTTTTAACCCTAACCCTATTCAAACCCTAACCCCAAAATCTCAGCCGCCGCCACAAACTAGGGAGCCCGAGCTCTCCTCCCCGAGATTCCCCTCTCACCGGGCCTCAACCCCCGTCGGCGGCGAACCCCGCCGCTGGCCCACTCCTCCGATCAACCTCCCCGCCACGATGCACTGCCCTCTCAGCCCGAAGCCACCGACGCCCCGATCACCCAATCCCCCGTCCTTCTCTCTCTCTCCCTCGCGGCGATCCGTCGCCCCCGCAGCCCCCTCGCACCGCCGCAATTTCCGCCTTCATCGCCGCTGCGCCCCTCGCCACGCAGCCAAGCGCACGCCGCCGTAAATCCCCAGCAAGAGTCCGTCGCCGCGCCGCCTCCACGAATCCCCTGTCCGCTGCCGTGCAGATCTCCCCTCAGCCGCGATCCGTAGCCGCCTCCTCGTCTTCCCTTCATCCACGGCGAGGCCCCCCTGCTGTGCCACCTAGATCTCCCCCCATCGTGAATCCACAACGCCATGTAGATCTTCTCTCCACGGCCGCCTCTGTCCCTGAGTGTTCTCTTCCCCTCTGTCTGCCGCCTGCAACGTCGCGCAGCGCTGCGCTCCGCCCGTGCGCAGAGCCCATCTCCGAGGCCGTGCCGCCGCTCGCCATCCGTAACTCAGCCTCGCCGCGCGCCGTTGTTTTCACCCCGACACCGCCTGACCGCCTGCAGCCCCGCACAGACCCCGCTGCTGCCGCACGCTGCTACAGCGTGCAGCGCTCCCCGATCTACGTGCCGCCGCAGCACCAACGGCAACCGCCATCTGTCGCGCTGCTGTCAGTGGCCCTCACAGATCCGGCCGAGCCCCTAAGACGGGAAACCCCTTCGACAGTCCCTGGTTGTGTTCCAGCGACGTTGTTTTGACGTTCCACTTTCTGAGTTCGCTGTTTAGTCCCGTGGACTGAATCCCCTCTTGCTGGATGCTCAGCGGTCTCTCGGCACCGCTAGCCCACTTGCGGACCGCTATCGGGCCCGCCTTCGCTGTTCGCCATCCCCGCTTGCTTCCCGCCCTTCCAATCCAGTGCCAGAACGCTCCCGGCTACGCTACCCGTAGCCGAGACGCCACGCGACGACATCTCGTAGCCGTGACATCTCAGCTGCGCTACCCGCAGCCGCTACGATCCTGAGACGATCCCGAGACGACCTCCACTACGCTACCCGCAGTCGGGGACACGAGCACCGCCACCGTCTCCAGACCCGACGCTAGATTAAATGCGCGTTCCTCACACCAGGTTGGTCCCCCTAACTCGTAGCAAAACCCACACTGTAGCAAACTGAACCTTAACTAAAACTGGACAACAATAATTAAATTTACTTTTCCAACCAGTAAAACGCTGCTCACTGTAGAAATCGACCATCGGACAAATTTTCTGTGCACATAGGGTAGTGGTCGATCTAGGCTGATTAAACACCAAAAATGTGACTTTGACGATTAGGGTAGCCCCGACAACTTAGAAACAAACCTAAATAGGATTTACTGAAAATCGCGACCTGACACCGTCGCCATGGCGATATTTCAGACGGACTTCCGCGGACGAGATGCTTGGACGAGACGCTTCGGGAGGACGATACACTCGCCACCGCAGGCAAGTGTATCCACTTGCACTTTTGGCCGTGCTTAGGCCCTAGTTGGTTAGAATTGTTAACTGTGAACAAATAGAACCGGACATGAAATGATAGCGTCCGGGACGACTCCTGACGGCTCAGACTTGACGACGAAGTCTGAGCCTGACAACAACAACTTTTGATATTGTAGGGCTATCATGTGTGTGCGTGCGGGTGGACACCCTAGAATAACAACTCCCTACACTTGTCATGTCGTGTCCTGTTACACAAAAAGCCTTCGGGCGTTTCGGATGCTTTCCTAGCGGAAGTGATCCCTGTTACACAAAAAGCCTTCGGGCGTTTCGGATGCTTTCCTAGCGGAAGTGATCCCTGTTACACAAAAAGCCTTCGGGCGTTTCGGATGCTTTCCCCGCGGAAGTGATCCCTGTTACACAAAAAGCCTTCGGGCATTTCGGATGCTTTCCCCCACGGAAGTGATCCCTGTTACCCAAAAATCCTTCGGGCGTTTCGGATGCTTTCCCCCGCGGAAGTGATCCCTGTTACCCAAAAAGCCTTCGGGCGTTTCGGATGCTTTCCCCCGCGAAAGTGATCCCTGTTACACAAAAAGCCTTCGGGCGTTTCGGATGTTTCCCTAGCGGAAGTGATCCCTGTAATTCTTGTCCTGAGTTCCTGGGTTTGGGGTTGGGTTGAGCATGTGCACAGCAAGAGGGTCTGATCCCCCTCAAACCGTAAGGCGTGAACCCTTTCGTGTCTCACTTGTCCTGTCTTGTCTTGTCCCGTCACGTCCCGTCTTGTCATGACACCTGTAGGTTAGTCCCGTAGTTCGTAGCACACGCTACGACTACTACTTGCTGCGTTTTACTTTCCTGCTACGTTACTTCCTGTTGTGTTTCTCTGTTATAACCACAGCATGCTAATCAACCAGTAAACTGTTGTGTAATAGAACCTCAGCAGGCTAATCAACCAGTAAACCGTTGTTTAAAGTTCGATGCACTTGCAGTAAAGTCTAACCCTTCTTGTAGACTTTACCTGACGTACAGTTCCTTCTTGTGGTGCTGTACGTCAGGTGTTCAGCCAGAGATCGTGGACGAGGCAGATTCGCTGGAGTACGTGGAGCCGAGGACGTCGACCAGAGTACGTGCCCGACGAGAACCAGACCTTGAGGTCTTTTAGTCGTCACTTTCTGAGGGTACTACTTTCAGTTGCTTTTAGATAGTTTGTTGCCACACTTAGGCTTCTTTTTAGACTTTGTATTTGTTGGATATTATATCTCTAATTTAATGAATGCAACTTCCTTTCCGTACTTTCTGTTGTTTCGAACTATATTAATGCAAGAACCTGAAAATATTTTAAAATGGTACCTTTACAGACGCTTATTGGGTCCGAGCTTCTCAGCTCTGGCCTAAGCGGGCCTTGTCACGCTTCGCCTCCGTCCATTTTGGGAAGCGGGGCGTGACAGGTTTTAGTGGTGGCCCATGCAGGTCTTGCAAAAGTTCAGAACAATAAAAGTATCGCATTCATTTAATATCCACGTACAAGTCTGAATTAGTTTCCCAGTCTTAGATAGTAGGAAGACTTAGATAGACGCCCAGGTTTGATATTCTGACGCCTTGGTTAAGATTTAGTCATCCTCATCCTAGACTACCTTAGCATCCCCATTTGATTCTGACCGTGTTAGATTTCTGGAGCCCCTCTCTTTTAATCGTTCGCTCGGGCTCATCGATGTCGGGCCCAGTAGAACGTAACCTTGATTCTCTTAGGAACCTTCCCTTTAGATCCTGAATATAGTCTAGCTCATTAGGAAGTCTTAGAGCTGAGTTATCCTAATCTTTAGACGACCTGATAATTATGACCCCTGACTTCTAGCGTCTCTCTGATCATTACACTTCTGTGTTATCGATCATAGGGTCCCATCGTAGCCTTTGCATCTTATCCTATGTGTAACCAACATGCGAACATTTTCCTTTCTTCCGAATCCCGTGATCGTTTTCGGACGATTATCGTTGATCCTTCGAATCCCTTCCTTGGCCTATTCTGCTTCCCCTAAAGGTATTTTCGAAATTTATTATTAAGTTTTTTTTTCCGCTCTAGCTTGATTTCTTTGAAAACCCGTACATTATATATTTTAAAATTTCTTGTTTTTTTTGTTGAGTTAAAATTCTTCCACCGATTTTAAAACCTCCTTGGTCGTAAAATTATTTTACTATCTCGTGCCTATTTTCAAATCGGTATCTTCCATACTTCAGTTTTTAAACCTTATTATCAAATTCTATAATCCAATATATATATATATATATTACTTTGCTAAACTACACAAAAAAAATTTTTTCTAATCACTTACCGTACATACTTTTAAAATATTTTCTAAACTAGAGGGAACTCCAATTATTTTATTATTATTAATATATCAGGTTTATGTTCTTCGTGACCACATTTCAAATCTTTGTGTAAACCTATCTTCATTTGCAAAACAATCGTTCTTACCCTACTCATCCTTCCTTCGTCTTACTTTTTCCAAAATCTTAAATTGCTACATCTGTCCACTATTAAGTATATATATATATAATTTTAAAAGTATGTGATACCATATTTTGCACAAAATCCTTCTTACATAGTTAAATCATTTTAAAATAATTTTGTTCCATCCAACCAACCATCTTCTTACCCCGCCCTATTTGAACTCGTTCTTTCCGATTTATTTCGTTACACTTTTGGTTTCTGTTTCCTTTATTTGGTGTAGACATTAGTCCTTGTAGTTGTCCATGCTATCTCTGGTATAGGATTAGGCCCTTGTTAGGTGATGTTGTAGAGATGCATGAGTATAGGTAAAGTATGTAGACCTGTATGAGTGTGTCATCTTTAGGACCCTGATAATTGCCTTTTGTGCCTTGAATGTGTACTCAGTGTTAACCATGATAGGGTTGAAGTTGTCTGAATGACCGTATTCAAACGTATATGAATAGCGTCATAGCAGGCAAATTCCTTAGACGTAATTTTTCGCGATTATAAAATAGCTTATCTTTGACTGCGTGTGATTGTATTAAAACTCTTTGTTTTCTTTTAAACCAACCCCTTTAAAGTTTTTGAAATTAGCTCACAAGATCACAAATCACATATCCTCCCTCATCCATTACCACAACTCCACACGGTTTTCCAAATGTTTTAAAATAAGTTACTGGTTTCAAGTTTCCCTTTCTCTTTTCTCTCTTCATTTAGGAATGTTACGTTATGGTTGTTATAGTTTTGGGACTAGCTATTATTGTTGTAGGATTTTGTTTGCGGGTAGGCTCAGGGAGAAATGAGATTTGTTGTAGCTATGATTAACCGATTTTGGAACAATAGGATATTGGAATAGATTTCTTTCCGATGAGAAGATGAGCTGTCCAAGACTTATTTATGTTACCGATGTGAGACGGACTCAATGGGAAATTCTGGCCGGATGAGATTATATGTAGGGAGATGAGAACCTTTGAGACTTGAGACTTGGACGAGGGGTAGATAGGGGTAGCTTAGGAGTATAGTTTGAGTTAGGGTGATCATGAAAAGGAGTGGAGCATTTAAGCATCAAGACTTGGTCGTCGAGTTGACGTGAGAAGACATTTGGAATAACCCGACAAGTTGAGATAAATGGATGGTTAGATTGTCGGATTTAATATTGGTTGAAAATAATTATAATAAGAAGGAGAAGATGTGATTTTGATGGTTCAATCATTTGGCGGATAAAAATTTATGGGAAGATATGACACGGAATGTATTGAGGACACGGTGATTGTTGATTTGTAAAGGTGTTATGAGGCAGACAAAGTTTTGTCTTAGAGTGGTGATCGACTAGAAAAATTTCTTTTTGGCGATTGATAAATATTGGAAAGAGATCGAGAGTTTAAAAGATTGTTTTCGAGCAATGATGTTTAGTGGAGTGTTATGGTATGGGAATATGATTATTAATCTTTGGTGAGGACTTGGAGTTGGAAATTTGAACAATAGTGATGGGTCTATAGTTAAGAATTAAGAGGTGATTTTAGTTGTGGCATTGTTCAGTGAAAAGATGGATTATGATGGATTATTGAGGAACATTGTTCGAAGTTACAGATTAGAAATCTTTATGAGTAGATATGATAGTTGCGGGTATAAGGTCATATGGGTATTATTATTATTATTAGTGTGAGTGATTCCGAGGGCGGAATCATTTCTAAGGTGGGTAGAATGTAACGGCTGCTTTCCGACCGTTCGTATTTTTTTCCTGCGTGCACGTGCCTTGCCGTGCACGTATTCTTTTGGCTATTTCTGAGCTCCGGCATATGCGATGCGATATGCCTTTGCGATCGTTTCGGGGTGTTGGATTTTATTGTAATTATTGGGAACGTCTTTTCACTGCTCGTTTTCTCGCGAAACGACTTTGAATGACAGGGGCATTTTAGTCATTTGACTCAAAACGCTGTTTCCGATTTTACGTAAATATTTGGTAGGCGTTACGCACGATCAGGCTCCGTAGATCTATGCGTCTCGTCTCCACGATCGCCCCGGTATTTTCAAATTATTTTTCTGACGCCCGGATTGTATGATATCGCTCGGAAAAATCTGGACCGTTGTTTTGCCTTGATCAGATTCAAATTCAAATTCGTTAGCCATCTGGACAAATCTGGCTAAATCTCTTTTAAAATCATTTTAAAATCTTCCCTAATCTGTTTCACTAATCTCCCCTAGACTTACCCCTACTTGTACACCCTCTACCCCTTTATTAATCCCCTTTAGCTATAAAACTTATAGATATATATCAAATGACTATTATTATATTAACCCCATTCTTTTAACCCTAACCCTATTCAAACCCTAACCTCAAAATCTCAGCCTCCGCCACAAACTAGGGAGCCCGAGCTCTCCTCCCCGAGATTCCCCTCTCACCGGGCCTCAACCCCCGTCGGCGGCGAACCCCGCCGCCGGCCCACTCCTCCGATCAACCTCCCCGCCGCGATGCACTGCCCTCTCAGCCCGAAGCCGCCGGCGCCCCGATCACCCAATCCCCCGTCCTTCTCTCTCTCTCCCTCGTGGCGATCCGCCGCCCCCGCCGCCCCCTCGCACCGCCGCAATCTCTGCCTTCATCGCCGCTGCGCCCCTCGCCACGCAGCCAAGCGCACGCCGCCGTGAATCCCCAGCAAGAGTCCGTCGCCGTGCCGCCTCCACGAATCCCCTGTCCGCTGCCGTGCAGATCTCCCCTCAGCCGTGATCCGCAGCTGCCTCCTCCTCTTCCCTTCATCCACGGCGAGGCCCCCCTGCTGCGACACCTAGATCTCCCCCCATCGTGAATCCACGGCGCCGTGCAGATCTTCTCTCCACGGCCGCCTCTGTCCCCGAGCGCGTGCTTCCCCTCTGTCCGCCGCCTGCAACACCGCACAGCGCTACGCTCCGCCCGTGTGCAGAGCCCATCTCCGAGGCCGTGTCGCCGCTCACCATCCGTAACTCAGCCTCACCGCGCGCCGCTGTTTTCACCCCGACGCCGCCTGACCGCCTGCAGCCCCGCACAGACCCCGCTGCTGCCGCTCGCTGCTACAGCACGCAGCGCTCCCCGATCTACGTGCCGCCGCAGCACCAGCGGCAACCGCCGTCTGTCACGCTGCTGTGAGTGGCCCTCACAGATCCGGCCGAGCCCCTAAGACGGGAAACCCCTTCGACAGTCCCCGGTTGTGTTCCTGCGACGTTGTTTTGACGTTCCACTTTCTGAGTTCGCTGTTTAGTCCCGTGGACTGAATCCCTTCTTGCTGGATGCTCAGCGGTCTCTCGGCACTGCTAGCCCGCTTACGGACCGCTATCGGGCCCGCCTTCGCTGTTCGCCATCCCCGCTTGCTTCCTGCCCTTCCAATCCAGTGCCAGAACGCTCCCGGCTATGCTACCCGTAGCCGAGACGCCACGCGACGACGTCTCGTAGCCGTGACATCTCAGCTGCGCTACCCGCAGCCGCTACGATCCTGAGACGATCCCGAGACGACCTCCACTGTGCTACCTGCAATCGGGGACACGAGCACCGCCACCGTCTCCAGACCCGACGCCAGATTAAATGCGCGTTCCTCACACCAGGTTGGTCCCCCTAACTCGTAGCGAAACCCACACTGTAGCAAACTGAACCTTAACTAAAACTGGACAACAATAATTAAATTTACTTTTCCAACCAGTAAAACGCTGCTCACTGTAGAAATCGACCATCAGACAAATTTTCTGTGCACATAGGGTAGTGGTCGATCTAGGCTGATTAAACACCAAAAATGTGACTTTGACGATTAGGGTAGCCCCGACAACTTAGAAACAAACCTAAATAGGATTTACTGAAAATCGCGACCTGACACCGTCGCCGTGGCGATATTTCAGACGGACTTCCGCGGACGAGACGCTTGGACGAGACGCTTTGGGAGGACGACACAATCGCCACCGCAGGCAAGTGTATCCACTTGCACTTTTGGCCGTGCTTAGGCCCTAGTTGGTTAGAATTGTTAACTGTGAACAAATAGAACCGGACATGAAATGATAGCGTCCGGGACGACTCCTGACGGCTCAGACTTGACAACGAAGTCTGAGCCTGACAACAACAACTTTTGATATTGTAGGGCTATGATGTGTGTGCGTGCGTGTGGACACCCTAGAATAACAACTCCCTACACTTGTCATGTCGTGTCCTGTTACACAAAAAGCCTTCGGGCGTTTTGGATGCTTTCCCCGCGGAAGTGATCCCTGTTACACAAAAAGCCTTCGGGCGTTTCGGATGCTTTCCTCCGCGGAAGTGATCCCTGCTACCCAAAAAGCCTTCGGGCATTTCGGATGCTTTCCCCCGTGGAAGTGATCCCTGTTACCCAAAAAGCCTTCGGGCGTTTCGGATGCTTTCCCCCGCAAAAGTGATCCCTGTTACACAAAAAGCCTTCGGGCGTTTCGGATGTTTCCCTAGCGGAAGTGATCCCTGTAATTCTTGTTCTGAGTTCCTGGGTTTGGGGTTGGGTTGAGCATGTGCACAGCAAGAGGGTCTGATCCCCCTCAAACCGTAAGGCGCAAACCGTAAGGCGTGAACCCTTTCGTGTCTCACTTGTCCTGTCTTGTCTTGTCCCGTCACGTCCCGTCTTGTCATGACACCTGTAGGTTAGTCCCGTAGTTCGTAGCACACGCTACGACTACTACTTGTTGCGTTTTACTTTCCTGCTACGTTACTTCCTGTTGTGTTTCTCTGTTATAACCACAGCATGCTAATCAACCAGTAAACTGTTGTGTAATAGAACCTCAGCATGTTAATCAACCAGTAAACCGTTGTTTAAAGTTCGGTGCACTTGCAGTAAAGTCTAACCCTTCTTGTAGACTTTACCTGACGTACAGTTCCTTCTTGTGGTGTTGTATGTCAGGTGTTCAGCCAGAGATCGTGGATGAGGCAGTTTCGCTGGAGTACATGGAGCCGAGGACGTCGACCAGAGTACGTGCCCGACGAGAACCAGACCTTGAGGTCTTTTAGTCGTCACTTTCTGAGGGTACTACTTTCAGTTGCTTTTAGATAGTTTTTTGCCATGCTTAGGCTTCTTTTTAGACTTTGTATTTGTTGGATATTATATCTCTAATTTAATGAATGCAACTTCCTTTCCGTACTTTCTGTTTTTTCGAACTATATTAATGCAAGAACCTGAAAATCTTTTAAAATGGTACCTCTACAGACGCTTATTGGGTCCGAGCTTCTCAGCTCTGGCCTAAGCGGGCCTAGTCACGCTTCGCCTCCGTCCATTTTGGGAAGCGGGGCGTGACACTTACCCAAGGCTAGATCAGTGACCTACGTAACACCGTTCATGCACAGGTTCGTACGATGACCTCAAGTCAAAAGACCAACTTTCCTATCTTCACTAAGAGTTATCATTGACAGAATGGTCAATCATAACCATATGGTAACTCTTGCTAGGTCGTTCAGTGAACTCATTCTCCAATGAGTACATGTGTCTCGTCTTTGACTTCGCCAAGTCAAACGATCATGAGATCATCGTCACCGCTATACGGTAAGACTAAGACACAATGGTCTTCCGATGTTTCGATGTCATATTCTCGAAATATCTACGAGTACGAAAGTTTCTAGACTTATGCTACTAACGGTCAAGCACTTCTCCATGATCGAGATCCTCATCTCGATACATGTTTGAACTTGCATTAAGTCTCAGGATTTTACCTAAATTTCTAATGATTACAATATTTCTATTAACTTAGATAAATGCTTACCAAACAGCTTACTGTTATTTCGAACAAGATGTTTGTATAGATACACAGGGATGAATTTTCCTCTAGGGCATACCCATCTCTCAACATCTCCCACTCGCACTTAGGCTCGTTTATCCTGGTATCTCATACCGCATTTACACATAAGTCTTTCCAGACTTCATGTGGTAGAGCCTTCATGAGTAGATCTGCTAAAACGTGTATTGTATAGACTTAAGGGGTTTCTATGTTTATCTTAGACCGCATATTTGAATCTCATCCAAATAATTCACTCGATCTCTTGGTATCCATAATTAATTTCTTGACTAGATCTCATCCAGCTCGTCGTACCTTACGAGAATAATCCATAATAAGTTTTACTGGTCATTTAGACGGTTCATAATCATTTTTGATAAAGTGTCAAACTCTTTGACCACTTTATCAAACCATATGTTTTGGCTCCTTGATGCCTCGCATGCTTTTATTCGCTCACACTGACCTTGAAGACTCTCTGGCCGATTTATATAAGTTCGTTCTTCTAAATCACATTTAGAAAACAGACTATACATGAATGCTCCAGTTTTCATGGTCATCATGAGCATTATCATCGAATTCTGTCCTAGTAGATCTGTACACATCTACTGGTGAGACAGTTTCATCATAATCCGTTTATAGGAGTTAGGATGATAACCGTTCTCAGCCTACATAAGTTGTACTTCACTATTTTCTTTCTGCACCAATCTTCTTGACTCAAAGATTCACTTGCAGCCAATAAGAAGAACTTTCTTTGGGCACGTAAACTAAAGTCCATACTTTTTTTACGTGCACGGACGATTTTTGGTTGCATCAATTTATTAATCAAAGTCCCTGCTCCGAATTGCATCCTGAAAGTTGTCTAGGCCAGCATCGACTATGATGTCTAACTCGATTCTTTGTCACACGAGACTCGAGTAATCCTCTAACGATTGTTTTAATAAATATCTTATTAATAAGGTCCTCATAGAACCTTATCAAAAAAAACTAGGCATTACTATCTGGGACTTAACCCAGAGGGAGGATTGTAACTCAGAGTCACTTGCCATGCATCACACCATATCTAACAAAGTGTGCTTCATGCTCTCTAACACACTGATGTGTTAAGAGAGTTGATCTGAGAGAAAATCACGTTTTCTTTTTAATTTACGCAAGATTTATACAGCTAAGTGTTCGACTCTTCGATCTGATCGAAGTAGTTCAAATTCTTCTGTCATCTTGTTCTCTATTTTACTAGACTTGTGTTTCATCAAGAACATGTGTCGTAATAAAATAAGTATATCTTATCTAGGCTAATTTAGACTTAGGTATGAATAAATCCGTATGTACAAGACCGTGAGTTCTCCAACTCATTCTCCCACTGTCTCACAGAAGGTGTTGGGCCATCATACCTTTGAGACAAGATTCACAAGTGTCTGTAGACTTCATAATACGAGAGGTCAGACTCCTCTTTATGTGATTTGTGAAGCTTAGTCTCTTTGGTACGGCCTAGTCTATTTTGCCATATAAGTTTTGTTATTATCTTGCGTATTCATGTATTAACATTTAATACATTATTGTTATACAAATTACCCACATAAAATATTGCTTCAGAAGCAAGGTGACGACATTCGTCAAAAATGTGTTTGACATCCTACATGGTCCAAGAAACAACAATTGTTCCTTTTTACAACACGTAGACAATCTATTTCTTTTGTATAACGGTTATCCTGAAACATTGACATCAAATATGTCACATTTTCAGTTCCTCCTACTTATTTCTTTACTAATGATAAATAAACTATCTTTCTCAGTTGACTTTCCTTAGTGCCTTCTTCCTTTTCTAAATCTCATTTAAATAAAAGTTGACTTTCCTTAGTGCCTTCTTCCTTTTCTAAATCTCATTTAGATATTATATGACGCAACAAAATTATTAGCTAAGCAAGCACCTAACGTATCCAAACACTTGAGCCTCACAACATTGAGTTCACTCAACAAGTTGCCTGACTCAAGATTTGATTTGGATACATGGTCTTGTACTGCTCATGCACTCATCTTCGAATCAAACAATTTGATCGAAGTTTCGAACCTTGCGGATCGAAACAGTTTTCCATACAACCTTGAGTTAACTTAACAAATTGTATGGAGAAACATGCTTTGAACATCAGTTTGTTCGAGCTGCCCCTTATAGAGGCGAGTACAGGTAGCGTGTATTTATTTGTTGGACCCAGAACTTTAAGGAAATCATTGTCCTTAAGCATGTGCTTTAAGGACGTCATTTAATATCAATGAGAATATAGTTTAGTCTATCAATTGGAATTTGAGTTGATATTTCATTAACCAACTATTTGGACCAGTTAACTTATTCTCTGAGAATATTATGTTTTTGATTCCATCGGTAAACATATAACTATCTTAATTTAGAATATGTTCAATATTAAATATAGATGAAAGGATTTTATCTAACTATATCCTCCCACCAATTTTGCGATCATTTTAAGCCATAATAATGGACGATTTAATTAAATTAAATTAATGTGTAAGAGATCCAACCACCCTGATTCTCACAACCTTGAGTGTGCTCAACAAATTGCTTGACTCTGCGATTGGTAGATGACTCTTCATCAATCATATCATATATGATTCTCTTATTGGTTTTACCCCTAGCCACTTATGATCATGAGTGCTCATCCAAATCATAATGACTAGCCTAGTCAGACCCTTGTTTTCGTGTCTAGCTTAACTTATGTCGGTGGTCGGTGTATTCACGACACGACATTTTGAGTCAAGGCTCAACTACATCATATGTATTAAGAAGTTGGTTTCTATAAGGTTGCCATGTCACAGCTTGAGTGTGCCCAACAACTGTAACATGGATCATATAGTTGCCAAAATCTGAAACAAGAAGGGCTACATTTTATCTTGAAAAAGATTATTAACGTATTAGACTTAGGTATAGTCGAGGGTGTCATATAATTATGATTCGCGTCATTGCGGTCCAGCTGACACGGCCATGAAATTGACTAAGCCATGACCACTTATCCCCAGTCTAGCTTGGGTGATCCAATAGACTTAGCAAAGCACATTGATCGGATTATGGTCCATTGAATGAAACTTATCATTTATATGTGAGCCATAGCCTAAAAGGCTTTTATTAGAACTAGTTAATCCTATCAACCAGTGGAATCCTTAAAATTCAAAATTTTAGGATTTGTTAATAACTTTTATTAAGTCCTTATCAACTATAAGGAATTGATTTATAAAGGTGCTATCCTAATCGTACATTAGGCATTTAAAACAATTTTAAATCATAGTAGAATCAATCTAAAATTATCTACTAATTATTAGACGGCTTTTAATGGCTAACATAACAAGGTTTTCTTGTGTTATAAAATAAGGAACAAGAATAAACATACCCATTAAAATTAACAACTTAATCAAATCACAAGAAATTAAGTTTCGGCAATATTCAATAATTATCTCATAATTATTTTATGTTTCTAACGAACATAACATGCAACTTTAAAATTTATCACATAAACTTAAAGTATAATTTTAAAACATAAAAATTTTATCTAATAAAATTAATTGTTTCATGTTCAAAAAATTATCGCATAATTTTAATTCAAGAACATTTGTTTTAAAATCATCACATTAAAATTAGCATGCTACTAAAAAGAATTTTATCACGTAAAGATAATTTTTTAAAGCATCTACTAACAAGTGGTTCCAGTTTAACAATTTATCTCATAAAGTTAAAATAAGATTTTGTATTTAAAAAGCATACTTGCATTTATAATTATTGCAGTTCTTAGATAAGATGTAGACCTATAGCTCTGATACCAATATTGGGTTTTGAGGGACCCTTAGGGCACATTTCTATACATGTCCTACATCGGACAGACGATAGAGGCAAAAGCAAGCAGCGGAATAAAAACCGTTAAACCATTTAACGAATTAGCCCTAAGGATATCAAGATCTTAGCCAGGATCTCTACTATCTTGGGTGGGTCTGACCACCCCAAGATAGATTTAAGCTTCTGCAATAATATAAATGAAAGCTATTTAAACTACATACCAGGAACCTTGCTTGCACCAGCAAGGTGTACCGAACCGCGTCCCGAGCCGCTCCTCATCCCGAGCTGAACCGCTTCCTAAATCACACCTCGTCATGAGGTGAGCAACCCCCTTGTCGCTGAGCCAACCACGCGCTGAAGAAAGTTTCACTTGAGTGGATCCTTCGCCAAGACTCCGAATCGAATCCAAGCCACTTCGTGGCTTTGCTAGAGCCATTCAGGAGTAAAGAAGAAATATATGGAGAAGAGAATATTTATTTTCAGCTTAGATCCGACCGTGCTCCAAACTTTTTGGGAGCCACTCAGATCTAGAGCTTGGGACGAGTTATGAGGAGGGGATATGCCCATATTTATATGTGCAGCTGACCCTTCCCCCTCACACCACTTCCGATGTGGGACTAAAAAACTTGGAGTAAAAAAATTCAAGTTAGTTTGCCTTAAAGAAAAGGCCAAACTTCAATGAATTTTAACTCCCTCACCGTTGAGCTTTGCATTTGATACAACCTATCAAATCGAAGAGCGCTGAACGGTGAACGTGTAGAAAAAAATGGCGAGTCATTCCGAGTCTGTTTGACCCTTCAAACATATGTCCAAAGTTGAGCCCAACACTTGTATTTCACAAATACAATCAGCCGGTATATGGTCTAAAACCCCTTATTTGTGGGGCCCGAAGTGGGCCCCACTTGCCCACTAGCCCACAGGCTGGCGCTAGCTAGCTGGCACCAGCTTGGCCCGCCCCATTTGTGGCGGGCACCAGGTGCCCGCTCAAATGAGGCAGGCGCCAGGTGCCCCTTCAAATGGGGCAGACTGGCGCCTGCCCCCAGTGGGTGCCCGCTCCTGCCTTTTGGCTGGGTTCAGCCCAACTGGTTTGGGGCTGACCCCTTTGGGCTCCTTTTGGTCTTTTGGCTATATTTTGAGCATTGGACTCCGTTTTTGATGCAGTTTGAACCTGTGTTTAGACCATGACGATCCAGTCATTCAGGTAACCATTTCTACGCATTTATTTAATTAAATACGCATGTAAACAATTTACGACGCATTTAAATTTCCATTTGCATCAAATGCAAAATTTCCACATCTATTATATAAAATCATTTGATCAAATACAAATGAACTGAGGGGTCTCCCACTTGCACTCGGGATCATTTATCCCGAATGCAGGAGCTAACTGCAAACTATTTGCATTTACTATCCCTTGCATCAAATGCACATTCTCCCTAATTTCTACATATTACTTGACGAAGGTCTCACTCTGTGTGAGACCCTACAGCCTGACCCTACTACAAGTGGGGCTCGAAGCCCCAAACGGTAGTAACCACGAGCGACAGGTGATGTCCCTGTTTCAGTATCATACTTATGTGGTTAACTCATTGACATGAGTATTATCAGGACCACCCTGACTGTGTCTGTGACGAATACCGCAGTTTTAGTTTCTTCGTCAAGATTATGCCGTTTAATTCAAGCCTAGGGTACGGTCAAACTGTCAACCCCAATAGCTCGAAGCTGATTAGTCTCCATCGATCTTTAGTCAAATAATGTTGGACTTCTTCCAACATACTCTGGCCAGAGTTTTCACTATAGATTGAACTAACACTACGACACTAACTCCCATTGACCGGGAGAGACGAATCCTATCTTGATCATTACTCTCCTCGCACGTTTTAAATGTCACACAACCAAAGTCCTTTCAATCGGGCTTACCCGAGGCTAGATCAGTGATCTAAGTAACACCGTTCACGCACAGGCTCGTACAATGACCTCAAGTCAAAAGACCAACTTGCCTATCATCACTAAGAGTTATCATTGATAGAATGGTCAATCTCAACCATATGATAACTGTTGTTGGGTCGTTCAGTGAACTCATTCTCCAATGATCACCCGCGTCTCGTCTTCGACTTTGCCAAGTCTAACGATCATGAGATCATCGTCATCGCTATACGGTGAAGACTAAGACACAATGGTCTATCTGATGTTTCGATATCCTATTCTCGAAATATCTACGACCACAAACATTTCTAGACTTATGCTACTAACGGTCAAGCACTTCTCCATGATCGAGATCCCCATCTCGATACATGTTTGACCTTGCATTAAGTCTCAGGACTTAACCTAAGTTTCTAATGATTATAACATTTCTATTAACTTAGATAAATGCTTACTAAATAGCTTACTATTATTTCGAACAAGATGTTTGTATAGATACAAATGGATGAATTTGCCTCGAGGGCATACCCATCTCTCAACACTATAGGCGGTGAGAGCAGAGATCGGAGGGTTCGGCCTGGGCAGCGGTGACTGGTGGCAGAGTGGTGGTAGGCAGAGGGAGGGGCTAGGCTGCTGATAGGGGGAGGTTGGGGAATCCGTTGTTGTCGGAGCTCACCGGAGAGAGGAGGTTGACGGTAGAGGGTTTTGGGTGTTGCGGTTTGCATAGGAGTCTGCCTCCTGGATGTCGGTGGTACCGGAGTTGGGGTGCAGGCTCGGAGGACATGAGAGGAAGGAGAAGGAATAAAGTGGGAGGTCGGTTGCGAGGTTTGTGGGGGGGATAGAGAGATGGACGGTGGTTTTGAGAAGAAGGTGATGAACTGTGGCTGAGGGTGAAGTGCGGTAGTTGTTTGAAGGCTGAGGAGGCTGGCGTTGGGGGCGGGGTGATGGCTGGTTGGGTTTGTAGAAGAGGGTAGGGTTGTCTAATTATATGTTTTGTAGGGGAGGCTGGTGTGTAGGTTAGAGGAGAGGTCTTAGGGTTTTAGTATAGGGGCTGTAGTATTTTTTTGTTAGGGTTTTACTTGTGGAGATGTGTGCGTAAGTTATAGAAATGGGGGGTTGGTTGAACGTGTGTGAGGGGAGTGTAGGGTCATGGCTGATGAAGTTGTGGGTGTTATTGCGGCTAGGGTTTAGGTAGTTTTAATGTTTTCAATTGACTTTGGTTTTGTTTTGATAGAGGGTTAAATGGCAAGAAGAAAAGGAATAATAAAATAAATGTGATTACAATTATAGTAATAGGGATTTATTGTTTTTAAGATAGGGTAATAATCTCCTAGGTCTATATGAAAGGTGATTCGAAATTTCGAGTTCAAAACTACGTATATATACTTACATAATTATAATTAATCGGTTCTAAAACTTGTTTTATTATAATGCAAGTAATACTAGTTATGGAAACTAAAAGAATACTCATAAACAATTATTCAAATAGTTCAATATATTAATAAAATACGTACAAATTACGTACTGATAAATAATGGCCGTTACATTCTACCTACCTTAAAAAATTCCGTCCTTGGAATTTCTATCAACTAAGATGTGGGAAAAATGAGGATAGTGCCTGCGCATTTCTTCTTTCAATACACACATACCACACTCTCTATTATGCTCCCACACCACCCATAAGTAACAATCATGCCAACGCGCATAAACACCCTATTAATATTACTAATACTAGTATCAAGACTAATATTAATACTACTAATAACACTAATTAATAACCATGCTAGTAATAATAATAACGCACATACCTACACCACTAATTACGCATCAATATTAACACTAGTATACCATGTTGCGGGGTAGAATCTGCTAACAATGAATATGTAGTGATGTGGGGAACCAAGGGCATGATGGTTACACGTGTTTGGGGGTGATGGCAAGGCTAATCACGAGTTGAGGATGATTTGTAGAAGAGGATCTCTGGGTCACCCGTCAATCGGAGTAGGTCGCCTGCTGGATGATGAAGGTCGCTCGTTCGTTGGTGGAGGACGTCGCGGGTAACACGTATGCTTGCAGCTGGGGTGAACTACCTACAAGAAGAGTAACTCGTCAGAAAGGTTGGGATGGTTGTGTGCCTGCATCCCCTCTGATGCCTAAGTCAGTTGATGATTAATGAGAGGATGTCGAACACGAAGGGCGATCTTAGAGGCAAATCGGTGCTTGCGTGGCAGACTAGTGTGGAAGGTGCGAATATGTGGAGGATATTTGACCTTGAATGTGAATAGAAGTGTTAGGAGTTTCTTACAAATTCACTAACCAACCAGCCGGCCCGCCCCTTTCTCGTTGGAGGAGAGGGGATATTTATAGGGCCCAGAGGCGGTTGCTTGCCATCTTGTCAGCTGTCGAATCCACCCAGTTGGTACTCGAGTGGTGAAGTGATAAGGTGGCTAGCAGTGTCTGAGATATTTTTCGCATTAATGGTGTCAAGTGGTGTCAGGTGCATCAGGCGGTCAGAGCCGTAAATGTCAGGCGCACTTTCGGCAGGCTGTTTGGCGGTGAAACGGCTAGGCGTGCTTTCGAAATGCGGTCAGTCAGCGAAGCGACCAAGTGCGCTTTTGTCAGACTTTGTTCGTAGTGAAACTGGCAGTGATATTAGTGGCGGGTCGCCTTCCTCCTTCGGCAGACTGGTAGGTAAGCTGCATCAGGGGCGAGCTACTCCGGGGCGAGCTACTCTGGGGTGAGCTAGCATAGAACGTGTGCGATCAGTCGGAGGGCTCTTCTCTTTGACTCAGATGACAAGCTTGTTATTCTGCTTGGGCGAGCTTCTCTTAGACTCGACGAGCTAGGTCTCATTGTGGAGATTTGGTGGGCCATGACTTGTGCTTGGATGACAAGCTTGGCGGTCCGCAAGGACGCACTACTCTGAGCCTCGGTGAGCTCTTCTTAGTCTTGGAAAACTGGTCCTCATTGATGAGGATTGTTGATGGATTATTTGAGTGGGCCTTTATAAACTAGGCCGACTTTTAGGGCGTAACAATTGCCCCCCAACATTTGGTGTGGACGATCTTCTGCCAGAGGAGACACTGAATGTTGAGTAGACACGTTATCAAATTTTTAGAGAATCTCTTCGTACCTTTTGTTTGGTAGCGAGCTTTGTAAGCCTGGGCGACCTATCGGGGGCGCAGCTCGTAAGCTTGCCCCAGAGTTTGAGCATGGTGAAGTAACCCAAACCTTTTTGGGTGGGGGCATAGTCTAGAAACATGTCCCGGACCCATGGACGACCTATCGGGGGAGGATGACCTTCCCCGAGGACAGCCTTAACGTAAGGGCACCCTTTCGGGGGCATAGTTTCGGAGCCTGCCCTGGGTCTCTGACAGGGAAGGGTCGAGTTACGCAGCCTACCCCAAGCCCTTGGTGACCTTTCGGGGGCATAGCTCAGAATCTTGCCCTAGATCTTTGCTGTGAGGTAGCTCACTCTCTTCTCCGGTTTGGGTAGCGAGGCCCAACCTGCTACGGGTACTCAGGCTGCGACATACCTCGGAGGCCTTCGAGAGGGTGAGTTGGGGACGTGGCCCTTCCAGTACCCCTGGGGGTCCTATGCCCCTGGCGCCTCTCGAGGACACAGCGCGTGGCTTGCCCCTGATCTTTGGTATGGAAGGGTCAAGGTGCGCAGCCCATCTCCAGCCCTTGGAGACCCTTCGGGCGTGCAGCTTGGAAACCTGCCCCAGAGGTGTGGTTTGTGGCGAGTCAGCTCGCCTCCAAGGATCGGGCCGATCTTAACATAGGATTTATCGCATAGAAGAGAAAACTCGAAGAGTGTGTAAGTCGAAACGTAACGACATAGGTCGGAGATAGAAATAAACCTGGGGCACATAGTCGACCTGATCTCAACCTGTTTGGGTGGGGGCGCAGTCCGAAAACCTGCCCCGGACCCATGGGTGACCTGCCGGGGGAGGATGACCTTCGTCGAGGACAACCGTCACCTGACGGCGCCCTTTCATGGGCACAGTTTTGGAGCCCGCCCTGGGTCTTTGACAGGGAAGGGTCGAGTTATGCACACTGCCCCCAAGCCCTTGGCGACCTTTTAAGGGCGCAGCTTGAAAGCATGCCCCAGATCTTTGTTGCCAGGTAGCTCGCTCTCTTCTCTGGTTTGGGTAGCAAGGCCCGGCCTGCTACGGGTAGTCAGGTCGCGACCTACCCCGGAGGGCTTCGAGAGGGTGAGTCGGGGACGTGGCCATTCCAGCACCCCTCGGGGGTCCTATGCCCCTGGTGCCTCTTGAAGGCGTAGCACATGGTCTCGCCTGGATCTTTGGTAGGGAAGGCTCGAGGTGCATAGCCCGTCTCCAGCCATTGGAGTCCCTTCGGGCGTGCGACTTGGAAACCTGTCCCAGATCATCACTTGTAGCAATGAAGCTCGCTTTTTGTGATTAGGCTGACACTGATCTGTGGCTTTTTCTCACAAGGAAAGTTTGAAGAGAACGTGAATCGAAACTTAACGATGGGTGAGAGAGAAGGAAGACCTGTATTTTCGTGTCCCAGGTCGTCCTGCAAGAGCTAGAGCCCTAGGGTGCGTAGTTGGCCTCCTCAGAGGAGCTTTGATTTTGGGTTGGAGCTTTATGGAAGCGCTTATTGAACATCAGCTTCTTCACTAAGCTGCCTCGATGTGTGTATCGAGATGTATTTGTGGAGCCGATATCTCTTCGTTGGGCTCCTTTTGCTGGGCGGTCGCCTCTCCTTCGATCTGGGGGTGAAGGCGGCACCTTATGTTCTGGGGATTAAGGGGGATGGTGAATGCCTCGGCCCCACCTGTACCCCATTCATTCGTCATCTTTGTAAAGGCTTCAAAGCCTTGGCGGATAGCACGGGCCGAGGCATGAATAGCCTCCGCCGTCTCCTCAAGGGGCACATCCGTCGGGGGAGTCCCTCCAAGAGGGCATGGCTCGTCTTCCATGGGATGTTTGCCACATTGGGAAAGTGTTTGGAGTGTATGGGATTAGATATGGGTGTGACCGTAAGTTCCCACAGGGGCGCCAACTGTTGTGGGGTAGAATCCGCTAACCATAAATTTGTAGTGATGTGGGGAACCAAGGACACGATGGTTACAAGTGTTTGGGGGTGATGGCGAGGCTAATCATGAGTTGAGGAAAATTTGTAGAAGAGGGTCTCTGAGTCGCCCGTCAATCTGAGTAGGTCGCCTACTGGATGATGAAGGTCGCTCGTTCATTGGTGAAGGATGCTGCGGGTAGCACGTACGCTGGCAGCTCGGGTGAACTACTATAAGAAGAGCAACTTGTTAGAAAGTCTGGGCCGGCTGTCAGCCCGTAGCCCCTCCGATGTTTAAGTCAGTTGATGACTGATGAGAGGATGTCGGACATGAAGGGCGATCTTAAAGGAAGATCGATGCTTGCATGGTGGACTAGTGTGGAAGGCGCGAATATGTGAAGGATATTCGACCTTGAATGTGAATAGATGTGTTAGGAGTTTCTTACAGATTCATCTAACCAGCCAGCCAGCCCACCCCTTTCTCGTTGGATGAGAGGGGGTATTTATAGGGCCCAGAGGCGGTTGCTTGCCATCCTGGCAGTTGTCGAATCCACCCAGCTGGCACTCGAGTGGTGAAGTGATAAGGTGGCGAGCGGTGTTAGAGATATTTTTTGCATTGATGGTGTCAGGTGGTGTCAGGTGCATCAGGTGGTCAAGCTGTAAATGTCAGGCACGCTTTCAACATGCTGTTTGGCGGCGAAACGGCTAGGCGTGCTTTCGGCAGTCGGTCAGGTAGCGAAGCGGCTAGGTGCGCTATTGTCAGACTTTGTCTCTAGTGAAACTGGTAGTGATATTATGGCAGGTCGCCTTCCTCCTTGGGCTGACTGGTAGGTGAGCTGCATCTGGGGCGAGCTAGCATAGAACATGTGCGATCAGTCGGAGGACTCTTCTTTTCGACTCGGATGACGAGCTTGTTACTCTGCTTGGGCGAGCTTCTCTAAGACTCGGTGAGCTAGGTCTCATTGTGGAGATTTGGTGGGCCATGACTTGGGCTTGGTTGACAAGCTTGACGGTTCGCAAGGGTGCACTGCTCAGAGCGTCGGCGAGCTCTTCTTAGTCTTGGCGAATTGGTCTTTATTGATGAGGATTGTGATGTGTCCATATTTTACATCTTTTCATAGCATCATGCCATTGCATTTCATGTCATTTTCACACCCAAATCCCGTATTTTCCTACGATATTGCAATTCTAACGTTATATTCGAGTTTCGTAGTGTTTTATGGATTTTCAGGGATTTTGGAGCAATTTGGGACCCATTTTGGATATGGACACATCTGACATGCCAGTGAGCCCGTTGGCGATGCTCTACAGGAGTTCGCCGAGTTTTGGAAGCCATGGGCAGGAGTGGAAGAGAGAGCAAGGAGAGAGGAGAAGCTGCAGGAGCTACAACAAAAAATTTCCCAGGCGACTAGGCGACTCGATCGAGCAGATGAAAGATGGAGGAGAGCAGATACGCATGCTACTCGGACCGAGCACCCATGGTGCTCGTTCGAGCTGCCCCTATCTTCGAAGCACGATCAACCTCCTACACTGCCCGAGCAAATCTTTTGGCGACCAAGTAAGCTGTCTGGCTGACTCTGGAGGAGCAGACAGAGCGACATATTTTGGAGGAGTGCAACTTACTGACGTGCTCGATCAAGCAAGACAACTGCTCGACCGAGCAGCCGACTGAGTAAAGTCATGCTCGACCGAGTCACTGACTCGGTCGATGACACTGAAGGCTAATTTTGGAAATTTCGTGTGGCCGTCTGTTGCGCGCTTGGGAGTGAAGAGTGGATCTGGGCTACTGCGTTTGGGGAGTTCGTTCATTTTCTAGTTTTTGAATTATTTTTGGAGAAGAGAAGGAGTTCGTTCATTTTGTAGTTTTTGAATTATTTTTGGAGAAGAGAGGAGATTAGAAAATACGTGTTAGATCTAAACCAAATTTTTGGAGATTATTGGATTATTTTTGGAGTTCTATTGCTATTCTTGCGTTTTGAAATCTTGGGTTTTCTTTGGAATTATGGCTCGCTGTTTCTCTTCGTCTTTGGTACGTAAGCTATTCAATCCTTATCCGATTAATTTTCTACGATGTTTTCTCTTGCAAAAATCGTATTTTTATTCGTTAAAATCACTATGAGTGAGTAGTCTCCTCTAGGGTTGATGGGATAGCCCTAAGACTTTAGGGGGGAGATGTAGATCCGGATCTCTAGGTTGAATTAGGAACAAAGTGGAGTATTTCAGTCGATCTTATCGAACCCTAGGATAACCCGTACTGAGATCATGACTACGGTCTGTGGAATTGATGAGCTTAAGAGGTATCCTTAGGATTCGAATAGAGAAATCGGTGGATCAAACCAAGGCTCATGACCATGCCCGGCTCATACCTTGAGGGGATCCATCGATGAACTATATCGCTACCTTTACGGCTACCACCATTGCGTCAATGAGAGCCACCGAAATACCTCAATATTCTAACCCACTAGAGTGGTATGAATTGAGAGATTCATCCCCTAAACCCAATGCAACGTAAGGATCCTAATCCAATATCGATCCCCGATGGTCTTAGCGGTGATCCCTAATACCCTAGACCCTTTTATTATTGAATAAACAACAATACCACAACCAATCCTCTCAACCCGACAGCTATGTCACTTCGAGATATAAAAGTAAGCTGAGAATCTAAATACACTGTCACCGTCCATGTGAGATTCGACATCTTTTATACTATAATTTGACAGCGTCCGCTTGCGGATAGAGCCCGGGATTGACACCTAGGGGCCATACTACGCCTAGCGACCGTGACAACGCTAGGTGGAATCTAGGTGTAGGTTTCCGGGTGCGTCAAGTTTTTGGCGCCATTGCCGGGGACGGCAATAGTGTTATCTCAGTTTATTTTTATTCCGAAAAGTTTGCTAGCAAATCTTTCCATTTCTCACCTTTCCACCCTTTTTATTCTTTTAATTATTACCGTGATACTAATGGTATTTGTCTGAGTTGTTTTGGTGCATGAACACTCGCTTCGGTGCATTTAATTAAGAGTTATTATATGACCCCTAGATCGAGAAAACGGCAAGGACTCTGAGGGCCTTAAGTGGAAATCAATCTTCCTCTGCTCAGATGGCAGACCATACTACTCCTCCTCCTCGCACCAGGTCCATCAGGGACCAGATGAAGCCTACATTTGGAAATAATTCTTCTATCCTTAGACCGCAACTGGCGGCAACGAGCTTGAGCTGAAGACAGAGCTCATAAATTTAATGCAGCAGGAGCCCTTCCATGGACATCCTCACGAGAACCCCAATCACCACATCGACACTTTCCTGGCAAAGTGTGACACTTTTAAGGCTAAGGATGTGAGTGATGATGCCATCAAGCTGTGGCTTTTCCCATTCACCCTGAGGGATAAAGCATCATACTGGCTACGGGCACATCCATCCAACCATTTTACCACATGGGAGAAGCTGGCACTTGCCTTTGTGGATAAATTCTATCCACCCTCGAAGATGGTGCAGATCCAGGGAGCCATTTCAAATTTTAATCAGCGCCTGCAAGAATCTCTTTATGAGGCTTGGAAGAGATTCAAGGACCTCCAACATCAATGCTCTCATCACAGGATCCAGCCGTGGGACTTGGTGCAGAGCTTCTATAATAGGCTGCAGCCCAGCACCAAACTGATAATTGATGTTGCCGCGCAAGGCGCCTTGCTTGACAAATCTCCTGAAGAAGCCATAAACCTGCTGGAGCATATGGCAGCTAATAATCAACAGTGGAGTGAAGAGCGAACCATTGTGACCCGGACTCCCGAGGTCAAAGCTGCCAGACATTTTGATTCTCACATCGAGACCTTGTACAAACAGGTGGCCAGAATTGGACAGCACTTGGATTCCATCACTGCAACCACCCGTACCTCTGCTTATCATCCTGCAGAGGATTATGTAGAGCAAGGTTATATTCCTAGTGAGGCACATTATGATGGTGCCGAATTATCTGAGTCTGTACAGTACATCCAAGGAGAGGGGTGGAATCAATGGCAACAGCCGGCTGCTAGGAATCATCCGGGATTTTCTTATGGGAACCCAAGTGGAGGGATGCAACCTCTAAAATTTCAGAGACAGCCACCCCCTCCTCCGCAACAACAAGTGCAGTCACAGAATCAGTAGCAGAGCGGGTTTAGGCCAGCTGGGCCTTATCGACCACCAGGTTATCACCTATCAGTTCAATCACCCACATCAGCAGGGCTATGCACCAAATCTGCCTCGATTCAATCTGGAGGCCACACTGAAAATATTTATAAGCGGACAAGCCCGGTTCAACCAGGACACATCCGCCCAGTTCAAGAATATAAATACTTCGCTCGATGAACTGAGTGGCCAGATGTCCCAGTTGTTAAAGAAACAAGGGAGGTTGCATTCACAACCAGAGCCAAATCCTAGGGCCCAAACAAACGCCGTGGTTTCTGTCACCACGCGTGGAGGACGGGCAACTGACGCCGTTATGATTCCGTTTGTTAACAAGGAGAAAGTCATAACTAAAGAGGCCGTCATTGGCGGTGATAAAGAAGAGGCTGCAGAAGAGCATACAAAGAATGAGGAGAAGGCAGTTTCACCCTCCACCACACCCGTAGCGACGTCGTCTCCTAATGATGTCACAAGGAACAAAGTAAGCCGACCTCCCCCGCCATATCCACAGAGGTTGTCTTTGGCTAAGATGGAGAAGAAATACTCCAAATTCACAGAGCTTCTAAAAGGAATCCAGCTAAACATTCCATTCATGGATGCTATCACGGAGATCCCCATCTATGCCAAGTTCTTAAAGGACCTGATCACGGAGAAGAGAAAGCACGAAAAGATAAAGCTCATGGAGGACTCTACCTCCATTATAAAGAACCATCTCCCCCAGAAGCTACCGGATCTAGGAAGCTTCGTTGTTCCATGCTTAATAGGAGGTACGTCCATTAATCGTGCCCTAATTGATCTGGGAGTGAGCATCAGCTTGAATCCGCTTTCCATATTTGAGAGACTGCAAACTGGGAGCAAGCTAGAGCCCATGAATATGTCCATACAGCTAGCAGATCATTCGATCACATATCCGATGGGAATTGCCAGGCACATTATTTTGCAGATACCTCCTGGGTTATGTGTTCCAGTGGATTTCATGATCATGAATATGCCTGAGGGAGGGAGCTTCCAGCTTATACTTGTACACCCCTTCATGGCGACGGTCGGTGACTTGATTGATGTTTGTGAATGAACTCTTTTGTTGAACGTGGGCAACATTGAAGCCCAATTCAGGCTGCAGAAACCATTGAGGGAGCATGCTCGTGAAGAAAGAGCTAGCTATTTGGAGCTCCTGGAAGATGAAGCTGTAGGAGATTTTACTTCTGAGGGGGTCATGAAGAACCCGATAAGAATGAGTGTTGACGATGACTGCGACCCAACCTACCACAAAATGGTCGCCGCCTATATCCGAGTGCTGGATGAGGAGCTCTTGAATCATTCTCCATATCTGAAGAACCGGATGCCATCGGTTACACAAGGGAAACGCCTGGATTAGAAGAATGTCAAATACCGCCACAAGGTATCATTGGCAAAAACGATGCGTGAATCTCATGCGCACCAAATAAATTTTGATGAAACAAAGGGAGTCGAGCTCATGACTCAAAACAAGCACTTATTGGGAGGCAACCCAATCCCTTAGATCTTGGATTTTCTTTTGCAGTTTCTTATTTTTACTTTATCTATTTAAAAAAAATCAAATAAAAACGATGTTTATTTATCCTAAAAACACAAAATCATTAAAATTTGATGGGTTCTTCCTCTTTACAGGTTGAACATGAAGGGGCATGTAAATCGACATTTTAAACGGAAGAAAGCTGGAGGAGAGCAGCAGATTTGATGATAAGACCAAATAAAAAGAGTTAAAAAGGGGATACATGTTGCTCGACCAAGCAGCCACTCTGCTCGGTCGAGCAGCGCAGGCATGAGGAAAGAAGAGCAAAAACGTCGCTCTGTCTACACGGCCCGAGCATCATTTGCTCAGTCCGAGCAGACAGCGACTCGATCGAGCAGCCACATGTTCGGTCGAGTAGCGCATGCTCAGGAAAACTTGGTGAAAACGACGTTCTGTCTGCGCGGCCTGAGCAGCCTCTGCTCGATCCGAGTAGCGATCTGCTCGACCGAGCAGCGACCTGCTCGGTCGAGCATATGAGGGAGTAATCTTAAACTTTTTAATGTTTGATCGATTCAACTGAGCAGCTTCATTGCTCGATCAAGTCAGTTTATCCCAATTCATTGGGCCCCACTTCCAAACGAGTTGGGTTTTTAAACCCAACTCGTTTCATTTTTTTACCATAAGCGCTCATTTACCCTAAACTACTGCCCGAGCAACCCCGCACCCTACTCGTTCTACCCCACCCTCTTCGCCGTCTTCCACCACCCGCACCGCCGTCTGCGCCGCCCAGTCAGCCCCTCTCCATCTTCGGCCAGTCTCTCTGACTCTCTCTCTCTCCCCCCCCTCTCTCTCTCCCCTCTTTCCCCCTCTCCATCCGCCTATTCCCCTTCCCGATCACTGTCGTACACCACCGGTGCCACCGATGCCGACGGCGCCGCCCCACCGCCCCACCACAAAACCCCCCGTTCTTCCTATTTACAACCCCCCTAATCGTGCATCACAACCCCTATCGCCCAGTCACCGATGCCCTAAGATCATCCCTGCTGCTCGATCGAGCACCCCCGGTGCTCGAGCGAGCAGCTAGCCCCGTCTCGTCACAAACGGCCTATCTGACCCAGCAGCAAATGTGCTCGGTCAGAAATTCTTGAACTATCCAATCTGCTCGGACCGAGCAGTACAGCTGCTCGGTCGAGCACGCCCAATTCAGCAAATTACCCCTATTTTAAATTTATGTACTGACGGTTTTCTTGTTTCTATTTCAGGTACTGTTTGCCTACGTGATCGGATGCCCGAGGTGCGCGCGAAAACGCAACTGGGGCACGCGACTCGCTAGTCTTACCGCAAGCGCACGGTGTAGCGGCGAGCGGATATCAAACACAGGGAGGCCAAATGACAGTGTCTTCTTCTATTCACCTAGTTATAAGAACAGTCGAGAAATGTTCGCAATAAAGCTGTCACAGTCGTTCAATGGTATAAAAGGAATATCAAATTAATAAAGACGCCTAGGGGTAGAGAATTCCCGCTACAAACCGTATCTCGTCATTGTGATTCGTAGGTTTCACAATTGCCAGACTTGAAATTCAGGTGAACTAATTGCAACTAAATGTAGAACCAAGCTCACGCTCTCGCGCTATTGTCGGTCTATAGCAAACCTAGGGTAGGGTCCAATCTCTTGCAAACCCTAACCTAGGCAAGCTAGCGTGAAGAACAACATCATCGTTCAATCGTATCTCGAGCCTACTCTCGTGCAAACTCGGGCTACGACCTAGGTTGGGATAGTTCCTACCCGTCCAATCTCTTGCAAACGGGTATTGGTATAGAATTGCAATCGAAAACCCTAGTTTCGGTCCAATCTCTTGCAAACCGATTCTAGAGAAATCCAATTGTAACCCAATTTGAATTTCTAGGGCTTCCTATCGAATTGGGATCCAATCTCTTGTAAATCCCAATCGGTATGAATCCCTAGCTATTCGTATTAAATCAATCCCAAACTAACCCTAATCAATCCTAGCAATGATTTCACCAATTCATCACAAATTAGAAATAGGGTTCGTAAGGTTCATCCCCACGCCCTAAGACGATAAAACTACTCACAATTCATGATGAAATTCAATAGAAATTCACAAATAAAATCAGTAAAATTCATTGCAATATTCAATATATCAATAAAAATGGAGTTTTTGATAGAGAGAGAGACACCCCAATGAAGAACCAATAGCATCCAACAAAATAACACTTTTCACTCTCCCCTAGAAGCTCAATCTAATCTCTTAAAAGTAATCTAAAAAAGGCTGCAAAAAGTTCTGAAAAAGCTCTCTAAACTAGGTTAAAAACTGGGGTTAAATACCCCCCAAAAACGCCCAAAGAACTGTGACGAAAATGCCCCTGCGCAGCCTCAAAATCGCAGTTTACGCTACAGGCAGTGCAGCTCACTCGGCCGAGTGACAAATGTCATTCGGCCGAGTGACAAACCCTGACAAATTCTAGTAAGTTCGGACTTTTGGGGGTCGGCTCCTCGGGAGTCACTCGGCCGAGTGACTTTCTTTGCTTCGGCCGAGGGGACTTCTTCACTCGGCCGAGTCGGAACTCGGGATTTGACTGACAATTTACAGTAACTCTGGACTTTTCGTTGCCGTCGTCTTGATGCCACTCGGGCGAGTGGAGTCTCTGTGGTTTGGCCGAGTGGGCTGGCGATGCTCGGCAGAGTGCACGCTGATACTCTATCTTCTGCGTGTCTGATCTGGCCGGCCGAGCGGGCTCTCGATGTTCGGCCGAGTGACTCATTCACTCAGCCGAGTGACATGCTCAAAATGCCCAATCTTCGTATTTTTGCTCCCTCGTCGCTCCAACGACGTTCTTTCTTCTTCCACTCCTCTCCAATAGCAAAATTCCCCTTGAAGGAGTCACGGGTGACACTCCGGAGTGGGTGTATCTCAGAATCACTCCAAATCGCTCGAAATCTCCTGAAATTCGACAAAAACAAGAAATCATGAAAAGCATCGCAATATTACCGAAAAATCATAAAAAAACGTGATTCGAGCGATCAAAATGGCATGCAAACATGTAGAAAAAAGGTGTAAAATATGGAGTGATCAAAATCCCCCAAGCTTACCTCTTACTCGTCCTCGAGGAAGATGAGTAAAAAGCGAACCCGATGGATAAAGAAAATAGAAACAATGGAAAAGTGGAAAATGGAAATAAAACGAAAAACGAAATAGAAAACGAACAGAGAAGCTGCTAGATCATTTTTCTCAGGACTTGGGTTTTGCTTACTCATATAGCACGCATCGAATGTAAAAACACATGTCAAAGACTTTTATCTCGATATCATAGTATAATGTGCATTTGAAATAAAAAAGCCAAGAATGTCAATATAGCATGAAAAATGGAATAATTCTAGAATTAGCATCGTCTGAAGCATCTAAAGCGGTATACAATATCGTAGATCACACACTTTTCAGTTGAATGCTTTCTATAAGGAGTATAAGAGATATCACACAATAGAGTAGTGAGAATAGAAAAGTGTGGTTTTCATGAAATGAGTGCTAAGCGTAGATTTCTGGATTTCGTGAAACTTTAGCGATCTCACCGAGTATAAAATATTACTTAGCCTAGGTTGTCATGCACCGTCAAGTATCCACTCTCTCACACATCATTGGATCCTCTCCTCCAAGCTTATCCATAAGCGTGGTGGCATATACAAAACAATATTTACATTCTCGTTTCTTATGAAGCTCCAAAAGTCAAAGAAAACAAAAATAAAAGCAAAAGAGGGAAGAAAGAGAGAAAGTATATGAGATGGGATCGTTTTCGAACTTCTTTTCTCTTTTCTTTTCTTATTCTCAAATCTTTTTATTTTTCTTTTTCTCTTTTTTTTCACAAATAGCATATATATACAAATGATCCCAAATAAAAGAGAAGGATATACAAGTATTTTTTCTCTGGGTTTTGGGGAATTTGGAGCATGTGATATAATAACAGGGGAATGACAATAATAGAATTGCTAAGGGGAGATTCACCAATGAATTTAAAATAGAGAAATAATGTTCAAGATATATGGAGAAAGAAATAAATATATCTCTCAGTTCACTCTATAGGACGTGCATGACAACTTCAGCAGGGTAATCTAATCTACTCAGTTTGATCTCAAAAAGTAAACTAATCCAGATTTATCAAAGCTAGCAAACATTCAATCAACCTGAAGTGAAGCGTACAAATCATGCAATAAGAAGTGATATGAGAAAAGAAAGCAATGCTCCAGATATAAGCATCAATGCGTGAATCTTGGTGTGTTTTCTACGATAGCATACATATGAATCATCAGACATCAGCTAATAATAGAATTTCATCCATTTTCATACGGAAAAAGAAGTGGGTTACTATTTCTAAATGCATACAGGACATAGCATATGATATCAGAAACAAAAGCTATGACATGACAAAATTAGCATGCATATGGAGAAAAGCTAACACCACGTCATCGTCATCACAGAAAAAGCATCTCTAGCAAAAGATGAAAGAAATAAAGATAAAGAAAAACGAGACTATTTACAATGCAACATACAAAGAAAATAAGAAAAACGTGATGCATGGTAAAAAATGAAAAAGTGATGAAAAATGGGTGCAAAAGCGGAAAAACGTGAAAAAAACTAAAAATAAAGGTTATAAAAGCAAAAAGTGTGAGAACTCACTCCCCCAAGCTAAAGTGCACAGTGTCCTCAATGTGCAAAGTGTGGCACACCGAGAGACGTGAAATGGGTGGGGAGGGTGAGGATGCATGCATGATAAAAAATGAAAAAAAAGGTAAAAATAAAAAGAAAATATGATGTTCTGTCACCAAAACTAACTCTCCCTCTCTCCCAAAAAGGATATAGAATGATGTGAGCAGGATAGGGAAAAAAATAGTGCGGGGAGGAGGGTGGGTAAAAAATATATCGACAGGACCAGCAGAGAATGGGCAGCATAACGACAAAAAGGATCAATGGCATCAAGGGTGTGCCTAAGCTGGTGGTGCTGCACCGTCTCCGTCCTGTGGTGGTGGTGGTGGTGGTGGTCTAGGTGTCGGCTGGGTGGGTGGTGGACGTGGCGGGAGTCGTGCCACTATCTGATTCAGGCAAGCCTGAATATCGGGAAGTATGGCGACGCGGGACTCCATGGAACTGACCGCGGCAGAGAGAGCCCTAAAATCGCCCCTGAGTCCACTCACCGCCCCCCTCAAGAGCACGAATGCTCTAAACTAAGGCGTCAGGGGGTGGTGGAGCGGAGGGACGGATAGGTCTAGGCTGTGAAGGTCGGGGCTGTCTGATACGGGCAGTGTAAGTAATCGGGCCAGTCGGTAGGTGTGGAAAGGGTGCTGTGCTCACTAGTGGATGAACAGCCTCAGTGCGAGGCTGGGACGCAGGCTGGGACGAGGAGGCAGCAACAGTGGTGGTGGAAGAAAAAATCGGCGACGAGGCTACAAGAGAGGTCTGTGACACAGGTGTGAGGACAGACGTCATGACACTCTCGGATAGGACAGCTGCGGTGGAGACAGAAGGGTCGACCACTAGGGAGGAAGTGTAAGGGCCAAAAGGTGACACCTCAGTGGACAGCAAACCGGACAGGGTCCCCACGATGGCAGCGAAGGAAGGCTCGCTGCTCTCAAGTATGGTGGGTGGACGCTCGGGAAGAAGTGAAGAAATAGGCTCAACCGAGATAGGCACAGCAGTGGTGGGGGTGGTGGGGGTGGTGGTGGTGGTGACGGACGTGGTGGACGGCTCAGCAAGGGTACTCCCGACACTGGCAGAAGTGGGGATAGAAGTGCCGGGAGGTGCAGAAAGTGCAGGCTCGGGCTGAGGGATCACGGGGTCAGCAGGAGGTGCAGGGTGTGCAGGGGGGTGCCTGCTCAGCGCCCTCAGCCTCAAGAACGTAAGCAGCTGGGATGAGTATATCCATCGCTGGGATCCAATACTCGTGGGCCAGTCCTATATGGGTCCGAGCTAGGCTCGGGAGGATCATGTAATCAGCACTGAAAGGACCGTGCAACCACACCCAGTGCCGCTGGCCGTGGGGATGAAGCATCTTCATCTGGGCCATGACGTCTATCGAGAGTGCAGTGGGGCCCGGGGCTCGTCTAAGGTCAGCAGGAAGGTCCACGCCAGTCATCAGGGCTAGCAAAGTAATCAGACCGCCGCAGCAAATTGAAGAGCGAGCGCCCACCGAAATGATGATGCGGTCTAAAAACCAGCTAGCAATATCAATCTCAACGGCGGGGACCAAGTCATCACTATCCCTATCGAGAACTCTGGGGCGAGTCATCGCGTAGAGCATATAGAGCTCAGGCGTAGACATCGTCCCAGGATCGTACCTCGCCAAGAAAGTGGTCGCCATGAGGCGCTGGGATATGCGAAGGTAGGGGTGTAGGATGGCTGAGGCCTTGGCCTGACTAGGGTCAAAGCCATGGTGGGGGCCCGTGATATGCGTCCAGAACGTGGAGGTGTCAAATGATGGTGGTGGGATGTGAGTGGGTGCGTAGGCTCGGTTGGGGACGGGGACATCGGGCCACTGGAAGAACGCACAGAGCATGGCGAGAGTGACCTCGCACTCTCGGTCCATAAGGCGAAATGTGCATCCTCCAGGGGTCCGGGCGATCGAGCTGAGTACCTCAAGTGTCGGACGGACGTATGTGTCCGCTGACACTGACAAAAAATCGCGCCAACCCACGTTGTGGTACAATGTGAGCATCCCCTCTAGCACCCCTAGGCAGTCCAGGTCTGCTAAGTGTGCGAACCTAGAGGGCGATATAGATCGCTGGGCGATACGCTCAAATCGGACGCGCTGTGCGTCGTCTCTGAACGTGATCCCCAACGGCCCGACAACGGGAGCCGGTGGTGGGATAGGATCGACGGGGATAGGCTGTGCGTGGATGGGATCGGCAGGAAGCGGCTGTGTGGGTGGTGGTGGCTGTGGCGGGCTAGGTGGAGGGGAGTCCTCCCTAGCGTGAGAGGGACCGGCATCATCGATCCTCTTCCGCTTGGAAGAGGCTCCCCGCGTGCGTGGCATAGTGCGGGGTGGCATGTGTGCCACGAGTGCTCACCAAACAAAAATGTAATGCGGCGTGCTCAATAAAAGGAGCGAGTGTATCTGAACACGCCACGAGAGCAAATCAGCGAGTGCGTGCGAAGAGCGCCGCCTCTGCGAAGCTAAAAACGCGCCCTGAAGCTCCCCTAAGCTCCCCCAAGATAGCCTGCAAAACAAACAACGATATCAGCGGGTAATATTCAAAATACATGGGGGAGATGGGGTATAATAGATAGATAGACAATTTAATTTAGGGTAGGGGCTCAACGGGCATACGGATCGAGAAAAATAGGAGAAAACGGCATTTGGGGGCAAACCGAGGGGATAGGAGGGTCGGCCGGCGGCGGGGGTGTCGCCAGAGGTCGGGGCGTCAGCGGTCGGGCGATCACCGGCGGTGGTCGGGCGATCGGGCCGGTGGCAAGGCGAATCGGGCGAGTGGGGTGCTGTCGCAGGTGAGGGTAGTCGAAAGGTCACGGGCTCGGACGAAATTGGGTGAATAGCTGCGTTGGAATTCGCGCCGAGCCCGCAACAGCTTATATAGGTGTAGATACGACTCGGCCGAGTGACTATGTTGCTCGGCCGAGTGACGTATCGACAAGAAAAAATTAAATTTCTCCCCGCCACTTACGACTCGACCGAGTGGCTTATGTTCACTCGGTCGAAGGGAAAAAACTCCTTCGGCCGAGTGGCACAAGCTACTCGGCAATATTCAGCCTAGGAGGGTATCCGTTTCCCTCGGCCGAGTGACTAAACGTACTCAACCGAGTGACAGTTAATATGAAATGCACAAAAAAGACAGAGAGTTGGGTTCAGCAGACTTCTCTCGTTGGTGCCCAACTCGGCCGAATGGGGTCCTTTGCTCGGCCGAGTCACATATGATACTCGGCCGAGTGACGTGCTGTTTTCTGCTTCGGGGCTCCGTTTTCGCTCTACTCTCTGTTTTTCTTCCTCCAGTTGGTTTCTTCCTCCTCCCAAGGCCTGAACGCATTCCTGGAGCACTATTCCTTGCCTCTATCTTCCTCCACATGAGAGATCTCCTTTTCTCCTCTCCTGTCATAGAAATCAAGACCCGTTGTCACAATTTTTATGGGCAAAAAGACTCAAAACACTAAAAAGGTCTAAAAAATAAAAACCAAAATAAAAAGAATGCAAAAACCGTCAGGTTGCCTCCCGACAAGCACTTGTTTAAGGTCTTGAGCTCGACCCCTTTGGATTTTCAATTAACGCTTGATGTTAGGTGCATATGAGATGCACCCGTCGAACTTGCCAGGAAGACCGCTCGGATTTGGATCGTGGCGGTGTGTGGCCTTCCGCGGTGCCCCTTCATCATGAGCAATCTTGGGAGATGGCTCCCCCAAGCTTGAACTTGTTCCGATCTTCGACTTCGTCGGTGACACCGATCTTCGAGTCAGTGGAGCTTTCTTCGGATTCTTCAATGTCGAGAGCTTGCAAAGCTCACGTATTCTCGCGACATCAGTGTCGCCATCATCAATTGCCATGGAGCTATTGGGAGAATCCTCCATCTTCTCTTCTTCGATCAAATCTTGGCCTTCTTTGAAGCCGTCATCATGGAGCGCACCGATGGAGTAGGGATAGCCTCTTCAATGACCTCATCAAGGAGGTCCAAATAATCTAGCTCCTCATGATACGGCATGTGCTTCATAGCCTTTGGTATATGGAGCTCAACTTCAATGTTGCCTACATTCAAGGTAAGAGTCCCTTCCCGCACGTCGACGATTACACCGGCGGGTGGCGAGGAATGGGCGTCCAAGTATGAGCGATGTGTCATCCTCTTCCTTGATGTCCATGATCACAAAATCACAAGGCAAGCATATGCCTCCCGGAACTTGGAGTGGGATATTCTCCACGATCCCAACCGGCCTTGTAATCCGACCGTCCGCGAGTTGAATCCTCATGTCGGTTGGCTTTAAATCGTGCAGGTGTTCAACTTCCGGAACATGGTGAGAGGCATGAGGGGACGCCTCCGAGTGTACAAGGAATCTGGAAACTCCCGGGATATTTAAATTTGGCGGGCTCCTTTTCCTTCCTAGTGAACCACGTTCCTTGTTCCGCGAGCATGATCTTCTCCTTCCTTTTCCTTCCCGTAATCAAGTCCTTTAAGAACTTCGCATAGGACGGGATTTCCACTAAGGCATCAAGAAAACGAATATTGAGGCTCACCCCTCTCAAGTATTCGAGGAACTTGGCTAGCCTCTTCTCGGTCTTGGCTCTAGCTAGCCGTTGAGGGAAAGGCACCGGTGACATGAATCGGCGCTCATCAATGGGTTCCTCCACTCTAGATTTTGCTCCTTCTTGCGGCTCCTTCTCCTTTTCCACCTCAATTGCCGGCTCGCTTTCTTCTAGAATCTCCACCACGGGTTCCTTGATTTGAGTCATGGGGGGAGTGGTATCCTTCCCACCTCTTGTTATAATCGTAACAACCGCATTGATATGGCCGGTGTTGCCCCGTGGATTTGGCTCGGGTTGAGCCGGCAATTGTTGGTTATTTCTATTGAGCAACGCAAGTTGCTCCCCAATTTGAGCGACGACAGTGGCGAGAGAATCTTGTCCCGTTTTCAACGTGGCATTAATCTTTCTTTGCTCCGCCATAAACTCCTCCACCTTAGCTTCAAAATCCGAATGTGGTTGAGATTACGGAGGGTTGGGATTTCTCCACCCTTGATTATACCCGGGTGGCCTATAAGGTCCCACTTGTTGCCTTTGTGGGAAGTTTTGTTGCGGTGGCCCCCTTGGTTGATAATTCGGTTGTGGTGGTGGTGGAGCCCGAGCTTGAGGAGGTTGTTGAGGCGGGGGGTTCAAGGCACCATCATTATTAGCATAAGAAAAACCCGGATGGTTTCTAGCGGCCGGGTTGGCCCAATATCCGGAATTCCCCGCAACATACTGAATTTGCTCCAAAGCTCCTTCTCCTTGCTCTCCTCCTACATACATGGCTTGGGATTGGTCTTGCCAATCACTCATATGATTTGTCGGTGCCGATGTAGTAGGGGCTCCTTGCGGCTCGGTAATGTATTTTTCCAACCTCTCCACTACCTTGTGGAGAGAGTCAAACTTGCTAGCAAGCTCCGCCACGGCCTTGGCCTCATAAATACTCATGGGCTTCAAGGAGGATGAAGAATGTTCTCGCTCTTCCCCCATTGTTGGTTGTTGGAGGCCATCTCCTCTAGCAAGGCCGTAGCTTCATCGGGAGTCTTTGACAAAATGGCTCCATTTGCGGTGGCATCAATAATCTGCTTTGTGCCCGGTTGGAGTCCATTGTAGAAACTGTGGACAAGCTCCCAATCTTCAATGCTGTGATAGGGGCATTGATGTTGCAAGTCCTTGAAGCGCTCCCACGTCTCATAGAGAGTCTCCTGTGGTCCTTGCTTGAAGGACATGAGAGCACTTCTTATTTTCATTGTCTTGGAGGGCGGGTAAAATTTGTCGACGAAGGCACTCGCCAATTCATCCCAAGTTGTGAAGATTCCTTCAGCTTGCGTCCTCAACCAATATAAGGCCTTGTCCTTGAGTGTAAAGGGGAAGAGGCGCAGTCTGATAGCGTCTATGGAGACGCCCGACATTTGGAAGGTGGCGCATTTTGATAGGAAGAGCTGGATGTGGTAATGGGGGTTTTCATGGGAATTTCCATGAAAAGGATCTTGTTGCATAAGAACCACTAATCCGGTCTTCAACTCGAAATTTTTGTCGGCCGCCAACTCCGGCATGCATGGCTATGGACGAGGTCGTGGAAGAAGTCTTAGGCCGAAGCATATCTCTAATGAAAATGATCCTCGCCATTCGCTCCGCCAATTCTTCAGGTGTCTCAGGATGGGTCATAAAATTCCCTTCCGTATCGAGTCTCCTCTCCGCTCGGATCCTCCTCAATGTACGCTCGATCTTCGGATCGTATAGTATTTCTTCGGGGTTCGCCGAGGATCTCGTGTACATGCAAGGGAGAACAGAGTTTCAAAGAAATAGTTAGCACAAAGGAAGGATAAAATAAAAATAGAAATAATAGAACAAAAAAGAAAAATAGCTAGGTAGGTAGAATCAAACACTATTGTCTCCCCGGCAACGGTGCCAAAAACTTGATCGGATGCCCGAGATGCGCGCGAAAACGCAACCGGGGCACGCGACTCGCTAGTCTTACCGCAAGCGCACGGTGTAGCGGTGAGCGGGTATCGAACACAGGGAGGCCAAATGACAGTGTCTTCTTCGATTCACCTGGCTATAAGAACAGTCGAGAAATGTTCGCAATAAAGTTGTCACAGTCGTTCAATGGTATAAAAGGAATATCAAATTAATAAAGACGCCTAGGGGGTAGAGAATCCCCGCTACAAACCGTATCTCGTCATTGTGATTCGTAGGTTTCACAATTGCCAGACTTGAAATTCAGGTGAACTAGTTGCAACTAAATGTAGAACCAAGCTCACGCTCTCGCGCTATTTCATGTCTATAGCAAACCTAGGGTATGGTCCAATCTCTTGCAAACCCTAACCTAGGCAAGCTAGCGTGAAGAACAACATCATCGTTCAATCGTATCTCGAGCCCACTCTCGTGCAAACTCGGGCTATGACCTAGGTTGGGATAGTTCATACCCGTACAATCTCTTGCAAACGGGTATTGGTATATAATTGCAATCGAAAAACCTAGTTTCGGTCCAATCTCTTGCAAACCGATTCCGGAGAAATCCAATTGTAACCCAATTCGAATTTCTAGGGCTTCCTATCGAATTGGGATCCAATCTCTTGCAAATCCCAATCGGTATGAATCCCTAGCTATTCGTATTAAATCAATCCCAAACTAACCCTAATCAATCCTAGCAATGATTTCACCAATTCATCACAAATTAGAAATAGGGTTCGTAGGGTTCATCCCCACGCCCTAAGACGATAAAACTACTCACAATTCATGATGAAATTCAATAGAAATTCACAAATAAAATCAGTAAAATTCATTGCAATATTCAATATATCAATAAAATGGAGTTTTTGATAGAGAGAGAGACAAACCAATGAAGAACCAATAGCATCCAACAAAATAACACTTTTCTCTCTCCCCTAGAAGCTCAATCTAATCTCCTAAAAGTAATCTTAAAAAGGCTGCAAAAAGTTCTGAAAAAGCTCTATAAACTAGGTTAAAACTGGGGTTAAATACCCCCCAAAAACGCCCAAAGAACTGTGACGAAAATGCCCCTGCGCAGCCTCAAAATCGCAGTTTATGCTACAGGGAGCGCGGCTCACTCGGCCGAGTGACAAATGTCATTCGACCGAGTGACAAACCCTGACAAATTCCAGTAAGTTCGGACTTTTGGGGGTCGGCTCCTCGGGAGTCACTCGGCCGAGTGACTTTCTTTGCTTCGGCCGAGGGGACTTCTTCACTCGGCCGAGTCGGAACTCGGGATTCGACAGATAATTTACAGTAACTCTGGACTTTTCGTTGCCGTCGTCTTGATGCCACTCGGACGAGTGGAGTCTCCGTGGTTCGGCCGAGTGGGCTGGCGATGCTCGGCCGAGTGCACGCTGATACTCTATCTTCTGCGTGTCCGATCTGGCCGGCCGAGCGGGCTCTCGATGTTCGGCCGAGTGACTCATTCACTCGGCCGAGTGACATGCTCAAAATTCCCAATCTTCGTATTTTTGCTCCCTCGTCGCTCCAACGACGTTCTTTCTTCTTCCACTCCTCTCCAATAGCAAAATTCCCCTCGAAGGAGTCACGGGTGACACTCCGGAGTGGGTGTATCTCAGAATCACTCCAAATCGCTCGAAATCTCCTGAAATTCGACAAAAACAAGAAATCGTGAAAAGCATCGCAATATTGCCGAAAAATCGTAAAAAACGTGATTCGAGCGATCAAAATGGCATGCAAACATGCAGAAAAAAGGTGTAAAATATGGAGTGACCACTACGTCAATGGACACTACCGGGATTAGCTTGGGGGAGACTTTTGCTGTGCTCGCTCAGTCGGTATACTCTTTCCACTTTTTACTTTTTGTACCGAACGTCATCCCGCCATCTCCACGATGGTTTGCACTCGAGGAGCCCATATACCTCCCATTCGTGGGAAGAGGCCATCCACTGGCGCCTCCTCTTCCCGACCCACACGTCCCCTTTGCCATGCCACCACCCCTACCCCCACGGAGGAGCACGTGCGTGATACGTCGCCTGCGTCCGACGCTTCTCCACCACGCCGCACACACACACACCACTACCATCCCCACCACTTTCGAGACTATACCTACCACCGCACATGTCGTCCCTACCGCACCACCCGCCATTCCCTCCGTTCTGTCGCCCCGTGTGCAGACGTTCGGCATCACCTTCCAGGACGACGAGCACCGCGAGCACTTCGTCAGGCTCTCGCAGTGTCGTCTCGTTCCCACCCTGTTCATAGACGTCCCCACTCTCCAATCCCTTAGACTCCTTCAGGTAGGGGTGAGCATGGTTTGCTCAAACTACCCGAACCGGACCGAACCAGACCGAGCCAAAAACCGAACCGAACCGCCCTCCATCGGTCTGGTTTGGTCTCAATCGTTGGAAACCGCCACTTATATGGTCTATTTTGGTTCCACCCTGTCGAAACCGCTTAAACCGAACCGAACCGACTCCTAACATATATTATATATTGTGCTAGAAATCTGTTGGGATTTTAACCCTTGTCCCTAAGAACCCTAGTTTAAGGCCTTTAGACTGAGCGGCATCGTGCCGGCCCTATTTGGCTATCTGCCCTCTTCAATCTCCAGTCTTCACTCTTCAGACTTCAGACTGCATTTGTTTTTTCCCGTTTGAGCATCGCTCAGCGGACAGCCCATCGGCCATCGCCAACACCAGGACCAGGTAAACCCCTCCTCCTTGTTCTTATTCTTTCTTCTTCTTGTTATTTTTCTTCGTATTCATCTTCTTATTTATTCTTCTCTTTCAGTTGAGAAGTAGTCCAACGCCGACGTTGAGAAGCTGTCCGACGCAGTCACGCAACCCATCTTCGTTGGTCGCAGTGGGTTCGCTGGGTGAACGAGAAACTGAGGTAATGAGTCGTTTAAGCTGCTGATTCGGATCTCAAATCTGCTGGTTGGGGTTTTTATTTTTGAACAAGTTGGTATTTTTATTGTAGTTTGTCAAAAAGATGCATATAGGTCATGTCAGAAATATGTATTAGCCATAATTTCCACATGAAACAGGGGGCGTGATCATGCCATGCATAAGAATTTTCGTGCTGGACATATGTCATTGGGTTGTTCATGTCAAAACTCTACACTCTTGCTTGTTATTCATTTCTAATTATTTAGATTTCGACATGTTTGATGGTTTTAAGTTTTTAACTCTAAAAACCCTGAAAATGGAGCAGCTACGTAGGACTAGGACACCTGCCATTTGCAAAGTAGAAAGAAGTATAAATTTAGCTCCTTGCCCAAACAATTTGGCATTTTAAAAAATAACAACATGAGCACATTGCTAACTGATACATATAAACCATGTTTAAGATCACATTGCCCTATAAAAGTACTATAATCGCACAGGACTAAAACTCAAAACTCACCCAGGCTTCACATGTCAAAAATATGTATGTTCATTCATTTTATTGTAGTTTCTCTATGATGATTGATTTGTTTGTTAGTTCATTTTACTTGTGTGCAATGTTCTAATATTTATCATGTTTGCAATGTGGTGCAGTTGTAACTATTGTATTGTTATTTAAACAATGGAAGAGTCATTCTGGCGGTAAAGGACGGGATTTTACTTGTGTGCAAAGTCCATATTTAGCAAAATTGGGTATACGAGGGGATCTTCCATCATCATATGTCTGAGCCACGGTTCCAACCCGAACCAAACCACTCCAAGCAGTTTTTGTCGGCTTGGAAACCGTTGGTCTGGTGGTCTGGTTTAGTCTGGCATGTGAGAAACCACTACTTATACGGTCTGGTTCGGTTTAGGTCCCAACCCGCCGGTTTGAGACCGTGCTCTCCCTACCTTCAGGGAGTCCATTAACGGTACCGCACGATCGGCTTCGATCGTCTCCTAGGTGTCAACGCTCCCACATACACACACCTCACCCTAGAGGCCTTGAGCTCCATCGCCCGCACCGCAGTAGGCGATGGCATCACTTTCCGTCTTTTGGATCATGACTGCATGATCACACACGAGATGATCTGCGCACACTTCCATTTCCCTGCCATCCACGACCCCCGAGCTGCCTTCTCCCCAGACTACGACATTGGTACTTTCGATGCCCAAGCTTTCTGGCATCGTATTTCAGGTCTAGACCACTACCGCCCGACCCAGGCAAAGGCATCATGCATCGTGCATCTCTGCCTTCGTTACACAAGCGCCACCTCGCCACGACCATCTTTTGCAGGCCAGAGGTCGGGACCATGTCCTTCCCGAGCTTTTCCATCTGATGGGAATGACCCGACCGATGTGCTTCCACCCAAACGGCTCCCTCTGCCACTTCGTACTTTCTGGCGCAGCCCACTGGCTGTGTCATCGCTTTATTCAGACCGCCCACACACACTACACGACAGATATCTGTTGTGGTGGATTTTTCACGATCTTTGCACGGATGCTCAGTTTAGATCTTCCTGATGATCTAGTGACCCCTTTAGGCCCTACACGCTTGACTCTTGGTGTGCTCAAGCACATGCATATCATCAGGCCTTACGGAGCCAATCACTAGATATATCTTGTCGACACCCACCACACACCCCACATGGTATTTCTACCCCTCACCTCACCCACATAGCACCCGTCCAGCTGAGCTGGATGATTGACAGGGTCCACCCACTTCATGTGCTCCACGTACTCGATCCACTAGGAGCTCCCATCGAGGTCGACGCCGATGACTGGGTGCCTCGTTCCTCGAGTACAAGGAGCACGTCCTAGCATCCCTTGTCACCGCCCTTCTAGCTTTGCCTGTACACCCACCTCGCTCAGGAGGCACTTCTTCTTCCACCTCTGTCTCCCCCACCTCCACCTCCGTTCTGTCATCGGGGATGTCACCACCTCTTGCCCCACTGCCCCTTCCTCTATCTCCACAGTATCTGTGTCGGAGGGCACTGATATTCAGTCTGCTCCTGATCTTACAGATCTTGACTTTCCTGAGCACGACCCAGCCCCCACTCTTCCACTGCTTCGTGACCTTATAGCCTCACTGCCCATTTCCTTAGGGTCCCACATTCCACTCACCGGCACATCTTCGCCACCTGCAGCAGTTGTCCTTACTGAGAGCGTCTCGACGTCTGTCTGCACTTCTGTGTCGACGACCGCTCTATCCTCTGTTGCCTCTGTCTCCACCACCATTTCTCCTTATCTCAGTCACACCGCACCGCACACCTCCTTTGCTGAGATCCCGTCGAGTACACCCTCACCGACTTTCCAGCCTCGGCACCGTGGATTATCTCCATGTGACTGTTTTACTAGAGTGGTGTCTCACGGCCACGTTTCTCGCCCTCCCCTTGACTCTCGTAGCACCGAAGCTCGTCTGACCGCGTTGGAGGAGTTGATTTCTCGCCTTCGGCGAGATTTCGACGTCTTCACACGCTCGACGGAGACACATCATGAGAGAGTCGAGGTAGACCTAGCCTCCATTATTTACCTGCTTCGGGCACGTGGCCCACCTCCCGTGATCCTAGCTCCAGCCCCACCACCCAGGCCAGCACATGTCTTGACCACTGCACCACCCAGTGCTCCACATTCTCAGGCTTCTGCAGAGCCTGCTTCTTTCACACGTGAGTCGGTCACCACAGCCCAGCCCACCACTGCTCTGGTCTTATATTCACCACCTACATTACCTGGTCGACAGCAGAGGGACTCATCACCACCACCAGAGGATGGTGCCTCTGCGTGATGCTGTTCCAATCCACTTTTTGCATCCTCCATATTATATTGTGCCCATCTGTCTCTTTGGGGCCCTGATCTTACATAGCTTGGGGGAGGACCTGCCATGCATCATTACATACATATGCATTATTTTCATCTTCATTGCATCATATCATGTTTTATTTTTCTTTAGCACAGTTTTTATTTTCTATTCCTTTTTTGCTCCACCCTTACCCACCCTATTTAGCATCATCTCCTGCATATTAGCGTTTTCTCAGCAGTGAGTGCACTGCTGGGTTTAGCTTGGGGGATGAGCGCTACCGCTTTATTTTCATTTTTTCTTTTATATTTTTCTTCCTTTCATCTTTTTAGTTTACTTTTCCACTCATTTTCAACCTTTTTATATTTTTTCTCATTCAGCATCATGTTTTTCTTTTTGCCATGCATGCATGTCTGTCTTTCATTCTTTTATTTTCTCCACCCTTTTTCTCTTTCTACTGAGATGGTTTTGCATGATGATACTTGTCATAGCCCTTAGCAGTTACTCACGATGCGTATTACCTGATGAGATGCTAATTAAGGTAGATTTAGTTTTACTTTCTATATGCGTGCATTTTCTTTTGATGATCTCTCTAAATTGATGCCTGTTATGAATTGAAAATCAAATGCATAAAATAGTATCTAGTATGCGCTATGTTGGGTAATGCACCAAGGTTCATGCATCATTAGTACACTTGGAGCATCTGCTTTCTATCTTATTCACTTCTGTTTGCATGCTTGATATTATTGTGCTTATTACTGCATGCTTTTCAGTATTAATCTAGATGAACGGAAATATCCATGCTAGTTATGAGTTTAGTTAGAATATTATCATATTAAATCGTTGTGCACCTCTTATGAGTGAACCGAGTGATCCATTATTTTCCTTCTCCACATAGCTTTATAATTCTCTACATATCAGTTGGTTTCACCCATACAGCTACCCTTACCACATCTCACTTCCCAAAAATCCCAAAAGAAAAAAATATAGCTTCTAAATGAAATGAAAAAAAGAGAAAATGAAAAAAAAAGAGAAAAAAATAAATATGTGAAAAAGAAAAGAAAAAGAAAGAAAAGAAAGAAATAAAATCGTTTTGTATCCTTTCATTAGAAGCTATCACATATACCGGGAAAAAGATAAAAAAATTTACATATCCTATTCCTAGATGCGACGCCTCAAGCTCAGCTTGGGGGGTGAACCAACTGGTCATATGAGTGAGTATGACATTAGAGTGAAGACGGTGCATAACGGGGAGATTTAATAATACTTGAACTTTACGAAATACTTTAGTTTTTGGAGATTTTCCACGATTCGAAGTGAATATTTGAATAGTATGATTCTTTCCATTCTCGATTGCATGCTGATGTGATTTATATATGCTCCATGTGTCTCTATTGATTGAAAAGTGCATTGCCAACTCTTTTAATACTAGACTCTATAGATTGCATGAGATTGATATGAGTTGATAGCATTATTTTAGGAGATCCCAATTTTTTGTCTACATTGCATGCTAGACATATGATCTGTAAAACTTGAAAATACCATTAGCATGCATTTTTACCATTCGAATCATCGTGACATACTGCTGAGGCTTGAGATCTGATTGAACAACCTTAGCACCCTCCATCCATTTCCATTCTCTTTTATTCTTATTTTTATTTCTTTTTGTTTATCTCTCGGCGTACTTAGTATTCGTCTTCCTCGAGGACGAGTAAGAGGTAAGCTTGGGGGGATTTTGATGTGTCCATATTTTACATCTTTTCATAGCATCATGCCATTGCATTTCATGCCATTTTCGCACCCAAATCTCGTATTTTCCTACGATATTGCAATTCTAACATTATATTCGAGTTTCGTAGTGTTTTATGGATTTTCAGGGATTTTGGAGCGATTCGAGACCCATTTTGGATATGGACACATCTGACATGCCAATGAGCCCATTGGCGACGCTCTACAAGAGTTCGCCAAGTTTTGGGAGCCATGAGAGGAGTGGAAGAGAGAGCAAGGAGAGAGGAGAAGCTGCAGGATCTACAACAGAAATTTTCCTAGGCGACTCGACCGAGCAGAGCAGCTGCTCGGTCGAACAGATGCAAGATGAAGGAGGAGAGCAGATGTCACGCCCCGCTTCCCAAAAATATGGAGGCGAGGCATGAGTAGGTCCGCTCAGACTTGAAGCTGTGAAGCTGCAAGTCTGATAAGCGTCAATAAACTTTAAATGGTAGGTCCTTGCAAATGCGGTACGAAACAAAGATAATAAAAAGGAAATGAGACAAAAAGCAATCTCAGAATATCCATAAAATAAGTTCCAACATCACAGAAAAAGCCACCAGGCCAAAAGAAAAGAGTCTAAAAGGCCCCAGCATGGCCAACAAAAGTACAACGTACAAAAAACAAAGTAATGGTGCTACGCACCGACAACTAACAGCAACCTAAAGCAAGCACTCTGAACAGTCTCTAAGACTGGTCACCGGTGTCCACCAACTCCTCGTCAAACGTGGGCTCTGGCTCGGTGTCAGCAAATACCTCGTCCTCAGCTACGGTCTCTGGCTCAGGGTCTAACATGTGACACCAAAAGAGCAAGGGGCACATGTCAGCAAGTCTACAAGAGACTTGTACAAGGAAACTGAAAGTAAAAGTAGAGCAACCTAGCAGTTCTAGCATGATGCAATGACATGACAGATATAGCATGAGTGCAACAAGTAAAGTAAAGTACGAGCATGGCATGGCATTTAAATCATGGCATGGATATCAAATTTTGCAAGAACAATCACAAGGACAAGGACAAGTCTAGTAAAGCACGTCGTGCACAGAGATTACGCCTTTTGGCTAGAGTGGCTGCGCGGCCAACTCCTAAGCTCATGTGATCGCTTATCCCTACCCCTCCATGTGTATCGAGCCAGGGCCTTACCCCCGAACACGGAATGCTCGATTCTGGATCATGAGCCAGGAAGTGTTTTTAATATGGAATAGGGGTGCACCTAGCCTGAACAAGGAAGTACAAGTATTGTAGCGTGTGCTACGAATGCAACATTCAAACTTGGATGACATGTAGGATGCAATGCATGGCAGATAATAGTTTAAGTGCGTACAGATAAGGAATTTAAACGTGGCAGACAACAATGCATGAATGACATGGCAGGGTGACAGATCTAGCTTCGTTGTCAAGCTAGATCTTAAAGTTGCGCCTAAAAAGCTATCATTTCACTGTCTAGTCTCTTTTACGCTAAAAACAAGGAAGTGGCCTAAAACATGGCCCTAAGCAAAAGTTGGCAAGTTTCACTTGCCTGCAAGTCTGACGTCAGAAAACACCGTCCAAAGAGTCCAAAGTCATAATCAACCTACGTGCACAAGTCCACCAGCCTACGGTCCCATATTATTAATCTTTTTTAGTGAATTTAAAACACTTTAAAAACATCAATTTTAGTCTTGATTAACAGGCTGTGGTTGGGGGTCCTAGGGGTGCAAAACATTACATCAACACGACGCGAAAGCTACACTGGGGTCGGGCAGCGACGCCAGGGGTTGGAATATAAGAACACGCTCCTAGTCCAATTTCCAGATCAGATTCCTTGCTCAAATAGTCTGGGCAGCAACCAGAACAACGAACCAAGATTCCAACGCTAGGACGTGCGACGAAGGGCTACGACGTATCGCAACGTCGTAATCGGTAAATCCACGAAGAAGAGACACCTAGGTGGGACCCACAGTAGTGCTAGGGCCAATGGGGGACCCACAACACCTCTGGAGAACTTGGGGGGCCCACGGTGGCAAGCGATGCGAAAGTTGCGACGTTGCGACGAACGTCGCTCGGTCAGACCGAGCCGATGCGAGGAATTCTCTCGGTCAGACCGAGAGAACACAGCGCACGGCGGTCGCTGCACTTGCGGAGATGCGGGTCGGTCGGTCACAGTGGGCCGCTGCGAGGGGATCTGTCGGTCGGGCGCTGCGGGCTGCAGCGAAGCGGGATGCGGTGCGGAGCGGGCGGGGATCTCGGTCAGACCGAGAGAAGTTCTCGATCGCAGTGGGGAGCGGGGCTTGCAATGAAGCGGTGGGCGACTGGGTGCGGTGCAGAGCGGCGATGCAGGGCTGAGCCTCGGTCAGACCGAGGGAAAATAGGGGAAAACGTCAGTCGTGCGGGGGCGGCTATGGGGGTTGGTTGCGACGAACGTTGCAAGTGGAAATTTGAGATGTGGGGGTGGCTAGGGTTTGTTCTCTTGGGAAAATAGGTTATCCTAGGGGGTATTTATATAGTGTAGGTGGGTTGACTTGGTCTAGGGTTATTTCTATTAGGATTAGGATTTTAAAATCAATAAAACCCCAAACTCTCTCTCTCCTACTCGCGCAAGGATAGGGTGCGGCCAAGAAAGGGGCTGAGTCAACTAGGGTTGGGTGATAGAATATGTGGGGAATAATTATATGGGTTAAACTAGAGGAACTAGGGTTCAAGGAATTAAAGATAAGCTGTGCTAAAATTGTGAAATAGGTCAAATGAAATCCAAAAATTGTGAAATAAATATTGGGGTGATCAGGACGACGAGAGAAAGAAAACTAAGAAGACGGATCTCAATTTCGACGTCGAGTGACGAAACTAAAAATAGAAACGTCTCACGTTAAAAGTGAAAATCGCAACGTCTCTTCGAATAAGATCAAATCGTGGGAGAGAGACCCGAGAAATGTCGTTCCAAAATAGTGCCACAATTTAATGCTCTCAGAGACGTTCACAACGACATATCACACTAAAGTGTTCACAAACAAACAGAGTCTAAAATAAATACGTGCACGGTCAAAAGCACGTGCACGAACAAAGTACGATCGAAAAGCGACCGTTACAGCAGATACGCATACTGCTCGGACCGAGCACCCATGGTTCTTGGTGGAGCATCCCCTATCTTCGAAGCACGATCAACCTCCTCACGGCCCGAGCAGATCTTTTAGCGACCAAATCAGCTGTCTGCTCGACCGAGCAGACAGAGCAGCATATTTTGGAGGAGCACGACTTACTGACGTGCTCGACCGACCAAGACGGCTGCTCGACCGAGCAGCCGATCGAGCAATGTCCTGCTCGACCGAGTCACTGACTCAGTCGACGACGCTGAAGGCTAATTTTGGAAATTTCGCATGGTCGTCTGTTGCGCGCTTGGGAGTGAAGAGTGGATCTGGGCTGCTGCGTTTGGGGAGTTCGTTCATTTTCTAGTTTTTGATTATTTTTGGAGAAGAGAGGGAGTTCGTTCATTTTGTATTTTTTGAATTATTTTTGGAGAAGAGATGAGATTAGAAAATACTTGTTAGATCCAGACCTAATTTTTGGGAGATTATTGGATTATTTTTGGAGTTCTATTGCTATTCTTGCGTTCTGGAATCTTGGGTTTTCTTTGGAATTATCGCTCGCTGTTTTTTCTTCTTCGGCACGCAAGCTATTCAGTACTTATCCGATTAATTTTCTATGATGTTTTCTCTTGCAAAAATTGTATTTTTATCCGTTAAAATCGCTATGAGTAGTTTCCTCTAGGGTTGATGGGATAGCCCTAAGACTTTAGGGGGGAGATGTAGATCCGGATCTCTAGTTTGAATTAGGAACAAATGGGAGTATTTCGGTCGATCCTACCTAATCCCTAGGATAACCCGCACTGAGATCATGCCCACGGTCTGTGGAATTGATGAGCTTAAGGGGTATCCTTAGGATTTGAATAGGGAAATCGGTGGATCCAATCAAGGCTCGTGACCATTTCTGGCTCGTGCCTTGAGTGGATCCACCGACGAACTATATCGCTACATTGACGGCTACCGCCATTGCGTCAAAGAGAGCCACCGAAATACCTCGATATTCTAACCCACGAGAGGTACGAATTGAGAGATTCATCCCCTAACCCTAATGCAACGTAAGGATCCTATTCCAATATTGATCCCTGACGGTCTTAGCAGTGATCCCTAATACCCTAGTCCCTTTTATTATTGAATCAACAACGATACCACAACCAATCCTGTCAACCCGACAGCTATCTCACTTCGAGATATAAAAGTAAGTTGAGAACCTAAATACACTGTCACACGTCCCTGTGGGATCCAACATATTTTATACTATAATTTGACACCGTCCGCTTACGGATAGAGCCCGGGATTGACACCTAGGGGCCATACTACGCCTGGCGACCGTAACACCGCTAGGTGGAATCTAGGTGTAGCTTCCGGGTGCGTCAGATTGTTGATGGGTTATTTTAGTGGGCATTTATTAAATAAGCCGGCTTTTAGGGCGTAACATACCACAACTAGTACACAACATTATTAATACATTGTCATCATATAATACATTTTAAACTAATATCATACTTAAGGCAAATACAATCACTTTACTATATTCACACATCAACTTACTAGCTGCAAGTGTGCCATTACCTTGCACCCCCACATTATTACTAATACAAAGTACACTGCTATATGTATACAATCATAATCCACAATTATATATATCGTATACTACTCAATACTAACACATAAGCACAATCATATCCAGTTAAGTAACATCCTAATAATACAATCACTTTACATACTACATAATACTCTATACACCACTTAATAAAATCACTATACGTGTAGATGCATACAATACACAAAAATAGACATGTCCTAAGTATATGGTACTAGGTCACTACAATGTACCTATCTTAAAATCAAGTCTATCCTCTAACTTCCTTGAGTAAGGTCAACTTAAAAATGGCCAGACTTAGACGTTAAGGTCACTATACTCCAGGCATACATACATTATACGAAAGCGGTGCACACTCATATACTCACACTTACCCACCCACACACCCACCCACCCACACACACACACACACACACACACACACACACACACACACACACACACATATATTCAAACTATTACACACCTACCTCATATCTACACAAAACATAGTCATACTTACTATATGTTCACACAAGCATACACAACCATAGTAATTTATATAAAGCTAGTATAATGATGCATACACACATCTATACATAGATACAATCATGCATACTTCCGAGTATACATCTAATCACATGCACGTACATCATCCCGTAGGGGCAAGAAATACAATACAATATTATAACTCACTACTCAACTACTATACTTAAAACACATATATTCATACAATATGTATAGATACCTACAACTAAGCACCTATCTTACCCACGCATGAGCGCACGACCATACGCACTAATATATAAATCATCCCATAGATAGGTACACCCAACTATAAGCGCACATATTATCATGTACATTGCACATAATCTTACTAGCACACAATTTTCAAATATTGACAAGTACATCCAAAATACAAACACCACTAGTAGATAGTCAAACACCAATTCTAATACACATAGTTATCCCTATAGTGATATAGTTATCCACATATATGTATACATATAACACTTACTACCCTACATACAACTATATATGTATCACATATATTACCGTGTATGCATATGCAACACAATAGACAACCATAATATATTAACATACCAAGGGTATGCACACTCATATATGAGTGGGACACGGAGATCCACACACATGGGTCCACAGACACTATATATATTCACACACTACAAACATCTTAATTAATCCAAATAGATCTATTATTCTTATACCATAAGCATCATAAAAGATAAGTTAGGCATTACATGAAACCACTTACTCACTCAGTAAGAAATGTCTCCAAATCTTCAGGGCAAGGATGACAGTGGCTAGATCCAAGTAATGGGTCGGATAATTCTTCTCGTGAACAAAAACTTGACTCGTCTCAAAAGATGTGAGCGCTTCTTCCAAGTATAGGAGATCGAACAAGTAATAATCCTGGTGAGTCCAGGCATCGTATCCATGGGACAACTGACCTGCAAAACCACGAATTTCAGTTTATAAAGAGTACTAAAAAGACGAGAAACTACCACCTATCAGAGATATGAGTAATGGAGTCGATGCTTTAAAATACGAAAACAAAATCTTACGATAACTACGGCGAATTCGATACTAGGGTACTAATAAGGAGAGTATGTGTTGGTTGTGATTTTGTTAGGGTACATGCAATCAGTGATTATTAATATCTTTTATATACCTCAACGTTGCATCTGGCTAGGGTATGAGAACGTCGGAAAGTGTGGCGATAAAGCGCATAAAAAGGTGCCAAAGAGTAACAACATATAATAACGATTTCATAAATAAAATACGCACAAGTGCCCTCTCGGGTCACGACACGTCCTCTCGGATCGCATCACGAATATTTTTTGCTCAAATCATATTCGATTCAAGCATGCCCATGTCTCCTTATAACATACCCAAACAAGATATATGTAGAAATCAATGAAATACGCAATATAACATGAACATCGGGCGAAAAGATATCGAAATCAAAGATTGCAACACCTTAACTACATCACAACCAACACATGAATGTACTAGCCACCCATAGAGAGAAAATAAACCATATTCATAGACAAATACATGCTCAAAGTCTCAAAATACGTGACAAATACGCTAAATACAAGCCAAATACTCAAAATACAAGGCTAAAGATAGGAAAATATCACAAAATCTCTCCAAATATACCCTAAATCTCCTTCAGATGATAGCTACTGCCTCTGTCTCTAGGGCCTCCAAATCTCACACCAAAATACGGCTCCTAGAGCCCCAAATACGCCCGAAAACCTTAAAACCCTAGAAATACGCTTAAATAAGAGCATTGCAGGTTTTAGAGGCTTAATGGGTTTGAAACCCGCATCCAAATCGATCAAAACCCGCTTCCAAAATCACCGCATCTCTCAGCCGTTAGATCCACATGCAATTCCATATTATCGCGCCACGTGTCCCGTCTTAGCGGATCTGCACCCGCGATGTGCCCACATTCTCATACAAGAAGGCTCCGCTTCAGATCTGTATTGGCCCATTGGATCAGCATCCTACGGTCCTTGTGCCACGTAGCCCCGCTCTTTGGTCATCTCCGAGTGTGATTTGGAGTGCTATCAGCTGTTGGATCTTAATCGAACGGTTAACAAGAGGCCGTGTTGTCCCGCTTCCCATTGTCGGATTCGATCGGGGAAATGCCCGATCGTTGCCACGTGTCACGTTGGATGAGCGGCTGCATACAGCGGGCCGTTTATTCGTATTTTTATGTATTTTGGTTGTATTTCTCCATTTAATTTGTTTTCTACATTCAAAAATTCATAGTAATTAGCACAGATCTCAGAAAAATACAAATAAATAGCGGTTGGAATCGTAAGACAGAGACATTTATATGAAAAATACTAAAAGGGCAAAATATTCAATAAATAGCTGTTTTGTGCATAGAATAAGTGATTGCTCTAATAGATGATAATAATTAAATACGATCGTATTAGAAGCCATATACGCATCATATTAGCACAAAGTGTCACTAAATGGGGGATTAAATATGCAATATGTTGAGTATTGGACTTCTCCCTACTTGGTGTTAATGATGAGCAAACATAAATACTTGTGACTAATCCCCTATTTGCAGTTAATCCATTGTCTAACCATATCATGAAGATCTATTAGCAATGGATGTCACTCAAAGATCAATGAAAGCAAAGAAAGTGGATTGGATGATCAAAGATGGTGATTGAAGCTCCTAGAAGACTTCAAGCACATACGTTGAAAAGAAGAGAGATTTCTACAAGTGTAATTTTTCCTTTTCTCTTCTAGTATGTAGCCTAGAAGTAGAACTATGTTGGAGCGCACACACATCTTCATTTTCTGTCTTAGGAAATCATTAGATCTATTTTTCCTTTGACTCCAATTCATTTCAATCAAGTTTGTGCATCTCATAATCTCAAAGTCGACTGATGAACAATTTACAGTCGCCTGTCTAAATCCAATCGACTGTGTTTTATTCTACAGTCGCCTGTTATGCACATACTCAATTGGTTATTTTCTTGGGCTTCTAAGCTTTTACTTTATCAGGCGATTGTTGTACATTTTACAGGTGCATGTCCAAGTGACAGTCGACTGTGATTTGTTAATCAGTCGCATGTCTATCCTCAGCCCAAGCCAATTCTCAGTTTTGATCTGGCCAGTCGACTGATGTTGTATTTATAGTCAACTGTCCAATGGCACAGTCGACTGTCAATGATGCAACAGTCGTCTGTCTTTGAGCCTCTCTATAGACTCAACTCTCTGGAAAATGTCAGGGTTTTTGACATTCGTCTGTAGAAGGAATAACAGTCGCTTGTTGAATTTACAGTCGACTGTCCTCTCTTCATCAGTCGCATGTCCTGTATTCCTAGAATTTTCTAGGATCTTCTTTACTTACTCTCATCTCGGACAGTCACCTGTTAAAGGATTTATAGTCGCATGTTAGTTTAACAGTCGACTGTTTACTCCTTACCAGTCGACTGTCCACGTGGTAAGTTACCGTTAAGAATTCTCACCTGCCCACTGTCACTGTGCAGCAGTCGACTGTGAGTTGTTTAACAGTCGACTGTCTTGGGCGCAGATTCTATCCGTTGAGTTTTTCTTCATGGATTTCAAAGGGGCTTTTAGGGATTTTGTTTGAAGGGTTTAAGAAAACTATAAAAGAAGTCTCTACTTTTCCATTGAGAGGTTGATTCATTCAAGACTCATTTGCTCAAACATTCACGCTTTCTTTCTGTCAAGTTCAAAGCTCTAAAATCATAAAGCCCGAGAATTTCAATCTTCAATCTCTTGCTCTTAAACCTAGAACCAAAGAGAAATCTTCTAGGCATTTGGTGCAGTCAAGAGAAATGGATTTCCTCTCTTCCAAGAGAGTCTTTCAACGCACAACACACTTCTCCTTTAAGTTCTACTTCAAGGCATATGTGATTGTAAGTGTTGTTTAATTTCATATTTCATAACTTTCGTTATTTGACTTACTCTCGGGTTGTGAGAGTGGTTTGCTTGCTCCCAAGTTGTGGAAGTCAAGGACATCGAGTGTCTTTCGATTTCACTTGTAGGGTTGCTACAAGTGGATTTTAAGGAAACCTCAAGTTTGGGTTCTAACTTGAGTATCTGGTGGTTACCGGGTGGAAGGGACGTATGGTTACCGGGAACAAGTCAGGAAGTGACTTGGGTAATCCAAACCCTTGAAACATCCGTGCGTTTGCATTGTTTCATTTTAGGGTTTACTATTATTCCGCATTAATTGTTCGTTAGGAATTTAATTTGGTGTAACTATCTTTTTAAATTGCATAAACACTATTCAACCCCCCTTCTAGTGTTTTTCTCATAGCCAGGGGCCTTACAATTGGTATCGGAGCATTGGTTTAAATCTATGGAATCCAACAACAACAACGTTCCTCCACCGACTTCGTACAACAATCACGATCATGATGGAGCGTCCTCAGTATTCGAAGGACAATCAACGGTATGTCCTCCGTGTTTCAATGGTACAAACTTCGGCTATTGGAAATGCCGTATGGAGACGTTCCTAAGGAGTGCTTCCGTTTGGAGAACCCTCCACAAGGAATACGGCGAGCCCACAGAAGAGGATTTCGACAAACGGACGCCTTCCGAAAAGTCTGCAGAAGTCAACAACGTAAAGGCAATGAACGCTCTTTATTATGCGTTGGACCCGAATGAGTTCAACAAGATATACACATGTAAGAGTGCATATCAAATTTGGAACCATCTCGTCGTTACCCATGAGGGAACGAAAAAGGTAAAACTCTCTAAGCTATATATTGCTGTGCAAAATTTCGATATGTTTAACATGCAAGAAAATGAGGGCATAGCAACGATGTACGGACGTTTTACCGACATCACCAATGAACTGGAAGCGCTTGGGCAAACCTACACCAAACCAGAGAATGTGAGAAAGATCATAATGGGAATGATCTCCAAATAGGAACGAAGAGCCATTGCCATTGAGGAGGTCAACGACTTGAAGAACTACACTGTCGTGAATCTCATCGGCACCCTCATGTCTTACGAAGTAAGATGGAAGAACCGATTGAAGATTCGAGCTATGATGAACCCTTTGGAGGCCAAGAAGAAAGCTTTAGCATTCAAAGCTAATTCTTCATCCTTCGATAGTGAAGAATCAGAAAATGAGTTAGACTTGGAGGAAATGGCTCAAATGGCAAAGAAGTTCCAACACTTCTTTCGCAACGGTAAATATCCCTCTAAGAATAGATTTGAGTCTACTAATAACACTTCCTTTCTTTGCTTTAAGTGTAATAATTCAGGTCACATCAAGAAGGATTGCCCAATGCTCCAAAACAAAGAGAAGTGGAAGGCTCCGAAGTACCATAAGTCCGACAAGAAAAAGAAAGATCTGGAGAAAGGACTAGTCGATACATTCGATGACTCAAGTGGAGACTCGTCAAGTGATTCTGATGATGAGAAGGGTGAAAGCGCCCACATGTGTTTCATGGCCCGGGAAGATCCACTCTCCGATGAGAGTGATTCCGACAAGGATGAACATGAGGTAACTATGGATGAATTGTGTATTGCTAATGAAGAATTGTTTGTAGGCATCAATCTTTAATGCTTAGATATACTAGCTTAAAGAAACTATCTGTTAGCAATCCATCCATACCCTGCATTATCAACAATGACACCATTGTTGATACACTAACTCTTGAGAAAGCAAATTTGGCTTCTCAAAATGTCATTTTGAGAAATGAGGTGAATACCCTCAAATCTTAACTATATCAAACACATCCTAAGGATAATAGTGATCTAGCTTCACAAAACACATAACTGGGTTTAGAGAATGATTCTCTTAAAACACAAGTGCACGAGCTCAAAGCACAAGTGTCCACATTGGATACTAACATTTCTTATTTTAAGGAGAAATATTAGCTCATGTCCTCCCGTATTATGAGATTTAATAAGGGGAAAGGACAATTGGACAATTTTCTAGCAACCCAATTTTCAGCCACACATCATGTTGGTCTTGGTTTTGTGGAACCAAATGCATCTGCTCGCACCTCCTATAGTGGTGTCACTATAGACTTTGTGAGGCCATCCTCCAGTGCATCCACAAGTGGTGTCAAAGACACTATAAGTAGCTAACCAACCAAGAAAGTCACCACTTCACAATCTCTTCCGTTTGGTAAGAAACCCATTATGGGTGGAAACCAAAAGAGAAGTCATGCTTACATGTACACCAACCTTCATCTACGTAGGAAATCTCCTACTTCACAAGTGGATACTCATGACACTTTCTATGCTCCACACCCACGGACACGTGCAAATCCACACATGAGAAATACTCATGTACGTGCTCCTAGACACTCACATGTTCATGTGCATCATTCCTACATATATGCTCACCCTCCACATGTCATGCATGCTCCACATGGTTCATACAACTTGCATGTTCCTAAGTATGCATACAACCCACATATGACTAATGCATATCCTCCTCCTCATTTATATGCTAGAACTCATGTTCCTAAGAAGCATGCACCACTTAGAAAACAAACAAATATGCACGCAACTAGGAAAAGGACTTCCAAAACATACACCATTTGGGGTCCTAAGAACACTACCTTAAATGATATGAATGCATATGTTGATTCATATTTTCGTGATATTATTAATAGTGGTAATTATGTTGGGAAGCGGAAGTCCATTTGGACTTGGCTTCCAAAGGGCTAATCCCCTTGAACCAACAAAAATTGGGTACCATAAGCTTATGGTATATCATGTAGGTACCCAAGAAGAAGAAAGAGAGCAATAAACGTCATATTGGCTCTAAATGGAAAGGATGGATACTCAACAGTGGTAGCTCCAAACACATGACAGGAGATCCCTCACTACTCTCTAAAGTGATTAGCATCAAGGATGGTGCAACGGTCACTTTTGGAGGCAATCAAAAGGGAACCATCATTGGAGTAGGTAAAGTCGGTAATCCTTTCAAACCACGCATTACTACTGTGTATTTAGTTAGTGTTTTATGTCATAACCTTATCTCCATTAGTCAACTTTGTGACAAAGGTTACAAGGTTAACTTTGGAGAAGGATTGTGTAAAATTGTTGATTCTAATTCACATGTTTTATTTACCGGTATTAGGCGTAAAAATATTTATTAATTGAGCTTGCCTAAAACCGTAGAACATTGCTTAGTTGCTAATACAAATGAAAAACTATTGTGGCATCGCCATTTTGGTCATGTTCATTTCAAGCACTTATATAAGTTAGCTAAGCATGATCTAGTCAAAGGTTTTCCAAAAATTGCTTTTATTAAGAAAAACTTTTGTGATTCTTGTCAAATAGGTAAACTTAGTAAATCATCTTTCAAGCTTAAAGAAGGCATAACTTCTAAGAGTCCCCTAGAATTACTCCATCTAGATTTGTTTGGGCCAACTAGAACCGCTTCTTTAGGTAATGCTCATTATGGATTAGTTGTCTTTGACGACTTCTCTAGATTTACTTGGGTCTCATTTTTAACTAATAAAAATGAAGCCTTTGAAGAGTTTACCATATTTGCAAAGAAGATTCAAAATTTATTAGGATCCACCATTATCACTATTCGTAGTGATCATGGAGGGGAATCTGAGAATGAGTCTTTTACAAAGTTTTGTGATGACACCGGGATACCTCACAATTTTTCTTTTCCTCGTGCACCACCACAAAATGGTATTGTAGAGAGACAGAATAGGACTCTTATTGAGTGTGCTCGTACCATGCTCCATGATAGTCATCTTGGACTACAGTTTGGGCAGAAGCAGTACACACGGCATGTTATGTGCCCAATATGATCCTAGTGAGACCCCGAACGAACAAAACGTGTTTTGAGTTATTTTATGACGAAAAGCCTCAAGTTAAATATTTTCGAGTTTTTGGTTCAAAATGTTTTATCAAGAACACCTTTGGTAACATAGATAAATTTGAGCCAAGATCCGATGAAGGAATTTTTGTTGGATATTCCACACGTAGGAAAGCCTACCGGATATACAACAAAACTTCTTCAACGATCGAGGAATCACTACACGTATCATTCTATGAAGATTTTGGTTTTTCTCATGTTATTGATGATAGTGTAGATGCTATATGTGATTCTCTTAGTAATGTCAAGATTAATGATTCTATTGAGACTAACACTACTAATGAGATTGTTGAAGATGTTCCAAGTGATGCAGGGATTCCCAAATCTTACCCAACCGTTCCCAACCACCCTTATAACCAAATTATTGGAGACATTAGTGTGGGCGTTTGAATGAGGTCTAGAATTGAAGAATTCTCTCATTGCTTATTTGTCTCTACCATTGAGCCAAAGAACATCCAAGAAGTATGTGAGTATAGCTCTTGGATAGTGGCAATGGAAGAAGAGCTCATGCAATTCGAGAGAAATGAAGTTTGGGAGCTTGTTCCTCTTCCAAATGGTCACCAAGTTATTAGGACCAATTGGATCTTTAAAAACAAGACCGATGAGAACGAAGTCGTCACAAGGAACAAAGCAAGGTTAGTAGCTCAAGGCTACAGGCAAGAAGAAGGTATCAAGTTTGAAGAATCATTTATCCCCGTAGCTAGATTAGAAGCTATTAGATTATTTTTGTCTTTTGCATCTCATAAGAATTTCAAATTGTTTCAAATGGATGTTAAAAGTGCATTTTTAAATGGTATTGTCAATGAAGAAGTTTATGTTTCTCAACCACCCGGTTTCATTCAGGAAAAATTACCAAACCATGTTTTCAAACTTAATAAAGCGTTGTATTGTTTAAGACAAGCTCCTAGAGCTTGGTATGATCGACTCAAAACCTTTCTTTTGGATTTGGTTTTTAAAATGGGTGAAGTTGATTCAACACTTTTTATTAAGTATTATGAAAATGACATCCTATTAATTCAAGTTTATGTAGACGATATCATATTTGGTTCTACTAATTTTAATCTTTGTCAAGAACTTTCTAAGTCTATGAAGGATGAATTCGAGATGATCATATGGATGAGCTCAACCATATCATTGGACTGCAAATTCGACAAATGAAGGATGTGACTTTCATACATCAAACCAAGTACGCAGGGGAGCTTATCAAGCGATTCGGGATGGAATCGTATTCAAGCAAAAAGACTCACATGAGTACGACAACCCATCTAAACAAGGATGAGAAGGGAAAAGATATAGACGTTTGTCTATATCGAGGTATGATAGGTGGCTTACTCTATTTAACTGCTAGTAGGCCCGATATCATGTTTTCTGTATGCATGTGTGTTAGATATCAAGCTAGACCTAAGGAGTCACACTTGATTGCGGTTAAACAAATTTTTCGTTACCTCAATCACTCTCTAGATTATGGGTTACTTTATCCTAAATCTAGCACATATGAGTTAATCTCATATAGTGATGCCTACTTTACCGGATGCAAATTCGATAGGAAGAGTACTAGTGGCACTTGCCATTTTCTAGGAAATTCCTTAGTTTCTTGGTTCTCCAAGAAACAGAACTTGGTATCATTGTCCATGACTGAAGCAGAATATATTGTCGCGGGTCTTGCATGTGCACAAGTTCTTTGGATGAGACACACTCTTAAAGATTATGGTGTCAATTGTGATACTTGCCCTATCATGGTTGATAACCAAAGTGCTATATGTCTTTACAAGAATCCGGTACATCACTCCTGCACCAAACACATAGATGTGAGACACCATTTTATAAATGATCATGTAGTTAAGAAGGACATCCTCTTAGAGTACATTGAAACCCAAAAACAAATCGCCAACATCTTCACTAAACCTCTTAAAGAAGATTCATTTGCGAGGTTGCGTGGAGACTTAGGGATTATGGGTCAATCTGAAATTTAGGAGTTCAACTTTCATGTTATATCATTTTTGGACTCATATCATCATGGTACTTATCTTCTTTTGATAGACTATATGTTTCACATATATTTGTTTTAGAGAGGTTATTTAGATTTCGTTGATTTCGTGAGTTTTCGGATTGTTTTAAGACATGCGTGTGATAAACGATTTATTTCTTGATATTGATTTCGTGATGAGTTTTATGTTAGAGTATAGGTCCTAGGGTGAGTTGTATCTAATCTCTAAATTGCTTAACCTCACTATGCATTCTTGGACCAGGACAGACGACTGTCACTCCTTCGACAGTCGACTGCCCTGCTTTATTATCTCATACAGCTGACTGTATCTTTCGCACAGTCGACTGATGACGACTTTACAGTCGACTGTCTGATCGATAGGTAACTGCATTTTGGTCATTAGGCGCCTGTCTATATTGTCAGTGGTCTCTGTTTTTATCATCAATTTATTTGATTCTCAGTCAGTCAACTGATGAGTAATTTAAAGTCGACTGTCTCTCTGACAGGCGACTGTTATTTTCCCAACAGTCGACTGTCTGTCCACCTAAGCTCATCTTTTATCCTATCAACCAGTCGACTGACGATTGTTCATCAGTCGACCGTCTACTGTTGTGGTGGTTCGATAATTTGATCTGAGTCGTCGATTTTTCGATCCAACGGCCCAGATTCTTTTGACCCATTGTTATAACTTCGAGAGACGTCGATTCAATCTCACGTTTTCTCTTTCATCTGACTGAAAAACTCCCTCGTCTCCCTTTCGAAATTCCCAGTCGATCACTCCGCCGTCGATTTCGATCCGATTCGAAGCCACACTCTTCGATTTTTCGATCTTTCGATTGCTTCTCTCATTGGCAAGTCTTAGGTATCATTCTTTTTTTGTTTATCGACGCTTGCTTAACCTAGCTCTTTCATTCGTATTTCATGGATCCTACTGGTTCTCCGTCGTCTGGAGAAACTCTGAACATCTTTCTTACAGAACCGTCTCCTCCACCAACTGAGCAGCTACCCTCCTCGCCTCTATCCTCTGGGGAGTTCTTGGATATCTTGGTTGGCGACCCTATTCCCTCAACAAATGTCGCTGAACCCTCCTTTTCGACAACTGATCAACCTCCACATACTCCTCCGTCAGTTCCGCTTGAGGACTTTCTTCTCATTCAACTGTGTGACCGTGTCACTGTAATCGAAAAGCTTGCTTCCTCAATGGATCAGAAGCTCACTCTTCTTCTCGAGCTTCAGTACAAGTCTTTCGTGATTCATGGGTCCCCATTCCGGCTGAACTTCAGGCCATGTTTCCTCCATCTGAGGATACTGCCCATGTTGCTGCACATCTCCTCCAGGCCATGTGCCTTTGCCTTCTGAGGTCCTGACCCCCCTGCATGCTCTTGTGGAATCTTCAGCTGCAGGTGCGTCGTCATCCAAGAGGAAGTCTACTGCTTACCCTACTTGTCGCTCTGCCAGGCTGATGTTCCGTCTGTCTGATCGTCCCTCTGACCCCACAGTCATCCATATTGACTGATGTTGTCTTCTGCTAGGGACACTCACCCTTAGACTTAGACTTTGTATTGTTGGATCTGGATCGTAGCCTAGAGGGGGTGAATATGCTAATAAAAATTCTCGTGCAACCCACGAGAAATCACACGGAGTTATAAGCACATGCAGGGTAATAAAATAGCAATCACAGAGTACACACAGATATACCCTGGTTCGGTCGTCACCACGAACTACTCCAGCCCCCGAAAGCAAATACTAGATAGATGTGTAATCATGTACAGCTACAATGAGTCAAGATCCCAAATCTACTCTCACCTAGCTCGTACGCACACCACGTGCTCTACACTCTCAATCTAGTCTGATGCTCTCCCTCCGTGACGACTCCCAAAGTCGTCAGGTCCCCAAAAATAACACAAAGGGTAAAGTTTTCCCTACGAAGATCTATCACAATTGCTACACAAAATAATAAAGTATTGAGTTTAGAAAGCTCAGATTGTGCAGCAGCGATGTCTTCGTCAATAGGCACAGGCCAGAAGTCATCTGGCAAGTAGTAGTGGTTTCTGATGTCCCCTCAATAGTTTGGCCTCCCTCTCGATTAAAACTTGCGCCTTCCACCAAAGATTGAAACTTGCAGCCTTCCCCAAAAATTAGAACTTACGGCCTTCACCCAAAATTGAATCTCACGGCACATTCACCAAACATTCCTTCAATTCGGCATGGACTCCTTGAGGGTGCTCCTGTCTTTGAGATTTTGCAAAGAAGAACATACACAAGATTTGGCTGTCAGTAATCTCCACCAAAAAATTACATGCGGCTCCTGGGAGTTATTTTTGCAAGAGAAATAAAAGAAGACAACAGCCGGCCCTCTCGTTTTGATGAGGAGATGGAATAATGCGGCTCAGCTCTTGAACTCCCAATCAAAAAAAATTCGGTTGTTTGCTCTTGGATTTAAAAACGATGGAGAAAAAGGTACAGGCTCTTGGAGAATGTTTTTACAAAGGAATCAGCAATAAGGGTTTTCATTGTGATTTGCAAAGTGAGAGAAACAAACACCCCTGCAATTTGAGATTCAAGGGGAAGAGCAAAACGTGCGGCACTTGGAGAGAATTATTGTCACGCCCCGCTTCCCAAAAATGTGGAGGCGAGACGTGAGAAGGTCCGCACAAACTTGAAGCTGTGAAGCTCCAAGTCTGATAAGCGTAAAAAACACTTATTATGGCAGGTCCTTGCAAAGAGAAACGAAACAACGATGATAATAAGGAAATGAGACGACATTTTATTGAATCTCCAAATGTCCATAAACAAATTACAATATCACAGAAAAGCCACCAGGCTAAAGGAAAAGAGTCTAAGGCCCAACATGGCCAACAAGGTATAACATACATACAAAGGTGCCACGCACCAACAACTAACAGCAAACCTAAACAAAGAAGTGAACACGAGCGGTCTTCAAGACAGGCCCCTGGTGTCCACTCACCTCCACAGCAAACATCAGCATCAGCAACACCATATCCCCTGCAACAAAGCTCTGGCTCTGGGTCTAACATGTGACACCCAAAAGAGAGAGGGGCACATGTCAGCAAGTCTGGAAAGACTTGTGCAAGGAAATGGAAAGAAAGGTAACTAGCAACCTAGCAGTTATAGTATGATGCATGACATGGCAAATATAGCATGGAAGTGACAAGTAAAGGGAAGTACAAGTAGCACGTAGCAAGTATGGCATGGATAACAAGTTTTGCAAGTTTAAACACGGACAAGTACAAGTCAAGTAAATCACGTCAAATGAACACGTCAAATGAACACATCAAGTAACAAGTGGTAGTTGTGACATGTATTGTCAAGTAACAAGTGGTAGTTGTGACATGTATTGTCAAGTAACAAGTGGTAGTTGTGACATGTATTGTCAAGTAACAAGTACAAGGGATCACCCACACATGGATGCCCTATTGCCCGCAGGCTGTAGTCATGTACAAGGGATCACTCAGAGAGTGCCCTATTGCCCGCAGGCTGTGTTCACGCATCAAGTACAAGGGATCACTCAACGAGTGCCCTATTGCCCGTAGGCTGTGTTGAGCTCGTCTTCTGGAACACGAGCCAGAAAGTGTATTTAACAAGTATGGCGTAGGGGTGCACCTAGTCGGAACAAGTAGCACTAGTATGTAGCGATGCTACGCAATCACGATGAGTATTCAAGTATGCAATGACATGAGCAGATATTCGCGTACCGTTAATTTAAATTAAACATGATAGTTAAAATGCAATAGCAGTTAAGGATGCATGGATGACATGAACAGTTAATACGCGTACCGTTAAGGAAAGTAAACGTGACATACAAGCATGATGAAGGTGACGGACCAAGCTTCGTTGTCAAGCTAGTTCAAAGGCGTCTAGACGGCTATCCTTTCAGCGTCTAGTCTCTTTTATGCTAAAGCAAGGAAATGGCCTAAGACATGGCCCAAATCAAGAGATGCAAGTTTCACTTGCCTCACGCCAAGAAAGATGATCAACGAGGCACGCCACAAAAGTTATCTACGGAGAGGAAATCGCTGCCACAGAGAAACAATCATCAAACAACATCCACCTAGTTTATTATTAGGGTTTCAATAAAATCACAAGGAGAGTTATGAGAAAACCAAAGGATCGAACCCTACCGTATAGAAGCGGAAGATCGATGCCGAGCAAGCACGGCAACGGAAGAACGATCCGGGGAAACCTAGGGTTCAGATCTGGAAATGGATGGAGAAGTTTGGAGAAATAGGGTTTTGGGGGATTTTGGGGGTTTGATGAGATTTTGAGGAAGATGAGAGGTAGAATGTGTCAAGGGAGAGTTTGAATGGTGGATTTTGGGCTTGGGATGAAGGAATAAAGGTTTGAGGTAGTAGGTGGCTCAATGGGGGAGAAACTAGGGTTTTGGGTCGTGAGGAAGGAGAAGAAAACATTTGGGAAGGGTTTAAATAGGAAGGGATGGCGGCTGCCCAGAAATTAGGGTTTTGGCACTGATTAGTCGGTCAGAGAACAACCACTGACCGACTAGTTTGGGAACTAGTCGGTCGGGTGACCAACGCAGACCGACTAAGTCCAAACAGTAACTCCTGTACAGAAATAGGATTTAGATTTAGTCGGTCAAAGAACAACTACTGACCGACTAGTTTCTCATCTAGTCGGTCGACGAACGTTCTTAGACCGACTAAGAATGAACAGTACTCGACTGCACAGAAGAACTAAGAATTAGTCGGTCTGAGTACAAAACTTAACCGACTAGTTTAACAACTAGTCGGTCGAAAGATGAACTTAGACCGACTAAACAGAAACAGTAACTTAAGTAAAATTAATCCAAGGAACTAGTCGGTTTGAGTAGAGTTGCCGACCGACTAGATCTCAATCTAGTCGGTTGGTTCCCCTTCTCGAACCAACTAAGATGCACTAAAAGTGCCGATTTGAATCGCAGAGCTTCGGAAAGATTCCTATGGCTTCTAAGATCACTCTAACTCTAAGATATGAGCGATTTGAAGCTCGTCACGAATGACTTACTCCGAAATCGACGATCGAAGGAAGAAGCTAGAAAATCACGACGAAACGATCGAAAGTGAAAGCTATGGCGACGAAAACCACACATCCAAGGAGAAAATCCACCAAGCATATATTTTAATATAGATAATCCAATTACACGAAAACCAGTCGTTACAATTATCAAAGCCCCTGAAAAGATCAGATCTTGGGAATTTTGTAGTGGTTTTTAATTTTAGAATCTCACCAAAAAAAACTTGCCTCCCCTTCTCTCCTAACTTTCGGCCGGTTGCACACCCAAAAACAATTCGACCCTGGGAAATATTGAGAGAGATTAAATCATGCACACCCCAAAAATAATTGCGGCTCCCAGGAATCCTTCTATTTTTTTTGTTGCCTCAGAAAACGTGCGCACCCCTTGTGAAATCGGCAGACACACAAAAAGGTTGGAAGTCCTCTTATAGGAATTTTTTTGGCCTTAGGGTTTTGCTTTGGCTTGGGAAATCGGCAGACACACAAAAGAAATGAACCCACGGCTGCTAGGTTTCTTTTTAATGGTATTAAAAAGATGACCTATTTATAATAGACAGTTTGATTAAAAAATTAGCAGCTCTCTTTGTTGGCTTAGTGCTTGGGAATTGGTGTTATCAACGAAAGAGATGACAAATTTGTGAGTGCCCCTTTTTGGATTTCAAGTGAAGGTCTATTTTTATTGTGCAAAGGGATGATCGAAAAAAAAAACCTTGCAGCTAGGTTTTATGAGGCTAGGTTTTATGACGTGTCCTTGGGAAATTGATTGGATGTGATCACATAAAAACAATAAGATTAGAAGACACCCTTCCATAGAGATCCTAATGTGAATCTCCTTTGATCTCATCTCTCCTTAGTTGACTATTTCTCCTTTGCACATTGACCAAGCCTTTCCGTGAATTATTCACATGTTCGCTATTCCTGAAACACTTAACACACATGTTAAAACGTTCACACGAGTTTGTTATCATCAAACACAAAGTTCATAGACCGTTACTACCAACAATCTCCCCCTTTTGATGATAACAAACTAAGTGTAAGATGTGCACAATAAAGTTTCAAATAGCGTGTATGAAAGTGTGGCGATAAAGGGTGACATGTGATGATAAATAATGACGTGTAAACAATGATGTGTAAAGTTAACAATATGCATGCTCCCCCTATTTTTGTACTTTCCTAATATTCATTAATGCTCTCCCTTAATCAAACAATCATATTTTCACGTGCATTACAAGGAAGTACCAAATGCCAAATACCAAGTACACCAAGTACCACAAATACCAAATCTTCCCAAATTTTTCTCCCCCTTTGTTATCATCAAAAGTCAGACCACGAAGTCATATATCATGCAAAAAGAGAGTATTATTAACCATTACCAACAATTGCATGCATACACTCACAGAATAATCAAGTCAAAATCCAATGAAATTAAACAACGCGGACTTCAACACCAACGTGTAAAGTGTGATGATTAAAATTGAAGCACATGAGAGAGAATCATTTAAGAAAGTCAGCCAAAACCAATCCACATTTTCCAAATAACATTCTATCACCTAGGATTGATTTTTTCCACCTAATTAAAAATGAGTTCAAGGTACCGCACCCCAAAACATAGCATATAAAGACTCTTAGATGTGGGGGTGGCATTGCTTGACGAGTAAATACACCAATGCTAAAGTTTACCCATAAAGCTTATGTTGGATACTCGTGGGTAATACCGTTGCCAAGAATTGTATCCATTTTTCATACGGAGCAATTAACCTTCTGCTTTCATATTTTTTTAAAAAAAATACTTTTAACAACCATTTCTTTTGCTCAATTTTTATCCATGGCAAGGTATATCATATCCCTTAGATTTTCAGTTAAGTTCTCCTCCTACATTCACTTTCCATACTTCATAAACGATATCTCCAAATGTGCAACAATAATAATACATGTGGAAGCGAAGTAGGCGGTGTAGAAATCAAGTTGTTGTTAGTCATTGAACATGCCATGATTATTTAGAAAGATGAACATGTGCATGTGGCAGAAGCAATATTACACCAATTTCTACATAGATATGAAAATCATTCGTGCATACTTCAATAATGAATCAAAGAGAAAAGATACACATTTAAGCACCAATTTTTTTTAATTTTATTTTCAGTTTTTCAGTTTTTTTTCATGCATGAAGTACTAAAGCAAACATGAGATGCAATCACACAAACAAAAAAATCATGCACACATAGTAATGCAACTACTAGCATACAAACAAAGAAAAGTCACGCACACAAAAAGCTATGAAGGTATGCATTAAGTTCAAATAGAAAGATATACCTTCGCGTCGTCATTTGACTAAGGAGCTAAAAAATAATGAGACATTCAATTTATCGCTCCTCGTCAAATTTCCATCCTCCTACAAAAAAGGTGTCGTGTGTGACCTTGGAATCCAACAAGGTCCACTAGTGTTAGTCAACAAAGATTTAGGAACCCATATTTGTTTGAATTTAATATTGGAGTTCCTATATTTGAAATGATACGATGTGTGACCAATACTATCACATGTAAAACACTTTGCATAAATATTTTTTGCAATGGAAGGCACATGGTGAAATTTTTTATACTTAGGCTTTTCAACATTTTTAGCACCAAATCCAAGGCCACGCCTATTATTGCCATACAATTGATTTCCAAGAATGATATCCAAGTTTTGTTTTCCTATGGAAAATCTCTTTAATGACAATTCTAAACTAGCGGCTTTGGATTTCAAATGAGCATTTTCGTTCATAAGCAAAGTGCATTTACTAATGAAAGCTCGCTTGTTTTCCTCTTCTTTCTTTTCAAAATTCCTCATTTTTTCTTTAAGTTCAAGATTTAGCATGTTAATCTTTTCAGAGAGCAATTCATTTTCAACTTCAAGCTTTATCTTATCTTGCTTATACATGCTAATATCCTTTAATAAAGAGGGACATGAAAGACAATCAATTTTTTCAGGCAAGCTAGCTTTCTCCTTATTTAACATGTCAATTGTTAGTGTTACATGCAACAATTTCAGTTTTCAGTTTTTCAATTTCCTTAGACATGTCATACTCAGATTGTTGCATATCAAAGTTATCATTCCTATAACTATCCACATCAGCTTCTAGCTCATTAATAGTATTTTGCATTCCTTTCAAGATTTCTAACAATTCAGCTTTAGTGGGAGATCCTACCTCATTGTGTTTGGCCATTAATGCCATGCAGGAGTGGGCTTCATGTTCATCCTCCTCATCTTCAGCTTCGCTATCCATATCCCATGTCAGCACTTTGGTTTTTCCTCTTGCAATTTGAGCTGTGTGTTATTGTGGGCAATCTTTTATGTGATGTACCTTTTTCCTGCATTTAAAGCATTCATTTCTATTAATAGCTTTCTGATCAGAGGAATTTTTACCAAAATTAGAATTATTAGAACGAATGAACCTTTTTCCCATCTCAGCTCTTCCTTGATCAGTCTCAATATATCTCCTGAAGTTTCTGACCATTAGAGCTTGCTCCTCATCAAGATCATCGTCGTTAGCTTGAAGAGCTAAAGGTGTGTAAGCTTTGGTCTTCTCTTCAGGTTTCTCTCTGGCTTCTATACTCTACAACTCAAGCTCGTGTGACATTAGGTTGCCTATCAAGTCCTCCACTTTCATTGTTGATAAGTCCTTAGCTTCTTGAATAGCGGTGACTTTAGGCCTGAACGAGCTTGGTAGCGCCCTTAAGATCTTTCGTACCTGTTCATGGCTAGAGTATGGCTTACCGAGGGAACTGGATTTCTAGACGATGTCCGTGAACCTCGCAAACATCTCTTTCACAGGTTCTGTTGGTAGCATGCGGAAGCTCTCATATTCTATGCAAAGCAACGCAAGTCTGGATTCCTTTATTTGCGATGTTCCCTCGTGTGTCACCTCCAGATTATGCCAGATTTCCTGCGCAGTTAGACAATGTGAGATACGATTAAAATCATATTTATCAAGAGAGCATATAAGCGCATTCATAGCTTTACCATTAAGAGTATAAAGTTTTTTATCAGCTAAATCCCACGTGTCTTTAGGCTTAATGATGACAGTGTCTTCAATTTTAATAGTGGGTAGACTATAACCATTTTCAACAATATCCCACACATCATAATCAACAGATACTAAATAGATTTTCATCATAGCCTTCCAATATGCAAAGTCTACACCGTTAAACTTAGGGGGACGGGCTATAGACTGACCTTCAGCAAAAGCACAATCAGATATATTCATGGTCATCTAAAAATCTAGACTAGATCCTCTAAACTGGCTCTGATACCACTTGTTGGATCAGGATCGTAGCCTAGAGGGGGGGTGAATATGCTAATAAAAATTCTCGTGCAACCCACGAGAAATCACACGGAGTTATAAGCACATGCAGGGTAATAAAATAGCAATCACAGAGTATGCACAGATATACCCTAGTTCGATCGTCCCCACGACCTACTCCAGCCCCCGAAAGCAAATACTAGATAGATATGTAATCATGTACAGCTACAATGAGTCAAGATCCCAAATCTACTCTCACCTAGCTCGTACGCACACCACGTGCTTTACACTCTCAATCTAGTCTGATGCTCTCCCTCTGTGACGACTCCCAAAGTCGTCAGGTCCCCAAAAATAACACAAAAGGTAAAGTTTCCCCTACGAATATCTATCTCAATTGCTACACAAAATAATAAAGTATTGAGTTTAGAAAGCTCAGATTGTGCAGCAGCGATGTCTTCGTCAATAGGCGCAGGCCAGAAGTCGTCTGGCAAGTAGTAGTGGTTTCTGATGTCCCCTCAATAGTTTGGCCTCCCTCTCGATTAAAACTTGCGCCTTCCACCAAAGATTGAAACTTACAGCCTTCCCCAAAAATTAGAACTTACGGCCTTCACCCAAAATTGAATCTCACGGCACCTTCACCAAACATTCCTTCAATTCAGCCTGGACTCCTTGAGGGTGCTCTTGTCTTTGAGATTTTGCAAAGAAGAACATACATAAGATTCGGCTGTCAGTAATCTCCACCAAAAAATTACCTGCGGCTCCTGGGAGTTATTTTTGCAAGAGAAATAAAAGAAGACAACAGCTGACCTTCTCGTTTTGATGAGGAGATGGAATAATGCGGCTCAGCTCTTGAACTCCCAATCAAAAAAAATTCGGTTGTTTGCTCTTGGGATTTAAAAACGATGGAGAAAAAGGTACAGGCTCTTGGAGAATGTTTTTACAAAGAAATCAGCAATAAGGGTTTTCATTGTGATTTGCAAAGTGAGAGAAACAAACACCCCTGCAATTTGAGATTCAAGGGGAAGAGCAAAACGTGCGGCACTTGGAGAGAATTATCAAAGCCCCTGAAAAGATCAGATCTTGGGAATTTTGTAGTGGTTTTTAATTTTAGAATCTCACCAAAAAAACTTGCCTCCCCTTCTCTCCTAACTTTCGGCCGGTTGCACACCCAAAAACAATTTGACCCTGGGAAAAATTGAGAGAGATTAAATCATGCACAACCCAAAAATAATTGCGGCTCCCAGGAATCCTTCTATATTTTTTTGTTGCCTCAGAAAACGTGTGCACCCCTTGTGAAATCGGCAGACACACAAAAAGGTTGGAAGTCCTATTATAGGAATTTTTTTTTGGCTTTAGGGTTTTGCTTTGGCTTGGGAAATCGGCAGACACACAAAAGAAATGAACCCACGGCTGCTAGGTTTCTTTTTAATGGTATTAAAAAGATGACCTATTTATAATAGACAATGTGATTAAAAAATTAGCAGCTCTCTTTGTTGGCTTAGTGCTTGGGAATTGGTTTTATCAACGAAAGAGATGACAAATTCGTGAGTGCCCCTTTTTGGATTTCAAGTGAAGGTCTATTTTTATTGTGCAAATGGATTATCGAAAAAAAAACCTTGCAGCTAGGTTTTATGAGGCTAGGTTTTATGACGTGTCCTTGGGAAATTGATTGGATGTGATCACATAAAAACAATAAGATTAGAAGACACCCTTCCATAGAGATCCTAATATGAATCTCCTTTGATCTCATCTCTCCTTAGTTGACTATTTCTCCTTTGCACATTGACCAAGCCTTTCCGTGAATTATTCACATGTTCGCTATTCCTGAAACACTTAACACACACGTTAAAATGTTCACATGAGTTTGTTATCATCAAACACGAAGTTCATAGACCGTTACTACCAACATGTATTAGGGTTAAGATTTTTTGCTGGATTTTCAGTTTGTATGAATGATGTTGTCTGAATTTTGTATTATGTTTACTGATGTTATATTGTTGTCATATGTATTTTGTTTCTTTTTGATGCACATGGTAATGTGCATATATTTTGTGTCCTTGTATCAATCATATATACATATATGAAATTGCAGTTTCCTCATTTTGTTTCATACAATGTATAACTGTCTATCTTATATGTGTGCATATTTGTGAAATTGTCTATTTGTATGCGATATTCTCTATGTGATGTGATTTGAGACGATTTTCGTTTTCGTGTATCTCTTAATGTTGATATTGGACTCTACTCAACTAAGTTTATAATGTAATTTATGAGTTTTTGATTTGTATATCTTTAGACTCTTGTAATTATTTTTAGTTCTTATTTAGCAAGATTGTTGTTGTTATATTACTCCCACCTTTTGGATAATGTCATGGGGGAGAGAAATAAACAGATTCATAAGTATGTGCTAAGAAAATTCTAATTATACGTGAATCTAAGATTGAAGGTGCCTTAGATTGAGGGGGAGTAAGATATAATGAATATGTCATGGATTCATGCAAATCATTTCATTCATGCATATCTTACACATTTGCTCCATTTGATATATAGATGCCCCAATATTTATTGACTAACTTGATTGGCATCTATGTAGGAGTAAGTTTTTTTAGCACAATTATTTATCTTTTTGTTTATGTTTGTTTGCCATCATCAAAAAGGGGGAGAATGTTCGGACTTCTCCCTACTTGGTGTTAATGATGAGCAAACATAAATACTTGTGACTAATCCCCTATTTGCAGTTAATCCATTGCCTAACCATATCATGAAGATCTATTAGCAATGGATTTCACTCAAAGATCAATGAAAGCAAAGAAAGTGGATGGGATGATCAAAGATGGTGATTGAAGCTCCTAGAAGACTTCAAGCTCATACGTTGAAAAGAAGAGAGATTTCTACAAGTGTAATTTTTCCTTTTCTCTTCTAATATGTAGCCTTGAAGTAGAACTATGTTGGAGCACACATATCTTCATTTTCTGTCTTAAGAAATCATTAGATATATTTTTCCTTTGACTCCAATTCATTTCAATCAAGTTTGTGCATCTCATGATCTCAAAGTCGACTGCTGAACAATTTACAGTCGCCTGTCTAAATCCAATCGACAGTGTTTTATTCTACAGTCGCCTGTTATGCACATACTCAATTGGTTATTTTCTTGGGCTTCTAAGCTTTTACTTTATCAGGCGACTGTTGTACATTTTACAGGCGCATGTCCAAGTGACAGTCGACTGTGGTTTGTTAATCAGTCGTATGTCTATCCTCAGCCCAAGCCAATTCTCAGTTTTGATCTGGCCAGTCGACTGATGTTGTATTTATAGTCAACTGTCCAATGGCACAGTCGACTGTCAATGCTGCAACAATCGTCTATCTTTGAGCCTCTCTATAAACTCAACTCTCTGGAAAATGTCAGGGTTTTTGACATTCGTCTGTAGAAGGAATAACAGTCGCCTGTTGAATTTACAGTCGACTGTTCCATTTAGAGGCTGATTCATTCAAGACTCATTTTGCTCAAACATTCAAGCTTTCTTTCTCTCAAGATCAAAGCTCTAAAATCCTAAAGCCCTAGAATTCCAATCTTCAATCTCTTGCTATCCAACCTAGAACCAAAGAGAAATCTTCTATGCATTTGGTGCAGTCATGAGAAATGGCTTTCCTCTCTTCCAAGAGAGTCTTTCAACACACAACACACTTCTCCTTCAAGTTCTACTTCAAGGCATATGTGAATGTAAGTGTTGTTTAATTTTATATTTCATAACTTTCGTTATTTGACTTACTCTCGAGTTGTGAGAGTGGTTTGCTTGCTTCCAAGTTGTGGGAGTCAAGGACATCGAGTGTATTTCGATTTCACTTGTATGGCTGCTACAAGTGGGGTTTTAGGCCAGGTCTTCAGGTTCTTCCAGTCCGGAAAACAAAAAGACAGTAAGGCAGTTACAGACAAACCTAAAGGTAGACGAGCTCTGGCGGAACCACAATAGGAAGTAGCGTGTGTATCAGTACAAGGGATCACTCTCTCTAGCTTGGAGAGTGCCCTATTGCCCGCAGGCTGTGAATCAGTACAAGGGATCTGAATCAGTACAAGGGATCACTCGGAGAGTGCCCTATTACCCGCAGGCTGTGAATCAGTACAAGGGATCACTCGGAGAGTGCCCTATTGCCCAGCGGGCTGTGCAAGACGGGACGTGACAAGACGGGAAGGGTTATTCTAGGGTGTCCACACACACGCGCACACATGATAGCCCTATGATGTCAAAAGTTGTTGTTGTCGGGCTCAGACTTCGTCGTCAAGTCTGAGCCGTCAGGAGTCATCCCGGAACGGCCAAAAAGTGCACTGAAACGACGAGTGAGTCAATTTCATCACATCTCTAGATCGGCCACTACACGTGGGCAGCATTTTACTCGGTGGCGATGCTCATGGCGAAACGGCACGGCAGTCCTCTATAGCATATTGTATGAAATTCAGTTTACGCACTGCTATCTCCAATCGAGGCAGCAACCTATAAATTATAAATGAATAAGCCACTGCTCACAAGGGGCTACTGCCCTATAATAAGCGCCTACCCATCAAATTGGCCTTTCAGTACAGCCAATTATTTGTTCATTGGCGTCTTATCTGATGACTCAAGAAAGTATAGATGACAAAAAGTTAGGTGCCCGGTCACGACAGGTATGGCTGTGATGCTGTCCGAGCGAGCCGAAAAAGCAGCCGTGAGCTGATGTCAGCCCTTCGCGCGAAGAGAGGGCCGGTGGGGGATGTTCCGGCGTCGATCGAGTGGCTTCTTCCGGCCGGCAGGATGTGTTGCTTCCGACGATCTGGAGCGTCTCCGGCGACTGGAAGTCTGGGCGTGGCTTGGCGGCTCCCTTCCGACGAGATTGGGCATCGGGGTGAGATGAGGAGATCCGGTGCGAGCGTGGGGGCCCTCAAACAGAGAGGATGAGGAGGAGATTGTGGTGGCGTGGCAGAGATCAGGGTTGGACGGCGAGGTTTCGGAACGGCGGAGGTTGGACTGCAGTCGGAAGGGGCTGTTAGGGGTTCGGGGAAGAGAGAGTAGTTCCAGTAAGAGTAGGCTCACATTATAAAATCATAGAAACATACGTCACGAAACGTGACGTATATTAGCGTATATTAGCGTATATTGGCGCAAATTGGTGCAAATTGGCGCAAATTGGCTCGTAGGGCTTTGTCGGAGTACGGCGAGGCGTTGTCGTACATGCGGGATGGTCGGAGTACGGCGAAGCGAGGTGGTCGGAGTTCGGCGTCGACGTAGAGGTATTTTCGGCGTTGGGTTCCGACCACCCCGCTTCGCCGTACTCCGACCACCCCACATCTACGGTAACGCCTCGCCGTACTCCGACAAAGCCATAGGAGGCAATTTGCGCCAATATACGCCAATATACGCCAATATACGCCACGAAACGTGACGTATATTAGCGTATATTGGCGTATACTGGCGCAAATTGGTGCAAATTGGCGCAAATTGACTCGTAGGGCTTTGTCGGAATACGGCGAAGCATGTATGGTAAGTCCATATGACGTGTGGTAAATTCCAAGTCCAAATAAAGAAGGCCATTGGATCCATAACTTGTTGCGGCGTGCATCCAAAATATTTGGTCTTCTAGTGTTTTTTTCCTATATTTGGTCTGAAAAGAGATTCGGTGCATGGCGATAGGGTTTGAAAAGGGTTGGCCTTTTGTACATGGTATTTGGTGGGATGGAAGTGGATGGTTAGGCCATCTATTTAGTATCAGCTGAGGTTTATGTAAAATTCCACTACTCTGGGCTGATATGTAAAATTGTTAAGTAAATAGGATAAGATGAACAATGGAAGAAATCATATCTTATTGCAAAGGGATTCATTTTACAGGCAACAGCATCGAAGTGTACCTTAACACCCACACAATTTCACACTCGTCCAGCCAATCACCTCAAAATTTTGGAACAAGTTCAACTCTAATAAATAACATACAATCTGCATTTTTTTCTCAATGAATCTACCAATGTGGATTATTGATTATTGAGTTATATTTTTTTAACTAAAAATAAAAGTTGAAATAACCCAACGCCGACAATACCTTTACGTCGACGCCGAACTCCGACCACCTCGTTTCACCGTACTCCGACCACCCCGCATCTACGGCAACGCCTCGCCGTACTCCGACAAAGCCCTACGAGCCAATTTGCGCCAATTTGCACCAATTTGCGCCAATATACGCTAATATACGCTAATATACGTCACGTTTCGTGACGTATATTGGCGTATATTGGCGCAAATTGACGTAAATTGGCGCAAATTGCCTCATAGGGCTTTGTCGGAGTACGGTGAGGCGTTGCCGTAGATTCGGGGTGGTCGGAGTACGGCGAAGCGGGGTGGTTGGAGTTCGGCGTCGACGTAGACGTTTATGGGGGGTGTTGTCGGCGTTGGGTTGTGGGATGGCGGCGATGAGCGGTGTCGAGGCTGTCGAGGAGAGTTCGAGGCGGTGCGAGGTGATGGGCTTCGCTCGCCGGAGGGAGAACGTCGTTCGTTCGCCGGAGGGAGAACAGAAATTAAAACTCATCCTCCACATGTGAAGCCTAGGCAAGTTCTTTAATTGAATTTTGAAAGAAACTGAGTTCTCTCAGGGTTGTAGAAGAGTGGGGTTCCTTATATGAAAACTGTGTGCGGTTGAAAGGTCGGGAAGGAGAGAGAGATACGTGGGGAAGAGGGCTGAAATCGTGGGAAGGGCCCAAGAGTTGCGGGACTGTTGGGATTTAAGAGAGTTAAAGGATTTGATCTTTTATTATTATTATTATAACAGTTTGGATTTCTAAACAGAGAAGAGCACGTGGCTCTGGGTTTCAAATGTTGCGGGCACCTGGGGTTGTTAAAGGAAGAGATAAGTTAGGATCTTACAGAATTTTGTTGGCTTTTGATTTGATTACATTTTGATTGTTTATCAGAGAACTATCAGTAAGTTGCCTTGGGTTAATTAGGTTATGATGTGTTAAATCAACAGGTTAAAGTTTTATTAGCCATGAGTTGTTTAAAGGCACCTAACTCTTAGGATTCCAACTTGTTCAAAAAAACGTACTATATATATATAGAATAATGGGTATCATACGCCATATGAGAGGGTCTCTCATATTCCCTCTCACATAAAGGGGGCAAGTACAACAAGTACAAACCCATGTGGGCTTGTACTTACCCCCTTTATGTGAGAGGGAATATGAGAGCCCCTCTCATATGGCGTATGATACCCATTATTCTCATATATATATATATATATATAATCAAGTGGTAATGAGTTAAGCTGAAAATTACTGGGGTGACGGAAGGCGGAAAAAATAGCTACGCGCTAAAATGGTTACAAAGGAAACCTCAAGTTAGGGTTCTAACTTGAGTATACGGTGGTTACCTGGTGGAAGGGACGTATGATTACCGAGAACAAGTCGGGAAGTGACTTGGGTAATCCGAACCCTTGAAACATCCTTGTGTTTACATTGTTTCATTTTAGGGTTTACTATTATTCTGCATTAATTGTTGGTTAGAAATTTAATTTGGTGTAACTATCTTTTTAAATTGCATAAACACTATTCAACCCACTTCTAGTGTTTTTCTAATAACCAGGGACAGTACACAATATTCAACCCGAATCACACCCCCAGCTAGCGATTTGCTAGTCCCAAGCAAAAAGAGCGATTAAGTCGGACGATTAGTAAAAATATTAAATTCTATCGATCATCTATGGCGTGGCTCAGTAATATGCTGTCCATAATGATTTTGACCATCAATATACACAATTCATGAATAAAATCAATAACATGATATTTTCTTTAATTTAATTTGAATAAATAACATGCGAGCATCGTTTTGCGCATGCGAAATTATAACACGACATCAATTCATAGTATCCTTATTTTCAAGGAATTGGCATCTCAAAAAGATCATTCAAATCATGGGTATTGAATTTGCTTAGTTTATTCATCATTTTTTTCCTTCTCTTTTTTCTTCTTTTTTCTGTTTGACGACTTAGAATGATCCATGTAACGAGCTTTCAGTTAATGATTCCTAGGCCAGACGACCTTCGGGCATTAGGCTTAGAAGAGCCACTCGAACTTAATAACTCGGATCATCTAAGTTTTATTTTCTATTTTTTTTGAATGCACTCCCCATTCATCCATCATTCAATACGAATCTCCAATGAGCATGAAAACCCGGCTAATTAATGAACTCAAAGGAACGATGCACTTTATTCTTTTTCTTTATCTTTTTTTATTTTTTATTCGTAAGCAACTCTACACACATTCATCAACAACACCCATTCATCGAACATAAACATTTGTAACAAAGGCCAAATTCCTTTTCAACTTGAAGACTATTCGAATATATCGTGTATACGTAAGCTTTTGCATCACAATAGCATGCATGAAATAAATTCAAACTATTTCGAGATACTGATCATGGCAATTAAAAGTTTTCATAAACAGCATATTAATGAGTAATTTCATGAAGAGAAAAATAATTAATTCAAGCCATAAACAATTTCAAGATTTCGATCAATGCATAATCATCCGATAATGTGACATGTGAAGGAGTTTTGAATGATGAGAATGGTGGTTTATTATTTTATTTCACTTTATTTTAAAAAAATCCTTAGGTCTCATACACTCCCCTCAACGAAAGATGGACATTGTCCTCAATGTCGAAAATGGTACGAGTTTATTCAAAAGAAAAGCATCCTAAAAAGCATATAAAAAGTCTACGCTAATGGAAAGAACACACCGTGGTCAAATGGCAGATCACGAATCTTTAATGGTGGAGGAAGTTGTTCTATTTGCTTCTTGCGCTCTTCGGCGAGTATTCGTCCTCCACTAGCTAAGTTGAACCCCAATAACATAACTCCTAGCACCTCTATAACTTGTTTACCAATGTACTGCAAGAGATGAGTTATGTCAGTCCAAATTAGTCTAAAATTTTTTGCAATAACAATGTTCCAAACATTGTCAACAAAGTACGTAAAATAAAGTAAGGCATGTTGATGACTACTCCCTGAAAAATATGCACTGCTCTCGGTATGATGCTCAGCGTCGGGGGAGAGTAATAAATGATTTTGGGAAAAAACTGATGAAGAGAACAGTTCGAGCTCCATACTATTGCTAGCTAAACTCATGTCCTTAGTTGTCTTCTCCTCATGTTCATCCAAAATTGCTAGCTCGTCCTCTCTTTCTTTGCACATGCTTCCAGCCATGTTAATATTCTGATTTATGCTTTCAACGTGACATGGCTTGCTCGATATACCTGCAATAGAAGATGAATTCACAATAGATATCTGAAGTTGGGTTTCAAAAAAAATTACTTTCTTCTAAGCAAGTGGCAATCAAAGTAAGATTTTCAATAGAAGTAAGATTTTCAATGGATTGCTGAATTTGCTGACTTCGAGCAAGGGAGTTTTCTTGGAATTGATAGGATTTAGCCTCCTGCGTTGAATGAGCAATTGAACGTCTTTATTCAAGGGTTGCAAGGGTATGTCTACGCTTTTCTCTCCTTAATCAAGTCATGTCCCATTATCGTCGTAAGAGGGCTCCGTTGAATCACGCTCTGAAGTCTCTTTCATGATTTGTTCATTCTCTTGTAAAGACTCCATGTACTTCCACGCCTCTGTCGGTGTCATGACTCCCAAAAATTCGTATAGCTGTGGTCATAGTCCAAATAAGAAGGACTCCATAAGCTCTTTATTTAGTACCCATGCTGCTGATAGCTCATTACTAGGTCTGTAAACCTCCTCTAGGCCTGAAAGAAAGTTTCACAATCTCTCTGATTAAAATTAACGATCTTGAGCTTCTCCATTCTATGCTTGCAAAAAGATATCGAAATCAAAGATTGCAACACCCTAACTGCATTACAAACATCACATGAAGGTACTAGTCATGCATGGAGAGAAAATAAAATATATTCATAAACAAATACATGCTCAAAGTCTCAAAATACGTGACAAATACGCTAAATACAAGCCAAATACTCAAAATACAAGGCTAAAGATAAGAAAAATATCACCAAATATCTCCAAATATACCCTAAATATCCTTCAGATGATAGCTCATGCCTCTGTCTCCATGGCGTCCAAATCTCACGCCAAAATACGGCTCTTAGAGCCCCAAATACACCCGAATACCTTAAAACCCTAGAAATACGCTTAAATAAGATCATTGCAGGTTTTAGAGGCTTAATGGGTTTGAAACCCGCATCCAAATCAATCATACCCCTCTTCCAAACCTACAGCATCCCTCAGCCGTTAGGTCCACGTGCGATTCCATATTATCGCGACACGTGTCCCGTCCTAGCGGATCCGCACCCGCATTGCGCCCACATTCTCATGCAAGAAGGCTCCTCTTCAGATTTGTATTGACCCATTGGATCGGCATCCTAATGTCCTTGTAGCGCCACGTAGCCCCGCTCTTTGGTCATCTCCGAGTGTGATTTGGAGTGTTATAAGCTTTTGGATCTTGATCGAACTGTTAACAAGAGGCCGCGTCGTCCCGCCTTCCCATCGTCGGATTCGAGCGGGGAAATGCCCGATAGTTGCCACGTGTCCTGCTGGATGCGCGGCTACGTACGGCAGGCCGTATTTTCGTATTTCATACGTATTTCGGCCGTATTTCTCCATTTAATTTGTATTTTGCATTCAAAATTCATAGTAATTAGCACAAATATCAAAAAATATAAATAAATAGCCGTTGGAATCGTGAGACTGAGACCTTTATATATACTAAAAGGGTAGAAATACTCAATACAGAGCTATTTTGTGCATAGAATAAGTGATTGCTCTAATAGATGATAATAATCTAACTATGATCGTATTAGAAGCCATATACGCATCATATTAGCACAAAGTGGCACTAAATGGGGGGTTAAATATGCAATATTCAACCCGAATCAAACATTCAACTGTCGAGAAGCATATGCGACTACATAACTATGCTGGTGTAGGACACATCCAAGACATTTGGCTGATGCATCACAGAAGATCTCAGATCCTCAAGTTCTATTTGGTATAGCCAGGACCGGTGCAAACGTCAACCTTACTTCCAATATCCCAAATGCATGTTCGTAAGATTCTGACCATGTAAACTTGACATCTTTCATTGTCAATCGAGTCATAGGCTTGGCTATCTTTGAGAAATCCTTAATGAATCGACGGTAGTAACCCGCCAATCCTAGGAAACTCCTGATGTCTGATGCCGACCAAGGGGCATGCCAATTTCTGACTGAAGCAACCTTCTATGGGTCGACAGAGATACCTTCGCCCGTTACCACATGTCCAAGGAATGCAATACGGTCCAGCCAAAACTCGCACTTGCTGTACTTGACATATAACTGATGACGACGAAACGTCTCCGACACAATCATCATGTGCTCGACATGCTCCTCCTCACTCTTCGAATAAACCAATATGTCGTCTGTTAATATCACTACGAATTCATCCAAAACTTATATAATATGAAATTCATGAGATTCATGAGTATTGTAGGAGCGTTGGTCACACCGAATGGCATGACAACAAACTAGTAGTGTCCATACTTGGTCTGGAAGGCCGTCTTGTAGATATCTTCGTTCTTGACCTTCACTTGATGGTATCCACTCCTGAGATCCAACTTCAAAATAAACTCGTGATCCACCGAGTTGATCGAAGATATCATCGATGCGAGGTAACGTGTACTTTCTTTACAGTGACCTTGTTTAGCTCTCGATAAGCCACGCACATTCTTCTCGATCCATCCTTTTTCTTGACTAACATAACAGGTGCACCCCAGGGAGATACGCTAGGATGGACGAATCATTTCTACAACAAGTCGTCCAACTGCTTCCGTAGCTCTTCAAGTTCTGCAGGAGCCATATGATAAGGTGCCTTCGATATTGGTTAAGTATTCGGCATAAGGTAAATACTGAATTTGAGAGCTCGATCAGGCGACAATCCAAAAAAATCTTCCGGAAGTACATCTTTGAAGTCTCGAACCACTGCAGGCTTCTAGGTTTGACTTGTAAGGTGCAACGATCACTTCATTTGGCTGGGCCTGAAATTTGATAGGTCTGAGCAAACGACTACCACTGATGAATTCGAACACTGGATGGTCGGAAATCTCAAATACTACTTTCTTCTTGTGACAGTCGATAGTAGCATAGAAGGTTCCTAACCAATCCATGCCGAGAATAGCATCAAAGTTGGGCGTGTCCAGAACCATGAAGTCTGCATAAAGCTCATGTCCTACATAATGCACCCACTTCCGTGTTGGGAAAAAAGTCTCCTTGCCATGCTGAGGCAAGAAACTCGGGTAAATTTTGTGTACGAGGTAATTCTAGACGTTTTGACTAATGGTAGTATTTCTATTGTTCTGAAGTTTTGCTAATGCACGACCTGCATGGGCCACCACAAAAGCTTGTCATGCCCCGTTTCCTATGATACTTGGGAGCGAGGACGTGAGCAGGTCCGCATGGGCTGATGTTTTGGTGAAGCTTAAGCCCAATAAGAGTCTGTGAATAACAACCAAATGCAAAGTCTTGCATTCAATCAGAACAACAGAGATAATTAAAAAAATTAAGCCAATGTCTAGAAAGAAAGTACACAAGGAAATAAGGCCCCAAGCATGGCCAACAACAAAAGTCTACAAAAATGGGTACATACCCAACAGTAAAGCCATAACAAAACTCTAAGCAGCAGCAGCAGGTGAATCTCGGTGACTAGTCCTCTGTGGAGAGAACCTATGGGTCGACGTACTCATGGTCCAACTGATCAGTCTGATCAAGCAACTCGTCCTCATGGTACTATGTTTCGTGACCTGCTATACATTTCAAACAACATAGAATGTATGTCAGCAAGGATACTTGGCAAGCTATGGTTATAAGTGGGACCCTTGGCAAGATATGCAAAAGATTATACATGGCAGTTAAAGCAATTTATAAATATTTACACTAGCATGGCAGTTCTGTTATGAATAGAAACATGACAGTTCTAGTGTAAGCAGAAACAACATCAGTTCTATGAGTTAACATGTTTGTTTTAAGATTTTCAAGTTGTTCAATAGTGTGTGCAATTCCGTGACTAAGGTCCACGTCTATAGACGGCTAGTAAGTGAATCCACCTTCAAGTGCCCCAGAAGGCAACCCTTTTACTACCGGCTAGTGCATGCGAACCCAACCCCACCCACGTGTACTTTTTGGACCAGCAGCTAGAATCAGCTAAACAGCCATAATACTGAAACACGAGCCAGACTAGTCGACATCCGACCCGCATGAATAGCCAAATCTTGGCATGCAATAACTATGAGCCAACGGCATGCAATGTTCTATGAGCCAACAGCATGCAATATCTGTGATTAGCTAGACCAGCCTGCAAGTCTATGAGTTTCAAACAGTACAAAATATCCATACACGTCCAGAAATGGTGCAATTCATTAGGCATATTCAAATAACTTGTTTAAAGTGTCCACATGCACACGCACATGTTTTTATCTTACGATACACAACAAGTAAGCACATGAAGTTGGTGTCGCATTAACTGAAACCATATTTAAAACATGGAAAAAATGCATACTTACCTGTTTTCGATGATATTGGGTGATGAGGTGATTGTAGCGGAAGGCGTGATATATCTGCGTCAACGAATTTACGATAATAAGCTAAACGTGTTTAACTAATTAAATGATAACATAATCTAGCACACATACATACTGTTTACTAACTTATTTATATATACAAACACATCTAACTATATACTAACTTATATAGTAGTTTTAGGTACTTAAATATATATTATATGATATAATCTATTGTTCCCTTTCCTATTAATAAACATAAGTATTTATATAACGTATTGTTACATATTAATATAATATGCTTCTTATAATAACACATACATGAACACTGTTCCTAATAGCTTATATTAAAGAATACATGTAATTACCCTAATATTAATGTACGTGTATTGGTACGTATTTCAGCGTAGATGCATTTTTTGGGAGTATCTACGTATTTTTCTTTAATTATTTTGGTGAAGAAATTATTTTTAAAAAGATTTTAACTCATCATTTGGTATTAGTAAATAGAAGTAATTAAGGAAATACCATGTATTTAAGATGTATAGTGTATTTCCTCATGTATATTTATTTTTTCAAAAATGCAAATTCCCAAAAATATCTAACCATGACACCAAGGCTAATGTGTGTCAGCTTGCATGATAAGGAGAAGACACTTGTCTTAAGCCTTGACTAAAATGAGTGGATGAGATTATTTGGGAGAAAAACAAAAATCAAAAAAGAAAACCAAAAACACAAAATCCCTTCCACTCTCTCACCATCCCTCTCCTCTCCCCATCAGGCCGAACCCCCCTCTCCACATTCTCCCCTTTTGCTTCACCCTTCCACCAGCTCTCTCCTCCATAGACACCACCCCTTCCACCACCATGAAGCCATACTCTTCCCTCAACATTCTAACACCAAAATTTACCCCAAAAACTCTCCAAAAATCCAACATTAGAGGCAAAGTTGGGAGCTTGAAGAAAGAAGACTAGGAGGCTCAAGTTCTTCAAGGAGAAGAAGGGCCAAAGCATACTAAGAAGGACTTGAATTGGTAGGAATTCTTAGCATCTCTATTAGGATTTAGCTTTAGAATTTGTGTTTAGAAGGATTTCTAAAATATCATAGTTAGTACACTAATATTGGAGTTGTGTAGGAAAATTTGTAGTTGAATAATGATATGCTATGTTTTGGAAGTGAAATGTTCATTTTCCTGAAATTTGTTGAATGTCCATGGGGTTATGCCATGTTTTAGTAAGTAAAAAGTTTATATTCATTAAATTAGTTGTATGTTAAAAATTCAATGGGAATATGCTATGTTTTCTTTTGAGGTGGAATACTTATCTTCATGAGGTAGTGGTATGTTAAAAATAAAAGTGGAGTTGTATCATGCCTAAATTTGTTAGTACTAAGGTTTATGCTATAAAAGTGCACCATGCTTAAGCCAAGTAGATATATACATACATGCTAAATTTTGGGTTAGGGTGTAAACTATGGGTATGCTATAATTGGTATGATGGAGGAATTGTATGAAGTTAATTAGGTTGGCAATCTTAGTAATAAATGGGTTCAAGCTTACACCATGTCACACATAAGACATGATTATGCTACATCTTAATATGTTACATGTTATTGTAGTCATGTTGATAATGCCATGCTAACCATGTTAGAAATTAGTTTTGATAGGTAAAATCATGTGTTGAAATTTTCTTAACACATGACAGTAACGTAAAAAAATCATAAAAAATAGTAGAAAAATCCAAATGCAACAATCTAGGATACTACGAAAATCTACAGAAAATTTCCTACAACTTTTGTGAAGAGACCAAAGTCTGAATCTGACTGAAGATATCTTATGTACCAATCTTTATGCAGTAACAATTTTAGGCAGATTTGTGCACCATGCTACGATTATAACATGATGATGCTATCTTAAGTTATGTTTAAATTCTGTTATCAAGCTTTCATTATGTTATGCCTAATGTGATAATGATGATGATATTTTTGTGCAATGGAAATGTAAAAGTGGTAGTTGAGACCGCTAGACGATTAAACGATGAATCGATGAAAAGTTCTAAAACTGAGAGTGAGGCTGAATGATGACATCAGGAATGCTCGATCCATTCTAAACTGGGTGAGACTCCAGATGTGGAATTGGGGGAAACACGGGTAAATAATAGGAGTTAAGAAGCGGACAACATTTTTATATCTCACCCGATGTGTCACTCCCGGAAGGGGGAGTTTGAGAGGGTTAGAGAGGCCGGTGGTGTACTCGCGTTGCACCCTGACTGGTAAATGATGGTTTTCTCCATTTTTCATAGAAAACCCAAGATTTGTCTCACACCCATAAGGGGGAGTTACAAGAGGCCCCTCTAGTGCTCGTGTCGCTGGTGGTGGTAACACTTTTCACCCACCCTGGGTGAAGTCCGGCTCCTTGGCGTCCTACGGTTTACTCGGGTTTCCAAATCTAATGTATAATTTTTAACTAATTTAAATCAGCAGTTGTACTTCTGTTATTTCTTTATTTATTTCTAGCATTTCTATATCGTTCTTATAATTTATGCATTAATTTTGTGATTGATGTGACACATGTAGATAGTTGACTAGTTAGAAGGACCAGTTCTAAAACTGGATACTACTAGAGTGTTAGGAGTTCCTATTGGGTCATGCGTTGACGTGTCCCACCTTGTGGTTTTTAGGTGAGAGACCCAAGCAGCCTGTGTGGATTCCGATGGTAGAGACCGGTGCTAGTGCTTCTGATGTAGAGCCTACATGTGATTTTGTCCAGTTGGACTTCCCAGGGTTAAACTAGAGGGTGTGTTGTACCGGGTGTAGACACTTTTTGTACTTTTGGGTTGTGGGTTTCTATTTTTGTTGTACCCCACTTTTGTACCTCCTTGTACAGCTGTTATATGTATATGAACTTTGTATAATGTAATGTAATGTTCTGTGTTGTTACTTTTTCTTTTCAGTACTGTGAGTTTTATTTTTTTGTAGGAGCACTTTACTTTTCGGTGTATTATTCCAGTGTTGTTGCAGTGGCCTGCTTATTTATTAATTTAACTACAAAAATGCCTAGTAGTATTTGGATAAGAGGGCTTGAAGCCTGAGTCTGAATAATACGACGGCCTCGTCAGCTACGTCTCTCCGTATTCGGGAGAGCAGGGCATGACCGGTTTTTGTGGTGGCCCATGCAGGTCAGATCACATTGCGATACACGTAAGAATAGTACAAGTAAGGCTCCAACATTATAATCTGCAATTTTTTACTGATCATTGTTTTCCCTGTTCATTCTTGCAAAATGGATCCCGGGAATGGATCGTCTGAGAACAAGACCCCTGCTTCTGATGTTGCATCATCTGATGCTTCCCTTATGGGAAAGATTCTGATAGGGATTCTGGAGCATATGCAGCAGATGGAGGATAGAGTGGCTAGTGGTGCGGCACTGACGCCTGTAGGTATCAGACAGTTCAGAGCCTTGCACCCGGGGTCCTTTTCGGGCAAGGAGAGTCCTATGAAGGTGGACGAGTGGATTAGACATTCTGAGGATGACTTAGCAGCTGTAGGATACCCGAGAGATGGATGGGTGGATGCCATGAAGAGGCAGCTGACACATCAGGCACGAGATTGGTGGGATGCTCAGGAGCTACATTTGACCAAGCCGATCTCGTGGGAGAAGTTTAGAGAGTTGTTTGAGGCTCAGTTCCTTTCAGAGACTAAGAAGGATGAGCTATGTTTGAGGTTTGAGCACCTGACACAGGGACGACGGAGCGTGGATGCTTATAATGCATAGTTTTCACTATTGAGCAAGTTCGCTCCGGAGTTGGTGCAGTCGGAGACCACTAGAGCTAGGTGATTCATGCTGGGGCTGGACCCTGAGTTTAGAGCAGTGATGTCGACCTCTGTGCTGACTACACACAGAGCCGTACTGGAGGCGGCTAGAATGCATGAGACACATTTGAAGAGTGTGGGTAAGGGACCAGTAGCAGCAGAGAGGCACCCTGTAGCTCAGCAGAGGAGTTTTCCTAGACCTGCCCAGACCACTCAGTTCAGGAGACCGGGAGCTCCACCAGCACCACAGCGGCGAGTGTCCTGTATATTTTGTGGGAAGCCTGGGCATGAGCAAAAGGATTGCAAGTTTATGGTAGGGCGGTGTTTTACATGTGGTCAATCTGGACACATCAGTAGGCAGTGTCCTCAGCAGGGGCAGACTTCAGGCCCAGTGGCACCAGTGGCAGCCCGGCCGATGCAGCAGAGGACCCTTCCGCCGGCTCCACAGAGGCTTCCACTACCACCACCAGCAGCACCTTGTACAGTGACCCCAAGAGGATCGCCCAGACCTCCCCAGCAGTAGCAGGCCCCCAGGAGAGTGGCACCGAGGCGTCAGGCTTTCACCATGTCAGCTGCTGAGGCAGAGGACGTCGGTCGAGTTATCACTTGTATCTATTTATTTTTTTGTGACAATGATTTCTTATTTCTATTATCGTATGATATGTTTGTTGTTGTGATTAGGATAATTAGACTCTTATGTTAGTTTATGTTATTTCTCTTAGGTGTTATTAGAGTTGCTTCTTTCACTGCCCTGTCAGTGTTTGATTCATGAGCATCTCATTGCTTCATGTCCCAACAGTTTGTGACTAGGAATTTCTTAGTAGTAGATTCATTTGTTTCTAGTTGGAATATCCATACAGGGAGTGGAGTGATCCACAGTTCTTCAGGATACCGACAATGTCATGTAAAGATTTGTGGACGCATGTTGCATGCAGCTTTTCTGGTAATGGAGATGCCTCATTTCGAAGCTGTATTTGGAATGGATTGGCTAGGGATGTTCTATGCCACTATAGATTGTAAACTCGGAAAGATAGTATTTCAGATTCCTGATCATCCAAAGTTTGAATTCCTTAGTGGTAGTAGTTCACTTGAACCGTTGAAATTTAAGGCCAACCCAATAGAAGTGATGATGGAGATGGAAGCTGAACCTGTATTGCCGAGGGTAGTCCGAGATTTTCCTGATGTCTTCCCAGATGATATCTATGAACTTCATTCGGATAGATCTTTGGAGTTCACCATTGATCTGATTCCAGGCACTCAACCGATTGTGAAGGCTCCATACCGAATGGCTCCTCCAGAGTTAGCAGAGCTTCGTAGCCAGTTGAAGGATTTGTCAGGGCATGGCCTTATTCAGCCAAGTGTATCACCATGGGGTGCGCCAGTACTTTTGGTGAATAAAAAGGATGGATCTCGGAGAATATGCATCGATACTGGGAGTTGAACAAGGTTACTGTGAAGAACAAGTATCCTCTTCCTAGGATTGATGACATCTTCGATCAGCTGGGTAGATCGCGAGTATATTCAAAGTTGGATTTGAGACATGGGTTCACCAGGTGAAGGTCAGAGGATCAGATGTTCCGAAGACTGCATTTCGAACCCGTTATGATCATTATGAGTTCTTAGTAATGCCTTTCGGTGTTACTAATGCACCAGCCACATTCATGAGATTGATGAACCAAGTCTTCTATGAGTACTTGGATAAGTTTGTGGTCGTCTTCATTGTTGATATTTTTGTGTATTCAAGGACAGAGGAAGATCATGCTGAGCATTTGAAGATAGTCTTGGAGACTCTGAGGCAGCACCAGTTATATGCTAAGTATAGTAAGTGTCAGTTTTGGCTGACCAATGTTGCTTTTCTAGGACATGTTGTATCTGGAGATGGAATAGCAGTAGACCCAGAAAAGTTGTTGCAGTGGAGAATTGTCCAGTTCCTAAGTCAGTCACAGAGATCAGAAGTTTCTTGGGATTGGATGAGCACTAAAGGAAGTTCATCAAGGATTTCTCTAAGATCGCTGCACCAATGACTCATCTAACCAAGAAGAATATTGCTTACAATTGGTCAGAGGAATGTCAGCGAGCATTTGATGAACTGAAGCAGAGATTGATCACTACACATGTCCTGACGATTCCAGACCGTTCGGGTGGATATTAGATTTTTCGTGACACATCAGGCAGAGGATTAGGACGTGTTCTCCATCAGCATGGTAGGATAGTGGCATATGCTTCTAGACCGTTGAAGACTCATGAGAGGAACTATCCTACGCATGACTTGGAGTAAGCGGTGGTTGTATTTGCATTGAAGCTGTGAGGCATTTTCTTCTGGGTGAACGTGTAAAGATATACACATATCATAAGAGTTTGAAGTACGTGTTCACTCAGAAAGAGCTGAATATGAGACAGCGCAGATGGCTCAAGTTGATGGTTGATTATGATATTGACCTCCAGTATCACCCCAGGACAGTCAACGTAGTACCGATGTACTTAGCCGCATGCCGACAGTGATGATGTTGACGACACAGAGAGAACTTTGGGGTGATATTCGGCAGATGGAGATTGAAATTGTCTTACCTGGTACGTTGATAGTGATGATGAATTTGCAAGTTCAATCTGATTTAGTTGAAAGGATTAATGCAGCTCAGTCTGGAGATGTGAAATTGAAGAAGATTTGAGAGCAGACAGAGGCCGGACTTCGTAATGATTTTTGTATTCATGAAGATGGGTCTCTGCGTTTTGGAAGCAGAATTTGTGTGCCATCGGGTGACATTCGGGATGAACTGTTGAGAGAAGCTCATAGCTCACCTTATTCTATCCATCCCAAAGGCACCAAAATGTATCGTGATCTGCGTCAGCATTTTTGGTGGCACGACAAGAAGCACAGTATGGCTAGGAGTGTGGCTTCATGTTTGACATGTCAGCAAGTCAAAGCCGAGCACCAGAGAATGGCATGGCTACTGCAGCCTCTTTCGATTCCAGAGTGGAAGTGGCAGTATGTGACGATGGATTTCGTGACTGGTTTACCTTGCACTCCTCGAGGATATGATGATATTTGGGTAATCGTTGATCGATTGACCAAATTAGCTCACTTCATACCTTTTCGAGTGGGCCAGTCGACCGACTATCTCGCCAAGAGATATATGAAGGTAAGATTCTTTGTTTTATATAAGTCTGATTTATTGTTGGTCTATATTATGATTAAGTCATGTATGCGGGAAATTGTTCACGGAGTACCTGTACGCATAGTCTCCGACCGTGACACTAGGTTTACGTCTCACTTTTGGAGAAGTCTGTAGGCTAGCTTGGGAACTCGGCCGAGTTTCAGCACTGCATACCATCTACAGACTGACGGTCAGTCGGAGAGGACGATTCAGATCCTAGAAGATATGTTGAGGGTGTGCATGCTGGATTTTAAGGGCACTTGGGATGAACATCTACACCTGGTAGAGTTCGCTTACAATAATAGTTTTCAAGCCAGTATTGGCATGGCGCCATTTACAGCTTTGTATTGGAGGAAGTGCCGATCTCCTCTTGGTTGGGATGATGTTGGAGATCGCGAATTGTTGGGCCCGGATATGATCGCTGAAACCGTGGATGTAGTGAGAGTCGTCAGAGATAATCTTCGTATAGCCCAAGACCATTATAAGCATTGGGCGGATGCAAAGATGCGACACTTAGAGTTTCAGCCAGGTGAGCTAGTGTTTTTGAAGATCTCGCCAACATGAGGACTGATCCGTTTTGGAAGACGAGGGAAGCTGAGCCTGAGATATATTGGACCCTTTGAAGTCCTAGCTCGTGTTGGAGAGGTGGCTTACAGGATTGCATTACCAGAATATCTTGAAGTGCAACCAGACTAATCGAAACTCAGAAGATGTATTGGAGATCCTAATCATGTTGTCGACTTCTCAGAGATTGAAAGGCGGCCAGACTTGACGTATGATCAGCAACCTGTGGCTATTTTGGACCGAAGACAGAAGATGCTGAGGAAGAAGTCAATCAATCTAGTGAGGGTTATGTGGCACCGAGAGTCACCATGAGAGTCTACCTGGGAACTCGAGGATGGAATGAGAGAGAAGTACCCTCACCTGTTTGTTTGATGTAAATCTTGTTGTTGTAAGATGATGAGATGTATAGAACGTTTTCTCCCTTTTTTGAAATTCCGAGGACGGAATTTATTTTAAGGGGGTAGGATGTAATGACCCTAACATTAATGTACGCGTATTGGTAAGTATTTTGGCGTAGATGCGTACGTATAATTTTTGAGAGTATCTACGTATTTTTCTTTAATTATTTTGGTGAAGGAGTTATTTTAAAAAAGATTTTAACTCATCATTTGGTATTAGTAAATAGAAGTAATTAAGGAAATGCCATGTATTTAAGATGTATAGTGTATTTCCTCATGTATTTTATTTTTTCAAAAATGCAAATCCCCAAAATTTCTAACCATGACACCAAGTCTAAGGTGTGTCATCTTGCATGATAAGGAGAAGACACTTGTCTTAGGCCGTGACTAAAATGAGTGGATGAGATTATTCGGGAGAAAAACAAAAATCAAAAAAAGAAAACCAAAAACACAAAATCCCTTTCACTCTCCTCTCCCCATCAGGCCGAATCCCCCTCTCCCCATTCTCCCCTTTTGCTTCACCCTTCCACCAGCTCTCTCCTCCATAGACACCACCCCTTCCACCACCATGAAGCCATACTCTTCCCTCAACATTCTAACACCAAAATTTACCCCAAAAACTCTCCAAAATCCAACATTAGAGGCAAAGTTGGGAGCTTGAAAAAAGAAGACTAGGAGGCTCAAGTTCTTCAAGGAGGAGAATGGCCGAAGCATACTAAGAAGGACTTGAATTGGTAGGAATTCTTAGCATATCTAATTAGGATTTAGCTTTAGAATTTGTGTTTAGAAGGATTTCTAAAATATCATAGTTAGTACACTAATCTTGGAGTTGTGTAGGAAAATTTGTAGTTGAATAATGATATGCTATGTTTTGGTAGTGAAAAGTTCATTTTCATGAAATGTGTTGAATGTCCATGGGGTTATGCCATGTTTTAGTAAGTAAAAAGTTTATATTCATTAAATTAGTTGTATGTTAAAAAGTCCATGGGAATATGCTATGTTTTATTTTGAGGTGAAATACTCATCTTCATGAGTTAGTGGTATGTTAAAAAGAAAAGTGGAGTTGTATCATGCCTAAATTTGTTAGTACTAAGGTTTATGCTATAAAAGTGCACCATGCTTAAGCCAAGTAGATAGATACATACATGCTAAATTTTGGGTTAGAGTGTAAACTATGGGTATGCTAGAATTGGTAGGATGAATGAATTGTGTCAAGTTAATTAGGTTGGCAATCTTAGTAATAAAAGGGTTCAAGCTTACACCATGTCACACATAAGCCATGATTATGCTATATCTTAATATGTTACATGTTATCGTAGTCATGTTGATAATGCCATGCTAACCATGTTAGAAATTAGTTTTGATAGGAAAAATCATGTGCTGAAATTTTCTTAACACAAAACAATAACTTAGAAAAATCATAAAAGTTAGTAGAAAAATCAAAATGCAACAATCTAGGATACTACGAGAATCTGCAGAAAATTTTCTACAACTTTCATGAAGAGACCAAAGTCTGATTCTGACTGTAGATAACTTAAAAGTACCAATCTTTCTGCAGTAACAGTTTGAGGCAGATTTGTGCACCATGCTACGATTATGACATGATGATGCTATCTTAAGTTATGTTTAAATTCTGTTATCAAGCTTTCATTATGTTATGCCTAATGTGATAATGATGATGCTATTTTTGTGTAATGAAAATGTAAAAGCGGTAGTCGAGACCGCTAGACGATTAAATGATGAATCGATGAAAGGTTTTAAACCTGAGAGTGAGGCTGAGTGATGACATCAGAAGTGCTCGATCCATTCTAAAATGGGTGAGACTCCAGATGTGGGTTTGGGGGAACACGAGTAAATTATAGGAATTAAGCAGCGGACCTCAGTTTTATATCTCATCCGATGTGTCCCTCCTGGAAGGGGGAGTTTGAGAGGGTTAGAGAGGCTGATGGTGTACTCGTGTTGCACCCTGACTGGTAAATGATGGTTTTCTCCGTTTTCCACAGAACAACTGAGATTTGTCTCACTCCTATAAGGGGGAGTTACGAGAGGCCCCTCCAGTGCCTATGTCGCTGGTGGTGGTACCACTTTTCATCCGCCCTGGATGAAGTCCGGCTCCTTAGAGTCCTACGATTTACTCAGGTTTCCAAATCAGAATTAATGTATAATCTTTAACTAATTTAAATCAGCAGTTGTACTTCTGTTATTTCTTTATTTATTTCCAGCACTTGTATATCGTTCTTTTAATTTCTGCATTAATTCTGTGATTGATGTGACACATGTAGATAGTCGACTAGTTAGAAGGACCAGTTCTAAAACTGGATCCTACTAGAGTATTAGGAGTTCCAACTGGGTCACGCGTTGATGTGCCCCACCTTGTGGTTTTTAGGTTCGGGACTCGAGCAAACTGTGTGTATTCCAGAGGCGGAGACCGGTGCTAGTGCTTCTGAGGTAGAGCCTACGAGCGATTTTGTCCAGTTGGACTTCCCGGCGTTAGACTAGAGGGTGTGTTGTACCGGGTGTAGACACCTTTTGTAATTTTGAGTTGTGGGTTTCTCTTTTGTTGTACCCCACTTTTGTACCTCCTTGTACAACAGTTATATGTATATGAACTTTGTATAATGTAATGTAATGTTCTGTGTTGTTACTTTTTCCTTCCAATACTGCAAGTTTTATTTTCTGTTGAAGCACTTTACTTTTCTGTGTATTATTCCAGTGTTGTTGCAGTGGCCTGCTTATTTATTAATTTAATCACACACAAAATGCCTAGTAGTATTTGGATAAGAGGGCTCGAAGCCCGAGTCTGAATACTACGGCGGCCTTGTCAGCTACGTCTCTCCGTATTCGGGAGAGCGGGGTGTGACAATACAACTCACCTCTGTCTTCTACTTCTTATTCTATTCTTTCTTTTCTTGATGCAGGGGGATCACGGCCAGGCAGATCGATAGAGGGGAGGTTGGTGATGGCAGCTGATCTGGGTGGCAAGGCGGCGGGGCACGGCGATACGCAGGCGGTAGGCGCATACGGATCTCAGGCGTCAGCAGGGCGTGGCGATCTAGGAGGCACGTGTGGTGGTGAGGCAGTGTTATTGGAGACTTTGGGGAGTCGGAGTGAGGGTCGGAGGAAGGTTAGAGGAAGGAGGGGTTTGCGGAAGGAGAAGGCTGGCTCGATGTCAAAGGACATCGGGATCTACAGGTGGGTAGCGGTGACTAGCGGCGGAGTGGTGGTAGGCGGAGGGAGGGGTCAGGCTGCTTATAGAGGGGTGATCGGGGTATCCATTGTTGCCAGAGCTCGCCGGAGAGAGGAGGTTGACGGTACAGGGTTTTGGGTGTTGCGGTTTGCATGTGAGTCCGCCTGCTGGACGTCGACGGTGCCGGAGTTAGGGTGCAGGCTCGGAGGACGGGAGTGGAAGGAGAAGGAAGAAGGTGGGAGGTCAGTTGTGGGGCTTGTAGGGGATAGAGAGATGGAGGGTGGTTTTGAGAAGAAGGCGACAAACTGTGGCTGAGGTGAAGTGCGATAGTTGTTTGGAGGCTGAGGAGGCTGGCGTTGGGGGCTGGTGATGGTTGGTAGGGTTTGTAGAAGAGGGTAGGGTTGTATCTTGATACGTTTTGTAGGGAGGCTGGTATGTAGGTTAGATGAGAGGTCTTAGGGTTTTAGTAGAGGGGCTGTAGTATTTTTTTGTTAGGGTTTATTTGAGGAGATGTGTGCGTGAGTTATTGAAATGGGGGGTTGGTTGAACGTGTGTGAGGGGAGTGTGGGGTTGTGGCTGATGAAGTTGTGGGTGTTGTTGCGGCTAGGGTTTGGGTAGTTTTAATGTTTTCAATTGACTTTGGTTTTATTTTGGTAGAGGGTTAAATGGCAAGAAGAAAAGGAAGGAATAAAATAAATGTGATTACAATTATAGTAATATGGATTTATTGTTATTAAGATAGGGTAATAATCCCTAGGTCTATATGAAAGGTGATTCGAAATTTCGAATTCAAAACTACTTTTATATACTTACATAATTATAGTTAATCGGTTTTTAAAACGTGTTTTATTATAACGCAAGCAATACTAGCTATGTAAACTAACAGAATACTCATAAGCAATTATTCAAATAGTTAAATATACTAATGAACTACGTACAAATTACGTACTGATAAATATTGGCCGTTACAATCATGGTGCATCATGAGTACACCACCGGCCTCTCTAACTCTGTCCACTCCCCCTGCCTACTCACGAGAGTGCGAGTGAGAATCAAACTATGTCCATACTTAGCCAACTCATTCGCCCAGGAGTAAGTAGGAGCCTCAGATGTGTCCACTCCTTAAGACCTATTCTTTACACGTGTCCCCCCAAAACCCACATCTAAAGCTTCACCTATTTTAGTATGGACTAAAGACTCCAGAATCTTATCACTCTTCCCCACTCTCAATTTTATAATAAATTCTTTATTTCAATATTTGGCGGTCTCAATTACCGCTTTCACAACATTTCCTTTCCATCATCATTTCATTGATGTCATGATTTAACAATGTACATTGTATTATAAATCTCATAAGAATAATAGCACAACACTATGTACTTCCATGGCTCAAGCATGATTCTCAAATTGACATCGCATATGAACATATGACAAGTTATTAACAAATGAAGCTCTGTATACACATATATAAGAATCTGTACACATATACACTGCATTGTACACACATATACACTGCACTATACACACGATATACTGCACTATACACACATATACACTGCACTTTTTACTTATATAAACTGCACTGTACATACATATACACTACATTGTACACAGTTGTATTAGAAACTGAACATATTTGTAGCATAATTTGAACACAGTTGTATTACAAACTGAACATACTTGTAGCTAATCTGAACACAGCTGTATTATAAACTGAGCATATTTGTAGCATAATCTGAACATAGTTGTATTATAAACTGAACATACTTGTAACGTAATTTGAACACATTTTTATTATATAATGTACACATTTAATTTATATGATGTATCCACTTGTTTTATACGATACAACATATATCATACTAACAATTGAAGTTAAACATGACATGCAGCAACATACTAACATGCATATGACATGGGTATAAACTACCTCAATAGGTGATGCATTGACATAGGCATGTTTCTACTTAACATGGAATCTAATCATTTACATAATTGAAGCATAAAAATGGGCATTGTGACATGCTAACATAACATGAATATGTGATATACTAACATAACATGGATATGGCCTAAACTAACATATTCATGGCATAAATGCTAACATGGAACATAGAAATATATGGAGTAATTAGCATGTGGCCATTGTAACATAGAATGAGACATAATCTCCATGGCATAATTAACATAATGGAACCTCCTCTTCCTTACACAACTTAAAGAATGACACCTAACTAGAGTTGTTAGGAATCCTACCTTAAGATAATCTTCCTTCTTCAAGATCTAGCCTTCCTCTTAGATTCTTCTCTTACATAAGCTCCTAGAATGAGCAATATCACCCAAGGGATGCTACGGGGTGTGCAGGGTGGAGTGGCCTTTTGGGTGCTCAGCCTCCTTGAAGTCTAAGGAGAGGTGCGACAATGAGCAAGAGGAGATGGAGAGAGAGGGAAATTTTTTGTGTATTTTTTCTTTCCTTTTCTCTTTAAAATTCCTCCATCATCCCGCTCATCCCTCTAAATCCTATCCAAATGACAAGTGGACAGGGGTTAGGTGAGGTTTAACCATGGCATGACACATACTCAGGAGTTAAGTGAAAATCATTCTCTAAGTGACACCTAGCACGGTGGTAGTGGCATAACATAGTTAACATGAGTTTATACCTAGTATACATAACTCCGTGAAGAATTCTAATATATATGTGTGTTCATATTGTGTTATATGTGTGTTCATATTGTATAATATGTGTATACAACAGTGGTACATACATATACAAGTACCTGAACATACATATATAACAATCTGTACATAGATATGTAAGGATCTGTACATAGATGGACGAAGATCTGTACCCACAAATCTACTACATAAGCATGTGTACACACATTTACTATACATGGTACACACATATATAAGAAAATGTACACAGATATATACATAACTGTACACATATATACAATACACATATATATACAACTAGAAGTACATTCATAGATTTTTGCCTATATATATGCAGATGTACACGCATATTCATACATATGTACATACATATATCACTAACTGTACATGCATATAAATACGATCGAAAATACATACGTAGCATCCGTACGTATGGAGACAGTATTACATCGCAACTGAATGACCCTACTTCATCGTTGGCCGTAAGAAGAAGGGGCCACATCTCTCGTTATCGAACGACTCCACTCAGTCATCAGCCGTAAGCCAAGGGGCCACCCCTCGCTACTGAACGATCCTACTTCATCGTCGTCCGTAAGCCGAAGGGGCCACACCCTCGTAACTGAACGACCCTACTTCGTCGTCGATCATAAGACGAAGGGGCCATCCCACTCGCTACCGAACGACTCTACTTGACCTTCAGCCGTAAGCCGAGGGGCTACCCCCTCGTGACTAAACGACCCTACTTTGTCGTCGGTCGTAAAACGAAGGGGCCATCCCCCTCGCTACTGAACGACGTGACTTGGTCATAGGCCACAAGCTGAAATGTTATCCCTTACATAACTTCAAGAACTGCACCTTAATATGATGGTTAATAAGGGTATGATTCAACGATTCAACCCCTACCACCTTGGGCAGTTGCTTAACTCGTCGAAAGGGGCCAAAGGACAACATAGACGCTCATACACGCTTATTAAAAGAAGTATCAATTTGCGGCAAACAAAGAGCTATATGTCAATTTTTAGCAATATCTTTTATTTTGTATTACAAACTTTTCATGTTCCTACAAAATTTACACCCCATATACATTCAAAAACTGGGAGGGTAAGGAACTCTTAAGATCTCTCAGCCGGATCGGCGTGCCCGTGGACTCCTTTGATTGAAGCAATATGCTCTTGATCTCTCTGAGCACCAACATTTGCAGCATCACCCGTCTCGGCAACAGCCTCATTGATGGGGATAGCAACATCCATGATCTTGCTTTGACCATCGCCATCATCGATCGAAAAAATGGCAGGGATTTCATTGATCTCAACCGCAAAATTGGGGAATCAACCCCTTACTTTTAATTGACACCGCTCGTATCCTTGTGTATACAGCTCATCGAAATCGGGTAAGTTGTCCATACATTTTGGACTGCCTTTTCCGCGATCTCTCTCGCGTTGACTTCCCGAGAGCCGTCAAGGAGTCGAGCTTGGAGTTCACTCTCTTTGACCTCTTACTTGGCCCTTTGCTCAAGTAGCGTCTTTTCTGCTTGCTCCCTCGAAGCAATTTAACCAGCCTCCCTCTTACGAGACTCGCCTAACTCACGTTCAAGTCGATGCACCTGAGACTGGATCATTTTATTGAGAAGCTTCCATCTGGCCAACTTCGCTTCGGCCTTTTCAACGGCCATCTTGGCCTCCGTCAATGTGGATTCATGATTAGCTACCGCCAATGAGCGGCTGCGTAACGCAGTGTTAGCCACAAGAGCATGCAGACAAGCAAAAATTGTCGATATCAATACTTGCTTCATTCATGATGAAAATAAGCATGTTTATTACCTGAACGTTCATGTGAACGGAAAGTGATGATCACCTCTCGTGATCGACACTCTCCAGTATGGCCCTGTCCCTATGAAGGGTCAACTTCTCAGCAATTCGTGAGGCGGTCCCACGATCCAAAAGAGCCAACTCATCTTTCCTAATTGGAAAGCTTGGCTGAAGGAGCTCCTCCTCAGTACAATCAAACAGGGCTTGAGGCGATCGATCTTCCAGCAAGATCGATCTAAAATCCGAAGAAATATACTCGGCTAGCAATTCAGAGGAAACCGACCCCCCAAGGCCAAGAATCCTGATGCACAATTAGCTCTTGAGGAGAAGGTGATTCCCCCGAATCCTTCTCTGAAACAAGACCATGTTCTTGTTTGACAGATTGGGCCGCGTCTTGCGACTAATTCGTGCCAAGAGAGGCAGGTGGGTTAATGCGTCATCCGACCCAGACAAGTCCAAGTCGATAATACGAAGCTGTCGCCATGATCTTTTCACCTTCTTAATAGCAACCACCTCAAATGCAGGGGGAAGCTTCTTCTTTTTCCTCTGTTGAGGACGAACCAACTGCGAGGCTTCATGAACCACCATGGGTAAAGTCTTGAAAGTCCCGAATGTTCCACCCTCCAGAGGATATACTTAAGGAGAAGACAATCTTCCTCAGCCTTTCTAATGGAAGCTTCGACTGCTTCCTGCATCCCAGGGTCCACCTGGTGTTCTAGAGCGACCATGCCTATAAGGAGGATGCAGAATTCAAGAAAACAAAGAGAAAATTAGAGATGGGCAAGGTCGAATCAACCTTTCATCCATATGGTGATGTGCAACACTGGGTTATTCAACAGCCACTTTATCGACTAGTCTTCTTAGGCAGCTTCATCAATGAACGTGCAAATTTTTCCTCATCATTGGAAAGAAGCTTATCATCAGTCGTGTCCAAATCAAGAGTCCTCCACCGGGTACAAAAACTTGTCTCTTCGTGAAATACCACAAATACGAATTGGACTTTCCATTTCGGGTTCAAGGTGGGAAGATCATTGAATGATTTCCTCCCTCGGCGAGCAGTTATCAGATACCAGCCCAGGGTCTCGAGGGGAGGAATTACGGAAAAGTAATTGAACAACTCCATGGTTGGTTCAATCTCATTCATCACGCACAGTGCGATGAAGTTGACTAAGACACCAATGGCGTTCAACATCAGTTGACAAAGGGAGAGACCCAATGTCCTCAGCAAAAAGAACATGAAGGGATGCATGGGGAATCGAAGTTCGCGATGGAAAGCCTTGACATAAACTCCACCTCTTGATCTTTAGGGACATGAACCCTCTCCTTCACCGGACATATTTCTCTTGGAGATCAGGAATTTGATCTGCCCCCACTTGAGATATTTGATTTGCGATCAGACCAGGCACGACGATCTCCCCCTTATCCTTTTGAGGGTCGGAGACTGAAGCCTTACCGGTGGCATGAGCAGAGGAGGAAGCCACTAGCAGAGAAGAAAATTTGGGTCAAGGTTGCCAGAGACGATGATTTCGATCTCCCTCCAAAACTACCTTATTAATGCGGGGCGATTTCATCAAATCGGGACATGTGCTGGAAATCTAGTTGCCATAGTACCTTGAATTTCGAACCAACGCATCTTCCAAATCAGAAGAATTGGCATTTTGGCGCCTAGACTAGGGTACTTTTTTCTCGACTATCATGACCCATTAATAAGATGTCACGTCACTTGACCCCAACAGACGAACTGTCTGAGCTCGAGTGACGGGGGCCATAGTTAAACCCTTGGACCGGCACCTGCTAGATTCTTTCAGATAGAGCTAGCAATTTCCATCACTAGAGCCCACCAGGCTCATGAGGAAAGCTTGAAGCTAACCCAATCAAAGCCCACGTGTCATTTGCCCGTTGGACTTCCATCGCCCCGAACGTGCGATCGATAATGGGCTCATAAATAGCTGAGGCGTGGTCGACGGTTACCCCTATTAAGGGGGGTCGTGGCGCCATAAGTGTTGACCGTTATCCTCCCAACATCACTGAAGAGACCTCCAAGATCTATAAATACATTGAAGACGAACATGATAAGCGGATCCCAAGGTACAAGAAACCTAATACTCTTACATTCTGCTTTCCACTTTATAATTCTTCCTCCAAATAGCTTGCGATGACTGACTTGAGACGAACCTCCGTATGTTGATCTCGACAGCCCACGCCTTCACTTAAGTTCACGTTCTAACTTAAGTATCAGAGGGGACTTGGGTCGGAACCCAGATCCGACCCCCTGACGCTCCTTTGTGGTGCAGGAAGATCAAGGTACGACCCAGCATGAGGGTTGAACGGTAGCTCACAACAATAGTCGTTCAAGGATCTACTCCACCAGAGGGTCGAACGACTGTCCCATATAGCTATTGAGTTGAGTGAGCTTCTGCGCTGCATCCACGTACCAACCATCATCGACCATGATTCTACTAACAAGGGTTCCATTCGACCGGCTGACGAGGCTCCACCTCGGCAGAGAAGTCCACATCTGCCCAGAAATTATTATCGCTACTTTTGGCTTTAACAATATGTGTACTCAGCAAAAATTAAGTGGTATGCGAACTTAAGTGCTCAAAGAATTTATTTAAGCACGTTTGGGAAATCCAATATGCAAACTGAGCAAAAATGGGGGTTTTCAAAAAAAAATTCTATACAAAGAATAAACATTTAAGTTGTCTATGAACTAAACCAAAAGGTCTGTTTGCATATCAATTCCTCATAATATATCCTGCATTAATCTTTTAATATATTTACCCTTAGGGCCTGTTCTTTTGAAAGAAAGCTAGGATGGATTCTCATAATCGACACTATTTCGACACTGTTCATCGGAATCTTACTTTGCTTTCCGAGTGCGCGTTCTTTTCTCCAATCTGTGTTATGGGAATTCAATCCGACGTGGCGGGGCAAATCAAGAGTCTCAGCCGCACTTTTTTTCTTCGAGAATTGCTCGGATTACAGAGGAAAGCACACGCAGGTGGGTCCCTCTCGCTCTCTCGCCCAATGAGAAATTGGTTTCGTTTTTTTTTGTTGCGTTCGCTGGCAGCACCGGAATGAATTGGGTGGGCCCCAATGCGATTCAAACAGTTGATTAGAAATTTCATAATCATTTAATTATAATTAATATTAAGTAAATAGTTATATTAATTAATTAATTAAGCTTTAATTATTTAGTTTAGATATAAATAGAACAAATTAAATATGAGTGGACCGCACACCATTTTCTTCATCCAACTTTCTTCATCCAAAAGAACACACTACACGACGTGGGCCCCACCTCAACTTTCCAACTCTACAATCCAACCCCACTTTCCAACAAAGACCTGTTTCTTTGTGTGACTTTGGGTTGGGATTTACGGTTGTGAATAGTAAATCCATGTTGGAATCTTGAGGAAAGAGAAGTAGAGTTTTGTGTTTCTTTTGGATGAAAGTGGGTTGGAAAATTGGTTTGAGATTTGTTTGTGGGTCACACACTAAAGTAGTGTGTTTCTTTGGGTTAAAGTGAGATTGGGAAAGTTGAATGATGATAATTGGAAGTGGGATAATTATTATTAAACTAATATATTTTAATATAATACTTATATTAAAAAACACAACTAAACATTAAAAACTGTGTGAATGGCAAAAAGTTTCACGCGCGCGCCATTAAAATTTGCTTTCGCGTGCTGCTATTGGCTCCGTGCAAAGAGGGGGTCCCACAAGGAGGAATCTCCTGTTGTAATTCCCAGGTTTTTCGGGGATTTTGGTATTGATATTTTCATGGCTTTTGAATTGCCACATCAGCAAAATCACAAGCCGCAGAATCGTGGAGAAATGAAACGAAAGGAACAACGCGTTGGAATCTTCAGGAAAGAAAGTGAGTGAATAGTTGTGAATTGATGTGAAACAGTGAGAAAAAGTTACTTTCTAAGGGCAAAGCTAAGGAAAGAAACAAGCCCTAAAAGAACACACTACACGCCAATTTCTGTCTCCTTAGATTCCACACATTCTCAACTTTCCCACCTATACTTTCCTACATGCGAACATACGAATAGACCCTTAGGGCCTGTTCCATTCGGGTTCTTTTGGTTGCTATCGGGCGAGAAAGTGTAAAAAGTGCACTATTCAACGGTCAATTCGGGTTTCTTTTCTCCGAATCCCCCTAGGGCTTTCTCTCGCGTGTTCCAGCGCCGCTGCTCCTCGCCCCTCCCCGCTTCTCCTCTCTCCTATGTGGCACGCCCAGCTTCCAAGCTTGGAATCGCCGGGTTTCACGGGGATTTCGCCATATATCTGAGAAAAACGGGCCCCACCCACTGATCTCACCCCTCCTCTCTCCTTCTTCCCGCGGGTTTCAGTTGATGGCGGAATGAACCCTAGCGACGACGGGGGGATGTATCGGAGAAGAACCCTAGAGTAGATTGCTCCTTCTGCAATTGTTGGTCAGTGGTGAAGGGGGTGTGCCGAGCTTGGTCGGATTTTCATCGCTCTGAGCAGAACCCTAGCTTCGATTTTTCCCCAATTTGCTCGCTGGTGGTTGCGCAAACTCGTGTGTGCCTTGATTGGCTGCCAGGCACTGGAATTTGAGGCAATCAGCCTTATTGGTGAGCTTTACCCTAGTAGTACTGTGATATTAGCGCGGAGGTATATTTTCTTCAACTCAAAATTACTTTTTGCTTACATTTGATCCTGCCATTTGTGCCTATATGTGATGAACTTTGCTGCATGGGTTTTCTTGCCTTGGTACCTTGCTGTTGGTTTGTGAATGAGGCTAGGGTTTCAAATTTGTGCCCCCTAGGGCATATGAGGATATTATTGTGAAAATGGGGTTAGTTTGTTGCATGATATCTTTGTATGATGATTTATATGTCTTAAGAATGCAAAGAATTGTGCTTTCTAAAAACCCCCAATGATGATAAAAAAATTAGGCCCGAATGACATTCGCACACGGTGGATGGCTTGCTACGATTGTTCCCTTGAAGCCCCAGTTTGAATCGTGCCATGTCTGATCCCCATTAATCTGAAAGTTTATGATGTTATTTGTGTCAAGTATTAAATATATATTCTTAATTTTTCAATGAGTTTATGATGTGATTATATGGTTGTTTATTTTGGATCATGATCTCAGTTTTTTGGGGCTTTGCTCCAGCATGTTTGTTCATGGTATCTGATTTATGTTGCATTGCTCCATGATGGATTTTGTGTTTATGGGGTTGGTAATTTTGGATAATGTATTCAGATTTTTATGGCATTGCTCTAGGTAGCAAATTTGAGCATATGTTGTTGTAAATTTTGGAAAATGGAATCAGATTTTTGAGGCATTGCTTCTGCAGTTTTTGGTTCATAGTATCAGATATTTGCTGCATTGGTGAAGACAAGGATTTTGTATTATGTTGTTGGTAAATTTGGATCATGTATTAAGATTTTGTGACATTGCTCCAGGTTTCTATTTGTGATTATGTTGTTAATTTTGGATAATGGAATCAGATTTTTGTGGCTTTGCTCCAGTATGTAGTTTGTGTATAAGGGGGTGTTAATTTTGGATATGTGAATCAGTTTTTGGGGCATTGCTCCATGTTGCATTTGTGTTTATGAGGAGGTTACTTTTGGATAATTTAATCAGAATTTTGGGGCTTTGCTCCAGGATGTGTTTTGTGTATAAGGGGTTGTTAATTTTAGATATTTGAATCAGTTTTTGGGTCATTGCTCCATGTTGCTTTTGTGTTTATGTGGAGGTTAATTTTGGATAATGGAATAAGATTTTTGGGGCTTTGCTCCAGTTTGCAGTTTGAGGATAATGGGATGTTAATTTTGGATATTTGAATCAGTTGTTAGGGGCATTGCTCCATGTTCCGTTTGTGATTATGGGGATGTTACTTTTGGATACTTAAATAAGATTTTTGGGGCTTTGCTCCAGGATGTTTTTTGTCTTTATGGTGTTATTAATTTTGGTTCATGGATACAGATTTTTGGTGCTTTCCTCCAGAATGTTTTTTGTGTATAAGGGGTTGTTAATTTTAGATATTTGCATCAGATTTTGGGTCATTGCTCCATGTTGCTTTTGTGTTTATGTGGAGGTTAATTTTGGATAATGTAATAAGATTTTTGGGGCTGTGCTCCAGTTTGCAGTTTGTGTATATTTGGGTTGTTAATTTTGGATATTTGAATCAGTTGTTAGAGGCAGTCCTCCATGTTCCCTTTGTGTTTATGGGGATGTTACTTTTGGATACATAAATCAGATTTTTGGGGCTTTGCTCCAGGATGTTTTTGTGTAAATGTGGTTATTAATTTTGGGTCATGGATTCAGATTTTTGGTGCTGTGCTCCAGGCTGCATTTTGTGTTTCTCTGTATGTTAATTTTGGAGCATGGAATCACATTTAAGTGGCATTGCTCAAGGTTGTCTTATTTGATTATTTGGATGTAAATTTTGGAACATGGTATCAATTTTTTTGGGTCATGTATTCATATTTTTGTGGCATTGCTACAGATAGCAGTTTGGGTTTATGAGGTGGTAAATTTTGGTTCAGGGTATCAGATTTTTGGGTCAAGGGTCCTTGTTGCAGGTTGGATGTAAGTGGGGGGAAATTGCAAATTTTTAACTTTCAGGGACCACATCAACAAAAGAAACCACAATGGAACAGGCCCTTAGTATCGGATGTTGCAAATTTTTAACTTTTTGGTTTAGGGTTTTATTTGGTTTTCTTTTTGGCTCATTGTAATTTATGTTGTTTCTAATAACAAAAATGTTGGGTCCTTGGTTTTTGTGTTAGTACATGTGATATTTTTTGGTGAGTTGAATCACATTTTTGGGGTTTTATGGCTCCTTGAGTAATTTTTGGTTTACGTGGTTTTCTTTTTCGGATCAGTGTATCAGATTTTATGGTGCATTTTATGGGGTGACACTGCAGGAGCAACGGCAAAGCAACCGCGTGTGTGACTATGAATACACATTATGTCTGAGGGCTAGTTATTTGGATATGCATAATTTTCTCTGCACTCTGTGACTCATATGTATTATGTTATGTATATAATTAACATTAAATATATGTGTTATTAAATTAAGGGTGACATGGATACACAAGGAGACCATACGGCCTGTGAGTTATGTACCGCTGCAGCGGCCACAATATCGTTTGTCGTAGTCGCTTTACAACTCCACGCAAATGCTAGGGCTGCACCTATACCAAGAGAGCCCTCTGCTATGCGGGATCTGCATAGAAAATCCCACATGCGGAGAATTCTGTGGGGGTCTGAAAGTAGCTGTTTGGACTACTTACGGATGCGAAGACATGCTTTCATGAATCTTGCAGCATTAAATCTTAAATTTTCAAGATCGAATAACAAATCCTTAAAATCAAATCAGGGAGGGTCTAAAGCAGGAAGTGGTTATGAAAATAGTAATTTTGCAAAAATCTGAAGTAGCGAAAACGACGAGCAAAAAAACCAACTTGCTGAAAGCTGAAACTCCATGTGCCTTGAAAGTATATGAATGGCATAAATCAGGAGGGAAAATTACAAGTTGAATCAAAGTACGATTCAGAATAAAATTATTATATGAAGGGACGACGCATTTGCATAAGTACGAAAAACATAGGCTGGGAAAATACTATAAGCTAGTATTCAAAAATACCGACAACGTTTTAAAAAATTAAATCAATGAAGGAGAATGAAGTATAAGTATATTAAAATTTTGAACAAAGTTAAACTTAGTGGAAGAGAAGATTGAAAAATACTTTCAGAAGATTCAAGATTTGCAATGGAGATGTTTGAAAATTGACGACGATCGTCATGAGGCGATCTCGTGAATCGAGGCAAGGAAATTGGTCCGATGATCCAAACATACATACGCCTAGGATATGAATCTGAAGGATCTACGGGGAAACTCCTACGGTCGACCACTAAAGACTAAGAACTAAGCGCTAAGACTTCTAAGGAGCTAAATGGAAACGAAATGTGTTCAGCTTGGTCCGAAATCGATGAACCCAAGCGAACGACTAAAGGAAATTCTAGAAGTCTAATATGGTCAGGGGTAGACAAGGACCACTAAGGTAACTCCTACGACAATTAAATCAATTGCTGACAGGGAGTCTAACTAACAATCAGAGGCCTCTAACTAGCAAGCACAAACGTCTAACTAAGTCTTCTTACCACCTAGTGTCGTAGGAAAACGACTTGACTCAGGGCTTCTGACTCGGATGTTGCAATTTATTTAATGGACATTCCGTTATTATCGTTGGTTCGTTAATTCGCAATTGCAAGACTGGACCTGCATGGGCCACCAACAAAACCTGTCACGCCCCGCTTCCCAAAAATATGGAGGCGAAGCATGAGAAGGTCCGCTCAGACTTGAAGCTGCAAAGCTGCAAGTCCGATAAGCGTCAATCAAATTTAAAACTGCAGGTCCTTGCAACGCGCACGAAACAAATATAATAATAATAAAATGAGACAAAAGAGATATCTCAGAATATCCATAAGATAAGTTTCAACATCACAGAAAAAGCCACCAGGCTGAAATAAAAGAGAGTCTAAAGGCCCAAACATGGCCAACAAAAGTACAAAGTACAAAGTATAGGTGCCATGCACCAACAACTAACAAATGGCCTAAAACAAAAGAAAGCTCAACAAAGACTCAAAGAATGGTCACCGGTGTCCACAAAATCCTCCTGGGCAGTTATGGACTCAGGCTCCGCGTCAGCAAAACACCACGTGCTCAGCAACGGTCTCTGGCTCAAGGTCTAACATGTGACACCCAAAAGAGCAAGGGGCACATGTCAGCAAGTCTACAAGAGACTTGTGCAAGGAAACTGAAAGAAAAGTGAATAACCTAGCAGTTCTAGCATGAATGCAATGACATGGCAGTTAAAGTATGAGTGCAACAAGTAAGGTAAAGTAAAGTAAGGTACGAGCATGACATTTAAACATGGCATGGATGACAAGTTATACAAGTAACACTCACTAGTACAAGACAAGTAAAGTAAGCACCTCGTGCACAGAGTTCACGCCTTACAGCTAGAGTGGCTGATCGGACCAACTCCTAAGCTGAGTGGTCGCTCAACCCTACCCCTCCACGTGTATCGAGCCAGGGCCTTACCCCCGAACGGGAATGCTCGCTTCTGGATCACGAGCCAGGAAGTGTTTTTAACAAGTATGGCGTAGGGGTGCACCTAGCCCGGGGCAAGCAAGTACAAGTATGTAGCGTGTGCTACGAATGCGACATTCAATGCATGGATGACATGACATGGCAAGTAGTAAAGTGTACAGGTAAGGAAAGTAAACATGACAGTTTAGTATGCATGATCAACAAGTTTAAAGAGTTGGACCTAGCTTCGTTGTCAAGCTAGATCATTTAGGTGACGGATCTAGTTTCGTTGTCAAACTAGATCAAGTAGGCGTCTAGCCAGCTATCATTTCACTGACTAGTCTCTTTTACGCTAAAAACAAGGGAGTGGCCTAAAAACATGGCCCTACACAAGAGTTGGCAAGTTTCACTTGCCTGCAAGTACGACGTCTGAGCACACCGTCCAATGAGTCCAAAAATCACAATTATCCTACGTGCACAAGCCCACCGGCCTAAAGTCCATATTATTAATCTTGATTAGTGAATTTAAAACATTTAAAATACTTTAAAATACTGATTTTAGTCTTGATTAGCAGGCAATGGGTTGGGGGTCCTAGGGGTGCAAAGCGTTACCTCAACACGACGCGAAAGCTACACCGGCGTCGGGTAGCGACGCCGGGGGTTGGAATAAGAGAACGCGCTCCAAGTCCAGATTCCAAATTAGTTTCCTCGCTGGAAAGTTCAGAGCATCAACCGGAGCAACGGTTCCAGATTCCAAAGCTAGCACGTGCGACGACGGGCTACGACGTGTCGCAACATCGCACACGGCGAATCGTCGAAGAGAAAGCACCTAGGTGGGGCCCACAGTAGTCCTAGGGACCTTTGGGGGACCCACAATACCTCTGGAGAACTTGGGGGCCCACGGAGGCAAGTGGTGCGACGGATGCGGGGTTGCGACGAATGGCTCTCGGTCGTACACAGCCAATGCGGGGACTTGGCTCGGTCAGACGCGAGAGGACGGGGCTGTGCGGCACTTGGGGTGTGCAGCAGTGCGGGGGAGTGCTTGATGCGGGGCTTTGCTTCGGTCGGAGCGGGGGACAGCGCCGGTCGGGCGCTTGGGCGGGTCGTTGCAACGTTGCAGCCGTTGCACCACTTGCCTCCGTGGGCCCCCCAAGTTCTCCAGAGGTATTGTGGGTCCCCCAAAGGTCCCTAGGACTACTATGGGCCCCACCTAGGTGCTTTCTCTCTGACGATTTGCCGTGTGCGATGTTGCGACACGTCGTAGCCCGTCGTCGCACGTGCTAGCTTTGGAATCTGGAACCGTTGCTCCAGTTGATGCTCTGAACTTTCCAGCAAGGAAACTAATTTGGAATCTGGACTTGGAGCGCATTCTCTTATTCCAACCCCCGGCGTCGCTACCCGACGCTGGTGTAGCTTTCGCGTCGTGTTGAGGTAACGCTTTACACCCCTAGGACCCCCAACCCATTGCCTACTAATCAAGACTAAAATCAGTATTTTTAAAGTATTTTAAATGTTTGAAATTCACTAATCAAGATTAATAATATGGACTTTAGGCCGGTGGACTTGTGCACATAGGATAATTGTGATTTTTGGACTCATTGGACGGTGTGCTCAGACGTCGTACTTGCAGGCAAGTGAAACTTGCCAACTCTTATGTAGGGCCATGTTTTTAGGCCACTCCCTTGTTTTTAGCGTAAAAGAGACTAGTCAGTGAAATGATAGCTGGCTAGACGCCTACTTGATCTAGTTTGATAACGAAACTAGATCCGTCACCTAAATGATCTAGCTTGACAACGAAGCTAGGTCCAACTCTTTAAACTTGTTGATCATGCATACTAAACTATCATGTTTACTTTCTTTACTTGTACGCTTTACTACTTTCCATGTCATGTCATCCATGCATTGAATGTCGCATTCGTAGCACACGCTACATACTTGTACTTGCTTGTCCCGGGCTAGGTGCACCCCTACGCCATACTTGTTAAAAACACTTCCTGGCTCGTGATCCAGAAGCGAGCATTCCCGTTCGGGGGTAAGGCCCTGGCTCGATACACGTGGAGGGGTAGGGTTGAGCGACCACTCAGCTTAGGAGTTTGTCCGATCAGCCACTCTAGCTGTAAGGCGTGAACTCTGTGCACGAGGTGCTTACTTTACTTGTCTTGTACTAGTGAGTGTTACTTGTATAACTTGTCATCCATGCCATGTTTAAATGTCATGCTCGTACCTTACTTTACTTTACCTTACTTGTTGCACTCATACTTTAACTGCCATGTCACTGCATTCATGCTAGAACTGCTAGGTTATTCACTTTACTTTCAGTTTCCTTGCACAAGTCTCTTGTAGACTTGCTGACATGTGCCCCTTGCTCTTTTGGGTGTCACATGTTAGACCTTGAGCCAGAGACCGTTGCTGAGCACGTGGTGTTTTGCTGACGCGGAGCCTGAGTCCATGACTGCCCAGGAGGATTTTGTGGACACCGGTGATCATTCTTTGAGTCTTTGTTGAGCTTTCTTTTGTTTTAGGCCATTTGTTAGTTGTTGGTGCGTGGCACCTATACTTTGTACTTTGTACTTTTGTTGGCCATGTTTGGGCCTTTAGACTCTCTTTTATTTCAGCCTGGTGGCTTTTTCTGTGATGTTGAAACTTATCTTATGGATATTCTGAGATATCTCTTTTGTCTCATTTTATTATTATTATCTTTGTTTTGTTCGCGTTGCAAGGACCTGCAGTTTTAAATTTGATTGACGCTTATCGGACTTGCAGCTTTGCAGCTTCAAGTCTGAGCGGACCTTCTCACGCTTCGCCTCCATATTTTTGGGAAGCGGGGCGTGACAGGTTTTGTTGGTGGCCCATGCAGGTCCAGTCTTGCAATTGCGAATTAACGAACCAACGATAATAACGGAATGTCCATTAAATAAATTGCAACATCCGAGTCAGAAGCCCTGAGTCAAGTCGTTTTCCTATGACACTAGGTGGTAAGAAGACTTAGTTAGACGTCTGTGCTTGCTAGTTAGAGGCCTCTGATTGTTAGTTAGACTCCCTGTCAGCAATTGATTTAATTTTCGTAGGAGTTACCTTAGTGGTCCTTGTCTACCCCTGACCATATTAGACTTCTAGAATTTCCTTTAGTCGTTCGCTTGGGTTCATCGATTTCGGACCAAGCTGAACGCATTTCGTTTCCGTTTAGCTCCTTAGAAGTCTTAGCGCTTAGTTCTTAGTCTTTAGTGGTCGACCGTAGGAGTTTCCCCGTAGATCCTTCAGATTCATATCCTAGGCGTATGTATGTTTGGATCATCGGACCAATTTCCTTGCCTCGATTCACGAGATCGCCTCATGACGATCGTCGTCAATTTTCAAACATCTCCATTGCAAATCTTGAACCTTCTGAAAGTATTTTTCAATATTCTCTTCCACTAAGTTTAACTTTGTTCAAAATTTTAATATACTTATACTTCATTCTCCTTCATTGATTTAATTTTTTAAAACGTTGTCGGGATTTTTGAATACTAGCTTATAGTATTTTCCCAGCCTATGTTTTTCGTACTTATGCAAATGCGTTGTCCCTTCATATAATAATTTTATTCTGAATCGTACTTTGATTCAACTTGTAATTTTCCCTCCTGATTTATGCCATTCATATACTTTCAAGGCACATGGAGTTTCAGCTTTCAGCAAGTTGGTTTTTTTGCTCGTCGTTTTCGCTACTTCAGATTTTTGCAAAATTACTATTTTCATAACCACTTCCTGCTTTAGACCCTCCCTGATTTGATTTTAAGGATTTGTTATTCGATCTTGAAAATTCCTATACTAAGTCATTATTATTATTTTTCCGTGCACCATACATACTTTCAATTATTTTTATATCCGTACCAGACTTGTTGTGCTCGTATATTAAGAACCTTGTGTAAATCAGTTTCTCATTTTTAGCAAACCATGGTTTTCTAAAAGAAGTTTCAAAATTGATTATTTTAAATCTTCCGTAGCCTAAAAGTTTTGAAAGCATTTAACCTGAGTTTAAATTTTTCCGTTACTTGATTTCATTCTTCGACTTTCCAAAACTTTTGACAACATTATATTAAATTACTGCCGTATAATATTTTCAAAAAATTACGTCTTTAATGTCCGTGTGAATGATTTACCTTCTTTTCTTAATGATTTGCGATAAGCCAATAAAACATTTCCTCTTATTAGGAATATTCGACTCAAACTTATTTTGAACAACACATTTTGTCGATCTCCAAATACTTCTTTACAGGCAAGGATTTTAACTTTTGAAGTATGACAGTTTTCAAACTCCACGTATTTTAGCTTATGCCATTTACCCTATTTCCTTTTCTGTATCCTATTTAAGCATCACTACATCTCCTTTTCCCCTCGACCTAAACATCACCATTGAGCCAATGTTTCCCTAACCAAGCCGTCTCCTTGTATTCGTCCTATCTAAACTCGTGCTTATCGATCCTTCCCTCGTCACGCTCTCGACCTCTCTTTATTGCTTAGGCCTTAGGGTCCGTCAATGTCTGTGTCAACCCTTAATTGTTAGTAGGCCCTTGGACCTTGTGAGGTAGTCGTAGTGCACATACCTAAGTTGTGTACGTGGGCTTGAATGAGTGTACTCTCATAGTATATTGATGCTTGCCTATTGTGTGGTATATATATATATATATACTCGGAGTTATTCGTGATAGTATGAAGTTGTTGTGTGTTAGTAGTTATGGATTTTTGTGGGGATAGCTATACTATACTAGGGATGCCTGTGTATATAAGAGTTAGCGTTGAAATATCTAAGTTGTGTATGTAGTAAGAGATACTTATAATGGTTGAAATAATTTGATTTGGTGAAGCTATGTGTATGATAGGTGTGATAATAATAGGTGAACGTATATATAAGTGAGTAGGCCTATCGAGTGACCTATATACTAGTACATGTGAGTATGTGCTCGTAGGTAGATATATATTGTGCTTGGACGTAGGAAGTTATGTTTCGTTGCATGAGTATATAAGTGATATACATATGGTAGTAGGGTTAAAATTTTGATTGGTATTGTTTGCTTTCGCGGGATGTTGCATGCGTGCATACCGTGAGGTATACACGACTATTGCACATCTTAATTTTGTATGTATATGTGTATTAGTATACTAATTATAGGTAGTAGGCTATGGTGTGAATATATATATCTATTCTATAAAACAGGACCTTTTTTGAATTTTGTCCCAGTCATATGTCCAGTCATATTGCTTTGTCCCAGTCACCAAGAACATGGGTCCCACAGTCATGTGCATGAGAGAAAAAAATTGCCCCGCAGCGCACACGAGATTCACACAAAGATCGATAAAATTGGGGGGAAATGAAAATTTTGTGGGGGAGCTCAATATCTCTCCCTCAACCCTGGATCTTCAAATCCCAGACCTCCGGCATCTTCATCCCAGCATCGCCATCCTCAAACCATCAACCCCTCCTCAAACCCCAGACCTCCGGCATCTTCATCCTCAAACCACATACCTCCAGCATCGCCATCCTCAAACCCTAGAGGATGCAAGCTCAGTCTAGATTCAATCTGGGGAATGCCAAGATGAAAGCCATTTACGCGCGTGGGTCTCGCAGGCCAGAGCGTGACAGATTTTGTGGGGGGGACTCAAAAAAGGGGGGAGCTCAAATTTTTTTGGGGGAAAATCAATATATGTGCCTCAACCCCAGATCAAGTTGTCCCAAACTTTGGGGGGACCTCTCACTCTCTCTCTTGGCCCCCTCTCCCCCAAAATTCACTGCCTAATCGCAAGAAAAGGTGGTCGATCCCCGATCTATCGCGGACAACAAATGTCGTCATGGGTCGAAGGAGTTCTGCTTCTTGATGATGGTAGTTCTGCTTCTTGCTGATGCCTGCAAGGGATTTTATCCACTTTGATGAGCTCTTCTACAACAAATGAAGTAACGAAGAAGAAGGTATGATTTTTGATCTGTTTGACTTGCTCTCATTCTTGGCATCATATTGAGAGAAAAATGATCTTGGCTCCAGATTGACGAAATAATAGGAAGAAAGGAGAACACGTGGCCTCTACCACCGCTTGACGGTGCTACCTTCATCGTCACCAGTGCCACCAGCGGCATAGGCCTCGATATCGAAAGGTTGGTTGCCACGATGTCCTCCAAGTGTTTGTAGTAATTCCTCAAAGGAGAAAGTTAATTTTTTGTTTTTGATTGAAAGTATGCAGCTCTCTAGCAATGGCTTTCAGTTCTATTAAGGAAGAGATCGAGAAATTCCCAAATGGTGAGTTGCAGGGTATGTTAGTCATGTGAAGATTTGTGAAGGAATGTGTTCGGGAACTGGAAATATTATACATCATTTGAATTTTGAATTTTAATGATTAATACATGAATTTTAAATGTGGGTAATTTTTTTCCAGGATTTCTACACATTGATTACACATTGCTACACATTCAAAATTACACATTGCTTAATGATTGATTATATTAATTGTGTATCATCTTCTGACTTTCATTTTTCTTTTGTAATGTCATATCCATGCCATCAATTACTCTCATATATCTAAAGAAGTGACTGTAAACACAAGTTTGATGCAAATTTTAAGCCATTTGCTTGTGTTTAATAGCCAGAATCTGTTCGGTATTTTATGGTTTAATTTGGTAGATTTTAGAGTGGAAATCTCTGTGGAATGTGCAGGATAATTTTGGAAGGCTGCATGAGAGAAGCAAAGATGATCCTAAGACAATGAAACAACTAACTAAGCTTTTCCCAAATAAAATCTACATTCATCTTCCGCAGGTTTACATTAGTGATGCTTTATACATTAATAATGGATTTAACATTTGTCTTCATTGAAACTGTTTTCCTGAGTTATTTTGAAACTGTTGCAGGATGAAGCCCAGCTTTTAGACTGGAAACAACAATTAGATCGTGATGTCAAAACTCTTAAAGCGAAGTCCAATATTTTGAGTATTCACGATGTAAGTAGATCTTACTTGGAGAACAACAGCTGAAATTTCTGATCCAATTTCATCTAGATTATTTGTTGAATCCTTATCCAAATCCTTATCGTGATGTCAAAACTCTTAAAGGGCTTGATCGATGACAAACATATCTTCTTAGAAACACATGGGAAGTATGTTTTATACATGTCCGTTTAATTTTAGGAGTTTTTGGAATCTACATGAAATAGAATCTAGCATGAAAGCCAGTGCATGCCCTGAATTTTCTTATTGTTCCAGTTGTCTTGCAATGACAGCATGTTAATTGTTCATATTTGATTGTTTATGTTTATATGATATTTAAAAAAATCCACTAATGAAAAGTTTGCATGTTTGATGGAAGAGAACACAACTTTGTTGTCCATCTGATGTTCGAGGCTTAAAATGATGAAATGAGCCAGGCGTTTGTAATTACTCTCTTAGGGTTCATACTAAAGATGGCAGTGAAGTAATTATCATTGACCGAATGTCTTAGTTTATGCTTTTTGGAGTTATGTTTTGTTCTATATCTCATACTGCGATAAATTCTGTTGGCAGTATTTTTTGGTAGTTTATTTTGTAGGGTAAATTAACCATTGTTTATATTTTTTTACTAATCTAGAATCTAGATTAGGAAACCTACCAAGTTAGTAGGTGAAATTCATTGATAATCATTATATGTATACCATGCATATTAGCACCAAGATGTAAAATTACTAACAAATTGTGATAATATCATTGCTCTAGGAAGATCAGGTCATTTCCTCTCAAAAGAAACGATGCAAACTTTGTTTAAATTTTTTTGGCTTTTAGCCAGTTTTCATCAAGAATTCGAAATTTTGTTAAGTATACAGATTAGTAATTGCAATGTCATTTTATCTCAATACAAAAGATGCAACCTGTGTTTATTTTTTCGGCTTTTAACCAGTTTTCATCGAGAATTTGAAATTTTGTTATGATACATGTTGTTACTCTCCATGTCATTTTCTCTCAACACAAAAGATGCAACATTTGTTTTTTTTCTCGCTTTCAGCCAGTTTTCATCAAGAATTTGAAATTTTGTTACTTATACAGAATGTTAATCTCCAGTACATGCTCAATAAATCAGTTGTGAATTCAAAGAGAGCGAGAGGCATCAAATTAAAAAATTGAGGAAGAAGGTGGACGACTACATTTGGATGCTGATTGAGATCAGGGTCAAGCTCAAGCATCGCTTGATGTTTGTCATCATTGGTGACAAATCTCGAGATCAGGTCATTTTTTCTCAATAGAAAAGATACAACCTTTGTTTAGTGTTTTTGGCTTTAAGCCAGTTTTCATCGAGAATTCAATTTTTTGTGATGTATACAAATTGTTAATCTCCATGTCATTTTCTCTCAACAGAAAAGATGCAACATTTGTGTAATTTTTTTGGCTTTTCGACAGTTTTCATCGAGAATTTGAATATTGTTATGTATACAGATTGTTAATCTCAATTACATGCTCAGCAAATCAGTTGTGAAATCACGTCCTACTGTACTGTGGTGTTACAAGGAGAAGCTCGAGCTTAATAGGTGAGAATTTTTTTCTCTACTTAAATTCATTGGCCTTTTACATTTGACATTTCTTTAAACAAAAATTGTAATCCTTTCTTGCTTTTTTCCAGCAACATTTGTGTTTTAATGCTTTTAACTATTTCCATTTTGTTTCTTGCTTCATAAATCCTCTTTATCACATATTTAAATTTGTAACAAGGAAAGTGGTAGTGTGCAAGAACAATTTTCAAGCTTCTATTCAGTGTAAGATTTGGGATGACTATTAACATTTCTATATTCTATGATGCATTGTGTTACTTTTCATTTGTTATTTTTAGTTTTTTATTATCCATGTAGTTAATTGGGAGATACTGTAGTTTTTCCATGTGATCCAGTTTCCAATTGGTCATTGGTGATCCCACAATCTTTCACTTTTTAAAAGCAAACTGTCTCCTTTCTCCCAGACAATATAAGTGTTTGTGCTTCAATATATGTAAATTTATAGCAATACTGCATCCTTTTTGCAAGATCTACAGTGGGGGTTTGCTGTAAATCTTGAAGCTGATGATAGTTGTTCTGTTTTTCAACTGTTTGTCTAATTTATATGTTGTTTTGGATCATTCAAATTGTTTTCGATAGCTTAATATTATAAACATTTTGGAATAAAAGAGCATTGATATGTTTGTGCATGTCGTTTTCCCTCATTTTTTAACTATCTATAAAAGATCCACAATGTACTATTTATAACTATCTCATATATGAATATTTAATTCAACAAGCATATAAGCCTAAAGCCTATTTGACCTGCATATAGAATGGAATTAAATTTTCTCTATTTATTGAAAAGCATTTGAAGTTTCCACTAATCAGAATAATTCATATGATTTTATGCTATGACAATGGATGAAGATAGTACATTGCACCACCATGAAAAGAAAGATGTAGTACCGTCAAGATATATTTATAAAATTTCTGGGCAACAGAATTAAGTATTAGCAATTGATCATATCCCACATGTTGCCGCCTCTGACTTCTTTAGATTATCATTTCCAAATATGTCAATGCATCATACCATGTTTTCCAGAAAATCCCTACCCTAATCAATTGTTTGTTTTACATCCAGAGGAGAAGCTATCAGCTGCATGGTCACACAGATTATGCTTTCAAGAATTAATTGTTTAGGGGTAAGATTTTGGAATGCGTAAAGATATGGAAAATTCAGGAATTGTTTGAGAACTTTTTTTGGCATAAATAGATGTGAGTATAATAAAATAATCAAATTATATAATAGTTGTTTCATTCTGCATACAACACAAAAAACATCAGGTCTAATGGTTGAGACATTCTTTTAAAGACTAAAAACCTTGGCAAGTGCAAATCCTGAAATAAAAATGATATAACTTATTTTGAGAAAAAATTCATAAAACATGAATTATGCACAAAATTTACTTTTCCTTCATAATTTATTTGCACATCATCGGGATTAGTCCATTTGCATGAATTAATCACAAACACATTTGACTTGCATAAATTTAGAAATTATATGCAAAATTTTCAAATAATTCAATAATTTATCATCTAGAGTCAAGTTATTGCTCCTCTAGGACTCCATGTACATATGTGACATGAAAAGTAGTCATATTTTATTGAATATTCAATGCGCATATCATTGTATTCATCATGGAGTTGTTTTTGGTAGAATTTGTGTTTATTATGGGGAAATTAAGAAGGTGATGGGATTTCTTATCTTGGGATATGGAAATAGCTTAATGACTTTTTGAGTCTCCTTTTTTTATTTTAAATGGGTGGGACATTTAAATATAATATCGTTTTTAACTGACAATTGGAATCTATTATACAATTGAGTGATGTTTTTGAATGTGGTTGTTGACTATAACAAAATGATATCTAGAAGGACAGTTGAAATTTAACCTTGAGGAATCATTAAATATTAGAGGGAAAATCCTATAATTCTTGGGGGGACTAAATTATGAGGGAACTAAATTTTTGGGTGGACTAAAAATTTAAACTTGAACTAAATTGGGGGGGGATAGGGAGGAAATTAAATTTTTGAGATGAACTAAATAACAATTGTTACGCTTAAGTATTGATGTTTGTTTAACATTAGTTGATCCTAGATTTTGATAAGGGAATATTTTAAATTAAAGTGGAAATAAATTTTGGGAGGACTAAAATTTTTGGGGGACTAAATAACAATTATTGCGCTTCAATTATCATTGTTCGTTTAAAATTAGAGGATTGAAGATTTTGAAAGGGGAAATATTTTAAATGAATCGTACCTTTAAAGCATGTGTTAAATCGTGATGAAAATAAATTTGAGAGGGGGAACTAAATTTTTTGGTGGCAACTAAATATTGAGGAGACAAATTTTTTGGAAAGATTATTTATGCTGGTGTAGGGAAAAAGAATGATTCAAAAGAAAATTTGCATTCAGAAAAGGAAAAAGTAAAAATGAAGATGAAGATGAAGATGAAGTTTTGTCGGTGTTTCGGGATATTCTACCTTCATATTTGATGCCTATTCTTTTCTAAAATTTCCATAATTATATTTCTACTCCTTTGTTTGTTTATTTATATGACATATTTTTCAGTCCTACTTTTTCAAACTGCTTTACTTACTGTTATATATAATGGGGTCTTGCACTAATTTCTTTGTTGTCCCTCCGATTGAGTGAAAAACTCCAGGTTAAGTGCAACTTCCATAATCTCATGCTTTATTACTGAAATTATCTGATTATGTCTTGGCATCAAAGTGAAAGCCTATACTTTCCATTTCGGCTTTAGATTTGCGCCTGATATATTGTTCTCATGCTGAGATTAAGTGGTGCATTGTTAACGCCGTAGTTCGTGTTTGATTTTGGCTTCTGCGTTTATGATCTATACTTGATTTAATTGTAATATTCTAGATGATCAATGCTAATCCCCCGGTTACTTATGCATTGCATACTTTTATCATGTGCAGCTGGTGGCAAAAACTGGTTTAGATTTCTTCTTCAACTTTGTATGTGCCATTCTGGGGGAAGGATCATGACAGTTCTATCAGTTGCAATCGTTGATCCAATCACGCTTGAGCATTGGGAGCTATGTGCAGAGTGGATGATTATCTATCCTTCCACCTTGCCGCTGAATTAGGTATGTCATCTTATTCTTCTTAGAAATCTATATATGGGACATAAGGGATGTTTGCTCGGATTTTGCGACCCTGTCCAATCATAGACTGACAATCTATATATGGGACATAAGGAATCAACCAGGGATTTTGTTCAGTTTCTGTATCATTCCTTGAATATTGACAAGGTTATGTTGTCTGTTGATCTTTGTTATAAGTTAGTGTTAGATTTTTAAACCTATTGTTAGATTTTTAAACTGGGTTGTAGTAAAAAAAGTTGACATATTCGGTTAACAATAAATTACCAAAAAAAGTTAAATTATGTATCCACTTCCAGATTTGTTTACAGATTTTTGCTTTTAAGTTCCATATTCCAAATGAAATATGTTAACTTTTTTTTGTTTACAGGTTTTTGTTTTTAACTTCCATATTGCTTTGAAATAAGAGAGCACATGAAGATGCAAAGTCAACAAATAACCAACAAATATGCTCTCTTCTTTTTCTCCCGAAGCCGCAGTCTCTCTGTATCATCTGTTGCCATTGTTTAGGTTAGTTTATTGGAAAGCTTTTGATTCTAAAGTTCTAAACTGACTTGGATTTTTAAAGTTCCTAAATCAACACAAATTTGTTTATATCAGCGATAACCCAGAGATTTAGGGTGGGGGTGCAAAAGGCGAAAGCTTTTGTTTGGGCTTTGAGCTTAGATTCTAGTGTATGCTCATCCATGCCTATAAGAAGGGCCAGAAAAAATTAATTGGAAGTATGATGCACTGTTATATTTTTAGTACAAACCTCCACGTCTTATTTTTCCCCCCAATTTTTTACAACTGAAAGTATGATGCATTGTTATGCACTTTTTTTCTCATTGCATTTTTTTCTACAAAACTGGAAGTATGATGCATTGCAATGTTTATGGTTTAATTTACACTTTTTTCCTCTTCCAAGCGAGCAATTGGTGGATGATTAGGGTGCCCACATTGTCTATGCGATGGTGCAATAGAGAACAATCATGCCTTTTTAGGCCATTTCTGTTTCTTAACATCCTATGAAACTTCGGTGAGCTGATCCTTCCTCAGTTGAGGGTTTTGTAGTTTGTACCATTTTGTTCTTAACATCATGTTGATTAATTTTGTTTTTTGACACGCCGTTGATTAATTTTGTTCTTTGATATCCTGGTGATTAATTTGTATAGTTATGTTATTTGCACAAAAATTATTTCTTGACATCCTGTTGTACAACACATGTTTCTTGACATACTGATGTTTTGATCCTAAGCTTCGGTGAGTTTCCAGCGATGCCGTTGAGGGTTTGTATTGTAGGCTACATAATACATTGCGTGATGCACATGATTTATGTGTGTATGGAGTACAGTGGAAGGGGGGTCCAGGAAGCTCTGACTTGGACTCTTCGAGGGATAATGAACAAAATCTGAGGTAAAGAAACCTGGCTCAATACAGATGAACATGCCGACAACAACATCAACATCAAGGCAGGCCGGCAACAACACACGGGTTGGAGTATTGTTATCACCGATGTCAATTTAACAATGTAAGCTAACAATATCATCACTTACATAGAACTGAAATCTGTTTAATTTTTCAGACCATGTTACTGTTAGTTATGCAAGAAGTGGGGGACCTGGTGGTCAGAATGTAAATAAAGGTTTGTAAGTTTATCATTTTTCTCTTGCCATTATATGTAACCTCACTGCTTCTAAATTGCTCCTCTGTTGGATAATAAATTTGATTCTGCCTTTATCAGCATTTTTCTCCTTAAAACAGTGAGCTAAAACAATGAACTATATATCTTTAACACTTAACATCAAATAATAACCTTGGGGAGAACAATTCCCCACGTTCACTGCTAGGCATTTAGTTGGTTATCCAACCTGGGCTGATTGCACAAATAGTGAGCTATGTATTTTGAAAAGTTACAAAGCTTTTCAAAAAAATTGCACAAAAACCTGGGCTCATTTCCCCCCACGTTTCAAAAATAGGCATTTGCAAAAATATGGGCTCATTTCAAAAATGTTACAAAGCTTTTCAAAACTGATTGCACAAAAACCTGGGCTGATAGAACATATAAGAATAACCTTGCAAGAAAAAGCACTAAGAACAGATTTCCCAAGTGAAAATGGAACTCCAAAATATTCATGTTCATTGCTTCACAATGCACTGACATGATTTTTTTATTCGTACAACTAGAACCCAAAGTTGGCAGGAGCATGTTTTAAAACTTAAGTGAAAATGGAACTCTAAAAAGACTCATGTTCCCTGTGGCAGGAGCATGTTTCAAGACTGAAGTTAAAATGGAACTCCAAATCGAGGAATTACTTTGGTTAATTGCTGCATTGCATTGCTCGCAGGTCTATTTCATGTTGTAATATGTTGTAGTTTAATTTTAAAGACCTTTGAGGGTTAATAATTGTGAAAAGATTCTCAATTTTCGTTTCTTTTGATTCACAAGAAGAATAAAATGAATGTATCATTCTAGAATCAAAGCACTGAATGATCTCACCGATGAACTTAGTGTGAACTCAAAATCAACTCCAGAGAAATTGAATTTACAAGTAGTGATGCAACATTCCGTTCTTGAGGAGGTGGGTAATACCTTGCTGTTAAGCAATCTTTTTAACTAATAACTACTCCTTGAAGAAATTGACCCTGTTTATACATCCATCTTGAAGAGTTTTAAAGGCATTGCTTCGTTGGCTGGTCAGTTGCTTGAAGAGCTACAGTACAGCCCGACCAAACAAGTGGATAAACTAGACGCATTCGCAGAACAGCAACGAAAGGTTAGCATGTTTATACCAGAGTTCTACCATTAGCTTTTATCATGTTTTGAGTCGTCTTTTGATCTTCTCATCTACAAGGAAATCTCAGAAATGTGGGGAAAACACTGTACATTTTGAAAATAACATTCATTTTCTTCCATGCATTGGATGTTCATGCATCGAGATTGAATAAGATTCTGGAAGAACCATATGGGCTTGGGATGAAGTTAGAGGTATTTACTCCTTTACTCGGACTGATGTTAGTATCTTAAGCTATTATTTTTGTCGTCGGTTATGTTGTGCTTGCAGGAATCTGTGGCTAATGAAGAAAAGTAGCTGCTAGAAAAGGTAGCAGAGATGCTAGCCAGTACAAGAGCCAGAAAGAATGAAGTGGTGAGCATTGTAAGAATCCAGAATCTGCCTGCTTTTCTGCTCAAATAGTTTCCAAAATGAAGTGGTGAACATTCATATTGTTGAATGTTGATGACAATGGTGAAGGTGAGTACTAAGTGTTTTCCAGCTTGGGATACATTCTAAGAATCCAGAATCTACCTGATGTTGTTCTCAAATAGTTATGAAGTGGTGAAGATTCATATTGTTGAGTACCGATGACAATGGTGAAGGTGAGTACTAAGTGTTTTCCAGTTATATGTATCTGAAATGTTATGCCGAAGGGACATTTGCTTTGTATTCACTCCTTTGCAGACATGCAAAGTTCAGTTTGCTTCACAATCAACAGGCATTAGAAGAGGAGCTCTCAACAGATTACATGAATGGGAACACGGGTCGTAACACAGTCCCTTCTTCATTGAAAAGGATTCTAGAGAAGCACAAAAATCTGAGAACTTCTTTGCTACTTGCAGTTCCATTTGGTGCTTGCATGATGATTGGTGAAGGTATTCTGACACTAGCAATTTCTGGTAACATTTGCTCTTTATTTTAGGACGTAATCGTGCTGCATATTGCCATTTTTCTACTTAAACTCAATTATGGTTCCTTGCAGTTTCTACTTAAACTCAATTATCGTTCCTTGCAGATTAGGATAGAGGTGCAACAGTTGCTAAGTAGCGAGAGAGATTAGCTGAATAAGGAAAGACGAAAAACGATCACTTTTGTGGAAGTTGATCACATTTTCTTAGCTGGGTCAGTAGACCATTTTTGTGGAAGTTGATCAAATTTTTTGCTCTGGGTCGCTTGCCATGGACTGTTTTTAGAAAAATCTATATTGCTTCTATATCACTTTGGTTCAATTGTGAATAGTCTTGGTTGTTGTAATGCAATTCTTATTCATTGCTTGAGTTAAGGTGTGATGACATTGTTCATATATATGGGGGGGTGTGTGTGTTAATGAGGTATATTTTTCATCATTGATCTTACTAATTCTATCATTTTTTGGTTACACAATAGGGGATCGATTCCTGGTGGCTACAACTAAGGGGAAGGGAATACCATCCGGCCTATGGGCCAATGGTTATTAATGTTATCATTTTAAGGTGTTATTTTGATTATTTGCGGTATTTTGTAGTGAACTTGAAATAGGTGTTGTATTTTAACACTCCTTATGATGATTGAATATAGTGTTATTGCTTGGTGATTTTTGTAAGGAGAACTTGGAGAACTTTAAACCTATTGCGCTTGATAGCTGATATTTTGCTCGCTTACTGTAATAATGTTAGTTATGGATGCACTCTTAAGATTCATCCAAAATTTCTATTTGACATTCTATTACCTAGCCTACTGACAATGTTCTTGACAATGTTCCTGTTTTTTGTGGATGCACTTGAAACCCTAATGTTTCTTGAATGTTGTTTGTATGGAACTATCGAAAAAACTTCTTTTTTGAATTTATGTTTATTACTGTACTTTTTGTTTGAGAAGACTCATTTGATGTTGGCTGCAATGCATGGAAAGATTACTCCCTTGGACACTTTTGTGTCTTTTTGATTATGCATGTAATGATGTTGAAAGAATCTTAATTTTTTTGATACCACACTAGCAAATTTTGGTTCCTTGCGAATTGAATTTTGGCATACTTAATAACACAATATTGCCACTTAACGAGCATATATATATATATGAGATGATGCCAATTTTGGCATTTAAGCAATCATCTTTTGGAATTTTGTTATGTTAGCCTCTTGGGGTATTTTTGGAGCTGTCTATGGAATACAGATAAATTAACAAAATATTAATCATCGAGGATTAAATGAATATTATTTTGCGAGAATATTTGATATGCATTTTGTTACTTCGGCACATACATAGTTTTTGAACATCATCTTTTTGTGTTGAACATATTACTATAGGTTATTTATATATGTGATGCTACTTGCTGAGTCGTGTAGCTCATCCTAAAGATGTTGGGGAACTGAAATTTTGTGTGGAACAAATTTGGCTGTACATTTCTTTCCCAAAATTTTGGTTTGAACTAAATCTTGATGGATTTATGGGTAGAACTAAAATTTTTAAGGGGAATCAAATTCTATGGGAAGAAATTATTTTTGGGGAAACTAAAATTTTTGAGAACTAAATAACTTTTGGGGAAACTACAATTTTTAGGGGAAACCAAATTTTGGCGGGAAAATAAATTTTGGCGCCGCAGGCGCCCGCGAAATTTTTTACGCTAATTTGTCGTTCCACGCCAAAGGCGCTCATGCCATCGACGACCATGCCGAATTTGTTTTTCTCAGCCGAAGGCGCCCGTGCCAAATTTGTTGTTCTGTGTCGAGGACGCATATGCCGAATTTGTTGTTCCACGCCAAAGGCGCACATGCAGCTAAATATTTTTACGCTAATTTGTACTTTTAAATTTTAGCTGTGGAAATAATTTTTTGGGGAACAAAGATTTTGCGGGAAAAATCTTAAATGAACCGTGCCCGCGGGCACGGGTTATGACTAGTATATATATGTTACATGTGTGTGTGACTATACGATGAATACGTATGCATGTATTAGGGAGTGTATTATAATTATACGTGTGCTGATGTCTGTATTATTATTATTATAGTATATAGAGTGATTGAACTATGTAAGTATTACCTAGCTAAATATTAAGTGTGACTGACTTATGGTGTGCATATGGTTGTATTGGTAGACATATATATAAATATTGGAGTGATATTGGTATAGGTATGAATGCCGTGTTACGTATATAGAATATTCTGATATGTGTATTGAGTCTCACTCAAGCTTGAGTGGGTATACTCTAAGAATATTGAATGTATGTTTGTAGTTGAATGTAGAAATGGTTGATGTATGAATAGTGATAGAAGTGTTTGTGCCTGGTTGTGCTACACACATGATTATGGGTCGCTACACCAGTATATAGTTATAGGTGTTGGTCTTGTGGTATAGCTAATTACTAAGGACTTGCCTATGTGAACGTATGTGTACTAGCTAAACTAGGTGTATGGACGTACTGGATATATGATGGTATGATTGGTATGCGTAAATGAAATATTAGCGTGTATGGGTGTGCACCATGCACGGGTAAGTATGTGCTTAGCTATAGTTATTGGTGACTATGATATATGTGGCGTGTCGTAAATATAGTTATAGGACCGTACGTAATGTGAATGTATGGTGAAATATTTGGATGCATTGGAATGACTATATATATTGTGAAATTATAGTAGAGGTGAATGTGTATTAGAGATAGTAACACTTGAATTAATAATGGTATTGTGTGACTACATGAGTTGATGTATTGGATGTATACTAAGAAATATTATAGGGTAGTATACCCATGTTGTTTGTGCCTAGGTAGTTATTTATACGTAGAGCAACGATTGTATTTGCTAAGTGTGAGACTATCCTTATATGAGTATCTGAAATATTGTTTTGTGTTTAGGTAAGTAGTAGTTATATAAGGGAAGTATGCTTATATCTATGATTGAAATACATGTATGAAGTTGACTGACTATACTAGATATAAGTGTATAACGTACGTGAATATATATATATATATATATATATATATATATATATATATATATATATATATATTAAAACACAGAGGTTTTTGAATTTTAGGGCTGACTGGGACAAGCTGATGTCATGCTGATGTATAAAGAGGTTGATAGAAGAATGACTAGGATTTAATTTTGGTAAAAGAAGGGTTGAGATGAGTGTTTGGAAACCACACCACTTTTTTCCTTTTGTTTTCAAACCCCTCACAATCACTACATTTGCGCAGAATACCACATATTTTCCTTTTTTGCTAAAAACCCCTCTTATTTCACTTTTTACCCACACACCATACACACACACTTATACACTTCCACCCCGCGCGCCGAAGGCGCCCGCTAAATTTTTTCCCGCTAATTTATTGTTCCGACTCAAGAGCGCCCTCGCCGAATTTATTGTTCTACGCCGAATTTTTTGTTCCGCACAAATTTGACTGTGTAAATAATGTTTGGGCACAAAGATTTCGCGGGGAAAAATCTTAAATGAACCGTGCCCGCGGGCACGGGTTATGACTAGTGTGTGTATATATATATATATATATATATATATATATATATATATATATATATATACACGTGTTGATAGTGATAATGTTTGACTACCTAGTGCATATATAAGCACTCGTAATGACTATACCTAGTTTGAATTATAATGTGACATGATTGGGGTAGTTACTAGAGCGGCTAGCTATATTAGAAAGTCCGAGGACGGACTTTATTCTAAGGTGGGGAGGATGTAACGACCACTTTTCGTGGTGCGTTGTTCGTGCACGTGCTTTTGGCCGTGCACGTGTTTGTTTAAGACTTTGTTTGTTTGTGAACACTTTCGTGTGATATGCCGTTGTGAACGTCTCCGAGAGTATTAAATAGTGTCACTATCTTGGAACGACATTTCTCGAGTCGTTTTCCCACAATTTAATCTTACTCGATGAGACGTGACGATTTTCACTTTTGACGGGAGATGTTTCTATTTTTAGTTTCATCGTCCGATGTCAAAATTGAGATCCGTCTTCTTAGTTAGCTCACTCTCGTCAACACGATCACCCCGATATTTATTTTATAATTTTTGGAGTTCATTTGACCACTTTTATATTTTTAACAAGTTTTATATTATTTTTAATAATTAATTTTTAAATTATTTTCGGCCAAATAAAATTTATTTGAGTTTTAAACGTATTAAAGACTTTTTGAGCCAATTTCCAGCTCATTTGGACCAGGTCAAATCCTTGGGTGAGTTGGAGAAGTTGAATTTCAAATTTTAAATTATTTTAAACTTCTAATCCTATTAGATTTAGCCCTAGACCAAGTCAACCCATCTACAATATACAAACAACCCCTAGGAAGACCCATTTTCGCAAGAAATTAACCATAGCATCTCCCAAAACCCAAATTTGACGTTGCGACAAATCGTCGCAACGTTGCGACGAAGCAGCTCCGCACCGACCGAGGAAACGGCCTCATTTTCCCTGCTCCGACCGGCAGCTCCACCCGCACCAAGCCCCGCCCGCTCCGCACAGCCATCGCCCCGCTTCACCGTGCCTGACCGAGAGATTCTCTCGGTCAGACCGATGGCCGCCCCCGCTCACGCCCGCTTCACCGCACCGCACCATGCCCGCAGCTGTCGCCCCGCATCGCCCGCGTCTGACCGAGGCCATCGCCCGCACCGACCGAAGGCTGCAACGTTGCAACGGCTGCAACCTTGCAACGACCCGCCCAAGCGCCCGACCGGCGCTGTCCCCCGCTTCGACCGAAGCAAAGCCCCGCATCAAGCGCTCCCCCGCACTGCTGCACACCCCAAGCGCCGCACAGCCCCGTCCTCTCGCGTCTGACCGAGCCAAGTCCCCGCATTGGCTGTGTACGACCGAGAGCCATTCGTCGCAACCCCGCATCCGTCGCACCACTTGCCTCCGTGGGCCCCCCAAGTTCTCCAGAGGTATTGTGGGTCCCCCAAAGGTCCCTAGGACTACTGTGGGCCCCACCTAGGTGCTTTCTCTCCGACGATTCGCCGTGTGCGATGTTGCGACACGTCGTAGCCCGTCGTCGCACGTGCTAGATTTGGAATCTGGAACCATTGCTCCGGTTGATGCTCTGAACTTTCCAGCGAGGAAACTAATTTGGAATCTGGACTTGGAGCGCGTTCTCTTATTCCAACCCCCGGCGTCGCTACCCGACGCCGGTGTAGCTTTCGCGTCGTGTTGAGGTAACGCTTTGCACCCCTAGGACCCCCAACCCATTGCCTGCTAATCAAGACTAAAATCAGTATTTTTAAAGTATTTTAAATGTTTTAAATTCACTAATCAAGATTAATAATATGGAATTTAGGCCGGTGGACTTGTGCACGTAGGATAATTGTGATTTTTGGACTCATTGGACGGTGTGCTCAGACGTCGTACTTGCAGGCAAGTGAAACTTGCCAACTCTTGTGTAGGGCCATGTTTTAGGCCACTCCCTTGTTTTTAGCGTAAAAGAGACTAGTCAGTGAAATGATAGCTGGCTAGACGCCTACTTGATCTAGTTTGACAACGAAACTAGATCCGTCACCTAAATGATCTAGCTTGACAACGAAGCTAGGTCCAACTCTTTAAACTTGTTGATCATGCATACTAAACTGTCATGTTTACTTTCCTTACCTGTACGCTTTACTACTTGCCATGTCATGTCATCCATGCATTGAATGTCGCATTCGTAGCACACGCTACATACTTGTACTTGCTTGTCCCGGGCTAGGTGCACCCCTACGCCATACTTGTTAAAAACACTTCCTGGCTCGTGATCCAGAAGCGAGCATTCCCATTCGGGGGTAAGGCCCTGGCTCGATACACATGGAGGGGTAGGGTTGAGCGACCACTCAGCTTAGGAGTTGGTCCGATCAGCCACTCTAGCTGTAAGGCGTGAACTCTGTGCACGAGGTGCTTACTTTACTTGTCTTGTACTAGTGAGTGTTACTTGTATAACTTGTCATCCATGCCATGTTTAAATGTCATGCTCGTACCTTACTTTACTTTACCTTACTTGTTGCACTCATACTTTAACTGCCATGTCATTGCATTCATGCTAGAACTGCTAAGTTATTCACTTTACTTTCAGTTTCCTTACACAAGTCTCTTGTAGACTTGCTGACATGTGCCCCTTGCTCTTTTGGGTGTCACATGTTAGACCTTGAGCCAGAGACCGTTGCTGAGCACGTGGTGTTTTGCTGACGCGGAGCCTGAGTCCATGACTGCCCAGGAGGATTTTGTGGACACCGGTGACCATTCTTTGAGTCTTTGTTGAGCTTTCTTTTGTTTTAGGCCATTTGTTAGTTGTTGGTGCGTGGCACCTATACTTTGTACTTTGTACTTTTGTTGGCCATGTTTGGGCCTTTAGACTCTCTTTTATTTCAGCCTGGTGGCTTTTTTTGTGATGTTGAAACTTATCTTATGGATATTCTGAGATATCTCTTTTGTCTCATTTTATTATTATTATCTTTGTTTCGTTCACGTTGCAAGGACCTGCAGTTTTAAATTTGATTGATGCTTATCGGACTTGCAGCTTTGCAGCTTCAAGTCTGAGCGGACCTTCTCACGCTTCGCCTCCATATTTTTGGGAAGCGGGGCGTGACAGAAAGTAGCTGTTTGGACTACTTACGGATGCGAAGACATGCTTTCATGAATCTTGCAGCATTAATACGTCAGCGAGATCTTCTCAAGGACACTATACAGGTATCCATAGAGGAGCAGTTGGCCATGTTCATGCATATTGTAGGTCACAAGTCCAAGAATAGGGTAATGCAAGTGGATTTTATTAGGGGAGGGGGGACAGTGAGCAGGTATTTTAACAAAGTAATGGGGGCAGTGTGTGCAATTCGGGATATGTACATGAAGCAAGCTGCTAATGAGACGCCACCAGAGATTGTCAATAACCCCAATTGGTTCCCATTTTTCAAGGTATGTGGGCTTACCTGTATATGTCTAAGTCTAATAAGTATCGTCGTGATGATTGAAAATTGGGCTCATTGATTACGTTGTAGGACTGCATTGGTCTCATTGATGGGACTCACATAGATGCCATGCTCCCAGCCAGTCTCGTATCCCACTTTAGAGGTCGTAAAGGGGTTACACAGAATGTGCTAGCAGCTGTTACTCCAAATAAAAGATTCACATACGTACTGGCCGGGTGGGAAGGATCCGCAAATGATTTTACGATCCTGAAAGATGCTTTGTCTAAACCACCCCCCCTGGGGCTGCGAGTGTATGAAGGTAATCGGCATAAATGTACATTGACATACGAAATACTTCTATCAAAGATCGTTGGCTCATTAATTGGGTTATGTTTTCGACTGCAGGAAATATTACCTGTGCGATGCTGGGTATACAACAATGCCATGGTTCATATCTCCATACCGGGGAGTTAGATACCATTTGAAGGACCATACTGATCGGGTTCCTAGAAACCGAAGAGAGCTATTCAACCTACGCCATTCTACCTTACGATCAAAGATCGAGTCGACATTTGGTATCCTAAAGAACAAGTTTAAAATAATGACAGCCAAGCCTCACTACGCATTCAAACGTCAGGTCGAAATCGTACTTGCTTGCAGTGTTTTGCATAATTACATCCAAATAGAAGATCCTCATGACCCCCATCTAACTGAAGATAGAGATGGGGTTGAGGAGGCTGTAGATGGTATCGATGAACTTGATGATGATGTTATGGATCTGTCCCAACAGTTGCCCGTTCGAGAACAAACCGAACAACATGATCAATGGAAACTGCGTAGGGAGCAGATTGCTTGGGATATGTGGGTGGACTTCTGTAACAAAAATAATAACGGGAACACTATAGAGCATGGGCTATGAGGGGGTCGGCGTATATTATTGCCTTCTATGACTGAACATTTTATTTCTTTTATCAGACAATTGCATTAGTGTTGCTTTGTTGAGTTTTCCAATAAATTCCATGCATTTGCGTACCCACTATTTCCTTTACACTTATGCAATTTTATATTCAAATGGAGTATAGGTCCTGTTATAGGTAGGCTGGATGGTTATATTGTTTGCAACATTGCATTTTCAATTTAATTTGATTATGTTTTAGGGATGGAAGGCTCGTCAAATGCTGGTCAGGGGGTGACCCAAACCGTCCTGGGCGTGATCCTATGCTCCCCAGCTATGATACTGTATATGGGACACAATGGGTAGATGCTGACAGAATGGTTGACCCAATTGTCAACCGACCAATTCCCAAGAGGATGCAAACGATGCCCTATCACATGCATGGCTTCCAATCAGGTGGGCTTGTGTACCCATCAGGTGGGCATGGAATGGGATATCCACAATATCCAAATTTCAACATGCCTATGCAAATGCCAATGCAGATGCCATCGCCGCCTGGAATGGGGTATATGAATATGCTGCAAGGGGGAGAGAAAGCATCGTACAGAAGCCCAGCTTCCCCACCTGCATTCGCTATGCCTACGCCACCTAGTGGCAATGAACAAACCCCCGGCAGTGACGCTTCTAGGAAGTCAAGCCGACGTAGCGAAGATGCAGATGGGTCTGTTTCAAGCCCCCGAAAGAAGTCGAAGCAGCCGGCATCGTCAACACAACAAAACAAACTTTGGACGAATGCTTACGATGAAACCCTCATTCCATTCCTTGCGGAGCTTGCACGGCAGGGGTATAAAGCTGATAAATCTTTCAAAAATACAGCCTTCACTGCCGCCGTAGCGGAAATAAATAACACCCATGGGACTTCCTTCTCAAGTGTTAATGTGAAGAATCACATGAAATCGTTGAGGAGGCGTCTCAAAGACGTTCAGGAGTGCATGGTCCTAAGCGGAGCCGGATGGGATGCGGAGAATAATGTCATTACGCTTGATCCCGAGATGTATGATACATGGGCGTCGGTAATTACTTCTACCTTTTACATATGCTATGTGATACTACATTAAATATAGCTTTGCATGCCCGTTATCATATTTGATATTGTAATTGTTCAGGCTAACCATCGGCTGCGGGCTTACGTGAACCATCCACTGCCATGGTATGACGATCTTGTTACCATCATTGGTGATGATTCTGCGAAGGGGGATTTAGCACAGGGTGTTTTTGAAAGGTTTGGTGGAGAGTTTCATGAAGGCGGAGGCGAGGGAGAGCCCGTAAGTCACGAGCCAATTCATATAGATTCACCACCACACAATGTCACGGAAGAAATTCCCACCCAAGCTAGCACCGGGCCTGCTAATCATGGAGGGCCAAGTCATTCAAACCCACATGCGATGGGTAAAAAGAAACCCCGCAGACGGGGCATGGTTCAAGATCCCGACATCATGCGGGAAATATCAGAAAACATGAAAGAGGTCGCGGATGCTATAAGGTCTGCACACGCACATTGGACCAAACCGCTTGCCAAGCATGTCTACGAGTTTACCGAGTATACCCCATGTATATTATTAAAGGTCTTCAAGTCCCTGCGCAACGATGAGATGGAGGTACACAGCTTTTTGGCCTTGCCTCATGAGGCTCGTAAAATGATGATTGAAGAGATAGTTGCGGGGTTTGATTTGGACTAGGAGGCTACCTGGCTGGGATGGGAAGATGTTTGAGCGGGGACGATGTTATGTTGGGGGAGATTTGGACGAGGGGTTGGAAAAGGATTCAACATGTGTTTACGGGGGTTTTGGTGCATGGCTTATGATTTGGGTTCAATATTGCGTATTTAACCCCCCATTTAGCCCTTTTTGTGCTCATGTGATGCTATATTGGTCTCTAGTACGTACGTATTTTCTACACATTTATTTATTAGAGAAAACACACTATTTGAGCACAAAACAGCAATTAACAAAGTATTTCTGCACTTATTATATTTTTCCTAGCAAGGTCTCATTCTCACGATTCCAACGACTATTTATTTGTTATTTTCTGAGATCTGTGCTAATTACTGTGTATTTTTGAATGCAGAATACTATTTTAATTGGAGAAATACGCAAAGAAATATGAAATACGCTCAGAAATACGTCTCCGCACGAATATTGGCGCACACGTGGCCCAACCGTAGCCGCACGATCGTGATCCTACGCTCCAGGCAAAGAGGACGACGTGGCCTTCTCGTAGCCGCCCGATCGTGATCGGACGGTCGAAAAGCAACCTATTTCGAATTCAAATTCAGCAGCAGGAGGATGACGTGGCGGAATCTGGTCCGTTGCTCGGACATCGCACGGGCGAGAACAGAGCAGCGACGTGGATTATTTTCGTGCGTCCGATCAGAGATCTACGACGGAGAACGAAGCGGTTCGGCGATATCGAGAGACACGTGGCGGCCCGACATCAAATCCCGCCTTTTGAACGGACGGCTACGATCGAAAGCGGAGTTAAATTCGAATTTAAAAGCGCAGCGGCGAGCGGCGATTCTCGGGCTGACGTGGCGCGATCCGTGCCGTTCCTTTTTCATCCGACGGCCATCATTCATCCCGCTTCGAGATTTCGCAGCGGTCGACGCGGCCAAATCGTGGCCAGTGACGCAAGATCGGACGGCTGCGACGCGATCCGCTTCGAACTCGGATGCGAATGGCTGAGCGCGATTTTTGGCGAACACGTGGCGTGCCCACGTCCGATCCCGCCTTTGATCAACGGCCAGGAATTGATCCGCTCGAGATCAGCGGTCGAGATCTGTTCGGGTGCGAATACTGTGCGGGTTTGAACCCGTTAAGCCCAATAAACCCGCAATCTTATTATTTAAGCGTATTCTAGGGTTTTTTGGGCGTATAATTGGCGTATTGGAGCACTTAGGAGCCGTAATTTCTTCTGAAAAAATTCTGTAAAATTCCAGAGCCTAGTTTCTAATTTCCAGAGAGTTTTGAAGACTTTTCAGAGAGATTTGGTGATATTCTCTTCAACTTTAGCTTGTATTTGGGTGTTTTAGCTTGTATTTTGCCTCTAAACTTCCGTATTTTGCTATTAAACTTATGAATTTGAATCTGAAAATTGTTTATTTCTGCACCATGAGTAGCTAAATATTTTATGTGCATGGTGTGGGGTAATTAGGTGATGTGAATCGTATTCTTTGGTTGTATAATTGTGCTTAATCGCTATATTTGCTAAAGTTTTAATCGTCGCTCTTAAATCTACTATTTCGTATTCCAAAAGAATTGTTCTAGTAGATGATCACCCCACAAGGGTGAGATTTGATCTCTCCAAAAGAGAGCTTCATACTTCATATATACGTTTACAACTTTAGCGATATTTTATTAGAATTGATGCGTTAACTCCCAAAAGGATATCTTCTGTAACGACCACTTTTCGTTGTGCGTTGTTCGTGCACGTGCTTTTGGCCGTGCACGTGTTTGTTTTAGACTTTGTGTGTTTGTGAACACTTTCGTGTGAGATGCCGTTGGGAACGTCTCTGAGAGTATTAAATAGTGGCACTAATTTGGAACGACGTGTCTCGAGTCGTTTTCCCACAATTTAAACTTACTCGATGAGACGTGACGATTCTCACTCTTGACGGGAGACGTTTCTATTTTTAGTTTCGTCGTCTGACGTCGAATTTGAGATCCGTCTTCTTAGTTAGCTCACATTCGTCGCCACGAACACCACGATATTTATTTTATAATTTTTGGAGTTTATTTGACCACTTTTATAATTTTTACAAGTTTTATATTATTTTTAATAATTAATTTTTATATTAAATTCGGCCAAATAAAATTTATTTAAGTTTTAAACGTTTTAAAGAATTTTTGAGCCAATTTCCAGCTCATTTGGACCAAGTCAAATCCTTGGATGAGTTGGAGAAGGTTAATTTCAAATTTTAAATTATTTTAAACTTCTAATCCTATTAGATTTAGCCCTAGACCAAGTCAACCCATCTATACTATATAAGCAATCCCTAGCAAGACCTATTTTCCAAAGAAATTAGCCCTAGCCTCTTCCAAAACCAAAATTGGACGTTGCGACGATTCGTCGCAACGTCGCAGCCGTCGCATGGGCACGACCGGAGATTTCCGCCCCGTTCCCTCGGTCTGACCGAGGCCACCGCCCGCACCCAGCCTAGCCCGCACCGCTCCCCCGCTCCCCGCTCCGACCGAGGACATCTCTCGGTCTGACCGAGAGATTGCCCCGCCTCCGCTCCGCTCCGCAACGTTGCAACTGCAACGTTGCAACCCCCGCACCGACCGACGCTCCCGCCCGCACCGACCGAAGCGCTCCCCCGCATCGCCGCTTCCCCGCTCCGTTGCAACCCCCGCAGCGCTGCAGCCCGCTTCCGCAGTGTCTGACCGAAGAATTCCCCCGCAGCGACCGCTGTGACCGACGACCGCACCGACCCCAAGCGCTGCACAGCCCGTTCCCCCGCAGCGACCGATGGAGATCCCCGCATTTGGCTGAGTACGACCGAGAGCAAACGTCGCAACCCCGCATCCGTCGCATCGCTTGCCACCGTGGGCCCCCCAAGTTCTCCAGAGTTATTGTGGGTCCCCCAAAGGCCCCTAGGACTGCTGTGGGCCCCACCTAGGAGTGTTCTCTTCGATGACTTGCCGCGTACGACGTCGTCGCACGTCGTAGCCCGTCGTCGCACGTGCGAGCCTTGGAATCTGAAATCGTCGCCCGGGTTGATGCTCTGAACTTTCCAGCGAGGAAACTATATTGGAATCAGGACTTGGAGCGCGTTCTATTATTCCGACCCCCGGCGTCGCTACCCGACGCCGGTGTAGCTTTCGCGTCGTGTTGAGGTAACGCTTTGCACCCCTAGGACCCCCAACCCAATTGCATGCTAATCAAGACTAAAATCAGTATTTTCAAAGTATTTTAAATGTTTTAAATTCACTAATCAAGATTAATAATATGGACTTTAGGCCGGTGGACTTGTGCACGTAGATAATTGTGATTTTTGGACTCATTGGACGGTGTGCTCAGACGTCGTATTTGCAGGCAAGTGAAACTTGCCAACTCTTGTGTAGGGCCATGTTTTTAGGCCACTTCCTTGCCTTTAGCGTAAAAGAGACTAGCCAGTGAAATGATAGCTGGCTAGACGCCTATTTGATCTAGTTTGACAACGAAACTAGATCCGTCACCTAATTGATCTAGCTTGACAACGAAGCTAGATCCACCCTTTAAACTTGATGTTCATGCATACTAAACTGTCACGTTTACTTTCCTTATCTGTACGCACTTTTAACTGCCATGCATTGCATTCTACATGTCATCCAAGTTGAATATTGCATTCGTAGCACACGCTACATACTTGTACTTGCTTGTCCTGGCTAGGTGCACCCCTACGCCATACTTGTTAAAAACACTTCCTGGCTCGTGATCCAGAAGCGAGCATTACCGTTCGGGGGTAAGGCCCTGGCTCGATACACGTGGGATGGGGTAAGAGTTAAGCGGCCAATCAGCTGGGAGTCTGCCTGATCAGCAACTGCAGCTGTAAGGCGTAAACTCTGGGTGGGGCGGAGTTAAGCGGCCAATCAGTGTGAAAGAAAGTCATTTCAGCTGTAAGGCGTAAACTCTGCAAATGACATGAAAACGTGACTAGAGAAATCCTTGTAAATATTATTAGGCTTGCCACACTTGCCATGCCATGCTAGTTTACTTGTTGTTTTCTTTACCTGCTGCACTCAAACTTTAACTGCCATGTCATTGCATCATGCTAGAACTGCTAGGTTGCTCTTACTTGTACTTTCAGTTTCACTTGCACAAGTCTTCCAGACTTGCTGACATGTGCCCCTTGCTCTTTTGGGTGTCACATGTTAGACCCTGAGCCAGAGACCGTTGCTGAGTACGTGATGTTTTCCTGACGCTGAGTCTGAGTCCATGATTGCACAGGAGGATTTTGGTGGACACCGGTGACTATGCTTTGAGTTTTTGTGGAGCTTTATGTTGCTTTAGGCCTTTTGTTAGTTGTTGGTGCGTAGCACCGTTGTTTCGTACTTTGTACTTTTGTTGGCCATGTTTGGGCCTTTAGTCTCTTTCTTTTAGCCTGTGGCTTTTCTGCGATGTTGGAAACTTATTTTATGGATATTCTGAGATGTCTCTTTTGTCTCAACTCATTTTATTATTATCTTTGTTTCGTTCGCGTTGCAAGGACCTGCCGTTTTAAATTGATCGACGCTTATCGGACTTGCAGCCTTGTAGCTTCAAGTCTGAGCGGACCTTCTCACGCTTCGCCTCCATATTCTTGGGAAGCGGGGCGTGACAGGTTTTGTTGGTGGCCCATGCAGGTCCAATCTTGCAATTGCGAATTAACGGAACAACGATAATAACGGAATGTCCATTAAATAAATTGCAACATCTGAGTCATAAGCCCTGAGTCTAGTTGTTTCCTAGGACACTAGGCAATAAGAAGGCTTAGTTAGACGTCCGTGCTTGCTAGTTAGAGGCCCTGATTGTAGTTAGACCCCCTTCTAGCAATTGATTTAATCGTCGTAGGAGTTACCTTAGTGGTTATTGCCTAACCCTGACCATATTAGACTTCTAGAATTTCCTTTTGTCGTTCGCTTTTGGGTTCATCGATTTCGGACCAAGTTGAACGCATTTCGTTTCCGTCTAGCCCCTTAGAAAGTCTTAGTGCTTAGTTCCAAATCTTTAGTTGGTCGACCGTAGGAGTTTCCGTAGACTCTTCTGATTCCTATCCTAGGCGTATGAATGTTTTGATCTCTGACCAATTTCCTTCCCTCGATTCACGAGATCGCCCCGTGACGATCGTTGTCAATTTTCGACCCTCCCCATTACAAACCTGAATCTTCTGAAAGTATTTTTTTTCGATTTTCTTTTTCCCTAAGTTTAATTTTGTTCAAAATTTTAAAATACTTATACTTCATCCCCCTTTCGTTGATTTAAATTTTTAAAACGTTGTCTGAATTTCTGAATACTAGTTTATAGTATTTTCCCAGCCTATGTTTTTCGTACTTGTGTAAGTGTGTTGTTCTTTCATATATTAATTTTATTCTGAACCGTACCTTTATTTTGCTCAATTCGATTTATAATTTTCCTTCTTATTTATGCCATTCGAATAATACCTCGTGTTTACTTTTAATATACTTTTCAAGTCACATGGAATTTCAGATTTCAGCAAGTTGGTTTTTGCTTGTCGCCCTCACTAGTTCAGATTTTTGCAAAATTACTATTTTCATAACCGCTTCCTGCTTTAGACCCTCCCTGATTTGATTTTAAAGATTTGCTATTCGATTCTGATAATTCTTATGCTAAGTTACTACTATTTTCTTTCCGCTCACCATACACGCTTTTAGAAAAAAAAATTTCTAAACCAAATTGAATTTCAACTATTTTTATAACCGTGCCAGACTTGTTGTGCTCGTATATTAAGAACCTTGTGTAAATCAGTTTTACATTTCCTGGCAAACCTTGGTTTTCTAAAAAGTAGTTTCAAATTGACTATCTTCAATCTTCCATAGCCTAAAAGTTTCGAAAGCATTTCACATGAGTTTAAATCTTCCGCTACTTGATTTCATTCTTGACCTTCCAAAACTTTTTGGTCAACATTTTATTAAATTACTGACTGATAGAATTTTCTAAACCATGTCCTTGATATTCGCGTAAATGATTTTACTTCCTTTCAAAATGATTTTTAAAACCAATAGGCCATTTTCTATTATTTTGAATGTTCGACTCAAATTTACTTTGAACAACTCGTTTTATCGATCTCCAAATATTTCTTTTCAGACTGGGATTTCAACTTTTGAAGAACGACAGTTTTCAAAATCCACGTGTTTTATCTTATGCTATTCCCCCTATTTTCTTTTCTGTATCCTATTTAAGCATCACTACACCTCCCTTTTCCCTCAACCTAAACATCACCATCGAGTCAATGTTTCGTCTAACCAAGCTGTCTCCTTGTATTCGTCCTATCCAAACTCGTACTTATCGATCCTTCCCTCGTCACGCTCTCGATCTCTCTCTATTGCTTAGGCTTTAGTGCCCGGCAATGTCTATGTCCACCCTAAGTTTTAGTAGGCCCTTGGACCTCGTGAGGTAGTCGTAGTGCACGTACCCAAGTTGTGTACGTGGGCTTGAATAAGTTTGCCCCATAGTATTTTGATGCTTGCCTATTGTGTGGTATAGATATATATACTCAGAGTTATTCGTGATAGTATGAAGTTGTGGTGTGTTAATAGTTATAGATTTTGTGTGGATAGCTATACTATACTAGGGATGCCGGTGTGTATTAGAGTTAGCGTTGAAATATCTAAGTTGTGTATGTAGTTAGAGACACTTATAATGGTTGAAATAAAATGATTGGTAAAGCTATGTGTATGTTAGGTTGTAATAATAATAGGTGGATGTACAGTTAAGAGAGTAGGCCTATTAAGTGACCTATATACTAGTACGAGTGAGTAAGTGCTCGTAGGTAGATATATATGGTGCTTATATGTAAGTAGTCATGTTTTGTTGCCTGAGTATATATGTGTTATACATATGGTAGTAGGGTTATAATTTTGATTGGTATTGTTTGCTTTCGCGGGATGTTGCATGCGTGCATACCGTGAGGTATACACGACTATTGCACATCTTAATTATGTACGTATAGATGTGTTAGTATACCAATTATAGGCAGTAGGCTATGGTGCGAATATATATATGTTACATGGGTGTGACTATACGATGAATACGTATGCATGTATTAGGGAGTGTATTATAAATATACGTGTGCTGACGTCTGTATTATTATTATTATGGTATATAGAGTGATTGAACTATGTAAGTATTACCTGACTAAATATTAAGTGTGATTGACCTATGGTATGCATATGGTTGTATTGGTAGATATATATATATATATATACATATATATAATGGAGTGGTATTGGTATATGTATGAATGTCGTGTTACGTATATAGAATATTCTAATATGTGTATTGAGTCTCACTCAAGCTTGAGTGGGTATACTCTAAGTATATTGAATGCATGTTTGTAGTCTGAGTATAGCAATGTTTGATGTATGTATAGTGATATGAGTGTTTGAACCTGGTAGTGCTACACACATGATTGTGGGTCGCTACACCAGTATATAGTTATAGGTGTTGGTCTTGTGGTATAGTTAATTACTAAGGACTTGCCTGTGTGAACGTATGCGTACTAGTTAAAACTAAGTGTGTATGTGTGCTAGTAATATAATGGTATAATTTGGTATGCGTAAATGAAATGTTAGCGTGTATGGGAGTGCACCATGCACGGGTAAGTATGTGCTTAGATATAGGTATGGATGACTATGGCATATGTGGCGTGTCGTAAATATAGTTATAGGACCGTACGTGATGTGAATATATGGTGAACTAATTGCATGTAATTGAATGACTATATATTGTGAAATTATAGTAGTGGTGAATGTATATTAGATATAGTGAACTTGATTTAATAATGGTATGGGTGACTATATGTGTTGAGATGCTTGGTATTGGATGAATATTAGAGGGTAGTATACCCTTGATGTTTGTGCATAGGTAGCTACATATAGGTAGAGCGATGATTGTATTGGCTAAGCGTGAAACTATCTTTATATAAGTGTCTGAAATATTGTTTTGTGATTAGGTAGGTAGTAGTTTATAAGGAATGCATGCTTATATATATGATTGAAATACGTGTATGAGTTGACTGGTTACAATAGGCATAATTATATGACGTACGTGAATGTAAATATATATACGTGTTGGTAATAATAATGTTTGACTACCTAGGGCATACATGAGCACTTGTAATGAATATACTTGGTTTGAAATATAATGTGACTTGATTTGGGGTAGTTATTAGAGCGACTAGATATATTAGAAAGTCCGAGGACGGACTTTATTCTAAGGTGGGGAGGATGTAACGACCACTTTTCGTTGTGCGTTGTTCGTGCACGTGCTTTTGGCCGTGCACGTGTTTGTTTTAGACTTTGTGTGTTTGTGAACACTTTCGTGTGAGATGCCGTTGGGAACGTCTCTGAGAGTATTAAATAGTGGCACTAATTTGGAACGATGTGTCTCGAGTCGTTTTCCCACAATTTAAACTTACTCGATGAGACGTGACGATTCTCACTCTTGACGGGAGACGTTTCTATTTTTAGTTTCGTCGTCTGACGTCGAATTTGAGATCCGTCTTCTTAGTTAGCTCACATTCGTCGCCACGAACACCACGATATTTATTTTATAATTTTTGGAGTTTATTTGACCACTTTTATAATTTTTACAAGTTTTATATTATTTTTAATAATTAATTTTTATATTAAATTCGGCCAAATAAAATTTATTTAAGTTTTAAACGTTTTAAAGAATTTTTGAGCCAATTTCCAGCTCATTTGGACCAAGTCAAATCCTTGGATGAGTTGGAGAAGGTTAATTTCAAATTTTAAATTATTTTAAACTTCTAATCCTATTAGATTTAGCCCTAGACCAAGTCAACCCATCTATACTATATAAGCAATCCCTAGCAAGACCTATTTTCCAAAGAAATTAGCCCTAGCCTCTTCCAAAACCAAAATTGGACGTTGCGACGATTCGTCGCAACGTCGCAGCCGTCGCATGCGCACGACCGGAGATTTCCGCCCCGTTCCCTCGGTCTGACCGAGGCCACCGCCCGCACCCAGCCTAGCCCGCACCGCTCCCCCGCTCCCCGCTCCGACCGAGGACATCTCTCGGTCTGACCGAGAGATTGCCCCGCCTCCGCTCCGCTCCGCAACGTTGCAACTGCAACGTTGCAACCCCCGCACCGACCGACGCTCCCGCCCGCACCGACCGAAGCGCTCCCCCGCATCGCCGCTTCCCCGCTCCGTTGCAACCCCCGCAGCGCTGCAGCCCGCTTCCGCAGTGTCTGACCGAAGAATTCCCCCGCAGCGACCGCTGTGACCGACGACCGCACCGACCCCAAGCGCTGCACAGCCCGTTCCCCCGCAGCGACCGATGGAGATCCCCGCATTTGGCTGAGTACGACCGAGAGCAAACGTCGCAACCCCGCATCCGTCGCATCGCTTGCCACCGTGGGCCCCCCAAGTTCTCCAGAGTTATTGTGGGTCCCCCAAAGGCCCCTAGGACTGCTGTGGGCCCCACCTAGGAGTGTTCTCTTCGACGACTTGCCGCGTACGACGTCGTCGCACGTCGTAGCCCGTCGTCGCACGTGCGAGCCTTGGAATCTGAAATCGTCGCCCGGGTTGATGCTCTGAACTTTCCAGCGAGGAAACTATATTGGAATCAGGACTTGGAGCGCGTTCTATTATTCCGACCCCCGGCGTCGCTACCCGACGCCGGTGTAGCTTTCGCGTCGTGTTGAGGTAACGCTTTGCACCCCTAGGACCCCCAACCCAATTGCATGCTAATCAAGACTAAAATCAGTATTTTCAAAGTATTTTAAATGTTTTAAATTCACTAATCAAGATTAATAATATGGACTTTAGGCCGGTGGACTTGTGCACGTAGATAATTGTGATTTTTGGACTCATTGGACGGTGTGCTCAGACGTCGTATTTGCAGGCAAGTGAAACTTGCCAACTCTTGTGTAGGGCCATGTTTTTAGGCCACTTCCTTGCCTTTAGCGTAAAAGAGACTAGCCAGTGAAATGATAGCTGGCTAGACGCCTATTTGATCTAGTTTGACAACGAAACTAGATCCGTCACCTAATTGATCTAGCTTGACAACGAAGCTAGATCCACCCTTTAAACTTGATGTTCATGCATACTAAACTGTCACGTTTACTTTCCTTATCTGTACGCACTTTTAACTGCCATGCATTGCATTCTACATGTCATCCAAGTTGAATATTGCATTCGTAGCACACGCTACATACTTGTACTTGCTTGTCCTGGCTAGGTGCACCCCTACGCCATACTTGTTAAAAACACTTCCTGGCTCGTGATCCAGAAGCGAGCATTACCGTTCGGGGGTAAGGCCCTGGCTCGATACACGTGGGATGGGGTAAGAGTTAAGCGGCCAATCAGCTGGGAGTCTGCCTGATCAGCAACTGCAGCTGTAAGGCGTAAACTCTGGGTGGGGCGGAGTTAAGCGGCCAATTAGTGTGAAAGAAAGTCATTTCAGCTGTAAGGCGTAAACTCTGCAAATGACATGAAAACGTGACTAGAGAAATCCTTGTAAATATTATTAGTCTTGCCACACTTGCCATGCCATGCTAGTTTACTTGTTGTTTTCTTTACCTGCTGCACTCAAACTTTAACTGCCATGTCATTGCATCATGCTAGAACTGCTAGGTTGCTCTTACTTGTACTTTCAGTTTCACTTGCACAAGTCTTCCAGACTTGCTGACATGTGCCCCTTGCTCTTTTGGGTGTCACATGTTAGACCCTGAGCCAGAGACCGTTGCTGAGTACGTGATGTTTTCCTGACGCTGAGTCTGAGTCCATGATTGCACAGGAGGATTTTGGTGGACACCGGTGACTATGCTTTGAGTTTTTGTGGAGCTTTATGTTGCTTTAGGCCTTTTGTTAGTTGTTGGTGCGTAGCACCGTTGTTTCGTACTTTGTACTTTTGTTGGCCATGTTTGGGCCTTTAGTCTCTTTCTTTTAGCCTGTGGCTTTTCTGCGATGTTGGAAACTTATTTTATGGATATTCTGAGATGTCTCTTTTGTCTCAACTCATTTTATTATTATCTTTGTTTCATTCGCGTTGCAAGGACCTGCCGTTTTAAATTGATCGACGCTTATCGGACTTGCAGCCTTGTAGCTTCAAGTCTGAGCGGACCTTCTCACGCTTCGCCTCCATATTCTTGGGAAGCGGGGCGTGACATCTTCCGACGATTCGCTCCCAAAAGGAGGTTTCGTTGTGTTATATTTGATCAACCAAAGCTTAGGATTCGCTGATCCTAATGAACCCATGCCATGTACATGCTTTTTATATCTATTTTTCACGAATTAGAGTTCGTTGTTTGCATTGATCGCACGTAACAATTCCATCACCATACTTTTCATACCACCTTCACCATCACTATTAAAGTGTTTAGATTTTATTCGTAGTTACTCTATTTGATTTGGACTTGTGGTTTCAACAGATTCTCCCGAGGATTCGACATCTGGACTCCCAGATTTTACTACTTGAACGGGCTCTTGCGCTTGAGAGAAGCACCTTTCGGAGCCCACCAAGTTTTTGGCGCCGTTGCCGGGGAGAACGGTTTGTTACTACGGTTTAATTCATTCAGAGGACCTTCGGTGAGATCCTTCCACTTTATTGTATATAAACTTTTGTTTGCTTTCATTAAAAAAAATATTTATGCTAGTTTATGTGGCATAGGACTCCTAGGACACATAGGTTGACTCGACGTTTTGATATGGCTAATAATAACATGGATGAAAATTTTAGCAACAATAACGAGAATAATGTGCAACCTGGAGTGCCTAGGACTTTAAAAGATTTACTTCGACCCACTAGGACTAGCACTGCTTCATGCTTTGTTCTACCTGCCGATGCAAATTCTTTCAATTTTAAACCTGGGGTGATCCAACTCTTACCCACCTTTCATGGGTTAGACAAGGAAAATCCATATCTTCATATTAAAGGATTTGAGGAGGTTTGCTTGACATGCTTTGATGGGAAAACTAGCGAGGATACGATATATCTTAAACTGTTCCCATTTTCATTGAAAGACAAAGCTAAGAATTGGTTGAATGCATTGCCATCACGTTCTATTACTACATGGATTGATTTGCAGGCTGAATTTCTAAAGAAGTTTTTTCCTATTCACAGGACACAGGGACTGAAGCGGCAGATTATGAACTTTGCCCAGAAAACGAGGAAACATTCTACCAGGCATTTGAAAGGTTCAATGAGTTGCTGCTCGCATGTCCGCACAATGGCTTCGACAAAAGCAGGATTATTGGCTTCTTCTACGATGGACTGCAGCCGCAAATGAAGCAATTTGTAGAGATGATGAGCAATGGAGGATTCTTTGATAAAGAGCCAGACGAAGCTTGGACGTACCTGGAGGAGATAGCAGAAAATGCGCAGACATGGGACACCACTTCAGACTACGAGAGAGGAGGCCATTCTGCACCATCCCAGCCTACGCGAGGACTAGTCTATAATTTGAAGCAAGAGGATGCGTTGGAGGCAAAGATGGAGGCCATGATCTCAAACAAGCTTCATGCAATGAATTTGAAAGAGGCCAAGGCAGTCGAGATAGAGCAAATTTGCGCACTTTGCGATGTTGGTGGCCACGACACTAGTGCTTGTCCTACACTCCCAGCTTTGAAGAGCATGCTAGGAAATCCTACGGGGGTGAATCAAGTTTCTTCAAACTACCAGAACTTCAATTCCAACAAGGGGTGGCGCAACAATCCAAACTTGAACTGGGGCCCCAATCAGCAGACTCAGCAGCAGCAGGCTCCCCCTCCGTTCCGACAACCTCAATACAACAACAACAACTATCAAGGTGGGAACCAGAAGAGGGACCCTGAGCCAGTGCAACAACAGCAGATGCAACCATTTGGCGATGCGTTTCAGCATCTTATCCAATTGCAACAAGCCCAGATGCAGCAGCAGCAGGCTCAATTTCAGGCTCAGCAGACTCAGAATCAGCAGATGAGCGAGAGCTTGGCGAGGCTTACAGCGACATTAGAAAAAGGTAAGCTCCCATCTCAGTCAATTCCAAATCCTAATATGGGCTCTTCTTCTTCTGCAGGAAATAATATGAAGCCTTGCCAAGCGGTGTCCACTTTGAGGAGTGGAAAAGAGATTCAGAAGCCTGATCCACCGAGCAAACAAGCTGAGTAGGAAGAGGAAATTCAGATCCAAGAAGAGGGAATTAAAGAACAAGAGGAGGTGCAGGAAGAGAGCACGGATGTGGGTGTGAGCCAAAGCGTCATTAAAGAAAAGGAACCCGCAGCATATGTACCTGCAGCACCCTACCCTCATCGGCTACTTCAGAAAAGCAAAGATAAGTATCAAACTGAGATTCGTGAAATTTTTCAGAAGTGCCAGATCAATATTCCATTGCTTGATGCTATTAATCAAATACCTGCCTATGCTAAATTTCTGAAAGATTTGTGCACTGTTAAAAGAAAGTTAAATGTGAAAAAGAAAGCATTTTTGACTGAACAGGTTAGCTCTATTGTGCAACAAAATACACCACCTAAATTTAGAGACCCTGGATCACCCACCATCACTTGCACCATTGGCACTAAGAAAATTGGAAATGCTTTATTAGATTTAGGTTCTAGTGTCAATATATTGCCATATCCTATTTTTGTGCAGCTTGGGTTAGGACAGCTAAAGCCTACATCTGTTATATTACAACTAGCTGATAGATCTATTAAAGTTCCTAAGGGATGCATTGAGGATGTCCTCGTTCAGGTGGACAAATTTTACTACCCCGCGGACTTTATAGTTCTAGACATCCAGGGACCCCAAACTGCCAATGCTACTCCTATCATCCTAGGTAGACCATTCCTAGCTACATGCAATGCTTTAATAAATTGTAGAGATGGTCAACTGAAACTAACTTTTGGCAACATGACTTTGGACTTGAATATTTTTAATACTTGCAAGTTGCCACATGTGGATGATGAGATTGAGAGGGTGCATATGATTGATTCGTTGGTGGATGATTATATTTGTTCTGAATTTTGTGATGATGCTTCTATTGTTGAGACTTTTATTGGTGATTCTGATGACATATCTTTTGTGCAGGAGAACGTGAAGGAGCTCAATGCGGTATGGGAGCCTAGGTTCGAGGCTTTGCCACCTAATGCATCAATTCAAATTTCATCTGAGGTGGAGGATCCAAAGCCAGAGTTGAAGCCACTTCCTGACTATCTTAAGTATGCTTTTCTTGGCGAGGAAAATAGCTTCCCTGTGGTAATATCTTCTAAACTTTCTTTAGAGCAGGAAAGCTCATTACTTGATGTGCTGAGGAAACATAGAGGTGCTATTGGTTGGTCCATTGCTGACATTAAAGGTATAAGCCCTATTGTATGCATGCATCACATTTATTTAGAGGATGACGCCAAACCCACTAGAGAAATGCAACGTAGGTTAAATCCAACATTAAAAGAAGTGGTAAAAGGCGAGGTTTTAAAATTATTGGATGCATGCATTATTTATCCTATTTCTGACAGCAAGTGGGTTAGCCCTACACAGGTTGTTCCTAAAAAGTCTGGCCTCACCGTGGTTAAAAATGAGAATAATGAGCTTATCCCAGTTAGAGCCACCACAGGTTGGAGGATGTGCATAGACTATAGGAAGTTGAATTCTAGAACTAGAAAAGATCATTTCCCTCTTCCATTTCTTGACCAAATTTTAGAGAGGGTAGCTGGACATGAATATTATTGCTTTCTAGACGGTTATTCAGGTTATTATCAGATTGAGATTGCACCTGAGGACCAGGAAAAGACCACTTTTACCTGTCCCTTTGGTACTTTTGCATTTAAAAGAATGCCGTTTGGTTTATGTAATGCTCCAGCTACTTTTCAGCGATGCATGCTCAGTATTTTTGATGATATGGTTGAGAAAATCGTAGAGGTATTTATGGATGATTTTTCAGTATACGGTAGCTCTTTTCATGATTGTTTAGCTAACTTGGCTCTTGTTCTCGACAGGTGCATTGAAAAGAACCTCCTATTGAATTGGGAGAAGTGTCATTTTATGACCACAGAGGGCCTTGTCCTAGGTCACCTGGTTTCAAAAGATGGTATACAGGTAGACAGAGCCAAGGTAGCAGTAATTGAGAAGCTACCAAGTCCTAAATGCGTGAAGGACATCAGATCATTTTTGGGACATGCAGGATTTTATAGGCGGTTCATCAAAGATTTTAGCGCAATATCTCGCCCTCTTTGCAACTTACTTACTTTAAATGTGGACTTTATTTGGACACCTGAGTGTCAACTTTCTTTTGAAACTTTAAAGAAGTTGCTGATTTCTGCTCCTATTTTACAGGTACCAGACTGGTACCTACCATTTGAGATAATGTGCGACGCAAGCAATCACGCAGTTGGTGCAGTCCTAGGCCAAAGAAAAGACAAAGTTCCAGTGGTGATTTAGTACGCTATCAAGACACTAAATGACGCTCAGAGGAATTATACAACAACAGAGAAGGAGTTGCTGGCAGTAGTCTTTGCATTGGAAAAATTCAGGAGCTATATTTTAGGATCACCAATTTTGATATATACTGATCACTCTGCTTTAAAATATTTATTATCTAAAAAGATGCTAAGCCTCGATTGATACGATGGATTTTATTGTTGCAGGAATTCAATGTCACAATCAAGGACAAGAAAGGCGTGGAGAATCTAGTAGCTGACCATTTATCACGTTTGACAGTAGGCCTTGATTCAGCGGATGTGCCTTTGAAGGACTCCTTTCCCGACGAGCATCTTTTTAGCGTCTCCACCTCTCCATGGTATGCTGATATCGTTAATTATCTGGTAACTGGTAAGACCCCTGACACTTGGTCTCTTCAAGATTTTAAACGGTTCAAGTACGAGGTAAAATATTTCTTCTTTGATGATCCGTACTTATATAAATATTGTAGTGACCAAATTGTTAGGAGATGCATTCCTGATCATGAAATAACCAGTGTGATACAATTTTGCCATGATGGAGTATGTGGTGGACACTTTTCAGCGAACAAAACTGTGGCAAAAATCTCGCAATGTGGCTTTTATTGGCCATCCATGTTTAAAGACACATTTCATTATTGCAAGACTTGTGCTGCATGCCAACAATTAGGGGGTATTACTAAACGTAACATGATGCCTTTGAACCCCATTCTAGAGATTGAAATATTTGATTGTTGGGGCATAGACTTCATGGGACCTTTCCCACCTTCATTTGGATATGCCTATATTTTGGTTTGTATTGATTATGTTTCTAAATGGGTGGAAGCTATTCCTTGCAGGTCGAACGACACTTCCGTTGTGCTTAAGTTCCTTAAAGAGAACATTTTCTCTAGGTTTGGAGTGCCTAAGGCCTTGATCAGTGATGGAGGGTCTCATTTTTGCAACCGCATGTTCGCTACCTTAATGAAGAGGTTTGGGGTCACACATAAAGTTTCTACTCCGTATCACCACCAAACCAATGGCCAAGCAGAGTTGGCAAATAGAGAGATCAAAGGAATTCTTCAGAAAACGGTGAATCCATCAAGAAAAGATTGGAGTTTGCGCTTACCAGAAGCGTTGTGGGCCTACAGGACGGCCTACAAAACAATTTTGGGGATGTCACCTTACCGTCTAGTATTTGGGAAGTCTTGTCACCTACCTGTTGAGATAGAGCATAGATCTTATTGGGCTATAAAGAAAATGAATTTTGATACTGATGTCTCTTTTTCTTCTCGCAGGTTACAATTGTTGGAGCTAGAGGAGTTGAGGAGAAATGCGTACGACAACGCTAAAATATCAAAAGAGAGGATGAAATCCGTCCACGACATGATGATCTTGAGGAGGGAGTTCACCCCAGGCCAAAAAGTACTCCTATACAATTCCAGGCTGCACATCTTTCCTGGGAAGCTTCGCTCTAGGTGGTATGGACCTTTCGTCGTCAAAGAAGTTTTCCCACATGGCGCTGTGCTCTTACTAAATGAGAAAGATGGAAGCGAGTTCAAGGTGAATGGCCAGAGATTGAAACATTTTCACGAGCCTTGGACCAAGGAAGCGAGCACCATGGATCTCACAGACCCACCTTCGGGTGGGAACTAATCAGGTGTGTTCTTTCCATGATTCCCTCTTCCTAACATTGAGGACAATGTCTATTTTAAGTTGGGGGGAGGGAAATAACTTTTAGGATTTTTATTTGCTTTTTATTTTTCTTTTAGGATTTTATTTTCTTTTTCTTTTTCTTTTAGGATTTTATTTTCTTTTTCTTTTTCTTTTAGGACTTTTATTTTCTTTTTCTTTTTCTTTTAGGATTTTATTTTATTTTTTAGTTCCCTTTTTGCATTGAAAAAAAAAAATTTTGAGTTAAGAAATATCACCAAAGTCTATCTTTGCCTAGAAATGACCCTCATGTGATGAAATCTCTCGATATTTATTCACCACCGTACACTCGTGATTTATTTTCTCCACCACTATTATTCAACATTTCAATCTCATTTTACATGAATTTGAGTGCTTGTGGTGAATTTCTTTTTTATACATCTCAATGGCAAGATTAATTGATGACTTAATGAATCTAGAAATTACGGATTAGCAAGTGGTATGCTCTCATTGGAACACACCAAAGTTCATGCACCAATAATTCATAAATTAACTGGAGCATTGTTCTTTATCTCACATTCATTGCCATTTTGCATGCTTGGTGTGATTTTGGGTAGAAAAACGTACCACGTCATTTGAAATGATTAGGATACCCACTCTTGTGAAAAATTAAAGAAGAGGAAGTTATCTTGCCACGTTGTTTATGCACACACAAAAGAAGAAAAAAATGAGATGAATGAGGAAGAAAAGAATTCTTAAATGTGCTATTAAAGAAATAACTTGGTTGGCTCGAGTAGTACAGTCCGAGGGGTCCTTCTTGGCCTAATGCCATATTATCGTCTGATTTGGGAGCCATTGACCGGAACCTCAATCATTTGATGGAGCGATCCAAGTTATATACTTTTCCGCGAATGTTGCTTGATGCGCGTTACGCGGAACTATGGAGAAAAGTGAAAGAACATAGAGAATAAGTGTGCATGATTAGCGAGGCAAGAAAACTTCCAAAGCTTAAAGAAAACGCAAGACGTGGTGTGAGTTCCTATGAATAGAGATTGACGTGTGTATGTCTTGATACCATCCTACTTTTGATGCTTGCTTTGCATGAACCATCTACGCCCCAAGTTAAAATATTTGATTGAACGGTGTGGGCCATTGATTTTGTGCACTATGAGCTATGAAGTAATTGATAGTGAATTTCAATCTATTTTATAACCCTTTGAGATGCTTGATGTTCATTTTTGAAAACCCACAAGTACCACTACTTGATGAGTTTGAAATATTGATATTAGTGTTTGGATATCTCTTTTGTCGTTGTAGTATGGTGATGAATGATTTGAGATCTGATAAGGTGATCTAGGCGTATTTTTAATCGCTCTTTTTGCTAGAGACTAGCAAAACGCTAGTTGGGGGGTGTGATTTGGGTTCAATATTGCGTATTTAACCCCCCATTTAGCCCTTTTTGTGCTCATGTGATGCTATATTGGTCTCTAGTACGTACGTATTTTCTACACATTTATTTATTAGAGAAAACACACTATTTGAGCACAAAACAGCAATTAACAAAGTATTTCTGCACTTATTATATTTTTCCTAGCAAGGTCTCATTCTCACGATTCCAACGACTATTTATTTGTATTTTTCTGAGATCTGTGCTAATTACTGTGTATTTTTGAATGCAGAATACTATTTTAATTGGAGAAATACGCAAAGAAATATGAAATACGCTCAGAAATACGTCTCCGCACGAATATTGGTGCACACGTGGCCCAACCGTAGCCGCACGATCGTGATCCTACGCTCCAGGCAAAGAGGACGACGTGGCCTTCTCGTAGCCGCCCGATCGTGATCGGACGGTCGAAAAGCAACCTATTTCGAATTCGAATTCAGCAGCAGGAGGATGACATGGCGGAATCTGGTCCGTTGCTCGGACATCGCACGGGCGAGAACAGAGCGGCGACGTGGATTATTTTCGTGCGTCCGATCAGAGATCTACGGCAGAGAACGAAGCGGTTCGGCGATATCGAGAGACACGTGGCGGCCCGACATCAAATCCCGCCTTTTGAACGGACGGCTACGATCGAAAGCGGAGTTAAATTCGAATTTAAAAGCGCAGCGGCGAGCGGCGATTCTCGGGCTGACGTGGCGCGATCCGTGCCGTTCCTTTTTCATCCGACGGCCATCATTCATCCCGCTTCGAGATTTCGCAGCGGTCGACGCGGCCAAATCGTGGCCATTGACGCAAGATCGGACGGCTGCGACGCGATCCGCTTCGAACTCGGATGCGAATGGCTGAGCGCGATTTTTGGCGAACACGTGGCGTGCCCACGTCCGATCTCGCCTTTGATCAACGGCCAGGAATTGATCCGCTCGAGATCAGCGGTCGAGATCTGTTCGGGTGCGAATACTGTGCGGGTTTGAACCCGTTAAGCCCAATAAACCCGCAATCTTATTATTTAAGCGTATTCTAGGGTTTTTTGGGCGTATAATTGACGTATTGGAGCACTTAGGAGCCGTAATTTCTTCTGAAAAAATTCTGTAAAATTCCAGAGCCTAGTTTCTAATTTCCAGAGAGTTTTGAAGACTTTTCAGAGAGATTTGGTGATATTCTCTTCAACTTTAGCTTGTATTTGGGTGTTTTAGCTTGTATTTTGCCTCTAAACTTCCGTATTTTGCTATTAAACTTATGAATTTGAATCTGAAAATTGTTTATTTCTGCACCATGAGTAGCTAAATATTTTATGTGCATGGTGTGGGGTAATTAGGTGATGTGAATCGTATTCTTTGGTTGTATAATTGTGCTTAATCGCTATATTTGCTAAAGTTTTAATCGTCGCTCTTAAATCTACTATTTCGTATTCCAAAAGAATTGTTCTAGTAGATGATCACCCCACAAGGGTGAGATTTGATCTCTCCAAAAGAGAGCTTCATACTTCATATATACGTTTACAACTTTAGCGATGTTTTATTAGAATTGATGCGTTAACTCCCAAAAGGATATCTTCCGACGATTCGCTCCCAAAAGGAGGTTTCGTTGTGTTATATTTGATCAACCAAAGCTTACGATTCGCTGATCCTAATGAACCCATGCCATGTACATGCTTTTTATATCTATTTTTCACGAATTAGAGTTCGTTGTTTGCATTGATCGCACGTAACAATTCCATCACCATACTTTTCATACCACCTTCACCATCACTATTAAAGTGTTTAGATTTTATTCGTAGTTACTCTATTTGATTTGGACTTGTGGTTTCAACAGATTCTCCCGAGGATTCGACATCTGGACTCCCAGATTTTACTACTTGAACGGACTCTTGCGCTTGAGAAAAGCACCTTTCGGAGCCCACCAGCTTAGTGTAATTGTTTTTGGTGCATTGCTACTTGTGTTAGTATGTGTTGATGGGGGATTTTGGGTTATGGGTCAATGTACCATTTAGTGTTGCATGTATCCATGCTGAAGTTTGTTTATGAGGGATGTTAAATAGCTTTTTTGGGCTTTGCTCCAGGTATAACTATGTGTTATTTGGTTGTTGGTTTTTGGTTATTGGCATCAAGATTTTGAGGCATTGCTGCAGGCTGCACAATGTGTGAATGGGTTGTTTAATTTGGAGCATGTCATCTGATTTTTGTTGCATGTCTCCAGTTTATTCTCCTGTGTTTGCCATGGTAAATTTTGGATCATGGCATATGATTTTTGTGGCTTTGCTGCAGGCTGCTGCCTGTGTGACTGGGTTGTTAAGTTTGGCTCATTTCATCTGAATTTTTCTGGCATTTCTCCATTTTATTCTCCTTGGTTTGCCTTGATAAATTTTGGATCATGGCATATGATATTTGTGGCATTGCTGCAGGCTGCACAATGTGTGAATGGGTTGTTCAATTTGGAGCATGGCATCTGATTTTTGTTGCATGTCTCCAGTTTATTCTCCTGTGTTTGCCATGGTAAATTTTGGATCATGGTATATGATTTTTGTGGCTTTGATGCAGGCTGCTGCCTGTGTGACTGGGTTGTTAAGTTTGGCTCATTTCATCTGAATTTTTCTGGCATTTCTCCATTTTATTATCCTTGGTTTGCCTTGTTAAATTTTGGATCATGGCATATGATATTTGTGGCATTGCTGCAGGCTGCACAATGTGTGAATGGGTTGTTCAATTTGGAGCATGGCATCTGATTTTTGTTGCATGTCTCCAGTTTATTCTCATGTGTTTGCCATGGTAAATTTTGGATCATGGCATATGATTTTTGTGGCTTTGATGCAGGCTGCTGCCTGTGTGACTGGGTTGTTAAATTTGGCTCATTTCATCTGAATTTTTCTGGCATTTCTCCATTTTATTCTCCTTGGTTTGCCTTGTTAAATTTTGGATCATGGCATATGATATTTGTGGCATTGCTGCAGGCTGCACAATGTGTGAATGGGTTGTTCAATTTGGAGCATGGCATCTGATTTTTGTTGCATGTCTCCAGTTTATTCTCCTGTGTTTTCCATGGTAAATTTTGGATCATGGCATATGATTTTTGTGGCTTTGCTGCAGGCTGCTGCCTGTGTGACTGGGTTGTTAAGTTTGGCTCATTTCATCTGAATTTTTCTGGCATTTCTCCATTTTATTCTCCTTGGTTTGCCTTGCTAAATTTTGGATCATGGCATATGATATTTGTGGCATTGCTGCAGGCTGCACTATGTGTGAATGGGTTGTTCAATTTGGAGCATGGCATCTGATTTTTGTTGCATTTCTCCAGCCTGTTGTTACTTTGTTTGACATGTTAAATTTGGCTCATGGAATTTGATTTCTGTGGCATTGCTCCAGGCTGCAGTTGATATGTATGGGTTGTTAATTTTGTATCTTTTAATCATAATTTTGTGGCATTGCTCCAGTCATTGCTCTAGGCTGCAGATTGGTTGGCAAGGCTCCTTGTTATGTATTACCTATAGCCCAATGATGAAGATGCTTATTTGATCCCTATGTCCCTCGGTTATGCATATATAGTTGGTATTAGGCTGGATGGTTCCATTACTCTCCAATGATGTATATGAGTGAGATACATTGAAAGTAAAATGAAATGATACGGACGGCATGCATCGGTATATGAGATGAGCGGATGTTAACTGAGGGGGTGATATGTGATGGAGCAACTTCCTATTACCAACTATTTATCATGATATAATTAATTTCTATCTGAGGGCTTATGTATGTTTTGCATATATCCAGCAATCTGGAGCAATGCCACAAAAATCTGATACCATGATCCAAAATTAACAACCCATACACACATTCTGCAACCTGGAGCTATGACCCAAAAACCAACTTCTGCCCGATGATGATGAACAATAAATGCGAAAATTGACCCTCGGAAAAGAAGATATAGGGGTATTTGGCTGGAAGGTTCATTTATAATGAGCAACCGTCATATACCTTCTGCTGTTCATGCTACATAACATGTTTACCTGAGGGCACAAGTCAAATATTTTTTATTTGACTTGGGTATGGACCAAGTTGGTATGGTGCAATTTCCTTGTGGGGATTGTTTGGTTTTCGCAAATGTTACATTTTTTTCATTTTATTTCTGGGTTTTTATGGATTTATATGTTTATGAAACTGGTTTCTTCATTTCTATGTTTCAATTTGAGGTGTCGCTTCCTGATGCACTTCTCTATGTATCCTTGCTGCTTAAATTTTTTTTCATTATTTATTTGTATATATGTTGCATGCCTCCGTTGTCAATCTTTATTTCTTGCAAGGTACAAATGAGCACCGGTTCCAGCCAGTCTGTTATTTCCAGACCCAGACTTCCTACAGGGTCACTGTTGGATCCAGATGATGATGACAGCAGGTTTTGCCATTGTCGGATACGGGTTCCCAGGAGGAGATCATGGACCACACATAATCCTGGCCGTCGCTTTTGGAGCTGTCCTGTGCGAGGGAATAATAAATGCAACTACTACGAATGGAAGGACCCGCCTCACTCAGAGTGGTCCACTTATGTGATACTACAGTTGCTTGATGAGCTTGCAAGAAGCCCGACCCATGCATCCTCTTCCACAGCGGTATCTGCTAGGCGGCTTTTGGAGATTGAGGGGCGGTTGGCAAGGAAAATGGACACCATTCTCTCCGAATACAATTGGATCAAGTTGGTTTTGTATGCAATCTTAGGCTTTCTGCTTTTTTTGTTAATGTTGTTTATTATCGCCCTTAAAATGTAAACATTTATTTCTGTATGTTGGGCTAGTCATATGAGACTTGTAATATGTATATTATAAGTATTTTGTAAATATTGGCTATTTTGGAATGTGATTTTGGTTTGTTCTAGTTGATATGAGCTTATCGGTGAGAATTTAATAATTCACACCATGTTTTGCTGCCAGTTCAATAAATTGTTTTTTTTCTGTTGGTTGCGTTGCTTGTCGTTCTTCCGTTTCTAATTATTCGGCCGTATTCATTTAAATATTCCTTTGTTAAATTAGGTTTTTTTAAATTTAATTACGTAAATTGTACTTAAATATTTTATTTAATATTAATTTATTTCATATTTACTAGTTATTTAATTATTAATTATTTAACAGTTGGGTATTCACAAGTAATGTGCACAAATTCGGTTTGGGGGTAATCTCACCTCAAATAACCATAACCAATTTTCTCACTTTCCTCAACCAACTTTTTCAATACCCCTATAACCAAAGAAACACACTACTTTACTATGAGCCCCACTTACAAAACTCCTCTCCAGTTTCCAACCCAAAGCAACCAAAAGAAACCAAAAAAAACACACTACTCCTCTTCTCTCTCTTCACTCATTTCTCCTAGGATTTACTATTCCCAACAGTAAATCCTCCATCAACAGAAATCCAAAGAAACATGCCCTTAATGATTTCCTAATATCACGTCGGACATAATTTGGCTTGACCTTATCTTACGCACGAGACCGAAAAATTCAACCCGGTTCGCCCCGCCCAAAGCGAGCCCAAATTCGACCTCTCTCTCAATTTTTTTCTACCACTAAAAAAGTTTCGAACATTCAAACGTTCAAAAACAGAAATCTCCCCCCAAACATCAAACCAAAAAGTGATACCCCAAAACCAAAAATCAAAACCCCAAATCCCCAAAAACTGCCTGTGCGAGCGCGCCCCCACAAAAAAATCTCTCTCCCCTTTTACACTTTCAGTTCACTTTCAAAATCCAAACTAAATAATGGCGGACTCGCCCCGCTTCTCTCCTCTCTTAAAAACCCCGCATCCATTCTCCATTCTCATCATCAGTCCCCTTGTCCACTCTCTCGATCTCCTTTTCTTTTCTGTCCAAACCCTAATCCTAATTCTCGGAGGCCATGGCGGACAAGGAGAACTGCGTCCGCCTCACACGCGCTCAAGCCAAGAAGCGGTCCGCCGCCTCTCTTCAAGAGCTGCCCATGGCCTCCTCGAAAAGGAAACGGACTGCGCTGGCCGAGATCCCCGTTTCTGCCAATGTCGCCCCAAATGTGGAGCCCCCATCCAAGCCCAAGACGAGGTTTCGGAAGAAGAAGCAAGCGGAGAAGGCGGGGGCGGCTTTGCCTCATCCGGTGGCCGCCGACGAGGTCGTAAAGTCCGATCTTGATGATCCCCAAATGTGCCCACATTACGCGAAGGACATCCATCAGTACCTTCGGGAGATGGAGGTAAGAGATCGTCAAGTTTCGATTTTGATGCCGGATTCGACGTGGGTTTTGCGGGAATTGAAATGGGTATCCTTTGTATTGGTTGGGTTATTTCGCAGGTGGAGCCTAAGAGGAGGCCGATGGCGAATTTCATTGAGAAGGTTCAGACTGACGTTACGGCCAACATGAGAGGGATTTTGGTGGATTGGCTGGTTGAGGTTGCGGAGGAATATAAGCTTGTTTCCGATACTCTATATCTCACCATCTCCTACATCGACCGATTTCTTTCCTCGAACGCACTTAACCGGCATCGGTTGCAGCTTCTCGGCGTTTCTGCAATGCTAATTGCCTCGTACGAATCTTTATTTAACCCAAAATTTCTTAATTTGGAGATAAAATTGGCTTGTTCTTGTTGATTGCTGACTTTTTTCTGGAAATAATTATAGGAAATATGAAGAGATCACTCCTCCACATGTAGAAGATTTCTGTTATATAACAGATAACACGTACACTAAGCAAGAGGTAACATTTGCTTCTTGTTTTTATACCTACTTGGTAATTAGATCGGTTAATACTAGAGCATGTGAATAAATCTTTTTGTTCATTTTGTACTCAGTTGGTGAAAATGGAGTCTGATATTCTGAAGTTTCTTAATTTTGAGATGGGAAACCCCACCGTCAAGACCTTCCTTCGGTAACAAATCCCAATAATCCTCATTTTCAGTTTACTGTCATTTGTCCCTTTAATTCACCGAGCTAATCTCAGTCATTATTCTTTTATATAGGAGGTTCATAAAGGCTGGTCAGGATGAGAGCAAAGTAAGTCAGATCTTAATTTTGCTGAATTCAGTAAAGCTTGGGATAATTCCTTGATTGTTCTTGTATTGAGAGATTTTTGCGAAATTTTGTGCAGTACCCGGATCTAAAACTTGAGTTTCTGGCCAACTATATTGCTGAGCTGAGCCTACTGGATTATGGATGTTTGCAGTTCTTACCATCCACTATTGCCGCATCTGCTGTTTTTGTTGCTAGATTGACATTGGACCCATATTCCCATCCATGGGTGAGATTGAAATTCGATTCGACTGAAGCTTTTCTCAAAGTTCTGTATTTGGTTTAGGTTGTTCTGAATTATCTAATGCTTCATTGCAGAGCTCAAAATTGCAACAACAAACAAATTACAATCCGTTTGAACTAAAGGAATGTATACAAGCCTTGCATGATCTTCAGCTGAACAAGAAAAGGTTATCTCTATCAGCCATTAGAGAAAAGTACAAGCAGCATAGGGTAACGCCTTGACTTCTACCGATCTATTTCTTCTCTAATGTAAAAAAATTCTTATTGCAGTTGGCTAATAGTGCATGTTCTCTCTTACAGTTCAAGTGTGTATCGACACTAGTTTCTCCATTGGAAATCCCGGCATCTTACTTTGGAGGGTTCTAAGTTCATATAAACTGCAGTGATCAACTTCACTAAATTGACATACTGAGTTTGGAGATGTTTATTAAGACATTTCAATCCATTGAGGAGGGTGCTTATGATATCAGTTGTGTTGCAGCTAGCCATCTCAGCATATGGAGAACATCACTAACTTTACCAGGAGTAGAAAGGCTTGAGTTATTTTGTTATGTCAATGCCGTCGCTTTTGTAAAATCTCAGTTTCTGTTCATAAACATCTTGGGGAGCATCATTGTGTTGTCTTGTGCCAAAATTTTGTAGCTTGGATGTATCTAGTTACTACTGTTATGTTAGAAATGAAATAGAAAAAAAATCATACTTATGCTTAATTCTCTTTCAGTGTTCTATGTTGATGGTTTACATTATTAAGCTGAACATTGATAGCAAGTTATAATGTTTTAAGTTTTGGAAGTTTAAACTTTAAACCCATCTTACTGACAGTAGTTCTATGTTAATCTATAGAAAATTTTTAAGAACACAACATGGAATAGTGACATTGTTTTTAAGAAACTATCTTAAACTTTGGTTAGATATCAAAAAATTACCATAAACATGGGAAAGATACAAAATTACCTTGATCTTTTATCAAAAGTTTTACAAAAATATTATCTGTCAGCTCATGTTAATTTTGTTAATATGAGATTGTCACATGAATTTTTAATGTGAAAAATGAGCATTAGTTAGGAAAAAGTTTCCTCTAGTTCAGGGTGTTCTTTTGGCCCATCGGGCCGGCCATGGCCCGCCCGGGCCATGGGTTGGGCCGGCCCGGGCTCAAAAGCAACCCGGGCCGGGCCGGCCCGGCCCGGCCCGGCTGGGCCAAAGTCTGGCCCAGCCCGGCCCGGGCTCGGCTAGGCCGGGCCTGACATAATAAAAAATTTTTTTAAAAAAAAACCCTTAAAAATCTAATATCTAAAAATTTAAAAAAATGATCAAAAAAAATTTATAAAACATAAAATCTAATAACAAAAAAGCTAAAATATTATTTTAAACATGTAAAAATTCCAAAAAAATTCTAGAACACTTCTAAAAAATTTTAGAACACTTCTTAATTTTTTTCAGGAAAATTTTAATCCCAAAATTCGCGAAGGTCTCGGGTTGAACCTTTAAATTTTATTAATTGAAATTTTTTTGAGGGGGGGACATACGTTGGCCAGCCTAACCCCTCATACATTGGTCAAAAAAAGAAACTAATACATGTTATAAACTGCTAATACAAGTAAGTAAATATATCAAGTCTCTGCTGCTTCTTCTACCTGTTCTTCTTCAGAGTCTTCAGACAGGTCGGTCTGATATTGGGTTCTCGATTCAGCCCTGAACCAATCCTTCGCACAAACCGACGCTTCTACTATATCTGGCTTCAGCCGTGACCTCTTGTTGCTAAGAACACGACTACCTGCACTAAAAGCAGACTCAGAAGCAATAGTGGATATGGGTACGGCTAACAAATCACGAGCCATCATGGAAAGAATTGGATAACTATTCTTAGACTGTTTCCACCATGACAGAACATCAAAACCCTCATTATTCAAGTCTTCTTCAGAAAATAAATAAGAACTTGACAAATACCTAGACAGTTCATTAGCTGTGTCTGATGTTTTTTGCTTCTTCTTGCACATAATAAGGCGGACTCTGCTTGGAGCACTTGAAGATGCTTGAACATTAGATGTTTGTGTAGAACTATCATATCGTGTCTCATATACAGTAAAAAGTGATCTTAAGCTATTCTTAAAACTAGCTTTGTGTTGTTTTGCTTCATCTTGAAGGTTCATGTTTTCGTAATAGGTATCTAAGAAGTCAAGTACTACATCCTCTTTAAACCGGGGATCTAAAACCTTCGTTATAGAGTATAGCAAAGGAACAGGATTCCAATACTTACGGAGTTTAATCTCCATCTGTTCTATCATTGCCCTAAGGTCTGGAGTCCTAATGTTGTCATTATCTCTATGTTTTTGTATGACTTCAGAGATCATCGCTAATTGGTCTAAGCCTAGAACTGAAGTAGAGTAATACATACCATAAAACTTGTTTGTTGTCAAGTAGAAAATTTCAAAAAATTCATAAAGTTCATCAATAATAAGCCACTCATAATCACTAATTTCATAGTCACTATCATTTGCAAGGTATGCACTTGCAAACTCAGTAAGTTGGGTTCTATTTTTTCTAATACAACGTATCATTAGATACGTTGAATTCCACCTATGGGGGACACTAAATTTAAATGCCCTATACGGCAGTTGGTTACTACGACAAAACTGCTTATATTCTCTCTTTTTTTGTGAACTAGTTGTAATTAAAAGCATAAGGGCTCTAGGTTTTTCCAGATAAACAGAAGTAAGTTTTAGCCCATCCTGAACTACTAAGTTTAAAACATGGCATGCACAACGTTGATGAAAAATTAAACCATCTAGATCTGGGTTCCATTGACGTTGCAAAAAAGAAATGGCTAAAGTATTATTCGAAGCATTATCAAAAGTAATTGATACAATTTGTTTCTCAATATCATAATCATGACAAATATTTTGCAAAGTTCTACCAATGTGTGCACCCTTGTGTGCATACTCTAACACCTTAAAACCTATAATTCTTTTCTGAATGATATAATCATCGTCTGTAAAATGGGCCGTAAGACACATGTATGATGAACCCCATTTTGTAGTCCATATATCAGAAGTTAAAGAAATTCTAGATTCTAAATTAAGAAAAATCTGATACAATTTTGCCTGTCCTTCATGAAACATACTCATACAATCTTTTCTAAGGGTGTGCCTAGATAATTTTCTAAATGCAGGGTTAAATGCATTTTGCTGTAATCGCTCAAAGTCTGGGCTTTCAGCATAATTTAGAGGTTGCTCTCTGCATAACACAAATCTCGCCATCTCTTTTCTCATATTTTCAACAGAATATGAGAAAAGAGTAAGAGAGGAAGATGATGAAGATAAATTTAATGTTTGTTGTCTAGCATCTTTTTTAACATGCGATTTCATGTGTCTTAGCAGATGCGAAGTGCCGGCAGTATGTGCGGCAGCAAAACTAGTTCTACATATCTTACAGAATGCACGAATTTGGTCGATGCCATTACTGTCTTTTACCATTTCACGTGTAAAGTGCTCCCAAACACCGGACTTTGGTCCTTTCTTTTGGGTTTGTGTAGAAGGTGCAGCATGTGAAGCAGGGGTAGATGTTTGTGCCGGTGAACTTGTGTACGTGTGAGCAGCATGCGAGAAAGGTGAATGTGCAGGATTAAAACTAGCCCCAAAGTTATCTGGTTCTTGTGTTTCAATATTTGGTATATCAGGATTAAAACCAGTCCCTACGTTACCACGCAGTAAATCAGCATAATATTCAAAATCGGCAGTATTAGTATCATCATCTATATTAAAATTCATATTTATCTTCCTAGGCGGCGGTTTTGACATTGTGCTAATCTAAACTTTATACTACAGAAACCTGTTTGAGCCTTTGAAGATGACCCGAGTTGTAGAGACCAGACGCAGCGAATTTGAGTAGCGAATTGGAGTAGCGAGACGGTTGACGATAGTCGCGAGATTGACGACTGTAGAGACGGTAGTAGCGAGAGTTGTAGAACACCGGGTAGAGCCGTAGAGAGGTATTTAGAGAATTAGAGTTTAGAGATTTTGTGAGGGAAGAGATGAATGTAGAGATTTTGTGAGAGAAGAAGAGATGGGGAGGAGGGTATTTATAGAAGAAATTTGGGTTTAAAAAAAATAAAAAAAAATTGGCCGTTGCCAAACGGGCAGATTTTTGCCCGTTTGGCAACGGCTCCAAAAGAGCCACAATTACCTAAATAGAAACATCTGCCTCAAGAAACCTCTAAACGTAAAAATAAACCTAAATACACCGGGCCTGGCGGGCCCCGGGCCACAATTACACCATGACCTCTAGTGTTAAACCCTTGCCCACTCAAAATTTTCATTTATTTTGTACTTTTCATTTTGATCTTCATATTCTAAAACTCTAAGTCCTTAAGTTCAAATGAATTAAAAAGTTTTGTTTGTTTATTCACTTGTTGCAAATTTAACAGTTTTGTGGTAACTGAATTTTTTGTAACGATTAGATGAATAATCAAAACCTCTAAACGTAAAAATAAACCTAAATAGAAACTCACTAAAATGCTTACTCCAAAAGCAAACTAACATCTCACCTCCCATCTATTTCACATCCATCGTTGGTCTTCTTGTTATTGGCAAATCCTTGCCATCCATTCCATCTTTGAACTCCTCCCCTTTTCCCCCAAACCCCAAACCTCAATGGGTAATTTTACATACCACTTTACACACTCAATAGTTTTTAAAACACGCTTTTTTAAATTTTCACACGTCACTATCACCACCATACCATTCTTATCTTTTCCCTTTTTCTCCTCTCCCATTTCATTTCCTTTTTGGTTCTCTTGAATGGCATGGGTTTTCAGTTTTGGGACACTAGTGCACCATTGTATGCCGCACGATCTTGTTCGAATGGCAATCAAAGATTGTTTAGGAAGGAGAACTAAGTTTGGACTTAAAGACCATACAACAAGGCTTGATATCCACCTCTTACGACACAAGATGCTGAGATGATAGTTATTCCTAGGTCATTGCTCTAGATATCTTGTGCTTAGGATTAAGTTAGTGAGGCTGCTACATGGTGGACTCATGAGGAAGAACCAGTCTTGTAACTTCCTCTTCGGTCGAGCAAGGTATTTCTATGGTCGTCATCAAGTAGATCCAAAGATCGCAACATGTATGTTTGTATATTTTATAGCATAGATCTATAGTTTATTTTGTAGCATACATGCTTCATGATCTACATATGGTATCAGGGCAATGACTCTTGATGATCGACTGTTAGCATGCATATAATATCAAAGATTTTAATCTTTTTAGTCTACATGCTTAACTTTTCAATAAAGGTTAGATTTTTACAATGTTAGAGATTGAGATCTTGGGAAGATCTAATATTTACATGCAATTATGAAAATAAAAGTTCATTTTTATGATTTTTCATGATTAATAATTATTAAAAATTTAATTTCCATATATTAGAGGTCCACTTCTAACTATAATTACATGCCATTAATTAGATCTTACAAAAGGTTGAATTTTACATGCAACGTCTTTTTTTTGGATTCATCGGAAAGTAAAAAGGACCTTAAGTTCAGCTTACTTTCAGGCCCCTTACAAAACCCACCCCAGACGCATCTGCCTCAAGAAACTCAATAATCCCCTAGGGGGATTCAAATGCATCAAGAATCGTCGAACTTTTCATAACCTGCTTTCAAAGAATGCAGCTTATGACTGAGAGAAATAAGTCATAAATTTATTGATCGGTGTATCTCTTGGATTTCCAGTATACCTATTTCTCAGGGTATCACTTGGGAACCCACCAGGAAGGCAGTCCCTAATGTTAAGATCCCTTATGTAGAAGTTCCTAAACGGTATAGAAAAGGACCTAGTTCTTGCTTGGGTAGAAAGTCAAGTCGGTTACAGGAAGAAAAACGCTACACTCTTTGCTTTTTAGTTAAGTGCTCCTTCAAGCGAGAACCGATGAAAGAGACAGTCACCAGTACCTGAACCTGTGCCAGAGACAGTACAACTCCATCAAAGCGGGAGCTGGTTCAAGTCAGTATTGCCGGGCGAGTCAGGTTCAGGAGGAAGTCGTAACTAAAACCGTCTCATAAGGGTCAGAGGAAGAGAACGAACTTCATATATCCCTTTTCTACTCAATCAAGAAACAAGATCGGACGTGATTCCGGTTCGTCTCCATTTTAGTAACACTCTTCCTCAAGCAAGGCAGCCGATAAGTCATCGAAGGGTTTGTGTGAATAATGGACTGGTAAGCATTACTCATTTTAAAGTTTCCCACGGTGATCTAATATCTTTTCAAGAAAATGAGGCGAGCAATTTGACTCCAAATGAACGCTGAGATCTGCAAGGGACTCCGCACTTTGATTTCCCTCTCTAAATGAGTGTCCCACTTTCACGACCCAATCTCTTTTCAGGAGCAAACAAATATTCTCAACAAGAATGGACAGCAGATGAAGAGACGATTCCTTCCCTGAATCAAAGTGACTGCACACAACGAATCTGATACACAGTCAATATTTCTGTAACCCTCATCCCATGCCATCTCCAACCCAAACCTTAACGCGAATAGCCCGGTGGCTAGATTAGTAGTGACCCCCAGGAATGCCGAGAAGCCCATCTGCCATACACCCAAGTGATTTTTGAAGATGCCACCAGCCCCTGCCGCTCCTGGGTTACCCTTCGAGGTTCCATCAACATCCAACTTAATCCAGCCCTCCAAAGTCGTTCGCCAATACACCAGCAATGGCGAGACTGTTACTTGCTGATCAGCCTGAAAATTCTTGAAATTTCAACTGCTCTCCACGATATTCCCCTGTTTAATCCCATATCATCCACTTCCTCTCTGTTAACTTGAAAGATATCTTTACATCGCTGGACCCAAATGCTTCAAACTGCCGTTGCAAACAAAATCCTGCACTCACTAGCTCTTCTAGCTTTCAGCCCAAAATCCAACCACGGTTTAACCGACATACTAAAGAAACCCTCCCGTTCCTCACAGGGAATTAACGAAATCCAACCTCTCTTAGCTCTGCGACAGTCCCTCAAGGCATGCAAGATGCTCTCTCCAGCATCCCTGCAGATCCCACACACTGTCGAGTCTGCAACCCCTTTACTGAACCTCAATTGGTTAGTCATGATCCTCCCCATATACACCAACCACAGAAAATCATGCCATCTTATCGGAATAGGGATTTTCCATAACCAAGTCATATCTTCATACTCGAAACTCCATGCTTCCTCAATCAGAGCCTGGAAAGCAGACTTAGTATTAAAACAACCATCACTGGACCACTTCCAGATGAGCTTGTCTACCTGGAAACAGAACCTAGGCAGGGGGCATGCCAAAATTTTTAAAGCAACTACTTTTGGGAGCCACACCAGTAACATGTCGATATCCCATTTACCGGACGGCATAATAAAGTCGCTTACTTTAGCATTTAAATTCACCTCCACCAACGGCTGAGAACAAACTGAGAGAAGAGGCTTCCCTATCCAAGAATCTATTCAAAATAATGTGGATTTACCTGATCCAATCTTCCTGGATAAACCTCTAGCAAGACTCTTCATTCCAAACATCAGAGACTTGAAAGTAGAAGACCATTCCGAAGAGAACTTGTCCAATCTTTCAGCCAATGATACCACCTTCTCCCTGATGTGATACTTGGCCGTAATAGTCTTCACCCAGACACTATTGGGTTTCCTCAGGAATCTCCAAGAGAGACTTTGTAGTAAAACATTATTATGCTCCTTCATAGATCGTAGCCCTAAGCCACCCATCTTTTTGGGTTTACACACCTCCACCCATTTAACTAAATGCATCTTCTTCACTCCCAGACTGCCCCCCCCCACAGAAAGGCTTTATTAGCTTTATCAATCTCTTTCGTAGTATGCTCAGGTAGCCTAGCTGTCATCATGGTATATGTGGGAATTGCAGAAGTTACAGACTGTATCAGCGTCAACCTACCTGCAAGACTCAGCATCTTCACCTTCCAACCAGCAAGCTTCGAGCTAACTTTCTCAACTATGCTTCTGTAGGTAAATTTAGTCACCCTTCCATGAACTAGTGGCATCCCCTAAATACCTGCCCAGGTCTGTCATAAGAGATATTCCCAACGTACTGCCCACAGCAGCCAATGAGCCCTCTTAACTACTGGCAAGCCAAAACATTTGGACTTCCCCAGGCTGATCCTAGCCCCTGACGCCAAACAAAATGAATCCAAAATGCTCTTCATCTCAGCCGCTTGGCTAACCGAAGCCTTTCCAAAGAGGAAAAGGTCATCCGCAAAAAATAAATGGGAAAACTCAGGGCCTCCATTACGAAAAGTAATTGGTTTCCATTTCTTCTTGGAGACTGAATCCTGAATCATCTACCCCAACCTCTCCATGCACAAAACAAACAGATACAGACTAAGGGGATCCCCTTGTCTCAAGCCTCTCTGAGGTTTAAACCAATTAGTTGGCTGCCCATTCCACAAAACAGCCGAGTATGGTGAAGTCACGCAAAACATAATCAGCTTTATCCATTTATTTAAAAACCCAAACAGATGCAGAGTCTCTTCCAAAAAATCCCAACTCCCACTGTTATAAGCCTTCTCCAGATCAATCTTCACAGCCAACAACCCTTCTTTTCTCTGGGACCTTCTATTGGAGTGAATGAGCTCATGTGCAATGATGATGTTATCTGATGCTTGTCTTCCTGGTATACAACTAACCTGACAAGGGCTGATTAGCTCATGTAAAAGCCTGATAAGTCTACCAACAAGCACTTTAATAATGATCTTGTAGGCCACTGTAATGAGTCTAATTGGCCTGAATTGGTGAATCAATTCAGGGTGATGAACTTTGGGAATGATAACAATGAGGGTTCTATTAATATCGCAATCAAACTCACCTTTAATCAAAGCGTTACTGACTAAAGAAACCAAAGATGACTTCGCTAGAGGCCAGAATTCTTGGAAGAAACCCACATGCAATCCATCGACTCCAGGAGCTTTCCACGGATGCAGATGAAAAAGAGATGCCTTCACTTCCTCTTCTTTCACATCTTCATCCATTGTTAACTTGTCTTCCAGACCAATAGAAGGGCAAAACAAAGGGAGAAGCTTGGGACTTCCTGAGGAGTCCATCGAAAATAAATTCCTAAAAAAGTAGAACAGAGATTTTGAAGGGTGGAGACATCAGAAACCCAATTACCATCCTCATCCTTGAGGAGCTTGATCTTCAACCTTCGTCGTTTGCATAATGTGGATAGGTGAAAAAATCGGGTATTACGTGTTGGATCTGGATCTTAGCCTAGAGGGGGAGGGGGATAGGCTAATAAAAAATTCTCTCACAACACACGAGAAACCATACGCAGTTAATAATAACAAGTAGGGTAAATATGAAGCAATCACAGAATACGCACAGATATATCCTAGTTTGGTCGTCCCACGACCTACTCTAGCCCCCAAGCAAATCCTAGTATTAATATGTTCCTTTTGTACAACTACAATGTGTCCTGAGCTCCATTTCCACACCTAGAACGTACCACACTCCCCGAATGCAGAACACTATCAACCTAGTAAATGCTCTATCTTGACAAGTCCCACTTGTCAAGACCCTTTTTTCTAGTCCCCGACTAAACAAGTCCCAAAAGAACACAAAAGTGGTAAAGTTTCTCCTACAGAGATCGTTACTACTACACACAAATAATAGTAAAAGAGTTTAGAGAATCTCATTGTGTAGGCGTAGTCGTCTCTGTCAATCAGCACGGGCCAGCTCTCGTCTGGCAAGATGTAGATGTCTCATCACGTCTGCAACTCATGTTGCTGCTCTCGCTTGGATCCTCTTTGAATATTGCAGCCTTACCTTGATGGTGCAGCAGCAGTGCGTGGCCTGAACCCAACATTGCATGGACTGAACCATGCAGTGCATGGATTGAACCCAGCAGTGCGTGGACAGAACCTTGTATTGCGTGGACAGAACCCTGCAGTGCGTGGACAGAACCCTGCAGTGCGTGCGCAGCCCATTGTTTGCTCTAGCAATCCACGTGCAGACCCTTCCTTGATGTTTTAACAGCATCCTCTTGAAATATTGCGGCTATGCTTTGAGTATTTGATTTCTCCTTGGAGCTTTGTGTTCTTCAATTGATCCATGTTGTACAGCACTGAGTTGTGATCGTCCTGGCACAAACGGTTCGTCGATCCGAGCTTTGTGGAGAAAGTTATGCACTTTTTAGCGTCATCCATCAAGCTCCTTGCAAAGTTGCGGCCATGAAGCTTTTCTCTAGGGCTGTGGCCGAATTTCTTTGGTTGCCTCTCTCTCAAAATCCCTCTCTTTAAACGTGTGTTTATTTAGGAGAGGGTATGGAGAATTTGTGGCTAAGGAGAAATCCTAATGGAGATAGGAGAGGGAGATTTGGAGGGATTCTATTAGATCTCATTGCAATGCTAATTGGATTAGGATTTGGATTCAAATAGGATAGGAGATTTGATTGGAACTCTAATTATTTGAATCAATCAAAGGAGATTTGAAAGAGATACTCCATATCTCTCCATATAGGAATAGGATTTGAATGGCAATAGGGATACGAATCAAATTTAAATTGATTTGAATAAGATCCTCTCTAAGTTGACTAGGTCCAAGTAGCTATAATCATCATCTCTTTGACCAAGTCCAAGTTGCTATATGAAGAGCAATTTCCCCATCTTCCAAATTGCTGTATGAATAGCAATTTCTCCATCGTGTTGACTAAGTCATCAAATGTAGATTTATTACTTTGCCATTCCTGAAACACACTTAGCACACACGTTAAATAGTTCGTACACGTTTGTTATCATCAAACTAGAGATCCTAGATCGTTGCTTCCAACAATCTTTCCCTTTTGATGATGACAAACCAATAAAAGATATGAGCAATGGGAAATGTGTGTGTGAAGTGTGATGAAGGATGTAATGCATATGATGTATACATTGAGACGTTCAAGCATTACTAACATGCACAACAATATAACAATAGTGATAAGCATGCTCCCGCTATTTTCACTCTCCCCTTTGAACATGTATTTCTAGTGCTCCCCCTTCAACAAATAATACCACAAAATCTTTTTTCAACTTTTCTCCCCTTTTGTTATCATCAAAAGCATATTAATGAAGTCAATCAAATATCACATGCAAAAATAAAGTATTATAAATTATAACTAGCACTTGCATGTCATTTTTCATAGAGTAGGCAATTCAAGTTCAATGAAAATTGCAATTTAGACTTCAACACCATTGTGTAAGTGCGATAATTAAACATTGAAGTACAAAGGGAGATTCATTCATGAGGATCAACCAAAACCAATCCACATTTTCCATTTAACATGAATATCACCTAGGATTGATTTTTCCCACCTTATTAGAAATGAGTTCAAGGTACCAAACCCCAAAACATAGCTATAAGGACTCTTAGATGTGGGGGTGGCATTGCTTGACGAGTAAAGAACACCAACGCTAAAGATTACCCATAAAGCTTATGTTGGATACTCGTGGGTAGTGTACTTGCCATGAATTGTATCCATTTTACATACGGAGCAATATTCATATCTTTTTCATTTTTGTAGCATTAACACCAATTCTTTTCAGCTCAATTTTTATTCATAGCAATACACATCATATCCCTTAGATTATTCAATTATTATCATCCTACATTCACTTTCCAATATTCATAAAATGAATCTCCAAAAGTAAACCAAGTTTAATAGTCGTGGAAGTGAGCATGTAGGTGTAGAAATCAAATTATTCATTTCATGAAACATGACATGGCTATTAAATAAAGTCTAACATGCGCATGTAGCTATAACAATAAACAATGATTTCTACATGGATATGAATGGTCATACAATAATACCACTTATAATGATTCATATAGAGGTATTTATTAAGTACAAATTTTTTTTATTTTGATTTTGATTTTCAATTTTTTGATTTTTCTTTTATAATGAACTAAAACAAACTAAGATGCAAACAAACAAGCACACAAACAAGAAATAAATCAAGCACACACAAAAATCTATGAAGGTATCCAATGAATGTAAAGATGGAAATAAATATACCTTCGCGTCGCCATTTGACTAAGGAGCTAAAAATAAAACTTTCAATTCATTGCTACTCGCCAAATCTCCATCTCACCTACATGAAAGGTGTAATGTGTGACCTTGAAATCCAACAAGGTCCACTAGTGTTACTCATCAAAGTTTTAGGAACCCACACTTGTTTGAACTTTATGTTTGTGTTCCTAAACTTACAATAATAAGATGTGTGACCAACGCTATTACAAGTAAAGCACTTTGCATGCATATTTTTAACAATAGAAGGCACATTGTGAATTTTCTTAAATTTAGGCTTTTCAACATTTTTCAAACCAAATCCAAGTCCACATCTATTATTGCCATATAATTGATTTCCAAGAATGATATCTAAAGATTGTTTTCCTATGGAAATTTTTTTAATGGACAATTCAAGACTAGAGATTTTGGATTTCAACAATGCATTCTCATTCACAAGCAAAGGAAATTTACTTATAAAAGCTTTCTTGTTTTCCTCTTCCTTCTTTTCAAATTCAACCATTTTTCTTTTAAGCTCGTTAATTAGCATGTACAATTTATCATTAATCTCTCTAATCATAAAATCCTTTTTAGTTTCAAGCTTAATTAAATCTTGCTTAAGCATGCTAATATTATTCAATAAGGAATGGCAAGAAAGACAAGCAGTTTTTTCAGATGAGCTAGATGTTTCCCTTTTTAACAAGTCAATGGTTGATTTGCATGCAACAAGTTCCTCTTTTAATTTTTTAGAGTCTTCAAACATGTCGCAATTTTCTTTTTGCAATTCAAAACAAGAATTTCTATAGCATTCAACAATATTATCTAGCTTATCAATTTCTTCTTGTATTTTCTTAAAAAGCTCTGCTTTAGTATAGGATATTACCTCATCGTTGTTTGCCATTAAGCAGAGGGAGGAGTGTGCTTCATTCTCCTCGAGCTCATCTCTACTATCCATGTCCCACGTTAGCACTACGGCTTTTCCTTTCTCTTTTGCAACCTGAGCTGTCTCTTGTGAGCAATTCCTCGCATAATGTCCCTTCCTCATGTATTTAAAACATTCAACTTTATCATTAGTAGTATTCTGTTCAGAAGTATTTCTAGCAGGATTATATTTATTGGAACGATTAAACATTTGAGCCATCTCAGCTCTTCCTTGCTTTGTCTTGATGTATCTGCTGAATCCTCTTACCATAAGAGCATGCTCCTCATCATCGTTGTCATCCTCGCTAGCTTGAAGAGCTAGTGGTTTTGGAGCTTTTTCCTTCGCCTCAGGTTTCTCTCTCTCTTTAATATTCAGCAACTCAAGCTCGTGGGACATTAGGTTGCCTATCAAGTCCTCCATCCTCATCTGTGATAGATCTTTCGCTTCTTGGATGTCGGTGACGTTAGGCCTGAAGGAGCTTGCAGCGCTCTTAAAATTTTCCATACATGTTCAAGGATAGAATATGGCTTACCGAGCGAGCTAGACGTGTAGACGATGTTGGTGAACCTCGCAAACATCTCTGATATGGACTCTGATGGTAGCATGCAAAAGCTCTCGTACTCTGTGCTCAAAAGTGCAAGTCTAGACTCCTTCACATGCGATGTTTCCTCGTGATTCACCTCTAATGTATGCCATATATCCTGCGTAGTTAGACAATGTAAGATGCGATTGAATTCAGATTTATCTAATGAACAAAGAAACGCATTCATTGCTTTAGCATTAAGAGCATAAAGTCTCCAATCATTGTCATCCCATTTATCATCAGGTTTAAGCATATCAACATCTCCAACTTTAATGACATGTGGCTTATAGCCTTTTTCAACAATTTGCCAAGCTTTATAATCAACAGCTATAAGATAGATTCTCATTTTATTTTTCCAATATGGATAATCTACACCATTAAATTTAGGGGGACGAGATATGTGCCGACCCTCAGCAAAAGCACTATCAATGGGGTTCATGGACAATCTAGGCTAGATCCAATAAACTGGCTCTGATACCACTTGTTGGATCTGTATCTTAGCCTGGGGGATGAGGGTGAATAGGCTAATAAAAAATTCTCGCGTAACTCACGAGAAATCACACGTAGTTAATAATCATAAGCAGGGTAAATATAAAGCAATCACAGAATACGCGCAGATATACCCTGGTTCGGTCGTCCCAAGACTTACTCCAGCCTCCAAACAAATACTAGCATTAATATATTCCTTTCGTACAACTACAATGGGTCCTGAGCTCCCTTCCCCCACCTAGAACATACCACACTCCCTGAGTACAGAACACTATCAACCTAGTAAATGCTCTATCTTGACAAGTCCCACTTGTCAAGTCCCTCTTGTCTAGTCCCTGACTAAACAAGTCCTAAAAAAACACAAAAGTGGTAAAGTTTTCCACACAGAGATCGTTACTACTACACACAAATAATAGTAAAAGAGTTTAGAGAATCTCAGTGTGTAGGCGTAGTCGTCTCTATCAATCAGCACGGGCCAGCTCTCGTCTGGAAAGATGTAGATGTCTCCTCACGTCTGAAACTCACGTTGCTGCTCTCGTTTGGCTCCTCTTTAAATATCGCGGCCTTATCTTGATGGTGCAGTAGCAGTGCGTGGACTGAACCCAACAGTGCGTGGACTGAACCCTGCAGTGCATGGACAGAACCCTGCAGTGCGTGGACAGAACCCCGCAGTGCGTGCGCAGCCCCCCTGCAGTGCGTGCACAGCCCCTTGTTTGCTCTAGAAATACATGTGCAGACCCTTCCTTGATGTTTTAGCAGCCTCCTCTTGGAATATTGTGGCTATTCTTTGAGTATTTAATTTCTCCTTGGAGCTTTGTGTTCTTCAATTGATCCATGTTGTAGAGCACTAAGTTGTGATCGTCCTGGCACAAACGGTTCGTCGATCTGAGCTCTGTGGAGAAAGTTATGCACTTTTTAGCGTCGTCCGTCGAGCTCCTTGCAAAGTTGCAGCTATGAAGATTTTCTCTAGGGTTATGGCCGAATTTCTTTGGTTGCCTCTCTCTCAAAATCCCTCTCTTTGAATATGGGTTTATATAGGAGAGGGTATGGAGAATTTGTGGCTAAGGAGAAATCCTAATGGAGATAGGAGAGGGAGATTTGGAGGGATTCTATTAGATCTCATTGCAATGCTAACTGGATTAAGATTTGGATTCAAATCGGATAGGAGATTTGATAGAGATTTGATTGGAACTCTAATTTATTTGAATCAATCAAAGGAAATTTGATAGAGATACTCCATATCTCTCCATATAGGAATAGGATTTGAATGGCAATGAGGATAAGAATCAATCTTAAATTGATTGAATAAGATCCTCTCCAAGTTGACTTGGTCCAATACTTGTAGCTATAATCATCATCTCTTTGACCAAGTCCAAGTTGCTATATGAATAGCAATTTCCTCATCTTCCAAATTGATATAGGAATAGCAATTTCTCCACCGCATTGACTAAGTCATCAAATGTAGATTTACTATTTTGTCATTCTTGAAACACACTTAGCACACATGTTAAATAGTTCGTACACGTTTGTTATCATCAAACTAGAGATCCTAGATCGTTGCTTCCAATATTATGATCTCCCTGAGTCAGCCATAAATACCTAGACTTTTGGAACCAATATGTTTCCTCTTGTTCAAGAATCCAATCATACATGCGTATGAGATCTTCCTCCAGCTTCCTGAGTTGATGAGAATCACGTGAGCAAAGTTCCCTCTGAATTCCCTCAATCCTCCCTCTCAGCCACCTCTTTCTCCTGAATAGATTACTAAAAGTCTCTCCGTTCCAAATGGAAACTTTCTCCACAAAATTCCTAGCCTTACACACATAATCCCCATCAACATTATACCAATTCCTAACCACCACCTCTCTGAACTTATCCTCCTTAATCCAAATAGCTTGGAATCTAAATAAGTGAGAGGATGATTTCCTAGAACCCTCCCCCTCATAACGAAGGAGTATGGGACAGTGATCAGAAAAAATCATCGGCAGATGACACAGATGAGCTTCTGGGAATAATGCACGCCAATCCTCATTGGCCACCGCCCTATCCAACCTCTCATAGACTTTTGCCAACCCCTGTCGTTGATTTCACAATGTATAAGGAGACTCATGGAACCCAAGATCAATCATGCCACACGTAGAGAGGAAAGATAGGAATCTATTGCACCTGGCAAAGGAGGGAGGATTGCCACCCCACTTCTCCGCAGAACTCATGTAGTCATTGAAGTCACCTAACATCACCCATGGGACACCAAGTTAGAATAATACTCTTCAATCTGTTCATACAACCTCCATCGAATGATCCGACATGGATTTGCATAAGTAACAGACATCCTAAAATTCGGAGTCCCCACCATCTTCACCACACCAAGAACCACATGAGGGGAAGATAAATAAACTTCAAAATCAAGAACCTGATCATCCCAACAAACCCAAATACTCCCTGAAAACCCGATAGGGTCCACAAATGAAGTGACAACTAACATTTATCCTCCTAATGATCCGTAAAGCATCATCCCCGACAATCCTTGGCTCCACTATAGCCAAAATAGCCTGCTTATATTTTCCAAGCGACTCTTTCACTTCTCTAAGGAAAGACTTCTTAGCAGCACTTCTACAATTCCAAAACAACATATCCATGGACAAAAGAATAAAAGCTTCAAAGAAAAAATCCACCAGATCATCATCAATCAATGGAACCCGCCCCATAATCCCCAACAACAGAGGAAACTCCATGCATACCTCCTGCATCCAAAAGAGTTCGGCCAATACATACAGCTGAAGGCTGCACTAATCGATCATCTGGGGGATGCAACAAGAGATCATCCACTCTTACAGAACTCTCCTCCTTAGACAAGCTGATCTCCTTCATGCCACCCGTGGAATTCGAAATATCATTCATCGGCCTCCGCTTAAACGACTTATTCAACGGTTTCGAGCTGGGAAACTTTTCATTTGAAGAAGAAGAAAAAACAATACCCAACTGCCCACTACCTTTGGGCCCATTCCTCACATCACCACCAGGCCGTAAAACATGGGGCATGCTTAAACTTCATATTCCTCCTATCACACAACATAACAATGTTTCGTGAATATTGGCCAGAACTAATACTTTTGCGGTTAACCAGGGCCCTTAGGCTCACTTCCATCTCAGCCTTGCCTCTGCCACTATGGCCCTCATCACGTTCGTCCGCCACCCTGACATCCTCCATTTGCTTCCCCAAAGACGAGAACCTAGAGCCCAACTTCGATGCTACTCTGCCTTTCTCAACATAATTCGCCTTAAAATTGGTTTGAATCCGATGACCCCTCCGATCATTCGCCACCATCCATGAGCCAAACATAGGCTCCATTTCAACCGGGGTTTTCACCTCCTCCATCGGAGAATCAACAGGACAATCCGACTTCTTCTTCTCCCTCTCCGCTGCATTCGCTTCAGATGATTGGAAAGGGTAGATATCTCTATGCCGAACTCTCCCACATTTAAAGCAAATCAGCCCCAGCCCTTCATACTGCACAGATTGCCATCTGCCTTCAAACTGAACTTTGGTTTTCAATGGCGTACTCAAATCAATTTCTACGCAAACTCTAACAAATCTAGCTTTCATGACCAACCGAGTGTGCGAATCAAATTTAGTTGCCTTGCCTAAGCAATTCCCCAGAGCCGTCAGGACTTTCTCATCATAGTACTCCACCGGAAGAAATAGGAAGCGAACCCATACCGATGTCGACCCGATCTTGGCGAGAGTCGGCGAGAAATCCGGCACCCACCTTCGCACCGTCAAGTAGTGACCAAAAATCATCCATGGGCCTTCCTCCAAAGTAAACCTCAGATCTTCATCGCAGTTAAACTTAATCATCACAAATCCCTTTCCTAGCTCAATGAAATCCAACTCGCCTTTGGGTTTCCACATCACCGAGAGTTTGGATTCTAAAATCGCAATCGAGATGTTACGCACCAGAAGTTTGACAATCACCGCCTTCTCACATCTCCGACGGAGCTTCTCTTTGAACTCCGACGACAACTAAACACTATCCCATTCTCTATTTCCTCTAGATCTGACGAAACAAAAACTCCCAAGTCCCTCTTCTCCTCTGCAACCTTCGACCCAAAACAGGCATCCTCACCACCGGCGATCCATTCAAACCCACCGACGAGGAGCCCTCTTCCCTCCTCTCCTCACCCGCTCTGATCTTCTTAGTGCTACGTTGTACAAATCCTCTTCTTCACCTGAGCGTCCCCGGCGTTCCACCAGCGGCCGCCCCAAAATTTCGAGTCCTAACATTCCCCTAATTTCACAAGCTCTACAGGCGCACACATGCAAAGTCATTATGGATTCATGTTTGGTTTCATGCATATTTTCCTGCTGTGCTTGGTGCCCAATCATGCATGTAAGGTGGGGAGGCAATGCAATCGTGCTAGTGACCACCTATACATCACATCTTGCATGCCATGATAATCACTCTCATTGCGAATGCTATGTGTGCACGTGCACGTGCATGCAAGGGCACATGCGTACATGTACTGCATATGCTTTTAGGCATGGTGCACGTGCACGTGCACCTATACATGCAAGGTGCACAAACGTGAGTTCATGCATGATATTAGTGCATGTACGATACATACACGGTGCATGCAACTTGATGTTTTTGTAACTCACATACAACCTACCCAACGTGCCTACACGCATCAAAATTTAAGCTGAGGTCACAATAGTCGTTGGGGGAGGGTATATTAATGCTACGAGACGACTCATCTCGAGTTCTCATTTTGTGACGATGAGATGAGGCTGTGAGGATATTTACACTGTGTATAAGGCAAGTGTTTAAGTGTGGTTTTCATGATTAGGGAACTTGATTGCATGAAAAACATCCCATAACTCAAGGTTCGAGCCCCCACATAAGGCTTATCCTCACTTGCCAAATCAGTTTTGATGAACTTAGACCAAGAGGCAAAAAATGGAGCTAGATATCATGATCTACGTAAATATACGAATCTGGCTAGGCCTTACTCCGAAAGCCACAGTCTAATACAAACTTTGCATAAAATAAAAGAAAAGTAGTGCTAGGTTTATGCAAAGTTTAAAAGAAAAGTTTAATTCTCGAAGAATGATGCTTTTTAAATTCGTATGAAAGATCATTGGTGTATTTAACATTTTGAGTAGGAGGGAGCGATAACTTCGCCCATTAATAATTGCAAGTAATCACTACCCCAAAAAATTTCAAGATCTTTGACTTAAAATTTAAGGAATATATCTTAAAATAATATTTAAGCCATATAGATGATTCTTAACCTAGTGATGTTTCGATCCACAATTGCATCCTGTTTCGGGGTGTTTTCTCACCACTGATTTGTTGACTGCATGGGGTTGGAGGTCAACGCGATCACGAGGGCCGCACGTGGCCTCCACGGGACGGGCGTAGCTGGTTCGGCTCGGTTAAAGGCGCGCGGATCCGAGCGTCGGCATGCCGAAGGGGATCCTCGGCAGGGTGACGGCCTCTGTAGGGATAGAGATGAACAGGCTCGGGGGTGAGCGCGTTCGACTCCGGACTGGTTGGATGCCGAAGGGTAGACTCGGCGCGGCTGGATCAACTTGACCTGAACAGACGAGAGAGCTCGTCAGGGGGGTCGGACCTTGGTCCCGACTAAGTCTCCTCCGATGCCTAAGTCAGAACGGGTCTGAAGGATGCTTGGTGGGATTGATACGGCTCACGGGGAGGCCGATACGCGAGTCCTCGGGCTGAGCTGTGGAGGAGAATTATATGGTGGAAGACAAGGTCGTTTAGAGAGGAATACCAGAGAAATACCTCAGGGGTTTCTAGTATCCAGGAAGTGATCCTTTGCATGTTGCTCTTCGAGTCGCTTTATAGGAGTCTTCCCCGGCCACATCTCCTTAACATCCCCCCATCTCGCCCTGATCCTCTGCCACTCTGATGGCGCCTGCATGGGGTCATGAAGGTGGGTGTAAGGGGGAGCGGTTAACTCCTGCCGGCATGGGTCAGTGGTTGTGCCCGCTTCGACCCGAGGCTAGCTTGGCTCTGATTCTTCGTGGGGGCACAGTTTCCACGGGCCTGTGGGTTTGCAACGTGGGCATGTGTCATTCGGTCTTGGCCCATCCTGGGAGGGCCGTATCAATTACCCTCATCGCTCAGGCCGTTCGGATTCTGACGGTTCGGTTTGAGCGATGTGATCCATGTGGATTTGACAGGTGCGTCAGTCGAGGCAGCGGCATGAATGGAAGTCATCATGACACTACCTGGTTGGACTTCTCCCGCCCTTGGGAGAGGAATTCGAAGTGCCGCCGGTAGCTGGATGTCGCCACGCGTCCTCCTTCGAACGACCTGGGTTCTGAGAATGTCTCTTGTATAAAATCGTCGCCCTTTCAGATTTTTCATTTGCGCCTTCTAATCTGATCTTGTTCCTCCGAGTGCCAACGAATCCCCCTTCGTCTTTCCTCTTCCGATCTTTTTCAAGGTAATCTCCTTCTTCCTCTTCTGCTTTATTCGATTTGTCACATGGCTGCATTGAGGATAGGAATTTCTGCTCCTGGGTCTGGTGATCCTCTGGCTTCTGGGCCTGGTAATCCTCCGGCTCATGGGTCTGGTAATCCTCCGGCTCCTCGACCGGCACTTGATAAAGGGAAGGGTCTGCTGTTTGAGGATCCGGCCCGTCGAGATGACGCCCACGTGGCAGAGGAGTTCGATGTTCCTCCGGTGATTCTCGGGTCATCATCCACCGTCCCCTATACCATGGCTGAAGAGATCAGAACGAAGTACCTTTGCCACCCGTATGACGTTCAGATTCCCTTCGCCGCCGAAAGGATTTTCTTTTCAAAGAGCCGCGAGGTCGACGTGTATGTTGAGATGTTCCGTATGGGGCTCCGCTTCCCTCTCCACCCTTTCGTCATCCAGGTCCTGGATTTTTTGGTGGTGGTCATGTGTCAGCTGACCCCTTACTTGATCGCAGTATTGGTTGGATTCATCATGATCTGCCATGCACACGGGTTGGAGCCGACCCTGCCCCTCTTCTTCTACTATTTCTGGGTTCAGATGGTTGGCCAGGGGTTGTGGCAACACATCCACACCTGGGTGGGGAGGAAGTGTCTACTAGATCTGCCCCGCTGGGTTGGCGACTGGAGTAGAGATTATGTCTTTGTCACCTTTCCGAAAGACGCCGCGATTATGACCGGTTGGGTGAGCATGTATCGATATGACTTGACATTGTCCCTTTTCGAGGCCGATCAGGCCGTGGTCAGGCTTTTGTCGTTGTTGCCGCTAGTGGAGAGGTCGGTCTGACCTTTACTGGACGATCTTCTTCTTAAGAACGTCATGTGGTCCACTGGTAGGCGTTTTCTTCTTTCCGCCCTCCCCTTTTACTTACACTGATCTTCTTTTCTTCTGCAGAGATGGAGGGTCGAGAGTTCAGCCGTGACATCTACGAGCTCATTCGCCGGGGGCCAATAGCGGGCGCAGAAACCCTTCTGGCCACACACCTTGGCACATGGTGAAGGAAGAGATCCGCATGGCCGACGTCACGGTGGGGATGGTGGAGCCGGTGGTCGCCCCCATGCCACCGTCCCAAGTCATTGTTGATTCCCTCGCGGCGGGGAACTTAACCGGTGATAATCTCGATCCTGCCCGTGCTGAGGGGGTCGCCGGGGGTGCCGGTCAGGGCTCCCGAACATCGGCCGAAAACCGTGGGAGAGAACGAAGGTGCCCCCCTTCGAAGTCTAGAGGACCCGAAGAGAGGAAGAAGAAGAAGGTGGGGGAGAGCAGGCCCTCGACAGTGCCTGACTCGTCAATCATCTCAGGGGCGAACCTCCTGCTGGTGGAGGTGGCCGCCTCTGCCAGCCATGCTGAGCAGTCTCCGATCGGTGTGGTGTTTATGTTTGAGGCTGGCCTGGAGGTCCTGCCCAGAGGGTCGGTCTTCATCGATCGAGAAGTGGCCGTCCAGCTGGTGCATGGCTCCGTCCTCCCGAGGGAGCGCTCTTTTTTGGAGAGGGTCCGCTCCGATCGCTTAGTGGACTCCCTGGTCTGGTAGCTCCAGCAGGTTGGTCTTTCTCTTGCTTCCAACTCTGTTTTGTAGTGGCCTTTGCTTACCCCTTCTGTCCTACATGCTTTCACATTGGCCGTAGAGGCACAGCGCTGCTCGGAGCGGGTTGACGGTCTCAAGGCAGCCTTGGCACAGGAGCGCCTGAGGGCTGAGGTAGCTGAGAAGGCAGCCAAAGAGGTTCGTTCAGAGGCTCGTCGTTTGCGACGTCAGGTCGATGAGCTCACCTTCGAGGTGAGGAACTTGAGGGAGGCCATAGCGGCCACCGAGAGGTCCGCTCAGGAGGCGGAGAAGACGTTCCGTCGGGAGAGGAACGAGCTCTGGGCCGAGCTGGAGACCCTGCGGCAAGCGCACCCCGCCCGACTCGTCGAGGAGGTGGAGAGGGGTTACGAGGAGGTCCTGGTGCCGAGGATCACGGAATCCCTTCGGGGGGCGTTCCAGGCCTATGAAGACATCCTTGCCCCAAGGATCGTGGGGGCCTTTCGGGACGGGTTTCTTAGGTTTGAGGAGCTGGTTCGATAGACACTTCCCCATCCTCTGACTGGCCCCGAGGAGCCCGTTCGACCGGGGCAGGGGGAGGCCCCTAGGGATGCCTCTTCCTGGGCCCCAGCGTCGTAGACGATGTACCCCCGTTTTTGTCCCCTTGTAAAAAAGAACCTTTTTGAATGCAAAAGATACCTCCTTTTCTTTGAATTTTTTCCCCTTTTTGTGCACTGGCGTACTTTTGTCAAGTGTTTTCTGGGATTGTGCTTCTGACTCTTTGTTGCCCCCCACCTGTTGTTCATGCCGAGGCGGCCCGCTAGTTTGAGTAGCGGGAGGCTTTCTTTTTGCCAGCGAAGTCATCGTCCTGTCGGGGTGATGGGTCCACTGGGGGAATGCTCCCCAGCCTTATGGACGGTCGTAATGATCGGCCTGCTGGGGGTTACCCCCAGCCTTTACGGTCGAGTGAGCGATCGGCCTGCTGGGGGAGTTGCCCAGCCTTATGGTCGATCGTTGTGATCGACCTGCTGGGGGAGTTGCCCCCAGCCTTATGGTCGATCATTATGATCTGCCTGCTGGGGGAGTTGTCCCCAGCCTTATGGTCGATCGTTATGATCGGCCTGCTGGGGGGAGTTTCCCCCAGCCTTACGGGCAATCTGAGTGATCGGCCTGCTGGGGGAGTTGCCCCCAGCGTTATGGTCGATCGTTGTGATTGGCCTGCTGGGAGAGTTTCCCCCAGCCTTATGGTCGATCGTTCTGATCGGCCTGCTGGGGGAGTTGCTCCAGCCTTATGGTCGATCGTTTTGATCGGCCTGCTGGGGGAGTTGTCCCCAGCCTTACGATCGATCGGAGTGATCGGCCTACTGGAGGAGTTGTCCCCAGCTTTATGGTCGATTGTTGTGATCGGCCTACTGGGGAGGGGGTGCCCCCAGCCTTACGGGCGATCGGATTAATCGGCCCGCTGGAGGAGTTGCCCCAGCCTTATGGTCGGTCGTGAGGTCCGGTGTGGCGGAGCGAGAAGAAACTTGATTGCTTCAGTGTGAACTTACATTTCATTCTCTGAACCGGGAATACATTTGAAAGGAAAAAGTAGGGAAGATAATGGCGAGCTAGTCTCGCTTGGAGGGGAGGAGCTGCGGCTAATTGTCCCGCCTTCTCACTCGATAATGCGTAAAGCAGTCTGGACGACGTTCACCTTTTTCCTTTGTCCATATGTTTGGACGCCCCCTCTCTGGGGGTTGTCTTTGGGTCGTCGACAAAGTTCTTCAGGTGCCCGTGACTGATCAGCTTGTCTATGTCTTTCTTCAGGTGCCAACACTCGTCGGTGTCGTGGCCATTGTCTTTGTGGTACCTACTGTATTTTTCCTCCTCCCTTCTGCCACCCTTCATCTTCGGGGTCGGCTTGCCGATGTGGCCCTTTTTCTGAGCCTGCGTTGGGACGGTGTCCTGAGTAGCATTTAGCCTGGGGGGCCGTGCTTCCTCATTGCGCTGCTTTCCCCTTGCCTTCTTCTCCCGCTTATGGTCTTTCGGCACGCGACGCTCGCGTTCGTCCCGTTTGAAGCCTCATTGGCTCCTATGGAGAGACCTCCTTCCTGTTGGATATTGACGACATGTATACACCCATGAGGGGATGTATGAGGGTCTATGGACCTCAGATGTCGCGTGCATGAAAGCATGTGCGAAGGTAACCTTTTCATGTGTGAAAAGGACCACTCGATAAGTGGAAAAAATCACTTTATAAGTGCATAAAGGCACTTGATAAGTGCATAAGGAAGAGGATAAGGAATAGTGCTAATATAGGCTAATAAGCTTAAATGTAGTTATTTCCTACAATAACTACCCCCAAGGCCTATAAATAGGACCCAAGGGTATGGCTTTCTAGGCTAATCCTTCATGCCATAAGTTTGCATAAGGCAACTTACTTTCCTCTTCTCCCTTCCATTAAGTTCTTCTTCCCAGTAGAGATTTAGACGGTAAAACGCTGCTTTGATTCTCTGTGACAAAGTATCGACTGTTGTGGTGAATCCAAGGGCGAAGTTCAGAGACTATAGCGAAGCGTACGCTAACGTAAGTCTCCTTTCTTTCGATCCTCTATCATCGCATGATGGGATCCTACATTGGTATCGGAGCCACACGGGTTCGCCCCGGTCTCATCGATGAATGACACGTTGTCTCTTTCACGAATGAGTTTCCTTCCATTATGGATATGATAGGAGCACATCGTGACGGGGAGAACGCAAAAGTTGTTCTTTTCATGTTAGGGTCTTTTGCCATTACGGATATGGCAGGAACTCTCCGTGACGGGAAGAACTGACCGTTCATCTCGCCAAACTCGCACTCCTCATGGATGTTGAGTCTCCATTCTATAGGGAATGGACACTCTCTTCATGTAGAGCATGAAGTTTACGGTCTTGAAGGTGTGTTATTTTTTTTGGCACACGGCCATTAAAGCATAACCACTTTCTCGATGAACGGGTGTCTCATCAGAGAAGATGGTGGTTTCAAAACTTCGCATCGGAGAAGATGAACACGTATCTCTTTGGTGCATGATGCACCCCCCTCCCCATTGGGGAAGGGTTTGGATTCGGCCAATGAAAACCAAGACCACCCCCATAGGGGGGGTGTGCGACCGGACTCCAAGGAGGCCGGCCGGCCGGCCAGGGCCTCGGCCAGGCCGAGGCACCCTGGCCGGCCAAGGCCAGGCCCTGGCAGAGGCCAAGGCAGAGGCGCCCTGGCCTCTGCCAGGGCCAGGGCAGAGGCGCCCTGGACTCTGCCAAGGCCAGGGCCGGCCATGGCCTCTGCCAGGGCCAAGGCCGGCCTGGCCTCGGCCAGGGCAGAGGCCCTGGCTGAGGGGCCAGGGCCCTGGCTGGCCCTGGCCTCGGCCAGGGCTGAGGCCCTGGTCGAGGGGCCTCGGCCAGGGCCAGGCCGGCCCTGGCCGTGGCCAGGGCCAGGCCGAGGAGCCCTGGCCTCGGCCAGGGCCACGCCGAGGAGGCCCGGCCCTGGGCAAGCCAGGGCCGCCGAGCCCCGGCCTCGACCAAGGAGATAGGGGTGTCTGCATGGCCGGCCCATACGGGACCGACGGCAGTTGTCTGCGGCAAAGCCCCCTGCAGGGGGGAGGGCCTGGATCCCTAGGGGGGAATCCGGCCTTGGCACGGCCACGGCTCGACCCCGGCAATGGCCGGGGCAAGCCACTACCTCCCGCTGCAAAATACTTTTGCAAAATACGTTTTCAAAATACATTTTTTTTTCAAAAACGCTTTTTTTCCGCTGCAAGTACTATAAGAGTACTATTGTTTGATAAGTGATGGGGAAATATTGAAAGTTGTTCTAGATGGTGATTGGGATCGTAATGACCTTTCCGATTCTAGAGCAACATCTTCAATATTTTTCGAAAGTAACTTATCGAATGTAAAACTTATGCAATGTTTTTTTGATCAAACTCTTTTTATGTCTTCTGCAGCATTTTAAAACTAAAATGTCTTCCGCTACTAAGAACATCGTCGCTGAGTTGAACAAAGGTGAAAAACTCAACGGCGATAATTACAAACTATGGTCCATGAAGATACAATATGTTCTAAAGGAGCAAGATGTGCTCGAAACTCTAAAGAACATAATGATTGAACCTGAGTTAGGCACTAAGGCCCAACACAGAAGAGACAAGGAAGCTTTCGATGCTTGGTCTCGGAAGAACAAAATTGCTCGCATTACGTTGTTGTCAAGTATGGCCGACGACATAATGCGAATCTTCCGAGAATATGACCTAGCTATGGACATATTGTCCAAGCTAGAAGAGAAGTTTGGTGGCACCTCGGTGACCAAACTTCGCTCTTTAACTATAAAATTCGATTCGTACAAAAAACGTCCAGATCATTCCATGGGAATGCATCTGCGACACATGTCGAATCTTATTTCAGAGTTAAAGGATGCAGGTCATATGATCACTAATGAGCAACAAATCCAAGCGGTCATACGTTCCCTACCAATTGAATGGGACAACATGAAGATGCATCTCACTCATAATGAGAGCATCAAGAACTTCAACGATGTTTCTAAGCACCTCGATTTAGAGGAAGAGCGGCTTGCGGCCGCCAAGCCAAGTACAGAAGTGCACATGGTTGCTAGTTCCTCACACGGGGGAAAGAAACGTAAACATCACTCGAAGTTTGCTCATGACCATAAAAAGCAACCAATGTCTACCAAGAAACCCAAACAGAAGGGTGGGAACAAGAAATGGCACAAGAAGAAGGACTTGAAGAAGATCAAGTGCTTCAAGTGCAACAAGTTAGGTCACTTTGCCCGTTCATGTACGGATGGAGGTGACAAGGTAACTTGTAATAATACTAGTTACATATGTGTTTCTAGTTCAATATTTCTTGTAGAATCTAATCCTTTTTTGATAATTGATTCAGGTGCCACCGACCACATAGCAAGGGACAGACGGTCCTTCGTGGAGTATCACAGGATACCCCAAGGAACGAAGTGGATATATGTAGGAAACAACACACGTGTTGAAGTGAAAGGCGTTGGGACGTGCAAGCTCGTCTTGGACAATGACCGCACTATCTTACTTCATGATGTTCTCTTCGCTCCGGATATTCGAAGGAATATCATATCTGTGGTCGTCTTAATGGGTCTTGGTTATAGTTGGTTCTTTCATAATTGTAATGTGGATTTGTCTTGTAATAATTCTGTAATTGGTTCTGGGTATGTTTTAAAGGATTCATTGTATTGAATACGATGTACGATTCCTCAAATTTTAATGAAAATTTCCTTGTTACAAATTCTTCGATTTATGAGTCAGATGTAATTTGTTGGCACGCAAGGCTTGGTCACATTGGACCAACACGTATGGATAGACTTGCCAAACGTGGCCTTCTATCCAATGTTTCAAAGGTCGAAATGTCGACTTGCGAACACTGTCTTGTAGGGAAATCTTGTCGCAAGTCATTTGGAACTGTCACAAGGGCCGAGGTTCCATTACAGCTCATCCATTCGGACATATGTGGTCCGATGAATGTCAAGACAAGACGCGGGAAGTCCTACTTCATCACTTTTATTGATGACTTCACCCGATTCGGCCATATCTATTTGATATCCCACAAAAATGAAGCATTAACCTGCTTTAAAAACTATATGAGTTTAGTGGAAAATCAATTAGATCGCAAGATTAAGGTCTTGCGAACCGATAGAGGCGGTGAATATCAATCAACAAGTTTTAAGGAACTTTGTGATGAAAAGGGCATAGTTCATCAGGTAACTATGCCTTATACTCCACAACAAAATGGTGTTGCTTAAAGGAGGAATAGGACTTTAATGGAAATGGTCCGTTCAATGATGGCGTAAGCTAACTTGCCAATCACCTTTTGGGATGATGCATTATTGACGGCTGCTTTCATCTTGAACCGCGTACCCTCGAAATCAGTTAGCTTCACTCCTTATGAGTTGTGGAACCAAAGGTCTCCTGACTTAAGCATTTTAAAACCTTGGGGGTGTGCATCCTACGCACATATTTCCTCCCATAAGTATGGCAAACTTGGGCCAAGGGGGAGGAAATGTATCTTTATACGATACGCAGAAAACTCCAAAGGTTATGTTTTCATTGGTTAGGAAGACAATGGAGGACTGATTGAATTTGAGTCGAGGGATGTTACTTTCTTGTAAAATGAGTTTCCAAGACAGGGCGAGATAAGTCAGGACTTATCTCTATTTGAGATTTATGATCAAGAAGGATTACCTCATTCGAGTGGGAGAATTCTTGGTGAAGACGAAAATACGTTTCAACCTTCACCAATGGATGATACGAATGATGCGAATCCTATTCCATATAGGAATAATGATCCAAGTGGGCGCAATTCTAATCACATTCCAAGTGGGAGTAATATTAGAATTGATCCAACTTCGAGTCAACAAGGACTTGAAGAATCTCAAATGAGACGTAGTAGTCGTACAAGGTTAGCTCCTCTAAGATTTAAGGATGAATTCCCACAAACCTTTATGACTTTACTACAAGAACAAGAAGATAGACATTAGGTACATATCTACGCATGAGATGATAGCGGATCCGCTTACGAAGGCGATCCCCAGAAATGTGTTTTACAAACACTTATCATCTCAAGGATTAGGTAAGAGCTGAGTTGTATCAATGTATATTCCCATGTCTATGAAAGATCAAATTTAATAAAAGAATAAGTTCTTTTCGACATTGCATATGAGTTACTTGAAAATGTTTGTGTACATTTCTTTTAATCTCAGCTATATTTTCTAGTATGTCGGACAGATTGAGGTTGGCTCTCTCACATGAGCAACCGCCTTTATTCTATCAGACGGATAAGATAAAGATGAGACCTATTTAAAGTCAAAATCATCAGACGGATGATTTAGAGTCATGACTTAAACAAAATGGTCGTATGAAAGATCTGCATCATATGGATGCTTACAAAAGATCTAAGAGGATTTTTGAAATCTTATCTGTCTTATGCGGGATGTGGGTCCAGGAAATTAATGAGTAGTAAAAGGGACTCAAAGTCAGACATTGTGGTGTCTGATCATCATCCTTACAACATCATTAAGACATACGCTCCCTGGGAAAGGAGTGATGTTGTAATACGTATTCATACCACGTATGCATTTGACCATTGGGTTAGAATAGTAATTATGTTTACTATTATGTGAGACCCAAAGACCACATGGGTCTTAAACTTCTTACCCTTATGGACTCTAATTGGTTCCTTTAGATTTGACTGGATGATCGCTGTCTTAGCATGTTGCTTATGGACTATGGTCAATTCGGTCCGACGGGTCATGTTAGAAAAGCGAGTCAAGTCAAGATCGAAAGGATCTCAAGAAGAGGAAGATTAATTTCATATTCACATTTAGACTTTAGAGATTCAAAGCTGGCCAGCCAATTGTAATCCAGATGAGATTCAATTGTTGAATATAAAGTATAGGAAATGTGAAGAAATAATCTAGGGTAAAGCATGTGTTGATCTACTCAACTTTGCACCCCAAGGAGTGTTGTGTATCTCTAACAAGTGCACAACAGTGGACTCTATGCGCATGACGGTCACACGGTCTATTTCTCAGTATGATAAACAGAAGAACTAAAGGAAAAGATATTTCCTTACAATCTCCTCAAGTGTGAGTGGGAAATGTTGGATATGGACGACATGTATACACCCATGAGGGGATGTATGAGGGTCTATGGACCTCAGATGTCGCGTGCATGAAAGCATGTACGAAGGAAATCTTTTTATGTGTGAAAAGGACCACTCGATAAGTGGAAAAAGTCACTTTATAAGTGCATAAAGGCACTTGATAAGTGCATAAGGAAGAGGATAAGGAATAGTGCTAATATAGGTTAATAAGCTTATATGTAATTATTTCCTACAATAACTACCCCCAAGGCCTATAAATAGGACCCAAGGGTATGGCTTTCTAGGCTAGTCCTTCATGCCATAAGTTTGCATAAGGCAACTTACTTTTCTCTTCTCCCTTCCATTAAGTTCTTCTTCCAAGTAGAGATTTAGACGGTGAAACGCTGCTTTGATCCTCTGTGACAAAGTACTGACTGTTGTGGCGAATCCAAGGGCGAAGTTCAGAGACTATAGCAAAGCGTACGCTAACGTAAGTCTCCTCTCTTTCGATCCTCTATCATCGCATGATGGGATCCTACACTTCCTCCACTGCCAACGCCTCTTCCATCATCATGTAACGCTTTGCCCAGGCTATAACATTTGCAAGGTCCCTCACGGGTTCGTTGTGCAGCGACTTCTTTAGGCCCCTGCACCGGAGCCCTTTCTTCAGGGCCGTTTTCACAACCATCTCGGGGCAGCTCTCCACATTCAGCCTCTCGACGTTGAAGCACCGCATGTAGCCCCTTAGGGATTCGCCTGGCCTCTGTATCATATTGAACAGAGGCTCTGAGTCCGGCTTTATTTGTCGGCCGGCCATGAATTGCTTGCAGAACTTAATGGCCAAAGTATGTTCGTTAATGACTGGAGAGTATATGGCGTCAAAATCTACCCCTGGTCGTTGGGTAAAACCCTGCGCTACATGCTTGCTTTGTAGCGAACGATCTCATTTTGTTCATTTCTTTTTCTGACAAATACACATTTATAACCCACAGGTTTTACACCTTTTGGTGTCTGGACAATTGGTCCGAAGACCTTGCGTTTTGCGAGTGAATCCAACTCCACTCCTATTGCTGCTTTCCACTTTGGCCAATCATCTCTGCTTTGACATTCTGTCAGAGAGCGTGGTTCAATATCATCGTCGCAGTACGCGACGTTGATGGCAATATTACACGCAAATGTGTCATCTATAATTGTGCTCTTTCTGTCCCAATATCCCCAATTCGTATATAATGTATCGAATTTCATTTTCTCTCGGTTTTTCCTCTGTTGGAGAGTTTGGGAGAGATGGGGTAGCAGTGCTTATAGTAGCATCTGGTGGTGGTATTGTTTTACCATTGCCAAGGGTCCTACTCTTTCGAGGGACTTGGTCCTTGGATCCCGGTGGTCGTCCTCTCTTTTTAAGAGGTCCAACCATCTATGCTGCAGGCGGATTGCATCCATTTTGCGGTATGTCAATCCTAGCTGGAGTGTTAGCAGCAGGGACGTGTGATCTAACAATCTTCTTGTTGTCAATAAATTAGTCTGGCAAGAGATGGACAGTGTTTTGTATATGGAGAATCTTCAGGACCTCCTCCTCACACTGACTTGTGGGCGGATCAAAGTGACTTAGTGTCTTTGTATTCCAAGTGATACTCTCTGAAGCTTCAGGCTTCTTGGTTTGTATGCCTAGTTTTGGAAATGACGTTTCATCAAATTCACAGTCTTCTAGACGTGCCATAAAAACGTCTCTCGTAAGGGGGTCTAGGAATCTTATTATGGAGGACGTGTCAAACCCAACATAAATGCCTAGACGACGTTGTAGACCCATCTGTGTCCTTTGTGGTGGTGCTATGGGGACGTATACTGTACAACCAAATATTCTCAAGTGTGAGACAATTGGTGGAACTCCAAGTGCTAATTGCATAGGAGAGGATGACTGACCTCCAGAAGGTCTTAATTTTATTAAGGATGCAGCATGCAATATTGCATGACCCCATGCATTCACTGGCAACTGGGATTGAAATAATAATGGACGTGCAATCCATTGCAGTCTCTTAATTAGAGATTCTGCTCACCCATTTTGGGTATGAACATGTGCACAGGATGTTCGATTTCAATGCCTTGTGCTTGGCAATAGTCTAGAAATACTTGTGATGTAAACTCCCCCACATTGTCCAGATGAAGTTTCTTTATCTGGTAGTCAGGGAAGTGGGCCCGCAACCAGATTATTTGAGCTAAAAGCTTAGACAGTGCTAAGTTAAGGGTGGAAAGTAGACACACATGTGACCACTTAGTAGATGCGTCTATCAGGACCACAAAGTACCTGAAAGGACCACTTGATGGGTATATAAGCCCACAAATGTCTCCATGGATTCTTTTCAGAAAACTTGGAGACTCCAAGTCCAATTTAATTGGAGAGGGTCTCGTAATTAGTTTATCCTTGTAATAGGGTAGACATGGGAATTTACCTTTTTGAAGAATCTTCAGGTTCTTCAAATTTATACCCCTTGAGCTTTTTATGATGCGGTACATTATAACAGATCCAGGGTGTCCCAGTCTACTATCCAGAGTTGGAATTCTGGTGTTTGGGGGCACTGCAGGTGCTCCGTTAATAATGCTTCTGGAGAGTGAATACTTGTTTGGTAGAGTCCCGTGGGGAGTCCCTCGAAACGTTCCACAATGGTTTTTGTACCATTTGTGAGATACGTTACGTGCAAGTATTCCTTTTTATTATCCTCGACCGTCTCTAAGTGGTATCCATTTAAACGGATATATTTAAAGCTTAGAATGTTTCGGATTGATTTAGGTGTGTATAACGCATCTCTAAGTTTGATGAGTGTGTGATTGGGGAGAAATATGATTACTTCCCCTGATCCTTCTATTATATCAGCTGGTCCTGAGATTGTTCTCAATGGACCAGAATATCTACTAATGCTTGTAAAGTAGTCTTTACTCTGAAGGATTGAGTGCGTTGATGCACTGTCCACTAGGCATGTGGTTCCATATCTATATAAAACCATTCAAGCAATAAATAATACGAAAAGAAAAGGGAAGATATTTTTATTTATATTAAGATGCTGAATAACGAGAATAGTTTGACATAAAACAAGATATGTTGCAGGAAAGGAAGATACATTGCTAGAAAATAAAATGCAGATGGTCCATGACTAAAGAGTGTCGTCTTCCATGAATTCTTCTGGATTCCATGTAGTCTCCGGTAATGCCGCGCTTTCTATCAGGTTTGTCTCAGCGTGGGCTTGAGACTTGCCTGGTAGAGGTCTTGTAGGTGTATGGAAGTGCGGCAGATTCTGGACCAATGTCCAGTCATTCCGCATTTAGAGCACGTATCCTCCCAGTCTTTCTTGGGAGTACCACCTTTGTTAGGCGTCCACTTTTGCTTCTTTGCCGCGAACTTCTGGTTCTAGGGAGGAGCTTGAGGAGTAGCCTTTTTCTGCTGCTCCTGTTCTTTCCATTTCTGAAACTTTGCCTCCTTATCCATCTTCTTCTTCTGTGAAGACTGGAAATGCGCCTCTGCAGGAGGTGAGGTGGAGCGGAGCCAGGAGGGCGCAGGTTGTGAGTGGCAACCAATAAATCTCTGTTCTGTTCAGCCATTAGGAGGCATGAGAGCAGATCAAAGTACTTAATGAACTTTCTCTCATGGTACTGTTGCATGAGGATCATGTCCTTCTCATGAAAAGACGTGAACGTCTTCTCTAGTAATATTTTCTTAGTCACATTCTCACCACATAACTCAAGCGTGAGGTGATTCGGAATAGTGCTGAGTTATACTCTGCTACGGATTTGTAATCTTGTATGCGGAGGTGAGTCCACTCGTACTGTGCACGAGGGAGTATGACATCCCTTTGATGTCTGTATCTCTCCTCAAGTGCGTCCCACAGTTCATAAGGATCCTCTACTGTAAGATACTCGTCCTTCAAGGTCGAGTCTAAGTGTTTCCTGATGTAAATAATGGCTTTCGCCTTAAGTATATCGGAAACTTCTTCTACATTAGGGGCTTCTTTAGAAGCATACTTTTCAGCTGCGGCAGTACTTGTTGTTGCCTTTTCAGTGGGTGTTAGACTGAACCCATGAGAGCGCAGGTGGAACTTTAGGTCCAACTGCCAACTCAAGTAGTTCGACACATCGGCCTTCAGGACCGAAAAATCGACATTTGCAAGTCTGGCCATTTAAGCAATCTAGCAACATAAACAAAAGATAGCATGAATTATTTAACTATTTAAAGTAAACATCCACACATGCAATCTTGCAACATTTTAAATAGCATGAATTATTTAACTATTCATCCACGCATGCAATCTTGCAACATTTTAAATCGCATGAATTATTTTAACTATTTAAAGTAAACATCTACGCATTTAATGTATATGCAAGAAAAATAATTTAGATCTATGGGGATCAGCCAGCCGATACTTAAAAAAATAAAAGTCCAAAAGTTACATCCTATAAAAAGTGCATAAGATTAAAGACAACTCGGGAACTTTTGAGAAAAAGCCCCCTTTTTAATTTAAGCTAGCGCCTTCATCTCGATGGGGTGGTCCTTCAGTTTCAACTTTTTACATGTATAACCTCACTTACAAATTTCTCTCAAAACGGAAAAAAATTGCAGAAAAGTAAGAGTATCGGCAAACTGGCTGATCCCTAAAAACATAGCCTAAATTCACATCCACGCAGATATTATATTTTTATACAACCACGCAAATATTATATGTCACAGGTATATGAAAGATTAATAAATAATCTAGAAATAAAGTGACGTGCTAAAAATGATTTTAAAAACTTTTAATCCTGATCCATTTCATTTATATTTATCTTTTTGCTTAACCCTATCACAAAATTAAAATTTCTTTAATTATTGGGCTTTTGAGGCCAAAATAAAAAAAAGAAAAATTATGTGTAAGTGGACTAATTTCTAGGCTTTTGGGCCATAAAAACAACACAATAGGGTTAATTTGGGCCTCCCCCAAAAAAAAATAGCCCGTTAGGGCTAGGGTTTCGAAAAACCCTAGGGGGCCCGCGGCGGCCGCCACGGCAGCGGGCCGCGCCTGCAGGGCGCGGTTGGTAGGCCACAGCTTCTAGCCGCGGCTTGTTTGCCGCCGGCAGCGCTGAAAAGGCGCCGCCGTCGTGCCCTTTGGGCGTGCGATATATGGATCAAGGGGAGGTAAAAACGGATTTTTTCTAGACATTCAGATCTAAAAAGAATCGATTTTTATTGTTTATAGACATGCAGATCTAAATAAAAATTTAATTATTTCTGATTATAGACATGCAGATCTAAATAAAAATACGATTTTTACCGTGTTTTTAAACTATTCGATCTTAAAACATGCAGATCTATTGAAAAAGCAAGTTTAGATCTAAAAATTTTGAGGATTTACATTCGACAAAGGAATCTAGACGACGGTTAATGAAGGATGCCATTTACGCTCCCCGTTGAGAAGAATACAATCTTCTTAAAACTGAGTGTTGGATGGATCTCCTTCCTTGAGCGTCATCGCCTTTTCCTACGAGCATGACCGTGCTACCGTGCTGATAACGTGTTGTGAAGGGAAAAGTAGAGTGATAGGTGTAAGGAGTAAGGAGCCTCATACCCGCATATATATAGCTTTCAATGAATGGGTGGATACCCAATGGGCCTCATGTGCCCATTCATAACAAATTGCTTGTTTTTGTATTAATTCTTCGCCAATCTTTGCAAGTACTAATAGGATGGCCTTCTGTAAAGGAAAATTCTATCAGGTTAGAATTCAGCAGAGGACTGACAAGCATCACAAAACATCTAAAGAGAGCCAACGCAGTATTCAACATTCAAGAACACCTACATGAGACCCAGTTTTCTCCAACACAGCCATTCAGAAAACTAAAGACCAGATCACCCTTCAACCAAAATTGCATAAAATGTCAGCTGAAAATAAAACTCTCGACTCCAGGAATAGGGAAAATGCAAGACTACACACAATGGAAGACATAAACGAGGAAGAGTATGTTTTCGCAAAGTTCATAGGGACAAAAGTAATTTGATTAAAAAAACCCTAACTCACAGCTCCAGATTGTGAACCGAGAAGGGAGAAAGACAAACTACACCAGTTCGCAAAGTTGCAGCAACTAAACAGCAAAATATATGATACACAATTTGTAATAAAACATAATAGAATCAAGGATATTCAGTCTTTAGTATCCATTTACAGAATTGCTTGCTCACTTGCCAAAATAAACATTTCTTTCCAAATTTAAAACAAATGGTGTCCAACCATCAGAGCGAAATATCGTCACTGCTTCTTCGGTTTGTGGATCTTCACGTAGGGAAAGAATCCAAAAAGATGGACCACTCGGGGTTCCCATCCCAGTTGCTGGGCACGGCAGTACATTAGAAACGTATTTGCAAAATATGAATTGAATCCCATCAGTACATGCCACCACGCATGGCCCTGCGGGTTGACATACCAGTGGGACATTTTCTTACAGAAGATGCGATCAAACAACCAACATAGGCTCCCAAGACAGATTGTTGCAACATAGAGCTGAGCAAGGCGCCTAGCTGCTACCTCTTTCGTGTGTATGTAATACTTGTACATTCGAGGAACGCATAGCAGGCAGAGTCCAATATAGTGCACTTTAAACCCTATTCCAAAGCGCACAATTGAATGGACGATTGCAAAGGCGGCACCATAGAGGAAGAGGAAAGTAGGCATCGTGCTTCTATAATGCCAGTCTGGAGAGTAAAGGACATACAGATACAGCAGCATCTCCCAAACCATTGGTGTTTCATCACTCTGTTGTAATCTGGGAAAACGTAAATTGAGCATGTAAAAATGGTAAGGTGTGAGATATAGTGGAGAAACAAAATTTTCAGCAACACAAAGGCATATCCAAGATCCCACGATCATTTATATATATGAAGTAAAAGGCATTCTTCTGATGACAATATTGAACATATAGCAAAAAACTGAGAGAAAATCCACACATTTCTCTAAATGAGAAATACATGTTGGTCCCCACCACTTGAAAAAGAAATGAATAAATACCATGCAACAGATCCCAAATATATACTATCTTATGTAGGGAAGTGTGTAGATCCAATGTATGTAGGAAAAGAAAGTTTCATAAATGTAAGGGCCATAAAGAAGAATGTTTATAGGTAGAATGCTCGAGGACAAATTGGGAACAAACTGCTTGCTTTTTGTGGCATACATTGAAAGGCATTCTTACACCATACAACAGTTAGAAGCAATTCAAATTACAACACACACAGTTTAAAGCCACCAAAGGAACCTTAGGTTAGACAGCATTGAAACATCTTAACTAAATGCCTTAAGAAAGCACCACTTCAAGAAACAGACTTCAAAGCAGCATGACCAAATGAAGCTGTGGTCTAACCAATGCAATACTTTTTAAGATACATGTATATGAAATAGTTCAATTTATAATGCACGCATGTATAGCAATGCACTGCTAAAAGCATGTGTCCACAATTTATGCTAACCTATGAAAGAATAGTTTATGGACACCTATCATGTCAAATGCATATAGCTTCTGTCAGAGAACCTATGATTTGGGGGGCACAAACACGTATCACCCTTTGACATGGGTAGTGGGTGCTGAACACAGCAACCATCCAAACTCTAGACACCAAGACACGGCTATACATGTATATATCTTCTGCATATCTGAATATCTGACTCATAAATATACATTGGGTCTAAATTCATATAAGAAAAAAATAAAGGTTTAGTAGAATTATCTATAAAACAATGGTTCATGTCTAGTGAGGTCATAGTATACTTCATATGGTGCATACTATTAAGATGAATGACTATGTACATATTTGTTTAGTGTCGGACAGGGATGGACACGTGTGTTATGTCCGGTGTGTCAGACATGTCAATTTTTGGGTAGAAGTGTCGTACGTATCATGTAAGAAAACTGAAAAAGAAAACTGAACACACAGAATAAGTCAGTATAATGTATTAATTCTAAATTCAACTGGTCTTATATGAATTACTCAAATTGCTGAACAATGCATTAATATTAAAAGAGCATGCATATATGTCTTATAGTTATTGGAATATATTAAGGCAGTATCAACAGTGAACAAACCACCTGGGAAGTGCTCACATTGACAAGATCTGCAAGGAAAATAAATTTATAGCATAATGAATGCAAAACAATGTGCATACTTGATAAATGAAGTAAATAAATGAAACACGGTTAGACATAGATACAAGCATAATATGGGAACTTACACATGTTGCAATGTAGCATGGAATACCATGCTCCCAATGGAGAGTATCATATTTGAGATATGAAGAATACTAAATCTTTTCTCAAACCGTTGCCTCAAGGCATTTATGAGGCCAATGAGTGCCAAAAGGATGCAAGGAATATTAGATACAGTGTTGTAAAATTCTGCAATATATGATGAATGAGCATAGTTTTCCTCGCACAACTCTGTGGTGGATGTGACGGGTCCCCAGAAACTTGACATCATCGTCTCTGCCATTTCTCTAGCAACTATTGATCCACTGTGACGTACGTCAGAATTTGCATAACGCTCATCTTACAGCTCAGTAAAAAATAATGCACCTGAACGAAATGAAATCTGTGATCATTTATACACAAACAAAATATATTTACTAAAACAAATAATTTCAATACAAAACATGCGAAGAATATCCAGGACGTCTGTTTACTATGCATGTGCAATGATAAGACCCCGAAGGGAGCAGGTGTTCTAAGTTGGCATTGCTGATCGTAAATTAACCAGCTCTTATCTTACAGAGGCAAATATAGATGATTTCTACACAGCCATGCAATGCGAGAGAAATGCGTGTACTAAGAGTTATATAGTTGAAAATTCTTCTAAATTTCCGAAACAAACTAGGAACGAGTCATGAGTTCATGGCATCATGCAATTCAACTCACATAAATAAATGTCACAGCTATTAGACAATACTCTTTAATAATGATAGCGGAAATATATCCAATAGATAATATTAATAGTGATAGCAAAAATATTCCCAATAAATAATATTAATTGTGATAGCGGAAATATTTCCACACCAAGGATGGAACTCAATGAAGAATCACAATAAACATTAAAAGACATGGGAACCGGAAAAAGAAGAATAAATAGAGCATCGAGGGAGGTAAAAAGGGAACACTGTATAAACATTTGTGTTGTCTGGAGATGGTTTCTAGAAGTGATAGAACAAACATACTTGAAATTACATCAATGGTGTTTTGAGAAGTGATGAGCTGATGGTATTTGAGATTACCTCAACCAATACAAGTATGCAAATCCATCCAATATGGTAAGATCTACCGCCAACAGCAATATACATTATGTTCTAAACAAGAAATAAGAAGGGTGTGTAAACAGAATTGACAAGGCAGGGGAACCCAGAAAGAACATAGAAGGAGAAAGAACGATTACAAGTGAATCTCCAAATTTGCACATCCTTACCTTTTCCAGTGCCAACCATTCCCCGGTGTGTATATATGTGTATATATGTATATATATGTGTGTGTATATATATATATGTGTGTGTATATATATATATTACATTTGATGACTGTTTTTGAATTCTATTGCTGACTAGGACAAGCTGACTAGGACAAAGGGGTTGATAGAAGAACAGCTGAGATTTAATCTTGAGGAATGAAGGGTTGAGATGGGATTTTGTGGAAAGTTTTGGAGGGAAAAACATTTATGGGGAAATGAAAGTTTACGGGGAATTGAAAATTTTTGAGGAACGAAAGTTTCTGGGGAATAGCAGAGTTCACGTAATTAATGCAATTGGGAAAAAAAATTTAACTTGCATTTAATACTGCAGATCGAATGCTTCTGCAGATCGAATGATCTCTCCCTCAACGCGGGACCCATCGTCTCTTCAACGCATGAGGCAACAAGATGAAGGCGCCAAGATGAAGGCAACAAGATCGAATGATCTCTCCGTTACACTTAATGTCGAAGGCGCCCGTTAGGCGCCCGCTAAATTTTTTTACGCGAATTTGTTGTTCCGCGCCGAATATGTTGTTTCACGCCAAATGCGACCGTGCCGCTAAATATTTTTACGCTAATTTGTTCTGTGCAATTTTGGCTGTAGAAATAATTTTTGGGGAACAAATATTTCGCGGAGGAAAATCTTAAATGAACAGTTCCCGCTATGACTAGTATATATATATGGCAATCTTCGGGTGCGAAAAAACCCGTGCGAAAAATTTTTATTTTTTTTTGAAATTTTTTTGTTGTTTAATCCATACAATTATATATCCCAGGGAAAATAATGGGTGAACCCGTTGGGTATTAGAGCACCCATCCACCCGTTACAAATTTAACGGACTCAAAACGTGCGAATTTGATGAAATGCCTTGATCGAAGGCCAAATGACATTATTTCTCAACGATTATTTTTTGTGGGGGGTATAACAACATATGATGAAGGTGGAAAAAAGAATTATTGAAAAAAAATTCAAAAAAATAAAAATCATTTCGCACGGTGCGAAATGTTCTCACATAAAGATTTGCCTCTATATATATCTATATATATGGTAAATCTTCTATTGAGAACATTTCGCACAATGCGAAAAGAATTTTATCTTTTTTTGAAAAAAAATTTCAAAATTTCTTTTTTCCACCATCATATATTGTTATACCCCCCACAAAAAATAATCGTTGAGAAATAATGTCATTTGGCCTTCGATCAAGGCATTTCATCAAATTCGCACGTTTTGAGACCGTTAAATTTGTAACTGGTGGGTGGGTGCTCTAATCCCCAACGGGTTCACCCATTTTTTCCCTGGGGGTATATAATTGTATGGATTAAACATAGGACTGTTGACGAACAGAACGTTCGACGAACTACTCGTGAACAAGCTCGGTACATGTTCGTTTACGTTTGTTTAGTAAGCTTAATGAAGAAGCTTGAACAGATTTTAAGAGCTCGGTTAGTAAACGAACAGAGTTTGAACATAACTGTGTTCGTTCATTTATGTTTATGAACAAGCTCGTTAAGTGTTCGTGAACAAGCTCGTTAAGTGATGTTCGTGAACAAGCTCGCTAAGTGTTCGTGAATGAATATGTACCGAAAATAGTAAATTTAGAGAAATACTATATTTTTTATTATGCTTGGAATGGATGCTTGTAATGTGATCTATGAAGCTATTATGTTGGATTTATCTGTTTTTGTCCTGCAAATATTTAATCCTTTTATTTAATTGATTTAGTCATTGGCAATTATATTTAAATATTATTATCCCTAATTAAAAAATTGATGTTCGTTTATTTGATGAAAATCTGTTCATGAACAAAATTGATTGTGTGTTCACGAACATGTTCATGAACATGTTCACGAACAAGCTCGATAAGTCTTGTTAATGAACAGAACATTCGATTAACTACTAGTGAACAAGCTCGGTACGTTCGTTTACGTTAGTTTACGTTCGTTCGGTAAGCTTAATGAACAAGCTTGAACAGGGTTTTTGAGCTCGGTTAGTAAACGAACGGAGCTTGAACATGGATTTTGTTCATGAACAAAACCAAGCTCCCTGTTCAAGCTCGTTCGTCAACAGCCACAGCAAAAAAATTTGAAAAAAAATTCAAAAAAGGAAGTTTTCGCACCGTGCGAAAACTCCTTTTTCGCACATGAAGATCGTCATATATATATATATGAGATTAATGGAGAAGTGCTGACAGCAATGGAAATTTTTCCAGCGTTGTCAACAACCTGGGGTCCGTAGAGTATTTTTTTAAAAAAAATTTTGCAGCTGGTAGATATACTTGTTAGGAAGCTCCCCACAAATTTGCAGGTCGATCCGACACCGTTTGAGCCTCCGTTCATCGATTTCAAAAATGTTGCGCTAAAATATGGACAGTTTTGCGCAACGTTTTTGAAATCGATGAACGGAGGCTCAAACGGAGTCGGATCGACCTGCAAATTTGTGGAGAGCTTCCTAACAAGTATATCTACCAACTGCAAAAAAATTTAAAAAAATCTGTAGCAACCCCAGATCGCTGACAGCGCTGAAAAAATTTCCAGCGCTGTCAGCACTTCTCCATTAATATATATATATATGAGGAGGGATCAAATAACCCACAAGAAAACCCCCTAGCAAAAAGTCTATGCACCCTTATTTTTTCAGAAGATCCGAACCGTTCATCTTGATCTCCGCCCTCTAAACCCCTTACCCACCAAGTTTCAGCCCGATCCCATGTGTTTTTGCACGTCCATCCACCCTTCGCAAAAGTTATGTTCATGCGAAACCGTTAAATTTGGATCGGATGGATGAACAGGGAAAACACATGGGGTCGGGCTGAAAATTGTTGGTCAATGTTTTAAAGGGTGAAGATCAAGCTGAACGGTTCGGATCTTCCGAAAGAATAGGGGAGCATCGACTTTTTGCTAGGGTTTTTCCGGGGGTTATTTTTGGGGGTTATTTGATCCCTCATATATATATAGCAGACATCATCATCTGGCTGGGTCTTGCCAGTATCAACAACGAGAAAAAATAACCAAATGGAAACAGCAACTAACTATGGCTCTTGGCCCAGACAACGTCCTAGGCTTAGGGGAGATCAGAGCAACATGGAACGCCTAGACGACGACGTCCGTCCTGGGCTGCAGTAAGTAGATCGAGAGGTCGTTCTGTCCATTGTCCCCGCAGATGGGTAATATGTTCTCATACAATGTTGCTCCAACTTTCTTCTAGAGTGCCTAGCTGGCGAGCGATCCCAATCCACAGCAGAGAACAAGACAGCAAGCGAGCGTACCCTTGTTCGCTTCTTCTCCACCAAGCACGGAAGTTTAAGGATAATTATGGGTTGGTGGCTACTTAAGAAAACTCCAATTCGATTTGCCCCGGCTGGGAGGCGTCTACATCATCCCAATCACAAGGAGAGGTTCACCATGATGGGGGGTAAGGTACAAAAATTCTTTATATGAGGGATCAAATAACCCCGAAAAATAACCCCCGAAAACCTCCAGCAAAACGTCTATGCCCCCCTATTTTTTCAGAAGATCCGAACCGTTCATCTTGATCTCCACCCTATAAAACCTTGACCCACCAATTTTCAGCCCGATACCATGTGTTTTGCTCGTTCATCCATCCGATCCAAATTTAACGGTTTCGCATGAACAGAACTTTTAAGATATCTTTTGAGAAGGGTGGAACAGGTAAAACACATGGTATCGGGCTGAAAATTGGTGGGTCAGGGTTTTAGAGGGCGGAGGTCAAGATGAATGGTTCGGATCTTCCGAAAAAATGGGGGACATAGACTTTTTGCTAGGGGTTTATTTTTGGGTTTATTTTGGGGTTATTTGATCTCTCATATATATATATATATATTATGATTTAATGTAGAAAAGGTGGCACCTGATCTATTAGATCAGGTGCCAAGACACAAAAAGGTGGAAAGTACAAGCCCATGAACATGTGCTTGTACTAGTTGTGGGGCCCACCTTTTTGTGTCTTGGTACCTGATCTATTAGATCAGGTGCCACCTGATCTAGATGAATCTCACACACACACAATGAAAAATAAATTAAAAATAACGAGATGAAGAAAAACGGAAAAATAGAAAAGGTCATGCTAAGAAAATAGGCATTGTTAGTGTTATTCTATAGATGTCGTCTACATCAATTGAAAGGTGTACTTGAGATTACCAGCCTTCTAGAATGGGAATTTTAAACCAACCACAATCATAATAAGACCTTTTTTCCCACGGGGTGGGGGTGGGGGATAATGAAGAAAATATGGAAATAAGTACCACAAAATCTAGCTGTGCTGGCTATATAGAACAGCAAATTTCCTAGTCATCTGCATAGATGTCTGATACCATCACATGGTATGCACTTTGACAAGATGCATGTGCACTTAAGTGGTAAATAGGTAACTCATGTCATCTTATCCATGGTTTGTGCCGCATGGTTAGTTGGCAACACAAATCCTTTAATTCATCACTTCAGGAGAGACAGATTGCTGAGGCTACTATTATCTGAATTTCAAATCAAGTGGATCACCAGTCTTCTCCAACTAATTTTTTATTTTTGCTGCTCTTTGATAGATCTGCACTTTTGGCCCATTAGGGACGTTTTTTGTAATTTTAAGATTATTAGGGGCTTTTCTGCAAATCTGTAATTTTCTGGATTTTCTCTTTATAAGAGCTAGGACCGGCTAGGGAGAGGCATGCTTGATTATTGTGAAGAAGAAATCCCTTGATGTGAGATTATCCCTCTTTTCCTTGGAGAGCGCGGCCCCCTCTTGAATCGGTGGCTTGAGAGAGCAAGATCCTCTCAAAATGTCTCAACCATTATCTTGTATCTTCTTTATTTCAGTTCATCTTTAATAAAAATCTCTATTTTCCCCCAAATCCACTCACTTCACCCATAAAAATCCCAACTTTCATCTATCTCATCTTTTACCATAAAAATCCTATTTTTATCATCAAAGCCCTATTGGATCTTATCAATTGGTATGGCCTGCATCCTACTGCAGTGGGCCTACAGCCCCCTGCAGTGGGCCTGCGGATCCCTACCGTACGCATGCAGGCCTACCAGCGTTCTGAATGGTTCATGCAGGCCCATCGAAGAGGCCTTGAGCCTTGGAAGGATGACCTGGGACCCTGGGACACGCAAAGAGACCGTCGAGACTTCGATGACAAATTTGGGCTTCTTCCGAGTCCTGAGGATGACGTGGAGAAGGTCCAGGGACTTCATGGGCCTCGGTATGCGGCAGGGAGGCGACGACGCAAAGTACTTCCAGCATACGAAGAATTTCAGACAGATTATGACAAGGATCCTGACTTTGGGGAGAATGTTGATGACTATACTCGGAGTGAGCATGATTGGAGAGGCAATGTCGACAGATGCAACAGCCCTAGGAGGGGCTATGGGAGACGCAGGGAGGTACGACACGACATTTATTACCCTCACTCTGACTATCGACAGGCAGGAGGACGAGTGAACCAATAGCAGCTTGGGGCTGAAGGCAGAGTGAGAAAACTGAAAAGGTCGTTGTTTGATGGAGGTGATCCTTGTGGCTGAATCTATCGAGCAGATAGATTCTTTACGGAGGCACATCTGACAGAGAGGAAAAAACTGGAGGTGGCTGGCGTCTGTTTCAAAGGAGAGGCACTCTCTTGGTTTCATTGGAGGGAGCAGAGACGACCTATACGTTCGCGGGAGGAGCTCAAGAACTGCTTAATTGGGAGATATCGAGATGCACAAGAAAGAAATTTACAGGAAGGAGATGCTTGGAGTGGCTCCACTTTTCACATTCCATCAGCGAAAGGAAGACCCAGCGACCCACTTGGAGCAGCACCGTCTATGGATTTCATGCATCATCTTGAGGACATGGTGGGTTTTTGGGGGCGGAGTAATGATAGCTCTGCACTATTAGGCCATTAGGGGCGTTTTTGTAATTTTCATATTGTTATGGGCTTTTCTGCAAATCTGTAATTTTCTTGATTTTCTCTTTATAAGAGCTAGGGCCGGCTAGAAAGAGGGCATGCTTGATTATTGTGAAAAAGAAATCCCTTGAGGTGAGATTATCCATCTTTTCCTTGGAGAGCGCGGCCCCCTCTTGAATTGGTGGCTTGGGAGAGTGAGTCCTCTCGAAAGGTCTCAACCATTATCTTGTATCTTCTTTATACAGTTCATATTTAATAAAAATATCTCTTTTCCCCAAATCCCCTCCTCTTCACCCATAAAAATCCAACCTTTCATCTAAAAATCACATCTTTCACCATAAAATCCTATTTTTATCATCAAAGCACTAGTGGATCCTATGACTCTTCACCAATGCCGATATGCCATACAATTTGTCCCCATCATTCTCTTTTAGTACTTTACATTTCTTTCAAAGAGATCATTAACTTCATGCAAACACACAATGTAGGATGCACAAACACACAATGTAGGATGCACAACCACACAACAAGCAATAAGGATACGACAATGACATGGTGATACAACAATCCTTACAATAAGACACAGGGTCCCAGCAACCAGCAACACACTGACGAATATATACACATTTCATGTTAAGTTTTATAGATTCCAATATCTTCAATGAATAAAGATATCAGAAAATCCTCTCCAATACCCAACCTAATACAAGTCCACACAGGAAAGGTAACATGTGTAAGCCTTCATGTGCCGGGGACTTATTTGGCTTTTTCCTCTTTTTTGAATGGCCAGGCGGGGTTTTGTTTTTTGTTTTTGGGAAGGTGCGTGGGTGGAAGCCGAGAGAACTCTAACATGATTAATTGATTCCTTAAAAGGTGTCACGGTTCTGACATGTGCAATACATATTGGGCAAGCATAGCACAAACCATCAATGCTCAATTCATATTAGACATGCATATTGAACTCAACACAAAGTGATCATGATTTCTAGCATGCAGATCTCTCCCGCATCTAATCTTTTTTTCCGCCAATCTTCTTTCCTTTATTCTCCGAATTTCATATAATTTATGTCTCCCACCACCACAGTTTTTCCTCCATAAACAGGAAGAAAATACATTTGTCAGTTTACTTAAACCAGTAGACTGTATAATTAATTATTAAGATTATCAATGATCTCGTTAGATTTCTTGACATTATTTGATGATATATACTATATAAGGCTGGGAATGCCACTCCACAATCCAATCACACACCCCCCAAACCCACCCACCCCATCCCCCCCCCCCCAAAACCCGGCATGTTTAGTTTTTGCAATTCGAATTCAGATCCCTAAAAGTGTGCCCAAGTTCTTCCCAGGTTGGCCTCATGTTATTTGTGAAATTTGAATGTGTTTTAAGTCTGTTGGGATTTTACATTATCTAAAGCAAATAACCACAACAAACAAACTGTGATATTTTAATGGAAATGGCTTTTGGTTTATAAGCTTGAATTTTAGACATGCATCTTGAAACGATTCATTAACGGCAATGCCTTATGTTTAAGTTCAACTTTTCATTTCCCTAAAAACTATGAAAGACGAGCTACCAAAATATATTTTCAAATCAATTCACAACCTTTCCATTTTCTGGAGGATTTCAATGATAGCCTAATAAATGTATAAGTTCAAGTCAATTCAGTAGAACACTAATGTTAGCATTGACCACTGAGCCTGTGGGTTTCTACGTAACATTTTCATAGTTCTTACAGTCTGAAACCCTCTCTGTGACCTGGTTGTTTACTGATATGGATTGGATCGGATAGCATATTAATGGTATCCAAATTAGGTTCGAATATGGGTTCATTTCTTGTCAATTAGAATTTGAGTTGGTCTAACTTGATCGTACTGACAAATGCAACTGACTTTGGCAGTTCGTCAGCATCTGAAGGAACGGTGACAGCGTCACCGGGTTTTGATCTGCATTGGGTTGTTCATTTCTTTCAATTAGAATTTGAGTTGATCTTACTTGATCTTACTGACAAATGCAACCGACTTCGGCAGTTCGTCATCATCTGACGGAATGGTGACAGCATCACCAGGTTGCGATCTGTATTGGAGACAGGACTAAAGTTAGACGTAGGCCCTAAAGCGGGGTTCCTACTTGGTTACTTCGGTTACTCAAAGGTGTATCTGCTGTGATGAAACTTATAGGTCATGATTAGGAAACTGAAGGCATGAAAGAAACCGAACAACTCACCAGAACTTCCCCACAAAATGAGTTCTGCCCTTGGGATTCAATAAGATAATCTTTTAAATTTTACTGCTCGACCATTTTCTATTAATTTTTGTGCAAGGGAGGCTATATTTTGAGAATATTAGCTTCAAGGAAATCCATGGTGAGCCATCCAATGGAAAATCCAAACCGTCCATATTGATCTATGCACTTGAATTAACTTAATTATAAAATATCAAGTTATTCCAAACTTGTTTGACCATGGATCAGATCATATCTTGTTTGACCACTTGATACATGATCTTATAAATTTGAAATCTCTTTCATTTTTCATTATTAAGCTAATTTAAGACCAAGATGAACTATTCAGATTATACAATGACCCATCATGGAGTTCTCACAAAACTTAGTTTGAAAATTGCTCTCAAAGGATCGCTCTTATTGCTAAGATAGAAAGCGACACACAAGGAATAAAAAAGTACACCACCTTGACCCGGTCCACCTTAGCAATTAGATAATGCCACGTCAACATATATGAGAATGCTCTCATGTGTCGTATGACACACACACACACACACAGAGAGAGAGAGAGAGAGAGACAGACAGAGAGAGAGAGAGAGAGAGAAGCAAGTGCGCATACACAACATAGATACATGTGTTTGAAAGGTGAAATGGTGAAATCTTGACCCCTCATCTTCAGGTGGAGAAAGAGAGCACATATGGGGTCACTTTTGCAAACCCATGTTCTAAAGGAGCCCTTCACGAGTTGTCATCCCCCCCCCCCCAACAGCCCGCATTTCTTTCTCAGCCAAAAAATCCCCCCACCCACCACCGCCCCCTCTCCTGAAGTAAATGGTGCCCAGCTACCACTAGCTAGCAATGATCAAAATCCGTCTCCTCCCATCCTCCCTGCACCTTCCATCGTAGGTACAACAAAATGGTCATGATGGAGATTCCTCCAAACCCCTGGCCAAAACCCAATCAGCAACCCCACCATCATCTACATTTTTTTCTAGATAGATTGTATATGAGAATAAAGAAAGAGAGAAGTTGGCAAGATTATGGGAATGGGTTCTGAGCATCAGAATTCTTACAAAGTAGAAATGGAAACAGATAGAGAATCTGATGTCTTCGATTCGTGTTTCTCCATGTGCCTGAAGTTATGTAACCAGTGCTTGATTCTATCCTCAGTTCACAGCTTCATTGCAAACATTTTGCATTATTATCCTCCATTTATTTCCGTTTCTAATTGAATGCTTTCCATCACGCATTAGTTTGTGCGGACAAAGAACAGTTTTTCTTTTCTCAACAATTTTTCTTCATTTTGCTAGAAGTATCCAATGATTAAAAGAAGTTTACGGAAGATTTACATATAATATAGCATTATATGGCTTAGGGTGCACTTAAACATGTTTATCAAGTCTAGATGGTGGAAATTCTTAATTGTATTAGGGGAAAATAATAATATTAAACACTGCAAGTGCCTTCTCAAAAATGAACACTGGAAGTGTTAATCTGTTATATATATTTCACTAAGTCCACTTCTTCAATTCCAAACTGAATGATTGCATTCATTGCATTAGCTAGTTGCTTAGTTTACTTCGTTTGCTAGAATTTGATGATGAAGAGAAAGACCGAACATTGCTTGCATAAAAAAGTCTAACTGATTATTGAACTTTTCGTCAAATCCTGAAAACTGTTTTTTGTGTTAGTCAAAGGGGTTATAAAGAAAAGTATAGGCAATAACTAGTTTGCTCTAATGAACCAATCATCAGAAATTAGCATCCTCTGCAGGCTAGTATCGTTAAACCAACACATTTAATGACGGTTGTAATTAAAAAAGATAACATTGGTATTACTAGTTAATTAAGTCAAGTTAGTGTAGTGTGTTTATTTATTTAAACATGTGATTTAAGTCTAGATACTGATACCCAATGCAATAAAGTAATGCTGAAAGTTGTTACATATATGCCATTGATTCTTTGAAATAATTTCTATGCGAGTCAAGGGAGCCATCTTCAAGTTAAGTTATTCCTCTCTGTTGTCATACAACACATGTAACAAAGATTGTGATAACAAATAACACACTAGTTTCCAACAGGCAAGATTTATTCAATGAATCAATGACACTCTTGGACTATGTGAAGGCTATATGTCGTGAAAATAGGGTACACACTGGGATTAATAGTACCATATTATGAAATTACAAGAAATTGCCCATGCACATGGTGCATGGCGACCTGAGAAAAAAACCCACTCAACGAAGGCATTACCCACACACAGAAGGAAATGAGAAGGAAGTGTGGGAGTGTGTCGGTAGTCTGGGGGTAAAAGGGAGAAAAGCATGGAACTAAGTGAAAAAACCCGGGGGGCTAAAGTGGAAAAAAGCCTGATGGCAATGCCGTAAATAGTAGAAAGATGGAGGGATTTTTTTGTTTAAGAGGTTAGGTGAGAAAATTACCATTGTGCCATTTTCCCATGTGGCGATGTGACATTGCCACATGAGACAATGGCACAAGGGTAATTCCCTATTTTATAAGATAGCTGATCACCTTCATCTAGCCAGATGAATATGCATGGCAATTAAACAAAATCTTCCATGTCATAGTAAATCTCTCAGAAAACAAAACAAGAACATGGCCGGGAAGAAAACGTTTTCTCCCACGCCCCCACGCCTGGACTATTACAATATTCAAATATGTCTCAAAATATTTAAAAAAATACAAATATTGATTTAGGTACTTATATACGTTCCCAATAAACACAAGAGTGCGAATTTTTTTTTTCAGATTTTCAGCATAGATCAATGGTGTCACTTTAGGAACAATTTGCAGTATGCGTGGGGGGGGGGGGGGGGGGGGTGTTAGGGGGAAGGGGGATAATTCACTGCAGCATGTAATCCTTAGTTTTGGCACTTGACTAATATTGTTTGTACTCTTTAACCTCTGTTCATATAGATTGCTAATATTAGTTTTTAATATTGGTTTTATCTGCTCTTATTTTCTGTCTGATAGTCCTCCACTATAATCACCTAATGTAAGTCCTGTTTTTCTTCATAAATGATGATGTTGGTCTCGACAATGCTACACACTTGTTCAAAAGTTGCTTAACAGTATAAAAGAATGAAATGGTACTATGTAGGCTCGCATTCGAATCTTTTAGATGAGGGTCATCTAGGGTGAACAGGTTTATGAGCAATCAGTTGTGGGGTTCAAGATCAAAGATGATAACTGGCAAGTAAATCAATTTAATAAGTCCATACTGAAGGTAAATTTTAAAACTTTTGATCATTTTCTGCCTTTTCTGTGTTTGGTCTACTTCCCTACAAAATACACATACTGAACGAGCACTGGAAACAATGAATTACAGCACCTTCCAAAGAAAAGAAAATAACAAGGGACGAGGTAACGTCTGAAACGCATTGGTTTCCAATGTTTCACAGTGGTTTCAAAGGGAGATGATATGAAATAGTGCAAAAAGTGGGTTTCAAAACGTTCCGATGAATACATAGCATCGACTCAGTTATGTCCAAGTTTCAGCCGATATCATTTGGCATAGTTTGTGTTACAGTTTCTATCACCCTATAAATCCAAAAAAGTTCAAAAAAACATGAAAATCCTAACCTTTGTTGGTTTGTTGTCAAATATCAAGTGAACAATGAAATCAACAAGAACCCCAAACAAATTTTAAAGAAAATGGAAAGGGAAAAATTGATTTTAGGCATAAACCTTGGAGTTTTGTTGGGAAGTGAGGGAAGAGTCAGACAAAGAGAGGTTGGGGGGGAGAGGGAATTTTTTTTTTTTTTTTTTGGGGGGGGTGTGTGTGTGTGAGTGTGTGTGTGACTTGCAATTTCATGCCGCCACCTTCAATGTTCTGACCAGCATCGAAAAGAAGTCGCTGCTGCTAAAATAAAAGCTTGGCCATGCTCGTAGAGAACTTATGGGTAATTAGACCAGGTTTTATAATGCCTCGCTGATATTCAAGTGGGGTTTGGGCTGAGAACCCACACCCATTTACCATGAGTGCCACCTTGCAATATGATAGGAAATTGGTGAGGGAAAAGGGAGAATTCTATAGATAGAACGGGGAATACAAAGATACCTCAATTCGAGAGGTGGACCACTCTCACATGATCTAAAGCTACTTCTACTCCTAACTCCTATTTCTAATCTCTACTTTACTTTTCAATTCTCTTCCTCTCCCACTCTCACCACCTTCCCTCCTATTTATAGGGTTGGTTTGGCCCTATTTACAAAATTTTCCCTCGGGTACCAAATTACAAAATTGCCACATGTGCCCAAAAATACAAAATTGCCACATGTGCCCAAAAAATACAAAATTGCCACTATCATGGCTAAAATCCTCATTCCCAACACGGCCGCCGCGAGTCATGCGAGCCCCCAAAGGGCTACAGCGACTCCGGTGAGCCCTGAAAGGGCTTTGAGGGTATCTAGACGACCCCCAGAGGACCGCCGAGACTGCGGCGAGCATCAGAAGGCTAGCCCCGAGTCGAGCGAGCCCCCAGAGGGCCGCCCCGACTCTGGCGACCCTCCTGGGGCCGTCCCTGAGAAAGTGGTTCTCCCCTTGAATTGAGACCATTATCTTTGTATTTCCCGTTCTATCTAAAGAATTTTCCCTTTTACCTCACCAATTTCTCATCAAGTGGTACCAGAGCTCAAGATCCATGGCACCGATGTTTGATGCGGAGGAAACAAAGGCCGCGTTTAAGGTATCCTTGGAGTAGATAGGCCGCCATCTATCAGAGTGCTTGAGATCCTCGATCCATCAAATATTTGACGAGACATACCGTCAAATAGCGGAGGATCGTACGGTGATTGAACGTCGCTATCCCTCTGCTGCGAGGACGGAGACATGTCTGAAGATCATGAATCCATATCTGCCAGATCTGAATGAGAAGAAGAACATTGCAAATCCGGAGTCCATGAACATCGACGACCCAGATCTAGCGCCAAGGGATGGCGAACCCATGTCGGGCTCCTCCTTGGCTGTCCTTGCTCCGATGACCCCTTGGAGAGACGCTGAGACTGAGACAAACCCCAGGAGGCCCGCCCTGAGTCGAGCAAGCCCCCCGAGGGCCGCCCCGGGACCGGCGACCCTCCTGGGGGCCGCAGCGAGTCGTGCGAGCCCCAAGAGGGCAGCAGTGACTCCGACAAGCCCTGGGGTCTATGTGACACTAATGAAACCCAAGAGGCCATCCGCACGTCATTTCGAGCTTCACCAGCGATGCCACCGACGAGATTTTGGATCGCCTCCACCACCATAAGATGTGCCCAACCGAGACGAAGCAGTGAACACAAGATCACCACCATCGACCGCCAGAGTCGCCGAAAAAATGGATCGGCACCGACGAGCCGCCACCACTAAGTGGCGGCTTGATCAATCCGCTCCCGCAGCCAAGCCGATGGAAGGAGCCAGCTAAGCCGAGCCTCCGGTCGATGAACAGTGAGTCGTCTCATATTTTGAATTTCTGGGTGAATTTCAGCTATTTTTGCGCGGCTTCTGTATTTTGACGATTCCGGACCCGTTTGGAGTCCAAATTCAGAACAGAAATAGCCAGTGCGTAGAAGACTAAGCCACGGACACTCCCACCCCTGCATCAACTTTTCGAGGAAGGCAGATCTTGTGGGTGGTCGCTTGATCCAGGAGGAGGCAATGAGACGTGATCCAACACTCGGAGAAGCGCACTGTGGATTTCATGCACCACCTTGAGGACCAGGAGGTTTTTCGGGGGCGAAGTAGTGTTAGGAATGGGAACTGTATCCATGATAGTAGCAATTTTGTATTTCTTGGGCCATGGGGCAATTTTGTAATTTGGTGCCCGCGGGGCAACTTTGATGGTCAAACCAACCCTATAAATAGGAGGGAAGGGGGTGAGAGTGAGGGAGAAAGAGAATTGAAATGTAAAGTAGAGATTAGAAATAGGAGAAAGGAGTAGAAGCAACTTTAGATCCTAGGAGAGTGGTCATCCTTGCGAATTGAGGCCCCTATCTTTGTATTCTCCGTTCTATCTATAGAATTCTCCCATTAAAGTGGTCCTCCTCTCGAATTGAGACCTATGTCTTTGTATTCCCCGTTCTATCTATAGAATTCTCCCGTTAAATAGATAGAACGGGGAATACAAAGATAGGGGCCTCAATTCGAGAGGACGACCACGCTCCCAGAATCTAAAGCTACTTCTACTCATAACTCATATTTCTAATCTTTACTTTACTTTTCAATTCTCTTCCACCCTCCCTCTCACCCACCTTCTCTCCAATTTATAGGGGTGGTTTGGCCCTATTTACAAAATTGCCACTCGGTCAACAAATTACAAAATTGTCCTATTGCTCCAAGAAATACAAAATTGCCACTATTGTGGCTACAATCCTCATTCCCAACACAATAACAGCTCAGTTACATGTTCTAGTATTTAAACCCAAAAAAACAATTATGAGCTCTTAATTTAATCTTTAACTTAACAGTTTTTAGCAAAATCAAATGACAAATTAGTTGTAATTTCTGGACAACTTTTAGCCTTTCTTCCCTGTTATGCTCAGTAATTTTTTTCTAGGATCACAACACCATTAACCTTCATTGTGACAAGGCAGAGTAAATAAGTGAACTATGTTGCATCTTGTTCAATTTAAGTAATATGTCAAAAAAGCATTGGCTGCAAATAGATTGAAGGTGATGCGTTAATATTATAAAATAGTCAGCAATCGAATCTCAACAATCTAATTCACACCAAACAAACACGCCTAAGATAAATATGTAACAGTATATTATTCAAAACTACCTTCGTCTTTCACTACTTTTGTCAAAACTACCATTATGTTTCTTTATTTAGAACTACATTAAAACATGAAGTTCAGAAAGTTTTGGCTAAAATTTAGAATGGTTCAGCTAAGGTTCATTGTAGTTTTGAAAATGGTTCAGCTAAGGTTCATTGTAGTTTTGAAATGTATGTGTGTGTGTGTGGATTTTTTTTTTTTTTTTTTTTTTTGGGGGGGGGGTGACAAAAGCAGTAACAATTAAAGGTAGTTTCATTAAATTAGTTTGATAAAAAGCAGTAAAAATTAAAGGTAGTTTTGTACAATTTACCCAAGATGTAAAATGGTCAAGCTAATACCGAAACTGAAATTAAGACAAACTTACGAGGCCACTAAAACTTGGCAAAGCCACAACTTCAAGGGACCAAAACCAAAACTTCCCTCTCAAACCTTGGCAAATACACTTTCATTGCATAAAAGAAATAAATAAAGAAAAGGCAATGAATAAAAACCTAAAATGTGATCATATAGTGCCAAACTTATTATGCAAATCAAGGAGAGTCCCAATTGGCACCAAAACTTGATGGAAATATACATTTAAATTGATTAATCTACAAAATCATCGGATATATAAAACCCATTGAAACACTAGTACAATTGTAATTAAACACTATTAGGTAGACCACAAGAAAAGTTTTAAAGCAACCAGATGAATTCAGCTTTAAAATAAACAAGCATGTTTGAAATTGACAATACTAGTCAAAATACTACATTAAGCAATAAAACCTGATTAGAATAGATGGCATATGCCTATTTCACCTATTAAGCAACAAAGATGGAATACCAATGATGTTAATCTCATCAAAATGTATTAGAGATTACTTCAACCAAGATTAAGGCTTGAAGGTTGTCATGAACATGTGTTGTTTCGGAAACAAAAATGGGTACATAAAATGCTAATGCTACAAAACATATTACATTGGGGATATGCTTCTTTGGCTGCTTAGTAGGTATGAAATACATTTATTGGGAAGGGGAAATGAACTCCATAGGACTATTAAGAGCAATGTTCTAACAATCGGCCTATGAAGTCGGATGTAACTAGGTTCATAATCCCTTTCTCTCTCAGTTTCTCTTCTCTTGCACCCATTTTGCGAAGGCAACGACATTGCAGCTTGGGGCGTCGTCAGATTTCTGAGCAGCCTCCAATGACAGTAACCCATGTAGTGAGAGGTGTGCAAGAAGTTTGTTCAATCTTTGCTTTTCTTAGAAGTCACCTCACACATACGTATTTTCTTCATTTGTTTCTCCTCCCACCGCCTAGACAGCTAGGTGGTGCCTATGGTGCCCCGCACTGTTTAGGGCCATTTAAAACAACGGTTAAGAAAAAGGCTACAATAGTTTGCTTCTACACATGGTTCAGTTGGCCTAGAAGAATACACCAACACAAAGGTGTTTCTAAGCTTAGCTGTTGTCTTTTAGAATCAAAAGTTCCAAAGAAAAGCTATTCCATGATATAATCTTTAAATACAGAAATAAAGATGCCTAAAAATCAGGTAACTTGGCTAAATATTACTACAGACTGCCCAGTGACTTGCCTAGAAGCAAGATATAGCTGATATATTTAGATTACACTTTCAACAAGCTTCTTAATGCACAAGCAAGATGTGCATAATGACATCCAATTATATTTGAAGTTCCAAACTATGAATTGGTCCACTACCTAATCCATTCAATTCATCACTTCATTAAATAGAGTTATTGCTATCTCTATTATTGGTTGAATGCCAAATCAAGCACCTCCGGCCTTCTCTAAATAGCCATTACAGTCATTTACTAGGGACTAAAAATAGAATTTATGATTATTTTTCCATTCTTCAACATCAATTGTCATAATAACAATCTTGTCCATCCTCTTTCTCTGCTAATACTTTGCACTTGTTTCCAGAAACATGTTCCCTTCATCTCACTCTTCTCGGCTACCGATCGCCATCTACTACTACAACATCCAATTTTCATCTATTTTCGCTCTCCAGCACCAGCTTCTTCTCCACAAATGAACGGTTAGATAATCAACTTGCTAATTAACTTAGGGCAGTAACACTTCATAATTAATTAACTTGGAGCAGTAACACTTCATAATTAACTAACAGTATCATTACTTATATGTTTAAAGTGTCGTGTGAGGTAAACTCTTCTTATTCGCCTGTGTATTAAATTAAAATAGGTTTATCGCTGTCACCTCTTCAGTAATTTTGGAAAAAATCTAAACTTCACCTACATTTAGGAATCCATGACAAATATTGGCACAGAACTTGATCAAAATATGTCATTTAACCATCCATATATGAACACCAACGGTATATTCAGCAAAATATGGGATCAAATCAATGCCTCCAAAAGGAGAGGAATTTCCACAATCTCCATCACAATGTGCGTGCAACCAGAACTTTAAAAGGCAAAAAAGGAAATTGATCTTTCTCGGACTCACAGAGCACTAACTGAATCTAAGCGCAGTTTTGCAAAGAACTCTATGTTACCAAATATAATAAAACCGAACCGGCATTAATGCATCTTTCCTAATAATTGAGCAATAGCCATGTCCAGCGGGAAAGCCCCAAGATTTACAATAAAACTCACGAAAAGAGGGGAAATAGAGAGTTTACTTGAACGGATAAGAGGCGGAGACGGAGTCTTCGAAGTTCGGGCCACCGGCCACCGCTGCTAGAGCGTCATCGCCGACGAGAACAGATTGGTTCACGACAGAAAGAGCCGCATTCGTCAAATTGGGGATTAGGGCAGAAATTTAAGCCAAGGGAAGGGGAAAAATAAACGAGCTTAATGGGTGTGGGTTTTGGCTTATATTGGGGCGACCCATCGGATGGGAATATACAAGTCAAACGGTTTTGGGTTTTGTTTTATCCGACTCCGAATTGACTTCGTATTGGATTGGGATCAACCCAGACCCAATAGACCAGACTCGCCCATGCAACAGCCATTAGAATTTTGGGTTTTTCCTATATTCATCCCTTACATCTTCTGTATTTGGTTATTGGTCTCTTAAATATGTGTATTTGCTTGTAAATCCCTCAAATGCATGTCTTAATACTTAATAGTCTCTTAAGTTCGTTTCAGTTTAAAGTCTAACAGTGTATTCTAAATCTGTTATTGGTACGACCTCAAGATCGGCCCAGATGACCTAGGCCCGCTTGTTCAAAGCCCAATTCATAGCCCGTCGAATCTCCACGATGAGACCTAATTCGTCGAAGCATGGAGAAGCTCGCCGAGTCTCAGGGAAGCTCGCCTAAGCAGAGCGGCAAGCTCGCCATCCAAACCAGAAGTCCTCCGGCAAATCGCACAAGTCTAAGCTAGCTCGCCCCAGAGTAGTGTTGAGTATTGGACTTTTCCCTACTTGGTGTTAATGATGAGCAAACATAAATACTTGTGACGAATCTCATATTTGCAGTTAAGCCATTGCCTGAGCATATTATGAAGATCAATTAGCAATGGATGTCACTCAAAGATCCATGAAAGAATGAAAAGTGGATTGGATGATCAAAGATGGTGATTGAAGCTCCTAGAAGACTTCAAGCTCATACTTTGGATAGAAGAGAGACTTCTACATAATGTAATATTTTTATTCTCATCTAATATGTAGTATAGAAGTAGAACTATGTTGGAGCACACACACATCTTCATTTATGTCCAAGGAAATCATTAGATCACATTTCCTTAGACTCTAATTCTCATTTCTCAAGGATGTGCATGTTGTGATTTCAACAGGCTACTACTGAACGATTTACAGTCGTCTATCTCAAAACAGTCAACTGTGATTTGTTCTACAGTCGCCTGTTATGCACATACTTAATCAATTGATTTTTGGGCTTTCTAAGCTTTAACTCCTTCAGGCGACTGCTGTACATAATACAGGCGCAAGTCCAAGCTACAGTCGCCTGTGATTTGTTAAACAGTCACATGTCTATCTTCAGCCCAAAGATCGCTTTCATTTTCATCTGGCCAGTCGACTGATGGTGTATTGACAGTCGTCTGTCCAAGGCACAGTCGACTATCAATGCTTCAACAGTCGCTTGTCTATGATTCCTCTGCAGAATCTGCTCTCTGAAATGTTTCAAGGTATAGTGCCAGTCGACTAATGTTGTATTGACAGTCGCCTGTCCAAGGCACAGTCGACTGTCAATGCTTCAACAGTCGCCTGTCTATGATTTCTCTGCAGACTCTGCTCTCTGGAAAGTTTCCGGTTTTTGTGACAGTCGACTGATATTGGCCGAGATGATTTGTGCTTGGCAAAATTTCACTCTCGCATAGGGATCAAACTTCTTAGAGAGCGATATATTGTTTTTCTCGCCTTCACCACTGAGAGATTATCCGAGATTCTTTCTGCTACCCGTTTGACAGACCTCTTTCGCTTCTCTCAGAGCGAATCTCCTCAGGCTTATCCATTTTTGGTTAAGCTCTTCTATGCTAACCGCATTTGCGGTGAGTATTCTACCACTGGAGTTATTGATATTGTTGTCCAGGGGACCCCCATCCGCATTGATCCCACTCTATTAGGGACCATTCTTAGGATTCCCTCCACTAGATCCCTTCCTTCAGACATTTCCATTTCTGATGTCGATGAGCTAGATCAGTCTGTCCTCCGGGACATGTTCCGTGAGATACCCTCTGCTCTATCTTCTGGTGTTAGGTCGTCCATGTTCTCGGCTAGGGTTTTGGTTGTTTCACCTCGTGGTGAAGTCCAACATTCTGCCGAAGTACGGATCTTCTGATCAGCCTTCCCAGGAGATACTGATGTGTATGTACGTGATCTTTTTCGAGATGTCCGTGAACTGGGCCACAGTCGCCTGCCCATGGCACGGGCGCCTGTGTGTTCCACATCAGTCGCCTGTCGTGTCTTCCCAAAACTTTCTGAGATTTTCTCAGTTTATCCATATTGCAGCCAGACGCCTGTAGAAGGATTTACAGTCGCCTGTTAGTTTTATAGGTGCATGTCTTCTCTTCATCAGTCGACTGCTCACCTACCCTCTGACACAGTACAGTAGTCGACTGTGTTTTGTTCAACAGTCGACTGTCGACTGTGTAAATTCTATCCGTTGGTTTATTCTCCACAGATTTCAAAGGTGTTTTGGGGATTCTGTGTGAGGGTTTTGAGGAACCTATGAAGAGAGCTTCTACTGTTCCATTGAGGGTTTACTCATCTTCGCTTGAAAACCCTAAGCTTTCATCTTCAAGCTTCTCAAGCTCTCAAATCCAAAGGCCCTAGAATTCCAATCGTTTCCTCTCTTGCTCTCCAACGTAGAATCAAAGTGATATCTTCTAGGCTGTTGGTGGTGACAAGAGAAAGTGTGTTTCTCTCTTTCAAAATAGACCTCAACACACAACACACTTGCTCCTTCAAGTTCTACTTCAAGGCAAAGGTGATTGTAAGTGTTGCTATTTCAATATTTCATATCTTCGTTGTTAGATTAACTCTCGGTTTGTGAGAGTGGTTGCTTGCTCCCAAGTTGTGGAAGTCAAGGACATCGAGTGTATTTCGATTTCACTTATAGGGTTGCTATAAGTGGGTTTAAAGGAAACCTCAAGTTAGGGTTCTAACTTGAGTATGCTGTGGTATCCGGGTGGAAGGGACGTAGGATTATCGGGAACAATTCGGGAGTTGACTTGGGTAATCCGAACCCTTGAAACATCCTTGTGTTAGCATTGTTTCAATTTAGGGTTTATTTACATTCCGCATTAATTGTTGGTTAGGAATTTAATTTGGTATAACTATCGTTTTAAATTTTATAAATACTATTCAACTCCCTTCTAGTATTTTCCTCATAGCCAGGGACATTACAATTGGTATCAGAGCGTTGGTTTATAGCTATGGCATCCAACAACAACAACTGTAACGACTGGTTTTTGTATGATTGGGTTATCAGTGTGTTTTGCTTGTGATGGTGGGTTCTCTCCTTGTGTGGTTTCCATTTCCATAGTTCTCGCTTTTATTCATCTCGTTGAGATTTCCTAGCTTTCGTTTTCATTCCTTTTGATGTGATCTTCTAGCTTCTTCCTTAGAATCATTGAACTCGGAGTAAGTCACTCGCGACGAGCTTCATATCGATCATATCTTAGCGATAGGTTGATCCTAGAAACCTTAGAATTCATCCCGGACCTTCGCGCTCCATATCGACACTTTTCGTGCACGTTAGTTGGTTCAAGAAGGAGAACCAACCGACTAGATCTCAATCTAGTCGGTCGGCAATCCTTAATGGACCGACTAGTGGTCTTTGATTATTATTCAGGAGTTACTGTTTATCTTTAGTCGGTCTGAGAACATCTTTCGACCGACTAGATTGTAATCTAGTCGGTCAGCCATTGTTCTTCAACCGACTAGTTCATTGATCATCTTCCCAGCCAAGTTACTGTTTACTCTTAGTCGGTCTATGAACACTCACCGACCGACTAGATCTCAAACTAGTCGGTTGACAAGCCTTCACAGACCGACTAACTCATAGTCCAGTTTTCCTGAGCGAGCTACTGTTTACTCTTAGTCGGTCTGCGTTGATCAACCGACCGACTAGTTCCCAAGCTAGTCGGTCACCAATCCTTCTTTGACCGACTAATCAGCCCAGGAAACCCTAGTTTTGCCCTAGCCGCCACACTTTTCTATAAATACGCCCCAAACGTTTTCTTCTTCTTCCTCATTACCCCAAACCCTAATTTCTCCCCCATTGAGCCCCCTTCTTCCCAAAACCATTGATCCTTCATCCCAAGCTCATACATCATCATCCAAACCCTCATTTCACATATCCTACCTCTCCTCAACCTCAAACCCTCATCAAATCCCCAAAAGCCTCATCCAAACCCATTTCTCCAGATTTTCCCCATCTCCAGATCTAAGCCGGATCGTTCTTCCGTCGCCGTAGTTCTCGGCGTCGTTCCTCCGCTTCTTCACGGGTAGTATTCTTCCTTTAATAATCTCATAACCCACACTTGATATTTGTGAAACCCTAATAAAATGGATCATTAGAAATCGTAGGGTTCGATTGTGAATACGGATTAGTTACCATTCTAATGTTGTTTCTCCATGACAGTGATCCATTCCAGTAGATAACAAATTTGTGTGATGTGCCTTTGTTGATCGTTCTCCTCGGTGCCAGGCAAGTGAAACTTGCTACCCTTGTTGTTTAGGCCGTGCTTAGGCCATTACCTTGCTTTAGCGTAAAAGAGACTAGACAGTGAAAGGATAGCTGTCTGGACGCCTTTGATCTAGCTTGACAACGAAGCTAGATTCCGTCACCCTCATCATGCTTGTATGTCACGTTTAAATTCAATTAACGGTACGCAATTATCTGTTCATATCATCCCTGCATCTTTGCCTGTCATGTTTAATTCCTATTAACGGTACGCAAATATCTGTTCGTGGCATTGCATATTGATTATTCATCGTGATTGCGTAGCACACGCTACAATACTTATATTCCTGGCTCGTGTTCCAGAAGCGAGCCCTGTAGTTGGAAACCCCAACGCTCGGATACCGGCTAGGTGCACCCCTATGCCAAATACACTTCCTGGCTTGTGATCCAGAAGCGAGCGCAGTTAGTTGGAAACCCCAACGCTCGATACATATGGGTGGGGTAAGAGATATGCGGCCACCTGAGCCCCGAGTTGGCCTGATCCGCCACTCCGGCCAGCAGGCGAAATCTCTAGTGCACAAGTGATTAATAGTGATAGGAGATAAGCGGCCTGAGCCACGAGCTGGCCAGCAGGTGGACTCTCTATGCACTAAGTGATAAATAGTGATAAGTGAATCGTGATTAGTGCTTAGTGATTGCTACATCGTGAGTGCGTGACACTTTCATCTTTAAAACTGCTGCATCAAACTAAACTGTCATGTCATTGTTTAATATTATAAGTGCTAGGTTGTTAGTTACTTTCAGTTTCCTTGCACAAGTCTTTCCAGACTTGCTGACATGTGCCCCTCTCTCTTTTGGGTGTCACATGTTAGACCCAGAGCCAGAGCTTTGTTGCAGGGGATATGGTGTTGCTGATGCTGATGTTTGCTGTGGTGGTGAGTAGACACCAGGGGCCTGTCTTGGAGACCGCTCGTGTTCACTTCCTTGTTTAGGTTTGCTGTTAGTTGTTGGTGCGTGGCACCTTTGTATGTATGTTATACCTTGTTGGCCATGTTTGGGCCTTAGACTCTTTTCCTTTTAGCCTGGTGGCTTTTCTGCGATATTGTAATTTGTTTATGGACATTTGGAGATTCAATAAAATGTCGTCTCATTTTCTTATTATCATTGTTGTTTCGTTTCGCTTTGCAAGGACTTGCCATAATAAGTGTTTTATACGCTTATCAGACTTGGAGCTTCACAGCTTCAAGTTTGTGCGGACCTTCTCACGTGTCGCCTCCACATTTTTGGGAAGCGGGGCGTGACAGGTTTTGTTGGTGGCCCATGCAGGTCCATTTGCAAATGCGAATTATCGAAACAACGATAATAATCATAGAATGTCCATTAAATAAATTAGAACATCCAAATTGTAAGCCCGGAGTCTAAGTTTTAGCGTTCCTATGTCTTAGGTGGCTGGTAGACGTGTTAGAGCATCTGTCTCAGCTTAGTAGGAAATCCATTAGATCAGGACTATAGTAAGACTTAGATAGACGTCTGTGCTTGCTAGTTAGGAATCCTTGATTGTTAGCTAGACTCCATGTTAGTGATTTGTTTGATTGTCTTAAGAGTTACCTTAGTGGTTCCCGCCTATCCCTGACCATGATAGACTTCTAGAATTTCCTTAGTCGTTCGCTTGGGTTCATCGGTTCCGGGCCCAACAGATCATGATCTTGGTTCTCTTAGGACCTTCCCTGATGTCTCTAATATATTCTAACCCATTAGAAGCTTTAGTGTTAAGGTTCCCTTGGCCTTTAGTTAACCCGATGATTAGAACCCCCCTGATTCAATCTTTCCTGGTCACTACACTTTGGTGTTACTGACCGTAGATCTTCATCATGGTTTTCTTGCATCGTGATTTAGGCGCATTCAATTCACATAAACCACTTCCCTTGTCCTCAATTCACGTGACCACCTCATTACAATTATCCTTGATCTTTCAAATGTTTTCCGTTGCAAATCTTGATTCTTCCAAAGTTATTTTCGAATGCTTTCCTTATTTGAAGTTTCACTCAATTTAAATTTTGTTCTAAACTTCTTTAAATATGTCTCCCTAAATTTCGATGGAGTTAAAAGTCGTTCTTGAATTTTTGAGGACCTTTGGTCGTATTTTAAAATTACTATCTTGTACTATTTTTTCTAACAATGTATCTTTCGCATTTCGATTTTTTTTAAACTTTATTACTATACTGATGGTTCGATATACCGTCTTTTTTCCTAACTACAATTTATTTTAACCACTTATCTTACATACCTTTAGGGGTATTTTTCTGAACTGATTGGACTTCAACTAATTTTGTATATATCAATTTAACACGTTCTTTTGGCGAACCCTTGTTTCCCCTAAAAGTATTTTCGATGTTCCTCTTTCGCTAAGTTTAAATTTGTTCGAAACACTTTTGATATATGTAAGGTTTCATGCTCCTTCGCCGACTTAAATTATTTATGTTTTTTAATATCGAAACTTGTGTTGATATTTTTAGATTAGAAGTTTATAATATTTTCAGCATATACTTTCGTATCGATATAAATGTCTTGTCCCTTTTCATATACCAATTTCATTCTGAACCGTATTTCTATTTTCCTAAATCGATTCATAATTTCTTTTCTTACTTGTGCCATTAAAATTTTATTCGAAAACACCTCGTGCTTACTCTTAATAAACTTTTCAAGTCCCTTTGGACTTCGGCTTTTAACAAGTCGATTTTATGCTCAACATTTTCCATATTTCAGATTTTTGTAAAAAAAAATTTACTATTTCGAAATCATTCCTGACTTTGACCCTTCATAAAACGGTTTAAAAGTTTTAATACTAACTTGATGAGTTTAAATATCCTTTTCTCTTTTCATACTACTAAGATATTATCTTTCCATTCACCATACACACTTTTAAGATAATTTCTAAAATATGACTTCAATTATTTTTATATATCGGTACCACGTTCGTTTTGCTCGTACATTAAGATCTTGTATAAATCAATTTTTGTTGGCAAATCCAGATTTCTCTAAAAATATTTTCGATATGGTTTATTTGGGATTTCTCTTCAGTTTTAAGATTTGGAAAACCTTTAGCATGCGCTTAAATTCTCCACACTATACTTGATCTGATTTCAATCTTCGAATCTCAAAACTTTTCCAAAATTTTTAGATTGCTGCCGCATAACATTTCTGACCTATGTTTTAATGTTCGAGTAAATGATTTCCTTTTCCTCATGATGATTTTATATAAGCCAATAAACCACTTTTCCTCTTATTACGTATATTCGTCTCAAACTCGTTTTCAAACAGCTTGTTTATCGACCTCTAAATGATTTTATACAAACGAGGACTCCGACTTTTTGAAGTACAACGGTCTTCGAATTCACGTATTTTAACTTATGTTGTTTACACTACCTTCTTTACGTATTCCTTAAGGGTATCATTGCATCATCTTTCCACCTAAACATTCACAGTCTTACCCTGATTCCCCTAACCAAATTTGGCTCCTTATCTTCGTCCTAGCTGAACCCATGTTTTTCGATCTTTCTATTCGTCATGATCTAGGTTCGGTTCTTTCCTATTGTCTAGCCCATAGAGCTTGTCGTTGCCTGTGTCAACCTTGTTATAGTTTGGTGGGCCCATTAGTTAAGTGATTATGTCGTCGTAGTGTTGAATTCGTGGTGTGAATATAGTGGTAGGGGTGTTGGCATTTGTATGTTGTGTATAGGTAATTTTCTGCTTGAGTATGATGTGATATACGTATGATAACAGAATGATAATTTGATTGGTACTACTTGTTTTATGAGATGTCGTATGCGTGTATATCAGGAGGTATACCCGACTATTGCATCTCTTAAACTTGTATGTAGTTGATGTGTTGATATGGTAATTATAAATGGATGGACATGGTGTGAAAATATGTGATACGTGGATGTGTATGCCTTGGAGTGGTATTGGTATGTGTATGGATACTGTGTTACGCATATTAATGTCCTGCTATGATTTGAGTCTCACTCAAGCTTGAGTGGGTATACTCTATGTACTTTGGTATAATTGTATGTGGTGGTGAATAGTGATGGATGATGTAGGTATGGTGTTTGAGTTGTTTGTGCTTGGTTGTGTTACGCACACGATTGTGGGTGGCTATACCAATATATAGTTATAGGACTATAGGTGAGGTGAAAATATAGTGAAATATTTGCATGCATTTGAATGACTAAATAAATGTGAGATTATTTTCAAATAAGAGAGGCTTGGTTATTTTCTTATAGTAAGTAATAAGTGTTTATTGTTGTATAAATATATTGACTATATATATGTGATTGAAATACGTGTATGAAATTGATTGACTATAATAAATATGAGTGTACTATGTGCGTGAAAATATGTGTGTAGTGGTAGTAATATTTGATTTCTAGTGCATATATATATAAGCACTCGAAATGAAAGTACTTGGTTGAATTTATGATGTGATATTGGTTGAGGGTAGTTACCAGAGCGACTATATATATGTTAGAAAGTCCGAGGACGGACTTTATTCTAAGCTGGGTAGGATGTAACGACTGGTTTTTGTATGATTGGGTTATCAGTGTGTTTTGCTTGTGATGGTGGGTTCTCTCCTTGTGTGGTTTCCATTTCCATAGTTCTCGCTTTTATTCATCTCGTTGAGATTTCCTAGCTTTCGTTTTCATTCCTTTTGATGTGATCTTCTAGCTTCTTCCTTAGAATCATTGAACTCGGAGTAAGTCACTCGCGACGAGCTTCATATCGATCATATCTTAGCGATAGGTTGATCCTAGAAACCTTAGAATTCATCTCGGACCTTCGCGCTCCATATCGACACTTTTCGTGCACGTTAGTTGGTTCAAGAAGGAGAACCAACCGACTAGATCTCAATCTAGTCGGTCGGCAATCCTTAATGGACCGACTAGTGGTCTTTGATTATTATTCAGGAGTTACTGTTTATCTTTAGTCGGTCTGAGAACATCTTTCAACCGACTAGATTGTAATCTAGTCGGTCAGCCATTGTTCTTCAACCGACTAGTTCATTGATCATCTTCCCAGCCAAGTTACTATTTACTCTTAGTCGGTCTATGAACACTCACCGACCGACTAGTTCTCAAACTAGTCGGTTGACAAGCCTTCACAGATCGACTAACTCATAGTCCAGTTTTCCTGAGCGAGCTACTGTTTACTCTTAGTCGGTCTGCGTTGATCAACCGACCGACTAGTTCCCAAGCTAGTCGGTCACCAATCCTTCTTTGACCGACTAATCAGCCCAGGAAACCCTAGTTTTGCCCTAGCCGCCACACTTTTCTATAAATACGCCCCAAACGTTTTCTTCTTCTTCCTCATCACCCCAAACCCTAATTTCTCCCCCATTGAGCCCCCTTCTTCCCAAAACCATTGATCCTTCATCCCAAGCTCATACATCATCATCCAAACCCTCATTTCACATATCCTACCTCTCCTCAACCTCAAACCCTCATCAAATCCGCAAAAGCCTCATCCAAACCCATTTCTCCAAATTTTCCCCATCTCCAGATCTAAGCCGGATCGTTCTTCCGTCGCCGTAGTTCTCGGCGTCATTCCTCCGCTTCTTCACGGGTAGTATTCTTCCTTTAATAATCTCATAACCCACACTTGATATTTGTGAAACCCTAATAAAATGGATCATTAGAAATCGTAGGGTTCGATTGTGAATACGGATTAGTTACCATTCTAATGTTGTTTCTCCATGACAGTGATCCATTCCAGTAGATAACAAATTTGTGTGATGTGCCTTCGTTGATCGTTCTCCTCGGTGCCAGACAAGTGAAACTTGCTACCCTTGTTGTTTAGGCCGTGCTTAGGCCATTACCTTGCTTTAGCGTAAAAGAGACTAGACAGTGAAAGGATAGCTGTCTGGACGCCTTTGATCTAGCTTGACAACGAAGCTAGATTCCGTCACCCTCATCATGCTTGTATGTCACGTTTAAATTCAATTAACGGTACGCAATTATCTGTTCATATCATCCCTGCATCTTTGCCTGTCATGTTTAATTCCTATTAACGGTACGCAAATATCTGTTCGTGGCATTGCATATTGATTATTCATCGTGATTGCGTAGCACACGCTACAATACTTATATTCCTGGCTCGTGTTCCAGAAGCGAGCCCTGTAGTTGGAAACCCCAACGCTCGGATACCGGCTAGGTGCACCCCTATGCCAAATACACTTCCTGGCTCGTGATCCAGAAGCGAGCGCAGTTAGTTGGAAACCCCAACGCTCGATACATATGGGTGGGGTAAGAGATATGCGGCCACCTGAGCCCCGAGTTGGCCTGATCCGCCACTCCGGCCAGCAGGCGAAATCTCTAGTGCACAAGTGATTAATAGTGATAGGAGATAAGCGGCCTGAGCCACGAGCTGGCCAGCAGGTGGACTCTCTATGCACTAAGTGATAAATAGTGATAAGTGAATCGTGATTAGTGCTTAGTGATTGCTACATCGTGAGTGCGTGACACTTTCATCTTTAAAACTGCTGCATCAAACTAAACTGTCATGTCATTGTTTAATATTATAAGTGCTAGGTTGTTAGTTACTTTCAGTTTCCTTGCACAAGTCTTTCCAGACTTGCTGACATGTGCCCCTCTCTCTTTTGGGTGTCACATGTTAGACCCAGAGCCAGAGCTTTGTTGCAGGGGATATGGTGTTGCTGATGCTGATGTTTGCTGTGGTGGTGAGTAGACACCAGGGGCCTGTCTTGGAGACCGCTCGTGTTCACTTCCTTGTTTAGGTTTGCTGTTAGTTGTTGGTGCGTGGCACCTTTGTATGTATGTTATACCTTGTTGGCCATGTTTGGGCCTTAGACTCTTTTCCTTTTAGCCTGGTGGCTTTTCTGCGATATTGTAATTTGTTTATGGACATTTGGAGATTCAATAAAATGTCGTCTCATTTCCTTATTATCATTGTTGTTTCGTTTCGCTTTGCAAGGACTTGCCATAATAAGTGTTTTATACGCTTATCAGACTTGGAGCTTCACAGCTTCAAGTTTGTGCGGACCTTCTCACGTGTCGCCTCCACATTTTTGGGAAGCGGGGCGTGACAACAACGTTCCTCCACTGACTTCGTATAACAATCACGACCGTGATGGGGCGTCTACCGTCTTCAAAGGACAATCAACAGTTCGTCCTCCGCGTTTCAATGGCACGAATTTCGGCTATTGTAAATGCTGGATGGAAACATTTCTTAGGAGTGCTTCTCTTTGGAGAACCCTCCACAAGGAATACGTTGAACCCTCCGAAGAGTATTTTGACAAATGGACTCCCTCCGATAAGTCCGCCGAAGTGAACAACGCCAAGGCAATGAATGCTCTTCATTGTGCATTGGATCCAGATGAGTTTAATAAGATATGCACATGTAAGAGTGTATATCAAATTTGGAACCATCTAGTCGTTACCCACGAGGGAACGAACAAGGTAAAATTGTCTAAATTATATGTTGCAATACAAAACTTCGATATGTTTCATTTGCAGGATAACGAGAGCATTGCAACGATGTATGTACGTTTCACCGACATCACCAATGAACTTGAAGCTCTTGGACAAGTCTACACCCAAGAAGAGAATGTGAGAAAGATAATCATGGGAATGACCTCGAAATGGGAAAGAAGAGCAATCGTCATTGAGGAGGTCAATGACATGAAAAACTACACTGTGGTAAATCTCATCGGTACTCTCATATCTTACAAAGTAAGAAGGGAGAACCGATTGAAGATTAGAGCAATGATAAACCCAACGGAGGCCAAGAAGAAAGTGTTAGCATTCAAGGCTACTTCTTCATCCTCCGATAGTGAAGAATCAGAGAACGAAATGGATTTGGAAGAAATGGCACAAATGGCGAAGAAGTTCCAACGCTTCTTTCGCAAAGGTAAATTTCCTTCCAAAAATAAATTTGATTCCATTAACAATACTTCATCTCTTTGTTTTAAGTGTAACAAGCCGTGGCACAGCAAGAAGGATTGCCCAATGCTTAGAAATAAAGAAAAGTGGAAAACTCCAAAATACCACAAGTCTGACAAATACAAGAAGGATAAGAAGAAATGACTTGTTGGGACGTTCGATGATTCAAGCAGAGATTCCTTAAGTGAATCCGAGGATGAAAAGGGTGAGAGTGCCCATATGTGTTTCATGGCCCGAGAAGATCCACTCTCCGATTAGAGTGATAATGATATCGATGAACTCGAGGTAACCATGGATGAACTTCGTATTGCTAACGAAGAATTATTTTCTAAGTATCAATCTCTTATGCTTAGATATACTAGTTTAAAGAAATCAAATGTTAGCAAATCATCCATGCCATACATTATCAACAATGACACCATTGTTGATACACTTACACTTGAGAAAGCCACTTTGGCTTCTCAAATTGACATCTTGAGAAATGAGGTGAATTCCCTCAAATCTCAACTAGATCAAACTTATCTCAACTAGATCAAACTTATCCTAAGAATAGTATTGATCTAGCTTCACATAACACACAATTGGGTATTGAGAATGATTCGATTAAAACCCAAGTGCACGAGCTCAAAACATGTGTGTCCACATTGGATACCAATATTTCTTCTCTTAAGGAGAAATATGACCTCATGTCCTCCCAAGTTAAGAGACTTAACAAAGGGAAAGGACAATTGGATGAATTACTTGCAAACCAATTTCCGACCACACATCGTGTTGGACTTGGTTATGTGGAAGCAAATGCAGCCAAATCTCGCACCTCCTATAGTGGTGTAACTATAGATTTTGTGAGGTCATCCTCAGGTGAATCCACAAGTGGTGTCAAAAACACTATTGGTAGCAAACCTATCAAGAAGGCCACCACTTCACAATCTCTTCCTTTTGGCAAGAAACTCACTAAGGGTGGAAACCAAAAGAGAGGTCATGCATATATGTACAACTTTCATCCACGTAGGAAATCTTCTACTTCACAAGTGGACACTAATGACACTTTTTATGCTTCACACCCACGGACACGTGTAAACCCACACATAAGAAATACACATGCACGTGCCCCTACACGTTCATATGCTCATACGCATAATTCTTCCATGTATGCTCATCCACCTCACGTTATGCGTGCTCCATATGTTGCCTATAACATGCATATTCCTAAGTTTGCATACAACCCATAAATGTCCAATGCTTATCAACCTCTATCTTCATATGCTAGAACTTATGTTTCTAGGAAGCACGCACCACATAGAACTCAATCAAATGTGCATGCAACTAGGAAAAGGACACCCAAAGCATACACAATTTGATGTACTAAGAACACTAGGATAATTAATAGGAATGCTTATGTTGACTCCTATTTTAATGAAGTAATAAATAGTGGTAATTATGTTGGGAAGCGAAAGTCCACTTGGACTTGTCTTCTAAAGGGCTAATCCCCTTAGACCCAACAAAAAATGGGTACCATGAGATTATGGTATATTATGTAGGTACCCAAAAAAGTAAGAGAGCAATAAAAGTCGTATTGGCTCTAAAAAGAAAGGATGGATACTCGATAGTGGGTGATCTAAACACATGACGGGAGATCCCACATTGCTCTTCGAAGTGATTAGCATCAAGAATGGTGCAACGGTCACTTTTGGAGGTAATCAAAAGGGAACAATCATTGAAGTAGGCAAAGTCGATAATCCCTCCAACCCACTTATTACAATTGTCTATTTAGTTAGTGGTTTATGTCATAACCTTATCTCCATTAGTCAACTTTGTGGCAAGGTTACAAAGTTAACTTTGGAGAGGGTATGTGTAAAATTGTAGATATTGATTCTCATATCCTATGTACCAGTATTAGGCATAAAAACATTTACTATTTGAGCTTGCCTAAAACCATAGAACATTGCTTAGTTGCTAATACAAATGAACAACTATTATGGCATATTCCACACGTAGCAAAGCTTACCAGATATACATCAAAACCTCTTCAACGATCGAGGAATCACTACACGTATCATTTTATGAAGATTTTGATTTTCCTCATGTTGTTGATGATAGTGTAGATGTTTTATGTGATTCTCTTAGTAATGTTAAAATGAATGATTCTATTATAGAGACTAACAATACTAATGAAATTGTTGAATATGTTCCAAGTGATGCAGGGATTCCCAAAGCTTACCCAACCGTTCGTAATCACCCCAATGACCAAATTATTGGAGATATTGGTGTGGGTGTTCGAACGAGGTCAAGAATTAATGCATTCTCTCACTGTGCATTTGTTTCTACCATTGAGCCAAAAAACATCCAAGAAGCGTGTGAAGATAGCTCTTGGATAGTTGCAATAGAAGAAGAGCTAATGCAATTTGAGAGAAATGAAGTTTGGGAGTGTTGGGTGATGTATGCCCTCAGATCATTTGTACAAGATGCAAATGATATTTTAAGCTTAGATATGGGACTATTTTGCATGTGATGTAAAAGCAGTTAAATGTGTCTTAAATTGTTTAAGACCATATTTAATATAATAAATGCGTTAAAAGGTTACCTGGATGACGGGATCGTCCCGCTCTAAACGTAGGTTCAAACCGCGTCAAAAACGGAGTCTAAATGCACAAGTTAGAGTCAAAACAAGTCAGCCCAAACTGTTGGGCTGAACCCAGCGAAAATGGAGGCCCACCAAGCCCGAATTTTGTGGTTAGGATTTTTGAAACCCGTGATTATTTTGATCGCTGGATTTTTCATCTTTGAATGGTTTTTGGCTAACTTTGAGACGACGTTTGAGGGGTCAAACGACGTCGGATTGACTCGCCGTTTTTCCTACGCGTTCACCGTTCAACCCTCTTCAATTTGATAGGTTGTATCAAGATTGAAGCTCAACGGTGAGGGAGTTAAAATTCATGGAAGTTTGGCCTTTATGAAAGGCAAAATAACTTTTAAACTCTAAAAACATAGTCGCACATCGGAAGTGGAGTAAAGGGGGGTCAGCCGCCTATATAAATAGGGGCCTGCCCCCCTCCCATAAACTCGTCCCAAGCTCTAGATCTATGCAGCTCCCAAAAATGTTGGAGCATGCTCAGATCTAAGCTAAAATTAATATTCTCTTCTCCCTAATTTTCTGCCTTGCTCCTAAAGGGCTCTAGCAAAGCCATGAAGGAGTTCGGATTCGGTCCGGAGTCTTGGCAAAGGTTTGCATTTAGGCGAAACTTTCTTCGGCGCGTGGTTGACTCGGCGACAAGGGGATTGCTCGCCTCGGGATGCGGAGCGGTTCGAGGATCGGTTCGGCGCGAGACGGGGAGCGGCTCGGAAGACGGTGCGGTACACCTTGCCTGTACCAAGGCAAGGTTCCGGGTATATGATTTAGAAGCTTTCTTTTAATTATGTCGTAGTAGCTTAGATCCTTCTTGGGGTGGTCAGATCCACCTCAAGTTGGCAGAGATACTGGCTAAGTGTCTTGATTTTCCTTAGGGCTTCGTTAAAAAGTTTAACGATTTTCTTCCGCTGTGCTTTCTTTTGCCTCTAATGTCATCCGACTTAGGACGAGCATAGAGATTTGTGCCCTGAGGGTCCTGTAAAATCCAACATTGGTATCAGAGCCAAGTTTGCATGATGATCTAGGACTGCGATATAATTAATTGAAATGCCTTTTAAATACCTTTTAAAATGTTTTAAATTTATGTGATGATTTTAAAATGATTTTAAATGCTTTAAAATTTTATGCGATAAAAATTTTAGTAGCATGCAAATTTTTTGATGATTTTAAAACAAGTTTGTTTATATTTTTATGAGATGAAAATAAAATGTTTTAAAATCGTAATTTTAAATTTAGGTGTTAAATTTAAGACTGCATGTTTATTGTTTATTAGATAAACCTTTTTTCTATTTAATTGTTAAATAGTTGGACACTCATTTTATGCGTTAAAATTAGTGTAGTTTATGCTTAATGGCTATGTTTTTCTTGTCCCTTATTTGATAACAAAAGACAACCCTTTTAGGTTAGCCATTAAGAACTTATTAAAATTTATTAAATGAATTTTAATGACATGCTATGTTTTAATAAATCATTAACAACCTTTTGAGACCTAATTCCTAATTAGGGTAGTCCCTTTAACGATGATTGTTATTTTAATCGTTATAATAATAATTCTCATTAAAAGACTTCTCTTAAAGCGTTGTAAATGAATTTATTAAAATCCTAATAACGATTAGGATAGCACGAGAACCTTATAGTTGATAAGGATTTCATAAAAGTTATTAACAAATCCTAAAATTTTGAATTTTAAGGATTCAACTAGTTGATAGGATTACTTAGTTGTTAATAAAAGCCTTTTAGTTTACGACACACATATATAAATGATAAATGTCATTCAATGGATCATGATACCAGTCAATGTGCTTAGCTAAGTTTGTCGGGTCACCCTAGCTAGACTGGGGGTAGTCAATTCCCTGGCCGTGTCCTCTGGACCGCAATGACACAATTCATGATTATATGACACCCTGAATTATATCTAAGTCAAATACGTCAATAATCTTCTTCAAGATTAGCTGTAGCCCTCCTTATTTTAGAGGTTGGCAACTATAGGTTCTTTGATATAGTTGTTGAGTCAACTCAAGCTATGTCATAGACACTTTGTGGAAACCAACTTCTCAATACATGCGATGTAGTTTAGACTTGACCCAAATCGTCGTGTCGTGAATACACCGAGCACCGGCGTAAGTTTGGCTAGACACGAAAACAAGGGTCCGACTAGACTAGTCTTTATGATTTGTTGAGTCAACTCAAGGTCATAAGTGACTAGGGGTAAAAACCAATAAGGGAATCACATTCGATGTGATTGACGAAGAGTCGTCTACCGATCGCAGAGTTAAGCAACTTGTTGAGTAAACTCAAGGTTGTGAGACTCAGGGTGGTCGGGTCCCTTTTCCATTATATTTAATTTTAATTAAATCGTTCATTAATTGGATTAAAATGATCGCGAAAATAGTGGGAGGATATAGATTGATAAAAGCCATTCTATTTAATATTGAACATATACTAAACTAGGGTAAAGTTCTAAGTTTACCAATGGAATCAAAAATAATATTCTAAGAGAATAAGTTAACTGGTCCAAATGATTGGTTAATGGAATATCGAGTTAAATTCTAATTGATAGAATAAACTATATTCTCGTTGACATTAAAATGACCTTCTTAAGGACAGACTTAAGGAATATGATTTCATTAAGTTCTGAGTCCAACAAAATAAATGCACGCTACATGTCACTCGCCTCTATATGGGGCAGCTGGAACATATTGTTGTTCAAAAGCAAGTTTCTCCGTACAATTTGTTGAGTCAACTCAAGGTTGTATGAAAAACGATTTCGATCCGCAAGGTTCGAAACTTCGATCAAACTGTTTGATTCGAAGATGAGTGCATAAGCGGTACAAGACCATGTATACAAATTAGATCTTGAGTCAAGCAACTTGTTGAGTCAACTCAACGTTGTGAAGCTCAAGTGTTTGGACACGTTAGGTGTTTGTACAACTAGTAATTTTGTTGTGACATTTAATATCTAAATGAGATTTAGAAAAGGAAGAAGGCACTCAGGAAAGTCAATTGAGAAAGATAGTTTTATTTATCATTAGTAAATGCATAAATAGGAGGGACTGAAAATGTGACATATTTGATGTCACGATTTCAAAATAATTGTTATACAAAAGACGTCTAGCACATTTTTGACGAATGTCGTCACATTGCTTCTGAAGCAATGTTTTAAGTTAGTAATTTGTAATAACTATTATATATTAAATGTTAATATATGAATTTGTAAGATAGTAAAAAACTTATATGGCAAAATAGACTAGGCCGTACCAAAGAGACTAAGCTTCACAAGTCACATAAAGAGGGGTCTGACCTCACGTTTTATGAAGTCTACGGACACTTGTGAATCTTATTCTCAAAGGTATGATGGCTGAAACTCCTTCTGTAAGACAGTGGAAGAATGAGTTGTTGAACTCACAGTCTCGTACATGCTGATGTACCCGGATCCAAGTCTAAGTTAGCCAGGATAAGTCATTCTTATTATTATTACGACATGTGTTCTTGATGAAACACAAGTCTGATAAAATAAAGAACAAAATGACAGAAGTATTTGAAATGATTCGATTAGATCGAAAAGTCAAATACTTAGCTGTATAAATCTTGCATAAATAAAAGAAAGTGTGATTTTCTCTCAGGTCAAGTATCTTAACATATTGGATGTGTTAGAGAGCATGAATCGCACTTTGTCAGACATAGTGCGACTCATGGCAAAGTAAATGAGTTACAATCCTCCCTCTGGGTTAAGTCCCAGAGAGAAATACCTAGGTTTTGATAATGTTCTATGCGAACATTATCAATAAGATATTCATTAAATCAATTGTTAGGAAGTTAAAGGATTACTCAAGTCTCGTGAGACGAAGAGTCGAGTAAGACAACATAGTCGATGATGGTCTAAGATAACTTCCAGGATGAAATTCAGAGTATAGACTCTGATTAACAACTTGATGCAATAGGTCCGTGCACGTAAATAAAGTATGGACTTTAGTTTACGTGCCCAAAGGAAATCGTTTCTTAATGTCTGCAAGTAAATCTTCAAGTTAGAAGATTGGTGCAGAAAAGAAAATAGAGAAGTACAATTATGTTGGTTGAGAACGGTTTTCATCCTAACTCCGATAAACGGATTATGATGAAACTGTCTTGCCAGCAGATGTGTACAGATCTACTCGAACCGAACTCGATGTAAACGCTCATGATAACCATGAAAACTGGAGCATTCATTTATAGTTCATTTTCTAAATGTGATTTAGAAGAACGAACATATATGAATTAGACAGAGAGTTTTCAAGTCAGTGGGAGCGAATAAAACACATGCGAGGCATCAATGAGATGGAACATATTTTGATAAAGTGGTCAAAAGAGTTTGACATTTTTAAATATGAACCATCTAAAATGACCAATAACTTATTAAAATTATTGTCGTACGGTACGATGAGCTGGATGAGATCCAAGAATATTAAATGGATTCCGAATGACCAAAAGAATTATTTGAATAATATTCAAATGGTTGGTCTATTATGAACATAGAAACCCCTTAAGTCTATACAGTAGACGGTTTAGCAGATCCACTCACGAAGGCTCTACCACATGAAGTCAAGTAATACTTATGTGTAAAATATGGTATGAGATACCGCGATAAATGGGCCTGAGTGCAAGTGGGAGATGTTGGGAGATGTATGCCCTCGAGGCATACATCTTTGTGTAATTGTACAAACATCTTGTTCAAAATAAAAGTAAGTTGTTTGGTATAAATTTATCTAAGTTAATCGTAATGTACTTATCATTAGATATTAACTTAGGTAAAGTCCTGAGACTTAATGCAAGGTCAAACATGTATCGAGATGGGTATCTTGATCATGATGAAGTGCTTGACCGTTAGTAGCATAAGTCTTCGTGGTCGTAGATGTTTCGAGAGAAGGATATCGAAACATCGGATAGACCATTCTGTCTTAGTCTTCACCGTATAGCGGTGACGATGATCTCATGATCGTTTGACTTGGCGAAGTCGAAGACGAGACACAGGTGCTCATTGGAGAATAGTTCACTAAACGAGCCATCAAGAGTTGTCATATGGTTATGATTGACCAATATGTCAATGATAACTCTTAGTGATGATAGGCAAGTTGGTCTTCTTACTTGAGGTCATTGTACGAACCTGTGCGTGAACGGTGTCACTTAGACCCTGACCTAGCTTCGAGGCAAGGCCTGTAGAAAGGTCTTTGGTTGGGTGACATTTGAAGGGTACGAGGAAAGTAATGACCAAGATAGGATTCGTCTCTCCCGGTCAATTGGAGTTAGTGTCGTAGTGTTAGTTCGGTCTTTAGTGAAAACTCTGGCCAGAGTATGTTGGAAGAAGTCCAACATTATTTGACTAAAGATCGATGGAAACTAACTGGTTTCGAGTTATTAGGGTTGACAGTTTGACCGTACCCTAGACTTGAACTAGACGACATAGTTCAGACGAATAGACTATAACTACGGTATTCATGACGGACACAGTCAGGGTGGTCCCGACAACACTCATGTCAATGAGTTAACCACATAAGTATGATACTAAAACAGGGACATCGACTGCTGCTCGTGGTCATTGTCGTCTGGGGCTTCGTGCCCCACCTGTAGTAGGGTCAGGCTGTAGGGTCTCACACAGAGTGCGACCTTCGTTTAGTAATAGGTAGAAGCATTAGGGAGAATATGCATTTCATACAAGGGATAGAAAACTGCAAAGAGTTTGCAATTATCTTCTGTATTTGGGATAAATAATCCTGAGTGCAAGTGGGAGATGTTGGGGGATGTATGCCCTCAGATCATTTGTACCTGATGCAAATGATATTTTAAGCTTAGATATGAGACTATTTTGTATATGATGCAAAAGGAGTTAAATGTGTCTTAAATTGGTTAAGACCATATTTAATATAATAAATGCATTGAAAATTTTACCTCGATGACGGGATCGTCCCGCTCTAAACGCAGGTTCAAAGCTAGAGGACGGGATCGTCCCGCTCTAAACAAGGAGTAAGAGGATTGAAGAGAAAGGAGAGATTTTATGGCTTAAGGAGGAGTCTCTTGAGACTTAAAGCTAGAGGACCTTGGGGAAAAGCTTGAGGGGTGAGAAAGAGATCATCTTGGAGGTAGGAATCACTCTTCCATCTCTATGTCACTTGCATAACATTTTTCATCTTAATTTGTTGATGTTCTAGTTCTAGCCTTTTCTTGCAGATTTGTTATATGTTCACCTGTGTTTTCTGCAGTATTTTAGCTTGATTAAAAGTCTAAAAAATAGATTCATGTAGTTCATGAAATTCTATCCAATGTTCATATATAATATACCATATGTTCAGTTCATTAATTAGGAGTAAAAATTTCATCTTTACAACATGTCTGAATTTCATTCAGTCTGGGCACAGTTTGGAAAAATTGATCTCAGTCCTTGCATACTCCATAGAAATTAGTGTTCTTGGTCTCGTTGTAAAGTTAACAACGGTTCTACAACTTTCCCCTAGTGCATTTATTCGATATCTCTAACTGTAATATGACTTAATATAGTAATTGTTACAGCCCTTAGAATCTGTCTTAAAAACAGATTCGACAGGTCTCGCCAAATAAATCACCATAAATCACTTAGTTGGTATGTCTTTTTGAAATTTCATCAGTGAATCCACAACACATATATCTGAAACTTTCATTTAAATACCTTGGTCATGTTCAGTATAAAAATATGGAGAAATATGCTCATTAATCTGAATGTGGACAGATTTCAGATTTTTAATGTGTGATGTAGTTTTGATTTCATATTTCCAATGGCATTGGTGCGGTGTTGGGTGATTGAAATATGGGAGGTAATATGCAACAATGGCCATGCAATTATTAAAGTCCTCTCTTTAGATGTTGTTGGTATTGTTTTTCTTGTTGTTATTATGTTGTTGTTGTTGTTGTCGCCTTTGATATTGTTGTTGTTGTTATTAACTAAAGTTGTGATGGTTCATGCCTTTATTGAAAGAGAAGTTGCATGTGGAGAGAGGGTTGCATTTTCATATAAAGATGCCCTCCTTTAAAATATGTGGTGATGCTGTTGTAATTGCTCTTACTCATGGCATTATGTTGTAGTTGTTGTAATTACGAATGTTGTTATAGTTGTCCTAAATAAATGACTAAGTCCTCCCTAGAGGAGGGTAACACGGGGTTTGGGGGAACCAAAGTAGTAAATGGACATGAGGGATGGACCGTTTGTGGTTTGCACTCCTGACGTAGCCCATGAGACGGGGATGGCGGAAATAAGGAGGAATGGGGAAATGGCTCCTTTGTTAACAGCATTGCACGCTTATCTCAGTCCATAGCAAGTCTGGGGGAGTTCCAGTTCCACCCCAACTGGGGGGAGGTCCAGTCCCAAAAGGGTCCTACTCACTACCTAGGTTCCAAAACGCTAACCAATGACTTGCTTGATTTGCTCTTCTATGCTCTGAAGTTTGTCCATACTTGTAATTTAATTGTTTAATTCCTCAGCTTGCAATTATTGTTGTTCGGTTATTATTGTAACCCCTTCCCTCGTATCCATTTCCAGTTTTATATACTCTTGTTGTCATTGTCTTGCCATGCCTTGTTTATTGCATTATCATGCATGTAGACGCATAGTAGGTAGTGGCATTTGAGGTGAAGATGGATTTCCTACTGGGTCACGCGTTGCCCCACTGTTGTCTTTTTCAGGTTGTAGAGTTGGTTGCAGGAGATGGAGTATGGAGTTATGGTTGAGGTGTTCGAGTGTAGGATTGGGTGGTGAGAGGAGAGGTGAGGGATATTGTACTCTTGGGTTCTTTTCAGGGATGAGCCGTTTCGTTGTACAGATGTATAAGTTGATGTATAAGATATTGATATATGATCACAGTGTTTCTTTGGTTTATTAGTGTTGTTTTTGTGTTCTTTGTTTCCTTTGTATTGGATGTTGGTTGTCTCTTGAGAATGCTATATGTACTATCCCAGCAGTGCGCAGTGGACCTGCTTGAGTTTTTCTGAAAGTTGTCCCGTATTGCCGACTTTACCTTCTCTGAGAGTCGACACAAGCCTTATCTTATAAAGTAAAGCAGTCTCCTTCCTCGTCGAAGGTCTGTTTCCGCACCGCGACCTTTATCGTAGCCGAAACCAGTACATCACTCGCAAGCAATAAATAGGCCGTCCCTCTTTCCTTTGAAAGCCTTATGGGGCGCACTCTACCACTGAGCTAATAGCCCTTCGTGCAGGCCTCCCAGCGGTAGGCCCGTTATGCCAAAAGCGAGAGAAACCCCATCCCTCTCTTTCCTTTTTGCGCCCCATGTCCCTGCCGTGTGGCGACATGGGAACGTAAAAAGTGGGAAAGAAAGATATACCCGGATAGATATACCTTGGATCCAATCCGCCACCACTCGAATGAATGATGACACCTTAGTGTGCGTTCCCCTCCGAACCACACTAAGTACCTTATCCATTAAGTGTGGTGCATCTACTGGGAAAGCGTCCAACTCAACATGTCCGATCGACAGTCAAATGGGGGCGTGAATGCGAGATGCCAGCGGAATGATCGGCCGGACAGAGGCTAGGGATGCTTCCTTCCCACCGCGTCCCATATGGAATGGTAAAGATCCAGACTCCACCCCTCAGAAGAGGGTTTCTTTTCACCTATCCCTTTCCGTTCCAGTACAGTAAAGTGGTATAATCGAACTTCTCCCTTATCTCAACAAGGCTTTCAGTCAAGAGCAGGGGCTCAACACGAATTGCCTTATTCAAGTAGTACTCCTATAAAGAAGTCCTCTCGAACTCGGTGGAAATCAAAAATTTTTGTTTCAAGAGATAAGTATTAAACAATCTGTCTTCACCAATCTTTCTTTTTAAGAAGATCATAGAGCATGAACAATTAAGTTTGAATTTCATTTTAGTTTAATTATGGCAAGAAGGGCCACTTTGCTCGTGATTCTTGGTCAAAGAAGAAAGCGACAGAAGGTAATTCAGCATCAGCCAGTCACCAAAACAAAGATAGTGAAGATGAGTGGGAAAGGCAGATGAAGCGGGCAAAGGCTCTCGTTCAAAATACCTGAATCATCTCCTGGGACGCTTTGTCATTAGAATAGTGAAGAAGACAATGAAAAGAAGAACAGGTTCTATAAGCTCGACCCCATGCAGGAGAGGAAAAACAATAGGTTCTAAGCTCGACCAGGCAAGATCAGATCGGAAGAACGGGGAAATCAAAAGCGAAAGACTTAGTTCTGGTCCGGTCCGTTGAGCTGGTGGAGCTTCTTGAGCTATAGAGAGATCGGTAACCAACCACGTAACTAGTTTGAACCGAGGTCGCTCCCTCCCCTTACCGCTCCGTGGGGTAACCATCTCCTTCTGTCGGATTACCTGTGTGAGCTAAGTCGAAGATCTCGGTTGTCGTCGTGAGTGGTTGATAAACTGCGGTTGCAGTTTTATTTAGGAAGTCCCAACGCTGTGAGGCTTAACAGACAAAGAAAACGATAGAGACTTCCGGGTATAAGATAAGGCGCTGTTAAGCACTCGTATCTATCTCAGAAACAAACGCGTGAACTATAGACTTTAAAACATTATCCCAAAGAAAGCGGTGGATAGACCTTAATCTATCACTTGACGCTTATAGTCACCCCGGCTTGTACCGAAGTCTATAGTAGGGAGAGAGGGGCCACCGTATAGTCTCTTTCTAACGTAAAATTCCTACTATATCTATCTTCTATATTTTTTTGGATCTAAGGGGATCCCTGACTCTCTTTCTGGAGCTAGGCTTGGTTTCTCAAAGTCTTTTCCTGCTCCCTGAAAGGGTACCTCTGACACTGACGGTTAGGTACGAAGATCTTTAAAGATAGAGGCCGTTCTCCGGTTTTACCGGAGATCTGCCAAGCTTTGTTCTAGATCCCTAACCTCTTGAAAGTCGCATACCCTGTTGTTTTCTGTGCTGGCCACCCGCACCTGATAAGGAGGCTGAGACTGCTCCAAGGCAAGCCTCATGTCTCTAAAAAGACAACAAATACTGTCCTGCTCTGGGATACAGACCTTGACCCCCATACGACCAAGCTCCTCCTTAAAAATAAGGCTGCAGTTGTGCCTTAGCTTTCGTATCGAAAGGTCCCGCGATTACTATTCAATGTTCCAAACTCCAATTTTGTAGATACGTCAACCATCCTACAGAATTCGACTTGACTTTTCTTGAACCTTAGGCCATGCACTATGCTAACCATCTTGCTTTGAGTCGGAGGGTTGAGAAGCGCATCCTCACCTAGGGCTAACCTTCCCGCCTCGTACTCTCTTTGCATCCAATTCTGAAACACCCAACAATCTTCGAGAGGGTGGTCTACGTATCGGTGATACGTGAGTCTCTTTCTATCGTATGCTCCTAACACCCACCCCTCCCCGCCGATAACGACGAATATCTGCTGTTCAGAGACAGTAATGGAACAACATATCCTGCCTATTGTTTGATCGAAGAGGAAACCTCTTCGCCTCTTGACCCATCTATCCGGAATTGGCATGTTACAGCTACAACTCCATAAATTGATGGAGCGGATGGTCGATGAACTTCAAGTTAAAAAAATGGAATTCCACGATGATCTTCGTGGGGGCGTCGTCCACTGCATCTCGCCAACTCAGGAATCTTTTTCCGGTATCCCTAATGATCATAACTACTATCTCTTCCCATGGCTTATATTGATTTTGGAGGAAGCAAACGGAGAGAGCTTCGTTTTAAGGGCAGGAACGAGCGTAGACAGAGAAGAGAGTTGTTTAATTGACATTACCTTGAGGCTTTAGCTCATTTTTTTTCCGTTTCTTCTCTCCTTTTTATGATTATATTGGAAGATCAATGAGAAATTTTAGTTAGTAACAAAAAAACTACGAAAAGTTTTTTGAATCACTAGTAGCAGAAGCCGCGGGGAAAGAGTAAGAGAAGAGGCCAGTCGGACACTACTATAAGCCAGTCGGTCCCCCCTAATATAGATTCAGGTGCTCGTGGTCGAGATAGGGGTGCTGAAGACTACACTCTTAATGGCATTGATTGATCGTTTGTTTTCACTTTTGAAGTGGGCTATTGGAACCCGTTTCGTTTAGTAAATCGGAAACATAACAATTGATGAAAGCATCTGCACAAGGGGGAGCTTGCGAGAAGGAAGATCCAAAAAAGCTGAGCGGCACCTACCATTTCTCAACATTTGACGAGAGCCCAGAATTGTCGAATGCCAGTCCATTTGTACTCTTCTCTGAATCTTCGAACGAAATGGTTGAGCTAGAAGGGAGACTTTGCTCCACAACATCATGCTAAATGGGAACTCTCATACCGTGCGGTAGGGAAAGTAAGACATTCCTTCTTTCTTTCAGCTTGGAGAGTGCTTTGCTTAGAGAATCTTGACTTTCTTGCTTGTGCAGAAAGTCAAGTCGGTTACAGGAAGAAAAACGCTACACTCTTTGCTTTTTAGTCAAGCGCTCCTTCAAGCGATAATCGAGGAAAGAGATAGTCACTAGTACCTGAACCTGTGCCAGAGCCAGTACAACTCCATCAAAGCGGGAGCCAAGCTAAGACAGGTGGTGGCCAGGATGCTGCCTATATTGCCTGCCTATGCCCCTGTTTATAGGAGTGGGGGTGCTCCCGCTACCTCCGTGGGGTAACCCTGAAAAAGGTAAACACCTGAGTCAACTGGTTATTCAGTGAAGCGGGGTCCCTCCCATTGGGCCAGTGCGATTGTACTTTTAACCGAACTCCATTCAATATTTATCAACTCCGCAGCCCCTACTTCTTGCCATTTTTGTCTATGTCTCTGCCTCTACCACTGATGGATCCCGATCTATAAATGGAAGAGAAGGGATCCTGTTGGGTGAAGTGATGACTCTAGAAATGGGAGGGACGCTATGGGCTCTCGAACTGCTGTTCCCACCTCTGGACCTGCCTCTACTCTGGTGGGTGCTGATGCTATTGCTGAAGCTTCCGGCTCTCCCCCGGCTCCTACACTGCTTGCTAGCGAGGGGTTCCTCCACTCTTTTGGTAACATGAAAATGCCCACAGTAGATTTCAATTTGAAATCTTTCTGGTATCTTAAAGCTCTTCCCAAAATCGGCCTCCCTTTGATATCTGGTTAGGGCCATAGACTGAAGAGATAGGCCCAGTTCATCCCATCAGCCTTCCTTCTAAGCACAACCGTAAGCGGTATCTTGTTTCAGGATAAAGCCTACTAAGGAAAGGGTGAGATATAGCATTAACTCCACTTGTTGGTATCCGTTGGGACGCATGCTAATTTTTCTTTCAATATCCCCTAATCGATATTGATAGGAACGCGTGGCAGAAGAGAGGGCTTCCCTTTAGAGAAGCATCTTCTGTGGCTTAGGTAGTGACCACTTTCCAGGAGCGAGGGGCAATGGAATACACTATTATGGTATCCGAAACGGCGGACTCACCTGCTACATTTCAATACCTTGCTCCTTATACATGAGCGGCTTTGGCTGAATATTTTATGTATCGTGAACAACATACTTCAATAATTTATTATGATCTCTCCAAACAAGCACAAGCTTATCGCCAAATGTCTCTTCTATTAAGAAGACCCCCTGGCCGTGAAGCTTATCTAGGAGATGTTTTTATTTGCATTCACGACTTTTATATCTGTATTTCCCTTCGTAACACTCGCTGCTCTGGGATCACCTGGGACGGATTCGTACTTCCCAGGTATCCTGGTGGGCGGGGCGTTACATTTGGTGGCCCATGCAGGTCACCTCACTGCGGCTGTGTAAGGGCAGTGCGTGCAGTGTTTCGTGGGTAGTTAAGTCTTAAGGTAGGTCTGTGTCCATCCTTATGATAGAGTTCTGACGTTAGAAGCCGAGGTGTGGAGCCCCTGAAGGTAGATAATGATAGTCAATATATATGTATGTATGGCTATGTGTTTGCATAGATGTACAAGTATTGTATGTCTATTGTTATGCATATCTATGCTAGTATTTGGTTGAACTATAAGGTATATGTATAGTGGATCTATTTATATTAATTGATATGTATGTAGTTGATCGCTCCTTATTTTACACCTTTTTCTGCATGTTTTCATGTCATTTCGATAGCCCATATTGCATTTTTCACGATTAATCGACGATATCGCGTTGCTTTTCACTATTTCTTATTTTTGTCGTATTTCAGGAAATATGGAGCAATTTAGAGCAAAAATGAGATCAATGGACTTTCTTGCGCATCGGAGCGTCGCCCACGACCTTATTGAGGAGCTAGTAGCACTAGAGGATGAGCGGAAGAGGAAGAAGCTCGATAGAATCAACGAGGAGGCGAGGAGGAGAAGAAAGAGACGCAGTAGCAGCTCACTCGGCCGAACAGACAGTTCACTCGGCCGAGTGAAGGAGTGCGTTCGGCCGAGTGAAACGGATACATGCTCGCCTAAATTCGAAGTTCACTCGGCCGACCAAGAAAACCCACTCGGCCGAATGGAGAAGCCCACTCGCCCGAGCATGACAGGGTTTTTCTCCCGAAAATCATCCAACTTACTGGAATTTGGAGAAAACCCACTCGGCCGAGCAAGAAAGCTCACTCAACCGAATGAAGAAGACCACTCGTCCGAGTGTAATAGGGTGACAGACCCCCGAAACCCCTATTTCTATGTTTTTCTTTGGGGTTGTCACTCGGCTGAGTGACATGTTCCACTCGGCCGAGTGGCGCAGTCCGACTGTGTCGCGAATTAGGGTTTTTGGCAGTGCCAGGGGCAAATCTGTTAGGATTTTCTGGACGATTTTGGCTTGTATTTACGGCTAGTTTTATTCCTAGTTTTAAAAGGGGACTGGAAGTTAATTTTGACGGCTATTCTTATTGTAATTCTCAGCTGGAGATCATAGACGCACAATTTGGTTTGTTCTTTCTATCTAAATTTCTTATTTTTATGAATTGTTCTCTCTTAACTATGAATTGCTCTATGATCTTATTCGTTATTTCTGAGATTGTTATGATTAATTGTGAGTAGTTCCACCGTTCTAGGGCATGGGGATGAACCATATGGACCCGATCTTAGAATTATGATGAATGAATTGGATTGTTGCTAGGATTGATAGACAGTTAGGTTGTGATTGATTTATTACGGATAGCTAGAGATTTCCATTGATTGGGGTTTGCAAGAGATTGGATTCCAATTGATGGGAAGGCCTAGATATTCGATTTAGGTTTATAATCGAGATTCTCTAGATTTGGTTTGCAAGAGATTGGACCAAAGCTAGGATCTTTCTTATAGAATTATACTCATATTCGTTTGCAGGAGATTGGACGAATACGAACTATCATAACCTAGATCGTAGCTCAAGTTTGCACGAGAGTGGGCTCGAGGTGCGATTGGACGATGATGTCGATCTTCATGCTAGTGGCTTAGGTTAGGGTTTGCACGAGAGTGGTCTCTAATCTATGTTGCTAACTTGCTATAGACCTGCAATAGCGCGAGAGCATGAGCTTGGTTCTATATTCAGTTACGACTAGTCCACCTACATTCAAGCTTTGCAACATTGAGATTCATGATCCACAAGGATAAGTGACGATCCGTAGTGTGAATTCCCTAGCCCCAGACGCTTTTATTATATAGAATTCTATTCGTTATTTGAACGACAGTGACATTATTATCCAAACCATTCCATTCTACCATTAATAGCTAGGTGATCAAGATAGAGTACTGTCATTTGTCCTCCATGTGTTCGATACCAGCTCGCCACTTCACCGTGCGCTTGCGGTAAGACTACAGTCGTTTTTCTGGGTGTATATCCGGGCGCGATCAAGTTTTTGGCGCCGTTGCCGGCGAGGCGACGGTATTTTATTTTCTTTACTTAGTTATTTCTTTTATTTTATTATTTTCACTTTTTTCCTCTATTGTGCTAACAATTCTATCTAGACTCTTTTTTTCTGTGCATGTACACGAGATCGAAGGCACACCAAGAAGACATATTATTTGATCTTGAGATCGAGCGTACGGCAAGGATGCTTAGAGCTGAGAGGAGATTGGCTTTAGCGGAAGATCATATGGCCGCGCTGGAAACACCAGAGGAGTTAGCAGTGCGTATGGCTAGGCTTGTCTCCATCCGAGATAGGCTACGGCCCAAGACCACATCTACCACCTCTTCTATATTCATGCCGGAGTTGGCGGCCGACAAGAACTTCGAGCTTAAAACCTAGCTTGTAGTGTTGATGCAACAAGACCTGTTTCATGTGAACTCACAAGAAAACCTGCACTACCATCTTCAATTGTTCTTGTCCAAGTGCGCCACTTTCCAGATGCCTAGCATGCCGGCCGATGCTATTCGACTGCGCCTCTTCCCGTTTACTCTTCGAGACAAGGCATTGTATTGGTTGAGGACGCAAGCTGAGGGGATCTTTACCAATTGGGATGAGCTGGCAAGTGCATTTGTCAACAAGTTTTATCTGCCATCCAAGACTATTAAGATAAGAAGCGCACTCATGTCCTTCAAGCAAGGACCTCAAGAAACTCTATATGAGGCATGGGAGCGTTTCATGGATCTCCAATACCAATGCCCCCATCATAGTATTGAGCCATAGGAGCTCGTGCATAGCTTCTATAACGGATTGCAACCAAGCACAAAGCAAATAATTAATGCAACCGCCAATGGAGCTATCTTGTCAAAGACACCGGATAATGCTACGGCCTTACTTGAGGAGATGGCCTCGAATAACCAACAGTGGGCCGACGAGAGATGACATTCTTCGTCATCCTTGAAGCTGGCAAGTATTTATGAGGCAAATGCCGTGGCAGAGCTCTCTTCAAAGTTTGATTCTCTTCACAAAGTCGTGGAGTGATTAGAAAAGTTGGTTAGTGAACCGCATGGAGCCCCCACTATTTCTACACCGGGAGGAAGCATGAGCGATTGGCAAGATCAAGCCCATGTTATGTTTGTTGGAGGGGAGCAAGGAGAGAGAGCTATGGAGCAAGTTCAATATGTTGCGGGTAGTACCGGTTATTGGGCAAACCTAGCTACAAGGAATCACCCCGGATTTTCATACGCCAACAATGATGGAGTCTTGAATCCACCACCGCAAAAATCACAAGCCCAGCCTCCACAACAACCGCAATATCAACAAAGGGCACCCCAACAACAAAACTACCCACCGAGGGAACAAGCGGGGCCATATAGACCCCCGGGGTACAATCAAGGATGGAGGGCACCCAATCCACCGCAAGCACCGCCACGGTCGGAGCATGAAGCAAGGGTTGAAGAGTTCATGGCCAAACAAAAGAAGATCAATGCAAGATTGACGGCTCAATAAGATTCCCTTAACACCATCGTGGCACAATTATCGGAGCAACTAGCATTGCTAAATAAGAACAATCAACAATTGCCGGCCCAACCGGAACAAAACCCACGAAGCAATACCGGCCACATCAATGCGGTTGTGGCGGTAACCACAAGAGGCGAAAACGACACCACCCCTGCCATGATTCAAACTAAGGAGCCAGGGAAGAAATTTCGGTTGATAAGGAACCGGTCAAGGAAGAGGAGGGCCCAAAGGGGCCAAATGACGGTGAAAAATCTGAAGTAGAGAAGCCACGTGAGGAGCGCACCTACATGCCACCGGTTCCATTCCCACAACGGTTGGTAAAGGCAAGGATTGAGAAGAGGCTCGTCAAATTTCTGGAGTATTTGCGAGGTGTGAGCTTGAATATCCCATTCTTGGATGAAATTATCGAAATCCCGTCTTATGCAAAGTTCCTAAAGGATTTGATCGCGGGAAAGAAGCGAAAGAGAGGATCATGCTCGCCGAGCAAAGTACGTGGTTTACTAAGAAGGAGAAAGTGCCGACCAAGTTCAAAGATCCCGGTAGTTTCCGAATTCCGTGCACGCTTGGAGGAGTCCCACTTCAGAAAGCTTTAGTAGATTTGGGAGAAAGCGTGAGCCTCATGCCCCTCACGATGTTTACGAAATTGAATACGGGAACCGACCTAAAGGCCACGGACATGAAGATACAACTCGCAGATGGTCGAATCACTAGGCCGGTGGGGATTGCGAAAAACATACCACTACAAGTACCGTGCAGAATTTGCTTGCCATGCGACTTCGTGGTGATGGATATTAGAGAGGAGGGCAATACGTCGCTGATTCTTGGACGCCCTTTCTTAGCCACCGTCGAAGTGATTGTAGATGTGAGGGAAAGAACATTGTCCTTGAACATCGGCAATATCGAAGTTGGGCTCCACATTCCGAAGGCGATGAAGCATATGCCTTGGCAAGAGGACGTAGACTACATGGACCTTTTCGACGAGGTGATTGACGATGCCATGCCATTTGTAGTGCCCTGGGAAGCTACTGCACATGTACTAGAGGGGGGGTGAATAGTACTTTTAAATAATAAGGAGTGTTATTCCTAATTATCGTGCAATTAATAAACAACGATGCGGAATAACTACAATCAAGAAATAATGCAAACGCAAACACAATGGTTTAATGGGTTCGGATCCACCTAAGTCTCCCCGACTTGTTCCCGGTGATCCTACGTCCCAACCACCCGGATCCCTTCCGGATACTTGAGTTAGAAACCCTAACTCAAGATTTCCACTATGAAGTACTTGTGAAAAACCTTCACAAGTCAAATCATACAAAAGACATGTGATTCCCACAAACCGGGATCACAACCTCTCTCACAACCGAGAGACACAATTCAAATACGATTGAAATGAAATAAACTCTTACCTTACAAAATTCTATGCCTTGAGTATACTTACCAAATTAGGGCAATGATGGATTTTGAGGAAGAGGATGTCACCAAACCCTAACTTCAAGAAGATGACCAGCAATGGAAGCCTAGGGTGGAGTATGGTGACTAGGATCAAGCTTCTAGCTTGAATGGCTCACAATGGAGAGAATCTCTCTTGAGGATTTAGGGCTCAAGAACTTGAGGGAGAGATTCTTGTGAGAAGAGAGAGCTTGGAAATAGAGTTGATAGCTCTTCTCTTTTGATCTGAAAATATCTCCAATATGTTGCTTAACCCCTTCAAGAAATGAATCAGGATTCTATTTGTAGGGGCAAGGAAAAACGAGTTCAAAAAGATCCCAACGGCTCTTTTCTGAACCAGACTAGTCGGTCAAAGAAGGATCACTGACCGACTAGTTCATCAACTAGTCGGTCGGTGATATAACGTAGACCGACTAACGGTTGAACAGCCAAAAGGTCGAAGTACAGGTGATGACAACTAGTTGGTCTAAGAAGACTTGCCGACCGACTATTTTCCCAACTAGTCGGTCGGTGAATGATCTTTGACCGACTAACGTCGAAATAGGATAGGTTGACTTCAAGATGACTTAGTCGGTTTAAGAACAAATTCTGACCGACTAGTTTCTCAACTAGTCGGTCGGTAAACGTTCTTTGACCGACTAACTCGAAACAGTAGCTCAGGCTGAAAAAGACTGAACACAACTAGTCGGTCTAAGAAGGATTACTGACCGACTAAATCGTCATCTAGTCGGTCGGTGACTCTTCTTTGACCGACTAACTGTAGCATAGAAAGAGCTGAAATAGAGAAGGCAAACTAGTCGGTTCAAGTAGAGTTACCGACCGACTAGATCGTCATCTAGTCGGTTGGTGACTCTTCATGAACCAACTAACATGCACTCGAAGCCGAGGGAAAGAGCGATAGGCTTCGGGAAAGTTTCTAATGGCTTCTATGATAATCCTAGCTCTAAGATATGAGCGAAATGAAGGTTATAAGGTAAGTCCTACTCAAGGCCTAACATTCTAATCTATGAAGCTAGAAGACTATAAAATAAACCTTACGAGCCATCTTCAAAGCTTCAATCTTCATTCCTCTTGACTTCAATATTGCTCCTTGAGCTTCAACGAAGCTCCAGGCACACGATCACACATATTGAGAAGTCTTGAGACGTCGCTTTTGTTGTACGTGGTATTTTGGCGACGATCTCCATAACTGCGCTAAAAAATAAGTTAGTATACATTATTTATGTTTGCTCATCATCCAAAACCAAATCCGGGGAATCATATCACAACATTCTCCCCCTTTTTGGTGATGACAAACCAACATAAATAATAATAATTCAATTGAAATTTACTTACTCTCCCTGCATTGATGACACGTTAGTTCCATATATAATAATATTCATATGCATCAAGCAGCGAGGGAAGATATGAAATATGAACCACATATTGACATATAGGATCCTAATCCATTTTATATCTTTACTCCCCCTGAATCTAACACATCAAATTAGATTCATGGAAAATTCCTTTGAATTATTAATTAGCACATTGTCATTATTATATCTCTCCCCCTTTGGCATTAGCAAAAAGAGTGGGAGGAGACAAAACCAATGGCTAAAAAATAACGCATGGGAGTCAAAGAATACGACCAAGGTCCAAAATAACACCAATGCAAAATATCAAATGCAAAATACCGAATAAAAAGCAAAGCGTGTCAAGGAGACCAAAGTCGAAAATCGGAAACTGAAATCATCAAACCATAGGCGAAATACGAAATACGAAATCACCAATCATAGGCGAAAATCGAAAACCGAAATCATAAAATCATCGACGAAAATCGAAATACGAAATCATCAAGCCATAGGCGAAAAACGAAATCCGAAATCATCAAAACTCAAATCGATTTCACTTATTGAGTTTTGGAACATACTCTCCAAAATCAATAGAATGCATGGAAAACAATTCTATGTTTCCATAGAAAGAATTCTATTAAATCCATAAAATCGTCGAACGACGAAATCAACATCAGAGACAAAAATAATCTGATGTGCATACTAAATGAAGCAAAATGATACCAATCGTAATATATTCTACCAATGGATACCAATGAGAATCAAAAGTATGAATATACTTACAACATTACGCTCCCCCTACTTTGGTGCATCACTTAAGCACCATCAACTCCATTTGAATGAAAATCCTTGCAAATCAAGGAGTTGGTAGGGTAGGTATCCCATGGTGAATTTAACCTAGAGAATATCAATTTGGTATCCAAAAATCTTTTTGGATCCTATGGGTTAGGCAATAAATTTAGCTAACTAACTTCAAATTAAATGTAACCCATACAAACCACAATTGCTTTGGTACCCATAAAATGAAATTAAACTTATGGTACCAAGCAATGAAGGGTCAAAGGGAACTAACCCTTCGGAAACCAAGTCCAAGAGGAACTTGATTTCCCAACATAATCATCATTCAAAATAACATCATTTATAAATGATTTCACATACAAATTCTTAGCATGCATGCTTGTGTTCTTCGGACCCCAAATAGTGTATGTCTTGGGAGTCCTAATCCTATTGGGAGCATGCATACGTTGTTGATTTCTATGTGATGCATGTCGTGGGTAAGCATATGGCATGCGATGCAATGGTGCATGACGATAATTATTCATATGAGAATGAGGATGAACATATGGATGTGGAGGAACACGTGCATGAGTGTGTCTCACAAGGTGTGCACGTGCTCGTGGATGCGGAGCATAGAAATCGGCATATGTGCTAACATGTGGGGTAGGATTTATGTTCCTACGTGGCATGGTATACATGAAAGCATGACCCTTCTTTGGAGGTCCACCCAAAGTGGGTTTCTTTCCAAAAGGGGGCGTGTTCCTAGCGGAAGCACCATTGGTAGAAGATCTACCCATGACGTGTTTACTTCCACTAGTAGAAGCATCGGAAGATGGCCTACCAAAGGTGGCGGACGATTTGGATGACTCTCCCATCTTATACCCCAAACCAATGTGATGATTGGCCGGAAGTAAGTCATTTAGGATATCATCCAACTTGCCCTTACCTTTGTTGAATTCATGAATTCGGCCTAATGTGCTCTCATGCTTCTCAGTGAGAGAATGCAAAGAAGAATCCAAAGTGGACACTTGCGATGCGAGTGCACAAACACGTGACTTGAGATTTTTATTCTCAAAACTCAAAGTTGAGATTTGAGACGTCAAATCCGCTATCACATGTTCATCCGAATCCTCGATATGAACATGCTCAAGTTGAGACTTGAGATTTTCAATCTCATTTCTCAACCCATCAACAACGGTGTCGTTGTTGACGATGAAGGGCTTAGGCGAGTTTTTAAGACTATCTAATTCATTTTTAGTCTTCATAAACTTATTAGCCATATTAGAAAATTTATTCCAAAGTTGTTCATCGGCTATTCTAAGTTCATCATTGGTTACCTCTTTGCCTTCATCCTCGCTTCCATCTTCGCTTCCATCCTCGCTTTCATCGGAGGAAGTCTCTTCATCACAATCCTCTTTTCCCATAAAGCACGTGTGTGCAATCTCCACTCCTTCATCGTCCGATTCTCCACTTGAGGAGTCGGAGTCGGTGAAAGTGCCGACAAGCCCTTTCTTGTGCTTTCTTGACTTGTCGTGCTTGGATCCCTTCCATTTTCCCTTGTGTTTGTAGAGAGGACAATCCGGCTTGATATGTCCTGGCTTGTTGCATTTGTAACACACGGGAGTAGAAACATTAGTCGAAATAAATTTAGATTTACGATTCAACTTACCTTGTCGGAAGAATCGGATGAATTTCTTTGCCATATTGGCCAATGTTTCCATGTCCAATTCTTCATCCTCTTCTTCTTCCGAATCTTCATCATCGGTAGATGGAGCAGCCTTGAATGCAATTGCCTTTTTCTTTGGCTCGTCTTGCTTCAAGTACGCTTTCATCTTTTCCTTCATTCGGATCTTACTATCCTTGCGTACCTCGTAAGACAACAAGGTACCCATTAGTTGTACGACGGTATATTTATTCATGTCATTACCTTTCTCGATGGCGAAGGTACGCTTTTCCCAACATGATGGAAGACCGTCGATAATCTTCGCGACTTTCTCCTTTTGGGTATAGACCTTCCCAAGAGCTTCCAAGTCGTTTGATATATCCACGAAGCGAGCGTAATATTCCTTCATGGTTTCGCCCTGCTCCATATGAAACAACTCAAATTCTTTATTAGCAACGACGAGTTTAGAATCTTTTACCGTACTCGATCCTTCGTGCAAAATGAGGAGTTGGTTCCATATTTGATATGCACTCTTACATGTGCATATCTTGTTGAATTCCTCGGGCTCCAACGCACAATTCAAGGCATTCATTGCCTTGGCATTGGCTACTTCCGCGGCGACCTCCGCGGGGGTCCACTTTGCGAAATCTTCTTCGGAAGGCTCGACATACTCCGTCATGGTGGCTCTCCATAGTGAAGCGCTCCGGAGGAAAATTTGCATCCGGCATTTCCAGTACCCGTAGTTGGTACCGTTGAAGTGTGGAGGCCTGACGGAGGATAGTCCTTCCATAACTGAAGAAGCTCCATCTCGGTTCTTGAAGACGTTGTAGTCGTTGTTCGTCATAGCTTTGAACTTGTAGCTTTAACCTTGGCTCTGATACCAATTGTAGTGCCCTGGGAAGCTACTGCACATGTACTAGAGGGGGGGGGGGTGAATAGTACTTTTAAATAATAAGGAGTGTTATTCCTAATTATCGTGCAATTAACAAACAACGATGCGGAATAACTACAATCAAGAAATAATGCAAACGCAAACACAATGGTTTAATGGGTTCGGATCCACCCAAGTCTCCCCGACTTGTTCCCGGTGATCCTACGTCCCAACCACCCGGATCCCTTCCGGATACTTGAGTTAGAAACCCTAACTCAAGATTTCCACTATGAAGTACTTGTGAAAAACCTTCACAAGTCAAATCATACAAAAGACATGTGATTCCCACAAACCGGGATCACAACCTCTCTCACAACCGAGAGACACAATTCAAATACGATTGAAATGAAATAAACTCTTACCTTACAAAATCCTATGCCTTGAGTATACTTACCAAATTAGGGCAATGATGGATTTTGAGGAAGAGGATGTCACCAAACCCTAACTTCAAGAAGATGACCAGTAATGGAAGCCTAGGGTGGAATATGGTGACTAGGATCAAGCTTCTAGCTTGAATGGCTCACAATGGAGAGAATCTCTCTTGAGGATTTAGGGCTCAAGAACTTGAGGGAGAGATTCTTGTGAGAAGAGAGAGCTTGGAAATAGAGTTGATAGCTCTTCTCTTTTGATCTGAAAATATCTCCAATATGTTGCTTAACCCCTTCAAGAAATGAATCAGGATTCTATTTATAGGGGCAAGGAAAAACGAGTTCAAAAAGATCCCAACGGCTCTTTTCTGAACCAGACTAGTCGGTCAAAGAAGGATCACTGACCGACTAGTTCATCAACTAGTCGGTTGGTGATATAACGTAGACCGACTAACGGTTGAACAGCCAAAAGGTCGAAGTACAGGTGATGACAACTAGTCGGTCTAAGAAGACTTGCCGACCGACTATTTTCCCAACTAGTCGGTCGGTGAATGATCTTTGACCGACTAACGTCGAAATAGGATAGGTTGACTTCAAGATGACTTAGTCGGTTTAAGAACAAATTCTGACTGACTAGTTTCTCAACTAGTCGGTCGGTAATCGTTCTTTGACCGACTAACTCGAAACAGTAGCTCAGGCTGAAAAAGACCGAACACAACTAGTCGGTCTAAGAAGGATTACTGACCGACTAAATCGTCATCTAGTCGGTCGGTGACTCTTCTTTGACCGACTAACTGTAGTCATAGAAAGAGCTGAAATAGAGAAGGCAAACTAGTCGGTTCAAGTAGAGTTACCGACCGACTAGATCGTCATCTAGTCGGTTGGTGACTCTTCATGAACCAACTAACATGCACTCGAAGCCGAGGGAAAGAGCGATAGGCTTCGGGAAAGTTTCTAATGGCTTCTATGATAATCCTAGCTCTAAGATATGAGCGAAATGAAGGTTATAAGGTAAGTCCTACTCAAGGCTTAACATTCTAATCTATGAAGCTAGAAGACTATAAAATAAACCTTACGAGCCATCTTCAAAGCTTCAATCTTCATTCCTCTTGACTTCAATATTGCTCCTTGAGCTTCAACGAAGCTCCAGGCACACGATCACGCATATTGAGAAGTCTTGAGACGTCGCTTTTGTTGTACGTGGTATTTTGGCGACGATCTCCATAACTGCGCTCAAAAATAAGTTAGTATACATTATTTATGTTTGCTCATCATCCAAAACCAAATCCGGGGAATCATATCACAACACCATTTGCCATAGGGGCCAAGCACTATGGTGGCCTCGAGGAGGGCCAACTTACTAAAGATGGCGAGATGATGGGAGATCCGCTGGACCCTCTTACAGATGAGGAGAAAGATGATGCTGATGCCGTTAAGATTAGAGAGCTATGCAAGCTCTCTACGGCGAAGCATATGAAGAAAGCTTCACTGGACAACAAATCTCCGCCGCCGACCATAAGAAGGATGTCAATAGCTCAAGCTTGGGGAACTCATCCCCCACTACTACCCATGATGAAAGGGAGCCTAGGAATGCCAATGAACATCAACAACTAAATCCAAGCGGCCTTCCCGGTAAGTTTGACGCGCGCATCTCACATGCGCCGAACGTCGAGCTTTAAACGTGTATCTTAAGGGGTCGAGCTCAAGACCTTAAACGAACGCTTGTCGGGAGGCAACTCGACGGTTATATCTTATTTTTAGTTGAATTTTTCCTTTTATTTTTGTTTTAGATCTTTATTAGTGTTTAGGGTCAATTGTCGAAGAAAAACCTGACAACTGGCTATATTTTTCATTGCAGGAGATGGAGAAGAGGAGACCATCTGAATGAAGGACAACCATGGCAAAGGAGAGCGCTCCAGGAATGCGCTCAGGCGTCAGGAGAAGGAAGAAACTGACGGGAAAAATAAATCAGAAAGTGGAGGAAAAAACAGAGAGTTGGAGCTAAAAATAGCAGCTCACTCGGACGAGCTTACTGATCAGGAAAGATTCGAAATAACCCCTCTCTGTCATTTATATGCCACTCGGTCGAGTGACTTTGTCACTCACTCGAGTGAGTCAGACACTTTCAGCACTTAAAAGCTCTGAGTGGCCTTGCCACTTGGGCGAGCGACTTTGGTCTACTCGCCCGAGTCGGTACTTTTATGAAATTTTTTGAAAATTTAATAAACTGAGTCACTCGGGCGAGTGGACACGCCACTTGGCTGAGTGACTCATCCTATATAATCGAAAACTCGCGGCCCAAATCCCAAAATTACCAAAGTTACCCAAATCGTTTCGCTGTCGCCCGAGCTTCTCCCCCAATTGCCTGAACCATCCCTTCGTTCGCCCGAGCTGCACCAGCCCTCCCCCCGAGTCTGTGACCCCACGCTGTCGACGCCACGACCCCATGCCGGCGGCGCCGCCCTCCGTCACCGCCGTGCGTCCCTATTTAGCCCGATTTCTCCCCTTTAGCACAATCTCCATTTCGTAAGCCCTATTACGCTTCGAATCGAAATTAAACTATATACACATCTATTACTCTTGATTTTACCCCAAAAATATTGATATTCACTACTAATTAGTCAATTTGTGTTTCAGGCTAGCTTGAGGGAGAATCAGTGGCAGATTTGGAGCTTCTCGGAGGAGGCGTTTCTCCGCTCACATCCACTGCTTGCATTCGTGTCGTGCTTGGGTATATTCGCTCCTTTTACATTGCACTTCGCATTTGTAGGCACGTCTCACGGCACACATGCCTCCACGAACTAGATCACGTTCGCGGGCGCCCGCCTCGAAGCGGAAGAGGACTAGCGAGCCTGGCTCCTCCTCCGCTAGAGCGGACTCCCCGCCACCTAGCACACCACAGCCCACACTTCCGCCTCCTACCGCACCCACTCCATCCCCACCAACACAGGTCGTCCCCACTTTCGACACGATGGGGATCACGTTCAGAGATGACGCACACCGCGCCAGATTTGAAAGGACCTCCCATCGTTCGATTGTCCCCTCTAGGTTTGCGCACATTACAGATTTTGAGCGCCTAGGGGTATTTGAGGGCCTACTCCAGTTGTATGACAAGTGGGGTGGCGTGACTTTCTATCAGTGTCGGCGGACACCTACGTCCGACCGACACTCGAGGTCCTTAGTTCCATCCGTAGGACTCCTGGGGGTTGCTCATTTCGATTGATGGATCGTGAGTGCGAGATTACCCTCGACATGCTCCGAGCCTATTTTCAGTAGCCCCTAGTCCCGAACCTCGACCGAGCTTATAGTCCCACGCACATCCCCTATCGTCATTCGACACTCATGCCTTCTGGACACTTATCACGGGCTCACCACTTGCCTTTGACCCTAGCCGGGCCAAGGCATCCGCTATCCTCCACCCATGCCTTCGCATTGCTCAGCGCCTTATGGCGACCACTTTCCTAGCGAGGTATGAGCCGGGGACGATGTCGATGCCTGAGCTTTACATGCTCTATTGATCACTCCATATTTTACACCTTTTCTCTGCTTGTTTGCATGCCATTTAGATCGCCCATATCGTGGTTTTCACGATTATTCGACAATATTGCGATGCTTTTCACGATTTCTTGTTTTTTGTCGAATTTCAGGAGATTTGGAGCGATTTGGAGTGATTCTGAGATGCACCCACACCGGAGTGTCACCCGTGACTCTTTTGAGGGGAATTCTGTGATTGGAGAGGAGTGGAAGAAGAAAGAACATCGTAGGAGCGACGAGGAAGCAAAAATACAAAGATTGGGCATTTTTAGCATGCCACTCAGCCGAGTGAAGGAGTCACTCGGCCGAGCATCGACAGCCCGCTCGGCCGGCCAGATCGGACATGCATCAGATTGAATATTAGCGTGCACTCGGCCGAGCATCGCCAGACCACTCGGCCGAGCACGGAGACACCACTCGCCCGAGTGGCATCACGACGACGGCAAGCAAAAATCCCGAAGTTACTGTAATCCGTTAGTCGACTACGAACTCCGACTCTGCCGAGTACCAAAAGCCACTCGGCCGAGTGACATTTGCCGCTCGGCCGAGTGATGCCGAGGACACGCAGCGCCCAGATTTTCAGAAAGTCGTTCACTCTTTTGAAGTCTGCTATCATTCCAGCAATCAAAGTATTTTTCTCATATTTTTTATGGATAGTAGACTTCATGACGGTTCCAACACCGCCAAGAACGCGCCAATCGGAGGTCGGATGAAATCTGGAAAATTTCTGCAAGTTGACGCTGCAGTGCTGGAATTTCCACTCGGCCGAGTCACATGTTCCACTCGGCCGAGTCGGCGGCGGGCCCAGATTTTAAGTTGCGGTTTGGGCTGTTTTTGGGTACGATTTTGAGGGGCTTTCTAGGGTTTTTTGCTAGGGTTTTGGGAGCATATATAAGGGTTTTGTAGCCACCATTGGAGGGGAGTTTCCATTATGTTTTCTTAGACTCGATTTTAGAGGTTAGGCCATGCCCTAGGCCCCCTCTTGGATCTAACAGCTTGTATTTTGGATTGAAGATCTTCATCAAGCTAAGTATTTTTTTCTTATTGTTTGAATCTTTGTTTTGATATCTTTATATATGCAAGCAATGTTTTTATCAATTTCTCTATCGTTATTGCTATGCTTATGTAGATTTGATGTTCTAGGGCATGGGGATGAACCCTATGGATCTAATTTCAGATTTGTGATGAATGAATTTCTAAATTTCTAGAATTGCTAGGAGGTTAGGTTGTGATCGATTTATTACGGATAGCTAGGGATTTCCATCGATTGGGGTTTGCAAGAGATTGGATTCTAATCGATGGGAAGGCCTAGATATTTGATTTAGGTTTATAATCGAGATTCTCTAGCCTTGGTTTGCAAGAGATTGGACCAAAGCTAGGATTTTTATTATAAATCTTTACCCATATTCGTTTGCAAGAGATTGGACGAATACGAACTATCACAACCTAGATCGTGACTCGAGTTTGCACGAGAGTGGGTTCGAGGAGAGATTGCACGATGATGTCGATCCTAATACTAGTGGCTTAGGTTAGGGTTTGCACGAGGGTGGGCCCTAACCTAGATTACTATAGACCAGCAATAGCGCGAGAGCGTGAGCTTGGTTCTCTATTCAGTTACGACTAGTTCACCTCGACACAAGTCTCGTAATATTGAGATTCACGATTTACAAGGATGAATGACGATCCGTAGTGGGGATTCCCTAGCCCTGGACACTTTTATTATATTTTGTTTGAATCGATATTTGACCGACTTCTTTATCACCGACACCGACATCCACCACCATTGTCATTACATCATACCATAACCATCTCCACCAATAATACATTCGTAGTCAAACCAACCTAGGATAGATTGGATACAACACCACCTCCTCGTGTTCGATACCCGCTCGCCACTTGACCGTGTGCTTGCGGTAAAACTACAATCGTTCTCCGGGTGCATCTCCGGGGCCGATCAAGTTTTTGGCGCTGTTGCCGGGGAGGTGTTTCCCGTTGGGTGCCAATTTGTCACAATTAGGTTGATTAGATTACATTAAAAAACAAAAAAAATCAAAAAAACATTGAGAGAGATTTTTTCCCACCACCTGCTATTATTATATTTATCTGTCTTTGTACCACTGACGTCTTTTCCAGGTTGTTTACTTTGATTGATCAGGTACAGTTGTTGCAGCGATGGTGCTTCCAAAGAAAATGCGAGCGGGCTCTATACAATCCTACATATATCTCGCTGCATTCTATCAGGCTGATGGAGAATCCTTCGGGGAAGCCTTGTCTAGGTTTGAAGGAATGTTAGAAATGTTTCAGACGGAGTCAGACCATGAGTGGAATGACTCCATGCTATTTGATATCTTCACTAGAAGGCTAAAGGGACCCTCACGTGAGTTTTTGAAGAGGATGCAAGTGGGGAAGTTCAGTGATCTACAGTTGGCAGCAGCCTTGGAGCAAATGATAGATGATGCTCGATCTACCGGTTCACTAACCGTTACGGTAAGTAAACCATACGACCAAGTATTCATCGATTTTGTTATGGCTAATGTCTCTAGCACAGATACTATCATAAATGGAGTGTATGCTTCACTTGAAGGTGATCATATCCACCTTTACACCATCAACACTCCACAAATAGAGACATCTGAACTGTCAAAGGAGGACACATATATGGACCTATTGAGAAACATTGTTGACGTAGTTCGAGATTCCGGTCCATTGACAATAACGGCAGGTGATCCTTTTGAGCTTGAATTTCAAAAATTTATTACTCATTGTATCTCTTCCACAGGCACAATTGATGATGGAGTCTATGCTCTAGTTGAGGGGCACAAGACCCATTTTTACACCACGGTCGAGATACATGAGCCTATAGAACCACCTTGTGCCGCCTTCGCCTCCCCCTGCCACCCATCTAAGTCAGAGCAGCCTATACCATCAGAGGATATTATTGAGGAGGTCATGCCTATAGTAGCGGAGCAGACCATCGAGGAGGACGTGACTTTGGACGATGACATCTGCACACAGATGAAGCCCGAATTGTGCCCCCCCTCCTTTCGAGCTACCGCAGCCATCCCCACCTTCTATAGAGGCTGAGCATCCATCAGAGGACCACCCTTCCACTGACACAGAGGACGATCCCATGGAGCTTATGGCCCCCATTCAGGGAGATCTCTGTACTCCCTTGCCCTTTATATTTGATCCACCTCCAGTGTATGATGTTTACTACGATTCAGATTTTGACGACTCATTGCACCTTTTGCAGGATACACATACATATGATCAAGAGGTACGATGGGACGTATACGAGGAGGAGAGCGAGAAGTTAGCACCCATGGATGCTATTGACTATGATCAGGATGTGCGATGGGATAAGTTTGATGATGATGATGAGTTGCCTAATGAGACCCATGCATATATGCCAAAGCTACCTGAACAACATGAGGCGAACAACAAAGAGTTGATCGACGTGGTACACGAGAGTAGATATTTATTTCCAGGGAAGTGTTGTCAACTGTTTTTAATTTTAAATACTTATGTTGATGACCCTCTTTGGAATACATTTATTTTAGGGAAGAATTATCCACATCAGATTGATGCGGCTTATCTCTTGCAGGGTACATGTGGAGTCCTTGTAATGCCCTACAAGCTACTGCACAAGTACTAGAGGGGGGGTGAATAGTACTTTAAAAATAACAAGGAGTATATTCCTAATTATCGTGCAAACAACTACCAAATCAATTTGCGAAAGCTTAAATTGATAACAACAACAAAATTAACAATGCTAACAAAAGATATTACTGGGTTCGGATCCACCCAAGTCTCCTCGACTTGTTCCCGGTGATCCTACGTCCCAACCACCCGGATCCCCTCCGGATACTTAGGTTAGAAACCCTAACCCAAGATTTCCACTATGATATCTTGTGAAAAACCTTCACAAGATCAAATCATACAGTAATGGCAATAGTGAATCCCACAACCCGGGATCACAACCTTCTCTCACAACCGAGAGAATCAATAAGCAATATAAATGAGTTTATAATGAAATAAACAATTTTACCACAAAATCCTATACCTTGAGTATTCTTACCAAATAGGTGCAAGGAGGGATTTGAGGAAGAGAAAGTCACCAAGACCTAGCACCACTGAAATGAGCAGCAATGGGTGCCTAGGAGTGATTTGGAGACTTGAATCAAGCTAGAGCTTGAATGGCTCACCAAGAACAAACTTCTCTCAAGATGGATTCTAGATCTAGAAAGTGAGAGAATGGATTTCTTGTGAGGAAGAGAGCTTTGGAAATGAGTGAGAATCTCTAACTCTTTCAATCTCAATGAATCTCTTAATAGCAGCTCTAACCTAGAAAGAAATGACCAAGCTTCGTATTTATAGGGGTCCCATAAAAACGAGTTAGGTCAAATCCCAACGGATAGAAATCTGAAGCAGTTAGTCGGTCAAAGAACAACCACTGACCGACTAGTTCATCAACTAGTCGGTCGGTCAATCAACATGGACCGACTAAGTGAAGAACAGTGAAGAGATTGAATTTCAGACCTAGAAATCTAGTCGGTCCAAGAAGACTGTCTGACCGACTAGTTTAACAACTAGTCGGTCGTTCAGTGAACTTAGACCGACTAAGAGTCAAAAACTATTAGTCTGAATACAAATTGATTTAGTCGGTCCAAGAACAAATGTTGACCGACTAGATCATCAACTAGTCGGTCGCCAAACGTTCTTAGACCGACTAACGATAAACAGTAGCTTAGGAGAAAATTGGCATGTACAGTAAAGCTCAACTAGTCGGTCAAAGAAGCATCACTGACCGACTAGTTCACAAACTAGTCGGTCGGTGAGTCAACGTAGACCGACTAACTGTAAACAGTACTGAGCAAGAAAAGATTAACTGAAACTAGTCGGTCCAAGAAGCTTTGCCGACCGACTAGATCACCATCTAGTCGGTCAGTTCTTCTTCTTGAACCAACTAACATGCACAATAAAGTCCGAATCGAAGCGCGATGATTCGAGGAAGTTAGAATGGACTTCAACTAAGATCCTAGAGCTAAGATATGAGCGTTATGAAGATAGAAATGTAAGATATACTCAAGGCTTAACATTCTATAGATCAAAACTAAAAGACTATAAATAAAACCTTAAAGAAACGGTCTTCGAGAGCTTCGATCAAATCTTCATGACTTCCAAAACGGTCCAAAAGCTTCAACGAAGCTTTAGGCATTGAATACGAGCTTTGAGAAGTCTTGAGATGTCGCTTTGAGTGTTCTCGTGAATTTGGCAACGATCTCCATAAATGCGCTCACAAATTGTTAGTTCATGAATTATTTATGTTTGCTCATCATCCAAAACCAAATCCGGGGAGTCCAATACTCAACATTCTCCCCCTTTTTGGTGATGACAAACCAACATAAATAATAATAAAAAATAATGATTCAAATGTAAAATACTTACTCCCCCTGCATTGATGACACGTTAATTCCAAATTGAATATATATAAATTGCATCAATCAGACGAGTAAGATATATAATGAGAATCGAATTTTGAAATATCGGATTTGAAAATCCTTATATATATCTTAACTCCCCCTGAATCTAACATATCAAATTAGATTCTTGGAAATTGAGTTAAATTTTCATTTGCCCTAATCATTATCATTATCTCTCCCCCTTTGGCATTATCCCAAAAATGGGGGGCATACAACGACAACAACTAGGATAAGTAAAATCCAACATCAGGAGTCGTAGAATATGACGATGGACCAAATTGACACCAAGGAAAATAGTCGAAAACGAATCAAAGTGTGCCAAATTGTCCATTTTCGTAAAACAAACATTATAATCATCAAAATACCAAATATAAATTCACTTATTGAATAAAGAAACGTACTCTTCAATACTCAATATTCTTGGTTAAATTTGTGCATGGAAAACAATTCTATGCAATCATAGAAATATAATCTATTTAACCAAGTTTATAAGCGTCGAGCGATGAAATCACATATCATAGACATTGAATGAATATTAAATGTGCACAACGAAGTAAAAGAGAACATCGATGTATATATATTAGAATATCATGAGTACATGCACAAATACATCGACTACATCATATAAAGTGCAACATCTATATCAACATCAAAAAGATACAACATAATCATCGAAACACCATCATCAAACATCCAACAAAATGAAAGTACAACAAGTACATCGACATCCAAAATCCAAAATACATCAAAACACCGCGAAAACTCCATCCTAACCCAAAACACTCTCAAAAAGATGTATCATCCAATGATCACAGGAGAGGCCTCCAAACTGACGCTCAGGAGGAAGTGGCAGGATCAGCAGTCTCCATGGGTCCAGTCGAGGGAGTGGACTCAGGCTCTGTTGCAAGGAGTGGTGTGTGTACAGAAGGGATCGTCGGGGCAGGAGTGGAGACATCGACGACAGGCTCAACGGCAGGAGTAACGGCTGGAACATCAGCAGGCACGACTGGGTCAGGGATATCAGTAGGAGCAGCAGCAGCATCAACAAGAGTCTGATCCACTGGTGCAGAAGACTCTGGAGCACCGGAAGAAGTGGTAGCACCAGCAGCAGATGAGGTAGCAGCAGCAGCAGTGGCCTCAGCGCCACGAGCTAAAGAGGTGACAAGCTCATCAATCTCCTCGTCATCTATCTCCTCATCCTCAGAAACAGGAGGAGGAAGCTGAATACCCATCATACTAGCCATACGGCACACAACCTCCTCGGTACGAGCAAACGAGACTCGTGACAACGAAGTAAGCGAACGACATCATCAAGTGTGGTGGTAGGAGGAGGGGCTGCAGCAGCTGAAGGTGTGGCCTGTGATGCAGAAGGAGTCCACCGCTGCACGTGACGGAGTGCCGCAAGAGATTTCTTTACGGCCGTCGCGTTCAGTGGAGGACCAAGGGGACGCTCATCGTCAGGAGGCAAAGGCACGCGAAAATGACGGAACACCAAAGTCAACAGACAAGGATAAGGGATATGCGCCGATTTACTAGACTTGCGAACACACTCGAAAGAATCCATCTTGTCGAGTATGATGCGAGCCCAGTTAATCGAGCTACCCATAAAAAGAGCGTAAATCAACTTTAGGAATGGCTGGGATGGCAAAGAAGATGAGCCGTACTTGGGAAGCAAGCACGACTTCAGAATGAGATTGAGGACCCATGCATTTGGCTTGAATGATTTAGATGGAACACCAATGAAAGCTGGAGGGATCACATGGAAGATATCAGCTAGAACAGACTGATCCAAAGAGGAGATATCATCAACAGAGATGTCTGACGGGAGGAGACCAGACGACGAACAACCAAGCAACTCCCCCAAGATTTTTGCCGTGAGGACTATAGGAGTCCCCAAGACAGTAGTCTCGATGGAGTGGCTCTCATCGTAGTGGCCCCGGACACGATTTGTATAGAATAGTTTGACCAGGCGAGGATAGGGTCGAGGGTTCACCTTTGGGTCAAATCTAAGATAGTCCAAAAGTCCGCTGTAGGATAAAAGATCCGCAAGGCCAAGAAAGTCAGAGAACTGAACGTAATGCTCCAATAGCAGTGGGCAGTGCTCTATACGGTTGTAAGCCGCTAGACACAGAGGGTCGTCACGACACAACGATATATCCACACCGCCTACTGGCATTTGGGCTTTACCCTTAGCCTTACGGGTCTTAGGAGGAGGTGGAGGAGGGGGTTCCTGATGGGTAGGCTGCTCCTCAGGACGAGAATCAGCGTCAGAATCAGAGGTGGTGTCCTGAAAAGAGGAAGGGGAAGCGACAATCTTTCTAGGTTTAGGTTTCGGTTGGGCTGTAGAAGCTTGGGCTTGGGAAGCTTGGGTTTTGGCTTTGGGCTTGGAAGTCCTCTTCCTCTTCAACGGTGGTGAAGACGAAGAGGGGGCACGAGTGGTCTTGGCCCTACGCTTAGGTGGGGTCGATGCGGTCGCGGGCTCTACGTTCATAGGGGATGCCCCAGAGGAAGTGATAGGAATCCTCGTCTTTGCCATGATCGTGGAACGACGAGATCAATCAATCGATACAACCCTGAGCAACAAACCCTAACATCTGAAAGAAATTTCGAAATAAACAAACCCTAGATGCGAAATCAACAAGCCCTAGGAGATGAAATCGACCTAGATCAAACCCTAGAATAGGAATCGAGACCTAGGAGGAGGAGATATACCTAGGAGGAGTGATCGACGGCGGCGGATGATCGGAAGATGGCCGGAGTTGATCGGAAGATGAAGAGACTCGAGCGGGGGTTTGGGGGTTTCGAGCTGAAGAAGATGGAGCAACCGACTAAAATGAAAAAGAATCGATTAGATTGAACTTAAGTCGGTCGAAATCACGAAATGACGTGACTGCCCCTGAGCACTTAGTCGGTCTAAGTTCAAACGCTGACCGACTAGATGACGATCTAGTCGGTCGGTTAACGAGCTTGAACCGACTAAGTGGAAACAGAGACCAGTCGAAGATTTCCTGAACGAGAATTAGTCGGTCTACGCTCAAATACTGACCAACTAGAACTAAATCTAGTCGGTCGATAAGTAAACTAGAACCGACTAAAGGAGTTAAGCTGGAGAGGAAATCCTAATAGCTTGAATTAGTCGGTCTAAGTTCTTTTACTAACCGACTAGATACGAATCTAGTCGATTGGTGATTGAACTGATACCGACTAAATGAGTCCAAAAGTTTAGAGATAGAGCTAGTCGGTCTAAGTTCATTAGCTGACCGACTAGATGTGAATCTAGTCGGTTGGTTGATGAACTGAGACCGACTAGATGAGTCCAAAAATTGATAATTAAGTTCTCTCCTCAATACACTTGGACGATACATCGTAATCCTATCAAAAATCATCTAAACTACCCCATTAAACATCGAAATCTCAAATACGACATTCAAACATGAATTCGAGCACAAATTCAAAATATCACAAAAATCCCGAAAAATCCAATAAGTCTAGCATGAACGAAATATTGCGAAATATAATAGCATGCAAGATTATTGAATGAAACATGAATCCTATATCTCGGATTCACCCATAATCCCCAATTCTCGATGCAACCGCACAAAGGAGTCCTCCTTTAGGGGTTTCGTGAAAATATCGGCGATTTGCTTTTGGGTTTCAACGTACACTAAAATGATGTCCTTTTTAGCAACATGATCATCTAAAAAATGGTGTCGGACATCTATGTGTTTCGAACGGGAATGGTGTACCGGGTTCTTGGAAAGACATATTGCACTTTGGTTGTCAACCATGATAAGGCAAGTATCACAGTTTATACCAAAGTCTTTAAGTGTGTGTCTCATCCAAAGAACTTGAGCACACGCGGCACCGGCGGTAATATATTCCGCCTCGGTGATTGAAAGTGATACCGAAATTTGCTTCTTGGAAAACCAAGAGACAAGGGAATTTCCTATAAAATGGCAAGTGCCACTAGTACTCTTCCTGTCGGATTTGCATCCCGCATAATCAGCGTCACTATATGAGACTAACTCATATGTGCTAGATTTCGGATAAAGTAATCCAAAATCTAAAGTGTAACTTAGATAGCGAAAAATACGTTTTACCGCTACTAAGTGAGAATCATTAGGTTGAGACTGATAACGAGCACAAATACACACGGCAAACATGATATCGGGCCTACTAGCGGTAAGATAAAGTAAACTACCTATCATACCTCGATATAGACGAATGTCTACATCTTTTTCGCCCGTATCCTTATCAAGATGCGTAGTCGTGCTCATAGGAGTCTTTTTCCCGGAGGCACTCTCCATTCCAAATCGCTTTAGCAACTCCACCGTATACTTCGTTTGGTGGATGAAGATTGCATCGTCCATTTGGCGAATTTGGAGACCTAAGAAATACTTGAGCTCCCCCATGTGGCTCATCTCAAATTGTTCCTTCATCACATTAGAAAACTCTTCGCAAAGAGCAAAGTTAGTAGCACCGAAAATGATATCATCAACATAAATTTGAACTAAAATTATATCATTATTCGAATGCTTAACAAAAAGTGTTGAATCGGCTTCGCCCATTTTAAAATTCAAATCCAAAATAAAATTCTTTAGGCGATCATACCAAGCTCGAGGAGCTTGTCTCAAACCGTAAAGAGCTTTCTTTAGTTTAAAAACATGATTTGGAAATTTTTCATTTATGAAGCCCGGAGGTTGAGAAACGTAAACTTCCTCAACAACATCTCCGTTTAAAAATGCACTTTTAACATCCATTTGAAATAATTTGAAATTTTTATGGCATGCAAAAGACAATAATAATCTAATTGATTCTAATCTAGCTACCGGAGCGAAGGATTCTTCGAAATCAATACCTTCCTCTTGTCGATAGCCTTGAGCTACTAACCGAGCTTTGTTCCGGACGACGACTTGGTTTTCGTCGGTTTTGTTCTTGAAGATCCACTTTATCCCTATGGCGGTGTGGTTCTTCGATGGCAATGGAACAAGCTCCCAAACTTCATTCCTCTCGAATTGAATGAGTTCCTCCTCCATGGCTAAGATCCAAGCGCTATCTTCGCATGCTTCATTAACATTCTTTGGCTCTATCGAGGAGGCAAAGGCACAATGAGCGAAGTAGTTCACTTGCGATCTCGTCTTGACACTATCATGGATATTGCCAATGACTTGATCATGAGGATGGTCACGAACGGTATGAAGCCGTTTGGGAATACCTTGGTCACTAGGAACATTCTCAACAACTTCATTAGACGGGTTAGTCTCAATAGAATCAATAGAATCATTAGAGTTAGAATTACCAATTGAATCACATAAGACATCCATAGAGTCATCATCATTAGTAATTCTAGTTGGAACAAATCCTTCATTAAATGACACATGAAGCGACTCCTCGATCGTCGAGGTTCGTTTGTTGAATATCCGGTAGGCTTTGCTACGCGAAGAATATCCAACAAAAATCCCATCATCGGATCTTGGATCGAATTTGTCCAAACTACCATACGTGTTCTTAATAAAACATTTCGAACCAAAAACACGAAAATGTTTAACTTGAGGCAACCTACCAAACAACAATTCATAACAAGTTTGTTTAGTGCCGGGCCTCAAAAGTATTCTATTAAACACATAGCAAGCGGTATGTACCGCTTCTGCCCAAAATTGATGGCCAAGTTGGCTATCATCAAGCATAGTGCGAGCACACTCCACTAGCGTCCTATTCTTTCTCTCAACTACACCATTTTGAGGAGGTGCACGAGGGAAAGAGAAGGTGTGTGTAATACCAACTTCATCACAAAATGTCTCAAAAGACTCATTCTCAAATTCCCCTCCATGATCACTACGAATAGTGACAATGGTGGTTCCAATGAGATTTTGTACTTTCTTAACAAAAATTGTGAAGTTTTCAAAAGCTTCATTTTTATTACACAATGAAAATACCCAAGTAAACCTAGAAAAGTCATCAACGATGACAAGTCCATATCTAGCATTACCTAATGAAGCAACTCTAGTTGGCCCAAATAAATCTAGATGTAATAGCTCTAGAGGCCGCTTAGAAGAAATGCTTTTCTTAGGTTTAAATGAAGATTTTGGAAGCTTGCCTCGTTGACACGAGTCACAAAAGCTTTTCTTTTGAAAGACAAGCTTAGGGAAGCCTCTAATAGAATTTAACTTGGAAAGCTTAAAAAGTGTTCCAAAGTTCACATGACCAAAACGTCGATGCCATAAGTGTTGTTCACTTGTGTTGGCAATAAGACATTGTTCATGTGATCTTGGAAGATCTAGGATATATATATCCTTATGGCGTGTACCGGAAAACAATAATTCATTATTATCTTTTCTTAAAATATGGCACATTCCTTTCACAAAGTTAACTTTGTAACCTTTGTCACAAAGTTGACTTATTGAAATAAGATTGTGGTTTAATCCTTTAACAAGGTAAACATCACATATAATGGGTTTAGAAGGATTACCCACTTTACCAACACCTATGATGGTTCCGCTCTCGTTGCCTCCAAATACGACGCGGTTTCCATTTGCAATGGGAACCACTCCGGAGAGCAATTGAGCGTCACCCGTCATGTGTTTGGAACACCCGCTATCGAGTATCCAATTTCTCTTGGAGCTAAATTTAAATTTGTTGCTCCGTTCCTTTTTCTTGAGTACCTATAGATATGGAATGTCGTATCATGGTACCCAAGGTCATTGGGTCCAAAAGATTAGACCTTTGGAAGCCAAGTCCAATTGGACTTAGACTTCCCCACATAATCACTACTATGCACAACATTCGAAAAATAAGCATTCATATAAACTTGTTTTTCATCCATGCTTGTGTCCTTCGGGCTCCAAATAGTGAAAATCTTGGGAGCCCTCATCCTATTGGGTGCATGCATGCGTTGTTGGTTTCTACGTGATGCATGTCGTGGATAGGCATAAGGAACATGATGGAATGGTGCATGCGGATAATTTTTCATATGATGTTGTGGGTGAACATATGCATGTGAGGGAACACGTGCGTGAGGGTGTCTCACTTGGTGTGCACGTGTCCGTGAATGTGTTGCATAAAAATCATCATATGTGTGAGCCGGTGGAGTAGGACGTGTGTTCCTACGTGGCATGGTATTTGTGTACATGTAGGCATGACCCTTCTTTGGAGGTCCACCCAAAGTGGGTTTCTTTCCAAAAGAGGGTGTGTGCGAAGTGGAAGCACCATTGGTAGATGAACTACCAATAGAGTGTTTGCTCCCACTCGGTGAGGCATCAGAAGTAGGCCTAACAAAAGTAGTGGCCGATTTGGATGAACTCCCTATCTTATACCCCAAGCCAATGTGGTGATTGCCCGAAAGTAAATCATTTAGGATGTTATCCAAATGGTCTTTACCCTTATTGAATTTATTAATTCGGCCTATCGTGCACTCATATTTCTCGGTGAGAGAATGCATCGAAGCACCCAAAGTGGATATTTACGATGTGAGCACATAAACACGAGACTTGAGATTTTCATTCTCAATACTCAAAGTCGAGTTTTGAGAAGTCAAATCCGCTATCCTATGTTCTTCCGAATCCTCAACACTAACATGTTCAAGTTTAGATTTGAGATTAACAATCTCATTTCTTAACTCTTCAACAACGGTGTCGTTGTTGGTGATGATAGTCTTAGGCGAGGTTTGAATGCTAGCTAGGTCATCTTTTACCTTAGTATATCTATTTACTAATTTAGTGTATTTAGACCATAATTGAGAATTAGCATTCCTAAGGTCATCCATAGTTACCTCATCGCCTTCGTCGTCACTATCATCGGAAGAGGAGGATCCTTGATCATGCTCCTCTCTTACCATGAAGCACATGTGCGCTTGCTCCACTTTCTCATCGTCCGACTCTCCGCTTGAGGAATCCTCGGAGTCGGTGAATGTTGCTCTGACAAGTCCCTTTTTGTACCCCTTTTTGTACTTCTTGGACTTATCGAATTTCGGCGCCTTCCACTTCTCCTTTTGCTTATTTAGAGGACACTCCGTTTTCATGTGTCCTGGCTTATTGCACTTGAAACACAAAGGAGAGGAGGAGACGTTAGAAGAACCAAATTTAGCTTTGTTCTTATAGTTACCTTTTCGGAAGAAACGGTTGAACTTCTTGGCCATGAGTGCCATGGACTCCAAGTCCAACTCGTTTTCCGAGTCTTCATCATCGGTTGATGTGGATGTGGATGGAGCGGCCTTGAAAGCAATAGCCTTCTTCTTTGGCTCGTCTTGCTTTAGGTAGGACTTCATCTTTTCCTGCAATTTTAACTTGCTATCCTTGCGTACCTCGTATGACATTAAAGTACACATTAGTTGAACTACGGTGTACTTATTCATATCATTACCTTCCTCGATGGCGAAGGTACGCTTTTCCCAAGAAGAAGGAAGTCCTTCGCTAAGCTTCGAACACTTCTCCTTTTGGGTGTAGGTTTTGCCGAGAGCCTCCAACTCATTTATGATGTCCACGAAGCGATCATAATACTCCTTCATCTTCTCACCCTGTTGCATATGAAACATTTCGTAATCTTTGTTAACAACAACGAGTTTAGAGTCTCTTACCCTACTCGTCCCTTCATGTAGTATGAGGAGGGAGTTCCAAATTTGATATGCACTCTTACATGTGCATATCTTATTGAAGTCCTTGGGCTCCAATGCGCATTGCAAGGCATTCATTGCCTTGGCATTGCTTACCTCCGCGGCGACCTCCGCGGTTGTCCATTTCTCAAAGTCTTCGGCGGGCTCGACGTATTCCTTCATCGTGGTCCTCCATAGAGATGCACTCCGGAGGAAAGTTTCCATCCGGCATTTCCAGTACCCGTAGTTGGTACCGTTGAAGAATGGAGGCCTCGTTGAGAAATGTCCTTCTATCACCGAAGATGCTCCTTCACGGTTCTTGAAGGTGCCATAGTCGGAAGGTGGACGCACGGTCTTGTTGTCGTTGGCAGACATAGCTAAGTATCTGGCTCTGATACCAAATGTAATGCCCTACAAGCTACTGCACAAGTACTAGAGGGGGGGGGGGGTGAATAGTACTTTAAAAATAACAAGGAGTATAATTCCTAATTATCGTGCAAACAACTACCAAATCAATTTGCGGAAGCTTAAATTGATAACAACAACAAAATTAACAATGCTAACAAAAGATATTACTGGGTTCGGATCCACCCAAGTCTCCCCGACTTGTTCCCGGTGATCCTACGTCCCAACCACCCGGATCCCCTCCGGATACTTAGGTTAGAAACCCTAACCCAAGATTTCCACTATGATATCTTGTGAAAAACCTTCACAAGATCAAATCATACAGTAATGGCAATAGTGAATCCCACAACCCGGGATCACAACCTTCTCTCACAACCGAGAGAATCAATAAGCAATATAAATGAGTTTATAATGAAATAAACAATCTTACCACAAAATCCTATACCTTGAGTATTCTTACCAAATAGGTGCAAGGAGGGATTTGAGGAAGAGAAAGTCACCAAGACCTAGCACCACTGAAATGAGCAGCAATGGGTGCCTAGGAGTGATTTGGAGACTTGAATCAAGCTAGAGCTTGAATGGCTCACCAAGAACAAACTTCTCTCAAGATGGATTCTAGATCTAGAAAGTGAGAGAATGGATTTCTTGTGAGGAAGAGAGCTTTGGAAATGAGTGAGAATCTCTAACTCTTTCAATCTCAATGAATCTCTTAATAGCAGCTCTAACCTAGAAAGAAATGACCAAGCTTCGTATTTATAGGGGTCCCATAAAAACGAGTTAGGTCAAATCCCAACGGATAGAAATCTGAAGCAGTTAGTCGGTCAAAGAACAACCACTGACCGACTAGTTCATCAACTAGTCGGTCGGTCAATCAACATGGACCGACTAAGTGAAGAACAGTGAAGAGATTGAATTTCAGACCTAGAAATCTAGTCGGTCCAAGAAGACTGTCTGACCGACTAGTTTAACAACTAGTCGGTCGTTCAGTGAACTTAGACCGACTAAGAGTCAAAAACTATTAGTCTGAATACAAATTGATTTAGTCGGTCCAAGAACAAATGTTGACCGACTAGATCATCAACTAGTCGGTCGCCAAACGTTCTTAGACCGACTAACGATAAACAGTAGCTTAGGAGAAAATTGGCATGTACAGTAAAGCTCAACTAGTCGGTCAAAGAAGCATCACTGACCGACTAGTTCACAAACTAGTCGGTCGGTGAGTCAACGTAGACCGACTAACTGTAAACAGTACTGAGCAAGAAAAGATTAACTGAAACTAGTCGGTCCAAGAAGCTTTGCCGACCGACTAGATCACCATCTAGTCGGTCAGTTCTTCTTCTTGAACCAACTAACATGCACAATAAAGTCCGAATCGAAGCGCGATGATTCGAGGAAGTTAGAATGGACTTCAACTAAGATCCTAGAGCTAAGATATGAGCGTTATGAAGATAGAAATGTAAGATATACTCAAGGCTTAACATTCTATAGATCGAAACTAAAAGACTATAAATAAAACCTTAAAGAAACGGTCTTCGAGAGCTTCGATCAAATCTTCATGACTTCCAAAACGGTCCAATAGCTTCAACGAAGCTTTATGCATTGAATACGAGCTTTGAGAAGTCTTGAGATGTCGCTTTGAGTGTTCTCATGAATTTGGCGACGATCTCCATAACTGCACTCACAAATTGTTAGTTCATGAATTATTTATGTTTGCTCATCATCTAAAACCAAATCCGGGGAGTCCAATACTCAATAGTCCTTGGAGAGGTACTGGGAGCCGCATTGCTGGAATCTGATGGAGTCCGTGGACACACGCATCTGGCGGAGCCACGGAAGGAGCAGTTGGAGCAGTTGCCTGCACCGGCAAAGATTCTGGATCCGCCTTTTGCTATAGGTGATATCAATCCAGTAGTGTAGAAATTTTTATGCTTTAAATAAACACGAATCCTCTCGACAGCGAGAGGACCGTATAGATTTGCTCGAATAAATATCACCTCATATGACGACAACAAAAGAATCTTTTACACTCCAAACCCATTATATATTGATTACCCTCTTCATATTTTGATACGCCACATCCTTTTGCTCACCACATTCGAGCATTTTTTTCAAGTGAAACCTTACTTTCTTATTCGTTTTACTTGATCACGCTTTGCAAAGCCATGACATTTTTGGTCAAGTCATTTGAATAGGATTGTTTGGTATAAGCTTGGGGGAAGGCGCTCTCATGCATCATTGTATGTGCATGTAGTTGCATTAGGATTTCATGTCATTCATTTCCCTACCATTCTTCGTATGTGGTGAGCAAAGCCATGACATTTTTGGTCAAGTCATTTGAATAGGATTGTTTGGTATAAGCTTGGGGGAAGGCGCTCTCATGCATCATTGTATGTGCATGTAGTTGCATTAGGATTTCATGTCATTCATTTCCCTACCATTCTTCGTATGTGGTGTGTCATTCATTTCCCTACCATTCATTGTATGATGCATCATTTCATGTCATTCATTTCCCTACCATTTTTGGTCAAGTCATTTGAATAGGATTGTTTGGTATAAGCTTGGGGGAAGGCGCTCTCATGCGTCATTGTATGTGCATGTAGTTGCATTAGGATTTCATGTCATTCATTTCCCTACCATTTCGATGTCGATGCCTGAGCTTTACATGCTCTATGCGATGACTAGAGCGAGAGCCTTCGAGGTAGGTGGAGATGTCTTACTCCCTGCCGTTCAGATTGACATAGCTAGTTGGTACGTAGACCACATCATTATCTCTGTCGGCGCCAGGACGCCTATCTGTTGTGGCGGTCTGATTACCCTTCTGGCTCCCATGTGCGGGGTTGACCTCCCAGCTGGTTTGCTACGACCCCCCGGACCCCACTTCCCTTTCCATTGATGTCATGGTCCGCATGAGGATGTTGCATTCTCATGGTCAGCACCACTGGGTCTGGCTGCACGGTCCATTTGGCGCAGATTACATGGTGTTTCTGAGCCCCGCTAGGACCCATATTGGACCCGCAGGAGGGGTGTGGATTCCATCGATGGACCTCCTCGTCCCATCTACGTATGTGCTAGAGCCTGAGGGCGCTCAGCAGGAGCCCCTCCTTCCATCTCTGGATCCGGAGATCCCTCAGCCTACACCTGATTTGATCGCTCCTCCCGACACCTCTGTCCACACTTCTGTCAGTGTCGGGAGCACACTTGCTAAGTCCACCACCACCACCACCACTGTGCCGTTGACCGTTGATCCCATTTCTACTGTGCGTTTTGAGAGCGCCCCTGCCACTATTCTTGAGAGAGGCGAGCCTTCCTTTATTTCAACAGCCGAGACCCTGTCCACTCTATATTTCTTGACCCCTGAGGAGTCATTCTCTGTTGACTTCATGGCCTCCCCAGTCGTCGACACTACCATCTCCGCTGCCGCTGTCTTCACCGAGAGTGTCGTGACGTCTGTTCCCATTTCTGTGTCAGCGACCTCTCCACCCTTCTTGCTCTCTGTCACCGCTTCTATTTCTGCCGCTGCTCACACTTCTGAGAGCATTCCTGTGTCTCGGCCTCCCACAGAGGCTGAGCGTCTTTTAGTGAGCACAGCACCATAGCCCCACCCCATAGTGGCACCACTAGTCTACGGTAGCCATGCTAGGTAGCCCCGATCCCCACCTGTTCGACCCTCTGCCCCTCCACCCCCCGACACCCTAGTTCAGCACTTGCGTGCTCTAGAGGGGGCCGTTAGTGGGCTCAGAGGAGATTTTCGGGCTCTCTCCGCTACCGTTGGCGCTGTGCAGTCTCGCGTCGCTCTACTCCCTGGTATTCAGGCTTGCCTGAACCAGATTCTTGCGCGACTGTCACAGCCTCCTCCACCTGCCGCTATCCGTCCCGTTTCCCAGCAGCCACCTCCACCACAGGACGGTGCTAGTGCTCCACCACCCGCTTAGGCACACACTTGATGCCTCCCATATTTTTGCCGCTGCCGTGATTGATATTATCTTTTCTGCTGATTTTTGCACCCCTCCTCCACACACTTTTTTGGTCACTTTTTGTCGAGATTTTTCTATATCATCTTGGGAGAGAGGAGTCATTTCTGGGACGAGCACATATTACACCATCTTGATCTCTGCATGCATCATTTGCATTTCCATCTCATTTTCTTTTATTTTCATCCTTTATCATGCATGCATCCTCACCCACCCCGCCCGTATCATATCTCTCTTTGTGCCACACTTAGCACATTGAGGACACTGTGCAGTTTAGCTTGGGGGAGTGAGTGTCTCACGCACTTTTCATTTTTCTTCACGTTTATCTTTATTTTTTCCACCTTTCTTTATTTTCCACTTATTTTCACCCACTTTTTCATTTTTTTCCTCATGCATCACGTTTTCTTATTTTTTGTGTGCGGCATATGTATAGTAGTTCTTATTCTTCATTTATCCTTGTTTCTTTATCCCTTTTTTGCTAGAGATGAATTTCTGTGATGACGATGACCTGGAGCTAGTATACTTTTATATTCATATTCTCTTGTCATGCCATCGTTTTTATTTCAGATATCATAGCTATACTTTGCCATGCATTCGAGAATAGTAACCTGCATCTTTATTATATGAATATGAATGAAGTTCTACCATTACTTGAGTCTGATGATTTATATTGTATACTTTTCATAGAAAACACACCAAGCTTCACGCATTGATTGCCTATATTTGGAGTACTGCTTTGTTGTCTGCTATTATTTCTTTTTGCATGAAAATTGTACGCTTGACTTTCAGGTTGATTGAATGTATGCAATTTTGAAATAACTGGATTAGTTTGCTTTCTGAAATCAAACTGAGTAGATTATATTACTCTGCTGAAAGTTGGCATGCACCTTCTAAAGAGTGAACTGAGCGTTGCATATTTTTCTTTCTCCAGATATCTTGGACATCATTTCTATACTTAAAATCATTTGTGAATCTCCCTTTAGCAATTCTTATATTGGCATCGTCCCCTTGCTATAAAGTCTATGCTCCAACACCCCAAAATCAAAAAGAAAAAAATACATGCATATCTCTCTATCTTTTGATTTGGGATCGTTATTGTATATATTGATTTCAAAAGAAAAAATAAAAAAAGAAAAAAGAGAGAGCAAAACAAAAGAAAAAAGGGGGAGAGAGAAAAAGAAAAAAAGAGAGAGAATAAAAAAAAGAAGTTCATACATGATCCCATTTCTTTCTTTCTTTCTTCCCTCTCTTATTTTTATTTTTCTTGGAGCTTCGAAAATGGGAAAAGTTATATTGTTCTATTTGATGCCGCCACGCTTATAGATAAGCTTGGGGGAGATGATCCAATGATGTGTGAGAGAGTGACTACTTGTCTGTGCATGACAACCTCAACTAGGTAATTTTCTATACTCAGGGAGATTACTAGAAGTATTACGAAGTCCATGAGTTGAAATTTGGCATGCATTTCATGAATACCACTTCTTTCTATTCTTATTGCTCCATATTGTGTGATATCTCTTATACTCCAAATAGAAAGCGATCAATTGAAAAGTGTGCGATCTCTGATTATGTATATTACTTTAGATGTCGCAGACGATGCTAATTCTAGAATGATTTCATGTTTCATATCGTTTTGATATTCTTAGGTTTCTATATCGAATGCAGTTATAAATGATCATGATATCGAGATAAAAATCTTTGGCATGTTTTTATTCGTCGTATGCTATTTGAGTAAGCAGCTCCAGTTCCTGAGAAAATGATCTAGCGCCTCCCTCTTTGTTTTCTTTTCTATCTTCTTTTTCCCTTTTTCCTTGTTTTTCCCGACGGGTTCGCCTTTTTACTCATCTTCCTTGAGGACGAGTAAGAGGTAAGCTTGGGGGATTTTGATCACTCCTTATTTTACACCTTTTTTCTACATGTCTTCATGTTATTTTGATCACCCATATTGGGGTTTTTCACGATTATTCGACGATATCTCGTTGCTTTTCACTATTTCTTGTTTTTGTCGTATTTCAGGAAATATGGAGCGATCTGGAGCAAAAATGAGATCAATGGACTTTCACGCGCATCGAAGCGTCACCCACGGCCTTATTGAGGAGCTAGCAACGCTAGATGATGAGTGGAAGAGGAAGAAGCTCGATAGAATTGAAGAGGAGGCGAGGAGGAGAAGAAAGAGACGCAGTAGCAGCTCACTCTGCCGAACAGACAGTTCACTCGGCCGAGTGAAGGAGTGCGTTCGGTCGAGTGAAACAGATACATGATTGCCTAAATTCGAAGTTCACTCGGCTGACCAAGAAACCCCACTCGGCCGAATGGAGAAGCCCACTCGCCCGAGCATGACATGGGTTTCCTCCCGAAAATCACCCGACTTACTGGAATTTGGAGAAAACCCACTCGGCCGAGCAAGAAAGCTCACTCGGCTGAATGAAGAAGACCACTCGCCCGAGTGTGACAGGGTGACAGACCCCCGAAACCCCCTATTTCTCTGTTTTTCTTTGGGGTTGTCACTCGGCCGAATGACATGTTCCACTCGGCCGAGTGGCGCAGTCCGACTGTGTCGCGAATTAGGGTTTTTGGCTGCGCCAGGGGTAAATTTGTCAGGATTTTCTGGACGATTTTGGCTTGTATCTAAGGCTAGTTTTATTCCTAGTTTTAAAAGGGGACTGGAAGTTAATTTTGACGGTTATTCTTATTGTAATTCTCAGCTGGAGATCATAGACGCGCAATTTGGTTTGTTCTTTCTATCTAAATTTCTTGTTTTTATGAATTGTTCTCTCTTAACTATGAATTGCTATATGATCTTATTCGTTATTTCTGAGATTGTTATGATTAATTGTGAGTAGTTTCACCGTTCTAGGGCATGGGGATGAACCCTATGGACCTGATCTTAGAATTATGATGAATGAATTGGATTGTTGCTAGGATTGATAGACGGTTAGGTTGTGATTGATTTATTACGGATAGCTGGAGATTTCCATCGATTGGGGTTTGCAAGAGATTGGATTCCAATTGATGGGAAGGCCTAGATATTTGATTTAGGTTTATAATTGAGATTCTCTAGATTTGGTTTGCAAGAGATTGGACCAAAGCTAGGATCTTTCTTATAGATCTATACTCATATTCGTTTGTAAGAGATTGGACGAATACGAACTATCATAACCAAGATCGTAGCTCGAGTTTGCACGAGAGTGGGCTCGAGGTGCGATTGGACGATGATGTCAATCTTCATGCTAGTGGCTTAGGTTAGGGTTTGCATGAGAGTGGGCCCTAATCTAGGTTGCTATAGACCGGCAATAGCGCGAGAGCGTGAGCTTGGTTCCATATTCAGTTACGACTAGTTCACCTACATTTAAGCTTTGCAACATTGAGATTCATGATCCACAAGGATAAGTGACGATCCGTAGTGGGAATTCCCTAGCCTAGACGCTTTTATTATATAGAATTCTTTTCGTTATTTGAACGAAAGTGACATTATTATCCAAACCATTCCATTCTACCATCAATAGCTAGGTGATCAAGATAGAGTACTGTCATTTGTCCTCCTTATGTTTGATACCCGCTCGCCACTTCACCGTGCGTTTGCGGTAAGACTACAGTCATTTTTTCGGGTGTATATCCGGGCACGATCAGTAGTGTGTGTATATATATTGTGTGTGTGGATCCAAGTGTGGATCTCTGTGTCGCCCTCATGCATGAGTGGGCATACCCTTGGTGCTTTCGTATATTTTGTTTGTCCAATGTGTTGTATATGCATATGTGGTGATATACGTGATATCAGGGACTATATCAGGGTATGTATGTTTGTCTACTGTGTTGTGTACTAGCGAGTGTATCAGGGACTATACATAGATAAAGTGTATTAGTGTGCGGATATATGGATGTGTGTGTGTGTGTGTGTGTGTGTGTGTGTGTGTGTGTGTGTGTGTTGATGTGTCTTCTGGATATGGCCTAATATATGTGTAGTACACTAGTATGGTTGTCTATATGTGATGTCTGTGTGATAAGTATAATGGATGAATGTTGTATTTGGTGTATATGTGATTAATGGTTATTTATCGATGTTATTCCCACATATGCTTGTAACTTTAGGTGTATGTGCACTATATGGATGTTCTATATGGGTGTGTGTATTTATGAATGTATATGTGTATTGATGTGAATACATAAATGTATGTATGGATGAACATATGGTTATATATCTATGAATGATATACCTAGAGATGTATATATGTTGGGCATATGTTTTGAATATCTATATGCATATAAATGTATGGGTGTATCTATTTGTATCGCTAGATTGGTGTGAACAAGGTATTTAAGTGTGTCTTTATGTTGTCTATGTGTGTATCCCATATATGCAAGTCTATTTGGATGAATGTGTATGAATATGAGCAGAAATATCATAAGAGGTATATAACTGGATGAAGATGCACTGCTATATGTACGTGTTATATATATAGTGGTATCTAGCATATGTGTATGTATATTTGTGTGCTCAGTAAATTCCTTGACCACCTGATGGTGCATGATAGTTGGATATAGAATATATAACTGTGTGGTCGTATTCTACTTGTATATCCTTGTTTATTTGTGTGTACAGCTAGTTATATACTTTATTGGTGTGACTATTGATGTCTATATTGTAGTTGTAACTATGTATTATATAGATAACTATTGTGATGTATGTTGACTGGATGAGTAGGATTGCAAATATGTTGTATGGTGTGTACTACATGCATGTAATTATATGTGTGGTCCTATTTATGTATGTGTATAGGTAGTATGTTAGTATATGTAGCTATGTGTGCACATTGAGGATATGCGGATGAATGACTGGTGTCTGGATATAGATATCTATGAGTTATGTACTAAATATGTATCTTCTACGTGGTTGTGTGTATATGGATGTGAAGTGATGCATATCTATATGTATTTGGACTACCTGTGTGTGTGTGTGTGTGTGTGTGTGTGTAGCGTTTGTATGTACAGGGTAGTGTGACCTTTAATGTCTAGACGTGTTCATCCCAAACCTACCCTAGAAAGTTCGAGGTCGAACTTTATTCTAAGGTGGATAGGATGTCATGCCCCATTTTAGATTATACGGGTATGACATGATATATGTGTGGTATGGGCCAGGTAATGGCGGTATTCATGTGTGGTGCGCGTGTGGTGCACGTGTGTAGGTGTCGGTATGCATAGTTATGTGTGGGGTGTGTAAGGGAAGTGAGAGGCATTCGTGTAATTTCAAAGAAATGGGTTAGTGAAGGGGGGCTTAGTGTGAAAATGGTTAGGGTTATTGGCAATTTTGTAATTAGTTAGGAGTGGGTGTGTGTAGTAGCGGAGTGTGTGCAAAGTAATGGCACACTTGTAGTCTAGAGGGGGTTGTGTGTAAAGTAAAGAGGGTGTGTGTAAAGGAATGGCAAACATGTAATTACTTACAAGTTGAGGGGTAGTTGGGTAAGGGTAGTTTAGTCATTTCATGTTTATCATGATGTGTTAGAGATAAGGATGGGAGATACTTCCATTATTAAAACAAAAAACAAAAATAATCTAGAACTCTCTCTCCCTTTCTCTCTTTTTCTTCTCTTCTCTTTTCTTTTCCTCAAGTCTCTTCTCCTCACTCTCTCCCCAAAAGGCCAACCACGTTTTCCCCTTCTCCCCCTCATCTAACCACAAAACTTACTCTCTTTTGATGGAAAAATGAAAGAAGAGAAGGAGGGAAGGAAACTAGAAACAAGGAGTAAGAGGATTGAAGAGAAAGGAGAGGTTTCATGGCTTAAGGAGGAGTCTCTTGAGACTTAAAGCTAGCGGACCTTGGGGGAAAGCTTGAGGGGTGAGAAAGAGATCATCTTGGAGGTAGGAATCCCTCTTCCATCTCTCTATGTCCCTTGCATAGCATTTTTCATCTTAATTTGTTGATGTTCTGTTTCTAGCTTTTTCCTGCAGATTTGTTCTATGTTCACTTGTGTTTTCGGCATTATTTTAGCTTAATTAAAATTCTAAAAAAATAGATTCATGTAGTTCATGAAATTCTACCCCATGTTCATATATAATATACTATATGTTCAGTTCAATAATTAGGAGTAAAAATTCCATCTTAACAACATGTCTGAATTTCACTCAGTCTGGGCACAGTTTGGAAAAATTGATCTCAGTCCCTGCACACTCCATAGAAATTAGTGTTCTTGGTCTCGTTGTAAAGTTAACAACGGTTCTACAACTTTCCTCTGGTGCATGTATTCGATATTCTAACTGCAATATGACTTAATATATCAATTGTTACAGTCCTTAGAATCTGTCTGAAAAATAGATTTGATAGGTCTCACCAAATAAATCACAATAAATCACTCAGTTGGTATTTCTTCTTGAACTTTCATCAGTGAATCCACAACACATATATATGAAACTTTCATTTAAATATCTTGGTCATGTTCAGTATAAAAATATGGAGAAATATGCTCATTAATCTGAATGTGGACAGATTTCAGATTTTTAATGTGTGATGTAGTTTTGATTTCATGTTTCCAATGGCATTGGTATGGTGTTGGGGATTGAAATATGGGAGGTAATATGCAACAATGGCCATGCAAGTTTTAAAGTCCTCTCTTTAGATGTTGTTGGTATTGTTTTTCTTGTTGTTATTATGTTGTTGTTGTCACCCTTGATATTGTTGTTGTTATTAACTAAAATTGTGATGGTTCATGCCTTTATTGAAAGAGAAGTTGCACGTGGAGAGAGGGTTGCATTTTCATATAAAGATGACCTCCTTTAAAATATGTGGTGATGATGTTGTATTTGCTCTTACTCATGGCATTATGTTGTAGTTGTTGTAATTACGAATGTTGTTATAGTTGTCCTAAATAAATGATTAAGTCCTCCCCAGAGGAGGGTGACACGGGGTTTGGGGGAACCAAAGTAGTAGGTGGACATGAGGGATGGACCGTTTGTGGTTTGCACTCCTGACGTAGCCCATGAGGCAGGGAGTGGCGGAAATAAAGAGGAATGGGAAAAGGCTCCTTTGTTAACTGCATTGCACGCTTGTCTCAGTCCATAGCATATTTGGGGGAGTTCCAGTTCCACCCCAACTGGGGGGAGGTCCAGTCCCAATAGGTTCCTACTCACTACCTAGGTTCCAAAACGCTAACCAATGACTTGCTTGATTTGCTCTACTATGTTCTTAAGTGTGTCCATACTTTTAATTTAATTATTTAATTCCTCAGCTTGCAATTATTGTTGTTCGGTTATTATTGTAACCCCTTCCCTCGTATCCATTTCCAGTTTTATATACTCTTGTTGTCGTTGTCTTGACATGCCTTGTTTATTGCATTATCATGCATGTAGACGCATAGTAGGTAGTGACATTTGAGCTGGAGATGGATTTCCTACTTGGTCACGCGTTGACGTGCCCCACTGTTGTCTTTTCCGGTTGTGGAGTTGGTTACAGGAGATGGAGTATGGAGTTATGGTTAAGGTGTTCGAGTGTATGATTGGGTGGTGAGAGGAGAGGTGAGAGATATTGTACTCTTGGGTTCTTTTCGGGGATGAGCCGTTTCGTTGTCAGATGCATAAGTTGATGTATAAGATATTGATATATGATCACAATGTTTCTTTGGTTTATTAGTGTTGTTTTTGTGTTCCTTGTTTCCTTTGTGTTGGATGTTTATTGTCTCTTGAGAATACTACAGGTACTATCCCAGCAGTGCGTAGTGGACCTGCTTGAGTTTTTTTGTATTTTCCTTTGTAACACTCGCTACTCTGGGATCACCTGGGACGGATTCGTACTTCTAGGGTATCCTGGGGAGCGGGCCTTACAGAAGGTAATGATTTCGAAGAATCTTTTGTCTCCATAGCTATATTAGAAGCTATTAGATTGCTTTTATCTTTTGCATCTTATAAAAATCTTAAGTTATTTCAAATGGATGTTAAAAGTGCATTTTTAAATGGTATTGTTATTGAAGAAGTTTATGTTTCTCAACCACCTGGTTTCATTCATGATAAATTTCCATACCATGTTTTATAACTTAAGAAAGCGTTATATGGGTTGAGACAAGCTCCTAGAGCTTAGTATGATCGACTCAAAACCTTTCTTTTGGATTTACGTTTTAAAATGGGTGAAGTTGATTCAACTCTTTTTATTAAAGATTATGAAAATGACATCCTATTAATTCAAGTTTATGTAGACGATATAATATTTGGTTCTACTAACTTTAATCTTTGCCAAGAATTTTCTAAGTCTATGAAGGATGAATTCGAAATGAGCCATATGAGTGAGCTCAACTACTTCTTTGGACTACAAATTCGGCAAATGAAGGATGGAACTTTCATACATCAAACAAAGTACACTTGGGAGCTTATCAAGCGATTCAGGATGCAATCGTCTTCTAGCAAAAGGACCATGAGTACGACAACCCATCTACACAAGCATGCGAACGGAAAAGATGTAGACGTTCGTCTATATCAATGTATGATCGGTAGCTTACTTTACTTAACCGCTAGTAGGCTCGATATTATGTTCCACGTATGTCTTTGTGCTAGATATCAAGCTAGACCTAAAGAGTCACACTTGATTGCGGTTAAATGAATTTTTCGTTACCTCAATTATTCACTAGATTATGGGTTACTTTACCCTAAATCTAGCACATATGAGTTAATCTCATATAGTGCTACCGACTTTGCCAGATGCAAATTCGATAGGAAGAGTTCTAGTGGCACTTGCCATTTTCTAGGAAATTTCCTAGTTTCTTGGTTTTCCAAGAAACAGAACTCGGTATCATTGTCCAAAACTGAAGCGGAATATATTGCTGCGGGTCTTGCATGGGCACAAGTTCTTTGGATGAGACACACACTTAAAGACTATGGTGTCAATTGTGATACTTGCCCCCTATCATGGTTGATAACCAAAGTGCAATTTGTCTTTCCAAGAATCTGGTACATCACTCCTGTACCAAACACATAGATGTAAGACACCACTTTATTAATGATCATGTAGCTAAGAAGGACATCATCGTAGACTACATTGAAACCCAAAACAAATTGCCGACATCTTCACTAAACCTCTTAAAGAAGATTCATTTGTGAGGTTGCATGTAGAATTAGGATGAGTGAATCTGACTTGTAGGAGTTCATACTTTCTTGTTATATCAAGCTTGAACTCATATCATCATTTTTACTTCTCTTGTTTTGATAAACTATATGTTTCTCACATATTTGTTTTAAGAGATGTATTTGAGATTTTGATGATTTCGATTGCTTGGATTAATTTACTAGTTTTCTACGTTAATCTAGAATATTTTGATATTGATTTCTTAATTAGAATTATGTTAGAATATATGTCCTAGGGTGAGTTGTCTCAATCCTCTGGATTTTAACCTCACTGTGCAATTTTGGACCAGGACAGACGACTGTCATTTCTTCGATAGTCGCCTGCCCAACTCAATTTTTCTTACTGCAGACTGATTTTTTTCGCACAGGCGACTGATGATCTATTTGCAGTCGACTGTCTCTGTGACAGGCGACTGCAATTTGGTCATTAGGTGCATGTCCAAATCTTGGGATGTCTCTGTTTTATCATCATAATTTTTGATACTCTGTCAGACGACTATTGTGTAAGTTACAGTCTCCTGTCTCTCCGACAGGCGACTGTGAATTACTCAACAGTCGACTGTCTGTCAACCCAAGCCAATCTCTATCTTATCGACCAGTCGATTGAAAATTGTACATCAGTCAACTATCAACTTCTGTGGCGGTTCGTTAACTTCATCTGAGCCGTCGATTTATCGATCTAACGGCCCATATTCTTTTGACCCCATCTTATAATCACGAGGGCTGTTATTTTTTTTGAGTTTTTATCTCTTATCTGACTCGTCTTCACACGTCTCTTTCCTTCGAATTCCAACCGTTCCCGTCGATTTCTTCATCGATTCGAAGCTCAAGTCACCGATCTCACTTCCCAATCTTCCGATTGCAAGTTCGATTGTCTCCTTCTCCGTCGATCGTCGCAGATTAGGTATCTCTTTCGATTGTCGATTCGTTCATGCTGTATCTTTTATCATCATTTTGTTTGACTCGTGCGATGGCTCCCAAGACCAAAGGGAAGGCCGTTGTTCTAGACGACCTAGGAAACCTAAGCCTAGTACTGCCAAATCCAAGATAGCCCATAGAGCCCAAACCAAGAATCCAGAACATCCCTCTGACGTTTCGGTTTCTTCTGCCTCTGCTTCCGACTCCACTTCTTCTTCCATAGAAGAAGAAGCCTTCGTTGAGCCTCTCCTGAAGCGTCCGCGTAAACCCATTGGTTTTAGAATCAATGAGCCTATCGCTGAGGCTGAACCTACTCGGGTGGCTGCTGACACCCACCCCGAGTCTTTTCCCGCTTCTATCCAATGCCAAAATCATCACATGCCTCCTCCTACGGATCCTCTAGTTCCCATTTGTCGAGACGATGCTTGTCAGGCAAAATTCCATGCTATGCTAGGGATCAAGCTCCTTCGTGAGCGATTCATTATGTTTCAGGCCTTCACTACTGAGAGACTTTCAGAGATTCTCACGTCGACCCATTTGGGTGATCTTTTTTGATTCTCTCATGTCAACTCCCCTCGTGCATATCCCTTCCTTGTCAAACTATTTTATGCCAACTGCATTCGCGGTGAGTATGTTGACACAGTGGGAGATTGACATAGTTGTTTAGGGGACCCATTTCAGGCTTGACCCTACCCTCCTATGAACCATTCTTAGGATTCCCTCCACTGGCTCCTTACCAACTGATATCTGCCTCTCCGATGTTGGAGATCTTGATCAGAATGTCCTTTAGGACATGTTCACTTTGATCCCTTCCTACATCTCTTCTGGCGTCAGGGCCTCCATGTTCTCTGTTAGAGGTTGGGCTGTTCACCTAGTGGTGAAGTCCAATATCTTGCCGAAATATGGCTCATCTGATTAGTCTTCTCAGGAGATCCTCTGCTGTATGTATGCCATTTTCTCTGGTATGTCTGTGAACTGGGTTGGAGTACTCCTTGATCAGATGGACAAGGTCGAGTTCACTACTGCCTCCTCTCACATTCCTTATGGAGGATTCCTCACCTTAGTCTTTCGTCATTTTGGGATCGATTTGACTCCATATGAGCCTATGCCCCTTGGCCCTCTTCTCGATGCTTCTGCTAAGTCGAAGTCCTATTCGGCTCTATAGACGGCATCAAAGAAGAGGCAATCTACTTCAGCTCTGTCTTCATCCACCATTCCACCATCTGATCAGCCCTCTTCATCAGCTGCACCCTCTCGTGACTTGTTGGATGAGAAGGTTTCTGGTATCTACGAGTTATTTCATCTGATGTTCCAGCATCAGGGCATTCCTTTCCCTGATCATCTCATATCTTTTGTACCATCTTCTCAGCCTTCTGAGCCTCCTCCTCCGGTCGTCACTGAGATTTTGGAGCATCATGTTGTCATTGCTCCTGAGCCGGTTGCTTCTTTGGCTCTTCATGATGTTTCTTCTACTGTTGTTGCTCCTCTTCCCGAGGATTCTTCGGTTGATCCAGAGGCCCATGAGTTCCAAGTTGTGTTGGCTACTCATGTTCACTCCTCAGCTGCTGATGTAGCTTGACACTCCGTAGAGACTACTCACCCTTAGGCCTAGATTTTTTGTTAGGGTTGAGAGTTCGAGTGTCAGTATGTATTTTGATGTTTTTTGAGTACTGATGGATGATGTTTGTATGTCGATCATTTTGTTTGTGATGTACATGGAGTTGTCGTTGTGCTTTGTACTCCTTGTAATTTTGGATTATATATATATGAAAATGTTTTTAATTCATATGTTACTTCACACTTTGTCTCATTTTTTATGTGTGAACATTGTGAAATTATCTCTCTTTATATGCTATATCATATACATGATGTGATGTGAGACGGTTTTCTCATTTGGCTTGAAATGTTGATATTGGATTCTCGTTCCTTTAGTCAACTAAGATTTCTTGTGTTTTATGAGTTTTTGATCAACATTTACAAAGAACTAGCAGTTTTTGATATATATATATATATATATATATATATATATATATATATATATATATTGAAAAGTTAGCGTGATATTTTATTGCACAAAATACAATATACAATGTACAACAATAGCTCATACAGGCGTGTGTTATTAATATGGAGAGGATAGGGCACAAGCACCGTCACTCTCCACTAGAAATCCCACACCCTAAATGAAGCTATTCAGCGAACTCAGCCCAAGTCCCTAAATTCCCAATTGGCAAATACTGCAATTTCCTCAGCGGATGATGGCTCAAGACCTTCCAGAGCAATCCGAATTTCGTTGGCTATCTCATCAAAGACTGCGATCTTGCTTTTCCGAACATCATCAAAGATACGAAGATTCCTTTCTCTCCAAATATGCCATACCACTGCAGCAAGTACGGTCTTAGCCAATCTATCCAAAGCACTCTTCCCTTCAAAATTGGTAATGTAGAAGTTCCCGATGTCACACAATCCGGTATTAATGTTGTTTGCAACTCGTAGCTTCAGTAATGATTTGCGAAAAATGTAGCCAGAAAAGCTACAAGTGAAGAAAAGGTGTTCAGTGCTTTCCTCTTTGTTGTCGTCGCATAGGACACAATTGATTGGTGCATTAAACCCCCATCTGTTGATCATCTCTCTAGTGAGCAGCTTACCCTGAAAAGCACAAAGAAGAGTGAGAGACCATTTAGGAACGTGATTGTTATACCAAATTAGTTTGTGGAATGGAAAGAAATTGCCAGGACGACGAGTTCCCTCCCAAGCATCCCTGAACCGGAAATATTCTCCAGGCACCCACTGCCAGTCATCCGCCCCAACCTTTAAAGCAACGCGATGAAGGAGCGGCCGCACCTGATCAAGCACCGGATCGTTAGTCCAAGAGGAATTTCCCTCTGCCCAGTAGTCTCGAACGCATGCTAGTTCCGCTCCAGGTGGAATTTCGAATAGCTGACATAATGGGCCGCAGTCTAACCACGGGTCAAGCCAGAAGAGTGTGTTTCAGCCATCACAGACTCGCCTGCGGATTAATTTGTGAGAGATTTGCCTACTTTTGAGAAGCCTCTTCCATGTACCTGATTGTGTGACCTGCTCCTTAGCTGCAAAAAATCCCTTGCTGCTCCCATATAATAAACTCATATGCTTGGCCCAGATACTGTCGGTAGTGAGGTATCGCCATGTAAGTTTCAAGCCTACCGCCTCATTTAATTCGTCCAAAAGCCTTATCCCAACCCGCCCTCCTTCTTTGGCTTGCATATATCTTCCCATGCCCAATCTCTGGAAGTTCCCAGAATGAAGCGCCTACACATGGAAGAGATGGTCCTCAGGACACTCATAGGAATACGGAAAGCGTGCATCCAAAATGCAACAATTCCGTAAATAATTGTCCTCATAAGTTCAATACGCCCCGCCAGAGAGAGCAAAGTAGAGCTCCAACCCAATATCCTTTTCTTACATTTATCCACCAATCTACCATAGTTTGCAGTTTTGGGGTACTTAGAGGATAGCGGCAAACCAAGGTAAGTTGATATTGTGGTTGCAATCTTGATCCCCAGTATGTCCGCCAGAGTGCTTTTAATATTACTGGCCCCTTTGCTAAACAAGCCATCACTCTTATCCCAATTCACCTGGAGGCTAGTGTAATTAAAAAATTCCACCAATAAATTTTTAATACCCAAGAAAGTAGACCTATCAGCTCGGTGGAACACCAGTAGGTCGTCGACGAACAGGAGATGGGATATGGAACCAGTGCGCCTCATATGAAGGATGTTCCCCATATAAATATACTTAGAGATCAAGATAGTAAAGGCCTCCATAATAATAACAAATAAATAAGGTGAAAGTGGGTCTCCTTGTCGAATACCTCTGTTACCTTTGAAATACCCATGCGGTGCCCCATTAATCATAACTGAGAAGGTCGAAGTAGTAATGCACACCTTGACCCAACCAATGAATTGTTCTGGGAAACCCAATTGCCTCAAGAAGTAGCAGATGAAATCCCTATTAACACTGTCAAATGCCTTTCTCAAATCCAGCTTCAGGCAAGCTCTTCGACCCATAGGGTTGCTGAAATCACTAATCTGCTCGTGGGCCAGGAGGGAGCAATCTGATAAGAGTCTTCCTTTGAGGAAGGTAGCTTGATTAGGAGATATTAGCTCATGGATCACCATTTTAATCATGTTGCATATAACTTTACTGATTATTTTGTAAATTACATTACAACATGCAATAGGCCCGTAATCTCCAAAGGATGATGCACTATCACTTTTAGGAACAAGTGTCAGGTTCGTATGATTGATACTTCTGAGAAGGGAACTGGAGGTGAAAAAAGATTTAACAGCAGTAGTTACCTCATCTCCAATTTGGGCCCAAGTATGCTGAAAGAAAAACCCATTGTAGCCGTCAGGACCAGGGGATTTATCTGCCCCGATCTGAAATACAGCCTTTTTCACTTCATCATCAGAGACTCTCCTGCTCAACCAGATTGAAGAGCTAGCAGTCAAAATGCGCCTAGGTACAAGTTTCGGGAAGGAGGACTGATAGTTATTCTGATTATATAAGTCTTCATAGTAAGAGAGAGCTTTCTTCTTCAGGTCTTCATAGACTAAGTTACAATTTCCATTAATATCGACCAGATGCCGAAGATTGTTACGGGAATACCTAGACTTCATAGCAGCATAGAAGAATTTGGTATTCTTATCACCAAGGGTAAGCCAGTCCTGCCTGCTTCTTTGACCGAACATCTCTTCTTCAAGCTTCATAGCCGCCCTTAAATCATGTAATAGCTGCCTCTCCTTTAGCTGGAGGGTAGAGGATGAGGGCAAACCAGGGTTCTTGCGAATATCTTCAAGATCTTTTGTATATGTCTTCACTAAATTAGAAGCATGATAGTCTCTCACCCATGCCCGAATAGCTGGCTTTAGTCTCTTTAATTTTTGTGTCAGATTGAACATAGGGGTACCCTTCACATGGCCGGCCCAATTTAAATCAAAAATCTCCTTATAAACTGGGCATTTAGTCCAAAAGTTAAAAAACTTGAAGGGCTTAGGATCAGAGATAACCTGAGTATGGAGATTCACCACCATCGGAGAGTGATCACTGGTTAGAGGATCCAGATATTCAGTAAAAGTCTTAGACAACACATGGATCCAGGCCGAATTACAGAAAACCCGGTCAAGTTGGGCCGCAATCCTGTCCTTGCCAACCCGATTATTACACCAGCTTAAATTGTTTCCTTTGCTTTTCAGCCCCTGGAGTGAACACCTGTCAATGCACTCAGTGAAATCCTGGGTCATGGATTCTTCAATTTTCCTTCCTCCAACTTTATCCTTGGAGTACAGGACACAATTGAAATCACCACTAACTAGCCATGCAAAGCTTCCAATCAAAGGCAAGTCTCTCTACATACTCTTCCACAGCTCCTTTCTCTCCATCATAGTGTTATGGGCATACACACCAGTGATAATACACACAAAACCCCCAATATTTGAACAGGAAACCGAAATGTGTTGAAGTGACATAGAGATAAGGGAAGTCTTCCAAATAGCGAGGTCAAACCCCATTATAATACGGCCGCCAGGGGCACAAGAAGAGTTATCCAGAGAGGGCCAACCCTTAGGGAGCCCAGAGTTATCGCAAGTGGCAAGAGACTTGAGCTTAGTCTCTAAAAGAATAATAAAAGACGGATTTATTAAGCTAATCCTACTCCTCAGGTCTCTCCGCCTAACCTGATTATTAATCCCCCTGGTATTCCAAATGAAGATAGTCATTAATCTATCTTTAGAGGTTGGCCGCCGCCACCACAGCCATTAGTAATCACCTGAGACCTTGTGCTTCTCCTGCCGCTAGTACCAGGTGCAATAGGGGGAAGCTTCTTCTTTCTAGCTTTGATATCAGCCTTTCGCCTGAGTTGTTCAGCCACTTCAGCCTCCCATTCAGGGTTGTCTATAGATATGTCCTCAGGTATCCTGTCAATCTCCTCAACAGCTCGGTCATGAAGATGCGCAGGAACGGCAGAATCAACATTCTCAGCACAGGCTGTATAAGGTTGTCCATCAGAGCGCTTGGGACAAGTCGCAGCATCCGCCCTAGTGGTCAGCTCCTGATCGTCCCACACTGCCTCATTATGAACGGCCCCTGCCTCTTTGCATACCCCTGTCTCAATGCATCCCCTGATATCTTCCATGAACCCGGCCCCATTAGCAACTTCACATGCAGATGCATTCTCCTCTTCGCAAGGCCCACACGAAGGCACACTCCCAGACACACTCCCAGACACACTGCCAGTTGGTGTCGCACCTTCATCAGTAGTATGTTTTAAGCCATTGGGGACTAGCTCTCTCAATTCTTCCTGGCAATGCCCAGTTCCTCCTGGATTGGAGAGCATTTCATTCTCAGGAGCAGCTGCACTCGCCCCGTATCAGGAACATTGGTAGCCTCCTTCGCAGTTATAGAAACATCGATCTTGTCAACAGTATCATGGATTGAAGGGAGCTTGGCCACAGAGGGTCACTGAGCATCGGCGTGGCCAAAACATATACAACGGCCGCATCATGGAGGCTCTCCTTCAAACTTTATATCAATAGATATCACAGACCCATCATCCAACTCCACTTCAAAAGATGAGACAATAGGTGAGGAGGCATCAACTTCAATTAGACAACGAGCATATGAGATTCTCTCCAAATAAGCAGTAGCTCGATCAAGACATATAGGAGTCCCCACTACAGAAGAAATAATATTAAGACCCTCTAGGTTCCACATAAAGAGTGGGACACCATGCAGTTGAACCCACACTGGGATAGACGAGAGAATTTCACGGTCGTGCCTCAAGTCAAGACTCCATCGCTTGAGCACCACAAGACGCCCGTCAAATAACCAGGGTCCCCCAGCCAAGATCTGATTGCATTCCTCCTCAGATTCAAATCTAAAGTAGAAAAATCCGTTCTCCTTGCTATATATTTGGACCCTCTTCCTGGGCTTCCACAATCTCTCCATCCAAGCAACCATTTGGCCGTAGAAAGGTATATCTCCTAATACCTAACCCACAATGGTGTTCTTCCAGTTATTAGCCCCCCCGTTTAACAAGATCGCTAGGGAATTTGGCATAGACAGATCCATCTTCCCGTACATTTGGAGGGACATGTGACATGGTCAGCGCCGACCCATATGAACGTCTATTAGCGCAAACATCAATCCAGGATAGTTTGGTCCCCGTGGTGCTAACATTGATTTGCGCCTTAGCCCTCTCAGGCATTTTACCAAACATGTTGCAGTCACGCCCAACCAACGAAGAATTTGCCCTCTCTGGCATTCTGCCAAACACATTACGCTCTCGCCCAACCAACTCCGAGCGATCCCTCTCTGGCCTTCTACCAAACACGTTGCGATCAACCCCCCTAGAAGACTCCTTCTGTAAGGCTCTGCGTGGAAAGAAACCACCATTACCCTTTTCCGCCATCCCCTTCCTTCTAACGACATGCCATCCATCCCCCAAATCATCCGCGGGTCTGGAGACCCCATCAACGCTACCAGCCAGTCCCGATTCAAGCCTGGATGAGTTACCTCCCTTAAGAGCCGGATCCGCATGAAGACGGGATCCGCCCTCTCCCCCGGAATTACCACCCTCGAACAGCCCCCCAGTCGCAATCGCAGGCTGTCTGTCACCCAGCCTTCCGCCCAAGCCGCCGTGAGAACCCTTGCCACCGCCGTTTGAAATGATGCCACCGTGAGAAACGCCTCCTGGGTCGATGCAGATCGCACCTCCACAATCAACGGAAGCCATCGTTATTATATATATATATATATATATATATATATATATATATATATATATATATATATATATATATATATATATATCAATGAGATGCACCTTCGCGATTAGTTTTTCTCCGATTATATGTTGGCATCACATTTGATATACATCCTGTCTTTAGACTCTCATGATTGTTTTAGTACTTATTTAGCACTATTGTTGTAGTTATTCTACTCCCACTTTTTGGATAATGCCATAGGGGAGAGAAATAAACATATCATAATTATGTGCTAAATATATTCTAATTCTAAACTTGAATTTAAAATTGAAGTTGCCATAGATTCAGGGGGAGTAAGATAGAATAAACTTGGATTATAAAATCCTAGATTTCAAGAAAATCATTTCATTCATTCATATCTTGCATACTTGCTTCAACTGATCTATAGACGACCTTATATTCATTGACTAATTTGATTGGCATCTATGTAGGGGGAGTAAGTTTTAATTAAGCAAAATTATTTATCTTTTTGTTTATGTTTGTTTGTCATCATCAAAAAGGGGGAGAATGTTGAGTATTGGACTTCTCCCTACTTGGTGTTAATGATGAGCAAACATAAATACTTGTGACTAATCCCCTATTTGCAGTTAATCCATTGCCTAAGCATATCATGAAGATCAATTAGCAATGGACGTCACTCAAAGATCAATGAAAGTGTTACGCCCTAGAGGCCGGCCTATGGAGTTCAGGCCCATATGCACAGAGGATGCCCAAGCAGACACCTCACCGGCTCTCCTGATGGGATGCTTGCCGAGCTGACCGCCTTGTCCCCAACAAGCTCGCTCGCCCGCCTCAAGCTCACCTTCCAAGACCACCAGGAAGCCCGCCACAGCGACCTAACGGCTCGCCATACTAAGGACCAGTTCGCCAGCCTGCAACAAGGAGCATCCTCCGGAGGAGCCGAGTCTAGTCGCCGACCTACAGCTCGCCCCTGAGGGCGACCAAGCACAAATATCTCTGACAGTGTGATGTGAGCTTACCTACTCACCATTAATGCCAGTGGTTAAGGGGAAGAACTGATGACCGCCCCTCGCATCTCATTAATGCCTCTGACACTGCCTGACACCATTAATGCGGTAAAGATCCCTGCCATAGCCCCAGCACTTGAGTGCCATCAAGGATGATTCGACGGTTGACAAGACGGCGAGTAACCACCTCTCAGCCTTATAAATACCCCCGCCTCCTTCATTGAGGGGGTTGGTTGATCAATTGGCTGGTAATCTGATTCTAAAACTCTTACTCATACACAAGAGCAAAGGTCGTCCATATCGTTGCTCTTCCACTATAGCTCGCCACGATAGGTCGACCAACTCTTAGCTCGACCTACGTGCCCAGCTCCCTTTTCAAGGCTCTAACCCTAACTTAGGCATCATAGAGGCTTAGGGCTGACAACCAGCCCTGCCTTTCTGACCTCTTTCTCATCCTCGCAGGGAGCTCGCCTCGGCTACCGGGAACAGGCGACCTTCGTACGGCCTCCAGGCGACCTAGGGCTCTTCACCCTCGAAGCACGCTCCGAGTCGTCTTAGCCTCGCCTTCACCCAAAAACCTGTAAATCATTATACCCGTGATTCCCACTACAAACATTCTATTGTGTGCGGACTTGACTCGTAATAGTTGGTGCCGTCTGTGGGAACGAGGGTTACACCCATGTCAGGATCCACACGCCCTCAGCGCAATCCTCTCCACGTCAAGTCACCCGCTTTCACGCCCCCTCCGCCTCTGAGGAGGCCGGGACGACTTGAGGCCATGATGGATGACGCCATGCGGCCATCTCTGGCCGAAGGGCCTCGTTCCCCATTGGATCAACCCCTTGAGGGGTCAGCTGCATCCATTCAGGACGTGGCCCTCGGCATCTACAAGAGCTTACAGGGCTTTACCAAGATGATGGAGGAGTGGACCGCTGCACGGTAGACATGACCATCTCAGGCAGAAGGTCCCTTCGAGCCCCGTAGCGTGAGGAGAGATCTCCTCCCCCAGCTTGATGAGGAAGCAGCGGCAGCACAGAAGAGGTGGTTTGACGAAGCGGAGGTAGTCGCTCTGCAGAGAGAGATCGACAAGGAGGAAGAAGCTGCCCAGTACAGTCTATTACAGGCGGAAGCGTCTCGTCGACGGATTCACCTCCTTGGTACAGAGAGAGAAAGGTTCCAAGAGGGGAGCCGAGGAGTCCCCTTGGCGTTGGCCTCGATGGTGCAGAGGGACGCCCAGAGCATCCTGTTGAAAGCTACCGTCGCGGGAGATCACCCAGCCCAAGTGATGGAGGCGCGAGCTCCATAGCAGAAGCCCCCCGACGAGATCATCGTTCTCCTAGGCGGGGAGACAGAAGGTGGAGAAGCCACGGCCGTAGTCCTACCCCTTAGGAGAGAGGGAGGAATGCCCCTGAGCGTCGAGATGGCTCATCCGGCGATTCCAACTGGCAGGATGGAGAGCCAGCACCTCCCTCGGTCCCGAAGAGGCCAATCCATTGTCTCGCAGGGTGATGTAAACCCCGATACCATATAGGTTCAAGTTACCACACGTTTAACTATATGACGGTTCGGGCGATCCCCTGGAGCACGTGCGGCTATACCAGGACATGATGGAGGTTAACAGGGCAGGCAATGCCCTCCTTTATCGAAGTTTTTCGAACCACTTTGAAGGAGGCTACGAGGGAGTGGTATAACGGCCTGCCCAGTGGTTCCGTTGATTTGTTTGACGACCTCTCGTGGAAGTTCTGTAACCAATTCCTAGCGGGGCAGAATAAGAAGAAGGCGTCAGACTATCTGTTCACGGTGGTCCAGAAGGAGGGGGAGACCATCTGTAGCTTCCTGCAGTGCTTCAACAAATAGCGACTCGACATGACAAGCTACGATGAAGTGCTCCTCATGGCCGCCATCAAAAAGGGATTGGCGAACAGAAGTCTTCACAAGTCGCTGGTTCGAGATCCGCCCGCCAACCTCCCTGACCTCTACGCTTGGGCAGAGAAGTTTATGGTGAGCGAGGAGGCCCTGGGGCCGGTGCAGAAAGCCCCCGTCAGTGCAGCCCCCCCGTGTTGAAGCCAGGCCCGCTGAGCGGCTGAGGCGGGATGAGCGTCCCTGGGTCTGCGACCAGGACCGGAGCAGGGGTCGTGACCAAGACCGCCCTCGAGGGCGTAAGTAGGCGGCCACGAGCGCAAGATCGCCCCAAACCTTTGAGGGGGTTCTTCACTCCCAGAAATCCTGTCCCGAGGGGCAGGCAGGAGAGAGCACAGGAGGTGGCACACTATTTCCGACTCAATGCCCCCTGGCCGAAGTGATGGCGACGGCCCTGACTGGCGGACTCCTCAAAGACCCGCCCCCGGAGGTGAGGGCGAGAGGTGGCGGGAGGAGTATGCAGAAATATTGTCGGTACCACCGCGACAATGGCCACGACACTGATGACTGCTTCTCCCTGAAGAGAGACATTGAGCGGCTGATTCAAGAAGGGCATCTCCGGAGGTTCGTCGACCCGACGAGACCTGACCGAGGAAGGAGGGCCGTCATGGGGCCCGAGCAACCTGACCCATGACGCCGGGTAAGTGGCCCACCACGGGCCTGAGCCAGTCGTTCGTGTGGATGTTATATGCGGCAGGCCAGCCCAGGGCGACACAACAATGTCGACGAGGAAGGCTTATGCTCGGCAAGTCCTGACAACGGGCGCTGGCACGGTGGCGAAGCGGAGAAGAGTGGCTCGTCCCCCTTATCTCCTTCTCTGATGACGACCTGGAGGGGGTCGAGCTACCTCATGAGGACGCCATCGTCATTGAAGCTCTCATCGGCCCGGCGATTGTGAGCAGGTTCCTGGTCGATACAGGCAGTTCGTGTGACATCTTGTTCTTGTCCACGATTTTGAAGATGGGGCTTGACCAGGCGGAGCTGAAGCCGTGCTTAGGCCCAATTGTCGGCTTCACCAGACATTCGGTGCCCATTATTGGGGTGATCACATTGCCGGTCACCCTGGGGGAGAGGCCTAAGGTCGTCACTCAGATGACACTGTTTGTTGTCGTCGACGTCACCTCGGCATAAAATGGTATCATAAGACGACCTTATATGATTACCATCGAAGCTTTCCCCTCGCTCATGTATCAGATGGTGAAGTTTCAGACCCTGCACGGAGTTGGACAGGTGTGGGGATCACAGAAGCTCTCCCGAAGCTGCTATGTCGGCTCCACCAAGCACAGGGGGTCCGAGCAAGCCTTGCCGATCGACCTCCTCGAAGATTGGAAGGACTTCGCTTATCAACGACCTGCTCCTGTGGAGGACATAGAGGAGGTACCGGTGGCGGAGGAAGCAGACAAGACGGTGTCGATCGGCACGAAGCTCCCCGAGGAGCTGAGGGAGGACCTAATTCACCTCCTCAGGGAAAATGTAGACATCTTCGCATGGTCGCCCTTAGACATGCCCAGAGTCGACCCAGGTGTGATCACCCATGAGCTACATGTCGACCCCGAAGAGCGCCCTGTCCGTCAGAAAAAGAGAGGGGCAGAAGGCGAGAAGAAGTAGGCAGCGGAGGAGGAAGTAAATCGACCATTGGTGGCCAAATTCATCAGAGAAGTGAGCTACCCTGAGTGGCTCGCAAATGTGGTCATGGTGAAGAAACCCAGCGGCAAGTGTCAGATGTGCGTGGACTTTACCGACCTCAAAAAGGCCTGCCCGAAAGATTGCTTCCCGCTGCCCATGATTGACCATCTGGTAGACAATGACTCCTGCTATGAGTTGCTAACTTTCATGGACACCTTCTCCGGCTACACTCAGATCCAGATGGCGCCCCACGACGAGGAGAAGACATCGTTCATTACTGATCGGGGGACTTTCTGCTACATCAAGATGCCTTTTGGCCTGAAGAATGCTGGGGCGACCTATCAGCGGATGGTGGACAATATCTTTCACCACTAGGTCGGCAGCAACCTGGAGGTCTATATCGATGACATGCTGGTGAAGTCCAAGAGAGCCGAAGATCATCTTGCCGATCTTGGAGAGACCTTCCAGTATGTACGGTGCTACAATCTGCGGCTCAATCCGGCGAAGTGTATCTTTGGCGTCCAGTCTGGGAAGTTCCTCGGCTTCATGATCACGAAGCGAGAAATCGAGGCTAACCCCGACAAGATATCTGTCCTCGTCAACATGAGCAAACCAAAAATGATCCGAGACTTGTAGAAGTTGAATGGTCGGATCGCTGCACTGGGGAGATTCTTGTCAAAGTCCGCTGAAAGGTCACTCCCTTTCTTTAAGATCTTGAGGGAGGCCCTCGATGTTAGGAAGGGCGACAGGAAGGGAGTGAGATAGGATGACAGCTGTGCCCTGGCCTTCGGCGAGCTTAAAGCATATCTACAGAGCCCTCCGCTGCTCACCAAGCCGGATGAAGGGGAGCAGCTCGACCTCTACCTCGCTGCCACTGAAGAAGATGTTAGCTCGGTCCTGATCAAAGAGGAAGGGGGGATCCAGCAGCCAATCTACTATGCAATCTAGGTGCTTCGGGAGGCAGAGACCCGTTACAGCCCGGTCGAGAAGGTCTCTTATGGCCTAGTACTGACAGCAAGGAAACTCCACCTGTACTTCCAGGCGCATTCCATCATCATCTACACTAACTTTCCGCTTGAGAAGAATATGAGGATATTGGAGAGATTGGGCAGGATGCTGAATTGGAGTGTCGAGCTCAGCGAGTTCGACCTCATTTATAAGCCCAGTGCGGTGATTAAAGGCCAGGCGTTGGCAAACTTCGTGGTGGAGTGCACCATTGAAGAGGTTGGCGGTGCGGCGCCCAACGTCCGACCAGACGCACCGCCATTATAGCTCGTTGATGAGAGTCTTCCCTCCACTTCTGCATAGCACGGAGGTGAACTGTGGATCATTCATGTCGATGGGTCAGCCACGGCGGTGGGCAGCGGAGCCGGTATAGTGATCGAGACTTCGGAAGGAAGCTTGCTGGAGTACGCCATCCGCTTCAACTTCCCAGCAACCAATAATGTCGCGGAGTACGAGGCCACCATCAATGGGCTGAAACTATGCAGGGCACTGTGGGCGAAGAATGTTATGCTGATCAGCGACGAATGTTATGAAGCTATACTTGAAGCAGATTGAAGGCAGCTTCGAAGCCAGGGAGGATTTTATGAAGCTATACTTGAAGCGTGCCCGTGCTGAGCTACTCAAGTTCGAGAGATTTGTAATCTGGCACCTTCCAAGGTCAAATAATCTCCGCACCATGCTCTCTCCAAGCTAGCATCATCTTCTCCGACCGAGATTGGGAAGGCCATCTACATCGAGAATCTACTTACAGCAAGTCTCGGGGAGGAAGAGCTACTATGCGTCAACCGAGAGCTGTCCAGGATGAGCCCTATCATCACCTACCTGGAGAGTGGAACACTGCCAGAGGATAGGTTGGAGGCGCAAAAGATCGAGCAACGGGCCTTGACGTTCGTGATCTTTGACGTCGTGCTCTACGGAAAGCACCGTGTGAGGTACGATGTCTTGCCTTATCTAAAGTGCCTGGGGCCCAGGAGGGTAGAGGAGGTCGTCCGAGAGATCCACGAAGGGCTCTGTGGGAACCACTGTGGAGGACGCACTCTGGCACACAAGGCGGTCTGACAAGGTTATTATTGGCCGACCATGGTGAAGGATGCCGTTGACTATGTCAAGCAGTGCGGGGAGTGCCAAAGGTTCTTCAAACATACAACGGCCCTGCCGGCTGGTCTGATTTCGATCCTCAGCCCGGTACCATTTGCTAAGTGGGGCCTTGACATCCTCAGACCATTCTACCCGATGGCCACTGGAGGAAGGAAATACCTGGTTGTTGTCGTTGACTATTTCACAAAGTGGATCGAGGCAGAGCCGCTAGCGCGTATCACCTGGGTGGACATGAAGAACTTCGTTTGAAAGTCAATTATATGCCGCTTCGGGGTACCTCGCTCCATAGTGACAGACAACGAGAAGCAGTTGGACTCTGTTACTTCAGAAGCTTCTGCTCGGATTGGGGCATCAACCTTCATTTTGCCTCTGTGGCACACCCACAGTCCAACGGCATCGCCGAAGCGGCAAAAAAGTGCATTCTGGAGCCGTTGAAGAAGAAGGTCAACAACGCCCTAGGACCTGGCCTGACAAGTACCTGGCATCCTTTGGTCCTAGCATCAACAGGTGAGAGCCCCTTCATGCTGGCTTATGGAGCAGAGGCCGTCGTTTCAGTGGAGATCGTCGAGGAGTCTCTACGCCTCCAGTACTTCAACGAGGAAGCTAATGAAAAGGGTCTCGACATCAATTGAGTGCTCATCGACGAGGTAAGAGATCGTGCACTAATGTGTTTGATTAAATACAGCCAAAGGATGGTGAGGTACTATAACTCCCGCGTCAAGAAGCGGATCTTCAGAGTCGGCGACCTCGTTCTTCGGGACGCCACTTTTAGGCCCGAGATCGACCGACGAGGCAAGCTCTCCACGAAGTGGGAAGGCCCCCACATCATAACTGACGTCGTGGGACCGGCGACGTACATTCTGGCGAACATGGAGGGCGAGGAGCTGACCCATCCCTGGAATGCAGAGAATTTGCTCAAGTTTTTTCAATAAATGCACATGTACATTTAGTTCATATTATATTTTCTATAAATAGTTGTGTTTGTACACTCAGTGTGTTACCTGAATCTGCATTTCAGCCCTTACCTCCCTCGAACTTCGGAGCAGGCTGACAAGCTTCGTCCTCGATAGGATCGTCGGTGGGTTAAGGAACGAGCTTCGGCTCGCACCCTCCCCTCCATCAACTCTGGGGCAAGCTTGATGACTTTGCTCTCGATAGTGTTCACCGGGTAGGTTAAGGAACAAACGACGACTCGCACCCTCTCCTCCCTCAACCTCCGGGGCAGGCTGACGAGCTTCTCCCTTGAAAGGATCGACGGTGGGTTAAGGAGCGAGTGACGGCTCGTACCCTCTCCTCTATTAACTTCGGGGCAAGCCTGATGGCTTCGACCTTGATAGTGTTTGCTGGGACCGACAAGGAACGAGCGACGGCTTGCACCCTCCTGTCCCTCAACTCCAGGGTAGTGCGCCATCAATGGAGGCCGCGGGATCGCCCCCCTCCTGGGCAGCTAGCCGAGCTGGACACTCTACAAACTCCAGGGCAGGCTGATGAGCTTCGCCCTTGAAAGGATCATCGGTGGGTTAAGGAGCGAGTGACGGCTCGTACCCTTCCCTCAATCACCTCCGGGGCAAGCCTGACGGCTTCGCCCTCGATAGTGTTCGCCGGGACCGACAAGGAACGAGCGACAGCTCGCACCCTCTCGTCCCTCAACTTCGGGGCAGTGCACCATCAATGGAGGCCGCGTGGTCGTCCCCCTCCTGGGCAGCTAGCCGAGCCAGACACTCTATAATCTCTTGGGTAGGCTGACAAGCTTTGTCCTCGAAAGGATCGCCGGTGGGTTAAGGAGCGAGTGACGGTTCGTACCCTCCCCTCCATCAACTCCAGGGCAAGCCTGACGGCTTCGCCCTCGATAGTGTTTGTCAGGACCAACAAGGAACGAGCGATGGCTCGAACCCTCCTGTCCCTCAACTTTGGGGTAGTGCGCCATCAACGGAGGCCGCAAGGTCGCCCCCTCGCGGTCAGCTAGAGGAGCCGGACACTCTACAAACTCCGGGGCAGGCTGACGAGCTTCGCCCTCAAAAGGATCGTCGGTGGGTTAAGGAGCGAGTGACGGCTCGCACCCTCCCCTCCATCAACTCCGGGGCAAGCCCGATGGCTTTGCCCTCGATAGTGTTCGCCAGGACCGACAAGGAACGAGCGGCAGCTCTCACCCTCCTGTCCCTCAACTCCGGGGCAGTGTGCCATCAACAGAGGCCGTATGGTTGCCCCCTCCCGGGCAGCTAGCCGAGCCAGACACTCTACAAACTCCGGGGCAGGCTGACGAGCTTTGCCCTTGAAAGGACCGTCGGTGGGTTAAGGAGCGAGTGACGGCTCATACCCTCCCCTCCATCAACTTCGGGGCAAGCCCGATGGCTTCGCCCTCGATAGTGTTCGCCGGGTGGGACAAGGAATGAGCAACGGATCTCACCCTTCCCTTCCTCAACTCCAGGGCAGTGCACCATCAACGGAGGCCGCGGGGTCGCCCCCTCCCAGGCAATTAGCCATGCCGGACATACTCCAGGCCCTGACGAGCTTCCCCTGGAGGCCACAGGCCTGCCTCGCCCCCTGACAGCCAGCCTGTAAATTCGGATCGAGCGTACAACTCCGCAACATTCTCCTTCTCCTCAACCATGTGCTCATCAGTAGCAGAATGTTGGGGGCATACCCATACAAAAGCACAGCCCGCATAAACATCGACAGTAAGGAAAATTTCAAATTTCATTTATAAACTAACTTTATACAAATTCAGGGTCTACCAAAAACAAAACAAGGCTTCAGGCCTGACCCGAGGGCCGGCCGTACAACTTAGCCCTAATCTATGGCGCCTCAGCTCGGCCGCCATCCTCTTGACCGCCGCCATCCGAGGCCCGCGCGTCCGCCACGTCGCCTTCTTGATCGCTGCCCTCGGGAACCTCCGCCGCCTCGATCTCGGACGTAATCAAAGTCTTCGCCTCGTCATCAGACACCGTCGACAGACGGGCAAGGTCGATCTCCATGTCGGGATAGAGCTTCCCCAACCTCGCCATCGCCCTCTCAAAGCCGGCCTCCAGACCGTCAGTGAAGCCCTCTGCCCTCATGGCCGTCAGCACGGGGACGAGCTCGTCGTTCTGATATTTGAGAATGGCCTGGGCCCCGACTTTGCCCAGGTCGATCTTCTCCAGCTCAGCATTCCTCCGCTCCAGCTCGACGATCTTTGCTCCAGTCGTCTCCCTCTCTGAGGCCAGCAACTCCTCAACGGCGACTCGATGGTTTTCTTCCTGGCGGGCCCTCCCTCGCAGCTCCTCAACAGCATTTGCCAACTTGGCAGTCTCGCCCTTCTGGGCCTGGTAGTCCCCATGGACTCTCGCTAGCTGCTCCATCACCTCCTTCAACTTCGCATCGACGCCCCTGAGGGCGACCACTTTCCTCCCAAGTACCGCCTCGAGCCGGTTTATCTCCGAGGAGTGTCATGGGGGGCACCAGAGCAGCAACAGCCTACAAAGAAGATCAAATGATAAGCAGGTGGAATAGCAGAGAAGTTCAGCATCCGGGCGGAGGGGCGACGTACTTGTATATTATGCCAGATGGCCAAGGTGTTGGAGTTTTGGCGAACCCCCAGAGCTCGGATCCGTATCCGTCCTAAGTCGGACGGACCACGGAGGCACAAAAGCGCAGCGGAAAACCAGAAATCAAAATTTCTACACTAGCTAAACTATTTAGCTAGGCTCTGGGGAGCCAGAACCTAGCCCGATCTATGTCAACTTGGGGTGGATCTGACCACCCCAAGAAGGATCTACACTAAAGCGACTAATAAAATCTACACTAAAAATGCTTAACCACATACCCGGAATCTTGGCCCTGGGGCAGGCAAGATGTACCGCACCGTCTTGAGAAGCTCCTCGTAGCCGAGCCACGTTGACTCGATCTGCCTGAGCCGCCTCGCACCCTCGCACCGATCCACCCGAGCTGCTTTCGCCTCCGAGCCGATCACACGCGGTAGAAAGTTTCACTTGAGAAGAAACCCGCGTCTTAGACGTCCGGATCAGATCCAAACCCCCTTTGTAGTCGTGCTAGAACTACTCCGGAGAACAGGAAAATAGAGAGAGAGTTTAGTCGCGGATCGAGCTTGCTCTAAAATTCTGGAGCTACTCGATCGTTGACTGGTGTGTCTCAACGAGGAGAGTGCACCCCAATTTATATAGGGAGTGAGCACTCACTCACACGTTGCGGGCAATGTGGGACATTCCGCATGAAGAGGGAAAATCAATTAAGCCATTTGGCTTAATTTCAACTTTAAAGTTAGCCTTTCATAAAGTCAAACTTTAACTAATTAATTCTCCTTGCATACTAAACTTCAGACACCAAACAAGCTATCAATCAGAAGAGCTTGGAATGGTGAACGCGTAGGAACTGACGGTGACGAATTTCGACTTCGTTTGACCCCTCAAACAATTGCTCAAAGTTTAGCAATTTCTCAAAATTCGTAGCCGTCATTAGGGGTTTCAAAAAACCCTAATTTGACTTAAGTTGCGGGCGCGCCCACTAAGCCTAGCGGGCGCGCCCGCCCAAGGGGACCGGGCGGGCTGCGCGCGCCCGCTGCAGCAGCGGGCGCCCGCCCGCTGATGCAGCGGGCGCCCGCCCGCTGCACACAGCGGGCCAACGTTTTGTCCCTATTGCTTAATGCGACTAATATTCACAACCGCTTTGTGAATATTCAATATCATCAAATGATATTTCTCTCTATTCTATATTCCTATTACTAAGACACGAACACTACTCGGTGTGAGACCCTACAGCCTGACCTTACTACAGGTTGGGGCTCGAAACCCCTAGACGACGGTCACTACGAGCAGTAGCTGTCGTCCCTGTTTCAGAGTCATCATAACGTGATCGACCCTTTGACAAAAGTATCATAGGGTTTGCATTGGCTGTGTCAGTGATGAATGCCGTTAGCTAAAATCCCTTCGTCAAGACTGTGTTATTGTTGGCCTAGGGTATGGTTTTCTGTCAACCCTATTAGACAACATTGGTCAGTATACGGCGGTCTTTATTGTATACACGTTGTACTACTTGCAACGTACCCCGGCCGAGGATTAACATAAAGACCGTACTGAGCCTGTAACACTAACTTCCCTTTAATGGAAGTGACGAATCCCATCTTAGTCACTTACTTACCTCGAGAGCTTCAGGTGCAACCCAACCTAAGATCTTTCATCAGGACTTGTCCTCGAAGCTAGATCATGGGTCTAAGCTACACCATTCGCTCACAGGTTGGTACAGATGACTTCAGGTCTTAAGGATCAACTAACCTATCATCACCCTAGAGTTATTAAAGACAGATTATTAAAGTTAACCATTTAACAACTCTAACTTGGTCGTTCAGTGAACTCATTCCCCAATGAGCACATGTGTCTCGTCTCCGACTTCACCAAGTCGAATGACTATGAGATCACCATTACCCTAAGGTAAGACGAAGACACAGTGATCTATCCGATGTGTCGATATCCAGTTATTGACACATCTATGATCACGAACCGTTTAAGACTTACGTTTCTATTCGGTCGCTTACTTACTCATAATCGAGATCTCATCTAGATATGTAAGGACCTAACTATAAGTCTATGGATATTATCTAAGTATATTAATACAAATGATTTTATACTTAGAATAATACGTACCATATACGGTATGAACAAGACGTATAATCAAGATAAATTTCCTTATGGGCATATATCTTCCTACATGAGGTGTAGAGGAGTTCGGCATCGACATCCCGCAGGGCCTCTCGGTCCCTCGACAGCAGGCTATTCTCTGCCAGGCAGGCTGCCACGTCAGCCTCATCAAAGACCGACTCCTGGGCCCCTACAGGGTAGCGTGGCGTGATAAGTGCTTCTGGCCGAAGGACGAGAACTGCCTCCTTCATTGACTTGAATGTGGCTAGGGCAGCCTCGCAGCTTGGATGGCCCGGCTTCCCCAGCCCAAACGACGGGCATCCAAAGAGCCAGGTCGCTACTGCAAGACGGCTGGTGGTAGTTGATAATGTCGGAGGTCTCGGTGGGGTGGCCAAGCTGGTGGGAATGGTAGTAGCGGCGCTGATCGACGGGTCCTGGCGACGGCAGTCACGGGGCTAACCGCAGGCTCCTCCGGGTCGAGGCCGACTACGCCGCCAGCTGGCACCTAGCACGGATGGGGCAGAGGAGCTGCGGTCATAGCCTCCTTCCTCGTCCTCATGACCTGCTCTCCTTTCTCGGCCTGAGCAGTGGCGGATGCCTCCAGACTCCGCTTGTGCCCCTTGCCCTTGTTCGACGGGAGCTTCAACGACGCCTCCCTTGCCTTCATTATCACTTCCTCCATGGACATGTGTCACGCCCCGCTTCCCAAAACGACGGAAGCGAAACGTGACTAAGGCCCGCTTAGGCCGGAGCTGTGAAGCTCGGGCCCAATAAGCATCTGTAGGGATACCATTTTAAAGATTTACATGTTCTTGCATTTAAAAGGTTCGTAATAATAATAAAGTACTCGAAAGGAAATGTATTCATTATATAAAGAGACAATATCCAGCATATGACAAGTGTAATAAAAGGAGCCTAAGCATGGCAACAAACTACCGAAAGAGAGTAAACTAAAAGTAGTAACTTCTGGAAGTCTGCAACGGTGGAGAACGTCTAAGTCTGGTCCTCGTCAGGTATGTCCTCTGGGTCGACGTCCTCGGGCTCCACGTACTCTGGCAAGTCCACCTCGTCAACGTACTCTGGCTCAACACCTGACGTACAGCACCCAAGAGAAAAGGAACTGTACGTCAGGTAAAGTCTACAAGAAAGTGTTAGACTCTACTGCAAGTGTATTACGATTTAAAGCAACATTTTACTGGTTGATTAACATGCAGGGTTATGACTGAAAGTAAAACGGTATTGGAAAGTAAACGGTACAGATAGTAGCCGTAGCGTGTGCTACCGGCTACGGGACTAACCTAGACGGGACAAGACAAGACAAGACAAGACGTGAGTGAGACACCAAAGAGAGCTCGCGCCTACAGAGTAGAGAGTGGCCAAACTCCCTATCTGGTGGCCGCTAACCCAACCCCACCCCAAGTGCTCAAGACAAGACAAGACTGGACTGTACGAGTACCACTCACACCCTTGGTGAGTGCCTCTCCCTTTGGTCTGCTGGGGCGCTCACTCCCCTGATGAGACGCCGAGACTTCCCGTAGGGTGTACACGAAAAGGAACGGTCTGCCGGGACGCTCACTCCCCTGGTGAGATGTCGAGACACCCATAAGGTATACCACAAGAACAAAGAGGACAAGACTCGACTGTTATGAAAGTTCAATTGTTCAGTTGTTGTTCTAGGGGGTCCACACGCACGCACACACAGGAAAGCCCTAAGTTGTCAATTGTTGTTGTTTTGTGCTTAGACTTCGTCGTCAAGTCTAAGCTGTCAGGGGGTCCCGGACGCTATCATTTCACATCCGGTTCTCTTAAATGTACTCTAACATTCTAAGTAAAAGATGGCCTAAACGTGTCCGTACGAGTACAAGTGTAAACACTTGCCTGCGGTGGCGGGTGCATCGTCTGTCCGGAGCGTCTTGTCGAAGTGATGCGTCGGCGAGGGTCCGTCCGTCGGGAGTGTCTCGTCGCGGTCTGAGTGTCGGGTAGGGTTCGCAGAAATGAATTAAGGGGACGGTATCAAGTCACGTTTTAGCAATCCTATTAGGTGCACCTCTAGGTTAAGCGTGACTACCCTATCGGTTCCAAGATGCGGTGTTTAATTGTCATATTCTACTCTACAGTTCTCTACGTCGACATCTACCCTATGTGCACAATCAAAAGTCCGGTCGACGATCTAGATTAGCACAACATTTTAAAGGAGTTCAAAAGTAAATTTAGTGATATTAAGTTGTCGATTTTTAGTTAGGGTTCAAATGGCGTATATTTTGGGTTGCTACGAGTATTGGGAACAAACCTGGCTCGACAGTCACGTGTAAGTTTGACGACGGATCTGAAACGGTAGCGGATCGCGTCGTGACTCCAGTTTCTGGAACGTCTCGTCACCAGTCTTTTAGTGTTCACGTAGTCGAACGGAAGGCGTGACTGGCTCTGCGTCATAAGATTTCAATGTCAGGCTATACGAACTTAAGCTATGGGAGTGTGCTCTATACACATATAATAACACACTATATCTATTAATATACTGCTACTATAAATAACATATATAAATAATATACTGCTTAAAATTTCATACCATATATATAGGTGACAGCACCTGTATATATATAGCTACAGCATATCAACCTATTGAGAGGTGAAGTTATAACATAACCCTCACTGTTCATATTAAAACACTCACAGTTGCATGATTCACCCCTTACGTCCCTTGCAGATGAGTGAGGGCTCTGTTTACATGGAGACCGTGGCAGTGATGAAGTCAGCTGGGTGTAGGGGAAAAGCTTGGCCGGAGCAACGGGTGTAGGGTGGCCGGCTGTCAACGGGAAGGTCTGCGCGCGGCCTGAGTTTGCCGCTGCGCGTGTAGGAGGGAGGCCGGCGGATCCGTGTGATGGGAGGCCGCAGTTCAATGGAGAGGTCGGAGTTGTGATCGCCGGTAATCTTGGAGAGGGCTGTCGTGGGAGGAGTTCATGCAGGGAGATGGGGTTGCGCGGCGTGAAGGCACTGGCTTCCTTTGCGTGAATGACAGGGAAGAAGACAGTTGGCCTACGTGATTCACAAGAAAGAAGGAGAGAGGGCCTAGGCTTTTTTTATAATTTTTGTTGCTAGATGTTTCAGGTCCCCATTTGTAGAGTAGGGTTAGGGATAGGGTTCACGTGGCAGTGGGAAGTAGTCTGTTTGGATTGGATATGATTTAAAAATAGGTTAGATTTAAATAGAATATATGGGAAAGACATCTCGTGGGAAAGAGATAATGAGAGGAGAAGGACGTGGGAGAGAGAGGAAGAAAGCTAGGGTTCCTTCAAAACAGTTGGGATTTGATTTAACAGTTTGATTTTTATAACGTTTCTAACAATTTGATTTGTATTTTAAATGACAGCAAGGATTTATATAAAATTCGTTTTTTAAAGGGTTGCTTTGATTTAATCATTTCGAATCAGATTCCTTTTTGAAAAACAAATACTGCATTATTAATTGTTAGCACTAAACATTAGCCTTTTAAAAAAACGTACAGAGCTATTTTATATAGAAAGTATTTTATAGGTTAGTGATGGGATAAGCAATTTTGTCTGCTGACGTCCAAAAATTACAATGAAAATACCGGGGTGAGCGTGCCTCCGAGAGGATTGTGAATACGGGGTTTCAATACGTGTTCGAGCTACGGAAAGCAATAATAAAATCAAATGGATGTTGTTATCATTATTGTTGTTCCGATATTTCGCAGATGCAAAGAGAAGACCTGTATGGGCCACCACTAAAACCTGTCACGCCCCGCTTCCCTAATATGGAAGGCGAGACGTGAGGAGGTCCGCTCAGACGTGGAGCTGTGAAGCTGCAGTCTGATAAGCGTCTGTAAATTTAAAAATTTCGAAAAGTAGCAGGTCCTTGCATTGCGACGAAACAACAACAATAATTAAGCAGATAAAATAACATCCACCAACAACATCCAACAAATATTACATCATCACAGAATAGTCACAAAAGTACAAGTCTGAACAATAGGCCTAAAGCATGGCCAAACAAAACAACGAGAGATAGGTGCTACGCACCGAAACCTAACAGCAACTAAGGAAAGATAATAACTAAGGGGAGACTCCAAACGAGTCTAGGACTGGTCACCAGTGTCCTCGAACTCGGTCTCTGCAGGGACCTCAAACTCAACGTCAACGAACTGGTCGTCCGCTACTACCTGCTCTGTCTCAAAGTCTGACATGTGACACCCAAAGAGAAAAGGGCACATGTCAGCAAAAGTCTCACTAGAAAGGCGGAGAACTTTTGTGCAAGGATACAAATATAGGAAAGCGACTAGCAGTTCTAACATGATGAAATGGCATGACATTTAAGAATGCAACATTTAAATGAACAAAATAATAACAATCAAGCACGTTGTAGCAGAAAACTACAATTCACTATTTCACGATTCACGAATCACTGATTTACCACTTTGTGCACAGAGTTTCCGTCTTTTGGCTGAAGTGGCTGTACGGGCTCACTTCTACGCTCAAGCGATCGTTTAACCCTACCACTCCACATGTATATGGACTGGCGCCCATCTTCTGGATCACGAGCCAGGAAGTGTTATTGGCATAGGGTTGTGCCCGCAAAGCAGGTGCCTAGCCTCAATAGCAATAACATTTGTAGCGTGTGCTACTCAATCACGATGAACATAAAATGCATGCAATGACATGGCAATGAGCAGATAAATTGCGTACCGTTAATTGAAATTAAACATGACATGACAGCATGAATGAAAGCAGGTAAAGTGTCGGATCTAGTTTCGTTGTCAAACTAGATCAAATAGGGCGTCTAGGCGACTATCATTTCACCGCCTAGTCTCTTTTACACAATTTTACAAATTGGCCTAAAACACGGCCTAAATAATTACTGGCAAGTATCACTTGCCTGATTCTGGTGGTATCGGTTGTCGTGGGTTCGTCTGAACAGGTATTACGTGTCGGTACTTCCGGTTCTCTGTTTTGGTTAAACAACCCACTAAATTAGATTTATTGCGAGATAATCAAAACATTGAGTTAATCCCTAAACTGGGTTCGTCTAATTTTATTGGGTTCTCTTTTTAGGAATGACGTTTATATTAGGTTTTACAAACTGGGTACACATTTTCTTATTCACATTTTATTACATTAGCATTATATACAATTTTGTCAACATGAAAAAAAACAATCAGATTATTAAATACTAACTATTGTTAACAGCAAATTAATAAATAATTAATTAACTAGGCAAATTACATATGGTATTCATGAGTCTACCTACTAACTTTGACCATGGGTACAAGTTACCATATTAAACTTACTTCTAACAATTATTTTAACATATATTAATTCCTTTACTTTTTCTTTAATAAATATAAACCCTTAAAAAATAAGAGTGGCTGTCACATACAGTTAACAGCAAGTCTCTACTCCTTTTAATAAGGCTAAGGCTAAGTCCCCTCTTATATTCTTTAATATAATACTCAAGGCTAAGCCTGCATCACATGCAATTTCTCATTTTTTTTGTTTTTAATAATAACTCTTCATATATCTCTCAGGCCCTACCCCCCGGTCACTTTCTTTCCATATGCAAGCCTGTCTCTTTTCTCTTCTACATGCTGTCGTTTCATCTCTTTTATTCTTTTTTTTTCTATTTCTATGCTTGCAGGCCATGGGAACTCTTGCGAAAATGAAAGGGGAGAGCTTCTCACCTTCGTGCGACAACGGAAAAGGAGGACGGGGCCGGCGGTTCTGGGCGGACGGCGGCGGCGGAATCCGGCCAGGCGGCGGCGGTGGAAGCTAACCGGCGCGCGCGGCGGCTGTCCGGCGGCCTGGGCGGCGGCGCGCGCGTGCGTGGGTTGAGGGTGAGAGGGGTGGAGGAAGAAGGAGGAAGAAGAAGGAGGAGATGAAGGGTTTTGCTGATTCTTTTTTTTGTAGATCTTTGAGTTTAACAGATCAGAAATTTGGGTATTGATTCTCTTGAATCTGAAGTTGTATTTTCAGATGTTTTGGCTTGTTTTGCTCCTCCTCTCAATTTGATTTTTGTATGGAAAGTGGGTTGAGATTGGTTTTTGTGTATGGTTATTTTGCTGAAATTTGTAGGAGGGAAGAGGAAGGATTTGCAGTTTGTTTTGCAGGGGAGACGATGGTGCCTGTTCTTAAGGAGAGATAGCACAGGAGACAACACTTACCATTTGTCAAACCCAATTTAATATGATTAGGATGGAAGTTATTATAACTTTAGACCAAAGCGATTGTAGAGCCGTGTCCGTTTGCTTGAACAAAATAAATGTATGCCAACTGTGACTAATTGAGGGGATGTATCTGGTTGTCTAAAACGTGTGTGTTGTCGTGTAGTTAAGGGTTAAGACATTTACGTAATTAAGTGTAATTAGTCATCATTAAAAATGAAAAAGTAATTAGTGAAATTAATTAAAAGTAATAAAAATTTGTAATTAGTAGAATAAAGTAATTAGTGAAACAATTAAAGTGTTTAACAATTGGTAATTAGCACGACAATTAAGTTAAATAATTTAGTTAGACTTGATGGTAAATATTGACGACATGGTAAAACGAAAACATTGACGCGCTCCCGTCGACACGTACGGACAAAAAAGTTAACAGAAATAAAATACTGGCACGCACAAACGAAAAACTCGCCTAAAAATACTGGCTGTTACATTCTACCCACCTAAGGAAAAATTCCGTCCTCGGAATTCTCATCAACTAAAGAGTAGAAAACAAATATGGATAACGCTCTCGTATCTCATCTTCTCACTCCCAGGTAGACTCTCCTGGCGAGTCACGACGCCACATCACTCTGACTAGATCAACTGTCTTGTTCCTGAAGACTTTCTGACGTCGATCTAGGATCTCCACTGGTTGCTGTTCGTACGTCAGATCTAGCCGAATAGTAATCTCAGAGTAGTCCACAGCATGAGAATGGTCGCTGATATAACGACGGAGCTGGGACACATGGAAGACGTCATGAACTCCCTCTAAGGACGGTGGCAAAGCTAAGCGATAAGCTACTTCTCCAACTCGCTCTAGCACATCGAATGGTCCAATATATCTCGGACTAAGCTTGCCTCTCTTCCCAAATCGAATCACTCCTCGATTTGGTGAGATCTTCAGAAACACATGATCTCCCGGCTGAAACTCCAGAGGACGCCGTTTAGCATCTGCCCAATGCTTGTAACGGTTCTGGGCGATCCGAATCTTGTCTCTGATATCTCGCACAACATTAACTGCTTTCACTATCATCTCGGGTCCCAAGAGTTCTCTATCACCTACGTCATCCCAATTCAGTGGCTGATCACTCCATATTTTACACCTTTTTTCCGTGTATTTGCATGCCATTTAGATCGCCCAAATCATGTTTTTCACGATATATCGACGATATCGCGATGCTTTTCACGATTTGTTGTTTTTGTCGCATTTCAGGTGATTTGGCGCGATTTGGAGTGATCTCGAGACGCGCTTACTCTAGACGGCCACCGACGACCTCCCCGAGGGATATTTTGCTGTTGGAGAGGAGCGGAAGAAGAATGGACGTCGCAGGAGCGACGAGGAGGCCAAAACAATCAGATTGGGCATCTTTTGTGTTCCACTCGGCCGAGTGGAGGAGCCACTCGGCCGACCAGCGAGACACTGCTCGGCCGACCCGTTCAGACACGATTTCCATGTGTACTCGGCCGAGCGACGGAGACCACATCGGCCGAGTGACGATACCACGTCCGCCCGAGTGGCGCCCAGACGAACCCCCTCCAAAATATCGAAGTTTCTGTTTTTCGGCCACCTGAGCTTCAGAAGACCCACTCGGCCGAGTGGCAAACCACGTCCGCCCGAGTGCAGTGAAGCCATCGGCCGAGTGACGACAACTCACTCGGCCGAGCCGCCCCCGAACTGAAGACCCTTGAAGCCCCCGACTTACTGGAAAATGACAGGGTTTTCACTCGGCCGAGCGACTTTTGTCACTCGGCCGAGTGCGATGCGCTGCCTGTAGCGAAATTTGCGGAAAACAGGCTGTGCAGGGGCGTTTTGGTCAGGATTTTTGGACGATTTTTGGGGCTATTTAAGCCCTGTTTTTACCCTAGTTTGGAGAGCCATCTCTTAGATTTTTTGCAGCTTTTTGAGACTACTTTTTAGCTTTATTATTTGTGATTGGAGAAGAGGAAAAACTTGGATTTTTGTTGGATTAATTGAAGAACTACATTGGTTTGCATCTCTCTTCCCCAAAAACTCTATTTTTATTGTTTATATCATTGTTGTGATGAATTCCATTGCCTATTTCATTGATTATTTTTGTGCTATTGCCATGATTTGTGAGTAGTTTCCACGTCTTGGGGCGTGGGGATGAACCCTACAAGCCCAATTTCGTATTTGTGATAAATTGGTAGAAATTGTGCTAGAATCAATAATTAGAGATTAGATTGGGATCGAATTACTGCGGATAGCTAGGTATTCTTATCAATTGGGATTTGCAAGAGATTGGATCCCAATTTGATAGGAAGCCCTAGAAATCCGAATTGGGTTGGAGTCGGACTTTCGAAGTATCGGTTTGCAAGAGATTGGACCGATACTAGGATCTCCGGTTGCAATTCCGTGCCGATACCCGTTTGCAAGAGATTGGACGGGTAGGAACTATCCTAATTTAGATTGTGGACCGAGTTTGCAAGAGATTGGGCTCGGTGCGCAATTGGACGATGATGTTGATCCTAATGCTAGTTTTCCTAGGCTAGGGTTTGCAAGAGATTGGACCCGACCCTAGGATAGCTATAGACCGGCAACAGCGCGAGAGCGTGAGCTTGGTTCCACATTTAGTTGCAACTAGTTCATCCAAATTCTCATTCTAGCAATTTTGATACCGACGAACCACATTTATGAAATACGGTGAGTAGCGGGGATTCCCCATTCCCTAGACGTTCTTTATTTGATTTGATATTTTGCACATTTGTCTGACGATTGTGACAGGATCGCCCAAGGCAATTCTCTCTATTCTTAAATAGCCAGGTTGATTAGGAGCAAGCACGGTCATTCGTCCTCCCTGTGTTCGATACCCGCTCGCCGCTATACCGTGCGCTTGTGGTAAAACTACAACCGTTCTTTGGGTGTACGTCCCGGAGCGACCAAGTTTTTGGCGCCGTTGCCGGGGAATGCGGTTATTTCTTCTTTCTTTCTTCTTTCTTTCTTTCTTCATCCTCCTCCATATCTTATTTTAACTTTATTCGCAGCCCTATTTGCATATTCTCCCCGTATTTTGCATAAGATCTTAACAGGGAGAATGGAGGATGCACTGCCAATAATGGAACCAGTCGAGAAGACTATGACTCCTTCACAGACCTCCTTAAGGAGCTTGTTGACGAGGTCCACGCTACCGGAGCATTTGCTATTGATATCAAAGACCCCGACGAACAACTATTTGCTAGTTTTGTGATGGACCAAATCTCCCCGGAGGGGACTATCGGAGGCAATGTCAGAGTTGACGTGGTCGACGACAAATTGTATTTCGAAGACAATAGAGCGAGTGTCGAAGAACACTATGCTCCTGAAGAACCCTTCGAGCAAACCGACATTCAGGGAGTTACACTCTATGACGCTCACTCTTGTTTTTATGAATCGTCTGATGTGTTTCTTGATTCCAGGTACGAACTGGAGCAGAGTGAAGGTTTTGGCGATGCTAGCCCTGAATCGGAGGGCGCCTATTTCGATGCCTCATCCTCACTAAGTAGCGAGTCTGACTCGTCACAAGAAAGCATGCCACCTGAACATGAGCTAAACCCGGACGACAAGGAGAAAGTCGAACTCATGCTAGCCGATGAAGTGGAAGGAGCAGCGCCACCTGAGGTAGAGCTTAAACAACTACCGCCGAATCTAAGGTATGCCTTTTTGGGTAATAAATTGACTTTCCCGGTGATAGTCAATTCCCACCTCACACAAGATCAACTTGAAAAACTCCTAGACGTTCTTAGGAGCCACAAAGATGTCTTGGGATACACTATCTCCGATCTAAAAGGGATAAGCCCGAGGCTTTGCATGCATCGGATCCATTTGGAGGATACCGAAGCCACCTCCATAGAGCCTCAAAGGCGGTTAAACCCGAACATGAAGGAGGTGGTTTAAAAGGAAATCCTAAAATTGCTAGAAGCCGGTATAATTTATCCTATCTCTGACAGTAGATGGGTTAGCCCCGTTCACGTCGTCCCCAAGAAAGGGGGGATGACTGTCATAAAGAATGAAAAAGGGGAGCCAATATCTACGCGCACCGTCACAGGATGGCGAATGTGCATTGACTATAGGAAACTCAATAAAGCCACCCGAAAGGACCATTACCCATTGCCATTCATTGATCAAATGCTTGAACGCCTCGCGAACCATAAATACTTTTGCTATCTAGACGGGTATTCGGGTTTCTTCCAAATCCCTTTGCACGAAGATGACCAAGAAAAGACAACTTTCACTTGTCCCTATGGCACCTATGCATACCGTAGGATGCCGTTCGGCCTTTGTAATGCTCCCGCCACTTTTCAAAGATGTATGACATCCATATTTTCCGATTATATTGAAAACATTATGGAAGTTTTTATGGATGATTTCTCGGTTTACGGAAGTGAGTTTGACTCTTGCTTGGAAAATCTCACTAAAGTCCTAAAAAGGTGCCAACAAAACAATCTCACTCTCAATTGGGAGAAGTGTCACTTCATGGTAACGGAAGGTATAGTTCTCGGACATCTTGTTTCCTCAAGAGGAATCGAGGTAGATAAAGCAAAAATTGAGGTAATCGAAAAACTTCCTCCTCCTATTAATGTCAAGGGCATTAGAGGTTTCCTTGGTCACGCGGGGTTTTACCGCCGCTTCATCAAGGATTTCGCCTCGATTGCCCGACCTCTTACTTCCTTGCTCGCTAAAGATGTTCCTTTTGACTTTTCAGGAGAATGCTTGCAAGCTTTCAACACCTTAAAGGAAGCGCTAGTCTCAGCGCCTATCATACAACCGCCGGATTGGAGCCTCCCTTTTGAGCTAATGTGCGATGCTAGCGACCAAGCCATTGGAGCGGTATTGGGACAAAGGAAAGATAGGAAGCTTCATGCGATATACTACGCAAGCAAGACATTGGATGACGCGCAGAAAAACTACACAACTACCGAGAAGGAGTTTCTAGCGGTCGTCTATTCTATAGAGAAGTTTCGCTCCTACCTCCTCGGTTCCAAGGTGATTGTCCACACCAACCATGCGGCATTGAAGTATCTTTTAAACAAGAAGGAGACCAAACCCCGGTTGATTAGGTGGATACTCTTGTTGCAAGAATTCGACCTAGAGATCAGAGATAAGAAGGGTACAGACAATGTTGTGGCGGATCATTTATCTAGGCTCATTCGCGACAAGGAGGATGAGAGCTTACCTATTGATGACACATTTGTTGATGAGAGGCTATATGCGGTAAGGACCGGGGAAGTACCTTGGTACGCGGACTTCGTCAACTACTTGGCTTGCGGAATCAAACCGCATGGGATGTCCACGCAACAAAAGAGGAGATTTATGCATGAGGTCCGTAGCTACTTTTGGGAAGATCCTTACCTTTTCAAGATATGCAAAGATAGTGTCATTCGTAGGTGTGTTTCTAAAGAGGAGGCAACGTCTATCATTTTGCATTGCCACGGTCTACCATGCGGGGGACATCATGCCGCCTCTAAAACCACCGCTAAGATCTTGCAGAGCGGGTTCTTCTGGCCGACAATGTTTAAAGACACCCACAACTTTGTAAAAGGGTGCGATAGATGTCAACGGACCGGGAATATCTCCAAGCGCAATGAAATGCCAATGAGGCACATCCAAGAAATTGAGCTTTTTGATTGTTGGGGAGTAGACTTCATGGGACCATTTCCATCGAGCAATGGCAACAAATACATCCTATTGGCCGTCGACTACGTCTCCAAATGGATGGAGGCAATTGCCACTCCTACTAATGATGCAAGGGTCGTCTCCAAGTTCTTCAAGCAAAATATCTTCCCGCGCTTTGGAGTGCCGCGTACCTTGATAAGCGACGGGGGAAGCCACTTCATAGAGAACAAGTTTGAAGCCATGCTAAAGAAGTACAGGGTAAATCATAGAGTTGGCATGGCTTATCACCCCCAGACAAGCGGCCAAGTGGAAGTCTCAAATAGAGAGATCAAGCAAATTCTCGAGAAAACCGTGGATCGGTCTAGAAAGGATTGGTCAATGAAGTTAAACGATGCTCTATGGGCTTATCGCACGGCCTTTCGCACCCCCATCGGCACCACACCGTTCCGTCTAGTTTATGGGAAGGCTTGCCACTTGCCGGTAGAGTTGGAGCACCGCGCATATTGGGCCATCAAGACCTTTAACTACGACTACAAGAGTCCGGCGGTGAGGCGACTCTTGGACATCAACGAGCTTGATGAAATAAGGAGAGACGCCTATGAGAGCTCGAGAATTTACAAGGAAAGGACCAAGATTTTCCACGATGCCCGCATAACCGTCACGGACTTCAAGGTAGGAGACAAAGCCTTGCTCTACAATTCCCGGCTCCGACTATTTCCCGGTAAGTTGAGGTCACGTTGGTCCGGACCTTTCACCATCAAGCATATACAACCGGGAGGAGCTTTCGAGTTGGAGAGCAAGGACGGTTCCACGTTCAAAGTAAATGGTCAAAGGCTCAAGCACTATTCCGAAGGAATCCCGACGGGCGAAACCAATAGGGTATATTTGCTCAAGGAACGGTCGGATGATCTCATGGACCTCCTCGATGAGGTGATAGAGGAGGCGATTCCTCACTCAATCGGCTCTCTTTTTGATGAAGAATTTGAAGAAGGCCCGGATTTAGGCCGAGATGAAGAGAATAAAGGTGATTCCCCCGAATTCTCCGCTGATGAAGATGAAGGCGACGCTGATGTCGCAAGGATTCAAGAGCTCTGCAAGCTCTCGAAATTAAAGTCTCCAAAGAAAGCTCCGCCGGTACGGAAATCGGCATCGCCGGTTAAGCCGTTGACCGGGGCAAATGCTAGCTTGGGGGAGCCTCCCCCCAACACTATTCGAGACAAGAGACCTCCGAGGGAGAACGCTACGCCGCCACGTCCAAATCCAAGCGCGCTCCCCGGGAAGTTTGACGGGTGCATCTCATATGCACCAAACATCCCGCATTGATTGAAAATTATAGGGGGTCGAGCTCACGACCTAAAACGAGCGCTTGTCGGGAGGCAACCCGACGGTTTTTGCTTTATTTTTACTTTTTCTTTATTTTCGTTTTAGAGATTTTTAGTGTTTTGAGTCATTCGACCAAAAATTTTGTGATAACGGGTCCTATTTTTCTTGACAGGAGAGGAGATAGGTAGATCCATCATGAGGAGGATGAACGAGACGACGAGGAGCGCCCCAAGAAGGCGCTCGACGCTTAGGAGGAGGATGCAATCGACTGGAGGAAGAAAGACGGAGTTTAGAGCCCAAACGAAGACAAACAGCAGAACACAAGGCTCACTCGACCGAGTATACTAGTCACTCGGCCGAGTACACAAGTTCGTCCGGCCGAGCTGCTCACGAACGAGGGAAGTCTGCTGTACCCAACTCTCTGTTTATTTTCTTGATTTCGATATAACTGCTACTCGGCCGAGTATATATTCTCACTCGGCCGAGTAAAACGGATACCCTCCTAGGGCGAGTCTTGCCGAGTAGCTTGAGTCACTCGGCCGAATGGACTTACGTCACTCGGCCGAGGCTGGCAAAGCCACTCGGCCGAAGCGATATTGGGGAGAAAAGTTTTATTTGCCTCGCTCGGCCGAGTGAGCACGTCACTCGGCCGAGTCGTAACTCTTTTATATATAAGTGGCGAGGGGGGCGCGGATTTCGAAATAGCAATTCCCAAATCCGCCCGCGCCCCCTCAGCTCCCATCGCCCGATCTCGCTTCACCCAGCCCCCACTCGCCCGACCAAGCCCGCGCGCGCCGCCGCTCAGCCAGCCACCGCCGGCCGACCATCGCCGCACCCCGCCCGAGTCGCCGCCGGTGGCCTTGTCTTCGATCACCTCCGGTATAGCTTGATTTGCCCGTTTTCTCCTCTTTTTGCGTAGTTTTCGAGGATCCGTGTATTAATCGAACCCCTAACCCGAATCAATTCCCATATCTATCTGTTATACCCCTATTGCTCCATACATTTTGATTATTACTCGCTGATATCGCTTTTCCATGCGCAGGTTGCTTTTTGGAGCTTAGGGGAGCTCAGGGGAGCTTCTACGGGCTGCTCAGGACTTCGTGGAGGCGCGGACTTCGCACGCTTCCACTGCTTAGCACTCGCGGCGTGTTTGGGTATACTCTTTCCATTCTTTTACACGCACCGCACTTTTTTTTCATTTTTCGGCGCGCTCGGGGCCGATATGCCGCCCCGGACACGGCCGCGGTCGACGAGAGCTTCCGCTAAGCGGAAGCGGTCGGACGAGCCCGGCCCCTCCCACTTGGTGGAGGACTCTCCTCCGCCTTCTCCCACACACCCCGCACAGCCTGCAGGCCCCGCACACCCCCGCACAGCCTGCAGCGCACCCACAGCCCGCACAGCCCGCACAGCCACTCCCCGCCGCTGCACAGCCACCACCACCGGCTCCACTGGTCGGGCCGCTCGGGATCACGTTCCGAGACGACGCACACCGCGCCGTCTTCGATCGTATCTCCCAGCGCTCGATCGTACCCTCCAGGTTTGCACACCTCGCTGACCTTGGACGCCTGGGGGTACTTGAGGGGATGCTCACGTTGTACGACAACGAGGGCTGGCGAGATTTTTTCCAGGTGTCGGCGGATACTTATACCCGCCCGACACTTGAGGTTTTGAGTTCGATTGCCCGGACCGATGAGGGATGCTCATTCAGGTTCATGGATCGAGAGTGCCAGGTCACTCTCGATATGATGAGAGCGTTCTTCTCATGGCCCGCAGTCCCCGGAGCCGATCGCGGTTACGGCCCTACCCACATCCCCCACCCTCTTTCGACGCCGGTGCCTTCTGGGCACGTATCACAGGCCACCACGCCGCCTTTGACCCTAGTAGGGCCAAGGCCTCGGCCATTGTCCACCCCTGCCTACGTATTGCCCAGCGCCTTATGGCGACCACCTTTTTGGCCAGATATGAGCCGGGCACGATGTCTACGCCAGAGCTCTACATGCTCTATGCGATGACACGTCCCAGAGCTCTATCTAGGGATGGACACGAGCTTGTCCCCGCCGTCGTAATCGACATTGCGGCTTGGTTTTTAGACCGTATCATTGTGTCGGTGGGCGCTCGCTCACCGATATGCTGCGGCGGTCTGATCACCCTGCTTACCATGATGACCGGCGAGGACTTACCTGATGACCTGCGACGCGTTCCGGGCCCCACTTCCTTGTCGATAGATGTTATGGCCCGGATGAAGATGCTGCGTCCGCATGGTGAGCGTCACTGGGTCTGGTTGCACGGCCCTTTCGGTGCCGACTACATGATTCTCCCGAGCCCAGCTCAGACCCAGATTGCACCGGCCCACGTTGACTGGCTCCCAGCGATGGATGTCCTCATCCCCGCTACGTACGTGCTCGAGGCCGAGGAGGCCGAGCAGGCCCACGCTGCCCAGGCTGCTCCCGCAGACCCTGCTGCACACCCTGCCGAGCCTGCTGCCGACCCCGTCGACCCTGTGGCCCCTCAGCCTGTTCCTGACGTTTCCGCTGCTCCTGACACTTCTGTCCCCACCTCTGTCAGTGTCGAGAGTACTTTTGCTGAGCCCACTTCCACCACTGTCACCACTTCCGAGGATGTCCCCACCACTCCCGCTGCCACCTCTGGCCCTCTGTCCGTGGAGCCTCTTTGCTCCGCACTCCCCGAGCGCCCGCCGACCTTTGTCGAGAGTGGAGCGCCCTCGTTTGCCGCGGTCGTGGAGACCATGGCTAGCATGATCTCCGCTGGGATTGCGCCTTTTGGTCCACACAGTTCCGCCCCAGCGGTAGAGTCCTCTGTCTCCACAGCCGCCGTATTCTCCGAGAGCGTCGTGGCGTCTGTCCACACTTCTGGGCCACTGACCTCTCTTACCACCTCGTTGCCACTTTTGCACGCTTCCTTTGCTGCCGCTGCCTCTACTTCTCACCAGCCGGTGTCTCGGCCTCACACTGAGGCCAGGCCCACATTTGCTGGCGCGGCACCTTTTGTCCCCTTCCCTGCTGAGCCCGTTACATACTCCACTCGCGTACGCCAGCCCCGCCCTGCGCAGCCTAGACCGGTGCGTCCCTCTGCACCACCCCCGCCCGACACTGTACTGCAGAGCATACGTGCTCTTGAGTTGGCGGTGAGTGGTCTTAGAGGTGACCTTAGGACCCTGTCCTCCACCGTCTCTACGATGGCTGGACGCTTTGACCTGATCCCTCAGATCCACTACTGCCTGACACAGATCTTAGAGCGTCTTCCGCGCGTACCCCCACCCACCCAGCAGGTTCCCACACACACTCCCACACACACTAGACCTGCTTCCACTTCCACTACCACCCCAGCTCAGCAGCCTACACCACCACCACCACCACCACCGCCTCAGGACGGAGACGGCGCAGCACCACCTTCCTAGGCACCCTTGATGCCATCGATTCCTTTTGCCGTTGTGCTGCCCGTTTCTGTTGGGTTCTGATGCCTTTTTGCCCACCCCCCCTCCCCTCACTTATTTTGGGATTCTCATTTTGCCGTATCTTTATATATCCTTTTTGGGAGAGAGGGAGAGCTTTTGGTGACCCATTTATACTCGTATCACTCATATCTGTGCATGCATCATATCCGCATCATATTTTCATTTCTTTATTTTTCGTTTTATTATCTTTTTTCTTTCCATCATGCATGCACCCTCACTTGCCCCTCTCATTACTTGTCTCTCTGTGTGCCACACTTTGCACATTGAGGACACTGTGCGGTTTAGCTTGGGGGAGTGAGTTCTCACGTTCTTTTTCGATTTGCCACCTTTATTTTTAGTTTTTCACACCGTTTTTTTTTCACTTTTGCACTCATTTTTCTTTATTTTTCTTTTATTTTGCCATGCATCACGTTTTTCTTATTTCTCTGTGTGCCGCATTGCATAGTTTTATTTTTCTTATCTTTATTTCTTTCCTTTTTCATCTCATGCTAGAGATGAATTTTCTGTGATGATGTCTACGTGGAGTTAGCTTATTCTATATGCATGCTATATTTGTCATGTCTTAGATTTTATTTCTGATATCATATGCTATGACTTGCTTTGCATCTAGAGTAGTAACCCACACTTTTTCCACATGAAAATGGATGAAGTTTTATTATTAGCTGAGCCTGAATATTCATATGTATGCTATCACAGAAAACACACCAAGATTCACGCATTGAATGCCTATATCTGGAGTACTGATTTCTTTTCCTATATCACTTCTATATGCATGAATTGTACACTTCACTTCGGGATGATTGAATGATGTTAGCTATGATATATCTGGATTAGTTAGCTTTTTTGTGATCGAAACTGAGTAGATTAGATTACCCTGCTGAAGTTGTCGTGCATGTCTTATAGAGTGAACCGAGAGTTTTATATATTTCTTTCTCCACAAATCTTGAACATCATTTCTCTACTTTTAAAAATCATTGGTGAATCTCCCCTTAGTGATTCTATTTTATGGCATTTCCCCCGCTATTAATTCCTAGCTCCAAATCCCTTCTTCTAAAAAATAAAAAATAAAAATATATATATATATATATATAATAAAAGAGAGAAAAACATTCTTGTATATCATTATCTCTCTCTGAGTTGGGATCATTGTGTATATATTGCTTATATAAAAAAAAGAAAAAAAAGAGAAAAAAAAAGAGAGAAAAGAGGAAAAATCCTCAATAAAAGATCCCATCTCACTTTCTTTCTTTCTTCTTTCTCTTCTTTGCTTTTGGAGCTATATAAAAATGGGGATGTAAATATTTTTGTGCCACCACGCTTATAGATAAGCTTGGGGGAGGGGACCCATTGATGTGTGAGAGAGTGACTACTTGACATTGCACGACAACCTAGGCTAAGTAATATTCTATACTCGGTGAGATTGTTTCTAGCTTCACGAAATCCAGAAATCTAAGCCTAGCGTTCATTTCATGAAATCCAAACTTTTCTATTCTCTCTATTCTATAGTGTGATACTCTTATATTCCAGATAGAAAGCGTTCAATTGAAAAGTGTGTGATCTGTGATTTGTATACCGCTTTAAATGATTCAGGCAATGTTAATTTTAAAATCATTCCGTTCTTCATGATTATATCATTGTTCGTGGGTTTTCTATTTCTATTTGCACTATTATACTATGATATCAAAATAAGATTCTTTGACATGTATTTCTCATTCGGTGCATGCTATAAGAGTAAGTGAAACCCACGTCCTGAGAAAATGATCTAGCACCCTACCTCTTCGTTTCTTTCTTTCGTCTTTATTTTCATTTGGTTTTCATTCTTCTTCGTTCTTCATTTTTTTCGTTTTTCGCCGTTTTCGTTTTCCGAATCCACCGGGTTCGCCTTTTACTTATCTTCCTCGAGGACGAGTAAGAGGCAAGCTTGGGGGATTTTGATCACTCCATATTTTACACCTTTTTTCCGTGTATTTGCATGCCATTTAGATCGCCCAAATCATGTTTTTCACGATATATCGACGATATCGCGATGCTTTTCACGATTTGTTGTTTTTGTCGCATTTCAGGTGATTTGGCGCGATTTGGAGTGATCTCGAGACGCGCTTACTCTAGACGGCCACCGACGACCTCCCCGAGGGATATTTTGCTGTTGGAGAGGAGCGGAAGAAGAATGGACGTCGCAGGAGCGACGAGGAGGCCAAAACAATTAGATTGGGCATCTTTTGTGTTCCACTCGGCCGAGTGGAGGAGCCACTCGGCCGACCAGCGAGACACTGCTCGGCCGACCCGTTCAGACACGATTTCCATGTGTACTCGGCCGAGCGACGGAGACCACATCGGCCGAGTGACGATACCACGTCCGCCCGAGTGGCGCCCAGACGAACCCCCTCCAAAATATCGAAGTTTCTGTTTTTCGGCCACCTGAGCTTCAGAAGACCCACTCGGCCGAGTGGCAAACCACGTCCGCCCGAGTGCAGTGAAGCCATCGGCCGAGTGACGACAACTCACTCGGCCGAGCCGCCCCCGAACTGAAGACCTTTGAAGCCCCCGACTTACTGGAAAATGACAGGGTTTTCACTCGGCCGAGCGACTTTTGTCACTCGGCCGAGTGCGATGCGCTGCCTGTAGCGAAATTTGCGGAAAACAGGCTGTGCAGGGGCGTTTTGGTCAGGATTTTTGGACGATTTTTGGGGCTATTTAAGCCCTGTTTTTACCCTAGTTTGGAGAGCCATCTCTTAGATTTTTTGCAGCTTTTTGAGACTACTTTTTAGCTTTATTATTTGTGATTGGAGAAGAGGAAAAACTTGGATTTTTGTTGGATTAATTGAAGAACTACATTGGTTTGCATCTCTCTTCCCCAAAAACTCTATTTTTATTGTTTATATCATTGTTGTGATGAATTCCATTGCCTATTTCATTGATTATTTTTGTGCTATTGCCATGATTTGTGAGTAGTTTCCACGTCTTGGGGCGTGGGGATGAACCCTACAAGCCCAATTTCGTATTTGTGATAAATTGGTAGAAATTGTGCTAGAATCAATAATTAGAGATTAGATTGGGATCGAATTACTGCGGATAGCTAGGTATTCATATCAATTGGGATTTGCAAGAGATTGGATCCCAATTTGATAGGAAGCCCTAGAAATCCGAATTGGGTTGGAGTCGGACTTTCGAAGTATCGGTTTGCAAGAGATTGGACCGATACTAGGATCTCCGGTTGCAATTCCGTGCCGATACCCGTTTGCAAGAGATTGGACGGGTAGGAACTATCCTAATTTAGATTGTGGACCGAGTTTGCAAGAGATTGGGCTCGGTGCGCAATTGGACGATGATGTTGATCCTAATGCTAGTTTTCCTAGGCTAGGGTTTGCAAGAGATTGGACCCGACCCTAGGATAGCTATAGACCGGCAACAGCGCGAGAGCGTGAGCTTGGTTCCACATTTAGTTGCAACTAGTTCATCCAAATTCTCATTCTAGCTATTTTGATACCGACGAACCACATTTATGAAATACGGTGAGTAGCGGGGATTCCCCATTCCCTAGACGTTCTTTATTTGATTTGATATTTCGCACATTTGTCTGACGATTGTGACAGGATCGCCCAAGGCAATTCTCTCTATTCTTAAATAGCCAGGTTGATTAGGAGCAAGCACGGTCATTCGTCCTCCCTGTGTTCGATACCCGCTCGCCGCTATACCGTGCGCTTGCGGTAAAACTACAACCGTTCTTTGGGTGTATGTCCCGGAGCGATCAGTGGCGATCGACATTTTCTCCCGTAGAGAGCAGCAAATGGCGCTATGCCAATGCTCGCCTGATAGCTGTTGTTGTAGGAAAACTCCACCAGGTGCAAATGATCCTCCCATGAACCCTTGAGATCCAACATACAGGCTCTCAACATATCCTCCAAGATCTGTATGGTACGCTCTGACTGGCCATCTGTCTGTGGGTGATACGCAGTACTGAACTTCAGACTGGTACCCAAATTGGTCTGCAGACTCTTCCAGAACTGAGACGTGAACCTCGTATCACGATCTGATACAATGCTCATAGGGACTCCATGTAAGCGCACGATCTCCTACATGACATAATTCACATCACGACTTGTACCAGAAGGAAATTATAAAAGGCATGAGTTAAGTCATTACCTCCATATACTTCCTTGCTAATATCTCCGTGGACTGCCCAACTCGGAAAGGTATAAAGTGCGCGGACTTGGTTAATCGATCAACGACAACCCAGATCGCGTCGTTCTGCTTGGTGCTCTGAGGTAAGCCAGTCACGAAGTCCATCGTGATGTGCTGCCACTTCCATTCTGGAATCGGCAGAGGTTGTAGTAATCCGGCAATGCGATGGTGTTCAGCCTTTACTTGCTGACACACAAGACACTTGGCAACGCTACGTGCCACACTTCTCTTCATTCCATGCCACCAGAAATTCTGTCGAAGATCCTTGTACATCTTAGTACCCCCAGGATGAATAGAATAAGGCGAACTGTGAACCTCATTCATCAACTCTTCTCTGATATCTCCTGCAGGTACGCAGATCCTGCTACCATATCTTAAAGATCCATCCGCGTGTATCAGAAAATCTGTTCGAAGTCCTGCTTCGACTTGCTCTCTGATCTTCTTTAACTTAGCATCTCCATCTTGAGCAGTCTTGATTCGATCCACGATCGTCGATTGAATTTGCATGTTCATCAATGACGATGTGACTCCCGGTAGAACAGCTTCAACATTCATCCTTCGTAGATCCTGCTGCAATCTCCACTGAGATGTGAGAATCATCACTTCGGGCAGTCGACTCAAGGCATCCGGTACGACATTCACCTTTCCTGGATGATACTGAAGATCGATGTCGTAGTCTGCCATCAATTCCAACCATCTGCGCTGTCTCATATTCAGCTCCTTCTGGGTGAATATATATTTCAAACTTTTGTGATCAGTGAAGATTTTCACTTTCTCACTCAGTAAGAAATGTCGCCAGATCTTCAGTGCAAAGATGACAGCGGCTAACTCCAAGTCGTGGGTTGGATAATTCTTCTCATGGATCTTTAGTTGTCGCGAAGCATATGCAACCACATGATTATGCTGGTGCAGAACGCATCCAAGTCCCTTGCCTGATGCGTCGCAGAAAATTTCGAAGCCTCCGCTTCTGTCTGGAATAGCTAAGACTGGTGCAGTAGTCAGTCTCTCCTTCAAGGTAGAAAAAGCTTGCTCACAAGAGTCTGACCAACTGAACTTAACATCCTTCCTTGTCAATTTCGTCATTGGCTCAGCTATCTTCGAGAAATCCTTGATAAATCTACGGTAGTATCCAGCCAATCCAAGAAAACTCCTGATGTCCGATGCCGATCGAGGTGTAGGCCATTCACTGACTGCTTTGACCTTTTCTGGATCCACTGAGATACCAGCTCCCGATACTACGTGCCCAAGAAATGCAATTTTATCTAGCCAGAATTCGCATTTGCTGTACTTGGCATATAGTCTATGATGACGGAGCGTCTCCAATACTATCTTCAGATGTTCTGCATGCTCTTCCTCGCTCTTCGAGTACACCAAGATGTCATCTATGAAGATTACCACGAACTTGTCGAGGAAGTCGTAAAAGATAAGGTTCATGAGATTCATGAATACAGCAGGAGCGTTGGTCACACCGAATGGCATGACAACGAATTCGTAATGCCCGTACTTAGTCCGAAAAGCGGTCTTGAGCACATCTTCCTTCTTGACTCTGACTTGATGGTATCCGCTCCGGAGATCCAACTTCGAAAATACCCTCGATCCACCAAGCTGATCGAAGATATCATCAATACGGGGCAGCGGGTACTTGTTCTTCACTGTGATCTGATTCAACTCCCGATAATCAATGCACATTCTTCTAGAGCCATCTTTCTTCTTTACTAGCAAGACGGGTGCACCCCAGGGAGATACGTTGGGATGAATGAAACCCTTCTGTAGTAGCTCATCCAACTGCTTCCTCAACTCTTCTAATTCTGCAGGAGCCATACGGTACGGCGCCTTCGAAATTGGCTGAGCTCCTGGCATAAGATCGATGCCAAACTCCAATGCTCGATCGGGCGGTAGTCCAGAAATGTCTTCAGGGAAGACGTCTTCGAAATCTCTTACTACTGCAGGCTTCTCTGGTTCAACAATCATAGATGCAACGGTCAATCGGTAAGGCTGGGCTCGGAACTTAACAGGTCCAAGCGAACGTCCTCCGCCGACAAACTCGAACACTGGGTGATCAGGAATTTCGAACACCACTTTCTTCCAGTGACAGTCGATCGTGGCATAAATAGCTCCTAACCAATCAATACCGAGAATGGCATCAAAGTTGGGTAGGTCGTGGACAATGAAATTAGCATATAGTTCGTGTCCACTAATCACCAATGGGCATGGTCTACATCCCAGTGCAACCTTTACTACACCATTCCCAGTCGTAATGTTCCAACACTTGGGAAGTGTATAGGTGGGTATCGAGTGTTCGACTACGAACTTCCGAGATAGGATGCACATGGAAGCTCCAGAATCGAACAGGGTCAAGGCCGGGTGAGATGAAACTAAGATGACACCTAAGGGTAACATGCAACTAGATTAACATGGATCTAACTAATCAAATATAATGCATAAATAAGGAAGACTAGTATAAATGTTACCTGCAATAACTCCGTCCTCAGTCTCTGCCTCCACTGCAGTCATCGTGAAGGCTTGCCTCTTAGGCTGAACGGCCTGCTGGAAAGCCTGTTTCTGGGGAATGAGAGGCGCTCCACGTCCAGCGACTACCAGAGCTCTCTGCTGCTGAACTCCGACTGGTGCCTTCCACGGCTGCTTAGCACTCGGACAGTCCTTCAATGCATGCGTAGCGTCACCACAAACCAAGCACTGGCCCAGAAGCCTCCTGCACTGCTCCTTCACATGACCAGTCTTGCCGCAATGACTGCACGTCTTCTGGCTAGGCCCACCTGGCCTCTTAAACTGCACGGACTGATTAGGCTTGAACCCAGGCCAAACCACAGCTCTGGCCTGCTCCATAGGCCTCTTTCCAGCACCTGAATATTGCCCTCTCTTCTGATTGGCAATCAGCTCCTGTCTCTTGGCAGCTATCAACAACTTCTGGTAAGAGTCTAAGTCCGAAGAGGAAATCAGACTCTGCAGCTCCAAAGATAAACCCTGTAAGAATCTCTGAGCTCGATCGTCAGCAGTCTCCACCATCTTCGGCGCAAAGCGACTCAGTCTCATGAACTCTTGGTGATACTGATGCACCGTTAGATTTCCTTGCTTCAGATTGATGAACTGCTGCATCAGCTCTCTCTTGGCAGCTCGAGGGAAATACTCATCATTAAATCTCGCCTTGAAAGTGGCCCAGGGGATAGGCTTCGCCAACAGCTGCTCTTCTGACTCCCACCAACTGCGGGCATTGTCCTTCAGTTGCTTCTTCACTAAGTCAACCCATCCAGCCGGGTTAACCTTCGAGAGAAGCAGTTTATCCTCTGTGTTCTTCATCCATTCATCCGCAACTAATGATCCTTCTGACCCAGTAAAATATGACGGGCCCAGCTCCCGAAATTGCTTCGCTCCCGGCTCGAAGCGAGGGGCATTCTGAAGCATGCCCTGCTGAACTTGCATCATCTGATGCATTATCCTCATCATCTCAGCCGTGGTGGGTTCTCTATCAGCATCCGCAACACGTCCTGCTCCACCACCAGCTCCAGGTCCACTACCAGCTCCTCGGGTAATGCGTCTACCGGCCATCTAAGACAAGGAAATGTTCAGATTAGACTTAATCATGACTCGAATGTTATGAATATTTAAATGGATGTTGTTATCATTATTGTTGTTCCGATATTTCGCAGATGCAAAGAGAAGACCTGCATGGGCCACCACTAAAACCTGTCACGCCCCGCTTCCCTAATATGGAAGGCGAGACGTGAGGAGGTCCGCTCAGACGTGGAGCTGTGAAGCTGCAGTCTGATAAGCGTCTGTAAATTTAAAAATTTCGAAAAGTAGCAGGTCCTTGCATTGCGACGAAACAACAACAATAATTAAGCAGATAAAATAACATCCACCAACAACATCCAACAAATATTACATCATCACAGAATAGTCACAAAAGTACAAGTCTGAACAATAGGCCTAAAGCATGGCCAAACAAAACAACGAGAGATAGGTGCTACGCACCGAAACCTAACAGCAACTAAGGAAAGATAATAACTAAGGGGAGACTCCAAACGAGTCTAGGACTGGTCACCAGTGTCCTCGAACTCGGTCTCTGCAGGGACCTCAAACTCAGCGTCAACGAACTGGTCGTCCGCTACTACCTGCTCTGTCTCAAAGTCTGACATGTGACACCCAAAGAGAAAAGGGCACATGTCAGCAAAAGTCTCACTAGAAAGGCGGAGAACTTTTGTGCAAGGATACAAATATAGGAAAGCGACTAGCAGTTCTAACATGATGAAATGGCATGACATTTAAGAATGCAACATTTAAATGAACAAAATAATAACAATCAAGCACGTTGTAGCAGAAAACTACAATTCACTATTTCACGATTCACGAATCACTGATTTACCACTTTGTGCACAGAGTTTCCGTCTTTTGGCTGAAGTGGCTGTACGGGCTCACTTCTACGCTCAAGCGATCGTTTAACCCTACCCCTCCACATGTATATGGACTGGCGCCCATCTTCTGGATCACGAGCCAGGAAGTGTTATTGGCATAGGGTTGTGCCCGCAAAGCAGGTGCCTAGCCTCAATAGCAATAACATTTGTAGCGTGTGCTACTCAATCACGATGAACATAAAATGCATGCAATGACATGGCAATGAGCAGATAAATTGCGTACCGTTAATTGAAATTAAACATGACATGACAGCATGAATGAAAGCAGGTAAAGTGTCGGATCTAGTTTCGTTGTCAAACTAGATCAAATAGGGCGTCTAGGCGACTATCATTTCACCGCCTAGTCTCTTTTACACAATTTTACAAATTGGCCTAAAACACGGCCTAAATAATTACTGGCAAGTATCACTTGCCTGATTCCGGTGGTATCGGTTGTCGTGGGTTCGTCTGAACAGGTATTATGTGTCGGTACTTCCGGTTCTCTGTTTTGGTTAAACAAACCACTAAATTAGATTTATTGCGAGATAATCAAAACATTGAGTTAATCCCTAAACTGGGTTCGTCTAATTTTATTGGTTTCTCTTGTTAGGAATGACGTTTATATTGGGTTTTACAAACTGGGTACACATTTTCTTATTCACATTTTATTACATTAGCATTATATACAATTTTGTCAACATGAAAAAAAACAATCAGATTATTAAATACTAACTATTGTTAACAGCAAATTAATAAAGAATTAATTAACTAGGCAAATTACATATGGTATTCATGAGTCTACCTACTAACTTTGACCATGGGTACAAGTTACCATATTAAACTTACTTCTAACAATTATTTTAACATATATTAATTCCTTTACTTATTCTTTAATAAATATAAACCCTTAAAAAAATAAGAGTGGCTGTCACATACAGTTAACAACAAGTCTCTACTCCTTTTAATAAGGCTAAGGCTAAGTCCCCTCTTGTTACGACCTAAAGATCGTAGGAGTCCGACTCCCGCCCGGATCCGCTAACATACCCCATTAACTCATCTTTTCACAAAAAGGCCGCCACCCCGGAAATCCGAATCCACATGGGGACGGGCGCTCCCCGAGCGCACCGCCCCGAGCGGGTCGAACAACTGCGGTTGTACGCCTAGGCCAGGGGTGCGGAGGCGCGCCCGGACGGCACCGATAGGCCAGCTGACTTAGGCGCGGGTGTCTATCTGCGACGGTGAACCATAGTCCGCGACCGATCGGGAGGCGCGGTCGGGCCGGACAACTCCCGATCCGGACGACCCGTCTGACTCTTATGCGCCCCGACGCCAGGGATAGCATAGCCCGACCTGTAGTACGCCACCAACGATAAACAACCTAGGATAAGGACACGACTGACACATATGTCACCCGACCGCCAGACAAAGCACCCCCTGGCGGCTGACCCATCTGACGGTTAATGCTTTCGGCTCTGACACCCCGACAAAAGCACCCCCTGGCCGTCGCGCCGCCTGACGAAAGCAGGTCAGGAACTCCTGTTCCCGACGTCCTTGTCCGAAGCTTCCGCTGACAACCGAGCCAGCTCAGCACGCCTAGTCATCACCCGTCAGGTACAAATACCCCCTCTCCTCTTACGGAAAGGGGGTTGGAGAATTCTCTCTCATTCTATTATTCACACACGAGAGCAAAGGTCTTCCATATCTTTGTTCTCCCACCTATAGCTCGTCACGTGCGGTCGACACACCGTTAGTCCAGCCGGCGTGTCTAGCCCCCCATTTTAAGCCCTATTACTGACTTAGGCATCGGAGGGGCTAAGGGTTGAACCCCAACCCTGCCCTTCTGACGAGTTGTTCGTGCTGCAGGAGAGCTCGCCCCTTGACCAAAGTCAGCGTCAGCCCCCTGCCGTCCAACCCTCCTCAGCTGCATCCGGCGAGATTCGAACCCGTGAGCGCCACCGGCAGCGGATCCAACCTCTTCACCCCACTAATCACTTGTAAAACAGCCTACCTAAACCTTCTTCTCCATATAACCACCGTGCCCTTGGTTCCCCATAATACAAATTCATTGTACGCGAGTTCCACCTCGTAACAATTGGCGCCGTCTGTGGGAACGAAGGGTCACACCCATGTTAGACTCCATGCCGATCCCTCGGAACCCTGACCACGGCAAAGATCCCGTGGGTCAGGAACCGCTCTCTCTGCTGATCACCCCGGTGTCCGACCCCCTTCCGGGGATGGGCACCGAAACTGAACAAACTGCGACCCACGCCATCCTGAAAAGCTTCGAGGCCGTCGCTCAGGCCAGGGGAGGCTATCAGACGGCTGGAACGGAGCCTCCGCCCGGCCCCTCAGAGCCCCAGAACGTAAGGCGGAACCTCCACCTTCAGTTCGAGGAGGAGGGGGAGAACAGGGGGCTCGCGGAGGAGGTTGCGGCCCAGCAAAGGCTCCTGGAAGAGGAGATGGAAGTTGCGCGGCGGTGGAGGCGCTTGGGGGAGGCAGCCGCCGCGCAAAGGCGTTTGGACGAAGCGGCAGAGACCGCCCGAAGGGCCTACCAGGACGAAGAGGCCGCTCGCCGCCAACTCCGCCTCATCGTCGCGGAGCGCAAGAGGCTAAGGAGAGAAAACAGGAGCAACCGAGAAATCCTGGACGAGACGGCGACGGGTCGGCGGCTCGGGGACGGGCGGGACCCGTTGCTGACCATGTCCCCACCAGGAGGAGGCAGCCCGCCTCTCCTGCACCACCCCTCCGATTCCCAGCACGAGGAAGCCGTTTTTCGACAACTACGCTTCCTCACCGCCGAGCGCAAAAGGCTCCTTCGGGAGAATCAAGAACGGATGGAGGCCCGAGGAGAGCGGGCCGGGAGGCGCTGGCGTGGGGAGAACCGTAGCCCGCAACCCGTCGAATCCTCGGCCCAAGGAAGGAGCCCCGCCAGAAGACCGTCGGGCTACTCCCCGAGGACGGAGGACCGTCGGCGGCCGAGGCGCGACCGAAGCCAGACCCCCGAATGGCGGAGAGGGGACGCGCCGGATCGCCCAACTTACCCGGAGGAGGCCACGCCACTTGCACGGTGGATCACGTCCGCCCCAAGGCCCATAAGGTTCAAACCCCCTCACTTGGCCACGTACAATGGGAGAGGCGACCCCCTCATGCACGTCCAGCAATATCGGGGGGCGATGGAGGCGCATGACGTGGATGAGGCGTTCCTATGCAGACATTTCTCCCAAAGCCTGAGGGACACCGCGTTGGACTGGTACTTTGGCTTGCCCGCGAGGTCCGTCGGGAGCTTTGGCGAACTATCCCACAAGTTCTGCCAAGAGTTCTGGGCCGGGCGGACGAAAAAGAAGCCCTTAGACTATCTCAGCACGATAGTCTAAGGGGAGGGAGAGACGACGGGAAGATACCTCCGCCGCTTTCAGGAGGAAAGACGGGCGGTGGTGACATGCGGTGATGAGGTGCTTATGCTGGCCTTCAAAACGGGGTTGCGGACTTGGAGCCTCCACAAATCCTTGCTCCGGGATCCGCCAACCGACTATGAGGCACTGGTTGCTATGGCGGAGAGGCATGCGTTGGCCGAGGAGACTCTCGGTGCCAAGGCCTTATTCCCCCCGACGAAACCCTCCCAAGGCGAACCCCGGTCACACCCACGGCCGAGGCAGGAGGAGGGGCACCGTGGTCGCGACCAGCTGGCCCGGCCAAGGCGGGAACCGCTCGGGCCTCGCCCGTAAGATCGACCTGGCCCGATGCGCGAGTTCGCTCCGGCCCAAGGGCTCCCTCGAGTCGTCCCGAGACAAGAAGGCCCCCTACGGGCGCATTACACGCAACTCAATGCCCCCCTGATCGAGGTGAAGGCCGCGGCTACACGAGCCGGACTACTGCCGGAGCCGCCCCGAGAAATGAAGTCGGACCCAGCTCGGAGATATTTTAAGAAATACTGCCGATACCACCGGGACCACGGCCACGACACCGACGACTGTTTCACCCTCAAAAGGGAAATTGAGCGACTGATCCAGGCGGGCCACCTGGGGGACTTCGTCGGAGGCCGGAGACCGGATCGAGAAGATGGAAACCACCGAAGGGCACAGAGGGCGGACCCTCCTGCAAACGGCGAGCGGGAAGAGCCTCACCCCCCGAAACCCGTCATGCGCATAAACACGATATGCGACGGGCCATCTTCAGGAGGGGCATCGTTGTCAGGCAAAAAGGCGTATGTGAGGCAAGTAATGACGGCGGGTCTGGGAGGGGACCGGAGAGGGAGAAGGATGGCCTACCCTCCCATCACCTTCAGCGACGAGGATCTGGAGGGGGTCGAGCAGCCCCACGACGACGCCATCGTCATCGAGGCCCAGATTGGGACGGCCATCGTCAGCCGCCTCCTGATCGACACAGGGAGCTCCTGCGACATCATGTTCATGTCCACCATCGAAAAGATGGGGTTAAGGCTGGCGGACCTGAGACCCTGTACCAGACCCCTCGTCGGATTCACCGGTCACTCGACCCCCATCATGGGAGTGATCACGTTGCCGATAACCCTTGGAGAAGAGCCACAAGTCGTCACTCGAATGACGCTGTTCGTGGTGGTCGACATTACGTCGGCGTACAACGGGATCATAGGACGACCTTACATGGCGGCCATCGGAGCGCTCCCCAGCCTTCTCCACCAGATGGTCAAGTTCCAAACCCCCCGGGGGGTAGGGATCGTACGGGGAAGCCAGAAGCTGTCTAGGAGCTGCTACGTGGGGTCGACCAAGCACAAGGGACCGGAGATGAACCTGAAGATCGACTCACCCGGGCGAAGTTATGACCCCTACCATCCAGAGTTAGCTCCAGCCGATTTCACCGCAAAGAGGAACAGGACCGGCTAACCACTCCAAGGGACGTGGAGCGCCGATCGTGGTATAGCCGGGAACTGTAAGTCATGAATGAAATATCTTTCTCCCTTTCTTATCTTCGAATTTCGCTTCTTCTGCATGAAAATTTCAGTTCAAACCTCTCAAAGACTCCGGGGCAGGACCAATCCTCGCCACCCAAACCGGAGAGGGGCACGGGCCGAGCTGCGCACGCGCTCCCCCCCAAGAAGACCTCCGGGGCAAGTTCACTGAGCTTGGCCACCCAAACCGGAGCGCCATATGCGGGGTAGGCGACAGCCCAATACCCGTCCGACTATAGAGGCTGCAGGGAGGCGACGGCCCAATACCCGCCCTCTCAAAGACTCCGGGGCAGGACCAATCCTCGCCACCCAAACCGGAGAGGGGCACGGGCCGAGCTGCGTACTCGCTCCCCCCCAAGAAGACCTCCGGGGCAAGTTCATTGAGCTTGGCCACCCAAACCGGAGCGCCATATGCGGGGTAGGCGACGGCCCAATACCCGTCCGACTATAGAGGCTGCGGGGAGGCGACGGCCCAATACCCGCCCTCTCAAAGACTCCGGGGCAGGACCAATCCTCACCACCCAAACCGGAGAGGGGCACGGGTCGAGCTGCGCACTCGCTCCCCCCCAAGAAGACCTCCGGGGCAAGTTCACTGAGCTTGGCCACCCAAACCGGAGCGCCATATGCGGGGTAGGCGACGGCCCAATACCCGTCCGACTATAGAAGCTGCGGGGAGGCGACGGCCCAATACCCGCCCTCTCAAAGACTCCGGGGCAGGACCAATCCTCGCCACCCAAACCGGAGAGGGGCACGGGCCGAGCTGCGTACTCGCTCCCCCCCCAAAAAGACCTCCGGGGCAAGTTCACTGAGCTTGGCCACCCAAACCGGAGCGCCATATGCGGGGTAGGCGACGGCCCAATACCCGTCCGACTATAGAGGCTGCGGGGAGGCGATGGCCCAATACCCGCCCTCTCAAAGACTACGGGGCAGGACCAATCCTCACCACCCAAACCGGAGAGGGGAACGGGCCGAGCTGCGTACTCGCTCCCCCCCAAGAAGACCTCCGGGGCAAGTTCACTGAGCTTGGCCACCCAAACCGGAGCGCCATATGCGGGGTAGGCGACAGCCCAATACCCGTCCGACTATAGAGGCTGCGGGGATGCGACGGCCCAATACCCGCCCTCTCAAAGACTCCGGGGCAGGACCAATCCTCGCCACCCAAACCGGAGAGGGGCACGGGCCGAGCTGCGCACTCGCTCCCCCCAAGAAGACCTCCGGGGCAAGTTCACTGAGCTTGGCCACCCAAACCGGAGTGCCATATGCGGGGTAGGCGACGGCCCAATACCCGTCCGACTATAGAGGCTGCGGGGAGGCGACGGCCCAATACCCGCCCTCTCAAAGACTCCGGGGCAGGACCAATCCTCGCCACCCAAACTGGAAAGGGGTACAGGCCGAGTTGCGTACTCGCTCCCCCCAAGAAGACCTCTGGGGCAAGTTCACTGAGCTTGGCCACCCAAACCAGAGCGCTATATGCGGGGTAGGCGACGGCCCAATACCCGTCCGACTATAGAGGCTGCGGGGAGGCGACGGCCCAATACCCGCCCTCTCAAAGACTCCGGGGCAGGACCAATCCTCGCCACCCAAACCGGAGAGGGGCACGGGCCGAGCTACGTACTCGCTCCCCCCCCAAGAAGACCTCCGGGGCAAGTTCACTGAGCTTGGCCACCCAAACCGGAGCGCCATATGCGGGGTAGGCGACGGCCCAATACCCGTCCGACTATAGAGGCTGCGGGGAGGCGACGGCCCAATACCCGCCCTCTCAAAGACTCTGGGGCAGGACCAATCCTCGCCACCCAAACCGGAGAGGGGCACGGGCCGAGCTGCGCACTTGCTCCCCCCCAAGAAGACCTCTGGGGCAAGTTCACTGAGCTTGGTCACCCAAACCGAAGCGCCATATGCGGGGTAGACGACGGCCCAATACCCGTCTGACTATAGAGGCTGCGGGGAGGCGACGGCCCAATACCCGCCCTCTCAAAGACTCCGGGGCAGGACCAATCCTCGCCACCCAAACCGGAGAGGGGCACGGGCCGAGCTGCGTACTCGCTCCCCCCCAAGAAGACCTCCGGGGCAAGTTCATTGAGCTTGGCCACCCAAACCGGAGCGCCATATGCGGGGTAGGCGACGGCCCAATACCCGTCCGACTATAGAGGCTGCGGGGAGGCGACGGCCCAATACCCGCCCTCTCAAAGACTCCGGGACAAGACCAATCCTCCCCACCCAAACCGGAGAGGGGCACGGGTCGAGCTGCGCACTCGCTCCCCCCCAAGAAGACCTCCGGGGCAAGTTCACTGAGCTTGGCCACCCAAACCGGAGCGCCATATGCGGGGTAGGCGACGGCCTAATACCCGTCCGACTATAGAGGCTGCGGGGAGGCGACGGCCCAATACCCGCCCTCTCAAAGACTCCGGGGCAGGACCAATCCTCGCCACCCAAACCAGAGAGGGGCACGGGCCGAGCTGCGTACTCGCTCCCCCCCCAAGAAGACCTCCGGGGCAAGTTCACTGAGCTTGGCCACCCAAACCGGAGCGCCATATGCGGGGTAGGCGACGGCCCAATACCCGTCCGACTATAGAGGCTGCGGGGAGGCGACGGCCCAATACCCGCCCTCTCAAAGACTCCGGGGCAGGACCAATCCTCACCACCCAAACCGGAGAGGGGCACGGGCCGAGCTGCGTACTCGCTCCCCCCCCAAGAAGACCTCCGGGGCAAGTTCACTGAGCTTGGCCACCCAAACCGGAGCGCCATATGCGGGGTAGGCGACGGCCCAATACCCGTCCGACTATAGAGGCTGCGGGGAGGCGACGGCCCAATACCCGCCCTCTCAAAGACTCCGGGGCAGGACCAATCCTCACCACCCCAAACCGGAGAGGGGCACAGGCCGAGCTGCGCACTCGCTCCCCCCCCAAGAAGACCTCCGGGGCAAGTTCACTGAGCTTGGCCACCCAAACCGGAGCGCCATATGCGGGGTAGGTGACGGCCCAATACCCGTCCGACTATAGAGGCTGCGGGGAGGCGACGGCCCAATACCCGCCCTCTCAAAGACTCCGGGGCAGGTCCAATCCTCGCCACCCAAACCGGAGAGGGGCACGGGCCGAGTTGCGTACTCGCTCCCCCCCAAGAAGACCTCCGGGGCAAGTTCACTGAGCTTGGCCACCCAAACCGGAGCGCCATATGCGGGGTAGGCGACAGCCCAATACCCGTCCGACTATAGAGGCTGCGGTGAGGCGACGGCCCAATACCCGCCCTCTCAAAGACTCCGGGGCAGGACCAATCCTCGCCACCCAAACCGGAGAGGGGCACGGGCCGAGCTGCGTACTCGCCCCCCCCAAAGAAGACCTCCGGGGTAAGCCCAACGAGCCTGGCCTCCCAAACCGGAGATCCTGGGGCGGGATTCCCGACGGACCAATACCCTCCCTCCCCAGAAAGGGCCTGTCACCCCTCTCCTCAAACCTCGGGAAACGAATCAGGGTCCGCAAATCAAGGCAACCCCAACGCGGAGCCATCCCTGAGGAGTAACGCCTGGCCCCCATAAAGCCGACGCCCGAAATGACCTATCCAACCCAAAAGGACACTCGGGACGAACGCCACTGACAAATGGCACGCCTGCCAAAAAGCGGGGTCTGAGGAGTCACATCACACGTCACCCATCGGGAACGCTCCCCAAAAAAAAACGAAATTCCAAGACGGCCCCGACTCTCCATGAAGAGGAAATGAGGGCAGAAATACACCATTATAAATCCCCCCCCCCCCTCAGCTTCCTTGAGGGGGGAGGAAGGCGAGAGAAAGGATGTGGAGAAAGGCTAATCATTTTGCCACCCTCTCCCCTAAAAATGCGCGGAAAATGCGAGCTTCGCCGATCGCCAAGGTAAACGATCACCCAACAGGATATTCCCCTTACACGACGGTTGCCCAGCCTGCCGCTCCCCTCCTTCCGTTAGACAACTTACGGCATGGGTGTAGGATCCTGCCAAAACAGAGTTAGGATCGATAATTAAAGTGGAGACTTACGCTAGCGTATGCGGAGCGGTAGTCTCGGAACTTTGCCTTCGGATTCGCCACGACGGATCGAGTCTTCTCACGAACGGAGTAAGGCTACTAATCCACAATCTAAATCTCTATTTTAGATTAAGAACTTGGATGGAGGGAGAGGAAATATTTCTGCAGAGCTTCGCTATGAAGAAGATGCATGCATGAATTTCATGCAAATGGTGTTAGGAAAATGGCTACCCTTGGGTCTTATTTATAGCCCCCAAGGTAGTTATTTTAGGGTAAGTTGTTCCTTTGGAACAACTTAATTAAGGTGTACCATGATGCATGGCACATTATAAGCTTAAGTTGTACCATATGCATGGTACAACATAAGCTTAAGATATTCCCCCTTTATTAGCCATATGTCGCATGCATTTATGCATATATAATGCGACTTTCCCACTCATACAGAGATCTTCTCCGCAAGGGAACAGATTCCCTTTGCACACGACTTCGTGTGCGCGACGTTCGAGGTCCGTATTCCCTCGTACATTCCCCACAAGGGTGTACAAACGTCTTCCATATCCAACATCTCCCACTCACACTTGAGGGGATTGTAAGAGAACGTCTTTCCCTTAGTTCTTTCATCTATCATACCGAGAAATAGACCGTGCGACCGTCATGCGCGTAGAGTCTGTTGTTGTGCACTTGTTAGAGATACACAACGACCTCGAAAGTGCAAAGTTGAGTAGTTCAACGCATGCTTTACCCTAGATTATTTCTTCACATTTCTTATACTTTATATTCAACAATTGAATCCCATCTGGATTACAATTGGCTGGCCAGCTTTGAATCACTAAAGTCCAAATGCGAATATGAAATCAATCTTCCTCTTCTTGCGAACCTTCTGATCTTGACTTGATTCGCTTTTCTAACGTGCCCCGCCGAGCCGAATTACCATAGCCCATTAGTAACACGCTAAGATAGCGATCATCTCGTCAAATCTAAAGGAACCAATTGGAGTCCTTGAGGGTAAGAGTTAAGACCCGTATGGCCTTTGAGTCTCACATAATAGCAAACACTATTGCTACTAACTCAGTGGTCGAAATGCATACGTGGTATGAACACGTATTACAACATCACTCCTTTCCCAGAGAGAGTATGTCTTAATGATGTTGTACGGATGAAAGATCAGACACCACAGTGCCTATCTTTTTGAGTCCCCTTACTACTCGTGAAATATTCACGGACTCTCATCCTGCATAAGACAGATAGGATTTAAAAAATCCAATGAGATCTTTATATCCTTGTGATACAGATCTCAGATCTTTTGTAAGCATCCATATGATGCAGATCTTTTATTCGACTATCTTGTTTAAGTCATGACTCTAAATCATTTGTCTAATGATTTTGACTTTAAACTAGTCTCATCTCTATCTTATCCATCTGATAAGATAAGGCGGTTGCTCATGTGAGAGAGCCAACCTTAATCTGTCCGACATACACACAATAAAATAGCTGAGACTTAAACACAAATGTTTAAAATCATTTGTAAGAAATTTGTATGCAATACATAAAAGAACTTCTTTCTTTTATTAAACTTTGATCTTCTATAGACATGGGAAATATTACATGATACAGCTCAGCACCTACGCATTCCCATAGATGATAAGTGTTTGAAAAACACATCTCTGGGGATCGCCTTAGTAAGGGGATCCGCTATCATCTCATGCGTGGATATGTATCCTATGTCTACTTCCTTCCGTTTGTCATAATCCTTTGCAAACTTGAATCGAATGTCAATGTGTTTGGTCTTAAAATGAAATTTAGGATCTTTGACATAGGCAATCGAAGCTTGACTATCACTGTATATAGGAACAGTGCTCGAGTCAGAGGCATTCGTCAGCCTGTCTAAGAATTTCCTAAGCCAAACAGCTTCTTGGACCGCCATGCTGAATGCTACGAATTCGGCTTCCATGGTTGATAAGGCGATGCAGGTTTGCTTCTTGCTGCTCCAGGATATTGCACCATTCCCGAGCAAGTAAACAAAGCCTGAGGTAGATCTTCGCTCGTCGAGATCACCCGCCCAATCAGCATCGGTATAGCCTTCGAGTCTCAAGGTATTGCCTTGATAGCATAACGCATAGTCCGCAGTCCCTTTGAGGTATCTTAATATCCTCTTCACCGCTTTCCAGTGTGCTTGTCCTGGGTTGGATTGGTAACGGCTTACCATACCAACAGCATAGCAAATGTCCGGTCTGGTACACATCATGGCGTACATCAGACTCCCGACAGCACTGGAGTATGGAACTTTTTCCGTAGCTTTCTTTTCTTTTGGATCTTTGGGACACATCTCCAAACATAGACCCTCGCCTTTGCTTATTGGAGTATCAATTGGCTTGCAATCCTTCATATTAAACCGTTCTAAAACTTTCTTTATATATGTCTCTTGAGAGAGAGAAAGAAGTTTCTTGGAACGATTCCTTGAGATCTTAACCCCAAGGATATATGCAGCTTCACCCATGTCTTTCATCTCAAAGACGGATGAAAGCCAAGTTTTGATATCCAAGATAAGACGCTTATCATTTCCGGCTATAAGTATGTCATCTACATAAAGAGACATAATTACATACTTGTTTTTAATCCTCTTAATATACACGCAGTTGTCTTCGTCGAGCATGGAGAAACCATACGACAAGACGACTTCTTGAAAGCGCATATACCACTGCCTTGAGGATTGTTTAAGACCATATATGGATTTACGAAGTTTACAAACCTTATGTTTGTTTTCTTCTTGTACAAACCCGTTTGGTTGTTCCATGTAGATCTCCTCATCTAGTTCTCCGTTAAGAAAAGCAGTCTTTACATCCATCTGATGTAACTCGAGGTCCAAACAAGCCACCATTGCCAGAATTAAGCGAATGGAGGTAAAACGCACGACAGGAGAGAAAGTCTCTTCGTAGTCTATTCCTTCCTGTTGCGTGAAACCTTTCGCAACAAGGCGAGCTTTATATTTCTCGATGGAGCCATCAGCCTTATGCTTGATTTTGAGAACCCACTTGTTCCCAATGGCTCTACGTCCCTTAGGTAAATTAACCAAGTCCCAGACTTGGTTTGTTTTCATGGATTGAAGTTCTTCTTCCATTGCCGCTATCCATTTATCTTTAGCAGGGCATGTGACGGCCTGTTTGAAATTTGCAGGTTCGTCATCATCTTGTAGTAATGTCATGAATGTTTGAGGAAATTCATCCTCAAATCTCAGAGGTGTTAGCCTCGTTCGATTACTACGTCTTGTTTGAGTTTGATCACTCCCACTTGGAATGACATCACTCCCACTTGGAATAACATCACTCCCACTCAGAATAGGATTGGTATCGTTCGTATCATCCATTGGTGAAGTTTGAAACGTATTTTCTTCTTCACCAAGAATTCTCCCACTCGAACGTTCCGATCCTTCTTGATCCCAAGTCTCAAACAAGGATAAGTCTTGACTTATCTCACCCTGTCTTGGAAACTCTTTTTCCAAGAAGACAACATCCCTCGATTCGAATTCTATTAGACCCCCATTGTCCTCTTGACCGACGAAAACATATCCTTTGGAGTTTTCAGCGTATCGGATGAAGATACACTTCCTCCCACGTGGCCCAAGTTTGCCATATTTGTGAGAGGATAAATGTGCGTAAGAGGCACAACCCCAAGGTTTTAGAATGTTTAAGTCTGGAGTTCTATTGTTCCACAACTCATAAGGAGTGGAACTGACCGACTTCGAGGGTACACGGTTTAAGATGAATGCTGCCGTCAATAATGCGTCACCCCAAAAGGTGATAGGCAAATTTGCCTGAGACATCATTGATCGGACCATTTCCATCAATGTCCTATTCCTTCTTTCCGCAACACCGTTTTGTTGCGGAGTGTAAGGCATAGTTACCTGATGTACTATGCCTTTTTCATCACAAAGTTCCTTAAAACTTATTGATTGATATTCACCGCCCCTATCGGTTCGCAAAACCTTAATCTTGCGATCTAATTGATTCTCCACTAAACTCATATAGTTTTTAAAGCAAGCCAAAGCTTCACTTTTGTGGGATATCAAATAGATATGTCCGAAACGGGTGAAGTCATCAATGAATGTGATGAAATAGGACTTCCCGCGTCTTGTCTTAACATTCATTAGACCGCAAATGTCCGAATGGATAAGCTGTAATGGAACTTCGGCCCTTGTGCCAGTTCCAAACGGCTTGCGACAAGTTTTCCCTACAAGACAATGTTCGCAAGTTGACATTTCAACTTTTGAAACATTAGATAGCAAGCCACTTTTGGCAAGTCTATCCATTCTAGTTGGTCCAATATGACCAAGTCTTGCATGCCAACAAATGATCTAAGACTCAGAGTTAGAAACATTTGTTAAATGGAAACTTTCATTAATGGAAGAAGAATCATCATACATTGTATTTAAAACAATTAATCCATTACAAACATTACCAGAACCAATCAAAGAATTATTACAAACAAGGTCAACATATTGTTTATAGAACCTCCACTCATAATCTAAAGACATTAACATGACCACGGAAACGATATTCCTTCTAATATCTGGAGCAAAGAGGACGTCGTGCAATAATAATGTCCGGCCGTTGTCGAGAACTAGCTTACATGTTCCGACGCCTTTGACTTCAACACGAGTGTTGTTGCCGACGTATATCCACTTTGTTCCTTGAGTTATCCTTTGATACTCTACGAAGAACCTTCTGTCCTTCGCAACGTGGTCTGTGGCCCCTGAATCAATCAACCAAAAATAGTTAGATTCAGCAAGAAACATGGAACTAGAAACACATATGTAACTAGTCCTACAAGTTACCTTATCACTTCCATCCGTACATGTACGGGCGAAGTGACCGTACTTGTTGCACTTAAAGCACTTGATCTTCTTCAAGTTTTTCTTCTTTGAGTGCACATTCTTTTGCCACTTTTTGTTCTTTGTCTTCTTTGAGGTCTCCGGTTCTTGCTTACGTTCGTTCACAAACCTTAAGCGTTTATTCTTCCGCTTATTTCCTCCATGTGAGGAACTAGCGGCCACGTGCACTTCTGCACTTGGTTTTGCGGCTTGAATCCGCTCTTCCTCGAGTTCGAGGTGTTTCGATACATCGCTTAAAGTTTTAATGCACTCATTATGAGTGAGATGCATTTTCATGTTATCCCAGCTATCTGGGAGTGAACGAATGACTGCTTGGATCTGCTGTTCGTCAGACAGCGTAACACCCGCATCCTTTAATTCAGATATTAGATTCGCCATGTGGCGGAGATGCTTTTTCATAGAATGATCTCGCCGCATTTTGTACGAATCAAATTGAATATTCAAGGATCGGAGTTTGGTAACCGAAGTTCCACCAAACTTTACTTCTAGCTCAGACCATATGTCTTTGGCTAGATCGAATTCCCGAAATAGACGCATTATGTCATTGTCCATCGTGGACAGTAACGTAATGCGTGCTATTTTGTTCTTTCGAGTCCAAGTATCATAAGCTTCCCGGTCCCTCTTGTGTTGGGCCGTATTGCCCAACTCAGGTTCTTCCATTATGTTTTGGAGTGTTTCGAGCACATCTTGCTCCTCCAAAACATATTGGATTTTAATTGACCAAAGTTTATAATTGTCGCCGTTGAGCTTTTCACTTTTGTTAAGCTCTGCGACAATATTCTTAGAAGCGGTAGACATATTCGATTCAAAAAACTGCAAAGAAAATGAAAAAAACACGATCAAAATTCAATGCATAAAGTTTCGATTCTTTAAACACTTGATAAGTTCCTTGGATGCGTTGAAATGTTACTCTAGAATCGAGAAGTTCACTACGTTCCCAACTACCATCTAGAAGTAACTTTCAAAGTATCCCTCTTACTTATCTTAAGTAAAAAGAAATCAGAAATAATACCCGTATGGTATTAGCAGCGGAAAATTACTTTGAAAAACATATTTTTCAAAATAGAATAGGTGAGAATTAGCGCAAAGAATTTTAACGCAACAATTGCCAAGCCACGAGACCTGTTCTACACACCCATGGGTTAGATAACCATGGCCGGATCGTGGTAGGACTTGGAATTCTAAATTGCGCTGTCCCGATTTAAGGACGGGACATAACCTATTTGAAAAACATCTTTTTCCAAAAATTTGAAAGCACGTTGGCTAATCTCCGTAGAGTAGAACACAACGTCACAAGTACATTGGCTAATCTCCGTAGAGTAGAGCACAATGACATAGCTAATCTCGCATGAAGTAGAGCACTATGGCTAATCTTCAAGGAGTAGAGCCCAAAAAACTTCATTAAAACGTTAGTCCCGTATGAACTAGTCGGCACTGTGGTTAGCCCCGTATGGGCTAATCGACACATTCGAGTTTGGCCAATTCCTTTTGTCACCCCGTATGGGTCAGTAGGCAAGTTTGCAGTCGATTCAGACCTTCTGCCAGATTGGTCGACCAAAAACACAAAATTGGTCGACCAATTTTCGAAAGCAACTTCTTCCCGGCCAGGGCCTCTGCCCTGGCCGGGGCTTGGCCAAAGGGCCGGCCAGGGCCTCTGCCCTGGCCGGCCAGGGGCCCTGGCCCCCTCGGCCAGGGCCGGCCAGGCCCTGGCCTCTGCCAGGGCCGGCCGGCCAGGCCACTGGCCGGGGCCAGGGCTCCTGCCCTGGCCTCGGCCAGGCCCTGGCCTGAGACCAGGGCGCCGCCCTGGCCTCTGCCAGGGCGGCCTGGCCGCTGGCCGGGGCCAGGGCTCCTGCCCTGGCCTCGGCCAGGCCCTGGCCTGAGGCCAGGGCGCCGCCCTGGCCTCTGCCAGGGCGGCCTGGCCGCTGGCCGGGGCCAGGGCTCCTGCCCTGGCCTCGGCCAGGCCCTGGCCAGAGGCCAGGACGCCGGCCCTGGCCTCTGCCAGGGCCGGCCTGGCCCTGGCAGTGGCCAGGGCGCCGGCCCTGGCCTCTGCCAGGGCCGGCCCTGGCCACTGCCAGGGCCGGCCTGGCCGGCAGGCCTTGGCCAAGGCCGGCCACTGCCGGCCTGGCCTTGGCCGGCCATTGCCGGCCTGGCCATGGCCAAGGCCATTCGGCGTTGGCCGGCCATGGCCCCTTTGGCCATGGCCGGCCACCCCCTTTGAATGGGGTTGCCGCACACCCCCTTGATGGGGTGGTCGCCGGTGGTTATTGGCCGTAGCCAACCCCCTCCGCTCGGGGAGGGGGATGCATGACATGCATAGCCCATTTGGCCATGGTGCACATGCACCAAATTTCCTCTTACCCGATGGAAATAACTTCCATCATCTTCCTCGATGATGCACCCGTTCGTCGATGAAGCACCCGTTCGTCGAGAAATTAGTTATTTCCTAATGGCCGTGTGCCAAAAATCAATAACGTACTACGTGAACGGTCGGTTCTTCCCGTCACGGAGAGTTCCTACCATATCCGTAATGATAGGAGACCCTAACGTGAAAAGAACAACCGCTGCGTTCTCTCCGTCACGAAGCGTTCCTACTATATCCGTAATAGTAGGAGACCCATTCGTGAAAAAGACAACGACTCGTTCGTAGTTTCGACGGGGCGGTGGTTTGACCGGGGCGAACCCATATGGCTCTGATACCAATGTAGGATCCTGCCAAAACAGAGTTAGGATCGATAATTAAAGTGGAGACTTACGCTAGCGTATGCGGAGCGGTAGTCTCGGAACTTTGCCTTCGGATTCGCCACGACGGATCGAGTCTTCTCACGAACGGAGTAAGGCTACTAATCCACAATCTAAATCTCTATTTTAGATTAAGAACTTGGATGGAGGGAGAGGAAATATTTCTGCAGAGCTTCGCTATGAAGAAGATGCATGCATGAATTTCATGCAAATGGTGTTAGGAAAATGGCTACCCTTGGGTCTTATTTATAGCCCCCAAGGTAGTTATTTTAGGGTAAGTTGTTCCTTTGGAACAACTTAATTAAGGTGTACCATGATGCATGGCACATTATAAGCTTAAGTTGTACCATATGCATGGTACAACATAAGCTTAAGATATTCCCCCTTTATTAGCCATATGTCGCATGCATTTATGCATATATAATGCGACTTTCCCACTCATACAGAGATCCTCTCCGCAAGGGAACAGATTTCCTTTGCACACGATTTCGTGTGCGCGACGTTCGAGGTCCGTATTCCCTCGTACATTCCCCACAAGGGTGTACAAACGTCTTCCATATCCAACAATGGGAACTGGAGCTCCAATGGCATACCATGCCTCTCCTCGGACGCCCCGCGCACACAGGCGCGGCTGGCAGACAACCCGATGGATGGGACAGACCTGCCAAATCACCTCACCAGACACCCCGGCAGCCGCCCGCTTCGCCCCAACCGAGGGGAACTTGTCCCCGAGCGCCGGCATGCTCCAACGGGCTACCCCGCTTGCACCGGTAGCACCCCCCCTTCCACTCATCGACCTCCCCTGGACCGTTTACGCCAGGAGGACGCACAGATGGGCTACGGACCGCGTCCCCTCGCGCCTATCCCGCAGAGACTCCAGTCGAGGAGAGCAACAAGGCCCCGTGGGATAGAACAGCCACCAAGGACTCCCTCTCCCCCCAATTCTGGGAATGAGGGCCAAAGCCACTGCCTGGCTCCGACGCGTCCATCCACCCCTAAGCCGAGGGGGAACCCTCTGAATCAACTCCACGCCCCTTGTCAGGGGCGCGACGCCAGAGAGAGGCGGATCAACTACGATGAGAACATCAGCCTACCTACGGGCCGATTCAATGCTACGCCTACGGGCCGATTCAATGTTACGCCTACGGGCCGATCCTGTTTTAGTAAACTATCAATAATAGCTGATGAAAAGACTACTCCCGGTTGACCGCTAGTTATAGCTCGGGCACACCTAGACACGAGCAACCCGCGAAAAGGGAGGCTAACTCGCTGTACAATCTCTCGGGCGCGCTACGTAAAATAGAGGGAGTTAACACGATTCCCCCTATGCCAGGATAGAAACGGCCGCGCCAAGGCGTAACTCTAATAAGGGAATTTATGCACACACACACACAGGCAGAAAATCCCAGAAAAATGCGGGGACGGGCCCAACAAATCTTCACTTTCGTTTGTTTTTTAAAATAAAAAAAGGGTGGGCTACACAAAACTACTTGGCGCTTCCGCCAGTTACGACGCCCTCTCCCTCAGTGGAATCTCCCACCGCCCCGCCGTCCTCTGGCTCGTCGCCCGCCCCTCTGTCTCCATCCCCCTCCTCGTCGCTGCATGCGGCGAGCCCGTCAAGGTCGAGCTCTACCGACGGGACCAGGCCCGCCACCTTCTCCTTCATCCGAGCCAAGCAGGCTTCCCATCCCTCCACGCGGCCCTTCTCCATGCCCTCGACCATCGAATTTGTGAGGGCGGGGACGATGGTTTTCACCTGGTACGTCCGAAATTCCTCGACCCTACGGGCCAACTCCTCCTCGGCGGCCTTGGCACACCCCGCTAGATCCTCCGCACGAGCCTCCTCCCTCCGAAGGGCCTCCTCCAGCTCCTTTGCTCTCTCTCCAGCCTCGGCCGCCCTCTGCTCATGATCGGACACGACCGTCTTCAGGCGCTCTACCTCCGCCTCGTTTCGGTCGCCCCTCTCCCTCTCCTTCGCAAGGTCCTCGCCAGCGCTCTTACGAAAAGCAGCGAGCTCGGCGACCACCCTAGCCACGGCGCCCTCTGCCTTGTGGATAGCTGGCACGTGCCTCATCATCCCAAGCATCAAGTTGATGATCTGAGTAAGGAAAGAGAGAAAAGTGAACCCATTTAGGGTGTTCAATAAAACCCGCTGAAAAACGTCGCCCACCTTACAGAACATACCTGGACGCCATGCATCACCGCGGTCCCGCACAGACCGTCTGGCTCCACCGCTTCCAGCGCCGCCCTATCGCGGGGCAGGAAAATGTTCTCTGCCAGCCTCGCCGCCACACCTCCGTCCTCAAACACGGATTCATCACTTGCTACTTTGTACGGCGCCCGATGAAGCACCCCGTCAGGGTAGCCCTCGACATCGGTCCTCTTGGCCTTAAACTTAACCAATGAGGCCTCACAACGGGGGTCGGCAGCCCTCTCGAGACCGAACATGGGACAACCGTAAGGCCAAGGGTCCCATCCTCCGGACCCGGTCGGGCCACTCGACGCTTCGGCCCTCCCCGGTTGACCACTAGCCGACGCCCCCTCCCCCCTGCAGGTGCCAGGGGGCTAGACGGCCTCGTTCGGGGCATTCCCCCCCCCCCCCCCGCCACCTATCGACCCTTCGTCCCCGCCCTCCAAGTCGATGACGAGATCCGACATCCCCTCCCCGGCTCCGCCGCCCGCCGGACCGGTTTCCCCCGGCACGTCAGGCTCAGACGACTTCGCCGGCCTCTTCCTCCTCTTCATGGACAATGGCACCCCAGTCAAGCTCCCCGCCCCTCCTTCCGCTCGCGACCTCTTGGGGCCAACTCTTGTCGACGATCGCCCCGCCTGCTCCGAGGCCCGCCGCATCATTTCCTCGAGGGACAGACTCATTGTGCCACCTGCCACAGAGAGAAAGTTCAGCGTAAGCATATCAGGCGCATGAACACCAAAATCTTTTGTACCTTCGGGCCATGTGTACGCCGCTATCATCTCAGCCCGAGAGAGCATCCGATAATCTCGGCCCTCTGCTGGTATGGCCATTAAAATCTGGGCCACCACCTTCTCCTCGTCGCCCAATTCCACCACCTCTCTCGCCTCGGGATTCAGCTCCGCCCAATCAGACCTTATCAGCACTTCCTCCGGCACCTCCACAAACACATACTGCTTGCGCCACGACTTAATTTTCCCAGGCAACCCCCTAATGAGCGGATGCTTCCTCTTCGCGAAGAGATAGTAGCATGACCCCAACCTCTTGACCAAGAAGAAGTGGCGAAATAAGGACATAGATGGGCTAACCTGGTTGCTTGCACACAGCACTAGGAACCCCACAATGGCACTGATGGCATTGGGCATCAGGCGATACAGGGGCAGTTCCAGGAAGTTCAACACTTCCAGCAAGAACGGATGGGGGGGAAGCGCAAACCTTGCTCAAACGAAGATACGTATACTCCAACCTCCCGGTCGCCCGCAAAACACACCCTTTCTTGCGGCTCCGGTTCACGAACCGAATACGACGGCCTGACGTACATCGTGAAGATCTCCGCAACGGATTTCTTTAGCACCGACTTCACACCGGCAATCTCGATGGGTACCCTTCCTGTCTCCGCGACGGAGCTCCCTTCCCCAACTACCCCCGAACCCTGACCACGAAACGGAGACATCGAGGAAGACATTTAGAAAACGGGCGTCTTACCTAACGGGTGCCGACGACTCGGGCGCTTGCGCTACTTCGCTGACCGCTCCCACGAGGACGACTCTGTCAAGGATCCTGAAATCTCCTACGAGCCCTAGCTGCTTGTCAAAAAATTTCGCCCGACAATCAGCCCTTCTTCCCTCCCCCCCGTGAGAACTCTTTAAAGCGCCTGCGCAAAGCATCACGACCGTCAAGCCCACGACACGCGTCACCAATCCGGGGCCTTTCCAACACCGACCCACGTGTTCTAACGCTTCGCGTACTGTCAAAACCGTCAGTCCCGCCACGTGTCAGCAATACAGTGGTCGGGCCGCCTCGGTACCCGCCCGCCGTTGAATCGCCAGGCTAACGTCTAGTCATGCGACCGCCATCAATTCCCGTCCAAATCCCGATGAAATGGTTTCTCCCATTTGAAATTACTCCGTGCGCCGCGCCTTCCGGAATTTAGCCCGGCCTCCGACAGGGCAGCCATAACAAGAAGACAGCGCTCAATCCAAGATTGAGCCCGGCCTCCGACAGGGCGGCCATAACAAGAAGACAGCGCTCGATCCAAGATTGAGCCCGGCCTCCGTCAAGGCGGCCATAACAAGAAGACAGCGCTCGATCCAAGATTGAGCCCGGCCTCCGTCAAGGCGGACATAACAAGAAGACAGCGCCCGATCCAAGATTGAGCCCGGCCTCCGTCAGGGCGGCCATAACAAGAAGACAGCGCAAGAAAGCTTCCCTTGTACCACCGAAGGGTCCGATCTCCATCGGGTCGGCCGGAACAGGAATCCGCCGCCCAATTTAGTGGGATCTCGGTTCCAACACTTGGCAAACTTTCGTACGAACCAACCAACTTCCCCCCACCACTGCACTGCCGGAGCCCGTGCCGGGCTTCCGAGCAAACCGCCGGCGAACGTGACTCATCTCAACTCCCCTCTCCCGGATACCTCGGCAGAGCGAAGTTGGGGGCAATTACATCCCTCATAAAGCTTACGTCCTACGAGCAAACCAAGTAAGAATACAGTTCGGCACGAAACAATCACAATATATTTACTCAAATAGCTGACCCGTACATTGGACTTTCCACACACAACAACAACACATTGTCTATAACCCTCTCGCAAGAAGGTACGGACCTCCCCAAACCCACGTTTCTAGCGGCGCCGCCTCTCAACCGACCAATATCTCACATCCTTAACCACTTGCCGAATCGCCGCCTCCTTAGCTTCGTGCAGCATCGGCACAACATGCTCGTCATGATAGCGGCGGATAGCGGCTTCGATCAGTTTGCCCTCAGCGTCCCGTTTTTCCTCCAATCGCCGCACCGCTAGACCCTTCTCCCTCTTCTCGGTCTCCAGGGCGACCTTTAGGTCCTCTATTTGCTGCCTCTGTACCCCGATCACTGCTATCTTGCTAGCAACTTCCGAGGTATGCTTCGACCGGATATCATCCCTCTCTCGCGTTACTTCTTGGAGCCGCTTCTCGACCATTGCTTTGGACGAATCGAAATACGCAGCCCGCCCCTTCTCCACCCCGTAGGCCGCCCTAACCCTCTCCAGCTCCGCCTCCATGTCCCTCAGCTTCGCCTTGACCTCGCCAAGGTTCGCCTTCGCCACGTCCAGTGACGCCCTGGTGACGGCCGCGGAGGCACGGCCCTGCAGGGATAACACGTTCACGATCATCTACATAAACCTCGAATCAGCGAGACCCGAACAAATAAAGCCTGCGGGCGAGGAAAGAAAGCCGGCGTACCTGCACGACGTGCCATATAGCCGAGCCGCCCAACCGTTCAGCCCCCACACGAGTCAAAGACTCACGATCGCGCGGTAACACGCAATACTCGGCGAGGCACGCCGCCACTCCCGCGTCCTCGAATACCGACTCGTCGCCGCTGACTCGAAAAGGAAACTTGTGGAGCCGGTCATCTGGGTATGCCTCGACCTCTTCTCGGGTCCTCTTAAAACGAATAAGGGCGCCCTCGCAAGCTGGACTCGACGACACCCCCATTTCCCACGAAGGGATCCCGTATGGCCACCTTTGAACCACAGGCGCTCGGCGAGGCGCGACCGCCGCTGGTACCCGCGGAGGGAGGGAGGGTCCGGCCCCCCGCACGGGCGCGTCATCATGAAGATCCTCGGCGGGCCCACCGGCAGATATACCTTGCCCGACTGCCCCCCGTCCCGGGTGCGACCTCTCCCCACGGGGGGCCCCGCCCCCACGTTCCCAGGATTCTGCCTCGCTAGCCACCCCATTGCCTTTCCCGCGGGGATCAGTATCCTCCGAGATCGGGGCCCCGGCCGAACCTGACACCTCCTCCGGCTCCCTCATCGCGTCTTCGCCTACAAAAGGAAAAGAGAGACAATCAGGGCGAGCCTAGCCCAGAGTTTACAAAACTTCAAAGATACCTAGGGTCCAAAAGTCCTGGGCGAGCCGACTGCTCAGCGTTAGACTCGCCCAATGACGGCACGCCTTGGGCAGTTCCCTCAAAATCTGAGCTTTGGCAATATCCTTCCCGGTCAGCTCCACCCCTTCATTTACAAAGGGATTCCGCGCCCCCCAATTCGACATCAGCGCCATGTCACTTGGCACCGTCACGAAGACGAACTCCCTCATCCAATCGCCGACATCATCAGGCACCTCGAGGATGAGTTCTCGCCCTCTCCTGGCGCAAACGCGATGATACATCCCCCACTTCTGAATCACGAAGAAATGCTGGAACAACGCCAAGGAGGGACTCAAGGAGTAAGCAAGGCACAAGACGACAAACCCCACTAACAAGCCCCAAGAACGGGGCGCTAAGGAAAATATCGGCAGCTCCAGGAAATTCAACAAATGAAACAAGCACGGATGGATCGGAAAGCGGAGCCCCAACTCGAAGGACCGGACATAGACCCCGACCTCATCATCCCCCGGTGAACTCACCGCTTCCTCCAACCCGGGAACCCGCACCTCATAGGGTTGTCGCACAAACCGCACGCGAATCTCCCTGATGTTGATCCTATCCAACCTACGTCGGGTGGACTCAATGTCTCTCGGTACAATGGATCGCCATGACCGTCTTTCCCTGGGCCGCCGCACCCCCGGCTGCGACGCCCCCTCGCCCACCAACTCCTCCTCCCCCACTCGGCTACTTCCTCCAACCTCGAAACGAGAAGCCATTGATCGAAAAGGAAGGAAATTAACTGTTATTACATGTTGATCCCTTGAACCCGGAAGGCGATTGGAAGAAGATGACCGGCGACGGAAGTGGCAAATTAGCCAGCAAGCTCCAAACAGAAATATCGAACGCCGGAGGAGAATCGGAGAAAGACAAAAACTCCTGCCGACCGCCTCCCAGACCCTTTTAGCGGTAGAGGTGGCCCCCGGGCCATCTCGGCCGTCAAACTTTCACCACGCAGTGCCCATCGAGACGTCCCCGACGCCTCGACTGGCGTGAGGGTCACCTCATCCACGTGTCGCAAACCCAATCGCAGAGACGCTTCGTTTTCCTCTGCCCCCTTTTCAAATCATAATAATGACCACTAAGGTGGGAGTTCCGAAGCCGCCGCCGTCTCTACCCGGTGGGTCCAAGGCCCATATTGATGGTCCGGAATATCGAAGGTGGTTCGCCCTCCGAGCCGAGCCGGGCTGCCGCCTCAAACTCGAAGGCCGGGGGCAATTGTTACGACCTAAAGATCGTAGGAGTCCGACTCCCGCCCGGATCCGCTAACATACCCCATTAACTCATCTTTTCACAAAAAGGCCGCCACCCCGGAAATCCGAATCCACATGGGTACGGGCGCTCCCCGAGCGCACCGCCCCGAGCGGGTCGAACAACTGCGGTTGTACGCCTAGGCCAGGGGTGCGGAGGCGCGCCCGGACGGCACCGATAGGCCAGCTGACTTAGGCGCGGGTGTCTATCTGCGCCGGCGAACCATAGTCCGCGACCGACCGGGAGGCGCGGTCGGGCCGGACAACTCCCGATCCGGACGACCCGTCTGACTCTCATGCGCCCCGACGCCAGGGATAGCATAGCCCGACCTGTAGTACGCCACCAACGACAAACAACCTAGGATAAGGACACGACTGACACATATGTCACCCGACCGCCAGACAAAGCACCCCCTGGCGGCTGACCCATCTGACAGTTAATGCTTTCGGCTCTGACACCCCGACAAAAGCACCCCCTGGCCGTCGCGCCGCCTGACGAAAGCAGGTCAGGAACTCATGTTCCCGACGTCCTTGTCCGAAGCTTCCGCTGACAACCGAGCCAACTCAGCACGCCTAGTCATCACCCGTCAGGTACAAATACCCCCTCTCCTCTTACGGAAAGGGGGTTGGAGAATTCTCTCTCATTCTATTATTCACACACGAGAGCAAAGGTCTTCCATATCTTTGTTCTCCCACCTATAGCTCGTCACGTGCGGTCGACACACCGTTAGTCCGGCCGGCGTGTCTAGCCCCCCATTTTAAGCCCTATTACTGACTTAGGCATCGGAGGGGCTAAAAGTTGAACCCCAACCCTGCCCTTCTGACGAGTTGTTCGTGCTGCAGGAGAGCTCGCCCCTTGACCAAAGTCAGCGTCAGCCCCCTGCCGTCCAACCCTCCTCAGTTGCATCCGACGAGATTCGAACCCGTGAGCGCCACCGGCAGCGGATCCAACCTCTTCACCCCACTAATCACTTGTAAAACAGCATACCTAAACCTTCTTCTCCATATAACCACCGTGCCCTTGGTTCCCCATAATACAAATTCATTGTACGCGAGTTCCACCTCGTAACACCTCTTATATTCTTTAATATAATACTCAAGGCTAAGCCTGCATCACATGCAATTTCTCATTTTTTTTTGTTTTTAATAATAACTCTTCATATATCTCTCAGGCCCTACCCCCCCTGTCACTTTCTTTCCATATGCAAGCCTGTCTCTTTTCTCTTCTACATGCTGTCGTTTCATCTCTTTTATTCTTTTTTTTCTATTTCTATGCTTGCAGGCCATGGGAACTCTTGCGAAAATGAAAGGGGAGAGCTTCTCACCTTCGTGCGACAACGGAAAAGGAGGACGGGGCCGGCGGTTCTGGGCGGACGGCGGCGGCGGAATCCGGCCAGGCGGCGGCGGCGGCGGAAGCTGTCCGGCGCGCGCGGCGGCTGTCCGGCGGCCTGGGCGGCGGCGCGCGCGTGCGTGGGTTGAGGGTGAGAGGGGTGGAGGAAGAAGGAGGAAGAAGAAGGAGGAGATGAAGGGTTTTGCTGATTCTTTTTTTTGTAGATCTTTGAGTTTAACAGATCAGAAATTTGGGTATTGATTCTCTTGAATCTGAAGTATTATTTTCAGATGTTTTGGCTTGTTTTGCTCCTCCTCTCAATTTGATTTTTGTATGGAAAGTGGGTTGAGATTGGTTTTTGTGTATGGTTATTTTGCTGAAATTTGTAGGAGGGAAGAGGATGGATTTACAGTTTGTTTTGCAGGGGAGACGATGGTGCCTGTTCTTAAGGAGAGATAGCACAGGAGACAACACTTACCATTTGTCAAACCCAATTTAATATGATTAGGGTGGAAGTTATTATAACTTTAGACCAAAGCGATTGTAGAGCCGTGTCCGTTTGCTTGAACAAAATAAATGTATGCCAACTGTGACTAATTGAGGGGATGTATCTGGTTGTCTAAAACGTGTGTGTTGTCGTGTAGTTAAGGGTTAAGACATTTACGTAATTAAGTGTAATTAGTCATCATTAAAAATGAAAAAGTAATTAGTGAAATTAATTAAAAGTAATAAAAATTTGTAATTAGTAGAATAAAGTAATTAGTGAACCAATTAAAGTGTTTAACAATTGGTAATTAGCACGACAATTAAGTTAAATAATTTAGTTAGACTTGATGGTAAATATTGACGACACGGTAAAACGAAAACATTGACGCGCTCGCGTCGACACGTACGGACAAAAAAGTTAACAGAAATAAAATACTGGCACGCACAAACGAAAAACTTGCCTAAAAATACTGGCCGTTACAGAGAGGAAGCCCGAGGAAGTTCAGCAAGTGGAGGAGGTGGGGATTGGGGGAAAATCGCAGGCCTAGTTCGAAGGTCGGGTAGTAGACTCCGACTTCGTTGTCTCTTGGCAAGCAAACCCTCTCATGGGGTTCAGAGAGGCGAACTGTGCAAGGTGGTCGAATGTAGTTGGAGCTGATCTCGGCGAGAATGATGGTGTTCGTTCTACACTGGATAGTCCTGATCTCCACCGAAACCACACCCTTGACTCTGCCGGAGCCCGATCCGAGCCCTCGCTCTCCCCTCCCAGGCTCTCCAGAGCACTCCTCTGCGTTCGGATCGAAAGCTGAAGAACCAGAAGCCATTGATAGATCGAGAAGTTACCTAGAAAGGAAGAAGATCACCGAAGCTCCGACGGAATGATGACCGATGGCCAGAATTCTCGAGAGCAAAGAAAAGAAGAGAACCCCTTTGAAATTCGAATGCAAAAGTTCTCAACCGTTCCCCCTCTCGCTCTTTTATAAAGAGCGTTGGTCGATCTCGACCATCGAAGGTGGGCCACGTGGGGAGATCTAAAGCGCATGTGTCGCCTCATCTTCTCCCCAGAGCCGTATGCGACACGTGTCGTGCTTCGAGTGGCAGGGTCGACTCGATATCCCCCTGCTACCGAATCGTCATGATGACTTTAGAGATTCAGCGTTTGACTCGCATTTAATGCTACATCTGTCATCCAATGAAGTGAAGTGCGTCATCCGAGCCTATCCGGACTTCCCGTTTCGAACTCGAATGACAGGAGCAATTGTTACGACCTCAAGATCGGCCCAGACGACCTAGGCCAGCTTGTTCAAAGCCCAAGTCATACCCCGTCGAATTTCCACGATGAGACCTAGTTCGTCGAAGCATGGAGAAGCTCGTCGAGTCTCAGGGAAGCTTGCCCAAGCAGAGCGGCAAGCTCGACATCCAAACCAGAAGAGTCCTCTGGCAGATCGCACAAGTCTAAGCTAGCTCGCCCCAGAGTGGCTCACCCCAGAGTAGCTCGCCCAGACCGCCCACCTACCATTTCGCCCACGGAGGAAGACAACACACCACTTGCACCAACTGCCAGTTTCAATACAGACAAAGTCTTACAAAAGCGCACCTGGCCACTTCGCCGCCTGACTGGCTGCCGAAAGCACGCATAACCGTTTCTCCGCCTGACAGCCTGACAAAAACACCGCCTGACATTTACAGCTCTGACCGCCTGACAAAAATACGCCTGACACGTTCGGCCCTGACATCAACGGTCGGATCGCTGACACCTTGGCACCACCAGCTCAGCAAAAGCAACATACTCCAGCAGCCTATAAATACCCCCTTACCTCCAAACGAGAAAGGGGTTGGATGGTTGGTTGGATTAATCTGTAAGAAACTCCTAACACATCTATTTACATTCAAGGTCGAATATCCTCCATATATTCGCGCCTTCCATACTTGTCCGCCACGCAAGCACCGATCTACCTCTAAGATCGCACTTCGTGTCCGACATTCTTTCATCAATACAAATCCATTGTTTGCGGATTCCACCCCGCAACAGTTATAATTAAACCGTGCTTGACCGTTTTAACCCACATTGCAACGACCAAAAACCAACAGATTATTAATTGTCAATAAAAACCACTTCTTCCACACTATCAAAAAGTTCATCAATGGACTACTAAGATTTAAGACATGTATCTGCGGGACTTCCCAGAGACAATTTTTGAACTACAGACCAGTTCAATTCAACTTGGGGAGAGCCGGACTAAAGTGCGCGGACACCGTCCGCGAGTCGAGCAGCTCAACGACACCCGGAAGCTGAACGCACCTCGGAACCTTGTACTGGTTAACTGACGCACCCCTTGCCAACGCACGATCCATCATCTCCAAGAACGTCCCCTCCCTCACAATCCTGATCTCCAGCGGCCCAATGTACCCGGCCAGCCGCCTCTCCTTGTACATCGCGTTCAGCGACTCCTCCATCGCCGAGCAGCAGCCGTCAAACACCCCGCCGCCGATCCCCTTCCCTCCCTCCTCCGCCATCAGCTCCCAGTATATGACAAGGTGTCCCGGTGCACTCTTTATATTGGCGTGGCTCGTGTGTTCCGCCACGGTCGCCCTGTAAGGCCTCAACAGCTCCGACGCCTTGCCCACCGCCATCTGGAGCTCCTCCTCGTCTATCTTCTCCACGTCGACGCCTAGGATCATGCCTTTCCGGCCTACAAATTTGAACCGCGGGGCCGCGTTGTGGAATCCGGTCACTTGTAGGATGTCGCCGACTTGGTACCTGTACAGCCCCGCGTGCGTGGTGACCACCAGCTCGTATTTCTTGCCCACCTCTACTCCGGTGAGATCGATCAGCCCGCCCGTGCCCGTGCCCGTGCCCGTGCCGGGCTCGTGGGGTATGAACTCGAAGTAGGCCAAGGTGGGCAGTAGGGTGTACGAGACCTCAAGTGGGTCGCACATCGGCTGGAGGTTAATGCCAAGCAAAGACTCCGTGGACGCGTAGAGCATGCTCACGATCGGAAGCCCGCCGCCGTAAAACTCGAGCATCGGCACGTACTGCGACATCGAGCCCGTCACCACCGTTCTCAAACACTTGGCGTTGGGCCATATCCTGGTTATGATCCCGGACCAGTCCGCGCTGCTGCATTGTTCGCTCACGAAGCTGGCCAGCCCGGGGTCAGGCTTGAGCAGGTCGGAAACCGAGCGCCGCAGCGATTGCTCGGCGATCCCACCGTCGAGGGTGCCCGCCGCGATGTCGCCGGCCAGCCGAGGCCAGTTGTCGCGGAGGAAGTTGATGGCTCGGACGAGGCTGCCGGCGAAGCCCGCGCCGATCTGCAGGATCTGCAAGCGCTGGTGAAGGCCGACGAGGAACTGGACGTACATGCTCTGAAAGTAGTCCGGGCAATGAACCAGCGCGGCGAAGGGGGCGTCGTCGCTCCGGTAATGGGCGGCGTGCGCCTGGTAGAGTCTCGACGTGATGTTCCGGACGGGGAGGCCGCCCGGTGTTTTCCTTTCCGGCCACTGCACGAAGAACTCCATGCGGTGCCTCCTCTTGACGCCGGGCACATTGCTGTCGGTTGATTGCAGGTTCGTAGTTAGCTTCAATTCACTTGAAAAGCAAACAAATAAAAATTTGCGCTTCTTTTTACCGTTTTATGATGGATTCAATTAGGAAAGCGACGGAGTATGAACGGTGGATATCGTCGCTGATGGCGGGTATTAGCTTCGCTTTGCCCCCGGACGTTGACGAGCTGCAGCAAAAATGAACATACAAGTCAAAATGAACCATTATCTTTTTCTCACGTGTCAAGTAACTTGCCATAAATGGTAGACATGGGAACGTGGCATGTCCTATGAGGCACCCAATCGGGCTTTATGCGTGCACATTCTCATCCCAGACTGCAGTGCATGTACCTGACGAAAAATTCGCAAACGGGTTTGCCTGAGAAGATGGCGGAGTGGTCACCGTTGGCGATCCGCTCTATGTCGGGCTGGAGATCCTCGTAGGTGACCACCGGAATCTTGGCCTTGAACGTGGCACGATCGATGGCACCGTCGAGCCCATAACGTTGCAAGTACTCGGTTTTGGCATTTTGGTTGAGAATCTCGGACAGAATCCGATCTTGCACGAGGTTGGCGTTCGTCGTTATCTCCTCAATGAACCCAAGCTTCTCTTCGTCGTTCAAGTACAATGGGTCCTGGTTGAGCAGAGCCATTGGCCTCCGGCACTTGTATTTGGAGTTAACGTAGGATGTTTTCTAGCTATACGTCTGTCTCTGTCTTAATATATTTAAGCAAGGGAAGTCAGTGCAAGATTTGATATAGATTTTATGAATTTTCAGTAACTTGTAACCGCAGCTTCCATTAAATCGCAGCATTTATGGACCAAAGCAGTGTAAATTAATGACTTGAATCCAACGGATTGCCTTCAAGGCCAAATTTCAATTTAAATAAATAAGGAATGGCAATTAATATTTGCATAATCACGGTTGGTGTAATTTAACCCTCAAGAATGGCAATTAATTGGTGAGTCGCTGGGTCGCACTTCCCATGCCTCCACTTTGGAGTAGAACAATTAATGGATGGGAGTTACTATGCGCACAGACCTAATTGCTACCTACACACACCGTTCATTTACAAAATTTACACGTGTGCCATCGAAATTTTTCCATCTCTCGCCTCTTCAACTCCATTCAAAATTTACAGCTGTATCATCTTCCACTTATTCTCCACCGTCGGCCCGGGATCGAGATTGGCTCGGATGATGGGCTCGGCTCGGTCGAGACGAGGAATAACAAGATGAGCTCGGCATGGTTTTCACCATGAGAACACCTTGTGGATCTCCACCATCCAACACAATACAATATATATGCAAGAGAAGAGAGCTGAAGTAAGCAAGAGCAAAACACAAAGAGAAATATCCGAGCTTTATTAGAAGTCACCAATGTACCATACAAGTATTTAAGCCCAAACACTCAACATATTGCTTTTCCTTGTCCAAAGCTCTCACTGTTCCCTAGCCCCTTTTGTTTAGGTTATTCCTCTCTTTTGTTCTCTCCATTTTTTGGATGAACAAAAAAACCAACAAACACAAGAGACAATTTATATGGTTCCAACAAGAGTTACAACATTATCTAGTAATGTGCAAGTATACACCCACTAAGACACGCATATACAACTAGGGTTTATGAGACCAACTCTAACACACACTCCACTCCTTTATCTTCCTCTCCCCGCTTCATTCCCCGTCGCCGTCGCTCCCGCATTCGCACACTCCCCTTGTCCATAGCTGTCGATCCCGCTCCGTATGCAGGATGCGGAGGCGAGAGCGGAGGAGGGGAGGGGGCGGAAGCGAATGTGGCGACGGTGGCAGGAGAGGGGAATGTGATGAATGAAGAGGTAGGGGAGGAAGGTGATGGGGGGATACGGCGGCAGCATCACGATGGCGGGGGAGGGGCATGAAGAGCGGGGAGAAAGAGGAGCGAGTGGGGGGTGGCCGCGTGTGGGGGACGGGATGCGACGACGTGCAACGGAGGCAGGGGCCGCGTGGATGCAGAGGCAGTCGGCGGCAATGGAGAAGTGTGGGAGGAGGATGAAGAGAAGATGGATAACTCGGGATATTGCGTTGTATATAAAGTAAAAAATGTATGTGCGTGTACATTGGTCTGTGCGCATAGTAACTGTAATGCCCTACAAGCTACTGCACAAGTACTAGAGGGGGGGTGAATAGTACTTTAAAATAATAAGGAGTATGATTCCAAATTAAAATGCAAACAACTACCAAATCAATTTGCGGAAGCTAAAATTGAATGACAACACAAAATTAACAACGCTAACAAGAGATGTTACTGGGTTCGGATCCACCCAAGTCTCCCCGACTTGTTCCTGGTGATCCTACGTCCCAACCACCCGGATCCCCTCCGGATACTTGAGTTAGAAACCCTAACTCAAGATTTCCACTATGAAATACTTGTGAAAAACCTCCACAAGTCAAATCATACAAAATGTAATTTGTGACTCCCACAACCCGGGATCACAACCACACTCTCACAACCGAGAGTGAAACTTACAAATCAAATATGAATTGAAATAAAGAAACTTCTTACCGAACAAAATACCTATGCCTTGAGTATTGCTTACGAATTAGGGCAAGGATGATTTTGAGGAAGAAGTGGCACCAAACCCTAGCTCCAAGATGTAGAACAGCGATGGAGAGCTTTGGGGATGTTGGTGACCTAGAATCAAGCACTTGGCTTGGAAGGCTTCACACTCAATGAATCTCTCTTTGGAAGTAAGAGTTAGGAGAGATTATTGAATGGAGGGAATGAGCTTTGAATGAGCTTGGATTGATTTCTCTTGAACTCTAAACTTGCATTAATATCAGCCTTGGCAGCAATGAATGCAGCCCAACAAGTATTTATAGGAATGAAGAGAGAGAGAGAGAGAAAAACGTTTCAATTAGGGCTCCAACGGCTCTTTTCTGAACCCAACTAGTCGGTCAAAGAACAATCACTGACCGACTAGTTTATCAACTAGTCGGTCGGTCACTGAACGTAAACTGACTAATGAGTAAACTGAGAAAAGATCAAAGTACAGACTAAGGAACTAGTCGGTCTAAGAAGAGTAGCTGACCGACTAGTTTCACAACTAGTCGGTCGGTTACACAACGTGGACCGACTAACAGATAAAACTGAAGTCTGAGAAGAATTAGACTTAGTCGGTCCAAGAACAAATGTTGACCGACTAATTCACTAACTAGTCGGTCACCAAATGAACATAGACCGACTAACAATAAACAGTAAGTATGGTGAAAAATTTGGCATGTACAGTAAACTAAACTAGTCGGTCCAAGAAGGAAAGTTGACCGACTAGTTCATCAACTAGTCGGTCGATCAATGAGCACAGACCGACTAATGATAAACAGTAGCCCAAGTGAAAATGTGCATGTTCAGGGAAAGCTCAACTAGTCGGTCACAGAAGCATCACTGACCGACTAGTTCACAGACTAGTCGGTCGGTGAGTCAACTTAGACCGACTAACTGTAAACAGTAAAGAGCTAAGAATTAACTGACAGAAACTAGTCGGTCCAAGAAGCTTGGCTGACCGACTAGATCACCATCTAGTCGGTCAGTTCTTCTTCTTAAACCAACTAACATGCACAAGAAGTCCCTAATCGAAGCGCGAAGCTTCGGGAAGAATTGAATGGACTTCTACTAAGATCCTAGAGCTAAAATATGAGCGTTATGAAGAATTAAAACGTAAGACCTACTCAAGGCTTAACATTCTACGAAAGAAGCTTAAAGACTATTAAATAAACTTGACGATACCGTCTTCAATAGCTTCGATCGAATCTTCATGACTTCTATTTAGGTCCATAAGCTTCAACGAAGCTTTAGGCATACGATCACGTGCTTTGAGAAGTCTTGAGACGTCGTTATTGATATTCATGTGAATTTGGCGACGATCTCCATAACTGCGCTCACAAAGTGTTAGTTCATATTATATTTATGTTTGTTCATCATCCAAAACCAAATCCGGGGAGTCCAATATCCAACAGTAACTCCCTCAACAGAGTTTGATGATGTTGGAGTGGCCTGTTCTTTTCACGAGAATAGGCCACGGAAAGGGGAATAAAGCACTGTTCACGTACGAATTTCTCAATTCCCCTCCTCCATTCTGGAGAGTTGTTCTTTTAGGCTTGAGAGAAGTCGATGGGCGATTGCTTGCGTGGCGGGGGTTGTTGGGAATACTGGGGTGTGTCAGTAGTCATCGCTTTTGGGTTGGAATGGGCTGGAATCTGTCAAACGCTGGGTCCCACGTTGTCGTTCGCTCTCTCTCTCCGCTTGTGATCACCCCCCCGGCCTCGAATCTGCCAAAAGCCCTTCGTCTGCTCTCCCTCTTCTCGCCGCTGCATCATGGCGAAACCCTAAAAATTGCCTCCTTTTTGTGTGGCTTCGACCACAAGGTTAGGCCTTTTTGGGTTGTCTCCGCCGAATGAGTATGGCATCTTCGTCGGATGTGCCCTACACAGCTTCAAGGCAGTGAAGATCTTTACATCTGTTGGATCCGGGCTTCTGAGCTGAAAACAAGGTAAATTTGGAATTTTTCCTTAAAAATAGTTCAAGATTTTGAATGATTTCTTGTCCAAAGAACTGATCCCCACGAATTTATCTCCTAACTAGCTTCGGCCTGTTGCTTGCGCCGTTTGGGTTGCCGATTTTGATCCCTGACGTCGCGGATCTGCGGGTGTGCCCACGGCAGCTTGCTCTCTGTCACGAAAGCTTCAGCTCCATTTTTCTCTTCTGATCAACTGGGAGGTATATCTCCGGCTATCATTTGTGTGTGGTTTGGACGTTCAATGCGGGTCGACATACAGAATTTTTTTCGCAGATGGTTTCTTTGATGCACATGGGTGGGTTGTGATTGTTATGATGTGTTATCATGGTCGGGTTTCATTAACCCCGCCTCCTCATTCCGTGATTGTTGAAGAACATATGGGTTTGGTTTAAGAAGGCTTTATCAAAAAAATTAAACAGATCATTGCCTACTATGTATGCTACATATCATATATTAGATGTTATTGCCATCCAACGCAATACATGCAAGCTGAAAACATTTGATAATGACGGCCAAGAAAAAAATTGCCCTATGATGAATCATACTTACGGGAAGGGGGAATGCGTGATATAGACCAATAAATTCGAACTGAATAAATGATTTGGTTTAAATTTTGAGGGCAATTTCAAGTAGTTTCATGCATGGCGTGTAATGGTGTTGGTGGCGGCATCCTGTTGTATGAAATGAAAGTTGAGGCATAAATAAAGGGTTCATGAAACCATACATGCCATGCCGTTTAGAGCATTTAAAGTGTCCAGCACACTGGCATGCAACAGATACACAAATTTCATGTACAGTTTGAAATAAAACCCAAAGGTATGTACGTATAAATTTAAGCCCAGTGATTATATAATAAGTTTTGCTATATATTTGAGCCCAGTGATGAAGCATATGCAATGAAAAAATTATGATAGGCTGGCAGGAAGGTTCCTTTATTTGAAATTGGCTTATTGGTATGATTAAATAAAGTGTATGGAAAAAATTAAAAATGAGGAGCAACCGCCATGCCACCAAGGGGGAAAATGAAAATTAATATAAACATGAGGGCTACTATTACTAATTTTTTTCCGTTTCCAATTCTTTGTAATTTTCGTATACGGTTTTTATTTGATGAGAATACATGTTTGATTGTTGGTTATATCAATTTATGCATAATTATTTAGTTGCTTCCTAAATGCTTTAGATGGATAACCACGGGGACCTGATCGGGGGTAACCCACGTGTCGCGGCAGCGGCGACAGTCATTCTTGTCATCATAAACTGCATGCTTAACCTAGAGGGTAGGTCAAACCGTATACCTAGAGATGTAGGATCCTGTCCAAAACAGAGTTAGGATCGATAACATGAAGTTTAGACTTACGCTTGCGTACGCGGCACGGTAGTCTACGAACTTCGCCTTCGGATTCGCCACGACGGATCGAGTCTACTCACGAACGGAGTAAGGCTACTAATCCCACAATCTAAATCTCTATTTTAGATTAAGAACTTGGATGGAGGGAGAGGAAATATTTCTGCAGAGCTTCGCTATGAAGAAGATGCATGCATGAATTTCATGCAAAATGTGTTAGGAAAATGGCTACCCTTGGGTCTTATTTATAGCCACCAAGGTAGTTATTTTAGGGTAAGTTGTTCCTTTGGAACAACTTAATTAAGGTGTACCATGATGCATGGCACATTATAAGCTTAAGTTGTACCATATGCATGGTACAACATAAGCTTAAGATATTCCCCCTTTATTAGCCATATGTCGCATGCACTTATGCATATATAATGCGACTTTCCCGCTCATACAGAGATCCTCTCCGCAAGGGAACAGATTCCCTTTGCACATGACTTCGTGTGCGCGACGTTCGAGGTCCGTATTCCCTCGTACATCCCCCACAAGGGTGTACAAACGTCTTCCATATCCAACATCTCCCACTCACACTTGAGGGGATTGTAAGAGAACGTCTTTCCCTTAGTTCTTTCATCTATCATACCGAGAAATAGACCGTGCGACCGTCATGCGCGTAGAGTCTGTTGTTGTGCACTTGTTAGAGATACACAACGACCTCGAAGGTGCAAAGTTGAGTAGTTCAACGCATGCTTTACCCTAGATTATTTCTTCACATTTTCTTGTACTTTATATTCAACAATTGAATCCCATCTGGATTACAATTGGCTGGCCAGCTTTGAATCATTAAAGTCCAAATGCGAATATGAAATCAATCTTCCTCTTATTGCGAACCTTTTGATCTTGATTTGATTCGCTTTTCTAACGTGCCCCGCCGAGCCGAATTACCATAGCCCATTAGTAACACGCTAAGATAGCGATCATCTCGTCAAATCTATAGGAACCAATTGGAGTCCTTGAGGGTAAGAGTTAAGACCCGTATGGCCTTTGAGTCTCACATAATAGCAAACACTATTGCTACTAACTCAGTGGTCGAAATGCATACGTGGTATGAACACGTATTACAACATCACTCCTTTCCCATGGAGAGTATGTCTTAATGATGTTGTACGGATGAAAAGATCAGACACCACAGTGCCTATCTTTTTGAGTCCCCTTACTACTCGTGAAATATTCACGGACTCTCATCCTGCATAAGACAGATAGGATTTAAAAAATCCAATGAGATCTTTATATCCTTGTGATATAGATCTCAGATCTTTTGTAAGCATCCATATGATGCAGATCTTTCATTCGACTATCTTGTTAAAGTCATGACTCTAAATCATTCGTCTAATGATTTTGACTTTAAACTAGTCTCATCTCTATCTTATCCATCTGATAAGATAAGGCGGTTGCTCATGTGAGAGAGCCAACCTTAATCTGTCCGACATACACACAATTCAGCTGAGATTTCAAAAATGTACACAAACATTTCTTAAGAAATTCATATGCAATGTTGGAAAAAGAACTTATTCTTTTATTAATTTTGATCATTTCTTAGACATGGGAATATATATTTGGTACAACTCAGCCCATACGCAATCCTTGAGATGATAAGTGTTTATAAAACACATTTCTGGGGATCGCTTTCGTAAGCTGATCCTCTATCATCTCATGCGTAGATATGTACCTTATGTCTACCTTCTTGGTTTTATCACAGTCTTTTGCAAATCTGCAGTTCCTTTAAGATACTGCATTATCCTCTTAACCGCTTTCCAGTGTTCTTGCCCTGGGTTGGATTGGTAACAGCTTACCATTTCCAACGGCAAAAACAGATGTCCGGTCTCGTACACACCATAGTGTACATAAGACTATCAACTGCACTGGAATATGGAACTTTTTCCATAATTTCTTTTTCCTTTTGGTTCTTTTGGACACGATTCCAGATATAAATTATCGCATATGCTTATGTGAATATCAATGGACTTGCAGTCCTGCATATTAAATCGTTCTAGAACCTTCTTTATATAAGTCTCCTGTGAAAGAGAAAGAAGTTTCTTCGAACGATTCCTTGAAATCTTAACTCCAAGGATATATGCGGCTTTTCCTATGCCTTTCATCTAAAATACTGATGAAAGCTAAGCCTTGATACTCATCACAAAGCCCTTGTCATTTCCGGCTATTAAAATGTCATCTACATATAGAGACATAATAACATGCTTGCTTTTAATCCTCTTGATATATACGTAGTTATCTTTATCAAGTATGAAAAATCCATTTGATAAGACAACTTCTTGAAATTGTATATACCATTGCCTCGAGGATTATTTAAGACCATATATGGACTTACGAAGTTTACAAACCTTATGTTCGTTTCCTTCTTTTACAAACCCTGGTGGTTGTTCCATATAGATCTCCTCGTCCAATTCTCCATTGAGAAAGGCATTCTTTACATCCATCTGATGTAATTCGAGGTATAAGCAAGCTACCATTGCCAGAATCATGCGAATCAAGGTAAAACGCACAACAGGTGAGAAGTTTTCTTCGTAGTCTATCTCTTCCTGTTGCGTAAAACCTTTCGCGACAAGGCAAGCTTTATATCTATCTATAGAGCCATCAGCCTTATGCTTGATCTTGAGAACCCATTTGTTCCCAATTGCTCTATGTCCTCTGGGTGAGTTAACTAAGTTCCCAGACTTGGTTAACTTTTATGGATTTCAATTCCTTCTTCATCGCTTCCATCCATTTGTCTTTTGCAGGGCATGATGTGGCATATTTGAGATTCTTCAAGTCCTTGTTGACTCGAATTTAGATCAATTCTAATATCACTCCCACTTGAAATGTTGTTAGAATTGCTCCCACTTGGATCATTATTCCCGTATGGAATAGGATAATCGTCATTCGTATAATCCATTGGTGAAGGTTGAAAAGTATTTTCGTTTTCACCAAGAATTCTCCCACTCGAATGAGGTAATCCTTCTTGATCACAAATCTCAAATAGAGATAAGTCCTGACTTATCTCGCCCTGTCTTGGAAACTTGTTTTCCAAGAAAGTGACATCCCTCGACTCAAACTCAATTAGCACACCATTGTCTTCCTGACTAACAAAAAACATAACCTTTGGAGTTTAATGTGTATCGTTTAAAGATACATTTCCTTCCCCATGGCCCAAGTTTGCCATACTTATGGGAGGAAATATGTGCGTTGAATGCACAAACTCAAGGTAAAATGTTTAAGTCAAGAGACCCTTGGTTCCACAACTCATAAGGAGTGGAGCTAACTGATTTTGAGGGTACGCGGTTTAAAATGAAAATAGTTGTCAATAATGCATCACCCAAAAAGGTGATTGGCAAGTTAGCTTGCGCCATCATTGAACGGACCATTTTTCATTAAAGTCCTATACCTCCTTTCTTCAACACCAATTTGTTGAGGAGTATAAGGCATAGTTACCTGATGTACTATGCCTTTTTCATCACAAAGTTCCTTTAAACTTGTTGATTGATATTCACCGCCCCTATCGGTTCGCACGACCTTAATCTTGCGATCTAATTGATTCTCCACTAAACTCATATAGTTTTTAAAGCAGGTTTAGTGCTTTCACTTTTGTGGGATATCAAATAGATATGACCGAATCGGGTGAAATCATCAATTAAAAGTGATGAAATAGGACTTCCCGCGTCTTGTCTTGACATTCATCGGACCACATATGTCCGAATGGATAAGCTGTAATGGAACCTTGGCCCTTGTGCCGGTTCCAAAACGGCTTGCGACAAGATTTCCCCACAAGGCAATGTTCGCAGGTCGACTTTTCAACCTTTAAAACATTTGATAGAAGGCCACGTTTGGCAAATATATCCATACACATTGGTCCAATATGACCAAGCCTTGTGTGCCAACAAATTATATTAGACTCATTAGTCAAAGAATTTGTCACAAGGAAATTTTCATTACATGAGGAATTATATATTGTACTTATTACAATAAATCCTTTGAAATACATAGCCCAGAACCAATAAAAGAATTATTACAAAATAGGTTCACTTTACAATCATGAAGGAACCAACTATCACAAAGACCCATTAAATTGACCACAGTTTTAATATTCCTTTGAATATATGGAATGAAGAGAACATCATGTAGTAGGAGAGTGAGGCCGTTGTCCAAGACAAGCTTGCGAGTCCCAACGCCTTTCACTTCAACACGTGTGTTGTTTCCTACATTGATCCACTTCATTCCTTGGGTATCCGGTGATACTCCACGAAGGACCGTCTGTCCTTTGCTATGTGGTCGGTGGCACCTGAATCAATTATCCAAAAATGGATTAGATTCCACAAGAAATAGTGGACTAGAAACACATATGTAACTAGTATTACAAGTTACCTCGTCACTTTCACTCGTACACGGACGAGCATAGTGACCGAGCTTGTTGCACTTGAAGCACTTGATCCTTTTCAAGTCTTTCTTCTTGTGCCATTTCTTGTGCCCACCCTTATGTTTGGGTTCCTTGGTAGACTCAGGTTGCTTATTACGTTCATTAGAAGACTTCGAACGATCTTTACGTTTCTTTCCCCCATGTGAGGAACTAGCAACCACGTGCACTTCTGCACTTGGCTTGGCAGCCGCAAGCCGCTCTTCCTCTAATTCGAGGTGCTTGGAAACGTCGTTGAAGGTCTTGATGCTCTCATTGTGAGTGAGATGCATCTTCATTTGATCCCACCCATTTGGTAGGGAACGTATGACTGCTTGGATTTGTTGCTCATCAGTGAGCACATGACCTGCGTCCTTTAACTCCGAGATAAGGTTCGCCATATGTCGCAGATGTTTCCCCATGGAATGATCTGGACGTTTCTTATATGTATCGAACTTTATAGTTAAGGCGCGAAGTTTGGACACCGATGTGCCACCGAACTTCTCCTCTAGCTTGGACCATATGTCCATGGCTAGGTCATGTTCTCGGAAGATGCGCATTATGTCATCAGCCATACTGCTTAATAACGTAATGCGCGCTATCTTATTCTTCCGAGACCAAGCATCAAAAGCTTCCTTGTCTCTTCGGTGGTGGGCCGTAGTGCCCAACTCGGGTTCAATCATTACGTTCTTTAGAGTTTCGAGCACTTCTTGCTCCTCTAAAACGTATTGTATCTTAATGGACCAAAGTTTGTAATTATCGCCGTTGAGTTTTTCACCTTTGTTTAACTCAGCGACGATATTCTTTGAAGCGGAAGACATTTTACTTTTAAAATGCTGCAAAAGACACAAAACCGAAGGTTCGATCAAAAAACATTGCATAAAAAATTCTTAAAATATAACTCCCACTTGATTTGAATTTATAGAGTATCCCATTTGGATAGTTCTAAAAATTCAAATCCCACTTGGAATTATATTATATTTGATAAGTTACTTTCGAAAAATATTGAAGGTGTTGTTCTAGAATCGAAAAGGTCTCTATGATTCCAATCACCATCTAGAACAACTTTCAATATTCCCCCATCACTTATCAAACAATAGTACTCTTATAGTACTAGCAACGGAAAATAAGTATTTGATAAGTTACTTTCGAAAAATATTGAAGATGTTACTCTAGAATCGGAAAGGTCACTATGTTTCCAATCACCATCTAGAGTAACTTTCAATATTTCTCCCTCACTTTATCAAATGTTAGTACTCTTATAGTACTTAGCAGCGGAAAAGCGTTTTTGAAAACGTATTTTTCAAAAAAATACATTGGCTAATCTCCGTAGAGTAGAGCACAACGTCATAAATTCATTGGCTAATCTCTGTAGAGTAGAGCACAATGACATGGCTAATCTCGCATGAAGTAGAGCATTACGGCTAATCTTCAAGGAGTAGAGCACAATTTCATAAGTACATTGGCTAATCTCCGAAGAGTAGAGCACAATGACTTGGCTAATCTCGCATGAAGTAGAGCACTATGGCTAATCTTCAAGGAGTAGAGCCCAATGAAAAACTTCATTAAAACGTTAGTCCCGTATGAACTAGTCGGCACTGTGGTTAGCCCCGTATGGGCTAATCGACACATTCGAGTTTGACCAATGCCTTTTGTCATCCCGTATGGGTCATTTGGCAAGTTTGCAATCGACCCAGACCATCTGTCGGATTGGTCGACCAAAAACACAAAATTGGTCGACCAATATTCGAACTGCAACTTCTCCCGGCCAGGGCCTCTGCCCTGGCCGGGGCTTGGCCAATGGCCGGCCAGGGCCTCTGCCTTGGCCGGCCAGGGGGCCTGCCCCCCTCGGCCAGGGCCGGCCAGGCCCTGGCCTCTGCCAGGGCCGGCCGGCCAGGCCACTGGCCGGGGCCAGGGCTCCTGCCCTGGCCTCGGCCAGGCCCTGGCCTGAGGCCAGGGCGCCGGCCCTGGCCTCTTGCCAGGGCGGCCTGGCCGCTGGCCGGGGCCAGGGCTCCTGCCCTGGCCTCGGCCAGGCCCTGGCCTGAGGCCAGGGCGCCGGCCCTGGCCTCTGCCAGGGCCGGACTGGCCCTGGCAGTGGCCAGGGCTCCGGCCCTGGCAGTGGCCAGGGCGCCGGCCCTGGCCTCTGCCAGGGCCGGCCTGGCCGGCAGGCCCTTGGCCAAGGCCGGCCACTGCCGGCCCGGCCTTGGCCGGCCACTGCCGGCCTGGCCATGGCCGGTCATGGCTTGGCCATGGCCGGCCATGGTCAAGGCCTTTCGGCGTTAGCCGGCCATGGCCCCTTTGGCCATGGCCGGCCACCCCCTTTGAATGGGGTTGCCGCACTTTCTCCTCCCCCTTGATGGGGTGGTCGCCGGTGGTTATTGGCCGTAGCCAACCCCCTCCGCATGAGGAGAGGGGGTGCATGGCCTTCATGGCCCATTTGGCCATGGTGCACATGCACCAAATTTTCCTCTTACCCGATGGAAATAACTTCCATCATCTTCCTCGATGAAGCACCCGTTCGTCGATGAAGCACCCGTTCGTCGAGAATTTAGTTATTTTCTAATGGCCGTGTGCCAAAAATGAATAACTTACTACATGAACGGTCGGTTCTTCCCGTCACGGAGAGTTCCTACCATATCCATAATGATAGGAGACCCTAACGTGAAAAGAACAACCGCTGCGTTCTCTCCGTCACGAAGCGTTCCTACTATATCCGTAATAGTAGGAGACCCATTCGTGAAAAAGACAACGACTCGTTCGTAGTTTCGACGGGGCGATGGTTTGACCGGGGCGAACCCATATAGCTCTGATACCAATGTAGGATCCTGTCCAAAACAGAGTTAGGATCGATAACATGAAGTTTAGACTTACGCTTGCGTACGCGGCACGGTAGTCTACGAACTTCGCCTTCGGATTCGCCACGACGGATCGAGTCTACTCACGAACGGAGTAAGGCTACTAATCCCACAATCTAAATCTCTATTTTAGATTAAGAACTTGGATGGATGGAGAGGAAATATTTCTGCAGAGCTTCGCTATGAAGAAGATGCATGCATGAATTTCATGCAAAATGTGTTAGGAAAATGGCTACCCTTGGGTCTTATTTATAGCCCCCAAGGTAGTTATTTTAGGGTAAGTTGTTCCTTTGGAACAACTTAATTAAGGTGTACCATGATACATGGCACATTATAAGCTTAAGTTGTACCATATGCATGGTACAACATAAGCTTAAGATATTCCCCCTTTATTAGCCATATGTCGCATGCACTTATGCATATATAATGCGACTTTCCCGCTCATACAGAGATCCTCTCCGCAAGGGAACAGATTCCCTTTGCACATGACTTCGTGTGCGCGACGTTCGAGGTCCGTATTCCCTCGTACATCCCCCACAAGGGTGTACAAACGTCTTCCATATCCAACAAGAGAGCCATCGGCTATGCGGGATCTTCATAGGAAATCCCACATGCGTAGTGTTACGACCTAAAGATCATGGGAGTCCGACTCCCGTCCCGATCCGCTGACATACCTCGTTGACTCATCCCTTTGCAAAGGGTCCACCGTCCCAGAGGTCTGAGGCTACATGGGAATGGGTGCACCTCGCAGCGCCCCCCTCCCGGTCGAGGCGTACAACCATAGTTGATCGGCCTGCCAAGGGCAGTGCGCCTGGGGAGCACCCAGACAATGCCGCCTGGGATGCTGACAGAGGCATGTGCGTGTCCCTCCTTGACAGCGGTCCACGACCCGCGACCGAAAAAGGTGCGCGGCCGAGCCGGACAACCCCAGAACAGGTCGACCCGGCGGGTCCCCCACGAACCCCGCCGCTGGGGATAACATTGCCGGACCTTTAGTTCATCACGCACGACAAACAACCTAGCGTAAGGACACGACTGACACTAACGCCACCCGACCATCTGACAAAGCACCCCCTGGCCGTTGAGCCCCATGACACTTAATGCTTTCAGCCCTGACACCCGGACAAAAGTGCCCCTAGCCGTTGCACCGTCTGACAAAAGTGGGGCAGACACTCCTGTTCCTGACATCCTCGTCCGAAGCTTCCGTTGACAGCTGAGCCAGCTCAGCACGTCGAGTCAGCATGCCAGGTCAGCCCCACATAATCATCTCCCATCAGGTATAAATACCCCCTCACTTCTTACGGTGAGGGGGTTGGCAAATTCTCTCTGAATCCATTATCCACACACAAGAGCAAAGGTCGTCCATATCTTTGTTCTCCCACATATAGCTCGTTACGCACGGTCGACACACCCTCAGTCCGACCTGCGTGCCTAGCCCCCGCTTTAAATCCTGTTACTAACTTAGGCATCAGAGGGGCTAAGGGTGGGACCCCAACCCAGCCCTTCTGACGAGTTGCTCGTAGTGCAGGGTAGCTCGCCCCCCCGGTCGACATCCGCCTTCGGCTCCCGCCGCCTGATCCTCCTTGTAACTGTACGTTTTCGTTGTGCTTTGTTCGTGCACGTGCTTTTGGCCGTGCACGTGTTTATTTTAGACTTTAATTGATTGTGAACACCTTTGTGTGATATGTCGTTGTGAACGTCTCTGAGAGTATTAAATAGTGGCACTATCTTGGAACGACGTTTCTCGAGTCGTTTTTCCACAATTTAATCTTACTCGATGAGACGTGACGATTTTCACTTTTGACGGGAGACGTTTCTATTTTTAGTTTCGTCGTCCAACGTCGAATTTGAGATCCGTCTTCTTAGTTAGCTCACTCTCGTCATCACGATCACCACGATATTTATTTTATAATTTTTGGAGTTTATTTGACCACTTTTATATTTTTTAGCAAGTTTTATAATATTTTTAATAATTAATTTTTAAATTATTTTCAGCCAAATAAAATTTATTTGAGTTTTAAACATATTAAAGAATTTTTGAGCAAATTTCCAGCTCATTTGGACCAAGTCAAACCCTTGGGTGAGTTGGAGTAGTTGAATTTCAAATTTTAAATTATTTTAAACTTCTAATCCTATTAGATTTAGCCCTAGACCAAGTCAACCCATCTACACTATATAAACAACCCCTAGGAAGACCCATTTTCGCAAGAAATTAGCCCTAGCCTCTTCCAAAAACCCAAATTGGACGTTGCGACGATTCGTCGCAACGTTGCGACGTTCAGCCACCGCACCGACCGAGAAAACCATCGCAAATTCCCCGCTCTGACCGCTAGCCGCCCCCGCATCCTAGCCGCTCGCATCGCAGTGCATCGCCCCGCTCCGTTCCCTCGGTCTGACCGAGGGCTTGGCCCGCACCCCGCTCGCATCCCCGCTCCGCATCAGCTCCGCACCGTCGCCCGCAGCTGTCGCCCGCATCGCCCCGCGCCTGATCAAAGCGCCCGCTCGCATCGACCGCTCGCCGCTTGTTGCAACGTTGCAAACGTTGCAACGCCCCGCATCCAAGCGCCTGACCGAGCCGCCCTACCGCTCCGACCAAAGGAAACAGCCCCGCACCGCTGCTGCGACCGACCCAAACGCTGCACAGCCCCGTTGATCGCTCCAGATATACACCCAAAGAACGGTTGTAGTTTTACCGCAAGTGCACGGTGTAGCAGCGAGCGGGTATCGAACACAGGGAGGACGAATGACTGTGCTTGCTCCGAATCAACCTGGCTATTTGAGAACAGAGAAAATTGCCTTGGGCGATCCTGTCACAATCGTCAGACAAATGTACGAAATATCAAATCAAATAAAGAACGTCTAGGGAATGGGGAATTCCCGCTACTCACCGTACTTCATAAATGTGGTTCGTCGGTATCGAAATTGCTAGAATGAGAATTCGGATGAACTAGTTGCAACTGAATGTAGAACCAAGCTCACGCTCTCGCGCTGTTGCCGGTCTATAGCTATCCTAGGTTTGGGTCCAATCTCTTGCAAACCCTAGCCTAGGGAAGCTAGCATTAGGATCAACATCATCGTCCAATTGCGCACCGAGCCCAATCTCTTGCAAACTCGGTCCACAATCTAAATTAGGATAGTTCCTACCCATCCAATCTCTTGCAAACGGGTATTGGCACGGAATTGCAATCGGAAATCCTGGTATCGGTCCAATCTCTTGCAAACCGATACTTCGAAAATCCGATTCCAACCCAATTCGAATTTCTAGGGCTTCCTATCAAATTGGGATCCAATCTCTTGCAAATCCCAATTGATGTGAATTCCTAGCTATCCGTAGTAAATCGATCCCAATCTAATCCTTAATAGCAATTCTAGCTCAATTTCTACCAATTCATCACAAATAAGAAATAGGGCTTGTAGGGTTCATCCCCACGCCCCAAGACGTGGAGACTACTCACAAATCATAGCAATAGCACAAAAATAATCGATGAAATAAGCAATAGAATTCATCACAACAATGATATAAACAATAAAAATAGAATTTTTAGGGAAGAGAGATGCAAACCAATGGAGTTCTTCAATTAATCCAACAAAAATCCAAGTTTTTCCTCTTCTCCAATCACAAGAATAAAGCTAAAAAGTAATCTAAAAACTGCAAAAAATCTAAGAGATGGCTCTCAAAACTAGGGTAAAAACAGGGCTTAAATAGCCCCAAAAATCGTCCAAAAATCGTCCAAAAATCGTGACCAAAATACCCCTGCACAGCCTGTTTTCCGCAGTTTTCGCTACAGGCAGCGCATCGCACTCAGCCGAGTGACAAAAGTCGCTCGGCCGAGTGAAAACCCTGCAATTTTCCAGTAAGTCGGGACTTTCAGGGGTCTTCAGTTCGGGGGCGGCTCGGCCGAGTGAGTTGTCGTCACTCGGCCGATGGCTTCACTGCACTCGGGCGGACGGGATTCTCCACTCGGCCGAGTGGGTCTTCTGAAGCTCAGGCAGCCGAAAAACAGAAACTTCGATGTTTTGGAAGGGCTTCGTCTGGGCGCCACTCGGGCGGACGTGGTATCGTCACTCGGCCGATGTGGTCTTCGGTGCTCGGCCGAGTACACAGGTAACTCGTGTCTGAACTGGTCGGCCGAGCAGTGTCCCGCTGGTCGGCCGAGTGGCTCCTCCACTCGGCCGAGTGGGACACAAAAAATGCCCAATCTGATTGTTTTGGCCTCCTCGTCGCTCCTGCGACGTCCATTCTTCTTATGCTCCTCTCCAACAGCAAAATACCCCTCGGGGAGATCGTTGGTGACCGTCTAGAGTAAGCGCATCTCGGGATCACTCCAAATCGCGCCAAATCACCTGAAATGCGACAAAAACAACAAATCGTGAAAAGCATCGCAATATCGTCGATATATCGTGAAAAACATGATTTGGGCGATCCAAATGGCACGCAAACATGCGGAAAAAAGGTGTAAAATAAGGAGTGATCAAAATCCCCCAAGCTTGCCTCTTACTCGTCCTCGAGGAAGATAAGTAGAAGGCGAACCCGGTGGATTCGGAAAACGAAAACGGCGAAAAACGAAAAACGAAGAAGAATGAGAATGAAATGAAAATAAAGAAAGAAAGAAAGAAGCGAAGAGGTAGGATGCTAGATCATTTTCTCAGGACGTGGGTTTCACTTTCTCTTATAGCATGCACCGAATGGAAAACTCATGTCAAAGGATTTTATTTTGATATCATAGTATAATAATGCAAATAGAAATAGAAAACCCACGAAAAGCGATATAATCATGAAAAACGGAATAATTTTAAAATTAACGTCGTCTGAATCATTTAAAGCAGTATACATATCACAGATCACACACTTTTCAATTGAACGCTTTCTATCTGGAGTATAAGAGTATCACACTATAGAATAGAGAGAATAGAAAAGTATGGATTTCATGAAATGAGTTCTAGGCTTAGATTTCTGGACTTCGTAAAACTAAAATAATCTCACTGAGTATAGAATATTACTTAGCCTAGGTTGTCGTGCGATGTCACGTAGTCACTCTCTCACACATCAATGGATCCCCTCCCCCAAGCTTATCTATAAGCGTGGTGGCATAAAAAATATTTACATCCCCATTTTTTTATACATATAGCTCCAAAAGCAACGAAAAGAAAGAAGAAAGAAAGAAGGTGAGATGGGATCTTTTATTGAGGATTTTTCTTTTTTTTTTCTTTTTCTTTTTCTTTTTTTTTGCAATAAGCAAACATATACACAACGATCCCAACTCAGAGAGAGATAATGATGTACAAGAATGTTTTTCTCTCTTTTTTTTTCTAGAATAAGAGATTTGGAGCTAGAAATTAGTAGCGGGGGAAAATGCCATAAAATAGAATCACTAAGGGGAGATTCACCAATGATTTTAAAAGTAGAGAAATGATGTTCAAGATTTGTGGAGAAAGAAATAAATATAACTCTCGGCTCACTCTATAAGACATGCACGACAACTTCAGCAGGGTAATCTAATCTACTCAGTTTCGATCACAAAAAAGCTAACTAATCCAGATATATCATAGCTAACATCATTCAATCATCCTGAAGTGAAGTGTACAATTCATGCATATAGAAGTGATATAGGAAAAGAAAGTCAGTACTCCAAATATAAGCATTCAATGCGTGAATCTTGGTGTGTTTTCTGTGATAGCATACATATGAATATTCAGACTCAGCTAATAATAAAATTTCATCCATTTTCATGCGGAAAAAGGTGTGGGTTACTATTCTAAATGCAAAGCAAGTCATAGCATCTGATATCTGAAATAAAACCTAAGACATGACAAATATAGCATGCATATAGAATAAGCTAAATCCAACGTCATCATCATCACAGAAAAGTCATCTCTAGCATGAGATGAAAAAGAAATAAAGATAAAGGGAAAATAGAAACTATGCAATGCGGCACACAGGAAAATAAGAAAAACGTGATGCATGGCAAAATAAAAGAAAAATGATGAAAAATAAGTGCAAAAGCGAAAAAAATGGTGTGAAAAACTAAAAATAAAGGTGGCAAATCGAAAAAAGATCGTGAGAACTCACTCCCCCAAGCTAAATGGCACAGTGTCCTCAATGTGCAAAGTGTGGCACACCGAGAGACAAGCGATGGGAGGGGCAAGTGAGGATGCATGCATGGAAAAATGAAAAGAAAAAAAGGTAAAATAAAGAAATGAAAATATGATGCGGACATAATGCATGCACAGATAGGAGCGATACATAGATATAAGTGTCACCAAAAACTCTCCCTCTCTCCCAGAATAGATATAAAAAGATATGATCAAAAAGAGAATACCATAATAAGTGAGGGGAGGGGGGTGGACAAAAAGTGCAACAGGACCCAGCAGAAACGGGCAGCGCAACGGCAGGAATGGATCAAGGCATCAAGGGTGCCTAAGAAGGTGGTGCTGCGCCGTCTCCGTCCTGAGGCGGAGGTGGTGGTGGTGGTGGTGGTGTAGGCCGATGAGCTGGGGTGGGCGTGGAAGTGGAAACAGGTCTAGTGTGTGTGGAAGTGTGTGTGGGAACCTGCTGGGTGGGTGGGGGTACGCGTGGGAGACGCTCCAAGACCTGTGTAAGGCAGTAGTGGATCTGGGGGATCAGCTCGAAGCGTCCAGCCATCGTAGAGACGGTGGAGGACAGGGTCCTAAGGTCACCTCTAAGACCACTCACCGCCAACTCAAGAGCACGTATGCTCTGCAGTACAGTGTCGGGCGGGGGTGGTGCAGAGGGACGCACCGGTCGGGGCTGCGCAGGGCGAGGCTGGCGTACGCGAGTGGAGTATGTAACAGGCTCAGCAGGGAATGGGACAAAAGGTGCCGCGCCTGCAAATGTGGGCCTGGCCTCAGTGTGAGGCCGGGCCGGGCGGTGAGAAGTGGAGGCAGCGGTAGTGAAAGATGTGTGCAAAGGTGGCAACGAGGCGGCCAGAGAGGTCGGTGGCACAGAAGTGTGGACAGACGCCACGACGCTCTCAGAAAATACAGCGGGGGTGGAGACAGAGGTAACTACCGCTGGGGCGGAAGTGTGTGGACCAAAAGGCGCAACCCCAGCGGAGATCATGCTAGCCATGGTCTCCACGACCGCGGCAAACGAGGGCTCTCCACTCTCGACAAAGGTCGGCGGGCGCTCGGGGAGTGCGGAGCAAAGAGGCTCCACGGACAGAGGGCCAGAGGGTGCAGCGGGAGTGGTGGGGACAGCCTCGGAGGTGGTGGCAGTGGTGGAAGTGGGCTCAGCAAAAGTACTCTCGGCACCGACAGCGGTGTCAGGAGCAGCGGAAACATCTGGTATGGGCTGAGGGGCCACTGGGTCAACAGGGTCGGCGGCAGGCTCGGCAGGGTGTGCAGCAGGGTCTGCGGGGGCAGCCTGGGTAGCGTGGGCAGCGTGGGCCTCCTCGGCCTCCTCGGCCTCGAGCACGTAGGCGGCGGGGATGAGAACATCCATCGTCGGGAGCCAGTCGACGTGGGCTGGTGCAATCTGGGTCCGAGCAGGGCTCGGGAGAATCATGTAGTCGGCACCGAAAGGGCCGTGCAACCAGACCCAGTGACGCTCACCATGCGGGCGAAGCATCTTCATCCGGGCCATAACGTCTATCGACAGAGAAGTGGGGCCCGGGACGCATCGCAAGTCGGCAGGTAGGTCCTCGCCGGTCATCATGGTAAGCAGGGTGATCAGACCGCCGCGGCATATCGGTGAGCGAGCGCCCACCGATACAATGATGCGGTCTAAAAACCAAGCCGTAATGTCGATCACGACGGCAGGGACAAGCTCGTGTCCATCCCTAGACAGAGCTCTGGGACGTGTCATCGCATAGAGCATGTAGAGCTCTGGCGTAGACATCGTGCCCGGCTCATATCTGGCCAAAAAGGTGGTCGCCATGAGGCGCTGGGCAATGCGTAGGCAGGGGTGGACAATGGCCGAGGCCTTGGCCCTACTAGGGTCAAAGGCGGCGTGGTGGCCTGTAATCCAGGCCCAGAAGGCACCGGCGTCAAAGGAAGGTGGGGGGATATGGGTAGGACCGTAACCGCGATCGGCTCCGGGGACGGCGGGCCACGAGAAGAATGCTCTCATCATATCGAGAGTGACCTGGCACTCTCGATCCATGAACCGGAATGAGCATCCCTCATCGGTCCGGGCGATCGAGCTCAAAACCTCAAGTGTCGGGCGGGTAAAAGTATCCGCCGACACCTGGAAAAAATCTTGCCAGCCCACGTTGTCGTACAACGTGAGCATCCCCTCTAGTACCCCCAGGCGTCCTAGGTCAGCGAGGTGTGCAAACCTGGAGGGTACGATCGAGCGCTGGGAGATACGCTCGAAGACGGCGCGGTGTGCGTCGTCTCGGAACGTGATCCCGAGCGGCCCGACCAGTGGAGCCGGTGGTGGTGGCTGTGGGTCGGCAGGGAGAGGCTGTGCGGGCTGTGGGTGCACTGCAGGCTGTGCGGGGTGTGCGGGGCCTGCAGGCTGTGCTGGGTGTGCGGGGGACGGTGGAGGAGAGTCCTCCAACTCGTGGGAGGAGCCGGCATCATCCGACCGCTTCCGCTTGGCGGAAGCTCTCTTCGACCGCGGCCGTGTCCGGGGCGGCATATCGGCCCCGAGCGCGCGCCGAAAAACGTGAAAAGTGTGGCGTGTGCAAAAAGAATGGAAAGAGTATACCCAAACACGCCGCGAGTGCTAAGCAGTGGAAGCGTGCGAAGTCCGCGCCTCCACGAAGTCCAAAACAGTCCGTAGAAGCTCCCCTGAGCTCCCCTAAGCTCCAAAAAGCAACCTGCGCATGAAAAAGCGATATCAGCGAGTAATAATCAAAGTGTATGGAGCAATAGGGGTATAATGGATAGATATAGGAATTGATTTGGTTTAGGGGGGCGTTTAGCACATGGATCCTCAAGAAATACACGAAAAGAGGAGAAAACGGCGAAAACAGGGGTACCGGAGGTGATCGGGCGGTCGGTCGCCGGCGGCGACTCGGGCGAGGCGTCGGCGGTGCTCGACCGGCGGTTGCGGGCCGGGCGGCGGCGTGGCAGCGGCGGTCGGGTGAGTGAGGGGGAGAGCGAGGGGGGTTCGGGCGAGGGGAGCTGGAGCGTCGGGGGATTTTGGGGTTTTTGCGTTTCGAAATCCGCGCCCCCCCTCTGCCCTTTATATAAAAAGGTTACGACTCGGCCGAGTGACGTGGTCACTCGGCCGAGCGAGGCCAATGAAAATTTCCTCCCCGCTATCGCTTCGGCCGAGTGGCTTTGCCAGCCTCGGCCGAGTGGACTAAGTCCATTCGGCCGAGTGACTCAAGCTACTCGGCATGACTCGCCCTAGGAGGGAATCCGTTTCACTCGGCCGAGTGAATATATATACTCGGCCGAGTAGCAGTTGTATCAAAATCAAGAAAATAAACAGAGAGTTGGGTACAGCAGACTTCCCTCGTTCGTGAGCGGCTCGGCCGGACGAACTTGTGTACTCGGCCGAGTGACTAGTATACTCGGCCGAGTGAGCCTTGTGTTCTGCTGTTTGTCTTCGTTTTGGCTCTAAACTCCGTCTTTCTTTCTCCAATCGATTTCATCTTCCTCCTAAGCATCGAGCGCCTTCTTGGGGCACTCCTCGTCGACTCGTTCATCCTCCTCAAGATGGATCTACCTATCTCCTCTCCTGTCAAGAAAAATAGGACCCGTTATCACAAAATTTTTGGGGCGAACGACTCAAAACAACAAAAATTTCTAAAACGAAAATAAAGAAAAAGTAAAAATAAAGCAAAAACCGTCGGGTTGCCTCCCGACAAGCGCTCGTTTAAGGTCGTGAGCTCGACCCCCTATAATTTTCAATCAATGCGGGATGTTTGGTGCATATGAGATGCACCCATCAAACTTTCCGGGGAGCGCGCTTGGATTTGGGTGTGGCGGCGGCGCGTTCTCCCTCGGTGGTTTCCTATCTCGAATAGTGTTGGGGGGAGGCTCCCCCAAGCTAGCATTTGCTCCGGTCAACGGTTTTGCCGGTGGTGCCGATTTCCGTGCCGGCGGAGCTTTCTTTGGAGACTTCAGTTTCAAGAGCTTGCAGAGCTCTCGAATCCTTGCGACATCAGCGTCGCCATCATCTTCTTCAGCGGAGAAGTTGGGGGAATCATCTTTATTCTCTTCATGGCCTAAATCCAGGCCTTCTTCAAATTCTTCATCAACAAGAGCGCCAATTGAGTGAGGAATCGCCTCCTCTATCACCTCATCAAGGAGGTCCATGTAGTCAAGTTCCTCGTGATAAGGCATATGCTTCATAGCCTTAGGAATGTGGAGCTCCACCTCGATGTTTCCGACGTTTAAGGTTAAGGTACCTTCGCGCACGTCGACGATGACTCCGGCGGTGGCGAGGAACGGGCGTCCAAGTATCAATGAAGTGTCTCCCTCCTCCTTGACGTCCATGATCACGAAGTCACATGGCAAGCATATTCCACCCGGGACTTGTAGCGGTATGTCTTCGGCGATCCCCACCGGCCTTGTTATCCGTCCATCGGCTAATTGAATGCGCATGTCGGTGGGTTTCAACTTTGTCCCGGTGTTTAGCTTTAAGAACATGGAGAGGGGCATGAGGCTCACACTAGCCCCAAGATCAACCAACGCCTTTTGAAGGGGAACTCCGCCCAAGGTGCAAGGAATCCGAAAACTCCCCGGATCTTTGAATTTTGCCGGCTCCTTCTCTCTCTTGGTGAACCAAGAGCCCTCCTCGGCTAGCATGATCTTCTCCTTCCTTTTCCTCCCCGAAATCAAGTCCTTCAAAAATTTAGCATACGTGGGGATCTCGACGATGGCGTCAAGGAAGGGGATGTTAAGGCTAACTCCTCTTAGGTACTCGAGAAATTTCGCTAGCCTTTTCTCCATTTTCGCTCTAACGAGCCTTTGGGGGAATGGGACCGGTGGCATGAAGCACATTTCCTCAATTAATTGCTCCGCCCTAGATTTCTCCTTGTCTTGTGGCTCCTTCTCCTTTTCAACTTCAACTATCGGCTCAATCGGCTCCAAGCTTTCCTCCACGGCCTCCTCGGTAGGAATCATAGCGGGGGTGGTGTCCTTCCCGCCTCTAGTAGTAACGGCAACTACGGCGTTGATGTGGCCGGTGTTGCCCCGTGGGTTTTGCTCCGGTTGCGCCGGCAATCGTTGAGTGTTCCGATTGAGCAACGCTAATTGCTCCGATATTTGAGCCACTACGGTATTAAGAGAGTCTTGCCCCGCCTTCAAAGTAGCATTCACCTTATTTTGCTCGACCATGAACGCCTCCACTCTAGCTTCGAAGTCGGATCGTTGTGGAGCTTGCGGAGGGTTTTGATTTTGATTCCTCCACCCTTGGTTGTAACCGGGCTGCCTATATGGTGGAACTTGTTGCTTCGGTTGAAAGTTTTGTTGAGTAGGCCCCCTCGGTGGATAGTTTTGTTGTTGGGGTGGTGGTGGTCGAGCTTGTTGAGGTAGTGGTTGAGGCGGGTTCAAAGCTCCTTCATTGTTGGCGTAGGAGAATCCTGGATGATTTCTTGCGGCCGGATTGGACCAATACCCTTGGTTCCCCGCAACATATTGTACTTGCTCCAAGGATCCTTCTCATTGCTCTCCTCCCGAGTACATGGCTTGAGATTGGTCTTGCCAATCACACATTTGGTTGGTTGGAGCGGAGGTGGAAGGACTTCCTTGGGGCTCCGTGATGAACTTCTCCAATCTCTCCACCACCTTGTGGAGAGAATCAAATTTGCTCGTGAGCTCCGCTACGGCCTTCGCCTCGTAGATGCTAGTTGGCTTTAAGGAGGACGTGGAGTGTCCTCGCTCATCGCCCCATTGTTGGTTATTTGAGGCCATCTCCTCAATTAGGGCCGTAGCTTCTTCGGGAGTCTTTGACAAGATTGCACCATTCGCCGCGGCATCAATAATTTGTTTGGTCCCCGGTTGGAGACCGTTGTAGAAGCTATGAACTAGCTCCCAATCTTCTATACTGTGGTGCGGGCATTGATGCTGTAAATCCTTAAAACGCTCCCATGCTTCATAGAGCGTCTCCTGTGGTCCTTGCTTGAAGGACATGAGAGCGCTCCGGATCTTCACCGTCTTGGATGGCGGATAGAATTTGTCAATAAATGCACTCGCCAACTCGTCCCAAGTGGTGAAGACTCCGTCAGCCTGCGTCCTCAACCAATAGAGTGCCTTGTCCTTTAGCGTGAAAGGGAAGAGACGCAGTCTGATAGCATCGATGGAGACCCCCGTCATCTGAAATGTGGCGCACTTCGACAAGAATAGTTGGATGTGGTAGTGGGGGTTCTCATGTGCGTTCCCATGAAATGGGTCTTGTTGCATTAAAACCACCAATCCAGTCTTTAGCTCGAAGTTCTTGTCAGCCGCCAACTGCGGCACGGTAATGGACGAGGTAGTAGAAGAGGTCTTAGGCCGAAGCCTATCGCGAATGGAAATTATCCTCGCCATCCTTGCCGCCAATTCTTCAGGAGTTTCCGGGTTGGTCATATACCCCCCTTCCGGATCTTGTCTTCTTTCCGCTCTAAGTCTCCGCGCGGTACGTTCGATCTCGGGATCAAATAATAAAGCTTCAGGGTCCGCCGTAGATCTCGTGTACATGCACAGGGGAAACAGAGTTTCAAAGAAATGGTTAGCACCGTGGAAGGGTTAGGTAAGAAATAAGAAATAAAAATAATGATAATAATAATAATAAAAAGAATAGCTAGGGTGAGAAAGAATCAAACGCAATCGCCTCCCCGGCAACGGCGCCAAAAACTTGATCGCTCCGGATATACACCCAAAGAACGGTTGTAGTTTTACCGCAAGTGCACGGTGTAGCAGCGAGCGGGTATCGAACACAGGGAGGACGAATGAATGTGCTTGCTCCGAATCAACCTGGCTATTTGAGAACAGAGAAAATTGCCTTGGGCGATCCTGTCACAATCGTCAGACAAATGTGCGAAATATCAAATCAAATAAAGAACGTCTAGGGAATGGGGAATTCCCGCTACTCACCGTACTTCATAAATGTGGTTAGTCGGTATCGAAATTGCTAGAATGAGAATTCGGATGAACTAGTTGCAACTGAATGTAGAACCAAGCTCACGCTCTCGCGCTGTTGCCGGTCTATAGCTATCCTAGGTTTGGGTCCAATCTCTTGCAAACCCTAGCCTAGGGAAGCTAGCATTAGGATCAACATCATCGTCCAATTGCGCACCGAGCCCAATCTCTTGCAAACTCGGTCCACAATCTAAATTAGGATAGTTCCTACCCATCCAATCTCTTGCAAACGGGTATTGGCACGGAATTGCAATCAGAAATCCTGGTATCGGTCCAATCTCTTGCAAACCGATACTTCGAAAATCCGATTCCAACCCAATTCGAATTTCTAGGGCTTCCTATCAAATTGGGATCCAATCTCTTGCAAATCCCAATTGATGTGAATTCCTAGCTATCCGTAGTAAATCGATCCCAATCTAATCCTTAATAGCAATTCTAGCTCAATTTCTACCAATTCATCACAAATAAGAAATAGGGCTTGTAGGGTTCATCCCCACGCCCCAAGGCGTGGAGACTACTCACAAATCATAGCAATAGCACAAAAATAATCGATGAAATAAGCAATAGAATTCATCACAACAATGATATAAACAATAAAAATAGAATTTTTAGGGAAGAGAGATGCAAACCAATGGAGTTCTTCAATTAATCCAACAAAAATCCAAGTTTTTCCTCTTCTCCAATCACAAGAATAAAGCTAAAAAGTAATCTAAAAAACTGCAAAAAATCTAAGAGATGGCTCTCAAAACTAGGGTAAAAACAGGGCTTAAATAGCCCTAAAAATCGTCCAAAAATCGTGACCAAAATACCCCTGCACAGCCTGTTTTCCGCAGTTTTCGCTACAGGCAGCGCATCGCACTCGGCCGAGTGACAAAAGTTGCTCGGCCGAGTGAAAACCCTGCAATTTTCCAGTAAGTCGGGACTTTCAGGGGTCTTCAGTTCGGGGGCGGCTCGGCCGAGTGAGTTGTCGTCACTCGGCCGATGGCTTCACTGCAATCGGGCGGACGGGATTCTCCACTCGGCCGAGTGGGTCTTCTGAAGCTCAGGCAGCCGAAAAACAGAAACTTCGATGTTTTGGAAGGGCTTCGTCTGGGCGCCACTCGGGCGGACGTGGTATCGTCACTCGGCCGATGTGGTCTTCGGTGCTCGGCCGAGTACACAGGTAACTCGTGTCTGAACTGGTCGGCCGAGCAGTGTCCCGCTGGTCGGCCGAGTGGCTCCTCCACTCGGCCGAGTGGGACACAAAAAATGCCCAATCTGATTGTTTTGGCCTCCTCGTCGCTCCTGCGACGTCCATTCTTCTTCCGCTCCTCTCCAACAGCAAAATACCCCTCGGGGAGGTCGTTTGTGACCGTCTAGAGTAAGCGCATCTCGGGATCACTCCAAATCGCGCCAAATCACCTGAAATGCGACAAAAACAACAAATCGTGAAAAGCATTGCAATATCGTCGATATATCGTGAAAAACATGATTTGGGCGATCCAAATGGCACGCAAACATGCGGAAAAAAGGTGTAAAATAAGGAGTGATCACCCGTTTCCCCGCAGCGACCGAGAGAATCTCCCGCATTGGATGGGTACGACCGAGTGCCATTCGTCGCAATCCCGCATCCGTCGCACCACTTGCCTCTGTGGGCCCCCCAAGTTCTCCAGAGGTATTGTGGGTCCCCCAAAGGTCCCTAGGACTACTGTGGGCCCCACCTAGGTGCGTTCTCTTCGACGATTCGCCGCGTACGACGTCGTCGCACGTCGTAGCCCGTCGTCGCACGTGCGAGCTTTGGAATCTGGAATCGTCGCCCCGGTTGATTGCTCTGAAATTTCCAGCGATGAATCTAATTGGAATCTGGACTTGGAGCACGATCTTTTATTCCAACCCCCGGCGTCGCTACCCGACGCCGGTGTAGCTTTCGCGTCGTGTTGAGGTAACGCTTTGCACCCCTAGGACCCCCAACCCAATTGCATGCTAATCAAGACTAAAAATCAGTATTTTAAAGTATTTTAAATGTTTTAGAATTCACTAATCAAGATTAATAAAACGGATGTAGGCCGGTGGACTTGTGCACGTAGGAATTGTGACTTTGGACTCGTTGGACGGTGTTTCCCTGTCGTGATAATTGCAGGCAAGTGAAACTTGCCAACTCTTGTGTAGGGCCATGTTTTTAGGCCACTTCCTTGTTTTTAGCGTAAAAGAGACTAGTCAGTGAAATGATAGCTGGCTAGACGCCTACTTGATCTAGTTTGACAACGAAACTAGATCCGTCACCTAATTGATCTAGCTTGACAACGAAGCTAGATCCAACCCTTTAAACTTGTTGTTCATGCATGCTAAACTGTCACGTTTACTTTCCTTACCTGTACGCTTTACTACTTTGCCATGTCATGTCATCCATGCATTGAATGTCGCATTTGTAGCACACGCTACACTACTTGTACTTCCTTGTCCGGCTAGGTGCACCCCTACGCCATACTTGTTTAAAACACTTCCTGGCTCGTGGTCCATAAGCGGGCCTCATGTGTTGGCTAAAAACCAATGCCCGATACACGTGGAGGGGTAGGGATAAACGGTCACTTGAGCTTAGGAGTTGGCCCGCGCAGCCACTCTAGCCAAAAGACGGAATCTCTGTGTACGAGGTGCTTACTTTACTTGTCTTGTACTTGTCTTGTGAATGTCATGCCATGCTCGTACTTTACTTTACTTTACTTTACCTGTTGCACTCATTACTTTAACTTCCATGTCATCGCATCATGCTAGAACTGCTAGGTTGCTTTACTTTCACCTACTTTCAGTTTCCTTGCACAAGTCTTCCCGACTTGCTGACATGTGCCCCTTGCTCTTTTGGGTGTCACATGTTAGACCCTGAGCCAGAGACAGTTGCTGAGGACGAGGTGTTTGCTGACGCTGAGCCTGAGCCTACGTTCGTCGAGGAGTTCGAGGACACCGGAGACCAGTCTTGCTTAGAGACTGATTTTACTTACTTTTGATTTAGGTTGCTGTTTGTTGTCGGTGCTTGCACCATTACTTTGTTTTCGTACTTTGTACTTTTGTTGGCCATGCTGGGGCCTCTTTTAGACTCTTTTATTTTACCCTGGTGGCTTTTTCTGTGATGTTGAGATTTATTATTATGGATATTCTGATATGTTTCTTTGTCTCTTTTCGTTATTATTATCTTTGTTTCATTTCGCGTTGCAAGGACCTGCAGTTTAAATCTGATTGACGCTTATCGGACTTGCGGCTTTGTAGCTTCAAGTCTGAGCGGACCTTCTCACGCTTCGCCTCCACGTTTTTGGGAAGCGGGGCGTGACAGGTTTTGTTGGTGGCCCATACAGGTCCTATCTTGCGATTGCGAATTAACGGAACAACGATAATAAACGGAATATCCATTAAATAAATTGCAACATCCAAGTCATTAAGCTTTGAGTCTAATTTGTTTGTTCGTTTTCTATGTCCTTAGATGGCTGGACGACGACAGACCCGATCTGGCAGTGGGCCCAATCGTGCTGAGGAGCCGGATAGAGAGCCCACCAATGCTGAGATCATGAGGATGATACATCAGATGATGCAGGTGCAGCAGGATATGCTCCAGAACACCCAGAGTGCTCCTCGCTTCGAGCCAGGAGCGAAGCAGTTTCGGGAGCTGGGCCCGACTTACTTTGATGGATCTGAAGGACCGTTGGCTGCGGAGGAGTGGATCAGAAATACTGAGGATAATCTGAAGATGTCAAAGGTCAACCCAGCTGGATGGGTTGATCTGGCAAAGAAGCAGCTGAAGGATAATGCCCGAAATTGGTGGGATGCAGAGGAGGAGCTGTTGGTGAGCCCTATACCTTGGGCTACTTTCAAGTCGAGATTCGATGAGGAGTACTTTCCGAAGGCTGCTAGGAGGGAGATGTTGTAGCACTTCATTGAGCTGAAGCAAGGGAGTCTGTCGGTGGACCAGTACCACCAGGAGTTTACTAGATTGAGTCGCTTCGCGCCGAAGATGGTGGAGGATGCTGAGGAGAAGGCTCAGAGGTTTCTGCAGGGTCTTTCTCTAGACTTGCAAAGTCTGGTGTCTACGACGGACATGGAGTCATATCAGAAGTTGCTGGTAGCTGCTCGGAGACAGGAGAGGATTGCGAAGCAGAAGAGAGAACTGATATCTGGAGCTGGGAAGAGGCCTATGGAGAAGGTCAGAGGAGTCGTTAGGCCTGGGACTAGGCCTAATCAGACGGTGCAGTTCAAGAAGCCAGGTGTGCCTCCTGAGAAGACTTGCTATTTCTGTGGCAAGACCGGGCATGTCAAGGATCAGTGTAGGAAGATGTTGGGTCAGTGCCTGATTTGTGGAGACCCTACTCATGCTATGAAGGAGTGCCCGAGGTCTAAGCTACCTTGGAAGGATCCCGTTGCCGCACAGCCGTTGCAGCAGAGAGCACATGTACCTGCAGGTCGTGGAGCACCTCTTGCTCCTCAGAAGAAGGCTTTTCAGCAGGCCATGCAACCGAGGAGGCAGGCTTACCTGATGACGGCAATGGAGAGCGAGGCTGTGGATGAGGTTATCGCATGTAACTCTCAACTAGTTGTTTCCTTCCTTAGATAGTTTGATTCTTAGCTTATGTTTGTTGCTTGCATATGTTTGTTTGTTAGAATAGGGTTTGATTGTTAGATTGTTGTTAGGTGTGATTTTGGTTTGCACGTTTCCTGCACGAGTCCTCTTTGACTCAGGTGCATCGATGTGCATTATTTCTCGGAGCTTTGTGGAGAAGCATTCCTTGACGACTTCCCCTCTTCCCAAGAGTTGGAATATCGTTACGGGAAATGGCGTGATCTCGGTGCATCGTGGGTGCACTTCTTGCCCTTTGGTGGTCTGTGGACATGAGCTTTGCGCTGACTTTATTGTCCACGACATCATCAACTACGATGCCGTGCTCGGGATGGAATGGCTTGCGAGCTTCTATGCTACGATCGATTATCGGAGGAAGAAGGTGGTGTTCGAGATCCCCGGACATCCGGTGTTTAAGTTCAGTCGAGGTAGCAGTTCGCTTGGCCCTGTCAGGTTTCGGGCCAGACCGGTGGAGCCTGTTGCTATGCAGATGGAGCAGGATAGGCCAGCTGTGGTACGTGAATTCGACGACGTCTTTCCCGAGGAGATGTCTGGATTGCCACCCGATCGGGCTCTCGAGTTTTCGATCGATCTTGTGCCGGGATCGTAGCCTATTTCGAAGGCGCCGTATCGGATGGCTCCAGCAGAGTTGGAGGAGTTGCGTAGGTAGCTGGATGAGCTTTTGCAGAAAGGATACATCAATCCTAGCGTGTCTCCGTGGGGAGCACCGGTGTTGCTGGTAAAGAAGAAGGATGGTTCGCGTCACATGTGTGTGGATTACCGGGAGCTGAATGCTGTGAATATCAAGAATAAATATCCCTTGCCTCGGATAGATGACATCTTTGATCAGCTCGGAGGATCGAGGGTGTTCTCTAAGTTGGATTTGAGGAGTGGTTACCATCAGCTTAAGGTGAAGAAGGACGACATCCCGAAGACAGCGTTCAGGACGAAGTATGGTCACTACGAGTTCGTGGTTATGCCATTTGGTGTAACCAATGCGCCCGCAGTCTTTATGAACCTGATGAATCTGGTCTTCTACGACTTTCTAGACAAGTTCGTCGTCATCTTCATTGACGATATTCTGATCTATTCAAAGTCGGAGGAAGAGCATGCATCGCACTTGAGGACAGTGTTGGAGATCTTGAGGAAGCATCGTTTGTATGCTAAGTATTCCAAGTGCGAGTTCTGGCTGGATAGAGTTGCCTTTCTCGGGCATGTGGTGTCCAGTGATGGAATTTCTGTGGATCCCGAGAAGATTGTGGCTATCAGAGAGTGGCCGGTTCCGCAGTCGGCGTCAGAGATTCGGAGTTTCCTTGGGCTTGCAGGATATTATCGGCGTTTCATTAAGGACTTTTCTCGGATTGCTGAGCCGATGACCCGACTGACGCGGAAGGATGTGCCATATGTTTGGTCTGATGATTGCGAGAAGGCTTTTGGTACTCTGAAGGAGAGATTGACGACTGCCCCTGTGCTTGCTGTGCCTGATCGGAGTGGAGGATTCGAGATCTTTTGCGATGCTTCTGGCAAAGGTTTAGGATGTGTGTTGCATCAGCATGGGCATGTGGTTGCGTATGCTTCTCGTCAGCTTAAGGCTCATAAGAAGAATTACCCGACACATGATTTGGAGTTGGCTGCCGTCGTGTTTGCGCTGAAGATTTGGAGGCACTTCCTGCTGAGTGAGAAGGTGAAGATCTTCACCGATCAAAAAAGCTTGAAGTATATCTTTACGCAGAAGGAGCTCAACATGCGACAGTGTCGATGGTTGGAGCTCATGGCGGACTACGAGATTGACTTGCAGTATCACCCTGGCAAGGTGAATGTGGTTCCGGATGCGCTGAGCAGACTACCAGCGGTGATGATGTTGACCTCGCAGTGGAGATTGCAGCAGGATTTTTGCGAGTCTGGTACCGAGATTATCCTTCCTGGAGAGACTTCTTCGATGATGAGCATGCAGATACAATCGACGATCGTGGATAGGATCAAGGCTGGACAGGCTGGAGATGCTAAGCTTGTGAAGATTCGGGAGCAGGTGGAAGCCGGTCTGCGGACTGACTTCTTGATTCACGAGGATGGTTCGTTGAGATTTTGAGCCAGGTTGTTTGTGCCAGCTGGAGATATCAGAGAGGAATTATTGGTTGAGGCACACAGTTCACCGTATTCTGTGCATCCTGGTGGGACCAAGATGTACAAGGATCTTCGTTTGAACTTTTGGTGGCATGGTATGAAGAGGAGTGTGGCTCGGAGTGTAGCCAAGTGTTTGGTTCGCCAACAAGTAAAGGCAGAGCATCAGCGTACAGCAGGGTTGCTACAACCGCTTCCGATTCCGGAGTGGAAGTGGTAGCACATCACTACAGATTTCGTGACTGGACTACCTCGGAGTCCGAAGCAGAACGACGTGATTTGGGTGATCGTAGACCGATTGACCAAATCCGCGCACTTTATTCCCTTCCGAGTAGGACAGTCTACCGAGACGCTAGCGAGGAGATACATGGAGGTAAAAATGTTTACTCTCCGTTTCTATTTCCTTTTTCTAGTTTAGATAGTGATGAAACATGAATCGTGCAGGAGATCGTACGACTTCACGGAGTCCCCGTGAGTATCGTGTCGGACAGAGACACGAGATTCACATCTCAGTTTTGGCAGAGTCTGCAGAAGAGCTTGGGTACGAGTCTGAGTTTCAGCACGGCGTACCACCCGCAGACGGATGGCCAGTCCGAGAGGACGATTCAGATTTTGGAGGATATGTTGAGAGATTGCATGCTGGACTTTAAGGGATCTTGGGAGGATCATCTCCATCACGTTGAGTTTGCCTACAATAACAGCTACCAGGTGAGTATTGGAATGGCGCCTTTCGCCGCGCTATATGGAAAGAAATGTCGATCGCCACTGAGCTGGGATGACATTGGAGATCGGGAGCTGTTAGGACCGGAGATGATCATGGAGGCCGTGGATGTTGTGAGGAATATTCGAGAGAAGCTGAGGATTTCGCAGGACCGTTTCAAGCATTGGGCAGATGCTAAGCGGAGGCCTTTGGAGTTTCAGCCTGGAGATCATGTCTTTCTGAAGATTTCTCCGAACCGCGGAGTTATTCGATTTGGGAAGAGAGGCAAGCTGAGTCCGAGGTTCATTGGGCCGTTCGATGTTCTGGAGAGAGTTGGAGCTGTGGCTTATCGCTTGGCGTTGCCACCGTCGCTTGTGGGAGTTCACGACGTATTTCACGTATCTCACTTACGTCGATACGTTAGTGATCCCTCTCACACTGTGGATTTCTCGGAGATTACGGTTCATCCGGATATGTCTTATGATCAGCAGCCCGTTGAGATTCTGGATCGTCGACAGAAGCAGTTGAGGAATAAGACCGTCGACTTGGTTCGAGTGCAGTGGCGTCACGGTTCCCCTGGTGAGTCTACCTGGGAGCGTGAAGACGAGATGAGAGAGCGCTTCCCGCACCTTTTCCCGAGCAGTGCTTGATGTTGATTCCGAGGGCGGAATCATTTCTAAGGTGGGGAGGATGTAACGGTACGTTTTCGTTGTGCTTTATACGTGCACGTGCTTTTGGCCGTGCACGTGTTTATTTTAGAATTTAATTGATTGTGAACACCTTTGTGTGATATGCCATTGTGAACGTCTCTGAGAGTATTAAATAGTTTCACTATCTTGGAACGACGTTTCTCAAGTCGTTTTTCCACAATTTAATCTTACTCGATGAGACGTGACGATTTTCACTTTTGACGGGAGACGTTTCTATTTTTAGTTTCGTCGTCCGACGTCGAATTTGAGATCCGTCTTCTTAGTTAGCTCACTCTCGTCATCACGATCACCACGATATTTATTTTATAATTTTTGGAGTTTATTTGACCACTTTTATATTTTTAGCAAGTTTTATAATATTTTTAATAATTAATTTTTAAATTATTTTCGGCCAAATAAAATTTATTTGAGTTTTAAACATATTAAAGAATTTTTGAGCAAATTTCCAGCTCATTTGGACCAAGTCAAACCCGTGGGTGAGTTGGAGTAGTTGAATTTCAAATTTTAAATTATTTTAAACTTCTAATCCTATTAGATTTAGCCCTAGACCAAATCAACCCATCTACACTATATAAACAACCCCTAGGAAGACCCATTTTCGCAAGAAATTAGCCCTAGCCTCTTCCAAAAACCCAAATTGGACGTTGCGACGATTCGTCGCAACGTTGCGACGTTCAGCCACCGCATCGACCGAGAAAACCATCGCAAATTCCCCGCTCTGACCGCTAGCCGCCCACGCATCCTAGCCGCTCGCATCGCAGCGCATCGCCCCGCTCCGTTCCCTCGGTCTGACCGAGGGCTTGGCCCGCACCCCGCTCGCATCCCCGCTCCGCATCAGCTCCGCACCATCGCCCGCAGCTGTCGCCCGCATCGCCCCGCGCCTGACCGAAGCGCCCGCTCGCATCGACCGCTCGCCGCTTGTTGCAACGTTGCAAACGTTGCAACGCCCCGCATCCAAGCGCCTGACCGAGCCGCCCTACCGCTCCGACCGAAGGAAACAGTCCCGCACCGCTGCTGCGACCGACCCAAACGCTGCACAGCCCCGTTTCCCCGCAGCGACCGAGAGAATCTCCCGCATTGGCTGGGTACGACCGAGTGCCATTCGTCGCAATCCCGCATCCGTCGCACCACTTGCCTCTGTGGGCCCCCCAAGTTCTCCAGAGGTATTGTGGGTCCCCCAAAGGTCCCTAGGACTACTGTGGGCCCCACCTAGGTGCGTTCTCTTCGACGATTTGTCGCGTACGACGTCGTCGCACGTCGTAGCCCGTCGTCGCACGTGTGAGCTTTGGAATCTGGAATCGTCGCCCCGGTTGATTGCTCTGAAATTTTCAGCGAGGAATCTAATTGGAATCTGGACTTGGAGCACGATCTTTTATTCCAACCCCCGGCGTCGCTACCCGACGCCGGTGTAGCTTTCGCGTCGTGTTGAGGTAACGCTTTGCACCCCTAGGACCCCCAACCCAATTGCATGCTAATCAAGACTAAAAATCAGTATTTTAAAGTATTTTAAATGTTTTAGAATTCACTAATCAAGATTAATAAAACGGATGTAGGCCGGTGGACTTGTGCACGTAGGAATTGTGACTTTGGACTCGTTGGACGGTGTTTCCCTGTCGTGATAATTGCAGGCAAGTGAAACTTGCCAACTCTTGTGTAGGGCCATGTTTTTAGGCCACTTCCTTGTTTTTAGCGTAAAAGAGACTAGTCAGTGAAATGATAGCTGGCTAGACGCCTACTTGATCTAGTTTGACAACGAAACTAGATCCGTCACCTAATTGATCTAGCTTGACAACGAAGCTATATCCAACCCTTTAAACTTGTTATTCATGCATGCTAAACTGTCACGTTTACTTTCCTTACCTGTACGCTTTACTACTTTGCCATGTCATGTCATCCATGCATTGAATGTCGCATTTGTAGCACACGCTACACTACTTGTACTTCCTTGTCCGGCTAGGTGCACCCCTACGCCATACTTGTTTAAAACACTTCCTGGCTCGTGGTCCAGAAGCGGGCCTCATGTGTTGGCTAAAAACCAATGCCCGATACACGTGGAGGGGTAGGGATAAACGGTCACTTGAGCTTAGGAGTTGGCCCGCGCAGCCACTCTAGCCAAAAGACGGAATCTCTGTGCACGAGGTGCTTACTTTACTTGTCTTGTACTTGTCTTTTGAATGTCATGCCATGCTCGTACTTTACTTTACTTTACCTGTTGCACTCATTACTTTAACTGCCATGTTATCGCATCATGCTAGAACTGCTAGGTTGCTTTACTTTCACCTACTTTTAGTTTCCTTGCACAAGTCTTCCCGACTTGCTGACATGTGCCCCTTGCTCTTTTGGGTGTCACATGTTAGACCCTGAGCCAGAGACAGTTGCTGAGGACGAGGTGTTTGCTGACGCTGAGCCCGAGCCTACGTTCGTCGAGGAGTTCGAGGACACCGGAGACCAGTCTTAGTGACTGATTTTACTTGCTTTTGCTTTAGGTTGCTGTTAGTTTTCGGTGCTTGCACCATTACTTTGTTTTCGTACTTTGTACTTTTGTTGGCCATGCTGGGGCCTCTTTTAGACTCTTTTATTTTACCCTGGTGGCTTTTTCTGCGATGTTGAGATTTATTATTATGGATATTCTGAGATGTTTCTTTGTCTCTTTTCGTTATTATTATCTTTGTTTCGTTTCGCGTTGCAAGGACCTGCAGTTTAAATCTGATTGACGCTTATCGGACTTGCGGCTTTGTAGCTTCAAGTCTGAGCGGACCTTCTCACGCTTCGCCTCCACATTTTTGGGAAGCGGGGCGTGACACTCCTCCTCCGCGTCCGGTGAGATTTGACCCCGTGGTCTCCCCCGGCGGCAAGTTCAGCCTCTTCACCCCACTAATCACTTGTTAAATAGCCCACCAAAACCCTCTCATCATTATAACCACCGTGCCCTTGGTTTCCCTCAATACAAATTCATTGTACGCGAGTTCCACCCCGCAACACGTAGAATTCTCTATGGGGGTGAAAGTAGTTGTTTACACTACTTGAGAATGAGGAGCCATGCCTTCATGAATTTGGTCGGATTAATGAGACAAATGGATTTACTTAAAGACACTATTCATGTGTCCGTAGAGGAGCAGTTGGCCATATTTCTACATATCGTAGGGCACAAGTCAAAGAACAGAGTCATGCAAGTTGATTTTATGCGCTCCGGTTCAACAGTTAGCCGATACTTTGGCCAAGTAATGCAAGCAGTATGTGTCATTCGGGATATGTACTTGAAGCAAGCTCCAAATGAGACCCCTCCTGAGATCGTCAATAATCCTAACTGGTACCCTTATTTCAAGGTACGTACGTGTCATATAAATTTGATGGAGTGACATGTAGTAGTTAGCCTTGATTGATTAACTTTTTTGTAACCAATTGACCTACCATGACGATGTAGGATTGCATTGGTCTCATTGATGGGACACATGTCGATGCCATGCTACCAGCCCATCTTGTACCCCGGTTTAGAGGCCGAAAGGGGGTGACAAAAAATGTTCTCGCAGCTGCAACGCCAAATAAAAGATTCACGTATGTAATGGCAGGTTGGGAAGGGTCAGCAAATGATTTCACCGTCCTTAAATCTGCGTTGTCATTACCCCCCCCCCCAAACGGTCTTCGAGTGTATAAAGGTAAGAGGTCGAATTTAACCGAAATTATAATTCGTTGAACTTATTAAATCTTGTGAATAAATTATACAAATTGATAATGGTTATGATTGTAGGTAAATATTACCTATGCGATGCTGGATATACTACCATGCCAGGATTCATATCTCCATACAGGGGCGTTAGATATCATCTGAAAGACCATACTGATCGAGCTCCTCGAAATCACAAGGAGCTCTTCAACCTACGTCACTCGTCTTTACGAACTAAGATCGAGTCGAATTTTGGTATCCTAAAGAACAAGTTTAAAATATTGACTTCCAAGCCCCACCATCCATTCCCATGTCAGGTCGATACCGTCCTAGCATGCATTGTGTTGCATAATTACATCCAAGTTACAGATCCACATGACCCTCAACTTAGGGAGGATGATGTTGATGTGATTACGGAAGATGGAGATGTTCACGATGACTCAATTTTGGATATGTCCCTGTTGGCCTAGTTAGTCTATTAACTAGGTCGTACGATATTATTTTGATGATGACAAACAAACCGTGTGACTAACATTTTTCAGTAAGTGATTTCAGGGAGCAAAATGCAAAAAGGAGATTCAAGTGAAGACTTGAATTGGTCAAGTAACAGATTGGATACTCAAGAGATTTTTCATTTGAATTCAAACTCTATGTTCTCTTCCTAAACACATCGCACTTGGTCTCCTATTTAAACTACTATCCAAAAAAATTTTCAAAGGCTCAATCCTTTTTTTCATGCAACAAAATCTTTGGGATCAAAAAATCTTTCCTGCTGCATTTTGTTCAACAAACCAAACAAATATTTAAAGGGACGCACATATTGATGACTAAATTTTTTGAACATGCTGTTAAAAGAAAAAACAAAATCAAAAATTTAAATCCTCTTTCACATTCAAAATCCTGTGCATCCCAATTCTGTTGGCGTTTTCAAACCCTTGATAAAATGATTCACAGGAGGCCGTGAGTTTGGGGCTTTTCAATAACAATTTTTTTGCTCTTCTTAAAATCCCCTTAGGCCGTGAGTTTTTTGGGTGCTCTTCATAAAAACAATTTTTTTGGCCGTGAGATTTTTTCAAATCGCCTTGCCGCACGCGTGTTGTAGTGAGTTGATTTTTGGTTGCTGTCAAAAACAAGGGCATGCGTTAAAAAAGGGCAAAGTTTCATTTTTTTTGCTTTGGAAAGCACCTCACGTTGTCAAAAATCCATGCACACAAAATTTCTTTGTGCTCTTGATTAATCCATGCACACAAATCAAATTTCTTTGTGCTTTTGATTAATCCTTGCACACAAATCAAATACTAGTCTGTCAAAAACAAACATCAAGCACTGAGATTTTTTCAAGGCCGTGAGTTTTTATTTTGAGATTCTTTGTGGCACCTCTGTCAAACGCAGGTGTTCCTCCCACCTTGGCTTTTGTTGTTGCTGCAACCCCATACATCTCACGGCAAGGGTCACAATATCATCTTCAAGTTCTCTCTTCAAGTTTCAATTCAGAGGAGGAGTTGATCCAGCAAGGTATAAAGAGTTCAGATTCGTGAAATCTGTCTTCGATCGCGTGATCAACTTAGAACACCCATATCTCCTGATCCAGACATCGGATCGACTCGCTGTTTGCGGCCACGCGACCACATCTTCATCCTCTTTTCAACGGTGATAGTCTCATCTGCTCAGTTTACAGAATCATACGCTGTTCGGGCGTTTTTCTACAGATTCGCCATTGCAGATTTCAGATTCGCACATCCGACTTCGTACGCTCATATCTCCTGATCCAGACGTCGGATCGACTCGCCGTTTGCGGCCACGCGACCACATCTTCATCCTCTTCGCAACTGTAATAGTCTCATCTGCTCAGTTTACAGAATCATACGCTGTTCGGGCGTTTTACTACAGATCAGCCACTGCAGAATTCAGATTCGCGCAGTCCTCTTCCGAAGACCATATCTTCCAATCCAGACATCGGATCAGCGAACCGTTTGCGCCCACGCGACCACGATCTCACAAACTTTATCACGGTGATATCTCTCTGATTTTTCACTGCAGTATTAAATCTATTTGAATATGTTTTTAGTTGTGAGATTGTATTGAGAATAGCTTTACTCTGAAGCTATCTCTGTGTTTTAACTCTTGAAACTACATTTGTGTACGGTGAGATCACTACCCGTAAGTGTGATCGGTTTTATTAAGTGAAATCCTCATAGGTCTTGGGGTCCGAGTTTTGGCGGGGAGCCACTCCGTTAAAAAATATCTGTGTCTGATTATCTCTGTGTTTGTGATTATTTTTAAATTTGTGCCACACACCCTATTCACCCCCCTCTAGGGTGTTTTTCAATTGGTATTAGAGCGGGATTCCTTTTAGACTCAAAGTCTAGTGGAATTTCGATCTTATGGCACAAATTCCGCACACATACTCATATGACACGCACAGTCAAAGAGAAGGTCAGTCGTATCTCAGATCTCCTCTATTTGATGGTACAGACTATAGTTATTGGAAACAGCGTATGTCCATACACATCAAAGGTATCGATATGGCATTATGGAAAATAATCAGTGAAGGTTTTTCACTGTTTGATAAACCCACTCCTGAGCAGCAAAAAGAAAATGATCGATTAGAAAATCTAAATTTTAAGGCCATGAGCATCTTGTATTGTGGTCTTAGTAAAAATGAATTTAACCGCATTAGTTCTTGTTCTACTGCTAAGGATATTTGGACGAGACTTGAAGTTACTCATGAGGGAACTAGTGAAGTTAAGAAAACTCGTATTAGAATGTTATTACAGAAATATGAAAATTTTGCTATGATGCCTAATGAGTCTATTGATGCTATGTTTTCTCGTTTTGCAGATATCATCAATCCACTGAAATCCTTAGGGAAGGACATCCCAGAGGAAGATCTGGTCGGAAAGATTTTATACTCCTTATCTGGCGATTGGATTCAAAAGAGGACGGCGATCGAAGAAGCACATGATTTGGCAGATATCAGTTTCGAGAAGTTAATGGGAAAATTAATGGCTTATGAGGTTCAATTGAAGATGGCCAATGACAGCACACCAAAGATAGAAGAGAAACCTAAGAAGGAGGAAACAAAGGAAAAGAAAAATGCTCAAGGAGGAGATGAATGAATCAGATGATGAAAGCATGGATCTTGTTACAAGGAAATTTGTGAAATTCATGAAAAACAACAAAAGAAGGACGTGAAGCATTTGGGGAGCCAAGAAAAATGAAGAAAATGATGGAGAAAGCTCTGCACCTCAGTGTTTCAGATGCAACAAGAGAGGGCACATGAAAGCAGAATGTCCACTTCTGAAAGGAAAAGGAAAGGAAAAGACTGGTGATGGAGAAAAGAGAACATCAAAGCGAGGAAAGGTGGCTACGTGGGGAGAAAGTGACGCAGAAGAGCTCTCCTCAGATGATGACTGGAACGACAACACTGAAACTTGCTTTATGGCTGGAAACGAAAAGGTAAAAATTAGCTCTCTTGTTCAAAGCTTTGATGATGAAATGAATATTAGTGATGATATGTTTTCTAGCATGGAGGAAGCTTATGAATTTCTTGTAGAACTCCTTCAAGAAATGGGTCCTAAATTCCTTAAACTAAAAAAAGTTCATGATTCATTAAAAGATGAACTAGGGAGCATGACAAGAGAGAGAGATGAGCTATTTGTTAAGTGGAAAGAACAAAAGGAAATAATATATAATTTTGATGAAACCCAACTAGAAACAAAAACCTTAGAGCTAGAAAATACTAATAAAAAATTGGCTACGTTAGAGTTTGACCATGATAATCTCGCTAAAGAATTAAAAGAGAAAATTAGTATTCTTAGTTCTAAAGATTCTGAAATAAAATTATTGAACCTAAAAGTGGCTAGCTATGAAGAAAAATTGGAAGAGCTTGAAAAAGAAAAATCTAATTTAATAAAAGGAAAACACATAGCCATCGATTCTGAAACTAGTGAAAAAGAAAAAAGATATGAGACTAAGATTAGTGAACTTGAGAATGAAAATCAAAATCTTAGCTTGACATTAAAGAAATTCACAAATAGCCAAGAAAGCTTTAATAAGATGATAAATGGGCTTAATGAACAATCTAGTAAACATGGTCTTGGCTTTCAGAAAAAACAACCTAAGAAAAAAACTAGGAAGATCATTGAAAAGAATTTTGCAAGAGACATGAGCTTTGAACATTGCATGCACAAAAATCATATGTCATCTACTAATAAGCATTTCAATGTTACATGTTTTTATTGCAACAAAAATGGGCATGTTATGTATGATTGCTTGGCCAGATATTATCCTGCATATTTCATATGGGTTCCAAAGCATCGTACTAACAATTGTGGATCCAAAATTTGGTTACCAAAGGGTGCATCTTCTTTTGCAGGTGACATGCGTTTATATTTCATATATTCACGCACGTTTTCTTTTGTGTTTCTCCGTGTTTTTCCGCCTTCTTTTATTCGTTTTCTTATATTTTCTCGTTTTCTTTCACTTTTCTTTGTTTATCCATGATTGCAGGGGATTGACCATTTTGGGGACGTTTAACGATGATATCCCAAGTCCCCGGAGCAACGGGAGAAGTCACGCGTGATCCAGTGGGTCAAACGTCAAAGAATTCATCTTTCAGCCCCTCACCCGGTCGGTTGGTCATCTCCAACCGATCGGGTGATGCACGCGGGCACCACCCGGTCTCTGCCGCAGCTCATAAGGAAGTCACCCGACCGGTTCGCAGACCGGTTCAGCGGGGGCCTATTCTCTGTTTTCTCAAGCAAAATGCCAACCGATCGGGTGACTCTCACCCGATCGGTTCATCTGTAGCTGAAGATGAAGAGCTGAAGACACGGACGCCGAACCGACCGATTCACCCGACTGCTCCAAGATCCAACCGGTCACTCAAGAACTCACCCGACCGGTTCATATGATCGGGTGAAAGCTCGCCGAAGGCGACGGCTGAAGCAACAAGCTGCTCACCCGATCGGTTGACATTTCAACCGATCGGGTGGCCTTTTCGTCCCCTTTCGCGCACCGCTGCTCATTCATTGAAGATATACTATCATTCCAGAAGGATTTTGGGTGATCTCTTATTTTTCTAGCGTCGGCATCGTCGTTAGCTTTCCAACGATAGGTCGCATGCCCAAATCCGATTTTTCTAGATTTTTCTGGAATTTTTTGAGCGCAGCTATGTGCTGAAACTTGCTGTTGTCTGAAATTTCACTTCAACCGATCGGTTGACTTGTCAACCGACCGGGTGAGGTCTGTTTCTGCGAATCTGAGCTCTCTGTTTATTCCACCCGATCGGGTGAGTTTTCACCCGATCGGGTGGGCCTTTTTTGACAGTTTTGAACCCGACCCAAGAGGGTTTTGAGGGGTTTTAAATAGGGGTTGGGGGCACGACTTGGAGAGGATCCTCCTCTAGTTTTTAGGGCTTTTTCAGCCCCTTTGTTGGGAGGCTTAGGGTAGGTTAGATTAGGTTTCTATTGTAATAAGTCTTGTAAAGGATTGAAGAATCAATGGCAAGATAAGTATTTCTTTTCACATTTCATTGTTTTGTGTTATTTTTGTTTTGCTCAATGATGAATGTTTGTTTGGATTTATTGATTGCTATCATGTTCTTCATCATCGAGTAGTGTTTGATGAACCCTAATACGGGTTAGAGTAGGATTGATGCTTGGAAATTTACATTTAGCTTGGTTGCATGGCATGTGTTCGATGAAATGTGTCAATGGGGATTTCTAGCAATCTGGGTCCAATTCGTATGGCAACACACTAGATGTGTTGGGGATTGGGGTCCGGTGCTTGTCCTATCAAGATCCGCTTCGATGTATTGCTAGAAATCACATTTGACCTATTTGGCCATTAGGGTTACGCGGGGGTGTTTAATTGTCATCGGCGGGAGAAAGACCGCCTTTGACCGTTGGGCCAAGGGGGAATAAACTTGGCGGTTGACTCCCTAGCCATAGCTCACGCCCCTAGCGTTGACATCGAGTCCTCGCTCGCGGGAGCGGCTTGGACGAAGTGTTGGGAGATATCATTGTGGCCTTAATGCTCCCGATTGCGGAAGGTGTTAATGGACATGGGAATGCCCACCGTCCGGAACCGGGTAGGCCTAGCGTGCTTGGCACCGATCGGAATATCGGGCCATGGACGCTAGGTACCACCTTTTGGGGCAATGTCTCACCCTGGGTCAAGTCAAATGCCAAGTGGCATGAGTGCTCTAGCCCGTGTTAGCGGGGATTCATTTTGTGTCATTTTCATTTCTTTCTTTTATTTCTACACTTCACCCACATTATCCGCGTAGCTAGCACACAACCTAGGCGAGGCTAGTAGCCACTCAAGCCATCCACCTCCCTGTGTTCGATAATCCCGCACCCTACACTAACCGTGCACTTGCGGTAAAACGACACCGCGCCCATACCGTAAACGGGGCGCCGGTCAAGTTTTTGGCGCCGTTGCCGGGGAGGCGTTCGGTTTGATATTAGCTTAGCTTGGGTTCGTTAGACTACGCATAAAAACACAAAAAAAATTCTTTTTCTTTCTTTTTTTTAAAAAAAAATATATTCAATAACCAAGAAATTTTTCCCCCACTATTATATTATCTTTTTGTTGTTCTCTTGTACTATTGACACTCCTCTCTAGTTTTCTTATTTTTGTTGTCCAGGTATCTTTGATATTGCCATGTGGAGATCAGATTTCAATGCTCAGATGAGAGGCTACAATCCCTATTCATTTTTGGTTTGTGAGACTTGTGGGATGGCGGGGCACGTGTATTATGATTGCACATATACGCTTGAGAGCCTCCCCCTACACCAAAGCCATACATTTTCCCACAACCATTGCCCGAACACCTCCCATCCATTTCCTCAACCTTATATCCCTCCACCAACACAAGAAGAACCAAGCCTCGTGTCTCTCCTTGAAAGTGCCATGTTTAACCAAGGCCAAATATTACAAAACTTAATGGTACCAATCACCGAGCCGACATCGAGGAGAGGGGATGAAGGAGAGGATATACCCACTTTCATGGTTGAGACCACCATGCCATCGGCCACCATAGACACATCTCAAGCCGATACCCCATTTTTCCATCACTACCAATTGGATGACGAAGCATTTTTTGATGATGATAGTGAGGATGGGGAGATTTATCTAGGATCTGTGGGAGAGATTTCTTGTCTTGATTTGGATACCCCACATGAGTCCTATGAGAGCACTGAGGAGTTTACAGAGATTATGCATACCGACGAGGAGGATGTGCGTGAGGACGAGGACACCACGACCACATACGAGTTGTCCGCTCCACATCCACCTTCAGAGCCATCTCTGTCACAGCTTCCTCCTTGGTCGGTGGTCAACCATGAGGATGTCATTCAGGACATCGGGCAGATGGAGGAGCATGAGCATATCATCGAGGAGGATGTGCATGAGGGCTTGGATACGATCATCCACTTCATGGAGCCCGAGCCACATCTACCTCTACCGTCACGCTCCACTTCTTCTGCGACTGAGCATTTACTTGAGCATATTGCCCCTATTCAGGGAGATTTTCATACTCACTCTCACTCCACATTTGAGTCTCGCTTTTCACGTCCTATTTCTTTAGACTCATACATTTTTGACATGTCATATCTCTCGTAGGACACAGGATCTACTTCCCTTGAGGTATACTGCGGTGCGTCACTACCTGGAGAGCCACTTCTCATGGAGAGCGAGAATTCAGTCGTCACTAGTACAGAGGATAGCGACCCATTCTCAGGGAGTATTCGTCACCCGTTTACTATTTTTCCATCTTATATTGACGATTATCTCTGTGATACATTTATTTCGGGAAATAATTTCTTGCCATGGACTAATGCACCTCGTCCTTTGCAGGTCACAGGTGGACACCTACGGGGGATGCTTGGAGGTGCATTGCTTGGGTCCATTGGCACACGTGGCACATCGCTTCTGGCGGAGCCACAGAAGGAGCAGTTAGAGCAGCTACCTGCCCCACTTCAGATCTTGGATCCGCCTATGCTCAGGTGTATCTAAATCCAGTAGTGTAAAATTTTACCGCTTTCTAGTTTAGATTTGAATAATCTCGTCTCCTCTCATTAGCGAGGGGAGCGTATATAGGATTTCCTTTTGCATCTTAATAACCCTTCATGTCGTGCCCTTCTATCATTTCACCCTCATCCTCTTCCGAGGAGAACGAGCAGACTGTCTCTCCTGCATTCTGATTTCTTTCTTTTCCGATTTTACCCCTAGCATATCTCTACATCCCCATTGATCATATCATTTTGCTAGCATTGTCATGTTCAGCTTGGGGGAAATCGACTTTTGTGTGCATGTTTTTGCGTGTCGTTGTTGTGTGTCTGTGTCTATGTGTTCTTTTGTCGTGTTTTATATTTTTTATTTTAGTGTTTCTTTTTCTTTATTTTTTAGTTTCGCTCATGTGTTTTTCGTGTTTTTCATTTTTTGTGTCGGTGCGTAACTCCCCCCCATTTTCATTGCCCTCCCGTATTCACTACTATTGCATTGAGGACAATGCAAGTTTTAGCTTGGGGGAGTCGCACTTCGTGCGTCTTTTGTCTCTTTTTCTTCGTTATTTGAGTCGTTTTTCTCCGTGTTTTTCTTTTTCTTTTTCTTTTCTTCTTTTTATCTCTTTCTCCTAGAGATGAACCCTATGATGAATTGCCACGAAAATCACACGCACACTTAGCATAGCTTCGATAATCACATTCACTAACCCTAGGAAGCCGAGTCCATTGCATTTCATGCTTCGTGGGTTCACTTTGCTTTTGTATGAGTTGTTTGTCGTGACTAGCTAGGGGTGTACTTCTATTTTGTGATTTTGATTTATATACCTATCCTTGGTTGACCCCTAGATTATCATGCTTCGATTTGAATGTGCGGTATCTGCTTCTACTGTCTGCTTCTATATGCATGCTATATTTATATCGTACACTTCATTTCGCATGTGTCGGGATTCCACAATTAAGGACTAGGATAACCCATTTAGCCCATGCTCTAATTAGCGAGAATAGTTTCCTTTGCCCAAGTATTTAGATTCCGATTTCTTTTTTTTTTGTTTTACTTGGTGCAAATCCCCTCGTCGTGTACCGTTCTCCCACTTGGGAGAATACACATGTGTATAGCCAATATCCCAAAAATCCAAAAAAAAGAGAAAAGAAAAGAAAAACCCAAAAAGAAAAGAAAAGAAAAATTTTGTATAGCCCAAAATCAAAAAAAATACAAATACCCAAAACCCAAAAAATTCCCGTGTGAATATTTTTTCCTACTTGCCGAGAATAAAGGGAAGGCGAGAATTTGCACCGAGTGTTCTTCTCCACATCATCTCAACCTCCATCGTTTTCGAGAACACTTGGCATAGGGACCTTCTAGAGATTATCTAGGCTATAGTGTGGTGATTTCCTTAACCCTAGTTGTGGAGTCCATGACGCATGATATGTTTCAATTCTTGCTCTATTCTCATGCATGCTTGAGCTATATATTCACCGCTTTATTTGAATCGAATCGATATTTGGGTCTTTCTTTGGGTACGTGTATATGGAGCTTTATTGCACATCGTAGATAGTGACACCATCTGCTAGCACACGACCACACTCACTCGCGCTTCACTGTGTGGGCCCACGGCACTCGTCTAGACTCGTATTCCTTGGTTTAGTGATGTGATTTGGCGTTCGCTTGCTTGGTGTGTCATTTTTGATTTTGTTGGCCCTAACGGGTGATCTAGGATATAGAGTTTTCTTTTTCTTTCTTCCTCTCTATTTTTCCCTTCCGAGCTCCTACTCTCACTCGTCTTCCTCGAGGACGAGGAAGAGTTCAGCTTGGGGGATTTTGACGTGCGTTTATATTTCATATATTCACGCACGTTTTCTTTTGTGTTTCTCCGTGTTTTTCCGCCTTCTTTTATTCGTTTTCTTGTATTTTCTCATTTTCTTTCACTTTTCTTTGTTTATCCATGATTGCAGGGGATTGACCATGTAGGGGACGTTTAACGATGATATCCCAAGTCCCCGGAGCAACGGGAGAAGTCACGCGTGATCCAGTGGGTCAAACGTCAAAGAATTCATCTTTCAGCCCCTCACCCGGTCGGTTGGTCATCTCCAACCGATCGGGTGATGCACGCGGGCACCACCCGGTCTCTGCCACAGCTCATAAGGAAGTCACCCGACCAGTTCGCAGACAGGTTCAGCGGGGGCCTATTCTCTGTTTTCTCAAGCAAAATGCCAACCGATCGGGTGACTCTCACCCGATCGGTTCATCTGTAGCTGAAGATGAAGAGCTGAAGACACGGACGCCGAACCGACCGATTCACCCGACTGCTCCAAGATCCAACCGGTCACTCAAGAACTCACCCGACCGGTTCATATGATCGGGTGAAAGCTCGCCGAAGGCGACGGCCGAAGCAACAAGCTGCTCACCCGATCGGTTGACATTTTAACCGATCGGGTGGCCTTTTCGTCCCCTTTCGCGCACCGCTGCTCATTCATTTAAGATCTGCTATCATTCCAGAAGGATTTTGGGTGATCTCTTATTTTTCTAGCGTCGGCATCGTCGTTAGCTTTCCAACGATAGGTCGCATGCCCAAATCCGATTTTTCTAGATTTTTCTGGAATTTTTTGAGCGCAGCTATGTGCTGAAACTTGCTGTTGTCTGAAATTTCACTTCAACCGATCGGTTGACTTGTCAACCGACCGGGTGAGGTCTGTTTCTGCGAATCTGAGCTCTCTGTTTATTCCACCCGATCGGGTGAGTTTTCACCCGATCGGGTGGGCCTTTTTTGACAGTTTTGAACCCGACCCAAGAGGGTTTTGAGGGGTTTTAAATAGGGGTTGGGGGCACGACTTGGAGAGGATCCTCCTCTAGTTTTTAGGGCTTTTTCAGCCCCTTTGTTGGGAGGCTTAGGGTAGGTTAGATTAGGTTTCTATTGTAATAAGTCTTGTAAAGGATTGAAGAATCAATGGCAAGATAAGTATTTCTTTTCACATTTCATTGTTTTGTGTTATTTTTGTTTTGCTCAATGATGAATGTTTGTTTGGATTTATTGATTGCTATCATGTTCTTCATCATCGAGTAGTGTTTGATGAACCCTAATACGGGTTAGAGTAGGATTGATGCTTGGAAATTTACATTTAGCTTGGTTGCATGGCATGTGTTCGATGAAATGTGTCAATGGGGATTTCTAGCAATCTGGGTCCAATTCGTATGGCAACACACTAGATGTGTTGTGGATTGGGGTCAGGTGCTTGTCCTGTCAAGATCCGCTTCAATGTATTGCTAGAAATCACATTTGACCTATTTGGCCATTAGGGTTACGCGGGGGTGTTTAATTGTCATCGGCGGGAGAAAGACCGCCTTTGACCGTTGGGCCAAGGGGGAATAAACTTGGCGGTCGACTCCCTAGCCATAGCTCACGCCCCTAGCGTTGACATCGAGTCCTCGCTCGCGGGAGCGGCTTGGACGAAGTGTTGGGAGATATCATTGTGGCCTTAATGCTCCCGGTTGCGGAAGGTGTTAATGGACATGGGAATGCCCACCGTCCGGAACCGGGTAGGCCTAGCGTGCTTGGCACCGACCGGAATATCGGGCCATGGACGCTAGGTACCACCTTTTGGGGCAATGTCTCACCCTGGGTCAAGTCAAATGCCAAGTGTCATGAGTGCTCTAGCCCGTGTTAGCGGGGATTCATTTTGTGTCATTTTCATTTCTTTCTTTTATTTCTACACTTCACCCACATTATCCGCGTAGCTAGCACACAACCTAGGCGAGGCTAGTAGCCACTCAAGCCATCCACCTCCCTGTGTTCGATAATCCCGCACCCTACACTAACCGTGCACTTGCGGTAAAACGACACCGCGCCCATACCGTAAACGGGGCGCCGGTCAGCAGGTGCATCTTCAAGTGGAAAATGACAGCATTTGGTACCTTGATAGCGGTTGCTCGAATCACATGACGGGGAACGAATCCCTCTTCACGACGCTATCAAGGAAAGATGGAGGGACAGTTATTCTTGGAGATGGAAAGAAGTGCAAAATCTTGGGTAAAGGTAACATTGGTAAGAATCCTCTTGTGGTCATTGAAAATGTTAATCTTGTTGATGGTTTAGCACATAACTTGTTAAGTGTGAGTCAGCTATGCTCTATAGGCATTAAGGTTCATTTCGAAAATGACAAAGTATATATTTTAAAAGGTGATGATATTCTGTTCAAGGGTACATCTTATAATAACATCTATACTATCAAACTTAGTGATTCAAATAATCTAAAATGTTTAGTTGCATCACATGAGACTAGTTGGCTTTGGCATCGAAGATTAGGCCATGCCGGTATGGACCTAATCTCAAAGCTTGCTCGAAAGAAACTAGTGAGAGGTTTACCTCAAATTAGCTTTGATCGGGATAAGCTTTGTGATGCATGTCAACTAGGTAAACAACATAAAAGTAGTTTCAATCCTAAAAACGTTGTAACTACTTCTAAGCCATTGCAACTGATACATTTGGATTTATTTGGACCCACAAAGGTTGCTAGTTTAGGTGGTATGCATTATTGCTTTGTTATTGTCGATGACTTTTCACGTTTCACCTGGGTTTATTTTTTGACACACAAACATGAAACTTTTGATGTTTTCAAAAAATTTTGTAAAAAGGTTGAAAATGAAAAAGTTTTTTCAATTGTCAAAGTTAGAAGTGATCATGGAGGAGAATTTGTTAATACTAGCTTTGATGATTTTTGCATTTCAAAAGGTTATTCACATAATTTTTCCGCCCCGAGGACACCACAACAAAATGGGGTGGTTGAGAGGAAAAACCGTACTTTGCAAGAAATGGCTAGGACCATGATTCATGATTACAAATTGCCTTTATATTTTTGGGCTGAAGCCATACATACTTCTTGCTATATTTTAAATCATGTGTCCATTAGACCCATTTTGAAGAAAATACCTTATGAGCTTTATAGAGAGTTGACTCCCAACTTATCACATTTAAAACCATTTGGATGCAAATGCTATATTCTGAAAAGTGGCGAAAATCTGGATAAATTTGATGCTAAATCTGATGAGGGTATTTTTGTTCGCTACTCACCACATAAAAAATCTTATCGAGTATTTAACAAAAGAACTCTTACTATTCAAGAAACTGTGCATGTGAAATTTGACGAGAAAAGTGCTATTAATGAGTCTTCTAGTGCTGCAGAATCTACAGATATTACGGGTGGTTTGGATGGACTGGAGATAAACACTAGCAATTCAAATGATCAAGAGAATAACAATGATGGTGTACCAAAAGAAGCAGAAGCTACTACGTCATCACAAGATCTCCCTAAGGATTGGCGCTTTAAGAAGGATTGTAACGACTGGTTTTCATGTAACTGGATTTATTATATTATAATATATGTTTTGGTGGATTTTCTCCTCATGTGTGGTTTTCGTCTCCGTAACTTTCATTTTCGATCGTTTCGTCGTGTTTTCTCGTTTCTTCCTTAGGATCATCGATTTCGAAGTATGTCATTCGTGACGGGCTTCATAACGGTCGTATCTTACTATTAGATCAAGCCTAGGAGTCTTAGGAATCGATCCTGGAGCTCCGCGCTCCGTATCGGAACTTTTGGTGCTTATTAGCCTGTGTAAGAAGGGGCACCGACCGACTAGATGACGATCCAGTCGGTCGGCAATCCTTCTTGGACCGACTACTTGGCTTTCTAAATTTCTCAGAAGTTACTGTTTATCGTTAGTCAGTCTAAGAACGTTGGTTGACCGACTAGGTTGCAAACTAGTCGGTCAGCAATGCTTCTTTAACCGACTAACTCTTCAACTTATTTTGGGTATCAATACTGTTCACTCTTAGTCGGTCTAAGAACGTTCATCGACCGACTAGATGTTAAACTAGTCGGTCAGTAGTTGCTCATCGACCGACTAATTCTAAATCCTATTTTCGTTCAGAAGTTACTGTTTACACTTAGTCGGTCTGCGTTGGTCGACCGACCGACTAGTTGCCAAACTAGTCGGTCAGTGGTTGCTCTTTGACCGACTAATCTGTGTTAAAACCCTAATTTCTGGGCAGCCGCCAGCCCATCCTATTTAAACCCCTCCCAAACGTTTTCTTCTTCCTCCACTCGACCCAAAACCCTAGTTTCTCCCCCATTGAGCCCCTTCCACCTCCAACCCTTATTCCTTCATTCCAAGCCCTAAATCCATCATCCAAACCATCCATCAACTCATTCTACCTCTCATCTTCCCCAAAATCTCATCAAATCCCTAAAATCCCCCAAAAACCCTAGTTCTCCAAACTTCTCCATTCGTTTCCAGATCTGGTCCTTAGGTTCTCCGGAGTGTTTCTTCCGCCTCCTCTCGGTAAGAAATCGATCTCTTGATGTTTTCATAACCTATTTGTATTTTTACGAAACCCTAATGAAGAAATGTTGTTTTGATGATTGTTTCCCCATAACATCGATTTCCCCGTAGATTAGCATCCGCGAGACGAACCTTCGTGATCGTCATCACCGGTGCTAGGCGAGTGAAACTTGCCACTTAGGGTTTAGGCCATGTTTTAGGCCGTTTTGCTTGTTGTAGGCGTAAAAGAGGCTAGGCGACGAAATGATACTCGCCTAGGCGCAAATTGGGGAACTAGTTTGACAACGAAGCTAGTTCCGACATATATCATGTTGCACAATTACCATGTCATGTTTAAATTCCATTAACGGTATGCGAATTAATTGTCATGTCATTGCATTCTTTAAGTGATCCCGTGATTGCGTAGCATCGCTACAACACTTGTGTTTCCTGGCTCGTGACCAGAAGCGAGCATAATGAGTTGCTAACCCCAACGCTCGATATTGAATTGTGAACTAAGAAACAAGCTCCCGTGCGGGGCAACCCTGTCTCACTCGCTGGGCTCATGTGCAGGGACCCTGGCTTGTTTACGTGTGGGATGGGGTAAGAGTTAAGCGGTCATTCAACTGGGGGTCTGCCTGATCAGCAACTGCAGTTGTAAGGCGTAAACTCTGGGGTGGGGTAGTGTTTAGTGCCGATCAGCGTGAATGTTGTACCATTCAGCTGAAGGGCGTAAACATCTACAAACAACAGTGAAACATGAATAGTGAATTGATTGAGATTGTTAGTAGCTTGGCTACTCTTGTCTTGTCCCGATAATTGTTCTCTTGTACTTATTGTTCACCATGTCTTGCTTGTGCACTCATGTTATAACTGCCATGTCATGCATACTAAAACTGCTAGGTTGCTAGTTGCCTTACTTTCAGTTTCCTTGCCCAAGTCTTTTAGACTTGATGACATGTGCCCCTTTACTCTTTTGGGTGACACATGTTAGATCCTGAGCCTGAGTACCTTGTTGAGGACGAGGTGTTTGCTGACGCCGAGCCCGAGCTCGTGTTTGACGGGGAGTACGTGGACACTGGGGACCAGTCCTAGTGTTTTCGTTGTGTTTTCTTTTTTAGACTGTTGTTTTGTTGTCGGTGCGTAGCACCTATACTTTGTTATGTTGTTGGTTTTGTTGGCCTTGTTCTGGGCCTTTAGACTCTTTCTTTTAGCCTGGTGGCTTTTCTGGATGTTGGACTTATTTTCATGTTGGACAATTTATGAGATACGAGAATTTTATTTCTGTCTCTCCTTTTATTATTATTGTTGCTCCGTTGTGGTTACAGGGACCTGCTTACGTTTTATTGACGCTTATCGGGTTTGGGGCTTCACAGCTCCACTCTCGTGCGGACCTTTTCACGTCTCGCCTCCATTTTAGGGAAGCGGGTGGTGACAGGTTTTGTTGGTGGCCCATGCAGGTCCTTCTGTAACTGCGATTATCGGAATAGCGATAATAATATTAGAATGTCCAATAAACTAAGTTCGACGTCCGAGTCCTAAGCTATGAGTCTAATCTGCTTCGTTTTCTGTGTCACTAGATGGCAGGAAGACGATTCACCCGTGGTGGGGGGTAGTGGTGCGCTCCCTCATGATGAGGAGCCTGAGCGGGAACCCACCAACGGTGAGATGATGCGGATGATGCTACAGATGATGCAAGTGCAGCAGGGCGTGCTCCTGCAAGTCCAGAATGCTCCACTTGCTCGAGCTGCCCGGGCTCTTCCGGATGCCCCTCGCTCTGAGCCGGGAACGAAGCAATTTCGGGAGCTGGGTCCCGCTTATTTTGATGGGTCTGAGGGTCCTCTGGCTGTCGATGAGTGGATTCGGAACATCGAGGACAATCTGAAGATGGCCAAGATCACCCCGGCTGGATGGGTTGATTTGGCGAAGAGGCAACTCAAGGATAATGCTCGGAATTGGTGGGATGCGGAAGAGAAGATGTTGGTGGAGCCGATAGCTTGTGCTACCTTTAAGTCCAGGTTTGATGAGGAATTCTTTCCGAAGGCTGCGAAGAAGGAGATGCTGCAGCGCTTCATTGATCTAAAGCAGGGGAGCTTGACGGTGGACCAGTACCACCAAGAGTTCACTAGGCTGAGTCGGTTCGCACCGAAGATGGTGCAGGATGCTGATGAGAGGGCTCAGAGTTTCCTGCAGGGACTTGCTTTGGAGCTCCAGAGTTTTGTGTCTTCCTCCGATCTGGACTCTTATCAGAAGGTTTTGGTCGCTGCACGGAGGCAGGAGCTGAACCTGAGTCAGAGGAGGGGGCATGTTTCTGGAGCTGGGAAGAGGCCTATGGAGCAGGCCAGAGCGGTGGTTAGGCCTGGTTTCAAGCCTAATCAGCCAGCCCAGTTTAAGAGGCTGGGAGGGCCTATTCTGAAGACTTGCCATTTCTGCGGCAAGCCTGGCCACAGCAAGGAACAGTGTCAGAAGTTTTTGGGCCAGTGTCTGGTTTGTAGTGATGCTTCCCATGTCGCGAGGGATTGTCGGCATGCGGGTCCGCCGCGGAGGGCACCTGTTACAGCTCAGCCGTTGCAGCAGCGAGCATCTGTTCCTGCTGGACGTGGAGCAGCTCTTGTTCCGCAGAGGCAGGCTTTTCAGCAGGCTGTTCCGCCAAGGAGGCAGGCTTTTCTGATGACCGCTGTGGAGAGCGAGGCTGTGGATGAGGTTATCGCAGGTAATCCTCAATCTGGCTGTTACTTTCCTAGTTGGTTTTGATTGATTAGATTTTGTTGTTTGCTTGATCGTGGTTGTTTGCTAGACTAGGGTTTGATTGTTAATTGCTTGTTAGGTGTGGTTTTGGTGTGCACATTTCCTGCACGAGTCCTCTTTGACTCTGGTGCATCGATGTGTATTATTTCTCGGAGCTTCGTGGAGAGGCATTCCTTGTCAACGTCCCCTCTTCCCAAGAGTTGGAATATCGTTACAGGGAATGGCGTGGTCTCGGTGCATCGTGGTTGCAATTCTTGCTCGTTGGTGGTCTGTGGACATGAGCTTTTCGCTGATTTCATTGTCCACGACATCATCAACTATGATGCAGTTCTTGGGATGGATTGGCTTGCGAGCTTCTATGCTACGATCGACTGTCGGAGGAAGAAGGTGGTGTTCGAGATTCCCGGACACCCAGTATTTGAGTTCAGTCGTGGTAGCAGTTCGCTTGGTCCTGTCAGATTTCGGGCCAGGCCGGTGGAGGTTGTGGCTATGCAGTTGGAGTCGGAGTGGCCAGCTGTGGTGCGAGATTTTGGCGACGTCTTCCCTGAGGAGATGTCTGGTTTGCCACCTGATCGAGCTTTAGAATTTTCTATCGATCTTGTTCCAGGTGCGCAGCCGATTTCGAAGGCGCCGTATCGTATGGCCCCTGAAGAATTGGAGGAGTTGCGGAAGCAGTTGGATGAGCTTTTGCAGAAGGGTTATATCAATTCTAGCGTGTCTCCGTGGGGAGCACCGGTGCTGCTAGTGAAGAAGAAGGATGGTTCGCGTCGCATGTGCGTGGACTATCAGGAGTTGAATGCGGTGACCATTAAGAATAAATACCCGTTGCCTCGCATCGATGATATTTTTGATCAGCTTGGAGGTTCGAGGGTGTTTTCTAAATTGGATTTGAGGAGTGGTTACCATCAGTTAAAGGTGAAGAAGGGAGATGTTCCGAAAACAGCGTTCAGGACGAAGTATGGACACTATGAGTTTGTGGTTATGCCTTTTGACGTAACCAACGCCCCCGCAGTTTTCATGAATCTGATGAACCTGATTTTCTACGACTTTTTGGATAAGTTTGTCGTTATCTTTATTGACGACATTCTGATCTATTCGAAGTCGGAGGAAGAGCATGCCTCGCACTTGAGGACGATGTTGGAGATCTTGAGGAAGCATCGGTTGTATGCTAAGTTTTTGAAGTGCGAGTTTTGGCTGGACAGAGTTGCTTTCCTCGGGCATGTGGTGACTGGAGATGGTATATCAGTGGATCCCGAGAAGATTAGGGCCATCAGAGAGTGGCTTGTTCCGTCGTCTGCGTCTGAGATTCGGAGTTTCCTTGGACTTGCTGGTTACTATCGGCGATTCATTAAGGGCTTTTCTCATATTGCTGAGCCGATGACCAGGTTGACGCGGAAGGATGTTGCTTTTGCTTGGTCGGGTGATTGTGAGAATGCTTTTGGTATTCTGAAGGAGAGGTTGACGACTGCCCATATTCTTGTTGTGCCTGATCGCAGTGGTGGATTTGAGATCTTTTGCGATGCTTCTGGCAAGGGTATCGGTTGTGTGTTGCATCAGCACGGACATGTTGTGGCGTATGCGTCTCATCAGCTTAAGGTTCATGAGAAGAATTACCCGACGCATGATTTGGAGTTGGCTGCCGTTGTGTTTGCTCTTAAGATTTGGAGGCACTTCCTGCTAAGTGAGAAAGTGAAAATTTTCACCGATCACAAAAGCTTGAAGTATATTTTTACTCAGAAGGAGCTCAACATGCGACAGCGTCGATGGTTGGAGCTTATGGCGGATTATGAGATTGATTTGCAGTTTCACCCTGGCAAGGTGAATATGGTTCCGGATGCGCTGAGTAGGCTTCCAGCGGCGGTGATGATTTTGACCTCACAGTGGAGATTGCAGCAGGATTTTTGCGAGTCTGGCGTGGAGATTGTTCTTCCTGGGGCGGCTTCATCGTTGATGTACATGCAGGTACAGTCGACGATCATGGATCGGATTAAGGCTGGCCAGGCTGAGGATCCGAAGCTGGTGAAGATTCGGGAGCAGGTGGAAGCCAGTCTGCGGACTGATTTTTTGATTCATGAGGATGGCTCGCTGAGGTTTGGAGCCAGGTTGTGTGTGCCGGCTGGGGACATTAGAGCGGAGTTGATGGTGGAGACGCACAGTTCGCCGTATTATGTGCATCCTGGTGGCACCAAGATGTACCAGGATCTTCGTCTGAATTATTGGTGGCATGGTATGAAGAGGAGCATGGCTCAGAGTGTAGCCAAGTGCTTAGTTTGCCATCAAGTGAAGGCGGAGCATCAGCGTACGGCCGGGTTGCTACAACCGCTTCCGATTCCGGAGTGGAAGTGGCTACACATCACTATGGATTTCGTGACTGGACTACCTCGGAGTCCGAAGCAGAATGACGTGATTTGGGTGATCGTAGATCGATTGACCAAATCCACGCACTTTATTCCGTTCCGAGTAGGACAGTCCACGGAGGCGCTAGCGAGGAGATATATGGAGGAGGTTGTGCGACTTCATGGAGTCCCCGTGAGTATCGTGTCGGACAGAGACATGAGGTTCACATCTCAGTTCTGGCAGAGTTTGCAGAAGAGTTTGGGTACGCGTCTGAGTTTCAGCACGGCGTACCATCTGCAGACGGATGGCCAGTCCGAGAGGACGATTCAGATTTTGGAGGACATGCTGAGGGCGTGCATGTTGGATTTCAAGGGTTCGTGGGAGGACCATCTACATTTGGTGGAGTTCTCTTACAACAACAGCTTCCAGGCGAGTATTGGCATGGCGCCTTTCGCCGCTCTTTATGGGAGGAAATGTCGATCGCCATTGAGTTGGGATGACGTTGGTGATCGGGAGTTGTTGGGACCTGAGATGATCGTGGAGGCCGTGGGTATCGTCAGGAATATTCGGGAGAGGTTGAGAATTGCTCAGGACCGTTTTAAGCATTGGGCGGATGCTAAACGTCGTCCTTTGGAGTTTCAGCCGGGCGACCATGTGTTCTTGAAGATTTCCCCGAATCAAGGTGTGATTCGTTTCGGGAAGCGAGAGAAGTTGAGCCCGCGATACATTGGACCGTTTGACATTTTGAAGAGGGTTGGCGAGGTAGCTTATCGCTTGGCCTTGCCGCCATCTTTGGAAGGAGTCCATGATGTTTTCCATGTGTCGCAGCTTCGTCGATACATCAGCGATCCGTCTCATGTCGTGGATTTCTCGGAGATCACCGTTCGCCCAGATTTGACGTATGACCAGCATCCAGTGCAGATTCTGGACAGGCGTCAGAAGTCACTTCGAAACAAGGTCGTCGATCTTGTGAGGGTGATGTGGCGGCACGGTTCGCCGGGAGAGTCTACTTGGGAGAGAGAAGATGAGATGCGAGAGCGATTCCCACTTTTGTTTCCGGACAAGTGAGTGTTTGGAAATTCCGAGGACGGAATTTTTCTTAAGTTCGGGAGGATGTAACGACTGGTTTTCATGTATCTGGATTTATTATATTATAATATATGTTTTGGTGGATTTTCTCCTCATGTGTGGTTTTCGTCTCTGTAACTTTCATTTTCGATCGTTTCGTCGTGTTTTCTCGTTTCTTCCTTAGGATCGTCGATTTCGAAGTATGTCATTCGTGACGGGCTTCATAACGGTCGTATCTTACTATTAGATCAAGACTAGGAGTCTTAGGAATCGATCCTGGAACTCCACGCTCCGTATCGGAACTTTTGGTGCTTATTAGCCGGTGTAAGAAGGGGCACCGACCGACTAGATGACGATCCAGTTGGTCGGCAATCCTTCTTGGACCGACTAGTTGGCTTTCTAAATTTCTCAGAAGTTACTGTTTATCGTTAGTCGGTCTAAGAACGTTGGTTGACCGACTAGGTTGCAAACTAGTCGGTCAGCAATGCTTCTTTAACTGACTAACTCTTCAACTTATTTTTGGTATCAATACTGTTCACTCTTAGTCGGTCTAAGAACGTTCATCGACCGACTAGATGTTAAAATAGTCGGTCAGTAGTTGCTCATCGACCGACTAATTCTAAATCCTATTTTCGTTCAGAAGTTACTGTTTACACTTAGTCGGTTTGCGTTGGTCGACCGACCGACTAGTTACCAAACTAGTCGGTCAGTGGTTGCTCTTTGACCGACTAATCTGTGTTAAAACCCTAATTTCTGGGCAGCCGCCAGCCCATCCTATTTAAACCCCTCCCAAACGTTTTCTTCTTCCTCCACTCGACCCAAAACCCTAGTTTCCCCCCCATTGAGCCCCCTTCCACCTCCAACCCTTATTTCTTCATTCCAAGCCCTAAATCCATCATCCAAACCATCCATCAACTCATTCTACCTCTCATCTTCCCCAAAATCTCATCAAATCCCCAAAATCCCCCAAAACCCCTAGTTCTCCAAACTTCTCCATTCGTTTCCAGATCTGGTCCTTAGGTTCTCCGGAGTGTTTCTTCCGCCTCCTCTCGATAAGAAATCGATCTCTTGATGTTTTCATAACTTATTTGTATTTTTACGAAACCCTAATGAAGAAATGTTGTTTTGATGATTGTTTCCCCATAACAGCGATTTCCCCGTAGATTAGCATCCGCGAGACGAACCTTCGTGATCGTCATCCCCGGTGCTAGGCAAGTGAAACTTGCCACTTAGGGTTTAGGCCATGTTTTAGGCCGTTTTGCTTGTTGTAGGCGTAAAAGAGGCTAGGCGACGAAATGATACTCGCCTAGGCGCAAATTGGGGAACTAGCTTGACAACGAAGCTAGTTCTGACATATATCATGTTGCACAATTACCATGTCATGTTTAAATTCCATTAACGGTACGCGAATTAATTGTCATGTCATTGCATTCTTTAAGTGATCCCGTGATTGTGTAGCATCGCTACAACACTTGTGTTTCCTGGCTCGTGACCAGAAGCGAGCATAATGAGTTGCTAACCCCAACGCTCGATATTGAATTGTGAACTAAGAAACAAGCTCCCGTGCGGGGCAACCCTGGCTCACTCGCTGGGCTCATGTGCAGGGACCCTGGCTTGTTTACGTGTGGGATGAGGTAAGAGTTAAGCGGTCATTCAACTGGGGGTCTGCCTGATCAGCAACTGCAGTTGTAAGGCGTAAACTCTGGGGTGGGTAGTGTTTAGTGCTGATCAGCGTGAATGTTGTACCATTCAGCTGAAGGGCGTAAACATCTACAAACAACAGTGAAACGTGAATAGTGAATTGATTGAGATTGTTAGTAGCTTGGCTACTCTTGTCTTGTCCCGATAATTGTTCTCTTGTACTTATTGTTCACCATGTCTTGCTTGTGCACTCATGTTATAACTGTCATGTCATGCATACTAAAACTGCTAGGTTGCTAGTTGCCTTACTTTCAGTTTCCTTGCACAAGTCTTTTAGACTTGCTGACATGTGCCCCTTTAATCTTTTGGGTGACACATGTTAGATCCTGAGCCTGAGTAACTTATTGAGGACGAGGTGTTTGCTGACACCGAGCCCGAGCTCGTGTTTGACGGGGAGTACGTGGACACTGGGGACCAATCCTAGTGTTTTCGTTGTGTTTTCTTTTTTAGACTGATGTTTTGTTGTCGGTGCGTAGCACCTATACTTTGTTATGTTGTTGGTTTTGTTGGCCTTGTTCTGGGCCTTTAGACTCTTTCTTTTAGCCTGGTGGCTTTTCTGGATGTTGGACTTATTTTCATGTTGGACAATTTATGAGATACGAGAATTTTATTTCTGTCTCTCCTTTTATTATTATTGTTGCTCCGTTGTGGTTACAGGGACCTACTTACGTTTTATTGACGCTTATCGGGTTTGGGGCTTCACAGCTCCACTCTCGTACGGACCTTTTCACGTCTCGCCTCCATTTTAAGGAAGCGGGTCGTGACAAGGATCATCCAAAAAATCAAATCCTTGGAGACACGACGGAAGGTATACGTACTAGAAGTAGCTTTAATTTGATGGTTAACTTTGCATTTATATCCATTTTGGAGCCTAAAATGTTGATAGTGCTTTAGAAGATTCCTATTGGATTATGGCAATGCAGGAGGAATTGTCACAATTTGATAGGAATCAAGTTTGGGAACTTGTTCCTAAACCAAAAAATCAAACAATTATAGGCACTAAATGGGTATTTAGAAACAAACTTGACGAAATGGGACATGTTGTGCGTAATAAAGCAAGATTAGTTGCACAAGGTTACAACCAAGAGGAAGGGATTGATTTTGATGAAACATTTGCTCCCGTCACAAGATTGGAAGCAATTAGGATGCTTTTAGCATTCGCTAGTTTCATGAAATTCAAACTCTTTCAAATGGACGTCAAGAGTGCCTTTTTGAATGGAGTTTTATCTGAGGAAGTCTATGTCAAACAACCTCCTGGGTTTAAAGACTCCATCCACCCGGACTATGTTTTCAAACTTAAACGTGATTTATATGGGCTCAAACAAGCTCCTAGAGCTTGGTATGAGCGACTTAGTAAATTTTTGCTTGAAAATAATTTTTCCATGGGAAAGGCGGATAAAACTCTATTTGTTAAACATCAAAATAAAGATCTACTTGTAGTACAAATATATGTTGATGATATCGTTTTTGGTGCTACTAACAATCTACTGTGTGAGGAATTTGCTTCATGTATGTCTAGGGAATTTGAGATGAGCCTGATGGGTGAACTTACATTCATGCTTGGTTTGCAAATCAAACAATGTGAGGACGGAATTTTCATCAATCAAGCAAAATATGCAAAGGAGTTAGTGAAGAAGTTTGGACTTGAAAATGCTAAGGAATGCTTTACTCCCATGGCAACGACAGCAACGATGGATAAAGACGAAAAGGGAAAGAAAGTGGATGAACGCTTGTACCGAGGTATGATTGGTAGCCTATCATACTTGACAGCTAGTAGGCCTGATATAATGTTCAGTGTATGTTTATGTGCAAGGTTTCAATCTTGTCCAAAAGAGTCCCATCTTTCTTATGTTAAACGAATAATTCGATATGTTAAAGGAACCTTAGATTTTGGTTTATGGTATCCTTGTTCCACATCATTTGAGCTTGTAGGATATTGTGATGCGGATTTTGCGGGAAGTAAGACCGATCGTAAGAGTACCACGGGCACTTGCCAACTACTAGGTATGTCTCTTGTTTCATGGTTCTCAAAGAAGCAAAACTCCATAGCATTGAGTACAACCGAAGCCGAATATGTTTCAACAGGTTGTTGTTGTGCTCAAATTCTATGGATGAGACAAACCCTCGGAGACTACTGTAATGCCCTACAAGCTACTGCACAAGTACTAGAGGGGGGTGAATAGTACTTTAAAAATAACAAGGAGTATAATTCCTAATTATAGTGCAAACAACTACCAAATCAATTTGCGGAAGCTTAAATTGAATGACAACAACAAAATTAACAATGCTAACAAAAGATGTTACTGGGTTCGGATCCACCCAAGTCTCCCCGACTTGTTCCGGTGATCCTACGTCCCAACCACCCGGATCCCCTCTGGATACTTAGGTTAGAAACCCTAACCCAAGATTTCCACTATGATATCTTGTGAAAAACCTTCACAAGATCAAATCATACATGCAATGGCAATAGTGAATCCCACAACCCGGGATCACAACCTTCTCTCACAACCGAGAGAATCAACAAGCAAAATAAACAAGTTTATAATGAAATAAACAATCTTACCACAAAATCCTATACCTTGAGTTTTCTTACCAAATAGGTGCAAGGAGGGATTTGAGGAAGATGAAGTCACCAAGACCTAGCACCAATGAAATGACCAACAATGGGTGCCTAGGAGAGATTTTGAGACTTGAATCAAGCTAGAGCTTGAAGGGCTCACCAAGAACAAACTTCTCTCAAGATGGATTCTAGATCTAGGAAGTGAGAGAATGGATTTCTTGTGAGGAAGAGAGCTTTGGAAATGAGTGAGAATGGCTATCTCTTTCAATCTCAATGAATCTCTTAATGGCAGCTCTAACCTAGAGAGAAATGACCTAGGTTCGTATTTATAGGGTCCCATAAAAACAAGTTAGGTCAAGTCCCAACGGATAGAAATCTGAGGCAACTAGTCGGTCAAAGAACAACCACTGACCGACTAGTTCATCAACTAGTCGGTCAGTCAAACAACATGGACCGACTAAGTGAAGAACTGAGAAGAGATAGAAATTCAGACCTAGAAATCTAGTCGGTCCAAGAAGACTTTCTGACCGACTAGTTTCACAACTAGTCGGTTAGTCAGTGAACGTAGACCGACTAAGAGGCAAAAACAAATAGGCTGAATACAAAATGACTTAGTCGGTCCAAGAACAAAAGTTGACCGACTAGATTATCAACTAGTTGGTCACCAAACGTTCTTAGACCGACTAACGATAAACAGTAGCTTAGGAGAAATTTGGCATGTACAGTAAATCACAACTAGTCGGTCAAAGAAGCATCACTGACCGACTAGTTCACAAACTAGTCGGTCGGTGAGTCAACATAGACCGACTAACTGTAAACAGTACTGGACAAGAAAAGATTAACTCACACTAGTCGGTCCAAGAAGCTTTGCTGACCGACTAGATCACCATCTAGTCGGTCAGTACTTCTTCTTGTACCAACTAACATGCACGAATAAGTCCGAATCGAAGCGCGATGCTTCGAGGAAGTTAGAATGGACTTTAACTAAGATCCTAGAGCTACGATATGAGCGTTATGAAGATAGAATCGTAAGATATACTCAAGGCTTAACATTCTATAGATCGAAGCTAAAAGACTATAAATAAAACCTTAATGAATGGTCTTCGAGAGCTTCGATTAATTCTTCATGACTTCCAAAACGGTCCAAGAGCTTCAACGAAGCTTTAGGCAATGAATACGAGCTTTGAGAAGTCTTGAGATGTCGCTTTGATTGTTCTCGTGAATTTGGCGACGATCTCCAATACTGCGCTCATAAATTGTTAGGTCATGAATTATTTATGTTTGCTCATCATGATATTCTTTGACTCTATTGATGAGGCAAAGGCACAATTGGCGAAGTGGTGGACTTGCGATCTCGTCTTGACACTATCATGAATATTGCCAATGACTTGCTCATGGGGATGATCGCGAACGGTATGAAGCCGCTTGGGAATACCTTGATCACTAGGCACATTCTCAACAACTTCATTAGTCGGGTTAGTATCAATAGAATCAATTGAATCAATAGACTTAGAATTTTCAAACGAATCACATAGAACATCCATAGAATCATCATCATTTGAAATTCTAGAAGTAGTAAAATTCTCATTAAAAGAGACATGAAGTGATTCCTCGATCGTAGAGGATCTTTTGTTGTATATCTGGTAGGCTTTGCTACGTGAGGAATACCCAACAAATATCCCCTCATCCGATCTCGGATCAAACTTGTCCAAATTATCATATGTGTTTTTAATAAAACATTTTGCGCCGAAAACACGAAAATGTTTAACTTGAGGCAATCTACCAAACAACAATTCATAGCAAGTTTGTTTGGTGCCGGGCCTCAAAAGTATTCTATTAAACACATAGCAAGCGGTGTGTACCGCTTCCGCCCAAAATTGATAACCAAGTTGACTATCTTCGAGCATAGTGCGAGCACACTCCACAAGTGTTCTATTCTTCCTCTCAACAACACCATTTTGAGGAGGTGCGCGAGGGAAAGAAAACGTGTGAGTAATTCCAAGATCATCACAAAAATTTGAGAAAGACTCATTCTCAAATTCACCCACATGATCACTATGAATAGTGACAATGGTGGTTCCGATGAGATTTTGTACTTTCTTCACAAATATTGTGAAGTTTTCAAAAGCTTCATTTTTATTACATAAGAAAAATACCCATGTAAATCTAGAATAATCATCGACGATGACAAGTCCATATCTTGCATTTCCTAAGGAAGCAACTCTAGTTGGCCCAAATAAATCTAGATGTAATAGCTCTAGTGGCCGTTTTGTAGAAATGCTTTTCTTAGGTTTAAATGAAGATTTAGGAAGCTTGTCACGTTGACAAGAATCACAAAAACTTTTCTTTTCAAAAACGAGCTTCGGAAAACCTTTAATGGAATTTAATTTTGAAAGCTTATAAAGTGTTCCAAAGTTCACATGTCCAAAGCGTCGATGCCATAAGTGTTGTTCACTTGTGTTGGCAACGAGACATTGTTCATATGACTTAGGAAGATCCAAAATATAAATATCTTTATGGCGTGTGCCGGAAAATAATAACTTATTATTATCATTTGAAATATGACATAATCCTTTCGCAAATCTAACTTTGTAACCTTTGTCACAAAGTTGGCTTATTGAAATAAGATTATGATTTAAACCATTAACTAGATAAACATCACTAATTAAGGGTTTAGACGGGTTACCCACTTTACCAACACCGACAATGGTTCCGCTCTCGTTGCCTCCAAATACGACGCGGTTTCCATTTGCAATGGGAACAACTCCGGAGAGCAATTGAGCGTCACCCGTCATGTGTTTTGAACACCCGCTATCGAGTATCCAATTCCCTTTGGAGCTAAATTTGAATTTGTCGCTCCTTTTCTTTTTCTTTTCCTTGAGTACCTAAAGATAGAAAATTTCATATCATGGTACCCAAGGTCATTGGGTCCTCAAAGGTTAGACCTTTGGAAGCCAAGTCCAATTGGACTTAGACTTCCCCACATAATTTCTACTATGCACAACATTCGAAAAATAAGCATTCATATACACTTGTTTTTCATCCATGCTTGTGTCCTTTGGGCTCCAAATAGTGAAAATCTTGGGAGCCCTCATCCTATTGGGTGCATGCATGCGTTGTTGGTTTCTACGTGATGCATGTCGTGGATAGGCATAAGGAACATGATGGAATGGTGCACGACGAGAATTATTCATATGTTGAGGTGGGTAGACATATGCATGTGTGGGAACACGTGCGTGAGGGTGTCTCACATGGTGTGCACGTGCCCGAGAATGTGTTGCATAAAAATCATCATATGTGTGAGCCGGTGGAGTAGGACGTGTGTTCCTACGTGGCATGGTATTTGTGTACATATAAGCATGACCCTTCTTTGGAGGTCCACCCATAGTGGGTTTCTTTCCGAAAGAGGGTGTGAACGAGGTGGAAGCACCATTGGTAGAAGAACTACCAATAGAGTGTTTGCTACCACTCGTTGAGGCATCGGAAGTTGGCCTAACAAAAGTAGTGACCGACTTGGATGACTTTTCCAAAGTATACCCCAAACCAACATGGTGTTTGGCCGGGAGTAAGACACTTATGATATTATCCAAATGGCCCTTACCCTTATTGAATTCATTGATTCGGCCTAATGTGTTCCCATATTTCTCGGTGAGAGAACGCAAAGAAGTATCTAAAGTGGATACTTGCGATGTGAGCACATAAACACGAGATTTAAGACTTTCATTCTCAACACTCAAAGTCGAGTTTTGAGAAGTTAAATCATCTATCTTATGTTCTTCCGGATCCTCAATGCTAACATGTTCAAGTTTAGATTTGAGATTAACAATCTCATTTCTTAACTCTTCAACAACGGTGTCGTTGTTGGTGATGATAGTCTTAGGCGAGGTTTGAATGCTAGCTAGGTCATCTTTTACTTTAGTATATCTATTTACTAACTTAGTGTATTTAGACCATAAATGAGAGTTAGCATCCCTAAGATCATCCATAGTTACCTCATCGCCTTCGTCGTCGCTATCATCGGAGGAGGAAGATCATTGATCATGCTCCTCTCTTGCCATGAAGCACATGTGGGCTTGCTCCACTTTCTCATCGTCCGACTCTCCGCTTGAGGAATCCTCGGAGTCGGTGAATGTTGCTCCGACAAGTCCCTTTTTGTACCCCTTTTTGTACTTCTTCGACTTGTCGAACTTCGGCGCCTTCCACTTCTCCTTTTGCTTGTTTTGAGGACAATCCGCTTTGATGTGTCCTGGCTTATTGCATTTAAAGCACAAAGGTGGAGAGGCGTTAGTCGAAGTAAATTTAGATTTTTGTTTGAAGTTACCCTTTCGGAAGAAGCGATTGAACTTCTTTGCCATGAGTGCAATGGATTCCATGTCCATTTCTTCTTCCGAGTCCTCATCATCGGTAGAGGTGGATGAAGCCGCCTTGAATGCAATTGCCTTTTTCTTAGGCACGTCTTGGTTCAAATAGGACTTCATCTTTTCTTGTAACTTCACCTTGCTATCTTTGCGTACCTCGTATGACATCAAAGTACCCATCAATTGAACTACGGTATACTTATTCATGTCATTACCTTCCTCGATGGCGAAGGTACGTTTCTCCCAAGAAGAAGGAAGTCCTTCGATAAGTTTCGAGCACTTCTCCTTTTGGGTGTAGGATTTGCCGAGGGCCTCCAACTCATTTATTATGTCAACGAAGCGAGCGTAATATTCCTTCATCTTCTCGCCCTGTTGCATATGAAACATTTCGTAATCTTTGTTTACAACTACAAGTTTAGAGTCTCTTACCCAACTCGTCCCTTCATGTAGAATGAGGAGGGAGTTCAAAATTTGATATGCACTCTTACATGTGCATATCTTATTGAAGTCCTCGGGCTCCAATGCGCATTGCAAGGCGTTCATTGCCTTGGCATTGCTTACCTCCGCGGCGACCTCCGCGGTAGTCCATTTCTCAAAGTCTTCTTCTTCGGGCTCGATGTATTCCTTCATTGTGGTCCTCCATAGAGATGCACTCCGGAGGAAGGTTTCCATCCGGCATTTCCAGTACCCGTAGTTGGTACCGTTGAAGAATGGAGGCCTCGTAGAGGAATGTCCTTCCATCACCGAAGACGCTCCTTCACGGTTCTTGAAGGTGCCATAGTCGGAAGGTGGACGCACGGTCTTGTTGTCGTTGGCAGACATAGCTAAGTATCTGGCTCTGATACCAAATGTAATGCCCTACAAGCTACTGCACAAGTACTAGAGGGGGGGTGAATAGTACTTTAAAAATAACAAGGAGTATAATTCCTAATTATAGTGCAAACAACTACCAAATCAATTTGCGGAAGCTTAAATTGAATGACAACAACAAAATTAACAATGCTAACAAAAGATGTTACTGGGTTCGGATCCACCCAAGTCTCCCCGACTTGTTCCCGGTGATCCTACGTCCCAACCACCCGGATCCCCTCCGGATACTTAGGTTAGAAACCCTAACCCAAGATTTCCACTATGATATCTTGTGAAAAACCTTCACAAGATCAAATCATACATGCAATGGCAATAGTGAATCCCACAACCCGGGATCACAACCTTCTCTCACAACCGAGAGAATCAACAAGCAAAATAAACAAGTTTATAATGAAATAAACAATCTTACCACAAAATCCTATACCTTGAGTTTTCTTACCAAATAGGTGCAAGGAGGGATTTGAGGAAGATGAAGTCACCAAGACCTAGCACCAATGAAATGACCAGCAATGGGTGCCTAGGAGAGATTTGGAGACTTGAATCAAGCTAGAGCTTGAAGGGCTCACCAAGAACAAACTTCTCTCAAGATGGATTCTAGATCTAGGAAGTGAGAGAATGGATTTCTTGTGAGGAAGAGAGCTTTGGAAATGAGTGAGAATGGCTATCTCTTTCAATCTCAATGAATCTCTTAATGGCAACTCTAACCTAGAGAGAAATGACCTAGGTTCGTATTTATAGGGTCCCATAAAAACAAGTTAGGTCAAGTCCCAATGGATAGAAATCTGAGGCAACTAGTCGGTCAAAGAACAACCACTGACCGACTAGTTCATCAACTAGTCGGTCAGTCAAACAACATGGACCGACTAAGTGAAGAACTGAGAAGAGATAGAAATTCAGACCTAGAAATCTAGTCGGTTCAAGAAGACTTTCTGACCGACTAGTTTCACAGCTAGTCGGTTAGTCAGTAAACGTAGACCGACTAAGAGGCAAAAACAAATAGGCTGAATACAAAATGACTTAGTCGGTCCAAGAACAAAAGTTGACCGACTAGATTATCAACTAGTCGGTCACCAAACGTTCTTAGACCGACTAACGATAAACAGTAGCTTAGGAGAAATTTGGCATGTACAGTAAATCACAACTAGTCGGTCAAAGAAGCATCACTGACCGACTAGTTCACAAACTAGTCAGTCGGTGAGTCAACGTAGACCGACTAACTGTAAACAGTACTGAACAAGAAAAGATTAACTCACACTAGTCGGTCCAAGAAGCTTTGCTGACTGACTAGATCACCATCTAGTCGGTCAGTACTTCTTCTTGTACCAACTAACATGCACGAATAAGTCCGAATCGAAGCGCGATGCTTCGAGGAAGTTAGAATGGACTTTAACTAAGATCCTAGAGCTACGATATGAGCGTTATGAAGATAGAATCGTAAGATATACTCAAGGCTTAACATTCTATAGATCGAAGCTAAAAGACTATAAATAAAACCTTAATAAATGGTCTTCGAGAGCTTCGATTAATTCTTCATGACTTCCAAAACGGTCCAAGAGCTTCAACGAAGCTTTAGGCAATGAATACGAGCTTTGAGAAGTCTTGAGATGTTGCTTTGATTGTTCTCGTGAATTTGGCGACGATCTCCAATACTGCGCTCACAAATTGGTAGTTCATGAATTATTTATGTTTGCTCATCATTAAAACCAAATCCGGGGAGTCCAATATTCAACAACTACGATCTTACTTTCCAACCTACAACCATTTGGTGTGACAACAAGAGTGCTATAAATCTATCTAAAAATCCTATTCTACACTCTAGGACAAAACATATTGATATTCGTCACCACTTCCTTAGAGATCACGTTGATAAGAAAGATATCTCTTTAGGATATATTGATACAGAAAAACAATTAGCGGACATTTTCACCAAACCCTTTGTTACGACCTAAAGATCATAGGGGTCCCACCCGAATCCGCCCACATGACCCATGGACTCTCCGCTTCATGAAAGGGCCGCCACCCCGAAAATCCGGAGCTATATGGAAACGGGCGCGCCTCGCAGCGTCCCCCGACCCGGCCGAGGCGAACAACCGCAGCCGCTCGACCCACCGGGGGTAGCGCGCTTGGGGACGCCTGGGTAGCGCCGCCGGGCCTACTGACATAGGCACAGGCGTATCCTTCCGTACCGGCGAACCATAGCCCGTGACCGATCGGGGGGCGCGGCCGGGCCGGACAACCCCCGATCCGAACGACCCGCCCGATTCCCATGAACTGCGGCGCCTAGGGTGATACAGCCCGACCTTTAGTTCGTCGCCAACGACAAACAACCTAGGATGAGGACACGACTGACACATACGTCACCCGACCGACTGACAAAGCGCACCCTGACGGTTGAGCCGACTGACGGTTAGCACTTTCGGCCCTGACATCCCGACAAAAGCACCCCTGGCCGTTGTGCCACCTGAAAAAAGCAGGTCAGGAACTCCTGTTCCCGACATCCTTGTCCGAAGCTTCCGCTGACAACCGAGCCAGCTCAGCACGTCTAGGCAACATGCCAGGTCAGCCCCGCCTAGTCATCTCCCGACAGGTATAAATACCCCCTCTCCCCTTACGGTGAAGGGGTTGGAAAATTCTCTCTCAATCTCTCATTCACACACGAGAACAAAGGTCGTCCATATCTTTGTTCTCCCACTTATAGCTCGACACGAGCGGTCGGCACACCGTTAGTCCGACCGGCGTGTCTAGCCCCCGTTTTAAGTCCTATTGCTGACTTAGGCATCGGAGGGGCTAAGGGTTGAACCCCAACCCCGCCCTTCTGACGAGTTGTTCGTGCTGCAGGAAAGCTCGTCCCTTGGTCAATGTCAACTTCGGCCTTCTGCCATCCAACCTGCCTCAGCTGCATCCGGTGAGATCCGACCCCGTGATCACCAACGGCGACAAGTCCAACTTCATCACCCCACTAATCACTTGTAAAACAGCCTACCTAAACCCTCTTCTCCATATAACCACCGTGCCCTTGGTTATCCACTATACAAATTCATTGTACGTGAGTTCCACCTCGTAACACCCTTAAACCAAAAACAATTTTGCTTCATTCGAAGGGAGTTGGGGATTATGTCACTAATTGAGCATTAGCATCCATATCCATGCACATACACATGCTTACTTATTGTACCTAAGCCACACACTATTTCATCTTAATATGGGTTTGGTCATTCTTGGTATGTGCATGCATGATCGTCATCACTATTATTGATTTTGGTCGAGAATTTGATATGAACCTTGTTAGACATCTTTGAAACATTAAAATGTTTTTGATGATGATGCACCATATTTTTATAAAATTCCCATGCTTGAATTATTAAACAAAAAAAGTGAAACTTGTAAGCATGCCAAATTGTACGAATCAAATAGATTGATTGAGTCTTATAAACTATGTAGACAATTGAATGTGCTTGGATTCTAAAGTTTCTGACTTTATATTTTATATTTACAATTTTGTGCGCTTAAATCTCTATGGAAAATTATTTAGTAGGAGTCGAGTATGTGATGCCTTCATGCGTCACTATTCTGAGACACCAACATTGTAATAATAATAATAAAATGCTATGGGCATTTATAAAAAAATAAATAGAAAAAGAAGAAGGGAATAACAAAACATCTTCAAATATACTACATTTGATACCGGCGGCTAGTAACCGGATTTCGGGGGTTTGTTGAGCAATGCGTATGAAATATGGTAGATGAAGCAACCACTTAGCGCACCTCAATTCCAAATGACCCGAAATTTAACACCATGGTATCCCTTGATTGGTGTCTCCCTACACATTACTTATTGATTATTCCATAGCAACGAATGCTCACAAAATGTATTAGATAATTTTATATTTTCATCTCTTAAGTTTCTAAGCACCCTTCATATTGTCAAAGTGTTTCATAATACAACATCTTCTTGTTAGATTTTTTACAACGATCGTATGCTTTCAATGCTCATAATATTTGTTATACTTTAAGTTCGTGGGGAATATGCATTAATATGAGCATCGTCATCAATTTCTTGTTTCTTCGATTTGTAAACTTGTTTCATGTCTCATTCTTAACCTCTTCAATTTGTGTGATCTTTTCGATTAATGGCAAAAGGGGGAGAATAGGAAAAAATAGCAGAAACACAATGGGGGAGAGATGCACATTTTAAGGGGGAGCATGTCATAACTTTTCAAGAGAGCACATTGATAGGGGGAGCTTTACATGATGTTTATAATCGTGTGCATTATATGACTTGCTCTTTAATGTGATTTCTCAATTTTTCCAGACTTGTTTGCCATCATCAAAAAGGGGGAGATTGTTGGCCTAGTTAGTCTATTAACTAGGTCGTACGATATTATTTTGATGATGACAAACAAACCGTGTGACTAACATTTTTCAGTAAGTGATTTCAGGGAGCAAAATGCAAAAAGGAGATTCAAGTGAAGACTTGAATTGGTCAAGTAACAGATTGGATACTCAAGAGATTTTTCATTTGAATTCAAACTCTATGTTCTCTTCCTAAATACATCGCACTTGGTCTCCTATTTAAACTACTATCCAAAAAAAAATTTCAAAGGCTCAATCCTTTTTTTCATGCAACAAAATCTTTGGGATCAAAAAATCTTTCCTGCTGCATTTTGTTCAACAAACCAAACAAATATTTAAAGGGACGCACATATTGATGACTAAATTTTTTGAACATGCTGTTAAAAGAAAAAACAAAATCAAAAATTTAAATCCTCTTTCACATTCAAAATCCTGTGCATCCCAATTCTGTTGGCGTTTTCAAACCCTTGATAAAATGATTCACAGGAGGCCGTGAGTTTGGGGCTTTTCAATAACAATTTTTTTTGCTCTTCTTAAAATCCCCTTAGGCCGTGAGTTTTTGGGTGCTCTTCATAAAAACAATTTTTTTGGCCGTGAGATTTTTTCAAATCGCCTTGCCGCACACGTGTTGCAGTGAGTTGATTTTTGGTTGCTGTCAAAAACAAGGGCATGCGTTAAAAAAAGGGCAAAGTTTCATTTTTTTTTGCTTTGGAAACCACCTCACGTTGTCAAAAATCTATGCACACAAAATTTCTTTGTGCTCTTGATTAATCCATGCACACAAATCAAATGTCTTTGTGCTTTTGATTAATCCTTGCACACAAATCAAATACTAGTCTGTCAAAAACAAACATCAAGCACTGAGATTTTTTCAAGGCCGTGAGTTTTTATTTTGAGATTCTTTGTGGCACCTCTGTCAAACGCAGGTGTTCCTCCCACCTTGGCTTTTGTTGTTGCTGCAACCCCATACATCTCATGGCAAGGGTCACAACATCATCTTCAAGTTCTCTCTTCAAGTTTCAATTCAGAGGAGGAGTTGATCCAGCAAGGTATAAAGAGTTCAGATTCGTGAAATCTGTCTTCGATCGCGCGATCAACTTCGAACACCCATATCTCCTGATCCAGACATCGGATCGACTCGCTGTTTGCGGCCACACGACCACATCTTCATCCTTTTCGCAACGGTGATAGTCTCATCTGCTCAGTTTACAGAATCATACGCTGTTCGGGCGTTTTTCTACAGATTCGTCACTGCAGATTTCAGATTTACGCATCCGACTTCGTACGCTCATATCTCCTGATCCAGACGTCGGATCGACTCGCCGTTTGCGGCCACACGACCACATCTTCATCCTCTTCGCAACTGTGATAGTCTCATCTGCTCAGTTTACAGAATCATACGCTGTTCGGGCGTTTTACTACAGATCAGCCACTGCAGAATTCAGATTCGCGCAGTCATCTTCCGAAGACCATATCTTCCAATCCAGACATCGGATCAGCGAACCGTTTGCGCCCACGCGACCACGATCTCACAAACTTTAGCACGGTGATATCTCTCTGATTTTTCACTGCAGTATTAAATCTATTTGAATATGTTTTTAGTTGTGAGATTGTATTAAGAATAGCTTTACTCTGAAGCTATCTCTGCGTTTTAATTCTTGAAACTACATTTGTGTACGGTGAGATCACTACCCGTAAGTGTGATCGGTTTTATTAAGTGAAATCCTCATAGGTCTTGGGGTCGGAGTTTTGGCGGGGAGCCACTCTGTTAAAAAATATCTGTGTCTGATTATCTCTGTGTTTGTGATTATTTTTAAATTTGTGTCACACACCCTATTCACCCCCCTCTAGGGTGTTTTTCAGTCCCAACAGATTGCCATGCGTGAACAAACCCAACAGAGGGACAATTGGAAACTTCGCAGAGACCAAATAGCTTGGGATATGTGGGTCGACTATTGTAACATACATAATCAGGGTAACACGCATGAACAATGTCTTTGAAATTTGGGTTGGGGTCTATGTGGTAGATATAAGTTTTACATTGTCATCTTTGTTATGCACTATTGCTTACGCTATGTCATCTTTGAAATGTGAACAAGGTTCTGAACTAATGCTTCTGCTAAGAAATGTGTGTTGCAAGTTGTTTGAATATTTTGATTTAATGATTTGAAATAGTATGGCATTCTTTGTGTAGGCATGGCAGGGTCATCTCAACGAGGTCAAGGTCGTGATCCGATGGACCCAATCTCTGACCCACCATCAGATAATCAATGGGTAGACGACGATACGCGTAATGAGATTTCTCCCCGACGACCTATGGCACGTAGGATGGGAGATATGCAGTATCCTGGGCAGGGCAACTATGGTGTCGGCAACTATGGAGGTGGCACAAGTGTGCCTTTTGCCCAATATGGCCAGTATAGCATTCCGCTGCAAATGGGGAGTCAACCCGGATATATATATGCCAAGTCAACCTGGCTATATGCAAATGCTTCAAGGGGGAGGCATGGGCCAGGGGGTTGGGAGCTACCAGGGGGGTGGGATGGTCCATGGGGGAGGGATGCAACATGTCGGAGGGAGCTACCAAGTGCCAGGTTTGGGGGGTTTTGGTGGACACCAGCAGTATGTTAGCCCCCCTCACCCAAGTGCATTCAACCGGGCGTCATCCCACAGCGGTAATGACCCCTTATTTGGTAGCGATTCTTCCAGAAAGTCGGGTAGGCAGGATGAGTCAGGGGAAGCATCAGTGTCTAGCCCCAGCAAGAAAATGAAGCACAATGCAGAAAAGGGGATGGGGCACAAAATATGGCCTTGGGAACATGACTTGGTCCTCATCCCATTCCTTGCGGAGCAGGCCAGGGAAGGGATGAAATCAGATAAGACGTTCAAATCTTGTGCATTCAATGCTGCTGCTGCCCACATAAATGAGACATTCGACACGGCCTACTCAAGCCAAAATGTACGCAATCATATGAAAGGATTGCGAAAGAAACTAGCCGATGTGAATACGTGCCTCAATTTAAGTGGCGTTGGGTGGTGTCCCAATAGGCAGATGATTTTAATGGAGCCGGAAACGTATGCCTCGTGGGCCTCGGTAATAATTTCAACATTGACGAACAAATACAAACTCGTCTATGTCAATTTCTTTTTTACTCAATATTATCCCATTGTTTATACGTGCAGGCCCATCCTAAAACAAAGGACTTTATTAATCAGCCCTTACCATGGCTAGCTGATCTGAAAGTGATTATAGGTGATGACGCAGTGACTGGGGATTTTCTGAAGGGTGTGTTTACACATTTTGGCGGCCCATTCACTGAAGGTGAAGGTGAGTAGGCAAATCCTTCGCCGCTTGGGCATGAATCATCTGACACACCATCACCGTTCACCCCTCAGGCACCCTCGCCAAGTCCTGGGGCAGCTGCTACTAGCAATACAGCCCCGCCAGCTTTTGGTAAAAGGGTAAGACGTAGACCACGGGGGAATGCTTCCAACGATGCATTGCAAGGTGTGTTTGTGGATAAACTCACCGAGGTAGCCGAAGCCTTACAGATCTCAAACTTACCCTGGACTGTGGAGATTGGCAAGAGTCTCTATTCACACACGGAGTATCCTGGAGAGAAGTTGGATAGGTTGTATAACCACCTTATTGAAGTAGATGTTGAGGGGAGGAAGTATGTGGGGATGCCTGAGGTTGCAAGGAATAGGTACATAAAGAGGAAAATGGAGGAATTCGACCGTGAGACTGAGGAAGACGACGATGGGAGTAATATATGAAGCTTGTAATTTCTGAACAACATTTTGTAATATGTCTTGCATGCACAATGGTGGGGCACGTTCGGGGGATTATTAAATTAGGATTATGTATGTCTATAATATGTCTACTTGATTTTATGATGATATTAGGATGCTGTACATTGAATGACTGAATGACTGTAGTGCTTGGTTGCTTGGGAATATGTGTGTATGTTATTTATATAGGGTTTTGTCCTTAGTGTTGAATCTCATTTGTTTTTATTTCCTACTTGGGTTTTCTGGGTGGAAGAATGGATTTCATACTTGGTTTTTCTTGCAAAATTTCCAGCTTGGGGTTTGGGTCTTTATCTCCATGCATTTTTTTGATCTTTTCCATGCCAATGGGCCTGCAATAAGATTGAATGCCTTTGTGCATGTGTAGCATTTGGTATGCTATCATTTTGGATATGCAATATTGTTAGCTGCATACATTTATATATGCCAGACTAATGTTGGTATGTTATCATATTGGTATGTTATCATTTTGGACATGCAATATTGTGGGTGGGTGTGTATAGTTTTTCAAGCATGTTGTTTTAATTTTAACCTAAGGTTTTTTGTTTGATGAATCTGATATCTTTTAGCTATTTTTGTATTTATATGAGTGTGTTCTTTTGCTTATGTACATGCTATAAGTTGGGTTTTATTTCATTCTGTACAAGCCCTCATTCATCAATCATGGGGGGCCACCAACTGCTTTCACTTTGGGTTTATTTCAGTATGTACATGCCGTAAGCTTGAAAGGCTCTGAATTTTGGCATTTAGATACATTGGGTTTTATATCATGCTTGGGATCTATGCAAAGGTGATGCATGATACAAATATGTTGGATTTATATATATTGGGGGCAAGGAAATATGTTTAACTGAGGCATGCTTGGGTGCATTACAATATAGAAGCATTATTTCAGTTTTTTTCTCTCCCTATAGCCCAATTGTCATGCCCCACTTTCCAAAGCAATGGAGGCGAGACGTGAGAAGGTCCGCACAGACGTGGAGCTGTGAAGCCACACACCTGATAAGCATCAATAAAACTTATGCAGGTCCATGTAACCACGAGCAGAACAGGATAATAACACAAGGAGATACAGAAATAAAATCCCAAATCTCAGCAATGTTCAAACATTAAAATTAAGTTCAACATCCAGAAAAGCCACCAGGCTAAAGGAAAGATTCTAAAGGCCCAGAACAAGGCCAACAAGGACAAACATAAACAGAGTATTGGTGCTACGCACCGACAACAAAACAGTCTAACAAAAAGGTAAGCTCAGCGAAGGCACTAAGACTGGTCTCCGGTGTCCTCAAACTCCTCGATGAACTCAGGTTCTGAATCAGCGTCAGCGAACACCACGTCCTCCGCAACACTCTCAGGCTCGGGATCTAACATGTGTCACACAAAAGAGTAAAGAGGCACATGTCAGCAAGTCTAAAAGACTTGGGCAAGGAAACTGAAAGAAAGGTAAACTAACAACCTAGCAGTTATAGTATGTAAGACATGGCAGTTTTAGTATGAGTGTGCAAGCAAGGCATGGTATAACATCAAGTACAAGTGAACAATTATCATGGCATGACGGGAGTAGCCAAGCTACTAACAATCTCAATCTTCTCGCTAGTCATGTTTTCAAGTTATTTGTAGATGTTTACGCCTTACAGCTAAACTGTTGGACATTCACACTGATTGGCCGCTTAACACTACCCCAGAACCCAGAGTTTACGCCTTACAACTAAAGTTGCTGATCGGACAGACTCCCAGTTGATTGGCCGCTTAACCCTTACCCCTCCCACACATAAACAAGCCAGGGTCCCTGCACACGTTGCTCAGTAAATGAGCCAGGGTTGCCCCGCACAAGAGCTTGTTTTCAGGTTCACAATTTGGCGTAGGGTTGTGCCCGCTAAAAGCAGGTGCCTAGCCTCAATCAATTCACTAGGTGCAGCGGAGATACGCAATCACAGGAACATTTAAAGAATGCAACGACATGACAATTAATTCGTGTACCGTTAATTGGAATTAAACATGACATGGTAGTTTTATGCAACATGATAAATGACGGATCTAGCTTCGTTGTCAAGCTAGATCCTGAAATTGCGCCTAGGCGAGTATCATTTCATCGCCTAGTCTCTTTTACGCCTACAACAAGCAAATGGCCTAAGACATGGCCTAAAACCCTAAGTGGCAAGTTTCACTTGCCTGGCACCGAGGATGACGATCACGAAGGTTCGTCTCACAATCGCTAATCTACGGGGAAAGCCACTGTTATGGAGAAACAACCATCAAAACAACATCCATTTTTATTAGGGTTTACAAAAACACAAATGGGTTATGAGAATATTATATGATCGAGTTATTACCGAATCGTTAGCGGAAGAACGATGCCGAGCAAGCACGGCGACGGAAGAACGACCCGAAGAACTACGGCTCAGATCTGGAATGGATGGAGAAACCTGGAGAAAATGAGATTTGATGGGGTTTTAGGGATTTTGGGGAAGGCCGAAGGCCTAGAGGAGGTGGCCGGCGCAATGGTGGTGAGAGGGGGCTCCGGGGATGAAGGCGGAGAGCTAGGGGAAGATGAATGATGATTTGGGGAAGAAGGAGGCTCAGAAGAAATGAAAGAAGAAAGAAAAACGATTGGGGGGTTTAAATAGGGAAAGTTACGGCGGCTGGAAAACCTAGGGTTTCGACATCGATTAGTCGGTCAAAGAAGGTTGGCTGACCGACTAGTTTAAGAACTAGTCGGTCGATCGTTCTACTGTGACCGACTAAGAGCAAGCAGCGAAAAAGGAATAAAATCTGGGAAATTGAATTAGTCGGTCTGTGAAGGCCCGTCGACCGACTAGTTTGCAACCTAGTCGGTCGGTGAGTGTTCATAAACCGACTAACGATAAACAGTAACTCAGGTGAAATTTATTAAAGGAACTAGTCGGACTTAGAGCAAGTTCTGACCGACTAGTTTCACATCTAGTCGTTCGGTGGTTGTTCTTAGACCAACTAAGAGTAAACAGTAACTCCTGTACAATTGATTCAATGAACTAGTCGGTTCCAGTAGAGTTCCTGACCGACTAGATCTCAATCTAGTCGGTTGGTCCCCCTTCTTGAACCAACTAAGGTGCACGAAAAGTGCCGAAATGAAGCGCGAAGCTTCGGGAAGATTCCTATAGCTTCTAAGATCACTCTAACTCTAAAATATGAGCGATTTGAAGTTCGTCATGAGTGACTTACTCCAAAACTCAACGATTCTAAGGAAGAAGCTAGAAAATCACGACGAAACGATCGAAAATGAAAGCTACGGAGACGAAAACCACACATAAGGAGAAAATCCACCAAAAAATATATATATAATATAGATAATCCAAATACAAGAAAAACCAGTCATTACATCCTCCCCAACTTAAGAAAAATTCCGTCCTCGGAATTTCCCAACACTCACGTGTCCGGGAACAAAAGTGGGAAACGCTCTCACATCTCATCCTCATTCTCCCAAGTAGACTCTCCTGGCGAGCCATGTCGCCACATCACCATCACAAGATTGACAACCTTGTTCCGGAGCGACTTCTGACGCCTGTCCAGAATCTGCACTGGCTGCTGGTCATACGTCAAATCCGGGCGAACGGTAATCTCCGAGAAATCCACAGCATGAGATGGATCGCTAATGTATCGACGAAGCTGCGACACATGGAAAACATTGTGAACTCCTTCCAAAGACGGCGGCAAGGCCAAACGGTAGGCTACCTCGCCAACTCTCTCCAGAATGTCAAACGGTCCAATGTATCGCGGGCTCAACTTCCCTCGCTTCCCAAAGCGAATCACACCATGATTTGGGGAAATCTTCAAGAACACATGGTCGCCTGGCTAAAACTCCAAAGGACGTCATTTAGCATCCGCCCAATGCTTAAAACGGTCCTGAGCAATCCTCAACCTCTCCCGAATGTTCCTGACAACATCCACGGCCTCCACAATCATCTCAGGTCCCAACAGCTTCCGATCACCAATGTCATCCCAACTCAATGGCGATCGACATTTCCTCCCATAAAGCGCGGCGAAAGGCGCCATGCCAATACTCGCCTGGAAGCTGTTGTTGTAGGAAAACTCTACCAGATGAAGATGGTCCTCCCACAAACCCTTGAAATCCAACATGCACGCCCTCAGCATGTCCTCCAAGATCTGAATCGTCCTCTCGGACTGGCCATCTGTCTGCGGATGGTACGCCATGCTGAAACTCAGACGCGTACCCAAACTCTTCTGCAAACTCTGCCAGAACTGAGATGTGAACCTCGTGTCTCTGTCTGACATGATACTCACGGGGACTCCGTTAAGTCGTATAATCTCCTGCACGATTCACGTTACATCACTATTTGAACTAGGAAAAGGAAATAGAAACGAAGAGTAAAAGAATTTACCTCCATGTATCTCCTCGCTAGCGCCTCAGTGGACTGTCCCACTCGAAATGGAATAAAGTGCGCGGATTTGGTCAATCGATCTACGATCACCCAAATCGCGTCATTCTGCTTCGGACTCCGAGGTAGTCCAGTCACGAAATCCATAGTGATGTGTTGTCACTTCCACTCCGGAATCGGAAGCGGTTGTAGCAACCCTGCCGTACGCTGATGCTCCGCCTTTACCTGCTGGCAAACCAAGCACTTGGCCACACTCCGAGCCACACTCCTCTTCATACCATGCCACCAATAGTTCAGACGAAGATCCTTGTACATCTTGGTCCCACCAGGATGCACAGAATACGACGAACTGTGTGCCTCCACCAACAACTCCTCTCTGATATCCCCAGCTGGCACACACAGCCTGGCTCCAAACCTCAGCGAGCCATCCTCATGAATCAAAAAGTCGGTCCACAGACCGGCTTCCACCTGCTCCCGAATCTTCACCAACTTCGGATCCTCAGCCTGGCCAGCCTTGATCCGATCCACAATCGACGACTGAATCTGCATACTCATCAACGGAGAAGCTTCTCCAGGAAGAACAATCTCAAATCCAGACTCGCAAAAATCCTGCCGCAATCTCCACTGCGAGGTCAAAATCATCACCGCTGGAAGCCTACTCAGCGCATCAGGAACCACATTCACCTTGCCAGGGTGATACTGTAAATCAATCTCATAATCCGCCATGAGCTCCAACCATCGATGCTGTCGCATGTTGATCTCCTTCTGAGTAAAAATATACTTCAAGCTTTTGTGATCGGTGAAGATCTTCACTTTCTCACTCAGCAGGAAGTGCCTCCAAATCTTGAGCGCAAACACGACAGCAGCCAACTTGTAACGACTGGTTTTCATGTATCTAGATTTATTATATTATAATATATATGTTTTGGTGGATTTTCTCCTCTTGTGTGGTTTTCGTCTCCGTGACTTTCATTTTCGATCGTTTCGTCGTGTTTTCTCGTTTCTTCCTTAGGATCGTCGATTTCGAATTATGTCATTCGTGACGGGCTTCATAACGGTCGTATCTTACTATTAGATCAAGTCTAGGAGTCTTAGGAATCGATCCCGGAGCTCCGCGCTCCGTATCGGAACTTTTGGTGCTTATTAGCCGGTGTAAGAAGGGGCACCGACCGACTAAATGACGATCCAGTCGGTCGGTAATCCTTCTTGAACCGACTAGTTGGCTTTCTAAATTTCTCAGGAGTTACTGTTTATCGTTAGTCGGTCTAAGAATGTTGGTTGACCGACTAGGTTGCAAACTAGTCGGTCGGCAATGCTTCTTTAACCGACTAACACATCATCTAAATTTTGGTATCAGTACTGTTCATTCTTAGTCGGTCTAAGTTCATATTTCGACCGACTAGTTGTTAAACTAGTCGGTTAAGTTTTGTACTCAGACCGACTAATTCTTGGTTCTACTGTACAGTCGAGTTACTGTTTACTCTTAGTCGGTTTACGAACGTTCACCGACCGACTAGATGTCAAACTAGTCGGTCAGTAGTTGTTCATCGACCGACTAAATCCAAATCCTATTTTCGTTCAGAAGTTACTGTTTACACTTAGTCGGTCTGCGTTGGTCGACCGACCGACTAGTTGCCAAACTAGTCGGTCAGTGGTTGCTCTTTGACCGACTAATCTGTTTTGAAACCCTAATTTCTGGGCAGCCGCCAGCCCATCCTATTTAAACCCCTCCCAAACGTTTTCTTCTTCCTCCACTCGACCTAAAACCCTAAAATCTCCCCCATTGAGCCCCCTTCCACCTCCAACCCTTATTCCTTCATTCCAAGCCCTAAATCCATCATCCAAACCATCCATCAACTCATTCTACCTCTCATCTTCCCCAAAATCTCATCAAATCCCCAAAATCCCCCAAAAACCCTAGTTCTCCAAAATTCTCCAATCTTTTCCAGATCTGATCCATAGGTTCTCCGGGGTGTTTCTTCCGCTTCCTCTCGGTAAGAAATCGATCTCTTGGTGTTTTCATAACCTATTTGTATTTTTATGAAACCCTAATGAATGAATGTTGTTTTGATGATTGTTTCCCCATAACAGCGACCTCCCCCGTAGATTAGCATCCGCGAGACGAACCTTCGTGATCGTCATCCCCGGTGCTAGGCAAGTGAAACTTGCCACTTAGGGTTTAGGCCATGTTTTAGGCCATTTTTCTTGTTGTAGGCGTAAAAGAGGCTAGGCGACGAAATGATACTCGCCTAGGTGCAAATTAGAAAACTAGCTTGACAACGAAGCTAGTTCTGACATATATCATGTTGCACAATTACCATGTCATGTTTACTTTCCATTAACGGTACGCGAATTAATTGTCATGTCATTGCATTCTTTAAAGTGATCTCGTGATTGCGTAGCATCGCTACAATACTTGTGTTCCTGGCTCGTGACCAGAAGCGAGCATAATGAGTTGCTAACCCCAACGCTCGATATTGAATTGTGAACTAAGAAACAAGCTCATGTGCGGGGCAACCCTGGCTCACTTGCTGGGCTCATGTGCAGGGACCCTGGCTTGTTTACGTGTGGGATGGGGTAAGAGTTAAGCGACCATTCAACTGGGAGTCTGCCTAATCAGCAACTGCAGTTGTAAGGCGTAAACTCTGGGGTGGGGTAGTGTTTAGTGCCGATCGGTGTGAATGTTGTACCATTCAGCTGAAGGGCGTAAACATCTACAAAACAACGTGAAACGTGAATAGTGAATTGATTGAGATTGTTAGTAGCTTGGCTACTCTTGTCTTGTCCCGATACTTGTTCTCTTGTACTTACTGTTCACCATGTCTCAATTGTGCACTCATGTTATAACTGCCATGTCATGCATACTAAAACTGCTAGGTTGCTAGTTGCCTTACTTTCAGTTTCCTTGCCCAAGTCTCTTAGACCTGCTGACATGTGCCCCTTTACTCTTTTGGGTGACACATGTTAGATCCTGAGCCTGAGTACCTTGTTGAGGACGAGGTTTTTGCTGACGCCGAGCCCGAGCTTGTGTTTGACGGGGAGTACGTGGACACTGGGGACCAGTCCTAGTGTCTTCGTTGTGTTTTCCTTTTGTTTAGACTGCTGTTTTGTTGTCGGTGCGTAGCACCTATACTTTGTTATGTTGTTGCTTTTGTTGGCCTTGTTCTGGGCCTTAGACTCTTTCTTTTTAGCCTGGTGGCTTTTCTGGATGTTGGACTTATTTTCGTGTTGGACAAATTATGAGATGTGAGAATTTTATTTCTGTCTCTCCTTGTGTTATTATTGTTGTTCCGTTTGTGGTTACAGGGACCTGCTTACGTTTTATTGACGCTTATCGGGTTTGGGGCTTCACAGCTCCACTCTCGTGCGGACCTTTTCACGTCTGGCCTCCGTTTTAGGGAAGCGGGTCATGACAGGTTTTGTTGGTGGCCCATGCAGGTCCTTCTGTAACTGTGAATTGTCGGAATAACGATAATAATATTAGATGTCCAATAAACTAAGTTCGACGTCCGAGTCATAAGCTATGAGTCTAATCTGATTCGTTTTCTGTGTCATTAGATGGCAGGAAGGCGATTCACCCGTGGTGGAGGTAGTGGTGCGCTCCCTCATGATGAGGAGCCTGAGCGGGAACCCACCAACGGTGAGATGATGCGGATGATGCTCCAGATGATGCAAGTGCAGGAGGGCGTGCTCCTGCAAGTCCAGAATGCTCCACTTGCTCGAGCTGCCCAGGCTCTTCCGGATGCCCCTCGCTCTGAGCCGGGAGCGAAGCAATTTCGGGAGCTGGGTCCCGCATATTTTGATGGGTCTGAGGGTCCTCTGGCTACCGATGAGTGGATTCGGAATATTGAGGATAACTTGAAGATGGCCAAGATCACCCCGGTTGGATGGGTTGATTTGGTGAAGAGGCAACTCAAGGATAATGCTCGGAATTGGTGGGATGCGGAAGAGAAGATGTTGGTGGAGCCGATAGCTTGGACTGCCTTTAAGTCCAGGTTTGATGAGGAATTCTTTTCGAAGGCTGCGAAGAAGGAGATGCTGCAGCGCTTCATTGATCTGACGCAAGGGAGCTTGACGGTGGACCAGTACCACCAAGAGTTCACTAGGCTGAGTCGGTTCGCACCGAAGATGGTGCAGGATGCTGATGAGAGCGCTCAGAGGTTCCTGCAGGGACTTGCTTTGGAGCTCCAGAGTTTTGTGTCTTCCTCCGATCTGGACTCTTATCAGAAGGTTCTGGTCGCTGCGAGGAGGCAGGAGCTGAACCTGAGTCAGAGGAGGGGGTCTATTGTTGGTGCTGGGAAGATGCCTATGGAGCAGGCCAGAGCGGTGGTTAGGCCTGGTTTCAAGCCTAATCAGGCAGCTCAGTTTAAGAGGCCAGGAGGGCCTATTCTGAAGACTTTCCATTTCTACGGCAAGCCTGGCCACATCAAGGAACAGTGTCGGAAGTTTTTGGGCCAGTGTCTGGTTTATGGTGATGCTTCCCATGTCGCGAAGGATTGTCGGCATGCGGGTCAGCTGCGGAGGGCACCTGTTGCAGCATAGCCGTTGCAGCAGCGAGCGTCTGTTCCTGCTGGTCGTGGAGCAGCTCTTGTTCCACAGAGGCAGACTTTTCAGCAGGCTGTTCCACCGAGGAGGCAGGCTTTTCTGATGACCGCTGTGGAGAGCGAGGATGTGGATGAGGTTATCGCAGGTAATCCTCAATCTAGCTATTACTTTCCTAGCTGGTTTTGATTGATTAGATTGTGTTGTTTGCTTGAACATGATTGTTTGCTAGACTAGGATTTGATTGTTAATTGCTTGTTAGGTGTGGTTTTGGTGTGCACATTTCCTGCACGAGTCCTCTTTGACTCTGGTGCATCGATGTGCATTATTTCTCGGAGCTTTGTGGAGAGGCATTCCTTGTCGACGTCCCCTCTTCCCAAGAGTTGGAATATCGTTACAGGGAATGGCGTGGTCTCGGTGCATCGTGGTTGCAATTCTTGCTCGTTGGTGGTCTGTGGACGTGAGCTTTGCGCTGATTTTATTGTCCACGACATCATCAACTATGAAGCAGTTCTTGGGATGGACTGGCTTGCGAGCTTCTATGCTACGATTGACTGCAGGAGGAAGAAGGTGGTGTTCGAGATTCCCGGACATCCAGTGTTTGAGTTCAGTCGTGGTAGCAGTTCGCTTGGTCCTGTCAGATTTCGGGCCAGACCGGTGGAGGTTGTGGCTATGCAGATGGAGTTGGAGTGGCCAGCTGTGGTGCGAGATTTTGGCGACGTCTTCCCCGAGGAGATGTCTGGTTTGCCACCTGATCGAGCTTTAGAATTTTCTATCGATCTTGTTCCAGGTGCGCAGTCGATTTCGAAGGCGTCGTACCGTATGGCACCCGCTGAATTGGAAGAGTTGCGGAAGCAGTTGGATGAGCTTTTGCAGAAGGGTTATATCAATCCTAGTGTGTCTCCGTGGGGAGCACCGGTGTTGCTGGTGAAGAAGAAGGATGGTTCGCGTCGCATGTGCGTGGACTATCGGGAGTTGAATGCGGTGACCATTAAGAATAAATACCGGTTGCCTCGCATCGATGATATTTTTGATCAGCTTGGAGGTTCGAGGGTATTCTCTAAATTGGATTTGAGGAGTGGTTACCATCAGTTGAAGGTGAAGAAGGATGATGTTCCACAGACAGCATTCAGGACGAAGTATGGACACTATGAGTTTGTGGTTATGCCTTTCGACGTAACTAACGCGCCCGCAGTTTTCATGAATCTGATGAACCTGATTTTCTACGACTTTTTGGATAAGTTTGTCGTTATCTTTATTGACGACATTCTGATCTATTCGAAGTCGGAGGAAGAGCATGCCTCGCACTTGAGGACGGTATTGGAGATCTTGAGGAAGCATCGTTTGTACGCTAAGTTTTCGAAGTGCGAGTTTTGACTGGATAGAGTTGCTTTTCTCGGGCATGTGGTGACTAGAGATGGTATTTTTGTGGATCCCGAGAAGATTAGGGCCATCAGAGAGTGGCCTGTTCCGTCGTCTGCGTCTGAGATCCAGAGTTTCCTTGGTTTGGCGGGATATTATCGGCGATTCATTAAGGACTTTTCTCGTATTGCTGAGCCGATGACCAGGTTGACGCGGAAGGATGTACCTTTTGTTTGGTCGGGTGATTGTGAGAGTGCTTTTGGTATTCTGAAGGAGAGGTTGACGACTGCCCCTATTCTTGTTGTGCCTGATCGCAGCGGTGGATTTGAGATCTTTTGTGATGCTTCTGGCAAGGGTCTCGGTTGTGTGTTGCATCAGCACGGGCATGTTGTGGCGTATGCGTCTCGTCAGCTTAAGGTTCATGAGAAGAATTACCCGACGCATGATTTGGAGTTGGCTGTCGTTGTGTTTGCTCTTAAGATTTAGAGGCACTTCTTGCTGAGTGAGAAAGTGAAGATTTTCACCGATCACAAAAGCTTGAAGTATATTTTTACTCAGAAGGAGCTCAACATGCGACAGCGTCGATGGTTGGAGCTTATGGCAGATTATGAGATTGATTTGCAGTTTCACCTTGGCAAGGTGAATGTGGTTCCAGATGCTTTGAGTAGGCTTCCAGCGGTGATGATTTTGACCTCGCAGTGGAGATTGCAGCAGGATTTTTGCGAGTCTGGCGTGGAGATTGTTCTTCCTGGGGAGGCTTCGTCGTTGATGTACATGCAGGTACAGTCAACGATCGTGGATCGGATTAAGGCTGGCCAGGCTGGGGATCCGAAGCTGGTGAAGATTCGGGAGCATGTGGAAGCCAGTCTGTAGACTGACTTTTTGATTCATGAGGATGGCTCGCTGAGGTTTGGAGCCAGGTTGTGTGTGCCGGCTGGAGCTATTAGAGAGGAGTTGATGGTGGAGGCACACAGTTCACCGTATTCTGTGCATCCTGGTGGCACCAAGATGTACCAGGATCTTCGTCTGAATTATTGGTGGCATGGTATGAAGAGGAGTGTGGCTCGGAGTGTAGCCAAGTGCTTGGTTTGTCAGCAAGTGAAGGCGGAGCATCAGCGTACGGCCGGGTTGCTACAACCACTTCCGATTCCGGAGTGGAAGTGGCAACACATCACTATGGATTTCGTGACTGGACTACCTCGGAGTCCGAAGCAGAATGACGCGATTTGGGTGATCGTAGATCGATTGACCAAATCCGCGCACTTTATTCCGTTCCGAGTAGGACAATCCACTGAGGCGCTGGCGAGGAGATATATGGAGGAGGTCGTGCGACTTCATGGAGTCCCCGTGAGTATCGTGTCAGACAGAGACACGAGGTTCACATCTCAGTTCTGGCAGAGTTTGCAGAAAAGCTTGGGTATGCGTCTGAGTTTCAGCACGGCGTACCATCCGCAGACGGATGGCCAGTCCGAGAGGATGATTCAGATTTTGGAGGACATGCTGAGGGCGTGCATGTTGGATTTCAAGGGTTCGTGGGAGGACCATCTACATCTGGTAGAGTTTTCTTACAACAACAGCTTCCAGGCGAGTATTGGCATGGCGCCTTTCGCCGCTCTTTATGGGAGGAAATGTCGATCGCAATTGAGTTGGGATGACGTTGGTGATCGGGAGCTGTTGGGACCTGAGATGATCGTGGAGGCCGTGGATATCGTCAGGAATATTCGGGAGAGGTTGAGAATTGCTCATGACCGTTTTAAGCATTGGGCGGATGCTAAACGTCGTACTTTGGAGTTTCAGCCGGGCGACCATGTGTTCTTGAAGATTTCCCCGAATCGCGGTGTGATTCGTTTTGGGAAGCGAGGGAAGTTGAGCCCGCGATACATTGGACGGTTTGACATTTTGGAGAGAGTTGGCGAGGTAGCTTATCGCTTGGCCTTGCCGCCATCTTTGGAATGAGTTCACAATGTTTTCCATGTGTCGCAGCTTCGTCGATACATTAGCAATCCATCTCATGCTGTGGATTTTTCGGAGATTACCGTTCGCCCCGATATGACGTATGACCAGCATCCAGTGCAGATTCTGGACATGCGTTAGAAATCGCTTCGGAACAAGATTGTCAATCTTGTGAGGGTGATGTGGCGACACGGCTCACCTGGGGAGTCTATTTGGGAGAATGAGGATGAGATTCGAGAGCGTTTCCCACTTTTGTTTCCGGACACGTGAGTGTTTGGAAATTCCGAGGACGGAATTTTTCTTAAGTTCGGGAGGATGTAACGACTGGTTTTCATCTATCTGGATTTATTATATTATAATATATATGTTTTGGTGGATTTTCTCCTCTTGTGTGGTTTTCGTCTCCGTGACTTTCATTTTCGATCGTTTCGTCGTGTTTTCTCGTTTCTTCCTTAGGATCGTCGATTTTGAAGTATGTCATTCGTGACGGGCTTCATAACGGTCGTATCTTACTATTAGATCAAGCCTAGGAGTCTTAGGAATCGATCCCGGAGCTCCGCGCTCCGTATCGGAACTTTTGGTGCTTATTAGCCGGTGTAAGAAGGGGCACCGACCGACTAGATGACGATCCGGTCGGTCGGCAATCCTTCTTGAACCGACTAGTTGGCTTTCTAAATTTCTCAGGAGTTACTGTTTATCGTTAGTCGGTCTAAGAACGTTGGTTGACCGACTAGGTTGCAAACTAGTCGGTCGGCAATGCTTCTTTAACCGACTAACACATCACCTAAATTTTGGTATCAGTACTGTTCATTCTTAGTCGGTCTAAGTTCATATTTCGACCGACTAGTTGTTAAACTAGTCGGTTAAGTTTTGTACTCAGACCGACTAATTCTTGGTTCTACTGTACAGTCGAGTTACTGTTTACTCTTAGTCGGTTTACGAACGTTCACCGACCGACTAGATGTCAAACTAGTCGGTCAGTAGTTGTTCATCGACCGACTAAATCCAAATCCTATTTTCGTTCAGAAGTTACTGTTTACACTTAGTCGGTCTGCGTTGGTCGACCGACCGACTAGTTGCCAAACTAGTCGGTCAGTGGTTGCTCTTTGACCGACTAATCTGTTTTGAAACCCTAATTTCTGGGCAGCCGCCAGCCCATCCTATTTAAACCCCTCCCAAACGTTTTCTTCTTCCTCCACTCGACCTAAAACCCTAAAATCTCCCCCATTGAGCCCCCTTCCACCTCCAACCCTTATTCCTTCATTCCAAGCCCTAAATCCATCATCCAAACCATCCATCAACTCATTCTACCTCTCATCTTCCCCAAAATCTCATCAAATCCCCAAAATCCCCCAAAAACCCTAGTTCTCCAAAATTCTCCAATCTTTTCCAGATCTGATCCATAGGTTCTCCGGGGTGTTTCTTCCGCTTCCTCTCGGTAAGAAATCGATCTCTTGGTGTTTTCATAACCTATTTGTATTTTTATGAAACCCTAATGAATGAATGTTGTTTTGATGATTGTTTCCCCATAACAGCGACCTCCCCCGTAGATTAGCATCCGCGAGACGAACCTTCGTGATCGTCATCCCCGGTGCTAGGCAAGTGAAACTTGCCACTTAGGGTTTAGGCCATGTTTTAGGCCATTTTGCTTGTTGTAGGCGTAAAAGAGGCTAGGCGACGAAATGATACTCGCCTAGGCGCAAATTGGGAAACTAGCTTGACAACGAAGCTAGTTCCGACATATATCATGTTGCACAATTACCATGTCATGTTTACTTTTCATTAACGGTACACAAATTAATTGTCACGTCATTGCATTCTTTAAAGTGATCCCGTGATTGCGTAGCATCGCTACAATACTTGTGTTCCTGGCTCGTGACCAGAAGCGAGCATAATGAGTTGCTAACCCCAACGCTCGATATTGAATTGTGAACTAAGAAACAAGCTCCCGTGCGGGGCAACCCTGGCTCACTTGCTGGGCTCATGTGCAGGGACCCTGGCTTGTTTACGTGTGGGATGGGGTAAGAGTTAAGCGGCCATTCAACTGGGAGTCTGCCTGATCAGCAACTGCAGTTGTAAGGCGTAAACTCTGGGGTGGGGTAGTGTTTAGTGCCGATCGGTGTGAATGTTGTACCATTCAGCTGAAGGGCGTAAACATCTACAAAACAACGTGAAACGTGAATAGTGAATTGATTGAGATTGTTAGTAGCTTGGCTACTCTTGTCTTGTCCCGATACTTGTTCTCTTGTACTTACTGTTCACCATGTCTCAATTGTGCACTCATGTTATAACTGCCATGCCATGCATACTAAAACTGCTAGTTTGCTAGTTGCCTTACTTTCAGTTTCCTTGCCCAGGTCTCTTAGACTTGCTGACATGTGCCCCTTTACTCTTTTGGGTGACACATGTTAGATCCTGAGCCTGAGTACCTTGTTGAGGACGAGGTGTTTGCTGACGCCGAGCCCGAGCTTGTGTTTGACGGGAAGTACGTGGACATTGGGGACCAGTCCTAGTGTCTTCGTTGTGTTTTCCTTTTGTTTAGACTGCTGTTTTGTTGTCGGTGCGTAGCACCTATACTTTGTTATGTTGTTGCTTTTGTTGGCCTTGTTCTAGGCCTTAGACTCTTTCTTTTTAGCCTGGTGGCTTTTCTGGATGTTGGACTTATTTTCGTGTTGGACAAATTATGAGATGTGAGAATTTTATTTCTGTCTCTCCTTGTGTTATTATTGTTGTTCCGTTTGTGGTTACAGGGACCTGCTTACGTTTTATTGACGCTTATCGGGTTTGGGGCTTCACAGCTCCACTCTCGTGCGGACCTTTTCACGTCTCGCCTCCGTTGGAGTTTGGGGCTTATCGGGTTTGGGGTTTGGGGCTTCACACACAACTCCAAATCGTGCGTCGGGTAATTCTTCTCATGAGTCTTGAGCTGACGCGAAGCATACGCCACAACATGCCTGTGCTGATGCAACACACAACCGAGACCCTTGCCAGAAGCATCGCAAAAGATCTCAAATCCACCGCTGCGATCAGGCACAACAAGAATAGGGGCAGTCGTCAATCTCTCCCTCAGAACACCAAAGGCATTCTCATAATCACCCGACCAAACAAAAGGCACATCCTTCCGCGTCAATCTGGTCATCGGCTCAGCACTACGAGAAAAGTCCTTAATGAAGCGTCGATAGTAACCAGCAAGCCCAAGGAAACTCCGGATCTCAAATGCTGACTATGGAACAGGCCACTCCCGAATAGCCTTAATCTTCTCGGGATCCACTGAAATACCATCTCCAGTCACCACATGCCCGAGAAAAGCAACTCTGTCCAGCCAAAACTCGCACTTCAAAAACTTAGCATACAAACGATGCCTCTTCAAAATCTCCAATACTGTCCTCAAGTGCGAGGCATGCTCTTCCTCCGACTTAGAATAGATTAGAATGTCGTCAATAAAGATAACGACAAACTTATGTAAAAAGTCATAGAAGATCAGATTCATCAGATTCATGAAAACTGCGGGAGCGTTAGTTACACCGAAAGGCATAACCACAAACTCGTAGTGTCCATACTTCGTCCTGAACGCTGTCTTCGGAACATCTTCCTTCTTCACCTTCAGCTGATGATAACCACTCCTCAGATCCAACTTCGAAAACACCCTCGAACCTCCAAGCTGATCAAAAATATCATCGATGTGAGGCAACGGGTATTTATTCTTGATGGTCACCGCATTCAGCTCCCGATAGTCCACGCACATGCGACTCGAACCATCCTTCTTCTTCACCAGCAGCACCGATGCTCCCCACGGAGACACACTAGGATTGATATAACCCTTCTGCAAAAGCTCATCCAGCTGCTTCCGCAATTCCTCCAACTCTGCGGGTGCCATACGATACGGCGCCTTCGAAATCGGCTGCGCTCCCGGAATAAGATCAATAGAAAATTCCAGATCTCGATCGGGTGGCAGCCCAGACATCTCCTCGGGGAAGACGTCATCGAAGTCCCGCACAACCTTTGGCCTCTCCAGCTCCATCTGCATAGCCACAAACTCCACCGGCCTGGCCCGAAATCTGACCGGACCAAGCGAACTGCTACCCCGACTGAACTCAATTACTGGATGTCCGGGAATCTCGAACACCACATTCTTCCTCCGACAGTCGATCGTAGCATAGAAGCTCGCAAGCCAATCCATCCCAAGGACCGCATCATAGTTGATGATGTCGTGGACAATGAAATCAGTGTAAAGCTCATGTCCACAGACCACCAACGAGCAAGAATTTCAACCAAGATGCACCGAGACCACGCCATTCCCCGTAACGATATTCCAACTCTTGGAAAGATGGGACGTCGACAAGGAATGCTTCTCCACGAAGCTCCGAGAAATAATACACATCGATGCACCAGAGTCAAAGAGGACTCGTGCAGGAAATGTGCACACCAAAACCACACCTACAAACAATCTAACAATCAAGCCCTAGTCTAGCAAACAATCATGTACAAGCAAACAACATAATCTAACAAACAAAACCAACTAAGAAGGAACAGCTAGATTGAGGATCACCTGCGATAACCTCATCCACAGCCTCGCTCTCCACCTCGGTCATCAGAAAAGCCTGCCTCCTCGGCGGAAAAGCCTGCTGAAAAGCCTACCTCTGAAGGACAAGAGCTGCCCCACGTCCAGCAAGAACAGGCGCTCTCTGCTGCAACGGCTGTGCTGCAACAGGTGCCCTCCGCAACTGGTTCGCATGCCGACAATCCTTCGCGACATGAGAAGCATCACCACAAACCAAACACTGGCCCAGAAATTTCCTACACTGATCATTGATGTGGCCAGGCTTGCCGCAGAAATGGCAAGTCTTCTGATTAGGCCCTCCTGGCCTCTTGAACTGCACCGGCTGATTAGGCTTGAAACCAGGCCTAACCACCGCACTGGCCTGCTCCATAGGCCTTTTCCCAGCACCAGAAACATGTCCTCTCCTCTGGCTCAGGTTCAGCTCCTGCCTCCTCGCAGCTACCAGAACCTTCTGGTAACAGTCCAGATCAGAGGAAGACACAAAAACTCTGAAGCTACAAATCAAGTCCCTGCAGGAACCTTTGAGCCCTCTCATCAGCGTCCTGCACCATCTTCGGTGCGAACCAACTCAGCCTAGTGAACTCTTGGTGGTACTGGTCCACAGTCGAGCTCCCTTGCTTCAGATCAATAAAGCAATGTAGCATCTCCTTCCTAGCAGCCTTAGGAAAGAACTCCTCATCGAACCTGGACTTAAAGGTAGCACAAGCTATCGGCTCCACCAACATCTTCTCTTCCGCATCCCACCAGTTCCAAGCATTATCCTTGAGCTGCCTCTTCACCAGATCAACCCATCCAGCCGGGCTGATCTTCACCATCTTCAAATTATCATCCATGTTCCGAATCCACTCATCGGCAGCTAGAGGACCCTCAGACCCATTAAAATAAGCGGGACCCAGCTCCCGAAATTGCTTCGCTCCCGGCTCGGAGCGAGGGACATCCTGGATTGCCCGAGCAGCTCGAGCAACTGGAGCATTCTGGACTTGCAAGAGCACGCCCTGTTGCACCTGCATCATCTGAAGCATCATCCGCATCATCTCCCCATTGGTGGGCTCCCGCTCAGGCTCCTCGTCATGAGGGGGCGCGCTACCACCACCACGGGTAAATCGCCTTCCTTCCATCTAATGACACAGAAAACGAAACAGATTAGACTCATAGCTTATGACTCGGATGTCGAACTTAGTTTATTGGACATTCTAATGTTATTATCGTTATTCCGACAATTCGCAGTTACAGAGAGAGAGACCTGCATGGGCCACCAACAAAACCTGCCACGCCCCGCTTCCCAAAGTAATGGAGGCGAGACGTGAGAATGTCTGCACAGACGTGGAGATGTGAAGCCACACGCCTGATAAGCATCAATAAAACTTATGCAGGTCCCTGTAACCATGAGCAGAACAAGATAATAACACAAGGAGATACAGAAATAAAATCCCAAATCTCAGCAATGTCCAAACATTAAAATTAAGTTCAACATCCAGAAAAGCCACCAGGCTAAAGGAAAGAGTCTAAAGGCCCAGAACAAGGCCAACAAGGACAAACATAAACAAAGTATTGGTGCTACGCACCGACAACAAAACAATCGAACAAAAAGGTAAGCTCAGCGAAGGCACTAAGACTGGTCTCCGGTGTCCTCAAGCTCCTCGATGAACTCGGGTTCTGACTCAGCGTCAGCGAACACCACGTCCTCCGCAACACTCTCAGGCTCGGGATCTAACACGTGTCACCCAAAAGAGTAAAGGGGCACATGTCAGCAAGTCTAAAAGACTTGGGCAAGGAAACTGAAAGAAAGGTAAACTAACAACCTAGCAGTTATAGTATGCATGACATGGCAGTTTTAGTATGAGTGTGCAAGCAAGGCATGGTATAACATCAAGTACAAGTGAACAATTATCATGGCATGACAGGAGTAGCCAAGCTACTAACAATCTCAATCTTCTCGCTAGTCACGTTTTCAAGTTATTTGTAGATGTTTACGCCTTACAGCTGAACTGTTGGACATTCACACTGATTGGCCGCTTAACACTACCCCAGAACCCAGAGTTTACGCCTTACAACTGAAGTTGCTGATCGGGCAGACTCCCAGTTGATTGCCCGCTTAACCCTTACCCCTCCAACACGTAAACAAGCCAGGGTCCCTGCACACGTTGCTCAGTAAATGAGCCAGGGTTGCTCCGCACAAGAGCTTGTTTTCAGGTTCACAATTTGGCGTAGGGTTGTGCCCGCTAAAAGCAGGTGCCTAGCCTCAATCAATTCACTAGGTGCAGCGGAGATACGCAATCACGGGAACATTTAAAGAATGCAACGACATGACAATTAATTCACGTACCGTTAATTGGAATTAAACATGACATGGTAGTTTTATGCAACATGATAAATGACGGATCTAGCTGCGTTGTCAAGGTAGATCCTGAAATTGCGCCTAGGCGAGTATCATTTCGTCGCCTAGTCTCTTTTACACCTACAATAAGCAAATGGCCTAAGACATGTCCTAAAACCCTAAGTGGAAAGTTTCACTTGCCTAGCACCGAGGATGACGATCGCGAAGGTTCGTCTCACAATCGCTAATCTATGGGGAAAGTCGCTGTTATGGAGAAACAACCATCAAAACAACATCCATTTTTATTAGGGTTTACAAAAACACAAATGGGTTATGAGAATATTATAGGATCGAGTTATTACCGAATCGTTAGCGGAAGAACGATGCCGAGCAAGCACGGCGACGGAAGAACGACCCGAAGAACTACGGCTCAGATCTGGAGTGGATGGAGAAACCTGCAGAAAATGAGATTTGATAGGGTTTTGGGGATTTTGGGGAAGGCCGAAGGCCTAGAGGAGGTGGCCGACGCAATGGTGGTGAGAGGGGGCTCCGGGGATGAAGGAGGAGAGCTAGGGGAAGATGGATGATGATTTGGGGAAGAAGGAGGCTCAGAAGAAATGAAAGAAGAAAGAAAAACGATTGTGGGGTTTAAATAGGAAAAGTTGCGGCGGCTGGAAAACCTAGGGTTTCGAAAGCGATTAGTCGGTCAAAGAAGGTTGGCTGACCGACTACTTTAAGAACTAGTCGGTCGATCGTTCTACTGTGACCGACTAAGAGCAAGCAGCGAAAAAGGAATAAAATCTGGGAAATTGAATTAGTCGGTCTGTGAAGGCCCGTCGACCGACTAGTTTGCAACCTAGTCGGTCGGTGAGTGTTCATAAACCGACTAACGATAAACAGTAACTCAGGTGAAATTTATCAAAGGAACTAGTCGGTCTTAGAGCAAGTTCTGACCGACTAGTTTCACATCTAGTCGGTTGGTTGTTGTTCTTAGACCGACTAAGAGTAAACAGTAACTCATGTACAATTGATTCAATGAACTAGTCGGTTCCAGTAGAGTTCCCGACCGACTAGATCTCAATCTAGTCGGTTGGTCCCCCTTCTTGAACCAACTAAGGTGCACGAAAAGTGCCGAAATGAAGCGCGAAGCTTCGGGAAGATTCATATAGCTTCTAAGATCACTCTAACTCTAAAATATGAGCGATTTGAAGTTCGTCATGAGTGACTTACTCCAAAACTCAACGATTCTAAGGAAGAAGCTAGAAAATCACGACGAAACGATCGAAAACGAAAGCTACGGAGACGAAAACCACACATAAGGAGAAAATCTACCAAAACATATATATATAATATAGATAATCCAAATACATGAAAAACCAGTCGTTACATCAATGAGGCATGGTTGTGTGCTTGCCTGTTGTATCTATCTGATGATGGCATTTTGATATTGCTGGAGCATGGTAGCATATGTTCTATCCATTTTTGATTTAGTTTTTTGCACTTGCATTGTGCTCTTGCTGGTTTCTTGCTGTATCATAAATTCTGTGCCTTCTTGCATATTCTTGGCATTTTGCTATTGCTGGTTTCTTGATGTATCATAAATTCAGTAGCAAATGGACAGTTTGGGTTTTTTTTAAAACACTAAGTAGTGATGTTAATGATTTACATTGTTCATATTTGGTTGATGGGTCCAGCCTATTCCCTCATAGGTATCAACTCATTAGCATTATCTTTGCTGTAATTTAATCAAGTTGGGACATTTGCATTTGTTTTCAACTCATCAAATGCTTGGAATTTGTCAGATTTGGGCTTACAAATAATTGGATGCTTTGTTGCTTATTGATGTGGTGGTATGTGCATATGTGCATACGTTCTTCTTTCCTTTTAGTTACAGCAGTCAAGATCATTTGACATATACTGAAAGTTCTTATCCATGCTCATTTCCCCAAAGATGTGATTGGTTAACTGTGATCATGACAGAACTGTGATTGCATAACAGGTTTGAATGTTACTAATGTAGATAACTTACATTATCTTGTTATTTTTTACTGTCATCATTTCTTTCATTATCTTGTCAAAATATAATCTCAATATTCTGAAAAACTGTGAGGATTTCTCCCATTCTGGGATTTCAGCTTTGCTACATGTTCCATCTGTGGACTGTTTTCTTCTTTCATGTAAATATTTACGGAATACATGCAATGCTGTTCATGCTTACTGCCACATCTCTCACACATTGCCAGACCCCTTGTAAGTTTGCCTTTGTGCATTGGATTACACATGATATGCTGGAAGTGTTGTTGAGTAAATATTCATATTTCTTGAAATTTTTTGGAGTTGTAATTTTTTCCCTAATAGCCCAATGATGAAAGCAATGAATTCGCCCAAATTCCTTGATACTATCCCAATTATCAGGATGGCATACAGGAAGGTTCCCAAAATTCAAACATGGGTGGGGTTTTATTTCATAATTTGCAGCACATTTATGTTTCTGATACCATAAGCTTGCCTGAGACTCTTTCATGTTCTTTTGGGGTTTTCATTTCAAATTCTCATGCACGATCTGTTTGGGGTTTTTTTTGTATTTTTGTGTTTCAAAATGTCTTGCACATTCACCACATATGTTTTTATGTTGCTTTTGCTTGTGCATCACATTCTATTTGAGGTTTTTGTTCATATTCTCTGAAAACATTCAGCCCCTATGCTTTTGCTTGTCCATCACATTCTATATTTTTTTGTCCCCTATGAAGTTTTTTGATCATGCACTTGCTTGATTTTCCTATCTGCTTTTGCCTGTTGTATCTATCTGATGATGGCTTTTTCCTCTTGCTGGAGCTTGGTACCCTATGTTCTAGGGGGTTTTGATTTAGTTTGTAGCACTTGCATTTTGCTCTTGCTGGTTTCTTGCTGTATCATAAAATCTGGGCATTCTTTCATTTGTGTCTTAATTTCATCTGGGTATGCTGGGCAATCTTTCATCTGTGGCTTACTTTCAACTGGGAAAGCTGGGCAATCTTTCATCTGTGGCTTACTTTCAACTGGGTAAGCTGGGCATGCTTGCAGTAAAATCTGGGCATGCTTTCATACATTCTGGGCCTGCTTATGTACAGGTCAAGGGTGCAATGTTCAGATAAGCTGCTACTATGTATGTTTGCATATGGTTCTTGTAGACTCCAACAGATCTTGATTTTTTGGGTTTTTAGTTTCTTGTTTTCTCTATTACAAGTACAGTATGGGTATTTTTTAAAACACTAAGTAGTTATGTTAATGATTTACATTTTTCATATTCTCTGTAACCATTTGTGGTCTATTAGGGGTTTTTTATTTCAAAAATTCTGCAACCTTTTGTGCATATGTGTGACTTTTTCTGTTTCAGTTCTGTGAAGTCCAGTTTGACTGTTGCATACATTTGTGCATGTGAATAAGACTGAAGCACATGACAGATACACAAATGTGCATGCGAATCGGAAATAAAAACCATGTTATTTGATTTTCATGTTTATATTATGAAGGGACAACCGCAAGCAACCTAGTTGGAAAGCAGATACATATGCCAACCTGAGGGCTATATAGATGTAAATTTTCCTTCAAATTTATCTGCGACTGGTTATGTATATTAGTTTTGTTTTTTTCTTCACATTTGCCTTGCTCATTTTTGAAAAAGACGGCTACTTTGACATCATGCGATATGTAATTTTCATAGGTACGCCTTTAGCTACCCCTTTTCACTTCATGAAATTGTTCTATTTCTATGATCATCTCAAACCTTCTCTTTTGTTTATGTGTCTGTATGAACAGGTCCAAATGAGTGAAGGCTCAAACACTTCTATTCGCTCCCGCCTTCGGGAAGCGACCCGTGTACCTGCGTTGGAGATGGATGATGCAGACTTCAAGAAATGCCGCTGTGGACTGCGTGCACCTAGGAAGACTTCTTGGACACAGTTAAACCCGGGAAGGAGGTTTTGGAGCTGTCCAGCTCGAGGTGCCAAATGTGATTTCTTCGAATGGAAGGACCCCCCTCACAGTGACTGGTCAAAGTTTATTATCCAGCATTTAATGGAAGCAACTGAAAGATGGGGTATAAGTGATTTATCTGCGAGCGCACAGACGGGGAGGAGGTTGGATGCGATTGACGATCGGTTGGCTATGGTCGTTGGCCAATTAGAGAGAAACAGGCTGATATTAGATAGCTTGCATAAAGATTATAACTCCCTGAAGTTTGTATTGTATTCCCTCTTAGGGCTATGTTTTATCAGTTTTCTTATGTATAACAATCTTCATTGACTTGGAATGGAATCTTGTTGTAGGGGCGGACTAAAACCCATGTTGGTACTTGGTTTTTATAAGAAGCGTTTGGAATTTTTGTAATATGCATGTATTGGGTTGTATTTTTTGCTTACTGTTTCAGCTCATTTTTGGGCTATTACATGCATGCTTTGCTCATTTGGCAACTGTTAATCCTCAGGTTTTAATTTCTTTTGTCAACTTTTTGCTGTTTTTGCATTTGGGCTACAGTGTGGTTTTATTTCATAATGTTATACACAGTTGTGTATCTGTTGCTGTTGACTACCTGAGACTGCGGGGGGTTTTATGTCATAAGTTAAATAAATTTCTTGAACATTATTGCTGTTTCAGGCCTGAGACGAATATGGGTTTTACTTCAAAATGTCTTTCACATTACAGTAACTATGGATGTTGAATGCCTGAGACGCGCCAACAAAAAATTTTCATACTGTCAGGCACATTTGCGTCTTTGTAGCTGTTCCATGCCTGAGCCGCACTTGGGTTTTTTTAACTATGTATTCATTTTTATTTTATTTTACATTTTAAAGCGATAATGGTTGGGGGTAACCATTACCCTATACTCACCATATAACACCACAATCCAACTTTCCCACTTTCTCATCCACTCTAAAAAGCCAAAAGAACACAAAACTAGAAAGTGGACCCCACTTTCTATTCCAAACCCCTCATTCCATACTCTATTCCACCCAAAAGAACACATAACTACATTTTCTCTTTCCTAGGAATACATCAATTCCCAATATTCCATTTTAAGCCAAAAGAACACAAAACTAGAAAGTGGACTCCACTTTCTATTCCCAACCCCTTATTCCATACGCTATTCCACGGAAAAGAACACATAACTACATTTTCTCTTTCCTAGGAATACATCAATTCCCAATATTCCATTTTTCCTTCCAGGAAAAGAACAGGCCCTAAGAGCAGTGATATGCTTGCGGATTACGTAACCTTTTGACAGCGAGAGGGGATGAAAAGGAAAACGGGCCACTGATCTGATTGGAATCAGCGTTCAGTTGGCTACATATCCGTGTCTCAATCAACACGTACACGAGGCTAGATCCCTTACAGTGACCCCATTCACACTATTATGCGCATTAAGTAATCAGAGCTGTAGCCATCTTCTATACGCAATGATCAAATAATTAATAATTTAATACTTGACATTAGCCATTTTGCTTGCTGACTAGCTCATGATCCTTCGCCTGTAGGAAATGACGTGTTCGAGTTTTCTTATCAGCAGCATGTCAAAATTCCTCGTATTACTCGTCATACTCCGTGTCAACGATTTATTTAAGATTTTCTTTCGGTGAAATATTTGTTTCTAAAAAAATTATTTTTACAGTCAAAATTGTGCAGAACAACAAATTAGCGTAAAAATATTTAGCGGCACCGGCACCTTCGGCGCTGAACAACACATTCCACGCGAGCGCCTTTGGCGCTGAACAACAAATTCGGCGCGGTCGCCTTTGCCGAAAAACAACAAATCAGTTTTAAAAAATTTAGCTGGCGCCTCCGGCGCTGGAAATTATTCTCATCTTGTTGCCACATGCGTCGAAGAGACAGTGAGCCCCGCGTTGAGGGAGACATCATTCGATCTGCAGCAACGTTCGATCTGCAGCATTAAGGGCATGTTAAATTTTTTTACCCTTAAAGCATTAATTGCATGCACTCTGCTATTTCCAAGAAACTTTCATTTCCCAAAAAGTTTCATTTTCTGAGAAATCTTTGTCCATCTAAAACTTTCCACAAAAGCTCATCTCAACTATTTATTCATCAAAATTAAATTCAGGCCGTCTTTCTATCAACCTGTTTGTCCTAGTCAGCTTGTTCTAGTCAACACTGGGATTCAAAAACAGTTGTCAAATGTAATATAGATGATTCACCTCACATGGAGGTTTCACAAAATAATTCACAACAGATGGAAGTTATACAAAAATCAAAACAATTCATGAAGATTTACTGTGATTCGAAAAAAATACAGATTAGTTATAAGACTTTGTTGCAAAAGCTTTATAAGTTTGCAAATATTAATCATTGTTGCAAAAGCTTTATAAGTTTGCAAATATCTTATTATACGAATGAAGACTTTTTTTGAATGTCTATCTTGCATGGCATCAAAATATGACTACGACAAAATGTTTAGGAGAGTTGTGTGTGTGTGTGTGTGTGTGTGTGTGTGTGCGTGTGTGGCAATAGAGTGTGGGTGAGTGGTTGGGTGTTTTGGTGGAACCTCAAACAAAAGCCTACCACATTCCACTTATTTGCAAGTTTGTCATTGTTTTTTCATAAAACCCAAAGACCCTTCATCTTCCCCTTATTTACAGATTTGCAATCGCTCTTTTTCCGCTTTGCACCTGTGTTTTTTTGCGCTTTATTCACTGCTTTTATGCCCATGCGACGACTGACCTAGGGTTTCTTTTCGTCCGTCTGTATTGCGTCCGGGAGACTATTGTCCCTGTCGTTCTTGTGCTCGGTAGATGACTGCCACGTCTCCATTTCATCTGTGAACCGGCTGTCCACTCGGTTTCGTACCTGGGAGACGACCTTCGCCGTGCCCTCCGGACATGTGCATTTGCTAGTTAATCATTGTTTTTTTGCCGTAACGGGAGATTTCGCTTGTAATCGGTTAATCCGTGGAGTGCTGCTGGTCACATCATACTTTTTCATAAACCTATTAAGTTGCTAAGTATACATCTATTCTATATTTGATGAAGAATTTGAATGTTGTCCTACTAGGACAAGTGACTAGGACAAAGGGGCTTATGACTAGGACAAGGGCTAGATGACTAGGACAATGACTAGGACAAAGTTTCAGGGGGAAGCTTTTAAACTTTGGGAGTAAAACTATTTGATATGAGTACGAGGATTGAAATTTGAATTTTAAAACAAAACTATTTGGGGGGGAAATTTAAATTCGGAGGAGAGGGGAGACTGGAAATTTTGGGGGAAAACTAGAAATTTGAGGTAATTTGAAATTTGTTTGTGAGGACCCAGCCATTAAATAAATCGTGTCCTATGGGTACGGACAAAATGACTAGTATATTTTTAAACAGTGCTAACCACGACAGTTTCTCTCAAATTTTCCGTTTGCAATCATTTTCTCGTAATTAAACTAGAAAATCATAATGGAAATGAAAATTTTTCGTTTAATAATTATTGGACCACTAGGCAACGTCATACACCGTTAGGTTAGTTGACTAACGGCAGAGCGGTCGCAGGATCTTCCTAATTATTAAACGTAAATAATCAGATAATCCGAATAAAATGCGATGAATAAAAATTGTGTAATTTAACAGATTTTGACGAAAACGAAATCGTAATTAAATCTGAAAAAGATTTGAAAATCGAAAAAAAAAAAAAATTTCGGGGTCAAACCCTAGTTAGGGTTTATGGTCGCGCGGATTGCCGCTTCAGGCGGCTAGGGTTTCCGGGCATGAGCGCGCACCGGGGGGGCCCGATACGAGCGGCTGCCGGGGGGTGGGGCCCGCCGCGGCCGGCGGCGGGGCCCGCCGCGGCGGGCGGCGTGGGTGGGCCCGCCGCTGCGGGCGGCGGGGTTGGGGGCCCGCCGCTGCGGGCGGCGGGGGGGGGGCCCGCCGCAGCCGGCGGCGGGGGGGGGGGGGGGGGGGGCCCGCCGCAGCCGGCGACGGGGCCGCCCGCCATCGCAGTGGCGGGTTGGCCCGCCGCTGCTGGCGGCGGGGCCGCCCGCCGCTGCTGGCGGCGGGGCCGCCCGCTGCTGGCAGCGGCGGGTTGGCCCGCCGCTCCTGGCGGCGGGTTGGCCCGCCGCTGGCAGCGGCGGGTTGGCCCGCCGCTCCTGGCGGCGGGTTGGCCCGCCGCTGGCAGCGGCGGGTTGGCCCGCCGCTCCTGGCGGCGGGGCCGCCCGCCGCTGCTGGCGGCGGGTTGGCCCGCCGCAGGGAGCGGCGGGGCCGCCCGCCGTCGCAGCGGCGGGTTGGCCCGCCGCTGCTGGCGGCGGGGGCCGCCCGCCGCCGGCAGCGGCGGGTTGGCCCGTCGCTCCTGGCGGCGGGGCCGCCCGCCGCTGCTGGCGGCGGGTTGGCCCGCCGCAGGGAGCGGCGGGGCCGCCCGCCGTTCAGCGGCGGGGCCGCCCGCCGCTGGCAGCGGCGGGTTGGCCCGCCGCTCCTGGCGGCGGGTTGGCCTGCCGCTGGCAGCGGCGGGGCCGCCCGCCGCTGCTGGCGGCGGGTTGGCCCGCCGCAGGGAGCGGCGGGGCCGCCCGCCGCTGCTGGCGGCGGGTTGGCCCGCCGCAGGGAGCGGCGGGGCCGCCCGCCGCTGCTGGCGGCGGGTTGGCCCGCCGCTGCTGGCGGCGGGGCCGCCCGCCGCCGGCAGCGGCGGGTTGGCCCGCCGCTCCTGGCGGCGGGGCCGCCCGCCGCTGCTGGCGGCGGGTTGGCCCGCCGCAGGGAGCGGCGGGGCCGCCCGCCGTTCAGCGGCGGGGGTGGTTTTGCCGCCGCTTCAGGCGGCGGGCGAGGGTTTTTTCCGCCGCTTCGGGCGGCGGGCGAGGGTTTTGGCGCGAGATCTAGGGGGGATTCGCGTTCCGGCGAGAAAATCCCCTAGGGTTTCATGGTTTTTGGGGATAAAAATCTAATTTTTAGTGGAAAAAATCTATTTTTAATCTCCAACAAAACGTTTTTATTGTAAAAATTTGATTTTTCATCAATAAAAACCTTGATTTTTATTAAACAATCGATCCAAGAATTTTGGATCTAGACATATGCGCATATGAAATTTTAGATCTAGGGTTTTAGGGTTACCTCTAGATCCTACCCGCCGGATCTAGCGACGTTCGGTGAAGGAAGCCCGTTCGCGTCGCGTCCGTCCGTCGCGTCCGTCCGTCGCGTCCGTCCGTCGGCAGGGGTTCGGCTTAGCTTTGAGCGTGCTGATAACGTGTTGTAAACCATGGCGGCTACGGAACCCCGTAGCCCTGTATTTATAGTAATAGGGTTACATAATGGGTGGATACCCACTAACGGGTTGGGCCTCCAAAGCCCGTTTATAACAAAAATAAAATTAAATCCAATAAGTCCAATTTTACTTGAGATTAAAATATGCAGTAATATAAGGACTATCTTGTAAATAAAATGTAATAGCTTTAGCATTTTGGGGAAGGCGACTTGCAGGGCTACGAGAGTTGGTCCCCACTTCACGCTCGTGGGGCTACGGGCCAACCACGGGCCGACCACATCCTTCTCGGGCCCCGCCGCGGGCCCTTCTCGCGCCGTCGCCCCGATCCTCACACCATCCACGCTCTGTCCACGGCGTCCCATGCGTCCACGTAGGATGTAGGTGAGGTTACCTCCATGACAGGGACATGGAATGCGGGGTAAAATTACCCGGCTGCCGACGTGGCGCGAGAAGATCCTCCGTCGAGAAAGGTAAGGTTTCGTCTTTTCGTTGGTGATTTCCAATTTAAATTGTTATCTATTGTTGAAGTCGTTTTGCACTCTACTACCTTTCATTTGTACGTTTAAAATAATATCCTCATGTTTAAACTCAACAAAGATTTTCACATATATTTGCAAATCGCAAAATCTACAGGGTTTCCAATGCAAATACGTTCTCCCTCAAAACTCCCTGCCATACTCTTCGCATAACAAAAAACAATCCTATCTCGTTTCGCAGTACCCAACATCCCCGTCTCATGCTCTCCAGGCTTGGGATTTTTTAAAATAAATTAAGAAAAAAATCGTCAGAATCGTCATGGTGATCGAGTCCAATGACCTCCTCGGAAAGCTCCTCCCGTCGTCCTCCGACGCCGATGCCGACGAGGAGCGCGCGTACGACTCCGAAGAGAAGGTCCTCATCTCAATCTCCGACGAAGATTCCGACTCGGACCCGGACTCGACCCCTCCCTTCTCCTTCCGCAAGCTATGGCGGTTCACCGGCCCGGGGTTCTTGATGTGCATCGCGTTCCTCGACCCCGGGAACCTCGAGGGCGACCTCCAGGCCGGAGCGATTGCCGGATACTCGCTGCTCTGGCTGCTGATGTGGGCCACGGTGATGGGCCTCTTGATCCAGCTCTTGTCGGCGAGGCTGGGGGTGGCGACTGGCCGGCACTTGGCCGAGCTCTGTAGAGAGGAGTACCCGAAGTGGGCCAGCGTCGCCCTGTGGATCATGGCGGAGCTGGCGTTGATTGGTGCTGACATTCAGGAGGTGATTGGGAGTGCGATCGCCATTAAGATTCTCAGTGGTGGGATCGTGCCGCTGTGGGCTGGTGTCATCATTACTGCGCTTGATTGGTAAAAAAAATTAGTTTTTTTGGTTGATTTTTTGGGATTAGTTTGATGCGGATCTTTTTCTAGAAAGCTTGGAACTTTCGTAGTTTTTAGTTGACTTGGGTTTTTTGGAACTAGCAACGTAGGTAGGAAACCAGTTTTCAGACATAAAGGTTTTGATCGTTTATTTAACCATTGTAAACTATTCGTTATAGTGAAACCGTTAAACTTGTGATGGGTTGATGAAAGAGTAAAACTTATTGGATTTATTGAAAATTTGGGGGTTTTGATATTTTAGAACATGAACGTCAAACTGAATGGTTCAGATCGAAAAAAAAAATAGAGTATGGATGTTTGACGTTACCTAGGGAGGAAATTTTCTCCGTAGTTAGTTGATACCCGTTTTACTTTTCCGGAAGAGCAATATGGTTATTAGCTACCCAAGGTGGAATTTTCCTCCTTAGGTAGCTCACTCAACCCACTTCTCTCTCTTTTTCCGATGATCAGATCTGTTCAATTTGTTTGTTGATGTTCTAAGATCCCAAACTATCAATTTTCATGTGAACATTAGGGGTTTTAATCGTTCATCTAATTGTTGCAAAATTTTCTGTTACAATGAAACTGTTAAACTTGTTATGGGATGGATGAATGAGCAAAACTCATTGGATTCACTTGATAATTGAGGATTTGTGTTTTTAGAATATGACGATCATTGACATTACCCAAGGAGGAAATTAGATTTCTAAGATTGATACCCATTGTACTCTTTTGGAAGAGCAATGAAATAATGAAATAAGATATTCGATTAATGAAATAAGATATTAGATTTCCAGGATTTAGGATTGCTTCTTACTGCTGAAATTGCAAATTTGCAACCCAAACCTACACACATTAAAAAAGAGTTTCGGATTTGTGTATGGGGTGGGTGGGTGTCTCGTTACTGAGTGGTAAAAGGATTTGTTTTGAGGATTCTAAGGCAAGAGGCCAGTGTGATATAATTGTCGTTTGTATCAAAGAAGATGTTTAATTATATCAATGTATCTGTATGATTTTCTCTTGTTCTAGTTCTGTGTAAATTTTTTTGGGGGTGGGGGTTATGCTTTGGAATTGAAATTATATGTTTTGATGTTTTCTTGGCAGCTTCATTTTTCTGTTCCTGGAGAATTATGGGGTGAGAAAATTGGAAGCTTTCTTTGGTGTTCTCATTGCAACAATGGCTGTTTCTTTTGCTATTATGTTTGGTGAAACCAAACCCAGTTCGAAGGAGCTTCTAATTGGTTGGCTACATTCTGCCATCTCAGTATTCATTAAATTGCACTAGGATTGCATTTTGATTTAATACATTGTTCTCTTTGCAGGTGTTGTTGTTCCAAAATTGGGTTCCAGAACCATAAAGCAAGCTGTGGGTGTTGTGGGTTGCCTCATCATGCCACACAATGTATTCTTGCATTCCGCCCTTGTGCAATCAAGAAGGATTGATACTAGTAAAAGAGGCCGTGTTCAAGAAGCTCTGAATTACTATGCCATTGAGTCAGCTGCTGCCCTTTTTGTGGCCTTCATAATTAACGTCTTAGTGACAACAGTTTTTGCGAAGAGTTTCTATGGTACTGATGTAGCTAGCACCATAGGCCTCGAGAATGCTGGGCAGTTTCTTCAGGAGAAGTATGGAGCTATGTTGTTTCCCATCCTTTATATCTGGGGCCTTGGTTTGTTAGCTTCAGGGCAGAGTAGCACCATCACTGGAACTTATGCTGGGCAATTCATAATGGGAGGATTTCTTAATCTTCGTTTGAAGAAATGGGTTCGGGCATTGATTACTAGAAGCTTTGCAATAGTTCCGACTATAATAGTTGCACTGGCTTTCGACACGTCTGGTCCTACAATGGATACATTGAATGAATCGCTTAATGTGCTTCAGTCAGTTCAGGTGCCATTTGCACTAATTCCTCTTCTCACTTTAGTGTCAAAGGAAGAAATCATGGGAGTTTTCAAGATTGCTTTTGGTGTCAAAGTAAGTTGTGACTTGCGATTTCTGCACTTTGTTACCAGAGTTACTAATGTTAGTTATTTTTGACATGCAATGCACGTTTTCTTCCCCCTCAGTAACTGAACGTTTTGCAAATTTTGATTGCTTATCTACTGCTTTGGAAATTCATTCATCCAGTTTACATGATTTTGGGAAGTTGTGGCTGTCAGATTGGCTGCTTATCTTAATCATAATTAAGGGATATATGTTTGCAGGCTTCTTTCATGTTCTCGTGTGATTCAAACACTGAGATAATTGAAGGTAACACCTAGTCATCCGTTTTTACCTATCCGTGTAGGATTGAAAATTTAACATGACGTGCTTATAAAATTACATGAATATATGCACTTTAATGCACAACATGTAGGATCGCAAAGTATACCCTAGAGGGGGTGAATAGGGTGATCGACAAATAAAAACGTGCAACACACAAGCAGATAAAAAAGACAGAAATCACAACCAATCACAGATGACATAAGATATACCCTGGTTTGGTTGAATCTCGACATACTCTCGTAACCCCCAAAATCCACTATAACATCAATTAGTCTCATCATGCTTACAGCCACTTGGAACTTGCAAATCACATGATTCACGCTTTCAAGCTCTATAAACTCAATCACATGCTCGAAGGAATTAATCTACTTAGTTGGACTCTGCCTCAATCCACACCCCGTGAATCAAGAATCCCAGAACTACATCTGGAGCTCTCTAAAAACCAAAAATAATGAAAGAAAATACAATGATCAAATCATGATATACCAAAAATATAAATAAATAACGTTCAGAGTGCTCAGTTTGTAGCGTCCATATGTCGTCGTTGATATGCTTGTAGACAGCTCGACAATCGTCAATCAGATGTCTATTATGTGAAATAGGACTTCTTGAACTTGCAGGGACCTTTCTGCAATTTCTGATATGTGCCTGGTGTCATGTGCGAAGGAGCTGCTCGGTCTCGTTGGATAACGTTAGGAGTCCGTGCGAGGATAGATGCCTCGGGGGCTTTGGTTCTTTGGTTCTGTGTATGCTGCAGTTGGGCACTCGGGCTCGGTGATGTCTCCCTCTCTTTCTTCTATTCTCTATCTCTCTTTCTCTATCATTCTTTTAGTCTGTTTTCTTCTCCCTCTTAATTTTATTTTCTATCTTTTACTGTGGTGGGATGTCTCGATGTACGTGCTCTCTTTTTAATAATTGGTGCGGCCTTGATGCTTCTTTGTTCTTATATATATTATTGTGTGTAATCAATCTTTTTCTCTCTCTCTCAATTTGTTCTACGCCCCCTTCTTTTTTGCTTGTTTGCGTGAATTGATACAGATGGGGACCGGCCAACTTGATGCTTGGGTATTGACGAAGAAGATAGATGATCAACTAGTATAATGAACTTGGAGAGTGGTCGGCCTTATATAGAGTTTGAACCCTCGTCCAACTTGCATGAACTCTTCTAGTTGACTTGAATTGCACTTCCTTATGAACTTGCATTCTTATTGATTTCCTACTCATTTTGTGTAGCCAACCCTAACTTCGACTCTTGGAAAAATTCCAATTGCGCATCAACTCTTCAATCCACATGCTTTGACTTCCTATAAAACTTTAACCAAGTCAAAACTTCCAAATTGTCCATATCATCTTCTACTTGATTTTTGGCTATGATTTTGAAGCTTTTCTTCTTGGAGAAATTATGATGATGTCCTATAGCCATGTAATTTAGCTTGAGCATCTCTAGGGCAAATATGATGTCGCCAAAATTACGAAATTGCCATTTGATCACTTTAAGACTGAAATCACTTAACAAATACATCAAACAAATACATCAAAATAGCTCAAGGTATAGCTCATGAAGGTTTGTTATCATCCAATAAGAAATAGAAATACTAAACCGCTGTTTCCAACGATGCAGACTGATACGGCCGCACCCTCAGAGGGTGCGGGCACGGGTCCAAGCGGGACCCAAGGCGGATGGGTCACTTACTATCGGAGGCGTCGAAGGGCAGATTAGTCTTTTGTTATGTTATTTTGTTCCTAGGTTTTCTCTATTTATATCTAGGGTTAGCCGTCATGAGAGGCATGCTTATTGTGTGAAGAACATTCTAAGTGTCAATTGTGAGAGTTTTAGGCTTTGATCCGTTCATCAAAGTTAGGAGAGCGAGTTCCTCTCGAAAGGGCTCAAGTTATCTTGCTTTTAGACTTTGTCTTTTCTCAAAAATCCAATAAAAATCTCATCTTTTCCCATTTTTATTCATTTTCTTCGCTGATTTTCCATTGATACGATCCAAATCGTACCAAATTGGTATCAGAGCAATAGATCCAATGGCGGAAGGCACTAGATTCAAGACGGAGATGGAAGCGCTGCGAAAGGAGATCCGGGAAGAGGTCACCAAAAAGGTGGGAGCTTTGGAAGTCACGGTCGAGATGCTTTCCAATTCCCAAAAGGAGATGGAGGCCCATTTGATGAAGAAGCACGAGGAGTCGGACGCCACTCAAGTTCAGATCTTGAAAATTCTTCAAAAACTTGCGGGGAAAGGGAAGCATGTGGAGATCGGAGGGGAAGAATCCGCAGCGGAGAATCATCATACTAAGGCGGACGATCCAAAGTTGATGGCGAATACCTCCGGGGCACCTCCGGGAACCAAAACCACGAGGGAGAAGGAAGATCTAGGGTTCCGGGAGGAGTCGTGGGTGGAGGAAGTGCAACGGGAGCGACGGCGGCGCGAAGGAGATCCCCTAGGGTTTCTTGCGGAGACGAGGGGACGCGGCGGGCAAGAGGGAGGCTTTCCAGAGGATAGGGGAGGCGGCGGCTGGGGGGAACCCTAACCCCCCCCCCCCGCGCGGGCCGCCAGGGCCCCGCGAGGGCTCGGGGGGCCTCACGGCCCACACCCGAGCCCGCGCGGGTGCCCAGGAAGGCTGGGCGGGCTCGCGCGAGGCCCTGGAGGGGTCGCGCGGCCCGCCAGGGCCAAACCTGGGCCCCGCCGAACCCCAGGGAGGCTTCGCAGCTTTCCCTGGGGCCGGTTGGGTCCCGACGAGTGATGGTGGGGCCCGGGGGGGCCCAGTAAACCCCCCGGGTCAGTTTTTCGGCCCCCCGAGCACCGAACATGGCCCCGCAAGAGGCTACCGCGGGATTTTTGGGGCTGCAGAGGAGGAGCGCCAGAGGTGGCCTATGGAGGAGTACGCGGAAAATTTTGGGGGCCCACGAGGGTTTCCCGAAGAGACCTACGGCAGAGGCAGGACCGAGTACGGAGGCCATGGAGCTCAGGGAGGAGGACACCCGACCATGTACCCAGACAGGAGGATGGAGAAGTTGAAGATGCCCATTTTTGAGGGGACAGACCCCGACGGGTGGATAGTGCGGGCGGAGCGGTATTCCCAGGTGATGCGGATCTCAGAGCGGGAGGTATTGGAGAACATCATCTGCTATCTGGAGGGACAGGCGCTGAGCTGGTATCGTTGGAGGATGTCCCGAGCCCCTTTTCGGACTTGGGAGGAATTATCAGCCTTCCTACTTGACCGTTTCCAGGCCAAACGGGGGCGAATTTCTATGAGCAGTTGCTTGGACTACGGCAGGAGGGGACGGTGTTGGACTTCCTGGGGAAGTTCGAGGTTTTGGCAGGCAGGGTGAAGGGGGTGTCGGAAGACGTATTCTTGGGGGCATTTATGCGAGGGCTGAAGCCCTCGATACGAGCCGAGCTATGGATGCAAAGTCCCAGGGACTTAGAGCATGTGATTCGGCTGGCATTGCGGGCGGAGGAGAAGCAGGCGGAGGAGCGGAGGATCAGAGGGACTTGGGGGCACCACAGCAGAGGGTCCCATCTACAGCCGCCGCCGCCCCGAGACTACCGCCGGCCGCCTCAGCCGGAGCGGGGGAGAAGACAGGAGCAGCACGTCCTGCGGGACAAGGGCGGAGGATGATCGTGGCTGAGATGCGGGACATGAGGGCCAGGGGGTTGTGCTTTCGTTGCGACGAGAAGTTCACCCCGGGCCATCGGTGTGCGAGCCGGTTGCTGCAGATCACTATCGAGCCGGACGAGGAGGAGTACATCGACCCAGAGGAGGCCGAGGAGGAGGTCGTCTCAGTAGAGCAGCCGGTGGAGCTGGAGCAAGCGCAGGTGTCCCTCAACTCCGTGATGGGGTTCACACAGAACTCCACCATGAAGTTGGTGGGACAGGTCGGGGAGACAGCAGTTACGGTTTTGATTGATAGTGGGGCCACCCACAATTTTGTGTCCCTGCGAGTGGTGGAGCTGCTGGGGTTGCAGATGTCCGGTGGGAGGTTCACCGTACAGTTGGGGGATGGACGGTGCGAGGAGAGTACGGGGCTATGTCGAGGACTCTGCCTAGTCATTCAGGGGGTACAGATCGTGCAAGATTTTTTACCGTTCGAGTTGGGGAAGGTCGACTTCATCCTGGGAGTCCAGTGGTTGAAGACATTGGGGACCACGATGACCAACTGGAAACGGTTGAGGATGGAGTTCAAGGATGGCGAGCGGACGGTGGTGCTCCAGGGAGACCCGAGCTTGTGCTATGCCATGGTAGCATTCAGTGCCATGACTCGGGCTATTCGACGGGCAGGGCAGGGGTACTTGGTGGAGTTTCGGGGGATGACCACAGAGGCGGAGCCCGAGCCCGAGGAGGGGCCACCAGAGGTGCAGTCGGTGTTGGAGCAGTTCGCAGAGGTGTTCGAGATGCCACAAGGGTTACCTCCACACCGGGACCACGAGCATGCGATCGTACTGAGGGATGGCGCACCCCCGTCAGTGTTCGGCCTTACCGGTATCCCCACGTGCAGAAGGATGAGATCGAGCGGCAGGTCAGAGAGATGCTGCTAGCAGGAGTGATCCAGCCCAGCGTCAGCCCCTTCTCGAGCCCAGTTTTGTTAGTGAAGAAGGACGGGAGCTGGCGTTTTTGTGTGGATTACCGAGCCCTGAATAAGGAAACTGTGCCCGACAGGTTTCCTATTCCGGTGATAGATGAGTTGCTCGACGAACTGCATGGGGCGAGGGTGTTTTCGAAGGTGGATCTGAAGTCCGGGTATCATCAGATCCGTATGCGAGCAGAGGACATCCCGAAGACGGCGTTCCGTACACACGAGGGCCACAACGAGTTCTTGGTGATGCCGTTTGGATTGACAAACGCCCCGTCTACTTTTCAGGCCTTGATGAACAAGGTGTTCCGCCCTTACCTGCGACGGTTCATCCTTGTGTTTTTTGACGACATTTTGGTCTATAGCCGCACATTGGAGGAGCACACGGGGCATCTGGAGGTGGTTTTCAGGGAGTTGCAGGGGCACCAGTTATTCGCCAATCGGAAGAAGTGCTCGTTCGGGAGGAGTCAGATCGAGTACTTGGGGCACATTGTCTCAGGCGCAGGGGTGGCGGCAGACCGGGCGAAGATTGTGGCGATGTTAGAGTGGCCTCTACCACAGACACTGCGGGCATTGCGGGGTTTTTTGGGATTGACAGTGTATTACCGCAAGTTTGTGAAGGGATACAGCACCATTGCCTGGCCTCTGACGGAATAACTGAAGAAGGACAGTTTTCGGTGGGGAGAAGAGGCGACTAAGGCTTTCGAAGCCTTGAAGACGGCGATGTCGACGGCGCCGGTCCTTGCTCTGCCAGACTTCAGCCAGCCATTTGTAGTAGAGACGGATGCTTCAGGGTATGGTCTTGGGGCGGTGCTGATGCAGGAGGGGCGGCCGATTGCATACTTCAGCCAGGTGTTGACCACGAGGGAGAGGCTGAAGTCAGTGTACGAGCGAGAGTTAATGGCTATAGTCTTCTCCATTCAGAAATTGCGGCCATATCTGTTGGGACGAACTTTTGTGGTGAGGACAGATCAGCGGGCTTTGAAGTATCTGTTAGAGCAGAGGTTGGTGGCAGAGGAGCACCAGAAGTTACTGTCGAAGCTGGTAGGATTTCGGTTCGATATTGAGTATAGACCGGGGCTGGAATATAAGGCGGCGGATGCATTGTCCCGGCGAGATGAGGGGAGCCAGCTGCAGGCGATGACGATACCAGAGTGGAGAGGTTTGGACCAGCTGTCACAGGAGGCAGAGGCAGATCCAGAGCTGCAGCGGATCAGGGAGAGGCTACAGGGTGGAGGTGACGGGGTGCCAGGGTACACGGTAGAAGGGGGAAGATTACTCTACCAGGGGAGGTTGGTGATTCCGCGGGGGTCCGCATCGATTCAGACTCTTTTCCAGGAGTTCCACGGGTCGGCGATCGGAGGGCATTCGGGCGTGCAGCAGACGTATATGCGGATGGCTCGGGAGGTATACTGGACGGGCATGCGGAAGGACATCGCGCTATTGGTGGCGGCTTGTGACGTTTGCCAACGTCACAAGTACATGGCGATGGCCCCGGCAGGACTGCTACAGCCTTTGGCATTGCCTGAGCAGGTGTGGGAGGAGGTATCCATGGACTTCATAGACGGCTTGCCGCGTTCGGAGGGTTTCACGGTGATCTTGGTGGTGGTTGACCGACTGAGTAAGTATGCTCACTTCATTCCCTTGAAGCATCCTTACACAGCGGTATCGGTGGCGGGGGTTTTTGTGCGAGAGGTGGTGCGGCTGCACGGGTTTCCGAAATCTATAGTGTCTGACCGGGACAAGGTTTTCACTAGTCACTTCTGGGAGGAGTTGTTTCGAGTGCAGGGGACGGTGCTGAAGCGGAGCACAGCCTACCACCCGCAGACGGACGGTCAGACCGAGGTGGTCAACAGGAGTGTCGAGACCTACCTCAGATGTTTTGCTTCGGAGACACCCCGACAGTGGACCAGGTGGTTGGCGTGGGCGGAGTATTGGTACAATACATCCTTCCACTCGGCGGCAGGGACGACACCTTTCCGGATATTGTACGGTCGAGACCCCCCTTCTTTGGTTTACTATGGGCACCGGGCGACACCGGTTTCGCAGGTGGAGGAGCAGATGGAGGAGAGGGATAGGATGTTGGAGGAGCTGCGGAGGCACCTGACACGAGCACAGCAGGTGATGAAGGCCAAGGTGGACGGACATCGGCAAGATGTGACTTTTCAGGTGGGGGACATGGTCTACCTGAAGCTTCGACCTTATAGGCAGAAGTCTTTGGCCCACAGGAGGAACGAGAAGCTTGATGCCCGTTACTATGGGCCTTTTGAGGTGGAGACTCAGATTGGAGATGTTGCTTACAGGTTGCAGCTACCGCCGGGGACATCGATACATCCGGTATTTCATGTTTCCCAGTTGCGTCGGGCGATTGGCGAGCATACTACGTCCTCCACACTTCCTCCTACGCTCACAGATGATATGGAAGTGATGCTCGAGCCAGTTGATGTCCGGGCGGTACGAAGGGGTCATGGGCGACGTCGGGAGGTCCTCATTTACTGGCAGGGGCTACCGGAGTGTGATGCGACATGGGAGATGTATGAGGCGATACAGGAGCAGTACCCTGATTTCCACCTTGAGGACAATGTGGCTCTTTTAGGGGGGGTATTGATACGGCCGCACCCTCAGAGGGTGCGGGCACGGGTCCAAGCGGGACCCAAGGCGGATGGGTCACTTACTATCGGAGGCGTCGAAGGGCAGATTAGTCTTTTGTTATGTTATTTTGTTCCTAGGTTTTCTCTATTTATATCTAGGGTTAGCCGTCATGAGAGGCATGCTTATTGTGTGAAGAACATTCTAAGTGTCAATTGTGAGGGTTTTAGGCTTTGATCCGTTCATCAAAGTTAGGAGAGCGAGTTCCTCTCGAAAGGGCTCAAGTTATCTTGCTTTTAGACTTTGTCTTTTCTCAAAAATCCAATAAAAATCTCATCTTTTCCCATTTTTATTCCTTTTCTTCGCTGATTTTCCATTGATACGATCCAAATCGTATCACAGACATATCAAAGTCACTCCATCAAACCATTTGCTTAACCAAATACTCCCTACGGTGAAATTCAGAATATTTTAAAACCTGATCCTGTTTAAGAATAAATCTCATGTTTGATCATGTCATACATCGTGTTTTTCTTCTTCTTTTTGGTTTAATGGGAAAATCATAATGTATATTGTAACAATCTACTGAAAAATGATTGTGGAACCAGGATATGGTAGGTATCCAGACCTAATCTGCTATGGTTTTATGTGTGACTTTCAGAAATTATAGATTTATACTTTATACTTACAATGTGCATCCAAATATTTAGATGTATGGTTTAAGAAAGAGATCATAGACTAATTACTACTCAACCTTTGTATGGAAAAACATATACACAAGCAGGACATGTAAATTGCAGCCTACTCTTTAGAAGCAGTTTGTGTGAACAATATAGTAACCCGAACACTAGCTACTTTTTTAATAAAGAAACTGAAAATATGATCATCGTCTATGAGGTAGATGCAATGCTTTGGTTGATGTTAGCCAGCTTTGATGTCTGAGGATTATGGTCTGTATCTAGAAGAAGAGAGATGCATATAAGCTATAAGATGACTCCACGACCATATTATTCCAACTTATCTAATAGCTACCAGCAAGGGCAGTAGTGCCAGGATATACATCAGATGGTGGGAAATGCATGGCACTACAATGTATTGTCAAAAAAGTGGTAATTGTACGATTACAATGGTACTCTTTGGTACTACCTTGAACCGACATGCGGGGTCGCTACCAATACACGATGGTGGAGCCCATATGCTGCGTCTTGTAGCACCAACAAAGTGTCTAATTGTAGCACTAGTATTTTCCTAGCCAAATTATAGGTAGTTCAAAATCACATTCGCATTGTTCATTATTGCTTCAAACTTGAAATCTGGGAGTTGACACGATCGTGCGTGTTACAACAGATGTATCAGCGGACCTACACAGTTTTGGACACCGCCGTGCGATACCCCGCACGGCCGTGCGGGATACCATGTTGTTTTTCGTAAATATAGCCCACTAGATCTCCACATTAGTATGATATTGTCTACTTCGGCCTACTGACCCAATTGATTTTGCTCTTGGGTCTCCCCAAAAGGCATCATACCAATGGAGATATTAATTCATATTTAAGCCCCAAGAACCCCATATGCTTAACCAATGTGGGACGATTTGTTCGCAACTCAACACACATTGTACTGTATTCGGAATAAGATAGGTGATAAGATTCAAGTCAATAATATTTGGGTTGTTGCTTTATTTTTCAGTTAACTAACAGTTGACATTTTGAGTAATATTAACGCAAACCACTTGTTAAATCAGTTTTCTGTATGAGGACACAGTTATGCAAGGGTGAAGATTGAGATTGTCCATTATATCATTTTTGGGGAATCAACCGAATATATTGTGACTTCGTCACACGTAGGAAGCTCATGGTTGTGGCCTAATGATGGGTTTGTACCTTTATTCGCCGTCACTTGACTTTCACCTAACTCATAGCTTGCAGATATGCAACTGGATGCTGAAGATGATGACAGAGACCTTGTGGGGTTCACTATGTAGCAAGTTCTTGTCCTCGGAGTCATCAATTTGATTGAATTTTTATGGGGCTAAATTTTCATATATTACCTAAAACTTTTTTCGATTGTCTCTAAACTGTCCTAAAATTTGAAAATAACTCAAACCCCCTTAAAACTTTGATTTTCTCTCTAAACTCTTTAATGGAGTTAACAGTGATCATAAGATGACATTTCTACGCTCCGATATACATTTAGACTGACATGTGTGGCCCACAAAAATTAAAAAAATAAAACAAAAATAAAAGTTCCAATTGATGGTTGGGTCCCAATATAACACAATATGCAAATTTTCTGAACAAAAAGATAGGCACATATAAAAGTGGATCTGACAATAATAAACTCGGACAGAATTCCGTGCCAGTTGATATTGATCCAGGCTTGAAATTGGATATATGCTTCACTTATTTTTATCGCACTAGACAACTTATTCATTGCTAAAAGAATTTCACTTTGCTCACTCTATATCAGTAATTTCTTATAGCTTGATTCCTTCTGTGTATTCGTCATTTTTTGGTAATATGCTGATCCCGTACTTTTTGAGTGCCCATATATTAGTTATGCAATTCCCTTTTAATGAACGCCTTATAATTGTTCTGGCAGCGAGCATTTTATTCAAAGGAAAAAAAAATCAATATTAAGGATTCATGCCCTTGGTCTAAATTTACTAATGCACACTATGGATTCATTTTGCAGATCTTAACCTGGATAGTTGCAGCATTTCTGATATCCATCAATGGTTACCTTCTCCTGGAATTCTTCTCGTCTGAGATACATGGACCAGTGCTAGGCTCGGTCATATGTGCTGGCTTAGCAGTATATGTGGCATTTGTCGTTTACCTTATCGTGTATGGCACTCCTTTATATGCTCGCCTTAAGAAATCTTTGAGCAGAGGCAACTAAAATGGGCTGTCGCCGATCTCCCATATGCAGAAGATGAGACGTAACTTTGTAAAGCATAGCGCCATAAGAACCAGTGGGGGGCTAATCGGTTGGCAAAGTAAGAAGCCGCCGAGGGTATTGTAGTTTGGGGGGAGTTGGCAAGTTGTAATTCATCGATCATGAGTTTTCCCAAGCAGGGGAGACTTGATCTTAGAGCAGTGGTATGATTTGGTCGATAGGTTAATGTAAGATGATGGAATAAACTGCATGTGAGATTAGTATGAGTAAAACAGATATAACTATATTTCAATTATCTTCGTTTGTTCAGGCATTTCATCTTTGTTTTAAGGTCATTGCTTGCTGTTTTTTAACATCTTTATATCCTGACAATGATGTATATTATATGACGTATGAAAGATCTCTCTTATATGCGATAACGTGGTACGTTCTTATCCATTAAGTTTGAGGGTTGTGTATGGTATATGTTTTGTTTTTGGAGAATGTGTCATGTCATTGATAGATATCTTACATGTATCATATATATTGTATGATACCATTGTATCTTAATCTGAAGTGCTGGGGCAGTACCAGCTGCTAGTAGCTGCCCATGACAAAATACATGAAGAGCTAACGACAGCACATACATCAAGGTAGCAAGCAAGCAATGAAAATTGTTCCCAAAGTAGCTGTGCGGCATTAGCTTCTAACAATGAGGATGAAAAATCTAACTCATGTTGGAAGCTCAGCCTCACCATCGATTGAAATGGTTCCAACCCATCAAACTCCTAGCCGTGAGTGATAACAAATACCTGTACTTCTCAAACTGTTGCCCACAAGTTCTTTTTATAGATCAATCTTTTAATCTAGTTTGACCAAAGAGAATTCATCCTTGTAGATCAATCTTAAAATTAACAATAATTTCAAACTGTCCAGCAGCCTTGTCAACGACATCTCGAACCATTTCAACAACATTCCAAATGAAAGAAGTAGGGCAAAAATGAACGTGATTCCCTGTTATAACGAAGGATGTGGCAACGGTGGAAACAAATGATGAGATGAGAATTCTTGCCATGAGTATAGTCAGGTGGTATATGAAATCACTACTTTGGTAAGAGTGATTATCAGAATGAAACTCCTAGTCCATTTGACAATGGATGAGTTGGAAGAACTCGAGTAGAGGAATCTGCCATTAACCTAGAAGATACTCAATACTCTTTTGCATCGTGACTTTTGACTGCCTCGATTGGCTTCAATTAATTGGTAAATCTCTTCACGCAACAGTTCGTAGCCAGCAGGAGAAGGAAAAAGTCTTTAGTTCATCTATCAAGTGTAAAACATTAGTATTATTTGTTATGGATCAACTCCTGAGGGGAGAGCCCTCAGGTCTATATTTATAGCCAAAGGGGAGAATACAAGTGGGCTTATACAGATATGGGCCCAACCACTTGGGTTGGCCCAATAACTCATCAACCCAGTAAATACTCATTCACAACACTCCCCCTTATCCAGCCATGGTTGTGGACCCCGCTCATGAATACTTCAGGATTCTGAGCCTGTATGGGTCTCACATTGGGTGGATACTTCAGGATCCTGAGTTGGTGAGATTTGCCTCGTTAAAACCTTTGGCTATGGAAAACCCAGTGGGAAAAACCATAGTTAAGGAAAAAGAGTACAAACTCTACCAAACTCCCCCTGATCTGTACAAGCTCTCAAGCTTTCAGATCTCTTATGCGTCTCATTCCAATCCTATGTACAAGTTTTCTAAAGGTAGCAGTAGGAAGGGCTTTAGTGAACAAATCTGCCAAATTGTCACATGACTGCACTTGTCTGATGTCGATCTTGCCATCTCTCTGTAGCTCGTGCGTCCAGAAGAACTTTGGTGAAATGTGTTTTGTTCTGTCGCCTTTGATGAAGCCACCTCGTAGTTGAGCTATGCAAGCAGCATTGTCCTCGAACATGGTAGTGGGCTCGAGGTCTCCAGTCTTCAGTCCGGTCGTAGACAAGATGTGGTGGATGACTGAGCGTAGCCATACGCATTCTCTGCTTGCTTCATGGATGGCAATGATCTCCGAGTGATTGGATGAGGTTGCCGTCAAGGTTTGCTTGATGGATTTCCAGGAAATGGCTGTCCCTCCGTAGGTTAACACGTACCCAGTCTGTGATTTTGCTTTGTGGGGATCAGACAAGTACCCTGCATCAGCATAACCTGCAAGTGTAGGGGATGTTCCATTTTTGTAGAAGAGTCCCAAATCTGTAGACCCTTGGAGGTAGCGCAGAAGGTGCTTTACCCCGGTCCAGTGGCGCTGCGTAGGCGCTGCACTGTATCTGGCAAGCAAATTTACTGCGAACGCTATATCGGGACGCGTGCAGTTTGCCAGATATAGTAGTGCTCCAATGGCACTTAGATAGGGAACTTCCGGACCAAGTATATCCTCCCCCTCTTCCAGCGGCCGGAAGGGGTCTTTATGTGCATCCAGGGATCGTACTACCATAGGTGTACTTAATGGATGGCAATGGTCCATATGGAATCTTTGCAACATTTTCTTCGTATATGTGGTTTGGTGTAATAGGATTCCGTCTTTCTGATGTTCAATCTGTAAAAGCCAAGGCAGAATTTGGTTTTGCCTAGGTCTTTCATTTCGAATTCTTTTGTTAGGCTTACAGAGATCTCAGTGATCTCTTCGGGAGATCCTATGAGATTCAGATCGTCTACGTAGACAGCTATTATCACGAATCCTTTTCCCTTTGTTCTTATGAAGATACAAGGGCAGACTTCATTGTTTGTGAATCCTTGTTGAACAAGGAACTCACTGAGTCTATTATACCACATTCTTCCTGATTGTTTGAGACCATACAATGATCTTTGTAGCTTAACAGAATAGACGTCCCGATGTCTATCTTTCAGTTCAGCAGGCATTAAAAGCCATCAGGAAGTTTCATGTAGATCTCCTTGTCGAGATTGCCGTATAGATACGCAGTCACAACATCCATTAGCTGCATATCTAGGCCTTCCTTTGCTCTTAAGCTTATCAGGAATCTGAACGTGATCGCATCCATGACCGGGGAGTATGTTTCGTCATAGTCTATACCCGGTCTTTGGGAAAATCCCTGTGCTACAAGTCTAGCTTTGTAGCGTGCGATCTCATTATTTTCGTTTCTTTTTCTGACGAATACCCATTTGTATCCCACAGGTTTGACACCGGTAGGTGTCTGGACTATTTGTCCAAAGACTTTCGTTTCTGAAGCGAGTCCAGCTCGGCTTCTATTGCCTGATTCCACTTTGGCCAATCATCTCTACGTTTGCATTCAGCAACGGAGTGTGGTTCATAATCATCATCGCTTCCGGCGACGTGAATGGCAATGTGAAACGCGAAGTCATCGTCGACGACTGTACTCTTTCTGTCCAATACCTCCCCTGTACGTACATAATTTAGTGATATTTCTGTTTCTCCCGGCAGTTCCTCTGCAGTGGATTCCGGGAGGGGAGAGGGTATGGACACGAGCTCGTTTCTCTGTGGGGGTATCGTCCCAAGGTCTCCGGATATTTTTCTTTTTCTTGGATTTTTATCCTTGGAGCCTGCTGGTCTGCCTCTTTTCTGTTGAGGTGCAGCCACTTCTGCTGCAGGTGGATTGCATCCATCCTTCGGGATGTCTATCCTAGCTGGAGTATTCGCAGCAGGGATGTGTGATCTGACAATCTTCTGGTTGTCAGTGAACGAGTCCGGTAATCTATGGACTGTGTCCTGGATGTGTAAGATCTTCTAGATCTCATCATCACATTGTCTTGTTACCGGATCGTCATGGGGGGCGGCGTGGCCGGGGGTGGGCCGGGGGGGCCGGCGGCGAGGCCGCCGGCGGGGTTTGATTTAGGGTTTGGAAGAGAAATTCAAAAGCCCTAAAAAAATTTGATTTTTGGGATGAATAATCCGTCGTTTTCAAGGCGACGATAAATCCCCATGACGATCTTGTGAGATCAAGGGGAGGGGTAATCATACGTATGATTAAAAACTTTGTTTTTAGAGTTTTTACCTCTATATCCGTCCTCCGGATATAGCGACGGTTGCTCGAAGCCCTACGCGGATGACGACCCTTGATGGAGGAAGCCTTGCACCGCGCTCGTGGATCTCCCGTCTCGCCTTCGCCTTCGCCTTCGCAACGAACGGAAAAAAAATTTGTGGAAAAATTTTAGAGGCTCGTGCTGATAACGTGTTATGGATCAACTCCTGAGGGGAGAGCCCTCAGGTCTATATTTATAGCCAAAGGGGAGAATACAAGTGGGCTTATACAGATATGGGCCCAACCACTTGGGTTGGCCCAATAACTCATCAACCCAGTAAATACCCATTCACAACATTATTATTATTTTTTTGGGGGGCGGGGGAATCTCTGAGGAAGTACTTAAAAAGATTTAATGAAAAGAATACTATAGGTGCATGAAGTCAACTTAGATACTACTGTGGTAGCCATGATTGATGGGACAGTGAACATTAATTTCAAATAAAGCCTTGTGATGAAGATGCCTAAGTATATGGATGACCTTATAACTAATGCATGTAAGTGCTACTTTGGGCTGGGGCCCATTGCACTTGGGGGTCCAGCCAGACCGGCCAGTAGGGTCCCACCTCGCTTGAGTTAGAGAGTTACACGTGTCCTCAAAGACTGTCAAAGGGTAGTTTGGAAGGTTAGGCCGACCAAGCTGCAGATCAACTCCGTAAGGCAGACCTGCACTCGCTAATTTAGGTCGACACACAGGTCTCACACAAGGACGATCTCCACGAGGTCAGCTCCTTCAGTAGCCATGCTCTATAGGGACGACCTCCAAGTGGTCAGCTCCTTCAGCAGCCAAGCCCTACAAGGACGGCCTTAGCGGTGCACACACCTGGGGTCGGCCCCTTAGCGGCAGTCCGCAAAGGACTAATCATCTAACGATGTCAATCGCCATAACTATCATGTAAACATGGATGACGTGCTCTCTAGTGGTCGTCTGACTTTCTCTCTGAGCCTATATGATCGAGAATTAACGGCCATTACTCACTTGCTGAACCGTAGACCTGATCTGGGGAGTCAATTACATGAGTGATATCTAGGATCGCCATAACTCTTCCCAACATGGTGTAACTGACCTCCCATCCCTACAAAAATACCACAACAACCTTATCTCATGTACGACTAAACTTATACTTCACTCAAACCTACATGCACCTATTTCCTCCTGAGCGGGCACCCACCCGCTCAGCGCGGGCGGGCGCGCCAGGCGGATTGGGTGCGTCCAGCTGGATGGTGGGCCCCACCAAGGGGCCCACAGTCCAAAAACCCTAAGAGGACTTGTGACGACTAAAAAAATGCGAAAATTGTGATTTTTGCTCAACTTTGAGCAATTGTTTTTGGGGTCAAACGAAGTCGGAATTCGTCGCCGTTTGATCGGCCCCCCGATACACACCCGGGAGACAGTCGTAGTTTTACCGCAAGCACACGGTAAAGTGGCGAGCGGGTATCGAACACGAGGAGGTGGTGTTGGCTCCAATCTATCCTAGGTTGGTTCGACTACGAAGGTTTTATTGGTGGAGATGGATATGGTATGATGTAATGATAATGGTGATGGATGTCGGTGTCGGTGATAAAGAAGTTGGTCAAGTATCGATTCAAATATAATATAATAAAAGTGTCTAGAGCTAGTAAATCCCCACTATGGATTATCATGCATCATTATGAAAGTGAATTTCAATATTACTAGACTTGTGTTGAGGTGAACTAGTCGTAACTGAATAGAGAACCAAGCTCATGCTCTCGTGTTATTGCTGGTCTATAGCAACCTAGATTAGGGCCCACTCTCGTGCAAACCCTAACCTAAGCTACTAGCATGAAGATCGACATCATCGTCCAATCGGACCTCAAGCCCACTCTCGTGCAAACTCGAGTTACGATCTAGGTTGTGATAGTTCGTATTCGTCCAATCTCTTGCAAACGAATATGTGTATAGATTTATAATGATGTGAAATCATATATTAATGATGTTATTTTGAATGATGATTATGTTGAGAAGTCAAGTTCCTCTTGGACTTGGTTTCCGAAGGGTTAGTTCCTTTAACCCTTCAATGCTTGGTACCATGAGTTTATGATCATGTTATGGGTACCAAGGCATGGATTTATAAAATTGATTTTGATTATATTAATTTATGGGTTACAATAATTTTTATTTCGTATTTCAAATTTGTTGTCTAACCCATTGGATCCAAAAGGATTTTTGGATACCAAAATGAAGTTTTCTAGGTTCAATCCGCTTTGGGATACCAACCCTACCAACTCCTCGATTTGCAAAGACTTTCATTCAAACGGAGTTGATGGTGCTTGATCGATGCACCAATGTAGGGGGAGCTTAATGTTGTAAGTATGATATTACATTTGGTATCCATGTGTGATTGTATGCATGCATAGATAGAATTTTTACATTGGTATCATTTTGTTTCCACTAGTATGCTAGGATTGTGTATGCCTAGTTTTATGGTGTTTTATTTTTTTTGGCATAACACTTTTCCGTATTACTTTTGATATCAATTCGATACTTTTGGTATGGGTATTCTCATTGCATTTTGGTCTCTGATATTGACTATCGTCGCTCGACGATTATCTTGATTTTATAGCTTTAGGTGTATGAAAACATAGAATTGTTTTCCATGCACTAATATAGCTACAAATGTTGATATTGGAAAATAAATTCCTTTCATCAATGCGTGAATTTACAATTGGTATTTTGATGACTACATTTTTCGTTTTTCGACTAAGGTCTCTTTGGCACATCTTTAATATGTTTTGGTATTTTACTTTGGTGTCATTGGACCGAGGTCGTATTCTTCGACTCCCATGATTCATGTATTATTTGGCCATGATTTGTTATCATTGACTCCCTCCCGCACTTTTTGGATTATGCCAAAGGGGGAGAGATATAATAATGGCATGTGCTAAATGATAGTTTAGTATGAATCTAATTTGAAATGAGATTCAGGGGAGTTAAGAAAATATAAATGCATTTCAAATTCGATAACTGGATTTGTATTTTTAATTTTCTCGCCTGATTGATGCATTTGTTTATTATTTCATATGGAACTAATGTGTCATCAATGCAGGGGGAGTAAGTAAATTTCATTTAGTACATTATTATTGATTATTATTTATGTTGGTTTGTCATCACCAAAAAGGGGGAGAATGTTGAGTATTAATTCTCCGGATTTGGTTTTGATGATGAGCAAACATAAATATCGTGTACTAACTATTTGTGAGCGCAGTTATGGAGATCGTCGCCAAAAGAATACGTTCATCTCAAGCGACGTCTCAAGACTTCTCAATACGCGTGATCGTGTGCCTGAAGCTTCGTTTAAGCTCAAGGACCTTTATTGAAGTCAAGAATGAAGATTGAAGCTTATGAAGACGGATCGTCAAGGTTTATTTATAGTCTTCTAGCTTCTTTACTTAGAATGTTAAGCCTTGAGTAGGACTTACTTTATAATCTTCATTTCGCTCATGTCTTAGAGCTAGGATTGTCATAGAAACCATTAGAAACTTTCCCGAAGCCTATCACTTCTTCCCTCGGCTTCTAGTGCATCTTAGTTGGTTCAAGTAGAGTCACCAACCGACTAGATGACGATCTAGTCGGTCGGCAACTCTTCATGAACCGACTAGATGTCCTAACTCATTTCAGCTCTGCCATGTCGTTCAATTAGTCGGTCAAAGAAGGTTCTCCGACCGACTAGATGACGATCTAGTCGGTTAGGAATCCTTCTCAGACCGACTAGTTGAGCTTGCCTCTGTACAGCCTGAGTTACTGTTTCGAGTTAGTCGGTCAAAGAACGTTTATCGACCGACTAGTTGAGAAACTAGTCAGTCAGCATTTGTTCTTAAACCGACTAATTCATCTTGAAGTCAACCTACTCTATTTCGACTGTTAGTCGGTCAAAGATCATTCACCGACCGACTAGTTATGAAACTAGTCGGTCAGTAAGTCTTCTTAGACCGACTAGTTGTCATCTCCTGTACTTCGACCTTTTGGTTGTTCAACCGTTAGTTGGTCTATGTTGTATCACCGACCGACTAGTTGATGAACTAGTCGGTCAGTGATCCTTCTTTGACCGACTAGTCTGGTTCAGAATAGAGCCGTTGGGATCTTTTCCAACACGATTTTCCTTGCCTCTATAAATACAAACCTGATTCGTTTGAGGCAAGGTTAGAGGTCCATTTTCCAAGCATTTTCAGACCTAAGAGAAGAGCTCTCCCAATCTATTTTTCAAAGCTCTCTCTTCTCACAAGAATCTCTCCCTCAAGTTCTTGAGCCCTAAATCATCAAGAGAGATTCTCTCCATTGTGAGCCATTCAAGCTAGAAGCTTGATTCTTGGTCACCATCTCCACCCTAGGCTTCCATTGCTGGTCATCTTCTTGAAGCTAGGGTTTGGTGCCATCTTCCTCCATCAAAATCCCCCTTGCCCTAATTTGGTAAGAATACTCAAGGCATAGGTATTTTGTTGGTAAGCATTTCATTTCATTTACATTCGTTATTTGAATTGTATACTCTCGGTTGTGAGAGTTTGCGTGATCCCGGGTTGTGGGATTCACGGACATCCTTTGTAGTTAGTTTGCACTTGCGTGGTTTTCGCAAGTGGGCATATTGGAAATCTTGAGTTAGGGTTTCTAACTCAAGTATCCGGAGGGGATCCGGATGGTTGGGACGTAGGATCACCGGGAACAAGTCGGGGATACTTGGGTGGATCTGAACCCATTAAACCATTTGTTTGTGTTTGCATTTATTCTTGTTGATCGTTGTTATTCCGCATTGTTGTTTGTTAATTGCACGATAATTAGGAATAACTCTCCCTATTATTTAAAAGTACTATTCACCCCCCCTCTAGTACATGTGCAGTAGCCCGACAGGTGCATTACACAAAGATACTTAGCTTTGATGAAGAACTTCAATCCCAATACAAGCCTTTTGATCCCAAGAGGGGGCCTAGGGCATGGCCTAACCTCTGAAATAATCTCTAAGAAAACCTAATGGAACTTCCCTCTAATGAAGGCTACAAACCTCTTATATAGTCCCCCAAAACCCTAGCAAATAACCCTACAAAACCTCTGAAATTCGTGCCCAAAGACAGCTCTGGCCGCAACTTAAGTTCTGGGCCCACAGTCACTCGGGCCGTGTGGGAATATGACTCGGCCTAGTGGAAATTTCAGCACTGCAGCATCAACTTGCAGAAGTTCTCCAGCTTTCATCCGACCTCTAATTGACGCGTTCTTGACGGCGTTGGAACCTTCATGAAGTCTACTATCCATAAATTATATAAGAAAAATACTTTGCCTACTAGAATGATAGCAGATTTCAAAAGAGTAAGAGACTGTCTGAAAATCTAGATGCTCATGTCATTCGGCCGAGTGGAAGTATGACTCGGCCGAGTGAGAAGTGTGACTCGGCCGAGTAGGATCTTCTAATATTCTCCCAAAACTCCAGAGATTTTGCTTTGAAGTTGGGGTTTGGACACTCTGGCGCTCTGCGTCACTCGGCCGAGTGGGATTCATCACTCGGCCGAGTGGGTCTTTTGCTGTGCTCCCCAGAATTCCAGAGAGTTCGCTTTGATTTCCTTCAGAAATTTTGACTCACTCAGGCGAGTGGAGTTCTCTACTCGGCCGAGTGGAATTTACCACTCGGCCGAGTGCATTGTGGCACCCAGGCAGGCAGATGTCGTCGTGTCAATCTTGCTCGACCGAGTAGGCTGCTTCACTCGGCCGAGTGAACTGCCTTGCTCGGCCGAGTGGCCTGTTTCAGAGCTCATCTCTCCTCCTCCTCGTGTCCTCTTCGATTCCTTCAATGTTCTTCTTCTTCCGCTCATCGTCCAGCACCGTTAGCTCCTCAATAAGGCCATGAACGACGCTCTGGTACGCGTGCAAGTCCCTTAAGCTCATTTTTGCTTCCGATTGCTCCATATTTCCTTAAATCCGACCAAAACAAGAAATAGTGAAAAGTAAAGCAATATCATCGAATAATCATGAAAATCGCAATATGAGCAATCGAAATGGCGTGCAAACATGCAGAAAAAGGTGTAAAATATGGACTGATCAAAATCCCCCAAACTTACATCTTACTCGTCCTCAAGGAAGATAAGTAGAGAGACAAACTCGGGAAATGAAAACAAAGGAAATGAAATGAAAGAAAAAGAATACGAAGTGGAAGGGGTCGCTAGATTCTTCTCTCAGATCCCAAGCCATAAGCTACACATCACGATAACTTGGAAAATACGAATCACATGCTATAAAGATTTCATATCGTACTTAAACATGGTACATGCAAGCTTTTAAGAACAACAAAAGGGACTCTCTAAATTCATACAAGCAATTCATATCCACATCACGCATTTCATAGAATTTAATATACAAGTGTTGGCGATGCACTTTTCAATCAAGAGTTATAGCAGAAGCATAAAAGAATCACACCAAGCATGCAATAGAGAATGGAATAAGAGACATGTCATTCACATTTTCATATCAATTCATAAGAAATCTCCATAGCTAAAGTAATTCGCTAAGTCTCAATATTATCAAACTTCCCCATTCGTGCATCTCTCCACTCTAATGTCGTACTCACTTATATGGTCAAATGAATTCACCCCCCAAGCTTAGCTTGAGGCATCACATCTAAAGGAATATGATAGTGGAAAAATGGGATTTTTGCCTTGGGTTTCCCAAGTATTCTGTGGCTCCAATAATGAGATAGAGAAATATCTTTCTTTTTCTTTTTGAACTTTTTGTTTCTCATTTTTCTTTTTGGATTTTTGTAGGAACTATTTGATTTGTATTTTTGGTTTTTGGCTCCTTTTTGGCTTTTTGGACTTTTTTGGAGCTAAAATTTTCTTTTGTAGGGATTTTTTTGAGAAATAAATGCAATATAAGTACCTTTAGGAGGTGAACTCAAGTGACATGTAGAGAATAAAAAGATATATGTGGAGAAGGGAACGGTGAAACGCTCTGTTTGTTGAGGGATGATGCCCTCAGATCATTTGTATACGATACAATAAATAAATGGGACATTATATGCTTAGGAATGTTGTGGACATTCTAAGAAGAGCATAGGAAGAAACCGCACCTGAATCGGAGATCGAATGAGCAAGTTATGCTCAAAAGAGTCTTTTTGTAATTAGTGGAATTACAGGGTTCTTTTTGTAAAAGAACAGAGAGAAAGAAAAAAAGCCTACCCCTTTCTGGCGCTGACGCGGGGCCCACTGACGTCAGCGAGCGTCAGCGCGTGTCAGCGCGCGCTGAGTGCGGGCGGGGCCCGCACTGCGTCAGCGACGCTAAGTGCGGGCCCCGTCCGTACTCGCGTATGCCGCCCGCGATCAGTGCGGGCGGCGGGGTTAAATGGGAGCGCGCCACGTGGTGCTGGGGGGGGGGGGGGTATTTTTCCCGTGAGAACGCGATCCGGATCGCGTTCTCCTATTATTTTTGGAATCAGTTTTTAAAACTCAAGTTTGAAGGGTCAAACGAAGTCCAAATGAGGTGCAGTTTCTTCCTATGCGTTCGTCTCGTCGAGCACTCCGATTTACATATATGATGTGTACGTTTTGCTTGAGAAACGAATTAACTATGGCTCTTTATAGTTTTGAACTATAAGATTCCATTCCCATTATTTAGTCCCACATCGACTATTTCAATTGAGGAGCTCCTCACTCCCCCTATAAATATTAAGGTGGTCTCCTCATTGAAACTCGGACCAGCCGATGATCAAGGCAGTTCAAATTAAGAACAAGCATTGATCTGGAAGCTAAATTAAAAGTTCTCGTTCTCATTCTTTGTTTCGGTCGAGCCCTAGCAAGGTATCAGAGGAACTCAGATCGGATCTGAAGTCTAGGCGTTGGATCCATTCAAGTGAAACTTTCTGGAGCAAGTGGTTGGCTCGACGACCAGTAGTTGCTGGGATCGACGCAAGCAGTTGCTGGGATCGGAGCGGCTTATGCGGGAAGGGCAATTGATTGCCTTCGGTAACACTTTTGCTGCAAGGCAAGAGTTACGGGTATGTTGAGTTTTCTCAACCTTAGTTTTAATTTATGTGCATTATTTTAATTGCAGTAGCTAATGTAGTTAATTAGATAGTAGTATCCTTAGGGGTTGGTCTGGACCCAACCCCGGGATAGTAGCGTTTTCTTGGCTTGGGTTTTATGCAGATATGGCTAGTTTATATAAAATGTTTATATAAATTTTTTCTCTTTATTTTTCCGCTTCCGCTGCGTTAATTTTGTGCAAGGTTGTCCGACCTTCGCTCTCAAGTAGGGCGAAGGACGGACAATGCACTAGTCGAAAGAGAGCCCTTGGATCAGATAAAAACCAACATTGGTATCAGAGCCAGGCTACATAGACTATCTATATACTGCTTTTATGAAATGCATGTAATTAAAACTTGTAGTTAGTCTTGAACTAACTATATGTTGGTTTTCAAATTTTTCCAAAATTGTTTTGAAAACCAAGATTAGATCCTTTTAATTATGTGATAATTAATGACTTTATGTTTCTTTTGCTTTTATTTGATAATTTCTAAAAGAAAGACTTGTAGGGTTAGCCATTAAAATTCATTTAAATCTCTAATTTGATTAAATTTAAATGACTAGCTTTGGCTATGTTTTAAAATGTTGTTCACAATATTTTAATAACACATCCTAATGAATGATTAGGATTGTCCCTTTGTTTGTTGAAACAATCTTTGATGTGATTTATTAAAATCCTATAGTTGATAGGTTTCTAATAAAAGTTATGAAACACATCCTAATAATTTTGAATTATAGGTTATGACTAGTTATGAAACAATATTTTAAATGCCTGTGTTTTGATTATCTGCGTGGTTGTATGTCTCGAATATATTATCTGCGTGGATGTGCAATATTAGGCTATGTTTTTAGGGATCAGCCAGGTTTCCGACACCGTTTTAAATTCCTGCAATTTTTCTTTTTTTGAGAGAAATTTGTATGTGAGGATGAAAATGTAAAAAGAAGACCGAAGGACACCAAAAAGAAGCTGAAGGCGTTCGCACAATGGAGATAGGGGCTTCTCTCTGAAGTTCCCGAGTTGTACTTTATTTTTTCATGCTTTTATTTTTGATGTAACTTTGGATTGTACTTCTTTTTATTTTTCGGTGTCGGCTGGCTGATCCCCATAGTCCTAAGTCATTTTTCTGTTTCATTGCTTATGCATTAACTGCGTGGTTGTTAATTAGCTTAAATACCATGTTTAATGTCACAATGAAACTACTTAACAGCATGCGTGAATGTTAATCTTTATTAATTAATTATTCAAATTATCTGAAAAAAAAGCATGTATGTTAAAATCACATTAATTAAATTCATGCTATGAAAATGTTTACATTATATGTGTGGATGTCTATCTTACTCAGTTTTAATGATACATGCTGTTTTTCCTTTACATTGCTAGATCATTAAATGGCCAGACTCGCAAATGTCGACTTTTCGGTCTTGAAGGCCGATGGGTCAAACTACCTGAGTTGGAAGTTGGACCTGAAGTTCCATCTGCGCTCTCATGGTTTCAGTCTCACACAGACTGAAAAGGCAACAACAAGTATTGCCCCAGCAAACAAGGAGGCTTCAGTGGAAGCACCTCATACAGAGGAAGTTTCCGATATATTAAAGGTGAAAGCCATTATATATATCAGGAAACACTTAGACTCGACCTTAAAGGACGAGTACCTCACTGTAGAGGACCCTTACGAGCTGTGGGATGCACTCGAGGAGAGGTACAGACATCAGAGGGATGTCATACTCCCCCGTGCACAGTACGAGTGGACTCACCTCCGCATACAGGATTTCAAATCCGTAGCGGAGTACAACTCAGCTCTCTTCCGCATCACCTCACGCCTGAAGTTGTGTGGTGAACCAGTGACGGAGAAGATGTTGCTGGAAAAGACGTTCACGTCTTTCCAAGAAAAGGACATGATCCTTATGCAACAATATAGAGAGAGAAAGTTCACAAAGTACTCTGACCTGCTTTCATTCCTGCTTATGGCTGAACAGAACAGAGACCTGTTGGTTTCCACCCACAACCTGCGCCCTCCTGGCTCCGCTCCATTGCCACCTCCTGCAGAGGCTCACTTCCAGTCTTCCCAGAAGAAGAAGACGGACAAAAAGGCAAAATTCCAGAAATGGAAAGAACAGAAGCAGCGGAAGAAGGCCACTCCCCCAGCTCCTCCTCAGAACCAGAAGTTCGTGGACAAGAAGCAGAAGAGGATTCCCAACAAAGGAGGCACTCCCAAGAAAGACTGGGAGGACAAGTGCTCTAAATGCGGAATGACGGGCCACTGGTCCAGAATCTGCCGCATAGCAAAACACCTCCAGGACCTCTACCAGGCAAGCCTCAAGCCTCGAGCTGAGACAAACCTGATTGAGAGCGCAGCGTTGGCAGAGACCTCATGGACTCCTAAAGACTTCATGGGAGATGACACTCCCTATATCTGGACCACTTCTATGTATCTTCATTTTATGCATCGTATCTAGTTTTATTTCCATGTCAAACAATATTTTTGAGCATTTATTTATGAAAGTGAATCTTTTCTCTATATTTATTGCTTGAATGTCTTTCCCTTTTAGATATGGAACTTATCTGCCTAGTGGACAGTGCATCGACGCACTCGATCCTTCAAAACTTAGACTACTTCACAAGCATAAGTAGCTATTCTGGCCCACTGAGAACAATCTCAGGACCAGCAAACATAATCGAAGGATCAGGGGAAGCAATTATATTGCTCCCCGGTAACACACAAATAACACTTAAAAATGCGTTATACTCCCCTAAATCCATCTGAAACCTCCTAAGTTTTAAAGACATCCGTTTAAACGGATATCACTTAGAGACGGTCGAGGAAGATAAAAGGGAATACTTGCTTGTAACGGCTCTTACAAATGGTTCAAAAACCATTGTGGAACGTTTCAAGGGACTCCCCTCGGGACTCTACCAAACAAGTATACAAACTCCAGAAACATCCATGGTGGAGCACCTGTAGTGCCCCCAAACACCAGAATTCCAACTCTGGCACAGTCGACTAGGACACCCTGGTTCTGTTATGATGTACCGCATCATAAAGAACTCCAGGGGCATTGACCTGAAGAACCTGAAGATTCTTCAAAAAGGCAAATTCCCATGTCCACCCTGTTACAAGGGTAAACTGATCACGAGACCATCTCCACTAAAAGTGGATGTGGAGTCCCCCAGTTTTCTGGAAAGAATCCACGGAGACATTTGTGGGCCGATTCACCCATCAAGTGGTCCGTTCAGGTACTTTATGGTCCTGATAGACGCATCTACTAAGTGGTCACATGTGTGCCTGCTGTCCACCCGTAACCTAGCACTATCTCAGCTTTTAGCTCAGATAATCAAGTTACGGGCCCACTTCCCCGACCACCAGATAAAGAAACTTCGTCTGGACAATTGATCACTCCTTATTTTACACCCTTTCCCCGCATGTTTGCATGCCATTTTGATCGCCCAAATCATGTTTTTTTCATGATATATCGACGATATTGCGATGCTTTTCACGATTTGTTGTTTTTGTCGCATTTCAGGTGATTTGGCGTGATTAGGAGTGATCTCGAGATGCGCGTAATCTAGACGGCCACCGACGACCTCCCCGAGGGGTATTTTGCTGTTGGAGAGGAGCGGAAGAAGAATGGACGTCGCAGGAGCGACGAGGAGGCCAAAACAATCAGATTGGGCATTTTTTGTGTCCCACTCGGCCGAGTGGAGGAGCCACTCGGCCGACCAGCGAGACACTGCTCGGCCGACCCGTTCAGACACGTTTTCCATGTGTACTCGGCCTAGCGACGGAGACCACATCGGCCGAGTGACGATACCACGTCCGCCCGAGTGGCGCCCAGACGAAGCCCCTCCTGAATATCGAAGTTACTGTTTTTTCGGCCATCTGAGCTTCAGAAGACCCACTCGGCCGAGTGCCAAATCCCGTCCGCCCGAGTGAAGTGAAGCCATCGGCCGAGTGACGACAACTCACTCGGCCGAGCCGCCCCCGAACTGAAGACCCCTGAAGCCCCCGACTTACTGGAAAATTGACAGGGTTTTCACTCGGCCGAGCGACTTTTGTCACTCGGCCGAGTGCGATGCGCTGCCTGTAGCGAAATTTGCGGAAAACAGGCTGTGCAGGGGCGTTTTGGTCAGGATTTTTAGACGATTTTTGGGGCTATTTAAGCTCTGTTTTTACCCTAGTTTTGGGAGCCATCTCTCAGATTTTTTGCAGCTTTTTGAGTCTACTTTTTAGCTTTATTAATTGTGATTGGAGAAGAGAAAAACTTGGATTTTTGTTGGATTAATTGAAGATCTACATTGGTTTGCATTTCTCTTCCCCAAAAACTCTATTTTTATTGTTTATATCATTGTTGTGATGAATTCCATTGCCTATTTCATTGATTATTTTCGTGCTATTGCTATGATTTGTGAGTAGTCTCCACGTCTCGGGGCGTGGGGATGAACCCTACAAGCCCTATTTCCTATTTGTGTTGAATTGGTAGAAATTGAGCTAGGATTGTTATTAGGGATTAGATTGGGATCGAATTACTACGGATGTCTAGGTATTCATATCAATTGGGATTTGCAAGAGATTGGATCCCAATTTGATAGGAAGCCCTAGAAATCCGAATTGGGTTGGAGTCGGATTTTCGAAATATCGGTTTGCAAGAGATTGGACCGATACTAGGACCTCCGGTTGCAATTCCGTGCCGATACCCGTTTGCAAGAGATTGGACGGGTAGGAACTATCCTAATTTAGATTGTGGACCGAGTTTGCAAGAGATTGGGCTCGGTGCGCAATTGGACGATGATGTTGATCCTAATGCTAGCTTCCCTAGGCTAGGGTTTGCAAGAGATTGGACCCAAACCTAGGGTAGCTATAGACCGGCAACAGCGCGAGAGCGTGAGCTTGGTTCCACATTTAGTTGCAACTAGTTCATCCAAATTCTCATTCTAGCGATTTCGATACCGGCAAACCACATTTATGAAATACGGTGAGTAGTGGGGATTCCCCTTTCCCTAGACGTTCTTTATTTGATTTGATATTTCGCAAATTTGTCTGACGATTGTGACAGGATCGCCCAAGGCAATTATCTCTGTTCCTAAATAGCCAGGTTGATCAGGAGCAAGCACGGTCTTTCGTCCTCCCTGTGTTCGATACCCGCTCGCCACCATACCGTGCGCTTGCGGTAAAACTACAACCGTCGCCTCGGGACGTGTATCCGGGGTGCGATCAAGTTTTTGGCGCCGTTGCCGGGGAGGGCATTTTGACGGTACTCGGCACCGACCACCCGGTTATTTCTTCTTAATGCGAGCTGGAGCAGAGTGAAGGTTTTGGCGATGCTAGCACTGAATCAGAGGGCGCCTACTTCGATGCCTCATCCTCACTAAGTAGCGAGTCCGACTCGTCACAAGAAAGCATGCCACCTGAACATGAGCTAAACCCGGATGACGAGGAAGAAGCCGAATTCATGCGAGCTGATAAAGAGGAAGGAGCAGCGCCACCTCAGGTAGAGATTAAACAATTACCGCCGAATCTAAGGTATGCCTTTTTGGGTAATAAATTGACTTTTCCGGTGATAGTCAATTCCCACCTCACACAAGATCAACTTGAAAAACTCCTAGACGTCCTTAGGAGCCACAAAGATGTCTTGGGATACACTATTTCCGATCTAAAAGGAATAAGCCCTAGGCTTTGCACGCATCGGATCCATCTGGAGGATACCGAAGCCACCTCCATAGAGCCTCAAAGGCGGTTGAACCCGAACATGAAGGAGGTGGTTAAAAAGGAAATCCTAAAATTGCTTGAAGCCGGTATAATTTATCCTATCTCTGACAGTAGATGGGTTAGCCCCGTCCACGTCGTCCCCAAGAAAGGAGGGATGACTGTCATAAAAAATGACAAAGGTGAGCCAATATCCACGCGCACTGTCACGGGATGGCGAATGTGCATTGACTATAGGAGACTCAATAAAGCCACCCGAAAGGACCATTACCCATTGCCATTCATCGATCAAATGCTTGAACGCCTCGCGAACCATAAATACTTTTGCTATCTAGACGGGTATTCGGGTTTCTTCCAAATCCCTTTGCACGAAGATGACCAAGAAAAGACAACTTTCACTTGTCCCTATGGCACCTACGCATACCGTAGGATGCCGTTCGGCCTTTGTAATGCTCCCGCCACTTTTCAAAGATGTATGACATCCATATTTTCCGATTATATTGAAAATATTATGGAAGTTTTTATGGATGATTTCTCGGTTTATGGAAGTGAGTTTGACTCTTGCTTGAAAAATCTCACTAAGGTCCTGAAAAGGTGCCAACAAAACAATCTCACTCTCAATTGGGAGAAGTGTCACTTCATGGTCACGGAAGGTATAGTTCTCGGACATCTTGTTTCCTCAAGAGGAATCGAGGTAGATAAAGCTAAAATTGAGGTAATCGAAAAACTTCCTCCTCCTATTAATGTCAAGGGCATTAGAGGCTTCCTTGGTCACGCGGGGTTTTACCGCCGCTTCATTAAGGATTTCGCCTCGATTGCCCGACCACTTACTTCCTTACTCGCTAAAGATATTCCTTTTGACTTTTCAGGAGAATGCTTGCAAGCTTTCAACACCTTGAAGGAAGCGCTAGTCTCAGCGCCCATCATTCAACCGCCGGATTGGAGCCTCCCTTTTGAGCTAATGTGCGATGCTAGCGACCAAGCCATTGGAGCGGTATTGGGACAAAGGAAAGATAGGAAGCTTCATGCGATATACTACGCAAGCAAGACGTTGGATGACGCGCAGAAAAACTACACAACTACCGAAAAGGAGCTTCTAGCGGTCGTCTATTCCATAGAGAAGTTTCGCTCCTACCTCCTCGGTTCCAAGGTGATTGTCCACACCGACCATGCGGCATTGAAGTATCTTTTAAACAAGAAGGAGGCCAAACCCCGGTTGATTAGGTGGATACTCTTGTTGCAAGAATTCGACCTAGAGATCAGAGATAAGAAGGGTACAGACAATGTCGTGGCGGATCATTTATCTAGGCTCATTCGCGACAAGGAGGATGAGAGCTTACCTATTGACGACACGTTTGTTGATGAGAGGCTATATGCGGTAAGGACCGAGGAAGTACCTTGGTACGCGGACTTCGTCAACTACTTGGCGTGCGGAATCAAACCGCATGGGATGTCCACGCAACAAAAGAGGAAATTTATGCATGAGGTCCGTAGCTATTTTTGGGAAGATCCTTACCTTTTCAAGATATGCAAAGATAGTGTCATTCGTAGGTGTGTTTCTAAAGAGGAGGCAACGTCTATCATTTTGCATTGCCACGGTCTACCATGCGGGGGGCATCATGCCGCCTCTAAAACAACCGCTAAGATCTTGCAGAGCGGATTCTTCTGGCCCACAATGTTTAAAGACACCCACGCATTTGTGAAGGGTTGTGATAGATGTCAACGGACCGGGAATATCTCCAGGCGCAATGAGATGCCGATGAGACCCATCCAGGAGATTGAGCTTTTTGATTGTTGGGGAGTAGACTTCATGGGGCCTTTTCCGTCGAGCAATGGCAACAAGTACATCCTATTGGCCGTTGGCTATGTCTCCAAATGGGTGGAAGCTATTGCCACCCCTACTAATGATGCAAGGGTCGTCTCCAAATTCTTCAAGCAAAATATCTTTCCGCGCTTCGGAGTGCCGCGTACCTTGATAAGCGACGGGGGAAGCCACTTCATAGAGAACAAGTTTGAAGCCATGCTAAAGAAGTACGGGGTAAATCATAGAGTTGGAATGGCTTATCACCCCCAGGAAAGCGGCCAAGTAGAAGTCTCAAATAGAGAAATCAAGCAAATTCTCGAGAAAACCGTGGATCGGTCTAGAAAGGATTGGTCAATGAAGTTAAACGATGCTCTATGGGCCTATCGCACGGCCTTTCGCACCCCCATCGGTACCACACCGTTCCGCCTAGTTTATGGGAAGGCTTGCCACTTGCCGGTAGAGTTGGAACACCGCGCATATTGGGCCATCAAGACCTTTAATTACGATTATAAGAGTGCGGCGGTGAGGCGACTCTTAGACATCAACGAACTTGATGAAATAAGGAGAGACGCCTATGAGAGCTCGAGAATTTACAAGGAAAGGACCAAGATTTTCCACGATGCCCGCATAACTGTCACGGACTTCAAGGTGGGAGACAAGGTCTTGCTCTACAATTCCCGACTCCGACTATTTCCCGGTAAGTTGAGGTCACGTTGGTCGGGACCTTTCACCATCAAGCACATACAACCGGGAGGAGCTTTCGAGTTGGAAAGCAAGGATGGTACCACATTCAAAGTAAATGGTCAAAGGCTCAAGCACTATTCCGAGGGGATCCCGACGGGCGAAACCAATAGAGTATATTTGCTTAAAGAGCGGTCGGATGATCTCATGGACCTCCTCGATGAGGTGATAGAGGAGGCGATTCCTCACTCAATTGGTGCCCTTTTTGATGAAGAATTTGATGAAGGCCCGGATTTATGCCAAGATGAAAAGATTGAAGACGATTCCCCCGACTTCTCCGCTGATGAAGATGAAGGCGACGCTGATGTCGCGAGGATTCGAGAGCTCTGCAAGCTCTCGAAATTAAAGTCTCCAAAGAAAGCTCCACCGGCACGGAAATTGGCATCGCCGGTTAAGCCGTTGACCGGGGCAAATGCTAGCTTGGGGGAGCCTCCCCCCAACACTATTCGAGATAGGAGACCACCTCGGGAGAACGCTACGCCGCCACGTTCGAATCCAAGCGCGCTCCCCGGCAAGTTTGACGGGTGCATCTCATATGCACCAAACATCCCGCATTGATTGAAAATTATAGGGGGTCGAGCTCACGACCTAAAACGAGCGCTTGTCGAGAGGCAACCCGACGGTTTTTGCTTCATTTTTACTTTTTCTTTATTTTCGTTTTAGAAATTTTTAGTATTTTGAGTCATCCGACCAAAAATTTCGTGATAACGGGTCCGAATTCTCTTGACAGGAGAGGAGATAGGTAGATCCGTCATGAGGAGGATGAACGAGACGACGAGGAGCGCCCCAAGAAGGCGCTCGACGCTCAGGAGGAGGAGGAAATCGACTGGAGAAAGAAAGACGGAGTTTAGAGCCAAAACGAAGATAAACAGCAGAAATTAAGGCTCACTCGGCCGAGTATACTAGTCACTCGGCCGAGTATAGAAGTTCGTTCGGCCGAGCCGCTCACGAACGAGGGAAGTCTGCTGTACCCAACTCTCTGTCTATTTTCCTCATTTCATTATAACTGTTACTCGGCCGAGTATATATATTCACTCGGCCGAGTAAAACGGATACCCTCCTAGGGCGAGTCATGCCGAGTAGCTTGAGTCACTCGGCCGAATGGACTTACTCCACTCGGCCGAGGCTGGCAAAGCCACTCGGCCGAAGCGATATCGGGGAGAAATTTTTATTTGCCTCGCTCGGCCGAGTGACTACGTCACTCGGCCGAGTCGTAACTCTCTATTATATAAGTGACGAAGGGGGCGCGGATTTCGAAATCGAAAATTCCCAAATCCGCCCGCGCCCCCTCGCCTACCCTCGCCCGAACTCGCTTCGTTCTCACCCCCACTCGCCTGACCAAGCCCGCGCGCGCCGCCGCTCGGCCTGCCACCGCCGGCCGACCGTCGCCGGACCCCGCCCGAGTCGCCGCCGGCAGCCCCGTCTCCGATCACCTCCGGTTCGCTTATTTTCACCGTTTTCTCCTCTTTTCGTGTATTTTTTGAGGATCCGCGTATTAATCGAACCCCAAACCCGAATCAATTCCCATATCTATCTGTTATACCCCTATTGCTCCATACATTTTGATTATTACTCGCTGATATCGCTTTTCCATGCGCAGGTTGCTTTTTGGAGCTTAGGGGAGCTCAGGGGAGCTTCTACGGGCTGCTCAGGACTTCGTGGAGGCGCGGACTTCGCACGCTTCCACTACTTAGCACTCGCGGCGTGTTTGGGTATACTCTTTCCACTCTTTGTGCACACGCCGCACTTTTCACTTTTCGGCACGCGCTCGGGGCCGATATGCCGCCCCGGACACGGCCGCGGTCGAAGAGAGCTTCCGCCAAGCGGAAGCGGTCGGATGATGCCGGCCCCTCCCACGAGTTGGAGGACTCTCCTCCACCGTCCCCCACACACACCGCACACCCAGCACAGCCTGCAGGCCCCACACACCCCGCACAGCCTGCAGCGCACCCACAGCCCGCACAGCCTCTCCTTGCCGATCCACAGCCACCACCACTGGCTCCACTGGTCGGGCCGCTCGGGATTACGTTCCGAGACGATGCACACCGCGCCGTCTTCGACCGTATCTCCCAGCGCTCGATCGTACCCTCCAGGTTTGCACACCTCGCTGACCTAGGACGCCTGGGGGTACTTGAGGGGATGCTCACGTTGTACGACAACGTGGGCTGGCGTGACTTCCTTCAGGTGTCGGCGGATACTTTTACCCGTCCGACACTTGAGGTTTTGAGTTCGATCGCCCGGACCGATGAGGGATGCTCATTCCGGTTCATGGATCGAGAGTGCCAGGTCACTCTCGATATGATGAGAGCATTCTTCTCATGGCCCGCAGTCCCCGGAGCCGATCGCGGATACGGCCCTACCCACATCCCCCCACCTTCTTTCGACGCCGGCGCCTTCTGGGCCCGGATTACAGGCCACCACGCCGCCTTTGACCCTAGTAGGGCCAAGGCCTCGGCCATTGTCCACCCCTGCCTACGTATTGCCCAGCGCCTTATGGCGACCACCTTTCTGGCCAGATATGAGCCGGGCACGATGTCTACGCCAGAGCTCTACATGCTCTATGCGATGACACGTCCCAGAGCTCTATCTAGGGATGGACACGAGCTTGTCCCCGCCGTCGTGATCGACATTGCGGCTTGGTTTCTAGACCGTATCATTGTGTCGGTGGGCGCTCGCTCACCGATATGCTGCTGCGGTCTGATCACCTTGCTTACCATGATGACCGGCAAGGACCTACTCGACGACCTGCGACGCGTCCCGGGCCCCACTTCCTTGTCGATAGACGTTATGGCCCGGATGAAGATGATGCGTCCGCATGGCGAGCGTCACTGGGTCTGGTTGCACGGCCCCTATGGGGCCGATTACATGATTCTCCCGAGCCCTGCTCGGACTCTGATTGCACCAGCCCGCGTTGACTGGATTCCGGCGATGGATGTCCCCATCCCCGCCGCCTACGTGCTCGAGGCCGAGGAGGCCGAGCAGGCCCCTGCTGCACACCCTGCCGAGCCCGTTGCCGACCCCGTCGACCCTGTGGCCCCTCAGCCTGTTCCTGACGTTTCCGCTGCTCTTGACACTTTTGTCCCCACCTCTGCCAGTGTCGAGAGTACTCTTGCTGAGCCCACTTCCACCACTGTCACCACTTCCGAGGCTGTCCCCACCACTCCCGCTGCCACCTCCGGCCCTCTGTCCGTCGAGCCTCTTTGCTCCGCACTCCCCGAGCGCCCGCAGACCTTTGTTGAGAGTGGGGAGCCCTCGTTCGCCGCGGTCGTGGAGACCATGGCTAGCATGATCTCCGCTGGGATTGCGCCTTTTGGTACACACACTTCCACCCCAGCGGTTGAGTCCTCTGTCTCCACAGCTGCCGTATTCTCCGAGAGCGTCGTGGCGTCTGTCCACACTTCTGGGCCACTGACCTCTCTTGCCACCTCGTTGCCACCTTTGCACGCTTCTTTTGCTGCCGCTGCCTCCACTTCTCACCAGCCGGCGTCCCGGCCTCACACTGAGGCCATGCCCACATTTGCTGGCGCGGCACCTTTTGTCCCCTTCCCTGCTGAGCCCGTTACATACTCCACTCGCGTACGCCAGCCTCGCCCTGCGCAGCCTAGACCGGTGCGTCCCTCTGCACCACCCCCGCCCGACACTGTACTGCAGAGCATACATGCTCTTGAGTTGGCGGTGAGTGGTCTTAGAGGAGACCTTAGGACCCTGTCCTCCACCGTCTCTACGATGGCTGGACGCTTCGAGCTGATCCCCCAGATCCACTACTGCCTTACACAGGTTCTGGAGCGTCTCCCACGCGTACCCCCGCCCACCCAGCAGGTTCCCACACACACTTCCACACACACTAGACCTGCCTCCACTCCCACGCCCACCCCAGCTCAGCAGCCTACACCACCACCACCCCCTCCGCCTCAGGACGGAGACGGCGCGGCACCGCCTTCTTAGGCACTCTTGATGCCTTTATCCATTCCTGCCGTTGTGCTGCCCGTCTCTGCTGGGTCCTGTTGCACTTTTGTCCACCCCCCCTCCTCTCACTTATTTTGGGATTATATTTTTGATCATATCTTTTTGTGCATATCATATCATATCTACTTGGGATTCTCATTTTGATCACATATATATATATCTTTTTGGGAGAGAGGGAGCGTTTTTGGTGCCGTATTTATTTTCATATCACTCCTGTTTGTGCATGCATCATTTCCGCATCATATTTTCATTTCTTTCTTTTTTCCTTTCATTATCTTTTTTTTCCCATCATGCATGCATCCTCACTTGCCCCTCACATTACTTGTCTCTCTGTGTGCCACACTTTGCACATTGAGGACACTGTGCCGTTTAGCTTGGGGGAGTGAGCTCTCACGTTCTTTTTTGATTTGCCACCTTTATTTTCAGTTTTTCACACCGCTTTTCACTTTTGCACTCATTTTTCGTTATTTTCCTTTTGTTTTGCCATGCATCACGTTTTCCTTACTTCCCTGTGTGCCGCATTGCATAGTTCTATTTTCCTTTTATCTTTACTTCTTTCTTTTTCATCTCATGCTAGAGATGAATTTTCTGTGATGATGTCTACGTGGAGTTAGCGTATTCTATATGCATGACTATATTTGTCGTGTCTTAGATTTCATTTCTGATATCATATGCTATGACTTGCTTTGCATTTAGGAGTAGTAACCCACACTTTTGCCTCATGAAAATGGATGAAATTTTATTATTAGCTGAGCCTGAATATTCATATGTATGCTATCACAGAAAACACACCAAGATTCACGCATTGAATGCCTATATCTGGAGTACTGATTTCTTTTCCTTTATCACTTCTATATGCATGAATTGTACACTTCACTTCCGGATGATTGAATGATGATTAGCTATGATATATCTGGATCAGTTAGCTTTTTTGTGATCGAAACTGAGTAGATTAGATTACCCTGCTGAAGTTGTCGTGCATGTCTTATAGAGTGAGCCGAGAGTTATATTTATTTCTTTCTCCACAAATCTTGAACATCATTTCTCTACTTTTAAAAATCATTGGTGAATCTCCCCTTAGTGATTCTATTTTATGGCATTTCCCCCGCTATTAATTCCTAGCTCCAAAACTCTTATTCCAAAAAAAAGGGAGAAGAATAAAAGAGAGAAAAACATTCTTGTATATCATTACCTCTCTCTGAGTTGGGATCATTGTATATATATTGCTTATTGCAAAAGAAAAGAAAAAAAAAGAAAAAAAAAGGGAGAAAAGAGGAAAAATCCTCAATAGAAGATCCCATCTCGCTTACTTTCTTTCTTCTTTCCCTTCTTTGCCTTTGGAGCTATATAAAAATGGGGATGTAAAAATTTTTGTGCCACCACGCTTATAGATAAGCTTGGGGGAGGAGATCCATTGATGTGTGAGAGAGCGACTACTTGACATTGCACGACAACCTAGGCTAAGTAATATTCTATACTCGGTGAGATTGTTTCTAGCTTTACGAAATCCAGAAATCTAAGCCTAGCATTCATTTCATGAAATCCATACTTTTCTATTCTCTCTATTCTATGATGTGATACTCTTATACTCTAGATAGAAAGCGTTCAATTGAAAAGTGTGTGATCTGAGATTTGTATACCGCTTTAGATGATTCAGTTGATGTTGATTTTAAAATCATTCCGTTTTTCATGATTATACCGTTGTTCGTGGGTTTTCTATTTTCTACTTGCACTATTCTACTATGATATCAAAATGAGATTCTTTGACATGTATTTCTCACTCGGTGCATGCTATAAGAGTAGGTGAAACCCACGTCCTGAGAAAATGATCTAGCATCCTACCTCTTCTTTCTTTCTTTCTTTATTTTCGTTTGGTTTTCATTCTTCTTCGTTTTTCATTTTTTTTCGTTTTTCGCCGTTTTCGTTTTCCGGATCCACCGGGTTCGCTTTTTACTTATCTTCCTCGAGGACGAGTAAGAGGCAAGCTTGGGGGATTTTGATCACTCCTTATTTTACACCCTTTCCCCGCATGTTTGCATGCCATTTTGATCGCCCAAATCATGTTTTTTTCATGATATATCGACGATATTGCGATGCTTTTCACGATTTGTTGTTTTTGTCGCATTTCAGGTGATTTGGCGCGATTAGGAGTGATCTCGAGATGCGCGTAATCTAGACGGCCACCGACGACCTCCCCGAGGGGTATTTTGCTGTTGGAGAGGAGCGGAAGAAGAATGGACGTCGCAGGAGCGACGAGGAGGCCAAAACAATCAGATTGGGCATTTTTTGTGTCCCACTCGGCCGAGTGGAGGAGCCACTCGGCCGACCAGCGAGACACTGCTCGGCCGACCCGTTCAGACACGTTTTCCATGTGTACTCGGCCTAGCGACGGAGACCACATCGGCCGAGTGACGATACCACGTCCGCCCGAGTGGCGCCCAGACGAAGCCCCTCCTGAATATCGAAGTTACTGTTTTTTCGGCCATCTGAGCTTCAGAAGACCCACTCGGCCGAGTGCCAAATCCCGTCCGCCCGAGTGAAGTGAAGCCATCGGCCGAGTGACGACAACTCACTCGGCCGAGCCGCCCCCGAACTGAAGACCCCTGAAGCCCCCGACTTACTGGAAAATTGACAGGGTTTTCACTCGGCCGAGCGACTTTTGTCACTCGGCCGAGTGCGATGCGCTGCCTGTAGCGAAATTTGCGGAAAACAGGCTGTGCAGGGGCGTTTTGGTCAGGATTTTTAGACGATTTTTGGGGCTATTTAAGCTCTGTTTTTACCCTAGTTTTGGGAGCCATCTCTCAGATTTTTTGCAGCTTTTTGAGTCTACTTTTTAGCTTTATTAATTGTGATTGGAGAAGAGAAAAACTTGGATTTTTGTTGGATTAATTGAAGATCTACATTGGTTTGCATTTCTCTTCCCCAAAAACTCTATTTTTATTGTTTATATCATTGTTGTGATGAATTCCATTGCCTATTTCATTGATTATTTTCGTGCTATTGCTATGATTTGTGAGTAGTCTCCACGTCTCGGGGCGTGGGGATGAACCCTACAAGCCCTATTTCCTATTTGTGTTGAATTGGTAGAAATTGAGCTAGGATTGTTATTAGGGATTAGATTGGGATCGAATTACTACGGATGGCTAGGTATTCATATCAATTGGGATTTGCAAGAGATTGGATCCCAATTTGATAGGAAGCCCTAGAAATCCGAATTGGGTTGGAGTCGGATTTTCGAAATATCGGTTTGCAAGAGATTGGACCGATACTAGGACCTCCGGTTGCAATTCCGTGCCGATACCCGTTTGCAAGAGATTGGACGGGTAGGAACTATCCTAATTTAGATTGTGGACCGAGTTTGCAAGAGATTGGGCTCGGTGCGCAATTGGACGATGATGTTGATCCTAATGCTAGCTTCCCTAGGCTAGGGTTTGCAAGAGATTGGACCCAAACCTAGGGTAGCTATAGACCGGCAACAGCGCGAGAGCGTGAGCTTGGTTCCACATTTAGTTGCAACTAGTTCATCCAAATTCTCATTCTAGCGATTTCGATACCGGCAAACCACATTTATGAAATACGGTGAGTAGTGGGGATTCCCCTTTCCCTAGACGTTCTTTATTTGATTTGATATTTCGCAAATTTGTCTGACGATTGTGACAGGATCGCCCAAGGCAATTATCTCTGTTCCTAAATAGCCAGGTTGATCAGGAGCAAGCACGGTCTTTCGTCCTCCCTGTGTTCGATACCCGCTCGCCACCATACCGTGCGCTTGCGGTAAAACTACAACCGTCGCCTCGGGACGTGTATCCGGGGTGCGATCAACAATGCGGGGGAGTTTACGTCACAAGTCTTTCTAGACTATTGCCAAGCTCAGGGAATTGAAGTTGAACATCCTGTAGCGCATGTTCACACCCAAAATGGTTTAGCAGAATCTCTAATTAAGAGACTGCAATGGATCACTCGTCCATTATTACTTCAATCCCAGATGCCAGTGAATGCGTGGTGTCATGCAATTTTGCATGCTGCATCTTTAATAAAATTAAGACCCTCTGTAGGTCAGTCATCTTCTCCAATGCAACTAGCACTTGGAGCCCCACCAATTGTCTCACATTTGAGAATATTTGGTTGTGCAGTATACGTCCCCATAGCACCACCACAAAGGACAAAGATGGGTCCACAACGTCGCCTAGGCATTTATGTTGGGTTTGACACCCCCTCCATAATTAGATTCCTAGAACTCCTTACGGGAGACGTCTTTAAGGCACGTCTAGAAGACTGTGAATTCGATGAAACATCGTTTCCAAGACTAGGCTCACAGACAAAGAAGCCCGAAGCTTCAGAAAGTATCACTTGGGATACAAAGACTTTATGTCACTTTGATCCGCCAACAAGCCAGTGTGAGGAGGAGGTCCTGAAGATTCTCCACATCCAAAACACTGTCCATCTCTTGCCGGACAAATTTACTGACAACCAGAAGATTGTCAAATCACACGTCCCTGCTGCTAACACTCCAGCTAGGATTGACATACTGCAAAATGGATGCAATCCGCCTGCAGGAGAAATGGTTGGACCTCTCAAAAAGAGAGGACGACCACCGTGATCCAAGGACCAAGTCCCTCGAAAGAGTAGGACCCTTGGCAATGGTAAACAAATACCACCACAGGATGCTAATATAAGCCCTGCTACCCCATCTCTCCCAAACTCTCATGAAGAGGAAAAACCGGGAGAAAATGAAGTATCGATACACTATGTACGAACTGGGGAGTATTGGGACAGAAAAAGCACAACAATAGATGACACATTTGCGTGTAATATTGCCATCAACGTCGCGTACTGCGACGATGATATTGAACCACGCTCTCTGACAGAATGTCAAAGCAGAGATGATTGGCCAAAGTGGAAAGCGGCAATAGGAGTGGAGTTGGATTCACTCACCAAATGCAAGGTCTTCGGACCCATAGTCCAGACACCAAAAGGTGTAAAACCTGTGTGTTATAAATGGGTATTTGTTAGAAAACGAAATGAACAGAATGAGATCGTACGCTATAAAGCAAGGCTTGTAGCGCAGGGTTTTACCCAACGTCCTGGGGTGGATTTTGAAGCCACATACTCCCCGGTCATGGACGCGATCACCTTCCGATTCCTCATTGGCTTAACAGCACAAGAGGGTTTAGATGTGCAACTCATGGACGTGGTTACTGCATACCTATATGGCAACCTAGACCGAGACATCTATATGAGATTGCCTGACGGTTATTCTTTGCCTGTAGCACTAAAAGAGAGAGAACATGACATCTACTCAGTGAAACTGCAAAGATCATTATATGGTCTAAAACAATCCGGAAGGATGTGGTATAACAGACTGAGCGATTTCCTTGCACAGCAAGGATTTAAAAACGACCCAGTCTGTCCTTGCATCTTTATAAGAGCAAAGACAACATGATTTGTAATTATAGCCGTCTATGTAGACGACTTAAACCTCATCGGATCTCCTGAAGAGATCGCAAAGATTTCTAGAAGCCTGACAGAAACCTTCGAGATGAAAGACCTCGGAAAATCAAAATTCTGTTTAGGTCTTTAGATAGAGCATCTTAAAGATGAGATCCTGTTACACCAGTCAACTTACACATCGAACTTATTGAAAAAGTTTCAGATGGATAAGTGCCACCCCCTCAGCACTCCGATGGTCGTCAGATCATTGGATGTACACAAAGACCCCTTCCGGCCGCTGGAAGAGGGGGAGGAAGTACTAGGCCCCGAAGTGCCTTATTTAAGTGCTATCGGTGCACTCCTTTACCTGGCTAACTGCACTCGCCCTGACATAGCATTTGCAGTAAACTTACTAGCCAGATATAGTGCTGCACCTACACAGCGGCACTGGGCCGGAGTTAAGCATCTTCTGCGCTACCTACAAGGGTCCATAGACTTAGGTCTATTCTACAGGAAAGGGGCATCAACTGGTTTAGTTGGTTATGCTGATGCAGGTTACAGGTCCGATCATCATACAGAGAAGTCTCAGACCGGATACATGTTCACATATGGCGGCACTGCCATATCCTGGAGATCTGTGAAGCAGACCATGATGACAGTCTCATCCACTCACTCAGAGCTCCTAGCGATCTTCGAAGCAAGCAAGGAATGCTTCTGTCTACGCTCGGTGATCCAGCACATCCTCACCTCCACCGGCCTGACGACCGGCGTTCTTGCACCTACTACACTCCATGAAGACAATGCAGCATGTATAGCCCAGCTACAGGACGGCTACATCAAAGGTGACAAGACGAATCATATCTCCCCCAAGTTTTTCTGGATGCACGACCTTCAGAAGCAAAAACAGATTGAGGTACAAAAGATCCAATCATGCAATAACTTGGCGGATTTGCTTACCAAATCCCTGCCTACTAGTATCTTTGAGAAACTTGTATATGGGATTGGGATGAGGAGAGTGAGTAAATGTAAACTGGGTCAGGATGAGTGAACTATGAACTCATAGATACATAGGAGACTGATGTATAGATTCATAGGAAATCTGCAAGCCTGAAGCTTGGTCAGATAAGGGGGAGTCAACTGCAGAGTTGTACTCTTTTCACTTGGCTACAAGTTTTTTTCCCACTGGGTTTTCCGTAGTCAAGGTTTTGACGAGGCAACCTCGTTGACTCTGGATCCTGAAGTATCCACACCTAGACACATCCATAAAACAGGGGAAGTTATGGGTTAACTGTTCTTTCTTTAACAAGGCAGTTACCCTAACTCGGATCCTGAAGAATCCACCTCTTATTCAATGTTGGTTAGATAAGGGGAAGTGTTATGAATAGGCCCATGAGGCCCATTGGGTATCCAAGCCCACTATTGAAAGCTATATATATGAGGGTAGGTGGCTCTTCCCCTCTACACCTATTTCCCTAATATTTCACTTCATAACATAAGTAAATATTAAAAAAAAATAAGATTTTAAAGGAAAATGATTGGAGTTGATCATTCTTGGAAATGAAATCCTGGAACAATATTCTATGTTGAAGGAGTTTTTTAGAGAGGAGGGTTGGAGAAATGACGACCAATACGAACATTGTGTCCGTTGGTCGACGTGGGGCCCACCGTCAAAATCCCACCCTTTTCGTACGTCGAGAGTAAAGCCCGAACCCGTTAAAAACTCCACCCCGTCGCTCTCGCTCTCTCGTAACTTTCCAACGAACACGAAACCTACAAAAAAGGCGACTACTTTTCATCGGAATCTGATCGAATTGACGATGATCTCGCCGTCGCCGGAGCGGTTAACCGCCGCCCTCACATTCGCTGTCCTCCTCCATATCGCCGGAGCGGTGACCGGATCCTCCCCGGTGGTGCTTCCGCTTACCCTTACTTCCGTGAGTTCGTCTCGCCATTCCATCGAGATCAACCACTTGCAGCGTCGCGAGCTGTCGAGACTGGCCGAAACGTTGACTCCTAACGCTATGATGAGGCTCCACGACGATCTCCTCACCAATGGGTAACCTCACCGCTGCCAGTTCCTCTATTTCATATTCTCTCCGTCTAGGGTTTCGCATTGTTTGATGTTCTTTTGTGTTGTCAGCTACTATACGACGAGGCTTTACATTGGGACTCCGCCTCAAGAATTCGCGCTGATTGTCGACACGGGAAGCACTGTAACGTATGTTCCTTGTTCATCCTGTGAACAATGTGGGAATCATCAGGCAAGAGTTTTTTAAAATTATTCAATTTAGTACTTTGCTAGTGAAACTGGTAGATTTGTGGATCATATGGATCGTGGATTCGTGGTTGAGTTATTGATAAACTTGTTGGAGAAGACAATTCCCCAATTCACCAGAGCTCGCATGATGAAATCATACACAAAACCAACAAGCAGAAATACACATGATGTACGTGGTTCGGCCACCCACCTTCGGACTACAACCAAGGGGTACAACACAAGAGTTCAACTATAATAACTGGGGATGGTTTTTTTTTTTTTTTTTTTTTTTTTTTTTTGGTGGGGGGGGGGGGGGGGGGGGGGGGGGGGGGGTTGTGTGTGTGTGTGTGTGTGTGGTGGTGGTGGTGGTGGTGGTGTGGTTACAAGAGCCTAGCTCACAGTTTTTTAATCTTTTGCGCTCTCCTCTGTTCTTTTCTCTCTTGTGCAAATCTCTTGTCAAGCATACCTCTCATTTCCTTATGAGAGACATAAATACATGGTGCAAGGAAGCCCTAGCCTAGCACCACCCTCACTCAGTGATAGCACACATTTTTAATGAAACCAGTCCAAAGGCCCAAGTGCAATGCTTGAACTTCCTCCGATGGATGCCCACGTGGATGCGAGTAACAATCTTCACCTTTACTCGTATACCACACAACATGAAGATACTTTGGTGCTACCATCACACTTCACTAACAAATCTATGCACACACCATGCTCCATCTTCATGAAACATGTACAATCATCACCATATCCAACCAAGAACTCCCAAGCCTAGTATGTCCTACCAATAGCATTGGACAAACACAATCACTACACTATGTTCCATCTAGGTCTAATGACCATGATCTTCAAGCATCACTTGATTACTTCTCACTCATGCCCCACACTAGAATTGTGCTCATCACATTTTTCTCCACTTTGATCCAATCACTATACTTCTCTAAAGACATAGGGGTGGTAATTTTCGGCCCGGTCTGATAATGCGGTACGGGCCCGACACAATAAGACCATGCCTGGGCTGTCGATATTGGTCCGAAGTCCTTACCGAACAGTGCAGGTCTGGCATGGTTCCTTATCATGCCTGGCATGGGCCGAGCTATACTGCGTATTGGGTGTCCTGGTGCTTAATAGTCCTTAAAGGCCATGCCTTTCTCTGAAATTCAGAAAGTTCTTATGGAGTGTTTCTTGATGAATTTGCCAGCATTTTGCCATTTCATTGAGAGACGTCATTGTATATGTTTGCATCGAAGCTTCACGTATACTATATATATTTCTTTAAGGGTGCAGATTTTACATGAATTTATTCGTGTTATATTTCTTGTAGATTTTTACATAATGTTGCAAATGGTATGATACAATTGTCATTAATCATTAGGGTTCATTATGAGCAGGAAAATTCTTGAAAGCCGCTTGACCCTTTAACATGACTTTCTAGTGAGCAGATCAACAATTACACGACGAAGCGCTGAATTTGTCTAGAGAACGACGTATCCACTTAGTCTGAGGAGAAATACAAGCAGTACACCTTTGTCATTATCATATAAAAATTTAGAGAAGTGATTTTCTTGGCACACATAATAAAAGCAAATAAAGGATGGAGACATTTAGCATCATCCACTTAACGAGTCATCGGGTCGGGCTGGACAACCCGTTTTTATTATCGTGCCATGCCTGGACCGTTCCTTAATGGCCTGAATTCTTATTAGGCTGTGTCGGCCTGGTCCTTTAAGGAAATCTGACTGGGCCGGCTAGCCCGATAAGACCGGCCCGGTCCAAATTTTCACCCGTATAAAGATCTATCTAATGACTACACAAACCTCATATGCCATATCATGTCTTGAAGCAAATCAACATCCATTAAACCATACAACTTTATTGTGTGCTTCATCCACACAATGAGTTTGCCATATCTTTATCCCAACTAAGCAATTGAATCAACTCAATCGTCATCCACCATCCAATTTGAAATATCAAAAACATGTGCACAACTTTTGGATCACCCCCACTCAATAATTGAACCATTGATTTCCATCGAAATTGATTTACCTGTATGATCGCTACAATCCTTTTGGTTTTTCAATTATTAATTTGATGTTCCATGTTTTACCCTTCATATCAGATCCAAACCAACACTTTGTCTCCTCAAATATCAAAATCATATGACATATATTGGTCTTTGGTTTTCAAGCGTTACACCAAATCTTATACTAATAAGTCATCTTCTATTGCATTACGCATAAAGACAAATCATCCTCATCATTCATCTTGCTTTGAGCCACATGTCTCTCTCTAGATCTGGATCTCCTCAGCTCTCTAGAGCTTCTCATCCTCGATAGTTGCCTATTAGGATCACCTCACACATAACTATGCGCTTGCTTACAAATTGCTCATACATTATATTCCACACAGAGCATTACTACGCCTTATGCCGCCATAACACTCTGCCTTATGCCGCCACTTGTCTCTGCATGTCATCCATTACCATCACAAACCTTCGTTACCATCGGGAACCTTGATCTATCATCGGATCTACTTGTCTTATTTTTCTCTAATATTCCACCACCACTCATCTACTCCACATAATCACCTTCATTATCTTACGATCATGATTCCGTCACCATAACTGATACCATTAATAGGGCATGTCGATCTCCTGATTCACCTAAGCTTGCAAGATGAATTACACACATCCAAGAAGAAAATATGATGTAATTGTTTTGGTTGCCAACTTTGATGCGCAACATAAAGTTTGACTAAAATAGGAGAAAAATACAAGATTTCAAGTGACTCATCACACTCTTTAATCTTTCACACTTTCATTTATTGTGTTCATCTCTTGTTCAAGCACACGAGGTCCAAGCATATCTGTATTTTCCAATGAGAGATATAAATACATTGTGCAAGGAAGATCTATCCTAGTAGTACCCAGTGGCATATCTAGGAAATTTTCATTTGGGGGCAAATTATAAGCTAATACAAAATTATTTCTATGCACAATAAAAACCAATAAGCAAAAGTTATCAATTATCTATACACATTAAATTTGTTAAATACTTCGCATTATAATATATTCTATAAATAAAAGAGCTAGAACGGAACAAAATACCCGTCGTTTACTTTATGTCAACTTTTTTGATAATAACTGTAATTTTGCAAAATATAAATCCATATCATATATTTACAAACAAGAAAACATTCATTATGCAAATAGCCCAACAAAATGAAAAGCATGTAAAAAATATTAAAAAAAAGATGAAAAATTAATTAATTTAAGAATATTTATTTAAAATAAGAAAACTCACATTACAATTGTTCTCTTCGAGTTTTCATATTTTGAAACCGATTCATAATGACTTCATTATCAATCTCATTAAAGATATCTTTCTCAATGTATACAACCAAACTATCTTTCATCGACTTATCTTCCATCGTATTCCGTAATTTGCTGTTAACAATATTCATAGCAGAAAAAACTCTCTCCACTGTAGCATTTGCAACTGGTAAAAGTTATGACAATTTGATAAACCTATGTGCCAATGGAAATACCAAATTCTTCATTGTTTTTATCATTTTCTCTACAAGGCTAGCAATGGCTTTAATTGCAGAGAACTCATCATTACTACGGACATCAATAATATATGTATCAAGTTGACCATGAAGTACCATAATGTCCACTGCAGAGAATCATCTGGATAGAACTGAGCAAGGCGAATAAATTTCTCTTTATTGAAATCTGAGAAAGTGGCACTTGGGTTTAAACATGCCTCACCAAGAAGTAGCTCCGTACTTACATCAGTGAAACGATCATCCAATTCATTAAGTTGCATGTCAATTATATCGTTGAATAATTCATAACGAAAATGGTGTATGTTTGTAATCTTTTGAGATTTTTGATTTGAACATCCACAGAGTTTATACTCATCATTCATGTTTGAAATATCGACACCATGTTTGATGCAGAAAGATGACACGTCTCATCACAAGAATCACATTCACACTCTCATTATTTTTAATTGATCTTTTTATGTTTTCAATAAACTCGTAGCATTTTCTATGTACTGATCTTTTCTTTGACATGTTTGTGATAACTCATTGGTAACTGTTAATATCTTTCTCAGGCAATGAAGCATGAACACGAAATGAAATGATTCCATAATATCTGTTAAGACAACTGCTTCTGTTCTTTGTTCCGAGCTCACCCCGTCCTTCCTTAAAATCTCAAGAACATTAAGCACTGCTTAATACATCAATAGTAGATGGACAATTGTAACATAATGAGAGCACCAACATGTATCACTATATCTTCTGAGATGTTTCTTGATTTATACCTCGTCAACTAGAAATTTCTCCTTTTTGCGTCCTTCAATAATACTAGCATATTGTTTTTCTCTAATCACTTCCATCCTTTTACATGATGATCTAACTATGTTTAAAATGCTAGAAGTAAAATTAAAGAATTCTCCAACTTCATTATGTTTCTTCATGATAGTTATGAGAGTTAATTGAAGCCTGTGAGCAAAACAATGTACATAATACACACTTGGATTGTCATTTAAAATAAGTGCTTTCAAACCATTGAATTCATCTTGCATATTACTCGCTCCGTTATAACCCTGATCACGCAATCTTGATATACTTTTTTCCATGTGCGAAAAACAAAGATTCAAGAGCCGCCTTGAGTGAACTAACAGCAGTATCTGTCACATGTTGAATACCAAGAAAATGTTCAATATTATGCCCATTATTATCTACATATTATAGAACAACTGCCATTTGTTCTTTTGTCGATATTTCATGTGACTCATTAATTAAAATTAAAAATAATGAGTCACCAGATCTTTAGTAATCACATTAGTAATCTCATCTACAGCAGCTTGAGCTATGCCCTTTTGAATATTTGAAGAGGTCAATTTGTTGTGCTCAGGAGCTTAATCAAATGTAGCTCGTTTAAATCTTCATTATTTCTAGAAAGAAACCTCAAGAGTTCTATATAATTTCCTTGGTTGCATGTACTTTCATATTTATCATGTCCATGAAAAGGAAGCCCAGGAAGCCCTTGGTGCAACAAAAAGCGGGCACGCTTTATTGAAGCATTCAATCGAGTTCGATAAACACTTTACCTCTTCATTGTCTGCTTAGATAACAAATGTACGATACTTTGTTTTTCGTTTATTAAATTCTCACATTTTATAGGAGCTACATTGTGATCACTATTGAGCTTTTCAATGTGAATATCAAATCTATCATTCTTTCAATTTGAATATCCATCACACACAACGAATCCTTACTCACTGGGGACTTGAAAAAAGAACAATACAAGCAAAAAACGACATCTTTAGATATGCTGTTCTTTAACCAAGTTGGATTGCACCAAACCAAGCCGGATTGAAGCATCGAACTAATACATTTCCAAATTGCTTTTGAGGAAAATCATGTTGTAAAGATTGACTAGGGTCCTTTTGTAAATATGCTCCTCGAATTTTACCTCTAGCATTCACATCATATTCGTGTGTTGGTCTTCTTATACCACGATCAGCAATGAGTTCGTTGGGTTTGATTTCGATACGACTTTTCTTTGAACTTGATTGAGCAACATGGCTTGGATCATTGGATGACTCTCCAACCCCAAGAGATTTACATTTGAAATACTTTTCTAGTGATATGTTAATTCAGTTTATAAACCTACATGTTTCAAAATTAAACTTGAAAAATTAAAGATTAAACTCAAAACTATATATTTAAACTTAAAAGATTTAATTAAAAATCGAGAACTAAAATTATTTTTTGAGTTCTAAAATTAATTGAGCATCAAATTAGACAAACAAATTTAGCCTTTGATTCTTTTCCTAACTCGGTATTGCAGATTAGACAAACGAATCTTTAGCTATACTATAAACAAATTAGGCAAACAAATCCTTACCCAATGGGTACTTGGAAAAGATAACAATTGTACCTCGATCCTTAGGATGAGCTGCTCAGGCTTCGAATCGTCTCATTTATTGATGAATTCGAGCAAGGACATGCGCCTAATCATGACGAGCTCAAATTCATATTCGTCAATCTATTAGGAATTAGAAATGCCCAAGTTTGCAGGCAAGGGTGGAGGCAGTGGGGGGGGGGGCTTGAGGGGGCTGTTAACCCCTAAGTTTTTTAGAACCCAAGTATGCCCCTCATCAGTTAGCCCACAGCCTATAAAGCCAGCTCATTAAACTCCATCCTAAATTGGTACTAATGGAGTGTGTTCAAGGGCATGTCTAGAATTAGGACAGGTGTTGTGCTCTTCTTCCATCCATTGAGCAATCGATGCTCGATCATAAGTTTGACCAATGGAAACGAAACATATCCCGTCCCATTCAACTAAGCTTTGTTGTTTCGTTTATTGCCATAATTAGTAACAACTTCGCTATCTTCTACGTATCCAAAGAGCTAGAATTGACAATATTGAGTTAGGACAATGACTCAAAGAGTCGAAGGATCGCTGGCGTCTTCTTCGGCATTAAAGATCTGTTCTTCGAGGAAATCGATCTCTGACTTGTAAACTTGGGCATTTCTAATTCCTAATCGATCGACGAATACGAATTTGAGCTCATCATGATGAGGCACACGTCCTTGCTCGAATTCATCAAGAAAGGAGAAGATTTGAAGCCAGAGCAGCTCATCCTTAGGATCGATGTACACTTGTTATCTTTTCAAGTCTCCATGGGGTAAGGATTCGTTTGCCAATTTGATTACATCATAGCTAAAGTTTCGTTTGCATAATCTACAATACCGAGTTAGGGTAAGAATCAAAGGCTGAATTTGTTTGCCTAATTTGATTCTCAGTTATTTTTAGAACTCAAAAAATAATTTTAGTTCTGAACTTTTAATTAAAACTTTGAGTTTAATTATTCAAGTTTAAATATATAGTTTTGAGTTTAATCTTTAATTTTTCAAGTTTAATTTTGAAACATGCAGGTTTATAAACTCAATTATGTTACTAGAAAAATATTTCAAACATAAATCTCTTTGGGTTGGAGACTTATCCAATGATCCAAGCCATGTTGCTCAATCAAGTTAAAAAGAAAATTGATATCGAAATCAAACCCGATGAATTCATTGTTGACCCTGGCCTAAGAAGACCAATACACGAATATGGTGAAGGTTAGAGATGAAATTTGAAGAGTATATTAATAAAATGGCCATTGTCAACCTTTACAACATAATTTTCCTTAAAAGCAATTTGGAAATGTATCAGTTTGACGCTTTAATCCGGCTTGGTTTGGTGCATACCCAACTTGGTTAGAATACATCATAACTAAAGATGTCGCTTTTTTGCTTTTATTGTTCTCTTTTCAAGTCCCTAGGTGGTAATGATTCGTTGTGTGTGATAGATTTTCAAATTGGAAGAAGGATAGGTTTGATATTCATATTGAAAGCCCAATAGTGATCACAATGAAGCCCGGATTAAATGTGAGAATTTAATGAATGAAAAACAAAGTATCATACCTTTGTTATTTAACCAGACAACGAAGAGTCAAAGTGATTATCCAACTTGATTGAATGTTTCAATAGAGTGTGCCCGTTTTTTGTTGCACTAAGGGCTTTCTTTTCGTGGACTTAAAAGTGAAACTTCAAGCAACCAAGGAAATTATCTAGAACTCTTGATGTTTCTTTCTAGAAATAATGAACATATTAATCAAGTTACATTTAGTCAAGCTCATCGGTATAACAAATTGACCTCTTCATTTATTCAAAAGGACATTACTCAAGCTACTATAAAGGAGATTACTAATGTGATTATTAAAGATCTAGGTGACTCATTATTTTCAATTTTAATTAATGAGTCACAATATATCGACAAGGAACAGATGGCAGTATATTCTACCATATGCAGTATTATTGAAAGTTTTCGTGGTATTCAATATGTTACATATACTGCTGCTAGTTCACTTAAGGCGACTCTTGAATCTTTGTTTTCTACATATGGGTTAATCATATCAAGATCGTGTGTTCAGGGTTATGGAGTACATAATATGCAAGGTGAATCCAATAGGTTGAAAGCACTTATTTTGAATAACAATCCAAGTGCGTATTATATATATTGTATTGCTTACAGGCTTCAATTGACTCTCGTGGTTGTCACAAAGAAACATAATGAAGTTGGAGATTTCTTTAATTTTATTTCTAGCATTCTGAGCATAGTTGGAGAGCATCATGTAAAAGGAGTGATGTGATTAGAGGAAAACAATATGCTAGAATTATTGAAGGACTCGAAAAAGGAGAAATTTCTAGTGGACGATGTCTAAATAAAGAAACATCACTCAGAAGATATGGTGGTACACGTTGTGGTTTTCATTATGTTACAATTATTCGGCTACTATTGATGTATTCAGCAGTGATTGATCATCTTGAGACTATAAGGAAGGACGGGCGGAACTCAGAAAACAGAAAATAAGCAGCTGTCTTAACAGATATTATGGAATAATTTCAAATCATGTTCAATTGACTCTCGTGGCTGTCACAAAGAAACATAATGAAGTTGGAGATTTCTTTAATTTTATTTCTAGCATTCTGAGCATAGTTGGAGAGCATCATGTAAAAGGAGTGATGTGATTAGAGGAAAACAATATGATAGAATTATTGAAGGACTCGAAAAAGGAGAAATTTCTAGTGGACGATGTCTAAATAAAGAAACATCACTCAGAAGATATGGTGGTACACGTTGTGGTTTTCATTATGTTACAATTGTTCGGCTACTATTGATGTATTCAGCAGTGATTGATCATCTTGAGACTATAAGGAAGGACGGGCGGAACTCAGAAAACAGAAAATAAGCAGCTGTCTTAACAGATATTATGGAATAATTTCAAATCATGTTCATGCTTGATTGCCTGAGAAGGATATTAGCAGTTACCAATGAGTTATCACAAACATTACAAAGAAAAGATCAAGATATAGAAAATGCTATGGGTTTATTGAAAACATCAAAAGACCGATTGAAAGTAATGGCAATGAATATGATTCTTTGTTAAGAGACGTGTCATTCGTCTGCATCAAACATGGTATTGATATTCCAAACATGGATGATGAGTAAACTCTATTGGCTTTCAAGGCGAAAATCTCAGGGGATTACAAACATACACTATTTTCACTATGAATTATTCAACAATATAATTGACATGCAACTTAATGAATTGGATGATCGTTTCACTAAGACAAGTACGAATCTACTTCTTGGTGTGGTATGGTTAAACACAAGCGACTTTTTCTTCGTTTTCAATAAAGAAAAGCTTATTCGCTTTGCTTAGTTCTATCTTGAGGATTTATCTGCAATGGACCTTATGGTATTTCATGATCAACTTGATATATATTATTGATGTTCGTAGTAACGATGCATTCTCTACTATTAAAGGCATTGCTGGTCGTGCAGAGAAAATGATAAAAACAAAAAAGAATTTGGTATTTCCATTAGTATATAAGCTTATCAATTGTCATTATTTTTACCAGTTGCAACTGTTACAATGGAGAGAGTTTTTTGTGCTATGAATATTGATTAGAGCAAATTACAGAATATGATTGGAGATAAGTGGATAAATATAGTTTGGATGTATACATTGAGAAAAATATCATTAATGAGATTGATAATGAAGTCATTATGAAGCGGGTTTAAAATATGAAAACTTGAAGAGAACAATTGTAATGTGAGTTTTCTTATTTTAAATAAATATTCTTAAATTAATTAAATTTCCATTTATTTTGTTTTCTATATTTTTTACATGATTTTCATTTTGTTGGGCTATTTGCATAATAATGGGTTTCTTTTCTGCAGATGCATGAGGACATGTATTTATATTTTGCAAAAATTACAGTTATTATCAAAAAGTGGACATGAAGTTAACGATGGATATTTTGTTCTGTTCTAGCTCTTTAGCTCTTTTATTTATAGAATATATTATAATGCGAAGAACTTAATAAATTTAATGTGTATAGATAATTGATAACTTTTGCTTATTGGTTTTTACTGTACGTAGAAATTATTTTGTATTAGCTTATAATTTGCTTCCTAATGAAAATTTTCCAGCTCCGCCACTGTTTGCAGGTCAAAGATCGATTTCCACTAAAAACAGATATTTAACACCGAAGAAAATGCTAGCGATCTGATGGGCTCATCACTTACGCGAGGCGACACACTAGAGGAGGACCCGGCTCAACCACGTGACTCAGGGACGTGTTCGCATTCCTTTTGAATTAATTGCATTTATTTTATTAGCAAATGGGCAAACTTGTAAATTGTTATATTTTTGCAATGGAGTTTTATGGGGGTGCGGCGGCCGGCCCTAGGGCATGCAATTATTGAGTTTTGAGTGTTTAATCTAGGAAAGAGTGTGTACGTCCTCTTAACAGCGTCTTGGGAGGGTGGTTGCCCCTATAATTGTAGCTAAATTTATCCTTTTTATCGTTGTTTTCTTCAATAAAAGTTCAGATTTGCTTCCGGTTCTATCATTTTGGTATCAGATCATTTAATCCATGGCGGCATCGACAAGAGCTAAAGATCGGGGTGAAGCTGGGGAGGAGAAGAAGAATAATAGAGAGACCATAGAGGTGAAGAAAACCCTAATGGAGAACTGCGAGTCGATTGCAAAGTTGTCGGCTTCCATTGATCGGTTCACGGCTAAACAAGACAAAACAGACGAAGTCCTCGCGCAGATCATCTTCCAACTCTCGATTTTTAACGAAAAGGTGGGAAACGACGGCATGCACCTTAGTTCTTAAAAAAAGGTTCCACCTTTGGAGAAGGGGAAGGAAAAGGTGGAGACTTTCAATGAAGGCGTGCTCTCCGATGCCGATGAATACTTCAAAGATGAGGAGGAAGAGCCATGGAGGGACGAGGAGGTCGTGGGACCTCATCGGGGCTTCAGATCTGGTCGGTCGAACCCCCAGATGCAACCCAGGGGTCGACCGACCCCTATCAGGGGCGAGGGCCACCGCTCCTCCCAGGAGATCAGTCGGCAGGGCTGGCCGAACCCTGCCGCCATTGGCAGGGTTGTCCGATCCTGCCCGGCCCATCGGAGGGCCCGTCGGACCTCCGGCAGCTCCGATAGGGCCTGCCTGGTGTTCGACAGGCCGCCGTGAACCCCTGGCAGCCGCCAGGGGTCTTCAGTGAGCACAATGCCACCCGAACAGCCCCTTTTGGGCTTCTGCTGACTCGTCAAGGGTGGAGGAGTAATTGGGAAGTTTGCCACTACGGGGAGCCTACGGAGGAGACTTTGGAGCTGGTGAGGATTGTGAAGATTATGGGGGAACCGGTGGGGGTCCAAAGGGGGCTATGTAGACCATGGTAGAGGACCACAGGGAGGACATGCGACACATCAGGAGAGGTGGCAATATTATCACCAGCACAGGCGCGCAGATGGTAGGCCAGACTAGAGGCATTTTGTGGTGATGGCAGAGTAAGGAAGTTGAAAATGCCCGTGTTCGAGGGAGAGGACCCGCATGCATGGATTTTTAGGACGGAGAGGTACTTCACTGCGTAAGGCATGACGGAGACATATAAGCTGGAGGCAGCAGCCATATGTATAGAGGGGAGAGCCCTGAGATAGTATCAGTGGAAGGAGAAGCGACACCATTTTCGCAGTTGGGAGGAGCGTAAGGATCTCATTTTGAAGAGGTTTCGGGATCCACATCTGGGAAACCTTCACGAGCAGTTGTTTGCGCTCAGGCAGGACAGACCAGTAAGGGAGAGCATCGAGACGTTTGAGACCTTATCAGGGCAAGTACGTGGGGTTACTGACGAGTCACTGGAGGCACCTTCATGAAGGGCCCCATTCTTCGCTCTGGGTTTTGACCCTACAAGCCCAAGGGACTGGCGAAGGTCATGAAGATGGCACAAATGGTCGAGGACCACTAGGCCGAGGAGAGGAGAGCTAGGAGCGGATATGGTGGACAGGTGCAGCGTGGAGCTTCAGCAGCTACGTGAGGGGTGAAGGCTATCATATGGACAGATCAGACGGGTAGGGAGAAGACCGGCGAGAGGAGCAGTGCGCCACCAGCTGGGGCAGTTCATAAGGATGACCGACGCGGAGATGAGAGAGAAGCGTCAGAAGGGACTCTGCTTAAGATGTGACGAGAGGTTCACCCCAGGCCATAGATGCACAGGGCGCAAGCTACAGGTGCTACTGCTGGAGGATGAGGAAGCGGAGGTTGAGGACGAGGCCATTGAGGAGGACACAGAGGACCGACAGCTAGATGTAGCGGAGGTCTCCCTTAACTCTGTGGTAGGGTTCACCTCGAACCACACCATGACATTGAGGGAGCACATTGATGATCAGGAGGTGACAGTTCTTATTGACAGTGGAGCAACCCACAATTTCATCTTAATGAGAGGGGGAGAGCAGCAGGAGCACAGCTGGGGGACACTGGCAGTTTTAGCGTGATGATGGGGACGTGCAAGAAAGGGAGTAGCAGAGGTGTGTGCCGAGGGCTGGTGCTGACATTAAGGGGAGACATGTGTTGGCTGACTTTTTACCCCTAGACTTGAGGAGTACGGATGCCATTTTGGGCATGACATGGTTGGAGACGTTGGGAAGATGAAGAGGAACTGGAAGCTTCTCAGGATGGAGTTCCAGGAGGATGAGAGAGCAGTGGTGTTGCAGGGGGACCCCAGTTTGTGCAGAGTGTTGGTCTCGCTGAAGACCCTAGTACGGGCCCTTCAGGCAGAGGGATATGGATTCTTGGTGGAGTTACACGCGATAGCAGGAGAGGGTGGTGCTGAAGCAGGTAGGGAGCAGCTGATTCCGAGAGAGGTGCAGACTATGTTGGAGCAGTTTGGCGAAGTTTTCCAGGAGCCACAGGGTCTCCACCACATAGAGACCACGAGCACGCGATAGTTTTGCGGGAGGGCGCGTCCCCCATTAGCGTGGGGCCTTATTGCTACCCCCAGATACAGAAAGATGAAATAGAAAGGATGGTAGCAGAAATGGTGAAGGCCGGTGTTATCCCCAGTGTGAGTCTGATACGACTTGCTTCAAAAAGATAACAATTTCAGATTTAAGAGAAGAAAAGAAATATAAAAAGTGGAATTTTTAATAGATTTCTGGAAATAATAAGATAGATCGATCCTTTTCTGGAGTGGATCTCTCTCTAACTTGTGTTAATGGACAAGTTTAATCTCCCACGAACCCTAACAATATTTCTTAGCAAATGATCGATCTTCCGATAAAACAAATAGGGCCGGCTCGTAGGCTTTTTAACATACTCCTAATACAAAAGAAATTAAAATACTAATAAGCCCATCTAATTGCTAAACACACAACTAAACTAATGAGCAAAATAGATAAGTCACACATTGGGTCAAGTCAGGCCCGAACCCACCGCTTGACCCATGCCTCCCTCTGCGCGCCACTTCCGCCAAGTGTAGAACCGGATCACATCATCACTCCCTCCCAAAAGACGAATCTTGTCCTCAAGGTTGAAATCAGGAAACTGCGAAAGGATGTTGTCATATCCCTCCCAAGTCGTCTCATGGTCCGGCAGCCCCCGCCATCGTATCGGCACCTTGGTAGCCGGCCGCCCTCATGCTGCACCTCCACAACATCCTGAGGCTCCAGTAGCACTTCCAAATCCACCGTCAGAGTAGGTGGTAGAGTGGATGTATCCAAGTGATCTCCTATAGCCCGCCTCGACTGTGATACATGAAACACTGGGTGCAATGTCGATCCTGGAGATAGATCCAACATGTAAGCGACTGGTCCTATTCGTGCTAAGATCTCATAAGGCCCATAATAACGAGCTGCTAGCTTCTCATTTCTCCGCCTGGCCAGGGATTTCTGTCTGTACGGCCTCAGCTTCAGATAAACACGATCCCCAACCTTAAAGTGAACCTCCCTGTGGTGCCCATCAGCCTTTGCCTTCATAATCTGTCGCGTCCTCGTAAGGTGCTTCTTCAACTCCTCCAAGATGACATCCCTCTCGCTCAAATACTACTCCAACTGCGAAACTGGAGTAGCTCTCTTACTGTAATGGACCAAAGAGGGAGGGTCTAGCCCATATAAAATCCGGAATGGTGTAGTTTGAGCAGATGAATGATAGGACGTGTTATACCAATACTCTGCCTAGGAGAGCCACCTATGCCAACTCCTCAGACACTCGGAAGTAAAGCAACGGAGGTAAGTCTCGACACTCCTACTGACGACCTCCGTCTGGCAGTCAGTTTGTGGATGGTAGGCCGTACTTCTCCTCAAGGCTGTCCCCTGCAAGCGGAACAGTTCCTTCCAGAACTGGCTCATAAAAACTGTGTCCCGATCTGACACTATCGACGTGGGAAACCCATATAGGCGAACCACCTCTCGTATGACTGCCGCTGCTACCGTCACTGCGGTATAAGGATGCCGTAATAAAATAAAGTGCTCGTACTTGCTCAGACGGTCAACCATCACCAGAATTACCGTGTACCCATTCGACTTCGGTAGCCCATCAATGAAATCCATATTGATGCCTTCCCACACCTGATCTGGAAGAGCAATGGCTGCAGTAGCCTCGCTAGAGCCATGGCGAAGTACTTGTGACGTTGGCATATATGTCACAACTGGCAACCAATCTCGTAATGTCCTTCATGCCCCGCCAGAACAGCTCCCTCGACATCCGCATATATGTCTGCTGAATACCCGAGTGCCCCCAAACTGCGCTCCCATGGAACTCCTGAAAGATCAAAGGAATCTGCACCGAAGATAGTGATATCACTAATCGCCCCTGAAATAGTAACTTTCTGTCATCAAGCGAATAACCGGGGTGGTCAACGGTCCGACTCAACGGTTCCCTGGGTAAGATCCTCCCGTAACTGAGCCAACTCCCCATTTGCCTCGATCTCTCTCCACAATGGTTCCCAATTAGTCAACAGAGGTACCAACAGTGATGCAATGCCAGCAACCTCCCCCTACGTGAAAGAGCGCCTGTCGCCTTATTCTCCAATCCGGGCCGGTATTGAATCACAAACTTGTAGTCTACAAGTTTGGAGATCCACCTCTGGTGCTCTTTTGCTACCATCCTCTGCTCCAACATGTACTTCAAGCTTCGCTGATCCGTGCGCATTACGAACTGCCGCCCCAAGAGGTATGTCCGCCACTTCTGGATTGTTAACACAATCGCCATCAATTCACGCTCATACACGGACTTCAGCCTAGCTCGTGCTGACAGTACCTGAATGAAATAGGCTATCGGCCTCTGCTTCTGCATCGGTACTGCCCCCAAGCCGTATCCCGAGGCATCGGTCTCCACCACAAAGTCCTTGCCGAAATCTGGTATGGCCAGTACGGGAACAGTGTTCATCGCCCGCTTCAATGCCTTGAACACCTTTGTAGCCTCCTCATTCCACTGAAAACTATCCTTCTTTAGCTGCTCAGTCAGTGGCCAGGCGATCGTGCTGTACCACCGCACGAATCTACGGTAGTACCCAGTCAGGCCCAAAACCCCCGTAGGCCGGTACTGTCCTCGGCTGCGGCCAATCTAGCATCGCCAATACCTTTCCCCAGTCTGTTGCTACCCCTCTGCTTAAACGACATGTCCCAAGTACTCCACCTTTGTAAGGTCCCTGGATATGAGGAAAACATTAGAAGGGGGGTTGAATAGTGTTTATGCAATTTAAAAAGATAGTTACACCAAATTAAATTCCTAACCAACAAATAGTGCGGAATAGAAATAAACCCAAAAATGAAACAAATGCAAACGCAAGGATGTTTCAAGGGTTCGGATTACCCAAGTCACTTCCCGACTTGTTTCCGGTAATCCTACGTCTCTTCCACCCGGTTAACAACCGAATACTCAAGTTAGAACCCTAACTTGAGGTTTCCTTAAAACCCACTTGTAGCAAACCTACAAGCGAAATCGAAATAGAATCGATTGACCTTGACTCCCACAACTTGGGAGCAAGCAAACCACTCTCACAAACCGAAAGTAAATCAAATAACTAAAGTTATGAAATATGAAATAGAGCAACACTTACAATCACTTATGCCTTGAAGTAAAACTTGAAGGAGAAGTGTGTTGTGTGTTGAAAGACTCTCTTGGAAGAGAGGAAAGCCATTTCTCTTGATTGCACCAAATGCCTAGAAGATTTCTCTCTGGTTCTAGGTTGGAGAGCAAAAGATGAAAGATTGAAATTTTAGGGCTTTAGGATTTGAGAGCTTTGATCTTGAGAGAAAGAAAGCTTGAATGATTTAGCAACTTGGTAATCTCTCAATGGAACAATAGAGTCTCCTTTTATAGGTTTCTCAAACCCTTCAAACTAAATCACCAAAAACCCCTTTGAAATCCGTAAGGAAAAACTCAACGGATAGAATCTGCGTCCGAGACAGTCGACTGTTTAAGAACTCACAGTCGACTGCTGCACAGTGATAGCGGGTAGTTGAGAATTCATAACGGTAACTTACCACGTGGACAGTCGACTGAAGAGGCATAAACAATCGACTGTTGACCCAACAGGCGACTGTAAATCATACTACAGGCGGCTGGCCGAAGCTGGGTAAGTTGAGGAAATCTGAGAAATGTCCGGGAGAACAGGACAGACGACTGATGAAGAGAAGACAGTTGACTGTAAAACTAAACAGGCGACTGTAATTCCTTTTACAGACGACTGTCAATACCCTGAGATTTTCCAGAGATTTAAGTCATCAAATAGGCTCAAAGAAAGACGACGGTTGTCGTATTGACAGTCGACTGTTCCATTGGACAGTCGACTGTAAATCCAACAATAGTCGACTGGCCAGATTAAATAAAGAAATAGAATTTGGGCTAAAGATAGACAGGCGACTGATTAACAAAACACAGTCGACTGTCACTTGGACATGCGCATGTGAATCGTTCATAAGTCGCCTGTGAGAGTTAAAGCTAAGAAGCCCAAAACTAGACTGAAAAAGTTTGTGCATAACAGACGACTGTAGAACAAAACACAGGCAACTGTTTTGAGACAGGCGACCGTAAAACGTTCAGCAGTCGACTGTTAAGAACATGACATGCACAATCTAGCTAGAAATAAATATGTGTGTATGCTCCAATAAAGTTTTACTTCTAATCTACATACTAGAAGAGAAACAAGAAAGTTACATTTGACGAACTCTCTCTTCTTTCCAACACATGAGCTTGAAGTCTTCTAGGAGCTTCAATCACCATCTAGGAGCTTCAATCACCATCTACGATCATCCAATCCACTTCATTTGCTTTCGATCTTTGAGTGTCATCCATTGCAAATAGATCTTCATAATAAGCTTAGGCAATGGATTAACTGCAAATATGGGATTTATCACAAGTATTTATGTTTGCTCATCATTAACACCAAGTAGGGAGAGGTCCAATACTCAACATTCTCTCCCTTTTTGATGATGACAAACAAACATAAACAAAAAGATAAATAATTGTGCTTAAAGAAAACTTACTCCCCTTACATAGATGCCAATCAAGTTAGTCAATAAATATTAGGGCATCTATATATCAAATGAAGCAAATGAGTAAGATATGCATGTATAGGATTTATAATCCATATTCATTATATCTTACTCCCCCTGAATTTAAGGCAACTTCAATCTTAGATTCAAGTGTTATTAGTATATACTTAGCACATTCATTATGAATCTGTATGTTTATTTCTCTCCCCCTATGTCATTATCCAAAAGGCGGGAGTAAACTAACAACAACAATCGTGCTAAATAAGAACTAGCAACAATTATAAGAGTCTAAAGATATATAAATCAAAAAACTTATAAAACCACATTAAAAACCTAGGTGATTAGAGGAATGAGAGTCCAATATCAACATTGAGATACACCAAGGAAGAATATCGTCTTAAATCACATCACATATAGAATATAGCATATATGGAGACAGTATCACGAAATTCACACAGATATGATAAACAATTATACAATGTATGAAACTGAATGAAGAAACTACAAGTGCATAGATATATATAAAAGATCACAGGGGTACAAAATACATGAACAACACCATGTGCATCAAAGCGAACAAAATACATCATTCATCCATACATCATCACTACACAAAATAGCATCATTCATATAACACTAAAAAAAAATTTAAAACACTCAACCCTAACAAAAAAATCTAAGTCTTAGGGTGAGTGTCCCTAGCAGTAGCAACAGCAGCATCAGTCGATATTGATGACAGCAGGGTCCGAGGGGCGACCAGACGGACGGAACATCAGCGTGGCAGAGCGGCGAGTAGGATAAGCAGGAGTCTTCTTCTTGGATGATGACACACCCATAGCAGAAGACTCACAACGAACAGGCATACTGGGCTGGACAGCAGTACACGGAGGCACGAAATCCGGAGGCGAAGGGACAACAACAGACTCGGGACACTCCTCAGGAGGCGAAAACATGGCCTGAAGTTCAGCAGGAATGTGGAACCCATGAAGCATGAAAGACTTGTACTGAAGCTCGAGAAGGAGAGTGAGCTTCTGATCCATAGAGGCAGCAAAGTTCTCGGTCGAAGTGATACGGTCACACAGTTGACTGAGAAGAAAATCCTCTAGAGGTACAGACGAAGGAGAATGGGAAGGTTGATCGGCTGGCTGAGTAGAGGGTTCAACGACATTTGTGAGGGAATATGGTCACCAACCAGGATATCCAAGAACTCTCCAGACGATGGAGGCGAAGAGGGTAGCTGCTCAGTAGGTTGAGGAGAGGGTTCAGCAAGAAAGATGTTCAATGTTTCTCCTGACGACGAAGGACTAGTAGGATCCATTTGACAGAAGCTAGGTCAAGCAAGCGACGATAAAAGAACGGGGAAGATACCTTAGACTTGTCGATCGACTGACGAGGAGTCAATCGAGCAACCAGTCAAAGGAGGGAGACTACGTTTCGGCTCGAATTAGTCAGAGAGATAGACTGAGAGTTCGAATCGGGGAAGACGAAGCGATATGTCAATCGGATGAGAGAGAAACTTGATCGGTCGAATCGAAGGATCTCGGTCATATATCGAAGGGGCAAATGAATCTGGACCGGGATCGAGAAATCGACGGCTCAGATCAAAAGAACGAACCGCCACATAAGGAGACATTCGACTGATGAACAAATAGTCAGTCGACTGATTGAAATGATAAGAGAAGAGCTTAGGTTGACAGACAGTCGACTGTTGGGTGGCATACAGTCGCATGTCCGTGAGACAGTCGACTGTATTATACTCATCAGTCGACTATAAAGTCGTCATCGGTCACCTGGGCGAAAGATACAGTCTACTGAAAGAGAAGATAGAGTAGGGCAGTCGAATGTCGAAGGAAAAACAGTCGTCTGTCACGGTCCAAACATGAACAGTGAGGTTAAAATCCAGAAGATATGCACAACTTACCCTAGGACCTATACTCTAACACAAACTCATCATAAAATCAATATCAAAAGGTAAATCATTTATTACACAAATCTCTTAAGACAATCCGAAAGCTCATGAAAACAACGAAATCTCAATAGCATTTCTTAAAACCAATATATGATATATCAAATGAAGAGAGGCAACATGATGCTATGAGTTCAAAAGATGATATAACAAGTAAGTTGAACTCCAAAATCTCAGATTCACCCATAATCCCTAATTCTCCACGCAACCTTACAAATGAATCTTCTTTAAGAGGTTTTGTGAAGATGTCGGCAATTTGTTTTTGGGTTTCAATGTACTCTAAGATGATGTCCTTCTTAGCTACATGATCATTGATAAAATGTTTGCCACTAGTACTCTTCTTATCGGATTTGCATCCTGCAAAGTCGGCATCACTATATGAGATTAACTCATATGTGCTAGATTTAGGGTAAATAACACATAATCTAGTGAATGATTGAGGTAATGAAAGATTCGTTTAACCGCAATCAAGTGTGACTCCTTAGGTCTAGCTTAATATCTAGCACACAAGCATACAAAAAACATGATATCGGGCCTACTAGCAGTTAAATAGAGTAAGCTACCGATCATACCTCGATATAGACGAACGTCTACATCTTTTCCGTTCTCATCCTTGTGTAAATGAGTTGTCGTACTCATGAGAGTCCTTTTGCTTGAAGACGATTCCATCCCGAATCGCTTGATAAGCTCCCCTGTGTACTTAATTTGATGTATGAAAGTTCCATCCTTCATTTGTCAAATTTGTAGTCCAAGGAAGTAGTTGAGCTCACCCATGTGGCTCATCTCGAATTCATCCTTTATAGACTTAGAAAATTCTTGGCAGAGATTAAAGTTAGTAGAACCAAATATAATATCGTCTACATAAACTTGAATCAATAAGATGTCATTTTCATAAGCCTTAATGAAAAGTGTTGAATCAACTTCACCCATTTTAAAACCTAAATCCAAAAGAAAGGTCTTGAGTCGATCATACCAAGCTCTAGGAGCTTGTCTCAACCCATACACCGCTTTCTTGAGTTTGAAAACATAGTTTGGAAATTTTTCATGTATGAAACCGGGAGGTTGAGAAACATACACTTCTTCATTGACAATACCATTTAAAAATGCACTTTTAACATCCATTTGAAATAATTTGAAATTCTTATGAGATGCAAAAGATAAAAGCAATCTAATAGCTTCTAATCTAGCTACGTGGGCAAAGGATTCTTCGAAATCGATACCTTCTTGCTTTGTTCCTTGTGATGATCTCGTTCTCATCGGTCTTGTTCTTGAAGATCCACTTGGTCCCAATAACTTGGTGACCATTTGGAAGAGGAACAAGCTCCCAAACTTCACTTCTCTCGAATTGCATGAGTTCTTCTTCCATTGCCACTATCCAAGAGCTATCCTCACATGCTTCTTGGATGTTCTTTGGCTCAATGATAGAGACAAATGCGCGATGAGAGAATTCTTCAATTCTAGACCTCGTTCGAACACCTACATCAATATCTCCAATGATTTGGTCATGTGAATGGTTGCGAACGGTTGGGTAAGCTTTGGGTATTCCTGCATCATTTGGAACATCTTCAACAATCTCATTAGTACTGTTAGTCTCAATAAAAGAATCATTAATCTTAACGTTACTAAGAGAATCACATATAGAGCATCTACACTATCATCAATAACATGAGGGGAATCAAAATCTTCATAAAATGATACGCGTAGTGATTCCTCGATCGTTGAAGAGGTTTTGTTGTATATCCGGTAGGCTTTGCTACGTGTGTAATATCCAACAAAAATTCCTTCATCGGATCTTGGTTCAAATTTATCTAAGTTACCAAAGGTGTTCTTGATAAAGCATTTTGAACCAAAAACTCGAAAATATTTAACTTGAGACTTTTTGTCATAAAATAACTCAAAACAAGTTTTGTTCGTTCGGGGTCTCACTAGGATCCTATTGAGCACATAACATGCCGTGTGCACTGCTTCTGCCCAAAATTGTAGTCCAAGATGACTATCATAGAGCATGTACGAGCACACTTAATAAGAGTCATATTCTTTCTTTCTACAACACCATTTTGTGATGGTGCACGAGGAAAAGAGAAATTGTGAGTTATCCCGGTGTCATCACAAAACTTTGTAAAAGACTCATTCCCAAATTCTCCTATTGAGCACATAACATGCCGTGTGCACCGCTTCTACCCAAAATTGTAGTCAAGATGACTATCATGGAGCATGTACGAGCACACTCAATAAGAGTCATATACTTTCTTTCTACAACACAATTATGTGATGGTGCACGAGGAAAAGAGAAATTGTGAGTTATCCCGGTGTCATCACAAAACTTTGTAAAAGACGCATTCTCAAATTCTCCTCCATGATCCCTACGGATAGTGATAATGGTGGATCCTAAGAGATTCTGAATCTTCTTTGCAAATATGGTAAACTCTTCAAAAGCTTCATTCTTATTAGTTAAGAATGAAACCCAATTAAATCTAGAGAAGTCGTCAACGACAACTAATCCATAATGAGCATTGCCTAAAGAAGTGGTTCTAGTTGGCCCAAACAAATCTATATGAAGTAGTTCTAGGGGCCTCTTAGAAGTAATGACTTCTTTAAGCTTGAAAGATGGTTTACTAAGTTTACCTTTTTGACATGAATCACAAAAGTTTTTCTTACTAAAAGCAATTTTTGGAAAACCTTTGACTAGATCATGCTTAACTAACTTATATAAGTGCTTGAAGTGAACATGACCAAAACGGCGATGTCATAATAGTTGTTCATTTGTATTAGCAACTAAGCAATGTTATACGGTTTTAAGCAAGCTCAAATAATAAATATTTTTACGCCTAATACCGGTAAATAAAACATGTGAATTAGAATCAACAATTTTACACAATCCTTTTCCAAAGTTAACCTTGTAACATTTGTCACAAAGTTGACTAATGGAGATGAGGTAGTGACACAAACCACTAACTAGAAATACATTAGTAATTAAAGATTTGGAGGAGTTTCCGACTATACCTACTCCAATGATGGTTCCTTTTTGGTTACCTCCAAAAGTGACCGTTGCACCATCCTTGATGCTAATCACTTCGGAGAGCAATGAGGAATCTCCCGTCATGTGTTTGGAGCAACCACTGTCGAGAATCCATCCTTTCCTTTTAGAGCTAATTTTACCTTTATTGCTCTCTTTCTTTCTCTTGGGTACCTACTTAGTATACCATAAGCTTATGGTAACCAAATTTTGTTGGGTCCAAGGGGATTAGCCCTTTCGAAGCCAAGTCCAAGTGGACTTCCGCTTCCCAATATAATTACCATTATTAATAACATTATGAAAATAGGAATCAACATAGGCATTCCTATTATTCAAGCTAGTGTTCTTAGGACCCCAAATGGTGTATGTTTTGGGAGTCCTTTTTCCTAGTTGCATAAATAGTTGTTAGATTTCTATGTGGTGAATGCTTCTTAGAAACATGGGTTATATCATAAAAATGAGGTGGTGGATATGCATTGGACATATGAGGTTTGTATGCATGCTTGGGAACATGCATGTTGTATGAAACATACGTGTCATGCATGACATGTGGAGGATGTGCATACATGTAAGAATGATGCGTATGAGCATATGGGTGTATAGGAGCACGTACATGAGTATTTCTCATGTGTGGATTTATACGTGTCCGTGGGTGTGAAGCATAGAAAGTGTCATGAGTATCCACTTGTGAAGTAGGAGATTTCCTATGTGGATGAAGGTTGGTTTACATGTAAGCATGGCTTCTCTTTTGGTTTTCACCCTTAGTGGGTTTCTTACCAAAAAGAAGAGACGGTGAAGTGGCGACTTTCTTGGTAGGTTTGCTACCTATAGTGTCTTTGACACCATTTGTGGATGCACTGGAGGATAGCCTCACAAAGTCTATAGTGACACCACTATATGAGGTGCGAGCATTGGATGCATTTGCTTCCACAAAACCAAGATCAACACAATGTGTGGCTGGAAATTGGTTTGCTAGCAAATCGTCCAATTGTCCTCTTCCCTTATTAAATCTCACAATACGGGAGGACATGATCTCATATTTCTCCTTAAGAGAAGAAATGTTAGTATCCAAAGTGGACACCCGTGCTTTGAGCTCGTGCACTTGGGTTTTAAGAGAATCATTCTCTAAACCCAATTGTGTGTGTCGTGAAACTAGATCACTATTATCCTTAGGATGTGTTTGATCTAGTTGAGATTTGAGGGTATTCACCTCATTTCTCAAAGTGACATTTTGAGAAACTAAATTCGCTTTCTCAAGGGTTAACGTATCAACAATGGTGTCATTGTTGATAATGTATGGAATGGATGGATTACTAACATTCAATTTCTTTAAACTAGTATATCTAAGCATTAAAGATTGATACTTAGGAAATAATTCTTCATTAGCAATACTTAATTCATCCATAGTTACTTCGGTTTCATCCATGTCGGAATCACTTTCATCGGAGAGTGAATCTTCCCAGGCCATGAAACACATGTGGACACTTTCACCCTTCTCATCATCGGATTCGCTTGATTAGTCTCCACTTGAGTCATCGAATGTACCTACTAGTCCTTTCTTCTTATCTTTCTTATTCTTTTCGGACTTGTGGTATTTCAGAGCCTTCCACTTCTCTTTGTTTCGAAGCATTGGGCAATCCTTCTTGATGTACCCTGGCTTATTACACTTAAAGCAAAGAGAGGAAGTGTTATTAGTAGAATCAAATGTATTCTTAGATGAAAATTTACCTTTGCGAAAGAAGCGTTGGAACTTCTTCGCCATTTAAGCCATTTCATCCATGTCTATCTCATTTTCTGATTCTTTACTATCGGAGGATGAGGAATTGGCTTTGAATGTTAAAGCTTTCTTCTTAGCATCCGAAGGGTTCGTCATAGCTCGAATCTTTAATCGGTTCTCCCGTCTTACTTCGTAAGACATGAGAGTGCCGATAAGGTTCACAACTGTGTAAGTCTTCAAGTCGTTGACCTCCTCGATGACGATAGTTCTTCTTTCCCACTTGGAGGTCATTCCCATTATGATCTTCATTACCTTATCTTGTTAGGAATAGACTTGTCCGAGAGCTTCCAGTTCATTAGTGATATCGGTAAAACGTCCGTACATCGATGCTATGCTTTCATTTTCCTGCATATGAAACATTTCAAAATTTTGCACGGCAACATAGAGTTTAGGAAGTTTTACCTTATTCGTTCCTTCATGGGTAACGACGAGGTGGTTCCAAATTTGATATGCACTCTTACATGTGCATATCTTGTTGAACTCATCTGGGTCTAACGCACAATGAAGAGCGTTCATTGCCTTTGCGTTGTTGACTTCGGCGGATTTCTCGGAAGCCATTCATTTTTCGAAATCCTCTTTGGTGGGCTTGACGTATTCCTTGTGGAGGGTTCTCTAAAGGGAAGCACTCCTTAGGAACGCCTCCATCCGGCGTTCCAATAGTTGAAGTTCGTGCCATTGAAACGCGGAGGACGCATCGTTGATTGTCCTTCAAAAACTGTGGACGCTCCATCACGATCGTGATTGTTGTACGAAGACGGTGGAGGAATCTTGTTGTTGGATGCCATAGCTATAAACCAATGCTCTGATACCAATTGTAAGGTCACTGGCTATGAGAAAAACACTAGAAGGGGGTTGAATACTGTTTATGTAATTTAAAAAGATAGTTACACCAAATTAAATTCCTAACCAACAAATAGTGCGGAATAGAAATAAACCCAAAAATGAAACAAATGCAAACGCAATGATGTTTCAAGGGCTCAGATTATCCAAGTCACTTCCCGACTTGTTCCCGGTAATCCTACGTCCCTTCCACCCGGTTAACAACCGGATACTCAAGTTAGAACCCTAATTTGAGGTTTCCTTAAAACCCACTTGTAGCAAACCTACAAGTGAAATCGAAATAGAATCGATTGACCTTGACTCCCATAACTTGGGAGCAAGCAAACCACTCTCACAAACTGAGAGTAAATCAAATAACTAAATTTATGAAATATGAAATAGAGCAACACTTACAATCACCTATGCCTTGAAATAAAACTTGAAGGAGAAGTGTGTTGTGTGTTGAAAGACTCTCTTGGAAGAGAGGAAAGCCCTTTCTCTTGATTGCACCAAATGCCTAGAAGATTCCTCTCTGGTTCTAGGTTGGAGAGCAAGAGATGAAAGATTGCAATTTTAGGGCTTTAGGATTTGAGAGCTTTGATCTTGAGAGAAAGAAAGCTTGAATGATATAGCAACTTGGTAACCTCTCAATGGAACAGTAGAGGCTCCTTTTATAGGTTTCTCAAACCTTTCAAACTAAATCACCAAAAATCCCTTTGAAATCTGTGAGAAAAAACTCAACAGATAGAATCTGCGCCTGAGACAATCGACTGTTTAAGAACTCACAGTCGACTGCTGCACAGTGACAGAGGGTAGGTGAGAATTCATAACGGTAACTTACCACGTGGACAGTCGACTGAAGAGGCATAGACAGTCGACTGTTGAACCAACAGGCGACTGTAAATCCTACTACAGGCGACTGGCCGAAGCTGGGTAAGTTGAGGAAATCTGAGAAATGTCTGGGAGAACATGACAGACGACTGATGAAGAGAAGATAGTCGACAGTAAAACTAAACAGGCGACTGTAATTCCTTTTACAGACGACTGTCAAGACCCTGAGATTTTCCAGAGAGTTGAGTCATCAAATAGGCTCAAAGACAGACGACGGTTGTAGCATTGAGAGTCGACTGTTCCATTGGACAGTCGACTGTAAATCCAACAATAGTCGACTGGCCAGATTAAATAGAGAAATAGAATTTGGGCTAAAGATAGACATGTGACTGATTAACAAAACACAGTCGACTGTCACTTGGACATGCGCATGTGAATCATTTATAAGTCGCCTGTGAGAGTTAAAGCTAAGAAGCCCAAAACTAGACTGAAAAAGTTTGTGCATAACAGGCGACTGTAGAACAAAACACAGGAGACTGTTTTGAGACAGGCGACTGTAAAACGTTCAACAGTCGACTGTTAAAAACATGCCATGTACAATTTAGATAGAAATGAATATGTGTGTGTGCTCCAACAAAGTTCTACTTCTAAGCTACATATTAGAAGAGAAACAAGAAAGTTACATTTGACGAACCCTCTCTTCTTTCCAACACATGAGCTTGAAGTCTTCTAGGAGCTTAATCACCATTTACGATCATCCAATCCACTTCATTTGCTTTCAATGATCTTTGAGTGTCATTCATTGCAAATAGATCTTCATAATAAGCTTAGGCAATGGATTAACTGCAAATAGGGGATTAGTCACAAGTATTTATGTTTGCTCATCATTAACACCAAGTAGGGAGAAGTCCAATACTCAACAACCTTCTGCTGTGTAAAGGCACACTTCTTGTTGGCATACATCTAGTGGGCCTGCAACTTCTGTAGGACTGTCTCCAAGTCTCGTAAATGCTCCTCTACTGTGCGGCTATTCACCAGGATGTCATCGAAAAAGACTAGCATAAACTTCCTCAAATATGCTTGAAGATCTTGTTCATGAGTGCATGAAAAGTAGCGGGAGCATTCGTCGGCCTGATGGGCATGACTTGGAACTCGTAGTGTCCCTCTTGAGTTCGGAAAGCTGTCATCGGCACGTCTTTAGCCTTCATCCTGATTTGGTAATACCCCGACTTCACGTCAATCTTCGAAAAGACTGCCGTCCCATGTAGCTCATCTAACAGCTCATTTATCACCGTTATCAGGAATCTGTCAGGCACAATTTTTTTGTTGAGAGCACGGTAATCCACACAAAATCTCTAACTTCTGTCCTTCTTTACCAGTAGTAGCGGGCTAAAAAGGGCTCACACTGGGCTGGATCACCTCAGCCTGTAGCATCTCCCGTGTGAGCCTTTCAATCTTATCCTTTTGAATGTGAGGGTACTTGTAAGGACGTACGCTAACTGGTGACGATCCCTTGCGCAAGACAATAACGTGTGTGTGTGATCCCGCGAGGGAGGAAGCTCCTGTGGCATTTGGAACACGTGCTTAAAACTGCCCAACAACCCTTCCACCTCTGCAGGCACTCTTTGCTCCTCGGCTATTGCTCCCAACTCCTAGTACTTCACCATGAAGCCCTCCCCTCCCTCAAGAACTGTCCGTGCTATGGATCTGAGGGATATCACACAACAGCATAGGCTAGGGTCACCGAACATCACTACTGTCCTGCCCGCCTCCTGGTACTCCATCTTGAGCAACTTCCAGTTGAACTTGGTGTCGCCCAGCTTCTGTAACCACTACATACCCAACACTACATCGACCTTTCCCAGCTCCAAGGGGTAAAAATCATCCACTATCTGAGCCCCTTGCACGGTCAGTATCAGCCCTCAGCAGACCCCCCGCCATCCTCTCTTCGATCAGTGCCCAAAATCATCCCAAAAGTCGATGTATCACTAAGCTGTAGATCTTGTTGCTTCACCACCCTCTGCGATATAAAGTTATGTGTCGCCCCACTGTCTACCAGAACTGTAACCTCCTGGGCGGCCACCCTTCCTGCCAACTTCATGGTAATATGGAGTGAATACCACCACGGAGTTGAGAGAAATCTCCACGGTATCTAAGTGTGACGATTGCTCTGTCTCGTCCTTGCCTCCGTCGAGCAACACGACCTCCTCTTCTTCCTCCTCTGCTGCAACCTCCAGCTGCATAGCTCTCCCAGCACATCTGTGCCCATGTGTGAACCTCTCGTCACACTTGAAGCAAAGGCCTTTAGCCCTTAGCTTTCTTATCTCTGCCTCTGTCATACGACAAGTCAGTCCTCTTGGTCTGGCCTCAGTTGCTGGGGCCCCCGCAGTGATCCTGGATGCTGCAGCAGGAACTGGACTGCGTACAGAAGCTCCGCCCCAGGCTTCCCTAGACATTCTCTACTCAGTCAGTCTGTCCTCCACTCTCCGGGCCACCCGCATCATGGCCGTTAACCCCTGAGGGTCCTGGACCCTCAGCTCAGCTCTCACCGCCGGTTTCAGCCCCTTCAGAAAATTTCCCTCCATCGATTCATCAGATACACCCTCCATTCGGTTCGAGAGTGTCTCAAACTTCGCTATATTACCCCGTACTGACCCGTCCTGACTCGAGGCATATACCTGCTCTAACAGCCCTCCCCCATGGATATCCTGGAATCTCTCTATGAGGCACTCGGTCAGCTCCCTCCAAATACGTATAGGCCTCTGCTTCTGGGTCCATCTGTACCAAGATAGGGCATCACATTCGAAGCTCAGTGCTATCGCCCTTAGTCTCTCTGCCTCTGTGAAGCCTGTGACATCAACATATCTCTCTATCTGATACAACCACCTATCGGGGTACTTCTCATCAAAGAGGGGCGCCTTCAACTTCCTCATCCTAGTTTCGGGGTTGATGTCACCCGGTGGTGGCCCCTCCCTGTTCGCCGCCTGGCGTCTTTGATAAGGGTGCTCCTCGACACTCCACTGCGCTTCGGGTCGCTGCCTCTCGTATCCTCAATCACCTCCCCGAGCCCTCTCGTTGGCGAGATCTCCTACATCATTCCACTCGTCAACCTGCTCCCGTCGGAGTTCCATTTGCAGCCACCCTCCTTCGCCACCCCAAAAGAGGCGGATCTCCTCCCGCGGGCCCCGGGTAAGGCCGCCAGCCGTCGACGCCACCCCACGTGGGTGAAAAACCTCCCGCGGCCCCCTGGTGGGGCAGCATGTCCTCGCCGCCCCCACAGGGGCGAGCCTCCTCATGCGGGCCCCAGGTGGGCCCGCCAGCCCTCGCCGCCCCCTCAGGGGGCGGAAACTGCCCCGCGCCCCCTGCTGGGGTCGCCACCCCCCACCGTCCCCAGAGGGGGCAGACCTGCCCCTGCGGCCCCCTGGTGGGGCCGCTTGCCTTCGTTGCCCCCGTCGGGGGCAAACCCCGTTCGGCGGCCCCCAGGCGGGGTCGCCTGACCTCGCCGCCCCCCGTCGGGGGTGAAATCCCTCCCGCGGCTCCCTGCTGGGGCCGACCGCTTGTGCCGCCTCCCCAAGGAGGGGAAACGCCTCCCGTAAACCCTAGAGGGGTTTGTCCGCCTTTGCCGTTGCCCTGGGTCGTTCGAGAGACCAGATCTGAAGATCCAAATCTGGATCTCGTTGAAAAAACTGCTGCTGGAACATATTTGCCACCTCGGTGAATCCGTCTTTCATCTCCCTTGAGTTTTGCTCCGAGATCCGCTTCATGCTCGCCTCCAAGGACGTGTTCAGATATGCTTTCAACTCGTCTTTCAAATCGGTCATCTCTTTCCTTAGCCCCGAGATCTCTGCATTGAGTCGCTCCTTCAGAGTTTTTGCTGCCGCCGCTCGCGTGTTCGTCATGGAATCGAACGCTCTGATACCAAAATGATACGACTTGCTCCAAAAAGATAACAATTTCAGATTTAAGAGAAGAAAAGAAATATAAAAAGTGGAATTTTTAGTAGATATCTGGAAATAAGAAGATAGATCGATCCTTTTCTGGAGTGGATCTCTCCCTAACTTGTGTTAATGGACAAGTTTAATCCCCACGATCCCTAACAATATTTCTTATCAAATGATCGATCTTCGATAAAACAAACTAGGGCCGGCTCATAGGCTTTTAACCCCCTCCTAACACAAAATATAGTAAAAGACTAATAAACCACTCTAATTGCTAAACACAACTAAACTAATGAGCAAAATAGATAAGTCACCCATTGGGTCAAGTGGGTCCCAAACCCACAGCTTGACCCAGCCTCTCTCTGCGCGCCGCTTCTGCCTAGTGTAACCCAGATCACATCAGAGTCCCTTCTCCAGCTCGGTGTTGTTAGTTAAGAAGAAGGATGGGAGCTGGCGCTTCTGCGTAGACTACAGAGCGCTTAATAAAGAAACAGTGCCAGACAAGTTTTCCATACCGGTGATTGACGAGCTTCTCGATGAGTTACATGGGTCAGACATCTTTTCGAAGATAGACCTCAAATCAGGCTACCACCAGATCAGGATGAGGAAGACAGATGTTCCCAAGACAGCCTTCAGGACTCATGAAGGTCACTATGAGTTCTTAGTCATGCCTTTCGGCTTGACTAACGCGCCTGCCACGTTCCAGTTCCTGATGAACAAGGTATTCCGTCCATACCTGAGGAGATTTGTACTTGTATTCTTTGATGATATCTTGGTATATAGCCACTCGTTAAAGGAGCATGTGGATCACTTACATGTAGTGTTCTAGGAGTTGCAGTACCACCAGTTGTACGGGAACCGAAAGAAGTGCTTATTTGGACAGCCATCCATATGTGGAGTACTTGGGGCATTGGTGTCCTCAGAGGGAGTCGCAGCAGACATGACAAAGATAGCGGCAATGTTGGACTGACCGCGCCCCACCACTCTGAGGGGGCTGAGGTGGTTCCTAGGCCTCACAGGTTACTACATGAGGTTTGTTGAGGGATATTGTACGATCGTTTGGCCATTCACAGAGTTGTTGAAGAAGGGTCAGTTTGTATGGGGGGACGAGGCGACGCTTGCTTTTGAGGCCTTGAAGAAGGCCATGACTACCGTACCGGTGTTGGCACTGCCCGATTTCTCGAGACCCTTTATTATGGAGGCTGATGCATCGGGACATGGACTAGGGGCGCTGCTAATGCAGGATCATCGCCCTATCGCTTATTACAGTCAGGTGTTGACAACGAGGGCCAGATTGAAGTCGGTATATGAGAGGGAGTTGATGGCTATAGTCCTGACTATTCAGAAGTGTAGACCGTATCTGCTGGGGAGGTGCTTCTTAGTGCGCACAGATCAGAGGAGCATTAAGTATCTTTTGGAGCAGTGAATGGTAGCAGAGGAGCACCAGAAGTGGCTGAGAAAGCTGATGTGGTACAAATTTGAGATAGAATATCGTGCAGGGCTGGAGAATAAGGCGGCCGACGCTCTGTCACGGAGAGATGAGGATTTGCAGTTGGTGGCGTTGTCTGTGTCAGTGCTTCAGGACTAGGAGCCATTGCAGAGAGAGGTCGAGGGGGGACCAGGAGTTGGCAGTCATTCGAGCGCGCTTTTACAAGGGTCAGCAGATCACCCGGGATATGCTTTGCAGGAAGGGAGATTGGTATATTGGGGTCGCCTGGTGTTACCGAGGACGTCCACCCACATCCCGACCACGTTTCAGGAGTTTCATTGTAGTGCTGTGGGAGGCATTATGCGGTCCTGAAGACCTATCAGAGGATGGCTAGAGACATGTATTGGCGAGGAATGAAGAATGACATAGTGAGGATGGCAGCGAAGTGTGACGTGTGCCAACGTCACAAGTATATGGCGATGTCACCGGGAGGGTTACTGCAACCACTGTCCTTGTCAGAGCGAGTCTGGGAGGACCTCTTCATGGATTTTATAGACGGGTTGCCGAAGTCTGGGGGATTCACGATGATATTTGTTGTGGTGGACCGCCTCAGTAAATATGCACATTTCATACCGCTCAGGCACCCTTACAGTGCAGTTTCAGTACCAGAGGTGTTTGTGAAGGAGGTCATTCACTTACATGGGCTTCCAAAGTCTATTGTCTCTGATAGGGACAAGGTCTTTTTGAGTAGATTCTGATAGGAGCGCTTCAGATTGCAGGGGACAGCTCTGAGACAGAGTACCGCCTACCATCCACATACTGACGACCAGACTGCGGTCGTCAATAGGAGCATCGAGACTTACTTGCGATGTTTCATCTCAAAGAGTTCGAAGGAGTGGGCCCGTAGGCTGGCGTGGGCAGAATAATGTTACAATACATCCTATCACACGGCTGCTCAGACGACGCCTTTCAGGATTTTGTATGGTCGGGACCCCCTCAGCCACCGCACTATGGGAAGGAGACGACTTCATATCAGATGTGGATCAGTACTTGGCAGAGAGGGACATGATTTTGAAGGAGTTGAAGCTCCATTTGGCTAGAGCTCAGCATGTCATGAAGGCGGGGGCTGACCGACACCGTTGAGATGTACAGTTCGAAGTGGGGGACATGGTATATCTTAAATTACGTTCGTACAGGCAGAAGTCTCTAGCTTATCGAAGAAATGAGAAGCTCTCTTCCAGGTCTTTCGGCCCTTTCGAGGTGGAGGCCAAGGTGGGTCCAGTAGCTTATCGATTGAAATTGCCCCCAGGATCGGTTATTCATCCGGTGTTTCACGTGTCCCAGCTGCGCCAGACAATTGGAGAGCATACACCTCCTTCATTACCGGAGACATTGCCAGAGGATATGGCGGTCTTATTGGAGCCTGAGGAGTTGAAGGGGTGCGTAAGAGGGGGATTGAAGAGCGGGAGGTGTTGATGCGATGGAAGGGATTGCCAGATCATGAGAGCACATGTGAGTTGGTGAGCGTTATGTGACAACAGTTTCCAGATTTCCACCTTGAGGATAAGGTGGCTCTTTTGGAGGGAGTAGTGATGGGCTCATCACTTACACGAGGCGGCGCACTAGAGGAGGACCAGGCTCAACCACGTGACTCAGGGACATGTTCGCATCCCTTTTGAATTAATTGCATTTATTTTATTAGCCAAAGGGCAAACTTGTAAATTGTTATATTTTTGCAATGGGGTTTTATGGGGGGTGCGGCGGCCGGCCCTAGGGCATGCAATTATTGAGTTTTGAGTGTTCAATCTAGGGAAGAGTGCGGACGTTCTCTTAACGGTGTCTTGGAAGGGTGGTTGCCCCTAAAATTGAAACCAAATTTATCATTTTTATCGTTGTTTTCTTCAATAAAAGTTCAGGTTTGCTTCCGGTTCTATCATAATCATTCGACTGTTGGCGGAGTCATCGTCATAACTTGGTATTGTCGATTCTTGCTCTTCGGATTCATAGAAGAACGCAAAGTTGTTGATAGTTGTGACAATATACCAAACAACAGATCTTATTTGAATGGGACTGGAGATGTTTCATTTCCACCGCTTATGATCGAGCATTGATTGCTCAATGGATGGAAGGACACAACACCTGCCCTAGTTCTAGACAGGCCCTAAAAAACACTCCATTAGCACCAATTTTGGGATGAGTTAATGTGCTAGCTTACTGGGCTATGGGCTAACTGATGTGGGTGCATACTTGGGTTTTTTTTAAAAACTTGGGGTGAATGGCCTCCTCAGGCCCCCTTTGCCTCTGCCCTTGGCAATACCCTCACTTAGCGATAGCTTACATTACTAAATGAAACCGGTCCAAAGGCCCAACCCTTATACACGACTTCATCCAATGGATGCATTAATGCATGACACCACCCCAGCAAAATGTATGTTTTATTTTATTTTCATTCATTTTCCATGGAATGGCTAAATTTCAGACAACATCTAGTATATCAATGATTGATGAGAAAATAAAAAATAGTGGTGATAAGCCAATAGTAAAATCTGTATTCAATTAGCTATCAATCGTTAGTCAGTCTCTTTCAGAGTATTCATATGAAGTGCCTATAGCAAACAAGTCCGGAGTAATTAACTATTGTAAACGATCTACTAATTCTATGAAAGCCAAGTAAAAAAATGATATCATATAAAATGGCTCCTTGTCTGATCACAAACTATATGCTCAAAAGGCAGGATGCATGGCACATCCTTTACTCCCTATAATTATGAGATAGCAAAGCTTGAAATGTAAAAAATCTTTCTTTCTTATAGTACCTACAAGTTCAATTATTACATAACGATCTTGGACAAGGTAATATCCTTTCTATAATCTCTTCATCATTGTAATCGATGCATTTGCTAAAATTCTTTGCTAAAATTCTTGATCACTGTCAGAAAATGCTAGGGGTTTGATGGAAGAAATTTAGGGATTTGAAAAAAAGATGAGATTTTTATAGAAATAAAGAGGAAATATAAGATAATTGGTTCCAATTAGAGAGGGAACCACTCTTTTAGCCTTTGATTCAAGATAAAGACCTAATTCTCCAGGATTGAAGCTACTTTATTTCTATTCTACTTCGATTTTCAACATGCACCTAGCCCTAACCATCATCCAATATATATAGGACCGATTTATCCATAATTACAAAAATGCCTCACAAATTACAAGTTTGCCACATGGGCCCAAAATTACAAGTTTGATAATGCACCCACCTCCTCATCAATCGCTTTGCCAACTTAGGCTTCATTTGTAGGATGCTTAACTTTCCTTGGCCATACAACCTTGTTGCCGTCCATTATGTTCGTAACGTCTTGTTACTTTGGTCAGGTGAGAGCTCTTCCCTATCCAATCTTAAGCTTCTTCTCTCCTTTGAAATCTTGTTTGACCTAAAGGTTATGATGAGAAATTGGTAAGATAAAGATGGATTCTATTAGATAACCACAAAGAATACAAAGATATAATTGCCTCAATTAGAGAGGATGGCCATTCTCCTAGGATCTACAACTTACTTCTGCTCCTAACTTCTATTTCTAATCTCTACTCTTCTTTTCAATTTTTTTGACCCCTAACACTAACCCATTCACTCGCATTTATAGGGCTGATTTGCCCCCATTTACTAAATTGCCCCCATGGGCCCCAGAACTACAAAATTGCACTATTGTGGCTACAATCCTCATTCCCAACACTGATAACACTTGATGAGAAATTGATAGGATAAAGGAGAGATTCTGTTAGATAACAACATGGAATACAGAGATAATGGCACTCTCACAGGATCTAAAACTAACTTCTACTTCCAACTCCTATTTCTAATCTCTACTCTTCTTTTCAATTCTCTTGCCACCTAACACTAACCCATTCCCTCACATTTATATGCCTGATTTGCCACCGTTTACAAAATTGCCCCTTGGGCCCAGAACTACAAAATTGCCCCTTGGGCCCAGAACTACAAAATTGCCCCTCGGGCCCAGAACTACAAAATTGTCACTATTGTGGCTACAATTCTCATTCCCAACACATTAATTTTCACAAATAATCATATTTACAATCTTGGCTCTAGCCCCCATGTTGCAAACTTGGCGACCGACATTCTAGGTTGCCTAGTTGGTACCTCCCTTTCTCCTATTTAATCTTCCCTATCAAAGCTGTGTCCCATTCATGGGTGAAGTGGAAACCCATCATTGATCATATCGATCATCTTGCCTCTTGGATATCCTCTTGCAGGTGAGAGGCTTATCCTAGTCAACTACGTAATCATATCTCTCACCTTGGACTAAATTTCATTCTAATATCTGCCATAATGTGTGATCTACATTGATAGTCTTTGACATGGGATGATTCTATTACCTCAGGTGAATTTTGTATTTGTTAATTAGTTTGAAAGTTATGGGAAAAAAGATCAAGGCAAGCTTGGCATTATTCACTTGAGAATGTTCAACACATCTATATCGGCCAAATGGCTATAGAAGCTTGTAAACGGTGATAAAGTCCATTAGATGGCTCTTGTGAAATTCAATCATTATAGAAGGATAAGTTTTAAACTTCAATTGTGCTATTTTTAGATACGCGCCATATTTTCGGATAGTTCTATATGCTTGCACCCATTTTCTCTAGGATCTTTGTTAAGGTTCGTACCTGCTTTTGTACCTGTTTTTGGTTAGACAAGTGGTTAGGTGACAAGGGTTTTGCAGGAATATCTTCTCTGTTGTTTGCTCTTGCTTCAGGTGTGTCTATGTTGGTAAGAGAGAACTCGATGCTATTACATGGACATGGACACCAAGCTTTTGGAGATGGCTTGATCGCACACTTCTCCATGACATCTAACAACTCAAACCATTTAACAACTTCTTCTGTCTGGGCGGCCTTCACGAGGACCACAGAAACTGGAAACTCCATAACTTAGGAACTTCTATCAAAATATTACATCAAGAAGTAGTTGGTATAGGCTCTCCTTGTGCAGATTCTTCTATATTGAATTTAGTAGCACCCATTAAGGTCTGTTATCATTCTCGGTTAGTGTACAAGAAGTTGTCAAACCATTTAACAACTTCTGTCTGGGCGGCCTTCTCGAGGACCACAGAAGCTGGAAACTCCACAACTTAGGAACCTCTATCAAATTATTTCATCAAACAGTAGTTGGTTTTAGCTCTCCTTGTGCAGCTTCTTCTATATTGAATTTAGTAGCACCCATTAAGGTATGTTATCATTCTTGGTTAGTGTACAAGACAAACTCATTGCTGGTGAAAAACTTAGAAAGAGAGATTGGGACGATTCCTGAATGCAAGCTCTGCATTCAACTGAGTCATCTGACCCATAGTCGAAACTTCTTAGAGATCTGGTCCATGCTCCTTAGAGGTCTGGTCATCTTTAAAACTCTTCACTACGCGATTGGCCAAACACTTTTGTAGAACCATGGGCTCGATGGAGATTGCGAGGAATTCCAAACCAAGAAAGGAGGGGATGTTGTTGCTCCGTGTTGGTGGTTATCTAGTTCCTGTAGGAGGGGAAGGAGTTTAAGAGTATTTAGCAACAAATACCAAAAAAACTACCCAGCTTAACACTAAAGTGCAACAATTTGCAGAAATGTCAAAGGAGAATCTCCAAGTTCAATAGAACTATAAATTTTGCTCTTTGCCTCTGCATGATTCGTATATGCTCGTTGTTGTTAATGTAGTTGCTGTTTCTTTTTTGTGTTAACTTCTTGAACTCCTTTTTAACTCCATGTATATCTCCCTCCCTTCACATTCTAATCTTTCATTCTTCGTATTAATAAAATGGGTGTATGTATGCTGCTTCTCTAAAAAAAAAGCTCAATTGTTACACACATCCACTGAAAATATTAAACCCTTGCGATCTAGCAATAGTACTACAATTTCCTGTGACAACAATTAGAAGTACTAAGGATGTTGCACCAAGCATAAATTGATTGATGTGACAACATACATGCACCATAAAAATATGACATTAAAGGAATGGAATTGTAAAATTTTGATTAGGCACAGACCATCACATAGGTTTGACTTCTGGCCCCAACTCTTTTTGTGTGGCTTTAGAATAGCCATGGTTTTACTAGGATTACCTTGAAATTATGAGTTCCTCCTTTCCGTTCTACTTCTTAATCCCTTCCTCTGCCTCTTCTTTTCTAATTTTCTTTTACCTTATTCTCCACAATGCTCCTTTTGACTTAGATTGGAGTGAGTAGGAGATGAGGGGGAGAAATAACCCCTTTCGCGGTCTCTTGACATGGACCACGGGTATCTACTTTGCAACACTTCTCTAAGTTTTGTACAAGCCAACAAGTCTTTTCCTTCCATGCTATGACACCTTATCCCACACTTTGCATAAAACTCTTCTTCAAATACTCTTCTTGCAAAAACATTCTAACTCAGTGTTGTAAACATGCTATCACATTCCTCTTCACTAATTTAATTCAACACTAGTTAAACAGACAGTAAATTAACTAATTACTAATCAAGGAAATATTAATTATACGTAATTTTAAATCAAAATCTGTGGAAGAAGAAGAAGAGAGAAGGGGGATCAGATATTGCATGCCTGGATCACTATTAGGCCGTTGTTATCATTTATTATATGTTCTTTACATCATCAAAATTACCACAATATCAGCCCCTTAACTGTTAATAACAGAGTAAACATCTTCTTTTATTGAATTTGAAAATCTATGTACCATTATCAAGCGAATGTTTCTGATGAAAAGTTCTAGATATTTTGGATCTTCGTAATCTTAATTAGCTATGTACCATTGTAGTCTAGGATTACTGATTAATAAGCTAGTGTTTTCTTGGAGGAATTGGTTTATAAAGAAAATGACTGTTGTCCAGCAACTGAACAAAAAGCAGAAAGAGAATAAACAGAGACATTGACTGACTCGGTGACCTCATTCTTCAAAATGCACAAATCTGCCCGGTCTTAACCATCTGATTTCACCTTTTGGCTGTTTCCATGTCAAATGATATGCTTGTAAATGCCATGACCAGTCACGAAAGATGACTTGAATTTGAGAACAAAAGAAATACTATTCATGAATTACTGTTGACACGTTATTGTCAAATGATGGATAACAACAACAGCAAATCACCCAATATATCTTGAATTAAGTTGTTAAAAGATAAGATAATATTCCACTTATCTAAAACTCTAATTTGACCCATCTAAAACATCTGAAAGGTCCGATAAAGTCTCTGTTTTTCTTACAACCCCATCCCGGATAAGAATTAAATTCAGATAGTTGCTGAGTGATCCTAATAAACTGGAACAGTCTTTTTTTGTTTCTTTTGTTGATTGTGACATGTAGCAAGCATGCAACCATGTCTAACTGATATATGCTAAAGTAACCACTTTGATGCATGAAAGCAGGAAAAGTTGTGATGGGAATTTGAGAACGAAGAAAATTAGAAATTTGACAACTTTTCGGGCATTGCAGACCGGAGATCTAATTATCACTTACTCACATGCCTCGCACGTAAATTTTTTTAAACCTATCAGCCGAGCAACCAAGCACACTCTCACATTCCAATTTAAAAGATTTAATTTTTAAGAAAACTTAAAGTTTACATCAACATTTCAATTTCTATATAAATGTTAATAAAAAATTGAATAAGCTTAATAAAAAATTGAATAAGTTTATAGGCTTTATATATGTTTACAACATGTCTTTCAAAAACTACATCTAATATGTGATTGAAACTTCAAAATAACTATAAGACACAATAACTAAAAGACTCAAAAGAAATTAAACTCAATCTCAAATACTATAACTAAAAGACTTAAAGAATCCAAACTTTATCTCAAATAAAATATAAAAAGACTCAAATTCAAACGGGATAGATTCGTATCATTATTTTTGTCTTGAAAATTTCATCACTGATGAATGGTGACATTAATATCACAACCAAACAAAAAATAGCAGGATTTTGTGGTTAGAAAAGATGAAACTATGAACCTTGAAGTGTAATAGTATGTAAAATTATAATGAATATCTTTTATCAAATATTTTTAGATCACAAAAGATAGAAAATCATACAGAACCTGCTGGTTAGCTGGCTAAAGAGGATCAGTGACGATGAAATTAATATACTTAAATAAGTTCCACTGTGACCTATAAGCTAACCTCTAACATAGAATCATCGTATGAATTGGGTTTTAACTCATGCTTAACCCCACATGCTTGGACTCAAGCTTAACCTTGAACTCAATCACAAGCTCAATCTCGAGCATAGGTATGAATATAGATTCAAGCTTCAATTTGATCTTGGACTCAACATCTTGGTTGGGCTCAATTGCAGAATTGACGACATCTGGCTAGGCTCTTTTTTGGGCTTTAAATTCTTTCTCATGATCAGCTCATTCGAGTTCAACCACATTTTTAACCACATTATTTTGATCAATATTTCGAATCTTGGGTTGGGAAGGGATACCATGATTTTCTTCTCATTATATATGTATGTGTTTATTTGACCTTGAAAAACACAACAGCTAAGTCATATAATTAATGTTTTTCTAGCAAAATGTGTGCAATATCCATGGTATAACATCGCGCACTAAATATGATCATGATAGCTCAAGCTGGATATGTATTAAACATCACCGTGTAATTAAACAAGCGATCTTATCAACTCGAGTGATATTATATGGTTATGCTTAAGGTTTCAACTGCTAAACATATTCTCTCTAAAGTGATAATATTAACATAACTTTCTTCTTCAATCATTAGTTTTTAGGACTTATCGCCTACTGTATGACCCTAGTTGGTAATATACGTGTATAAGTACGTATTTTTGGACGTATGTGCACGTAATTTTTTTTGGGTATTTTTATGATTTTCCCAAATTTTTGCGATGATAAATTTATTTTTAAAATGATTTTTAAACACCATTTGGATTTAATTAAATGAGGTATTTGGATGGTATACTAGTTTTGGGATGGTATGTAGTATTATATGGAGTATATCCAATTATTAGAAATTATAAATCCTAAAATCTCTTACGAAGCCACCACCTACTTAGAGGTGGTATTATTTCCTAAATCCACACCTACTATAGGACATGTGGCAAGCTTGGATGAATTAGGGGGATGATGAGGACAGATGGAAATTCAAAAGGGAAGAAAATTTGATGTAAAAAGAAAGAAAATTGAAAGAAAAAAATAGAACTCTCCTCTCTACCCAGCTCACGCATGAGCCCAAGCCAAACCCCTTGCTGCTACTCTTTCCTCCACCGAACCCAAAAACAACTCCAAAACCCTAGTTCTCCAAGTTTGGACTATCAATTGAAGAAGTAGTAGCAATCAGATGGTCTTCACAGAGAAGAAGGGCCACATACTATCTGAAGGACTGATTGATGTAGGAATCTAACTGATGTAAATAGGACTTCGTTTTAGAGTCGCCGGGTTTTAGTCGCCGTAGAATTGACAGTGAGATGAACTAGAAACGGCCGTGTCTTGGACTACATGGTCGTGTCTCAACCGTGTGGTGGTCGTTTCGACCCATAGTAGCGTGACACGGTCGTTCTTCTACCGTGTCGTCATCGGTGTAAGGCCCCACACGGCCGTGTCGACTTAGACACGGTCGTGTCGTCCCTTAGTTTTTTGAAGTAGCGTCAACAAAAACGCGATTGACTTTCCGAATCAACATGGTCGTGTCGTTCATGGAAACGACCGTGTCGAACAATGTTTAACTTAACCGCAATTTTTCCACACTGTCGTGTGAACAGTTCAAACGACCGTGTGGTTATTTGAGCCACCTTAAATGAAGCGTCAAAATGGTCGCGTGGAGTACCTCCATTCGACCGTGTAGCCAAGACGTTTGAGCCCTGATGCACACACACGGTTGTGTAGAAATCCCAAACGGTTGTGTGCTTCTATTGTTTTCTGAACTGATATTGGTATGCTTGAAACGGTCGTGTGTATGTCCCAAACGATCATGTGGATTACTTTTCAGCATGTTAATTTTTGAATATTAGTGCGATATGAACCATGTGAACCCCAGGTTGAATTTTATGCTTCATAACCATGTTTTATAACCATGTTTTATATGCTGACAATATATTGATTACCATGCTCTTGAGATTTCATTATGGAAAAATCATGTTCATGTTACAATTGTCATGTTTATTATGTTACACTCTTATTACATATGTTAAAAAGAGAACTCCAAGTTATTTTTGAAAGTGATTCATATGTGGAAATGATGCTTGTGAAATGAATATGAATGCAGTAATAAGACCGCAGAAATGAGACAATCAATGAAATAAAGTAATAACTGAGAGTGAGATGAGTGTAAATGGTCTGGAGTCTTCAGTCCATTCAAAATGGATGAAACTCCAGATATGAGTTTGGGGGAAAACGTGTAAAAGTTGGCATTAAGGAGTGGACATGGATTTGTAATCTCACTTACACTCCAAATAATGGGGGAGTTGGCAGAGCTGGAGAGGCCCATTGGTGTACTCGTGAAGATAGAAAAGTATCATCATTGCACTCTCGAAATGAGGGAGTTACGAGAGGCCCCCTACAATGCTCGTATCGCTGTTATGGGTACCACTGTGTTCACCCATCCTGGGTGAAGTCCAGCTTCTTAAGTGTCCTACTATTTACATGGGTTTTCGAACATTTATATACATGTAACAATATTAAATTAATCAAAATTATGAAATTGCTACTTCATATTCTTATACTTTTCTGCTTACTTCCAGTACTTGCATGATGTGATACGCTTCATTTATACATAATCTGTAGACATGTTTACTTCTGTAGATTGACCCTTTAGATAGGTTTCCTACTGGGATCCTATCTAGTTTAGTTACGATTTGGATCGTATCAAGGGAAAATCAGCGAAGAAAAGGAATAAAAATTGGAAAAGATGAGATTTTTATTGGATTTTTGAGAAAAGACAAGATCTAATAGCAAGATAAATTGAGCCCTTTCGAGAGGAACTCGCTCTCCTAACTTTGATGAACGGATCAAAGCCTAAAACCCTAACAATTGACACTTAGAGTGTTCTTCACACAATAAGCATGCCTCTCATGACGGCTAACCCTAGATATAAATAGAAAAACCTAGGAAACAAAATAACATAACAAAAGACTAATCTGCCCTTCGACGCCTCCGATAGTAAGTGACCCATCCGCCTTGGGTCCCGCTTGGACCCGTGCCCGCCTCTGAGGATGCGGCCGTATCAATACCCGCCCCTAAAAGAGCCACCTTGTCCTCAAGGTGGAAATCAGGGTACTGCTCCTGTATCGCCTCATACAGCTCCCATGTCGCATCGCACTCCGGTAGCCCCTGCCAGTAAATGAGGACCTCCCGACGTCGCCCAAGACCTCTCCGTACCGCCCGGACATCAACTGGCTCGAGCATCACTTCCATATCATCTGTGAGCGTAGGAGGAAGTGTGGAGGATGTAGTATGCTCGCCAATCGCCCGACGCAACTGGGAAACATGAAACACCGGATGTATCGCTGTCCCTGGCGGCAGCTTCAACCTGTAAGCAACCTCTCCAATCCGAGTCTCCACCTCAAAAGGCCCATAGTAACGGGCCGCCAGCTTCTCGTTCCTCCTGTGGGCCAAAGACTTCTGCCTGTAAGGTCGAAGCTTCAGGTAGACCCTGTCCCCACCTGAAAAGTCACATCTCGTCGATGTCCGTCCGCCTTGGCCTTCATCACCTGCTGTGCACGTGTCAGGTGCCTCCACAGCTCCTCCAACATCCTATCCCTCTCCTCCATCTGCTCCTCCACCTGTGAAACCGGTGTCGCCCGGTGCCCATAGTAAACCAAGGAAGGGGGGTCTCGACCGTACAATATCCGGAAAGGTGTCGTCCCTGCCGCCGAGTGGAAGGATGTATTGTACCAATACTCCGCCCACGCCAACCACCTGGTCCACTGTCGGGGTGTCTCCGAAGCAAAACATCTAAGGTAGGTCTCGACACTCCTGTTGACCACCTCGGTCTAACCGTCCATCTGCGGGTGGTAGGCGGTGCTCCGCTTCAGCACTGTCCCCTGCACTCGAAACAACTCCTCCCAGAAGTGACTAGTGAAAACCTTGTCCCGGTCGGACACTATAGATTTCGGAAACCCGTGCAGCCGCACCACCTCTCGCACAAAAACCCCCGCCACCGATACCGCTGTGTAAGGATGCTTCAAGGGAATGAAGTGAGCATACTTACTCAGTCGGTCAACCACAACCAAGATCACGGTGAACCCCTCCGAACGCGGCAAGCCGTCTATGAAGTCCATGGACACCTTCTCCCACACCTGCTCAGGCAATGCCAAAGGCTGTAGCAGTCCTGCCGGGGCCATCGCCATGTACTTGTGACGTTGGCAAACGTCACAAGCCGCCACCAATCGCGCGATGTCCTTCCGCATGCCCGTCCAGTATACCTCCCGAGCCATCCGCATATACGTCTGCTGCACGCCCGAATGCCTCCGATCGTCGACCCATGGAACTCCTGGAAAAGAGTCTGAATCGATGCAGACCCCCGCGGAATCACCAACCTCCCCTGGTAGAGTAACCTTCCCCCTTCTACCGTGTAACCTGGCACCCCGTCACCTCCACCCTGTAAACTCTCCCTGATCCGCTGCAGCTCTGGATCTGCCTCCGCCTCCTGCGACAGCTGGTCCAAACCTCTCCACTCTGGTATCGTCATCGCCTGCAGCTGGCTCCCCTCATCTCGCCGGGACAATGCATCCGCCGCCTTATTTTCCAGCCCCGGTCTGTACTCAATATCGAACCGAAATCCTACCAGCTTCGACAGTAACTTCTGGTGCTCCTCTGCCACCAACCTCTGCTCTAACAGATACTTCAAAGCCCGCTGATCTGTCCTCACCACAAAAGTTCGTCCCAACAGATATGGCCGTCATTTCTGAATAGAGAAGACTATAGCCATCAACTCTCGCTCGTACACTGACTTCAGCCTCTCTCTCGTGGTCAACACCTGGCTGAAGTATGCAATCGGCCGCCCCTCCTGCATCAGCACCGCCCCAAGACCATACCCTGAAGCATCCGTCTCTACTACAAATGGCTCGCTGAAGTCTGGCAGAGCAAGGACCGGCGCCGTCGACATCGCCGTCTTCAAGGCTTCGAAAGCCTTAGTCGCCTCTTCTCCCCACCGAAAACTGTACTTCTTCAGTTATTCCGTCAGAGGCCAGGCAATGGTGCTGTATCCCTTCACAAACTTGCGGTAATACACTGTCAATCCCAAAAAACCCCGCAATGCCCGCAGTGTCTGTGGTAGAGGCCACTCTAACATCGCCACAATCTTCGCCCGGTCTGCCGCCACCCCTGCGCCTGAGACAATGTGCCCCAAGTACTCGATCTGACTCCTCCCGAACGAGCACTTCTTTCGATTGGCGAATAACTGGTGCCCCTGCAACTCCCTGAAAACCACCTCCAGATGCCCCGTGTGCTCCTCCAATGTGCGGCTATAGACCAAAATGTCGTCAAAAAACACAAGGATGAACCGTCGCAGGTAAGGGCGGAACACCTTGTTCATCAAGGCCTGAAAAGTAGACGGGGCGTTTGTCAATCCAAACGGCATCACCAAGAACTCGTAGTGGCCCTCGTGTGTACGGAACGCCGTCTTCGGGATGTCCTCTGCTCGCATCCGGATCTGATGATACCCGGACTTCAGATCCACCTTCGAAAACACCCTCGCCCCATGCAGTTCGTCGAGCAACTCATCTATCACCGGAATAGGAAACCTGTCGGGCACAGTTTCCTTATTCAGGGCTCGGTAATCCACACAAAAACGCCAGCTCCCATCCTTCTTCTTCACTAACAAAACTGGGCTCGAGAAGGGGCTGACGCTGGGCTGGATCACTCCTGCTAGCAGCATCTCTCTGACCTGCCGCTCGATCTCATCCTTCTGCACGTGGGGATACCGGTAAGGTCGAACACTGACGGGGGGTGCGCCATCCCTCAGTACGATCGCATGCTCGTGGTCCCGGGGTGGAGGTAACCCCTGTGGCATCTCGAACACCTCTGCGAACTGCTCCAACACCGACTGCACCTCTGGTGGCCCCTCCTCGGGCTCGGGCTCCGCCTCTGTGGTCATCCACCGAAACTCCACCAAGTACCCCTGCCCCGCCCGTCGAATAGCCCGAGTCATGGCACTGAACGCTACCATGGCATAGCACAAGCTCGGGTCTCTCTGGAGCACCACCGTCCGCTCGCCATCCTTGAACTCCATTCTCAACCGTTTCCAGTTGGTCATCGTGGTCCCCAATGTCTTCAACCACTGCACTCCCAGGATGAAGTCGACCTTCCCCAACTCGAACGGCAAAAAATCCTGCACGATCTATACCCCCTGAATGACTAGGCAGAGTCCTCGACATAGCCCCGTACTCTCCTCGCACCGTCCATCCCCCAACTGTATGGTGAACCTCCCCCCTGACATCTGCAACCCCAGCAGCTCCACCACTCGCAGGGACACAAAATTGTGGGTGGCCCCACTATCAATCAAGACCGTAACTGCTGTCTCCCCGACCTGTCCCACCAACTTCATGGTGGAGTTCTGTGTGAACCCCATCACGGAGTTGAGTGACACATGCGCTTGCTCCAGCTCCACCGGCTGCTCTACTGAGACGACCTCCTCCTCGGCCTCCTCTGGATCGATGTACTCCTCCTCGTCCGGCTCGATAGTGATCTGCAGCAACCGGCTCGCGCACCGATGGCCCGGGGTGAACTTCTCGTCGCAACGGAAGCACAACCCTCTGGCCCTCCTGTCCCGCATCTCGGCCTCGGTCATCCTCCGCCCTTGTCCCGCAGGACGTGCAGCTCCTGTCTTCTCCCCCGCTCCGGCTGAGGCGGCCGGCGGTAGTCTCGGGGCGGCGGCTGTAGATGGGACCCTCTGCTATGGTGCCCCAAGTCCCTCTGATCCTCCGCTCCTCCGCCTGCTTCTCCTCCGCCCGCAATGCCAGACGAATCACATGCTCTAGGTCCCTGGGACTTTGCATCCATAGCTCGGCTCGTATTGAGGGCTTCAGCCCTCGCATAAATGCCCCCAAGAATACGTCTTCCGACACTCCCTTCACCCTGCCTGCCAACACCTCGAACTTCCCCAGGAAGTCCAACACCGTCCCCTCCTGCCGTAGTCCAAGCAACTGCTCGTAGAAATTCGCCCCCGGTTTGGCCTGGAAACGGTCAAGTAGGAAAGCTGACAACTCCTCCCAAGTCCGAAAAGGGGCTCGGGACATCCTCCAACGATACCAGCTCAGCGCCTGTCCCTCCAGATAGCAGATGATGTTCTCTAATACCTCCCGCTCTGAGATCCGCATCACCTGGAAATACCGCTCCGCTCGCACTATCCACCCGTCGGGGTCTGTCCCCTCAAAAATGGGCATCTTCAACTTCTCCATCCTCCTGTCTGGGTACATGGTCGGGTGTCCTCCTCCCTGAGCTCCATGGCCTCCGTACTCGGTCCTGCCTCTGCCGTAGGTCTCTTCGGGAAACCCTCGCGGGCCCCCAAAATTTTCCGCGTACTCCTCCATAGGCCACCTCTGGCGCTCCTCCTCCGTAGCCCCAAAAATCCCGTGGTAGCCTCTTGCGGGGCCCTGATCGCCGCCCAGAGGGCCAAAAAACTGACCCGGGGGGTTTACTGGGCCCCCCCGGGCCCCAAATCCTTCCGCCGGAGCCCAGCCGACCCCAGGGTAGGCTGCGAAGCCCCCCTGGGGGCCGGCGGGGGCCTGGTTGGGCCTAGGCGGGCCGCGCGGCCCTTCCAGCGCCTCGCGCGGGCCGCCTGGCCCTCCCAGGTGCCCGCGTGGGCTCGGAAGTGGGCCGCGAGGCCTCCCGAGCCCTCGCGGAGCCCTGGCGGCCCGCACGGGAGGGGGTTAGGGTTTCCCCCTCCCCAGCCGCCTTCTCCTATGGGGTCCGAAAACCCTAGCCTCCCTTCCCCTTGCATGCCGCATCCCTTCGCCTCCGCAAGAAACCCTAGGGGATCTCCTTCGCGCCGCCGTCGCTCCCGCTGCACTTCCTCCACCCACGACTCCTCCCGGAACCCTAGATCTTCCTTCTCCTTTGTGATTTTGGTTCCCGGAGGTGCCCCGGAGGTGTTCGCCATCAACTTCGGATCGTCCGCCTTCGCATGATAATTCTCCGCCTCGGATTCCTCCCCTCCGATCTCCACATGCTTTCCCGTCCCCTCAAGTTTTTGAAGAATTTTCAAAATCTGAACTTGAGTGGCGTCCGACTCCTCGTGCTTCTTCAACAACCGGGCTTCCATCTCTTTTTGGGAATTGGATAGCATCTCTACCGTGACTTCCAAAGCTCCCACCTTTTTGCTGACCTCTTCCCGGATCTCCTTTCGCAGCGCCTCCATCTCCGTCTTGAATCTAGTACCTTCCGCCATTGGATCTATCGCTCTGATACCAATTTGATACGATTTGGATCATATCAAGGGAAAATCAGCGAAGAAAAGGAATAAAAATTGGAAAAGATGAGATTTTTATTGGATTTTTGAGAAAAGACAAGATCTAATAGCAAGATAAATTGAGCCCTTTAGAGAGGAACTCGCTCTCCTAACTTTGATGAACGGATCAAAGCCTAAAACCCTCACAATTGACACTTAGAGTGTTCTTCACACAATAAGCATGCCTCTCATGACGGCTAACCCTAGATATAAATAGAAAAACCTATGAAACAAAATAACATAACAAAAGACTAATCTGCCCTTCGACGCCTCCGATAGTAAGTGACCCATCCGCCTTGGGTCCCGCTTGGACCCGTGCCCGCCTCTGAGGGTGCGGCCGTATCAGTTAGGTTTCCTACCGAGTCACGCGTTGACGTACCCCATCTACATTTTCAGGTGCAGGCGTAGAGACGTCAGAGCAGATCCTTACTCAGCAGACCACACCATCTTCCGAAATACAGATAGAGATCACTAATGATGATATTGTCTAGTTAGATTTTCCTGGGGTAGACTAGGGAGTGGGTTCTACAATGTGTGGACGCCCTTTTGGCTTTCTTTTGTGGGTTGTGGCTTTCTGTTTCGGATTTACCCCACTTTTGTACGTTGTACCCCCTTGTACAGTTCAGAGTATGTATGATGTACTTTTGTTTTATATGATGTAGGAACTTAGTATTTCCTTTTCAGTATCTGTGGATTTAATTTTGTTGGAGCGCTTTACTTTACTTTACTGTACTATTCCTGTATGTCGTAGTGGCCTGCATGTATAGCTTAATTTTCATCACAATTAATGCCTAGTAGTATTTGGATATTAGGTGCTCGAAGCCCAATACCTGAATACTACGGTGGCCTTGTCTGCTATGTGTCTCCATATTTTGGGAGCGCGGGGCGTGACACCTACCTTGAATATGTATGAAAAACACTAATCTTACGCCAATCTTCCTCATCTTTATGTATTTTAAGCAAAAGCCTAACTATATTAAGATGAGCACTAGATTCCCATGTCTTCATCCTCATCAGTAGTACTTTCAAGTATCTAAATTTCTTCGATTATTCCTTCAAAATATGTAATGACGTGAGTTGGCTTGTAATTGATTCTCATCAGTAGTACTTTCAAGTATCTAAATTTCATCGATTATTCCTTCAAAATATGTAATGACATGAGTTGGCTTGTAACTGATTCAAATGGATCTGAAATCAGACTAAAACAACTTTAGAATCTTTAAAATAACCAAGAAATTCTTAGAAAATCCTTTGAAAATTTTGGAAGTTACTGTAGCAAATGGAAAATCTCAAAAAAAATCATGTAATATCATACATATCACTATAGCCAAAAAAATTCTTCATTTTTTAAATTGAATTTTTTTAAACTAAAAGTTTGCATCTATTTTGAATTTTTTTCTTCTCACTCTTTTTGAATTTTTTCCTCTCTTTCTTGATTGTTCTTTCTTTTTTCACTCGTTTTTATTTATTTTTCTTTTTTTCACTCTTTTTTAATTTTCTTTTTATATCTAAAACCTAACTGCAAGAAAAGAAAAACAAATGAAGACAAAGAAGAAAAGAAATAAAAATTTAAAAAAGATCAAGTTTTTAGGGCTGATATAAAGTTTGACACAGAACATAGACAAAAAAGTTATGGTGAAGATTTAGTAACTTTTCAGATATCACATCCTGAAAATATAACGATCATCAATTCATGCCTCGCATGCAGAGATTTTTCAAACTTCTCATTCATGCAATCAAGCTTACTCTCTCACTCAAATACAAAAGTTTAATTTTTTTTAAAATTCAAAGTTTATATGAAAATTTTAATTTCTATTCAACTCTTCATGATAAATAGAATAAGTTTATAACCTTTATATATGTTTATAATTTGACTTCCATTAACTATATTCAATATGGACCTAAAGCTCAAAAATAATTAAAATTTTTAAAATAACTAAAAGACTCAAAAGAACTCAAACTTTATCTCAAATAAAAAAAATAAAATACTCAAAGGACTCAAACTTTATGTCAATCACCAGTGGATTATTGGTGTAAAAAAGCTATGTGGTACTATGTGATTGTCTGTTTGTACTTGGAAAAAGAAGCTAACACATCTATTTGAAGCAAAAATGAAGCAAAAAGCTGAATTATGCTCAATTTATCGCAAAAATTAATTACATATAGTGGTCCTAGACCACTCTGCACACACTCATAAATGTGTTCGCGAAGAAAGTATTAATGACATGAAATGCATGTACACTTTTAATATTTTAAGTTGCTTTCCAAATAAGAATTTTATGCACACTGTTTACAAACTTTTGTCTTTTTATGTATCTAAATTATGACTACTTACTTAAAGTTCAAGGGGACTTATCAGTTCTGTATAGAAACTACCATCGTATGTGCCTTTTTTGTTTTAGTTTGGTGATTGTCTTATTCTTTGTAGGAATAAGCAAATGAATTGGTTTTGGGGATGTAATCTTTGCTTTTTGTGCGTGGTTAATTTGGTTCTGATGATGAAACTGTAAAATCTTATGTGTCCTTTAAATTTTCATTTATGTAAATTGGTTGGGGGTTTAAAATGTACCGGCATAAAAAAGTAAAATACTTATGTTGTATGCTATTTGTAAAATATATTACATAGGGGTTATGAAAATGTTCACTTTCTTTGTGTAAGTTGATGTATGATGGGTGGTCAATGATCCTTAGTAGTATGGAAACAAGGGCATTTTCTGTCATATTATGGATATGTTGGTGGTGGTATCAAGTCCTTAAGATGCCTAACATCCATGTACATGACATCTGGTCACAGTACTTAGCCAACAATGCTTAAGCTTCTTTATGTCATGTTACTCCATAATACTTCAGCTTAATTTTCTTTTTCTTTGTTTAACTAATCATTAATCATTACGGTGGATCTCTGTGAATAACTGGTACATGGTAGGTCTCTGTCACAAGTATATTATCCCTTTGGAGCAAGGGTATTTACTGTCTTATTATGGATATGTTGGTGGTGGTATCAAGTCCTTTAGATGCTAACATCCATCTACATGACATCTGGTCACGGTACTAAACCAACAAGGTTTAGCTGTTTAAGCTTCTTTCTGTCATGTTACTCCAGATTACTTCAAAAGCTTAATTTTTTTCTTTATTTAACTAATCATTAAGCATTAGCGTGGATCTCTGTGAATAACTGGTACATGGTAGGTCTGTCACAAGTATGTCATCCCTGCATATGGTCTTGCCTCTACCTTGTTCTCCCGGTTTTCAAAGTTAGTCTTTAATGCGTACGGGCTTGTAATGTGTCTTGCTAAATCTCAACATGTTCATGCTGGGACTAGGCAGTAGTCTTCTTTCCATTTATCTTCAGATGGCTCTTTCCTTGCAAACTAAATTTTCCAGTTTAGCTTATGTTAGACATGTTCTTGGTTTTGTTGCCAAGGATACAATGTGACATGCCTTGCAGGATGATAAACAGTATTTGTTGCATATTTTCTTGCATTACACCTAGTAGTTGACATGATGAGACTATATTTTTGATTTTCTATATTGCATGTGTTATCAAGTTACCTCTCTCTTTTGAGTCGACCATGCATATTCAATGACCTCACATTTGATTGTTTATTTTTTAATATGAATTTCCCGATCTTTATACTTTCTCATTCCTGTAAGAAAATTTATCTATATATCTGATTAAATAGAAGTTCTGACTATGCCCAGGATCCAAAGTTTCAGCCCGATCAGTCAAGCACTTATGAACCAGTGAAGTGCAACATTGATTGCACATGTGATGAAGAGAATAAACAATGTGTTTATGAAAGGCAATATGCTGAAATGAGCTCAAGCAGTGGGGTGCTTGGTGAGGACATCATATCGTTTGGCGAGGAAAGCTCCCTTAAGCCACACCGTGCCGTTTTTGGTTGTGAAAATAGTGAAACTGGTGATATCTTTACTCAACGTGCTGATGGCATAATGGGTTTGGGCCGTGGTCGTTTAAGTATTATGGATCAACTTGTTGAAAAGAGTGCCATTAGCGATTCATTCTCTTTATGTTATGGTGGGATGAATATTGGTGGAGGGGCAATGGTCCTTGGTGGAATTTCTCCTCCTGCAGATATGGTTTTTTCCTATTCAGACGCTAACCGCAGGTATGGTTGATTGTTACATTTCAGGAAGAAGTCATTTGTATGGATTTTCCATGCAAATACATTCAATACATCTCCCACATTTACTCTAGTCTCGGGATGGCAACAGTCCATATTACAATGTTGATCTGAAGGAAATACATGTTGCTGGAAAACCATTGCGGTTAGACCCAAGCATTTTCAACAGAAGGCATGGAACTGTCTTGGATAGTGGTACAACATACGCATACCTACCCGAAGAAGCTTTTATAGCATTCAAGGACGCTGTAAGATCTGCTATCTTTGTGTTTTATGTAGTTTCGTTTCGTTTCGTTTTTTTCTTGAAATCAATGACATGCTTTCAGTAATATTGCCTTGAAATCGTAGTTCCATTATGTCTTGAAATTGGGTGTGGTTGTTCCCATTTACTACCTTGCATAATTGGGTAATCGGTACTAGGTGGAAATTTATCTTCAATATTGCAGATCCCAACTGGTTAGAATTTCTCTGTTAGACAAAATGAAAACATGAAAGTATGGCTTCTGTTAATTGCTAATTATGTTTGATATCCATTAGCCAATGATCCAAACCTTGATCTTTTGGGTGAAATGGTTATATGATGGCGTAGCATGAGCATACCATGTTTTTCATGAGGTCCTGAGTTCGACCCACATCATTGGCTACTCCAAATGAGTCATGTCTATGCTCGGGAGCTTTTTCCGCTCTGGCCCAAAGGTACAATTGAGGGGGAGATTGAACAAAGTGCTAGGTTTTGTTGGATAAAAAGAGGGGTTTTGGTAGAAAGATGTGATTTCAGTGGAAAGGAGGGATTTTTAGGGTTAGGAAGAGGGATTTGGGGAAAATGTGGGATTTTTATTAATAATAAAACTTAAAATAAAAGGGGATACAAGATTGAGTGAGTTCTTTCAAGAGAAATTCACTCTCACAGGCCAACAATTCGAGAGGAGGCTGCGCTTTCCAATAGAAGAGGGATTTTTATCAACCTCCACAAGATTTCACTCCATATTCGACACCCCTCCCTAACCCCCTAACCCCTATAAATAATAACGGAAAATAGCAGTATAACAAAAACCACCTTAAAACGGAAAATTATGAAAAAAACGTAGAAAATTGAAAATTACTAAAACGTTCATGATGGGCCAAAATTACAAAACACAACATTACTCTGCCCCAAAAATCCACCTTGTACTCAAGGTGGTGTATGAAATCCATGGGTGACGCTATTCCAAGTGGGTTGCCGGGGTCCTCCTTGGGCAAAAAAATAGGATTGATCTCTACCGTTCTTAACAACACCTAGAAGCCACTATAGTCGTCAAGCTCATCGACATGTCCTTCATATCCAAAATTTGAATACCGACGTTCGAGAGGTCGTCTGACTGAAAACCATGGGCCATGTGGCCGCTTAATAGCGTCGTCGGGCCATGGGGGCTCATCAGACCATTGAAAAAATTGGGACATGGCGTGGAGGGCCTGCAAGTCTGCGGGCAGGCCGATAGGCCTGCATGCTTTGATACCACTTGATAGGGGTTTTCTAGATTTTGTTGGCTAAAAGAGGGTTTTTGGTAAGAAAGGTGTGATTTTTAGTGGAAAGGAAGTGTTATTAGGGTTAGGACGAGGGATTTGGCTAAAAAGGTGGAATTTTTATTAATAATAAAATTGTAAATAAAAGGTGATACAAGAATGGTTAAGTTCATTCGAGAGGAACTCGCTCGCTCACGCCACCAATTCGAGAGGGGGCCTCGTTTTCCAATAAAAAGAGGGATTTTTATCAACATCTACAAGATTTCACTCAATATTTGACATCCCTTTCTAATCCCCCCTAACCCCCTATAAATAATAAACTGAAAATAGCAAGATTACAAATATTATCCTAAAATTGAAAATCACGAAAAAGCCTCTAGAAAATCGAAAATTATGAAAACATCCCTGATGGGCCAAAATTGCAGAACGCATCAGTTGTACTTAAGCACGCAAAATCCAAAATATTAAGATTCTTGGTAAAGTATTCATCTAACAATCTCAATGGAATGTAGCCCATAATATCCTCAATGCATGTTTAACTAACATCAGTGTGCCTATTCAACAGGGGAATTTAGGGAACAATATAGGGAACTGTGTTTGGTTATATGATATCAGGAGAACGATTTGTTTTTCTCATAATAGGGAATGATTTTGAGATGGCTCAAATTTGACTAAAGAAACATTGCAGCATATACTGCCTGCATGCTGAAAACTGTTTTAGTCGGCATATGTGATTTTGTTTTGCTTTCCCCCCCTAGAGAATTACTTAATTTTATGTTAATGTTTACTTATGATTTTCATTGAAACATTAAGGGGAAAAGGAACTTAAATAGGAATAAGGCAAATTTTGCCTTATAATATCAAATTCCATTTTGTACCAATTTATTAGAGCATCCAGAGGACAGTTAAGTGTGCCCAAATCTATTTGTCACTGTATTGACGTGGATGCTAAAATAAAGTTAACATAAATTTCTGCAAAAATTGCGGCTTGCTTCTAAATATAATGATTGGTTTGCATATCGTTCTTTCTTGTATGATATTAACTATTTCTTGTACGACTTATTGTACCTTCTTGTATGGTTTCTATTTACTTTTGGTGGATATATGTATGTATTAGAGTAGTCATTTAATGGGCTTTCTGGTTCTGAACTTTGTTTCTCGCTTTGGGAGTTTTTCTAAGCACACTATATTTAGCCCTACCATACACAGGTTACATCAAGAAATTTCTCGCTTTGGTTGTATGATATCAGGAAGAACGATTTGCTTTTCTCATAATAGGGAACGATTATTAGATGGCTCAAATTTGACTAAAGAAACATTGCAGCATTTACTGTCTGCATGATGAAAACTGTTTTAGTCCGCTTACGTGATTTTGTTTTGCTTTACCCCCCAGAGAATTACTTAATTCTATGTTAATGTTTACTTGTAATTTTCATTGAAACATTAAGGGGAAAAAGAACTTAAATAGGAATAAGGCAAATTTTACCTTAAACATAAATTTCTGCAAAAATTGGGGGATGCTTCTATATGTAATGATTGGTTTGCATATCGTTCTTTCTTGTATGATATTACCTATTTCTTGTACGATATTACCTATTTCTTGTACGTTATATGACTCATATAGTACCGTCTTGTATAGTTTCAGTTTATTTTTGGTGGATATATGTATGTCTGTGTTGAGTAGTCGTTTAATAATGGGCTTTCTGGTTCTGAACTTTGTTTCTCGCTTAGAGAGTTTTTCTAAGCACACTATGTTTAGCCCTACCTTACACAGGTTACCGCAAGAAATTATTGTGACATCATCTTTGTAGGTGTCATGCTGTTCCCTAGGGTTTATTGATGCTCTCTCATGGTCAATTCTGGTCAATGTCTCTATGTCTTGCCTTGTAATACTAGAGGTAAATCAGTCTTAGGCACCTTCTATCACTTTCTTTATATTCTCTCCCACCACTTCTGTTTCTTTCTTCCCCTGTAACCATCAACATACAAATATATATGCTTCAATAAATTAGGTAAATATATGACCATATCTATTTAAAAAGGGGGATTGCTTCTTTTCTGTGGGAACTTGGTTTTGGTTAACACTGAGATTGTGGTCTTAGATTGTTTTAGAGGATTCCATGATTTCACATAGTGAAGCAGATATAGTATTATATAAATTTTCATCACTAAACACGAAATAATCTTTATGAAGGTATTGTACAGCTTTCCCCAGAATGTTTATTTAATCAGCAACTAGTGAGCAAGCCATTTTTTATTCTTACATTTTAATTTTTATCTTTTGGAAGCTCATGAACAACCTACAGTCTGTCAAACAAATTGGTGGCCCTGATCCAAATTTCAAAGATATCTGTTTCTCCAGTGGGGAAAGGTATGTTTGTCGTGACAATCATGAAAATACTTATAATCAAACTGTTTGTTTTTAGCCTTTAATTGAACATTTACTTTGAATGTTCCCAGTGATGTCTCACAGCTCACACGCACCTTTCCAGAAGTTGATTTTGTATTTGGCAACGGGCAAAAGCTGTCACTTTCTCCTGAAAACTACCTTTTCCGGGTATATAACAGACCATTGTTTTCACCCACTTATTTAACAGTGAGAGCTGAAGGGACTGGTTTCGAATTTTACTATCAGCTTCCTATCTGTTTCTTCTCTGCTTTAGCTGTACTGCTTGGTTAGTTGTAGTGCAATTACTAATCCTTTTTCTCCTCTCTTTCCATGTTTTTATGATATGAAGCACTCAAAGGTTAATGGTGCTTATTGCCTGGGTATCTTTCATAATGGAAGAGAAGAAGATACGCTTTTGGGTGGTATGATTGATTCACTCTTAATGAATCGTGCTTGCTAATTTTTTGTAATGATGCTCAAGTCAGTTTCTTTTTAGTTTTCCATATTGTTATTTTGTTGGTTTAGCAATATGCTGTCGATGTTAAAGAATCGTTCTAGTGTCTCTCTCCATTGCAAACGTACGTTTTCTTCTGGTTTGACAAACCGCTAAGTCATATTTGAAACTCACCAGGATGACATTATCTTCTTACAGGAATTGTTGTCCGCAATACTCTGGTAACTTATGATCGCCAGAATGAAAGAATCGGATTTTGGAAGACCAACTGCTCTGAACTATGGAGTAGGCTACATATCGATACTACCCCTCCAGTAGCACCAACTTCATCTAACACGAGTTCCAATGAAGGAATGGAGCCAGCTGTATCTCCTGGTGGAGCTGAAGACCGCCGTATACCAGGTTTAACTGCAAAAGCCCCTGCAACTTTGCATGTTTGAACTTTAGAGATTCTTAGACTATGCAAGATGAACTAAGCAGTCTAAAATCTAACAAGTTTCCTCGTCCTTCTTGTCGAATTTCATTTTCTGTTTAATTTCCTTTGTCACGAGTTGAACCCACTTTTTTAATCTAAACCTTCATAGGACATAAGCATACCATTTTAGATGGTATCATCACTTCTTGCATCTTCAGTAAACTAAAATGCAGGTAAGTAGTACATGATCTTTGCACATGAAATAACCCTACGTTTATTGAGCCTTACCCTGCTTCTAGAGATATAAATGATTCCTACCATCCATGAATGGGAATACATGTACTTCCTTTTGATTCTTGTGTATTGTTGTTTTGGGAAACTCACATGCATATTTTCATAAGTAGCTTTTATCTTCCTTCTATAATTTTAGCACAATACACAAATCAAGACATCCCTTTTGGTATATTTTCTTCGAGATTAATGCAGATGTAGATGATATATATTAGACTTCTACTCCATTTCTGCAGTGAAGCATATTGACTGACCAGAACTTTCAAATCGAAGCATAACCATTACGCGCAGTCGTGGCAAGTATTGAGTGATTTAACTCAAAGAAAAGGGCCGGGTATTGAATAATTTTTAATTCAGATTTAGAAGTCTTTTAGGGCTATGGTGGTTGGTTATTCGCTACCTAGGTCATGTCACCACTCGAACTTTAATTCAGTTCATGTTTTCTGGGTTGTGATCAATTCCCAATCTAGATTGCCAAAGTTGAAAAATAAAAGAATAGCAATAATGATTAACATATTCATGATCAATATATTTACTCTGGTATTAAGTTTCTTTACAAACTTATTTGCAATTTTTAGGCTCACCCTTCAGCTTTATAGTCTGGAGTTTGAGCTTTGGTGGTCTAATATGTAACTAAAGCTATATAAAATGTCGTTAGAATTTGTAATCATGTGTTACAATTAAAATATCGTGTTTGGTATATTTTCAATAAAAATGAGAGTTTGCTCTACAGATGTTAAAAGATGGTAGTTTTTGCTCTCATAGGTTCACAGCACATAAACTTTTATATGTCATGAACATGTATATACATGTAACTTGTCTTACACATGCATAAAAATAATACATGTCCCGGTCCAAAACCACCAAAATAAGAGTCGTAATTAGTGGTGATGGTCACAATTTTCCCATACACGAGAACTGTGAAATCTATGCACAGCCTTTTATCATATATTGTGGAATTATGCACAACATCCTTATCTCCATCACGGTCGAAAACCACCAAAATAAGTCGTAATTAGGGGACTGGTGATGGTCACGATTTTCCCATACAAGAGAACTGTGAAATCTATACACTGCCTTTAATCATATATTGTGGAATCATGCACAACATCATCATCTCCATCATGCAGAGTTGTCTTACAACACATCCAATTTCCAATCCCAAATTCAAAAATTGATCTCTAATGTCATAAGACCAGCTAAATTACCATTTATCAAATCCTATATTGGCTACCAGATAGATGTTTAAATCAACTATCTACTTTGGATGTTTAAATCAACTCTCTACTTTGTACCTAAGCACATAAATTTGAAAAAAAATAACCGGTGCAGTAATTGCAAGTTAAGCAAATGACGCATATTAAGCAGTTTAGTTTTAAAAATAGAATAGAAATATGTAGACCGATATCAATGTTTTATATCAAGAGAAAATTCTTTCAAAATAATGATTATGTAGTGAAACTAAGCATGGTATATCCCAATACCGTCAACACTTCACACCCCAGTTGATTTGAATCACACCATTATTATAACATGTGGTCAGAATGCCTTACCCAATACATGCACAATGCCTTACCCAATACATGCACAGAAAACACCCTCATGGAGGGGACATATTGAACTCATGCATGCCTTAACTTCAATGTATACTGATATAATTAACAGGAAGCATACATATGTTAGTGGTTATGTCAATAGGCCAAATATTTGGACCTTATTGTTATGTCATTTTACATTTATAAAATGTTTCTCTTAATGTTATTGTTATATTGCTGGCATGTTTCATTATAATAATGTTTGAATAGCTGCTTTATGTTATTCTATTCATCTCTAATCATTCATCATTAAAGGTATAATGATGAATTAAGACTAGTATGGGTTTGGTGGATAATTATGAGATAATTATATCTATGGTGATACAATTCAAACTTTTATCTACTTGTTGGAGAACAAGGTACTAGATAGACTCGCTATGAGATCATGTAATTACATGTATTAGTGTCATTTATGATCTCATAATAGTTAGGTCATAGAATCCTTGGACCTAAGATCATTACATTTTTCTACATGATGAACATCATTTTTTGATATAACCAAACGTTAATCATAAAGGTTGTGATTGAACATGATGAGAATTATGCAGAGGAAAGTAAACGAACAAGATGGAATATGTTACTTTCTTATGAGAGAGATATCTAATGGGCCCCTCGATAAATAGGACTGAGAAATGCATAACCGTGTTCAAATGAATGTCATTTGATTTTATCAGTCTACTTAGTAATCGAGAAATTAAATGTTTGAACAATATAAGTATGACACTGTCTATGACTTATGTTCAAATCAGATATCATGTGACAAAAGGATTATGACATGTTCTATCCGTTGGCGACATAATTAGCATGAATCAACATACGTGTTGGAAATCCTAGATTAATCCTAACTTCTGTTAGCCACCAATTTCGGGAACCCAAACCTATGTTGATAATAAACTTCCTAGACATAACCCTAATTTGATGATTCAATAGCCAAACAAATAATTCAACTCATATTCACCCAACAAAAGAGATCAACCAATGCTCTAGATTAAAACTACTCACTAAACATATATAGAATCACATAGGCAACACAAAGGAAAATCACAAAAACATCCAGAACAAATAGAAAACAAATAAAACAAGAAGAACTTATCTCAATATATTTACAATCCCAAAAGTGTATATACAAGTTGTTCGAACAAGAAGAAAGCAAATAAAATCTATCCTAACATTACTCCTACTCATAATCTACTTTTTTAAGGGAGAAGATGAAGAAATCTCGTACAAAGTTGGCTCCTACCCTCAAAACGCGCACAAAACCCTTAAAGAAACCCTAGAAACCCTAATGGGTCAGGCAAAACCCGACCCAAAATGACCGTATCGAACATCGACGGTCGCGTCGATTTTGCCCATAAAACAGCCTTAAAACTCTTCAGAAACTCCAGTTTTACGCGACCGCATCAAATCACATTCGGCCGCGTCGTCGCATAGCTCCAAAACAGCTTTCTGTGCACTTTCAGCCCCTATTAGACATGGTCACGTTGATTTCCATGCGATCGCGACGTTTGGTCGCGTCGCCAATTTTGCACTGCAGTCTCATCTTCCAGAAAATGTATAAAATCGCTCTGATCATCGAAAAATACAAATAAATATGAGTTGGAATCGTAACTAGATGTTGTTCGATGGAAAAATAAAAGGAAGTGAAGATAACCACACAGTCGTGAGCAGATCTTTAGTCTTTTGCAAGGTTGTACATTTCCCCGGGTATCTTCTCCACCGGTCGCGTGGAATGTCACTCGCGACCGCGTGGCTTCTCTTCTCTTTGGCTTGGGCTGTGTTGTTCCATGCGGTCGCGTGGGGGTAGCCACCCGACCGCGTAGATACGAACCCCACGCGACCGCGTGGATCTTCGTATCCACGCTTCATTTGGGTTGATTTGGCCATGCAGCCGCGTGTGTTACCACACGCGGTCGCATGGAACAGATTCCCTTCAATTCGTCTTTCTTTTGATTCCATTTCTTCGCCACGTTTATTCCTTTCAATTATTTGACTCCAATTAGCTCCTTTAAGCTGGATTTCAACCTGAAACGTGCACAAACGCCCAAGAAGTATAATGGAATGGAAATGTGATAAAGTGGCGTGTAAAATGGGGGTTTGTGTGATATAGTGCATGAATAATCCCCACTAAAAATATATGAAATATCCAATCATTAATAAGATACGAAATGTGGATAATCAAACGAAAATATGTTTGATCTTTATAAGTGATAATATGATAGAATATCACTTGAGATGATTTAACCATATACACCAATGGTCAATTAAGGAGCCCGTTTGAAGAAGAAAATATATGAATGTTAAGGTCAACAGAAAGGTAGGTAGACTGAAGAAAGACATAAATGAAAGTGATAAGAAGGGATATTAAAGATCTTCATTTGATAGATGTAAAAGCTTTAGATCGAACGGTATGAAAAATAAGTAACTGACATCATTATCTGATGTGATTATGATCTGGCATTCTTTCTATTAAGTTCATGAAGTCAACCTTAATTTTTTGGGATGAAGGTGATACGCTCATAACTTACATGAGGAGAAGGCACGCGGCGTCAACTTCAGAGGCTAATCTGTAAATTCTGAACTTTGGATGGTTTTTGTGCAAATCTAAACTTGGGGGGTTGTGCAAATCTGCACTTAAGTCTTTTATTAGGCTAGGGCCGGCCCTAATTACGATTTTTTATACTTTGATTAATTGCGAATCACATTGGCCACGGTGTCCACAAACATCTTTTGGAGATCTTAGACTTTCATCTCGAATCGAAAGTTAGGAGAGTGTAGTGTCTCTTCTCGAATTGAAGCAATTTATCTTGTTTATTTCTGATCTAAAAATCAATAGAAATCTCCTTTTTTCTTGATCTTCCACAAAATCACACCTTTATTCTACAAAAAGTCCTAAATCGTATCAAATTGGTATCAACGCACGTCGATCCATGGCGACTACGAGAAACAATGATAAAATCGACACGATGGAGGAGAAGATGGAGAAATACAACGGTGAGTTCAAAAGCGTGAAGCAAGCCCTAGCGAAGCATGATGATGCCCTAGCAAGGATCCACGAGAAGATGCAAACAATTCAAGAGAAACAAGACGAAACCCTAGCGCGGATCTTGCATCAACTCTCGCATATCGTGCCAAAAGGGGACGACGTCGAGAAAAACATTAACTTTGGTCGAAAGGCGTCGACTTTGGAGAAAGGAAAGGAGAAGATGGAAGATTTCGAGGAGAGGCTACTTTCCGACGCCGACAACTACTTTGTGGAGGAGGAAGATGAGCCCACGAGGGAAGAACATCATCTCATGAACCTCGAAAGCCATCCACAAGGCCGATCGAACCCAAGTCAAGCCGTCCAGGTTCGATCGGATCAACAGAACCTTCGGTCGGTCCCCTGGACCTGCTGACACTCGGCAAGGTCGGTCGACCCTGCCGAGGGCCCAGGGGTGCCGACCAATTTCATGAACCTCGAAAGCCATCATCTCATGAACCTCGAAAGCCATCCACAAGGCCGATCGAACCCAAGTCAAGTCGTCCAGGTTCGATCGGATCAACAGAACCTTCGGTCGGCCCCCTGGACCTGCTGACACTCGGCAAGGTCGGTCGACCCTGCCGAGGGCCCAGGGGTGCCGACCAATTTTGGGGGCCGACAGCCCCTACCGAAGCAATTGCAGGGGCCGCCGCCCCTTTTCACCAACCGGAGGGCTGCCGTCCCTGTTTCAGCAACAAGGAGGGCCGCCGGCCCTGTTTCAGCCCCAGTGAGTGACACAAATTTTTTTGGCGGGACGTCGACACATCTACAGCCATCGGGAGGAATTTCTGAAGATTGGAGGGGACATTGGGTCCCCCGATGGTACCCTATGATGACTACACTCGATACTATGAGGATGATCGTGGAGGAGTTGATTTGGGGGAAGCTGTGTGGGATGGTACTGATGGGGGGGTCGAAACCTGGTGGGAGACTATGGTTATGACGTAGCTCCTCTCATGCCGCCATGATATCAGCATGGGAGAGGTGCACATGGAGGGTTTACTGCGGAGAACATGGTCAGAAAGCTGAATATGCCTATTTTGAGGCGAAGGACCCGGACGGATGGCTATACAGGGTTGAGCGGTATTTCGAGATGTCCATGGTGCATGAGACAGAGTGGCTGAGTGCAGTTAGGATATGCCTGGAGGGAGAGGCACTGTCGTGGTACCAGTGGACACGGACAACGTCCTTTCCGCACTTGGGAGGGTTTCACGACACGCCTACTGGACTGCTTGGAGGAGGTGCAGGCAGACACATAAGAGAAGTTGTATGCTTTGTGGCAGGATGAGACTGTCAGCGAATACATCTAGAAGTTCGAGATGCTAGCAGACCTTGTGGGGTGTCAGGAGAGTCACTTGAGTGTTGTTTTATGAAGGGGCTGTTGCCCACCATCAGAGCAGAGCTGAGGATATAGAAGTCCACGGATGTGTTAGATCGGATGAACCTCGCAAGGATGGTGGAGTACAGACTCGCAGAGGAGAGGCGAGCCCGAGGGGCATGTGTAGGTCCTTTTTTGGGGCAGGCACTTGTAGGGGACAGAAGGCGGCCACATGTGGAGCAGCAACTACAGGAGGAGCAGCGACCAACAAGGAGGAAGGTGTTGAGACACGACCGATGGGGTAGATACGGTGGATGACAAAGGCTGAGATACGAGAAAAGCGTGCCAAGGGGTTATGTTTCAAGTGTGACAAAAATTTCTCTCCAAGGCACTGCTGTAGCAACCGTACATTGCAGATATTGAACGTGAATGAGGAGGATGTGGAGGACGTGGTAGAGCTCGAGGCTGATAAGGAGGAGGATTAGGAGCACCTGCACTTGGACATGGCGGAGGTATCCCTCAATTCTATAGTGGGGTTCACACCAAACCACACCATGAAATTGATGGGACACATTGGAGACTTGGAGGTGACAATGTTGGTGGATAGTGGGGCTACCCACAATTTCATTTCCTACAGGCTAGTGGAGTGTCAGAGGTTGCAGCTCAGTGACACATGCCGCTTTGGTGTGGTGCTGGGGACATGACAGGTGGTGCAGAGCAATGGTGTATGTCGAGGCTTACTTCTTACTATTCAGGGAGGTCCAGATCATCGCCGACTACCTTCCTCTGGAGTTGGGTAACACAGATGTCATCCTTGGCATGAAGTGGTTGCAGACCCTAGGAGATAAGAAGACCAATTGAAAGCTTCTCAGGCTGAAGTACTAGGAGGGAGGACAGATATTAGTGTTACAGGGAGACCACAGTCTATGTCGTTCTATGGTTTCTTATAAAACCATGGCTAGGGCTCTTCAGTTGACAGGAGGAGGCTTCTTGGTGGAGCTACAAGGGTTGTTGATGGAGGAGGCGGGTGATCGACCGGAGCATGAGATATCGTAGGAGATATCGACAGAGTTAGAGCAGCAGCTGAGCCAGCATGATAGGTTTTTTGTTCGGCTTCGGATTTACACCCGGAGGCAGGACTCATCGCAAGTGTACGGTGGTGTAGTATAGAAACGAAGTGTCGAACTTTGGGGAGTCAGTTGTTTAATGTTTAGTTTATTGGGAGATGGAGAATACGTGATAAGGGGTTGTCACAATAAAAGCGTTGTTACATACGATTGATTTCACAGAATTTTAATAAGTCTATGGCAATCTGGAGTCCCCGCTAGGTCTTTTGGGCTTGAACACTATGTTTCCCATTTTTGAATCATAGGTTAGGGTGAGAGTGTCACATCCGAGAATGAGAGCGAGTAGTCAACTCTCGTTGAACTACTCATCTAACGTATCTCAATGTGTTACCTCACTCTCGTATGGCTGAACATTCAGATACGTGCATTACACTTGACACAATTCCTGTACACAAACCGCATCCATTCTCATGGACTAAGGTTGGAATACTACACTATAAATGGCTCTAATAGTCGGGCTACTATCGTACATGTCGACTAGCGAATTAGGGGTTAGTAATGACTCCTAGTGCACGCATCATGCTCGTGATCACGAACCCTAGAAAGCGACTACTAAACCCTAATCAGATTCGTGGGGATTTTCCCTAGATCTAGAGTCGTTCTCACATCTCCAATTCTAGGGCTAATCCCCCAAAATCTGGGTTAAATCGATCATAGCATAACCCTAATTTAAGATCCAACTAAGGACAACCTAGCATTCAATCCCCAGGATCCTAGGGTTCATCCCTAAATCCTAGAAACCCACTACTCAGACATGGCAATAGAAACAATAATAAAAACAATGGAGGAATTCATCGCAGACATTGCAAACTTAATAAAATTCATATCACAGGACAGAATCAAAAGCAATGCAAGATTATATTAAAATAATCAAATTCTGACCGTTCACAATGGATCGAATCGTAAGAAAGGACGACAAAGGACTTCTCTCCAAAGTGACTACTCACAAAAGTTTCAGCAAAACAAAGCGTAATTAAAACCTAATTAATCGTTTACTTATATACAAACCCGCTAAAATTCGCGGATCCCAAGAAAAATAACCAAAACCCACTTAAAACCCCATTAATAAAGAGTCTGACGGCAAAGCGCTCGGTCGAGTGCACCTTAGCGCTCGGTCAAGCACCATCTTGGTGCTTCAATTCCTTAGTCTGGCAAACGAGGGGGCTCGGTCGAGCGGGATGGCCGCTCAGCCGAGCCAAGTTGATAGAGATATTTGGCCTGGTCAGGGGGAAGCTCGCTCGGTTGAGCGCGTGGGCCGCTCGACCGAGCTAAAATGACAGAGAATTCCAAGGCAATCTTTAGCTCGTCAGTGGGAGGGTCGCTCGATCGAGCGCGATGGTCGCTCGGCCGAGCCAATTTGACAGAGATCTCTAAGGCAAAATGCCGGGGGTCGCTCGGCCCGAGCACCTTGGTCGCTCAGCCGAGCGGGCTCCTGTCAGGCAGCTCCTTGCCTTTGCTTTTCTCTTCTCTTTTCGTGACACCAGCTCGGCCAAGCGGGATAGCCGCTCGGCCGAGTGACCTGGAAATTCAGCTCCAGACCAACTCCACTTTTTGGCCTTCTTTCTTCCCTTCTTTCTTTCTCCATTCTTTTTTCTCTCACCATTCTTTCTTCTCTTGCTTCTCTCCAGCAGCTTCAACTCGTCAAATATGACGCCATTGCTGCTCCGGCATCGATACTCGTGTCCATCCAATATTGCTCTAAATCGTGACAAAGTTCCTTGAAATCCACAAAACACTACGAAAATCAAATATATCGTGAAATACGCGATAGAGTATAGAAAATTGAATTTTGGGCGATTAAAATGGGATGAAAACATGGAGTAAAAAGATGAAAAATATGGACACATCAAAATCCTCCATGCTTACTCTTACTTGTCCTCGAGAAAGATGAATAGGAAGTTTACCGGGGAGTAAAAATAATAAAATGAAAAAAAAAGCAACGTAGGGGGTGCTAAGTTATTCTCTCAGATCTCATGTCAATCATTACATATCACAACTTAGAAAATTAATCACACGCTATCACAGAGATTTCATATTCTTATATAAAAATGAAGTACTTAAGATTTAAAGATGAATAATAGAGATCTCTCTAGGGTCCATGCAATCCACTTATATCCACTTCCCTTACTTCATATCATACAATATACGTAACAATGGCTACACACTTTTCATTACTAATCCCTACTGAAGCACATAATAGCATGCAACCCAAGCAATAGAGAATGGAAATTATCAAGACAAACACATACCCACCTCAACTCCTAGAGATCACGCCACACCTCAATCAATTTCTAAGCTGTGGAAATTATTTCATATCATACAATATACATGACAATGGCTACACACTTTTCAATTACTAATCCCTACTAAGCACATAATAGCATGCAACACAAGCAATAGAGAATGGAAATTATCAAGGCAAACACATACCCACATCAACTCCTAGAGATCACGCTACACCTCAATCAATTTCTAAGCTGTGGAATTTTTCTAACTTTCGTCGTCAATGCACAAACTCCACTCTAATGGCATACTCACTCAATTTGGTCACAAGAGTTTTCCCCCAAGCTTAGCTTGGTGTATAACATCCAAGAAATGGAAAGAAATTTGGAATTTTTGGTTCTGAGTTTTCATTTTCCCAAAAGATATGTAATTGGCTCCAAGAATTGAGATTTTTTATTTTTCTTTGAATTTTTTTGAATCTTTGTTTCATAGAATTTTTGTAGGAGCAAAGAATTTGGCATATTAATTTTGGTCTCCTTTTTGGCACATTGGCTCATTTTTTGAATATTTGGAATTTGGAGCTAAAAATTTTCATGGACAATTTTTGCATTTAGGCTAATTTTTTAAACTTATTTACAAAATCGACCAACTCAGAAACTATTTGTGAAAACCGACCAACTTCTGGGCGCGAGCGTGTGGGGGGCTGTCTGTGGTTTGTACGCGGTTTGAAACCGCGTCTAGATTAACACCCTTTCACAGCCCCCAGCTGCTGCCCTGGAGCATATTGTGTTCATTTGTTTCTTCCTCGACCAGAAGCGATTTTTACTCCCTCGTCGAAGTAAAATTCAAAACATCTCACGGAGGTTTTGGCGATTTGGTGTGCGGCTTCTAGGTGATTTTGAGGTGAGAAATCTACTTCATAATAAGATAATGTTCTTGAAATAATTCAAATTTTGATGGTTGTAGAGAAATTAATGAATGTCAATTATGTCTAGGTTTAAAATAATGGCAAGTGATAAGATGTTTGTTACATGCTATGTTGATGGAGATTTAATGATTGATGAAAATCACGAACCGAAGTATGTCGGAGGTACTGTGAGACCAATTATTGTGCGAAGACCGTCAACATATGCTGAGCTAGTAGATCGGATATACATAGGCACACGGATAAACCGGCAGGAGTTTGCATTGAATCTGGTGTGCAAATGGCCAATAACTGATCAAAGGTTTACCGCGGTGAAGATATCAGATGACGGGGATATGGAGATTCTGTTTAGCTTGGGTGAAGTTCAAAGATCAGTTGAAATATATGTGGAAAAAGAAGCAGTAATCAACACCAGAGTGAGCGAACCACATGGCACATTTACTCGTATGCTTGATATTGGTAATGATTCGGCTGACTTTATGCCTATAGAGAATATGGCGGGAGAAGGATGTTCGTATAACCAACAAGAGGATACGTAAGTATATAAAGTTTTGAAGTACTAAATATGTTTATGTTATATTTGTATGAAGTGAATTCCATATGCTAAACATTTCAATTATTCATATGACATTTGCAGTTGGAATGTTGCGGGACAAGGAGATGATGCAAATGCAACTTACTCCACATATATTCAAGGTCCATCTGTACCAGAGACGATGCTCACGCATGCAAATGTGATTCCTGAAGATATTGACAGACCCACAAATATTGGAGCATCGACGTCTATATCGAGACAGGTGGATGACGAAAGTGATGGCACGGATAATGATGAACATCCTAATGTGAGGGAGGATAGCATGCAGGTTGCTGCTGATCTAAATGCAGATGATACAGAATGGATACATCAATCGGTTGCAGACAATACAAATGTGCAGTTTGAAGAGCCGTTGCCAGATGGAGAGGATGAGGAACAATGGGTGAACACTACAATTATGAGGAATACCCAAGAAAGACAGCTGATAGAGCCTAGGCTTCCCTGCAGTTCCGGAGTTTTCAACGTCGGTGATATGTATGATACAAAGATCGACTTGATAAAAGCAATAACTGAATGGAGTATCGAGCACAATGTCTCATTTAGACCAATCAAGACAAACAAAACTTGCTATTCCGTGATATGTGGCTTGAATCATGAAGTCAATCTGCATACTCAAGATGAGGGGAGTAGGAATTGTCCTTGGAGGGTTTATGCAGCAGTGGGAAAAAGAACAGCTGGGAGGTTCAAGATAACAAAAGTAGGTGATGAACACACATGCAACAATCCTACTCTAAATACTGATCATAGTCAAGCCACATCATCTTTCATTAGTTACAAAATTATGCCCCAGGTGAAGACCAAGCTTGATATGACACCTGCAGAAATACAAGATGCCATTCATGCAATGTTACACATCAGAATATCATATCACAAAGCATGGATGGCTAGATCGAAAGCTTTAGCGAGGATATTTGGGGATTGGGAGGAGTCATACAAGAGGCTCCCACAGTACTTAGAAGCCATCAAGGAAAGCAATCCTGGAACAGTGTATAAAATTACATATGAAACTATCGGGCCAAGAATGGCATTGTTTACAGGAGTGTTTTGGTCTTTTGGACCATCAATTGAAGGGTTCAAACACTGCAGGCCGGTCCTAAGTATCGATGGCACACATTTGTATGGGAAATATGCAGGGTGCTTATTGGTGGCTACAGGTGTGGATGCAAATGGGGGCCTATTTCCGTTAGCATTTGCAGTAGTATCAGCTGAGAATGTTGAAAATTGGAAGTGGTTTTTCTGCTGCATCTATGAGTTGATACCGAGTGCCCGTAGAAACCGAACGATTACCTTCATTTCCGATAGAATGAAAGGTATTCCGAGAGCACTACGAGAGGGATGGCCAGGTTCTAGACACCATAGGTATTGTCTGCGCCACGTTATTGCAAATTACATGGCGAAAGGGTTCCGAACAGCTACATTGGAAAATAACCTATGGGAAGCTGGCACTGCATCAGACTTGTTGAAATATAATTTTTTCGTGAAAAGATTAGAAAAGAGTCTGTGGCAGCTGATGATTGGATTACTACAAACTTGGGGGCAGATACAAAGAGGTGGGCGAACCACGAAGATGGCGGTAGACGCTATTGTATAATGACAACCAATTGTTCGGAGAGCTTCAATGGGGTTCTTAAAGGAGCTAGAGCGCTTCCGATACAATCGTTGATTGCAAGAACCTTTTATAGATTAAACAAGTATTTCTATCATCGGCGGCTTGATGGACTCCGTTGGACGACCACTTTCACCCCAAAAACCGAGAACATTATTGGTGCACATGTGCAAGCAGCCAGGTGTTGCTACATCACAAGATTTGGTGACTTTGAGTGGCAGGTGGTGGATACAAATGCACAAGCATATACCGTGACGATAGAAGGTGATCGTTGCACATGTTCGTGCAACATTCCTATGCTTCAGCATATGCCATGTGTCCATGTGATCGCCGCAACGTCAAGACAGCAATATGGTGCCAACATATCATATTGGCCATTTTGTTCACCATGGTATAGTGTGAGTAAATATCAACTGTCATATATCCCAGAATTTCACCCCATACCTGATGAAAGGTACTGGAAGGAGTGGGATGGTCCCAGTTTACTTCCTCCAGAAAAAAGAAGACAACCCGGTCGGCCAAGATCGACAAGGATTCGGGGAGAAATGGATCGTCCACGTGAAGGAAGCATGCAGAATAGATCCACCAATTGTCATCAGCTTGGTCATAAGAAATCACGTTGCCAAATTCCTCTACGCACAGCATCGTAAGTTCCTTTTCACATTTCATGTTTAGTCTTTATGAAAATACTTGTGTACTAACTTCAGCCAATGTTCTAGGGCTCCATCGCATCGAGGAGGCGGTTCGCGTGCATGAAGTTATATAATTCCATGTTGCGTAATATTTGAAATCTATGTATCGTATTTTTGATATATGTGAATGTGAGTGTATAAGATATATGTAATGGATACGACGTGATATATGTGATGGATATGAGATATATGTAAAATATTATATACTTTTGGAATGAAATCGGATATATGTGATATATGCGATATATGTGTGTGCTATATGCGAAATGTGTTGGATGTGTGAATGGCATGAGATGTGGGAATGTGAAAGGGGATGGAAGAGTGGTTTGGGGCTGGCAGAAGCAGCAGCTGCTGCTGCTGCTTATGATTGCACAGTTTCTGTGCAATCTGTAAGCTGCAGGCAGCTGCCAGGGAGGGGCAATATTGGCCGCGGTTTCAAACCGCGTCCAATATTGCGTCCAGATCTAGTGCAATCTGGACGTGGTTTGAAACCACGTCCAGATTGCACTAGATCTGGACGCAATATTGGCCGCGGTTTGAAACCGCGGCCAATATTGCCCCTCCCTGGCAGCTGCCTGCAGCTTACAGATTGCACAGAAACTGTGCAATCATAAGCAGCAGCTGCTGCTGCTGCTGCTGCCAGCCCCAAACCACTCTTCCATCCCCTTTCACATTCCCACATCTCATGACATTCACACATCCAACACATTTCGCATATAGCACACACATATATCGCATTTCCCATGACATATCACACACCTATCGCATATACAACATATATCCAACTTATTTCTCATTCCACGTAGCTTAAACATATAAAACCCACGTAAATGCCATATTTCAACACATTGAAAATAAAATTTTAGATTTCATTCCAAAAGTGCTCATAAGAGTGCCATATTTCAGATTTCATTCCAAAAATGCCATATTTCATATTTCATTCCAAAATTTCAGATTTCAACACATATAAAACCCACATCTCTATTACAATCATTGCCGCCTCTTTAAAAACCTGCTCATAAGAGACCGCCCACGCCTGTATGTGAGAAACTGACCTCGCTGAGTTGATGTGTCCCCTTCCATTTCTGGTTGGGTGTGTTGTGTCACGGAAGTGTCAGCTTCATGCACATGAGTCTGATGTAGCTCTTCTGCCAGAGTCTGATGTGCCTCGTCTGCCAGAGTCTGCGGTGGCTCATCTGCCAGAGTCTGCTGCTGTGGCTCGTCTGCCAGAGTCTGCTGCTGTGGCTCGTCTGCCAGATACTGCTGGCATGGGTCAGCTTCAGGGACAACGGTATACGGCAGAGTAGACTGAGACGTGCTTGCTTCATACCCAGTATATGACTGATAATGCTGAGATGGGTCGCCTTCATACCCGGGGTATGCCTGATACTGCTGATACATACCGAAATCATAACTGGTATATGGCTGCAGCTGCTGAGAAGTGCCAGCCTCATCACCGGTAAATGGCTGATACTGCTGAGATGTGCCTCCTTCATCCCCAGCTGGCTGATACTGCTGAGATGTGACTGCTTCATCCCTGACAGGCTCTTGTCTTCGTGCACCCTCACCTCTATGTCGTGTACCGCGGAGTACCTGTCCAATCTTATCCCTAATTTGCAGGATCTGCTCTGGGTCACGTGCTTCGTAAGCCCGTGTACACATATCCTCTAACATTCTGAGTGCGTCAGTCTGCAAAACATATGAATAAAATATATATTAGAAACCTATGTATAAAATAAACAAACAAACATTTTAATGCTAAACTACTATTTACCATTTCCCGCTCGATTGGACCACGAGGCATGTAACCATACGGGGGTTCTTGCCTACTATATATCCACCGCCGTGTGATCCTCCAATACCACTCCATATATACTTCTAAACTGACAGCATCCCCCTGCTCAACAATATGTGCAGCCCTGTTGTACCACTGCATGAGGGGCTGCACAGTGGCTTCATTCCATGCTCTAGGGTTCATGCCGGTCTTCACCGGCATTATTGGAACCGCTTCTGGAATATGCTGCGGGATACCAAATTGGCGCATAACACGATCTGGGACATGCATCACCAATACATCAAAGCAAATTAGCGGTACACGCGCACGCCAGCTCTGATTTTCTAAAACACATAAATCAGGAAGATTTTGATATCTCTGAAGATATGGCTCCCAGATCACCTAAAGGAAATGAAAATTATGAATAACTCGTAATAATAATCCATCGGTCATCACATCAATGTATAAAATTTACAACTTCTTACCTGCGTAAGCTCTAACATGTCAAGCTCGTTTCTATAAAAATCCAGTTGCCGCTGGGGGTATTCTCTGAATGATAATGGCACATTCCACCTGCATCCTAAAGGGAGGGTGCCATCCAATATGTCTTGGGCGCAAGTCGGCCTGCCTATATGCAATCTCTCCCATGACCATACCTGTGAATTTGAAATTGTCAGTGACTGTTACTATATAAAAAATTATTACAATGAACTTAAGTTTCAAATTGTATACCTGCAACAAGGTGGAGCAAGCGTATAACCCAGTTGTTTCCCTTCTTGCCACCTTACTTAGCTCTGTGTATAGGTGAGCAAGAACAGCACTACCCCATGAATAATCTGCAATGGCCTCTATATGCTCCATCTTTGTCAACCACCTGAGATGCACCGACCCTTTACTTGGATCTGGCACCAATAATGTGCCTATCATATGCAAAATATATGCTCGAGTATATTGCCGAATCTACTCAGGGGTGGCTTCTGCAGGCAACTCCATGAACGTCTCTCGCAACCAGCTCAGTTTTACCTTAGCTCCTTGGTTTTCTATGGATGCCTGTCCAAGGAGTCGCTCCATCAATTCCGCCCAATTGGGACGGGTTGGCATTCTCCATATAGGAATGCCCTCAACAGGAAGGCCCGTGATGACTGACACATCCTGCAATGTGATCGTCATCTCACCCTGACGGAGATGGAATGTATTGGTCTCGGGCCTCCATCTATCCACCAATGCAGAAAGTAACGCCCAATCCAACCGTATCCACCTCAACCTCGCACATACATCAAGCCTGGCAATTTCCATATAGTGCGATGCCCGCTCATCTAAAACCCATGCGGTATGTTTCCTCGTGTGGTCCACTACCAATATAATATCCGCCTGCAACCAAAAAATACGTATTGTTAATATACTTCATCCAAAATTACGAAGAAAGATACATTGCGTAAAATATTAATTCAATTCACTAGTTTTGTTCATACCTGTCCAGGCTGGATATTTGCTGAACGATGTCGTGCCTGCTCATTCAAGACCGTATCTGAAACAGGTCCCGGGTCCATATCTGCTAGAAAAAATATATAAGATGAAAAAAATTTAGCATACAAAAGATTTATATTTCATCTAAAATTTTGTATTGATGTTTCATCAATAAATACATGGCTTTCCATAAAATTTTGTATGCTAAAATTTTGATTATGACACACGAATACTCCAATACATGGCATTTGGTCAAAAATTTTAGCTTAAATTTTTATCTTACAAACTAAATTTTTATCATTTCATGTACATTTGGAGAGCCTATATACAATACAAAATAAATTTTTAGCTTAAACATGAATACTAATTTTTAGATCAGATCCAATATAAATTTTCATCAACCCTAAACCTCATTGAAATTTGGGATAAATCAAGAGCTTAATGAACAAAAATTACATAAATCATACCTACTGAAGGTTGTCACTACTTGATGAGAGCTAGATTTCACTTCCTCAACGGAGAAGGACAATACGTGGGTTTTAGGGTTTTTGGCTCGGGATGAAGAACTCAGAAAGAAAGAAGGAAGAAAGAAGCAGACCGGGCGCTGGCGGGTTTGAAGGGTGTTAATCTGGACGCGGTTTCAAACCGCGTCCAAATTTCAATTTGGACGCGGTTTGAAACCGCGTCCAAACCACAGACAGCCCCCCACACGCTCGCGCCCAGAAGTTGGTCGGTTTTCACAAATAGTTTCTGAGTTGGTCGATTTTGTAAATAAGTTTAAAAAATTAGCCTAAATGCAAAAATTGTCCAATTTTCATTTGACGGGAATTTTTGGAAAATTGATGTGACATAAGTAGTTGGGATGGAAAATCAAGCGACATATAGAGATTTTAAGATATTTGTGGAGAAGGAAATAATAAATCTCTCGGTTCACTCAAATTTTCCAGTTTGTGCATAACTGCTAGGATAGAATCATTCCTACCTAGATTTCCCATAGGGATGTGTTATCTAGTTGTAACAATGCATGTGGTGGCGTATCTACACAGTTTCAAGCACATGCATGCAAAAAGTAATGTGAATAGAGATGATAATGCATTTTGCTTCAGTTAGACTTTTAATGCGTGAATCTTGGTGTGTTTATATTGAAAGCATACTACGCACTAATCCATGCAGTCAGGTTCACCAAGTTTCAAGCATACACACTATAAAGATATCAAAATAATTTTTGCTTAAGTACTTATAACGATTAAGAGTTATGAAATCTCTAAAGCAGTGTGGTATGGAAAATAAGTGTTGTGACAGCAGTGAAAGAATAAGTTATATCATCACAGAGTATTCACCTAGCAAATGAAAATAAAGAAAATAGAGAAATAGAAATAGAACTAAAAACAACATGCAAGCACACAAAAAATAAGAAAAACATGATGATTCTAAAAAAGAAAAGAAAAAATGGTGTAGAAAATGGGAAGTAATAGAAATAAAAAGTGAAATAAATTAAAATATAAAGCGATAGCGCTTATCACCAAGCTAAACACAGCAGTGTCCTCACTGTTGAGAACACACACGTAGAGTTGGAGAATGATGCTAAGGGAGGGAGGGAGGGATAAAGTAAAATAAATAAAACGAAAATCCTAGGAATAAGAAAAAGAATGCAAATGCATGATCCTAATGCGATTAAATGCAATACATGCAAATGATGATGATGATGAGACGATGGTCACATCAAAATGGGTCTCCCCCAAGCTATACGCACTGGGCCCCGTGAGGACAGATGTGCAGCGAAAATAATAGGGGGAGAACGGATACAGAGAAACGAGAAATCAGGCAGCATCACCAGTTATAAAGTTGGATGAGACAACATATGGAGAGGTGGAGTGAGAATACCGAATTGGCGCAACAATCTCCCCAACCGTAGGTGATGTCATATGGAAGAGCATAAGGCGAGAATGTGAGTCTCTCTCCCACCAATCGGCTCATCGGTCGTGTAGGGCTTCAATCGGTGTCCATTAACCTTGAACGGCCCATTCTTTCCTTAAATCTCCACCGATCCACTTGGGAATATCTGAAGGACTTTAAACAGGCTGGACCATCGAGACTTCAACTTCTCTGGAAAGAGTCGCAGTCTGGAGTTATAGAGGAGTACTAGATCTCCTACGTCGAAATGCTTTACAGTGATCAGTTTGTCGTGATAAATTTTAGTCTTCTCCGTATATGTCCTGGCATTTTCGTAGGCATTCCTCCTGAGCTCTTCTAATTCATTGATATCCAAGAGACGACGCAATACTGCACTCTTATAATCGTAGTTGAGCTTTTTGATAGCCCAAAAAGCCGTGTGCTTCAGTTCCACCGGTAGGTGGCAGGCTTTTCCATAAACTAATCTGTAAGGGGTGGTGCCGATGTGGGTCTTGAAAGCTGTGCGGTATGACCATAGCGCATCACTCAACTTTTGGGACCAATCATTCCTTGACGAGCTCACTGTCTTTTCAAGAATCATCTTTATCTCCCTGTTGGAGATCTCTACTTGTCCACTCGTCTGTGGGTGATAGGCAAGCCCAATCTTATGATACACACTGTATTTCTTGAGTAAGCCTTCAAACTTCTTTTCAATAAAGTGACAGCCACCGTCACTTATGACTGTCATTGGTACTTCGAAGCGGGGTAAGATGGGTTGTTTGAAAAACTTCGCTACGACCCTTGCATCATTCGTTGGGATGACTATGGCCTCTATCCATTTGGACAAGTAGTCCACTGCTACCAGGATGTATTTCTTCCCATACCTCGTAGGGAACAAACCCATGAAGTCGATCCCCCAGCAGTCAAATAATTCGACCTCAAAAATTCCTTTGAGGGGGCATCTCATCCCTCCTTGTGATGTTCCCGGTCCTCTGACATCTGTCATACCCTTTGATATAATCATTGGTGTCCTTGAAAAGTGTTGGCCAGTAGAACCCGCATTGGAGAATATTTGCCGTGGTTTTTGTGGCTGCTGCGTGGCCCCCGCAAGGCTGATCATGGCAGTGAGAGATGACAGAAGTGGTCTTCTCCTTGGGGATGCACCGCCTGATGATCCCGACTGGGCATGATTTATAGAGATGAGGATCGTCCAGAAATAATGTTTGGCATCGCTCAGAAACTTCCTCCGCTGATAAGTGACTAATCCATGGGGCAAGATTCCGCTTACCAGAAAATTGACTATGTCGGCGTACCATGTCGTGTTGGCAGAATCGACTGCAAGCAACTGTTCTCAAGCGAAGGAGCCATCAATAGGCAAACTTTCTTCCTTGTCCCCACGAACAAGCTGGGACAAATGGTCTGCTACTTCATTCTCCGCACCCTTCTTGTCTTTGATTTCGACATCAAACTCTTAAAGGAGGAGAATCCATTGTATTAGCCATGATTTAGTATCCTTCTTGCTTAGTAGATATTTCAAGGCCGCGTGATCTGTATGGATTTTGACCTTTGACCCTAGACGATATTGTCAGAACTTCTCAATGAAATACACCATTGCTAGCGGTTCCTTCTCAGTGGTGGTCTATGGGCCTCATCCAGAGTCTTGCTGGCATAGTAATGGCATGCATCTTCCCTTCTTTCCTCTGGCCTAATACAACGCCCACCGCATGATCGCTTGTGTCACACATTAATTCAAATGGAAAATTCCAGTCCGGTGGTTGGATGACTGGAGCAGAAATGAGAGATTCTTTCAACCTGTTAAAAGTTTCAAAACACGTATCAGAAAAATTAAATGGCGTGTCGTTTGCAAGTAGCTCAGTGAGAGGGTGTGCAATTTTTGAAAAATCTTTAATAACACGACGATAATAACCCGCATGCCCGAGAAAGCCTCGAATTCCCTTAAGATTGGTCGGTGAGGGAAGTTCCTTGATAACCTTGATTTTTGCCTTATCGACGTGTATCCCTTTAAATGAAATGACATGCCCAAGGACAACTCCCTCAGTTACCATAAAATGACATTTCTCCCAGTTCAGAGTAAAACTATGCTCACGGCATCGCCCTAGAACCTTAGTCAAGTTCGCTAAGCAGGAATTGAACTTAGTGCCATACACGGAGAAATTGTCCATGAAGACCTCCATGATATCTTCGATAAAATCAGAGAAGATAGTAGTCATGCACCTTTGAAAGTCGCAGGTGCATTACATAAACTGAATGGCATCCTTCAATATGCAAATGTGCCAAAAGGACATGTAAAAGTCGTCTTCTCTCGGTCTTCCTATGTAACGGGGTTTGGAAAACCCACGAATACCCTTTAGGTAGTAGAAATAGTTGTGCTTGGCAAGTCGCTCAATCATCTGGCTGATGAATGAGAGACGGAGGTGGTCTTTTCGGGTGGCTTTGTTGAGTTTTCTATACTCTATGCATATCCACCAGCCAATGACGGTTCTAGTTGGTATCAACTCGTTTTTATCGTTTCTTATGATAGTCATGCCACCCTTCTTAGGCATGACTTAGACACAACTGACCCACTTGCTGTTCGAGATAGGATAAATAATATCTGCTTCGAGGAGTTTCAGAACCTCTTTTTAATAATCTCTTTCATATTTGGGTTTAAGCGTCTTTGGTGTTCTATAGATGAATTATTATCTTCGAGGTGAATCCTATGCTCACACAGTCCATGACTAATACCCTTCAGATCAGTGATATTATATCCTATTACGTCTCTATGCATCCTAAGAATTTTCAAAATGTTCTCAAGTTGAGGTTCAGTGAGCGAAGCATTAACTATAACAGGATAAGTGTGATTTTCACTCAAGAAAGCATATTTAAGGTTGGCAGGCAGAGTTTTGAGTTCTACCTCAGGGGGCGATGTACCCCCTTCAGTGCTTGCCTGCGACTGTAATGCCTCTTCCTCAGGTGTTGGTTCATCCGATCCGAGACGGAACTGTCTGATGCTGTCTCATAGCTTGAGCTTGAGTTGGTTGGCGAGTGTGCCTCGTAAAAGACTCCTCAGGTTCTGCTTATAGATCATCGGAGTTCTTGAGTTCTTCCGAGCTGTGCTTGTAAACAAGGAAAAGGTTCTCATCTGACTATGCATCGTCAGGTACAATATCCAAGGTACAATATCCAAATCACCTCCTTGGGAATTGTCAGTCTTTAGGAATTCGTGTTTTCGGGATTTATTCGTCCATCCAAGACTTTGTGCTCAAATATCTCCGCAAATGGGATGTCGGCAGCGAAGAAGTACGTCATCAACTCATACACGAATCCCTTCTGGAATGTTGGTGTCGGCGTAGTATTCCGAAATAAATTCTAAAAGATGTGGTGCACATGGATTTGTTGATGGGAAGAACACTAGCCCACTGCACCTGGCTTCATTCACAATGTTATTCAAAGCGTCGAGAAGGGATACCTCATTCGGTGTATCATAAAGGCTGGCTTGTAGAATGTCCTTGATGCAGAAGGAAACCGTATCTCCTTCAATGCTGGCGTAGACATCTTTTTCGAGAGCACCTAAGTGGATCTGCTCCACAATATAGTTTAGAATTTCATATTCCTTTTCGTGAATAGCCTTGAAAACCAGAGAACCAGCAGATCTGACATGGTTCAGTATGCCGCCCAGTACATACTAGAAATCCCCTCTCTATATAGATCCTGAATAGGAATGTCTTGCCGACACATTGCAGCTCTCCAAATGTATGATAGGCAAATCGGGGTAGGCTGGAAATGAATGTTAGCACAAGAGAAATATAGTAACCAGAGAAATAAAAGAAAAAAGAAGAATGGAAGGTAGAGTGTAGGTGGAACCGGCACTCTCCAACTCCAAACTAAAACAAACTGCTGTCTTTCGGCAATGGCGCCAAAAACTTGTTCGGCTCCAGATTTACTTCCGGAGGCGCGACTCACCGCAAATGTCCGGTGGTGTAGTATTGAAAAGAAGTGTCGAACTCTGGAGAGGCAGTTGTTTAGTATTTAGTTTATTGGAAGATAGAGAATACGTGGTAAGGAGTTGTCACAATAAAATCGTTGTTACAGACGATTGATTTCACAGAATTTTAATAAGTCTAGGGCAATTGGGAGTCCCAGCTAGGTCTTTCGGGCTTGGACACTAGGTTGAGAATCCCATTGTTGAATCATAGGTTAGGGTGAGAGTATCACATCTGAGAATGAGATCTAGTAGTCAACTCTCGTTGAAGTACTCGTCTAACGTATCTCAAAATATTGCCGCACTCTCGTGTGGCTTAACATTCAGATACATGCATTACGCTTGACACAATTCCAGTATCACAACCCGCATCCATTCTCATGGACTAAGGTTGGGATACTATACTATGATTGGCTCTAATAGTCGGGCTACTCTCGTAGACGACGACTAGCGAATTAGGTGTTAGTAATGACTCCTAGTGCACGTGTCACTCTCGTGATCACAAACCCTAAAAAGCGACTAGTAAACCCTAATCAGATTCGTGGAGATTTTTCCTAGATCAGGAGTCGTTCTTTCATATCTCCAATTCTAGGGCTAATCCCCTAAAATCTGGGTTAAATAGACCATAGCATAACCCTAATTTAAGATCCAACTAAGAACAACCTAGCATTCAATCACTGGGATATTAGGGTTCATCCCTAAATCCTAAAATGCACTACTCAGATATGGCAATAGAAACAATAACCAAAACAATGGAGGAATTCATCGCAGACATTGCAAACATAGTAAAATTCATATCACAAGATAGATTCAAAAGCAGTGCAAGATTATATTAAAATAATCAAATTCTGACCGTTCACAATGGATCGAATCGTAGGAAAGGACGACAAAAGACTCTGTTCTCCAAAGTGACGGCCCACAAAAATTCCAGCAAAACAAAACGTAATTAAAACCTAATTAATTGTTCACGTATATACAAACCCGCTAAAATTCGCAGATCGCAAGAAAATAACCAAAACCCACTTAAAACCCCATTAATAAAGAGTCTGGCAGCAAAGCGATCGGTCGAGCGCACCCTAGCGCTCAGCCGAGCACCATCTTGGTGCTCGAATTCCTTAGTCTGGCAAAAGAGGTGGCTCAGTCGAGCGGGATGGCCGCTCAGCCGAGCCAAGTTGACAGGGATATTTGGCCTGGTCAGGGGAAGCTCGCTCGCTCGCTCGTAGACCGCTCGACCGAGCTAAAATGACTGAGAATCCCAAGTCAATCTTCAGCTCGCCAGTGTGAGGGTCGCTCGGTCGAGCGCGATGGTCGATCGGCCGAGCCAATTTGACAGAGATCTCCAAGGCAAAATGATGGGGCTCGCTCGGTCGAGCACTTGGGTCGCTCGGCCGAGCGGGCTCCTGTCAGTCAGTTCTTTGCCTATGCTTTTTCTCTTCTCTTTTCGTGACAGCAGCTCGGCCGAGCGGGATAGCCGCTTGGCCAAGCGACCTCGAAATTCAGCTCCAGACCAGCTCTATTTTTGGCCTTCTTTCTTCCTTCATTTCTTTCTTTCTCTCCATTCTTTCTTTCTTTCTCTTCTTGCTTATCTCTAGCAACTTCAACTCTTAAAATACGATGCCATTGATGCTCCGACATCAGAACTCTTGTCCTTCATCCAATATTACTACAAATCGCGCCAAAGTTCTTGAAAATCCACAAAATACTACGAGAATCAAATATATCGTGAAATACGCGATAAAGTATAGAAAATTGAACTTTGGGCGATTAAAATGGGATGAAAGCATGTCGTAGAAAGATGGAAAATATGGACATCGGTTTTCCAAACCCCGCATGGTCTCTCATCACCACGGGACCATAAGCACATGATTGTCTTGAGAGAGGGGGTGGCTCCTATCAGCGTGCGCCCCTATCAGTATCCTCAAGTGCAAAAGAATGAGATTGAGACGATGGTAAGGGAGATGTTGCAGGCGGGGGTGATCCAGCCGAGGGTGACCCCATTTCTAGCCCGGTCCTACTCGTGAAAAAGGATGGCAGCTGGCGCTTCTGTGTATACTATCGGGCCCTGAATAAGGAGACGATGCCTGGTAAATTTCCTACCCCTGTGATTGATGAGCTGCTTGATGAGCTTCATGATGCGACGGTGTTCTCGAAGATAGATCTGAAGTCTGGTTACCACCAGATTCGGATGAGGGTGGCAGATGTTCTGAAGACGGCGTTCAGGACACATGAGGGGTACTAACAGTTCATTGTCATGTACTTTGGATTGACGAATGTCCTAGCGACGTCCCAGGCCTTGATGAACAAGGTCTTTCGTCCATACTTGTGGAGGTTTGTGCTAGTCTTTTTTGATGATATTCTGATTTATAGCCGCCGTTTGGAGGAGCATGTAGGGCACTTACATGAACTATAGGAGCATCAGTTGTTCGTCAACAGGAAGAAATGTTTCTTTGGACAGTCATAGATGGAGTATTTGGTACACGTGGTATCAGCAGAAGGGGCGGCGGCAATTAGGTCGAAGATTGTTGTGATGTTGGACTTGCCTCGCCCTACGACGTTGTGAGGCCTGCAGGGGTCTGACAGGATATTAACGGAAGTTTGTCAAGTGTTACAGCGCGATAGCATGTACTTTAATGGAGCAGCTAAAGAAGGACAACTTCCACTAGGGAGATGAGACGACCAAAGCTTTTGAGGCCCTGAAGCAGGCGAGATGACTTTGGTGTCCGTGCTAGCATTGCCAGATTTCACAGACCGTTCGTGGTGGAGACAGACGCGTCAAGGTACAGTTTAAGGGTAGCACTTATGCATGATAAGTGCACAATGGCTTATTTTAGTCAGGTTCTGTCAGCACGAGCGCGGCTGAAGTCATTTTATGAGAGGGAGCTGATGGCGATAGTGCTCTCCATACAGAAGTGGCGGCCCTATTTACTTGGGAGGATGTTTGTTATGTGGACCGACCAGAGTAGCTTGAAGTATATTTTGGAGCAGCGCATGGCCACAAAGGAGCATCAGAATTGGCTCTCCAAGGTGGTGCATTACATGTTCCAGATTCAGTATATGTCAGGCTTGGAGAATAAGACGGCTGACACATTGTCTCGCAGAGAGGAGGTGGCAGATGTGGCAGCGATTTCAGTGCCTGTCTTACTGGACTGGGAGCCGCTAGGGAGGGAGATAGAGGTCGATGAAGGGCTGACACTGATTCGGGAGGCGCTGCAGCATGGATCTACGGATTATCCATGATTCACCCTGAGTTAACAGAGGCTGCTATACCAAGTGTGTTTGGTGCTACCGCGGACTTCGTCCCACATACGGATGATCTTTCAAGAGTTACACGACAGCTCGATGTGGGGACACTCAGGAGTTCAACAGACCTACATGAGGATGGCTATGGAGATGTACTGGGTCGGGATGAAGAGGGATATCGCCAGGATGGTAGCGGAGTGTGACGTCTGCCAGCGTCACAAAGATTTAACGATGGCCCCCACATGGTTACTTCAGCCACTAGCCTTGTCAGAAAGGATCTGGGAGGACATCAGCATGGATTTCATCGAGGGGCTACCACGATCTGAGGGTTACACTTTCATATTTATTGTAGTGGACCGCCTAAGCAAATATGCTCATTTCGTTCCCTTGCGACATCCATTCACGGCGTTGAAAGTTGTCATGTCATCCATGAAGGAGGTTGTACGGTTGCACGGGTTTCCTGCCTCCATTGTTTCTGATCGAGATAAGGTCTTCCTGCGTAGTTTTTGAAAAGAATTGTTTAAGTTACATGGGACCATGTTGAAGAGGAGCACCGCCTATCACACGTAAACTGACGACTAGACAGATGTTGTGAACATGAGCGTGGAGACATATTTGCCCTGTTTTATTCTGAGTCATCGAAGCAGTGGACCAAGTGGTCGGCTTGGGCAGAATACTGGTATAAGACTTCATACCACTCGGCGTCACCGTGTACACCTTTTCGCTTCCTCTATGGATGGGATCCCCCACATCTGATTCATTATAGCTGCAGTTCGACCCCAGTATCTCAGGTGGAGGAGTACTTGAAGGAGAGGGACAGAGTGCCAGAGGAGCTTAAGAGGCACTTGTTGAAGGTGCAACAAATTATGAAGGCTAAGACAGATGAGCGCAGGAGAGATATGCAGTTTGAGGTGGGGGACATGGTTTATCTCAAACTGAGCAATGAGAAGCTGGCGGCCTGTTACTATGGGCTATTTGAGGTTCTGGCTAAGATTGGGAATGTGTCGCATCGCCTGAATCTACCGACTACATCCATCATCCACCCCGTGTTCCACGTGTCACAGTTATGACATGCTATTGGAGATCACACACTCTCACCTACTCTTCCACCCACCCTTACCGACGACATGGAGGTATTGCTCGAGCCACAAGAAGTCGGGAGGGTTTGACAGAGTGCATTAGGACCCCAGGAGGTGCTTTTCAGATGACGGAAACTACCACAACTCTATACAGGAGTATCGGGAGGTGATCGACGACAATTTTTAGACTTCCACCTTGAGGACAAGGTGGTTCTTTTGGGGTAGTAATGATACGATCATAACTTACATGAGGGGGGACGCGCAGCGACAACTTCAGGGGCTAATCTGTAAATTCTGAAATGGAGGGTTGTGCAAATCTGAACTTTGGGGGTTTTTGTGCAAATCTGCACTTAAGTCTTTTATTAGGCTAGGACTGGCCCTAACGGGAATTTTCTATGATTTGATTAATTGTGAATCCTATTGGCAAAGGTGTCCACGAACACCTTTTGGAGTTCTTAGACTTTCATCTTTAATCGAAAGTTAGGAGAGCGACTCTTCTCGAATTGAGGCAATTTATCTTGTTTATTTCAGATCTGAAAATCAATAGAAATCTCCTTTTTCCTTGATCTTCCACAAATATCCCACCTCTATTCCACAAACGCCCTAAATCGTACCAGAAGGCTAAGATGGCAATGTTAGTTGGTCTGAGGAAAATGACTATGATCATGAATAGAGGTTTGAAATGGGTTACTGGTCGTTTGACTCGAATGAAATTCCAATTCCACACCAAAATATGCAAGATTTGTGGGAGAGGTTGGTTTATTTTCCACTGTTTCATTAGTTCACACCAATACTAACCATGTGACTTATTTTGCATCTCCCATGATTTCCATGATTTAGTATTTATCACAAAATTAATCATTTCCAGACTTTATTTAATCGTATAATTACCAGTTGAGATATGTAACTACAGATGTGCACAATCTTTGCTATCAAAGCTTGATTCATAGCTTAGATCTTTGTTTCTCCCTCTCTTTTGGATTTCATTCTAGGCGCATCCATAGTGGTTGAGAATACTGAAGAGCTTCTATACCATCTTGCAATACGTCTTTTAACAAATCTCTAAACCAGATCTTTGGCACTTTTCTAGAATACACAAAAAAAGAGATGTCGAAAAGGGAGATAATCAATCGAGTGCTAAATTGACATGATCATATGGTTGATTGCTGCTAGTATCGCCACAAGCAAATCGAGAGAAGAATAAATGTCAACCTACACCATTTATTCAAAATCACAGACAACCTGGTCTGGTTTACGTGGGAGCAGGATCATTTGAAGAAGTCATGTGTGATGTGGTTCCGATGACAGTTTACCATGCCCTTCTTACTCGACCTTTGGCTCTACAATTGTTTAGTCAAACACGTCTTTCGAACTAACACCTACACCTTGAAGATCATGGACAACAGGTCACATTCAAACCCATAATAATGAGTTAGGGTTTTGTTAAGCACACGCCATTGGACTTCTTTGCAGACTTCCAACTTTTTAGCAGTCTATCTTTGTCCTGTATCTAGGTTGAAATAAGAACATTACTTTGGCAAACTATAAATATCAGAAGCAAAGTGATGTATTTTATAACACGTCCATTAATTTAGATATAAGTCATATAATATGTTGCCTATTGGGCTCTATAATGAGTGATATGTAAGCCCAAATGTTTAACTCAGGTACTACATTTAAAATATATGGAACCGTTTATTATATAGAAGTTGGTAATTACGGGTTCCTTTTCATTTATATGTTTATTATATAGAAGTTGGTAATAACGGGTTCCTTTTCATTTATATGTTGAAACATCGATAAAAGGTTAAGGTTTATATGATATTTGAGTGGAAATGTTGTAAAAAATTTGGGCTGGGATTGGTTCATTATCTCTCTCCTGCTCTTTTTTTCTTACATCCGTTCAGAATTTTTTCCCTCATTTGTTCTGGATAGCAACAGAATTTTCTTATTCTCTCAATCTGAAAGCACTTTATGATTAATTTCACAGGGATCTGATTATTTTTTCACTGGCTGTTTGAAGCAGGAGGATTTCAAGGCATAAAAGAAGAACACTCAAAACATTGATTTCAGTAGACAAACACTAGCTACCAAAAGTTATGAAAAACAGTGCTTATGGAATCTGACAATCAAGTTAATACCAGTTGAACGCTTGTGTCATTAACTTTCCAAGCTGGAGGGGAAAAAACTTTGGGATGGAGGATATCTGGTCCAAGCATGTCAAAGTGGTTAGCCTGTTCAGATTTGGAAATCCAAATATAATCTAACCTTTACATTATTTTGAGTCCAAAATTAGGATGATGTTTTTGATAATTTAACAAAATATTAGAATCATTTGATCCATTGCCACTAGATTAGGAGTCATGACTGACTAGGAAAAGAAGAGAAGATTATATACAAAAATTGGGAGATTGTCATTTCAAACCAATTAAAAGAAAGCTGGCTAATAATGCAGTTCCTTAAGAAAAGGAACACAGACTTAAATTAGGGAAAACCTTCTACTGCAAATGAAAAAGATTTTAAGAAAATTTCGAGACTTAAAACTCTAGAGAGATCAGGATGATGAACCTTGTATTTTATAGGGATATGTGAGCAAAAGAGCAAGAAGAAGAAAATAGCATCCCCTCATTGTAATAAAACTAAATTAAACTCGGGAGTAAATTCTCTCGCTCTCAAAATTTAAAATGTGCCCCACATCCTTTGTAACTGTGTCGAGAGGGTTGGAATGTGTTAGAATTATAATAGAAACATTTGGGGGTTGGGGGAAGGGGTCTTGTGTTTAGTTAAATATGTGAGGACATAATCTTGGTTAGGATACTCTAGCCAAAAGTTAAAGATATTAGTATAGGCCAAATTTAATTTTATGTTCCTCCCTTTTTTTTCTTTTCAATATAGGGCTATTTTTTTACCTCAAAACTCATGTTCAAACTTATGTAAATTCACTTGGAAGCAAGGTTACAGAAAAACAATGGGCTGGATTAAAGAGTAGCATTTGCTCTAGTATTTTAGAATTCGAATAGAAATCATTTAGCTATATAGGCGAGGACATAATCTTCCCCCAGGACATTCTAAACCAAAAGCTTAAGCTTTTCGGTATAGACCCACCTTTAATTTAATGTTCATCTATTTTTCTAATGTAGGACTATTCATCTTAACCGTGTGAAAGCTCTTCTGTTTTTTCTCTGTTGGATTATGGATCACTATAAGCTACCTAACATGACTTAACCTTTTCTTGACTCGGACGATGGTCTTCAACTCCCCACAACTAAAGCTGAATGGTAGAAAAGGTTAAAGGTTTCTTTGTTCTGCTAATCTGGAAGTAACAAATAACCCAAAAACTCTGCCTTCTGATGTCTTGAATCTTAATTCTACACCAAGTTAAGATTTATGTGTTATATTATATATTTATTTGAAAGCTATGAATTTATTCCCCTTTTATGTGTTTTGGTGAACACCGCTCTTAATTAATCTGACACTAGGTGGCTTTCAGCCATGCCTTCCAAAACATTTTGACTTAACATAATGAGCTATGATATACCTTTTGATGAACTTAAGAAGCTTATTAGGTAGTCTTCAACTTAGGAAGCATGGATGTGGGATTTGAACATGGCAACCCTCAAGGGGCACACGTGCGACAAATGGAAGTTACATACAATATGAAGGTTACAAAACAAATCTTCTCATCTTTGACTAAAATATCCGAATTTGGATTGTTTATATTCATCTTTGAAATAAAATATGTGGATACCATGTGTAGGCGCATGTGCAGCAGCACATTTTCACTTCCTTTAAAATCAAAATTTACCATATCCAACCATGTCATTTGGATAAGTTTATACTTTCTTTTTCTAGTTTTAGATAATATGTGTCAACACTTGCCTTCACACTTCACAGTCTCTGGTATTACTGAGAGGTAATAGAATAAATAAAGTGTTTATCTGTTTTTGCTATAGGATTCTGCAAAGACATCGTTCATTGAAATATGTTGCACCCATGTTTTCCAATCCTTGCGATGGTTCAAACTTCAAAGTATTCCAATCCTTGCGATTGGTTCTGGACTTGTCCACTTGTCTCATCAAGTACTCAACATATCTGCATGTGGTTACGTTGCAATGTTTTTAAGTTATTTGCGATGTTTCTTGATTGTTTCTATCGTTTTATCATACTGCATGTTCGAAAATGTGAAGTTAACCTTCATCTTTATCAATTGAGTTCCATTTGTTACATATGTTTTTCTAGAAATATATGGTGCAGTTCTGTTTTGTGTTTTGTTGTTTTGTTTTTGGTTGCATGCATGGGTTGGAATAGTTATTTTTATATGTTACATTTTTAAGCAGCTTTTATTACACTATATAATTCGTTTTGTTGCTAGTTTCTATTCACCTGGTATGTAGGATATGCTGGTGAACCAGCTTTGATTGGATGTATGGTAAAAAGTTCGAAGTATCTTCATTAAGAAGCTGAATTACTGGTTTGCAAGCTATAAAGCACCGACGCTTCAAAATTAGAGCGGTGCCCATACGGGGACACTGACGCTCGACCAAAATGTGTCAGACTCTTTGGAGCTGTCTGATTTTAAAAACACAAAACCTTGTGCGTCGGAGCCATAACTTCTAATAAAACTTAAAAGTCACATATTTTTTTAAAATAATACAAAATGAACTTAACCAATATGTTACTATGCCAATAAAGCTTAAAGCCTTAAACATCACTTAATCCAGGCGAGATGTTGGTTTGATTTTTTTGATCCTTTTATTTGATTTTGTCACTTGATTAGAAACTGTAGATTTATATCATGAAGTTTTAATATTGCTTTTATTTTTATTTTTAATATAACACACTATCTCTAGATACCAATGCACGCAGACACTTGGTTGTATAATTGTGTTCCCGGCTCTTGCTTTTTAAGATTTTGATGTATCAATGTGTCTGTATTGTGTCATATCCGTTATCCATGTTCTGTGTCCGTATACGTTGTTCATAGTTTTGAAGATTTAGAGTGGAAAGTAGATAACTGAAGATAGCTTTGGTAAGAGCCATGAAGAAAAGTTCAATAATTTTGACTTGAAAAGGTCTATGTAGTTGGTAGGAACTACATAAGAAAGTTGGATCACTTATAACTACATGCATATGTTTTCTTGTGGATAAACGGAAATTGACAGAAAATAAGGCTAATAACTTCCGAGTTAACAGTTGTTATCTAACTATATAGCCGACGATATCTGTTCCTGCTGAAACTGTTTGTACTATCTCTGAAATTAATGGGAATCGGCGCTGACTGGATTTATGGATCCTATGGAATCTATAGTTTGTTGCTTGAAAGCAATGCGGCATGTTGCAATATTCAATTGTTATATTCTTAAATCAAACATGTCCTGAGCATTGTGCAATGCAGTGTCATGTTTATCATCTTCAATCTCTAAAAAGAAAATTATATTTTCTTACATATGGAGCATTGCTGTGAGGGAACTATGTATGGAAGTCTGCCTGTCAATGCTTAAATTTGTTCACATGATTATTTTCAGGTCAGATCCAAGTTGGGCTCATAACCTTTGACATATCTCTGAATGTGTCATATTCACATCTGTTGCCTCATGTTAAAGAACTTGTAGAGCGTATTGCACATGACTTGGAAGTTAATGCCCATCAGGTAAAGATGAATTGATTCTGTACTTTGAAATATTGAATGAAAATCAACGGTTATAAAATAACATATTCTTTTTCTGTGTCCTTTTTACCATGCTCATACCTAGATACACTGATCTTCTAGGACCTAGGTGAGGCTTATTTATTCTGGCATTAAAATGTTGTCTTAAACTGCTTCAGGTAAAACTAATGAATTTTTCAGAAGACGGAAATAGTACCCTGATTAGATGGGCAATTTCTCCGGAAGGATCTTCTGACTATTTTTCTAATACAACAGCAATGGTGATTACTTGTCTCTTTTATGTCCATGTTAAATAAAAATCTTGGCATTTTCTTATACCAAATTTGGTTGTGTAGGGCATAATTGCACGCTTAACTGAACACCGTGTTCGCCTCCCTGAAAGTTTTGGAAGTTACAAATTGCTTGAGTGGAAGGTTGAGCCTCCATCTAGAAGGTATCGAATCCTATAACTCTATGAGTTCATATATCCATTTTGTAACACTGACAAATCTAGCAATCTATGTTAGACACAAGATATCAAGTCACACATTTGGCATGGCCATGATAGCGCAATCTTAAAATAATTCTTAAACATATGTACGATTGCATCAACATGCCCTTGGGCATAATTGCGTGATATCAGATTCATCCTTTACATTTCTAGTCCATTGTTCTTCCCTGACCATTATTATTTCCAAGTTCAAACTGGACCATTTTGTTGTTTTCGCCTCTTTTCATATGATTCTCATACGTCAGGGATCTAGTTCTATATCGTTCATGACTCTGAAGATTGCAGAGCAAAGAAAAGCTAACTCGAATAGCCAAAATGACCTTTAGAAAGTGTTGATAGCCTATCTTCATTACGTTCATATCTGTCTGCCGCCACACGCACATGCACACAAAGCACTTCATGATCTGCTCGTTTGTTGATACGAGTATGACTATCAGGCTGCCATGTGCTATGTAAACAAGGTTGAGTGGTTCTAATTATAATCCAAACTGTTATGTTATGTACAGGAGGACATGGTGGCAAAAACATTTTTGGGCAGTAATGTTGGGTGTTTTAGCGGTTGTGATGCTCAGCCTCTCGGCCTTGTTAGCCTGGCACATTTGGACGAAGAGATCTGCTGGACCCGGCCTTTATAGGCCTGTGGATGATCCTGTTCCTGAACAAGAGCTCACACCGTTGTAAAGCCACAGCCTTCGTTATTTTGAGCGATCTTATACTATTTGTTCGCTAAGAGCTGTGGGCGATACTGCAGTCGACTTTTTTTTGATATTCTGATGGCATCGCCTTGCATAGTCTCACGGAAGAGAGGCAGCACGCATGCTCCCTCCCTGGTAAGAATGTTTCTCCGTTGTGCAAGCTTTACGCATTGCTGGAGTATGAAGAAGCTATAAGGTATGGGAAACCATTTACAGCGCTGCCTGTAGATTAACGGTGATTGATATTGCGGATTATAGAAAACCAATTGGTTACGGCTATCTATGTCCAATTAGGTAGCAATAGAAAGTATAAAGAGTGAGAGGAGAGCTACAGCTAAAAGCATGTAATTTTGATTCTCTGCTATTTTTTGTGAGATGTCATAAGATCAATCGAATCAATCGGTTCCTTTGTCACATTTGTTGTTGCTTTTGGGCTCATTATGTATCTTGTTGAAGCATGCACAGTTCATGGGCACTTTGTATACGACGAAAGAAAGAGTGAAGAAAGATCTAGCTGTGGTTGACAGGTGGGAGGCAGAGACGAGAGTTGATGACAGAAATATGTGCTTAGCCACTGTTTGTTTCAGAGAGTTACAGATGCAAGCAGCGGATGCCATGTTACCTGCGAGCGATTCATTTGCTTGTTATATTGGACTTGGGGCCTAGATGCTCTGACCACCGCAAGCATGTTTGCCGATGCCCGATGCATATGCGAGAAGAGGGTCAATGGGGACGACTGTTTCATCCGAAAGTTGTCTGCCGACCCTCGGACACTCGAAGCAAGGAGCGAAGGCCCGGCAAAGATCATACGGCATGTTCTCTTCGGCTACTTCAGCCAGAGGACCGGGCTTATTAGCACCTGACCCGGATCCAATCCAATGCCGGTGGTGATGCCGTCTCCAGGGAGACCACCAGCAATTCGTTCCGTGATGATCATTGCCCCGTTCTGCTCGGTCACTGGTTACGTTGTTCAAGTTTGGGGAGACGGCGATGAGCCACACCGAGACGAGGATGGAGGAGGCCGAGGAGGTCGCCTTCAACTTTCCCGGTCTTTCGATGGAATGCTTCATTCCTCCCGCAGATATCAGGATGGGGTCTGTGAGCTAAACCAGCGAGTTTCCCCACTCGGGGAAGGGCAGGATGCCGATCGTCGGGGGTCACCGGTCGAGGATCGCAGCCGTGGGGAAGCCGCAGAATGTAGTTTGGAGTGTTGAAATGTAGGGGTTAGTGGTTAGTGATTTCAGAAGCTGATGATTGAAGTGCTCATAGTCTTACAGCTGCCTTTTATTGCAGGATGTTTGAAGTGTTCTATTCATTCACATGTCCTTCCATCTCTTTCGGACTTGTTGGATCTTTATACCATTGTGAGGAAGGAAGACGTTAGTCGCCGAGAAGCATATAAAGATAGCGCCTGGGCCTACGAAGCCCACGAAGCCCGTAACGGATATTAGCCGTTAACTCGGTCAAAACCCACACGCCATTTGCCCGTTGAGCTTCCGTTGTTCGTGGATGCAGTTGATAATGGGCTCATGAATGGCGGGAGGAGTGGACAACAGTTATGGGCTATTTATGAGGAATAATCGTGGCACCATAATGGGTGACCATTATTTCCCAACGTCACTGAACAGACACATACGTCTATAAATATAGTGGAAAAAATAGGAGGAAGGGTAGATTCCCAAGGTACGAGAGTCCTGATACTCTGACATCTTACTCTCCATTCTCATATATTTCTTCCTCCGAATTAGCTTGAGTTGACTGATTCGAGACGTGCCTCCGTGGGTTGATCTCGACAGCCCAAAGTTTTTCTTAAGTCCAGTTCTAACTTAAGCATCAGAGGGAATTTGGGTCGGAACCCAGATCATACCCCTGACGACCGTCTGTGGTGTAGGAAGTTTGAGGTTCGACTCAACTCTAAGGTCAAACAGTTGTCTTCCTCGGCCGAGCAATCGATCGAGCTCCAGCCCTGCGGTCTCTGCTCAACCTTCATCGACCCTAATTTAACCAACCGAGGGTCTCATTCCATCAGCTAACGAGGCTCCACCTTGATAGTAGAGTCCACGTCAGCTCCACCTTCAGTTTGGCGGAACCCATCCGTCAACATTTGGCGCCGTCTGTGGGAATCATCAGTCTATATTCCAAGGCAACCAAAGCCCATGTCGACTGGACCCAACAACACTGGATCGATCCTCGGTCAAAACGAGAATACATTAAACGAGAATGTTCCAAATGAAGAGGCCGAAGATTTCGGATTTTCATCGAAGGTACCTGATGTTCGATTAGTGACTCAGGAACAATTCGACAAGTTCGCTGATCAGATCGAAAAAAGTCTCGCCATATTGGCTTCTGCTGTGCAAAAAAACATCGAGCGTACACATCATATAGCCAAGGAGCAGATGTTCCCCAATATGACGCAAACATCGGGTGGGGAGCAGACTACTCCTAGAAACCAAAGGACTGACGAGCGAGGAGCCGAGCGACAGGTCAATCTGCAGCTCAATACCACTACTAGGTCTCAACGGAGAGGGGAGCTGACAAACGACAACACACTTTCGGACGTCTTATGGGTCCGGGGCCCATCCAACAATGAGCGAGTCACCCACAGCCTTATTGATTAAGTGAGAGATCATCATCTGGGACCACAACCTTGGTCCCCTCGAACCCATAACCGTCGAGAAAAGGAAGGAGAGGGAGGCAAGCCATATCCAGTCCTCCACCGCTTTATCTCAGACATGCAAGGAGGAACGAGTTCCACTTGTTCTTCCTGCTAACTGGTGTACACCTCTGAAGGAGAACATCACATCCGCCCCACGGCTATCCAAATTCAAGATTCCACCCTTGCAAATGTATGACGGCACGGGTGATCCATTTGAGCATGTTCGCAAATACTAGAACGTGATGGAACTACACAGAGCCGATGAGCCATATCTCTGCCAAGACTTTCACACCACGCTGACAAAGGCGACAGATGGATGGTACAATAGATTACCCGATGACAACATCGGGTCATTTGATGATTTGTCTGAGCTCTTTTGCAGGCAATTCATTGCTGGGAGGCGCCCAGAGCGAAGTCTTCACATCTCTTCACTTTGAAGCAAGGGGAGAAAGAGTCGATCTGGGACTTCGTTCAATGTTTCAACGAAGAGATACTGGAAGTTGAGGACGTCCTGGATGCTACTATCATCGGAGCCCTCACCCAAGCAGTCAGAAATGAAGATCTGAATAAGCCCATGCAGTAATTCCCACCGAGCAATCTCATGGAGCTGTTCGTCGTGACAGACCGATTCATGGCCTCGGAGGAAGCACTTGCCGCTGCAAAGAAAGACACCCCTAAGCGCCATGAAGAAACAAGGCGAGATACACGAACTTGAGAAAACTCCCGTTAGGAACCACGAGATCGATGCCAAAGAGACAAGAGTCCCCGAAGCAAGGAACGCACTGCCAAGGATGCATATGTCAGATCAAACGCCCCCAAGGCAGAAGTCCTGGCATATGCTCAGCGAGAAGGACTCGTCAATGAGCCTGTTAAGAAGAATATGTATGAAAAGAGAGACAACCTCAAGTTATACAAGTACTACAAGACCATGGCCATGACATGGAGGATTGTTGGACCCTGAAGAAGGAGATTGACGCCTTGGTCAAGCGTGGTCATCCAAAGAAATCTGATGATGACCCACAATCCAAAGAAGGGCCATCAAAGCAGAAAGGCAAGGGACCGATGATGGGGTCACCAGTCACCAAGGTCGTCGATTAAGGCCTTCAAACAAGGATTAAACAACGTTTTGGTGAGAACTGCTCCAAGAGAAATAAAAACGCATGTACGCTTTTCTTTTGTTATCAAGATGTTTACGCTTTCTTAATAACCTCAAAGACACTTTCTCCATATTCCTTATATGTTTTTTGTGTCTCGAGAGGATTATCGATCATAAACCGAGGGGCTATCCCCTCACAAATAAATGACTCACCGTCGTCATAAGACGTAAAGAGAGAGGCCACACCTCTTGTTATTTAGAGAGTCATTCAACAACTCAATCACTGCCCTTATTTTGGCGAGTAATTGAACTGTTGAAAGGGGCCAATTGACGATACTGATGCTCATGCTCTTTGTGCTCTTGAAAACAAAGAGGTAGAATACAATTTCAAAAAATATCATACATTTTTGATATACTTTTACAAAATTCATAACAAATTTACACCTCCTATATAAAAGGAAAGGTTCAAAAGTCTCGGGAAGGGTGAGATTTCTAAGGTCCTTCAACTGAAGCAATGTGCCCTTGATCTCCCTTGGCCGAAGATGTATGCTCTTGTTCCCATGAAGCAGCTATGTTAGCAGCTTCATTTGTCGCGACGACAGCTTTGTTTGTAAGAAGAGCAGTTTCCATGGTCACGGGTTGACCCACTTTCTCTAGTGGGTTGTCCGGTTCGTCATCATCCATGACAACAGGAACTTGATCGATCACATCTGCAAAAATCAGGAAATCGATCCTTTATTTCTTGACGACACCATTAATAAACTCTTATATACAACGCATCCAGGTTGGGCAAATTCTCCCTATATTCCTGGACAACCTTCTCCGTGATATCCTTCGCGTTAAATTCTTGGGAGCCAACAGAAGGTCTAGCCTGAAGCTCTTTCACTCTGGCCTCCCACTTTCTCCTCTCCTCAAACAGAGTCCCCTCAGATTTCTCCCTTAAAGCAACTTCCTTGATGGCTTCCATTGAAAGGGTAGTCTCCCTCTAGCGAGATTCACACAATTCTTGCTCGAGTCAACTCCATTGCAACTTGAGCATCTTATTACGAAGCTTCCACCGCTCCAACTTTGCTTCCGCCTTATCGACGGCCTTGTTGGCTAACTCCACCCCTTTCAAGGTGGCCTCGTAATTAGCCACCGCCAATGAACAGTGGCGTAGCTCCATATTATCCAAAAGAGCCTGTAAACAGGCAAAAGCGTCAACTCCAATGCTTGGATTCAAGCAAAAATTGGGAACAAACAGTTTTTACCTGGAGGTTTCGATGGATCACTATTGTGGTTAACCTTTCATAATCGACCCTTGCCAGAACGACCCTGTCGTTAGGAAGGGTTGAGTTCTCGGCCAGTCGAGAAGAAGTCCTGCAATCCAAGCAAACTTATTCATTTTTTCCTACCGAGTAATCCGGATGAAAAAGCTCTTCGTCGGGATATTCGACCTGGACCTAAGACGACCTATCTTCCAGTAAGATCGGCATAAACTTAGGAGGGATATCCTCAGCCAGAGGGTCTTAAGGGAATAGGCCTCGCCAAGGCCAGGAATCTTGACGTAGAGATGGTCCTCGAGAGGAAGATGACTACCCCGAAGTTTTCTCCAGATGGGGATCCTGATCCTGCTTAGAGGACGGACTTTGTTCAGGACCTCGGTCTTGCCCCGAGACCTGTTGGATATGGAAGACGTTTGTACACCCTTGTGGGGGATGTACGAGGGATTACGGACCTCGAACGTCGCGTACACGAAGTCGTGTGCAAAGGGAATCTGTTCCCTTGCGGAGAGGATCTCTGGATGAGCGGGAAAGTCGCATTATATATGCATAAGTGCATGCGACATATGGCTAATAAAGGGGGAATATCTTAAGCTTATGTTGTACCATGCATATGGTACAACTTAAGCTTATAATGTGCCATGTATCATGGTACACCTTAATTAAGTTGTTCCAAAGGAACAACTTACCCTAAAATAACTACCTTGGGGGCTATAAATAAGACCCAAGGGTAGCCATTTTCCTTACACCTTTTGCATGAAATTCATGCATGCATCTTCATCCTAGCGAAGCTCTGCAGAAATATTTCCTCTCCCTCTATCCAAGTTCTTAATCTAAAGTAGAGATTTAGATTGTGGATTTAGTAGCCTTACTCCGTTCGTGAGTAGACTCGATCCGTCGTGGCGAATCCGAAGGCGAAGTTCGTAGACTACCGTGCAGCGTACGCAAGCATAAGTCTAAACTTCATATTATCGATCCTAACTCTGTTTTGGACAGGATCCTACATTGGTATCGGAGCCATATGGGTTCGCCCCGGTCAATCCACCGCCCCGTCTAAACTACGAACGAGTCGTTGTCTTTTTCACGAATGGGTCTCCTACTATTACGGATATAGTAGGAACGCTTCGTGACGGAGAGAACGCAGCGGTTGTTCTTTTCACGTTAGGGTCTCCTATCATTACGGATATGGTAGGAACTCTCCGTGACGGGAAGAACCGACCGTTCACGTAGTACGTTATTCATTTTTGGCACACGGCCATTAGGAAATAACTAATTTCTCGACGAACGGGTGCTTCATCGACGAACGGGTGCTTCATCGAGGAAGATGATGGAAGTTATTTCCATCGGGTAAGAGGAAAATTTGGTGCATGTGCACCATGGCCAAATGGGCTATGAAGGCCATGCACCCCCTCTCCCCATGCGGAGGGGGTTGGCTACGGCCAATAACCACCGGCGACCACCCCCATCAAGGGGGGGGGGGAATGAGTGCGGCAACCCCATTTAAAGGGGGTGGCCGGCCATGGCCAAAGGGGCCATGGCCGGCCAACGCCGAATGGCCTTGGCCATGACCGGCCATGGCCAAGCCATGGCCGGCCATGGCCAGGCCGGCAGTGGCCGGCCATGGCCAGGCCGGCAGTGGCCGGCAGTGGCGAAGCCCTGCCGGCCAGGCCGGCCCTGGCAGTGGCCAGGGCCGGTGCCCTGGCCTCAGGCCAGGGCCTGGCCGAGGCCAGGGCAGGAGCCCTGGCCCCGGCCAGCGGCCTGCCGGCCCTGGCAGAGGCCAGGGCCGGCACCCTGGCCTCAGGCCAGGGCCTGGCCGAGGCCAGGGCAGGAGCCCTGGCCCCGGCCAACGGCCAGGCTGCCCTGGCAGAGGCCAGGGCCGGCGCCCTGGCCTCAGGCCAGGGCCTGGCCGAGGCCAGGGCAGGAGCCCTGGCCCCGGCCAGTGGCCTGGCCGGCCGGCCCTGGCCGAGGGGGCCAGAGCCCCTGGCCGGCCAGGGCAGAGGCCCTGGCCGGCCCTTGGCCAAGCCCCGGCCAGGGCAGAGGCCCTGGTCGGGAGAATTTGCATTTCGAAAATTGGTCGACCAATTTTGTGTTTTTGGTCGACCAATCTGGCAGAAGGTCTGAGTCGGCTGCAAATTTGTCAACTGACCCATACGGGGTGACAAAGGGCATTGGTCAAACTCGAATGTGTCGATTAGCCCATACGGGGCTAACCACAGTGCCGACTAGTTCATACGGGACTAACGTTTTAATGAAGTTTTTTTTAACTTGGGCTCTACTCCTTGAAGACTAGCCATAGTGCTCTACTTCATGCGAGATTAGCCAAGTCATTGTGCTCTACTCCTTGAAGATTAGCTGTAATGCTCTACTTCATGCGAGATTAGCCATGTCATTGTGCTCTACTCCACGGAGATTAGCCAATGAACTTATGACGTTGTGCTCTACTCTACGGAGATTAGCCAATGTATTTTAAATTCGTTTTTGAAAAATACGTTTTTCAAAAACACTTTTCCGCTGCAAAGTACTATAAGAGTACTGACATTTGATAAAGTGAGGGAGAAATATTGAAAGTTACTCTAGATGGTGATTGGAAACATAGTGACCTTTCCGATTCTAGAATAACATCTTCAATATTTTTCGAAAGTAACTTATCAAATACTCGTTTTCCGCTGCTAGTACTATAAGAGTACTATTGTTTGATAAGTGATGGGGGAATATTGAAGGTTGTTCTAGATGGTGATTGGAATCACAGAGACCTTTTCGATTCTAGAACAACATCTTCAATATTTTTCGAAAGTAACTTATCAAATATAATATAATTCCAAGTGGATTTTTGAATTTTAGAACTATCCAAATGGGATATTCTATTATCATTTCAAGTGGGAGTTATATTTTAAGAATTTTTATGCAATGTTTTGATCGAACTTTCAGTTTTGTGTCTTTTGCAGCATTTTAAAAGTAAAATGTCTTCCGCTTCAAAGAATATCGTCGCTGAGTTAAACAAAGGTGAAAAACTCAACGGTGATAATTACAAACTTTGGTCCATTAAGATACAATACGTTTTAGAGGAGCAAGAAGTGCTCGAAACTCTAAAGAACGTAATGATTGAACCCAAGTTGGGAACTACGGCCCAACACAGACGAGACAAGGAAGCTTTTGATGCTTGGTCTCGGAAGAATAAGATAGCGCACATTACGTTATTAAGCAGTATGGCTGATGACATAATGCGCATCTTCCGAGAAAATGACCTAGCCATGGACATATGGTCTAAGCTAGAGGAGAAGTTCGGTGGCACATCGGTGTCCAAACTTCGCGCCTTGACTATAAGGTTCGATACATATAAGAAACGTCCAGATCATTCCATGGGGAAACATCTGCGACATATGGCGAACCTTATCTCAGAGTTAAAGGACGCAGGTCATGTGCTCACGGATGAGCAACAAATCCAAGCAGTCATACGTTCCCTGCCAAATGGGTGGGATCAGATGAAGATGCATCTCACTCATAATGAGAGCATCAAGACCTTCAACGACGTTTCCAAGCACCTCGAATTAGAGGAAGAGCGGCTTGCGGCTGCCAAGCCAAGTGCAGAAGTGCACATGGTTGCTAGTTCCTCACACGGGGGAAAGAAACGTAAAGATCGTCCGAAGTCTTCTAATGAACGTAATAAGCAACCTGAGTCTACCAAGGAACCCAAACATAAGGGTGGGCACAAGAAATGGCACAAGAAGAAAGACTTGAAAAGGATCAAGTGCTTCAAGTGCAACAAACTCGGTCACTATGCTCGTTCGTGTACGAGTGGAAGTGACGAGGTAACATGTAATACTAGTTACATATGTGTTTCTAGTTCAATATTTCTTGTGGAATCTAATCCATTATGGGATAATTGATTCAGGTACCACCGACCACATAGCAAAGGACAGACGGTCCTTCGTGGAGTATCACCGGATACACCATGGAATGAAGTGGATCGATGTAGGAAACAACTCATGTGTTGTAGAGAAAGGCGTTGGGAATTGCAAGCTAGACTTGGACAACGGCCACACTCTCCTACTTTATGATGTTCTCTTCATTCCATATATTCAAAGGAATATTAATACTGTGGTCAATTTAATGGGTCTTGGTTATAGATGGTTCCTTCATGATTGTAATATGGACCTATTTTGTAATAATTCTTTTATTGGTACTGGGGTTTGTATTTTCAAAGGATTTATTGTAATAAGTACAATGTATAATTCCTCATGTAATGAAAATTTCCTTGTGACAAATTCTTTGACTAATGAGTCTAATATAATTTGTTGGCACACAAGGCTTGGTCATATTGGACCAACGCGTATGGATAGACTTGCCAAACGTGGCCTTCTATCCAATGTTTCAAAGGTTGAAATGTCGACCTGCGAACATTGCCTTGTAGGGAAATCTTGTCGCAAGCCGTTTGGAACCGGCACAAGGGCCAAGGTTCCATTACAGCTTATCCATTCGGACATATGTGGTCCGATGAATGTAAAGACAAGACGCGGGAAGTCCTATTTCATCACTTTTAATTGATGATTTCACCCGATTCGGTCATATCTATTTTGATATCCCACAAAAGTGAAAGCACTAAACCTGCTTTAAAAACTATATGAGTTTAGTGGAGAATCAATTAGATCGCAAGATTAAGGTCGTGCGAACCGATAGGGGCAGTGAATATCAATCAACAAGTTTAAAGGAACTTTGTGATGAAAAAGGCATAGTACATCAGGTAACTATGCCTTATACTCCTCAACAAATTGGTGTTGCAGAAAGGAGGTATAGGACTTTAATGAAAAATGGTCCGTTCAATGATGGAGCAAGCTAACTTGCCAATCACCTTTTGGGGTGATGCATTATTGACGGCCGCTTTCATTTTGAACTGCGTACCCTCGAAATCAGTTAGCTCCACTCCTTATGAGTTGTGGAACCAAAGGTCTCCTGACTTAAACATTTTTACCTTGAGTTTGTGCATTCAACGCACATATTTCCTCCCATAAGTATGGCAAACTTGGGCCAAGGGGAAGGAAACGTATCTTTATACGATACGCAGAAAACTCCAAAGGTTATATTTTTGTTAGTCAGGAAGACAATGGTGGGCTAATTGAGTTTGAGTCGAGGGATGTCACTTTCTTGGAAAACGAGTTTCCAAGACAGGGCGAGATAAGTCCAGACTTATCTTTATTTTGAGATTTATGATCAAAAAGGATTACCTCATTCGAGTGGGAGAAATTCTTGGTGAAAACGAAAATTCTTTTCAACCTTCACCAATGGATTATACGAATGACGATTATCCTATTCCATACGGGAATAATGATCCAAGTGGGAGCAATTCTAACAACATTTCAAGTGGGAGTGATATTAGAATTGATCTTAATTCGAGTCAACAAGGACTCGAAGAATCTCAAATATGCCGCATCATGCCCTGCGAAAGACAAATGGATGAAAGCGATGAAGGAGGAATTGAAATCCATGAAAGTTAACCAAGTCTGGGACTTAGTTAACTTACCCAGAGGACATAGAGCAATTGGGAACAAATGGGTTCTCAAATCAAGCATAAGGCTGATGGCTCTATTTGACAGATATAAAGCTCGCCTTGTCGCGAAAGGTTTTACGCAACAGGAAGGGATAGACTACGAAGAGACCTTCTCACCTGTTGTGCATTTTACCTTGATTCGCATGTTTCTGGCAATGGTAGCTTGCTTATACCTCGAATTACATCAGATGGATGTAAAGACTGCCTTTCTCAATGGAGAATTGGACGAGGAGATCTATATGGAACAACCAACATGGTTTGTAAAAGAAGGAAACGAACATAAGGTTTGTGAACTTCGTAAATCCATATATGGTCTTAAGTAAATCCTCGAGGCAATAGTATATACAATTTCAAGAAGTTGTCTTATCAAATGGTTTTTTCCATGCTTGATGAAGATAACTGAGTATATATCAAGAGGATTAAAAGCAAGTATATTATCATGTCTCTATATGTAGATGACATTTTAATAGCCAGAAATGACAAGGGCTTTGTGATGAGTATCAAGGCTTGGCTTTCATCAGTATTTGAGATGAAAGGCATAGGAAAAGCCGCATATATCCTTGAAGTTAAGGTTTCAAGGAATCGTTCGAAGAAACTTCTTTCTCTTTCACAGGAGACTTATATAAAGAAGGTTCTAGAACGATTTAATATGCAGGACTGCAAGTCCATTGATATTCATATAAGCATATGTGTAACGACCCGCTCTCGGGGGCCCGTTACTTATTTGATTTATTTGCAGGTTCCGCAGTTTACCAGTGAATTCAGCATAGCCACAACGCAGAGATGTACCAACAACACTCAAACCAGCTTACAGACATTATTACAGTCCAAATAAAAGTACAACAACCAACACTCTCTCACACCAATACATGAAAGGAAATACTGAAAGGTAATGCAGAAACGGAAATACATAGTACAATACACACTCCAACAGAAAAAGTAACTAAAACTCCGCGGTCTCTGGGTCGTACACAGGCTCCTCGTACTCTGGAGCAATATCCTCAATCAGATCTTCGTCTGTCGGTGCACAAGTGGAACCGAAGGTAAGTCACAAAGATTCTAAACAAAGAAAAGGAGTACTGTACAAGTATGACAAGCAGAAGTAAAGTACGGTGTAGTGTCTGTACAAGTGCAGAAAGTAAAGTGCTACAAGTGCAGAAAGTAAAGTGCATGACTGTAAAGAAGTAACTGTGCAAGCTCTGCTAAAACTACGTGACTCAAGTCGGAGAGTACAATATGTGACCGTTCAGTTCGTCTCTTGCCTGGGTGCTACCCAGACGAATGCCGGGTACCCAGGCAGCAGTATGGTTTGCCGAAACGCAGGCATCAGGACAGGGCGCCGAAACACAGGCGACAGGACAGGTAGACCAAACTCTAGTCACTCCCGTACTCTCACAAACTATGAGTTACCCCAAAAACCCGGTGATGTGTCAAGTACAAGTTCTCTACATGATCGTTCCATGAAATGTTCCAAGTCAAGTCCAACACAAGAAAAGTGGCGTATGTTTCCGTGCTTCGAGCACGTAGTAGTGCGGTGCTAGGATCTAGGGCTTCCTCAGAAGTTGGTACACCAGCGTCTGTACCTGCAACACAAAATACTTATTTTAGAAAAACACGACTTTTTCCTATTTAATAATTAGGTTAGTTTGATTTTTAAACTCGTTAAAACGGTGTCGGAAAATATTTAAAATTTTTATATAAACCTAAAATAATTATTTAGATTTTACTGCAAGAGGGGGAGAATTTTCAGAAGCTTTTGTAATTTTTTATAATTTTTAAAAACTTAGAAATAGCTTAAAAATCCGAAAAACTTAAGGAAAGTGTATCTTCCGTAATTTCTTACGGAGCAATACAAATCGGAATTACATGAATAAGTAGTCAAAATGATCGTCTCGAAGTCTATTGTCACATATAATTTTATCACATATTTTTGTGTGTGAAAACAGCGAGTTACGATTTTTAGAATGAATTAAACCTATTTAATCTTTAGGTTCGAAAAATCATTCCGACAAAAGTAGGCGTCTGGTCGAGGTAAGACCAGCGCCAATGGCTCCGAAATGTCGTTTCTGATTTTCTGGGACTATCCACACATTTTTCTGGCCCCTGTATAATTAGTTTATGGATTTATAACCATTATACCCATTTAATAATTAATTAATAACACGAAATTTACGAAATATTCAATATTTACAAGTTTGCCATTGCAAACTTACGCAGCCTCGCGTGCAGCAGCGGCGGGGGGGGAAGAGTGGGTTCGCCGACGTCGGGGGCGGAGGCGGGTGACGGCCGGGTGGGTGGCAGCGGGGGCGGCGTGGGCTGGAGACGACGGGCGACGGCGGGGCGACGGCGAACAGGCGTCGGCGGCGGCCTTCGCGACGGAGCGGGGCGAGGCAGTTGGGCGCTGTGGGGGGTTCGCCGACGTGCGAGGGCCTCGGGGTCGTCGGAGGGAGGGGCGGAGGCGGCTTCTGAGGCGGCGGCGTCGGTCGGGACGACGGCGGAGGCGGTGGATGGGGAGCAGCGAGCGGGGGTCGGAGTCGGAGGCGTGGGGAGCTTCGCCGGAGCTCGGAGAGGGGGTGAACGGCGGTGGTCGCTGCTTGGGGCTGTCGACAGTGGATCGCTTGGCCAGGCTGCTGTGTCGACGAGCTTCGGAGGAAGCAGTGGGTGAGTTTTGAGTTCAATTGAGAGAGGGAGAGGGTGCCTGTGTGAGTGGGGTTGAGTTCGGTTCGAAAATCTTTGAGAGAAAGGGGTTCACAGGGCTTGGGTTCTAAGTGAGCCTTTACTGCTCTTGGGGCTTTTCGAACGAGCAAAAGAGAGATGGAGAGAGAGAATGTCTGGGGGAGAGATAACATGGGGGGTTATTTATAGGTAATTAGGATTAATTTAATAATAACATAGTCAACCAAATTAAATAAGTTAGGTGGTTAGGTTAGACTAAGTGTGGAAAAAGAACTGAAACGTGTTAAGTGTTTGAGGGTAGGTGAGGGTAAAATGACTAGGGTAATGTAATTAAGTAGGGTATGTTAGTAAAAACCCGATTAGTGAAAGTAATTAGCAAAATATACAAACAAAATTACGATTTTTGCCCCTACTAGTAAACGTCTGTCCGAAAAATTACGAAAACATACCCACGGGTTCGTATCGTCGCAAGGATGGCGAATACGAAGTCCGTTTCAGGATTTGGGCTACGAGAATACTAGTTTTTGGCCAAAACGTTTGGAAAGCGGGGTTTGCGGGTTCTCTATTGAAATGTTATCAGAAAATTACGAAATTAATGTGGGAAGCCCCAAATGATCATAGGATGCTACTGCAGAAGTTTGAAGTCGTTTTGAAAACGTTTGTATAGAAAATAAATTTATTGACCCAAAACTGCAATATCTGGAAAATGAATTTTTATCAGATCTTTTAGAGGTATTTGACGAAATCCGATTTTACTAAAATACTCCATAACTAGTCTGGTACTCCAAAATATTTTTATAGGAAATTTTTGAAATCAGTTAAAACTCCTAACAAACCATTATAAAATACAATTAAAATTGAATTTACTTTAAATACTTAATTTAAATATTTTTGGAAAATACAGGCCGTTACATTCTACCCTCCTTAAAAATAATTCCGTCCTCGGAATTTAAAAATCTCTGTTGAAAATAATTGATTTTTTTTAAGAAGCTCAAACAAATAAATGATTTTAAAAAAAAATAGTAATCTTGTAAATCAGGTTGTAAATGAAATATAATGTGATAAGAAATAAGGGACGTCACCAAATATATTATCACCATAGCTACTTCAGATTCATCAAGTAGGCAAAACATAAAATAATGGCATTACTCGGAAATGATAATGAGGATGATGATGACATCTGATCGAACTTGGGTCATAAGGTGACAAGTCAGAAGCAAGCACACCAAAGAGAAGGACAGAACGTCTATAAATGATGATTACATGGTCTCAATCGTGTAAATCATCGCCATAGCATACATAAACGTAAGGGATAAACCTAGTGCATCCTTACGGTTACAACTTAAACAGCCGAACACAAAGAACTTCATCTGCCATGCTACCAGATTACAAGCCAATATCCAGATCAACACTAACAGGCAAATATAAGGCCAACTCTCGCGGGTCAGGATCATTGTCACCACTTTTTCCAGCAATCTCCATAACATCCAACAAGAAGTCAGCATCCTAGCCGTCTCCCAAATCCTAGCACATGACCGACATCCAACTTCAACACCTAAGGCCAGAAGCAAGCCAATACTCATTCCCAATGATACTGCTTGCCAATACCATTGGTCGACATCTATGGCGATCACCATCAGTCTTAAGCAATTCAACGACCAAAAACTCACAAACCAACCAACACGAAGGAGCGGCCCTAAGATGGAATCGAAGTGGGGTAGCTCGAGGGGGAAGAACCAGAAAAAGGAGCTCGAAATAATGCCAAGGGCGGCGGGTTCCCAATATTCCGACCACACGGGGCAACAGCGAGGGTGACGACGAGGACTGTCGCTAAGGCCAAGAATCCCAAAACAGAATGTCGAGGGGCCATCGACGGTTGCGGGTCCACGGCGACGAGGGCTGCGGCTGGTTGGCGATCCATGGCAGGGGCTTCCCGATGTGGGGTGGAGCGGAAGCTGGCGGAGCTTCGGGTGAGGTGGGTCGAGTTCGCTTGGGGAAGAGGCCGGGAGGAGGAGCGGGCGAGGTCGGAGCGAAAAGGGAACCACGGGGTGGCTTGGGGAGGAAAGAGATGGGTTAAAAGGAAAGGGGGGGCACCGAAAGTCGTCGGTGTTTAGGCGGAAACGGGGCTCGAGGTGGGGAAGCGGACAAAGGAAATAAAGAGGGGGCACTAAAAGTCACGGGTAGGTAGTGTAGGGTAGGCGGCGGAACAGGACTCGAGGCGAGGAAGAGGACAAGGGCTATAATGAGGGGGGATGGTAGGTGAAAAAGGCGGTTTAACTCATAGAAAAATGGGTACAAGATGAAAGTAGGGTCTAGAAGAGAAACACGAGCTCAAAAACGTAACAGCCTATACGTGCACGCGACGTTTGGCTCGTCTCAAAATCTCCAGCATCATCCTCGAGTACTTCTGAACGTCCTTCGATCTGCTTCTGCTGAGGAGCTCGAACTTCTGATGATCGAAAAATTCAAACGCTACCCTCCTTAAAATAAACGTGGCTAGGGTTCAAGCAAACTAGAAATAGAAAGATTCTAAGAATCTCAAATGAAAGGTCATCAGGCTCAAAGGGAGGTTGGTAGTGAATAAGATCGATGACGTCACATAATCATGATTCACGTCCTTGCGGTCCAGCGGACACGGCCAGGGAAGTGACTAAGCCAGGATCACTTATGCCCAGTCTAGCTAGGTTGATCCAACAGACTTTAGCCAAGCACATTGACCGATATCATGGTCCATTGAAGGAAGATCATCATTCATATGAGTGCCACCGATACAGAAAGATTTTTATTAACAACTAGTTAATCCTATCAAAATTTAGGTTTTGTTAACGACTTCTTATTAAGGCCGGATAGGTCAACTCCATTGTGGCTCTCCAAAGGGTCTCCATCCGTCTTTCGAGTGGTCGAACCTGCATCCAAAGAAATGTCAGCTTAGTTGAGTATCGTATACGATACATCCTGGTTTTACTATACTGTTCACGAGGTATTTTGCACGGACCTGCGTGGGCCACCAAACTTGTAACGACCCGCTCTCGGGGGCCCGTTACTTATTTGATTTATTTGCAGGTTCCGCAGTTTACCAGTGAATTCAGCATAGCCACAACGCAGAGATGTACCAACAACACTCAAACCAGCTTACAGACATTATTACAGTCCAAATAAAAGTACAACAACCAACACTCTCTCACACCAATACATGAAAGGAAATACTGAAAGGTAATGCAGAAACGGAAATACATAGTACAATACACACTCCAACAGAAAAGTAACTAAAACTCCGCGGTCTCTGGGTCGTACACAGGCTCCTCGTACTCTGGAGCAATATCCTCAATCAGATCTTCGTCTGTCGGTGCCACAAGTGGAACCGAAGGTAAGTCACAAAGATTCTAAACAAAGAAAAGGAGTACTGTACAAGTATGACAAGCAGAAGTAAAGTACGGTGTAGTGTCTGTACAAGTGCAGAAAGTAAAGTGCTACAAGTGCAGAAAGTAAAGTGCATGACTGTAAAGAAGTAACTGTGCAAGCTCTGCTAAAACTACGTGACTCAAGTCGGAGAGTACAATATGTGACCGTTCAGTTCGTCTCTTGCCTGGGTGCTACCCAGACCGAATGCCGGTACCCAGGCAGCAGTATGGTTTGCCGAAACGCAGGCATCAGGACAGGGGCGCCGAAACACAGGCGACAGGACAGGTAGACCAAACTCTAGTCACTCCCGTACTCTCACAAACTATGAGTTACCCCAAAACCCGGTGATGTGTCAAGTACAAGTTCTCTACATGATCGTTCCATGAAATGTTCCAAGTCAAGTCCAACACAAGAAAAGTGGCGTATGTTTCCGTGCTTCGAGCACGTAGTAGTGCGGTGCTACAAGTTCGTACGAGCACAGTGGCTAGTTTCTAAGGTTAGGACCTATCGTGACTTACCAAAATTAATACCGTTGTAGTAAGCCGGAAGAGGATCTAGGGCTTCCTCAGAAGTTGGTACACCAGCGTCTGTACCTGCAACACAAAATACTTATTTTAGAAAAACACGACTTTTTCCTATTTAATAATTAGGTTAGTTTGATTTTTAAACTCGTTAAAACGGTGTCGGAAAATATTTAAAATTTTTATATAAACCTAAAATAATTATTTAGATTTTACTGCAAGAGGGGAGAATTTTCAGAAGCTTTTGTAATTTTTTATAATTTTTAAAAACTTAGAAATAGCTTAAAAATCCGAAAAACTTAAGGAAAGTGTATCTTCCGTAATTTCTTACGGGAGCAATACAAATCGGAATTACATGAATAAGTAGTCAAAATGATCGTCTCGAAGTCTATTGTCACATATAATTTTATCACATATTTTTGTGTGTGAAAACAGCGAGTTACGATTTTTAGAATGAATTAAACCTATTTAATCTTTAGGTTCGAAAAATCATTCCGACAAAAGTAGGCGTCTGGTCGAGGGTAAGACCAGCGCCAATGGCTCCGAAATGTCGTTTCTGATTTTCTGGGACTATCCACACATTTTTCTGGCCCCTGTATAATTAGTTATGGATTTATAACCATTATACCCATTTAATAATTAATTAATAACACGAAATTTACGAAATATTCAATATTTACAAGTTTGCCATTGCAAACTTACGCAGCCTCGCGTGCAGCAGCGGCGGGGGGGGAAGAGTGGGTTCGCCGACGTCGGGGGCGGAGGCGGTGACGGCGGGGGGGGTGGCAGCGGGGGCGGCGTGGGCTGGAGACGACGGCGACGGCGGGGCGACGGCGAACAGGCGTCGGCGGCGGCCTTCGCGACGGAGCGGGGCGAGGCAGTTGGGCGCTGTGGGGGTTCGCCGACGTGCGAGGGCCTCGGGGTCGTCGGAGGGAGGGCGGAGGCGGCTTCTGAGGCGGGCGGCGTCGGTCGGGACGACGGCGGAGGCGGTGGATGGGGGAGCAGCGAGCGGGGGTCGGAGTCGGAGGCGTGGGGAGCTTCGCCGGAGCTCGGAGAGGGGTGAACGGCGGGTGGTCGCTGCTTGGGGCTGTCGACAGTGGATCGCTTGGCCAGGCTGCTGTGTCGACGAGCTTCGGAGGAAGCAGTGGGTGAGTTTTGAGTTCAATTGAGAGAGGGAGAGGGTGCCTGTGTGAGTGGGTTGAGTTCGGTTCGAAAATCTTTGAGAGAAAGGGGTTCACAGGGCTTGGGTTCTAAGTGAGCCTTTACTGCTCTTGGGGCTTTTCGAACGAGCAAAAGAGAGATGGAGAGAGAGAATGTCTGGGGGAGAGATAACATGGGGGGTTATTTATAGGTAATTAGGATTAATTTAATAATAACATAGTCAACCAAATTAAATAAGTTAGGTGGTTAGGTTAGACTAAGTGTGGAAAAAGAACTGAAACGTGTTAAGTGTTTGAGGGGTAGGTGAGGGTAAAATGACTAGGGTAATGTAATTAAGTAGGGTATGTTAGTAAAAACCCGATTAGTGAAAGTAATTAGCAAAATATACAAACAAAATTACGATTTTTGCCCCTACTAGTAAACGTGTCCGAAAAATTACGAAAACATACCCACGGGTTCGTATCGTCGCAAGGATGGCGAATACGAAGTCCGTTTCAGGATTTGGGCTACGAGAATACTAGTTTTTTGGCCAAAACGTTTGGAAAGCGGGTTTGCGGGTTCTCTATTGAAATGTTATCAGAAAATTACGAAATTAATGTGGGAAGCCCCAAATGATCATAGGATGCTACTGCAGAAGTTTGAAGTCGTTTTGAAAACGATTTAATATGCAGGACTGCAAGTCCATTGATATTCATATAAGCATATGCGATAATTTATATCTGGAATCGTGTCCAAAGAACCAAAAGGAAAAAGAAATTATGGAAAAAGTTCCATATTCCAGTACAGTTGATAGTCTTATGTACGATATGGTGTGTACGAGACCGGACATCTGTTTTGCAGTTGGAAATGGTAAGCTGTTACCAATCCAACCCAGGGCAAGAACACTGGAAAGCGGTTAAGAGGATAATGCAGTATCTTAAAGGAACTGCAGATTTGCAAAAGACTGATAAAACCAAGAAGGTAGACATAAGGTACATATCTACGCATGAGATGATAGAGGATCAGCTTACGAAAGCGATCCCCAGAAATGTGTTTTATAAACACTTATCATCTCAAGGATTGCGTATGGGCTGAGTTGTACCAAATATATATTCCCATGTCTAAGAAATGATCAAAATTAATAAAAGAATAAGTTCTTTTTTCAAGCATTGCATATGAATTTCTTAAAGAAATGTTTGTGTACATTTTTTGAAATCTCAGCTGAATTGTGTGTATGTCGGACAGATTAAGGTTGGCTCTCTCACATGAGCAACCGCCTTATCTTATCAGATGGATAAGATAGAGATGAGACTAGTTTAAAGTCAAAATCATTAGACGAATGATTTAGAGTCATGACTTTAACAAAGTTAGTCAAATGAAAGATCTGCATCATATGGATGCTTACAAAAGATCTGAGATCTGTATCACAAGGATAAAAAGATCTCATTGGATTTTATAATCCTATCTGTCTTATGCAGGATGAGAGTCCGGGAATATTTCCGGAGTAGTAAGGGGACTCAAAAGATAGGCACTGTGGTGTCTGATCTTTCATCCGTACAACATCATTAAGACATACTCTCCCTGGGAAAGGAGTGATGTTGTAATATGTGTTCATACCACGTATGCATTTCGACCAATGAGTTAGTAGCAATAGTGTTTGCTATTATGTGAGACTCAAAGGCCATACGGGTCTTAACTCTTACCCTCAAGGACTCCAATTGGTTCCTTTAGATTTGACGAGATGATCGCTATCTTAGCGTGTTACTAATGGGCTATGGTAATTCGGCTCGGCGGGGCACGTTAGAAAAGCGAATCAAGTCAAGATCAGAAGGTTCGCAAGAAGAGGAAGATTGATTTCATATTCGCATTTGGACTTTAGTGATTCAAAGCTGGCCAGCCAATTGTAATCCAGATGGGATTCAATTGTTGAATATAAAGTACAAGAAATGTGAAGAAATAATCTAGGGTAAAGCATGCGTTGAACTACTCAACTTTGCACCTTCGAGGTCGTTGTGTATCTCTAACAAGTGCACAACAACAGACTCTACGCGCATGACGGTCGCACGGTCTATTTCTCGGTATGATAGATGAAAGAACTAAGGGAAAGACGTTCTCTTACAATCCCCTCAAGTGTGAGTGGGAGATGTTGGATATGGAAGACGTTTGTACACCCTTGTGGGGGATGTACGAGGGATTACGGACCTCGAACGTCGCGTACACGAAGTCGTGTGCAAAGGGAATCTGTTCCCTTGCGGAGAGGATCTCTGGATGAGCGGGAAAGTCGCATTATATATGCATAAGTGCATGCGACATATGGCTAATAAAGGGGGAATATCTTAAGCTTATGTTGTACCATGCATATGGTACAACTTAAGCTTATAATGTGCCATGTATCATGGTACACCTTAATTAAGTTGTTCCAAAGGAACAACTTACCCTAAAATAACTACCTTGGGGGCTATAAATAAGACCCAAGGGTAGCCATTTTCCTTACACCTTTTGCATGAAATTCATGCATGCATCTTCATCCTAGCGAAGCTCTGCAGAAATATTTCCTCTCCCTCTATCCAAGTTCTTAATCTAAAGTAGAGATTTAGATTGTGGATTTAGTAGCCTTACTCCGTTTGTGAGTAGACTCGATCCGTCGTGGCGAATCCGAAGGCGAAGTTCGTAGACTACCGTGCAGCGTACGCAAGCGTAAGTCTAAACTTCATATTATCGATCCTAACTCTGTTTTGGACAGGATCCTACAAGACCACAGGTGGAATAATGACATCGCTCGACTTAGAAGAATCTGAGTTAGCAGCGATCTGCTTTTGCATGCGCTTCAATTTCTTGGCATCGACCCTCCCTACTTCAATCGAGGGTCTCTTATTCTTCTGGGCCTCGTCCTCCTCAACTTTAGCCGAGGAGAGCTTCTTTTTCTTCCTTAATGATTGAACCGACTGAGGAGCTTCATGTACCACCAGGGGATAGGCCCTCGGCAGTTTCGATATCTCTGCTTTCCAGAAGACTCATCTGAGGAAAAGGCACGTCCTTTTCAGCTTCCCTAATTGAAGCTTCAAGCGCCTCCCACACCTCTGGTTCGACCTGGTACTCTAGTGCAACCATACCTACAAAGACAAGGCAAAATTTAAGAAGAAGAAAAACAGGCAACATGCGAGCGAGAGATTCGACCTTTTGTCCAGACTGTCTTGAGTAACACTGGGTCAGACAAAAGCCACTTTGTCGATTTTTGCCCCTCGGGCAGCTTTAGCAAGGAGTCAGCCACTTTCTATTCCTCATCAGAAAGAGGTTTGTCTTCATTCATATCAAGCTCAGGATTTTCCCATCGAGTGACGAAGCTCGCCTCACCAGGAAATACCACAAACATAAATTAGTATTTCTAGTTTGGGTTAGAGGAAGAAAGATCGCTAAATAATTTCCTGTGGTGGCAAGTGGTGATCAGGTACCAACCCAGAGACTGAAGAGGGGGAAAAAGAAGTTGAACATGCTCATAGTAGATTCAACTCTGTTCTGCGTGCTTAGCGCTATGAAGCTGACCAAGATTTCCACAACATTCGACATCAATTGACAGAGGGAAAGGCCTAGCGTCTTCAATACACACAACATAAAGGGGTGCATGGGAAATCGAAGTCCATGATGAAAAGCTTTGACATAAACCCTAACTTCATTGTCACCAGGAAGATGAACTCTCTCCTCTGCATGTGGTAATTTAATCTGATAGTCGCACCTCATGTATCTTCCTTAGAAATCAGGGATCTGATCAACCCCTACTCGAGAGGCTTGGCCAGAGACTAGATCAGGTGCAACGGCATCCCATTTATCTTTTCGAGGGACAGAAGCCAAGGTTCTGGCGGAAGCACGAGCAGAGGAGGAAGCCATAATCAAAGATTGAAGTTTGATTCGAGAATGCCAAAGACGACGAAGTCTTTTTCTCTCCAAAACTACCTTATCAAGGTAAAGATATGTCTACCGGTGATCTAAACTAATCATGTCATCAATGGACACGTGTCAACGATCCGAGTATGCCAGTATCTTGGATTTTGAATCGACGAAACGCCCAAATCAGAAGAGTAAAATTTTTGGTGCTTAAACTCAAATAATATCGCCTCAACTGTCGTGCCCATTTAATGAGATATCACGTCAATTGACCTCAACTGGCTAATCGTCTGAGCTCACATGACCAGGGCCATTGTTAAATCAATGGGCCGACACTTGAGGACGGAAGAAGTTAGTCGCTGAGAAGCCTATAAAGATAGCGTCTGGGCCCAAGAAGCCCGTCAAGGATATTAGCCATTAAATCGGTCAAACCCCACATGCCATTTTCTCGTTGAGCTTCCGTTGTTCGTGGATGCAGTTGATAATGGGCTCATAAATGGCGAGAGGAGTGGACAACGGTTATGTGCTATTTATGAGGAATAATCGTGCCACCATAATCGGTGACCGTTATTCCCCAACGTCACTGAACAGACACATACGTCTATAAATATAGCAGAGACAAACATGAGGAATGGTAGATTTCCAAGGTATGAGAGTCATAATACTCTAAGATCTTACTCTCCATTCTCTTATATTTCTTCCTCAAAATTAGCTTGAGGTGACTGATTCGAGACGAGCCTCCGTGTGTCGATCTCGACAGCCGAAAGCTTTTCTTAAGTCCAGTTCTAACTTAAGCTTCATAGCGGATTTGGGTCGGAACCCAGATCCGAACCCCACCTGTCATGCCCCGCTTCCCATTATACGGGTACGGGAACAAGACGAAGGTCCGCATGGGTTGGAGCTGTGAAGCTCGAGCCCACTAAGCATTTGTAGGGATACACCAATCAATCTACATGTTCTTGCATTACAGTTCAAAATAATAAGGGTACTCAAAAAAACAAAAGCATTCATTCATCAAGATAATAATCCAGCAGTATAAAGAAGTCTAATAAAAGAAAGCCTCGGGCATGGCTACAACTAAAAAGGGAAACTACTGGTGCTACGCACCCAACCTAGACAAGAATCTAAATGGTGCTACACAACCAAACTTAAAAGCTGGAAAATCCAAGTCAGCAACAGGAAGGGAATTATAAGACTGGTCCTCGTCCGGATCGTACTCCTGAGCAGCGCCCTCCTGCTCCAAATCCTCAGCTACTGTCTCCTCGTCTGCGTACTCTGTCTCAGTACCTGACGTACAAACACCCAAGAAAAGAGGAGTTGTACGTCAGGCAGAGTCTATAAATGAAATGTAAGAAAGACTCTACTGCAAGATATATGAAAATTTAAGACATTTATTAAATGTTATTTGATGAGAACACTTGTGCTGATTTTGTTTATTTTAAAGTGTTCCCATATATTTTGAGAGATGATGCTAAGATTTGGTTTGATGTTTATCCTCGAGATTCTTTTTCTACATGGCTTTCTTTTCAGACTGATTTCCTTCGAGCTTTCTTTCCTATTTATTACATGAATCGGGTACAGATACGCCAGGCATTTGAGGAACAAATGGAGAGCTTTATCCAGTTTGACGGTGAGACCTACTGTCAGGTTCTGGAGAGGTTCGATGGTTTAGTGCTTGGATGCCCAAGCCATGCTTACAGCTCAGAGGATCTACTTCGGATTTTCTACACAGGGTTGCAGCCATTGACACGGGACTTTGTGCAGATGAGCAGTAGTGGAGATTTCTTTGCATACACTACAGATGATGCATGGCAGTACCTGAGGGACCTTGCAGAGTGGGAGCAGACTGCACCGATCAGGAGAGCCGTCACTTGGATATGAGGATGATGGCCAATCCCTGGTTCCATTTCAGGATGCAGAGCTGTAGGTCCAATGTCAGTTTGAGGACCCATTTTTGGGCTCTTTTTCTTGCGACCCCATGGGATATCTAGCAGAGCAGGATGATGGGTTGCATGAGAGCCAGGTAGAGGACGTTGAGAGACTACATGTTGAGGATCGGGAGGAGATGGATGATGGAGTGTGTGTCACCCATGTTGGAGATACGATGCAGTTTCATTGGGTTGGTGGTGGTGATGATGAGATGGAGACGTGTCCAGGCGAGAGTGAGATAGATGACATCGGAGAGCCTGAGTCATATTGTATGTCTGATCCATTACCACAGCTGGAGGTGTGCGAGCATCTTGGATGGACTGCTGAGATGGTTTATTACGATGGTATTGAGGAGGAGGAGTGCATGGGATATAGCCTACAGACTACTTTGGAGCCCGAGCCCTCCCTCCCTACAGATTCAGTTCAGCAGCCATCACTTCAGACACCTCAGACATGCATCAGTCTGTCATCCAGGACGATGATTTTCGGGGTGGACCACAGAGTCCACAGATGACTGCAGAGGCCATTACCTTTGATGGCGAGGATGCGGAAAGCGACAGTGACTGTGAGATGATCTACATTGAGCATGTGCTGCCTTCTCCTCCACACTTGTCCCTGCAGCCATTTCACCCTCCTCCTGAGGAGTCACATCAGCCAGGCGATAGCATCGCCATTCAGGGAAGTTTTCATCACACTTTTCCCTTCATTTCTGAATCTCAAGTTTCATTTCCATACACTTTAGATTCAGATTGTCGTCATACATATTCATCTCCTTATTTTTATTATGATGACCCTATTTGGACTTCCTTCATTGGGGATTTCTTTGCATACACTACATATGATGCATGGTAGTACCTGAGGGACCTTGCATAGTAGGAGTAGACTGCACCATCGGGAGAGCTGTCACTTGGATATGAGGATGATGGCTAGTCCCTGGTTGACACAGCTTGTCTAACTTATTTTCCTTGGATTGACACAGTTTGTCTCCCGTATGACACATGACCTATTCTAGGAAGATGCTGGAAGCTGTGTTGCTAGGATCCAAGGAAGCTGGAGGAGCTTCGTTTCTAAAGCAGCTGGCTGAGGAATGAAAAGATATTATAGAGCAGCTGCCTCTACCATTACACATTCGGGATCCGCCTTTTGCTTAGGTGTATTCCTTCCTTTACTTAGTGTAAATAAAAGTAAATAAAAACTTTAGTTTAGTTTGCTTTTGTATGTTTGCTTTAGTATGTGTGTTTTTCCCTCTAGCATCGTTGAATAATATCTAGTTTCACTCCAACCATTGAGGACAATGCTCATTTCTAGTTGGGGGAGTGAACTAAGAAATTGGATGCTAGTTTTGGGTAGTTTTGAAAAAATTTGATGTTAATAAAAATTTTCTCATTCATCATCATCATTCATTCATTTTGAGCATATCATTTTGATGCCTCCATCATTGCCTCCATCACATTTCCTTTGCTTAGTCCCTACATGCTTAATGCAATGCAATTTTTTCGGATTATTACTTTGGTATCAAATTTATAGAGTTTGATTGGCGTGTTTTACTTTCTTTTTCATTTTGGAGTCAAATGCTAATATACCTTGTATGAAACGATTTTATATGTTTTGATGCTCTCTTTGAAATAATTCGGGAATAGTTTGGTGTAAGTGATTGTATGAATTGGGATGAATGGCTTAGTTTTTGATTGGATAAGATGTGGCCAATTGTGTATGTTTTGTTTTCCTCTTAAGGAGTGGGTGGATGAGTTGATAATTCATGTTTAGAATGAGAAAGATAATTAACATAAGTGAATGGTTTTTCTAATCAAATTGAGTAGCCAGTGCCCCACGAAACATTGGAGAGGAAGCCAAAGATGAGATTTAGGGGATCATTCCATCCATTTGCCTATATAGTGTTATCGCGTGTATGCAAATGTGGCCGTGTTTGCATTTCATAGCATTATTGCGTAAATGCAAAACATAAACATACTAAAACAAAAAGAATACAAAAAAGAGAGAAAAGGAAAAGAAAAGGAAAAGAAAAAGAAAAAAAGAGAGTGAATGAATAAATGAGGTAATAAGCTGCATGAATGATGCACTCTCATCTCCCACCACTTAGAAGAAATTTCTTTTGGTTTTTGTCATTTCCATGAAAATTAGAAACTTTGACATGTGCGCATCTTCCCAAAGAATAAGATACTGTGCTTATTCCTTACTTTTCTTGGAATTGGATTGAGGAGAATATCATTTACTGTTTAGTTTCATACATTGTGTATATTGGCTTTGGAATCAATTGGAAATAACATATGAAGGATGCCATGAGTATATCTTAAATTTGGTGCATGTTTTCACTTTAATCCGAAATTATAGCTTATTTTGCTAGGGACTAGCAAAATGCTAGTTGGGGGTGTGATTCGTGGTGAAAAGCGTATATTTATACTTAGGCTTAATCTTGCCCTCTTAAGTGTATGTTCACTTTGTGTATCACATTTAGGTATTATTCTCATTCTTTGCACAAATTATAGATTTATCGTCCATATTAGCTTCCTAGAATTTTTCTTACGCTCCTACCATTATTGTGATCATATCGTCATTTTCTGGGAATTATTTAAGCATGTGAATAATTTATATGGATTATTGGAGGTCAATATTGCTTTATGAAGCCATTATATTTATTTTACCATCATATAGACTAATTTCTTCTTCTCCTATTTTTCAGGTACTCCTGGGAGTTTTGGGGATTTTCTAGATTTTTCTGAGATTTTTCTGGGATTTCTGGGTATTTTTCTGTAATTAATTGGAGGAGAAATTGAGTTTTAAATAGGGTAACAGAATTTAAAGGGGGCGCCACGTGGCGCGATCCCGGAGTGCCACATGGCACCGATCTAACGGCCAGATGCCGCCTGCCCTTTGAACGGGTTGAAGAGTTACGGGGGCACGTGCCCCGCACGTGCCCCCGCTTGAATATTTGCGGGCCTTGCCTGCAATCGATGTGAACGGGTATCCGCGAGTCGGGCGGTGCTGCCGACCCGACCCGGTCTGCTTCTAAGAGCGCAGGCGCGCGCACCTTCTTTTGTGAGTGGGTCGGGTGCTCGAAAACCCGACCCGCCGACCCGCAAGCCTGAAACTGACTATTGGGGGTATTTGTGTGCGCCTGTAGCGTTTCCAGGAGGGGGGATTTTCGGCCAAGGGTTTTACTATTCCATTGGGGCTAGGAGAGCCACATCTTCTTTCTCAAGGGCTAGGGCAAGGGCTTGGAGGCCATTGGAGGCTAGGAGAGCTTGGTGGAGGAGCAAGAGAGGGAAGAGCATGAAGTTCTAGGTCTTTTGGGTGATTTCTTCCCCTCTCTTGTAAACATTTGGTTTCTAAATGAATTGAATGTATATTTGAATGATTATTGAATGAATGTGAGAATCATTAAATAGTTATTTGATTATTGCTTGTAATGAAGATTGGTGTGTTCATCTTGCATGATTATTACCCTATTTTCATTATGAAGGCCTAGAGCCATTTACGTGTGGATTGGGCTAATTAGGCTTGTGTGGTTGATTATTAATTACTCATTCCTGGCATTTAATTGGATTAGCATACCTTGAAATGGATGCTAATAGTGTTGATTGATGGGTTGTGCCCTAGGTTTAATTGAGTCGTGCACCACTCCTGGCGGGGCCGTAGAACGGTGGTGTACCATAAGGGTCACACCTACATGCACCATCCTTGTATTCTATTGACACGGATGCAAGTTGACGTGCGTTTATGTTTCATATATTCACGCACGTTTTCTTTTGTGTTTCTCCGTGTTTTCCGCCGTCTTTTATTCGTTTTCTCGTATTTTCTCGTTTTCTTTCACTTTTCTTTGTTTATTCATGTTTGAAGGAGATTGACCGTGTAGGGGACGTTTAACGACGATATCTCAAGTCCCCGGAGCAACGGGAGGAGTCACGCGTGATCCAGGGGGTCAAACGCCAAAGAATACATCTTTCAGCACCTCACCCGATCGGTTGGTCATCTCCAACCGATCGGGTGATGCACGCGTGCACCACCCGGTCTCAGCCGGAGCTTATATGGAAGTCACCCGACCGGTTCACAGACCGGTTCAGCGGGGGCCTGTTCTCTGTTTTTTCGAGCAGAATTCCAACCGATCGGGTGACTCTCACCAGATCGGTTCATCTGTAACTGATGATGAGAAGCTGAAGGCACGAGCACCCAACCGATCACTTCACCCGATGGCGCCAAGATCCAACCGGTCACTCCAAGAACTCACCCGACCGGTTCATATGGCCGGGTGAAAGCTCGACGTTTTCTATTCATTATCTGTAACGGGTCACCCGATCGGTTGACTTGTCAACCGATCGGGTGATGCGAGAGTCTATAAATAGAACCCCTAGGGTTCCAGAAACGGGGGAGCTGCTAGTTTTTACTGTTTTCTCCTATTGTGACGGCTGTAATTTCTTTTCTTTTGTAAGTTGTCGGATCTTTCTCAAATTTTAGTATTGTCTTAATTACTCTATTACTTCCGCATTCCTATCGTCTGATTATGATTCCAACGGTTCATTTTCATTTAGATCTCTTTTTAATGAATTTTTGTGAGTAGTTCCCAAATCTAGGATTTTGGTGGAAACCCCTTCGGGGGCTCTTCCCGATGCATCCATAGGGTTAAGAAATCGATAGGGATTAGGTTTCTAACGGTTACGCGGGGTGTTTCATTGTCATCGGCGGGAAAAAGACCGCCTTTGACCGTCGGGCCAACGGGGAATAAACTTGGCGGTTGACTCTCTAGCCATAGCTCACGCCCTTAGCGTAGACGCCGAATCCTAGCACGCGGGAGCGGCAGGATGAGACGTTGGGAGTTATCGTTGCGAACTTAGTGCTCCCGGAATCGATCAGTGTTAATGGACACGGGAGTGCCCACTGATCGAATCTGGGAAGTCCGGTGTATCATCCTGGGCACCGACCGGAATATCGGGCCCATGGGATGCATGTACCACTTTCAGAGGCAGCGTCACACCATTAGACCCTAATTCCGATCGCTATCCTACCCGTAGGTCGTATCGGGGAGAGTCGCTCGTTGGAGTGGAAACCAAAGTCCCGGGTTTATTTTCTTATTGTTCATACCTTGAATTCCTATATCGTGACAACCATCTACCGATTCGGGCTAGCTCGCCCACGGGGTGATTTTGGTCCTCCTTGACACAAGCACAACCTCGCCTCCCTGTGTTCGACCCCCAAGCCACACTACAACACCGTGCGCTTGCGGTTACAAATATTTTAAACCCCTTGCCTGCCACGTGGCCACGCGCGCGTGCGGCGGGCACCTGTCAAGTTTATGGCGCCGTTGCCGGGGAGGCAACGTGCTTGTTATTTCAGGATCTCTTGAGCCCTAGTGTCTAGCTCTCATCCCTACCCCGCGATAATTTTCGCATTCTCCTTTTCCTTTTTATTTTTCTTATTTTTATTTCTTATTTTATCTGTTTCTCTCCCACTTGTCGCTTCACGGGTGTTTGTTGTTTTTCATGCGCAGGAGTTCAAGAAGTCTCGACGACTTGATTCCCGTCGATCCAGAGATAAACGCCACCCTTAGGCGTTTGGCCGCCGAGAAGCGAAGAAGAGAGGATCCCGAATCCATGGAGGAGAACACCCCGCCTCAAAAGTCTCTGTTGGAGTACTCGATGACATCTATCGAGTCGACTTCCGCCATCCGTCCTCCAGCTATCACGGCCCAAAGCTTTGAGCTGAAGCCGTCTTTGGTGACATGGATCTAGCAGGATCAGTTTGCGGGTGCACCCATGGAGAGCCCGATCGAGCATCTAGACTCCTTCTTGGAGAAATGTGACACCTTCCGGTTTAATGGTGTCACGACTGAGGCGATCCGTCTGAAGCTGTTCCCCTTCTCGTTGCGAGACAAAGCCAAGCAATGGCTTATGGGGAAGGACCCCAACACTTTCAATACCTGGGAGAAGCTCTCCAATGCTTTTCTGACAAAGTTCTTTCCTCTGGAGAAGACCATGAAGTTGAGGAGTCAGGTCTCCTCCTTCTCCCAGGCCAGCCACGAGTCCTTGCATGAAGCTTGGACAAGATACAAGGAGATGCAAAGAAGATGCCCTCACCATGAGCTTCCGAAGTGGCAGATTATTAATCTGTTCTACAATGGGCTGAGGGATGATCTAAAATCTTCTATGGACGCCGCGGCTGGGGGTTCCTTCATGTCTAGGAGCGAGGAAGATGCCAGACATATTCTGGAAAATATGGCATCCAACAATGAGCGGTGGTGTGACGAGAGAGCCACACCAAGATCTGGGGGTATACACATAGTCGAGGACGTCGACAAACTTTCAAGCAAGTTCGACTTGCTTTCGACCCAGATCTCCGCACTAATGGTAGGAGCCGGTGGGGCCGGTACACAGCAAATTTCAGCGGTAGAATCCGAATTCTTTGGGGAATTCGACGGTGGTGACATCTCACCACCGTTGGATCAGGCGAGCGTACTATTTTACAACCCCACGGGAAATGCGTCGTATCCGTCAAGGACCAATTCCAACCCGGCCTACTCTCCAAACAACCGGAACCACCCTAATTTTGGTTACCGCCCACCATTTCAGCCCTCACCGCCTCAGCAGCCGCAGCAACAAACATATCAGCCGGCTAGGCCACAGCAGAGTCAGGTTCAGCAGCAACCATTTCAGCAGCAACCTCAACAACAATTTTACGCCCCCAGGAATCAGCAGCCAATCCAGCAGCAGCAGTAGTATGGCCAACAGAGGGCCGTCTCTCCGGTTGAGTCTCTCTTGACTCAATATATAACCAACCAGGAGAAGATCAACCAAAAGCTGGAAATGGGTCAGCGGGCCCTCACGGACCAAGTAACCCAGTTGGGGTTACAAGTGGCGAACCTTGCAAGGTCACAAAACCAATTGCCGCCACAACCGGAGGTGAACCCGAGGGGAGCAACCCAAATGTCGGCACTCGTGCACGAGCACGTAAATGTGTCCGCTATCGTTCTGAGAAGCGGGACACAAATCCCTACTAGAGTGCCCCCTAACAGTCCGGAAGCACCATTGGTCGTCGAGCGACCGATTGAAAAATCAAACGACGCCGGTGCTTCGTCATCAAATCCTATCACTCCGGAGGGAGTCTCTGAAGAAGAGAAGAAGAAGGAGGAAGGGAGCCCGAAAGTGTTCAAACCCGTTGTGCCATTTCCACAACGGTTAGCTCAGGCCAAAATTGATGAGAAATATGGCAAGTTCTTCGCCATGGTAAAGGACCTGAGCCTGCAAATCCCCTTCCTAGAAGCAATTGAAACAATCCCCTCCTATGCGAAATTCCTGAAAGATTTGGTGACTAGAGGGTCTAGAAAGGAGAAAGTAGTGCTGACGACGGAATGTAGCGCTCTCATCCAGAGGGCAAATCCGTCGAAACTCAAAGACCCGGGGAGCTTCTCAATTCCTTGCACGATCGGGGCAGTAAAGATTCATCGTGCACTCGTCGATCTCGGAGCGAGTGTAAGTTTGATGCCCTTGTCGATGTATAGAAGGATAGGAATGGGTGATTTGGAGCCCACCGGTATGACCCTACAACTAGCTGACCGGTCGGTCAAATATTCGGTGGGGATTGTTGATGACATCCCCGTCAATGTGAAAGGGGTGCATGTGCCAGTGGACTTTGTAGTCATGGACATGCTTGAAGACGCACACACCCCCATCATCCTGGGACGGCCTTTCATGGCGACTGCTGGCGTTTTGATTGATGTGAAGAACAGAAAACTTTCTCTAAACGTCAGCGGAGAAAAAGTTGAATTTGATCTGGGGTTATCCATGAAGTACCCCGATCCCCCAGATGACCCTCGGTGTAATTTGCTTGAGGTAGAAGAAGAAAAAGCTGCTGAAGAGAGCTCCTGGGAGATTCTCTTAAGAAACCCCCCCCCCCCCCCGATGACTTGGGGGATTCAGAGGATGGAGACGGCCCCAAGAACAAAGAAGCTGCTGGGAAAGCGAGTGCAGCAAGAACGACCCCTCCCGGGTTCCCCAAGGCTTCTCCTGCGAGGAGAACGGGGAAAGAACCCATAGGCCTCACTAAAAACGAGGTCCGGATCCTAAAGAAGATGGCGGGAAGCGCCAATACGAAAGAGAAGCCCCCGGATCCCAAGAACAAGGGGAGGGTAGTCGAGCAATTATTTCTCCAGCCGCTGACTACTCCAAAGGCCTTAAGCTCTGATGAAGAAGAGATGCCGGACTTCGGACATCACCCGTATCAACCACCATGAACATCTCTTGCGGGCGTCGAGCCAACGACGTTAAACAAGTGCGCTTCATGGGAGGCAACCCATGTTCTAAACTTTTTCCCCACTTTTTAGTGTTATTTTTTCTTTATTTTATCTACTTTTATAAATAAAATCAGCCGCGAGAACATCCGTTCAGGGACTTAGACAATCGGTTGGTTTTTGCAGGAAACAAAGCCCCAACCGATCGGTTGATAACTCACCCGATCGGTTGGGATGTATCAGATACAAGCCAAAATCTGTCCCCAAATGAACCGACCGGTTGAAGAATGAAGAGACCGGGTGACAGACCGGGTGACAGACCGGGTGAGCTGGGGAGAACTCTCGAGAAATTTTTGGGGAATATCAACCGATCGGTTGAGTTTGAGCGCGATCGGTTGAAGCGACCGGGTGAGCAGCCCTCAATTCTCGGAAAATGAGTGGAGCGGCCAACCGATCGGTTGACAAGTCAACCGACCGGTTCGCCTGTAGCACTTCTTCGGCAAGAATTTTTGACCTAACCGTCAACCGATCGGGTGATAAGTCACCCGATCGGTTCGACTTAAAACCATATAAATACCCCCGACCGCCCGTTCGATCTGCACTCGCCATTTTCTAATCCGGAATCGCCGTTTCGCCTCTCCCTCGTGCGCCTGCCCTCTTTCTTCCCTAAAATCAACCCCGATCGCCTTCACCCCCCATCTCCCTACCCATCCCCATCGATTTCTCTCCATTCTCCTCGATTCCACCCACACACAAAACCCCAACCTCCACCCGTTTTCCCCAATTTCGAAACTTTCTGAAGAAATCACTGCGGCTTCACGGCGTGATCCTATCGAGTAGCATCGGGGCGTCTACGAGCAACGATCTTCATCTCATTTGGGTAAACTCGCTCCTTTGCTAAATTTTAATTTTACCCCAAATATTCTATTTGCTCGTAGATCGTGTTTCGTGTTTGTTTTGATTCATTGTACTTTTGCATACTCTCACACACGCACGACACCCGCACAATGCCTCCCCGCCGTATTAAGCCATCCGACGCCAGCTCTTCGAACCCTAGGCCCACCCATCGTACCCGTCGCGCACATCCCCCCGCTCAACCCACCACCTCCAACCCATATACCACACCACGCACCACTTCCCCACCTCACGTTTACGATCCCGAATATGGGATGCAATTCCAAACTGACGACCATGCCGACCGGTTCGCGGCCATGGTCCTCCTAGCTGGACAGGGTGGTCGGATAACCCAGGAGTCCGTCGACCGAGACCTCCCCTTTCTTCAAAGCTTCATTCGCCACATCCGTGAAGACCCACCCGACGTCTCCGAGCTCCACATTCCACCCCCCACGACTCCTGGTCCCCAACGCAGGCCCCCGTCACCACCCCCAGAGGGTGGTGCACCCGCTTGATTTTTCTTTCCCGCTTTTGCCCCCCCCCCCCCCCCCCCCCCCGTATTTGTGCCCATCTGTCTTTTCGGGGCCCTGCTTTGTCTCTGCCGGAGGGGGGGGCCATTCACGTGTCCTTTCTGATTTCTCCTTGTTTGTTTTCGACTCCCCCTTGCATATTTCTGCATTTCACGATCACATTTTATTCGCTAGCACTGTCTGGTCTAGCTTGGGGGACGTCTAGTTTTGTGTGCTGTCGTGTTTTTTTGTTTTTCTCATTTTTGTGTGTGTGCTTGTTTTTCCCCTTTTGAGTGTCGTGTGGTTTTATTTCTATTTTTTGTGTCGTTTGATTTTGAGTTTGATTTTTCTTTATTTTCTGTTACATCTCTGTGTTCTTCTCGTTTTTATTTCTTGTTGTGTCGGTGCGTACTCCCCCCATCTTCATTGCCCTCCCGTACTCAATCATATTGCATTGAGGGCAATGCAAGCTTCAGCTTGGGGGAGTCGCACTGTGTGCGTCATTTGAGTCCTTCTTTTTCGTTTTTGTGTCGTTTTCATCGTGTTTTTTTTTTATTTTTTATTTTTTTTCTCTCTTCTCTTCTTTTTAGCTCTTTCTCCTAGAGATGAATCCTATGATGAATCGCCACAAAATCACACACACCTAGCACGACATCGATAGTCATATTCACTAACCCTAGGATCTCGAGTTCTCTTGCATTTCACGCATCGTGGGTCCACTTAGCTTTTTGTGAGTCGTGCTTCGTGCCTAGCTATTTGGTGTGCTTCTACTCTGTGATTTTATTTTATATACCTGTCCAGGAATGACCCCTAGATTATCATGCTTCGATTTGGTACGCTTCTATTCTTACTCTTCTCATGCATGCTTGAACTAATATTCACCGCAATTTCACATTTGAATCGGTATTTGGGTCATTTCCTGGATTTGCGTATATGAGCTCACAGCACATTGTAGAAAGCGACACCATTTGCTAGCACGCGACCGCACTCACACGCGCTTCACCGCGTGGGCCCATGACACTTATTTGGACTCGTTTTCCTAGGTTTAGTGATGCGATTTGACGTCTGCTTGCTTGGTGTGTCGTTTTCGATTTTGTTGGCTCTGACGGACGATCTAGGATTTAGAGTTTTCTTTTTCTCTCTTTCTCTCTATTTTTTCCCTCCGAGCTCCTACTCTCACTCGTCTTCCTCGAGGACGAGGAAGAGTTCAGCTTGGGAGATTTTGACGTGCGTTTATGTTTCATATATTCACGCACGTTTTCTTTTGTGTTTCTCCGTGTTTTCCGCCGTCTTTTATTCGTTTTCTCGTATTTTCTCGTTTTCTTTCACTTTTCTTTGTTTATTCATGTTTGCAGGAGATTGACCGTGTAGGGGACGTTTAACGACGATATCTCAAGTCCCCGGAGCAACGGGAGGAGTCACGCGTGATCCAGGGGGTCAAACGCCAAAGAATACATCTTTCAGCCACTCACCCGGTCGGTTGGTCATCTCCAACCGATCGGGTGATGCACGCGTGCACCACCCGGTCTCAGCCGGAGCTCATATGGAAGTCACCCGACCGGTTCACAGACCGGTTCAGCGGGGGTCTGTTCTCTGTTTTTTCGAGCAGAATTCCAACCGATCGGGTGACTCTCACCCGATCGGTTCATCTGTAGCTGATGATGAGAAGCTGAAGGCACGGGCATCCAACCGATCACTTCACCCGATGGCGCCAAGATCCAACCGGTCACTCCAAGAACTCACCCGACCGGTTCATATGGCCGGGTGAAAGCTCGCCATTTTCTGTTCATTATCTGTAACGGGTCACCCGATCGGTTGACTTGTCAACCGATCGGGTGATGCGAGAGTCTATAAATAGAACCCCTAGGGTTCCAGAAACGGGGGAGCCGCTAGTTTTTACTGTTTTCTCCTATTGTGACGGCTGTAATTTCTTTTCTTTTGTAAGTTGTCGGATCTTTCTCAAATTTTAGTATTGTCTTAATTACTCTATTACTTCTGCATTCCTATCGTCTGATTATGATTCCAACGGTTCATTTTCATTTAGATCGCTTTTTAATGAATTTTTGTGAGTAGTTCCCAAATCTGGGATTTTGGCGGAAACCCCTTCGGGGGCTCTTCCCGTGTAACGACCACTTTTCGTGGTACGTTGTTCGTGCACGTGCTTTTGACCGTGCACGTGTTTGTTTTAGGCTTTGTTTGATTGTGAACACTTTTGTGTGATATGCTGTTGTGAACGTCTCTAAGAGTATTAAATAGTGGCACTATCTTGGAACGACACTTCTCGAGTCGTTTTCCCACAATTTAATCTTACTCGATGAGACGTGGCGATTCTCACTTTTGACGGGAGACGTTTCTATTTTTAGTTTCGTCGTCCGACGTTGAATTTGAGATCCGTCTTCTTAGTTAGCTCACAATTGTCGCCACGATCACCCCGATATTTATTTTATAATTTTTGGAGTTCATTTGACCACTTTAATATTTTTAACAAGTTTTATATTATTTTTAATAATTAATTTATAAATTATTTTCGGCCAAATAAAATTTATTTGAGTTTAAAACATTTTAAAGAATTTTTGAGCCAATTTCCAGCTCATTTGGACCAAGTCAAATCCTTGGGTGAGTTGGAGAAGTTGAGATTTAAATTTTAAATATTTTTAAACTTCTAATCCTATTAGATTTAGCCCTAGACCAAGTCAACCCATCTACACTATATAAACAACCCCTAGGAAGACCTATTTTCGCAAGAAATTAGCCCTAGCCTCTTCCAAAACCCAAATTTGACGTTGCGACGAATCGTCGCAACGTTGCAGCCGTCGCCTGTGCACGACCGAAGATTTCCGCTCCGTTCCCTCGGTCTGACCGAGGCCACCGCCCGCACCAAGCAAGCCCCGCACCCCGCTGCTGTCGCCACCCCCGCTCCCCGCTCCGACCGAGGACATCTCTCGGTCTGACCGAGAGATTTCCCCGCCTCCGCTCCGCTCCGCAACGTTGCAACTGCAACGTTGCAACCCCCGCACCGACCGACGCTCCCGCCCGCACCGACCGAAGCGCTCCCCCGCATCGCCCGCTCCCCCGCTCCGTTACAACCCGCCTCGCTGCAGCCCCGCACCCGCTCGCCCCGACCGACAGATCCCCTCGCTCCGGGCCGCTGTGACCGAGCGCCCAAGCCTTGTAACGCTCTCCGCTGCACTGCGACCGACACCCTCGCTGTGATCTCTCGGTCTGACCGAGAGAATCTCTCGCAGCGGCTCGGTCTGACCGAGCGACGTTCGTCGCAACCCCGCATCCGTCGCACCGCTTGCCACCGTGGGCCCCCCAAGTTCTCCAGATGTATTGTGGGTCCCCCAAAGGTCCCTAGGACTACTGTGGGCCCCACCTAGGTGCGTTCTCTTCGACGACTTGCCGCGTACGTCGTCGTCGCACGTCGTAGCCCGTCGTCGCACGTGCGAGCTTTGGAATCTGGAATCGTCGCCCCGGTTGATGCTCTGAATTTTCCAGCGAGGAAACTAATCTGGAATCTGGACTTGGAGCACGATCTATTATTCCAACCCCCGGTGTCTCTACCCGACGCCGGTGTAGCTTTCGCGTCGTGTTGAGGTAACGCTTTGCACCCTTAGGACCCCCAACCCAATGCATGCTAATCAAGACTAAAATCAGTATTTTTAAAGTATTTTAAATGTTTTAAATTCACTAATCAAGATTAATAATATGGACTTTAGGCCGGTGGACTTGTGCACGTAGGATAATTGTGATTTTTGGACTCATTGGACGGTGTGCTCAGACGTCGTGCTTGCAGGCAAGTGAAACTTGCCAACTCTTGTGTAGGGCCATGTTTTTAGGCCACTTCCTTGTTCCTAGCGTAAAAGAGACTAGTCAGTGAAATGATAGCTGGCTAGACGCCTACTTGATCTAGTTTGACAACGAAACTAGATCCGTCACCTAATTGATCTAGCTTGACAACGAAGCTAGATCCAACCCTTTTAAACTTGTTGTTCATGCATACTAAACTGTCACGTTTACTTTCCTTACCTGTACGCACTTTTAACTACCATGCATCGCATCTTACATGTCATCCATGCATTGAATGTCGCATTCGTAGCACACGCTACAATACTTGTACTTGTACTCCTTGTCCGGCTAGGTGCACCCCTATGCCATACTTGTTAAAAACACTTCCTGGCTCGTGATCCAGAAGCGAGCATTCCAAGTTCGGGGGTAAGGCCCTGGCTCGACACACGTGGAGGGGTAGGGATAAACGTTCACTTGAGCTTAGGAGTGGCCTGATCCGCCCTCTAGCCAAAAGACGGAATCTCTGTGCACGAGGTGCTTACTTTTCTTGTCTTGTACTTGTCTTGTGAATGATTCATGCAATACTTGTCATCCATGCCATGTTTAAATGCCATGCTCGTACTTTACTTTACTTTACCTTACCTGTTGCACTCATTACTTTAACTGCCATGTCATTGCATCATGCTAGAACTGCTAGGTTGCTTTACTTTTACCTACCTTCAGTTTCCTTGCACAAGTCTCTTGTAGACTTGCTGACATGTGCCCCTTGCTCTTTTGGGTGTCACATGTTAGACCCTGAGCCAGAGACCGTTGCTGAGTACGTGATGCCTTGCTGACGCTGAGTCTGAGTCCATGATTGCACAGGAGGATTTTGGTGGACACCGGTGACCATTCTTTGAGTCCTTGTTGAGCTTTATTTTGTTTTAGGCCTTTTGTTAGTTGTTGGTGCGTAGCACCTTTGTTTGTACGCTGTACTTTTGTTGGCCATGATTGGGCCTTTAGTCTCTTTTTCTTTTAGCCTGGTGGCTTTTCTGCGATGTTGGAATTTATATTTATGGATATTCTGAGATTACTCTTTTGTCTCATTTCATTATTATTATCTTTGTTTCGTTCGCGTTGCAAGGACCTGCAGTTTTAAATTTGATCGACGCTTATCGGACTTGCAGCTTTGTAGCTTCAAGTCTGAGCGGACCTTCTCACGCTTCGCCTCCATATTTTTGGGAAGCGGGGCGTGACAGGTTTTGTTGGTGGCCCATACAGGTCCGGTCTTGCAATTGCGAATTAACGGAACAACGATAATAACGGAATGTCCATTAAATAAATTGCAACATCCGAGTAATAAGCCCTGTGTTTAGTCGTTTTCCTATGACACTAGGTGATAAGAAGACTTAGTTAGACGTCTGTGCTTGCTAGCTAGAGGCCTCTGTTTGTTAGTTAGATTCCCTGCCAGCAACTGATTAGATCGTCGTAGGAGTTACCTTAGTGGTCCCTGTCTAACCTGACCATGCTAGACTTCTAGAATCTCTTTCAGTTGTTCGCTTGGGTTCATCGATTTCGGACCAAGCAGAACGCCTTTCATTACCGTCTAGCTCCTTAGAAAGTCTTAGCGCTTAGTTCTTAATCTTTAGTTGGTCGACCGTAGGGGTTTCCGTAGACTTTCCTGATTCATATCCTAGGCGTATGTATGTTCTGATCATCCGACTAATTTCCTTGCCTCGATTCACGAGATCGCCTCATGACGATCGTCGTCAATTTTCAAACATCTCCATTGCAAAACCTGAACCTTCTGAAAGTACTTTTCAAACTTCCCTTCCACTAAGTTTAATCCTGTTCAAAATTTTAATATACTTATACTTCATACTCCTTCATTGATTTAAATTTTTTTTTAAACGTTTGTCGGAATTTTTACTAGTTTATATTATTTTCCCAGCCTATGTTTTTCGTACTTATGCAAATGCGTCGTCCCTTCATATATTGATTTCATTCTGAATCGTACTTTTATTCAACTTGTAATTTTCCCTCCTGATTTATACCATTCATATACTTTTCAAGACACATGGAATTTCAGCTTTCAGCAAGTGGGTTTTTATTCGTCGTTCTCGCTATTTCAGATTTTTGCAAAATTACTATTTTCATAACCACTCCCTGATTTAGACCCCCCATGACTCGATTTTAAAGTTTTGCTATTCGATCTTGATAATTCTTATGCTAAATTACTATTATTTTCTTCCGCTCACCATACACGCTTTTGGAAAAATTTCTAAACCAAATCGAATTTCAATTATTTTTATATCCGTGCCAGACTTGTGGTGCTCGTATATTAAGAACCCTGTGTAAATCATTTTTTTCATTCTTGACAAACCCTGGTTCTCTAAAAGTAGTTTCAAACCGATCATTTTAAATTTCTCCATAGCCTAAAAGTTTTGAAAGCATTTAACATGAGTTTAAATTCTTCTGTTACTTGATTTCATTCTTTGACTTCCCAAAACTTTTTGACAACATTATATTAAACTGCTGACGTATAAATTTTCTAAACCACGTCCTTAATATTCGTGTAAATGATTTTACTTCCTTTTATAACGATTTTTTAAAACCAATAGACCAGTTTCCCCTTATCATGAATATTCGACTCAAACTTAATTTGAACAACTCGTTTTATCGATCCCCAAATATTTCTTTTCAGACGAGGATTTTAATTTTGAAGAACAACATTTTTCAGATTTCACGTATTTTAGCTTGTGCTACTTACCACATTTTCTTTTTCCCCTCCTATATAAGTATCTCTACATCTCCCTTTTCCCTCAACCTAAACATCACCATTGAGTCAATGTTTCGTCTAACCAAGCTGTCTCCTTGTATTCGTCCTAACTGAACTCGTGCTTATCGATCCTTCCCTCGTCACGCTCTCGATCTCTCTTTATTGCTTAGGCCTTAGGGTCCTTCAATGTCTGTGTCAACTCTTAATTGTTAGTAGGCCCTTGGCCCTTGGGAGGTAGTCGTAGTGCACATACCTAACTTGTGTACATGGGCTTGAATGAGTATATTCCCATAGTATATTGATGTTTGCCTATTAAGTGATATATATATATACTCGGAGTTATTCGTGATAGTATGAAGTTGTTGTGTGTTAGTAGTTATAGATTTTTGTGTGGATAGCTATACTATACTAGGGATGCTTGTGTATACAAGAGTTAGCGTTGAAATATCTAAGTTGTGTATTTAGTAAGAGATACTTATAATGGTTGAAATAAAATGATTGGTAAAGCTATGTGTATGTTAGTAGTGATAATAATAATAGTACGTATGGTTAAGAGAGTAGGCTTATTGAGTGACCTATATACTAGTACGAGTGAGTATGTGCTCGTAGGTAGATATATATGGTGCTTATATGTAAGTAGTTATGTTTTGTTGCCTGAGTATATAAGTGATATGCATATGGTAGTAGGATTATAATTTTGATTGGTAATGCTTGCTTTTCGGGATGTTGCATGCGTGCATGCCGTGAGGTATACACGACTATTGCACATCTTAATTATGTACGTATGGATGTGTTAGTATACTAATTATAGGTAGTAGGCTATGGTATGAATATATGTGTTACATGTGTGTGACTATACGATGAATACGTATGCATGTATTAGGGAGTGTATTATAAATATGTGGGTGCTGATGTCCGTAATGTTATTAGTATGGTATATAAAATGATTTAAATATGTGAGTATTGCCTGACTAAATATTAAGTGTGATTGATTTATGGAATGTAGATGGTTGTATTGGTAGATGTATATATATGGGAGTGGTATCGGTATAGGTATAAATGTCGTGTTACGTATATAGAATATTCTGATATATGTATTGAGTCTCACTCAAGCTTGAGTGGGTATACTCTAAGTATAGTGAATGTATGCCTGAAGTTTGAATATAGCGATGTTTGATGTATGTATAGTGATAGGAGTGTTTGTGCCTGGTTTTGTTACGCACATGATTGTGGGTCGCTACACCAGTATATAGTTATAGGTGTTGGTTTTGTGGTATAGCTAATTACTAAGGACTTGCCCGTGTGAACATATGTGTACTAGCTAAACTAGGTGTGCAGATGTACTAGTAATGTAATGGTATGATTGGTATGCATAAATGAAATGTTAGCGTGTATGGGTGTGCACCATGCACGGGTAAATACGTGCTTAGTTATAGGTTTTGATGACTATGATATATGTGGCGTGTCGTAAATACGGTTAGAGGACCGTATGCGATGAGAATATATGGTGAACTTTTTGCATTCATTGAATGACTATATAATGAGTGAAATATGGTAGTAGTGAATATATATTAGATATAGTAAAATTTGACTTAAAAATGGTATGGTGTGACTGCTTATGTGGATGTGCTTAGTATTGGATGTATACTAGGAAATATTAGAGGGTAGTATACCCTTGATGTTTGTGCATAGGTAGTTACATACAGGTATAGCAATGATTGTACTGGCTAAGTGTGAGACTATCCTTATATGAGTATCTGAACTATTGTTTTGTGAGTAGTAGTATATAAGGGATGTATGTTTATATATATTTGATTGAAATACATGTATGAATTTGACTGACTATAATAGGTATTAATGTATAACGTACGTGAATGTAGATATATATGTGTTGGTAGTAATAATGTTTGACTACCTAGTGCATATATAAGCACTTGTAATGACTATACCTGGTTGAATTATTATATGACTTGATTGGGGTAGTTACTAGAGCGACTAGCTATATTAAAAAGTCCGAGGACGGACTTTATTCTAAGGTGGGGAGGATGTAACGACCACTTTTCGTGGTACGTTGTTCGTGCACGTGCTTTTGACCGTGCACGTGTTTGTTTTAGGCTTTGTTTGATTGTGAACACTTTTGTGTGATATGCTGTTGTGAACGTCTCTAAGAGTATTAAATAGTGGCACTATCTTGGAACGACACTTCTCGAGTCGTTTTCCCACAATTTAATCTTACTCGATGAGACGTGGCGATTCTCACTTTTGACGGGAGACGTTTCTATTTTTAGTTTCGTCGTCCGACGTTGAATTTGAGATCCGTCTTCTTAGTTAGCTCACAATTGTCGCCACGATCACCCCGATATTTATTTTATAATTTTTGGAGTTCATTTGACCACTTTAATATTTTTAACAAGTTTTATATTATTTTTAATAATTAATTTATAAATTATTTTCGGCCAAATAAAATTTATTTGAGTTTAAAACGTTTTAAAGAATTTTTGAGCCAATTTCCAGCTCATTTGGACCAAGTCAAATCCTTGGGTGAGTTGGAGAAGTTGAGATTTAAATTTTAAATATTTTTAAACTTCTAATCCTATTAGATTTAGCCCTAGACCAAGTCAACCCATCTACACTATATAAACAACCCCTAGGAAGACCTATTTTCGCAAGAAATTAGCCCTAGCCTCTTCCAAAACCCAAATTTGACGTTGCGACGAATCGTCGCAACGTTGCAGCCGTCGCCTGTGCACGACCGAAGATTTCCGCTCCGTTCCCTCGGTCTGACCGAGGCCACCGCCCGCACCAAGCAAGCCCCGCGCCCCGCACCCCGCTGCTGTCGCCACCCCGCTCCCCGCTCCGACCGAGGACATCTCTCGGTCTGACCGAGAGATTTCCCCGCCTCCGCTCTGCTCCGCAACGTTGCAACTGCAACGTTGCAACCCCCGCACCGACCGACGCTCCCGCCCGCACCGACCGAAGCGCTCCCCCGCATCGCCCGCTCCCCCGCTCCGTTGTAACCCGCCTCGCTGCAGCCCCGCACCCGCTCGCCCCGACCGACAGATCCCCTCGCTCCGGGCCGCTGTGACCGAGCGCCCAAGCCTTGCAACGCTCTCCGCTGCACTGCGACCGACCCCCTCGATGTGATCTCTCGGTCTGACCGAGAGAATCTCTCACAGCGGCTCGGTCTGACCGAGCGACGTTCGTCGCAACCCCGCATCCGTCGCACCGCTTGCCACCGTGGGCCCCCCAAGTTCTCCAGAGGTATTGTGGGTCCCCCAAAGGTCCCTAGGACTACTGTGGGCCCCACCTAGGTGCGTTCTCTTCGACAACTTGCCGCGTACGACGTCGTCGCACGTCGTAGCCCGTCGTCGCACGTGCGAGCTTTGGAATCTGGAATCGTCGCCCCGGTTGATGCTCTGAATTTTCCAGCGAGGAAACTAATCTGGAATCTGGACTTGGAGCGCGATCTATTATTCCAACCCCCGGTGTCGCTACCCGACGCCGGTGTAGCTTTCGCGTCGTGTTGAGGTAACGCTTTGCACCCCTAGGACCCCCAACCCAATGCATGCTAATCAAGACTAAAATCAGTATTTTTAAAGTATTTTAAATGTTTTAAATTCACTAATCAAGATTAATAATATGGACTTTAGGCCGGTGGACTTGTGCACGTAGGATAATTGTGATTTTTGGACTCATTGGACGGTGTGCTCAGACGTCGTGCTTGCAGGCAAGTGAAACTTGCCAACTCTTGTGTAGGGCCATGTTTTTAGGCCACTTCCTTGTTCCTAGCGTAAAAGAGACTAGTCAATGAAATGATAGCTGGCTAGACGCCTACTTGATCTAGTTTGACAACGAAACTAGATCCGTCCCCTAATTGATCTAGCTTGACAACGAAGCTAGATCCAACCCTTTTAAACTTGTTGTTCATGCATACTAAACTGTCACGTTTACTTTCCTTACATGTACGCACTTTTAACTGCCATGCATCGCATCTTACATGTCATCCATGCATTGAATGTCGCATTCGTAGCACACGCTACAATACTTGTACTTGTACTCCTTGTCTGGCTAGGTGCACCCCTATGCCATACTTGTTAAAAACACTTCCTGGCTCGTGATCCAGAAGCGAGCATTCCAAGTTCGGGGGTAAGGCCCTGGCTCGACACACGTGGAGGGGTAGGGATAAACGTTCACTTGAGCTTAGGAGTGGCCTGATCCGCCCTCTAGCCAAAAGACGGAATCTCTGTGCACGAGGTGCTTACTTTTCTTGTCTTGTACTTGTCTTGTGAATGATTCATGCAATACTTGTCATCCATGCCATGTTTAAATGCCATGCTCGTACTTTACTTTACTTTACCTTACCTGTTGCACTCATTACTTTAACTGCCATGTCATTGCATCATGCTAGAACTGCTAGGTTGCTTTACTTTTACCTACCTTCAGTTTCCTTGCACAAGTCTCTTGTAGACTTGCTGACATGTGCCCCTTGCTCTTTTGGGTGTCACATGTTAGACCCTGAGCCAGAGACCGTTGCTGAGTACGTGATGCCTTGCTGACGCTGAGTCTGAGTCCATGATTGCACAGGAGGATTTTGGTGGACACCGGTGACCATTCTTTGAGTCCTTGTTGAGCTTTATTTTGTTTTAGGCCTTTTGTTAGTTGTTGGTGCGTAGCACCTTTGTTTGTACGCTGTACTTTTGTTGGCCATGATTGGGCCTTTAGTCTCTTTTTCTTTTAGCCTGGTGGCTTTTCTGCGATGTTGGAATTTATATTTATGGATATTCTGAGATTACTCTTTTGTCTCATTTCATTATTATTATCTTTGTTTCGTTCGCGTTGCAAGGACCTGCAGTTTTAAATTTGATCGACGCTTATCGGACTTGCAGCTTTGTAGCTTCAAGTCTGAGCGGACCTTCTCACGCTTCGCCTCCATATTTTTGGGAAGCGGGGCGTGACAGGTTTTGTTGGTGGCCCATGCAGGTCCGGTCTTGCAATTGCGAATTAACGGAACAACGATAATAACGGAATGTCCATTAAATAAATTGCAACATCCGAGTAATAAGCCCTGAGTTTAGTCGTTTTCCTATGACACTAGGTGATAAGAAGACTTAGTTAGACGTCTGTGCTTGCTAGCTAGAGGCCTCTGTTTGTTAGTTAGATTCCCTGCCAGCAACTGATTAGATCGTCGTAGGAGTTACCTTAGTGGTCCCTGTCTAACCTGACCATGCTAGACTTCTAGAATCTCTTTCAGTTGTTCGCTTGGGTTCATCGATTTCGGACCAAGCAGAACGCCTTTCATTACCGTCTAGCTCCTTAGAAAGTCTTAGCGCTTAGTTCTTAATCTTTAGTTGGTCGACCGTAGGGGTTTCCGTAGACTTTCCTGATTCATATCCTAGGCGTATGTATGTTCTGATCATCCGACTAATTTCCTTGCCTCGATTCACGAGATCGCCTCATGACGATCGTCGTCAATTTTCAAACATCTCCATTGCAAAACCTGAACCTTCTGAAAGTACTTTTCAAACTTCCCTTCCACTAAGTTTAATCCTGTTCAAAATTTTAATATACTTATACTTCATACTCCTTCATTGATTTAAATTTTTTTTTAAACGTTTGTCGGAATTTTTACTAGTTTATATTATTTTCCCAGCCTATGTTTTTCGTACTTATGCAAATGCGTCGTCCCTTCATATATTGATTTTATTCTGAATCGTACTTTTATTCAACTTGTAATTTTCCCTCCTGATTTATACCATTCATATACTTTTCAAGACACATGGAATTTCAGCTTTCAGCAAGTGGGTTTTTATTCGTCGTTCTCGCTATTTCAGATTTTTGCAAAATTACTATTTTCATAACCACTCCCTGATTTAGACCCCCCATGACTCGATTTTAAAGTTTTGCTATTCGATCTTGATAATTCTTATGCTAAATTACTATTATTTTCTTCCGCTCACCATACACGCTTTTGGAAAAATTTCTAAACCAAATCGAATTTCAATTATTTTTATATCCGTGCCAGACTTGTGGTGCTCGTATATTAAGAACCTTGTGTAAATCATTTTTTTCATTCTTGACAAACCCTGGTTCTCTAAAAGTAGTTTCAAACCGATCATTTTAAATTTCTCCATAGCCTAAAAGTTTTGAAAGCATTTAACATGAGTTTAAATTCTTCTGTTACTTGATTTCATTCTTTGACTTCCCAAAACTTTTTGACAACATTATATTAAACTGCTGACGTATAAATTTTCTAAACCACGTCCTTAATATTCGTGTAAATGATTTTACTTCCTTTTATAACGATTTTTTAAAACCAATAGACCAGTTTCCCCTTATCATGAATATTCGACTCAAACTTATTTTGAACAACTCGTTTTATCGATCCCCAAATATTTCTTTTCAGACGAGGATTTTAATTTTGAAGAACAACATTTTTCAGATTTCACGTATTTTAGCTTGTGCTACTTACCACATTTTCTTTTTCCCCTCCTATATAAGTATCTCTACATCTCCCTTTTCCCTCAACCTAAACATCACCATTGAGTCAATGTTTCGTCTAACCAAGCTGTCTCCTTGTATTCGTCCTAACTGAACTCGTTGGGAGTTATCGTTGCGAGCTTAGTGCTCCCGGAATCGATCAGTGTTAATGGACACGGGAGTGCCCACTGATCGAATCCGGGAAGTCCGGTGTATCATCCTGGGCACCGACCGGAATATCGGGCCCATGGGATGCAGGTACCACTTTCAGAGGCAACGTCTCACCATTAGACCCTAATTCCGATCGCTATCCTACCCGTAGGTCGTATCGGGGAGAGTCGCTCGTTGGAGTGGAAACCAAAGTCCCGGGTTTATTTTCTTATTGTTCATACCTTGAATTCCTATATCGTGACAACCATCTACCGATTCGGGCTAGCTCGCCCACGGGGTGATTTTGGTCCTCCTTGACACAAGCACAACCTCGCCTCCCTGTGTTCGACCCCCAAGCCACACTACAACACCGTGCGCTTGCGGTTACAAATATTTTAGACCCCTTGCCTGCCACGCGGCCACGCGCGCGCGCGGCGGGCACCGGTCACAAGTATTGACTCATGAGCTTAAGTTAGGGATTCCAACCCACTAATTAACACACGAATGAATCGTGCATTACCCTTGGTGGGGCCGTAGAACGGCGGTGTGCCTTAAGGGCATTACCTACGTGCACAACCCCGTATACCTTGAAGTGGATGTGAGGGTTGATTCATTTGGAGTGAACCTATTGCTAATCAACTCACAACCCTAATGACATCTCATTCCACACACTTCTCCTTGCTTGACTAGCTCCTACCTCGGTCTCCACCCTACCTACCTTGGGTTTGGCTCGACATTGTCACCCACACTTCCACTCACCGTACGTGTTAGTTTAGTTGGTTGTACCAACACCTTTAGCCTTTTCTTAACCAATCAAGATTGTAAAAGTGAAATGAATTGTCTCTGTGGATTCGACCCCGTACTCATGGGATTATATTGCATTTGACACTCCTACCCTTGGGAGGCGAGCGTGTGCATCCTACTTGGATTGTGCACGCCCTGCGGTCAATCAGACAATTGTCTCGGTCATTTTTGGCCTTAACAGCAATGGATTAACTGCAAATAGGGGATTAGTCACAAGTATTTATGTTTGCTCATCATCAAAACCAAGTAGGGAGAAGTCCAATACTCAATAAGATATCACAGCGTAACTAAAACGCGTTAAAGAGTTAACGGATAATAATATCTTGCTAAGATATTGTCCCTAAAGATATCGTTGCGTAACTGAAACACGTTAAAGGGGTAACGTGTGATTCCATATATGATATAGATAGGATTTTCAGTTAATTTACACATTCAATCTATCTCTCCCGTTTTTTGTGAAAAGCGAAGAGCGAAAGAGAGAGAAACATAAGTTGCAGAGAAGGAGCTAACACCCCCGCAATTCATGTTAGTGACGTTCGCGTATAGATACTGATAGAGTGTGGTTGTTCATAGAGCAACACCTGCAGTCCGACACATTAGAATTTCGACAAAGTTTAGTAGTCTGATCAAATCAAATTTGAAACACATTGATCTTGGTAGGTTTCTGTTTTTCCGCTACATATAAACTAGTTATGCATGATAGAACCATAATAGTTTTTTCCACTGGGTTTTCCATAGCCAAAGGTTTTAATAATGCAACCACATTAGCTCAGGATCCAGAAGTATCCACCCATCCTGATACTATTTAGCACTATGAATCCTGAAGCATTCATATGTCAAGTTTACAATCATGGATGGATAAAGGGAAGTGTTATGAATATGGCCTTGAGACATTTGGTATCAAGGACAATTGGCATCCACCATAATTGTAAAGGACCTTTTGTATCCTTCTTAATCTATATATATGACATATGGCCTTGGCCATAGACTTGATTCTCAACAAATTTTAACATATGATCCACATGCTAATTTTTAGAGGCGTGCTATATACACCGCAGCAGCTGCGGTATATGCATGGAAATATTCGCGAATGTGACAGCTGCAGGGCCCACGACAAGACAGCTCGAGACATGCTCGAGTTTTCTGTGCGTCATCATGGACGTCGTCCCACGACGGGACAGCTCCGAGGCCTTGGACTTCTTTCTTTTTTATTCACTTTCATTTTCTTTCTCTTTCCTTCCTTCTCTGCTTCTTTCTCTCTCTCTTCTCTTTCTTCTTTGTTCGCGCATTCTCTTCTCCTTTCTTTTCTTAATTCGAGTGACCCACGCATGCGAGGGTCTGAGGGGAGGAGTGAGGTCAACGTCGAGGCGATGGGAGTTCGGTGCTTGGAACAGTTTGGCGTGGAGCTCTTGCAGATCTCCGAGACAGCGGCTCACCATGGAGAGGGGTCGATGGCGACTCACCGCTCAGAGCTCACGGTGGGAAAGTGTAGGCGATGGGAAAGGCAATGGCACATGGCTTGTCGACGGTGGAAGGCGTCGCTGGAGCTTCACCGGAGAGGGGATCTCGGCTTTAGTGCTTGGTGGTGGAGAGCCAGCGGTTGAGGAACATGGGAGGCTCACACAAGGGTGCAGAGGAGCTCAGGTTTGGTGGGGTTTCGGGCGCGCGGTGCAGTGTGGTCAGGTATGGCGGTTGGATCTCGCCGAAGATGGGGGCTGCGGAGCATAGAGCTTGGCTGTGGGTCGGGCTGCTAGGGGACCACAGAGTTTTCCGTCGACCTCGCACCTCCCCTCAGCCCCTCGTGCACGCGTGTTGCTGAAACAAAGAAAATAGCCCCGTCTCCTAGGCCACCGGCAAACCCCCAGACGCCGCAAGCCCTCCTCTGTTCTACCCCCCCTCTTCGTTCCTCTGCCTGGTACCAATAGAGGAAGTACGGGCAGAAAGTGACAAGGGACATCCCATGCCCGAGAGCCTATTTCTGGTGCTCCTTCACACTGGCGTGCCCCGTTAAAAAGAAGGTTCAGGGAAGCACAGAGGACATGGAGATTTTGGTGGCCACTTACTGGGTGAGCACACGTATGCTCAGCACTCGCCGGCAGAGCCCACGGCCAGCGGTGGTAGGCCCGGCCCATGTTCCATTTCAGTGCACCTAGCTGGTCCGACGGTGACGCTCGACTTGACTTAGACGCATCAGCAACCGGTGCGTCTACGGTTCAACCAGGGGACGGAGTCGCCCAAGTTTCAGAGGCGGTTGGTGGAGCAAATGGCTTTGACGTTGACGAAAGATCCCAGCTTCACGGCGGCGTTGGCCAGCGCCATCTCACGGCTTCACCGGGGTCCGACGGGGGCGCACTCTGGTCTGCACCACTGACAGGGCTTTGGTCGAGTCAACGGCGATGTCAGGGGCTCGACGGCGAAAATGCAACGAGTGAGATGAACCCGACGAATGATGAAGCGGGGCCCACCAGTTGCTTCATAGGTGTGAAATCGATGGTGCGGGCCCACCCCCTCAGCTTCACATGCAAACAGCAGCGAGAATTCTCTCACGTCGCGATCACGAGCTCACTTTGTCATCGCGTCTCAAAAATTTCCGTACATACACCCACATACGTAACGGTGTATATAGCACCCCTCAATTTTTAACATCCAATTTTTTTCTCACAGGCAATCACAAAAAAATTGCATGTATCCAACTTTTCTAATTATTCCTCTCCAACTGACTTTCTATTCAAACAAATAAAAAGGTCTCGATTATCTGCATCACCATAGGACGTGATTTTTTTTGCTATAAATAGCAAAATCGTCACATCGATGCGGCATGACGTTTTTACTAATTAAGACAAAAAGGCTCTGCACCGCAACTCTAATGCAGATAGCAATTCTCAATAAAAAAGAGATAGACTATCTGCACCTCAAAATGAGATGCATGAATGTGATTTATAACTAAAAATAGAAAAAAGAATTCAAATCAAGGTCATTGTTATGAATAGGACCCATTGGGCCTATTGGGTATCCACCCACATGAGTACCCATTATGAATACTATATAAAGGAGGCTAGGGGTTTCCTAGCCTCAACCCTTCTCCAAATCCTTTTCTCGTTCATAACACGTTATCAGCACGATCACGCTCGTTGGAGGAGACGGCGGCTCGCGGGAAAGGAGATCCACAAATCGCTCAGAAAAAGAAGATCGTAATCTTCTCAACGGGGAGCGAAAAGGGCATCCTTCACCAACCGTCGCCTAGATTCCTCGTCGAATCTAGAGGTAAAAATCCAAACTTTTTAGATCTAAACTTGCTTTTCTCATTAGATCTGCATGTTTTAGGATCAAAAAGTTTACAAACTCGGTTAAATTCAACATTTTTAATAAGATCTGCATGTTTAAAACAATAAAAACTTGTTTTTTATCGATCAAATTTGTTGAAAAATCCGATTTTTTTTACCTCCCCCGCCTTTTGATCCAAAAATAAAATCAGCACGCCCGTAGGGCGGTACGGCGGCGCGCCCTTTGCGCCGCCGTCGGAGAACAATCGCCGCGGCCTCAGGCCGCGGCCCAGCCGCCGCGGCCTGCAGGCCGCGGCCTGCAGGCCGCGGCCCAGCGCCGCGGCCTCAGGCCGCGGCCTGCAGGCCGCGGCCCAGCGCCGCGGCCCAGCGCCGCGGCCTCAGGCCGCGGCCCAGCGCCGCGGCCTGAAGCCGCGGCCCTGTGCCGCGGCCGCAGGCCGCGGCCAGTTGCCGCGGCGGCCGCGGCCCGCCGCCGCCGCGGCCTGTCGCCGCCACGACGGCCGCGGCCCGCCGCCGCCGCGGCCTGTCGCCGCCACGACGGCCGCGCCCTACGCGGCCAGCCGTCGCGGCGACACGCCGCGGGCCCCCCCTAGGGTTTCCAGAAACCCTAACCCTAACGGGCTATTTTTTGGGGGAGGCCCAATATTAACCCTAATGGGTTGTTTTCATGGCCCAAAAGGCTAGAAAATTAGCCCATCCACAGAAATTATTTTATTTATTTTTGGCCGTAAAAAGCCCAAAATAGTTAAAAGAAATTTTTAAAAAGGGTTGAAAGCGGTAAAATAAAACATTATATTATGGATCAAAAAGGCAAAAAAGTTTTTCAAAAAAAAAATGTTTTTTGCACGACACACACAATTTTTAATTACTTTAAATGCCTGTGTCTTTTGATTATCTGCGTGGTTGTATGTCGCAAAAATATTATCTGCGTGGATGTGCAAATATTAGGCTATGTTTTTAGGGATCAGCCAGGTTTCCGACACCGTTTTAAATTCCCGCAATTTTTCTTCTTTTTTGAGAGAAATTTTGTATGTGAGGATAAAAATGTAAAAAAGAAGACCGAAGGACACCAAGAAGAAGCTGAAGGCGTTCGCACAACGTAGATAGGGGCTTCTCTCTGAAGTTCCCGAGTTGTACTTTATTTTTTCATGCATTCATTTTTGATGTAACTTCGGACTGTACTTCTTTTATTTTTCGGTGTCGGCTGGCTGATCCCCATAGTCCTAAGTCTTTTTCTTTCTGTTTCATTGCTTATGCATTAACTGCGTGGTTGTTAATTAGTTTTAATACCATGTTAATGTTACAATGAAACTGTCAAAAAGCATGCTAAAATCACTTTAATATAGTTCAACGCCTATTGCTAGACTATATACCTGTGATAAGTTTTTAAAAAAAATGCCTGCAGCATATAAATAGCATGTTTACATCATACTTATTTCATTTCAATTGATCATAATATTTAGTTTAAAAAGCTTTACATTATATGTATGATGGGCTCATGGTATGACGATATTTATGACAATAAGACAATAATGATTTCAAAAAGTTTAATATCATATCCTCTTTGACAAAATGAACCTGAAGTTTCAAAATCAAATCAAAAGTCACACTCTCTCTCCCTAATAAAATAAATACGATGGTTTATGCGAAAATTAAAATTGCTATCTTTATAAAAGATGCATACTTTGCGGTAAACAGATATATAAGATCTATGATCTATATAATCCAATATGGACACCAGAAGTTTTCCATAATACCGCTAAACTCTTTAAAAGAGTTCTCTCCTTTATGCTTACAAGGAAAGATTTTTTCTAGCCTTGAATATAAGCATACGCCTGAAGTCGTGGCTTAATGAATAAGTGAGAAATATATTACGCACCCACGTATTTGTTCCCCTCTGAGCATGGTAAACTATCCACATAAAATTTGAACGACTCAAGTAAAAGGCCTGAAGCTATACTCGAGCATTCAAATAGACTTTTTAAAAGTCCCTTATTAAAGTGGAAGTATAAATAATTTGCTCAAACCCCTGCTTATGTCTCCTTAGCAAGACTAATTTTCATTGTCCTTTATAAATAAGGAATATTGAAATCAGGGGAAGTTCAGGATCAAACATGACCTGAAATAAAAATAAGGAAAACTCAAAACAGGGGAAGTCTTGGATTAAATGGGAAAGTGAAGATACGATATACCTCGACATGGAGTAAGCAATGGCAAGCCAAAATCAGACCGGATGTTCTGATAAGAGCAATAATGTTTTTGCAAACATGAATGTGCATTAACTTATGCCATATAAAAATACATACATATCTAGTCAAAACGACGAAAGTCTAATTGACCTTATGTATATTTGGCTACTCCCCGAGGACAAATAAACTTTGAAATCAAAAATTATCTGTTGTCATAACATAAGTCTTAAATGAGCATAATTATTGTAGTATGTTTTCAAGAGCACACATCACACTATGTCACTTGTTGACTTATCATCAGTATTATTCTCTTGTAGTTTTAATACATTTTATTTTACTGCGTATGTTTTGCTATCTTGAATACCCCTAAAAAAATAAATAAAATGAGGATGCCATATACTCTCTGAAACTTATACAGTTTCAAAAAGGATATTCGTCAAAACGAAATCCCTAATGACTCAAGTAATAAATGAAGCCTAAAGCTTTGTCCCAAAATGATCCGCACAATAGTCAAAGTGAAGATGTAATCCTTCACAGTTTGAACACAGTTTCAACTATTACCGGACAAAATTAACTTGAGCATTTGTAATGGACTTTTCAAAAGTGCCACATAAATTCAAAAGAGGAATTATTTTGGAACACCAGAAGTGTCCAGAATCGACCAACTATGGATCGATATCACCCTGGAGTGATGATGCAAGACATCATCAACCAGAAGAACCCGAAGATTCTTCAAAAAGTGTGAAACTTTCATTGTCCTATTCAAAAAGGAAAAATGATAATGAGATCATCTCCATTCACATGGACCTTGACTCTCCCCTCTTCCTCAAATGAATTTAAGATGATATACCATCATCATTAAAGATAATGAAGACCTTTAGGTCTCTTGAGAGTATTTAAGGGATATAAATAGGCTTCGTCCACTCCCTTAACCGGACTGATGATGTACCCTTGGTGTACTCGTCAATATATCCTCTAAATAAATGGTCATTATCCAACCACATTCTTTTATAAAATGGTGGTAACTTTGGATAACACTGGGAAATTTAAATGTTTTACAACTGGAAAAATAACGAACACCCTGAAGCTTGTGTTCACACCCAAGTATGGGTAATATAAATCATTAAAATGATTAAAATGGATTTCTTATCCATTAAAAATCCAGTTGTAGGTGACCACATGGGAACATGCAATTACATTGCAAACCATCAAAACGCATCATTAGAACCTATTTATATGAGTCTGATCACCTCATATAAACAGTTTCCGAAAACCCCTGACGGGGGAAGCGTTTAGAGCACATCTTATAGATTGTGCCATGATGAGTAGACACCCCCCATATCACCACTATAGACCATCAAAATGCAGAACTATTTATCGGAAGTAAATATCCCAGATAAATAGAGTCTGAGCACTCTGAACAGGGGAAGCATTTAAATTCACTCCTCCTAAGACGTGCATTGATGATCCTATTTTAAAGCTTTGATGAGATCCTGAAGATCCCTCACAACTTTAATGTCCCAGAATCAATTTCAACAGAAATACTACAATCATCCATGAGCCTAAAGCTCAAATGACCATTTAAATCATTAATACCTATGATCTGGTTATCATGAATTGTGATGAGATCCTGAAGATCCACACTTATGAAACTGTTAAAACAGTTATCAGACATAGTTACTGACAATATAGATATTGTCAAAACTTTCACATCCCTGCTACTAAAAATCCAGCTAGGATTGACATACCGAATATATTGGATGCAATCCACCAGTAGCAGAAGTGGATATCCTCAATGGATGAGAGGACATACTACTAGGCTCCAAAAAGAGAGATCTACTCCTGGAGACCGAAAAAACAATACCACCACAGGAAAGTGAGCTCAAATCCAGAACCTTATTGCAACTTGGTTGCTAAGGACCAATTCTGGATCTGTCCATATTCTTTACCCGTCCCAGAACCTTCACTTCTTTACCGCATCGTGAAGGAGACACCTCTGGGAGAAATCAAATGATTATAGTACGTACGGGGTGAGTTTTGGACAAGAAAGAACACATTTTGTCGACAAATTCTCTCATATTTCATTTTGCCAGTTAAATATAAAATATTGTTTCCACAACTCTGCTTTGCCTGAAGCAAAGAGAGAGATTTGGCCAAATTATAATGTGGAATGAGGCAATAATAAGGTGAGCTGGACTCACTTATGAAATATGAGGTGTTGGACCTGAAGTCCTGGTATCAAAAATGATATCAAATCCTGTGGGATAACTGAGTATTGAAGGAGAATTAAAATAAAATCGTTAGCTATAAGCATTTTAATTTGCTATAGTTTTAGAGGTATAAATCGCTCAAACCAGGAAGTAATCAAGTAAGATGAGCTGAACTCACTTACAAGATGAATCTGATGCATCGACTGGTTTATGTCAAGGCGTAACCCAACGAATGGCAAAAGAGGGAATTTTTGGTTGATGTTGCTATTGGATGTGACAACATCACCGATATAAAATTTCTTCAACTGCATGAACAAATTTCTTTACTTTCCTTTCTTTTTGGGACACATATTAATAATATGATTAAAGGAAAGACAACCTAGACAAAGATCCTTAAAGGACTCATACTAAAAGGTTGTTGTTTGCATCTCTTAAAAACAGTATTGTTCTTAAGAGAGCAAATTAAAAGATTTGAGATTATTTTAATAACTCAAAATATTATCGGATCTCCTGAAGAGAAATTACCGAAATATCTGTTAAAGCCTATCTATCAGATATGATATGATATGAAAGCCCTAGCTAGGCATAAATTCTAGGCTTACAGAACTTTAATCATCCTGAAGATGAACCATCATCCTGAAGATGAACTATTATCCTGGAAATGAACTATCATCCTGAAAATGACGTTAATAAATCATCCCGAAGATGTAAACTTCATACAATGATGATTGATGAAGAAACATTAATTTCATTCTCCACCAAATACACCTATTTGGTTGTATGGATATACATTAAAAGACCTCTTTCCGTTAGCTGGAAGAGGGGAAGAATATATATGGTCCGGAAGTACCTTAAGTGTCTTTGAAACACTCTTATACCTGGCCAACTGCATGCGTCTCTTTTGAGCGTTAGCAGTATAGCTATTAGCCAGGTACAGTGCAGTGCCCCCAGCGCATCATTGGACCAGAGATATGTAGCTTCTGCGCTATCTCCAAGGGTCGAGGAAAAATCCTCTATGTTAAATGTATTTGCATATGCAGGTTACAGATCATCGCGATGAATGGAATAAAAGGGACGTCCACCTCCTGAAGATCTACACAGAATCCTTCCAAGTCTACATCCTTCCACCATTCCGAGAAGCCCATCACCCAAGGAGCAGTTCAAGAACATACAATGCCAGGTCCTGAAGTACCTCGTAGACAATGACGATTGAGACGTGGAGCTGTCTACCAAGTTTGCTAGCGCTCCTTTAGTTTCAGCTAATGCCTTATATGAGTGAAACTTGTATAGATGAGTGATGCTTGTACTTTACTTTTGCTTTCGGAATGTTGTAGATGAGATGGATGTATAGACACATAGGAGATAAATGTATAGATATATAGGAGATCTGCAAGCCTGAAGCTTGATCAGATTAGGGGGAGTCAACTGTAGAGTTGTACTCTTTTTCCTTGGCTGGTGATTTTTCCCACAGGGTTTTCCATAGTCAAGGTTTTAATGAGGCAACCACATTGACTCTGGATCCAGAAGTATCCACCCCTCGACACATCCCCAAATCAGGGGAAGTTATGGAGTGCTGTACTCTTTTCCCTTCGCTATTGGTTTTTCCCACAGGGTTTTCCATAGCTAAGGGTTTTTAACGAGGCAGTTACCCTTAACTTGGATCCAGAAGTATCCACCCCTTTAGATACTCAGTAGTACTAATGAATCATTCAGTATTCATAAGTCGAGTATACCACGTTGGTTGGATAAGGGGAAGTGTTATGAATAGGACCCATTGGGCCTATTGGGTATCCACCCACATGAGTACCCATTATGAATACTATATAAAGGAGGCTAGGGGTTTCCTAGCCTCAACCTTTCTCCAAATCTTTTTCTCGTTCATAACAGTCATTATTTTTTCTCTTTCCTTTGAAATTTTGCTATTTTAAACTAACATCACACTCATACACCTCATTTTTTTTGAGATGCAGATGGTACATCTCTAATAAAAACTCTACACCGTTCAAAGTCAGGTTTAAGACTCCATCAAAATTTCAGATTTACTTTCAACCAGCCACTCTGATGTAACAGGGGAGTAAATTGTTCATTGCAAGGCACGTATCCGTTGCGTTCCGTGGGCCCCACTGACCGCTCGATCCCAGCTCAAACCAGAACCAACGCCGCGGCCCCAACCACCCCATGTGCTCTTGGGCCCAACGCCCAGCCTGTCCCCCCTTATAAATTCCCAATCAGCGCCCATCTTTTCACCCAAACAAACTCTACCTCACTCACAGTCAGAGTTACTCTGTCTACAACAACGATGGATCGCCAATCGCTGCTCAGCATCGCGTTCCTCTCTCTCCTGATCTCCTCAATCTCCGCCCAAGCCCCGGCCGCCTCCCCGTCCACGTCAGCAGCCGCGCCCCCAACCATAACCGCAACCACCCCCGCGCCCGCATCCGCACCAACAAAGCCCACCGCCCCCGCTCCCGCATCCGCCCCACCCAAACCCGCCCCCGCTCCCGCATCCGCCCCACCCAAACCCGCACCCGCTGCCGCACCCACCAAGCCCGCACCCGCTACGGCCCCGGCCTCCGCCCCGCACACCAAAACCCCCGCCCCGGTCTCCTCCCCGCCGGCCCCAACTCCGGTGAGCTCACCGCCGGTCCTTCCCCCCACATTGTCCTCCCCGCCAGCGCCCGCTCCTCTCGCCGCCACGCCGGCCCCCTCCGCCGCCGTCGTGCCGGAGGTCCCGGCACCGGCGCCCAGCAAGAAGGGCAAAAAGAAGAAGGGGAAGAAGACCGCCGCGTCACCCGCACCCGCCGCATCGCCGCCTGCTCCCGCCGCCGCGTCCCCCGCCGAGGCCATCTCGCCCGGGCCCAGTGGCGGCTCTGCCTCCGATGAAACGGTAGGTTTTTGTCAGTGAAAAGTTGTTCCCTGCATATTTTACGTCACGGTGGCAGGAAAACTAATTTTTATTGTTCGGTTTTTAATTGCCCTGCAGAGCGGTGTGGGGACGGGGACGACAATGCTTGGTGGGCTGTTAACGGGCCGGACTATTCTGTGGGCCTCCGCGCTGTTCGTGTGGATCTGAGTCTGGGTCTTGGGTAACACCAAGTGTATAAATTATTATTTATTGGGCCCCTCCTATCTCCCCTTGTCCTTTACCTTTGAAAAATCTCTCACGTGTTGGGGTTGTTCTCACTAGTGTTCAATTCTTTTAGACGGGAAGAGACTCAAGAGAGACATTGTATTTGTATTGAGCACGATTATTTGTTTTATTTTGATGATTTTGATTTGATTCTATTTTTTTGTCAGTGTTATCTGTGTGACTGAGTGTTAAAGAAAAAATACCTGATACATTTAAGAACAGATTATTTGCAAAATGATTTACTCAAAAAGCATGTATGTTTATTAACAGGCTTATTCTTCGATAGCTAAGTTTGCATCTGTTGGAATATTATCCTCTGGCACAACCAAGAACCTTGCCGCATTGAAGAAATGCAGCAACAGACAGAGCTACTTGACCTACCTTGGGATCAAAGAAACAAACAAATAAGTCTTCATGTTTTTGTTCGAGTCATCACTGCTTGTCAAGAATATGGTATCCTGGTATCAAACAGTTCTATTATTTTCATTTCATTTTTTCTAGAAAAAAAGTAGCAGTCCAAATTAGTGAACAACTGATCGAGATAATTCACATTGATCATGATAAAACGGAGATTCTACATACTCGAGGTTCATATTCAATTTTACAAGGAAATTGGTGGGTCAACTACTGGTGGCCTTTTCAAGCATATCTCAACACAGGGGGGGGTATCTAGTTTCCCAATGCAATTCCATGGAGACGAATTCAATGTGAAAAAATTGAAAGGAAATTCATTCAATATCGATCCAGGTACGCGTTTATTTGTTGAAACACACAAGATGCAACCGATTCAATTCGAATTCAATTCGAAATTTTATTATATATATTTTTCGTGATCATTTTGACTGTAATTGGGTTCTGTAGTAAACTTGTAGTGATATCTGTAATTGTCTTTAAGTAGAACAAATTGTTGAGCAAGTAAATCATAAAAGGATGCTAAAGCTCGGCATGTCTATCACTATTTCCATTTAAAGTCCTAACTTCAAGCCATGCACATCATATATAACATCCGTCCATGCAATCACACCCATCTAGGAACGGCAAATTAATGGCCAGATCACTTTCTTGATTAATATCAAGGTTGATGGACAAACATTTAGACTAGTCCTCTCTCCAGAGGACTGGGTGGGGTAAACAGCTTAGCCTAGGCTTTCTGGAAGCAGGGTATACCAGAGTGATATTATAAAAAGTTTAAAATGTTTGCGAGAAATAAAGAAAGAAAGCTAAATCAATAAAATAACTATTATAACATAGCAGGTTGGCATATAACCTACAAAAGGTTTGAATTTCAGAAAAAGAAGAAGATAGGAACCATATACAATCAACATGGCTCGTATTCGCACAGCCTTTAACCTAAAGTTTACCGATAAATAGATTTTCTCTTCTAAAATATGAATCATCGCATGCGGCTCCACAAAAGTCCATAAATTGATTCTACCATAACTTTAGTATGAGATGCTTTTCTTTAAATTTAAAATCTGTCCTAAAATTGAATATAGCATGGAAGAAAAAAAATGAGAATCCACAATGGACAGTTGAATTCGATCCGATTTAAAGCGTAAATACCTAGTATTCTGTAAATCATAGAGCATAAATGGATGTTTCCATAGAGGTGAGCCTATGACATCTCTATTATTTACTGTCTACCTATTTATCTATGACAGAGAATTAAAAACACACACAACTTTGACTAAATTAATTTAACCATCTTCAAAGCATTTAACCATTAAACACAAACAAGTTCAGAAAATTGCAAAATTGGAATGAACTCTGCGTATTTGTGTGTGCGCGCGCGCGTTGTCACGGTCCGTTTCTTCTCCAAGTCAATTTGTGAATGAAGGTCCAAAGGGAGGCTGGGGATGGGAGGAAGTTTTTAGAAATGGGGTTTATGTTGGATGAGTTTTCATGAAAGGCCCAAAGTCAAGAGAGATGAAGGCGTTTTCTAGAATTTTTTTTTGGGGGGGGGGGGATTCTAAAAAAAGGAAGGAAGTTTAATGACTTAGTTGCATTCTAGATAAGTCTTATATTTATTAATATAGTTGGAAAATGTGTGGAACATTTTAGAACTCATTTGTAACCATTAGATTGAAACAATCTTGGCCATCCATTTAGGTAGAGGATGCATATAAATAGGGGGTCCTTGTATCATTTGCAAACCATCCAAGAGTGGATCCATCATTTGTGTAGTAAAGAGAGTTCTCCAAGTTCCTCCAAAATAATTTGTGTTTTTGAGTTCTTCCAACTACTTGAGAGAGTTGTTCGATATTGTAAGCAATCTTTGGCTTAGACATCACTTTGATCTTCCAGAGTTCGTGGGAAAGGCTGAACTAACCTCTCAAGTGGAGCGAGAGACTAGTGTCGTGTGGTTGTCGGTAGTGGAAAGTCCGAGCCAGTGACAAGTGGTATCAGAGCGAAGGTTCGTGATGACGATGTTGGAAGAAAGCCTCAAGGTGTTCCATGGAGCAAGGACCGTGGAAGAGATTGAAGATTTCTTAACAATCTTAGAGCAATATTTTGAAGCTCTTAGAATTACAAGTGATGCTGAGAAACTGAGTATTGTAACACTATGCCATAGAGATGAAGCTAAGGAATGGTGGTTTGCACTATTGAAGAATGGAGGTTTTCATTACAACAAATGGTGGGGGTTTAAATGTAGACTTCGAAAGAAATTCTATGGTGGAGGCGTCCATGGTGGAGGACCATGGAAATCAGGACCAAGCAAGGGATGCCATGGATCAGGCCTTAGCCCACAATACAACCCATGCATCTGCCCTTGGATCTCAATCTTTGAATATTACTAAGTCTTTGTTTAAGCAATACATGAGTCCCTTTGATGATTGTGAGAGTAAGGAAATACACCTCAAGTGTCGCTATTGTGGAGATCCACATTGGGAGTTGGCTTGTCCGAAGAAGTGGGGATCCAAGTGATTTTGGTGCAATGGACCGCATCAGTCGAGGGATTGCCGAAAGAGAGGAGGATGAGTCAGATACCAATAAGGGACAAGTCTTTGAAGAGATTAAGAATGATGAGCCACATGATGCACAAGATGAAGTTCCGCCAGAGGGAGTGGTGGAGCAAGAGTTTAAGGTGTCACCCAAGATAGAGGTGGATGTTGAAGATGAGCTGGTGGTCCAAGACATGGGAGATGTCGAGGAGCCAATAGTTGTGATGTCGTCCGAGCTGAGAAAAGCAAGGAGGCAACCTGAGAAGGAGGAAGTGCTGGATGTGAGGAAATTCCAACCTCCAAATGATATAGAAGTGTCGTGTGTGTATACACACCACAAACCAGAGTCCATGGTAGAAATGGGCAACTTTGAATCAAGCTATAGGCCCAAGTTCGTGGTGCAGGCGGGCATGATTGTTACACGCGTGAAGTCTGAGCAAGCCTTGGAGCCAAGCCTGAAGATGAGGGCCAAGCAGGGTGATCGAGTGAAGTATTCTAAGAAGAGGAGATGGTATCGAACCGAGTGGAGGAGTGCGTCAAGGCTAAGAGTCCAGAAGGCCAACCGTTCGAGGCGTCCAAGTCCAAAGCAAGGATGACATCGTTCATGTGAGTGGGGGAGAATGTCACGGTCCGTTTCTCTCCAAGTCAATTTGTGAATGAAGGTCCAAAGCCCAATTTATTCTACAAGGTCCAAAGAAAGTTCAAGTCCATGGAAGTCCAATTTAAGTTATAGAGATGGAAGGAAGTTTTTAGAAATGGGTTTTATGTTGGATGAAGTTTTCATGAAAAGCCCAAAGTCAAGAGAGATGACTGCCTTTTCTAGAATTAGGTGGAAAATTCTAGAAAAGGAAGTTTAATGGATAAGACTTAGTTGCATTCTAGATAAGTCTTGTATTTAATGATGTAGTTGGAAACTGTGTAGAACATTCTAGAACTCATTTGTAATAATTAGACTGAAACAGTCTTGGTCATCAATTTAAATAAATGATGCTGATAAATTGGGGGTCCTTGTATCATTTGCAAACGATCCAAGAGTGAATCAATCATTTGAGTAGTAAAAAGAGTTCTCCAAGTTCTTCCTAAATAATTTGAGTGTTTTTGAATTCTTCCAACTACTTGAGAGAGTTTGATAGGGATCAGAATTTGTAATTTTATTCTAGTTTATTTTGAGTCTTAAGTTAATTTTGAGTGTTTAGGTGTCTTGAGTCGTTTGGGTGTGTTTAGTCCCACATTGGATGGGTTAGAAGAAGCGTTGAGCTGTAAGCCTATATAAAGGCCAATGAGCTTGTTATTTGGGGTATTGAATGAAAAGAAAGAGAATTTTTCTCAAATCATGCGAAAGGTTCTCCTGGCCTGTGAAAGGCCCCCTCTCCCTTGGCGCGAAGCCTTGGAATTCTTGGTGCGAAGCCAAGAACCCTAATTTATCTTCATCTTCCCCAAATCATCCATCCAAGCCCTAAAATCCTCCTCCAAATCCCTAAATCCTACCACGTCCTACATCAACTTGGTATCAGAGCCCAACGATTCTCCTCTCCCCTTGAAAATCCTAGTTTTCCATACTCTCATCCACAGCCGCCGTTCTTAAAAAAAAAACCCCTAACATCTATTTCCGCCGCCGCCCGCTCTAAAAAAAACCCTAACATCTATTTCCGCCGCCGCCCCCTCAACAACAAAAAAAACCCTAAAATCTACTCTCCCCGTACCCTTTGATCTCATCGATCCCCTCTCATCGACGCCACTCCGCCCCTCCCTCGCCACCGCGAGGAAGCCCGCGGCCTCCGCCTCCGTCGCTCCTCCAACGCAAAGCCCGCCGCCGTCGTCCTTCTTCGCCGACGAAGCTCCGACAGCCCTCCCTAAGCTACAACGTCGACGACGGCTTCCCCCAGCTCTGCTCGCCCCACCTGCGCCTCCCACCGACGAGGCCGCCGCCTCACTGTGTCGCCACCACCGCCCTTTCAGATCTGCTCAGGCCACCTGCGTCGCCACCACCGCCCTTGCTGTGTCGCCGCCACCAGCCTCTCAGATCTGCTCAGGCCACCGGTCGATCACATCGAAGTCGTCTCCTCTCTCCCCCGAGGCCGCACGCCACTCTGGCCCATCAGATCTGCTCGCCGTTCACCTGCGCCTCCTTGTCGTTCTCTCTCCGCCTCTCAGATCCTGCCGCCACAACCGCTGCATCACAAATCCCGCCGCCTTCACCATCTCTCGCGTCGCCACTACGTCCTCCCGTCGCTGTGAAGCTCGCCATCGCCTCTCAGATCTGCTCCGGTCCTCAGATCTGCTCCGAAGGTCTCTCTTTCTCCAATCCCTCCCAGATCCGCATGCCCCCTTCATCTGTGGAAGCAGCCTCGTGCGAAGCCGGCATAAGCCGCATGCCACCGTCCGTTCGCTACGAGTCCCGCGCGCCGCCCTCTGTCGAAGCTACCTCGCCATTCTCACTTCCCTCACCACGTCCAGAAACGATCGAGCGGTGAACAGAGTCGAAATCATCAAGAATCAGACTGCTCGTTGAAATCGCAACCGCCACAATAACGTGCTACAGTCATCTTGCCATTTAAGCCTAATTTTCAGCATATTTTTGGAGGTACTTTGCACACCTTCGGAGGTTTGACGATTCCGGATGCAATTGGAGTCCGAATTCAGTGTCGTTCGCATCAGTCGGTAGCTGACTCAGCCGACTACACATAGGTATCCTCCATACAAAAAAATCATTAATAAATCATGGGATATTATGATTATTACATTGAAGATTATTTCAAAGGATGTTCTCAACTAACAGAAGTTGAGCTCAGGTTGTTCAAACGGGTACCAATATTTTATGGGTTCAATGATAAGTATAGGTATGATGATTGGGAGTTTCATCTGGCATATTTCTTCTCTCATTTCAATTTTTCAAGTGAAGCAAAATATACGTATGCATATCTCAAATTAGGTGGAAAAGCGTTATCTTGGTGTTTGGATCTTGTAATTCCTTATCATCAGTGGTCTATGTTCAGATACGCCCTTCAATATCGATATTCTTCCAAGCATCAGTGTATTTCGGGAGCACCCCAGCAATCTTCAAGCTTGAAAATAAAAGTGTGGTCAGAAGAGTCGAGCGAGAGCAACAAACGAATTCTTCAGACGACTGAACAATGGGAGAAAGAGCAACAAGAGATGAAACCAGATCTAGATCCAGAGCTTGAGACACAGTTAGAGTCAGAGCCTGAACCTCAGTCTGAGCCTGAACCAGAAATTGATCCATTGCATTCTGAGCTAGAGATAGAACTTGATCCAGTCCTGCAACCTGAGCCTGAGACTCATCTAGAGCCACCTATGAAGCGTGTACCAGAGCTGTTGATAGAAGCACCATTGGATCCGATTAAGCACATCGAGTTCGTGATCACAGATTCTTCTCTCCAAACCAACAGACAGATGCTGAATATCTTTCTATCTTTCGTGAATGGTGTGAAATTATTAGAGGACGCGCTTCTACCAATCTGCATCATTATACACTTTAGAATTCGTGGGCGCGTCTTTTCTAACTGCCGAGGACTAATGATTTCCGGGCAGGTGTGCTACTTCTGCATCCCTTCACCAAGAGGTGAAGTTCTCAAGAGGAGGAGAATGATAGGGATCAGAATTTGTAATTTTATTCTAGTTTATTTTGAGTCTTAATTTAATTTTGAGTGTTTAGGTGTCTTGAGTCGTTTGGGTGTGTTTAGTCCCACAGTGGATGGGTTAGAAGAAGCGTTGAGCTGTAAGCCTATATAAAGGCCAATGAGCTTGTTATTTGGGGTATTGAATGAAAAGAAAAAGAGAATTTTTCTCAAATCCTGCGAAAGGTTCTCCTGGCCTGTGAAAGGCCCCCTCTCCCAATGCGCGAAGCCTTGGAATTCTTGGTGCGAAGCCAAGAACCCTAATTTATCTTCATCTTCCCCAAATCATCCATCTAAGCCCTAAAATCCTCCTCCAAATCCCCAAATCCTACCACGTCCTACATCAGAGTTATTCGGTGTTCTAAGCAATCTTTGGTTTATACTTCACTTTGATCATCTAGAGTTCGTGGGAAAGGCTGAACTAGCCTCTCAATGGGAGTGAGAGACTAGTGTCGTGCGGTCGTCAGTAGTGGAAAGTCTGAGCCCCTGACAGCATGTAATGGGTATCAGCTACCCAAGGAGGAAATTTCTTCATTGGGTGGCGTCAAACCCCCAACCCCCCTACTTGAGAAAATTACACGATTGGAATGAACTACACACGCACGTACGCAAGCACGCAGAGAGGGGGGAATAGAAGTAAAACAGTTTATATTGATTAGCCTCCAAAAATCAATTAGATCACAAAAGAAAGATGTAGTTACCAATATGTTAACATTTACAATGAATCACATCAAAATATTTTTTGGGTGTTTTCCCTTCCTATTTGTGTGCACATGTGTGTGTGTGTGTGTTTTTTTTTTTTTTTTGTGGGGGGGAGGGGCGTGCTTCCACCCATCATTTCATCAGAAAAAAAGTACCAACATAGCATATATCTCCAAAGCCCTAACCCGACCAGATCCGACCTCATTGTTCAACTAAGAAATAAAAATGTAATCGACCTTTTTAGACAATGAACTATAGAAACAATGCCTAAAATATCAATCTCTATCCGTAAATATAAGCATTTTCAGAAAATTCCAGCTGTCTTAAGGGAATTTATGGGAGTTTCACCAACTGATGTAATGATCTGATAATAAAGTTCACTATTAGACTGCCTTCCAACATCCAAATCGTTCATGTTCTACATCTGACCAAACAAAGACAAATAAAAAGGAAATTGAAATGGAATAAAAACAGTTCTAGAGAGGGTTGTATCGTGGAATATAATACCTTCAAATCTGCCAGTTGGCCATCTGAGCTGCTTGCCCACATATGTAATATAGTGATGGATTTTAAGGAAAAGCATTCACAAAAATAGTTAGACGTGAAACATTAAGTATATAAAAAGAAACTACCATCTAACTTGTGACTTAAAGTTTCTAATTGCTGTAATCTTGCTTGAGGATAGTTAATTGGGATCAAGCATGTGCCTCTGGATGGAAACAAAATTGAATTCTGATGATCTATTATTGTACTTGCTAATGCTACCAGTGCTCCGACTCCCTCCTTAATATTGACATAGATGTGGAAGGTACCAACGAACCACTGTACACAGAAACTCTAAACCATAACATCTCAATGATACCTTCTGCTTTGTCGGCTCCCAATTTATAGCCAACCCAATACACCATACTGTGATTTAGTATGGAATGATCCAGCTGGCCCAAATATTTATGATTATTCCTCCATAATTTTCCATCCCAAATTATCTTTTCTAGAAACTTCGCTTCATTGTCACCAAATCCAAAACTTATCCTGTCAGGTTCTATGCATGAGCAAATATTGGTGTCTATTTTCCAGAATTGCAACTCCACGAATTAAATATTGCCTACCCTAGTCATCCCATACACTTTACAATGTACAACAGTGATCAACTTTGCATAAAACCTCCACAGACCCATCTAAGACTAATACCAGACCTATGGAAACACCAACACTTAAACAGCAAAGCCATGGTGTGCCAGACAATGGTGTCAAACACAAATGTTGTGTGTACAGTTTTTGAATTCATTGTGAGTTCAGTGTCGTGTCCATGTCTACATGGCCTCAACAGTGCAACATTGATCAGGCCTAACACAACCAAATATCCAAATTTTGCATAATTCATAGAATACCATATTCGTATTGGGATCCGTAATGGTAATACATGAAATTTTCTTCAGCACTTTGTTGGATACAACATGTAGTTGGATACAACGATCGATGACTTCGTGTTTGATGAAAACAAACGTGTCTAAACAATTTGATGTGTGTGTTAAGTGTTTTCATGAGTGGCAAGCTCGTAAATACTCAAAAAGATAACCTAGTCAAAGTGATGGAGAAAATTGCTACACATATAAAGACTTGGTCAAATATGGAGAAAATTGCAATTCATTTGCATTTGCAAAGTGGACTTGGTCAAAAATGGAGAGATAAGGAGAGATCACATTCATATCAAAAGTGATTGAACCAAATCTCATGCAAATCAATTTGTGATTAAATGAGATCCTATTCAAATCATATTGCCATTCAAATTCAAATCATCTTCAAATCCAATTCAAACTCCAAATCCTATTGTGATTAGAAGAGATCTTCCATATGATTATTTCAAATCCTATTCAAGTTAGGATTCCATCCAATCTCCTTATTCTAAGGGATTCTACAAGAGCCTAATTGATCTCCACCTCCTCATATATAAACCCACATCCAAAGGAGAGCATTCATGCGGCTACACAAAATAAATACCAAGCATAAAATACCAAAGTTGCGGCCAACACAAACCCTAGCACATCTTCAACTCCTAAGGCCGCAACATATCAAGAGGAGCTTCAAATTTCACTTTGCCGCAACATTATAGAAGCCCCTTCATCTCCTCCATTGTGCAAGATACCAAGAGCACTTCCTTGCCGCAACTCCAAGAGCTTCTTCTCCTCCATTGCGCAAGATACCAAGGGCTTCAACCTCTAAGTGCCATAACATCCAAGCCAAGAGCTCATCTCATTGCCGCAACATCAACAAAGGGGTCATCACCATTGCCGCAAGCCAAGAGCTCATCTTCCCATTGCCGCAAACTTCAAGTCCAAAGAGCTTCATTGCAGCAACACTTCATGAGGCCATTCATTCTCCATTGCGCAAGCTATCAAGGGAAGTCATCAAGTTGCCAAGAGCTCCTTCAACTCCTACAAGGCCGCAACTTCAAGAGCCCTTCCCCTCCCAAGGCCGCAAGTTATAGAGGTGCTTCAACATCCAAGGACGCAAGTTCCCAGTGCTCCTTCATCCATTGCCGCAACCTCTTAAGGGGTGCTATGGCTTGAGATAGACGACTACATATTGTCAGATCGGATCTGACCAGCGTTGAACGACATAGACGACGACATCTACACGAACTGAGCTTTTTCGAACTCTATATTTATTTTACATTCGTGTATTGGTGTGTTGATCTTTGTAGGTTACTTATTCATTCGTTTTTGGGGTCTTGTCTAGTCGGTGCTAGACAAGATGGTCTTAACTAGTCGGTGCTAGTCAAGAGAGAGCTTTTACTAGATTAATAGTGTTTAGCACTTTGATGAGTGTGGTACAGAACCTGGTGAGCGTAGAGTAGGTGCTCTTAGCTTTTTCGGTTGTACCCTTATAACATATTAATGCTAGTAATTGCTTTGGTACTGGATTAGATCGTTGGGGCAACCGAACTAGAGTAAATATCCTGTGCAGTCTGTGTTTGCTTTTTATTTACTGTCTGGCTAATTGTGCTGAATAATTGCATGTGTTATCTGAGAATTTTTATTAGCCTATTCCCCCCTCTAGGCTTAGATTCAGATCAACAAGTGGTATCAGAGCAGGTTAGAGAATCTAGTCTAGAAATCATGAACACCATAGGATTAGTTTTTTGCTTAAGTCATGCCTATACATCGACCTCCTCTATTTAGTGGGGACGATTATATCTACTGGAGGGCTAGGATGAAAGTTTATTTATTATCCGTAGATCTTGATACTTGGCACGCTATTGAAAACGGATATACTATGATTTCTAAGCCTGAAAGTAATCAGAATTTGAATGCTAGAAATGTGTGCGCTCTGAATGCTAAAGCAATGAACATTTTATTATGTGGTTTAGATAGAAAAGTATTTGATCGTATTTCTCATTGCTCTTCTGCACAGGATATATGGAGGACTTCGGAGACGACATACGGAAACGAGCAAACTTTCGGTGATCACATCTCAAGCAATGAAAAGAGGCCACAGAAGAAGAAGAACCGAAGGGGAAGAAAAGCTCTTTTAAGTAAACATGATGCTTGTGTGACTAAGAATATTTGTGACAATACTAATGATGAAATTATTTGCCAAAATTGCAGGAAATCTGGTCACAACAAAGGGGATTGTCAATCGATGGAGAAAGAAAGAGCAAAGGAAAATAAGAAATCTTCGATAACGTGGGATAAGGACAGCGAAGATGAAACTCAGGAGGAGGCTGCACACTCCTCCTTTTGCTTGATGGAAGAGCTTGATGAGGTAAAATCTTGCACCAAAGTTCAACTTCTGAATGCTATTAAAGAAATGCAAGGTAAAATTGAAAGCTTAGAATCAACTGTAGAGAAACTTAAATCTACAATAGAAAAGTATAGAAATGCTAATGATGAACTGCAACAAGACAATTACAATATCTCATTAGAAGTTGATAAACTGAAAGAAAAAATTATTACATGTAATTCTACCATTAATGTGTTGAAAAAAGGAAAATCTAGCATGAATGAAATAGCTGAATGTCTTAATTGTCCTACGCTTTTAAAATAAAATAACACGTGTAAAGAAAAATTGGTTAAACTAGAAACTGAAAATAAAAAGCTTATTAAAAAGATGTGCATGCTAAAAAATGAGCTTAAAGGAAAAATGATTGATTCTGAAAAGAAAGCTGAAAACATGAAAAAGAATGAAGAGGAAAGCAAGAAGACTTTCATTAGTAAATGCACTTTGCTTGTGAACGAAAATATTTATTTGAAACCTAAAGTCACGAACCTAGAATTGACCATAAAGAAATTTGGTGTGGGAACACAATTTTTGGATATAATTCTTGGAAACCAAATATATGGCAATAATAGGCGTGGACTTGGATATGATTTTAAACATGTTGAAAAGTCAAAAATAAGAAATTTCACATCAAGACAACAAAAATGAGAAATATTCATGCAAAGTGCTTTACACGTGGTTGTGTTGGTCATACTTCTCATTATTGCAAATATAGAAACACGAATATTAAATTTAAGCAAATTTGGGTTCCTAAGAGTTTGATGACTAACGTGAGTGGACCTTGTTGGATTCCAACGTCACACATAACATCTTCCGTGTAGGTAAGATGGAGGGGCGAGGAACGATGGATTGGACGTCACATTTCATTATGAAGTTCCTTAACCAAACGACAACGCAAAGATATGGTTTCTTCCTTGAGCTTAATGTATGCCTTCATAGTTTTTTGTGTGCATGATTTGTTTTTGTTTGTGTGCTGGTTTGTGTGCTTGCTAGCTTAGTTCTTTATAAACAAAAAAATGGAAAAAAACAAAAAGCAAAAAAATTGGTGCGTAATGTGTATCTTTCTTTTAAATCATTAAATTGGTATTAATGAATGAGATTCATATCCATGTAGAAAATGATTTATTATTGCTATAGCTACATCTGCATGTTTAATTTTCTAAATAACCATGACATGTTCAATGATTAGAATAATTCGATTTTTACACCTACACTTTCACTTCCACAAGTATTAACGGTGTTGTACATTTGGAGATATCTTTTATGAAATATTGAAAAGTGAATGTATGATGAAAAATAACTGAAAATCTAAGTGATATGATGTGTCTTGTCTTGGATAAAAATAGCGCTCAAAAGAATTGAATTAAAAAATATAAATAAAAAGGGAAATGAAAAGAGCTCCGTATGAAAAATGGATATGATACATGGCAACGACACTACCCACGAGTATCCAACATAAGCTTTAAGAGTAAACTTTAGCATTGGTGTTATACTCGTCAAGCAATGACACCCCACATCTAAGAGTCCTCATAGGCTAAGTTTTGAGTGTGGTAACTTGAACTCATTTTCAATGAGATGTGAAAAATCAATCCTAGATGATATCATGTTACATGGAAAAGTGGATTGGTTTTAGTTAAATTTCTTGAAAGTTCTCCTTATGTGCTTCAATATTTAATCATCACACTTACACGATGGTGTAGAAATATTTGTTATAATTTTCATTGGATTTGACTTGCTTATTCAAATAATGACTACATGCAAGTGTTTGTTATAGTTTATAATATTCTATCTTCTCATGTGATATGACATTGACTTCGTTGTACACTTTTGATGATAACAAAAGTGGGAGAATATTGAGAAGATTTGGTTGAATGATGTGATTAATGCTTAATGTGCCTAATGAATAATGTGAATACGTGCTAAATGACTTAATGAATATGTGTTCAAGGGGGAGCATGAATATGGGGGGATCATGAATATGGGGGGAGCATGCATATATGTTGAACATCATTGTACATCATTGTATTTGTATTATTTCCTCCATCATCACACTTCACACACACATGTTACGATGATATTATTTGGATCATTATTGCTCAAATCTTATATATGGTTTGTCATCATCAAAAGGGGAAGATTGTTGGATACAACGTGTAGTTGGATACAACGATCGATAACTTCATATTTGATGATAACAAACGTGTGTGAACAATGTGATGTGTGTGCCAAGTGTTTTCAGGAGTGACAAGCTCGTAAATACTCAAAGGATGACCTAGTCAAAGTGATGAAGAAAATTGCTACACATATGACGACTTGGTCAAAGATGGAGAAAATTGCAATTCATTTGCAAAGTGGATTTGGTCAAAGATGGAGAGATAAGGAGGGATCTCATTCATATCAAAAGTGATTGAACCAAATCTCATGCAAATCAATTTGTGATTAAATGAGATCCTATTCAAATCACATTGCTATTCAAATTCAAATCCTCTTCAAATCCAATTCAAACTCCAAATCATATTTTGATTAGGAGAGATCTTCCATATGATTATTTCAAATCATATTCAAGTTAGGATTTCATCCAATCTCCTTATTCTAAGGGATTCTACAAGAGCCTAACTGATCTCCACCTCCTCATATATAAACCCACATCCAAAGGAGAGCATTTATGCGGCTACACAAAAGAAAAACCAAGCATCAAAATACCAAAGTTGCGACCAACACAAACCCTAGCACATCTTCAACTCATAAGTCCGCAACATATCAAGAGGAGCTTCAAATTTCCCTTTGCCACAACATTATAGAAGCCCCTTCATCTCCTCCATTCACAAGATACCAAGAGCTCCTCCTTGCCGCAACTCCAAGAGCTTCTCCTTCTCCATTGTGCAAGATACCAAGGGCTTCAACCTCTAAGTGCCACAACATCCACGCCAAGAGCTCATCTCATTTCCGCAACATCAACAAAGGGGTCATCACCATTGCCGCAAGCCAAGAGCTCATCTTTCCATTGCCGCAAACTTCAAGTCCCAAGAGCTTCATTGCCGCAACACTTCAAGAGGCCATTCATTCTCCATTGTGCAAGCTATCAAGGGAAGTCATCAAGTTGCCAAGAGCTCCTTCAACTCCTACAAGGCCGCAACTTCAAGAGCTCCTTCCCCTCCCAAGGCCACAAGTTATAGAGGCGCTTCAACATCCAAGGCCGCAAGTTCCAAGTGCTCCTTCCTCCAATGCCGCAACCTCTTGAGGGGTGTCACGACTTGAGATAGACGACTACATATTGTCAGATCAGATCTAACCAGCGCTGAACGTCAGAGACGACGACATCTACATGAACTGAGCTTTTCTGAACTCTATATTTATTTTACATTCGTGTATTTGTGCGTTGATCTTTGTAGGTTATTTATTCATTCGTTTTTGGGGTCTTGACTAGTCGGTGTTAGACAAGAGGGTCTTGACTAGTTGGTGCTAGTCAAGAGATAGCTTTTACTAGATTAATAGTGTTTAGCACTTTGGTGAGTGCGATACAGAATCTAGTGAGCGTAGAGTATGTACTCGTAGCTCTTTACGGTTGTACCCTTATAACATCTTAATGCTAGTAATTGCTTTGGGCTGGAGTAGGTCGTTGGGACGACCGAACCAGGGTAAATCTCTCGTGCACTCTGTGATTGCTTTTTATTTACTCTGTGTCTTGCTATCGGTGCTGAATAATTGCCTATGTTATCTGAAATTTTTATTAGCCTATTCACCCTAGGCTTAGATCCAGATCCAACACACTTTGGTCAGATGCCTCCAGTTATGAAACAAGACTAGCTGCACTATATAGGCCCACTTGGCCAATGGATGGACCCATGACTAACTCCTACTCATTTAAAACACTTAGCAATCAGCGTCTAAACAACTAAGCACAATCCTATTTTTATTTGAGATCTTGTTTCTTCATGGAAAACTATTACTTCTCATCTTCCCTTGTCTATTTTGGGTGTTTAAAGTCTTGCACAGATTGGACATTCTTCATGCTAAATGTGCATGTGAAAGTTCATGATTGGACCTTGTAACTGAGAAGACAAGTTGCTTACAAGTGGAACACTGTGTTCACTTTAAGCCACGAAGAGGTCAACAAAGAGGTGATGGTTCTCTTTGATAGTGTGTATGTTGCACTATGTAGCAAGGACACTTCTACGAAGAAGCTGTTCGTGTTGAACACAAGTGGTGAGTGTATTATTTTATAGAATTTTCATAGTTTCAACTTATCATGTCCATGACAGCATGGCCATGGCCATACAACATTATTGATGCATGATCTCAGGAACTACTTCTCAAATATGTCATTTAAAAAAATCTTTGTTAACATGTATATACTACATTCTCTTTGAAAGGGAATGAAGAAAAAATGTATCTTGAATTCATCTAGAAAACGAAGGAATAGATGCATTTTTAAAGCCAGCAAGAAGGTCACTCAGAAAAGTGGAATTACAAATGTATATTTACTACAAACAACTAGCAAGTGGTGAAAACTGCTAACAAACCAGCAAACACGTTAAGATATTACAAGCATGTTACCAAGTAACCCTTCTGCATGCGCTTACACCTATTTAAATGTTAATTTTAGTTGATCGCAATGCCTCACAACTCTTAATTTAGTTATGCTCTCAAATGTTCGCCAGAGACATGAGTTTCAAATTTGATGTGCATGGAATGATATTTGAGATAAATACTTAAAACACCATAAACATACCAATCAAGACGTGATCCATTCATGTTTCTTGACCGTCCGACTGGGATCCTCAATGTCATACATTGGATCCTTCTACTTCTGTTTGGTTTGAATTTTGGCCCTGCAAAGATCAAATCCAAATGATTACAGTCAAAGAATTGTCCATCAGACACTGTGACAAATGAAGAAAATAAACAAGACAAGCTTTCCAAAAACAGTTCCTACAGCTATAGACATCAACAGAGCTGAATTCTACAATTTAGTTCTGAAAATATAAATATGAAAAATGGTAGTACTGACTGGAGAATGATGTGTTCGCAAGGAGAACTGATTTCCCCTCTTTGCTGTTTCTGCAATGTTACTTGGCTTCAAGATAGTTGAGGTTTCCTTCCACGCCTCCATGAGGAAACGGAAGCAACACAACCTTTGTAACGACTTTGCATAGACAATCCTCCTGTTCCTTGACTACAGCCCACCGAAAGGGTTAATTACCAGTTAGAGTTATTCAACGACATAAAGAAGTAACTTCAAACAATTGAGAACTCGATAATTACCTCGTATTGCAAGATAATGGGCAAGTTGTGATCAGATGCTGAGACTCAAAATATATGAAGTGATACTGCTTTTGTGCTCCTAACATCAATTCCATTGCTTGCAGCACCAGAGTCCCTATTTGCTACTCCTCCCTGAAATAGAGTAAATATATGAATGGAAACAATGGCCATAGTCATTGTGCACACCCAACCTTACAACAACATCAATATACTTCAGTACTAGATCACCGACTTGGCAAACTCTTATCTCATATTTTTGTGGATTTGCTCTCAACTTATACCTAAAACTTATCCCAAATGCATTGCATTTGGTAGGAGATCTGATATCAAATCTTTTTATTCATCCCTTAATTAATATTCCTTATTAAATTTGATTTTATTCCTTGTGTATTGCTTTAAATGTTCTTTATTATATATCAAAAGTTTCTATCTAAAGATTCTCTGCATGAATGATGCCATAACATATCTCGCCCTTAATTGATTAGTGTGTCTCTTCCACCCAAATACACGTATAAGCATAAAAAGTGCATCATAAAATAAATATGATTTATTTTTGCTACTGCACAATATATGGAATATTAGATAACAAAAATGGAACCTATGAGTTTGTGTCCCATATCTGCATTTTGTAGGGAATTCATAACCGGTGGCTATCTTTTGGACCATACAAGATCCTACTGAGTTTATAGGTCTATCAAGCATGTGCAAATCATAGTGGAGGAGGAGAGATGAGAGATACCATATGTTTTCATGTTTGTCTTGCAATCAGTTGTGTGCTTCTTAATTCTGGGTCTTCAGTGTTCATGCATCCACTCCTTGACTTCCATTTTTTTGAGGCTAGATGGTAAATAAGAAATGATAATAAGAGAAGGGTGGTTTGGGTGAAGTGCCATCAGATTAGATTTACGAATACATGCAAATGAATATATTGTGATGGTTCCATTACGTCTTTATTCTTTTTTTTATACCTTTTTCCTCCTAAACAATTATGGGTCAATGTACATTTCTGGGTTGGAAGACAATTAGGCTACACAACCTTCAAACGGAGCTAATAAATAAATAAATAAATAAAAATGAAATTATTGAGTGTTATTTGTAGAAGGGTGTGTGTGTAAAGCAAATCAAGGGATACTATATATATGAGGGGTTAGCTCATTTAGAAGCTAATCACCATTTTCCCAAATCACTACATGGTATCAGAGCCCTAGAAAGAAAAAAACCAAAACCCTAACCCTCCCGCCTCCGCCTCCACCAACAGCGCCCCACCCGCGGTCACCCCCACTCGCGTCTCCACCCCGAAGCCCCAGAAGCCCCCCCGACACCCTCGTCTCCACCAACCGAAGCCCCAGAAGCCCCGACACCCTCGTCTCCACCAACCGAAGCCCCCAGAACCCTCGTCTCCACCTACCGAAGCCCCCGCACCCTCGTCTGCACAGCAGGCCGCCGGCGCCAGCCTTGCCTGCGCGCGCCGCTGCTCGCGTAGGCCGCAGCCGCCGCCGGCGTAGGCCGCCGCAGCCGCCTCCGCCACCTGCTGCACAGGCTGCCGTCATTGCTGCCCGCTGCCGCTGCTGATTCTCTGCTACTAAGGAGGATCCAAAAAAAACCCTAACCCTAGATCTATGGTCGAGCCATGAAGAGGACTCCATAGGTTTACGGTTAGAGTATGACCTAGAAGAAGAAGAAGAGAAGTAGATCTGCGGATCTAAGGAGGAAGAGAGGAGAGATCTGCGGATCTGAGGAGAGATGGGGGACAATCTTACCTCTGCTGACATGAAGGCCTTCATCGGAGAGATAACGAAGCTGCTTGCTTCGAAGGAGTTGGGATCCTCGAGTGGATCAACGCCTTCACGTCCCGTGCAGAAGCTGGAATTGATGCCCAATGATGTGAAATTGGAAGGGACGAAGAATTACCTCAGTTGGTCCAGGAGGGTGCTTCTCATTCTGAGGTCGAAGGGGTTAGAAGGCGTCGTTCTGGGTTCATGCAAGGAACCGCTGGACAAGGATGAGGATGATTGGAAAGTCTGGAGCACCACCAACTCACTGGTGGCTGCTTGGTTGATGACATCGATGGTTCCACCCATTGCTGGGATGGTGGAGGCCATAGAGAGTGCTGCGGGGATATGGAGTATGGTGGAAAAAATGTACTCTGGAGCCGGGAATGTGATGCTGATGATGGAGGTTCAGGGCAAGGTCGACACCCTGAAGCAGGGGGAGATGTCTATTCTAGCCTACTCTGCGGAGTTGAAAAGGCTGTGGTCAGAGTTGGACCACTATGACCCTATTGATCTGCCTGATCCTAGGAGCGCTGCGATACACAGGAAGTGGGTGGAGCGTAGGCGTGTCACACATTTCCTGAGGAACCTGAGTGGAGATTTTGAGGCCAGGAGGGCGAGTATGTGCCACCTGTCCTCCATCCCATCCCTGGAGGAGGCCATAGCTGCAATGGCACAGGAGGAGACCAGACTGAGGGTCATGAAGGATGAGGGTATTCAGGTCACTCGGGCTGCACTGGCTGTACCGGCAGTGGCAGCAGTGAGCGAGGATCGAGAGTGCTACACATGTGGGGTGAAGGGTCACCTGAGCTTTAACTGCCCACAGAAGGGCAGTGGACGAGGACGTGGCACAGGAGGCAGAGGAGGAGGCCGTTGGGGCCGTGGAGGCCGTGGACGAGGTCGTGGTGGCCCACGGGCCAACTTTGCTACCGCTGATGGACGACAGGAGACAGTGATGATCGAGGCCACGCCAGCTGAGGCTTCAGATCTAGAGCAGCGGAGACAGTCCAGGTCTACTACTGAGAGCTCGGAGAGTCATGCAGACCAGACTGGGGATATTGCCTCGCCATTCGGTAACTTTGCCCACTTCGCTCACACAGGCTCAGGTAACCGATTAGCCCTTTCATGTAGAGATCATATAGAGTGGATTATTGACTCAGGTGCATCTAGTCATGTGTCAGGAGCATATAGACAATTTTCCACATATAAACCACATACCATTCATGAAACCGTTCAGACAGCTGATGGCACATCCCAACCCATTAGAGGGATTGGTACTATTCAGTGCACTCCCTCCATACGCCTCTCTTCAGTCCTTCATGTCCCATCATTTCCAGTCAACCTCTTATCTGTTGGCTCTATTGTTGATGATCTCGACTGTAGCATTACTTTTGACTCTACTCATTGTGTGTTGCAGGAAAGGAAGACTTGGAGGAGGCTTGGGACTGGCGTCAGGCGTGATGGACTGTGGTATCTTGACAGAGCTAGTGGGGATGCTGCACTGGCTGTCGTTGTTGGAGAGAAGGAAAGGGATGTACTTTTGTTGCATTGTCAGTTGGGACACTTACCTTTTGATATTTTGAGAAAAATGTATCCCGATATTTTGAATAGAGTGAATGAAATGAATTTGAAATGTGATGCATGTGAATTTGGGAAACACACTAGGACGTCATATCCTAGTGTAGGGATGAGGAGTGTAGAGAAATTTCATCTTATTCACTCAGATGTTTGGGGGCCCTGCCCAGTGACTTCAGTGAGTGGGTTCAGGTGGTTTATCACCTTCATAGATTGTCATTCTCGGATGACATGGCTTTATATGATGAAAAACAAAGGTGAAGCGTTGAAGTGTTTTCAGGACTTCCATAGAAATGTCGGGAATATGTATGAGGCCAAGATCCGTGTCTTGAGAACGGATAATGGGACAGAGTATGTAAACAGGGAGTTTGCATCTTACCTATCTGAGAGTGGGATAACTCATCAAACCACTTGCCCCAACACCCCCCACAGAATGGAGTTGCTGAAAGGAAAAATAGACACTTGTTGGAGGTAACTAGGTCTCTCATGCTCACCATGAATGTACCTAAGATATTGTGGAGTGAAGCAGTGATGACAGCCACATATCTTATCAACAGGATGCCTTCACGGATCCTTGGTATGAAGTCTCCATGTGAGATTCTTATGGGAAAGAACACTTTTGTAGTTCCACCAAAAGTGTTCGGATGCACATGCTTTGTGAGGGATCATAGACCCTCTGTGGGGAAGCTGGATGCTCAGGCAATTAAATGCATATTTGTTGGGTATCCTTCAAATCAGAAAGGCTACAGGTGTTGGAGTCCCTCAGAAAGGAGGCTGTTTGTGAGCATGGATGTGACATTCAGGGAGACTGAACCGTTTTATGGAGGACTGACAGATTCTACATCAGTATTTGATACTGGGGCCTCTCCAAGCACAGGAGGAGTTGGTCGAGAGGGGGAGACTGATGACAGGAGGGTAGTGGTTGGACTCATACCGTGCCCTGTCAGGCCTACTGGTACTGGTCCTGATAGCAGGGAGGAAGAAAGGACCTTGGTGGAAGAGGAGGAAGACAGGCTGTACGGCAGGAAATATAGCAGGAGACAGAAGGATAGTCATGGCGATGGAGAACAACAAGAAGACATCTTCCCCACTGAAGAACCACTAGCTCCACCGCCCCATGTCGAGATTGATCAGTCTATCACGCCTGCTCGAGTCCCGACCTCCTTGCTGCCTTCCTCTCCTACCACGGATGGTAACCTTTCTTTGCCTTCCTCTAGTTTAGATCTTCCACTTGCATCTCGTAGGGAGCCTCGTATCAATGCCGGCAGGCCTCCTGTACGGTATGGATACGAGACTGATATTGCTAATCATGTCTCCTACACTTCTCTTACACCTGCATATAGGGCTATCATTGCATCCTTACAGTCTATCCCTATACCAAGTGATTGGCGAGTGGCAAAGCAACATCCCCAGTGGAAGAAAGCAATGCTAGAAGAACTTGAGGCATTGGAGAAGAACAAGACATGGAGACTTGTCTCACTTCCAGCAGGGAAGAAGGCTGTGGGCTGCAAGTGGGTATTCACAATAAAGCAAACTGCAGAAGGGAAGGTGGACAGGTACAAGGCGAGGCTGGTTGCCAAGGGCTACAGTCAGACTTATGGGATTGATTATGATGAGACATTTGCCCCAGTGGCAAAGATGAGTACTGTGAGAGTACTGATATCCTGTGCAGCGAATTTTGGATGGAAATTGCATCAGTTGGATGTAAAGAATGCCTTCCTGCATGGAGACTTACAGGAGGAGGTATACATGGAGGTTTCACCTGGCTTTGGCACACAACAGACGGTGGGAAAGGTGTGTAGACTGGACAAGTCCTTGTATGGGCTGAAGCAATCTCCAAGGGCATGGTTCGACAGGTTCAGGCGTGCAGTCATCACTATGGGATACAAGCAGAGTAATGGTGATCATACTGTATTCTATAGACACTCAGGACAGCGGATTACTCTTTTGGCTGTGTATGTTGATGATATTATTATCACTGAAGATGATGAAGATGGAATCTCTCACTTGAAGGTGAGGTTGGCGAGAGAATTTGAGGTCAAGGACCTTGGACAGTTGGGATACTTCCTTGGACTGGAGATTGCCAGGTCCAGGAAGGGTATAGTTCTCTCACAGAGGAAGTATGCACTGAATCTTCTGGCTGAGACTGGTATGTTGGGGTGTCGTCCAGCAGTTACTCCTATTGATCAGAATCATAGGTTGCATTCACAATCAGGGGAGCCAGTGGACAAAGAGAGGTACCAGAGACTTGTTGGACGCCTCATCTACTTATGCCATACTAGACCTGACATTGCCTATGCTATCAGTGTGGTAAGTAGGTACATGCATGATCCTAGGACTGGACATATGGAGGCAGTCTTCAGGATACTGAGGTATCTGAAGAATAGTCCAGGAAAAGGCATATTATTTGGTAGTCATGGTCACATGAATGTGACAGGCTACTGTGATGCAGATTGGGCCAGTTGCCTAGATGATAGGAGATCGACCTCGGGCTACTGTGTGTTTGTTGGGGGCAATTTGGTCTCTTGTCGCAGCAAGAAGCAGGATTTGGTGGCTCGTTCCACTGCAGAGGCAGAGTATCGTGCTATGGTGCTTAGTACCTGTGAGATGATCTGGTTGAGATCACTCCTACATGAGCTACACCTGCTGAGAGAGGGACCATTGCGGTTGTTGTGTGATAACAAGTCAGCAATTAATATTGCCAACAACCCAGTGCAACATGATAGAACGAAGCACATAGAGATTGACAGGTTCTTCATTAAAGAGAGACTGGATAAAAAGCAGTTGGAGATCTCCTATATTACCTCTGGACAGCAATTAGCAGATTGCCTTACGAAGAGGTTAAACTCTAAAGGAGTAGATGATGCTTGTAACAAGATGGGCATGATAAATATCTTTTGCTCATCTTGAGGGGGAGTATTGAGTGTTATTTGTAGAAGGGTGTGTGTGTAAAGCAAATCAAGGGATACTATATATATGAGGGGTTAGCTCATTTAGAAGCTAATCACCATTTTCCCAAATCACTACAGAAATAAATCAAGTTTACACTAAAATATGAGAATAAGATATCATTTGCAGCTTACGGTGCAAGGATTAGGTCAACACTTCAGTGTCATGGACATAACTGTTATAGACATTGCAGGAACACAAGGTATCTATAACAGGATATACAAATATACAGAGAGATAATCAACCAGAATTTCTGTCTGCTGGACGTTTTCTTATAAACTAAAATATGAGAGCAATTCTATCCATATGTATATCAACTAACTCATGCACATCTCATATCTGAGCTTCTAAACATGTGCATGTTTTAGTGTGCATACCTCGTCAGCATGCATCCTCTTCTCTGCCATCTCTTGCTGCAAAGCAACTACCTTGCTTTCATCTCCAGATTTTGTATATACATCTATCAACAATCTGTACATACCACTGTCGGGAGTCAAATTTTCCTGCAGCATTTGATGATACAACTTGTCAACTTCCTGCTTCCTTCCTTCACTACTCATCATGCTTATCAATGTATGATATGTGGCAATGTTGGGTTTAATGCCGAGCAGCTTCATATCATCATATATTTCCAGAGCTTTTTCAACACTTCTATTGCTGCAATATGCCAAGATCAGAGTATTATATGTAAACACATCCGGGGATAAACCTTCACATCTCAACTTATGGATCAGGTCCTCAGCTTCAGAATAACACCCATTTCCACATAGAACTTTCAAAAGAGAATTATAGGTTATGATAGTTGGATAAACACCCATTCTCTTCATATCAGCAACCAGTCCACAAGCACGGAGGAGGTTGCCTGAGACGCTACATGCATCTATAAGTACATTGAAGACTTGGGCGTTTGGTGAAATATCTCTAGTTAACATGTCTTGGAAGCAAACATCAGCTTCACTAAGTTTCCCTTTCTTGCACAATGCATTAATAAGAGAACCATAAGATACAACATTAGGCTGGAGTCCAAATTTCTTCTTCATCTCCTCAACAATCTCAAAGCACTTCACAAAATTACCGGCCCTTCCATAGCCATCAATCATGCTATTGAAAGTTTCTATGCTCGGAGCCACTCCATCTTTCCCCATCTCTTTCACCAATTCTTCTGCATCTTCCATCCTTTCCAACTTGCACAATCCATTTATCAATGAATTATAAGTGATCTGCTCAGCTCTCAATCCCACCAAACTCATCCTCTTCATTGCTGCAAATGCTCCCTCTATATCACCAACTCGACAGTACCCATCAACAAGCGTGTTATATATCACATTCGTAGGTACTAACCCTTTCTCTACTAATTTCTCTAAAATCACCTCTGCCTTTGAGCAGTGTTCTAAATATCGGTCCGCTATCCGCAATATCGGCCGCTATAACGGAAAAATTACAAGCCCGTTACGATATGGGCTAGTTCATATCGTTTTCCGCTTTTCAAGGGAGTAGCGGCCGCTATCCGATATTTCGGCCGATATTGCGGCTGGAAATATCGGCCGATATACGGCAAATTTTTTTGCACTTCGTTAATGGGTTATGGGTCGGGTCCTTGCCTATACCCGTCGCTGATCGAATAGTTAATATCCATCGCTGATCGAATATCCATTGCTGCGTTCGATCGTGAGAGAATTCGATCTGAAAAAAAACCCTAAAACCCCCGCCGTCTGCTCCTCTTCCCCCGATCTTCCTGTGGAGCTGATTACTTCGCCGTCTGCGGGAGATTAACAAAAGTCGGAGGAGCTCCTCTAGAGGAAATCAGCTTATCGACGTGTGCTCTCGTGGACTTTCCATCTTCAGCAGCTCTCGTGGACTCTCGCCGTCTGCTCTCGAGGAAGCTCTCGTGGACTTTCCATCTTCAGCCGTTCTCGTGGACACTCGCTGCGGAGCTGACTTCATCGACGGTGGAGCTGCGTGAGCTGATCGAAGCTCGGAAAGGTATGTTTTTTCGATTTTTTTCTTTTTTCCGACCTTTTCTGTTTTCGTTTTTTTATATTTTAATTTTTTTTTTCATGTTTTCGTTTTTTTTCTGTTTTTGTTTTTCTCTTACTCCCTCTCTCTTCTCCCCTCAGGAAATTTCTCTTCTCCCCTCAGGAAATTGCATCCGTTAAAATAGATGCTTGGAGATTCCTCAGTGCTCTACCTCTAGGTAAAAAAATTTAATTTTTTTTGAGATTTCTGATGAGTTTTGTAGTTTTATATATTGTTTTCATTGTTTTCATTATTTTTTCAGTAATAGTAATTTATGCGGTATCATTAGGGAAGTAATCTGCTCTTGAGCAACTTACAATCTGCACTTGGGCAGTTTGGCCGTAACATATCTGAAATTATAAAGATGCAACACCATAAAGAATACAATACTGAAAATAGAAACAAAATTGCAGAAGAATGTTGATTAACTAATGACATCTGAAACCAAAAGGCCGGCTGGCTAAAACTGAGTGGCTCACTCCACAGACCATCTCCTCATTGCTTTTGTTAATGATACTAATACAGTAATACATCCTACATTTGATTTGCTATAGATATGAATTTATGAATAAACTTGCACGTTGCGTTATTTTTGCATATTCCAATTCTTTTGCATGATCATGTGACATGTCCATGTGTAATTCTCGTTGCTACAAGCCTGCAAAAAAAAATTCAAAGAAAAGTTAGAACACATAAGTAAATACATCGGTAAGTTACATTACATGAAAAATACATAATAAAATGTTAAGAATGCAAACTTCTATTATTAATGTAGAATTGCATTTTGACAATATTCAATTCTATTTATTTGTTGCATTGTTGTTTTGTTTTATTTCATTTATTAATATTTTTATGTATTTTTAGCATATGATTCTTAAGGTACAAGATTTATAGTGTGTGAAGATGGCGTCGTCTGGAGCTTCAAGCAAAAGTGTTCCAAAAGGGGACCCTTGCTGGGCTTATGGCAAGCAAGTGGATAGCAATAGTACGTCTAAGATCCAATGCAACTATTGCAATCAAATTGTTAATGGAGGAATTACCCGGTTCAAGGCGCATCTTGCGGGAAGAAGGGGTAATGTGAGGCCATGTGGTAGTGTCCCGGATGATGTGAAGAGCAATGTGTTAGAAATTCTTACCAAGCTTGACAAGGAAAAGGAGCGCAAGGCGACGGGGGTGCAAGCTTTAATGGATGACGTTAACATTGGTGGAGAGGAACATGTCCAAGAGGAACAAGAGAGTGGGACCCGCCAGGAGTCTTCATCACGATCGAGTGTTTTTTCTTCATTTAAGAAGATAGGACCGATGGATAGGTATGCCACTCAAACTCCAGCAGATTTGGAGGTTACTATGGGAAACACAAAGCCGACTACACTTGATTCGAAGGAGAGAAAGAAGAGGAGGGAGAACACGATCCGGTATATTGCGAGATGGTTCTTCGAAGCCGGAATTTCTTTTAATGCTGCAACACTTGGATCATTTCAGCAAATGTTGCAGGCTGTCGGTCAATTTGGGCCAGGCTTGGAGGCTCCCACTCCTTATGAGCTAGGAGAGATGTGTCTTGAAAAGGAGGTGGAGGAGACGACTGAAAGATTGAAATCTTTCAGAGAGAGCTGTAGCATTCATGGATGCTCCATTATGACCGATGCTTGGTCTGATCGAAAGCAATGGAGCATCATGAACATAGTGGTGCACTGCCCAGCAGGGATTGCTTTCTTTGACTCGGAGGATGTTTCGGCCGAGCGTCATACCGGTCTGTTTATTCATGCTTTTGTTGATAGGGCTATTGAGAAGCTGGGAGATGATAATGTTGTTCAGATAATTACAGACAATGCATCTAATAATATGGCAGCGGCAAAGATACTGGCAGTGAAGAGGCCAAGAATCTTTTGGACGAGTTGTGCTGCACACACCGTTAATTTGATGCTCGTGGACATCGCCAAAATATCGGATATCCGAATCGCCATTCTTTGATGGAAGACCTTCCATCAAAGAAGCGAGAAGGGGATTGGAGACCTTCCGATTTTTACAACCCTACAACCTATTAGTTAAGATACAACCCTACAAGCGAGAAGGGGACTGGAGTAGGATACAACCCTACAACCTATTAGTTAAGAGACAACAGCTCCACCACTTGGTTACTAAGGACAAAGTGATATTCAAATCTTGTTCTCAACTAATAGGTCCAAAGCTTCCTCTGTAACACCAAAACTTTCATAAGAACTCTATGATATGCCTTATTTCATTGCAAATTGCTCGTTTTATACTATTCCATTAATATCACAATCTCATCCATACTTCATGCCATCGTTGTTGACATAGTAGACGTCACATCCACGGAAAATGAGCTGTATCATTCATGTCAAAAGTATGTGCTACAGTAGTCTCGTGGGTTGGGTTGATCAACTTGAATAAAAACTTTTCACTTTTCAATTTGAAGACAGAAGTCAAACATTTACATTAGAAACAAGCAATATGTTAACTAGAACTTACCAAGAATGTAACTAAGGGTGACCCACGGTTAATCAAATATTTAGGTTGAGTTGAAATTAAATAATGGCCTAATTCCACAAAGGGAATCATGTAGATCAGATGGCACCTCATCTAATAGATTAGGTGCAAGACACAAAAAGACGGACCACATGGAAAGTACAAGTCCATATGGGGCTTGTATGTTCCAACTTTATGTGTCTTGGCACCTGATCTATTAGATCAGGTGCCACCTTTTCTACATTATTCTCTTTCACAAAACTTCCTTTAACTTTCATAGAAATAGAATTACCTAAATAACTACCCCCAGCCATTTGTTTTTAAGTTGGGATCCACTATCAGTGTCAACGGATATTTAACGGGACCCACATGTCAGTCTCTCACACGAGAGAAGGAAAAGAGTTATTTTGCAAATTATGTTAACCCGTTAGTAGACCTAACTGAGAGTTAGCGGTAATTTTTTGTAATTTATGAAGTTAAAGGTAGTTTTATGGGAATTCTAGGAAAGTTAGAGTTAGTTTTGTGAAATTAAACCTTAAATGATTTTACTAATATGAGCGAGAACAGCTACCAAAACCTAACATACATTCAGGATGGTCTAATCCCAGAACGGTCTACAAAATCACTTGCTAATCAATTGATCAATTCTCTTTCTTTCCAAGCTTTCAGGATTCAATTTGATTTGGGAAATTGTTGTTAAATATACAAAATTGAGTGTTTTAAGCCAGTCAACAACAACCGGATGCATTTGATTGAAACCCCTAGCATTGTCTTCAGAACAAAAAGCAATCAACTTACGAGAGTTAAACTTAACAATACACCTGAATTTGAGGAAGAAATTTTATAGACTTTTAAGAACATTTACCTAAATTTTTCTGCTGAGATCGTTTGATTCTTTCCTTCCGCCACGAGCTCAAAAGGGGAGCGAAAATAGAAGCAAAACCAAACGGTGCGTTCCTCCACCGAGCCGGATGACGGAGGAAACCTTGGGCGCGCCCGGCCCAGATGTATTTGATGGGCCGTCAGTAGGCCTTCAGACTCCATTCTCTCGATTGGCCCAATGGGTCACAATTTTCTTTTAATCTTGACCGCTTGTCAAATAGATCTACGCTCCTCGCTTAAAAAGGCCCAACCCTTTTCATTGCGACAAACAGTCAAACACATGGTGGGTTCCCTCGTCTTCTCCAGATCACTCACCTTTCAAACTGCGCCCAATCTCACCTCTCAACAACAACACTCCATCAAAAAAAATCATCTTTCTCATAGAGACCAAACGGTTCCAATCCGCTCTCAAGCTCGCCAAAACCCTAATCATCTCAAAAGACAGCAGCTTTCAGCTCCAATCCCCTTCTCGCTTCTATCAGTCTCTCTCGGTCTCCTCTCCCTCTCATATAACCATCAAATTAACGAATATCGGATATCGGATATCGGAAGGTCTTCCATCAAAATTAAATCCATTCCTTTCTGCATATTTTGGCGATCGGAAGCTCGCCAATGCCTTTGAGACCTTCCGATTTTTACACAGCCCGTTCAACAGAACACTACACGTATAACCATCAAAATTAAATCCATTCCTTTCTGCATCCTCAAAAAACTTGACAGCAGCATCCGAATCGCCATTCTTTGAAAACCCGTCGATCAAGATAGTATAGCTGAATCTATCAGGGACAAGCCCACCCGCCTGCATCTCCTCTAGCAACTTGCAACTCTCCTCCATTCTACGAGCTCGGCAAAGCCCGTGCATCAGTTCATTATACGTTATCACATTCGGCTTCTGCCCGGCATCCAACATCTGGTCCTTAACCTTAAACGCAGCATCCAAGTTCCCAGATTTACAATACCCATCAATCATACTATTGTACGTGACCTCATTAGGCAACACTCCTGTCTCAAGCATTTCATTGAACAGCTTCTCCGCATCAACTCTTCGCTTTTCTTTCCACGAGCCAGATATCAAAACATTATACGAGAACCTATCGGGCAAGATTCCATCTTTCTTCTGCATATACTTGAATAAAGCCAAAGCCTCATTGAGGTTACCAGTTTTGACATGAGACTGCATTGCCTTGTTGCAGGCAAACACATCGGGTCGAATCCCCGAGGACATAATTCGAGAAAAGAGCAAAAGTGCATCGTGGTATCGCCGAAACGAGACGATCGTTTCGAGGAGGAGGTTGATGGAGGTGAGAGAGGGGAACGGGCGCTGGTTCTGGGAAATGTGGGTGAGGATATCGAGGGCTGCGTCGGGGAGCTTAAGATGTACGCAGCACGTGATGAGGAGGCTACCGAGTGCTGAGGTGAGATGAGAGGGAGAGGAGACCGAGAGAGACTGATAGAAGCGAGAAGGGGATTGGAGCTGAAAGCTGCTGTCTTTTGAGATGATTAGGGTTTTGGCGAGCTTGAGAGCGGATTGGAACCGTTTGGTCTCTATGAGAAAGATGATTTTTTTTGATGGAGTGTTGTTGTTGAGAGGTGAGATTGGGCGCAGTTTGAAAGGTGAGTGATCTGGAGAAGACGAGGGAACCCACCATGTGTTTGACTGTTTGTCGCAATGAAAAGGGTTGGGCCTTTTTAAGCGAGGAGCGTAGATCTATTTGACAAGCGGTCAAGATTAAAAGAAAATTGTGACCCATTGGGCCAATCGAGAGAATGGAGTCTGAAGGCCTACTGACGGCCCATCAAATACATCTGGGCCGGGCGCGCCCAAGGTTTCCTCCGTCATCCGGCTCGGTGGAGGAACGCACCGTTTGGTTTTGCTTCTATTTTCGCTCCCCTTTTGAGCTCGTGGCGGAAGGAAAGAATCAAACGATCTCAGCAGAAAAATTTAGGTAAATGTTCTTAAAAGTCTATAAAATTTCTTCCTCAAATTCAGTTGTATTGTTAAGTTTAACTCTCGTAAGTTGATTGCTTTTTGTTCTGAAGACAATGCTAGGGGTTTCAATCAAATGCATCCGGCTGTTGTTGACTGGCTTAAAACACTCAATTTTGTATATTTAACAACAATTTCCCAAATCAAATTGAATCCTGAAAGCTTGGAAAGAAAGAGAATTGATCAATTGATTAGCAAGTGATTTTGTAGACCGTTCTGGGATTAGACCATCCTGAATGTATGTTAGGTTTTGGTAGCTGTTCTCGCTCATATTAGTAAAATCATTTAAGGTTTAATTTCACAAAACTAACTCTAACTTTCCTAGAATTCCCATAAAACTACCTTTAACTTCATAAATTACAAAAAATTACCGCTAACTCTCAGTTAGGTCTACTAACGGGTTAACATAATTTGCAAAATAACTCTTTTCCTTCTCTCGTGTGAGAGACTGACATGTGGGTCCCGTTAAATATCCGTTGACACTGATAGTGGATCCCAACTTAAAAACAAATGGCTGGGGGGTAGTTATTTAGGTAATTCTATTTCTATGAAAGTTAAAGGAAGTTTTGTGAAAGAGAATAATGTAGAAAAGGTGGCACCTGATCTAATAGATCAGGTGCCAAGACACATAAAGTTGGAACATACAAGCCCCATATGGACTTGTACTTTCCATGTGGTCCGTCTTTTTGTGTCTTGCACCTAATCTATTAGATGAGGTGCCATCTGATCTACATGATTCCCTTTGTGGAATTAGGCCATTATTTAATTTCAACTCAACCTAAATATTTGATTAACCGTGGGTCACCCTTAGTTACATTCTTGGTAAGTTCTAGTTAACATATTGCTTGTTTCTAATGTAAATGTTTGACTTCTGTCTTCAAATTGAAAAGTGAAAAGTTTTTATTCAAGTTGATCAACCCAACCCACGAGACTACTGTAGCACATACTTTTGACATGAATGATACAGCTCATTTTCCGTGGATGTGACGTCTACTATGTCAACAACGATGGCATGAAGTATGGATGAGATTGTGATATTAATGGAATAGTATAAAACGAGCAATTTGCAATGAAATAAGGCATATCATAGAGTTCTTATGAAAGTTTTGGTGTTACAGAGGAAGCTTTGGACCTATTAGTTGAGAACAAGATTTGAATATCACTTTGTCCTTAGTAACCAAGTGGTGGAGCTGTTGTCTCTTAACTAATAGGTTGTAGGGTTGTATCCTACTCCAGGTCGTCTAATTGTTTTTTAATTTAATTATAGAATGAGTTGAGTTGAAAGGATTCATTTGACAGTGAGGGGTATATATTGCATTTTATCTCATGGTTGCCTTCTTCTTTACAATATCTGAGAAGAACCATCAGTGCTGTAATTCTTTTTTCCTCTTAGCCTATTCCGTGTTCCTATATTTCTTTTCGTGCAGTAAAAACACTGAGCATGCTTTGAACCATTTAACTATTATTGTTTATGCAGGATTGTGGTCTAGCGTCTATAGTTCACATATAAAGTTTCCCTTCCATATGATGGTACAGGCTTGGCCATAGTACTTATTGAACTTGAGAATGGTGCTCACAAACTTCACCGGCACTGGTGTTGGTTTTGGTATCAAGTTTAACCACGTAGTAACTTTGCTGGTTTACTTATCACCTTTTGGATCTTTAATATCTCATTTCTTATTGCAGGTTTTGGCATTGGCTGCGGTTTTGGTATTGGATGGGGCTTTGGAGGTCAGTTCCTTTGTTCTACACTGTCATTTTAGTATTATGTGGCTTTAAATAGATCAAATTACAAAGCAATTATTATATCTATAATTTCGAGCGAGAAGGTAAAATCTGATGGCCAATAGTTGTGTCTTTTGCGTAAGGGAGATTGAACATTTTGCATTGTAGGACATAATCCCTATTTTCCTCCCTCAAATTTCTCAATATATGTATGCGCGCCTTTCAAACTATGGTTTACCAAAGGACATGGTAGTGATGAGGCATTTCTAGAAGATCAGCGACTTTTCTATATTCTTGCAAATATGATATATAGACATTCCAGTGGTTCGTCGACATCAATAAAAGATAACAACATTTTGTGCCACAGTTTTTAATTCAATAACTTTGAATATAACAACATTTTGTGCCACGGTTTCTAATTAAATAACTTTGCATATTCCTCTCCAGTTGTATTGAACCCTTGAGATCAGAATAATCTTGCATGCCAAAAGATGCATTTGTCAAACACGTATTTATCAATGTTAGACGATATAGGCATCATATCATTCGATATGATATGCTATTTTTCCAAACTCATATATTGAACACATATCATGGGGATAATTATCTGCTGACATGCTTGTCATATTGGTAGAAACGATATGCATCACACAATATGATGAATTTTGTAGATAATTATCTCGCCTCACTAAAGGATTCAACCCCATTTCTTTTAGCTTATAAGGCTAAGAACTATTGAGAGGTGCCGCCGCCGCTACTTCTCGTTATTAAAACCCCACAACTCCCAAGAAAATTCCACATATCCCACACTGCTATTGAGCCTCAGCAATGCTTGCCAAGAACTCACAGTTGTTGCAAAGCCTCCTTTATTGCCCAGCACCATGAACACTCTTTTTCTCAGTCTCTCTTTCAATGCTCTCTTTGCTCTCTCCCCTCATTGTGCTCTTGTCGAGCTTGGAGATAAAAAATATATTTATATGCATGATTATACTTGCAAGTTGGAACGTGTTAGGAACTAACAAAGATGGAATTTTTATTAGAAAATAACAAGCGAAATAAAAAGATAATTGGACACAAAAGAGGTGTGCCCTCCTCCCAAGACGCCTAGAGGACGTCCGCACTCGTCTACTCCTAATGGATGCTCAATAGAAATATTCCAATATTAAGCATGAGAAAATAAGAGAAGGCTACCCTCTATTTATAATAGAGACCATGACAATCATAAACCAAGTAGGACTAGGCCGGCTAATCCTACTCCAAAGAGGACTCGGGGCGGGAGGGGGAATCCTACTCCAAGAAGGACTCGGCTAGGGCAAGTACAAAAAAGAGGGTGTGGCAAGGGGTCGGCTAGAGGGGGGTGTGGCGGCTGGCCTGGTCCGACGGGTGTAAACCCGCATGGGTTTGGGCCCAGGCCCATCAATACTCCCCCCCAAATAGCCACCTTGTCCTCAAGGTGGAAATCTGGGAATCGCAACACCATAACAGCCATGTCCTCCCAAGTGCTGTCGTGCTCTGGTAGATCCTTCCACTGCAACAAGACCTGTCGCGCGCCTGTGTCGGTCCGGCGTACCCCCTTCAGTAGCTCTGGCTCCAGTCCAACCTCCATATCCGCAGTAAGTGACTCGGGCAATGTCGGAGAAGAAGTGTGGGTGCCAATAGCTTGGCGTAACTGTGAAACATGGAATACCGGGTGAATGGTCGATCCTGGCGGCAAGCGCAACCTGTAAGCTACCGATCCAACCCGTGCCTCGACCTCAAAAGGCCCAAAATATCATGGTGACAGCTTTTCATTCTTCCTATGAGCCACCGACCTCTGCCGGTAGGGCCTTAACTTCAGATATACCATGTCGCCCACCTCAAAGTGTACATCTCGGCGGTGGAGATCTGTCCGAGCCTTCATCACCTGCCGAGCTCTCGCCAAATGGAGCTTCAGTTCCTCTAGAACTCGGTCCCGCTCAGCTAAGTACTGCTCCATATCAGAAACCGGGGTCGTTTTCTGCCTATAATGAAGTAAGTGTGGAGGGTCTCTGCCATATAAAATCCTAAATGGAGTCGTCTGGGCTGTCGTGTGGTATGAAGTGTTGTACCAATATTCTGCCCACGGTAACCAGCGAACCCACTCCTTAGGATTCTCCGAGATGAAGCATCGCAGATACGTCTCTACACTTCGGTTGACCACCTCTGTCTGGCCATCTGTCTGGGGTGATAAGCAGTGCTCTTTTTTAATGATGTCCCCTGTAGGCGAAAAAGCTCCTGCCAAAACTTGCTCTGGAACACATTGTCCCTATCCGAAACAATGGACTTTGGGGGACCATGTAGACGGATAACCTCGCGCACAAAAGTGTCTCCCACTGACACATCGCTGTAAGGATGCTTAAGTGCGATAAAATGTGCATATTTGCTGAGGCGGTCTACCACAACAAAAATGACGCTGAACCCTCCCGACTTAGGCAACCCATCAATAAAATCCATAGAAAGGTCCTCCCACACTCTGTCTGGTAGGGATAGTGGCTGTAATAATCTTCCTGGAGACATAGCCTGATATTTGTGACGCTGGCACACGTCACACTCCGCCACCATCCTAGCCACATCCTTCTTTTGCCCCTTCCAGTAAATTTCCCGTGATAACCGCGGGTAGGTCTTGAGGGCCCCAAAATGTCCTCCAATAGCACTGCCGTGGAACTCTCTGAGTATGGTCGGTAAGAAAGGAGAAGTCCTTGGTATCACTAGTCTGCCCCAGTACAGTAATCGCCCCTCCTGCAATGAATACCCCGGGTACTCAGTCGACCCCTGCAAAAGAGCTTCTCGTATAGCCGCCAAATCCGGGTCTGTCTCAACCTCCCGCTGCAGTGGGCCCCAATCGTCCAGGATGGATACGGTAAGTGCTGCTATCTCTGTCTCCTCCCGCCGGGATAAAGCATCAGCTGCCTTGTTCTCCAATCCCGGACGATACTCTATTTCGAATCTGTAACCCATCAGCTTGCGCAACCACTTCTGATGTTCTTCTGCTACCATCCGCTGCTCAAGTAGGTACTTCAGGCTCCGCTGATCAGTGCGAACGATGAAGCTCCGTCCCAACAAATAAGGTCTCCACTTCTGAATGGACAAGACTATCGCCATCAGCTCCCGCTCATAGACTGACCGCAATCGGGCCCTGGTGGTCAACACCTGGCTGTAGTATGCAATAGGACGATGGTCCTGCATCAGTACCGCGCCCAGCCCATGTCATGACGCGTCTGCCTTGACCACGAAAGGTCGGGTGAAATCGGGCAATGCTAAGACCGGGACCGTGGTCATTGCCCTTTTCAGGGCCTCAAAAGCTGTCGTCGCCTCGTCACCCCAATGGAACTGATCCTTCTTTAGTAATTCTGTCAATGGCCAGGCGATCGTCCCATATCCCTCTACGAAGCGACGGTAGTAACCTGTAAGCCCCAAGAAGCCCCGCAGCCCTCTGAGAGTAGTAGGTCGTGGCCAATCCAGCATGGCCGCTATCTTAGCTTTATCGGCGGCTACTCCTCCCGTGGACACCACATGTCCCAGGTACTCCACATGTGGCTGCCCGAACATGCACTTCTTCCTGTTCAAATAAAGCTGGTGGTACTGCAGCTCCTGAAAAACTACCTGCAGGTGGTCCAAGTGCTCCTCCAGCGAACGACTGTACATCAAGATATCGTCGAAAAAGACCAAAACGAACCGCCTGAGAAAGGGACGGAATACCTTATTCATGAGAGCCTGAAAGGTGGCCGGGGCATTGGTCCGCCCAAAGGGCATGACCAGGAACTCGTAGTGGCCCGCATGCGTCCTGAACGCTGTCTTGGGCACATCCTCCCGCCGCATCCGAATCTGGTGATAGCCCGACTTCAGATCTAGCTTGCTGAACCAAGTCGCTCCATGTAGCTCGTCTAGGAGCTCATCAATCACTGGTATATGGAACTTATCCGGGACCGTCTCCTTGTTCAGTGCCCTGTAGTCCACGCAAAACCGCCAACTACCATCCTTCTTCTTGACCAATAGAACAGGGCTGGAAAACGGGCTAATGCTTGGCCGGATTACCCCGGCCTGCACCATCTCTGAAACCATCCTCTCGATCTCATCTTTCTGGTGCTGAGGGTATTGGTAGGGCCGCACGCTAATGGGGAAACCCCCTCTCGTAGAACAATGGCGTGCTCGTGGTCCAGTGGCGGTGGAAGTCCCCGAGGCTCCTGGAATATCTCCTCAAACTGCCCCATCAACTGCTGAACCTCCCTCGGAATGGGCTGCTTGGAACTGGCCTCGGCTCCTCCCTCCCTGGTCAGCAAGTACAGCTCCACTAAATATCCGCCACCCTCCGTCTGAATGGTCCTAACCATGGTCTTCAGAGAGACTAATGCCCTGCAGAGGCTGGGGTCTCCCTGTAGTATCACCGTTCGCCCGGCCTCTTGAAACTTCATCCGCAGTAGTTTCCAGTTAATGGTCATCTCCCCCAGAGTCTGGAGCCAAGTCATGCCGAGGATAATGTCGGTGCTCCCAAGGTCTAGAGGTACAAAGTCTGCAATAATCTGTATCCCCTGCATGGTCAGAACCAAACCCCGGCAAACTCCACGGCTGCTCTCCTTCTTCCCTGTCCCCATCATCACGCTAAAGCTGTCGCAATCTGTCAGCTGAAGGCACAGCTGTGTCACCACCCTCCTGGAAATAAAATTGTGTGTGGCCCCACTGTCGATCAGCACCGTCACCTCCTGGTCTCCGACCTCTCCCCTCAGCTTCATGGTATGATTCAGTGTGAACCCGACCACGGAATTGAGGGACACCTCCGCTACGTCCAACTGCTGGCCCTCAAGCTCATCCTCTGCCGTAGCGGTCTCTTCCTCGATATCAGACTCGCCTTCGTCGTCCTCCAGTAGGATCACCTGGAGTTTGCGCCCTGCGCATCTATGGCCTGGTGAGAATCTTTCATCGCACCGGAAGCATAAGCCCTTCTGTCTCTTGTCCCTCATCTCTGCGTCCGTCATGCGTCTGAACTGCCCCCCAGGGAGTGGTGTGCTACTCTTCTCCCCCGCCTTCTCCCGGTTCGCCTGCCCCACCCCTGCCGAGGTGCCAGCTCCTCCGGTCCCAGATGGACCGCCTCTCGCTGTCTGACTACTGAAACTGCTCCGGCCACGCCTGTCCTCGGTCTGCGCATCCTCAACCATGTGTGCCATCTCTATGACCTCAGAAAGCCCCTTAGGCTTGTAGGGTCTCACTGCTGCGCGCAGGCTGGGGCGCAACCCTTTCAGAAAGGTTCCCTCCAGTGACTCGTCTGAGACGCCATGCACTCGCCCGGCCAGTGTCTCGAACCTCTCGATGTAATCCCGTACCGACCCCTCCTGCCTGAGGGCGTAAAGCTGCTCGTGCAAGTTTCCCAGCCGGGGGTCTCTAAACTTCTCCAGCACCATATCCTTCAGCTCCTCCCAGCTCCTCACCGGCTGTCGCCTCTCCCTCCACTGGAACCATCCCAAAGCACGCCCCTCCATGCAGATCGCTGCCGCCTCCAGCTTCTGGGCCTCGGTCATGTGGTGGGCCGTGAAGTATCTCTCTGCGATAAATAACCAGGCGTGCGGGTCCTCTCCGGAAAATAGCGGCATCTTCAGCTTCCGGACGCGACAATCTCCTCCAAAACGCCCCTGCTCGGGTCTCCCCTCCTGTCTGGGCGGCGGACGGTAGTGCTGACGCCTCTCCTCCAGTGTCTCGTAGTGCCGGGGTGGCCCGCCTCCGTGACTCCCGTAGTCTCCCTGGTGACCTCCGCGACGCCCCTCAAAGTCGTCCCATCCGGCGTCATCGCCGAACTCTGCCTCATATCCACTCCTTCCGTCGGAGTAATAGCCTCTCCCGCGTTCATGGCCGTAGAAAGGATCATCAAGTGCTGGTCGGTGCCCTGGAGGGTCACAAAAGTCTCCCGAAATCTGTCCGCGGCCTCCCGTCGTCGTGGTCCGCTGCTCGGGGGACTCAAAAACCCCCCTATCCTGCTGTCCGAAGCCCCCGCCCCCTCCTGCGGCTGCCAGGAGGGGTTTATGCCCTGTCGCGGACCCACAGGGGCCTGCCGGCCTTCGGCCAAGCTCGGCAGGCCCCTGGGCCCTCCCTGGAAGGTCGGCGGACCCTGCCAGCCTTCCGGCAGGGTCGTCGGAGCCTCTCGGGCCCAGGCAGGGTCCCGCCGCCCCTGCCTGAGCCCGCAGGTGGCGGCGGGGTGACCCGGGTCCCCTTCCGCAGCTGGTCGACCCCCCCACGTGCCGTGGGGGGCTGATCTTCCTTCTCCCATGCCGTGAGTCCCCCTTGTCGCGCGGCTAGGTCCTCCGGCCTCTCTTTGGCTTTGTACCGCCCTCCGCCGCACCTCCTCGCGGTAGTCGTCCCTCCATGGCTCCTCGGCGTCGTCCTCGTCCAACTCCTCCACGAAGTAGGGTTGATTTTGGAAAAAACTCTCTTCTTTCTCCTTCTCCTTCTCCTTCTTCAAAGGTGCCGCCTTTGGTGATGGGTTAGGGTTTCCTTCGCCTTTAGGGTTTGTTGCTAATTGATTCAAGGCACCCATCAATTGCGCGAATTGGTCGTCGTGTTTTGCTTGATTTGACGCCAATTGGGAGATGGAAGTAGTCAACTTGGCCATGGATTCGTCGTTCCCCGCCAACGACTTTTTGATCGCCTCGATCTCGCCCGTGAATTTTGCCTCCAACGCCTCAAATTTGTCTTGCGATCGTGTGGAAGCCGCCATGAATCGTCACGTGCTCTGATACCAAATTGTTAGGAACTAACAAAGATGGAATTTTTATTAGATAATAACAAGCGAAATAAAAAGATAATTGGACACAAAAGAGGTGTGCCCTCCTCCCAAGACGCATAGAGGACGTCCGCACTCGTCTACTCCTAATGGATGCTCAATAGAAATATTCCAATATTAAGCATGAGAAAATAAGAGAAGGCTACCCCCTATTTATAATAGAAACCATGACAATCCTAAACCAAGTAGGACTAGGCCGGCTAATCCTACTCCAAAGAGGACTCGGGGCGGGAGGGGGAATCCTACTCCAAGAAGGACTCGGCTAGGGCAAGTACAAAAAAGAAGGTGTGGCAAGGGGTCGGCTAGAGGGGGGTGTGGCGGCTGGCCTGGGCAGGCGGGTGTAAACCCGCATGGGTTTGGGCCCAGGCCCATCAGAACGACATAGTATTGAAATTTAATAAATGTATTTTTCAAACTTGCAACATTTCCACTTGGTTATTTTGTATTCTATGTTTAAATATCTCTATATTTTTTTGATATATTTAATTATATGCCTAATTTTCTTAATTATTACATATGATAAACTTATATTTAGATATGTAATAAGATATCTATTATACAATCGACGACCTTTGATGAATTTTGTCCTACGTGTCACCCAAAATATGACTAGGACAAAAACCGAGGACTGTGCTTGGTACTAGGACATGGCTTTTTGCATTTTTTAAACCAAATTACAACAAATATTAATAACTTTGCACGTTCTCCTTCTCAGTTGTGATGCCCGCAAAAGCAAAGCCACTTCCGAACTCACGTTTGTATCAAAGTTACTACATTTTTGGGGGAAACACAAAATTTAGGCAACTGCAAAAAAATTAACAACTTCGCATGTTCTTCTCACGTTGTATTGCCTGCAAATGCAGAGCCACTTCCCAACTCATGTTTGTATAACCGATCACTGCCTTTTTGTTGGGGAAACGCAAATTTAACACTGCAAACGCAAATTTAACACTGCCTTTTTGCCGCAAATCACTCGCCTCACACCTTCTTCCCTTCACATCCGCCCGCACCTTTCGAGTTCAATCTGCCACCCTCCTCCGATCTGCAACCTCGACTTCCCAGCCTTACATCCTCAGTCGATTAGGAGCTGAGGTGTCTTTGTTTGCAACCGCGACTTCACATCACCACACGGTAACCGGGTTAGATTTGTAGCTTGGGTTTTTTTCATTGCAACTAAAATTAATCATTGCAACTAGTTTGGATTTTTACCTCGATTTTACAACACCAAGCAGTTGTTTTTGCTGGGTTATGATCTGAGCCAAGTAGCCCTCTCGCATTTGGAACACGAAGCATGGAGCTTTGGCGGCCCGGTGCATCTCGATCTAAATACAATTTTGGTACGAGCCTCCTCTTTCTCTCTTTCCTCTTTTGAATTGGTTGCGATCGGCTATGTATTTTGGGGCTTTTTATTTGTTTGGTTGTTTGTTGATTCATATTTGTATTTGTTTCAATCAAATTTAGAATTCAAATAATAGTGCATGATAAAACATTTAGAATGCAAACTGAAACTAAAACATGTTCTAAATTTTTTTTAAAGTGACAGTTACTTCAATGTTCAATGACAATTTTGGAACCCGATCTAAGCCCAGTGGGTTATTATCGATGCATATGTTACTTCAAATTAGTTTGCATGAGGTCAATTTTGAAGACAATTTTAATTTCCATGCACAGGAGATATTCTGAAGATTATTATCCTTGAAATAACATTAAAATTGTAATAATCTTACTTTATCCTCTTTAAAATTGTTGAACCTGGCAGAAGATGGTGAATGTGACAGTAGGATTATTGCAATCAAAATTTTAATGAGGATAATAATTTTAAAGTAGGAAGTAACAATTTTAACATTAATAATAAAATTTTAACATAAACAATCTCATGTTATCCTCATTAAAGTATGAAGATTATTATCATTATTAATGGTAATGATAATAATGAACCAGGCAGTAGAAAGTAAAATTTTAAAGTAGGATAACGTAACATTAATAATGGGAACCTGGCAGAAGGTTCCTCGTGCATATTACAATTTTAATGAGAATAAAGTAAGAATGAATTATGTTAAAATTTTAATGTTATTTTATCCTCATGCAACAATTTTAATGTTACTTCAAGATTCAATGTTAGATTAGATTTTATGTACGACCATGACGACAATTTTAATGACAATCTTTAATCTTGGAACCCAGTCTGAGCCAACATAGTTAGCATGATACCAAAATAGTTCAGGATAAAACATTATTGTTCCACCTATTTGCATGATACCAAAATAGTTTAGGATAAAATATTGTCAACATTGCTTTTCAAATGTTTGGTTCAGACAATTTTGGTTTTGTAGTTTAGCATTAAAAGCATATGTTGGCTATATAATCATGGGTAAATGACATTAAAATACCCTAACGTTTGGGCCATTTTCACTTATATACCCTATCGTTCATTTTGGTAAACTTTGATACCCAAATCTAAATTTGATGTAGGATTGGAGGAGGAAATATTGTCTGAAGAGGATGCTGAAAACATTGTGCATCCCAGACATAGGAAGACTGATGGAATGCATGTATTTGGAGGCGTCTTCAGACAATATTTTCTCCTCCAATCCTACATCAAATTTAGATTTGGGTATCAAAGTTTACCAAAATGAACGATAGGGTATATAAGTGAAAATGGCCCAAACTTTAGGGTATTTTAATGTCATTTACCCTATAATCATTGACAATGTTCTTAATGGGTCTTAATGTTTGGAAAGCCATCTTCTTAATTTTGCTTCAAAAATTGCCTGAACCAAAATATGCAAATTGGAATGTTTCAGTTCAAAAAAGAGTTCTTCAAGTAAAACTGACTTCTGAATCAAAATTGTCAGTGTAATGCATATAATTAACTCTTTTGAATGCAAATGGAATATCAATCACTTGAATTTTTGAATGCAAATGCAATTGGAATTTTGAAGGCAAATTCAAAGTGGAATCTAAAAGTGGAATGCAAACAGAAAGTGAAAATTTAGTTTATTCATATCAAGTCTCTAGAATATCCGCTCTTTTTTTAAAGTGGAATGCAAACTGAATTTGAAATTGCAAACTAAAACTAAAAGTTGAATGCAAACTGAATTACTTTAAACTTAATGCAAACCGAATGCAAACAAATGGAGTATTAGTTTTTTGGATGCAAATTGAGAGTGAAACTGAAAGTTGAGTATGAGAGTGGAATGCAAACTGAAATTAAAAACAATTTGGTCCACAATATTTGGTACACAAATTTTGGTACTCAGCTTCCTTTTGGTACACAAATTTTGGTTCAGACATTTTTTGAAGGGATTTGGTTGAATTCTGTCATCTTTCTGAACTATTTGTTGCGGATTTGGATCAGAAAAAAGATTTGTTCAAATTGTTTCAGACATTTCCTTCTTAGATATGACAATTGATCTCTCTCATTATACACATTTGGATGATCCGGTGTTAGAAAGATTTTGTAGGAAATGATGTGTTCTCACATACACATTTGGAATATCAGGATAAACCATATGTAATCTTAATGGAAAAACTGTTTATTTTTGGAAACTTTAGAAACATGTATAACATATATTAGAGACCACAATAACGTTAGAAACAAGTATATATTTCCATCACACTAATCAAACATAATTACCTAATATCAGACACATACATACATTTCAATTGTAACTGGCAGTTCTAAATTTTATGAATTGTTTTATTGTTGTTTATTTTTCTAAAAATAATAGCACAGCTAAGATAAAACTATTTTAACATCCTCTAAGTTAGGCATGTCTACAGACTACATGATCATCAATGCTATTGCCAGTGGTATGTTATCAACATGTTTTATCAAGAATGAATTATGTTAAAAACCAGAAATACTATTTATATATTTGTTGAAAGTGCTTTGTTTCGCATATTTGTTTAATACTATTATTAACAATTTGGCCTATATTATTATGTTAACCTTTATTTTAAATGGATAAGTTGTACGTTGTCGTTATTTGAATAGCCGAAAGACTAGATTTTCCATTTGCTTCACACCAACATTCGACCGGTATGGAATTTATTATTATAAATCACTTTATTACATACTTGATTTACCTTTGTTAATCAACCATACATTATACCCTCAATTTAGGAATGGGCTGATAGTTGCTTATCAAAAAGCATATTAGCTCGACGCAAAAGGAGACAACGTGAACAAGAACATAGAAACATGTCTCAATGTGGTGATGGCTCAGGCTCACGCACTGATATGAATTCTGAACACGATGCTGAACCAGTTGCCAGGTTATTATCCACTTGCATGTACATAAAATTTATTCTGCCATATTGTAATTTAATTGTATTTAGTTTTGGGTTTCCTTTGGGTTGTTCCTTAGCTCAACGCAGAAGGATAGAACGAGAAAAAGAACAAAGAAACATATCTCGATTTATGACTCCTAACAGCATACTCGATATACCTCATGTAACACATTCATTATCAACTTCCCTAATAGAAGAGGTGCATGAGTGCTCTGCCTTGTGCAATGAAACGATTTTTGAACAAGATGTTGCAACTTCTGTCAGGTTATCTACCTTATTATTTGCTTACATGTACACAAAATTTATTCTGCCCTAATGTAATCTAATTGTATTTAGTTTTTGGTTTACTTTGGATAGGTCATTAGCTCATCGCAGAATGAGAGAATGAGCAAAAGAACAAAGAAACATATCTCGATTTATGACTCCTAACAGTATACTTGATACACCTCAAATAGCACCAGCATTGTCAACTTTCCCACTTGAACAAGAGTATGACGGCTCATCCTTGCATAATGATACGATTTTTGGACAAGATGGTAAACCTTCTGGCAAGTTATTATCCTTATGGTCGTACATAAAATCTAATCTAAACTAAAGTAAATTGACATAAAATCCACTATGTAGATTAATTCCACATAGAGTTGGTCCTCCAACACATTTGGATTTTGTTCGGCATTCTCTTGGCTTAATGAACATTACATGCCAGCATTGCTCAGCTTTACATTGGTTGGATGAACAATTGTCTAGGTCAACTTTGACAACTCATCTTTTTGGAACATGCTGTTTGCAGGGAAAAGTAAAATTAGATGCAGTTACTGAACCCCCTCCAGCAATTCGAGAATTATATGATGTGTACACTGAGCAATCAGAATCATTTCGAAAGTATGCTCGGGAGTATAATGCAGCTAACGCATTTACCAGCCTTGGTGCTACACTGGATCAAAGATTGATTTCGGGTACATGTCCTACATCATTTAGAATTCATGGAGAATTACGTTATCGAACAGGATCACTTCTGCCACAACTAAATCAAACATCAATTTATTGTCAACTTTACATATATGATCCAGCATCTAGTATAGAGTTACGAAGTAATAGAAATTCTCATTTGAGAAAGGATGTCTTACATATCATTCAAAATTGTCTATCATGCATAAACCCATTCATTCATCTATATGATTAGGCTTATTTTGTTTTAACTCAAGAAGCTTTATCTGGTAATGATCTCCATGTATATCTGCATTATAATTCAAAAAACGATTGACGTCGCTATAACCTCCCAACCATAGATGACATTACTGTTATTTTACCTGGAAATGGCTATCGACCTTCTGGGATGCGAGATATTGTTTTACATCTACGAGGCTATGCTATCGAGGCGTCGACTAGTCGCCGACTAGTCACCGACTAGTCGAGAGTCGGTGGAGGACCGACTTGAAATTTTTCAAAAGTCGGGAGGTGAGTCGGACACCGACTAGGCGTCGACTTGGTCCGACTTTTTGACCGATTTGGTCCGACTTGGTCCGACTTGGGCCGACCTTTTCAGCATACTTCTACAATCAAAATACAAGAGGGAAAATTGTTTGTCTCCCGTTCTAACTTCGTGGTAATCAAAACATTCACAGTGGATCGAGTTGAATTCCAAGAGAAAGCCAAGACGGCCTTGAAACTCTCACTACCAAGAGATTTTCAGCAGATGACCACCAGTAATGAACTCTAGAAAATGTTCACTCTAAAACTACGACTGGCCACATCCGTTTCCATGTAGATATCTCATTCTTGGCGTATAGTTTCCTGATTCTGCCATGAATTCAACTGTCTCATTGCCTGCTTTCATATGATCCTTTCGACTGATGGTTGTTCGCCTCCATCGCGAACTAGGTGTATACTGATTGAACTCTAATATAACAGTATCTGCAATTGTATGCAGGAAAAAGATTAAAAATTGTGTATTTTCAAAGAATTTATCTAAGCTGGAAAATTATAAGCCCAATACAAACCTCAAAAAAGAATCAATATCTGGTACATGAAATAAAACATGTTAACATCTGGGTGCGACTAGTCGCCGACTTGTTCGACTTGTCATGAGTCGGTAATTGGCCGACTCGTTGCCGAGTCACCGACTTAACTGCATAGCTACGAGGAAATAATCAACTAATGCAAATCAATGAGGCTCATCCTGCATATTTGCCATTGCATTACGTCTTATTATTTTACTCATGGTCAGCTTGGATAGGAATCAGAGTTAAAGCAATGGGATCCCCCAAGAAATCAATCCTCACATAAACGCCTTACCATGTGTGAGTTTTATATCTACCGTCTGTTTGAAAGGCATAATGAGTAATCGTCAATGTTGAGAGCTGGCAAATTGTTCCAAGAGTTCATAGTTGATGCTTGGGCAGCAACTGAGCAAAATTGTTTAACGTTCATCAAACTTAATCATCAAAACGTCGTTCTGAACTCTATTAGGGTCGTGCAGATATCGATACATATGTTAGTGGTGACCAAATTGGGTTAGCACGTGATACTTTCATCATCTTTCACTGGAATCGCACAACACATGTTTGAAAATTTTCAAGACTAGATGGCTATCACATGGTATAATTAGCACTCCGATATATTTCTTACCATGTCTGCAAATCCAAAGTGGCCTGAAATAACTAATGTTCTTCTACCTAATCAAAAGGCTATTAACCGTCCCGATTTAGTTGCCCGTGTTTTTGAGTTAAAAAGAAAGGCTTTAATGAAGATGATTGATGTTAAAAATGTTTTTGGAAGGAAAGTAGCACATGTCTTCACCATTGAATTTCAGAAACGTGTGCTTCCACACATGCATGCTATTTTTCTTCATGCTTTTTTTCTTCATGGACCAGATAAGATTCATACATGTGATTAAGTGGATAAGATTATCTGTGCTGAATTTCTTGATCCTCTGATATATTCGATACCATGATAAAATGTATGATGCACGAACCATGTGGTGCTCGAAATCCAAGTTCTTCATATATGGAAAATGGTAAATGTACTAAGAAAGACCCGAGAACTTCTGTAGATTCAACAACAATGGATCGTGTTGGCTATCCTATATATCGTCGTCGTAATAATGGACATATCTATATTGTTATGGGTCATCAATTTGATAACCGGCATGTTGTTCCATGTAATATATATCTGTCAAGACACTTTAACTGTCATATTAATGTCGAAGTCTGTGCCGAGATGTGTCAAGTACATTCATAAGTACATTTATAATGGTCATGATCGAACCACAATGGTGCTGGACGCTGTAGATGAAATCCAACAATATCTTGATGCAAGATATATTAGACCCGCAGAGATAGCTTGGCGCATATTTGAACATCCTTTACATCAGGAGATACCATCAGTACAAAGATTGGTGTTTCATTTGCCAAGGCAACATCGTGTTATTTTTGATCCAGATGAAGACCATGCTACAATAAGGCCTAGAGCTGAAATGAGAAGACAACTTTGACTGAATTTTTTACATCTTGCGCTTTACTTGAGTCAGCAGATGATCACTTACCAAAGTTTGTGTGGAATCAATCCACAAAGGTCTGGACTCCAAAAAAATCAGGAAATGCAATTGGTAGAATGTATTTTGCATCTCCAAACTCTGGTGAGCACATCTATCTACGGTTGTTACTAACAGTTGTTAGAGGACCAATATCATAAGAAAATTTATGCATGGTCAATAATGTATAAGTACTCTACATTCAAAGCAACATGTGTTGCAAGAGATCTCCTTAAAGATGATTCCGAATGGAAGCAATGTCTTTACGAGGCTTCAACTATGAAAACAGGATATCAATGAAGAAGACTGTTTTGATTATTCTTATTGAATGTTCACCGATCGACCCATTTGCATTATGGCATCAATTCTTTATGCATATTTGTGACGATCTTCAACATAAAATTTATGCTTTATTTGCAATTTCTACACCAATTCAATGCCAACTTGAATATTACGGCTTATTTCTTATCAATGAAGTGCTCGAGGAGTATGATAAGTGTCTATCTGACTTTCCACCAATGCCACTTCCTACTGGAAATTGGAATGCAATTGTTGACCATCGATTGTTGCATGAACATCAGGAACTTATAAATACAGCGAAACAATTGGATGCAGTAAAAAAATGTTGATTGCCTTAATGATGCACAATGTATTGTTTATTCGTCAATTACTTCGTCTGTTTTTGAAAATAAAGGTACTACATTTTTATTAAGCGGCGGTGCTGGAACTGGAAAGACTTTTCTGTACAACGCTATAACAACAATATTGCGTAGTCTTGGAAATATAGTTATCACCGTTGCATTATCTGGTATTGCATCATTGCTATTACTCCAAGGTCGGACTGCACATTCAACATTTCGTATCCCGTTAGATGTGCATGATAATTCAATTTGTAATTTTAGTAAACAATACATACATGCACAATTATTCAGAAAAGCAAAATTGATAATATGTAATGAAATTCATATGCAACACCGGCATTATGTTGAGTCAGTGGATCGATCGTTAAAAGATATTTGTGATAACAATAGAGCATTTGGTGGTATTACTGTTGTTATTGGTGGGAACTTCCGACAAATCTTACCAGTTATACCAAAAGGGTTCGAGAAGAAATTGTTGGAGCCTCGTTAATTCGATCTGCATTATGGTGCTCTTACAAGTTTTGATTTTGGATCAGAATATGCGATTGAATAACTCATCCGTTGAAAGTACTAATTTTGCAAAATTTATTTTGAATGTATTTATTTGAAGACTTTATGATTTTAGTAGCCATTTTACTCTTAACATACCATTGACTTAAATAATTTCTACTTATGCATTAGGTCGGCACAAATCCTAAAAAAGTGGTGGAGCTTCCCTCACACATATTCATGTGCAAGGATTTTAAAGAGTTATTATTAAGAATTTATCCGTAGCTAGATGTTGAGGGTACGGTGACTCTGGCATACCCTACTGAACGAATAATTCTTTCCGCGCGTAATGATGATGTTAATTTTATAAATACTGCTGTATTGCAACTTTATCCTGGTCAACAGATAACATATCTAGCTGCAGACAAACTGGCTAAAACTGAATATACTGATTCCACCATTATAAATTGTTACTCTAATGAGTACATAAACTTTTTGGATCCTCCTGGGTTGCCCACATTTAAACTTGACCTTAAGATTGGTTGTCCAATTATTTTACTACGAAATATTGCACCTAAAGATGGGGGCTTTGTAATGGCACTCATTTGATGGTTGTAAGATGTGCATCCCATGTGATTGAAGCCCAAATTTTGAATGGGGATAAAGCCGGTAGTGTGGTGTTTATTCCAAAAATATCTGTCACTATCAGCTACAGAATTACATATTCATATGACAAGGCGACAGTTTCTTGTTCATGTAACTTATTCCATGACAATTAATAAATCTCAAGGACAATCCGTGAAGTTCGTTAGAGTTAACTTGCGTAACCCAGGTTTCAGTCGTGGACATCTTTGTGTCACTTTCTAGATGCACATCTTTTGACCGTGTTAGTGTCCTTTTTCAGTCAGGTTCAAATAGCACAGTAAACATTGTTCATTCAGAAGTCCTGCTAGAAGTCCTGCTATGAATTTCAATGATGAATGTTATATGTTAGTTTTTTAAATTTTCCTTAAAATAGATCTATTTATTTTATTCATTTAGTAATTCTTCGAAAAATTTCTTTATAAATTTCTGTCTAACATGCAGGTATACCATTATCATATGATCCCAAGGTATACCATTGTCATACAATCCCGAGCTGCATAATGTGGACATGCATTACTATTTATGGCCATGTAATAAATTTTTAACTTTAATAAAAATCATTTTATGATTTTTAATTTTTTTCTAATATGAATAGTTTGTAAAGTATCATATGAATGCTGATATGGATGCTTATTTGCAGAAAATTGTAAGGCACCAATCAAACAGTTTTGCTATATATTTGATTTCATTTGTCATCTTAATCATTTTTGTAATTATAGGTTAACTTACGTCAAAACAATTATATATATGACACTCTACATGATTATACGAGAATTTGGTGGGATACGGTATGCTTGCCATTAAAGAATCATTTTCATATTAAGATTATTTAAATCAGGAAATAGTTATTATTATTATCTCCAGAAAGTTGCAAAAAGAACAGTAGAAGCAAATGCGACATGTAATATTGATGAAAAAGAAACATGTTATTTGAAGGTAATATAAATAATAGAAGATTTTTCCCCCAAAACATTGTTTTCATTAAACATCATAATATCATTTGTGTTATAAAATTGGAAGATGGTTCTTGCTGAGCTTGATTGCTTACACACAGCACGGTCACCAACGCTCCAACAGCATAAGGTAAATAAAGTTTTAACTTTAAATTATTAATATTACCAAATATATTTTCATTTCTCTAACAAATTTATGTTTGTAAATTTCCTAGGTTATTGTGCATCCACATATCACTTTATTATGGCTTACGATTGATACTTATTCTCTTTATAATGTGATGAAGAAGTTTTCTACTGAAACATGAGTGAATGTTTTACGATCCAAATGAAAATCAATAGAGGTAATCTGGAAGCGAGATACTGCATATCTTTTGAACGTTGTAGCCTATCTGGGTGTCTCGGACATTGACGGGTCTTTTACGAGTAGAAGATATGCTACATGAAATTTTTGATGGGCACATCTTCTGTAAATAATGTTTCATCGTAGTGTAATGGTGAAAAGCCATTTTGTTCGTGTTTGTTGAAGATTGTAAATATTCTAGAAGTCTTAATGAAGATATGGTTCTAAATTTCACAGAAGCATGTATTGGTTTTGTTCGTGTTTGTTTCAAAAAGACCTCTTTAGATGGTCTAACTATTTTTAAATTAATTCTCACATTTTTTGCAAAGTAGTGGGGCACTTGATTGAAAGAAGATTTCTAATGTTTTAAGTTGTATTACTAAATCTACTTGGAAAGAGTTTGTATATGTAAGTTCCTCTCCTATTCCTCCCGTACTTACAGATTCATGGGCTCCGACTATACACGATTCCTCACCGCAAGAGAGCTGAAAGCATACCAAACCATTCACATTTTCTTTCCTCGTCATACTGTCGTTATGAGCGTGATCAAGTGTTACTTAGATAAAATCATACATCTTTTCACATTTTGTTTTGAAGGGATCATGCCCTCAATGATTGTGCTCCAGTATGTTGTCTATCTAGCATAATAATTGGTGATGTCTTGGTTTTGATCAACCAAGATAAAACCATGTATAGTGTGAATTTTTGTAATCCAACTTCCAAGACGGTAAATATCAGTTTGTATATTGAAGTTTGTAAAATGTTTTAAGAAGATTTCTAAAAATATCATGTAAACTCTTCTTTGGTGTTTAGATGGGGACCTATATTGCAGTTCTATGCAAGGATAATTACATCTTGTACGTATATGGAAGTTTGTGGGTGGAACTAAAATTTGCAAGTGAACTAAATTCTCTGGTGATAACAAAATTTTGAGGGTACCTAAAAATTTTGGCAAACTATTTGTTGAAATTTGGGGTTCTCTCATTACTCATTTGAAAACCGAAATCATTAAACTAAATTTTGGGATGAACTAAGATTTTTGAAAGGAACTAAATTTCTTGGGATGCGCTAAATATTGGGGTTATATGATTTTGAGGGGGGAATATCGTAAATGAACCGTGCCCTACGGGCACGGATTATGACTAGTTATATAATTTGTGATAACTAAAAAAGAAACAATATATCATATATATCATGCAACTTTGGTCGAGCATAGTTGCTTCTTGCTCTCACAATAAACATCAGGAATTTCTTAACTGAATGTCCTTCAATAATTTATACTACGATCTTACTGATAGATGCACATTGTCTGAAATTTTTTTGGCATGTTCAGATATTTCTCCCAATCACTGCATATGTGCTCAACCTCCAAGTTCACTTGAATATTCCAGCTATCGATATTAAGTATGTATTAGTCTGTCTTTTCATCTGAGGCTGTAGCTCATCATGCGTTCTCAATCTGTTATCAAAAGCCTAAAACAGATTTGAAGTTTTGCCCCCTTTATCAGTATCTTATTTTGTTCTCAACAAAATAGGGTTGGCTATAAGCAAAGATCCACAAAAACATTCACAAAGTTCTGCGACCCCCTCCCCTGTCAACCTGATGCCAAGCTTCTCTTAATTAATGCATGTCTCTAACTTAAGGATTTACCATCTTTTCTTTTTGACATTTTTATGACATATGTGCCAATAAGCTACCATAATGCACTGATTTTACAAATATAGAATCCCAAACCTTGTCTTTTTCTATTCTCAATGAATATCAAAGCCACATATTCTTGGAAATAGTTCAAGAGACTCGCCGCTGAAATCTGATAGATGGGAAATATATAGAAAACTGAGAACATTCTCAGTCCTCACAATCTTTGGTAGGTAACAAAATGAGATCATTGTTGAACTGTATAAGGGGAACCTAAGAGTAGTAAACCAAAATTAAGAAAATAAGATATGTTATAAGAAGGGTTGGTCGGTACACTCTGTGATGCAGGACTTATGGGTTTTTAAATGCTAATGTGAACAACCAAGTACTCAAATGCAATGCAAACTTAACGTAAGGGATATGAATCTTGATCACGTTGTAAAGAGCATGCGATGGTCTAAATGGACTATTAAAGAAACTAATTTTAAAATAAAGGACTGTATGTAATAATGATAATGCAGATGTGAAGTTATTAAATGCACCTAATCTAAATGAGGTATGCAATTCAATCACAAAAGGGATTCAGATTAAATAATATACTTAAACAATGAATTCATACCCGACAAAAGATAATTTAATAGATACCTGAGATTCACAAAACTGATCGGTAGAGGTTGTGGCTCGTCCCAAGCGTAAAGAAGACTAACCCGTCTTTGCTAGCCTTAATCTTGTTCCTTGATGAATCGTTACCGAATGCGCATGAATTGGTTCAGTTCCACAATTGCTTTAGCTTTGGAATGTCTTTAAAGGATTTTGGTTGGGTTAGGTAAGAATTCTGGGGTTTGAAGGAAATAGGTTCATGTTGAGGTTGTTTGTTGTTTGGTGATGAAAACGGTTAATTATGTGATGTGTGTAAAATAAAAGTGTTAATTGGTTGTTGTGGATATGGATGGACCCAAGATGTGTTTGAGGGGATTGTCGGTAGATTTATGTGGAGAGTACGAGGCAAAAGAATTGCTAAGATAAAGAAAATGAGGTTGAGTGTGGTAGGTAGCAGGAGATTTCACACCTCTCGGATCATTGTATTTCACATCCAATCAGGAGATTTCACACCTCTCGGATCATTGTATTTCACATCCAATCAGGAGATTTCACACCTCTCGGATCATTGTATTTCACATCCAATATGCATCACATCTAACAGAAATCAAAGAAGGGAATTCACATTCTTCATCAAAGCTTACTACACTATAGTTACACCACACCATCTCCTTTTGCTTATATAGTCTAATGTTTACAACTTTCTAGAAGTGCTAAATGTAAGTATCCACAACAATAAATGTGGTCAAATAACTCCTAGGTGTTGACAACAATCCATGTAGTTAAATGGCTCTAAAACACAGTGTATTAATTATGACTTTAAGAATATTGCATTGACTTCTAGAAAGCATCACAAGACTCTTAAATAATTCTAAATAATTGTAAATAACTCACAAAACCCATTGCATGGAATAGTTAATGCATGTACTTGACAATTTTGGTCCACATCATTCGGAGTCTGCCTCTCCAACATTTTGTTGCATTCTCAACAAGGGGATCCATAGAGCAGAGACAACAATGTAGTCCCAAGTGGGTTGCAGGTGTAAACTGAACTATCTAATGCTACCAAGAAGAAACAAATGGGTCACTGGCATAGCGCATGTGGTACATTGGGACCATATTGCTGCGATAAAATATAACAAAAGCAGTGTTTTAGATATAGGATATTAGGATCATATCGGATGGTTACTTTCATACCGGAAAATGAATATTGATGGTTATATCGGAGATACATGTCAATATCGGGTTGTTCATATCCAACATTATATATATATATATATATATATATATATAGAATAATGGGTATCATATGACATAGGGGGCATCTCCTCATATACCAAGACACAGAAGGTTAGGTGGTATAAGAAGTACAAGCCCATGTGGGTTTGTACCGCCTCACTTTTTGTGTCTTGTATATGAGGAGATACCTCCCATGTCATATGACTAGTCATAACACGTGCCCGTAGGGCACGGTTCATTTACAATATTCACCCCTCAACCCCTTATAACCCCAAAATTTAGCGCATCCCAAGAAATTTAGTTCCTCTCAAAAATCTCAGTTCCTCCCAAAATTCAGTTTAATGATTTTGGTTTTCAAATGAGTAATAAGAGGACCCCAACTTTCAATAAATAGTTTTCAAATTGTTTGCCAAAATTTTTTAGGTCCCCCTCAAAATTTTGTTATCGCCATAGAATTTAGTTCACTCCCAAATATTAGTTCCACCCACAAACTTCCATATACGTACATGATGAAATTATCATTGCATAGAACTGCAGTATAGGTCCCTGATGGGCCTGGGCCCAACCCCATGAGGGTTTACACCCGCCGGCCCAGGCCAGCCGCCACACCCCCCCTCTAGCCGACCCATTGCCACACCCTCTTTTTGTACTTGCCCTTTCCGAGTCCTCCTTAGAGTAGGATTCCCCCTCCCGCCCCGAGTCCTCCTTGGAGTAGGATTCCCCCTCCAGCCCCGAGTCCTCCTTGGAGTAGGATTAGCAGGACTAGTCCTACTTGGTTTAGGATTGTCATGGTTTCTATTATAAATAGGGGGTAGCCTTCTCTTATTTTCTCATGCTTAATATTGGAATATTTCTATTGAGCATCCATTAGGAGTAGACGAGTGCGGACGTCCTCTAGGCGTCTTGGGAGGAGGGTACACCTCTTTTGTGTCCAATTATCTTTTTATTTCGCTTGTTATTTTCTAATAAAAATTCCATCTTTGTTAGTTCCTAACAATTTGGAATCAGAGCACGTGACGATTCATGGCGGCTTCCACAAGATCGCAAGACAAATTTGAGGCGTTGGAGGCAAAATTCACGGGCGAGATCGAGGCGATCAAAAAGTCGTTGGCGGGGAACGACGAATCCATGGCCAAGTTGACTACTTCCATCTCCCAATTGGCGTCAAATCAAGCAAAACACGACGACCAATTCGCGCAATTGATGGGTGCCTTGAATCAATTAGCAACAAACCCTAAAGGCGAAGGAAACCCTAACCCATCACCAAAGGCGGCACCTTTGAAGAAGGAGAAGGAGAAAGAAGAGATTTTTTTCCAAAATCAACCCTACTTCGTGGAGGAGTTGGACGAGGACGACGCCGAGGAGCCATGGAGGGACGACTACTGCGAGGAGGTGCGGTGGAGGGCGGTACAAAGCCAAAGAGAGGCCGGAGGACCTAGCCGCGCGACAAGGGGGACTCACGGCATGAGAGAAGGAAGATCAGCCCCCACGGCACGTGGGGGGGTCGACCAGCTGCGGAAGGGGACCCTGTCTGGGCCCGCCAGGCTCCGGCGACCTTGCCGGAAGGCCGGCATGGTCCGCCGACCTTCCAGGGAGGGCCCAGGGGCCCGCCGAGCCTGGCCGAAGGCCGGCAGGCACCTGTGGGTCCGCGACAGGGCAGAAACCCCTCCTGGCAGCCGCAGGAGGGGGGCGGGGGCTTCGGACAGCAGGATAGGGGGTTTTTTGAGCCCCCGAGCAGCGGACCACGACGACGGGAGGCCGCAGACAGATTTCGGGATACTTTTGTGACCCTCCAGGGCACCGACCAGCACTTGATGATCCTTTCTACGGCCATGGACGCGGGAGAGGCTATTACTCCGACGGAAGGAGTGGATATGAGGCAGAGTTCGGCGATGACGCCGGATGGGACGACTTTGAGGGGCGTCGCGGAGGTCATCAGGGAGACTACGGGAGTCACGGAGGCGGGCCACCCCGGCACTACGAGACACTGGAGGAGAGGCGTCAGCACTACCGTCCGCCGCCCAGACAGGAGGGGAGACCCAAGCAGAGGCGTCTTGGGAGGAGGGCACACCTCTTTTGTGTCCAATTATCTTTTTATTTCGCTTGTTATTTTCTAATAAAAATTCCATCTTTGTTAGTTCCTAACAATTTGGTTCCTAACAATTTGGTGTTGCGATTCCCAGATTTCCACCTTGAGGACAAGGTGGCTCTTTGGGGGGGGAGTATTGATGGGCCTGGGCCCAAACCCATGAGGGTTTACACCCGCCGGCCCAGGCCAGCCGCCACACCCCCCCTCTAGCCGACCCATTGCCACACCCTTTTTTTTGTACTTGCCCTTTCCGAGTCCTCCTTGGAGTAGGATTCCCCCTCCCGCCCCGAGTCCTCCTTGGAGTAGGATTCCCCCTCCAGCCCCGAGTCCTCCTTGGAGTAGGATTAGCCGGACTAGTCCTACTTGGTTTAGGATTGTCATGGTTTCTATTATAAATAGGGGGTAGCCTTCTCTTATTTTCTCATGCTTAATATTGGAATATTTCTATTGAGCATCCATTAGGAGTAGACGAGTGCGGACGTCCTCTAGGCGTCTTGGGAGGAGGGCACACCTCTTTTGTGTCCAATTATCTTTTTATTTCGCTTGTTATTTTCTAATAAAAATTCCATCTTTGTTAGTTCCTAACAGTCCCCATCTAAATACCAAAGAAGAGTTTATATGATATTTTTAGAAATCTTCTTAAAACATTTTACAAACTTCCATATAGAAACTGATATTTACCGTCTTGGAAGTTGGATTACAAAAATTCACACATGCATGGCTTTATCTTGGTTGATCAAACCCAAGATATCACCAATTATTATGCTAGATAGACAACAAACTGGAGCACAGTCGTTGAGGGCATGATCCCTTTACAACAAAATGTGAAAAGAAGTATGATTTTATCTAAGTAACACTTGATCACGCTCATAATGACAGTCTGATGAGGAAAGAAAATGTGCATGGTTTGGTATGCTTTCAGATCGCTTACGGTGAGAAATCGTGTATAGTCGGAGCCCATGAATCTGTTAGTACGGGGGGAAGAGGAGAGTAACTTACATATACAAACTCTTTCAAGTAGATTTAGTAATACAACTTAAAACATTAGAAATCTTCTTTCAATCAAGTGCCCTACTACTTTGCAAAAAATGTGAGAATTAATTTAAAAATATTGAGACCATCTAAATAGGTCTTTTTGAAACAAACACGAACAAAATCAATACCTGCTTCAGTGAAATCTGGAACCTGATCTTCATCAAGACTTCTGGAATATTTACAATCTTCAACAAACACGAACAAAATGGCTTTTCAGCATTACACTACGATGAAACATTATTTAAAGAAGATGTGACCATCAAAAATTTCTTGTAGCATATCTTCTACTCGTAAAAGACCCGTCAATGTCCGAGACACCCAGATAGGCTACAACGTTCAAAAGATATGCAGTATCTCGCTTCTAGATTACATCTACTGATTTTTATTGGATTGTAAAACACGCACTCATGTTTCAGTAGAAAACTTCTTTTTCATCACATTATAAAGAGAACAAGTATCAATCGTAAGACATAATGGAGTGATATGTGGATGCGCAATATCCTAGGAAATTTACAAATATAAATTTGTTAGAGAAATGAGGATATATTTGGTAATATAAATAATTTAAAGTTAAAACTTTATTTACCTTATGCGGTTAGTGGCCGTGATGTGTAACCAATCAAGCTCAGCAAGAACCATCTTCCAATTCTATAACACAAATGTTATTATGATGTTTAATGAAAACAATGTTTTGGGGAAAAAATTCTTCTATTATTTATATTACCTTCAAAAACACATGTTTCTTTTTCATCAATATTACATGTCGCATTTGCTTCTACTGTTCTTTTTGCAACTTTCTGGAGATAATAAATATTTCCTGATTTAAATAATTTTAATATGAAAATGATAACTTTTGTAATGGCAAGTATACTGTATCCCACCAAATTCTCGTATAATCATGTAAAGTGACATATATATTATTGTTTTGACATAAGTTAACCTATAATTACAAAAATGATTAAGATAACAAATGAAATCAAATATATAGCAAAAATGTTTGATTGGTGCCTTACAGTTTTTTGCAAATAAGCATCCATGTCAGCATTCATCTGTATAAAAATACAACCCAATACTTTACAAACTATTCAGATTAGAAAAAAAATAAAAAATCATAAAATGATTTTTATTAAAGTTAAAAATTTATTACATTGCCTTAAATAGTTATGCGTGTCCACATTATGCAGCTCGGGATCTTATGGTAATGGTATACCTGCATGTTAGACAGAAATTTATAAAGAAATTTTTCGAAGAATTATTAAATGAATAAAATAAATAGAACTATTATAAGGAAAATTTAAAAAACTTACAAATAACATTCATCATTGAAATTCATAGCAGGACTTCTGGATAAACAATGTTTACTGTGTTATTTGAACCTGACTGAAAAAAGGACAATAACAGTCAAAAGATGTGCATCTAGAAAGTGACACATAAAGATGTCCATGACTGAAAACTGGGTTACGCAAGTCAACTCCAACGAACTTCACGGATTGTACTTGAGATTTATTCATTGTCATGGCATAAGTTACACGAACAGGAAACTGTCGTCTTGTCATATGAATAGATAATTCTGTAGCTAATGGTGACAGATATTGTTGGAATAAACACCACACTGTCGGCTTTATACACATTCAAAATTTGAGCTTCAATCACACGGGATGCGCATCTTACAACCATCAGTCGAGTGCCATTACAGAGCCCATCTTTAGGGTGCAATATTTCGTAATAAAATAATTGGACAACCAACCTTAATGTCAAGTTTAAATGTGGGCAATCCAGGAGGATCCAAAGAGTTTATGTACTCATTAAGGTAACGATTTATAATGGCAGGATCAGTATATTCAGTTTTAGTCAGTTTGTCTGCAACTGGATATGTTATCTGTTTACCAGGATAAATTTGCAATGTAGCAGTATTTATAAAAGTAATATCATCATTACTCGCGGAAAGAATTATTCGTTCAGTAAGGTATGCCGGAGTCACCGTACCCTCAACATCTAGATACGGATAAATTCTTAATAATATCTCTTTTAAATCCTTGCACATGAATATGTGTGAGTGAAGCTCCACCACTTCTTTAGGATTTGTGCCGACCTAATACATAAGTAGAAATTATTTAAGTCAATGGTATGTTAAGAGTAAAATGGCTACTAAAATCATAAAGTCTCCAAATAAATACCTCCAAAATAAATTTTGCAAAATTAGTACTTTCAACAGATGAGTTATTCAACCGCATATGCTGATCCAAGATCAAAACTTGTACAGAGCGCCATAATGCAGATCGTCTTAATGAGGCTTCAACTATTTCTTCTTGAACCCCTTTGATATGACTGGCAAGATTTGTCGGAAGTCCCAACCAAAAACAACAGTAGTACCACCAAATGCTCTATTGTTATCACAAATATCTTTTAACAATCGATCCACTGACTCAACACAATGCCGATGTTGCATATGGACTTCATTACATCTTATCAATTTTGCTTTTCTGAATAATTGTGCATGTATTGTTTACTAAAATTACAAATTGAATTATCATGCACATCTAACGGGATACGAAATGTTGAACGTGCAGTCCGACCTCGGAGTAGTAGCAATGATGCAATACCAGATGGTGCAACGGTGATAACTATATTTCCAAGACTACGCAATATTGTTGCTATAGCGTTGTACAGAAAAGTCTTTCCAGTTCCAGCACCGCCGCTTAAGAAAAATGTACTACCTTTATTTTCAAAAACAGACGAAGTAATTGTCGAATAAACAGTACGTTGTTCATCATTAAGGCAATCAACATTTTTTACTGCATCCAATTGTTTCGTTGTATTTATAAGTTTCTGTTGTTCATGCAACAATTGATTACCAACAATTGCATTCCAATTTTCAGTAGAAAGTGGCATTGGTAGAAAGTCAGACAGACACTTACCATACTCAAGCACTTCATTGCTAAGAAATAAGCCATAATCTTCAAGTTGGCATTGAGTTGGTGTAGAAATTGCAAATAAAGCATATATTTTATGTTGAAGATCGTCACAATTATGCATAAAGAATTGATGCCATAATGCAAGTGGGTCGATCAGTGAACATTCAATAAGAATAATACAAAATAGTCTTCGTCATTGATATCATGTTTTCATAATTAAAGCCTCGTAAAGACATTGCGTCCATTCGGAATCATCTTCAAGGAGACCTCTTGCAACGCATGTTACTTTGAATGTATAGTACTATACATTATTGACAATGCATAAATTTTCTCATAATGTTGGTCCTTTAACAACTGTTAGTAACAAACGTAGATAGATGCGCTCATTAGAGTTTGAAGATGCAAAATACATTCTACCAATTACATTTCCTGATTTTTTTGGAGTCTAGACCTTTGTGGATTGATTCCATACAAACTTTTGAGGAAATTCTGGGTAAGTGAGCATCTGCTGACTCATGTAAAGCACAAAATGTAAAAAATTCAGTCAAAGTTGTTAGCTCTAGACCTTATTGTAGCATGGTCTTCATCTGGATCAAAAATAACACAGTATTGCCCTGGCAAATGAAGCACCAATCTTTGTACTGAAGGTATCTTCTGATGTAAAGGATGTTCAAATATGCGCCAAGCTACCTCTGCGGGTCCAATATATCGTGCATCAAGGTATTGTTGGATCTCATCTACTGCGTCCAGCACTATTGTGGTTCGATCATGACCTTTATAAATGTACTTATGAATGTACTTGACACATCTTATCCCGGTACAAACTTCGACATTAATATGACAGTTAGCGTCTGGACAGATACATATTATATGGAACAACATCTCAGTTATCAAATTGATGACCCCTAACAATATAGCTATGTTCAGTATTACGACGACGATATATAGGATAGCTAGCACGATCTATTGTTGAATCTACATAAGTTCTTGGATACTTCTTAGTACATTTACCATTTTCCATACATGAAGAACTTGAATTTCGAGCACCACATGGTCCGTGCATCATACATTTTATCACGGTATCGAATAAATCATGTTCTTGAGTAGGATCAGGATATTCAGCACATACAATCTTATCCACTTGATCACATGTATGGATCTTATCTGGACCATATAGAAAGAAAAGAGCATGCATGTGTGGAAGCACACGTTTTTGAAATTCAATGGTGAAGACATGCTACTTTCCTTCCAAATATATTTTAACATCAATCTCCTTCATTAAAGCCTTTTTTAACTCAAAAACACGGACAACTAAATCGGGACAATCGATAGCCTTTTGATTAGGTCGAAGAGCATTAGTTATTTCAGGCCACTTTGGATTTGCAGATATAGTAAGAAAGATATCGGGGTGCTAATTATACAATATGATAGCCATCGAGTCTTGAAAATTTTCAAACATGTGGCGTGCAATTCGAGTGAAAAATGATAAAAGCATCATGTGTTGCCCAATTTGGTCACCACTGACATATGCATCGATATCTGCAAGACCATAATAGAGTTCAGAACAGAGTTTTTGCTGATTAAGTTTGATGAACGTCAAACGATTTTGGTCAGTTGTTATCCACGCATCAACTATGAACTCTTGGAACAATTTGCAAGCTCGAATACTCATTATGTCTTTCAAACAGACGGTAGCTATAAAACTCACACATGATAAGGCGTCTATGTGAGGATTGATTTCGCGAGGGATCCCATTGCTTTAACTATGATTCTCATCCAAGCTGACCATGAGGAAATAATAAGACGTAATGCAATGGAAATATGCAGGATAAGCCTCATTGATTTGCATTAGTTGATTATTTCCGCGTAGATGTAAAACAATATCTCGCATCCCAGAATGTCGATAGCTATTTCCAGGTAAAATAACAGCAATCTCATCTATGGTTGGGAGATTATAGTGGCGTCGATCATTTTTTTGAATTATAATGCAGATATACATGGAGATCATGACCAGATAAACCTTTTTGAGTTAAATTAGAATAAGCCTGATAATATAGATGAATGAATGGGTTTATGCATGATAAACAATTTTGAATGATATGTAAGACATCCTTTCTCAAATGAGTTTCTATTACTTCGTAACTCTATACCAGATGCTGGATCATATATGTAAAGTTGACAATAAATTGCTGTTTGATTTAGTTGTGGCAGAAGTGATCCTGTTCGATAACGTAATTCTCCATAAATTCTAAATGATGTAGAACATGTACCCGAAATCAATCTTTGATCCAGTCTTGCACCAAGACTGGTAAATGCGTTTGCTGCATTATACTCCCGAGCATACTTTCGAAATGATTTTGATTGCTCACTGTACACATCATATAATTCTCGAATTGCTAGATGGGGTTCAGTAACTGCATCTAATTTTACTTTTCCTTGGAAACAACAGGTTCCAAAAAGATGAGTTGTCAAAGTTGACCTCGACACTTGTTCATCCAACCACCTAAGCAAATGAGGGCATGGAATATTCATTAAGCCAAGAGAATGCCGAACAAAATCCCAAATGTGTTGGAGGACCAACTCTATGTGGAATTGACCTACATGGTGGATTTTATGTCAATTTATTTTAGTTTAGATTAGATTTTATGTATGACCATGAGGATAATAACTTGGCAGAAGGTTCACCATCTTGGCCAAAAATCGTATCATTGTGCGAGGATGAGGCGTCATATTCTTGTTCAAGTGGGGAAGTTGATAATGCAGGTGCTATTTGAGGTGTATCAAGTATACTGTTAGGAGTCATAAATCGAGATACGTTTCTTTGTTCTTTTGCTCGTTCCCTCATTTTATGTTGAGCTAAGGACCTATCTAAAGTAAACCCAAAACTAAATACAATTTGTTAGAGAGTAATCAAACTCAAGAAGGAAAATAGTGATAGGAATTCTTAGAGATAGAATGAGTAACCATGGCCATAGGCCATGGTTCTCTATATATTAATTTAGAGGGGGAGATGAAGGGCCTCTAGGAGACCAAGAGTCCCCATTACCCATAGTAATGGGACTAATGAATGGGTAATGAAGGAGAGGAGGCCAAAAGCCTCCCTCATTCATAACACTCCCCCTTACCCATTCATCACTTTGGTCTCAGTATCTGAGGCAAAGAGGAGTGGATACTTCTGGATCCAGAGTAAGTGTGTTTGCCTCGTTAAAACCTTAGCTGTGGAAAACCCAGTGGGAAAACCCAACAGCTTAAGGAAAAAGAGTGCAACCCACAGGTTACTCCCCCTGATCCGTACAAGCTTCAGGCTTGCAGGTCTTTTAATTGTCGCATACCAATGTTCTTTACAAGCTTTACAAAAGTACATTTTGGCAAAGACTTAGTAAAAAGATCAGCTAAGTTGTTGCAGGACTGTATCTGCTGAACTTCGATTTGCTTGTCCTCCTTTAGCTCATGTGTCCAGAAAAACTTGGGAGATATGTGCTTCGTCCTGTCGCCCTTGATGTAGCCCTTTTGAAGTTGAGCAATGCATGCAGCGTTGTCTTCAAACAGGACGGTAGGCTCCAAATCACCGGTCTTCAGGTCAGTAGATTGAAGAATGTGTTGGACGACGGATCATAGCCAATAACACTCTCTGCTTGCTTCATGGATCACAATGAGCTCCGAATGGTTGGATGATGTAGCTGTTGTGGTTTGCTTTACCGATCTCCAGGAGATAGCAGTACATCCGTAGGTAAAAACAAAACCTGTTTGGGATTTTGCCGTGTGCGGATTTGAGAGATAACCTGCATCAGCATAACCAAATAATTTGGGGGAGGCACCTCTCTGGTAGTAAAGTCCAAGATCAATGGAACCCTGGAGGCATCGCAGAAGATGCTTTACTCCATTCCAGTGGCGCTTTGTGGGCGCTGCACTGTGTCTGGCTAGAAGATTAACTGTAAACGCTATATCGGGACGCGTACAGTTAGCCAGATATAGAAGTGCTCCAATGGCACTGAGGTAGGGTACTTCAGGACCGAGTATCTCCTCCCCCTCTTCCAGTGGCCGGAAGGGGTCCTTATGTACATCTAGTGATTGGCACGTCTGGTGCTCAGTCATATTGGCTTCTATTGGTTGAATGTATGTTTGGTAGAGACCCGACGGGAGTCCCTTGAATCGTTCGCAGATGATCTTCCGGTCATCTTTCTGACGAGTTACATACAGATATTCAACCGTATTTTTATCTCTGGTTTCTAAGTGATATCCGTTTAAACGGAAATCTTTGAAACTTACGAGATTCCTATTTGATTTAGGAGAGAATAATGCATTTTTTATTTGAAGTCTTGTGTTATTTGGGAGCAATATAATTGCTTCACCAGATCCTTCGATTATTTGGGACAGTCCTGAAATTGTGATAACAGGACCGTCATATTTAATTACGCTATTAAAATAGCAATGATCGCGAAGGATTGTGTGCGTTGAGGCATTGTCCACTAGGCACTCAGACATCATCTATATAAGCAAAAACGAAATTTTATTTGAGCGAAAATGTAAACATTCATTCGAAAATAAAAGTTCGTACTTAAGCAAATAAAAGATGAAAATACATTGAATTCTAAAAAGCATAGGTAAACGATGGTGCTCAATCGAGAAGGTCGTCGTTCTCGAAGTCTTTTGCAGTAAACATTGTTGGCGGCTGAACAGCCGCCAAGTTTGTTTCAGGTAGAGACTTCTGGCTCGCTTGGTATAGATCCTGGAGGTGGCGAGGAGTGCGGCAGTTTCTGGACCAATGGCCAGTCATGCCGCATCTATGGCATTTATCATCCCAGTTCTTCTTTGGAAATGACACTTGCTTGGTGTTCTTTCGCTTCCAATTGAAATTTCTTTTTCCCTTATTGTTTTTGTTTGTCTGTGGAGCTGCACCTCTTGGTTGCTTCATTATAGCTTTCCCTTTAGTGTTTTTAGCCTTCCTCTTGTTTTTCCATTTTTGGGGAGAAACGTGGTGGGTTTCAGGGATATGGGCAGTGCCAGCTGGACGTAAGTTATGAGTTGCAAGCAGTAAGTCTCGATTCTGCTCTGCCCTAAGTAGGCATGAGATCAGATCGGAAAATTTCGTGAAATTGCGTTCACGATACTGCTGCATGAGGATTGCATCTTTCTCGTGAAACGAGGTAAATGTCTTTTCCAACATGCGTTGTTCTGTCACTTCTTCACCGCACAACTTCAGGCGTGAGGTGATGTTATGAAGTGCAGAATTGTACTCAGCGACGGACTTATAGTCCTGAAGTCTGAGGTTTTCCCACTCATAACTGGCACGCGGTAATATAACATCAATTTGATGTTTATACCGAGCTTCCAGCGCTGTCCACAGGTCCTTTGGATCCTCAACCGTTAAGTATTCTGCCTTTAAGGTCCGATCGATATGTTTCCTAATGTAGATTATGGCTTTTGCCTTATATACATCGGATACAGTGGTTGTAGGGCTGCTGCTAGTTGTAGCAGAAGCTTCGGCCGCTGCGGGGGCCGAGGAAGGAGCCAAAATGGACCCAAGGATGGCCATCGAACGCAAGTGGAACTTCAGGTCCACTCGTCAACTCAGGTAATTTGTCCCTACAGAGTCAAGGACTTCGAAATTGACGCTTGCCAATTTTGCCATTTATCTACGCAATTTAAAATGAGCATGAATTAATTAAAATTCAAAATTCATGCATAAAGAAATAAACAAGTAAAAATGCGGGGATCGGCTAGATACCCAAAAAAATAAACAGTCCAAAGTTCGTTTACAGTCCATAAAAAGGAAAGAAAAATACAACTTCGGAAACCCAAAGTGGGTCCCTATATCTTCGTCTTCATATGCTGTTGCACCGAGCTTGGGCTTTAAATACAAATTTCCTCACTTACAAATTCTCTCAAAAGAAAATAAAAGTGCAAGGAAAGTAAATAGGTATACAATGGCCGATCCCGAAAAACACATTTTTACTGATTTAAACATCCACGCAGTTCTAAATATGCTACAGGCATAAAACTAAACGACCACGCATATATCACAAGCAAAACATATGGTAAAGGAAACTAGAAAATATAATTATCTCGTAGACCACGTGGAAACGTCATACACCGTTAGGTTAGTTGACTAACGGCAGAGCGGTCTCAGGATCTTTAAGATAGTTATATTTTGAAAAATAGAGTCCTAGTAAACCATAGATAATAGTATGCAAGAGCGATGTTTAAATTTGTCAACATGGACTATAGAAAATATTTGTGATTTTACATGGAGGAGAGTCCATTTAAGTAATTGGTATCAGGCCATTAATTAGTGGGCAAAAATATTAACCGTTAAGTAATAGGGGATGCAGGCCCAATTGAATTATTTAGTTATTGATAGGAACAAATGGGCTGCAGGCCCAACAACAAAAACAAACGATTTTAATTAAATTAAGCCTACTTTTGGGTTTGGAAAAACCAATAATCCCAAAAACCCTAAGTCTGTCCCCACAATCTCCACCTCATCAGTTACTGCTTTAGGTCATTGACGGTGGCCAGAAATCCCCCCCCACGCAGCAGCCAGAGTAAAATACCCCCCCGGCCGCCACGCAAGGGTGGAAGGCGACAAAGAAGAGCCCCCCGCGCTGGGGGAGTGATCAATCGGCCCCCGTCAGGGGGGCGCAGCCGGAGACCCCCCTGTGCTGGGGGTAGCGACAGAGAACCCCCTCCGTCGGGGGGCGCTGCCGATCCCCCCGTCAGGGGGGGCGCTGCCGGAGGACCCCCCCGCTGGGGGTGGCGCTGCCGAGGACCCCCCGTCGGGGGGGCGTTGCAGATCGGCCCCCCGTCAGGGGGGGCTGCCAGAGGAACCCCCCGCTGGGGGTGGCGCTGTCGAGGACCCCCGGTCGGGGGGCACTGCCGGAGGGACCCCCCGCTGGGGGGCGCTGACGAGGACCCCCCCTCGCTGGGGGGTGGCGCTGTCGGCGCCGATACAGAAGACCCCCCTGCTGGGGGGTGGTGGGGGCTGCGGCACAGAGGAACCCCCCCCCCCCCCCCCCGCCTTCGGGGGGGACCAAATTTTTTTTTAATTTTAATGTATTTTTATCAAGGCAAGAAAATGTATTTTTAGCAGATTTTTAACCAACCAAATTCGAGGTTGTAAAAAATATCATGGCTAGAAAAATTGTTTATCTACGGGAATAAAAAATATACCTCTAGATCGATGATCTAGGGACGACCGTAGAATAGAACCGTAGAAATAAAAAGAATCCGAGCTCCCGAAAACTTCGAGAATGCCGCAAAGCTCCGACAAATCGCCGCAGCAACCAAAAATTTCTTACGCGTAGGGGATCAATTCGGTGGGGATTTTAGGATTGGTTTCTTGCTCAAGGAAGAACACGTGCTGATAACGTGTTAGAGAGTAATCAAACTCAAGAAGGAAAATAGTGATAGGAATTCTTAGAGATAGAATGAGTAACCATGGCCATAGGCCATGGTTCTCTATATATTAATTTAGAGTGGGAGATGAAGGGCCTCTAGGAGACCAAGAGTCCACATTACCCATAGTAATGGGACTAATGAATGGGTAATGAAGGAAGGGATGCCAAAAGCCTCCCTCGTTCATAACACAATTAGATTATAGTAGGGGAGAATAGATTTTATGTATAGGTAAGCAAATAATAAGGTAGATAACATGGCAGAAGGTGCAACATCTTGTTCAGAAATTGTTTCATTGCGCGAGGTAGAGCACTCATGCACCTCTTCGATTAGGGAAGTTGATAATGAATGTGTTACTTGAGGTATATCGAGTATGCTGTTAGGAGTCATAAATCGAGATATATTTCTTTGTTCTTTTTCTCGTTCTCTCCTTCTGCGTTGAGCTAAGGAACTACCCAAAGTAAATCCAAAACTAAATACAATTAAATTACAATATGGCAGAATAAATTTTATATACATGCAAGTGGATAATAATCTGGCAATTGGTTCAGCATCGTGTTCAGAAATCATATCAGTGCGCGAGGCTGAGCCATCACCACATTGAGATATGTTTCTATGTTCTTGTTCACGTTGTCTCCTTTTGCGTTGAGCTAATATGCTTTTTGATAAGCAACTATCAACATATGCCTAAATTGAGTATATAGTGTATGATTGATTAACATTGATAAATCAAGTATGTAATACAATGAGTTTTAATAATAAATTCCATTCCTGTCGCATGTTGGTGTGAAGCAAATAGAAAAGCTCAAGTCTTTCGGCTGTTCAAATAATGACAATGTACAACTGATTCATTTAAAATAAACGGTAAATAATAATATAGGCCAAATTGTAACTAATAGTATTAAACAAATATACGAAAGAACGCACTTTCAACAAATATATAAAACATCACAATGAGAACTGGCGAAATGAAATGAAACTTTAAAACCTACGAACTAAACAAAATTATCTGAAATCTATAATTTTTACACCATCTGAAACTGAAATCGAAATCGAGTTCTCTAACATTGGTTATAAGTTATAACATTATATATGTTCATATTTGATTATATCACCAAAATATTATCAATAAGATCAAACATCACAATGATGTATTGGTAAGTGGTAACATATTTCATATAAAGCAATAAAATATGCTGTGAATTGAAAATGTATCAAAAAAATTTAACATTAATGGTAAATTACTTCATAGTTCTATTTAATTAATTAGATACTTACATGTTATTAGATGAATGCAAAAAAATCTTTAACATGGCTTACCTAAAAAACATGTATAAGAAATTAATATTCTAAGTAATATGAAACATGTTAACATAATGAGTGAATTTATTAGAAAGTAAAACACGCATATAATATTATAATGATTACATAACATTTAAAATAAAAATTAAAACACATCTAATATTACAATGATTACATAACAATGATTGCAATAATTTTATAACATTAGAAATAAAAAACACCCCCAACTTAAGAAATTTTTTATAATATCATCTGATATCCGTAATTTGCGACTTAAGAAATTTTTTAAAATGTCCGAACCAAAATTTGCGTACCAAAAGAATGCTGAGTACCAAAATTTGTGTACCAAATATTGTTGACCAAATTGTTTTCAATTTCAATTTGCATTCCACTTTCATACTCAACTTTCAGTTTCACTCTCAATTTGCATTCAGAAAAAACTAATGCTCCATTTGTTTGCATTCAGTTTGCATTCAGTTTGAAATAATTCAGTTTGCAATCAACTTTCATTTTTAGTTTGCAATTTCAAATTCAGTTTGCATTCCACTTTAAAAAAGAGCGGATATTCAAGAGAGTGGGTATGAATAAACTAAATTTTCACTTTCAGTTTGCATACCACTTTCAGATTCCACTTTGAGTTTGCCTTCAAAATTCCATTTGCATTTGCATTGAAAAATTCCAGGTATTGATATTCCATTTGCATTCAAAAGAGTTGATGATATGCATTACATTAACAATTTTGATTCAAAAGTCAGTTACTTGAAGTCTTTTTTGAACTGAAACATTCCAATTTGCATATTTTGGTTCAGGCAATTTTTGAATGCAAAACTAAGAACATTGCTTTCCAAACATTAAGACCCATTAAGAACATTGTCAATGATTATATAGCCAACATATGCTTTTAAATGCTGAACTACTAAACCAAAATTGTCTGAACCAAACATTTGGACAACAATGTTGACAATGCTTTATCCTGAACTAGTTTGGTATCCTGCAAACTATGTTGAACTATAATGTTTTATCCTGAACTATTTTGGTATCATGCAAACTATGTTGGCTCAGACTGGGTTCCGAGATTTTAAAGATTGTCATTAAAATTGTCATCTACATAAAATCTAATCTAACGTTGAATCTTGAAGCAACATTAAAATTGTTGCATGAGGATAAAGCAACATTAAAATTTCAACATAATTCTTTCTTACTTTATCCTCATTAAAATTGTAATATGCACGAGGAATTTTCTGCTAGGTTCCTCATTATTAATGTTACTTTATCCCACTTTAAAATTGTTACTTTCTACTGCCAGGTTTCACATTATCATTACCATTACTACTGATAATAATCTTCCTACTTTAATGAGGATAAAGTAAGATTATTAATGTTAAAATTGTTATTTCCTACTTTAAAATTATTATCCTCATTAAAATTTTAATTGTAATAATCATACTGCCCGATTCACCATCTTCTGCCAGGTTCAACAATTTTAATGAGGATAAAGTACGATTATTACAATTTTAATGTTACTTCAAGGATAATAAGCTTCAAAATGTCTCATGTGCATGGAAATTAAAATTGTCTTCAAAATTGTCCTCGTGCAAACTATTTTGAAGTAACATATGCATCGATAATAACCCACTGGGCTCAGATTGGGTTCCAAAATTGTCATTAAAGTAACATTGAAGTAACTGTTACTAAAAAAAGTATTTAGAAAATGTTTTAGTTTTAGTTTGCATTCTAAATGTTTTGTCATGCACTATTATTTGAATTCTAAATTTGACTGAAACAAATACAAAGATGAATCAACCAAACAACCAAACAAATAAAAAGCCCCAAAATACATAGCCCTAAACAGATCGCAACCATTTCAAAAGAGGAAAGAGAGAAAGAGGATGCACGTACCAAAATGGGATTCAAATCGAGATGCATAGGACCGCCAAAGCTCCGTGCTTCGTGTTCCAAATGCGAGAGGGCTACTTGGCTCAGATCAGAGCCCAACAAAAACAACTGCTTGGTGCTGTGAAATCGAGGTACAAATCCAAACCAGTTGCAATGATTAATTTTAGTTGCAATGAAAAAATCCAAGCTACAAATCTAACCTAGTTACCATGTGGTGATGTGAAATCGACGTTGCAAATCCAAGACACCTCAGCCCTAATCGACTAAGGATGTAAAGCTGTGAAGTCGAGGTTGCAGATCGGAGGAGGGTGGCAGATTGAACTCGAGAGGTGCGGGTGGATGTGAAGGGAAGAAGGCGTAAGGCGAGTGATTTGAGACAAAAAGGCAGTGTTAAATTTGTGTTTCCCCAAAAAAGGCAGTGATCAGTTATACAAACGTGAGTTGGGAAGTGGCTCTGCGTTTGCGAGCATTACAACGTAAGAAGGAGAACGTGCGAAGGAGTTAATTTTTTTGCAGTTGCCTAAATTTTGTGCTCCCCCCAAAAATGAAGTAACTTTGATACAAACGTGAGTTGGGAAGTGGCTCTGCTTTTGCGGGTATCTCAACTAAGAAGGAGAACGTGCGAAGTTATTAATTTTTTTTGTTATTTGGTTTTTTAAAAATGTAAAAAGCCATGTCCTAGTCACTAAGCACAGTCATCGGCTTTTGTCTTAGTCATATTTTGGGTGACACGTAGGACAAAATTCAAAAAAGGTCGTCAATTGTATAATAAATACCCATTATTCTCATTCATATATCGGGGGTGACAAACGGATCGGGTGGGTTTGGGTTCGGGTCGGGTCAGATTTGACCCGACTAGGATAGGGGTAAACCCTAACCCGACCCAAATTCGGGTGACCCGGAAAATTTTCGGATCGGGTTAACCCGTCGGGTTAAGATTTGACGTATACACTACTGCTCTTTTTCGATATCCAGCTATTTATTAAGACCCACCGGCAATTTATTAACGGTTGTATAATTTCCAGTAGCTCGTCGCTTAAACCACACTGATGATAGTAAGGAAGTATTATTAACGTTACCATTTTATTAACGAAAGTAATAAAATTAACAAAAAAATTGTATGTAAAGGGAATTGAATTCAAGACCTCTTTAAGAAGAGGACAACAATTCAAATCGTATAAGCACAACTCCCCTTGCAACTGGGTATTGAAGTTATTATATAAATTTTTATATTTAGAGAGAGTAAACCGGGTCGAATTCGGGTCATCTGGGTTGACATGCCAAACCCATACCCGACCCGGATTTTATTCTGGTCGGGTCGGGTCAACCCGTTTACTACTTGACCCGGATTGGTCCCTACCCATACCCGGTTAATAATGCCGGGTTCGGGTCGGGTCGGGCTCATTTTGCCATCCATGTGTATATATATATATATCTTAATAACTAAATAGTTAACATAAACAATGATTGAGGTTTCAATTGAAACCATTTGGTTTTGATCACTTCGTCTTGGTTTCGAGATAGAGCGGTACGATACAGTTGATGTTTCTCGGTTTCGGGTGATTTCGGTTGGTTAGGGGCCATTTTGATGAGTTTCGAGATTCAGTCACTTGGTTTCGTCCGAAACCAATGAAGGGAGAATAGCATCAGTTGAAGAAAGGGGAAAAAGATAATTAAGCACAAGAAAAATCAAAACAAAGTGAGCTAGGATTAAACTCTACGGATGGATGTTGACATAACCACGCAATATCTCAATTATTCTACATCATAAGAAGATCGTTAGGAGGTCGGTGGCTGGGGGCCAACCAATTCCCCTCCGACGCTCAAGTTGGTTTCACATCGAGCCAACATAAGGGGAAAAATGAAAGATGAAGATATAGAAGTCTTGTGGTATGATACTTTGCCTCTGTTTGGATCTGACCCCTCCCTTCTCCATTGGTCCCGCGAATATTTATCCCTCCACTTTTTCACTTTGTAACTTCCCCCCATAAATGTGGCCACTAATTGCTTAATTAGTAGCCCTTGAAGAGGCCATCATGGAGCGTAACGGTCACCTTTTATCTAGCAACTAATTGCCTAATTTAAGGCTATTGAAGTGGCCTATGAAGAAGTTGTAACCGCCCTTCATTTATGCTAATAATGAGGGAAGTGGAGGTTTGGCTTATTCAACCCAAGAGTAATAGGCCGTGGCCTAGCAGGCCATATTCGTTAACAGCTGATATCATTTCAAATTTTACAACCAAACATAGAATATCATATTGTATCGCTCGGCCACCAATATTGATAATCGGCTAATATATCAGCTAATGTATCGGCTGAATTGGTTGATATTTACTATGATCAGTAGTAGCAGTGAATAGAGATTGCTTTGTAGCCGACCAAAGCATGATCCCAACTTTCAAAGGAACTGAGCTTTCCAAATGGGCATGGTGGCAGGATGAATTGGGGAGTTGTTGCCCTGAAGGTGGAGGTAGATGGAATGAGTAGTGAAAGTTGCTGATTAATGAAACTTCCATGATATCCAGTCTTCATTGTCACTGAGAGAAGGCAATTAGGTGTTGAAGAAACTCTTGGATAAGCTAAGGTATGTCCACGTTGAGTAGATACTTGAAGAGGGGGTGCCCAGCAACCATGGAGAGAACTATCCCAAACCTTGTCTTGAAACTTCATTTTACACTACATTTCCTGCATTAGATCTCAACCCGTTCATAGGTTGACTTGGGGCTTTGACTTGCAAGATATCCACATGTACAGTGAGGAAACGGGCAACAGTGAGGTTATGGCCTGAAGGTCTAGAACTCTTTGCTGCACTTTGGGTCACTGGATAAACTTGAATGCATATGGGAACTGAGCCATCATCTGTTGCTAAACTGTTCCTGCTCTGCTGCTAATGAGAAATGGATTTACTTGAGACACTAGAAACTTTATCAGAAGCTTGTTCCTGTCACACTCTAATCTGATTGAAGATAAAATTTCCTTTTCATTGCTTTTAGCATCACAACGTATGTGCGAATGTCGGACCTTAATAACACGTCCAGCTTGTTGTGTTGTTCCATATGGAAACATGTGGGCATAGCCATGCTGAATGGAATTGCCATAATAGTGGCATCCATCAACCCTAGAGTGTTACATTTTTTTTCCTGCTCCTACTCCAAGCAAACCTTCAACATCCTCTAGATGTACCCTCCTATATCCAACGGTCTTTCTCCTATTTTTCTTGATGTCAAGCACAGAACCAGAAGTTTATCTCATGGGCATGTAATGAACAGAGGTTAGCCTCTGATGGTTCTAATTTTGCTTTCCCCCATTCTTATGTTTTCCATTTCTGAATTTGATTCCGGCAGCAGTGACACTATTTTGCTTTTTCCCCCCCTAATATCTAGGCACTGGTTGAGTTGAGATTTTATTGGTGTAAAAATGAAAGGAGTGTCATGTGATTCTTTTTGCAATCCTTTACCTCTTAAGATCATGAGTCTGAAATCTTTCCTATTCTTCCGAAGCAATTTTCCGATCGTGATGTTAGGATGTTTAGATTTATTTTCGAGGACCTGTGGTTTAATGTGACTTGCTGCATACCAACATTGGGGCTGCCATTATGTTGCATTAACGGCCACATGAGTTCTTACCAGCTTTGCAGTCCCTGATCGAATGCAACCCATCGCCCTTTATAATTGAACGAGGCTTAAGATTTTTATGTGATCTTCATTAACTTGTATTTTCTTGTGATCTGCTGCCGCTTGGTTAGAACTTAACAGTAGTTACAATTAGTGGAAGGATCCTAAGAACAATGTAAACATCATTCAGACTAAATTCGTGGACCATTATTTTCCTGTGTGCGAGTAGTAAAACAAAAGGCTGGAATATTTGTGTCTTCTTGCGTGTTGTATGAAGGGTAACCCATCTTCAATATTATACTTGTGTATCATTTAGCATTATGTGGAAGCATTCAATTGTGCAATCAACATATTTAACTTTACGGTCTTCTTATTTCTTTTTCGCATTCTAGTAACTATAATCGAGAAGTTAATAAATTGCCATTAAAAATGACAGAGCAGACCCTGAAGTGAAGAGATTTCTAATTTGCATGTCATCTCATTTGCTCATTGCGTCTTGGTTTTTTTCCAGGGATGCCTCTGCATACTTTCGGTCTGGGCATAGGTATTCAATACTAAAGAATTCTTAACGGTGTTTCTATATACGTTCTTTATAAGACACTCGACATTAATTCCCATTTTACGCTTGAAGGTGGGGGTTGTGGGGTAGGTCTTGGCCTCGGTTGGGGCTTCGGAACTGCGTTTGGAAGTCAATATCGATCTTCTAGAGTCACATTCCGTGGGATTGAATTTGATAACAAGGGGAAGAGAGATGTATCGACTGCTCCAGATTCATCGAAGCATGCACAAGAGGCTCGCTCTTCTCAGTAACATCATTCCTACATTGGAGTAGACTGCTTTTCCTATGGACCGATTGATGTAGCATCCCGACGAACAAATTGAATTGTTGTAATCGCTTAAGCCCCAACTACCAAACAAGCCCTTGGGGTTTCTCTACAAAAACAATCAGACCTGATGTTTAAATGGTTACATGGCCGTAGTTCCCTTTTCCTGTAAGCTAATGTGATACGACTTGAGAAACGTTTGTAATTCCGGCCATTGCTCTCGCTATACTTGGTGCTGCCAAATCAAGTCGTTGAATGTGCACCAAAATGCACCAGGTACGTTGATTTATATCCTCAAAATTTGAGGTTGTACATGTCTAGTCATAGTGGGTTGTCGATACAAATTGTTGGCAAGCCATACACACCAGAGGGGGAAGATGCCGGTGCATGGATCAAGGACATGCATCTTCCCGATCAGCAAAATGCACTTGCTGATTGTATTGTGATGATGATTATGATGATACAATATTTCATCTTTAAGGGTGTGTTTGGTTAGTGGGAAAAGGAAAGAAAAGGAAGGAAAATAAGAAGGAATATGATTTCCAATTGTTTGGCTTAAAAGAAAAGTGAAAAGAAAAAGGAAATGAAGGAAAAGAATGGAAAATAAATAGTAAAACTTTTCTTCCAACTTTTCCTCTTCTTGATCGAAGGAAAATGAGGGAAAACAAAGCAAAACTAACTATTCTCAAATTCATGCATTTGTGTTTTTTAACAAATATGATTAATAGCTAATTTTAATGAATTCATGAATTCTTTTCAAAAAATTATGAATGAATTTTTCAAAAAAATCACGAATTATTATCAAAATTTTACACATGTTAGAGAGTAATATGACTCAAGAGAGAAAGAGACAAGATTTCTTAGCAAAAGAATAAGTCACCATAGCTAAGAGCCATGGTGCTCTATTTATATATCTCATAGTGGGGAGGCCAAAAGCCTCTAGGAGACCAAGGGTCCCCATTACTCTAAGTAATGTGGGCCTAATGAATGAGTAATGAAGGAGGGGAGGCCAAAGGCCTCCCTCATTCATAACACTCCCCCTTACACATTCATCACTTCGGTCTCAGCTACTGAGGCAAGGGGTGGATACTTCTGGATCCAGAGTAAGTGTGTTTGCCTCGTTAAAACCTTAGCTGTGGAAAACCCAGTGGGAAAACCCAACAGCTTAAGGAAAAAGAGTGCAACCCACATGTTACTCCCCCTGATCCGTACAAGCTTCAGGCTTGCAGGTCTTTCAACTGTCGCATACCAATGTTCTTTACAAGCTTTACAAAAGTACATTTAGGCAATGCCTTAGTAAAAAGATCAGCTAAGTTGTTGCATGACTGGATCTGTCGAACTTCAATCTGCTTGGCGTTCTTCTGCTCGTGCGTCCAGAAAAACTTGGGAGAAATGTGTTTTGTCCTGTCGCCTTTGATGTAGCCCTTCTGAAGCTGAGCAATGCATGCGGCGTTGTCTTCGAATAGGGCAGTAGGCTCCAGATCACTGGTCTTCAGGCCAGTGGATTGGAGGATGTGTTGGACGACGGAGCGTAGCCAAAAACATTCTCTGCTCGCCTCATGGATCGCGATGAGCTCTGCATGGTTGGAAGATGTAGCAGTAGTGGTTTGTTTTACCGATCTCCAAGAGATAGCAGTACCTCCGTAGGTAAATACAAAACCTGTTTGAGATTTTGCCGTGTGCGGATCAGAGAGATAACCTGCATCAGCATAACCAAACAATTTGGGGGAGGCACCTCTCTGGTAGTAAAGTCCAAGATCAATGGAACCCTAAAGGTATCGCAGAAGATGCTTTACTCCGTTCCAGTGGCGCTTTGTGGGCGCAGCACTGTGTCTGGCTAGTAGATTAACTGTAAACGCTATATCGGGACGCGTACAGTTAGCCAGATATAGAAGTGCTCCAATGGCACTGAGGTAGGGTACTTCAGGACCCAATTCTCCTCCCCCTCTTCCAGTGGCCGGAAGGGGTCCTTATGTACATCTAGTGATCTTACGACCATAGGAGTACCTAAAGGATGACATTTATCCATATGAAACTTGCGTAGAAGTTTCTTTGTATAATTAGATTGGTGTAATAGGATTCCACCTCTTAGGTGTTCTATCTGTAAGCCAAGACAATACTTTGTTTTGCCTAGGTCTTTCATTTCAAAAGTATGTTTAAGGCTTTCAGATATCTCTTTGATCTCTGCAGGAGATCCTATGAGATTTAAGTCATCTACATATACAACATGATGACAAATCCTGTTCCCGTTCTTTTGATAAAGATACACGGGCAGACTTCGTTATTCGTGAATCCTTGCTGTGCAAGAAAATCAATTAGTCTGTTATACCACATCTTGCCCGATTGTTTTAGACCATATAATGATCTATGTAGCCTTACAGAGAATACGTCCCGAGGTATCTCTTTCATCTCTGGGGGTAGATTAAACCCATCAGGAAGTCTCATATAGATATTTTTATCTATATCGCCATATAGATATGCAGTCACAACGTCCATGAGCTGCATTTCTAGGCTTTCCAGAGAAGTTAGGCTGATTAAAAATCGGAAGGTGATCGAATCCATGACCGGGGAATACGTATCTTCGTAATCAATCCCCGGTCTTTGGGAAAATCCCTGGGCTACAAGGTGTGCCTTATAGCGAACGATCACATTATTTTCATCTCTTTTTCTTATGAAAACCCACTTATATCCCACAGGTTTTACACCTACTGGTGTTTGGACTACTGGTCCAAAGACTTTGCGTTTCAAGATGAGTCCAGCTCTACTCTTATTGCCTCGTCCCACTTTGGCCAATCATCTCTGCGTTTACATTCCGATAGAGATCGTGGTTCGACGTCATCGTCAAATTCAGTGACGTGAACGGCAATATCGAACGCAAAATCGTCGTCGACGACTATGCTATTTCTGTCCAGTACTTCTCCAGTACGTACAAAATTTAATGATGTTTCTCCTATTGTTTCCTCTGCTGGGGAAATCAGGAGGGGAGAAGTAGCTGGTCTGAGCTCAGCATCCTGTGGAGGGATAATCTTAGTATCGCCAGGAGTCTTCCTCTTTCGAGGAACTTTATCTTTTGAACCTGGTGGGCGTCCTCTTTTCATTTGAGGTACAACCAATTCTGCTACCGGTGGGCTGCATCCATCTATGGGGATGTCAATCCTAGCTGGCGTATTGGCAGCAGGGACGTGTGAACGGACAATCTTCTGGTTGTCCGTGAATTTATCCGGTAAAAGATGTATTGTATTCTGGATGTGAAGGATCTTCAGGATCTCATCTTCACACAGATTAGTACGCGGATCATATAGGGACAAAGACTTCTGGTCCCAACTAATGGTCTCAGAAGCTTCTGGCTTCTTAGACTGTGTGCCCAGTTTTGGAAAAAATTTCTCATTAAATTCACAGTCTGCAAAACGTGCCTTGAATGCGTCACCCGTCAGGGGTTCAAGGTATCTGATAATAGAGGGCGAATCAAACCCAATATATATACCTAGACGACGCTGAGGACCCATTTTGGTCCTCTGCGGTGGTGCTATTGGGACATATACCGCACAACCAAACACTCTCAAATGAGAGATATCCGGAGGTGCGCCGTATGCTAGTTGCATCGGGGATAAAGTGTGACCTCCAGAGGGTCTTATCCTAATAAGTGATGCGGCATGTAAAATAGCATGCCCCCAAGCATCCACAGGCAACTGGGATTGCATAAGCAATGGACATGCAATCCATTGGAGTCTCTTTATAAGGGACTCAGCTAATCCGTTTTGGGTGTGAACATGTGCTACAGGATGTTCAACTTCAATACCCGTTGCCCGGCAATAGTCTTCGAAGACTTGTGAAGTAAATTCTCCCGCATTATCAAGACGTAGTTTCTTGATTTGGTTATCGGGGAAATGAGCACGCAACCTTATTATTTGTGCCAATAGCTTTGGAAAAGCTAGGTTGCGGGTGGACAAGAGGCACACATAAGACCATTTGGTTGATGCATCAATCAGTACCATGAAGTACCGAAATGGGCCACTTGAGGGGTGAATAGGCCCGCAAATGTCACCATGAATTCTCTCAAGGAAGCCAGGAGACTCTAATCCCACTTTCAGGAGGGATGGTCTCGTTATAAGTTTTCCCTTGAAACAAGGGAGACATGGAAATTCACCCTTTTGAAGAATCTTCAGGTTCTTCAATTTGTGTCCACGGGATTCAGAGATGACGCGTCGCATCATTGCTGTTCCAGGGTGACCAAGTCTATTGTGCCAGAGTTCGAACTTTGGCAAGGATTGGCACGTCTGGTGCTCAGTCATATTGGCTTCTATTGGTTGAATGTATGTTTGGTAGAGACCCGACGGGAGTCCCTTGAATCGTTCGCAGATGATCTTCCGGTCATCTTTCTGACGAGTTACATACAGATATTCAACCGTATTTTCATCTCTGGTTTCTAAGTGATATCCGTTTAAACGGAAATCTTTGAAACTTACGAGATTCCTATTTGATTTAGGAGAGAATAATGCATTTTTTATTTGAAGTCTTGTGTTATTTGGGAGCAATATAATTGCTTCACCAGATCCTTCGATTATTTGGGACAGTCCTGAAATTGTGATAACAGGACCGTCATATTTATTTACGCTATTAAAATAGCAATGATCGCGAAGGATTGTGTGCGTTGAGGCACTGTCCACTACGCACTCAGACATCATCTATATAAGCAAAAACGAAATTTTATTTGAGCGAAAATGTAAACATTCATTCGAAAATAAAAGTTCGTACTTAAGCAAATAAAAGATGAAGAGACATTTAATTCTAAAAAGCATAGATAAACGATGGTGCTCAATCGAGAAGGTCGTCGTTCTCGAAGTCTTTTGCAGTAAACATTGTTGGTGGCTGAACAGCCGCCAAGTTTGTTTCAGGTAGAGACTTCTGGCTCGCCTGGTATAGATCCTGGAGGTGGCGAGAAGTGCGGCAGTTTCTGGGCCAATGGCCAGTCATGCCGCATCTATGGCATTTATCCTCCCAGTTCTTCTTTGGAAGTGACACTTGCTCGGTGTTCTTTCACTTCCAAGTGAAATTTCTTTTTCCCTTATTGTTTTTGTTTGTCTGGGGAGCTGCACCTCTTGGTTGCTTCATTATAGCTTTCCCTTTAGTGTTTTTAGCCTTCCTCTTGTTTTTCCACTTCTGGGGAGAAACGTGATGGGCTTCAGGGATAGGGGCAGTGCCAGCTGGACGTAAGTTATGAGTTGCAAGCAGTAAGTCTCGATTCTGCTCTGCCCTAAGTAGGCATGAGATCAGATCGGAGAATTTCGTGAAATTGCGTTCACGATACTGCTGCATGAGGATTGCATCTTTCTCGTGGAACGAGGTAAATGTCTTTTCCAACATGCGTTGTTCTGTCACTTCTTCACCGCACAACTTCAGGCGTGAGGTGATGTTATGAAGTGCAGAATTGTACTCAGCGACGGACTTATAGTCCTGAAGTCTGAGGTTTTCCCACTCATAACTGGCACGCGGTAATATAACATCAATTTGATGTTTATACCGAGCTTCCAGCGCTGTCCACAGGTCCTTTGGATCCTCAACCGTTAAGTATTCGGCCTTTAAGGTCCGATCTATATGTTTCCTAATGTAGATTATGGCTTTCGCCTTATCTACATCGGATACAGTGGTTGTAGGGCTGCTGCTAGTTGTAGCAGAAGCTTCGGCCGCTGCGGGGGCCGAGGAAGGAGCCAAAATGGACCCAAGGAGGGCCATCGAACGCAAGTGGAACTTCAGGTCCACTCGCCAACTCAGGTAATTTGTCCCTGCAGAGTCAAGGACTTCGAAATCGACGCTTGCCAATTTTGCCATTTATCTACGCAATTTAAAATGAGCATGAATTAATTAAAATTAAAAATTCATGCATAAAGAAATAAACAAGTAAAAATGCGGGGATCGGCCAGATACCCAAAAATAAACAGTCCAAAGTTCGTTTACAGTCCATAAAAGGAAAGAAAAATACAACTGCGGAAACCCAAACTGAACTGGGTCCCTATATCTCCGTCTTCATATGCTGTTGCATCGAGCTTTGGCTTACAGTCATGAATCGACTCCTTGCGGTCCAGCGGACGCGGCCAGGGAATTGACTAAGCCAGGACCACTTGTTACCCAGTCAAGCTAGGTTGGTCCAGCTAACTTAGCCAAGCACATTGACCGACATCATGATCCATTGAAGGAGTTTTCATCAATTCTATGTGCTGTTGCATCGAGCTTTGGCTTTAAAATACAAATTTCCTCACTTACAAATTCTCTCAAAAGAAAATAAAAGTGCAAGGAAAGTAAATAGGTATACAATGGCCGATCCCGAAAAACACATTTTTACTGATTTAAACATTCACGCAGTTCTAAATATGCTACAGGCATAAAAATAAACAACCACGCATATATCTCAAGCATAACATATGGTAAAGGAAACTAGAAAATATAATTATCTCGTAGACCACGTGGAAACGTCATACACCGTTAGGTTAGTTGACTAACGGCAGAGCGGTCTCAGGATCTTTAAGGTAGTTATATTTTGAAAAAATAGAATCCTAGTAAACCATAGATAATAATTTGATCCTGTTATAAAAAATTGGCCCATTCCGCAGTTACGCATAATCATTTGCCTCTAAATTTTGGCTTCGGGCCAAATTAGAGTTTTAGCTGTTAAAAAAATAAATTTGTAATTGTATGGGCATGAAGCCCAACTCACTGAAATTATAACCCAATGGCCCATAGGGTTTATTTTGTGAAAACCCCTAATCTCACTAAAAACAAGAGGTTTCATTGATGTATGTGTTCCCATTGGAAGGTGAGGCACTTTTGACCTGTGGTTATTGGGCTTCTTGAGTCCCTACACCCAATATGATGTCACTTTTGTGAAGCTATGAGGCCACGTATGGTAGTCACTAAGAAAATGTGTTAATCATGAGGGAAAGGTGTAGCAAACATTGGGAAAATTCCAGGGAAACAGTTTGGTTAACTAGAAATCCATAGAGAGCTAATGGATGAAAGTTTGCTTTGAACTGTTATGCAATGCACACATATTTTGTTGAACACCTAGTGCACTTCTTCGTATTAATCTTTCTTTAATCAATATCTAACAATTTACATATTTTCTGTAATGTTATACATGATCTCCAAATGTTGTAAAGTGACAGGACTATATCCAGAGTAACGAGAATTCATGTAAAGTGATAGGCACAAAGTGATAGGACTATATGGACTATATCAGGTTCTACAGTTAATCTCTCTTCGCATACAAGAATTTATTTTAATCGGATATAGTCCAGTCACAAGAAAAATTTATTCCAGAGTTGGAACTTCATTTCGATATAGTCCGATCATCATTTCGATATAAATGTGATTGATAACAAATTTTTCTTTCTATTATTTTAATTTTTACTTGTATGCAAACATGGTAAAAAAATTTTATGTATAGTCCGTTGTAATCTACGGGAATAAGAAGTATACCTCTAGATCGATGATCTAGGGACGACCGTAGAAAAGATCCGCAGGAACGCTTCCGGAATGTCTCAAGGAAGAACACGTGCTGATAACGTGTTAGAGAGTAAAGTGACTCAAGAGAGAAAGAGACAAGATTTCTTAGCAAAAGAATAAGTAACTACTGGGTGAGGCGCCCCCCCCCCCCCCCCCCCCCCGCCTCATTCATAACTACATGAATTATTTAAAATTCGCAAATTATTCAAAATTCAACTACTGGGGGAGGCGCCCCCCCCCCCCCCCCCCCCCCCCCCGCGCCCGCCGCCCCTCTGAGCGGCGGGCGGAACCGCCGCCAGAAGCGGCGCCCCCCCCCCCCCGCCGCTCGGAGCGGCGGGCGAAACTGCCGCCAGAAGCGGCGGCCCCCCGCCGCTCGGAGCGGCGGGCGGAACCGCCGCCAGAAGCGGCGGCCCCCCCCCCCCCCCACCGCTCTGAGCGGCGGTCCCCCCGCCGCTCGGAGCGGCGGGCGGAACCGCCGCCAGAAGTGGCGCCCCCCCCCCCCCCCCCCCCCAGAAGCGCCGCTCCGAGCGGCGGGCGGATCCGCCGCCCGCAGCGGCGCCCCCCCCCCCCCCCCCCAGCCGCTCCGAGCGGCGGGCGGATCCGCCGCCCGCAGCGGCGCGCCCCCCCCCCCCCCCCCCCCCCCCCGCCGCTCCGAGCGGCGGCGCGCTATCCGCTGCCGCCTGCAGCGGCGGGCCCTCCCGCTGTCGCCAGCAGCGGCGAACGGGCCCCGCCACCTGCAACGGCACCTCCCCGGTGCGCGCGTGTCCGAAAACTTAGCCGCCGGACGCGGCCACACACACGCCTGAAACCCTAATTTTGGGTGCACGGGATTGCACGGCAAATCGGACCAAAAACCCTAACTAGGGTTTGACCCCAAAAACTTTTCTAATTTCAAAATTATTTTTTTTTGCAGATTTAAATTACGATTTCTTTTTCGTCAAAATCTGTTAAATTACACAATTTTTATTCATCGCATTTTATTCGGATTATCTGATTATTTACGTTTAATAATTAGGAAGATCATGCGACCGCTCTGCCGTTAGTTAACTAACCTAACGGTGTATGACGTTGCCCAGTGGTCCAATAATTATTAAACGAAAAATTTTCATTTCCATTATAAAATTTCTGTGATGATTAAATGCATGTGTAGATAATTATATGCATGCAGCATATTTAATGATTCTGTGATGTACATTTTTCTTAGCATGCTAAAATCACTAATGACATAGTTTAATGCCTGTAGCAAAACTGTATGTCTGCGATGAGATTTTTTTTTTTAATGCCTGCAGCATATAAATAGCATGTGTATACATCACACTTATTCCAATTTTGGTTAATTGAGCACAATTTTTTAGCTTACTAGATTTACATTATATGTAAGATGCGCTCATGACATGACGATATTTTATGACAACAAACCAATAATGATTTCAAAAAGTTTAACATCATATCCTAGTTGACAAAATGAACCTGGAGTTCAAAACCAAAACGAACCTGAAGTTCAAAATCAAATCAAAAGTCAACACCCTTTCACACTAATAAATATTAACAAGTACGAGGGATTATACGAAAAACATTTATGCGTTTTCTTTTAGAAATACGCATTTCGCGGTAAATAGATCTCTCAAATCTACGGTTTGTATAAACCAATATCGACACCAGCAGTTGTCATAACACCGCCAAACTCTTTTGAGTAATCTCACTTTACAAGGTATAATTCTTGAATCTAACCTTATTTTTTAAGCGTACGCCCGAAGTCGTGGCTTAATAGATAAGTGAGAAATTATAAAATTCGTACCCACGTAATTGTTTCCCCTAGAGTATGATTCTATATCCACACAATACTTGAATGACTCAATAAAAATGGCCTGAAGACCATACTTGAGTTTTCAAATAGACTTTTAAAAATCTATCATAAACTAGAAAAGTAGAAATATAGAAACTAACTCATTTCCCTTGTATAAGTCTACTTTGTAAGACCAATAAACATTCTTCCTTATAAACGACAATAAGGACGACTGAAAACAGGGGAAGTCTTGAATAAAAATGAGAAAGGGAAGATATGATGTACCTCGATATGGAGTATGAAATGGCAACCCAATATCAGACCAGAAGTTCTGACAAGACCCATAATGCTTTTTGCAAAATTAATGGGCATTAACCTATGCCATATAAAAATATATACATATCTAGTCTAAACGACGAAAGTCAAATTGACTGTATGTATATTTCGCTACTCCCCGAGGACAAATAAATTTTGAAAATAAATTTGATCTGTTGTCATAATATGAGTCTAAAATGAGCACAATTGTGGACGTATATTTTATAGAACCCACATCATACTATGAAACTTGTTGCTCTAAAATAATTATTAGTAGTATTCTCTTGCAGTATATATGTGCTTTTTACGCATTTTATTTTACTGTAAATGATTTGTCATTCTGAATACTCCTAAAATGAGGATGCCATGTACTCTCTGAAACTTATAAAGTTTCAAAGGATATTCGTCAAAATGAAATCCCTAATGACTCAAGAAACCAATAAAGCTTGAAGCTTTGTCCAACTATGATCCGCATAATAGTCATTGTGAAGATGTAATCCTTCACAGTTTGAACAGAGTTCACCTATTACCGGACAAAATTAACTTGAGCATTTTAATGGACGTTCAAAAGTCTCACATAAATTCGAACAAAGGAATTAATTTGAAACACCAGAAGTGTCCAGAATCGACCAACTTTGGATCGATGTCACCCTGGATTGATGATGCAAGACATCATTAACCAGACGAACCCGAAGATTCTTCAAAAAAGGGTGAAACTCTCATTATCCCATTCAAAAGGGAAAAATGATTACGAGATCATCTCCATTCATGTGGACATTGACTCTCCTCACTTCCTCAAACGAATTTAAAATGATATACTATCATTAGAAGAATGAGACCTTTAGGCCTCTTGAGAGTATTTGAGGGATAAAAGTGGACTCACACACTCCCTTCATATGGCTAATGATGTACCTTAGAGTACTCATCTATATATCCTCTTAAAATGGTCATAATCAAAACCTTGTTATCCAACCGCAGTCCAGATTATTATTAATCACAACGGACATATTACATTACTAGGATATTGGTTGGGCTTTTACTTACCCTCATACCACCCTCAAAAATGCCGCAGTGGAACTTATTCATCGGGACTAACCCTCCTAGATGAATATGTTCCGAGATCCCCAAACGGGGGAGGCATTAGAGCACATCTTATAGATGGAGCCTTGACGGGTTCATATCCCTAGTTCTATGCTCAACTTCATTGAAGTCGAGCTTATTGCGGATTTTTGGGATAACACTGGGAAATCAATTTAACAACTGGAAGAAAATTGAACACCCTGAAGCTTTGTGTTCACACCCAGTAATGGGTTATATGTAAATCATTAAAATGATTTAAACGGATTACTTATCCACTAGAAATCCAGTTGTAGGTGACCATGTGGGAACATGCAAACCATCAGAACGCCTCCTTAGAAACTATTTATATGAGCCTGATCACCTCATATAAACAGTTTCCGAGAACCCCTAACGGGGGAAGCGTTTAGCGCACATCTTATCGATGGAGTCATGATGAGTTTACATTCCCATATCACCACTATGGACCATTTAAAACATTAATACCTATGATCTGATTATCATGAATAGTGATGAGATCCTGACGATCAACACTTATGAAACTGTTAAACAGTTATCAGACATAGCTATTGACAATATAAATATTGTCAAATTCACACATCCCTACTACTAAAAATCCAGCTAGGATTGACATACCAACTATAATGGATGCAATCTACCAGTAGCAGAAGTGGATATCCTCAATGGATGAGAGGACATACCACGAGACCCTAAAACAATACCACCACAGGAAAATGAGCTCACCTCCATATCCTCTCCCTTTCCAGAACCTCCAGAAGAGATAAATCTGGAATAAATTGAATAATGTACGTACACGGAGAGGTATTTGGATAAAACACGCTTGTCGACAATTACTCATATTTCATTTTGCCATTGATATCGTTCACAATCTCCGTTTCCTGAAGCAAACACAGAAATTTGGCCAAATTATATGGAACGAGGCAATAATAAGTTGAGCTGGACTCACTTATGAAATGTGAAGTGTATGGACCTGAAGTCCTGATATCAAAAGATATCAAACCTGTGGGCTACCGAGTATTGTATAAATAAATAAAATCGTATGATATAAGCAAAACGCTATAGCTTAAAGGTTTATTTCGCAGAAACCAGGAAGTAACCATGTAAGATGAGCTTAACTCACTTACAAAATTATTTGAACTGATGCATCAGGCTCCTTGGTCATAGTTGCGAAAACCATACGATTGCAGAGATAATTTTAGGCTATGTTGCTATGGATGATGTGACAACATACCCTTATGAATAATCATCCCGAAGATGAAACCATCATCATCCCGAAGATGAATCATCCCGAAGATGAAACCATCCCGAAGATGAATGATCATCCCGAAGATGAAACCATCATCCCGAAGATGAAACCATCATCCCGAAGATGAATAATAATCCAGAAGATGAAACCATCATCCTGAAGATGAATAATCATCCAGAAGATGAATAATCATCCTGCAGATGAATTACCATCCAGAAGATGAAATTATCATCCAGTCGATGAAGAAACATGGAAAATTGCAATTCACCAATACACCTACTGGTTGTATGGATCCACATTAAGACCCCTTCCGTTCGCTGGAAGAGGGGAAGGATATCCTAGGTCCTGAAGTGCCTTACTCAAATGTCTTTTGTACACTCCTTTATCTGGCAGTAAACACTTTAACCAGATACAGTGCAGCGCCTGCAGCGCACCACTGGACCAGAGATATGTAGCTTCTGCGCTATCTCCAAGGGTCAAGGATCATACAACATGTTAAATGTATTTGCAGATACAGGTTACAGATCATCGCGATGACTGCAACCAAGAAGCGACCAACTCCTGGAGACCAGCAAAGCATACTTCCAAGGCAACATCAATCCCACCATCCCGAGAGGCTCATCAATCCAAGAAGCAAATCATAAGTACGCACAGCCAGGTCCTGCAGTACCTCGCAGACACAGTGAAGACTGGTCAGAGACGTGATGCTACCTACCGAGTCTGCAGACCACTCCTCCTCAGAAGAGATCCCTCAGATTCAGTAGCTGCCATAGATGAGCGATACTTGTATAGATGAGTGATGTCTTGTATAGGTGAGCGATGCCTTGTACTTTGTACTTATTATCGGAACACTGTAAGAGATTGATGTATAGTTAGTTGCCTAGGAGATCTGCAAGCCTGCAGCTTGTACAGATCAGAGGGAGTCAGATGTAGTGTTGTACTCTTTTCCCTTGGCTATTGGTTTTTCCCACTGGGTTTTCTATAGCTAAAGGTTTTAACGAGGCAAACTCATTGACTCTGGATCCAGAAGTATCCACCCCCTAAATACTTCCACTAATCAGGGGAAGTTACGGAAACTGTACTCTTTTTCCTTGGCTATTGGTTTTTCCCACTGGGTTTTCCATAGCTAAAGGTTTTAACGAGGCAGTTATCTCTAACTTAGGATCCAGAAGTATCCACCTCTAGTGATATCCATCGATCAGGGGAAGTTACAGAGACTTGTACTCTTTTCCCCTAGCCATTGGTTTTTCCCACTGGGTTTTCCTTGGCAAAGGTTTTAACGAGGCAAGTACTCTTAAACTTGGGATCCAGAAGTATCCATAGACCCATGATCAGATAAGCTCTATGAACCCTGAAGCGTTCATCACGGCTTACAACAATGGATGGATAAGGGGAAGTGTTATAAACGGGCTTTGGAGGCCCAACCCGTTAGTGGGTATCCACCCATTATGTAACCCTATTACTATAAATACAGGGCTACGGGGTTCCGTAGCCGCCATGGTTAACACATTTGTGTTTTTTAACAAATATGATTAATAGCTAATTTTAATGAATTCATGAATAATTCATGAATTCTTTTCAAAAAATTATGAATGAATTTTTCAAAAAAAATCACGAATTATTATCAAAATTTTACATATGAATTATTTAAAATTCGCAAATTATTCAAAATTTATGAATTTTCCCCGAATTTTTCAAAATAGTATGTGAATATTTCGGAATTTTTTAAAAATCTTGAATACTTAAATTATTTTTATTCATGAACTTGTTCGAAAAATTTGCGAATAATTCGTTTAATTTTCGTGTTTTGCTTGAAAAATTCGTGCATTATGCACGAATTTTTCTAATAGCTTGCAAATTATTTCCAATGTTTTTATATAATTTGTAAAATTATTTATGTTCTATTTAATATCACATTATTTATGAATCATGATATTTGTATGATTAGAGAATTATGTGTTAGAATTCATAATTTATTTGCTAACTTTCTGAATTATTCAGAACAACTAAAAAAATTTAATTTATTATGAGACTAAAATACCTCTTAAAGTTTTTAAGCAAATTATTTATAAAGTTAGCAAATACACCTCTTAAAATATTTAGCAAAAATACCTCTTAATTTTTTTCGTTTTGAATTTATAACATAATGGAAGAAATTTCCTTATTTTCCTTTGAACTTTCTTCAAAATTTTATTTGGCAACCAAACATGAGAAAGAATCTCATTTCATTTTCATTTCACTTTTCTTTCTTTTTCATTTTCATTTCACTTTTCTTTCATACATTTTCTTTCAATCCAAACATACCCTAAGGGAAATTTCAGACAGCTCCGGTGAAGATTGCTGGCCTGATTATGAGCATGCATGTGTTGTTAAGGCAATAACTGCGTTGGAACAAAAAGTAAGAAATACAGAGTTTTTGACATAAATAACAAGATGATTGTCCAGAATTCATCACCACATTACCAATTAATCAAGGTGTCCAACGGGCCGGCCCGGCCCGGCCCGGGCCCGACCGGGCTTTGGCCGGGCTCCGGGGCGGGCCGGCCCGGCTGCCGGCCCGGCCCGGAAGTGGCAGGGGGGCGGAAGCCCGGCCCGTGGCCCGGCCAAGGCCGGGCCCGGGCCGGGCCGGGCCGGGCCACGGGCCGCCCTTTATTTTTAAAAAATTTTAAAAAAAAAGAAAATTGGTTTAAAAAATCTAAAAACCCTTTAAAAAATATCAAAAATTTCTAGAAATACCAAAAAAAATTCAAAACAATTCAAAAAAATATAAAAAAAATCAAAAAAATCAAAAAAAATGAAGAAAATTGGCCCAGAACTCCAGGCGGGCCGGGCCGGCCCGCAAAACCTCCCTCCGGGCTTGGCCCGGGTCCGCCGCCGGGCCGGCCCGGCCCGCCGGGAGTCCCGGAAGCCCGGCCCGGGGCGCGGGCCGGGCCGGGCCCGTAGCCCGGTCAACGGCTCCGGGCCCGGGCCGGGCGGGCCGGGCCCCGGGCCCGCGGGCCATTTGGACACCTTGACCAATTAATGGCTTCCGCTGTAAAACGAATTTCTAGCAACACAACACAACACTGTCCTTATGTTTTGCAATGGATATAGAGTTCTCATTTCCTGATAGCAAAGACAATTTCATGAGCTTGTTATCTCAAGTCAGAACAAAGTGATAAAATCCCACTTTTTACATCGTCCGGCCCACGGAGCGGAGCTGTATAAATGTAGAAAGATGAAGCATACTTGAAGAAGTGAGCTTAGGCCCAAAAGCTTGATAGCCCATCTGTTACGTCTTATGTGGGCTGCCATATTTGGGTCATTATCAAGCCGACCCGCAATCCATTACTCTTGGTTTGAATGCGTCAAACCTACACTTCTCTCATTATGGGCATAAAATGATGGCGGTTACAACCCCATTATAGCCCACTTCAATAGCCTTGAATTAGGCAGTTAGTTGCTAAATTGATAGTGACGGTTACGCTCCATGATGACCACTTCAAGTGCTACTAATTGAGAAATTAAGGGTCACAATTATTGGGTGAAGTTACAAAGATAATGGAGGATATAAATATTCCAAAGGACAATGAGACAAGAGGAGGCCAGATCTCAAAGAGAGGCTAAGTATCATACCACAATACTTCTTTATCTTCCTCCTCCATTTTCCCACTTGTGTTTCCTGCACAAGAAACTAATTTGAGTGTCGGAAGGGAATCGGTCGGGTCCCAACCTCGACCCCCTGACGATTTTCCTATGGTGCATATACTAGTAGATATCGCGATGCAGGGTCAACGTCCATCCGTGAAGTTCAATCCTAGCTCATCTTGACCAGGAGACTCTCGGTCGCGGATCACACTTCTCAACCGGTGAAGGATCTTCCAATCGAATGCGTCACGCAGCCATTGAATGGCCTCTCCCAGAGAATGAACATGTCTTTGTCACTTGAGCTAGGCTGAGTCGGCATTCAATGGGGAGTTTTTTGCAGGGAATTAAGGCATAAATGAAATGGATATCCTGAGTGCAGATCTGACGAAATGAGTTTGTCCAGGAAAAGAATGCCACATATTAATACATTGAGCAAAAAGAAATGAGTGGGCTGCGTTGGGGTTTGTAATCTGAATCCGGATCTAACACTATACAGCCGGGTTTGTCCGTTTTGATGGCTATTTGAGGGTGTTGTTAGGATTGTTTGAGAGCTAAAATTAGTTTTCCCTGTATGTATGTTATTCTCCAAAGTTGTTAACATGCTTGATTTTCCATTGAATCCCAGCACCATCCAGTATAATCCAAGTTGATTGAAGCATATTGATCTCTCCAAGTTGGGATGTACACCAAATATTTGGGTGGAATCCAGTCGAAATCTTGGTGTCAAATGTGTGATTCACTTTTGATTTGCATTCTATTTCTAATATTGTTTGTGGTTGTTGTAGAAACTAAAGATCTAGATGCCTGTACAAACCAAATAACACAGATCTAGATTACGCATGCTGAATCTTAAAACGTTACCTTTCTCTGATTAGCGGAAGCATACCTGAATCCATCGCTAATAGTCTGAAAGAGATCCTGATGATAACTTAGCGGATGATCTTTCAGAACAGCACGAATCAACCGTTGGAGAAATCCTTTCGCTTTCTCCTGGTTTCTCTCCTAGCGACGGGACGTAGAAAAGACGGCTAACTTGTCCGTGTGCTCTGGGGATCATGACCGCATATATGTATAGGCTAGCCTCCTTAGCCCTAGGGTTTTCAATTCGGCCCATCAACAAATTGAAGTCCAATAGTCGCCACACATAAAGGCCAACAACCTATATGACTCATTTAAGCCCATTTAACTTAATAAATGAGATCACTTATACATTAGTCTTTAATATGACAGTTAGCACCATATAATTATTTATCGCGTATAAGCCCAATGTTGGATTAAGATCCAACTTAGTTGGATAAGTTCCAACAATCACCCATTTGGGCTATATGCTAAACTTTATAATTATATTTCGTTGTGCATACAACCAAATAAGATCTTAACTTACTGTCAGTTCTTTAATGAGTCAAAAACAATCCGGTCCATCAATTATATTAGCAATGGATCAAAGAGATCTTCGCCGCAGCAATTGCAGCTCGACCCATCAGTGGTCACCGTGCTAATACAAAAGAATGACATGGATTATGAAGTGGATGTGTAGTATGGAAATTACATGTAATGTGATCTAACATGTTTATTTCCAACCGATCCTCCTTAACCTTAGTGAGATCATAAACAAACCAAAATCGGAGTGAAGCCAAACTGAACTGAAAAACTTTATTTCTGATCAGAAAATAACCTCAAGCTTAAGCTGGAGACTTAGTTTTGTCTATCATATGAGCACCCAAAAGAACAAACTCCCACAAAAACTGAATGCTCTTAATGAAATGACATCCATATGAGTAGCGACCTCACAAAACCTTTTGGATGACATTTCCTTAGTACATGTAACGGCCGGTATTTTCTAGGCGTATTTTTGTGTGTACCAGTATTTTTGTTTTGATTGTCCAGATATTTTTGTGCGTGAGTTCTTTTGTGCGTCCACACGAGCGCGTCTATCTCCTTATATTTCTTCCATGGCACGATTAATAAATTTTAACACTAATTGCATCACACTAATTAAATTATCCCTAATCAATATTGGTTAACTTATCCCTAATAAAATTACTAATTAATTAACCCTACATTCATACCCACCGTTTGGGGTAGTTCAGATCCACACTATCCAACACTGAATTGAAATTCTCCCCCACCTCCAGCTCTTCTATCCGTCAACATGTTCACCTGCACTGTTGTATTTCAACAGCAGGGACATCTTCTCCTTCCTCCTGCGAACGAATCCCTGCAGACAAATTTACAACTCGACCGTCATCACCCCCTTCAACCACCATCTCCTCCACCATACAAACAGCATACAACCATCCTCCACCATCCTCATACAACCCATTTTTTTGTCAAACCCTTCTGCAAACAAACTCCTCAAGATCAACCAGCAATAATCAAACCCAATCTCGCAAGCCCTTAAACAATCAGCCCCAAACCATTTCTTCCCCAAAATCAACCCACTTTCCATACAAAAATGAAACTGAGAGGAGGAAGAAAACAAGCCAAACATATGAAAATAAAACTTCAGATTCAAGAAAATAAACACCAAAACTTCAGATCCGTTAAACTAAAAGATCTACAAAAAATCAGCAAACCCTACAAACCCTTCATCTTCAATCTCTTCCTCCTTCCCTCTCCCCTAGGCCGGCCTCCACCTCCAACCCTCACCCTCACTAACCGCGCGCCGCCGGAGGGAGCCGCCGACCGACGCCTGGAGCCCGGAGCCGCCGTCGCCGTGCGCAAGAACCCCCTCCTCCCCTAGGTGCGTGACCCTCCCCTTCGTTTCCTTAAAAAAGAGAAAGAAGCAAAGAACAGAGAAGGAGAGAAAGTGACAGAGGAGACATGGAGGGATAGAATGCTAGAGAGAAAGACAACCTAGGTATTAAAGCATAGAGAGAGAGAGAATAGATAAAAAAGATTAGAGAGAAGAGTTAAAAGACCGAAAGGAGAAATTTTAAAAACAATGAAGAGACTGCCATGCGTTAAGAGAGTTAAGAGCCGGGGGTAGTTTACAGAATCAATTAATGAAACGGGTTTAAAGAAAGAGTGTAGTATTATATGTGAAATAATGACACTGAAATGTTGGGTAAGTGAGAGTTGACAGACTTTGGGTTAATAAAATAAAAGAATGAGGGTGACAGTATTATTACAGAGAGAAAGTGATTGACAGTGTGAATAAAGGGTTGAGTGATGACTTCCCCGTTCATTATATGAGTATATGTGTTGGTTGATGTAATAATTTAATAGTTTACCTGTTAGGTTATAGTACTAAAGTATTTAAATGTTTAGTTGGGGTAGTTTTCGTATTAATTAGCTAACTGCTTCCATGAAACAGTTTTAATCTTACTGTTAATAATATTTCTGTAAATTAATAACCTCAATCTACATATGCTTTTCCATGTTAGATTAATTAATTATAACATAACCCACTTGTTAGTATTGACGTGTTAGGATAATAAAATTAGAATAAAATAAGGTGTATCAAGTTAGTGTAACACATATAAATATCACCCTAGCCGGATAACCCGATAAAATTAGACGAACCCAATTTAGAGATTAATTTAATAATGTGTTTGTTTTAAGAAGTATCTAATTCAGGGATTTGTTTAACCAAAACAGAGAACCTGACTCACTGTAACGCAGCGCTCGAACCCACGACGACCGATACCATCGGAAACAGGCAAGTGATACTTGCCAGTAAATGTTTTAGGCCACGTTTTTAGGCCAATATGTTTGTTAGCGTAAAAGAGACTAGACATTGAAATGGTAGCTGTCTAAACGCCCTATTTGATCTAGTTTGACAACGAAACTAGATCCGACACCCTATTTGATCTAGTTTGACAACGAAACTAGATCCGACACTTTACCTGCTTTCATTCATGTTGTCATGTCATGTTTAAATTTTCGATTAACGGTACGCACTTTAACTGCTCATCTCATGTCATGTCATGCATCATGTGTTCTTCGTGATTGAGTAGCACACGCTACAAATGCTATTGCTATTGAGGCTAGGCACCTGCTTTTGCAGGCACAACCCTATGCCATATTGAAAAACACTTCCTGGCTCGTGATCCAGAAGCGAGCACCGTGTTGTTGGGAAACCAACGCTCGATACACGTGGAGGGGTAGGGTTAAGCGATCACTTGAGTGTAGAAGTGTGCCCGTACAGCCACTTCAAAGGCGTAAACCCTGTGCACAAAGTGAATGGATAATTTTCCGTGTTTCTGTTACTTGTATTGCATGCTTCATGTCATATTAAAATTGATGCATCCTTAAAATGTCATATCACCTCATTATATTAGAACTGTTAGTTGTTTCTGTTTATTATATCCTTGCACAAAAGTTCTCCGCTTCCCTTGGGAGACTTTTGCTGACATGTGCCCTTTTCTCTTTGGGTGTCACATGTCAGGCTTTGAGACAGAGCATGCAGCAGAGGACGAGCAGTTCGTTGACGCTGAGTTTGAGGTCCCTGCAGAGACTGAGTTTGAGGACACGGGTGACCAGTCCTAGACTCACTTGGAGTCACTTTTAGAGGTTGTTTTCCAGTAGTTGTTGATTAGGTTTCGGTGCGTAGCACCCACCTCTTTGTTTTGTTTGGACATGCTTTAGGCCTTGTTCAGACTTGTACTTTTGTGACTTTCTGTGATGTTTGGGATATTTTGTTGGATGTCGGGTGGATGTTTTCTTATCTGCTTTATTATTGTTGTTGTTTCGTCGCAATGCAAGGACCTACTCCTTTTCCAAAATTTTTGCAGACGCTTATCAGACCGCAGCTTCACAGCTCCACGTCTGAGCGGACCTCCTCACGTCTCACCTTCCATATTAGGGAAGCGTGGTGTGACAGGTTTTAGTGGTGGCCCATGCAGGTCCCCTCTTTACGTCTGCGAAATATCGGAACAACAATAACGATAATAACATCCAATTGATTATTCATAACATTTGAGTCATGATTAAGTCTAATCTGAACATTTCCTTGTCTTAGATGGCCTGTAGACGCATTACTCGAGGAGCTGGTAGTGGACCTGGAGCTGGTGGTAGAGCAGGACATGTTGCAGATGCTGATAGAGAACCCACCACAGATGAGATGATGAGGATGATGCATCAGATGATACAGGTTCAGCAGGGCATGCTTCAGAATGCCCCTCGCTTCGAGCCGGGAGCGAAGCAGTTTCGGGAGCTAAGCCCGTCATATTTCACTGGGTCAGAAGGAGCATTAGCTGTGGATGAATGGATGAAGAACACAGAGGATAACCTGCTTCTCTCGAAGGTTAACCCGGCTGGATGGGTTGACTTAGTGAAGAAGCAACTGAAGGACAATGCCCGCAGTTGGTGGGAGTCAGAAGAGCAGATGTTGGCGAAGCCTATCCCCTGGGCCACTTTCAAGGCGAGGTTTGATGAGGAGTATTTTCCTCGAGCTGCGAGAAGGGAGCTGATGCAGCAGTTTATCAATCTGAAGCAAGAAAATCTGATGGTGGATCAGTGCCACCAAGAGTTCATGAGACTGAGCCGTTTTGCGCCAAATTTAGTTCAGACCGTTGAAGATCGAGCTCAGAGATTCTTGCAGGGTTTATCTTTGGAGCTGCAGAGTCTGATGTCCTCTTCGGACTTAGATTCTTACCAGAAGTTGCTGATAGCTGTCAAAAGGCAAGAGTTGATTGCCAACCAGAGGAGAGGGCAGTATTCAGGTGCTACGAAGAGGCCTATGGAGCAGGCCAGAGCTGTGGTTAGGCCTGGGTTCAAGCCTAATCAGTCCGTGCACTTCAAGGGGCCAGGTGAGCCTATTCAGAAGATGTGCCATTTTTGTGGCAAGGCTGGTCATGTGAAGGAGCAGTGTAGGAGATTCTTGGGCCAGTGCTTAGTTTGTGGTGACGCTATGCATGCATTGAAGGACTGTCCAAGAACTAAGCAACTGTGGACGGCACCAAATGGAGTTCAGCAGTAGAGAGCTCCAGTAGCTACTGGACGTGGAGCACCTCTCATTCCCCAGAAGCAGGCTTTCCCGCAGGCTGTTCAGCCTAAGAGGCAAGCCTTCACGATGACTGTAGTGGAGGCAGAGACTGAGGACGGAGTTATTGCAGGTAACTTCTATACTAGTCCTCCTTATTTATGCATTATGTTTGATTAGTTATATCCATGTTAATCTAGTTGTATGTTACCCTTAGGTGTCATATTAGTATCATCTCACCCGGCCTTGACCCTGTTCGATTTTGGAGCTTCCATGTGCATTCTATCTCGGAAGTTCGTAGTCGAACAATCGATACCCACCTATACACTTCCCAAGTGTTGGAACATCACAACTGGGAATGGTGTAGTGAAGGTTGCACTGGGATGTAAATCGTGCCCACTGGTGATTAGTGGACACGAACTGTATGCTAATTTCATCGTCCACGACCTACCCAACTTTGATGCTATTCTCGGCATTGACTGGTTAGGAGCTTTTTATGCCACGATCGACTGTCACCGGAAGAAAGTGGTGTTCGAAATTCCCGACCACCCAGTGTTCGAGTTTGTCGGTGGAGGACGTTCGCTTGGACCTGTCAAGTTCCGAGCCCAGCCTTACCGATTGACCGTTGCATCTATGATTGCTGAACCAGAAAAGCCTGCAGTAGTGAGAGATTTCGAAGACGTCTTCCCTGAAGATATTTCTGGACTGCCGCCCGATTGAGCATTGGAGTTCGGCATCGATCTTATGCCAGGAGCTCAACCAATTTCGAAGGCGCCGTACCGTATGGCTCCTGCAGAATTAGAAGAGTTGAGAAAGCAGTTGGATGAGCTACTACAGAAGGGTTTCATTCATCCCAGCGTATCTCCATGGGGTGCACCCGTCTTGCTAGTGAAGAAGAAAGATGGCTCGAGGAGAATGTGCATTGATTATCGGGAGTTGAATCAGATCACAGTGAAGAACAAGTACCCGCTGCCCTGCATTGATGATATCTTCGATCAGCTTGGTGGATCGATGGTATTTTCGAAGTTGGATCTTCGGAGCGGATACCATCAAGTCAGAGTCAAGAAGGAAGATGTGCTCAAGACTGCTTTTTGGACTAAGTACGGGCATTATGAGTTCGTTGTCATGCCGTTCGGTGTGACCAACGCTCCTGCTGTGTTCATGAATCTCATGAACCTTATCTTTTACGACTTCCTTGACAAGTTCGTGGTGATTTTTATAGACGACATCTTGGTGTACTCGAAGAGCGAGGAAGAGCATGCAGAACATCTGAAGATGGTGTTAGAGACGCTCTGTCACCATAGACTGTATGCCAAGTACAGCAAATGTGAATTCTGGCTGGATAGAATTGAATTTCTTGGGCATGTAGTATCGGGAGCTGGTATCTCAGTGGATCTGGAGAAGGTCAAAGCAGTCAGTGAATGGCATACACCTCGATAAGCATCGGACATCAGGAGTTTCCTTGGATTGGCTGGATACTATCACAGATTTATCAAGGATTTCTCGAGGATAGCTGAGCCGATGACGAGATTGACAAGGAAGGATATTAAGTTTTGTTGGTCAGACTCTTGTGAGCAAGCCTTTTCTACCTTGAAGGAGAGGCTGACATCTGCACCAGTTTTAGCTATTCCGGACCGAAGCGGAGGCTTTGAGATCTTCTGCGACGCATCAGGCAAGGGACTTGGATGCGTTCTGTACCAGCACAATCATGTGGTCGCATATGCTTCGCGACAATTGAAGGTCCATGAGAAGAATTATCCGACCCACGACTTGGAGTTAGCCGCTGTCATCTTTGCACTGATGATTTGGCGACATTTCTTACTGAGTGAGAAAGTAAAAATCGTCACTGATCACAAAAGTTTGAAATATATATTCACCCAGAAGGAGCTGAATATGAGAGAGCGTAGATGGTTAGAATTGATGGCAGACTACGACATCGATCTTCAGTATCATCCAGGAAAGGTGAATGTTGTACCGGATGCCTTGAGTCAACTGCCCGAAGTGATGATTCTCACAGCTCAGTAGAGATTGCAACAGGATCTGCGAAGGATGGATGTTGAAGCTGTACTACCAGGAGTCACACCGTCATTGATGAACATGCAGATTCAATCAACGATTGTGGATCGAATCAAGACTGCTCAAGATGGAGATGCTAAATTGAAGAAAATCAGAGAGCAGGTTGAAGCAGGACTTCGGACAGATTTTCTGATTCACGCGGATGGATCCTTGAGATATGGTAGTAGGGTCTGCGTGCCTGCAGGAGATATCAGAGAGGAGTTGATGAATAAGGCCCACAGTTCGCCTTATTCTATTCATCATGGAGGTACTAAGATGTACAAAGATCTTCGTCAGAATTTCTGGTGGCATGGGATGAAGAGAAGTGTGGCACGTAGCGTTGCCAAGTGTCTCGTGTGTCAGCAAGTGAAGGCTGAACATCATCGCATTGCTGGACTACTACAACCTCTGCCGATTCCGAAGTGGAAGTGGCAGCACATCACGATGGACTTCGTGACTGGCTTACCTCGGAGCACCAAGCAGAATGACGCGATCTGGGTCATCGTTGATCGATTGACCAAGTCCGCGCACTTTATACCTTTCCGAGTTGGGTAATCCACTGAGATATTAGTAAGGAAGTATATAGAGGTAATGACCTAACTCATACCTTAATAGTTTCCTCCTAGTACTAGTCATGATGTAAATTATGTCGTGTAGGAGATCGTGCGCTTGCATGGAGTCCCTGTGAGCATTGTATCAGATCGTGATACGAGATTCACATCTCAATTCTGGAAGAGTCTGCAGACCAATCTGGTACCAGTCTGAAGTTCAGTACTGCGTATCACCCGCAAACGGATGGACAGTCGGAGCGCACTATTCAGATCTCGGAGGATATGTTGAGAGCTTGCATGTTGGATCTCAAGGGTTCGTGGGAGGATCATCTGCACCTGATGGAATTCTCCTACAACAATAGCTATCAGACAAGCATTGGCATGGCGCCATTTGCTGCTCTCTACGGGAGGAAATGCCGATCGCCACTGAGTTTGGATGACGTAGGTGATAGAGAGCTCTTGGGGCCAGAGATGATAGTGGAAGCAGTTGATGTTGTGCGAGATATCAGAGACAAGATTCGGATCACCCAGGACCGTTACAAGCATTGGGCAGATGTTAAACGTCGTCCTCTAGAGTTTCAGCCGGGAGATCATATGTTCTTGAAGATCTCCCCGAATCGTGGAGTGATTCGATTTGGAAAGAGAGGCAAGCTTAGTCCGAGATTTATTGGACCTTTCGATGTGCTAGAGCGAGTCGGAGAAGTAGCATATCGCTTAGCTTTGCCACCGTCCTTAGAGGGAGTTCATGACTTCTTTCATGTGTCCCAGCTCCGTCGTCATATTAGCGACCCTTCTCATGCTGTGGACTACTCTGAGATTACAGTTCGACCAGATCTGACGTACGAACAGCAACCGATGGAGATTCTAGATCGATGCCAGAAAGTCTTCAGGAAAAGGAATGTTGATCTAGTCAGTGTGATGTGGCATCACGACTCGCCAGGAGAGTCTACCTGGGAGCGGGAAGATGAGATACGGGAGCGTTATCCATATTTGTTCCCTACTCTTTAGTGGATAAGAATTCCGAGGACGGAATTTTTCTTAAGGTGTGTAGAATGTAACGGCCGGTATTTTCTAGGCGTATTTTTGTGTGTACCCGTATTTTTGTTTTGATCGTCCGGATATTTTTGTGCGTGAGTTCTTTTGTGCGTCCACACGAGCGCGTCTATCTCCTTATATTTCTTCCATGGCACGATTAATAAATTTTAACACTAATTGCATCTCACTAATTAAATTATCCCTAATCAATATTGATTAACTTAACCCTAATAAAATTACTAATTAATTAACCCTACATTCATACCCACCGTTTGGGGTAGTTCAGATCCAACACTATCCAACACTGAATTGAAATTCTCCCCCACCTCCAGCTCTTCTATCCGTCAACATGTTCACCTGCACTGTTGTATTTCAACAGCAGGGACATCTTCTCCTTCCTCCTGCAAACGAATCACTGCAGACAAATTTACAACTCCACCGTCATCACCCCCTTCAGCCACCATCTCCTCCACCATACAAACAGCATACAACCATCCTCCACCATCCTCATACAACCCATTTTTTTTATCAAACCCTTCTGCAAACAAACTCCTCAAGATCAACTAGCAATAATCAAACCCAATCTCTCAAGCCCACAAACAATCAGCCCCAAACCATTTCTTCCCCAAAATCAACCCACTTTCCATACAAAAATGAAACTGAGAGGAGGAAGAAAACAAGCCAAACATCTGAAAATAAAACTTCAGATTCAAGAAAATAAACACCAAAACTTCAGATCTGTTAAACTAAAAGATCTACAAAAAAATCAGCAAACCCTACAAACCCTTCATCTTCAATCTCTTCCTCCTTCCATCTCCCCTAGGCCGGCCTCCACCTCCAACCCTCACCCTCACTAACCGCGCGCCGCCAGAGGGAGCCCGGAGCCGCCGACCGACGCCTGGAGCCCGGAGCCGTCGTCGCCGTGCGCAAGAACCCCCTCCTCCCCTAGGTGCGTGACCCTCCCCTTCGTTTCCTTTTGCCTGCAGTTTTTGAAATAAAAAAAGAGAAAGAAGCAAAGAACAGAGAAGGATAGAAAGTGACAGAGGAGACAGGGAGGGATAGAATGCTAGAGAGAAAGACAGCCTAGGTATTAAAACATAGAGAGAGAATAGATAAAAAAAGATTAGAGAGAAGAGTTAAAAGACCGAAAGGAGAAATTTAAAAAAAAATGAAGAGACTGTCATGCGTTAAGAGAGTTAAGAGCCGGGAGGGTAGTTTACAGAATCAATTAATGAAACAGGTTTAAAGAAAGAGTGTAGTATTATATGTGAAATAATGACACTGAAATGTTGGGTAAGTGAGAGTTGACAGACTTTGGGTTAATAAAATAAAAGAATGAGGGTGACAGTATTATTACAGAGAGAAAGTGATTGACAGTGTGAATAAAGGGTTGAGTGATGACTTCCCCATTCATTATATGAGTATATGTGTTGGTTGATGTAATAATTTAATAGTTTACCTGTTAGGTTATAGTACTAAAGTATTTAAATGTTTAGTTGGGGTAGTTTTCGTATTAATTAGCTAACTGCTACCATGAAACAGTTTTAATCTTACTGTTAATAATATTTCTGTAAATTAATAACCTCAATCTACATATACTTTTCCATGTTAGATTAATTAATTATAACATAACCCACTTGTTAGTATTGACGTGTTAGGATAATAAAATTAGAATAAAATAAGGTGTATCAAGTTAGTGTAACACATATAAATATCACCCTAGCCGGATAACCCGATAAAATTAGACGAACCCAATTTAGAGATTAATTTAATAATGTGTTTGTTTTAAGAAGTATCTAATTCAGGGATTTGTTTAACCAAAACAGCGAACCTGACTCACCGTAACGCAGCGCTCGAACCCACGACGACCGATACCACCGGAAACAGGCAAGTGATACTTGCCAGTAAATGTTTTAGGCCACGTTTTTAGGCCAATATGTTTGTTAGCGTAAAAGAGACTAGACAGTGAAATGATAGCTGTTTAAACGCCCTATTTGATCTAGTTTGACAACGAAACTAGATCCGACACCCTATTTGATCTAGTTTGACAACGAAACTAGATCCGACACTTTACCTGCTTTCATTCATGCTGCCATGTCATGTTTAAATTTTCGATTAACGGTACGCACTTTAACTGCTCATCTCATGTCATGTCATGCATCATGTGTTCTTCGTGATTGAGCACACGCTACAAATGTTATTGCTATTGAGGCTAGGCACCTGCTTTTGCAGGCACAACCCTATGCCATATTGAAAAACACTTCCTGGCTCGTGATCCAGAAGCGAGCACCGTGTTGTTGGGAAACCAACGCTCGATACACGTGGAGGGGTAGGGTTAAGCGATCACTTGAGTGTAGAAGTGTGCCCGTACAGCCACTTCAAAGGCGTAAACCCAGTGCATAAAGTGAATGGATAATTTTCCGTGTTTCTGTTACTTGTATTGCATGCTTCATGTCATATTAAAATTGATGCATCCTTAAAATGTCATATCACCTCATTATATTAGAAATGTTAGTTGTTTCAGTTTATTATATCCTTGCACAAAAGTTCTCTGCTTCCCTTGGGAGACTTTTGCTGACATGTGCCCTTTTCTCTTTGGGTGTCACATGTCAGGCTTTGAGACAAGACGAGCAGTTCGTTGACGCTGAGTTTGAGGTCCCTGTAGAGACTGAGTTCGAGGACACGGGTGACCAGTCCTAGACTCACTTGGAGTCACTTTTAGAGGTTGTTTTCCAGTAGTTGTTGATTAGGTTTCGGTTCGTAGCACCCACCTCTTTGTTTTGTTTGGCCATGCTTTAGGCCTTGTTCAGACTTGTACTTTTGTGCTTTCTGTGATGTTTGGGATATTTTGTTGAATGTCTGGTGGATGTTTTCTTATCTGCTTTATTATTGTTGTTGTTTCGTCGTAATGCAAGGACCTGCTCCTTTTCGAAATTTTTACAGACGCTTATCAGACTGCAGCTTCACAGCTCCACGTCTGAGCGGACCTCCTCACGTCTCGCCTTCCATATTAGGGAAGCGGGACGTGACAGTACAACGGATCCGTAATTACATGGTTTGTTCCGATGTGCTCATTAGACAATTATACACTCCGAATTATTAATCAATAATATAGGAACTTGATCTCTGAATATTTAAACTTTGTTGTGTTACTGTCGTTGCTGGAATATAAAACTGCAGCCTTCACTGTCACTAAATAAACTGTGTGGTGTTTCAACATCATCCCTAATTTTCAGCATAGTGACAAAATATGCAGATATATTTCATGATTTGGATGTCACATAATATAATATGAAATCTAAAGCCATGTCAGAGGAGACTGTATAAAAGGGACCATTTAGATCTCTTCTAGTAGATGGCGCCTAATATAGAATTTCATACATTCTTTGCATCCAATAAATGATCAGAGTCAGTATACCAAAATGATCTCAAACCTTTTTTACTACTGATCCTTGAAAATGTAACCCTTTTGTTCTCCATAAATACTGTAAGACCCATTTGGCTGATGTCAAATGGTATACTCCTGAACTTAACAATCTGTCCAATGCACCTGTAATATATGCAATAACCAAATGCATATAAAACTTAGCATACTTTAGACTTCCTATTGGTGAGATATAGGGAATCTTCTGAAGTAGATTCTCGGGGCAATCAATGAGACTAAACGTGTTTCCCACAGAACTTAACATTCATTACCACATAGATATTATAGAAATTACATGCTCCTACAGAACTTAAGATATATAACATCATTAAACATCATCTCAAAACCAAACGAGGTGATCACTTAATGAAATTTAATATATCATTAATGATATTGAAATGCTCTACTAATGCCATTATAAACCTTACAAAGTCTTTCATAAAAACTGAATAGAAAGTCTCTTTACAATTAATGCATTCTTTTCCGTATAAAGTCTTTGAGTGATACGCTTTAAATCTTTTTTTAATACCCTTTTGAATTCCTTTTGATTATAAAAAAACTATTTACAATCAATAGGTTTCAAACCTTATGGTGATGAGAAAAGATTTTAAGTATCATTCAAAGACTTTTTTAATTAATGCATTAATCCATTTTAGAGATGTAGAACTTTTGTGACTTGATGTAAGTCGAACTTCCATCATCCTAATGTCAACAGTGAACTTGTCATCTCTTTAATGGATTTCCTGAATGGCAATTAGTGCTTTGAGGTGCTAGAGTTTGTCCTTATGAACAATTTTTCGAATGGGAGGAATTGCAACATTATCTTTAATTTATTGTGTCTTGAACAATGTCAGGAATACCATCCTGAATAATGCCAACAACACCTGTGGGGATATAATCCTCTTCAAGAATAATGTCACTAACTAAATTTCCCCCCTCAAACTCAACATCTTCAAATAGGTGTGCATTTCCTAATTCGTAAATTAACTTAATAGTGGGATTATGTAAAATCATACAAAATATCAACTTTTAAAATTATTCAACAAAACTAGAAAATCATTAGCATTATGTCCTATTTCTTAATTAGGCTTACAAAACCTTACCTTCGTTGGACATCTCCAAACATGCAAGTGATTCATTTGTTGAAACATTAGTAAGGATATATGCTGCAGTCAAAAATAACTGAAATTCTAAATTGTTAATTCTTTCATTATTACACATGTACATAAATGAAGGAATTCTATAGATGAAGCAACATTTCCAAATAAATGAAGATTATAATGAACTTTTAAAGAACCAGAATAAATTAATTTTGAATTATGAGACAACCAAATTTTCCATTCAGTGTTAAACAATAATAACCGAATTTGTTCAAAATAGAGATGGAAATCCAAATTCGGTTAAAACGGTACATAATAGTCTCATAAAATTCAAATACAATCTAGCCTTTAAAAGAAATAATCTAAATTTAATTTGCTTCTACTTGAACCATCTTGCCATTGCCCATGTCGATGTATCTTTCACCATCATTTGGCTCTTGGCATCTTAGGCAATCATGCATAGACACAATGATGTGAATGGTTATATCAGGATCTTTCCATCACGTGTTTATAAGTACCAAAGTTTACAGGAAAAGAAATTAACTTAGAATTAAACCAAATTAAAGAAACATACCCTTTTTAGCACGCCAAGCGTAATAATTTGTGTAGTTCTTCTTTACATGCCCTTCAGCTCCACAGAAGAAACAACCATTACCTTCTGAACTTTTCAGTTCCTTTTGTGGTTTCTTTTGAGAAGCTGTATCTCTGCAGCTTCAGTATCCTTTTTTCTTTTGTTGAAGGTGGAGGTCAGTTGAGTACTTTCTGTCATCTCTTACTTAAGCCTTTCTTCTTCCTTGATACAGTATGAGATGAGGTCATCCAGAGACCAAGTCTCATCCTTCAGACTGTAGCTCGTCTTAAACTGGCCAAACTGTGATGGAAGAGATATTAAAACAAAATGCACTAGCAGAGCCTCAGAAATGTCTAGCTCAAGTGCTTTCAACCTTGAAGCAATATTAGACATCTTCAATATGTGCTCCCTGATGTTTCCTTTACCTTCATATTTCATTGAAGTTAGATTTGTCAAGAGTGTACTAATCTCACTCTTTTCATTCTTGACAAACTTCTTTTCAAGCTCAATAAGGAACCATATAGCTGTGGAAATTTTCTCTGAATAGAGCCCCTGAGATATTCTGGAATGGAATTCCTCACAAGCATTAGGCACATGCGATTTGATCTCTTCCACTCTTCCCTCTCCCTCTTTTCATCAGAGGTACTCTCATCAGTGAGTGTTGGAGGACAATGAGTCCTTAATGCCAGATCAAGATCCATGACTCCGAGGATTATCAAAAGATTCTCCTTACATGCCTTGAAGTTAGTGCCATTAAGTACTGGAATAGATTTAAGGTTGGTAGAAAAATTTCCAGGAATAATAGATGAAAAAGAGAACAAGAAAACAATTGTAACATGTTCATATGAGTATTAAACAAAACAACACCAAATTCAAATTAATGTTATTTTCCCATCTCAAGACATCCTCCACTAGCCCAACATTTATCTTTGGATAATCTATTGACTAGTCATTGACATCTTGCTGTAGCAATCAGACAATGACAATAATAACATGCCAAAAATAAAACTTCCTTTGGGCCGAATTAAATTTGCATGCATTGAACTCACTAATCATCAACTTATCTATTGCCACATGTGCGCATAAAATGATATAGAACGGTAATCTTCCTTTGGGCCAATTTAACATTCTTACGAAATCATGGGCATATAAAATTCTTTTTATATTTATGAAATGAAATAATGCAAAACAACAGAGCCCACTTTGGCGAGATGATGATTGCACGAAGTCATTTCAAAAAAATATATACCTTTGCAAAATTTGAATCTATGTCGCAATTTAATACATGAATTTATACTTTAAGTGGAAATATTCAAGTCCACTTTTATTTAAAATCAAATTTAAGGCAACCAAAATTTTCATACAAAAGTATGTATTCAACTTGTTATATTTCGAGGGTAAAATTAATCTTTACAAGAAAACCCACTTTGGTGAGTTGATGATCCAATCAATATATATTCGAAATATATAATTAATTGTGCCAAAGTTTGATTTTTAAACTAAACTGAATTTAACACAAAATGATTACACTAAGTGGAAATATATATAAGAGCCTTTTATTCCATCTTTCAAATCATTTATATTGGGTTAAATAAAATCCATAATTTCAACACAAATTTTCTTCTTCAAAATAAGGTATATAGGTGTACTAATATGTATATGAACATACATATACAGTTATATATATAAATATACACCCTATCTCATTTTATATAAAACTTTAAAATGTGTGAAATTTCCGTAAGGCCATTTACTTGATGTTTAGTGAACAAAATTCCCTAAGGCCTTTTAAAATTATCCTTGAGGAGAAATATGCGTTAAACCGTTTATTTCCTCCCGAAGAAAACACTTGAATTTTGTGTTTTAATTGAAATCTAAATTGAGGCAAATTGAATTTTCATACCAAGGTATGTAGTCAACTTGTTATATACCGAAATGTATATATCTATGTACTTATGCCATGAATTTAGAATTTAATTTGTTTTACCACAAAATTTATCTTTGATGAGAAAAATACATAAAAGCTTCTTATTTTCCTCCTTCAATCCAATTAAATTCAATATTAGGCAACTAATCATACAACGTATATCTACAACATATAACCAAATGTGTCCAAAAATTGAATTTAAATGAAACTGAACATAAATGTAAATATATATGAAAGCCTTTTATTTATTCCGTCAATCCATTTAAAATTCAATCAGGCAACTAATCATACATCGTATGTATTTAACCGTTTACATTCCGAAATAATAATAATTTAACTGTAGAGCCCACTTTGTGGGGTCTCGTAATAATTAAGATTATTTTGAAACGTATATATAAAGCAAAGAATGCCTAAAAGAATTAAAATGGAACGAATATAATTTAACATACAAATTGGGCTTAAAGGAAATATATATATATACATAACCATTTATTTCCTCATTTAACAAATTTAAATTCAAAATTTTAGACACTAAATTTACATACAAAGTATATCCGTAGCTTTTTATATATCGAAATAAAAGTAATCACCACGATCGAGCCCACTTTGGTGGGGTTTTGATTTAATTACAATCATTTCGAAATATATATAGTGTAGCATGCCTAAAAGTGAATTTAAATAAATTGAACTATTTTAACACAAAATTTTGCCTCATGGAAATATATATGTATTAAAAAACTTATTATTTCCTTCACAATTTTTGTGTTAATATTCTTAAGAAACAAGCCCAAAATAGTATTCATATAGCCCAAAAGAGTCCAGAACATCCAAATAACTCAAACAGGCCCAAAAAACAAGCCAGCCCAATACTGATTTTAAAATTTTTTTTGAAAAAAATACTGTTTTGGGCCCAAATCTGGCCCAAGGCCTGCTATGGTGTGAAAACCCTAGCAGGTGGCCTCCCTTGGGGGCGGCCGTCGCCGCCCCCTTCCTTCACAGTCGGCGCCGGCAGGGGGCCGGCGCCGTCGTCTTTCGACAGTGGGTGGCAGGGCGCCGCCCCCTTTCCTGCCATTCCCAGCGAGGGGGCGGCTCCGCCGCCCCCGGTTTTCCGATTCCTCGACGAGGGGGAGCCCCCCGCCTCTGATTGCCGACTGGGGGGGTCCGGCGGAGCGCTGCCCCCCTTTTTCTTGGGTTCTCCATGGGGGCGGCAGGGTGTCGCCCCCTCTGTAGTCCACGGCAGGCCCCCGACTGGGGGCCTGCTCTTCCGATCGGGGGGCGGCATGGCGCCGCCCCCTCCGATAACAGGCTGAGGGGGGAGGCAGGAGCCGCCCCTATGAGTCTCGACTGGGGGCGGCGGGTGCCGCTCCCTCTGGCCTCTATTCCCGACGGAGGGCCGGCAGGGTGCCGCCCCTCTCTCTGTTTTGTCTGACAGGGGTGACCAAGCCGCCCCTTTCTTACTGCTCGGCGCCAGCAAGGCCGGTGCCGATCTACCGACGGGGGCGGCGTAGCCACCCCCTCTTGATCCGTGTCGGGCGGCGACCGGCGGGCCGCCCCCGATCTAGGGTTCGATTTTTTTTAAAACAGGAAAAACCAATCAAAACCCCCAATTTTCACAGATCTGAATCTTAAAACAGATTAAAAATCTGATTTTTAACAGATCTACTAATAGAGGAGGCAAAATAATAAGATCCAAGCATAGCGGCTCTGATACCACTTGTAGAAACTAAATATCTTGATGCGTGTACAAACCAAATAATACAGATCTAGATTACGCATGCTGAATCTTAAAACGTTACCTTTCTCTTATTAGCGGAAGCATACCTGTATCCATCGCTAATAGTCTGAAAGAGATCCTGACGATAACTTAGCGGATGATCTTCCAGAACAGCACGAATCAACCTTGGAGAAATCCTTTGGCTTTCTCCCGGTTTCTCTCCTAGCGACGAGACGTAGAAAAGACGGCTAACTTGTTCGTGTGCTCCAGGGATCATAATCGCATATATATATATAGGCTAGCCTCCTTATCCCTATGGTTTTCAATTCGGCCCATCAACAAATTGAAGCCCAATAGTCGCCACACATAAAGGCTGTCATGGCCTGTTTAGCCCCATACGATGACTGATACGGTAGCCCTCTATGCACGATTAGAGGGAGTATATTGAGTTGATAAGAAGTGATATGGCGTTTATGTGGTTGGTGGCAATCGTGTAATTCCGTGAAGAGAGTAGGGGCATTTTGGTCATTTGGCTATATGGGTGGAAGTGTGTGTAGAGTAAAGTGGGTGTGTAAAGTAATGTTATATTTGTAAATTTTGAAAGAGTGGGTTAGTGTGTGAGGGACCAGTGTGAAAAGGGATGGGTTTAGTGGCACACCCGTAAATTTTTAGAAAGGCTAGGGGCAAAACGATCTTTTGGCCAAAAACTGCTGTGCGTACATACTAAAGTTGGGTGTGCATAAAGTAATGGCAAACTTGTAAATACTTGAAACTTGAGGGGTAATTTTGGAAGGGTATTAAGGTCATTTTGGCCTATGCATGCTTATCCTAAGAGAGTTCTAGAGTAAGATATTTTCTAAAACATTTCTAGTTCTTTCTTTAACTCTTTTTCTTCTTCTTTTCATTTTCTATTCTTCCCTCCCACCCTAACCCTTGGCTGAACTCCCCCTTTCCCTATTTCCCCTCCATCAACACTCCAAAACCTAACTCCACTTCCAACAATTCAAGGACAACCATAGCTCTTCAAGGAGAAAGAAGGGTGGAAGGAAGAGAAAGAAAAGAGAAGAAGAAAGCGGTCTTTTTGAGGTAGGATTCTAACCTAGGTTTGGGGATTTTTATTTAGGGCTATGAGAATGTTATGATGATATTTATATTGTTCATGTTCTTGATTTCATGTTTTATATGTGTAATAGCCCAAAAAGATTCAATTTTTCCTTGATATCTTAGCAAAACCCCTCCTCCTTGAAATCCCGAAATCAAGCTGCATGTTTATACTTGGATTATTGTTTCTATAGGTGGAACTACTGTCTGGAAAAAATACGTAGATATAGATCTTTAAGTCCTACCCCAAATTCATATAAAATTTATCATATGTTGAGTTCAATAAGTAGGAGTAAAAATTCATTGTTTACAACATGTCTGGAAATCTGTCCAACTGAACACAGTTTAGAAAAACGGAGATTTCTACCTGCACACTCTATGAATTTTGCTGATCTTGGTCTTGTTGAAAACTTAACAAGTTTATCTATAAATTCATCAGATTGCTCATATGTCGAAATTCTGGGTACAACATGCTTAAAATTGGCTTTCAATACAGGCCCAGAATTCTGTCTGAAAAACAGTCTGGACATGCTGCACCAATTAATTCACTATAAATCATTCAGTCCACATTACTGCATGAAATTTCATGGGTGAACCCAGGACTATCATATATTCAACTTTAACTCTTTGAGTTTTGTCAAATTCACAAGGAAAATGGGTTAAAAATGCTGACTTTCTAGTTGTTCTTGCAATTTCAGCATGTTGGATGGTGTTGGGTGAAGTTAGAATTGTGTGATATTGCTAATTTTTCACTCCAAAATGCATGAATGATGTTGATGCATGTATGTAAGATTAGTTATGCTATTGGTTACAAAATTGATGGTGTAATCCTCTTCATTTATGTGGCGCTCGTTATATGTTTGTTAAAATGCCCGAATGAAATTGAAATGGAAGAAACTTGGAAAATGGTTTATAACTTGTGTGCCATGTATTACACATGAGAAATTGTGTATGTTCAGTGAAGATTATGACACATGACATGTCAACTGGGGTGACTCAATCTGCTCTAAAGCAGGTGAGCATCCTGGTATGGGGATGGAGGAAGTTTGGGTATAACTTAACTATAAGGGGCTAGCCTGAGAAGTTGGGGAAAATGATATGTGATATGTGATACTTATTCCCACTCGCCTTTACCGGGAGTGGATGGGACATACGGAGGTTGTGTTATTATGTGGAGAGCCTCACTCCTACCAGGGACGGGGGAGCTGAGAGGCCCGGCGTACAGTGCTCGTGTCCATTGCGTCGTGTGCTATGTTCACACCAAATTTGGGGTGAGGTCCAGGCCCTTATCTTTAGGTGATACACAGGCTTCCAAAGAGTTACTAACATCTACTAACTAATGAATTTTCTATGCGTTGCTATAACACACTTGAGTGTTGTACTCTTTACTTTGGTTGCTTGCACTCCTATTGCCTTTTACACTCATAACCCCTAAATAATTTTCCCTACCCTAGTTAGTTTCCTACTGGACACGTTTGACGTGCTCATTTTACTTTTCAGGTCTTGAGCAGGTGACACCAGAGCAGAATCTCCCTCGGGAGATTTCTCAGACGTGAGTTTTTGATCTGGGAGACACCACTCTTTTTGGGCTATGTTTTGTAGTGTGAGTTGGGACGAGTGGTGAGCGAGTTATCTTTTGCAGCTGTGGAGTGTGTTGGTGGTTTGTAGTACTTTCATATGCACTTGAGTTTGTTTCACTTGTACTTGGTGCTGGTGTGTAGTTCTCTCCTTAGTTATGTATATCTGTGGCTGATGTACTTTTGCGATGACAGAATGTGTTGCTTTTCTTATTATATAAATATATGTGATGTGTGATCCTAGCATTCACAGTGGCCTGCTTATTGTGTGATTATTTCTCACGCTTGGTGTAATACCGCGGCTTGTCGGGCTCCATCCTCCTTTTTACCATGATATGTGATGTCATATAAGGCATTGGTGAGAATGGGGCGTGGCAAAGGCCCACAACCTATATGACTCATTTAAGCCCATTTAACTAAATAAATGAGATCACTTATACATTGCGCTTTAATATGACAGTTAGCACCATATAATTATTTATCTCGTATAAGCCCAATGTTGGATTAAGATCCAACTTAGTTGGATAAGTTCCAACAGTTGTGAGTTTTGCGTAAATGAATAATGTATATGTGCTAACAATGCATGAAATCCTACGCTGTTAGGCCAGATCTTTTTTAAAAAATTAATTTTTTTTTGGGTTTTATTGTATACATCATACATAATCATCACACGAAAAATCAAGTGAATCCTATGCCATTTCACCCTCGATCGATCCGGTACAAATTTAACGATTTCAGAAGAATAAGAATAGAACTTTTTACATTGGGTGGGTCGAGGTTAAATACCCATAAGATTTACCCATATTTTGGGGTTTATGTGTTTTAGAATATGTGCAACAACCCCGAAAAAAATTCTAAATTTTTTTACGATGACAACACACATCCATAATCCTTTTTGTATAAAGATTACCATTTGTTTTGATTGTTGATTCACGATTCTTGATCTTTCATGAGTTGATTATCAATTTGACAATGTATACCTGATGTCGGTGAGCACATCAAGACTGTAATTCTGGTATGATAATGCTACTTGCTGTGCTACAAAACCATCCAACCTGACATGGCCACATCATCCTTAGGATTTGGACTCTGGTTTCTTTGGTTCTATGCTTCCATCACATTTTAAAGGATTCAGATCCTCCAGTTTGTCCTCTTTTCATATAGACCATGTACGACAATGACTTGTTATTTTAGTTGTGTGTAAATCTAGACCGAGATGAAAGGATGATTGTCTATTGCTTCTTGCTAAGAGTAAAGAAAACCTAATTTAAAACAAATATGTTGTGAATGGAAATACCAGAGTCGGTTCGGATTGCAGGTATCTTAGAGATACGCCCATATCTATGTATCCTATCTTTCTACTCTCCTATTCTGCCTATAAATAAAGGACAGGGGGTTCCTCCCCCAATAGTTGATTCATAACACGTTATCAGCACGAGCCTCTAAAAATTTTCCAGAAATTTTTTTCGATCGTTGCGAAGGCGAAGGGAGACGGGAGATCCACGTGCGCGGTGCAAGGCTTCCTCAATCGAGCGCCGTAATCCGCGTAGGGCTTCGTTCAACCGTCGCTATATCCGGAGGATAGATATAGAGATAAAAATCGCTAAAAACGATGTTTTTATCATACGTATGATAGCTCTCTCCAGAGATCTCGCAAGATCATAGTGGAATCTGGGCAAATCGCCCCAAAATCATGTTTTAACATGGTTTAATCTGAAAATTATTTGGGTAATTAAATTTTTTATTCAAACCCATTGCCCTCGCCGCCGGCCTTGCCGCCGGCCACCCCCCTCATCGGCGCTCCGCGCCCCTCGCCTGCAGCGGGGGGCCGCCGACGCCCCGCGCCCTCCGCCTGCAACGGGGGGCCGCCGGCGCCCCGCGCCCCTCCTGCTGGGGGGCTGCCCGCGCCCCCCGCCGGCAACGGGGGGCCGCCGCCTGCCGCCGCACCCCCCCAAAGGGGGGCGGCGTGTTTTGCCGCCGGACAGACCTCCCCGAAGGGGGGTCCGGCGTGCTTCGCTGCCGGACAGACCCCCCCCAAAGGGGGGCCGGCGTGCTTCGACACCGGACAGACCACCCCTGAAGGGGGGCCGTTGTGTCGCCACGCCTGAAGGGTGCCTGCCCCCCGCCTGAAGCGGGAGGCTGTCGATCCCCCCCGAAGGGGGGCGGCGCTGCGACGCCGCCGCTCCCCCCACAGGGGGGCGATGCTGTGCCGTTGCCGCCCCCCAAGGGGTGGCGGCCCTGCCCTTTCCCCTCTCGGCCGCCGTCCGGTGGCTAACCTAGGGGCGGCAGTGGCTAACCCTAGCCGCCGCCCCTACTCTCCTTGGGCCTAAAGCCCAAACAAAAAAATGGAAACCAGCCTTACGGGCCTAAAGCCCACAGGCAGCCTGCGGGCCTCAAGCCCGCAAGCAAAAAAAGATTTGGACTGTGGGCCTGAAGCCCTCAGCCATATTGCAGGCTTCAGGCCCGCAGTTGACTTCCATTTTTCAAAAAAAATTGGGGGAACAAAGATAAAAGCTACGAAAAAGGCTTTTGGGCTAAATATTGATTAAAATGGTATTTTGGCGACCCAAAAATTCATGAAAATCATGAAAAATTATGAGGCAATACATGGGACTTTTGGGGACTCTTTGGGGTCCATTTGGGGATAAATTAAAAAGGAAAACTTTTTCCTTTTACATATAACATGTCAAATTATTGGGCTCTTTTCCAATCTCTTTGGATAAACCCAACTAGCACAACCCTTGCATTAAATGATTTCCTCTGTAAAATCATTTTATATGCTTTGCATCATTTTGGCTTATTCTACGGATAAACTGTGTATGGTTGTGCATATTTTTTTGAAAACTTAATAATTAGGAATATCCTGCGACTGCTCTGCCGTTAGTCAGTTAACCTAATGGTGTATGATGTTGCCCAGTGGTCCAATAATTATTAAGTAATTAAATTATTTATCCATCTCTGCGAATATTAATAACTATGATGCATGTGATGAAAATGTTTGGTGAAAATGTTTGATGAGCACAAAATTTCTGCATGGATGACTAATTGCGGTTTTTGGATCAGCTGTTTAAGTCCCACATTTTATTTTCCTGCTTTTTTTTTTACTTTTGAGAGAAATTGTAGTGAGGAAATTATGTAAATGTCCAAGACCGAAGACCTTTTTTCATGGAGACGGAGGCCACAATTGAAGCTGAAGATCTTATATGGGACCCACGGGGGTTTCCAAAGTTGTAATTTCTTTTTAAAGCTTTCATTTGTGTAATATGGACTGTAATGGGACTTTGGACTCTTATTTATGTGGGACTGGCCGATCCATGCAATTAGCCCTTCATATTAAAATTTCCTCCACATGAAAACGTTTATGTTTAAATTATTACTTCATGCATATTTATGCTCTGCTAGATAAAATGGCTAAAATCGCAAGTGTCGATTTCGAAGTGCTGGATGCATCAGGAAGAAACTATCTGAGCTGGCAGCTCGATGTGAAGTTTCATCTGCGGGCAAAGTCCCTCATGTCTACTGTGACTAATAATGAAAATGTAAGTGATATAGAAAAGGTGCAAGCCATTATCTATATTCGCCGCCACGTGGACAAGACCCTAAAGGCTGGATACCTTACGGTCGAAGATCCACTTGAGCTATGGACTGCCCTTAAGGATAGGTATAAACATCAGAAATATGTTATACTCCCAAAGGCACGATATGAATGGGAGAATCTGAGACTGCATGACTTTAAGTCCATTGCTGAGTACAACTCAGCACTTTTTAGCATCACCTCACGACTGAAGTTGTGTGGTGAAAAAGTCTCAGAAGATCGTATGCTGGAAAAGACGTATACATCCTTCCATGAAAAAGATGTGATACTAATGCATCAATACCGTGAACGCAGGTTCACCAAGTATTCTGAGCTGTTGTCATGTTTACTCATGGCTGAATAAAACCGAGAGCTTCTCCTCGCCACTCACAACATGTGCCCCCTGGCACTGTCCCCCTCCCAGAAGCTCATAATACCTCTTCTTCTTGAAAGAAGAGGGACAACAAACGAAAAGAAAGACCACATAAAGGGGGACAAAACAAAAAGGCTAGGGGCCAAGTCCAGCAGCGAAGAAATGAAAGTAAGCGGAAGTTCACCTGGCACAGAAATGACATCAATAGAAATGATGCACCCCCACCCAAGAGGAAATGGGAAAACCAGTGCCATAGCTGTGGCATGAAAGGCCACTGGTCCAGAGTGTGCAGAACTCCGTAATATCTCCAGGATGTGTATAAAGAGAACAAGAAAAATAAAGCTGAAACAAACCTGATGACCTCTGATGCTCCAGTCAAGTTTACAGCTGACGACTTCGAACATGATGACCTGCTTGATTAGATTTTTATTTTTACCTTAGCAAACTGTTTAGAACATTTCATGTTATTAGAGCTTTCATATTATGTAATTTGATTTTGAATGAAAATGTTTTATCTGAAAATGTGCATATATAATTCATCTCTTAATAGATGAACTGCTCTCATGACTGATTAGTAGACAATAAACACATACGATCTTTCAATACAAAGCCCAACATAAGGGCCATATTGAAGATCCAGGGATCGCAACACTGTTGCCCCCCAATTGACACAGAAAAAAATAAAGGATGCACTTATCTCTCCGAATTCCAAAAGAAACTTCCTAAGTTTCAAGGACATTCGTTTCAACGGATCCCATTTGGAAACAGAAAATGTCAATGAAAATCAAATTATTGTATGTAATGTCTCAAGAAAAAGGAGTAAAATCCATACTTGAACGTTTTGAGAGCCTTACAGGCCCCTACCATACAAAGATTCGGAGTGAGGAAGCAGATTTTCACGGAGCACCTGAAGTGCCCGACATCAGCCAAGTTCTTACTTAAACATGATATATGTGGCCACCCTGGATTAGTAATGATGCACCGCATATTATCCTATGGGTATGACTTGAAGAATTAGAATATTCTTCAGAAGGGATAATTTTCTCGCATCCCTTAAAAGGAAAAAACAAATTACAAGGCCATCTCTACTAAAATCTGACAAAAAGATCTCCACGCTTCCTCGAAAGAAAAATAAGGAGATTGATGTGGAAAAATCAACTCCCCTTAGTGTGCTATTATGGTACTTTATTGTACTGGTAATTGCATCCTTAAATACTCGTATGTGTGTCTACTAATGACCCGCAACCTAGCTTTTCCAAAGCTATTAGCACAAATAAAAATGTTGCGGGCACATTTTCCAGACAACCAAATAAAGAAAATAAGTCTGGTAAATGTTGGGGAATATACATCCCGGTCATTTCAAGAGTACTGTCAAGCAACGAGAATAGAAAATGAACATACAGTGCCATATGTTCATACCCAAAATGGGTCGGCAGAGTCACTGATAAGTAGACTCCAATGGATTAAACGTACATTAAATGCCGATTGCCTATGGATGTATGGGGACATGCAAATTCTGCATGTTGCATCGTAAATGAAAATAAGACCATCTGGAGGTCAGAGTCTCCAATGCACCTTGCATATGAAAAGCCACCGAACATTTCTCATCTGAGAATCTTCGGTCGCACAGTTTAAATCCCATTTGCACCACCACTGAGGACCGAAACGATCCTTAACGTTGCCAAGGTATCCATGTAGGGTTTGACTCACCCTCACTTATAAGAAACCTAGAACCCCAAACGGGGGACGCATTTAAGGCACATCTTGAAGACTGTGATTTTGATAAGATGAGTTTCCCCAACATATGCCCAAATACTGGAAAATCTGGTGCGAAACAAATTATAACGTGTGATACAAAAAGCTTGACCCACTATGATTCGGTAACAAAACAAATGTGAAGATGCGATCCTGAAGATCCTCCACATACATAACAATGTTCACCACTTACCGAACTAATTTACTAACAACCAAAAGCTTGTCAGATCACACATCCCTGCTGCAAAAACTCCAGCAACGATTGACATCCTCGAGAATGGATGCAATCCACCAGCAGCAGAAGTGGCTGATCCTCAACAGAAAAGAGGCAGACCACCAGGCTCCAAGGACAAAACCTCTTGGAGACCTTAAAACAATACTACCATAGGACAATGAGCTCCTGTCCACACCATCACCCTTCCCGAAATCCACTACAGAGGAACTGCCGAGAAAAACTGAAATTGAAAGTAAATGTTGTACGTACTGGGGAGGTGTTTAATAGATAGAACATAATTGTCGACAATGTATTCATGTATCATATTGCCATATACATCGCAAAAGCGATGATGTTTATAAAATATCATTCCATACTCCGTTGCTAACATGCAAACGTAGAGATTGGCCAAATGTGGAACGAGGCAATAAAAGATGAGCTGGACTCACTTATGAAACGTGAAATGTTCGGATCTGAAGTCCAGACACCAAAAGGTGTCAAACCTGTGGGTAAAATAAGTATTGCACACATAAGAAAAAAATAATAAATACAAAATCGTATGCTATAAGGTACAACCTATAGCCCAAGGAAAACTTCGCTGAAACTAGGGCTTGAACAAATTAAAATGAGCATGACTCATAAATGATGCATCAGTCTCCCTAAGTTATCAGATGCGAATACCTTACGATTTGGCAAATGAAATTTTGGATATACTGTTATTGGATGTTGTGACGGCATACCCTTGTGAATATCTTGGTAAAGATAAATTCCACATTTCCTTAAATGTCTAAATAGACTTCAGGACATCTATTCTATTGAAGAAAAACAATAAGTATAATAAATAATGTACAACCAAGAGAATCACTTGACAAATCAATAATTCCTACTGAGGGTTGTCTTTGCATCTGAGTAAAGAACAGGATTAGAGATCATAGTTGTAAACAACTAAAATCTCATCGGATCTCCTGAAGAGAAAACCGAAACATCTGTGCATGCCTGACTATTAAACATAAAATGTAAGACCTAGGCAAATATAAATTCATAGCTCATAGAATCCTGTTACATACGACTAGAAGTGCGTTGGAGAAATTAAAAGGACCACTGTCATCGAAAGTACACTTATGGGAGTATACTTAATGAATGTACAAAAAGAACCATTCCGATCGCTAGAAGAGGGGAGGATATAACTGGTTCTAAAGTCCCCTATCTAAGTGCAATCAGGCACTCCTGGCTAACTGCACGCGTCCCGATATAGCAGTTGCAGCAAACTCATTAGCCAGAGATAGTTGGCACCTAAAAAGGGCCATTAGACCGGAGTTAAGCCTTCTGCGCTTCCTCCAACGGTCGAAATATTCGGACTTACAATATGAAGTAGCATCCTCCAATATTTATGCAAATGCATGTTACAGGTCCGGTCCCTATACTGAAAAATCACAGAACGGGTACCCACAGTGGGATGGCCATCTACTGCAGATCTGCAAAGCAACTTATGAAGGCAACAATCATCCTATCATTTCGAGATCCTCACCATTCTAGAATCACACCAATGGTGTATTCGAGGGTGCCTAGTGGTACATCACATTCCAGTGAAGACTGGGATAAATGCTGGTATTGTGGTGTTGACCACATAGTCTGAAGACCACATCAGAGGTGACGAAACTTAGCATACCTCTCCAGGATTTCTGGATTCAGCAGCTGCTTAATGGTGATAATACTTGTAATATATGTATATCTTCGGAATATTGTAAATAGGAGTGATGAGATAAGCCTAAGAGATCTGAAAGCCTAAGAGCTTTTACAGATCAGGGGGAGTTGAGAGAATTAGTACTCTTTTCCCTAAACTATGGTTTTCCCCACTGGGTTTTCCATAGCCAAAGGTTTTAACGAGGAAAATCACATCAACTCTGGATCCTGGAGTATCCACCCTCTGTGACGCTCAGAATCCAGAAGTATTCATGAGCAGAGTCACTTGTACAAATCAGTGGGAGTTAAAGAGTATTTGTACTCTTTTTTCTTAACCATGGTTTCTCCCACATGGTTTTCCATGGCTAAAGGTTTTAACGATGCAAACCTCACCAACTCAGGATCCTGAAGTATACACTCCATGTGAGACTCCAATTACGCTTAGAATCCCGAAGTATCCTTGAGCAGAGTCCACACCTATGGCTGGATAAGAGGGAGTGTTGTGAATGGAAATACCAGAGTCGGTTAGGATTGCGGGTATCTTAGAGATACGCTCATATCTATGTATCCTATCTTTCTACTCTCCTATTCTGCCTATAAATAAAGGGCTGAGGGTTCCTCCCCCAGTAGTTGATTCATAACAAAATAATAATAATTTAAAACAAATAAGCATTGGTTTTATACTTTCCCAAATACAATAAATTAAAAAAAACCAAATTGTTGTGAGTTGAGGGAGGCGAGCGCCGGTGTAAGTTAAATCAATGATGTAGTCTGACTAGATGTAGTCTAAGACCTGACCCAAACCGACGTGTCGTGAATACACCGAGCGCCGGAGCAAGCCAGGCTAAACATGAAAACAAGGGTCCTACTAGACTAGACATTGTGATTTGGATGAGCACATTCATGATCACAAATGGCTAGGGGTAAAAACCGATAAGAGGGTCATATCTGATATGATCGATGAAGAGTCATCTTCCGATTTACAAAGTCCTACAACTTGTTGAGCTACACTCAAGGTTGTTAGGCTCAAGGTGATTGGACATCTTACCCATTAATTTTAATTCGATTAAATCGTTCGTTATTAAGCTTTGAAACGATCGTAAAAAAGTGGGAGGATATAGATAGATAAAAGCCATTCTACCTATATTTAATATTGAACATATGCTAAACTAGGGCAAGACTATTTACCGAAGGAATCAAAATATAATATTTTAATGAAATAAGTTAACTGGGCAATTAGGTTGATTAATTGAATATCAAGTTAAATTCTAATTGATAGAATTAAAACTATATTCTCGTTGACATTAAAATGATCTTCTAAAGAACAGACTTAAGAAATATGATTTCATTAAGTTCTGGGTCCAACAAATAAATTCACGCTACATGTCACTCGTCTCTATAAGAGGCAACTTGAACATATAGGATATTCGAAGTATGTTCCTCCCTACAACTTGTCGAGCTACACTCAAGGTTGTATGGACAAACAATTTTGATCCGCAAAGTTCGAGAATTCGATCAAACTGTTTGAGTCGAATACAAGTGCATGAGCGGTGCAAGGCTATGTATCCCAACCGGATCTTGAGACAAGCAACTTCTTGAGCTACACTCAAGATTGCAACTCTCAGGCGTTTGGATACATGAGATGCTTGCATAGCTATTTATTTATGTTGGGCTATTTAATATCTAAATGTGATTTAGAAAAGGAAGAAGGCACTCCGGAAAGTCAATCGAGTTAAATAGTTTAATTTATCATTAGTAAAGGCATAAGTAGGAGGGAACGAAAATGTGACATATTTTGATGTCACGATTTCGAAATTATTGTTATACAAAAGGTTAACACTTTTTGACGAATATCGTCACATTGCTTCTGAAGCAATGAGTAATATGTATAACGATAATATATGTATTAAATGTTAATATATAAATACACAAGATAGTAGCAAACTTATATGTCAAAATAGACTAGGCCGTATCGAGAGACTAAGCTTCACAAGTCACATAAAGAGGGGGCTAACCTCTCGTATTATGAAGTCTGCGGACACTTGTGAGTCTTACCCTCTTAGATATAATGGTCGAAACCCATCTGTAAGACAGTAGGAGAATGAGTTATCGAACTCAGTCTGGTACATACTGATGTACCCGAGTCTAGATTAACCAAAATAAGTTATTCGTATATTTTATTAAGGCACGTGTTCTTGATGAAACACAAGTCTGATAAAATAAAAAACGAAATGACTAAAGTATTTAAACTGATTCGATTAGATCGAATGATCAAATACTTTGCTACATAAATCTTGCGTAATTAAAAGAAAATATGATTTTCTCTCAGGTCAAGTCTGCTAACACATCCGTGTGTTAAAAGGTATGAATCACACTAAGTTAGACTTGGTGCGATCCGTAGCCAGTGACTCTGAGTTAAGTCCTCCCACTGGGTTAAGACCCAGATAGTAATGCCTAGGTCTTGATAATGTTCTATGAGGACATTATCTATAAGATATTCATTAAATCGATCATTAGAAAGTTGTATAATTACTCGAATCTCGTGAGACGAATTGTCAAGTTAGACATCATAACTGATGATGACTTAGTCAACTTCCGGGATGAAATTCGAAGTAGTAACTCCGATTTAAAACTTGATGCAATCATAATAGGTCCATGTGCGTAAATAAATTTTGGAATTTAGTTTACGTGCCCAAGGAAAATGTTTCCTCACTTTTTGCAAGTAAATCCTTAAGTTGAAAGATTGGTGTAGAAAGAAAATAGTGAAGTACAATCATGTTGGTCGAGAACGGTTTTCATACTAATTCCTATAAATGGATTAAGTTGAAACCGTCTCGCCAGCAGATGTGTACAGATCTACTCGGACCAAACTCGATGTAAAACGCTCATGTTGACCATGAAAATTGATGCATTCACTTATAAGTTCGTTTTTCTAAATATGATTTAGACGGACCAACTTATATGAATTAGCCAGAAAGTTTTCAAGGTCAGTGGGAGCATATAAATTACATGTGAGGCATCAAAGGGATGGAACATATATCTTGACGAAGTGATCAAAGAGTTTGATACTTTATCAGAAATAGATATGAGCCATTTGAAATGACCAATAACTAATTTAAAATTATTATAGTAAGGTACGATGAACTGGATAAGATCCAAGTAAATAAAAATATTATGGATTCCGAAAGACCAAGTGAATTATTTGAATGAGATTCAAATGGTTATTATGGATTCCGAAAGACCAAGTGAATTATTTGAATGAGATTCAAATGGTTGGTCTAACATGAACATAGAAACCCCTTAAGTCTATAGTGTATACGGTTTTAGCAGATCCACTCATGAAGGCTCTACCACATGAAGTCGGGAAAACTTATGTGTAAAAACGGTATAAGATACCGTGATAAATGGGCCTGAGTGCAAGTGTGAGATGTTGAGAGATGATACCATCAAGGCAATCTATCTCTATGTGTGAATAGCACAAACATTTTGTTCGAAATAACAGTAAGCTATTTGGTAATAATTTATCTAAGTTAAATTATAATGTAGTTAACATTAGATATTAACTTAGGTAAAGTCCTGAGACTTTATGCAAGGTCAAACATGTATCGAGATGAGTATCTCGATCATGGAGAAATGTTTGACCGTCTGTAGCATAAGTCTAAAAGGGTTTGTGGTCGTAGATGTTTCGAGACAAGGATATTGAAACATCGGATAAACTATTGTGTCTTAGTCTTCACCGTTTAGCGGTGGCGATGATCTCATGATCGCTTGACTTGGCGAAGTCGAAGACGAGACACAGGTGCTCATTAGAGAATGAGTTCACTGAACGATCCACAAGAGTTATCATATGGTTATATTGACCAATCTGTCAATGATAACTCTTAGTGATGATAGGCTAGTTGATCTTTTGACTTGAGGACATTTTTACGAACCTGTGCGTGAACGTTGGCACTTAGATCAACTGACCTAACTTCGAGGCAAGGCCTGTCGAAAGGTCTTTGATTGGGTGTCACTTGAAGCGTATGAGGTGAGTAATGACCAAGAGAGGATTCGTCTCTCTTGGTCAATAGGAGTTAGTGTCGCAGAGTTAGTTCGACCTTTGGTAAAATCTCTGGCCAGAGTATGTTGGAAGAAGTCCAATATTTTTGACTAAAGATCGATAGAAACTAACCGGAGTCAAGTTATTGGGGTTGACAGTTTGACCGTACCCTAGACTTGATCAACACGACATAGTTTAGACGAAGAGACTATAACTGCGGAATTCATCACGGAAACAGTCAGGGTGGTCCCGACAATACTCATGTCAATGAGTCAACCACATAATGATGATTCCGAAAGTATGGATGGCAACCACTGCTCGTGGTCACTGCCGTATAGGGCTTCGAGCCCAACCTGTTGTAAGGGTCAGGCTGTAGGGTCTCACACAGAGTGCGACCTTCGTCTAGTAATAGGTAGAAATTAGTTAGGGAGAATAATTTACATTTGATGTAAGGGATAAAAATATTGCAAAAGATGTTTACAATGATCTCCTGCATTCGGGATAAATGATCCTGAGTGCAAGTGAGAGATGTAGAGGAATGTGCCCTCAGATCATTTGTATTTGATGCAAATGATAATTTAAGCCTAGATAGGGACTAATTTGCATATGATGCAAATGAGATTAAATGGTTCTTAAATAGTTTAAGACCATATTTTATATAATAAACGTGAGGAAAAGGTTACCTGAATGATGGGATCGTCCCTCTCTAGACGTAGGTTCAAACCGCATCAAAAACGGAGTTCAAATAAACCCAATAAGTCTATTTAAAGTGTTTAAATAGAAGCCCAAATATAAACCCAAGCCCTTGATTAATATCAGCCCAAGGGGGCTGATTTATAATAGAAAAGGGGAGGGGCCTGGGGCCCATTGATGTGCGCGTCAGCCTGCTGACGCAGGCTGACGCCCGCGTCAGCGGGCCAGCCCGCTGGCGCGGGCAGAACAAAAGGGCGGGCCCGCATATGTGGGTCCGCCCCACCTTGGATGTGCACGCGGGACGTGTGCACTGCGCGCGCTGGCGACAGTGGGGCCCACTGGGTGGGTCCCACTGCGGGTTTGGAACCCTAGGCGCGTGCAGAACTTTGACGGCTGCTGTTTTGCGAAAATTGGCTCTTGGGCTGAACTTTGGACGATCAATTGGAGGGTCAAACGGACTCCGATTGACGTGCCGTTTTTTCCTATGCGTTCACCGTTGAACACCCTTCGAATTGATAGGTTGTATCAATTATGAAGCTCAACGGTGAGGGAGTTAAAATTCACAAAAGTTTGCACTTTGTGAAAGGCAAACTAACTTGATTTTAATTAACTCAAAATAATAGTCCCACATCAGTTGTGGAGAAAAGGGGAGAGTCCGTCGCCTATAAAAATATGGGCCTCCCCCCTTCCTCCAAACTCGTCCCAAGCTCTAGATCTGAGCAGCTCTCGTAAATGTTGGAGCACGCTCGGATCTAGGCTTAAATTATAATATTTCTATATCTCCCTAAATTTCTGCCTGACTCCTGAGGGCTCTAGCGAAGCCGCAAAGGAGTTCGGATTCAGATCCGAAATCTAGGCGAAGGTTTCACTCGCGTGAAACTTTCTTCGGCGCGTGGTTGGCTCGGCGGCACGAGGATTGCTCGTCTCGGGACGAGGAGCGGCTCGGCGTGGGATGGGGAGCGGCTCAGAAGACGGTGCGGAGCATCTCGCCTGCCCCAGGGTTGAGATTCCGGGTATGTATTTTATAAGCATTAGTTTAATTTAATCGCAGTAGGTTAGATCCTTCTTGGGATGGTCAGATCCATCCCAAGTCGGCATAGATCTTGGCTAAGGGTCCTGTACCTTAGGGCTAAGTTAAATCATTTAACTGCATGTTAATTAGATTAACATATTTTTATTTTCCGCTGCAAATTCTTTTTATGTCTATGTTCCGTCCGAATTAGGACGGTCATAGAGTTTTTGTGCCCTAAGGGTACCAATAAAAACCTTCATTTTAAACCTATTGCAATTGTATTCTCAAAAATAAAAAATTAAAAAATTAAAGAACCCGTTCGGCTTCCCCCCGAAGGGGGGCCCTGTCCCGCAACCCCCTGAAGGGGTTTCTCTCCCCCCGGCGCCGACCCCCCAAGCGCGGGGGGGGGGGGGGGGGTTGTCCGTCGCCCCCCAGTCGGGGGGCCCTCCTCCGGCGCCGACCCCCCCAGGCGCCGGGGGGGAGGGGTTTGTCCGGCGCTCCCCCAGTCGGGGGCCCTCCTCCGGGGCCGACCCCCCAGGCCGGGGGGGTTTAGTCCGCCGACCCCCCCAGTCCGGGGGGCCTTCCCCGTGGCCGCCCCCCTAGTGGGGGATCACTGTATGCCGCCCCCCATAGCGGGGGGGGTTCTGCCCTCTGCCCCCCCAGACGGGGGGGGGGGGCTTCCTCGTCGCCGACCCCCCAGGCGGGGGGGGGTTCTGTCCGCCCCCCAGACGGGGGGCCCCTTCCGGTAATCCGCCCACCCTGCAGCGGGGGGGGGGGGGGGGGCCTCTGGCGATCCCCCCCGTAGGGGGGCCTGCGATGATCTGCCCCCTGCTCGCAGCGGGGGGGGCCTCCGGCGATCCGCCTCCCCCGAAGGGGGCCTGCAATGCTGCGCTCCCCCTATCAGCGGGGGGGGGGGGGGGGGGGGGGGGGGGGGGGGGCTTGGCCGAACCCAGAAACGGGCTGGGTGGTGGGGGGATTTTTCTAATCTCTCTGTAAAAGGGATTTGAGGGGACATACTTAGGGTTGGGGGTTTTTTGGCATTCCACAACCCAAAATGGGCTTAAGGGCTATATTCTGTTTAAATTCAATAAATCAGATAACCTATTTGTTGGGCCTGCAGCCCATTTGAAACAAATGCAAATATATTCTATGGGCCAGCAGCCTCATTTTGGCTTTATAATAAATTTTTGCCTACCAAAATTGGGCCTGAAGCACAGTAAATCCAATTGCAATTTTTAATGTGTCAATTAGAATTTTGAAACCGGGCCTGAAGCCCAAATATTAACAATATTTTAATTTGACAAATTGGGCCTGATGCCATGTTAATTCAAATTGCTATAATTTATTTGTTAATTTTTGGCAAATGGGCATGCAGCCCAAATATACATAATATATTAAACTGATTAATATTTATGGGCCTGCATCCCCATTCAAAATATTATTTTATTTTAATTCTTTGTTATGAGCCTGTCGTGTCATATTGCTAAAATTATAACACTCTTGCATTATTATCAATTTATGGAATATTAGGATTTTTTTTCCAAAATATAATTATCTTAAGGATCCTGCGACCGCTCTGCCGTTAGTCAACTAACCTAACAGTGTATGACGTCTCCCTGTGGTCCGGAAGATTATTATATTTTATAGACTCTTTTTCCATATTTTATATGCCTGTGTTATATAAACTGTGTGGTTGTTTCTTTTGTGCCTGTAGCATATTATAAACTGCGTGGTTGTTTATATAAGCTAAAATGTGATTTTTGGGCTCGGCCAATTTGATACCATTTATATTCCTTGCAATTTTATTTTCTTTTTGAGAGAATTTGTAAGTGAGGATTATATGTATTTATGACAAAGACCGGTGTACCGACAAATGAAGACGGAGGCGAAAATTAGAAAATATAGGGACCCATTCTGGGTTTCCAAATTGTATTTTTCTTTTCTTTATGGACTGTATATTTGGACTTTGGACTTTGTACGTTTTTGGGTATCTGGCCGATCCCCACATTTTACTTATTTTATTTTTTTATGCGTGAATTTCAATTTTAATTAATTCATACTTATTTTAAATTGCATAGATAAATGACAAAATTGGTAAGCGTCGATTTCGAAGTTCTTGATGCTGCAGGAAAAAATTACCTGAGTTGGCGAGTGGACCTGAAGTTCCACTTGTATTCGATGGCCCTCATTGTCTCAATTTTGGCTCCTTCATCTGCCCCAGCAGCGGCCGATGCTTCTGCTACATTTTGCAACACTTCTACCACTGTATCCGATGTGGATAAGGCGAAGGCCATTATCTATATTAGGAGACATATAGATCAGACCTTAAAGGCCGAATACCTTACGGTAGAAGACCCAATTGAATTGTGGATAGCGCTAGAGGCACGGTATAAACATCAAATTGATGTAATATTACCACGTGCCAGTTATGTGTGGGAAAACCTCAGACTTCAGTACTATAAGTCCGTTGCTGAGTATAACTCTGCACTTCATAATATCACCTCACGCCTGAAGTTGTGTGGTGAAGAAGTAACTGAGCAACGCATGTTGGAAAAGACATTTACCTCGTTTCACGAGAAAGATGCAATCCTCATGCAGCAGTATTTTGAACGCAACTTCACGAAATTCTCTGACTTGATCTCTTGCCTCCTTAGGACAGAGCAGAATAGAGATTTACTGCTTGCTACTCATAATCTACGACCAGCTGGTACTGCCCCTATCCCTGAAGCCCACCACGTTTCTCCCCAGAAGTGGAAAAACAATAAGAGGCAATAAAGAATAAAGGGAAGGCTGTAATCAGCCAGCACGAGGAGAAGCAACCCAGACCAACAACAACAGAGAAATGAGAAACCTCACATTGAATCGTAAGAACACTGACCAAGTGTCAATTCCTAACAAGAACTGGGAGGATAAATGCCATCGATGTGGCATGACTGGACATTGGTCCAGAAACTGCCGCACTCCTCGCCACCTCCAGGAACTATATCAGGCGAGCCAGAAGTCTCTGCCTGAAACAAACTTGGCGGCTGTTCAGCCGCCAACGAATTTCACTGCAAATGACTTCGAGAATGAAGACCTACTCGATTGAGCCCTATCTATATGTCTATGCATTTAAAATTACAAATAGCTTCATCTTTAGTTTGCTTTTGTACGAAGTTTTATTTGAATGTCATTTTACATTTACTTAAATAAAATTTCTTTTTGCTTATAGATGAAGTATGTAATATTGTGGACAGTGCCTCGTTGCACTGGTGTAGCATTTATATTGCTCTCACATAAAATGAGACTATATGATGCAAACTTCTCATCTTAAACATATAGGAATTTTCCAAGTTTCAAGTATATTTCGTTTAAACGAACATAACTTGAAAACTGTGGATAATAAATATTGAATATCAATATAAAACTCGTGAAGAGGATGGCTAGAAGACCATCTACTTACGATTTCATTGGACCCCCATCGGGTCCCCTATCATTACAGATATTCATCCTATAGAAAGCCAACTTGAATGAGCACCAGAAGTGCCTTTCATTGCCAGAGTTTTTAACTCTGGCAAAATGGACTTGGTCATCATGGATCAGCGATGATGGACGCATCATCAAATGAATTCATTGGAGAACATGAAGATTCTTCAAAAGATTGAGTTTCCTTGTCCCCCTTTGTCGTAAGGGAAAACTTATAGAGAGACATTCCCTCCTGAAAGTGGGATTAGAGTCTCCTGGCTTCATTGAGAGAATACATGGTGACCTTTGCGGGCCTATTCACCCCGCAAGTGGCCCATTTTCGGTACTTCATTGTACTGATAGATGCATCTACTATATGGTCTTATGTGTACCTTTATATTCACTCGCAACTTAGCTTTCTCAAAAGCTTATTATGTGGGTGAATTCACTACACATATCTTTGAAGACTTCTGCCAAGCAACTGGCATTGAAATTGAACATTCTGTAGCATGTTCATACTCATAATGGGTTATTAGAGGCTCTGGTAAAGAGACTCCAATGGATTTCACGTCCATTGTTAAATCCCAGTTGCATGTTGATGTTTAGGGACCAACACACTACATTCCGCATCGCTTATCACGATACGGCCCTCTTGTGGCCATATCTTATTGCTGATGCCACTTGCTTATGGTTTACCACTAATTCTTGATAACTGTGTATTTGATGAGCAAAATTTCATTGAAATAGGCACGCAGTCTAAAGAAGCATGAAGCTTCTGAGACCATATCATGGGACACAAAAGTCCTACTCTCGTTATGATCCGCATACTTTTTCTGTGTGAAGATGAGATCCAGATGATCCCTCACATTCAGACTAAAGTACATTAATTGCCGGATAAATTTACAAACAACCGGAAGATTGTTCGTTCACACGTCCCTGCTGTTAACACGCCAGCTAGGATTGACATTCCCAAAGATGTATGCAATCCACCGGCAGCAGAATTGACTGTACCTCAATTGAAAAGAGGACGCCCGCCAGGTTAAAAATATAAAAAGTTTCTCGAAATAGGAAGATTCCTGGATATATTAAAATGATTCATCCAGAGGATGCTGAGCTCAGACCAGCAACCTCTCCCCTCCTAATTTCCCCTGCAGAGGAAACAACAGGAGAAAAATCATTATATTACGTACGTACTGGAGAGGTACTGGACATAAATAGCACAGTCGTCGACGACGGTTTTGCTTTCGCTATTTCCGTTCACGTCGCTGAATACGACGATGACGTCAACCCACTTTTCTATAGCATGAGCGCATAGATTGGCCAAAGTGGGACGAGGCAATAAGAGTAGAGCTGGACTCACTCTTGAAAAGCAAAATCTTTGGACCAGTAGTCAATACACCTGAATGTGTAAAACCTGTGGAATATAATTCGGATTTCATAAGAAATTGAAATAAAGGAAATGTGATCATTTTCCTACTAAGCCTAAACTTCTCTTAAAAAGCTAATAAATGCAGCTCATAGACGTTGTGACTGCATATATATACGGCAATATAGATATAAATATCTATATATAACTTCCAGAAGGGTATACTCTACCCCCAGAGATGAAAGAGAGACGTAGAAACGTCTTCTCCATAAAGGCTACCAAGATCATTAGTTGATCTTAAGCAATATTCTGTCCGTGTATCTTTTTCGAAAGATCGTTGACAGGATTTGTGATTTTCGTCGTACATGTGGTCGACTTAAAGCTAGTAGGATCTCCTGCAGAGACCGTTGAGATATTTGATAGCTTTAAGCATACCTTGTAAATGAAATACCTAGGCATAACATGGTATTGTCTCGGCTTACATATTAAACACCGTCGTGGTGGAACCCTTTAATATTCTTCATACACCAGGAGTTTATGAAGAATGATGTCCATTGGTAACCTATTAAAAATGGATGCTTATTTATGACGCCTTCCAGTAGCTGGAAGAGGGGGATGACATTCTAGGTCCCGAAGAGCCTACCTCTAGTGTACTTGTTACACTTCTTTATCTGGCCAACTGCACGTGTCTTTGATAGAATGTCTGCAATAAAGTTGTTAACCAGATACAGTGTTGTCCTGGAGAGCACCACTAGACAAGGATAAGCTGCTTCTGCGCAACTTCCAAGGGTCAAAGAATATATATTGCATATGCATGTTTAAAGATCATCGCGATGACTAAAACACAAAAGGCCGGCCACCTCCCAAATATCTACACATCATCCTCCAATGTCTACATCTTCTTAGAATCTCATCATCCAAGAAGCAAGTATTGAAAATGCTCAGCCAGGTCCAGCAGTACCTTGCAGACTCACGGAAGACTGATTCAAAGAATACTTTAGTGGAGTCATCTACCAACTTCGAAGAGCATTCCACTCCAGAGCGCCTCTACTTTCCAATAGCCGCTAGATGAGTGAAACTTGTACATATGAGTGATGATTGTATTTTCTTTCAGAACATGATGGATGTATAGACGAATATGATATGATTGTATAGATACACAGGAGATCTGCAAGCCTGAAGCTTGTACAGATCAGAGGGAGTCCCTCGATAGTTGTACACTTTTCCCTTAAGCTGCTGGTTTTTCCTACCGGGTTTTCCACAGCTAAGGTTTTAACGAGGCAACCACAGTGGCTCTGGATCCAGAAGTATCCACCCAATTAGCATACTGAATCCTGCAGTATTCATATGCTTAACCCAAGGTAATAGAGAGATGAGGGTGAGTGTTGTGAGTTGATGTAGGCTTTTGGCCTCACGCCTCTCATCATCTCACCATTACTCCTCACTAACTTAGTGGGGAGTCCCTTGAACTCCAAATCCCATTATGCAGTGAATATATTGAGAGCCATGGCTTAGGCCACGGCTACTCCCAATGGAGATAATTTTAATCTTCTTCTAAAATCTTCTTCAACACAAATCTAATTATAAGTTTGGGTCGATTAAACGCTTCCTTTCTATGGGATTCATGACATTCGGATATTTTCAACGATCTTAAATTTAAAGATATTTCCTCAATAAAGCCAATGATTTCTCATCAATGCTAAAATAATTGAAGCCATAAAGGGATCATGAATGTATCATAATATGATACCGAGAGAGAGAGAAAGTGCATGCATTCACAAAAAAAAACATTTTCTCTTCTTTTACAAATTATTCCACTTTTACATTCGAAAATAAAAGAGAAACAGTATATTACACTTTCGAGTCGAATATGGACTCATCGTTCAAAAACTATGCATGCAAAATTTTCAGCCCCCACAGCTCGCGGTTCCCGCCGTAATCACCAGCTATTTTTGTTTTAAATGGAAAGATACGCTGAAGATATGCTAGTCCCCTTCCTGTCCTTCTTCAACCCAGTTCTTTCGACACAAAGAAGCGATTTTTATCTTCAGTCTTACTTCAATTGCTCCTCGATCTCAAGCGCGATGAAACGGAACAAGGGGAGATCAGAGCTTCTAGGGCTCCCCGTTGCCATCGTCTTCTGCTGTCTTTCCTTTCTCGCCGGATTCTTTGGATCTGTGCTCTTCTTTCAAGATTTCTCCGGCGACGGTGGGCACCGTTTTAGGCGGATGGAGGTGGCGGAGAGGGAGTTGCCGGCGGTTTCCCATGGAGTGAGCGGGGAGTCCCGGACATCGGCAATCCCTTTTCAGGTCTATTTTCCAAATTTAGTACATATTTTCTAATTTTTATTACTTCGGCTGCTCTTGATGAGCTCTTTGTGGTTCAGTTTGTTCAAAATTTTGCCTTTCGATCGTTTATTTTTAGGGTTTTTCTCATATTAGTCCCTTAAATTATGTGTATTTTGATATTAGTCCCTTAAATCTTTGTAATTTGAATTTATTATTTTTAATAGGGGTTTTTCGCATATTCATCACTTAAATCTTGTATATTTTGATATTTGTTCCTTAATTCTTCGTATTTTCAGTTTAATCCCTCAAATCTTAGGCCGTTAACCTAAATAGTCAACACATCCTATATTCTGTTATATAGTTAAATTAATTAACGATTAATTAACAATGAGTGTTAATTAACTAAAAATTAACCCCAATGGGAAAGTCGGGGGAGGCGAGGAGGCGGGAGGGGGAGGCTGTGTGGGAGGAGGTGATGGCGGTTAGGAGGGGGAGGGGTGGCAGTGGAGGGGGCGGCTCCTCCCCATTCTCCCACATCTCACTGCCACTGCTCTCCCCCTCATCCCCCATCCTCCGCGCCGCCGATCTCCCCCCTCCTTCACGCCGCCGATCTCCCCCCATCCCCCTCTTACCTGCCGTCAATCTCCCCCTCCACGCCGTCTGTCTCCCTCCTCCCCCTCCTCTATGCTGCCAATCTCCCCCTCATCCCCCTTCTCCCCGCCGCCGATCCCCCCCCCTCCTCCGCATCCCCCCCTCCCAGCCGCCGATCCCCCTCCTCTCATCATCCACGCCACCGATCTCCCCCCTTATCCCCTTCCTCCCCGTCGTCGATCTCCCCCTCCCCCTCCCCCTCACCCTTCATCCCCGCCGCCAATCCCCCCTCATCCCCCTCATCCCCCTCATCCCCTCTCCTCACCACCGTCGCCCCTCCTCCTCCTCACCCTTATCACCGTTGTTGTCGTCGCGAAAGGCTGGACACGTCAGCACACTAACAGCCACGTCAGCACTAACGGAGTTTTAACAGAAAATTAGAGCGGATGACTATTTTGGTTATAGTTAATGATTTGAGGGATTAAAATGAAAATACGAAGAATTAAGTGACAAATATTTAAATATGCAAGATTTAAGGGATGAATAAGCGAAAAACCCTTTTTAAAATGTCAAAATTGTGAGACACCGACCTGTGGTTGGCCCATGATCGAGATCGGCCAAAATGAGATCGGCACGGATGAGATCGCCCTAGATTTACACCACAAGAACACCTTGTGGATATGCAACAATCAACCCAACACAATGCATGCAATAAGAGAAAATAGAAAACAAACTAGAGCACACACAAGATACGAAGAGCAATTACCCAAGCTTCATTACCATACAAGGATTTAAGACCAAATCATTCAACCCATTGCTTCTCCTTCTACAAAGCTCACACTATCCTCTTAGCCCCTTTCTATTAGGTTATTCCTCTCTCTTGCTCCATAATGAACAAACCCAAGACAAAAGAGCCTATTTATATGGTCCCAAAAGGGTTGCACATACCCAATAGTAATATACAAGTTTATCTCTCACAATGACCCATATAAACAAATAGAGTTTGCATCCAACTCTAAAAATCTCCACCTTACGAGAAAACAATTCCACGCCATAAGATCATCAATGTCATGTTGAGGGTCAAATCCGCCTAACAATGAGATTTATATATTGGGAATCAAGGGTACGCTGATTACAGATTAATTGGGTTTTAGTAGAGGCTAAAATGCTGAATCCAAGGTCGATCGAAGGTCGTCGACCGCTTAGGAGAATGGCTGAGCTTCCTGCACAACGAGCAGCTCGTTAGAAAGGCTGGATTGGCTGTCAACACATAGCCTCTCCGATGGTGAAGTCAGTATGCGACTTTTTAAAAGAAGACCGAACACGCTGGCCGATCTTAGTGTAGATCGACCTACCGTGGCGGGCTTGTATGGAAGGCACAGATGTGCGGACAATATCTGACCTGGTGTATAAAATTAAAGGTAATATTTCTACCAACCAACCCCCTTCTTGATGGCTGGAGGGGGTATTTATAGTGGGAAGAGTCGGTTGAGTACCGTACAATCAGCTGTCGCTTCTGCTTAGCTAGAGCCCGACTGGCGCTTAGCTGGCGCATTAATGAGGATGCGATGGGTTGGCAAGAATGTCAGAGATATTTGTGCACCGCCTTAATCGAGCATTAATTGAAGGCGTAGGTGGCCCTATGTCATTAGGTCAGAGATATTTGTGCATTAATAAGGACGCGATGGGTGGCCATCAGTTCTCGTCTTTAACCTTCGAGATTAATTGAAGACATAGGTGGACATACATCATTCGTTCGGAGAGATATTTATGCCTGCCAGGTCGCTGAGGGTCGCCCTTGGAGAGAGTCGAGCTTGGTGTTTGAGCTTGGCGTCCCAAACTTCCTCCGTCCGACCTTCTCGTTTTGATCGACGGAGCGTGCTTCGTCGTTGCTGGACGATCTTTACGCTTGACTGGCAAGCTTCCCGCTTGATGAGTTGGGCGAGCCTCTCTCGATTTGTCGGACTAGCTTCCCGCTTGGCTAGACGAGCTTCTTGCTAGCGGGCGGGCATCTCATTTGGGCTCACTCTTGCTCAGGCTGGCCGGTGAGTTATTTGCTCGGTCTTCAACTATTTGGGCCTTCATTTTCTGGGCCGGCCATTAGGCCGTAACAATTGTCCCCGACATCCGAGCTCGAACCGGGAAGCTCGGCTTAGCTCGGATGACGCGTCACATCCTCATTGGCCAAGGGCCAGTTGGCGGCATTAATTTGAATCGATTGCTAAATCTCTTTCGGTCATCGTGACGATTCGGGGACGGGGGAGAATCGAGGCGTCGGCTCGTCCTGAGCGCAATGCATGACCGACTTTACCTAGGGGGAAAGTCGAGGCGCCTTACACGCTCGGATCATGCCACGTGGCCCGCCTTCAACGGTTTAGATTAGCTCTTTCACCGTATAAGAAGAGATGTGGGGCTCGCGAGAGAGACTTTCCTTCATCTTCTTTGAATTTTCGTTTCCCTCGTCCGTGTTGAGAGCTTCCGCCGTCGTCGTCGCTGTCGTTGCCGTCGAAGTTTCGACTGCTCTTCTTTTTCTAAGTATCCCATCGACCTTTTCTATGGCATCACCCCCTTCTTCTACTTCCGATTCTGTCGCTGAGCGGTTGTTCGGTGGGTTGGAGAGTACCGTAGAACCGGAGGAGTCGGAGGAGTCTTGGCCAGAGGAGCACCCTCGTTCCAAGGGTGATCCGACAGTCGAGCTCGCCGTCGGCGGTCTATAGGGACCCTAAGAAATGGAAAGAGTCTAGGTTGGCCCCTAGGACCCCGTAACCGACGAAGATCCTACGGAAGTCCTGGCGGAGATCTTAGCCATACCGGCCCACACACCGACCTCCTTCGTCCCTCTTATCTGCTGCAAGTATATCAGGCCGCTCTATTCTATTCGCCTCCCCGAGTTTTCCAAGCGGGTATGCTCCCCGAGAGATCACGAGGTCGGGGTCTACGTCTAGATCTTTGCCCTTGGGCTCCGATTCCTTCTCCACCCCTTTCTTCTCCTCGTCCTACACTTCCTCGAACTCCCCCTCTTCCGACTGATGCCGAACTCCATCAGCTCCATGGTAAGCTTCCTCTTTCTTTGCTCGGGCAGTGACATAAGTTCGACATTTTCGCTGTTTCAGTATTTCTTCAAAGCCAAGCGCAATGGAGCGTACTACTATGTTTATGCGGGGGTCAACCTCTTGTTCTCAATCTGCCGAGCAAGATCAAAGATTGGAAAGAGAAGTTCATCTTTGTCTTGACGTCCGAGAAACTAGCCTTGAGGTCGAATTGGGGGACGCTAAATCCCTTGGTGAATAATGAAGTGGTCCTCGGGACGGCCGGCCAAGAGAACGCCAGGATCTTGGAGGGCATCCCAAAGAAAGCAGGGACTTCCATGGTCTGGTCAGGACGAGCAGATAGTCAAACACGTCTGGCTTGAAGGTAATCCGAGCTTCGTGATCCACCCCTGATTTGCTTACCCTGATCTGTCGTTTTTAGGTGCAGCCATGAGTCTCTCGAAGGAGAATATGAAGAGGATGACCAAGGAGCACGCGGCCAAGGGCTTGGCCAATGTCGGCCAGAAGAGAGGCAAGGAGAGGGCAAGCACCGCTCGGGCCAAGAAGGAGGAGCGGAGCAAGAAGACAAGAGTGGAGCCTGCGCCTTCCGCTCTTCTTTCTAGGACAAGCATGGCGGCATCGGGCTCTTCCGTCGACCTCGACCCGCCCCAGGAGCAGCGAGTTGCCGCAACGGCTACAACGTCCTAGGGCCTGTCGGTCGCCGTGATCGGCGCGACCCCTATCAGCTTGGTCCCGCCCTTGGTCGCGCCTTCAGGTTCTTCGGTCGAGTCGGCCCAGACCGGCCGGGTGACGGCAGTTGATCGCTGGCCCTATAGGTGCCCGCCGTCGGGGCTAGGAAAGCCAGCCCACCCGAGCTGCGAGGCGACGCTTGCTGTTTTCAAGTCAAATAAGACAGAGTTCCTCGCACTTCCGACAAGGGAGACCGCTGCTCCGCTCTACCCGGTGGGCACCCGAGAGTCGGTGTTCGACGAGGCCGAGGTTGCAGCCCGCCTGGCCGAGAATATCGTGTTGCCCAAGGACCGAGAGTCTCTGGCGAATGTTGACGTGGAGAGGCTCTGTGATACGGCCGTTTGACTCAACATATAGGTTCGTCGCTTTTCTTACTCAGGATATCGCTTTACTCGGAAGATGCATGCTTACGTCCCTTACTCCTTTTGTGTAGATGGCCGCAATGTTGGTGTCCCTCCAACGTCACTCCACGGTGGCGAGCAGGGCCGAGCGTGCCCTTGCGAGGAAGGCGGCCGAGCTTGAAGCCGTGAAGAAGGAGGCCAAGTAGAAGCAAACGGCCCTGGGAGACAAGCTGGCGACCCTCCGGAGTTATTATGCAGTCCAGAAGGAGACGATCTCTGAGCTGGACAAAGCTAGAGAGGAGGCCGAGCAGAAGGCCAAGGACAAAGAAGTCCAATGGGTCGCTGCTGAGAATACCCTTGCCAGGGGGAGGGAGGCCAGCCGGAAAAGGATCATCGAGCTCGAGAGACGTGTGGAGGAGATGGAGAAGATCGACCTCGAGGCGAGCAAGTTGGAGGCCGTCAACCGGTACCGGCTCCAGGAGTTCGCCTCCGTTTTGGCGGAGACCAGGGCCGAGGCCTTTGTGGAGGGCCTGCAGACGGGCTTTGAGAGATTCAAGAAGGGGATGGTACCCCAACTTGGAGATCGACATTTCCCGGTTGTCGATGGTCTCTGACAATGAGGGGGCTTCCACTCCGGCTGGCGACGATCGGGGGCAGTCAGAGGCGTAGTCGGGGAATGCAAGCTATCGATGTCGGGCCGGTGTTAGGGCCGGACATATCCTGTCGTTTTTTGTTTTGGTTTTAAGTCCGGAGGACTTTTTGTAAGAATGATGTGTAATCAGAGCATGCCAATTAAATGAAAATTTTCTGATTGTTGTCGTACGCCTTGTCCCTATGTATGCCTCTGACATTCGCGTGGACGAGCTCCGGATCGAGGAAAGGCGGAATGTTGAGTAGACACTCTAGAAAAATTTTGCAGAGAATTTATTAGTGCAATTAGGTTGGCGACGCCCCTCATTAGAGAGCGTTGTCGTCCCTGGACTGAGTAGTGGTCCGACCTCGGGGGTGATGCGTGGAAGCGGAGCCTCGATAGGGAGGGGGCAGAGTCCGAAGTCCTTCACCAGAGCCTCGGGCGACCTATTGGTGGCGCAGCCCGTAGCCTGTCCCGGATCTCTGATAGGGAAGAGGCGAGGCCCATAGCCTGCACCAAGCCCTTGGGCGACCTATCGGGGGGCGCAGCCCGTAGCCTGCCCCAGATCTCTGATAGGGAAGGGGCGAGGCCTGTAGCCTGCCCTAAGCCCTTAGGCGACCTATCGGAGGCGCAGCCCGCAGCCTGCCCCGGATCTCTGATAGGGAAGGGACGAGGCCCGTAGCCAGTCCCATGCCCTTGGGCGACCTATCGGGGGCGCAGCCCGCAGCCTGCCCGGGATCTCTGATAGGGAAGGGGCGAGGCCCGTAGCCTGCCCCTAGCCCTTAGGCGACCTATCGGAGGCGCATCCCGTAGTTTGCCCCAGATCTCTGATATGGAATGGACGAGCCCCGTAGCCTGCCCTAAACCCTTGGACGACCTATCAAGGGCGCAACCTTTAGCCTGCCCCCGATCTTTGTTTGTGACGAGATAGCTTGCTCCCGATGATCAAGCCGGCCTACGTGGAAGTGTTTCGATTTTGGGAAGGAGCTGAAATTCAAATTGAGACAACACAATAATTTAGACCACATTTTATTGATAATATTTGAGCAAGTGCTCGACATTCCACGGGTGAGCTAGCTTCTCGCCCTTCATGTTGTCGGCCCTACAATGTCGGTTATTTTATAGGGGCATTCCCATTTTGATGCGAGCTTTCCTCGGTAGGCGATCTCTGGTTTGAAGGTTGCATCTCTGAGGACAAGGTCACCGACCCTGAAGCTTTGCTTCTTTACACGGAGTTGTAGTACCGGGTCATCCTCTGGCTGTGCTTGAGAGGCTTGTCAGAGCCCGGACCATTACCTCGTCGATGAGTTCGATGTTGAGATCGATGCCTTCTATATTGGCCTCTTCGTTGAAGTACCTGAGCCGGAGGGATTCCTTGCTGACCACCACTGGAACGACGGCCTCTGCTCCATAGGCGAGCATGAAGTGGCTCTCACTGGTCGAAGCTTTGTAGGTCTGCGGTAGGACCAAAGTATGCCGAACAGCTTGTCGGGCCAAGATCCGTGGGCGCTGCCGACATTCTTCTTCAGGGGCCTGAGGATACATTTGTTCGCCGCTTCCGTCATACCATTGCTTTGTGTATGCACCACGAAGGTAAAGTGGAGGTTGACGTCCCAGTCCGAGCAGAAGTTTCTGAAGTCCGAACAGTCGAACTGCTTCTCGTTATCCGTCATTATAGAGCGGGGTATCCCAAAGCGGCATATAATGGACTTCCAGACGAAGTTCTTCATCTCCTTCTAAGTGATGCACGCTAGTGGCTCCGCCTCGATCCATTTGGTGAAGTAGTCAATGGTGGTGACGAGGTACTTCCTTCATCCGGATGCAAGTGGAAACGGTTCGAGGATGTCAAGATCCCATTTGGTGAACGGGACCGGGCTGATGATTGGAATCAGGTCGGTTAGCGGGGCAGTGGTATGCTTGTAAAAATCTTTGGCACTCCTTGCACCGCTTGACATAGTTGGTCGCGTCGTCCAACATAGGTGGCCAGTAATAGCCCTAACGGATCGCCTTGTGTGTTATGATGCGTCTGTCGTAATGATTCACGAAGAGACCCTCATGTATCTCGCGGACAACCTGCTCAGCTCTGGTGGGCACGATGCATTTCAAATAAGGCAAAACATCGCATTTCACGCGACGCTTTCGATAAAGCACGCTGCCGAAGATCACGAACGTCAAGACCCGCCTCTCCATCTTCCGTGATTCTAGCCGGTCTTCTGGCAAGGCCCCGGTCTCCCAGTAGGCTATGATCGAGCTCATCCACGTTGGCTCCTGGCCGACGCATAGTAGCTCGCCTTCTTGAATACTTAGTGTCAGTAGGTTCTCGACGTAGATGGCCTTCCTTATCTCACCGGAGAACAAGATGCCAACTTTGTGAGTGCGTCGGTCCAGAGATTGTTCGATCGAGACAGATGCTGGATCTCCGCCCTTCTGAACTTTAGGAGCTCGGCCCGGGCGCACTTTAGATAATGCTTCATAAGGTCCTCCCTAGCTTCGAAGCTGCTGCCTTGTATTTGTTGGACGACGAGACTCGAGTCGCTAATCAGCAGCACATTCATGTCCCAAGCGCTCGGCAGAGCTTCAGCCCATTAAGGGCGGCCTCGTACTCTGCCACATTGTTGATTGCTAAAAAATTGAAGCGTAATGCATACTTCAGCAAGCTCCCTTCGGGGGTCTCTATCACGATACTGGCTCTGCTCCCCGAGACCGTGGTCGATCCATCTACGTGGACAATCCATAGCTCGCATTCGGATTGGGTAGATGTTGAGTGGGTGTCCTCGACGGCGGGCCTCTGTTGTTTTGCGCCTGGCTAAGCATCCGACGAAGCCCCAGTAAGCTCTTCGACCGTGCATTCCGCCACGAAGTCTGCCAGCGCCTGACCCTTGATCGCTGTCCTGGGCTTGTAGACGATGTCGAACTCGCTAAGTTCGACGCTCCAATTCAGCATCTGGCTCGATCTCTCCAGCCTCTTCAGATTCATCTCGAGTGGCGAGTTGGTGTAGTCCAAAATGGTGTGTGCCTGAAAGTAGGGTCGGAGCTTCCTCACAGTTAGGGTTAAGCAGTAGGTGAACTTCTCTATAGGATTGTAGCGGGTTTCCGCCTCCCGGAGCACTCGGCTGACATAGTAGACCGGCCTCGGGATGTCTCCATCTTCTTTGATTAGGACCGAGCTGACGGCTTCCTCGGTGGCGGCGAGATAGAGGCCGAGCCGCTCTCCTTCCTCTTGCTTCGCGAGCAGCGATGGGCTTTGCAGATAAGTTTTCAGCTCGCCAAAGGCTTGGGCGCAAGAGTCGTCCCACTCGACTTCCTTTCTCGCACCTTTCTTCATACTGAGGGCCTTCCGCAAGACCTTAAAGAACGGGAGGGACCTTTCGGCGGACTTAGACATGAATCTCCCTAGTGCGACAATTCGTCCTTTCAGCCTTTGTAAGTATTTGATCGTCATCGGCTCGTTCATGTCGATGATGGCGGATATCTTGTCGGGGTTTGCCTCAATCCACCGCTTGGTGATTATAAAGCCGAGGAACTTCCCAGACTGGACGCCGAATATGCACTTGGCCGGGTTGAGCCGCATGTTGTAGCGTCGTACCTTTTGGAAGGTCTCCTCAAGGTCGGCGATGTGATCCTTGGCCTTCTTTGATGTGTATATACTTCGAGATTCCTTCCGACATGGAGATGAAAGATCTTGTTTACCATCCGTTGATAAGTCGTCCCGGCGTTCTTTAGTCCGAACGGTATCTTTGTGTAGCAGAATATCCCATGTCGGTGACGAACGACGTTTTCTCCTCGTCGTGCAGTGCCATTTGAATCTGATTGTAGCCAGAAAAGGCGTCCATGAAGGTCAGTAGTTCGTACTCGGAGGCATTGTCTACCAAATGGTCGATCCTCGACAGAGGGTAGCTGTCCTTTGTGCATGCCTTGTTGAGGTCGGTAAAGTCCACACAAATACGACATTTGCCATTGGGCTTCTTCACCATCACTACATTGGCGAGCCAGTCTGGGTAGTTGACTTCTCGGATAAATCCGGCCTCACAGAGCCGATCTACCTCCTCGTCTGCAACATGCATCTTTTCTCCTCATATACTCCAATTCTTCTGCCTGATGTGACGAGCATCTGGATCTATATGTAGCTCGTGGACGATCACCGTTGGGTCGACTCCGGGCATATCTGCTGGCAACCATGTGAAGATATCTGCATTCGCCCTAAGGAGGTCTACAAGACCCGCCCTCAGCTCGACAGACATCTTTGTGCCTAAAGACACGGTCTTGTCCTCTTCCTTTGCCACTGGCACCTCCTCCACGTCCTCTACTAGAGCCAGTCGTTGGTCAACAAAATCCTCCCGATCGTTAAAGAGATCGATCTGCAGGGCTTGCTCGGTCTTTTTGTGCTTGGTGGAGCCGACATAGCAGCTTCGGAAGAGCTGCTGGCATCCTTGCACCTGTCCAACTCACTGCGGAGTCTGGAACTTCACCATCTGATGCAGCATCAATGTGAGAGCTTCAATGGCGGTCATGTAGGGCCGTCCAATAATGCCGTTTTACACCGAATCAACGTTGACGTCAACGAATTGCGTCATCCAAGTGACGACCTTCAGTTTCTTCCACAGGGTCACGGGCAAGGTTATCATTCCAACAATGGGCACCGAATGGCTGGTGAAGCCGATGATTGGGCCCGAGCATGGCTTCAACTCTGCATCCTTCAACCCCATCTTCTCGATCGTAGAGAAGAATAAAATATCGCACGAGCTCCCAGTGTCGATCAAGAGCCTGCTTACGATGGCCGGCCCAATGAAAGCCTCGATGACGATGGCGTCTTCATGTGGTAGCTCGACCCTCTCCAGATCGTCGTTAGAAAAGGAGATGGGGGACGTGCTACCCTCCTTCGCTTTGCCCCTGCGCCAGTGTCCACCGCTATGACATGTCGAGCATACGTCTTTCGAGCCGATGCTGATGTACCGTCCGAAGCCGGTCCGTCGCATATTACATTCACGCGCATGACATGCTCGATCATTTGATGGGCAATTTGCTCAGCGTTCTGGGTCGGGGTCGGCCGAACAACTCCTGCGGGTGTTTCTCCCTCGCGCCCCGGCCTTCTTTTGTCGACGAATCTTCTGAGATGTCCGTCCTGAATCAGCCACTCAATGTCCCTCTTCAGGGTGTAGCACTCGTCGGTATCATACACATGGTCTCGATGATATCGACAGTACTTATGTTGATTTCTCATGTGGGGCTTTGTCCTCATTTTTGGGGGCACATCTCTGAGAAGCCCGGTCGTCATAGGCATTGTCATCACTTCCACCAAGGGAGCGTTAAGACTCGAATAGTGAGCCTCTGGCGTCCTCTCGAGATTGTTCTTCGGAGCGGGGTTCCTGGGGCCGAGGAACCCCTTCAGCAGGCCGGGGCGGTCTCGCTCACGAGGACCTCCTTGGTCGCGCCATCGGTCGCCTCCTTGGTCGTGCCCTCGTGGACGGTCTTGACCACGACCTCGGGGGCTGCCTTCATGCCTCGGCCGGTCCTTTGGTCGCGCTTTAACACGAGATGCTTTGGCCAGTACAACCTCCTTCATAGCCCCCAAAGCCTCCTCACTAAGCATGAACTTCTTCGCCCAGGAGAAGAGGGCATCGAGGTTGACCGGCAGATCGTGGAGCAGAGATTTGAGTAGACTCCTATTGGCCAGTCCCTTCTTGAAAGCCGCCATGACGAGCTCATATCTGCAGCTTGTCACGTTGAGCCTTTCTTCATTGAAGCGCTTCAAGAACTTTCGGATAGTCTCACCCTCCTTCTAGACTACCGTGAATAGATAGTCTAAGGCCTTCCTCCTTCTTCACCCGACCAAGAACTGCTGACAGAACTTGTGGGAAAGGTCGCCGAACGAGTCAATGAATTGGTCGGGCAAGCCGTTGTACAAATCCACAGCCGACTTCTTCAATGTTGTCTGGAAAGCCCGACAAAGGAGCGTGTCATCCGCCCCGTGAATCTCCATGACTCCCTGGTACCGCTGCACGTGCTTTAAGGGATCGCCCGAACCATCATATAGTTCGAACTGGGGGCGTTTGAACTTATGAGACACCGGGGTTGAGATCACTCTCTGGTCAGCAGGTTGGCCTCTTCGGGATAGGGGGAAGCGTAGGCGACCTCCGGGAGACGTTTCAGTCGCCCTAGCCTTCTCCTCCTGATTGAAACCACCGGATTAGCCACCCCGGTGCTCAGGGGTGTTTCTCTCTCGGTCATTGGGGTCATACTCCGGTCACGGCTTCGTCGCCGCCAATCATTACGCCTAGGAGAACGACGTCCTGACCGACTGGGGCTTCTGCTCCAATGCGGGTGTTCTTGTCTCGGGCTTCATGACCTCCCGCGTGGATGACTTTCAGTAGTGAGATTCGGCCTAGGGGAATTTCGTACTCACTGGGCCGCCTCATGGAGGACTCATCGGCTCCCCTCTCGGAGTCTCTTCCTCGCGGCGATGGTCAGCTGTCGTGGTCGAACATCGTCGTCCTCGTCGAGCTGCCTTTGTCGAGCGGTCTCTTCCTCTTCGAACTGGGGGAGGAGGTCCCACTTTACATTCGGGGGGTCTAGGGGGCCTTCGAGCAGAGGGGGCCCCACGGGTCTGGCGGCAATCCAGTTTTCCATCAGATTGGTGAAGGCCGCAAAGTTTGCATGGATGTGGCGAGCCGCGGTCTGTATGACAGCCGTTGACCCCTCAAGGGGCAGATCCAGCGGGGAGTCATCCTTGGAGAATGAGGCTTCTCGGCCAAGGGCGGCCTCAGAGTGTCATTGATGAGTGCCTCGGGTCGTCCCGGCTTTCTTGGAGGTGGCAAGGGGTGACGTCGGGTGACTTACGATGGTGGGAATTGCGGTGAGTATGTGTGGAGTCTAACATGTGTGTAACCCTTCTTTCCCACAGACAACGCCAATTGTTGCGGGTCAAATCCGCCTAACAATGATATTTATATATTAGGAATCAAGGGTACGATGATTACATGTTAATTTGGGGTTAGTAGAGGCTAAAACACCGGATCCAAGGTCGTTCGAAGGTCGCCGACCGCTTGGGAGAATGGCTGAACTTCCTGCACAACGAGCAGCTTGTCAGAAAGGCTGGGTTGGCTGTCAACCCATGGTCACTCCGATGGAAAAGTCAGTAGGCGACTTTTTAGAAGAAAGTTGAACACGCTGGCCGATCTTAGTGTAGAGCGACCTAACGTGGCGGGCTTATGTGGAAGGCATATATATGTGAACAATATCTAACATGGTGTATAAAATTAGAGTTGAGATTTCTACCAGCCAACCCCATTTTTGGTGGCTGGAGGGGGTATTTATAGTGGAGATAGTCGGTTGAGTGCCGTCCAATATGCTGTTGCTTCTTCTTAGCAGGAGCCAGCCTGCGCTTAGCTGGCGCATTAATGGTGATGTGATGGGTCGACGAGAATGTCAGATATATTTGTACACCACCTTAATCGAGCATTAATTGAAGGCGTAGGTGGCCCTACGTCATTATGTCGGAGATATTTGTGCATTAATGAGGACGCGATGAGCGGCCATCAGTTCTCGTCTTTAACCTTCGACATTAATTGGAGACATAGGTGGCCCTACGTCATTCGTTCGGAGAGATATTTATGCCTGCCAGGCCGCCGAGGGTCGCCCTTGGAGAGAGTCGAGCTTGGCGTCTGAGCTCGACGTCCCAAGTTTCCTCCTTCTGATCTTCTCGTTTTGATCTGCGGAGTGTGCTTCGTCGTTGCTAGACGATCTATACGCTTGGCTGACGAGCTTTCCGCTTAATGAGTTGGGCGAGTCTCTCTTGATTTGTCGGACTAGTTTTTCGCTCGGCTGGGCGAGCTTCTTGCTAGCGGGCGGGCGTCTCATTTGGGCTCGCTCTTGCTCTGGCTGGCCGGTGAGTTATTTGCTCGGGCTTCAACTATTTGAGCTTTCATTTTCTGGGCGGACCATCAGGCCGTAACATTCACATACACCTCAACCATGATGAATTCAACCCCCACCACAATCGTACATCCATCCTCATGAGAAGATGTGCTCCTCCACATCTCTAACACAAAGAGATGTTTAGAAGTCTATGCAATGCCTAAACTTCTCTCTTTTCACTTGCTTGGTAAATAGATCTGACGCATTCTTGTCGGTGTGCACATCTCGATTGAGATTTCACCATCCTCGACCCAATCACGATACATCACCGTAATGTGTTTTGTTCTTGCATGATATGCATGATCTTGGTCAAGCAATTTACACTTTGACTATCCGAAAATAGTTGAATGTTTTCTTGTTCCAATCCCAGTTTATTTACCAACCTCTCAACCAAATAGCTTCCTTAGAAGCATCCATAATTGCCATGTATTATGCATCCGTTGTAGATAATGCCGTCGTAGATTGTAACACTGACCTCTAACAAATTGGACTACTATCAAGTGTAAAGACATACACTTGCTAGTAGTAAAACGGCCAATTGCGTGCCTGTCGAGCGTGGCTCTTCTATGCTTGGTTGAACCGCTGGGCTAGATTGCAACCCATTATGGTGACGGGCCCAGAAATCATATCGGCAACATCGAGAGGGCCGACTATGCCATTGCCTTTGTCTCGAGGCCTTGCAGCTTAGCCATCGGGTTCTGGAGCCATGCTAAGCTCATGTAGTCGCCACTTTTGGATGAGGCACTCGATCTGATCCCGAAGGATCCTACAGTTGTCAGTGACATTGCTGAACCCATTGTGGAAGTTGTAGTATTTGCATATGTCCACATTGGGGTTATCTTACGGAGGGCGTGGAGGAAGATAGTACACATCCTCTTTTCAAGATCCCCACATAATCCACTTCAAAATATCCAAGTATAATATTTGAGTCATTTTTCTTCTCAAACATAATACTTAACTCTTTGGTGCCTTTCAACTACCTCAAAATCTACTTCACCGCATTTCAATGCTTTTTATCCCGATTTGACATGTATTTGCAAACTACACTAACCGCTTGGGATATGTCCGGCCTCATATAAATCATGACATACATCAAACATTCTACCACATTTGCATATGATACCACTTTCTTATGAATTTCCACAACCGTCTTTGAACATTGCCTTTTACTCAAAAGAAAAATGAGAAGCAAGTGGTGTGGAGACCGGTTTTGTATCTTTCATAACATACATCTCCACCACTTTTGAGACATATATCTTTTGTGATAACTGCAACTTTTCGACATCTTTATCTCTCTTCATCTTCATGCCCAATATCTTTGTAGCCACCACAAGGTTCTTCATGTCAAACTCTTGGCTCGACTTAGACTTGAGCTCAACAGCCATTGACATGTGTTTGCATGCAATTAGCATATTATCTGCGTAGAGAAGTAACATGATAGGAGAACCATCATCACGAATGTTGAGGTAAATGCAACAATCATACTCATTTCTAGAGTATCCAATATTCATCATAAAGGAGTTAAAGTGTTTGTACCATTGTCTTGGTGATTGCTTGAGCCCATAGAGAGAATTCTTCAACCGACAAACAAAATCTTCTTTGCTTACTTCAAATCATTCCGGATGCGACATGTAAATCGTTTCCTCCAACTCACCATGAAGAAAAGTCGTCTTCACATCAAGTTGTTTAAGCTCCATGTTGAACTCCGTCACCATAACCAAAAGTACCCTAATAGATTATGCTTCACAACTAGCAAGTGTATCTCATCATAGTCTATCCCAACCTTTTGTGAGTATCCCTTTGCCACCCACCTTGCTTTAAAAGTTGGTTTGTCCTTTTCATGTAAAGGTTCCTTCACCCTATAGAACCACTTACAAGCCACCGTCTTATGGTTCTTTGGTTTATGCATCAATTCCCATACGGAATTCTTGTGGAGAGATTTCATCTCCTCCATCATGGCCTCCGATCATTTTTCTCTTTCATGTGAATCCATAGCATCTTGGAACGAGTTGGGCTCACTACCTTGGATGACAGAGCATAATGAGCCTATTTCGCTTGCTCCCAGCCAAGCCCATTCACAGGCTTTGTGGCTCTTTTCATCTTTCCTTGAGCAATGCTATATGGCACTTGTTGAGGGCTCTCTTATTTCGAATCATGACTTATTCTCCTCTCTTCCATTTGTGAAGTTTGAGTTCTTATCAAGTCATCCAATTCGAATGAAACTTCTTTTGTCGCTTTCCTTCCCTTGCCATCACATTCTTGTTCATCTTCAAGATATTTTGATAGCATAGAAGTCTCACCAAATACAACATCTCTACCACACAATATTTTTTGATTGACCGGATCCTAAATCTTGTACTCCTTCACTTCCTTTTCAAAACCAAGAAAAATACATTTATGGGACTTGAAATCAAGCTTGGACATTTCATCGTGCGGAACATGTGTGTATGCCAAGCATCCAAATACCTTTAAAAGAGAGTAATCCACTTCCTTGCCACTCCACACCTCTTCGGCCACCTTGAGGTTAAGAGCTTTAGAAGATGATCTATTCACAACATAGCAAGCATGGTTAATGACCTCCATCCAAAAGGACTTTTGGCAACCCGCATGAGGCCTCATGCATCGAATCCTCTCCATGAGAGTACTATTCATCCTCTCGGCGACGCCATTGTGTTGATAATTCTTTACTACGGTTAAATGTCTTTTGATCCTTTTATTCTTGCAAAATTATAGAAAATTTCCATTTAGGTAGTTGCCCCCATTATCGGTCCTCAAGTACTTCACCTTTCTACCCGTTTGGTTTTCAACTTACGCCTTCCACTCCTTGTACTTGGAAAAGATCTCACACTTGTGCTTCTTAAAATAAACCTAAAATTTCCTTGAGAAATCATCTATAAATGTCACAAAGTAGGAAGCTCCACCTTTTGACATAACCGGGCTCAACCTCGCACATCAGAGTGAATGTAGTCAAGAACACATTTACTTTTGCACACTTTCTTTGTGGTATTGAAGAACACATTCCTTTGTTTGCACACCACACAAAATTTGCATAAATTTAGCTTGTATGTCTTCATTTACTTAACAAATTCTGCTTTGTAAAGTTCGTACATGTTCTTTTCGCTCATGTGTCCCAACCATATATGCAATAACTTACATTTATCACAATCATCATCTTTCTCTATTATAGAGATTGTGGCTCCGCCTAAAATGGTATCTCTGATGAGCTTGTAAAGATTGTTGCTTACTCGTGCACCTTTCATTAGTACCATGACACCTTTAGACACATTAAGAACACCATCCTTTCCATTGAAAGTGCATCCTTTAGCATCAAGCATGTCCAATGAAATTAAGTTTTTCTTGAGTCCCGGCACATGTCTAGCTCCTCCCAATGTGCAAACTAAACCATTATGCATCTTGATTTTTATGATCCACATCCCAAGTGTCTTGCACGGTGTATCATTCCTCATCAACACCAAACCACCATCATAGGTCTCATAAGTGTCAAATCATTCACAATTTGGATACATATGATTAGAATAATCGGAATCTAAAATCCACACTTGAGGAGTTATCTTGATAGACGGAGAGGATTTCCCCTTCACTTCGGAAGCCACACTAGAGAAATCATCATTCTTATACTTTTTCCTTCCTTTTGTGTTTGCAACACCTTGCAATTTCTCTTAAAGTGCTCTTTACCCTTGTAATAGAAGCATATACGACTTGGACCCAGAGTTATACTCCTTTCCTTTGACGCTTTCTTTGCGTTTTCACCTATCACTTGATTTCCCCTTGTTTAGGAGACCTTTCATTGGAGAATCTTTTCCTTGCGGCATTTGAAATTATATCTTGGGTCACCTCTTCAAACTTGAGAGTGTGTTTCACATACAATAGAGTAGTTACAAAATGATCATAAGAGTCCAAAGAGAACTCACAAACAAAAGTAATTTGTTTTCATCATCAAACTTTACATCCAACCTCAAGAGGTCGCAAATCATCCTATTGATTTGTCTTCAATGATTAATCATGTTTCTTTATATTGATCGAATCATGTTTATTTATATTGATGGAATCGTAAACTGTCTAGGATGCCATATACATTCACGCTAATGGTCTTACAAAATTGGGTGCTATTGACACACTGGTTAGAGATCCTAAGTGACCTATGCCACAAATCCAATGATAGAGGTCCTCCGTGAGATGTGCCACATATTTCAGGTTAGAGGTCGTACGCGATACCATATGAAATGTTTTTACGGCCAAAATGATATGATGGCATTGTCTTGTGTTAAACATTATTTGAACTAATGATCATGCATGACATATAAAGTTATTATTTGGAGTTCTGATATGCTTTTGATTCATATCATATAATGTTTCATTGATCTTATCCTAAATTATGATTCAATTCATTACTTTGCTTATGTGACGTTTGATTCCGTCTTTTCTTAATGGGTACACTAGCTCACAACTTCGGTGGCTATAACACTTTTTTTATGTTAAGATAAGCAAGCAATAGTTGACAAAAGATAGAGGTCATCTTTTGTTTGTCTTGTATGGTATTATAGACCATTGCCAAGAACCTATTGTATAATTAGTTGTAAAACATTTTAATTATACGAGAGCTACTTTTGGTATGTAATGTGGCCTGTAAACTCGTGAACCTAGAGCTTATGGCATTCTGGTGTCTTATGACGTGTATGTTTCATATAGATCTCTAAATATGTTGTGGCTGTAAATGTTTTATTTAGTATCATCAATCAGGTATTGCTAGCAGGGTTGTTTGTTAGCGATCGTTGTATGTTATTATAGCATGAGATAGTTTATGTACACGTTAGGATGTAACACTTGTTGTCTATGATGAGGGTGGAAGTGATCAAAGTGGGTGGGCACCGATTGTCGAATTGAAGGTAGTGAGGGTGATAAAACTGTGATTACGATGAGTGTTAGGGTTAGGGTTAGGGTTAGAGTTGGGGTTGGGGTTAGTTAGAACTTGGCTATGATACCTTGAAAAACAAAGAAAAGAGAAATAGAGAGAGAGGTTAGAGATGTTAGTAAATTATAGTGAAAGCAATACATCTCTATTACGCAAAACCCCTTAGCAATATATTTATTCTAACAATGTGAAGCTTGCACCACACCGTTTGTTGCATGTGTAGATATTGGGTGTGACCTTGTTTGTCTATGAAGTTCACATGTCGTCACGTTTTGGCTCTGGTGACTTTGTTCGTTTATGAAGCTTTAGAGAGAATATCTCCCCTTATTGTTGGTTGGGCCCTATTGGATAAGAGCCAAAGTGGAGGTTATTTAGGATTCATGGCTTACATCCATTAGCAGTTAAAAAGGGCAGTATGGTAAGGAATTAGAGAGCGAGTTTAGTTTCACATAAGGAATTAGAGAGCGAGTTTAGTTTCACATAAGGAATTAGAGAGCGAGTTTAGTTTCACATAGAGGAAACTAATAGATGCCTATGTGATTCAATATGTTCAGAATGATGACTCAGATATGATTAATCCTTTGAGTCAATACGAGTTCAAGAATAATAGCCACATTTACCTCAGATCATGGACACGGTTCCTACTTCATTATGTTCTGTTAGGCCTATGGCTCTTACAGCAACTCAAAAAACCTAGGATAAGTTACTAGATAAGGAAAATTTGTTACTTAATCTTGTCTTTTGAAAGCTAACTGGTGTTGTCTTACGTGGTATCATAATGATGAAAATTTGCAATTCGTCCTACATCATCATCAGGATACACACAAATAAATAATTAAATATATCATATATTTACATCAACACAATTCGTTTCTCCCACGTTCTATCTGGCTATTGATTGAAATTTGTGGAATCCTCTATTTTCATGTTTTCAACTCGGAATAGATGAACCTTATTTCTTTGAAATATTGGCAGGAGCAATATCTCCTTAATATTTAAAGTGCACCTTTGTGAAAATCTATCACACCACTTATTTACTTACATTATATGTAAGCAGATATTGAGTTGGAAACCCCGTGTAGTCTACTTCCCTAAATTCGCTACAGAAGAACAGTGTCAGGGCATAATAAAAATTGCGAAGCCAAATCTTCAGCCATCAACACTGGCTTTACGAGAGGGGGAAACAGCTGAGAATACTAGAGGAGTAAGAACAAGGTAAAGTTATTTCTTTTTGTAACTTGTAAATAAATTACTCCTTGTTATATTAGTATACTTTGGATATGATTAAATATCCAGCAAGTTTATAGCAGGTTTGATTCTATCAGATAACCGCCTCTATTGTTTTTGGATCTTGATAGTGCCTTTAGGTTTGATGCAGTTGATTCTATAATGTAGGCTTTGTTTTCTCTTTGGTCTTGAATGAATAAGATGTATAATTCCCACATTCTCCCATATGAGAAAACTACTCTGCAAAGATGTGGGCAATGACCCAGTAATGAACTCGTTTTGTTGCTCAATCTTTTTCCCTTTTCGTTTTCCCTCTTAGGATGACCTTATAAAAGAATATACATAAATTATATTGGCAACAGATTTGTATTTAGCCAAGGACTTGATTATAGCAAATTTTGGTGCATTGTATTTGAAGAAGAGAGATGCATGGAAGGAGGAAAATATTACTGTGACAAGAATCATTTGTTATGAAACTGCGGCTTGCCTAAATAATTTATTTTTTCTCCATTCATCTCTATTAAGGAACATTTCTTTGAATAAATTAGCAGCTACATGTCTTATTTTGAGTCGGAATCCAGGTTTCTTTGGTTTATTGCTAGTTTTTTTTCCGTCTACCCCATTCTTGGCAACTCTTCACCAGTGATCATATCATTACTAAATGGTATCCAACATTTTCATGCTTAAGTCCAAACTATGATCACCAAGTTCTCATCTTTCCTTTGTGTTTAGTTAGTGGGTTCAAGATCGTAACCCATCTTTCAAAATGTTGCAGCCCATCTCCTTGTCATCATTTTCATTTCAGTTACCCTCTTTTCCTTTTGACATGTTCCAGGATTGCCATAAAATAGAGCATGCTACTTTTTTCACCGACTTATAAGATTTGTACTGCAGCTTCATGTTCACAAGGATTCTACAGTTACACGAGACTCAAGTGTTGAACACTAACTATAACTATTCTTACCGCACAGAACTAAAAATTACTCAACACACTTACACCACTCCTCTTTCACTCACTCACTCACTACACTTACACACTCCAATTAATTACATGCACCATTCAACACATACATACTTCTTAACACACACAACACAACAACACAACAATTTCTTAACACACTACAACACACACTACAACAACCAACCAAATCCACACACACACACACATACACACACCATACTACTACTACTACTACTACAGCACACATCCCACACACACCAACTCCCATCATCCCTATTTATTGACCTATGACCGACTTAAAGTCGGTTTGGATTTCTGGATTTTTCCATGGGTTTGGTTTTTGGGCTTTGTGGGCTCAAAGTTAGGCGGGCTCAAATGTGGGCTAACCTCACCACTCCTCCTTAGTCCATATTAGAATGCTCCTCCTTTCTGGTAGCTCCTCTTTGACTGTCCCTTTCATTTTTCTTCTCTTGACCGAATGAACATTGGGTTATTCGACCTCTTTGATTGTTGATTTCTGCGTCCACTAAATAAGGCATGCTCCTCTTACTCCACAGAAAGGCCAGACATTTGTTTAGCTGAAGCTGTCGGATCAGCTAAGATGTTTTCTAATTGTTCCAAAGTTGGTGTGGTAGCCCAACCTTGGGTAGATGTAATCATACTTTATTTTTGGGCCTTAATCCATGAATTATCTTTCTTCTCATCCTTGCATCAGAGATTTGGGATTCGGTATCTAATTCCGAAATCTCTCGGCAAATAGATTTTATTTTTGTAAAATAATCTCTTAATTGTCATATTCTCTTGCTTTAGTGATATAAGTTCATTTTCTAATAATTGGAGGCGGCATTATTTCTCTGAGAGAATTGAGCAACCAAAATATCTTAAAATATTTAGGTGTGGTGGTGATACGATCCGGTTGATCGTTCAATCAAATCAGCGATTTAAGGTGGAAAAAATATAAAAAAGTGGAATTTTTATAAGAAATATTGTGAAGAACAAAGAACTAGGTTGATAATCGAGTCTCTTTCGAGAGGAAACTCTCTTTCCAAGCTTTTAATGGACGGATAAAAGCCTAAACACATTCACAAGAGATGCCTAAGTGTTCTTCACAAAATAAGCATAAACAATAAGACAGACGGCTAGCCCTAGATAAATAGAAAGAGGAATTACTAATCTAGTCTGAAAAGACTAGAATACTGCTTGGCCCACTTAGCATGTCCCCACGTCTCCGGCGCCGAAAGTAAGTCCCCATGTAGGGCCCGAGGCTGGAGGGGATGCGGGTGCGGTTGGGGTGTTAGCGGCTAGAGGTGCGCCCGCATCAATACCCCCCTAAAAGGGCAACCTTGTCCTCAAGGTGGAAGTCTGGAAACTGCTCCTGGATCACGTCGTACGCCTCCCATGTAGCGTCGCAGTCTGGTAAACCTGTCCAATGTATCATCACCTCCTTACACCGGCCAAGATCCTGTCGAACTGCCTGTACCTCCAACGGTTCCAACATCACCTCCATATCCTCAGTCAATGTAGGTGGCAGTGTGGACGATGCTGCCTGCTCCCCAATGACTCTCCGCAACTGGGACACCTGAAACACTGGGTGGATCGTCGCTGTAGGTGGTAGTCTCAACCTATATGCAACCTGACCAATCTTGGCATATATCTCAAAGGATCCATAGTACCGGGCCGTTAGCTTCTCATTCTGCCTCCTCGCTAATGACTTCTGTCTGAAGCGTCTCAGCTTCAAATACACCATATCCCCCCTCCTGGAAGTGTACATCCCGACGGTGTCCATCAGCTCTAGCCTTCATCACTTGCTGCACCCTCAGTAGGTGTTTCTTCAGCTCCTCCAACAAACTATCCCTCTCCACATATACTCCACCTGTGACACCGGGGTCTGCCTGTCCCCAAAACGAAGCAAAGAGGATGGGTCGCACCCGTACAGAACCCGGAAGGGCGTCACACCTGCTGCCGAATGATACGAAGTGTTGTATCAGTACTCTATCCATGCTAACCATCTGTGCCACTGATGGTGTGGCTCTGAAGTAAAACACCGCAGATATGTCTCTATGCTGTGGTTTACCACCTCTGTCTGGCCGTCCGTCTGAGGATAATAGGGTACTCTTCTTCAATACTATCCCCTGGACCCTGAATAGCTCCTTCCAAAAACCACTCATAAAGACCTGGTCTTTGTCAGAAACTATGGACGCCGGTACTCCATGCAATTGTATCACCTCCCGAATGAATGCTGTCGCCACCGATACTGCTGTGTAAGGATGCTTCAGAAGGATGAAATGAGCGTACTTACTTAGCCTGTCCACCACCACAAATAACACCGTAAATCCATTTGACCTCGGCAGCCCATCGATGAAGTCCATCGTGACCTCCTCATACACCTGCTCAGGTAAGGCCAGCGGCAGCAACAACCCAGCTGGTGCCATGGCCATGTACTTATGACGCTGGCAGACGTCACAAGCAGCTACTAAACGAGCTATCACCTTCCTCATCCCGGGCCAGTACACCTCCCGAGCCATCCTCATATAGGTCTGCTGCACCCCTGAGTGGCCACCTACCCCTGAACTATGAAACTCCTGAAACAAGACCGGTATGAAAGTGGACGTCCGTGGCAACACCAACCTCCCCTGGTATAGTAGCCTCTGTCCCTCCATTGAGTACCCCTTCGACCCACGTGCTCCACTCTGCAGTGATCCCCTGATCTGCATCAGCTCGAAATCGGCCTCCGCCTCCTTTAACATAGGGTCCCACTCTAACCACATCAGCAAGGATAGAGCTCTCATGCTAACGCCCTCCTCTCTGCGTGACAAGGCATCTGCAGCCTTATTCTCCAGCTCCGGCCTGTACTCAATAGTAAACCGGTATCTCACTAGCTTGGACAGCCACCTCTGATGCTCCTCTGTGACCAACCGCTGCTCCAATAAATACTTGAGACTACGCTGCTCCGTCCTGACCACGAAGTCCCTCCCAACAGATTCGGCCGCCATTTCTGCATTGCCAAGACAATAGCCATAAGTTCCCTCTCGTACACAGACTTCACTCGTGCTCTGGATGACATCACCTGATTGAAGTAAGCTACCAGCCGTCCCTCCTACATCAATACTGCTCCCAAGCCATATCCCGACGCATCGGTCTCAACCACAAATGGTACGCTGAAGTCCGGTAGCGCCAGAATTGGTGCCGTAGTCATCGCTACCTTCAAGGCCTCAAATGCCTTAGTCGCTTCCTCCCCCCAACTAAAGCCATCCTTCTTCAACTGTTCGGTAAGGGAACAAGCTATGGTTCTATACCCCTTCACGAACTTTCTATTGTACACTGTCAGCCCAAAGAAGCCAAGTAATGCTCTCAGCGTCGTCGGTAGCATCGCCTCTATCTTTGATCTATCAGCCGACACTCCTGCCTCAGAAACAACATGCCCCAGATACTCAATCTGCCTCTGTCCAAACCGACACTTCTTCTGATTCGCATACAGCTGATGTGCCAACAACTCATGAAAAGCCAACTCCAAGTGCCCAAGTGCTCCTCCATAGTCTTGCTGTAGATGAGTATATCGTCGAAGAACACCAGGATGAACCTCCTCAGAAATGGCTGGAACACCTTGTTCATCAAGGACTGAAAGGTCGAGGGAGCATTGAACATGCCGAAAGGCATGACCAATAACGCGTAATGCCATCGTGTATGCGAAACATCGTCTTCGGCACATCCTCCTGCCTCATCAATATTTGATGGTACCCCGATCTCAAATCGATCTTCGAAAAGACCGATGTCCCGTGAAGCTCATCCAACAACTCATCGATCACTGGAATAGGAAACTTGTCGGGAATAGTTTCCTTATTCAGTGCTCGGTAGTCAACGCAAAAACGCTGGCTTATGTCCTTCTTTACTAGTAACACCGGGCTAGAGAACAGGCTAACACTGGGCTGGATCACACCTGCATGCATCATCTCTCGCACCATCCGCTCGATCTTATCCTTCTGCACATGCAGATATCGATATGGCCGTACACTCACTGGTGCCGTCCCTTCATGCAACACTATCGCGTGCTCATGTCCCCGTACTGGTTGTAAACCATGCAGATCCTGAAAACCTCATGATACCACTCTAACAACTGCTCAACCTTAGCTGGGGTCTCCTCCTGTGGTTCCTCATCCTCTGTCACCATACCTCGGCACTCCACCAAGAATCCCTCTCCTGGCCTCTGTAGGGCGCGTGATATGGCCTTGAAAGCCACTAAGTAAAAGCAGAGGCTAGGGCCTCCTGTCAACACCACTGTGCGGTCCCCATCCTGGAACTCCATCCTGAGCTGTTTCCAATTCACCTTGACCTCGCTCAACCCTTTTAGCCATTGTACGTCCAAAATCACATCGGCATTGTCTAACTCCAGGGGCAAGAAATCTTCTATTATCTGCACACCCTACAAGGTCAGGCACATCCCATTGCTCTCCTCCATTCTCCATGTCTCTAACAGGACAATAAACTTCTCCAGGGTGCTCAGCTGCAACCCATGACGATCCACCAACTGTAGAGAGATGAAGTTGTGGGTGGCCCCACTGTCTATGAGCACCGTCACTGTAGTGTCGTCCAACCACCCTGACAACTTCATGGTATGGTTCGGTGTGAACCCTATCACGGAGTTCCAGGATACCTCCGCTACATCCAGGTGATACTTCTCCTCGTTCACGGCCTCCTCTGTCTCATACTCCGCATCACCAATATACCCCTCCTCATCTGACACGATAGTGATCTGCAGCAGTTGGCTCGCACAACGGTAACATGGGGTGAATCGCTCATCACAGCGAAAGCATAATCCCTTCACTCTCTTCTCCCGTACCTCTGCCTCTATCAGTCGTCTCCCCAATGTCGTTGGCCGTGTCTTCCCTCTGGTCTCCAGTACTCCTGTGGGGGCCCTCGGCGCTGGTGCTGGTGCTGGGCGGAAATTTTGGGTCCCCAAGCCCCCCGTATCCTCCTCTCCTCCGCGTGCTTCTCCTCTGTCTTCTGTGTGAGGCGAATCAAGTCCTCCAAGCCCCCGGGGCTCTGCATCCTTAGTTCGGCCCGAATGAAAGGCTTCAGCCCCCCATGAAGTTCCCCATGAGTATCTCATCGGTGACTTCATGTACTCGGCCCGATAGCAGCTCAAACTTCTTGATGAAATCCCGCATCGTGCCCTCCTGTCTGAGTGCTCTAGCTGCTCGTAAAAGTCTCCCCCGGGTGTCTCATAAAACCGATCCATCAAGTATGCCGTCAGCTCTGCCCAGGAGTAGAAAGGGTTCCGGAATATCCTCCACCGATACCATGCCAACGCCTCCCCCTCGAAGTAAATTCCGATGGCATGTAGGACCTCCTCCTCCTTGAATCCCATCACCTGGAAATACCGCTCCTCTCGGTAGATCCACCCATCCGGATCGGTGCCCTCAAACACCGGTAACTTCAGCTTTTTCAACCTCAGATCAGCATTAACGTCTCCATACGTCTCTCCTTCCGCCATCCTCTCCTGAGGTACATACCCTCATCCAACTCCCCCGTCGTCACGACCCCAAGGTGGGTCAATCTTCTCCCACGCGTACTCCTCCTCTGGCCACTGTGGTCTGTCGTCTGGTCCCAACCCATTAGGGCCTCCAAAACGCCCCCCGGGCCTCCTTGCCCCGGAAAGCCCACCGACGCCCCCCGGGGGTTCACCGTAGCTGGTCGCCCCTGGAGAAAGGTTCCCCGGTCCTCCACCTACGCGGCGGGAGACCCCAAAGGCCAAACCGGGGGGCCCCTGGCCCCTGTTTTGAAGGCCAAGGGCTGTGCGACCCTCACCTGGCCGCGGTAGGCTCGTGCGGCCCTCGGTGGCCCATGGCGGGGCCGTGCGGCCCTCGGCGGGCCCCTGCGGGGCCGTGCGGGGCCCTATCGCCTGTCGCGCATCCCCGCCAGCCTGTCGGAGGGCCGGCACGCCCTCCCAGGCCGCCTCCGCTGCCGGCCGACCCTTTTGGAGGGGGTTTGGCCCCATCCCCTCCACTCCGGATTCGTTTGTTGTTGTTTCAGCAGTTGTTTCGTTGTTTGTTGAGATTCCGGGGAACATCGTCGCCATTTTTGCTTTATGTGCCCTTTGTTTAATTTTGGGATCGGAATCTTCCAAGATCTCTTCTACAAACTCTCCTTGCGTTTTCTTCCCTTTCTTTTTCTCCTTTTCCGCCATTAGGGTTTGAAATTTTTTTCTGATTTAACCAATTTCCGTCCTCAGCGCTCGTAGATCTCCTTGCATTTCATCTTGCGTGTGAGTGACGTCCTCGAACCCTACGTTGATCCTTTCGTTCGTGGCTGCCAATTCCTTGTTGAACTCCTCGCGCAACCCTTGAAGCTTCTCATCTACAGAATCAGCATTCGATCTTGTGCTCGCCGCCATTAGATCTCACCGCTCTGATACCAATTTGATACGATCCGGTTGATCGTTCAATCAAATCAGCGATTTAAGGTGGAAAAAATATAAAAAGGTGGAATTTTTATAAGAAATATTGTGAAGAACATAGAACTAGGGTTGATAATCGAGTCTCTTTCGAGAGGAAACTCTCTCTCCAAGCTTTTAATAGATGGATAAAAGCCTAAACACCTTCACAAGAGATGCCAACGTGTTCTTCACAAAATAAGCATAAAAAATAACAAAGACGGCTAGCCCTAGATAAATAGAAAATGGGAATTACTAATCTAGTCTGAAAAGACTAGAATACCCCTTGGCCCACTAAGACATGTCCCCACGTCTCCTGCGTCGAAAGTAAGTCACCCATGTGGGGCCCGAGTCTGGAGGGGATGCGGGTGTGGTTAGGGTGTTGGCGGCTAGAGGTGCGCCCGCATCAGGTGGCATACCTGATGTGCTCCAACATTCTTCTTCAATGGTAGTCTTTATCACAAACATCGCTTTAACGGACTTGATCTTCCATTTTCTGTGTGTAGTGGCATCTGCTTCCACAGGTGGAGTGGCTTCTTCCCCCTTGATAATGTCTCCAAGCTTTCAAGGTAGGACTTCTTGCAGGTCTTCCAGGTGCTAAAATTTTGCTCATTTAATTTTTTAATAATGCTGACAGAGTTAAATTCCGACATGTTGACTGATACGTTTTAGATCTGAATTTAGGATAAAAATGTGATTTTTATGGGTTTTTGGGGGTGAAAGATAGGATTTTTATGGGAAAGGAGGGAATTTTATGGATGGAGAAGAGATTTGGGGAAGAAAAGAGGGATTTTTATTGATATGGAAACTGAAAATACAAAAGATAACAAGTCTCAATTCGAGAAGAGACCTTTCTCCTATTTTTCTATTCGAGATGAAAGCCTCAGATCTCTCGGGGTCACCTTGGACAATGTTTCTTACAAGACTAATCAAGCATATCCCATGCCTAGCGGGCCCTAGCTATAAATAAAAGCAAATTACAGATTTGCAACATTTACAAAAACCCCCTAAAATCTAAAATCCCCTAAAATGCCCTTACCAGGCCACAAAATGCAGAACGCATATTACTCTGTCCCCAAAGAATCATCTTGTCCTCAAGGTGGTGCATAAAGTGCGTAGACAGGCTATTCCAAATGTAAGTGCTCTTGAACCTCCTCGCAATCCTCCAGCTCTATCATGTCCCCACCATCATCCTCGTCATTCACAATCAGTATCTGCAAGGTCCGGTCGCACACATGTGTCCCGGAGAGAACTTCTCGTCACACTTAAAGCATATTCCATTGGCACGCTTTTTCCGTATCTCAACCTCTGTCATCCGTCGTATCTGTCCCCTTGTCATGCCTCGACACCCTTCTCCTTGCTGGTCGATGCTCTGCCTGTGGCTGCTGGCTCCCATGGGGTCGCCTTCTGTCCCCAATCGATTACTATCTCCGAAAAGAGGAACCTCCCCAAGTCCCGCGGGACTTCCTCTATTGGTCGAGTCTGTCCTCTACCATCCTTGCCAGGCTCGTGCACTCTCGCAGATTCGTCGGCCTCTGGATCCTAAGCTCTGATCTGATGGTGGATTTCAACCCCTTCATGAAGCATCCCTCCAGTGACACTCATGATACCACAGATCCGACTAGCTAGCATCTCAAACTTCTTGACATAGTCCCTTATGGTCCCTTCCTGCCTCAGAGTATACAACATCTCGAATGCATTGTCCGCTTGTACCTCGCCGATTCGCTCCATCAGTATCATCGTGAACTCTTCCTAATTGATGGAAGGCCGGTCCTGTTGTGCCACTCGATACCACAACAACGCTTCTCCTTCCAGGTAGACCACCGCTACCCTAAGCCAATCAACCTCCTGAACCATCAATACCTCGAAGTATCTATCAACTCTGTATATCCACGAATCTAGGTCCTCTCCCTCAAAGACGGGCATTTTCAGCTTTCTGACCTGGTTTTCTGCAGAAAACCCTCCTTGTGCTTTTCTCCCCAGTTGGTAGTCATGCCGTCGATATGGGGGTGTGGGAGGTACATCATATCCATGGCCTACAACATGGCCTCTCTCTCTTCCGTTCCACGCGCCTCCTACCCATTCAGCTCCTTTTCCATCCACGAAGTCCCCTCGGTCATCCTCGTGGTACCTGTCATAGTTCTCGAACTCCGCCTCACATTCTGGGAGCTCTCCCCCATAGAAATCAGTGCCAAATTCATTCTGGAGAACCTCGAACTCATTACCGACCCCTCCTCGCTGCCCGTTTCCTCCTCGCGGGGCCGCCGGAAGCCCACGATGTGCCCGGTGGCTCGTGTGCTGCTGTTTGGGGTCTGGCGAGCCAACAGGGATCGACGAAGCCCTATCGGGCCGCTAGGAGCCCGTGGGTGCCCTGGCGGGCCGCCAGGGCTTGGCGGTTGCCTTGGGGGTGCTGTCGACTTCCCGGCTATCGTAGAACCCTTGTTGTGCATCCACGCCTTCATTGAGATCCTGTTCCTCGTTGTCCATAACCAGATCTGCATCTAAAAGAAGTCCATCGTGAAAGGAATCGGCTTTCTCCTTCCACTTCGCCAAAGATCTCGCCTTTTGCTCTAGATCTAGGGGTTTGATCTGATTTGAATCCAACTTCATAGGCAACACATCAAGTTTCTGATTTGTTTGATCTATAGCTTTCATGAGTTGCGGGAATTTCCGATCAAACTCGCTCTTCTATTTGTCGGCGCTCTTCTTAATCAAGTCGTGGATCTCGCCTTCAAACTTCTTCATCTTCTCTTCCAACGCGTCGATTCTATCCTTAGATCTCGTAGTCGCCATAGATCGATATGCTCTGATACCAATTTGATACGTTTCAGATCTGGATTTAGGATAAAAATGTGATTTTATTTGGGGTTTTGGGGGTGAAAGATGGGATTTTTAATGGGAAATGAGGGATTTTTATGGATGTGGACGGGATTTAGGAAAGAATAGAGGGATTTTTATTGATGTGGAAACTGAAAATACAAAAGATAACTAGCCTCGATTCGAGAAGATGCATTTCTCCTAGCTTTCTATTCGAGATGAAAGCTTAAGATCTCCCGGGGTCACCTTGGACAATGTTTTCCACAAGACTAATCAAGCATGCCCCATCCTTAGTCGGCCCTAGCTATAAATAAAAGAAAATTTCAGATTTGCAACATCTAGAAACCCTCCCTAAAATCTAAAATTCCCTAAATTGCCCATGACGGGCCACAAAATGCAGAACGCATCGGTGACGTAGTATGAACTCAGTCAACTTGGTCCCAGACCAACTAGCTTCACAACACCGAACTGTGTACAAGCAGTTGCTCTTTGAGCGAAGGATCACTACACCTTCAAAAATCTGGTCTCAAAGCACCGAGCTCTGGTACCAGATTGTTGAACAGTTATATAACTATTCTTACACTGCAGAACTAAAAATTACACAACACTTACACCACTCCTCTTTCACTCACTTACACACTACACTTAATTACTTAATTACATGCACCATTCAACACATACGTACTTATCAACACACACAACACAACAACGCCACAACGTCTTAACACACTACAATACACACTTAGAACAACCAACCAAAGCGCGCGCACGCACACACAATACAACAGCAGCAACAACACACAGCCCACACACACCAACACCCATCATCCCTATTTATAGACCCATGACCGACCTAAGCAAGTTGGTTTGGATTTCTGGATTTTTCCATGGGTTTGGGTTTTGGGCTTTATAGGCTCAAAGTTGGGCGGGCTCAAATGTGGGCTAACCTCAACATCAAGCACACCTGATCTCATTCAAGCACATGTTTATTATTTAATAGTATCATTTTCTCATCTCTACCTCATGAGGAGCGATCCTAAGCAACAAACACAACCATCCTCTTGGGTATCTTGTGCATTAATATGAACTATCACAGTGATTTGGAGTGTGAGTTTTCATCAATGAGAATACATAAAGACTTAATCATCTAAGGTGGTTTCATGCTCCAAATTTCTGTGAAACCTATGACATTATTTTGCACTCCCCGGTGTGGTTTAAATTCACACAACCCCAATCCAAAACAATTTGGGTAATCCAACATCGTTGTTTCAACTTTTATGGTTAGTGTAAATTCCCAAAACTTAAGTAATTTGGTTCTTCGGCGGTTCAACACCGAATCCTCATGTGTCTTGCTGGTGCATGACAAGATATTCTATGGTACATGAAATTGGCATTGAATTCATGTGCAACATTTGGAAATAGATGAGAATAATCAAATTTGTGCTTCAGATTACATAAACTGAAGCTCATTTCATGAGTCAATTTTGCTCAAGGATGCCTTGCACAGTTGTGGCTTCCTCCATGAGTGTTTGATTGTTTCTTGAAAACTTGTCCTGAGATTTCAGCTGAGAGAAACCTGACCTAAAATTTTCTTGGAATAACTACATAAATTTTAAGCCTAGTTTGGTACACTTCTGTACTCTCTGTATTCTTTTTATGTTGATTCAACAAACCATTGCTGAATTTTGTCATCATTCATCCATGTCATTCTTGCATCAGTTCAACAACACATGCAAATTTTCGCTGTATTATTGTGCAAACTTATCGCTTTTGGCTTATGGCATCAGTACAGGCACATATATCCATTCATCTAAAGATCCGACTGGAATACTGGCCAAGATTGAACAAAAGATGGCAAGGGCTACAATGATTCCAACAGACCAAGGAGAGGTAGAGCATAAAGAAAGTTTATGTTTAGGATGATGAATTCTTGCTTTATTACTGGTTCTTAGAATTTTATTACTCTGGTATTTTTCTCTGTTACTAACTTCTCAAACCACAAGACCTTCAAGCACAGTGAATATATGCTTTCTGTTGAAAATTTGAACGGCATGAACATCACACCTAAACTTTACATAACTTCGCAAGTTCACGGGACGTGACATCTTATAAGTGAAAAGCCAAGATTTGATGTGGTCTTTCTCTAAAGCTTGTTATAGGGGTCAATCTGCCCACTAGCTTATTTTGAAGCTGCCCGGTGAACTTGGTCATTTTGACTAGTTGCTGAAATTTTAGTAAGAAAGATGTAATTGGTTCTTCCTTTTTACATCTTATAGCAGTGTGAATTTAGATATTTTGATTTATGACAGCTCTTTGTATACTAACAGATCATTATATGAAGTTTACACTTGAAATATAAGATGTGCCAGAATTAATTGTAGAGATTGACCAGATAGTCTTAAGAAGATGCAATATACATTGTTGGTAAGATTGTTATAACGGGAACTTCTCATATTTACTGTTTTGGTTTGGCAATTCTTACTAAAATGAACACATGGATGGTTTATAAGATTATTTTTTCCCTGTGTGTTGGTGATGCGGTCATCACCTACTAGAGGCGAAGGAGGTGCGCAGCTTGATCCAGGGGCATTTTCGTCATTTTTGGCCCTTAGGAGCAATTTCGTAATTTCTGGAAATTTTGGACTGATTCATGTTTTATTAGGTGACAGCTAGGGTTTGGGGGGATTTATGTTGATTAGTGTGAATAAACTTTCTAGGAGTTGATTAGAATCCTAACTTGGGAGATTTATGTGTTGATCTTGGATACAAAGCTATGACAGCAGCCTCATCTTGAAAGGGGTCAATTATCTTATGTATTTCTCTTTTAGATCTATAAAAATCTTATTGTTCCTCAAATATTCCACAAAGCACTGATTTTTATACAATTTCTTCGTGCGGATCACATCAAATTGGTATCAGAGCTCTACGATCCATGGAGGCGGTGGAAGCAAAGAAAAAGGTTGAAGCTTTGAAAGCAGAAGTGGAAAGCTTGAAGAAATCGATGGAGGAGATGTGATCCGATGCGAAGGCCTTGGAAGTAAGGGTGAACTCAATGTTGGAGAACATCTCGCAACAACTCACGACGTTATCCAAAACGAAGGATGCGGATCTGGGTGAAGTCGATGGCATCAACTCAGATCCAGCCAATAAGGTGGGGCCTTCGATGAAGGGAAATAAGAAGATCGATGAATTTGTGAAAGGACTCGTATACGACACATATTTGGAGTCTGAGAAGGGAGTGGACGACATTAAGGATGACAACGGAAGGCCATGGCATCACCAGGGGTCCAGTGGCCCCTGGGAAGTCACGCCCGAGGCGGACATATTCCGGCGTGGTCTCCAGGAGCCGCGAGGCTCCCTGGCAGTCCGCTAAGGCCCAGCTGAGCCTTGGCTGGGCCGCCAGGGGCGTCGCGGCCCCATGGCAGCCCGCTAGGGCCTACCCGATCCCCGGCTGGGCCATTAGGTGATTTCGAGACACTACGGTGAGCTAGAAGATATGCGGTGACCCTATAGCTTTAGTTTCGCAGGAGAGAGGCCCCGACGGTGCGTGTTGGACTACGAGAAGTTCGATGATTATCACGAGGAGGCGTCTAGGTACGTGGACGACAGAGGAGGATCTGATTGGGAATACGACATTTGTGAGAATTACGGCGGAGATGATGGCGACAGATTGGGAGATTTTGAGGGGCCTCGAGGCCCACAACGGCAACACTACTATGACCCACATAGAGGGAAAGCCACACATGGGTTTTTAGTACAGATAGTATGGTTATAAAATTGAAGATGCTGATATTTGAGGGAGAGGACTCTCATAGATGGATCTACAGGACATAGAGGTATTTTAAGGTGATGCGCCTCACTAAAGTAGAGAAACTGAAGGCTGTGTAGGTATGTTTGGAGAGAGAAGACTTATCCTGGTACCGATGGAGAGAGCAAAGACGACTGATGCGATCATCAGATGACTTTAAGGAGTGCATACTACATAAATTTCGAGACACTCAGGGAGGAGACCTGCATGAGCAGCCTTTTACCCTTAGGTAGAAGGGGAGTGTCTGGGAGTATATTAAGAAATTCGAGATGCTATTAGGCCGAGTTCGAGAGCTACCAGAGGAGTCCCTGGAGGGGTGCTTCATGAAGGGACTCAAGCCAGGCATATGTGTAAAGTTATGCATCCAAGGACCTAGAAGGCTGCTGGACAGGATGGAGCTGGCTCAGATGGTATAAGATAGACTCTAGAGGAGTGGCACACCAGGAGGCTTAGAGCGGGTCTTCTTTTCGCAGTCAGGCACCAGTAGGAGGACAGAAGGCACAACCAGGAGGGACGCCCGAAAACAATGGGGGTGAGACACGACAGGGAGGCAGTTTAAGCATATGACGGAGGCAGAAATGCGGGACAAGCAAACGAAGGGCTTATATTTCAAATACGATGAGAAGTTTACACCGGAACATCGATGTGGCAACGACACCCTCCAGCTGATGATAGTGAATGATGACGATGAGGATGATGCAATGACGGAGTCAGAAGTAGAGTAGACAGATCAGGAGCACTCCATCTTGATGTTGTGGAGGTGTTACTAAACTCTGTGGTTGGTTTACTCTGAACCACACCATGAAGTTGGTAGGGATGATGGCAGGGCAGGACGCACGTTCTTGATTGATAGTGGGACCACTCGCAATTTCATCAGCAGTGACTACAGCTTAGCGACACTGGGAGCTTTGTAGTTATGATGGGACTTGTGTTGACTCTCCCAGGTGTACCTATTGTAGAGGACTTCTAACCATTGGACATTAGGAGCACGAATATTATTTTAGGCATAATGTGGCTACAGTCCTTAGGAGACACCCGAATCAACTGGAAGCTGCTGAGGATGGAGTATCAGGAAGGGGAAAGACCGTCATTCTCTAGGGCGATCCGAGTTTGTGTAGGCCTATGGTTTTCCTGAAGACCATGGACAAAGCCACCCAGACCGAGGAATGAGGTTTTCTAGTGGTGCTACAGGGTTTGATATATATGAGGACAGAGAGACTAAGCAGGATATCCCCACTGAGGTACACCATGTTTTGATCCATTTTGAGGGGGTATTTCAGACGCCTCGTGGCCGTTTGCCCCCAGGTGACCATGAGTACGCCATTGTCTTGTAAGAGGGAGTCTCACCTATTAGCGTGAGGCCCTACCGATATCCTTAAGTACAAAAATATGAAATCAAGAAAATGATAAGGGAGATGATATAGGCCGGTGTGATACAGTCCAATGTGAGTCTTTTTTCTAGCCCAGTACTGTTTGTGAAGAAAAAGGTTGGTAGCTGGAGATTCTGCGTAGATTACAAGACGCTGAACAAAGAGACCATACCTGATAAATTTCTATATCGGTGATTGATGAGCTTTTAGATGAGTTACGTGGAGCAGCGATCTTATCTAAGATCGACTTGAAGTCAAATTATTATTAGATCAGGATGTGAGCTGTAGATGTACCCAAGATAACTTTCAGGACACATGAAGGATACCGTGAGTTCTTAGTCATGTCATTCGGCTTGACTAATGCGCCAACCACTTTTCAATCTCTTATGAACAAGGTCTTTCGGCCATACTTGAAGAGGTTCGTTTTGGTGTTTTTGACGACATTTTGATTTATAGCTAATCCATGAAGAAACACATGGTAAACTTAGAGATAGTCTTACAGGAGCTACATGATCACCAGCTGTATGCTAACACCAAGAAGGGCCTCTTTGTGAAGACGAGGGTGGAATATCTGGGGCATCTTCTTTCTGCAGAGGGGTGTCAGCGGACCGATCGAAGATTGCAGCTATGTTGGACTGGCCATTATCGACCAACCTGTGAGCTTTGCGAGGGTTCTTAGGGCTGACAAGTTACTACAGAAAGTTTGTTAGGAGATACAATTTCATCGCCTGGCCTCTTACAGAGCAGCTCAAGGACAGCTTCCAGCGAGAAAAGGAGACGACTCGTGCTTTTGAAACTCTGAAGCGGACCATGTCTATAATGATAGTGCTCGCCCTATCGGATTTCAGCATGCCTTTTGTGGTGGAGACGGATGCCTCTAGTTATGAGTTAGATACTATGTTTATGCAGGATCAGATGCCGATGACGTATTTCAGTCAGGTCCTGACGACACGAACACGGCTCAAATCTGTGTACGATCGAGAATTGATGGCCATCGGCATAGCAGTGCAAAAGTGGATGCCCGATTTACTTGGAGGAAATTTTATTATACGCACTGACCAGCAGAGCCTCAAATATTTGCTGGAGCAGAGGATGATTACGGAGGAGCAACAGAGGTGGTTGATCAAATTATTGGGATATAATTTTGAGATCTAGTGCAGGCCTGAGTTGGAGAACAAGGTGGCAGACGTTCTATCGCGTCAAGAGGATGGGGTACAGTTGGCAGCTTTATCAGTTCCCATTATGTTAGACTGTGAGCCCTTACTAAGTTAGATTGAGGCCGATGAGGGATTGACTCAGACACAGACAGTATTGCTTGAGGGATCGACTGAGCACCCGAGATGTTCTTTAGACGTGGCATAGTCTGCTATACCAAGGGTGACTTGTGTTGCCACAAACCTCTACACATATTTTCTCGATTTTCCAGGAGTTCATATCAGTGCCATTAGGGGAAATTCGGGGGTGCAGCAGACTGATCGGAGGAGAGCTGGATAGCTTTATTGGACCGAAACAATGAGAGATATAGCCCAGATGGTGGTTAATTATGACGTCTGCCAGCGTCACAAATACTTGGTGATGGCTTCGACGGGTTTACTACAACCATTTTCTTTGCCTGACAAGGTCTGAGATGAGTTACCATGGGTTTCATCGAAGGGCTATCAAAATCCGAGGGATATTCGGTGATACTTGTTGTGGTTGACTGCCTCAGCAAGTATGCTCATTTTGTGGCTCTTTGACACCCCGATACCACGGTGTTAGTAGCGACAGCTTTCATGAGAGAGGTAGTATGATTGCATGGCTTCCCTAAGTCTATTGTGTCTGACAGAGACCGAGTGTTCATGAGCCATTTCTGGAGAGATCTTTTCAAGATGCAAAGGACGGTTCTCAAGAGGAGTACGTCATACCACCCACAGACTGACGGCTGATTCAGGTCGTCAACAGAATATTGAGACGTACTTGCATTGTTTTGTATCAGAGACGCCCAAGCAGTGGACATGGTGGCTGGCTTGGAAGGAATATTGGTGCAATACATTCTATCACACCTCTTCTCAGACCACACCTTTCAGGATCCTATATGGGTGAGATCCCACACATTTGATCTACTACAACCATCACTCTACTTTAGTGTCATAAATTGAGCATTACTTGGAGGAGAGGGATAGAGTTATCGAGGAGCTGAAGTGGTACTTGACCAGGGCACATTAGATCATGAAGACGAAGGCGGATGGTCATCGCCGAGAGGTTCAGTTTGTAGTGAGGGACAAGGTCTATCTGAAACTGAGGTTGTGTCGACAGATGTTATTGGCACAACGACGTAACGAGAACCTTACGGTCAAGTATTATGAGCCATATGAGGTTGTGTCCAAGATTGGACATGTGGCCTACAGTTTGCAACTACCGTCGACAACCAACATCCATCCTGTTTGTCATGTATCGTAGTTACGGTAGGCGATTGGGAATCATACACATTCTTCTATGTTATCATCTACATTGACTAAGAACATGGAGCTGATCTTGGAGCTGTTGGAGGTAAAGGGGTATGTCAAGGGACGGAATGAGCCAAAAAGGTGTTGATTCATTGGAGAGGTATACCCGAATATGATGCTATGTGGGAGCACTTCTATGCTGTTCGACATCATTTTCTTGATTTCCACCTTGAGTATAATATGGCTCTTTTGTTGGAGAGTAATGATGCGGTCATCACCTACCAGAGGCAAAGAAGACACGCGGCTTGATCCGAGGGCATTTTTTGTCATTTTTGGCCCTTGGGGCAAATTTGTAATTTCTGGAAATTCTGGAAATTCTGTACTGATTCATGTTTGATTAGGTGACGACTAGGGTTTGGGGGATTCATGTTGATTATTTTGAAAAAACTTTTTAGGAGTTGATTAGAACCCTAGACTTGGATTTGGGCTTTGATCTCAAATACAAAGTTAAGAGAACGGCCTTCTCTCAAAAGGTGCCAATTATCTTTTGTATTTCTCTTTTATGTCTATAAAAATCTTACCTTTCCTCAAATGTTCCACACAGCCTTATTTTTTATACAATTTCTTCGGGTGGATCACATCAGTTGGCCAAAAAAGTACTAGCTTACTGTATGATTTTAAGCTTATTATCCAAGGAAGACAACACTTCATTGAATTACTTAAGTAAAGCTGTTATCCAAGAAAGATAACACTTCTTTGAATTACTTAAGAAGATGTGTCTCCAAATAATATGAAGGTAAGAACTGTGTTATTTTGCAAGACTCGATCTCAGACCTAAATCGTGCAAATCGTCAATAATATTGCATGTGTATCCTTGTAACTGATGTATACTTTTAATTTTTCTGTCCTCTAATTCTGATTGGTGAATCCTTGCATGAACTTACGCTTGCTGATCTACCAGCATTAGGTCTAGGTTTAGTGGTTATCATTAATGGTATGGTGATTAGTTTTATACATCTGGACTCGCATTTCCATACAGATTTTAAAGCTAAGCATCCATCTTTTATCTGATTGCTTACATACAAAAAAACATATGCTGATATAAATTTACATGTTTTTTCATCCACTATTATAAGTGCTATGGGACATCTTAATGGTCATTTTGAATTTTGCATATGTGCACTTTGTTTGGAGAGGATATCATTTCATCTGGGCTATTAGAATAAACTAATATATGAAAATAAGTAGTTTTAGCAAATAATCTTATTTCTGCCTTGTATTCTGTGTTTCTGCCGGTATTGGTTTATGGCAGATTCAAGAATACCAGGGCATGATATGATAAAATAAACATCGAGCCTTGTCATATATCTCAGTTCCAATTGGACGTAGACAATATCGTTTCCTAGTGCTCTTACGGTCTCTTATATGTTGCTATCTAAGACTTATTTTTTATTCTTCTGGAATCTTTCTTGATCCTTGACGAATTGTGCTTGCTTTGTTGGAATAGTTTATATACTTTTGGGTTATTATTGTATTCTTTGATAATGACTTCTGCTATCGCTTTGTTGCAGGAATTCAATATCATTCACTATGAGATTGGGCAGAGTTATGCTTCTCATTACGATGCATTTAATCCAGCCGAATATGGCCCGCAATACAGTCACAGGGTACAAATTCGCTGCACAGAAGCCTTCTTTACGAAATAATCCTTCTTAATTGCCTCCACAGACTCTCTTTTATCTGATATGATGTGCAGTATTCCTAAGTTTTACCTGTTACATTAAATAAAACGGTAGAAAATTAGTCTCCAGTTTTTTTTACTACCGACTGTCAACCTGAAGTAAACCCAATGAGGTGGTTTTTGCTGGAGGCAACCATGCGGGTATTGCCATAGCATCTTGTAAGGCTTCTGGCAGGTAGAGAGACTTAGCTTTTCTAAAAATACAGTATAATTTCTTGAGACCACGACGGTATCCTCCAAATTTCCTATTAGACAATGGAAGCTGTAGATCTAACTATGCTAACATAACATTCATGGATATAAACCAATAATACATCTTAGATCTACATAGCAAAAGAAATGGATCATACCACTACGAAGAACAAAGCAATGCCTACTGAAGATGCTTCCACTTGACGGGAAATGGAGTCATAAATTAAAGCTTCCTTATGGATCCATCACATAAGCAGCTTACAGACAGATCCTTAGCTCAGAGAGAGATCTACAGCAATATAATATTAGCCATATGTCAACATTTTCGTGTAAGTTGGGAAGATGAGAATGATGATGTATTTATAGGCCCCAAGTTGCTGACTTTCCTTATTCCCCAATGGATCATAGATCACCATCAAATCTAGATCGTTCGGCCTATGAGGGCGCACATCATATTTCCTTAGCCACCTAAAAAGCAGTGTGGCTAGGGTTTCTAGAAACCATAGCTGCCACTTGCTTTGGGTGGCTAATGGATTGGGTTCGGATCTAGGTTCAGTTTTGGATGTAACCTAATATGCCAACATACTCACACTTAATCGAGTGGGATGCATCGCATTATAAACATCTCTTGTTCTAAATGCTTCCAATCCTGTCATACAGATATACATCGTGCGATTGCAAGAATACATCGTGCAATGAGCAACTGAACTGCAAACCCCAAAGGATGGTGGTACTTCCTAACATTTTAAGAGAAGAAACATAGTATCGCAAGCATCCCAGATTCAACTCATTGTATTTACCCAATTATCTTTCAATCTCTTAATAAGCATAACTGCCGATCGTGAAGTATAGTTGACTGCTTGGGCTAGCATAAAAATGTCCACATATTCATTTGCCATTAAATATACTAGTGCTCTTCCTTCCATGCACATATCCTTTCAATTACGAGCAATAATTTTCTTAATCTCACACATCCATGTCAAATCAATCATAACCTTTCTAAAATGAGTGAAAGCAGCTTGCTTTTATCGTAACCTTCTTGACATTGTCGAATGTCACTAAGAGTAATTGGGAGAATAGGTCATTTGAATCCTCTTCATGTGACTTACACAGTAGCAAAACATGGATCCATTCGCATACTTCATTATGGTCATCAAGCATACCTGGTATGAACGCATGCTACGATGAAATACAACTCTCGTTAAAGTAATTACGTTGAGATTCACTTTATATCGATATGGTGTGCGCCGAGCGGAAGCAATCAGATCGCCGAAGTATCTAGCACGAAGAACAAATAGAGAGCAAACAAAAGATTTAGGTCGCCTAAACGACCAATGGAACACTTCTCTTAATTTCAATTAGGAGATACAAAAGACACTCAACTACTCCTAAGAAATTCGCACAAATGGCTCTCTCATAGATGGCTCTCAATGATCCTATGGAACTTCCAATAGGACCTCATACAAGTTTTCCAATGCTTCAATAGAAGCTCAATTGGATTCACAATTTTCGATAATACTAACCAAAGACATTGATATCCTTTTATAAGGCTAAAGGGGGAGGGGGTTGGTGCACCAACCCCCCACCAACCCCCCTTCGGTTGGTACACCAACCCAAGGAAAAACAAAGTGCAGCCCAATGGGGCTGCCATCGAGCCAATTATCACAAATATCTAACTTGGCGAGATATTGGGTTTATGTCACACAATCGACCATCAACGCTCCTCCTCGATGAGAATCATCTTGTGTTTCCGTCATCTTGCCTCGAAAGGCTCATATGACTCCGCAAAGCCTCATTGCCCCCAGAAGGGACCACCAAAGTCATCTTATATCATCAATATACAAGTCCGAGCCATACTCGAACTTGACTCCAATATCGATCTTCATAAGCTTATCCGTCGAACAATCATTAGTACAAAGTAGCTCCATCCAATCCTTGGCTTCATCAGTCGTCGTTGATTCCATCTCATCACACCAATCTTTCCTACATAGGTCGCCATTGTGCTCCACCTCACCAAATAAGGTCGGAGACTCATCACACCTGACAAAGAAAGCAAACGAGACCCTTCTTACAGGTTGGCATCTCTCATACCTTGGTCTCCATACTTTGGTATAATCCATCCGCTGTGCAAGTTGTGGGGATAAGGTATCTCCACCATACTGACTTGAACCATCACCTCTATTAGCACCACCTCTCCGGAGACCATTCAATGACGTCGTCTTTGGCGCGTGTGAGCTTGAGTCGGTAGCTCGCTCATCTGGAACTCTCGTCGTCTTCATCATCATCGTACCATCCAAGTAATAGAGGTTGCCTTCACGCTTTCCCTTCATCAGGATCATTGCTCCTCGTGTCACCTTCAAAGCGCCGTCCTCCATAGTCACTTTGCAACCCTTGGCTTCAAGTGAACCAAGCGATATCAAATTGTACTTCACGTCGGGCACTTAATGAACATCGCATATGTCCCGTGTGACACCATCACTCATCTTTATACGGACCGTGCCAACGCCCGTCGTCGTGCATGCTCCATCGTCTCCAAGAAGGACTTTACGCTTACAACCTTCATGGAAAGTAGTAAAGTACTCTCGGTGGGGTGTCATATGGAACGAGCAAACCGAGTCGAGCACCCATCCTCCCTTCATCACCCCCTCCGTCGCACCAACTAGGACCCACTCATCCACCTCCTCGCTTTTGACGATGGTGGTAGCATTCCTCTTCTTATTGGCCTTTGGGCACTCCCTCGCTCAATGTCCTCTTTCCTGGCAAAAGGCACATTGATCCCTCTCGATGTCTGTGCGCAGAGCTCTACTATTGTCCCTCGTCACGGATATATGGTTCCCTCTATGGTCTCCACCTCTTTCATTGCTCCGACCTCGAACCACGGTAAGCGCTTCGGACCCTTGGCCCCTCATCTTCTCATCATCCTTCTTTCTAAATTTATTTCTAGTAAGAGCATTAGAAACTTCATTGAAGACGATAGATTCTTTACCATATGTTAAGATCGAAACGATGTGCGCATAGTCTTTATGCAGTGAGTTGAGGAGAATCATCGCCTTGTCCTCATCTTCCACCTTGACGTCAATATTCCTCATATCTGTGAGGAGTTTGTTGTAGTAGTCGAGATGTTCTTCGACTGAAACTCATTCCTCCATCTTGAGGCCAAAAGGCTTCTTCTTTATGTGTAGACGATTCTGAATGTTCTTCTTCATGTATTTCTCACCAAGCGCATCCCATAACGCTTTCGCGTTCGTCTCCTCCATGAAAGGATACTTCTTCTCCGTTGTCAAGTAGAGCCGGATCGTGCCACAAGCGGTCCGGTTCATCATCCTCCACTCCGAGTCCGACGTCGTAGTCGGCCTCTCATCTAGTACTTGATTTTGACCAAGTTGGTTCAAGATGTCAAGTACTTCGCATCTCCACATGCCAAAGTTGATACGCCCATCAAACTTCTCAATTTCGAACTTCGTACTAGATACGATAATTCGCGTTGTTGAAGATTGCGCCATTGAAGTAGAAGCGTCGTCGCCATCTTTGCCCATCTTCTTCGTCTAGATCTTCGTCGCCAAAGCTCCGATACCAATTGTTGTGCGCCGAGCGGAAGCAATCAGATCGCCGAAGTATCTAGCACGAAGAACAAATAGAGATCAAACAAAAGATTTAGGTCGCCTAAACGACCAAGGGAACACTTCTCTTAATTTCAATTAGGAGATACAAAAGATACTCAACTACTCCTAAGAAATCCTCACAAATGGCTCTATCATAGATGGCTCTTAATGATCCTATGAAACTTCCAATAGGACCTCATACAAGTTTTCCAATGCTTCAATAGAAACTCAATTGGATTCACAATTTTCGATAATACTAACCAAAGACATTGATCTCCTTTTATAAGGCTAAAGGGGGAGGGGGTTGGTGCACCAACCCCCCTTAGGTTGGTGCACCAATCCACCACCAACCCCCCTTCGGTTGGTGCACCAACCCAAGGAAAAACAAAGTGTAGCCCAATGGGGCTGCCATCGAGCCAATTATCACAAGATAAACACTCAGTTCGCTCAAATCTGGACTGCATGTGAGACTTAACTGCCTCCAATGATGTTAGCACTCTAGCTTAGTGCCTTTCACTTTTCGCATTGTTACTAACGCATTAAGCTGGCACATGATTTGGTCAAATTAGGCATATGGATGAAAGTGTTTATCTCGATCAGTTATGATCTCATCCTAACTTTTATGACTATGCTTAAATAACAATTGCAATCACCTCATCACCAGGATGCGACGTTGCGTTCCTATGTCATCTCATTCTTGTTCGTTTATATAAAAGTTTTAAGAGTGGTTGCTCATGTGAATGAGCCAATCAAGACTTACTCAACATACTATTTTATGTAAGTTTCATTTACCCATTGTCTATGTACATATTAATTTCGTGACATTAATTTTATCAACATGTCTTCAATGCGAACAAGTTAATTGCATAAGCGCCAACCAAATACCAAAAAGACCTACTCCACAATCTATGTAGACTTGAAGATGCCTAAAAGTGGCCTTTATTAGCATAGCATAACCATATGTTAGGCTGGTATATGATTTAAGATTAACCTATTAATTCTTTCTATGGCTATCGGTGTTCTTCCATTCTATTGCCTAATATGCTATCATTGTACCAAGTGATTGAATCTATAGCTCATGGGAGACCATGAGCAATTACTATAACCAAACAACTCATGAAGCATCATAGCTTAGCATTAACTAACATCTTGTTTCAGTGGAGTCGTTTACTTACCATTTTGAATGGTATCATATTTAGCAAGAAACATTAGCAAACATATGTTTTGCACTCATTATGATCATCAGCCTCTCAGATGTGATGCATATCAAATAGCATGATTTATATATCATAGAATGTTAACGACTATCCATACATAGTGCCATGTGATACCGTTCACACTGTCCATATTGTTGAATATTGAGTCATTCCATGCTAATTTTGATGATGAGAATGTTACACTAATGATTTCATGAGTTTAGATGTGTAGATAATGAGTAATCATGGGTAAACATGTATATCAAGGAAGAGCGGAACCAACAAATACCATAGATATCAAAAGAAATCAAGACAAGTAGAAGAATATCAAGATTGCATATAGAGCTTAATGTAATATTGTTATTTTTGATGTAAATTTTATTTTAGTCTTGGCAGCATATTGAAGTCTTTTTGAAGCTCGCATTTTTGTTGTGGTCGACTAAAATTCTCAAAAAATTCTGACAGACTATACTAGTCGACCGGTGTTCATGAACGAGTCGACTAGCACCATACTAGTCGACTAGCCATTGAACTATGGTCGACTAGTTTTGCCTTTTGACTCCCAACGATCATATTTTGATTAGCCATTAAAGAGACGTTGGATGGACATTTGTATCATCGGATTTCATCTAGATTTTGCTATATATATAGTTGGGTTTTCATTTACCATAACATTGAATACTCAATTTTCTTGAGTAAAAAGAGTTTAAATGAAAAAGCTTTTAAGAAAACACTCTATTTGACCAATGTTTTAAAGTTTTCTTGATTCTTTTCTTGGCCAAGTTTTGATCTCAAATAGTTTTATTTTCCACATCAATTGAAGATCAATCATTATAGCCACAACACTCCACAAGAGCTTCAACATTTGGCTGTGTAAAAAAGTATTGTAAGTATTTCTCTCATATGTGTGTGAGCTGTTATATTCTTTCATTGGAGAGGTGTTAGTCTCATTGGAGACATGTTAGTCCATTGTGAACATGTTGTAATCTTTGTCTTGTTGGAGACATGATTAGTGGATTATTTGCCTCTTAGTGGAAGTGTGTCTGGACGTAGGGTTCGTAGTACTAGAAGCAGGATAAATCTCTGTATTTGTGTTTGTCTTTCATTTTGTTTGATTATGATTGTGCTTTCGCTATTAATTTCTATTGTTGCAAGTAATATTTTTGATTAAGTATTAATTTGATAACTCAAGTCAATTTCTTAGATAGAATTTTTAGAGGATTTTATAATTTTCATAAACACTATTCTCCACCTCTAGTATTCTACTTGTCATCTTAGGAGATCCAACACATGTGACACAGATTAAACCAACAACTGGGCAAAGCTAAATTAAATACACATCATTGTATAATTGGTACTTTACAAATCATCTTTGCTCGTTCTAATGGAATCTTCAAACATTTTTCAAGTTAAGGATCATAACTTTTAAGATAAGAGCATCAGTGATTTATGAGTTTATGCATCACATATTATTCTTAACTTTCCTTGTTCATATCTCTTATTAGATCTTAAAGAATCTTTTAGAATGATCGACAAGAATGCTTGATTCGAGCACTTAACTCATACAACTATGTTCTAATTTAAGAAAACCATCTTAATATGGCAATTTTTTTCACATTTAATCAACACGGTATACACTATCATGTAGAATTTTGTTCATGTACGATATTAAATGCATTGGCTAATGGTCATGGTAACTCTAAAGCGACTCGATGCAACCGATCAATGAGACCAATTTTATACAAGAGTAGCAATTTCAATGTATGTGCTCATATAACACATTGGCTTCTAGTTATTGTAAGTTTAAAGTGGCTCGATGCAACTAATCAATAATGCTAATTCTGGCGAGGAGTAGAGTTTTCAACTTTGTGCTCACATTTTAACTATTGAATCCTCATCTGATTCTCCATTGAGAAAACAAGTTGCAGATCCATCCGAACTAATTCTAAGTGTGTAATAACCCTAGTGTGAATATACGCATATTAGTACGTATTTTTGGGACGTACGTGTATGTATAAATTTTTTGAGTATTTCTATGGTTTTTTTCCTAAATTTTGTGATGTTAAAATTATTTTTAATAATTTCTAAACATCAAATGGATTTAAATAAATAGAGTATGTGAAGTGAATACGTGTATGTGGGGGTGTATTTAGTATATTAACGAGTATACTTATTTTTCTAAAAACTTAAATCCTAAAATCCCCTAATGAGCCACCTCCACCTTGATGTGTCTTTACCCCTTTGATTTTCACCTAACCTAGGACACTTGGCACTTGAAGAGAGAGTGAGGGAGGTGATTAGGATGAGAGGGAGATTTAAGAGGGAAAATTTTGGAGAAAAACCAAGGAAAAAGAAAAAGAAAATCGAGAAGAAGAAAGAACCCTCTCCCCTACCTCTCGTAACCCAGCTCATGCAAGCAGCCTTACTGCCTTCATATCTCTACAACCTAAATCGCCCCAAACCCTAGACTCGTTGGGGAAGGAGGATTAGCATCAGAGGGTCTTCAATGATTAAGAAGGGCCCCAAACCATCCGAAGGACTGATTGAGGTATGATTATTAACTGAGCTAGCTAGGATTTTGATTAGAATCGCGTAGGATTAATTTTTATCGCAGCAAAACTGGATATCTTATGAAAGTACACTGCCATGTTATAGTCGTGTTGTAGTCCACACGGCCGTGTCTCGATCATGTGGTGGTCATTCAACCATAGGAGCGGCACAAGGTCGTTCTTCAACCATGTCGCCATCTTTTGGCCCCATACGACCATGTCTCCTTGGACACGATTGTGTCACCCTTGGAACCTCGAAGTCGGGTCGACTTAGACGCAAAACGAGCCAATCGAGCTCTCCTTGAACCACACGGGCGTGTTGAACTTGAAATGACTATGTGGTCATATGTGTTGAACTTTAGGTTGAGGGACTCTACACGACCGTCTGGACTTCCTCAAACGACCGCGTGGTTGTGTTGTCAGCCTCTTGAACCCTTCAACTCTACACGGCCGCGTGAACTAGACCACACGACCGTGTGAGATGTTTATGTGAGCTTCCCCGGTGCTGCACCACACAGTCGTGTTGAAGGCCAAACGGCCGTGTGGTTCTGATTTTCAGTATTTAACATAACTTGATTTATTACTTTTGCTGCCAAATATGTTACACAGATGTTATGTTGTGGATGTTATTTATGTGACAAATTATAATTCAGTTTACATGCTAGAAACCATGTTGACACGGTGAATTCCATGAAATCATTCATGTTGCTATGCAAGAAAGTAAGCTTGTTATTTTCAATGTAATTCTCATATGAAATTGGTAAAGAAAAAGAAAATAAATGGAAATGATGAATGGATATAATGAAATATCCATGTGATAATGATCATTGAAATTGAGAGTGAGGTGAGTAATTGTCTAGAGTTTTCAATCCATTCAGAAATGGGTGAAACTCTAGATGTGGGTTTGGGAGTACGTGTAAAAAGTGGTCGTTAGGGAGTGGACACAGATTTGATTCTCACTCGCACTCCCGAAAGGGGGAGTTGGCTAGAGTTAGCGAGGCCGGTGGTGTACTCGTGATGCACCATTAGGTAACTGATGGTTTTCTTCGTTTGCCAGTAAAACCAAGAATTGTCTCACTCTCGAAAGGGAAAGTTACGAGAGGCCCCAACAGCACTTGTCGCTGTTTGAGGTACCACTTTTTCACCCACCTGGGTTAAATCCAGCTCCTTAAATATCTTGCGATTTACACGGGTTTCCGAACAATTAAATTGATAACCTGTAAAGAATTGTCATCAATCCATGAGTATTATTACCTCATTTTGATATGTTTCTCAGTTTTACTTTCAGCTTTTGCATGTTGCAATATGTTTTATTTATGTATATTTGTGGATTGGTTTGCTCTGTAGACCACCCATTAGATAGGTAGTCCGGTTCTAAAACTGGGTCCTACCTAGTTTAGTTAGGTTTTCTACTGGGTCACGCGTTGATGTGTTCTATCTACGTCTTTCAGGTTCAGAGGTAGAGACTTCTGAGCAGACCCTTGTTTAGCAGACTACTCCACCTTCCCATGCATATGTGGAGACCACTGACGGAGACTTTGTCCAATTAGATTTTTCCAGGGTAGACTAGAGGGTGCGTTGTATCGAGTGTGGAACTATTTTTGTTTTTTAGGGTTGGGGTTTTCTTCTGACTTTCCCTACTTTGTACTTTTGTACCCATGTACAGACCGCAGTATGTATAATGTACTCTTGTTCATAAGATATAAGTTGAGTATTTCATTTTCAGTACTTGTGGATTTTAATTATGTTGGAGCATTGTATTGTACTTTACTTTTCTGTACTATTCCAGTATGTTGTAGTGGCCTGCATGAATAGTTTATTTTGAATCACAATTAATGCCTATTAGTATTGTATGTTAGGGGCTCGAAGCCCAGTGTCTGAATACTACGACGGCCTTGACAGCTTCGTATCTTCCGTATTTGGAAGAGCGAGGCGTGGCATGGTTTTTATGGTGGCCCCATGTAGGTCAGCTCATATTGCAATATACGTAAGATTAGTACGGATAAGAGTCCAACATTATAATCCATCATTCTTGTACTGAACCCTATTTCTTTTATTCATTCCTGTAGAATGGATAGTGGGAACGGAGTGTCCAGGAACAGAACATCAGCTTCTGATATATTCTCATCTGAGTCGTCTTTGATAGAGAAAGTCCTGATGGGCATACTGGAGCATTCGAGTCAGCAAGACGAGAAGCTGGATAGCATCCTGGTACAGAATACATGGGGTTTTAGACAATTCAGTGTTTTACATCCGAAGTCCTTTTCGGGCAAAGAGAGCCCTCTGGAGGTCGATGAGTGGATCAGACAAAAGGAGGATGACCTAGCAGCGGTTGGATATCCGTGGGATGGATGTGTAGATGCCGCAAACAGGCAGTTGACGCATCAGGCCAGAGACTGGTGGGACGCACATGAGTTACATTTGACTGGACTAGTCTCGTGTGAGAAGTTTAAGGAATTATTCGAGTCACAATTTCTTCCTGAGACGAAGGATGAGTTGCGTCTACGGTTTGAGCACTTGACTCAGGGGCGACAGAGTGTGGATGCCTTCGATGCAGAGTTCTCATTGCTGAGCAAGTTCGCTCCGGGGTTGCTGAAGTCAGATGCCACCAGAGCCAAGTGATTCACGATGGGCCTTGACCCCGAGTACCGAGCAGCTATGTCTACCCTAGATCTACATACACATGAGGCCGTGCTGAAGGCAGCCAGGATGCATGCGACACATTTGAAGAGTGGAAAGGGCACCAGCAGCAGCAGAGCGACGCCTTACTGGACAGCAGAGGAGCTACATGAGGCCAGTACAGAGCACACAGTTCATGAGGTCTGAAGCTCCACCAGCACCTCAGAGGCAAGTGTGCAGTATTGCGGCAAGCCAGTGCATGAGAAGAATGATTGTAGATTCCTTACCGGGCGGTGGTACACATATGGTCAGACCGGGCACATCAGCAGATGTTACCCTCAGTGGGGTAGACTTCAGGACCAGTGGTAGCCGGGCCCATGCTGCAGAGGACCCTTCCGCCTGCTCCACAGAGGCTTCAATTACCAGCATCATCAGCCCCTAGTACCATTGCCCCTAAAGGACAACCTATGCCTACCCAACAACAGACCTCCAGGAAGGCGGCACCAAGGCGTCAGTCGTTTACGATGACAGCTGTGGAGGCGGAGGATACCGGATGTGTTATTACTGGTGTTCCTATATCTTTTCTTTTAGTGATGTGTGTCCTTCCATTTCTGTTTTAGTATGATATGATGTTTGCTATGATTATGATGTTAGAATCTTATTTTAGTTTTGTGTTATCCCATTAGGTATTGTTAGAGTTGCCTCCTTTCCTACCCTATCACTTTTAACTCGGGAGCTTCCTATTGTTTCATGTCCCAACAATTTGTGGCGAGACATTCCATAGTAGTAGATTCCGTTGCCATTAGTTGGAACATTCACACAGGGAATGTGGTGCTCTACAGTTCTTCAGGATGCCGTCAGTGTCTTGTAGAAACCTATGGGTGAGAACTGTATGCTGATTTCCTAGTAATAGAGATGCCCAGTTTTGAAGCTGTGTTTGGAATGGATTGGTTAGGAATGTTCTACGCTACTATAGACTGTAAACTCAGGAGGATAGTATTTCAGATCCTTGATCATTCAAAGTTTAAATTTATTAGTGGTAGTGGTTCACTCGGAGTTCATCATTTATCTTATCCCAGGCACCCAAACGATTGCGAAGGATCAATATCGAATGGCCCCTCCAGAACTAGTTAAGCTTCGTAATCAGTTGAAGGATTTAACGGAGCATGGATTGATTCAGCCTAGTGTGTCCCTGTGGGGAGCACCAGTGCTTTTGGTAAACAAGAAGGATAGATCTCGAAAGATGTGCATCGATTTCCAGGAATTGAATATGGTTGCAGTGAAGAACAAGTATCATCTTCCTCGTATTGATGACATCTTCGATCAGCTGGGTGGATCTCGAGTATATTCGAAGTTGGATTTAAGAAGGGGGTATCACCAGGTGAAGGTTAGAGGCTCAGATGTTCCGAAGATTGCATTTCGAACTCGTTGCGGCCATTATGAGTTCTTGGTAATGCCTTTCAGTGTCACTAATGCACCGGCCACTTTCATAAGGTTGATGACCCAAGTCTTCTATGAATACCTAGATAAGTTTGTAGTAGTCTTCATTGATGACATTTTGGTGTATTCAAAGATTGAGGAAGACCATGTTGAACATTTGAAGACAGTTTTGGAGACCTTGAGACAGCAACAATTATATGCCAAATATAGTAAGTGTCAGTTCTGGTTATCCAAGGTTGCCTTACTCGGATATATAGTATCAGAAGATGGGATAGCCGTGGATCCAGAGAAGGTTGTTACAGTAGAGAAGTGGCCAGTTCATAAGTCAGTCACGGAGATCAGAAGTTTCCTGGGATTGGCTGTGTATTACAGGAACTTCATCAAGGATTTTTCTAAGCTTGTTGCACCACTAACTCATCTTACTAAAAAGAATATTGATTACAGTTGGTCTGATGAGTGTCAGCGAGCATTTGACGAGCTGAAGTAGAGACTGATCACTGCACCTGTCTTGACGATTCCAGATCGCTCGAGCGGATTTGAGATATTCTGTGATGCGTCTGGCAGAGGACTGGGATGTGTTCTCCGTCAGCATAGTTAGGTAATAGCTTATGCCACTAGATTATTGAAGGTGCATGAACAAAACTATCATACGCATGATTTGGAGTTCGCCGCCGTGATATTCGCACTAAAGTTGTGGAGACACTTTCTTCTGGGTAATCGTGAAGATATACACGGATCATAATAGTTTGAAGTAAATTTTCACTTAGAAGGAACTTAATTTGAGGCAGCGCCGTTGGCTTGAATTGATGGCGGACTACGATATTGATCTGCAGTACTACCCTATAGAGATTAATGTGTATGCCAACAGTGATGATGAGGACATCACAGAGAGAACTTCGTGGTGACATTGGTCAGATGGAGATTGGCATTGTTCTTCCTGGCACATCGGCAACGATGATGAGTTTGCAAGTCCAATCTGACTTAGTTGAGAGGATTAAGGCTGCTCAGTCTGGAGATGAGAAATTGAAGAAAATTCGAGAGCAGACAGAGACTGGACTTTGCACGGTTTTTCGTATTCATGAAGATGGGTCTCTATGCCTTGGAAACATGATTTGTGTGGCAGCTGGTGATGTTCGGGATGAACTTTTGAGAGATGCTCACACCTCTTCTTACTCTATTCATCCTGGATGCACCAAGATGTATCGAGATTTACGACAACATTTTTGGTGGCATGAGATGAAGCGTAATGCACCAAGGAGTGTGGCTTCGTGCTTGATATGCCAGCAGTTGAAAGCAGAGCAACAGAGAACGACAGGACTGCTACAACCTCTTCCCATACCAGAGTGAAGTGGCAGCACGTGACGATGGACTTTGTAACTGGTTTACCTCGTACTTCTCAAGGACATGATGCTATTTGGGTGAATGTTGATCGATTAATCAAATCAGATCATTTTATTCCTTTCCGAGTTGGTCAGTCGACCGACCATCTTGTTAAGAGATACATGGAGGTATTCCTTCTTTTTCTTATCTCCGACAGACTCATTTATTAGTGTAGATTCTGATTTGAGTCTTGTTTACAGGAAATCGTGAGACTCCACGGAGTACCTATAAGTATAGTCTCCGACTGTGACACCATGTTTACATCTTATTTCTGGATAAGTTTGCATGCCAGTTTGGAAACTCAACTGAGTTTCAGCACTGCATATCATTCCCAGACGGACGGTAAGTCGGAGCGGGCCATTCAGATCTTGGAGGATATGTTGAGAGCTTGTATGATGAACTTTAAGGGTTCTTGGGATGAGCACTTACACTTAGTGAAGTTTGCATACAACAGTTACCAGGCGAGTATAGGCATTGCGCCATTTGCGGCACTATATGAGGAAGTGTCGCTCTCCTTTTAGTTGGGATGACGTTGGTGACCGTGAACTTTTGGGACCAGATATGATTGCTGAGACGGTAGATGTTGTGAGAATCGTCAGGGGCAACCTTTTTATAACCCAAGACCGTTACAAACGTTGGGCGGATGCGAAGAGACGACACTAGGAATTTCAGCCATGTGATTAAGTATTCTTGAAGATTTCGCCTACGCGAGGATTGATTCATTTTGGCAGACGTGGGAAGTTGAGTTCGAGGTATATTGGGCCATTTGAAGTCGTGGCTTATGTTGGCGAAGTTGCTTATAGACTTGCGCTACCTCCATCTCTCAAGGGTGTGCACAACGTGTTTCACATATCCCAACTCATGAGATATGTGGGAGATCCCAATCATGTTGTCGAATTCTTCGAGATTGAGGTGTGACCGGATTTGACATACGATCAGCAGTCGGTTCCTATTTTGGATAAAAGACAGATGATGTTGAGAAGGAATGCTATCAATCTTGTGAGGGTCATGTGACACCGAGAGTCACCAGGAGAATCTACTTGGGAACTTGAGGATGAGATGAGAGAAAAATACCCGCATTTATTTGTATAGTGATGTTAACCCTTGTTGTATGAATGTATGTATAGAATGGTTCTTCTCCTTATTTTAAAATTTCGAGGACGGAATTTATTTTAAGGGGGTATGATTTAATAATCCTAATGTGAATATACAAGTATTAGTACGTATTTTTGGGACATACGTGTACGTAGAAATTTTTTGAGTATTTCTATGATTTTTCCCAAATTTTGTGATGTTAACATTATTTTTAATAATTTTAAACATCAAATGGATTTAAATAAATAAAGTATGTGAAGTGAATACTTGTATGTGGGAGGTGTATTTGGTATATTAACGAGTATAATTATTTTTCTAAAAACTTAAATCCTAAAATCTCCTGATGAGCCACCTCCACCTTGATGTGTCTATGTGTCTTTGCCCCCTTTGATTTTCACCTAACATAGGACTTGCACTTGAAGAGGGAGGGGGGTGATTAGGCTGAGAGGGAGGTTTAAGAGGGAAAATTTTGGAGAAAAACCAAGGGAAAAGAAAAAGAAAATAGAGAAGAAGAAAGAACCCTCCCCTACCTCTCGCAACCCAGCTCACGCAAGGAGCCTTGCTGCCTTCATATCTCCATAACCTAAATCACCCCAAACCCTAGACTCGTTGGGAAAGGAGGATTAGCATCAGAGGGTCTTCAAGGATTAAGAAGCGACCCAGACCATCTGAAGGACTGATTGAGGTAGGCTTCTTAACTTAGCTAGCTAGGATTTAGATTAGAATCGCGTAGGATTAATTTTTATCACAACAAAACACGACAGCTTATGAAACTACATGGCCGGGTTATGGTCGTATGTGACACGGCCGTGTCTCGACCGTGTGGTGGTCGTTCGACCCATATGAGCGGCACACGGTTGTTCTTCGACCGTGTCGCCATCTTTTAGCCCCACACGACCGTGTCGCCTTGAATACGGTCATGTCACCATTGGAACCTTAAAGTTGCATCGACTTGGACCCAAAATGACCACATGGTCATATCGACCTTGAAACGACCATGTGGTCATGCGTGTTGAACTTTAGGCTGAGGGGCTCTACACAACTGTGTGGACTTCCCCAAACGACCGTATGGTTGTGTTGTCAGCCTCTTGAACCCTTCAACTCCACATGGCTACGTGAACTAAACCACACGACTGTGTGGGATGTTTACGTGAGCTTCCACAGTGCTACACCACACGGTCGTGTTGAAGACCAAACGGCCATGTGGCTCTAATTTTCAGTATTTGACAGAACTTGATTTATTACTTTTGCTGCCAAATATGTTACACAAATGTCATGGTGTGGATGTTATTTATGTGACAAATTATAATTCAGTTTACATGCTAGAATGTAAACTAGAATCCATGTTGAAATGGTGAATTACTTGAAATCATTCATGTTGCTATGCAAGAAAGAAAGTATGTTATTTTCAATGTAATTCTCATATGAAATTGGTAAAAAAAGAAAATAAATGGAAATGATGAGTGGATATAATGAAATATCCATGTGATAATGATCATTGAAATTGAGAGTGAGGTGAGAGTAATGGTTTCAATCCATTCAGAAATGGGTAAAACTCTAGATGTGGGTTTGGGGGCACGTGTAAAAGTAGGCGTTAAGGAGTGGACACATATTTGATTCTCACTCGCACTCCCTAAAGGGGAGTTGATTAGAGTTAGAGAGTCTGGTGGTGTACTCATGATGTACCATTAGGTAACTAATGGTTTTCTCCGTTTGTTAGAAAAATCGAGAATTGTCTCACTCCCGAAATGGGAGAGTTACGAGAGGCCCCAACAGTGCTCGTGTCGCTGTTTGGGGTACCACTTTTTCACTCACCCTGGGTGGAGTTCGGCTCCTTAAGTGTCTTGCAATTTACACTGGTTCCCGAATAATTAAATTGATAACCTTCAAAGGATTGTCATCAATCCATGAATATTATTCCGTCATATTGATATGTTTCTCAGTTTTACTTTCAGCTCTTGCATGTTGCGATGTGTTTTATTTATGTATATTTGTGGACTGGTTTGCTCTGTAGACCACCCATTAGATAAGTAGTCCGGTTCTAAAACTGGGTCCTACCTAGTTTAGTTAGGTTTTCTACTGGGTCACGCATTGACATGTCACATCTACATCTTTCAGGTTCAGAGGTGGAGACTTCTGAGCAGACCCTCGTTCAGCAGACTACTCCATCTTTCCAGGTACATGTGGAGACCATTGACGGAGACTTTGTCCACTTAGATTTTTTCTGGGTAGATTAGACGGTGCGTTGTACCGGGTGTGGACCCATTTTGGTTTCTTTTTTAGGGTTGGGGTTTTCTTTTGCCTTTTCCCTAATTTTGTACTTTTGTACTCATGTACAGATCACAGTATGTACAGTGTTCTAAATATTGGATATCGGTCACGTATCGTCCTAGGAAATTGATATTGGATTGCGGAAATCGGGGATATATCTGGGATATATCAGGGATATATAAGGGATATTGACTAAATATCGGAGTGTCATATCGGAGGCTTATATGTAAGTATGGATGTATCTATGAAAATATAAATTATACTAATTCAAATAAAAGTATGTTTTGGTTATATTTATCTCGTTAAACATGAATATCTGGGATATTGACTAAATATCTGTGTCATATCAGAGGCTAAAAATTGATGTCAAATAAAAGCATAGGTGTATAAGAAAATATAAACTATAGAAACTCAAATAAAAGTATGGTGTGGGTATACTTACATCATTAAACGTGAATACTGTCATCCACTTGGTAGAATATATTTTTTAAGTGATTACAAACCAAGCGAGTTAAATATCCACAAAATATGATTCACATGGATCAATATTAACATTGTGAAGATGAAAACCAAAAATGGAAAAAAATGTAAAAATGTAAAAAGTGAAAGAACACTCACCTTGATAGGAAAACACTATCTTGAGAATAACAAACGCTGGAATGAAAAAACAGACAACTAAAAAATTCAGAAAAAGAAAAAAAATGAAAAAAATGAAAAAAATGAAAAAGGTAAAGAATACTAAGTAGTAAATACTAAACTTGATTGAAAAATCCCTTGGGAAGATCGAACACCGGATGTCAAAGCTCGATCGACAGAAAAAACCCAAAACTGGAAGGAAATAAAATCAAAAACAGAAAAAAATGAAAAATGAAAAACAAAAAACAAAAAAGGGCTCGACTACTCACCTTGATCGGAAAACACTTTCTTCAAAGATTGAATGCCGGACTTCGAAGCTTAATTGATTATCGTCGAAAATATTCGTCGGACAAAGCTGAGCTAAGCAGCGTAAGGAGCAGAGTGTCGAGAAGAGCGGAGCGGCGTGATTAGAATTAGGGAAAAACAATGATTATCTCTTAAAAATTCCGATGCCTCTTGTCGTTTTAAGTAAATGATTGAGTCGGGTGACTTGGGTCGGATCCACTTTTAAGTTGACCAACCTGCTAACTTTATTTTTAAAAAACTATGACTTACGGTCGATATTTCAAATGGATATATTGGCCGCGATATCGGCCGCAACCCGATATTGCGACTATATTTTCCAAAATATCGGAAACCGCAATATATAAGGCCATATCGTATCGGCCTAGTGATAAAACCGATATTGCGGCCGATATATCAGATATCAGACTGATATTTAGAACACTGAGTATGTATAATGTACTCTTGTTCATAAGATATAAGTTGTGTATTTCCTTTTAAGTACTTGTAAATTTTAATTATGTTGGAGCACTGTATTATACTTTATTTTTCTGTACTATTTCAGTATGTTGTAGTGGCCTGCATGAACAATTTAGTTTGAATCACAATTAATGACTAGCAGTTTAGGGGCTTGAAGCCCCTTGTTTGAATACTACGGCGCCTTGTCAGCTTCGTATCTTCTGTATTTGGAAGAGCGGGACATGACAAAGTGTGTCAATGGCATCATGCAAGTTTAGAGAATTGTCACCATTACAAAGAATATTCTCTTGTCATGTCACTTCACAACACATGCATGAACAATTGCTTTTTGCCTAAGTTTTAAGAATCTTTATGTTCTCAACAGCTTATCGTCCAACCAAACTAATTACTAACCCAACAACCCAGTATATTCGAACAGGTTGTATTACCTCATGTATAATTATCTTTTTAAGATCAACACGGCCTGAGAATGCTTATATAAGAATGTCAGATTCCACATTCAAGTGTGATGAACTATGCCTGCATCTCAATACTTTGTCACCATGTACATTTAAGTCCCTTTTAAAATTTAAAACGATAACGAGAGAATATACCATGTTACCTAGGTCGAGCTTTTAAGATTATAGTTATGGTAGGAATGAATTACCAACGGGATTGTTGATCCCACTATCCCAAGAACAGCCATTCTCAAAGTCCTCGTGTTCTATAGGCCTTTGGATGCGTAAGTTTAAGACTAATATAAAGTCCATGTTAGCATTCTACTAAGCTCTTGTGAACATCCTACTATTCCTAGAAAGTATAGGATCAAGACCATATTGCTCAACTATACCATTAAAAGTGCAATATCAAGCTTGTAGATGCCATAGCATCATCACTTCCCATGCAAGGACATTCCTATGCGAAATCCATAGCTTATAATCTAACCTCAATCACACTTCTATCCATATACCCACAAAGTTCACAACCCGCTCAACTCCTTCGAACAATGCATGAATGTGCATAACATTTCCTTTTTGGACCTAACTTTCCATAATTGAGGATTGTTGTGCGCATTTATTACTGAGCCTTATTACCGCAAGTTATCCAATTAGACTATTTGCTTGCTCATGGCTCGAATGTGTGGAATCTACCAACTTGAAATCACAATTTATTTCTTAAGCTGCAAATAATACCGTATCTTCCAAGAAGGATTTTGGGCAGAACAGTTTCACACCATTAAGGTCTAATCCATGACTAAGATAATGTTATGCTTATAAATTTTTGCAGCGTTGTTGCGAAATAGATGGAACATTCAGTTATTAGGTGATCCCCATATTTTACATAGTTCTTTAAAAATGTTAGGCAAATGTTCTGCTACAAACACTCAGTCAAAACAATCACGAAAAATACAATGTATTAATTAACACAGAGCAAACTGTGTTTTGGCAAATTTCAAAATAGCTTGCATGTCCTATCGCACTTAAAGCAATGCTTACATGTTAACAAGATGAAGATAGCAAGTAGGCTTGATGCCCCATTACCAGCTGATCTAATGTAGATGCTCAAACTATTGGTTGGTAAGAGTCTCATCACATCTTATGTGCAAAAATAATGCCGTAGAGATGATGATTGTGGTAACATCACACGTCGTTATGCATTATATTTAGCTCCAAATTATGAAAACAATAAATGCCACATATCTTTCTTGACTTGTGCATAATAAGGTTGTTTCCGCATTTATGTCTTATGAAATTAATAAGATAGAGAAATAACAAGATTTTAACTACACATTGAGGAGTTAAACATCAAATGTAAGTTAGATGCGCATTCATGACAACGTACATCTACGCACTCATTAATCTTTACTCTTATCAATTAGAACAAGCCATCTATGCATTAATTTGTGACAGATCTAGCTCAATATTCCAATCTGTTTTTCTATATGATCGCACGTACTCGATCTTATGGACATGCACTCCTAGGCTAACACCATAATTCGTATTAATGCTCTTAGCACAAGTTGCACCTGCCGCTTTGTTCCAATCTTGTAATGATTCCTAATACTCATACAAAACATGCCTGGGTTGTACTAACTCTAAGGGTAATATTGACAGAAAACAAAATAGATGTCGTCCTAGACATTTATTGCTTGCTTGTAATGGACTCCCACTTTAGTCAATGGTTTGCTAATTTGCTCATTACGATCTATTAAGGATACATGTATGAGCATGAATTTCTCATGCAACTCATCCAACATCACATGATGTATGTCAAGCAGAACTTCCCCATTTCTTGATTATTTTGCAAATTCTATTCTGCGGATAACAGGCTTTTCCATATACCACTCCACTAACAAGATGCATATGGTTTCTTACGTGATGCTTACTCAAAGCACATTCGGTTGAGTTCCATGCTGCTTCCCATGAAAAGTACTTGTGTTTCGATTCGTCCCATTGTGGCGCTTTGTAAGCATCACATTTTAGATAATTGTCAATATTTTACAATTTTAATGGATTTATTGGAATGGCTCAACTTATTATTGTCGTTTAATATCTCATCAATGGCTTAATGGAGCAACTAGATTTTATAGTGCTAATAAGTTTCGCCATCCAGCACATCAACTTGAAAAGATCTGCATTAACACTCAAGCTAATTTATAGAATTATAATTCTAAATTTAAGATTGCATTTATTGACCAAAATGGCACCACATATTTAATGTCTATTTTCTCAACATAAATAAATAAAGAAATAATGTAAAATAAATTATGATCACTGATCGAGAACATTGTAAGGCTTTGAATCATCTCTCGCTACAAACAATATTTTAAGAGAACTTCCTTTTATGGAGAAGCTTTTGAAAAATTATGTGCATAGGTCGATAGCATTTATTAAGGCTTCCATTTAAAATTTTTTTAAGGCTTCCATTTAAAAATTTCTAAGTAGTTACCCAGGACACGAAATTTTTTGTAGGAACTTAATGATCAATATTTACCAAGAATTTGATACGCTTATCACCTACGAGAGGAGGCGCAAGAAGACTAAGGAGTAATTGCTGAACGCACCGACGATTTGAGGATAGAATTTCTTTAGGCATTATTAGTTGTTTTGTGTTGCTGTACGCACCACGCCTCATCATTATATAAGAGGGGGCGTGGGCTAGGGTTAGGGTATCGAATTGTGTAGCCGTCTTTTGACATTTCCTAGAGTTCTTCGAGGAGATCTAGAAGAGAGTTTAGGCTTTTCCCTTAGCAAAAGCTAGGAGAGGTGCCAACTCTCCCAAAATTGGCTACTTATCCCCTTTGTAACCCTATTTCCCTATTTCCAATTCAATAAAAATCCCCAAATTCCACCAAACAAACCCTAGTCCGCATCAATTTGGTATCAGAGCTCTGATCCAATGGCAGCAGCATAATCGTATCGACGGAGGAGATCCACGAGCAGATGACCGCATTCGGAAGCTCAAAATGCATTTGTTTGAGGGTAATGATGCCACGGGGTGGATCTACAAGGCTGAGAGGTACTTCGAGATGTCGAGGTTGACGGAGGCAGAGAGGCTTCAGGCGGTTGCACTCTGTTTGGAGGGAGAGGCTCTGAATTGGTGGAGGTGGAAGGAACAGCAGAGGCCTTTGAGAACCTGGGATGGGTTCAAGGAGGCACTACTACACCGATTCCGAGACTCTCAGGCGGGGGGAGCTTATGAGCAGCTACATGCCTTGAGGCAGGTGGGGACCGTGCGAGACTACATAAAGCAGTATGAGGTACTCACTAGTAGAGTACGCGGGATGCTTGCAGAGTCCCTAGAAGGGGTTTTCATGGATGGATTAAAACCCACCATTAGGTCTGAGCTTCGCACTCTCAGGCCACGTGGACTGGAGGAGCAGATGGAGTTAGCACTGACGGTCGAGGATAGGTTGACAGACGAGCGTCGTGCCAGGGGGTCGTTTGGAGGACAGTTTCCACGTCCACAGGCTGCCCCAGGAGGACAGACAGGCGGGACGGGAGGGGCCCCGGCAGGCGGAGGAAGACCCGGAGATGTGAGACCTGGGGGGCCGTACAAGAGGATACCGGATGCGGAGATGCGGGATCGTAGAGCAAAGGGGTTGTGCTTCAAATGCGACAAGAGGTTTACCCCTGGGCACAGGTGCCGCAACCAGGCCTTACAGGTGTACGAGGTGTACGCTGAGGACTTGGAGGAGGAGCAGGCAGGGGAGGAAGCGGCAGGACCCGAGGAGGACGGCGGTCCTCTACTACTGGAGGCGGCCGAAGTCTCGCTTAGCTCCATTGCGGGGTTTACACGGGTGCACACCATGAAGCTGGCGGGTAGAGTCCGAGACCTGGACGTGGTGATATTGATAGATAGTGGGGCCACCCACAATTTCGTATCCCCCAGGGTGATTGAGAGTCAAGGGATACCGCTGACGGAGACGGAGGGCTTTGGAGTCATGCTCGGGACCGGTGTGGGGATGCAGTGGCTGCAATCATTGGGGGAGACGAAGTTCAACTGGAGGTTGCTGCGGATGGAGTTTCAGGTGGACGGCAGGAAGGTTGTACTTTTGGATGATCCGAGTTTGTGTTGTTCGTCGGTGTCCTACAAGACTATGGCGAAAACACTCCAGGCTGAAGGAGGGGGGTTCTTGATTGAGCTACAGGGGTTGACGACGGACGAGGCCACGGGGGAGACATGAGTACCGCTGGAGGTAGAGCAGCTATTACAGGGGTTTGAGGGGGTATTCCAGCCACCTAGCGGTCTTCCACCGCCAAGGGACCATGAGCACGCTATTGTGCTTAGGGAGGGGGTGTCGCCCATTAGTGTGCGTCTATACCGGTACCCCCAGGTGCAGAAAGACGAGATCGAGAAGCTGGTACAGGAGATGTTGCAGGCAGGGGTTATCCGCCCTAGTGCTAGTCCTTTTTCTAGCCCGGTGCTTCTGGTTAAGAAAAAGGACGGCAGTTGGAGATTTTGTGTTGATTACCGGGCTCTCAACAAGGAAACTGTCCCCGACAAGTTTCCCATCCCGGTGATTGACGAGCTGCTAGACGAGCTGCACGGAGCGGTGGTTTTCTCGAAGATAGACCTGAAGTCGGTGTACCACCAGATTCGCATGAGGCAGGAAGATGTGCAGAAGACCGCCTTCAGAACTCACGAAGGCCATTACGAGTTCCTCGTCATGCCCTTTGGGCTGACGAACGCGCCTGCTACTTTTCAGTCACTGATGAATAAGGTCTTCCGACCCTACTTACGGAGGTTCGTCCTGGTCTTCTTCGATGATATCCTAGTCTACAGTGCATCATTACAGGATCATCTGGGCCATCTGGAGATAGTGCTGCGAGAGCTGGAGGATCATCAGCTACAGGTCAACCGGAAGAAGTGCCTCTTCGGACAGGCGCAGGTGGAGTACCTGGGGCACATCGTGTCGGCGGACGGGGTGGCAGCCGATCGATCGAAGATTTCAGCCATGTTGGATTGGCCGCAGCCAAGGACATTACGGGCCTTGCGGGGGTTTCTGGGTCTCACGGGGTATTATCGACGATTCGTGAAGGGGTACGGCACCCTGGCGTGGCCCCTTACGGAACAGTTGAAGAAGGATAATTTCTGCTGGGGGGAAGAGGCGACGAGGGCATTCCAGGCCCTCAAGGAGGCGATGACGACAGTACCCGTGCTAGCACTCCCAGATTTTGAGAAGAAGTTTGTGGTGGAGTCAGATGCGCCGGGTTTCAGGTTGGGGGCCGTACTGATGCAGGAGCAGCGGCCGATCGCTTACTTCAGCCAGGTTTTATCTTCCAGGGCCAGGCTGAAGTCTGTCTATGAACGTGAGTTGATGGCCATCGTGCTGTCAATACAGAAGTGGAGACCCTACCTACTTGGGAGGGAGTTTGTGGTACAGACAGACCAGCGGAGTCTGAAGTACCTCCTGGAGCAGGCATGGTGGCAGAGGAGCACCAGATGTGGTTGTCCAAGTTGAGCGGGTACAAGTTCGAGATCTATTACAAACTCGGCTCGGACAACAAGGCGGTAGATGCGCTTTCCCGACGAGATGAGGGGGTACAGGTGGTGGCTCTTTCTATTCCACTAGTGTTGCGGAGCGACACCCTGCTAGCGGAGATTGAGGCAGATGAGGAGCTGCGGCGAATCCGAGAGGCGATCGCTGGGGTATCTACAGACTTTCCGGGCTACACATTAGAGGAGCGACTACTACTGTACCGGAAGAGGCTGGTGATTCCCCGAACTTCGATTCACATTCCTACTCTCTTCCATGAGTTCCACAGCAGCGCCGTGGGGGGCCACTCGGGAGGATACCAGACTTATCAGAGGATGGCTCGGGAGCTCTACTGGCCGGACATGAGGAAGGATATTGCGAGGCTGGTCTCGGAGTGTGATATATGTTAGCGCCACAAATACCAGTCGACATCTCCAGCAGGTCTGCTACAGCCCTTGGAGTTGTCGGAGAGGATATGGGAAGATACCTCGATGGATTTCGTGGAGGGGTTGCCACGATCGGAGGGCTTCACTACGATATTTGTTGTGGTTGACCGCCTCAGCAAATACGGCCATTTCATCCCACTACGCCATCCATTTACTGCAGCGTCAGTGGCAGTTGCTTTTTTGAGGGAGGTGGTCAGGCTGCATGGGTACCCTCGCTCGATTGTGTCAGACATGGATAATGTGTTCCTGCGCACTTTTTAAAAGGAGATGTTCCGACTGCAGGGGACATCGCTACGACGGAGCACGGCTTACCACCCACAGACGGACGGTCAGACGGAGGTGCTTAACCGCAGTGTGGAGACATACATCCGGTGTTTTGCGTCAGAGACACCTAGGAAGTGGGTCGGGTGGTTGATGTGGGCTGAGTACTGGTACAACACCTTGTACCACTCAGCTGCGAGGATGACACCTTTTCAGATTGTGTATGGCCGAGATCTGCCACATCTAGTGCATTACAGCAGGGGATCCACCCCGGTGTCAGGATTAGAGCAGCAGTTGGAGGATCGTGACCAGGTGTTAGAGGAATTGAAGCGCCACCTACTGCGAGCACATCAAATCATGAAGAAGAAGGCAGATGCACATCGCAGGGAGGTGGAGTTCGTTGTGGGGGAGCGTGTCTATCTGAAGCTTCGACCCTACAGACAGCGTTCTATGGCCCACTGGCGCAATGAGAAGCTGGCAGCAAGGTATTATGGGCCTTACGAGGTTAAGGCCCGGATCGGCAAGGTGGCGTATCGACTGAAGCTACCTCCTACTACCAGGATCCATCGGTCTTTCACGTCTCACAGTTACGCCGAGCTATTAGGGATCACGTGGCGTCGTCTACATTGCCCCCAACTCTCACGGTCGACATGGAGGTACTTTTGGCACCCGATGAGGTTACATGCATTCGTACAGGAGCATCGGGAGCACGGAAAGTTCTGATTCGTTGGTCGGGATTGCCGGAGTTTGAGGCAACGTAGGAGCTTTACGATCATATCTTGCAGCAGTATCCTGATTTCCACCTTGAGGACAAGGTGAAACTCCTGGGGGGAGTAGTGATACGCTTATCACCTACGAGAGGATGCGCAAGAAGACTAAGGAGTAATTGCTGAACGCACCGACGATTTGGTGATAGAATTTCTTTAGGCACTATTAGTTGTTTTGTGTTGCTGTACGCACCACGCCTCATCATTATATAAGAGGGGGCGTGGGCTAGGGTTAGGGTATCGAATTGTGTAGCCGTCTTTTGACATTTCCTAGAGTTCTCCGAGGAGATCTAGAAGAGAGTTTAGGCTTTTCCCTTAGCAAAAGCTAGGAGAGGGGCCAACTCTCCCAAAATTGGCTACTTATCCCCTTTGTAACCCTAATTCCCTATTTCCAATTCAATAAAAATCCCCAAATTCCACCAAACAAACCCTAGTCTGCATCAGAATTTTCTTCCACTTAGAATTCCTACCACAAACCATCATTTAGATTTAATTGATGGTATTTTTCCAAAGCATCCCTTTCTTTTAATTAGTGCAAGGGCTGTTTTGCATGGTCATGGTCTATGGAGTCAAAGCCTAGCTAGATTTGTACCCTCAGGTATATCCAAGATGACTAGTTCTGTCTTTTGCCTGAACCTAAATTAATTGGAAGTTGGGCATGTAAGTAAGGTACAAGCCCTACATTTTGAGTGGGAGGTTTTCCTTGTAAGCACATTCTTTAATTTGAGCAACCACACAAAAGCATTGCCTTTAAACACCAATTCTGAAGCATCTTGTGGCCTGAGCTCATCACCGCTAGCCGAGTTCAAGCATTGGCTTGCATTGTGCCGTAAGGGTGCCTCTCTAAAGGCCATCATAGTTAGACATTGCTACTTCACCTTGAAAATCGTTGAACAGAGAATCATTTAAAAAAATTCATAAGAGTTGTCTCATGTGCTCATGTGCATATGCTTATACGTAAGTAACTACGTGAATGAGAATACATGTCTTATACTTAAAAATTTTAAACTAGCCAAATATACCCTTTTAACCTGCATGATGTGCATTGCACGTGTACAGGACCACACGTGTTGTGCATGTACATGTGTCGCATGTGCAGTGCACGCACAGGCACTACCTAGGCAATGCAAAGGCATGTGTGGTATGCACTTTGTGCTTGAATGCGCTTGCACACGTACTTATGCATGCACACCACATACTGCTTTCATGCATAGGCAACGATAGGCCGCAATGACATCATGCCCCTCTTCTTGAACATGCTCACTGCCCTAGTATCATCGCAAGGGAGGGACCCGATTGTTGCACACTCTGTAGTCCTGAGCTGCCATTAGGCACGCCCAATCTATGCAGATCTCATCCCTTTCCATCTATGGGCTCCGCTTGTCGCCCACGGCTGCTTGGCCTTTCCGAGCGTTGCTATGGTCACAGCCCTATCCTGCCTTGACAAGGCCCTTGCCTAAGCCCCCAGGGCGACTAGGGGTTTGGCTAGGGCTAGGTACAGGTTTTGGCTATGGTTAGGGATATGGTTTTGATAATTTTCCAGAATTTTGGTGGAAAATAGCTCTTTGACTCAAAAAGATTTAGATTCATGAGATGTGTTACTAGCACGCAGTGTCGGTGCATCTTTCATGTATGACACGATGTGGATTTAACCACTTTGCATCCCAAAATTTTCTTGATTGTAGGTTGTTTTTTAATTTCAAGTGTGTTTTCAAATTACCAATTAACAATTTAAACTTAAAAAAATTGGGACATCGCATGAATAGAAATCCATAATTTTATTATATATATATATATATATATATATATATATATATATATATATAAGTAATAACAATATTTTAATCAGATATAGATCCAGCAGCAATTTAAGAGTCAACTTTTTGCTCTTATAAAGTTAGATCTATATAAAATTGATTTAATTCTTCTATATAGCATGCATGAATAATAGATCTATTCTAAATCTAGTCTCTACAGGTACAAAAATCTCAACATGGATACAATTGAAAAATCCAATTTTTAACGTTACTAGCATGCCATGAAATTCATAGAGAGCCTAATGCTTTGATACCATATGTAGATATACCTATGCTAATACAATAAGCATGGATGTTAACCAATAATATATCTTACATCTACCAATACTATATCTTAGAGCTACACATGGGAAGAAACGGATCGTACCTTTATGAAGATCGAAGCAATGCCCACTAAGACGCCTCCACTCGACGGAGATGTAACTCACAAATTTGAGTTTACTTATGGATCCACCATGTAAGCAGCCCATGCTCACAGAGAGATCTAGAGCAATATAATATTCTGTTTATTTCAACCTTTTCGGTATGTTGTGAAGAGGAGAATGTGGCTGTATTTATAAGCCCTAAGTCCCTAATTTTCAGTATTTCCCAATGAATCACGTATCACCGTCAGGTCTGGATCATGTGACCCATGAGGGCGAACAACATATTCCCTTAGCCACATCAACAGCCATGCAGCTAGGGGGTTCACCACTTTGCTTTGGTGGCTAGAGGGTTGGGTTTGGATCCGGGTTCGAGTCCGGACCTGACCCAATATGCCAACAGACAATATTAGGACGAGTATCTTGAAGTCTATGGCTATCCATGGCAAGGAAATGCATTTATTTCTGAGCATTTCTCCTGAAGATCTAAATAGAATCACCTTCTGACAAGGTTTGTGTTTTGAAAATGGTACCACCAGTATGTAAACCTTTACGAATTGCAATCGTTGTCGATTAGTAATGATGGGGTAACATTCATATGAAGAAATTCAATTGTGGTTTTGTTTTGTTTTGTTTTGTTTTGTTTTGTTTTTTCTTTTTGCGGGGTTGACTTGAATTCACTATTGACTTGTAAATTGCTGATAACAAGTATAATTCTGTCATTTTTTTTTCCAGATAGCTACTTTCTTGGTGTATTTATCAGATGTTGAGGAAGGAGGAGAAACTATATTTCCTTTTGAGGTAATTAGGAAGCGCAATTGTAGAACCGTCTCTTCTACAAGTTATTTGATGCCAAACCTTACAGAGGTGCATTGGTTTTGCAGAATGGTTTGAATATGGATATTCGTTATGATTACCGGAAATGCATAGGTTTGAAGGTGAAACCGCGCCAAGGCGATGCCGTTCTTTTTTATTCATTGTTTACAAATGGCACAATCGATCCGGTATATGCTATTTATTTATTACCTGAATTTTGCTTGTAATGCATGTTTTCTGCTATCGGTCATGAAACATGCATAATATTGGGCACATTGTGGCAGGACACATTATGCAGTGTGAAACAAAGTAAATGTGCAAAACACGACATGATTTTGACAAGTTTTCTCTGAAATGTATGATTTTGTGGACACTTTAGGTTTAGGGATGGAAATCGAGATTACAGTTGGGGTCATCAAATAGCTAACCAATCTAATATTTGTTAGGGAATAGTTAGGCACTTTTTCCTCAAAAGCTAATGATAATTGTGTTGAATGGCATGTGAGGAATGAATATACTTGCTGTGTCATTTGTCAAAAAAACTTTCTGCATGCCCTAGTTTTGCAATAATAAACGTCGTTGTGAAGGAATGTTCTCACTTTTTTGCCAGCACTGTGCTGACCCAGATTCTGTCTTTTAATTTCAGAAATCGCTTCATGGGAGCTGTCCAGTGATCAAGGGGGAAAAATGGGTTGCAACTAAGTGGATCAGAGATCAAATTGAATACTACTAAATTGTCCAAGTATTGTATCTTGTGAGCATATCATACATTGTTACAATAGATGATCCCATGGAAAATAAAAACTGAAAAAGCAAATAGAGTTGAAGTTTCCTCATAGATGCAGCTGTGATTCAGTGCAGAAATTGAGTACTTCACCATTTTTATTGTTGTTCTACCTTCGACGTTGTTTTGGTTTCCAGTGCAACTTGTTGTATTAGTGTTGCCTCTAATTAGCTTCTGATTGAATGTGGAATGTCGATAATGTCTCAGTGTTCTCACCTATCATATGACGTTACCCTAACTTTCAATTTATTAGTAATCCATAAACATCAAAATCAAATTGAATTACTATTCATAATAGTATTTCAATTTAAAATCCTAAACAATAGAGAACTCATCCAAAAAGAAAAACATAACAAAAAGAAACATAACTCAATTAGGACTCAAATTAGATTTTAAGTCAAATCATAACCATCTCAACCTTGACTCAAAATTGATCATCTCCATGTGTAATCAATGTCTCCGACTCGAATCGCTCGTGTCAGGGTTTTCAATGAACCATTAAATCCATTTTGAGCGAAAACTCTTTTAATTCTTGACGCTGATATCACTAAATTCAATACATATGTTGTTGCCGTTAAAACCAATTGATTCACCATCATCCTCTTTCCTTAAAGCACGTATAAATTTCTTCCTTCCTGTTCTTTTGCCTTTGATCGCGATCTAATTGCCCTTTTGAACGTTGATGACTCCACATTCAGTTGAGTACTTTCAATCATAAAACTCTAAAGCATCTTAAGATCGAAGGTTCCTCCTTAAATCAGGTACATGAGAGATACATGATAATGTTCTTGTAACTCCATTGAACAACTTAATTTTAATTTTCTATATCTTCAACTGCTGTTCCCTTCATGAACGTCGTTTTCTTTTAAATTCTCTAATTCTCCAAGTTTCTGTTGTAATTGCCAGTAAAACCTCATTGTATGTCATTTTTGTTGTGCGCTGAGACGCGGAAACTCGGCTCGCCGAAGAACCCCGGAACAAAGACGAGCAAACAAACAAATCAATAGAGCATTAAGAGAATTGCTTTTAGGCCGTGGACCGGCCAAGGGGGAACACAGATAAGCTTTGTTACGAAAGGAGAGAACAAACCAAATCTTCTCATTCACAGGCGAAGAAGAAGCACACAAGATCTCTCCAGAAGCTCACAATACAATCTCTCAAAGTTAGCTCTCACAATGACGGCTCACACAAATGGTTCATCAATGTTCCACCTGAAACCCTAACCTAATACCTCCTAGTTATAACCCTAGGTTACAATAGGTGTCATCATTGGCTAGGAATATTAGAAGATCGGATCCCGCCTTTCACGGCATCCATATCCAATCACTGCTCTTCGCAATCAATGCACCGCATCCTAGTGGGCCTCTGCCGCATCCTAGTGGGTAGCATCCCGATGGGCTCCCTTCGACCGAGCGATCTTCCTTTTGTATCGAATAACCGAAGTGTCGAGCCAGGCATACGAGCTGTGGACCATTGAGCCAACATACGACCATTTGACCGAACACGGACTTCAACCGAGTTATGACCGAACGACTCAATGCCGAGCGATCGACCATCAGACTCGAATTAACGACCAATAGACCAACTGCCCTATAGAAGACCAAATGCTCAGCATCCTCGTATCTAACTTGTGCAGAGTCAGATAGGTCAAATCTAAGCACAGTCGAGTTATCTCTGCACAAGATAACTCGTTTGTACGACCAATACTTCTTCTGCGCCGAATCAAGCCAACTTCCACAAATCTCCACCTTGGCGAGATTCGAGCCTTCGACCATCGAACGACCCTCATTGCATCACCTTGGTAGAGCATCAACTGGTGTTCCCCGCCCTTTTGAGAGCAAAATGTCCCGAAGGACCGAATGCTCCACTGAGCTACGAATGTCCCCCTACTGGGACCGACTGACTCTTTCATGTCATGATCCCCCTCCTGGGGCCGACATCAACTTCATCGAGGAATCACAATGAGCAAGTCCAAGTTTGAACTTGACTTCCGATACTGTTGGGTTTTGATGGACCTAGGGTACTTACTGTGCCCGTCCTAAGTCGGACGGACCACAGAATGAAAATGAACGCAGCGGAAAAGAAGATATTCACTAAACAATTTAGCGAAGCCCTAAGGAAAATCAAGACCCTTAGCCAGGATCTATGCCAACTTAAGGTGGATCTGACCACCCCAAGAAAGATCTATTCTACTGCGACATAATTAAAATAAAGCTTCTAAATTACATAACCGGAACCTTGCCTTGGTACATGCAAGGTGTACCGCACCGTCTTCCGAGCCGCTCCCCGTCCCGCGTCGAACCGCTCCGCGTCTCGAGACAAGCAATCCCCTTATCGCCGAGCAAACCACGCGTCGAAGGAAGTTTCACCTGAGTGTGAACCTTCGCCAATACTCCGGATCAGATTCGAACCTCTTCGTGGCTTTGCCAGAGCCTTTCAGGAGCAAGGCAGAAATTTAGGGAGAAGAAATTATTTTAACCCTTCGTGGTTTTGGATGATTTTATTCTACAAGCATCGGGTGGGCACATTAACTTGAGCGCGCCATGAAGATCAAGGATATTAGCGAGTCGGACTCTAGATGGAAGTCCCTACCTCGGCTCCTCTGACTCTCAAGTTAGAATCCGAGAGAAAAAATACATCGCGTATGAAATTAAGAGAATGAGTGAGGATTCAAAATGAGCCTGCATCTTCTCAAAAGAATGGTATACATGGAGTTTATGAAGAAAATTTTAGAAATTTAAGATAAGACTGCATTAACTCCATCCAAATTCTAAGCATCTGTAACAGTGAGGCCTAATAATGAATGGCAGTGACTTTTATTGTGGCGTTCGGTCTTTGAAAAGGAGGCTGTTGAAGATCCCACTGACAAACCCACCACCAAACCGACCCACACGCCAATCTCATTTACCCACCCACCCACTTCCTTGACTCGCTGACTTCTCCACCAAAACTCTCAAAGTTGAACTTGACCAGAACCAATATCAGTCAGTGAGCATCATATGCTCCATTACTCTCTCCCTCCCTCCCTCCCTCCCTCCATCATGGCTTCTCCTCCTCCTTCTCTGTCAGTCGTCTTCTTCATTCTCTTTCTCTCTCTTGTTTCTCCGTCGATCTCTACAAACCCGGAAGGCGAACAATCTCTCTTAATCTCTCTAATTACTCATTTTTATAGTTTTAAAAAAACAATTTTTTTGAACCTTTCTTTCTGTTTTTTGATTGGTGTTTCAGGTGAAGCTCTGCATACGCTGAGAACAAGGCTCCATGATCCGACCAACGTGTTGCAGAGCTGGGACCCGACCCTCGTCAACCCCTGCACTTGGTTCCATGTCACCTGCGACGATAAAACCCACGTCATCCGCCTGTTTGCATCTTCTCCCTTCTCTCTTTTTTCTCTTGAGATCGCCCAAAAGATGGAATTTTTGGTTGATCGCTTGTTGTAAATTTTGGATTTTGAGACCCTGGGGTTGCATCTCCCTTTACCCTTTTCTTGAAAGTATGCAAAGAAAAGGACCAACTTTTATTGTGACTTTTTGGTCCATGTTACACATACATCTCTAAATTTTGATCATGTCTTTTATTTGAAAGATGGATTCTGTAGCTGTTTGCTTATATAGATCAAAGTCCATGTTAAGAGAGTTTAATTTTGATTTCAGGGATTTGGGGAACTCTAATATTTCTGGGCCTCTTGGACCCGAGCTCGGCCAGCTCAAGCATCTTCAATATCTGTGATTATCTTCTCCCTTGAACTGGCTTTTTTTGAGGTATTGATTTGTGACTTAGTTCTGTTTTTTTCGATTTAACTGCAGAGAGCTCTATAGAAACAATTTTGAAGGGAAGATCCCCAAGGAATTGGGAAATTTAAAGAATCTTATCAGCATGGATTTATATGGGAACAAGCTTCAAGGGGAAATCCCCAGTTCCTTTGCAAATCTGAAGTCCCTCAGATTCCTGTAAGATTGCGAATTCTCTGAGAAATTGATGAATAAGTTTGGTTCATCTTATTGGTATACAATTATGGTATATCTCCTGAATTGTTTGATCAGGCGGCTGAACAACAACAAGCTTACAGGATCGATTCCGAGAGAGCTTGCTTCGTTGCTGAATCTTAAAGTCTTGTAAGTAACAATGATAGGAGGAGCCGTTTAGTTTGGAATATGCTGCATGGACTTTGTACTGAAAGTTTGTTGTTTGATTGCTGCAGTGATGTTTCAAACAATGATCTTTGTGGAACCATTCCGATTGATGGCCCGTTCTCCCATTTCCCCATCCAAAGGTAAGAATGGTGAATGATATCTCTTGTACAGAATAAGATGATGATCTTGCTTAAGATAGCTTCCAGAAGCTCTTTCTAGGTTATTCCGGTTTGGAATTTATTTGTTCTTTACAAGTTAGACTGATGGATTTGGAATTTCGGACCCATCAAGTGACGTTTTCGTAATTTTCGGATTTATATGGGGTTTTTCTAATTTTCAGTTTTATGGGGTTTTAATTTGTTATTTTCAGTTTATTATTTATAGTGGGGCATGAGGATTAGATAAGGGGAGTCGGATATTGAGTGAAAACTTGTTTGAGGTTGGATATTATTCTTCTTTGATGGGAGAGCACAGCCCCCTCTCGAATAGGCGGCTTGCGAGAGCAAGTTCGTCTCGACAGAACCAAATGCTTAAATGCTTATCTGATATCCCATTTATATCAGTTTATCATCAATAAAGTTACTATCTTTTTCCTTAATCCTTCTTCCTAACCCTAAAAAATCATTCCTTTCTACTAAAAATCCAATCTTTTCCATAAAAATCATCTTAGTATCCATCAAAAACCAAGAAAAATTCTATCAAGTGGTATCAAAGCGTTCGATTCTGGAATCAATGATGGATTGGAAGGAGACCATGTCTTTGTTGAGGCAAAGGTTGAAGGAGATTGCCGAGATCTACCGCCTGAAGATGGAAGAATTTCGCAGTGCTGATCCAGAAAAAAGGCAGCACATTTGACGGAAAAGAAAGAAGAGAAATACCGGAGGCAACTCTTTAGGGAGTGGATTGAAGTTGTTTAGGAAGAAGAGGTAGAGCAGGCGACAGAGGCAAAGAAAAAGACGGAACTTTTGGAGGCCACCAAGATAGATCTGAATGGCGACAACTCCGACGTGGATCAGGACAAAAAAGACTCTGAGAAGGTGACATACAACCAGACAGGGAGCGCCGCAGACTCCCTCCCTCACTTTGGGTCGTCGGCTGCCCCTACAAAGCTTGTCGCACCCTTCCAGGGCTTGGTTGAACACCTGTAGGGCCCTGTCGCTACCCTTCTGGGCCCGCTGGGCCCCTTGCAGGGCCCTCTAGCCCGCCTGCAGGCCCAGCTGGGCCCTGCCTTTGCCTTGCAGGCCTAATTGGGCCTGCCCACAGTTTCACGGGCCCGCCATGGCCTGTTCGTCGTCTTTTGGGACCTGACATGGCCTGACGACGCTCCTCAGGGCCCGTCATGGCACGTCGACACTTTTGCGATGCTCCAAGGCCCATGATTTGCACATGGACGACTTTCTGAGTATCAGCATCAGTGTTGTGGACGCAAAGAACCTTCAGCCGGACTGGATGATCACCGTGGCATTTGTCCGGGTGTCGTTGAAGGCGGTGAAAACCAATCCTATCTTTTTGGTAAAGGAGGGGATGAGCGTCATCAGTCAGAAAAGAGGGCCTACGCACTTCATGCACCACCTTGAGGACAAGGTGGTTTTTTGGAGGAGTAACGATGGATCTGAAATTTTGGCCCATCAGAGGTGTTATCGTAATTTTCGGATTTCTATGGGGGTTTTCGTAATTTTCAGGTTTAGGGTTCTTTTTTTAATTTTCTAGTTTCAGTCTATTATTTATATGGCCTATGGGGATTAGAGAAGGGGAGTCGAATATCGAGTGAAAACATGTTTTAGGTGGAAATTATCCCTCTTTGATTGTAGAGCGCGTCCCCCTCTCGAAAAGGCGGATTGGGAGAGCGAGTTCCAAACCCTTATCTTGTATCCCCTTTATGTTAGTTTATCGTCAATAAAGTTACTATCTTTTCCCCTAATCCTTCTTCCTAACCCTAAAAATCCTTCATTTCAACTAAAATCCAGTCTTTTCCATAAAAATCATTTTTTATCCATCAAAACCTTGGAAAGTCCTATCATAGACACGCTTGGGGGTACAAAATTGTAGGAAAAAACTTCATCAAATTGTTGATATTAACAAATTGTTAGCTAACGAGCAGTCCTTGGATTTTAATTAATCAATACTAGGTTTACCCATTAGTAGACTTTTAATTTTGAACATCTACATTATCAGCTTTTGCCAAATTGATTAAATTTTGAGATCATTTCATTTGTCTCTGTGCAAGTTCTTTTTTACAACCCAAGATGCTTCTGTGCAACTTTTTTTTTACTAATGGACATGGCAACATATGTTTGAATTTGATGTTCATGTTCATGTTATTATTACATTGCAACTATGCTATTGACCTATTACATTGCAACTATGCTATTGACCTATGTAATATTGAATTTCAGTTACTTGCATGATAGCATTAAGTTTGCAAGCCTAAGTTTATCGAGTGTAATCGTACTAAGGCAATTTCGTTACACTGTATAGTTGGTATATGATATAGTCATTTTGAGATATGTTCTGGAGCACAATCATGCAATTTTTTTGGCTGGAGGCCTCACATTATTGAGAATTTAGTCATCCCCATTACTTAAAACCAGCAAATCACCTACTATTGTGACTCGACATTTGAGTATAATTCAAGAAGCAAAAACCGCAAAGATTCCACAATAGTGCATGGCAAAGAACCATATTCATATGTGAACATATGTATCCAGATTAAAATTTATGTAGCTTCGAGGTTCTTATTACATATTTACCATAGAGATTAACTTGCAATATACATAAATAAAACGTGCTTGCAATGAATAGAACTCGATCTATTAGATAAATTAGGATATGCTAGCTTCATCTCATTTGCTACTTATTCAGGATATTTGCCAGGAATTCATGAAGTGGTGGTTTTTGTAGAAATAAACCAGCTTTAAGATAAAAATATTTCTACGGTCATGGATTATTGGAGATTCTTTTGGATATATTGTGCCCATCAAATTTGTTTTGATTACAATCAATTCTTCAAGCAAGTGGTACCACTTATATTGCAAGATAGAGGAATCTGATGAATGTGGAGTGCACATGTGGAGTTCCAATATAGACTATACAGAGTGTCTTATGTCGAATTTCCATAGAGATGGGCTGTTGAAAACTGTTAGAGAAAGATGATGATAGATAAATTGAAGTCTCTTTGCGGTTGCTATTTTTGTTTGTGAAGATAGATGGGGGTGTTACATGTAATAGGTAGCTAGGGTTGGATTTAATTCTGGGATATTTTTGGTATTTTGAAACTAATCTGAGGAAGTGTATAGAAAGAGTAGGTTTTAGGGATAAGAGCGACATATGTTTCAAATATCATGTTCATAGTTCTAAGTTGCAAGATCAGTCGATTGCCCAAGAAATTGACATACAAGAAAATGAAAATTAAATACGATAGATTACATCTCTGAACCTCAGGTACCTCAGGTATTTGCTAAAAAAATCCGTCATCAAGTAATCTACTTGGTTAATACCTATGCACCGATTGGTTGTAAGTTGGCCTTGAAAAGGATTCACGTAAAACCCTAAAGCCTTTTGGGACCATGTTCACATAATGTACAATATGCGAACTACCCTTCAGTTTCTGGTAATTCTATAATTCTGTAGTTCATTCTGCATGCTGCTTACAATGATGCAAACTATTGCAATACATTATCACTATAAATCACATTTAAAACCAGTGGCCTGAGATATTGGTAAGCCACCAATCGCCGATAATGTTGTCAAATGATGGTATATGTGACAATGAGATAATTTCACCCTCGCATCTATCCACGCTTACGAAATTTTGTAAAAAGTACATACATTATAGTATATCTAAGAAGGGGAATTCACATAAAAATACCCTAATGTTTGGGGGCGCTTTCATATTAATACCCTGAACTTTTAAGTAGTACAAATCTATACCTTTCCGTCTGTTTTGGCTAACAGCGTTAAATTATTACCGTTTTGCCCTTGCACCAAAACAAAAAAAATACCCTAACGTTTTGTGATATGTTTCAAACAAGTACCCTCCACCGAAAATTGGGGGCGGCAGCCACGACTGAGGCGGAGGCGGAGGGAGTGCCGCCCCCCTCCCCCGAAAATAGGGGCGGCAGTGGCGGGGAGGGGGGCGGCACCCCCTCCTCCACGACTGAGGCGGAGGCGGAGGGGGCGCCGCCCCCCTCCCCCGAAAATAAGGGGCGGCAGTGGCGGGGAGGGGGGCGGCGTCACCTCCTCCTCCACGACTGAGGGGGAGGGGGAGGGGGCGCCGCCCCCCTCCCCACCGAAAACAGGTGGAGCCGTATGGGTAGGTGTGTATTAATATGAAATATACATTAAACGTTAGGGTATTTACTGAAGAATGACGTTGAGGGGTATAATCGTCCAAATTTCAGTAATTTGGACGGAAAATTAAAAAAAGGTATCAAGTTAAAACCAGCGTATAACGTTTGGGTATAAATTTGTACAACTTAAAAGTTCAGGGTATTAATATGAAAATGCCCCTAAACGTTAGGGTATTTCTATGTGAATTCCCCAAGAATCTTAAATCTGTGTAGGCTTCTGTTGCAACTTACTATTTTATAGATATTTTTCAAAGCAGGCAAAGATGACTCCATATAAAGTGTCTTGATGCATATTGATGTCTTAATTACCTAAACTTCAGCAACTGATTATTGATATACGAAGAATGAAGATTCATCGCAGTTTCCTTCGTGCTTTTCAGCTATGATAACAACAGCAGACTGAATGGACCGGAGCTGCAAGGACTTGTGCCCTATGACTTCGGATGTTAGAGCGCAAGAATCATAGAAGCGCAGGAGAGGCGTATACTTTAGTTTGGGAGCCCCTAATCTTGGTATCTCACTGCTTTGGTTGTATGTTAAAAGGCAAAGCTGGCCCTACTTGATGTGTGTTCCAATGCAAATCAATCCATAGACCGTAAATCAGAGATAGGCATTAAGAACGATCATGCTTACCGCTGTTTGTTTCCATCTTGCTATCTGAATTTATACGCAAAATGACTCCCCCGAGAATGACTGGAATGATGCTGCTCTACCTATTCGCGTGTTTTTGTTCTGATTTGGGGAAGGTGGTAGCAAGCCAAGTTGCTATGTAGATTGTTGTGTCTTAAGACATGCAGATGCAAATGCAGCAAAGGAGATGCCTGCCATGTTTAGATTTTGATCTGATCGCCAGCTAAGCAACTCAATTTGCTTGAATCAACCATGCATGTTAGTGCGCCGCAGATGAATGAAGTTCGCTAAGATAATAACGATCCTTGGAGATTGCAATCGGCTCAGCTGAATCAATCAGATCGCGTATGGTTAAACCCTAACTTGGTGTGGCAGCATCTTTAGTTGCTGCTGTTGATCCTATGTTGCACCACCTTTGGTTTCTTCGGACCATCAAAGCCGCAGCACCCCACCAACTCCTTGCTCAGGCAACAGAAAACCATCTTTTGGGCCATAATGTTGCTCCCTGATAATGGTGAACTCCATGGGGTGAGCTGAGCCATGTTCTTGCTCAGGGACAAACCTTTCATCCCTGCAATAGATATGATCAAGCTAAATCCAATGCATTTATAAATATACATGCTGTCTGCATATTTATAAACAAAGTACTTATCCAACAAACATTATTTACACACATGATCTAACAAAAAGGAGTGAAAAAATTGTAAAAGATTTACAAGGAAGAAAATAATCCACTTAAGTTACCACTATCAACTGGGCAATTGTGGAAGTTCAGTATTTACTAGATTCAAGCCCTGGACAAGAGAAACAAACAGAAAAAAGGGCAACTTGATATCTCCAGTAAAAAATCTGGAAGAATGCAGCTATCTCATGTAAACAACGACAACATTCGCCATCAAACATATAGCAATCAAAAATCTTCCTTCACTACCATTGCTGCATGCTCTTGCTCCAATTCCTTGTTCAGTGGGTTGAATTACTGGGTGCGCACCCTGCTGTTTTCTGCAGCTCTTACTTGACCGAAATATGGATGTGCCTGATCAACAATACAAGGGAAACATCAGAAGAGAGAAATAGGATGTCCTCATTTCCAAAAGGCCATCCCGACAAAGCTTTGCACATCACCACAACCAATGCATCCGGTGCAACGCACCTTTAAATAAATTTAAAAGTGATCATTCAGCAACAACAGAAAACAATGCCCCAAAAGGCGGTGTTGCGTAATTTCTTTGGGTTCTTTTCCTCTCACAATATGCCCTCAAGTGCAAGAAGAAATAATGGTACTAAGCAACTTTGCCATGATATTACAACATGTACACAGATAGAATCAACCAATGGGAAGCAGTGTGACAGATGTTTGTTACTATCCAACAAGATTTGGACGTTCACATACACCAGGTAGAATATGTACACGCAATCGAGGGAAAAAGGATAAAATTCATTAATTGGAAGCAGGGTGATCAATGTAACAACCAAGGGAAAGTTGGATGCACCCATAATTCTCCTCCACCTCCTCCTCTATTGGTGTTAAGAAAATCAATTGCATAAAAGATGCTTCATGAGGCTAGGAATCAACTTTTTTTTTCTTACAATGGAAGGAGATTAACTGAGTATTTAACATGCTTCTGAGGTTATGTCTTGATTAGAGAAGAAACATGGGCACAAGAGAAATTATGCACTTCAAACTTCTAAGATCCAACAGGATATGGGAAGTTTTTTTTGCTACTGTGGAGGGTGTTGGTGTGTGGGTGGCGGTTTTTTTTTGGGTGGGGATGCGGGGGTATTTTAAAACCCTTATTCAATTGACCAAGGGACGGTTCTCATGTTCATATATCACTTTCTATTTCTGCCGCTAATAAGATCCAAATCCATGCATGGAACATAATAGAACTAATTTAAACGAGGCATGAAGTGCAAGCAAAAATACTAGCACCAAATCAATAGCTCAATCAAGCAAACATATTGTACACATTTAAAGCTTGATCTCAAAGTTATTGGTTTTCAGATGTATTTAATTTTCATGGACATTCATATCACGATTCAGACAATGATCAGTTGTGACCTGATTCTCAATAACTTAAATATGAGATCTTGATCTGTTCAACAACACTATCCTACCATAACTCAGACATCGCATCCTCAATAACGTAAACATGTGATCTCGACCTATTCAACAATGATTAAGTGATGAACTCGTATATACTGGCCTATGAACCCAGCAAATTAATATAAATTGATTTGCAAGCAGAATATACATAATATGACCGAGACACATAAGTCTGGGAAGAATGTATGTTTCTTGAGCGATCGTATGAGCCTCATGAGAGCTGGCATCTACAATAACTAGGTCAAATCAAAGGCCGATCTTTTAAGCATCATTAACAAGTAGCAATGCATCTTCTCCATTTAGTAGAATTCTCACAATTCAATTTGTACTCTCCAATTGTGTGCATGTATTCACAACATAATGAACTATTAACTTAGGAGTGCTTTATTAAAGAGAATGTAAAGAGAAAATAGCACAAAGCTCCAAGCTTGCATGGGGATGTCGAAGATTCAAAGTATAAAATCAAAACAGAAAGTTATCTAACCATTGCTTCCCTTGCTGTAAGCCTGTCCTGATGGTCGTAACGAAGAAGCTTGTCAAGAAAATCAATTGCCTGCATGGTATATGATGACAAAATCTTGACTGGTAAGTAATATAGACATAAGCAGGTAGATAAGTAATGCCAAACTCCCTTTCAAAATGCTCTCAAAAGAGTGGAGGAAAGGAATGGAAAGAACCTCGGGGGAAACCAGATGCTGGTTGTCAGCATTTATAAATTTAGACCACGGTTTTCTGATGTGCCTGTAGAAAAAAATAAAAACAAACATTGAGAAAATGCAAGTGGGAAATATTGATTCATTTTTGTTTAAGTCGAGTAAGTGCATGCATGCAAATTACACAAATGCATCTCACGAAATAACTTACCTTCCGACAAGAGCTTCAAGTTGAGGATCAATCTCCAAACGATATTTGTTTAAGTAAGCATTTAATTCATCTGTTCCAAGTACCTGGAAAAATAGAGAATCAATAGGAATCAACTCTTAACCATCTGTAATCAGCAAGGTAAATTCCACACAGGGAACTGTGCATGTTTAATCTGGAAACCAATGTACATTCCTATGAAACAAGTGCATGTTCAAGCATCCAAAGAAACACTGATTGGTTTTGTAAAAATTTTACTTAACATCACTGCTCTATAGGTGGGATGCATAAAGTGGAAGTCAACTAGTAGTCCTAACAGTTGCAGATATCTTTACCAGTCAATCAAGCGACATAAAAAGATGGAACCAATATTCATAGTGTTGCGGGGTAAGATCCGCTCACAATGAATTTGTATTAATGGGGAACCAAGAGCACGATGGTTACAAGTGAAGGGGTGATTAGGTAGGCTGTTTACAAGTAGTGAGGGGTGTAGAGGCCAAGCGCACTTCGGAGGATGATCTCGGGATCAATCATGCAAGGTCGCCCTTTGTTCGCCGCTCTCTAGGAGTTGGTCGCCGGTTGCTCGCTGCTTAGAGGAGCTTTCCTGTGCAAAAAGCAGCTCGTCAGAAGCGGTGTTGGATTCCAACCCTTAAACTCTCCGATACTTAAGTCAGAATAAGGACTTAGAAATGTGGGTCGAACACGTAGGCCGAGCTAAAGGTAGATAGACCTTACGTGGCGAGCTTGAGTGGAAGAACAAATATGTGGATGATATTTGCTCTTGTGTGTGAGTGAGAGTTTATAATTCGACTAACCAATCCTTTTCTCGATGGAAGTGGGGGGTATTTATAGCTGAGTAAGGCGGTTGGGTTCGGCTGAGCTGGCGTGTCAGACTGCGGAAGATTCAGCTGAGGATGTCAGATGTAAGACGACGCAACGGCCAGGGGCTTTTTTGTCAGGGTGTCAGACGGCACAACGGCCAGGGGCTCTTTTGTCAGTGTCAAAGCCGAAAGCGTCAGGCGGTCAGACGGCGCAATGATCAGGGGCTCTTTGTCAGACCGTCGAGCGACGAAAGTGGTAGTGATGTTCTCGTATAAGTACGTTTGTCGTGTTCGATAGGTGAACAGACATCAAGGTGCGTCCGAGGAGCAGGGCCGCACATGGGTCGCTTGGTCGCTCCCTGTGGGTGCCGAGCTTGTTACCTACGATCGATGCTGCCGAGCTTGTTACCTACGATCGATGCTGCAGGGCCTCGATGGTTGTCCCTCTTATCTCGGTAGGGGGCGACCTTGGAGGGAGATGAGCGAGCTGGTTGCTCGACGGGCGAGCTTAGAGGGGGGCATGCGATCAATCGGTGAGGCTGGGAGTGAAGGGCGCCCTTCTTGTTCGGCGAGGCCGACTTCATGAATGACGAGCGAGCTTGTCGCACGTCTGGCAAACTTGGAGGGGAAGTCGAGGTGTTCCGATCTTTGGTCGTAACAATTGCCCCCGTCATTCGAGCTTAAGGCGGAAGCCCGGCCTAGTTCGGATGACGTATAATCTCTCCATCTGTTCGAAAGGGGAAGGGGCGTCTTTCGCTCTGAATATTTGGACATGGCGGTAATTTATTTGAAAAGCCTGCCCACCGCTTCGCAGCCATCATTTTGATTTGAAAGGCGGGAAAAGATCGAGGCGGCCCGGCCATCCCAAACGTGACACGTGGCAGACGTGACGGTGGGTGACAGTCAAGGCATCAGGGAAACTTGGATTCGCGCCACGTGGCCTGGCTTCGACGGCGGAGATGAACCGACGCTCACTATAAGTAGGGGAGGGGTGCTCCATCGAGAAGTTTCGTTTCATCTCAGGCTTCTTCGAGTTTTCTTCTCCAATTTTTCGACTACCGCCGACGTCGTCGCCGGAGTTCTTGTTCACTGTTCTGACCGTCGCCGAAGTTCTTCTTAGGTATCATTCTTGTCTATTAAAATGGTTTCTCCTTCTCGTTCAACCGCTTCGAGAGAAATTGAGGGTTGGTATAGGGGTGGTGGAGCACCGGACAGCTCCGCCACGGACACGGAGGAGCGGGTGGAGGAGACTTCACCGGTCAGGCAGGATCGACCCGAGGGTAGGCCGACGGCCGAGCTTGCTACAGGTTCGTCGTCAGCGGCCCCTAGGGACCCTTGGAAAGGAAAAGGGGCCGGCCATAGGGAAGCCCAGCTTGTCTGCTCGGGCAGTCGTGACCATGGCCGAGGCCGGGGATGTCCCAGCTGTGATCTCTGGAGTAGAATATGTTGCGCCGGCATCCTTTATACCCTTGGCCCGCATGAAATACATAAGGCCGTCGTACACAGTCCGTCTTCCAACCTCCATCGAGTGGGGTGTGCTTTCCCAAAGACTATGAGGTCGGAGTATACGTCGCTTGCTTCACCCAAGGCCTCCACTTCCCTCTTCCTCCATTGCTTCTCCACATTCTGAATTTTCTTGAACTCTCTCTTTTCCAACCGATGCCGAACTCCATCAGTTGCATCGTGGGTTTTCTCATCCTTTGTGCGGGAAGCATGATTAGCCCGACCCTGCCCCTATTCCGATACTTCTTCGAAACAAAGAGGCTGGGGCCGCACTTCTATCTTTCGGCGAGGAGACGTCGGCCTCTAGTCTTGGGTCTGCCGGATCAAAGGTTGGAAGGAGAGGTACGTGTTCGTCTCGACGCCCAAGGATCTAGCACTGAGGTCGAACTGGAGCGTGCTGAATCCTGAGGTGAACATGGAGGTTCTTCTTGAGGCGGACGACGTAGAGCGGGCCAAGATCCTGCAGGGAATCCCCGCGGCGGACATGAGATTTGAGGATCTTACCAAGGAAGAGATGATTGTCCGGCACATTTGGCCCGAAGGTAATCCAAGCTTTGTAATTTTCGCTCCTGATATGCTCACCCTGATCTATTTCCTTCTTACATGTGAAACGATGAGTCTGTCGATGGAGGAGCTTGTGAGGTTGGCCGCGGAGCATTCGGCCAAGCAAGCGGTGAAGGCTGGCCCGAAGAGAGCTCGGGAGGGGGACGTCCACTGCGAAGGTGGAGAAGCTCGCAAGGACGAAGAAACAGAAGGTGGTGAGAGCCACAGCTGCTTCGGGTCCTCTAGCCATTGCGGCGGACACGGGCCGTCCCACTGAGAACGTCGTCGCCACGGCTATCCCCATTCCCATCGACGTCGACGCCGAGAAAGAGGCGAGAGCCGAGCCGGAGGCCCAAGGGTCTCAGAGAGAGAGCGATGACCACCGATCCTCGCAGTCCCGCTTCGGACGGTCCCGCCCCAGGGGTCTCGACCGGGTCGGATTCCAGGGGTCGAACGACGATCGCAGATCGTTGGCCTTATGGTTGCCCGCCGTCCGGGCTTGGAAAGCCCGTCCACCCGAGCTGCGAATCGGCCCTTGCGACTTTCAAGTCAAAGGGGGACGAACTTCTAGCTCTGTCGGCGGAGGATTCATTGGCGGCGGCGTATCCAGTGGGCGCCGCTGAATCTGTTTTTGACGAAGCTGGAGTGGCGGCGCTGCTAGCCGAAAACAGTTTGCTGCCCAGAGACCGGACGTCCATGCTAAACGTGGACACGGAAAGGTTGTGCGCCTCGGCCATCTGGCACAACATGCAGGTAGGCCATCCTTCTCCTTTTAAGATACGGCTCGTTATGTGTGCGCTCTAATCTTCTCTATCTTTGGTGTGTAGGCGAATGCTATGCTGGTCTCCCTTCGGCGCCATACCACTAGGATAAACAAGGCCGAGGCCGCCCTCGGGAGGAAAGCTGTCGAACTTGAAGCTGTGAAGAAAGTAGCTGAGGAGAGGGTGGCGAGGCACATGGCCCGACTAGCAAAACTGCAGGAGTCGTACGCCGCGCAAAGGGTGACGATCCAGAAACAAGAGGCGTGTTTGGAGAAGTTCGAGAAGAAGGCTCAGTCTGAAGAGGCCCGCCGGGTCGAGGTAGAGGCTGCCCTCGAGCAGGAAAAGAAGAGGACGGCGGAGCTGGAGCAGCTGGTGGTATCGGGAAAGGTCGAGCTTGAGGCGAAGCAGGTGGAAGCGGTCCGACACTATCAGACGACGGAGCTCGTCCTGGCGATGGCGGTGATGAAGGAGAAGGGCTTTTCGAAAGGTTGGGGGCGTGACTCCAGAGGATACAGGAGAGGATGGGGAACCTTTATCCCTCGATTGAGGTTGATTTCTCGAGGCTGCAGGCCTCGGATGACGATGAAGAGGAGGTGGTGGCTACGCCGGCCGAGGAAGAAGCGACGGCGGCCGAGCAACAAGCTGGGAGCAACGCGCAAGGGGGAGGTGGTGAAGGCTCGAGCGGAGGCAACCATGATGTGGGTGGCCAGGGCGAGGGTGGCCGGGGCGACACATGATCTTTTCTGTGGGGGTTAAGGGCCGGTCTTAGGGCCTTGATTTAGGACTTTGTTTAGGTTGCGCAAAGAACAGCTCGTCAGAAAGTCGGGGTTGAGTTCCAACCCTTAGCCTCTCCGATACTTAAGTCAGAATAAGTGCTTAGAAATGTGGGTCGGACACGTAGGCCGAGCTAGAGATAGGTCGATCTTACATGGCAAGCTTGAGTGGAAGAACAAATATGTGGATGATATTTGCTCTTGTGTGTGAGTGAGAGTTTATAATTCGACTAACCAACCCTTTTCTAGGTGGAAGTGGGGGGTATTTATAGCTGAGTAAGGCGGTTGGGTTCGGCTGAGCTGGCGTGCTGAGCTGGCGTGTCAGACTGCGAAAGGTTCGGTCGAGAATATCAGATGTCAGACGGCGCAACGGCCAGAGGTTTTTTTGTCAGGGTGTCAGACGGCGCAGCGGCCAGGGACTCTTTTGTCAGTGTCAGAGACGAAAGCGTCAGGCGGTCAGACGGCGCAACGGCCAGGGGCTCTTTGTCAGACCGTCGAGCGGCAGAATTGGCAATGATGTTCTCGTACAAGGACGCTTGTCGTGTTCGATAGGTTGAAGGGACATCAAGGTGCGTCCGAGGAGCGGGGCGGCACGCTCCCTGTGGATGCCGAGCTTGTTACCTACGATCGATGCTGCAGGGTCTCGATGGTTTCCCCTCTTGCCTCGGTCGGGGGACGACCTTGGAGGGTGATGAGCGAGTTAGTTGCTCGACGGGCGAGCTTGGAGGGCATCATGCGACCAATCGGCGAGGTTGGGGGTAAAGGGCGCCCTTCTTGTTCGGCGAGGCGGACTTCATGTATGACAAGCGAGCTTGTCGCACGTCTCGCGAACTTGGAGGGGAAGTCGATGTGTTCCGATCTTTGGTCGTAACACATAGTATCCATAAAAAAGAGCCACTATATTTACAAACTCGTAACAAGACAATATGCATACTTCTTTGATGCACATTTTGATAATATCATGGTAAGGCATGAAGTAATCAATACAGATTGAAGCGTAGAACGAGCACAGATAAAAAGTGAGGCACGTGAAGGGGGCATTGGGTGCATAATTAATTGAGGGAACAAATAACTTTGTTGCTAAAGAAGAACCCCAACAGCAACCAAAATAGAATGGCATGTTTTATTAAAGACTGTGTTGAGAACTATGATATCTATCAATAACTTGCAAGGAAGTCCAAAATCCCCTATAAAATAGAATAGTAGCCAGATTGCAATTCAAGTTACTGTACTTTGTCCACTATTCTCCTTCCCTCTTCCTCTCCATATCGGGTATCCTCGAAACATAGCATATTCTAATTCAAGTCAAAGTCCAAAAATGTAAAGAAACCACGAGTTTTGACTCTAAACTCCACCTTGGTAATTTCATTTACTCGAAGCACAACTTTTTAGGTCCTTCATATGGTTTCAGAAGACTAACAACTATAGTTGGAATTTAGAATGAATTCAATTCAAACTAATTACGAGTAAACAAACATTAGTTCCAAACCTTGGCAATTTTAACAAGCTGGTCATGGTTGTCATGCCCATAGAAGAAGGGTTCCTTGCGAAATATCTGCAACCTAAGAAAGCTTGTTAACAAACATGTCATGAGGAGTAATGGAGGTCATCAATGAGAATAGATTATCATATAATTACCATTAACTGCCATATTTCAGACAAAACAGTAGTAATGGGACTTAGTTGAACAAGACATTTACCATTCCAGCAAACATGCATCCAAGGCTCCACATGTCCAAGGAGTAGTCATAATCTTGCAAATCGACAAGGAGCTCAGGCCCCTTAAAATATCTGAATAGCAAAAGATAAAACATCATTCACATGCACATATAAGAAAGAAAACAATAACTACCTCTAATCATGAAGTCATTGTGATTCTGTGTCTGCATGGATAATTGACAACTATAAAAGTAAGATAATAGTAAATTTTACAGAACTACCATAAGGTTCTAGTTTAAGTTAAATCACATGGTCCTTGCATGCAAGCTAGGCTCCTGAGAGTATGTTTTTAAACATCAAATTACTTTTTAACATTATCATAAAATCACGGTGACTGAAAAATTATTTCTTCTTCACCAGCAAGCCAATCAAAATATTCAAGTAAATGGTGCTGTAACTATTTTCTTTTTCTTCTTCTTTTTTCCAGATATGAAGGAAGTAGTAATTTCTAAGAAATAAAGGGAGAAACCTTACATCATTCAACTTTCCATCTACATTAATGGGTCAATAACGGCTATGCAACAAATAGGTACAGTTAAGGCAAGAAAACAGAACAAGTATTCATGACCAAAATTTGAAAGACAATGGAAGACCAATAAACATAAGAGGATACTGTGATAAAATTCACTCAATGTCCAACATATTCGAAAGTAACAGTGGGTGCTAAAGTCACGTGGTTTTTCAAGCATGCAAGCAACTCATATTACCGAAGTCGTTAATTTGGATTGCCCCCTCCCCCCCCAAGATTAATTCATATTAAGCATCAAGTCGTTAACTCATAAAATACCGCAAAACCAAAAGGATGAGTGCGCATATGTGCACTCACTCAGACAGACAAAAGAATTATGTAGTTCTATGTTGTTTAAAAAATAAACAGCATGACTCTTTGACCTCAGAGTAAAGCATATGGTTAATTTAAGTCAATCACTGCCTCTGGATAGCAAATCCATTTTTTTATCCATTCTAAGACAACAGAAAATTATTTCCACTTCCTACACTTAATGATTATCCGAAAAAAGTATTTCTAAAATAGAGATCATTATCTTCTGGTAGCTATCTTGCTCAAGCTATGAATATAGAAGGTCTGGCATGCATAAATCTTCACATAAGAATTATGGTATTCCATTTTGACTTATGCTCCACATAGTGCCAATGCTCTTCGGTTATCCAGTTTCTTTTTCCAGAAATATGAATATTCAAACTTTCGATGTAAAGAGACAGAAGAATAATGATGGAACCAGATGGAAACCCAATTTTCAAGTCCGAGCAGATTACACATCACATGTGGCATAACCAAGATTTTTTTTACCCTGGGCAAAAATAAAGACGATGTAAAGATTATTTTTTTAAAAAATACCAAAACCAAAAAATTAAACGTTAACATGCATTAATTATTTATTGATAATAGCTACAATATAGTATTATAGATATATTTAAAATAGTATCATACATATAGACATGCATGTATATGAAAATAATATTTGATAAACAAGGTAATGATTAAATATTATTTTTTTATATTTATACATATACACACAAGCATAGAAAAATAACAATTGATATAGATTATTTTACATTAATTTAGAGATATGGGAGTGAGAGTTAGAGAGAGAAAAGAGTTAGAGAAGTGAGAGGTAATGACAACAAGATAGAGAAGAGGGGGGAGATAGTGATTATACATAATCAAAAAATTAATTTTTTTGCCCTGAGCTGCCCCTCGCAAGTTGTACACATTTCTGCCCATGCGTGCTATATTAGTATATGAATCAGAATCAAAATAAAAGAAAGTGAAAAAAGATACACTATTAGGAGACGAAATACAAAGCATGCTTTATAATACAAATTATGTATCTAATGTACAAAAGATTTTATATGGTAATTACATAATTATTGTACGTAAAATACGTAAAATTTCCATTTATATAATATGCAATATTATCTTGTCATATTTGGTCCTAATGTGGGGGTATATCAAAATATAAAGATATAGATAGAAACATATAAATAAGGTAGATTTTGTGATTTCCGTGGTGGTCGCTCCCCTATCAGATTCAGGGGCATGGCAGAGCTCAGATATCTCTGCTGATTCAGGTGCATGTTCCCACATTTTCTCCTTTGCCTGAGTTAAAAAATTCTCTTCTTAAGTTGAATGCTCAATATTTTCGCTATTCGGGTCACCACACTTTCTTCGTAAAAGGACACTTGAAATTTACTTTTTTATTTCATCATAGAAGAGGATTTGAAATTAAATTTAAGTTGAATTCAAAACCAATCAGTTGGCATCAGCTACCATATGCGAAAATGAAAATGTAACAACTAATAATAAATATAAACCAAAATGATAATGTAACTAATAATAAATAAAAACGGACCTTGATGGGAATCGAACGCACGGTCACTGGGTCAGAACGCAAATGCGTTTACCATGGGCCATAAACAAATGATGTAGATTCGTAATAAAACATTTTTATTTTATTTCTTTCCCTGGGCAACTGCTTAGGGCAAGTTGCAAGTAGTTCCGCCCATGTACGTCACGTCAGATTTTACCCACATAAATAATAAGCATTGTCATCAAGTAGAATAATCATCATCTTCTGCCTATGCAGAATAAAAAACAATATCAAATCAAATGGCTAGCTTCACTATTATTTGTATCCATTGTTCTCTCTCTCAAGTAAACATTCATTGCATCCAGGGGCGGACGTGTGGCTTGGACTGTGGGGGCACGGGCCCACAAAGCTGTTGAAAAAAATATTTTTAGTATTAAACCTTTACATGAAGCAGCCCACATTCAAGGCGCGGGCCCCCCCACCAATTTAAGAGATGAGACGGAATATGTGGGCTGATGTGATGGGGAAAAGATAGGAATTTTTTTCAACTTTGTTTCTCTCTTCATCTCATCTCTTAGCTCTAACTTTGTTTCTCTCTTCATCTCATCTCTTAGCTCTCTACATCCTTTTTCTCTCTATTCATCTTTTTCCATTCGTTTCTCTGCTTCTGTTCGGCTGTTCCATAGCCTCGGCCTCGGCCTCGGCCTCAGCCTCAGCCTGTAGTTCGAGAGCAGCGATGCCTTTGGGAGGCTTTGATCTTCTATTTTGGGAGTGTGTCTGTTTGTTGATAAAGAATGGGTGATGATTAGGGAGAAGCACTGCAACTGGGAGTTCAGCGGTCACCCGAGCGCGATGGCAGGTAATTTTGCATTAATTTATCATACGTGCATCACTATCGGGTTGAATTATTTTATAGCATAATAGACCATGTGATGCGGACGCGCCGCATCCACAGGAGGCGGACCCGCGTGATGGGGGTGGCCCCTCGCACAATGCGATCGTGCGGGACGAGCCATCGGTTGGTTTGGTGACTTATATCAGGAGGAGGAGACGTGGAGACACGACTTAACTCCTAGAGGGGCATTTTTGTCTTTCAACGTAGATCTGGACTTTTTCCCTTATTTTATATTCTAGCTCTAGCCGTCATTATTTTTTATGCTTAATTTTGTGAAGAACATTTAGGCGTCAACTTCGACGGTGTTTAGGCTTTAGTCTGTGCATATAAAGCTAGGAGAGAGGGTCTCCTCTTTAAAGAGATCCATTATCTTATTGTTCTTCGTTAAATTTCAATCAAGGTTTACACTTTGTTCATATTTTCCACAAATATTCGTTGTTTTACTTGTTTGTGCGCATAAAGCGCATCAAATTGGTATCAGAGCGGTGAGATCCAATGGCGACAGGAATGCGATCGAAAGCAGATTTCGTAGACGAGAAGATTCAAGGTTTGCGCGAGGAGATCAACAAAGAATTGGAGGCCACGAATGAAAGAATCAATGTAGGGTTCAAGGACGTCGCTCACACGCAAGAAGATATGCAAGGCGATTTAAGAGCGATGAGGGCGGAAATTGGTCAAATCGGCCAATTTTTTTAAACCCTAATGGCAAAAAAAGAGAAGAGGGGTGAAGAAAATTCAAAGAGAGATCTTGGAGGAGATCTTAGATGATTCCGACCTGGAAATTCAACGATAAAGGGCCCGTGAAGCGAAGATGACCGAGATGTTCCCGGAATTGTCAACAAACGCCATAACAGCCGCGGGATCAGCATCAAAGAGACTCGGTGTGGCCGAGGAGGGGTCGACCACCCTCCATAGGGGTCGGCCGGGGTCGGCGAACTCCCTGGAGGGGTCGCCGGCCCCCCAACAGGCCGGTGGGGCCTCGCAACAGGGAATGGGGTCTCGTGCGGCCCTGCAATAGCCGCAGGAGGGCCGCACGGCCCTGCTGCAGCCGCAGGCAGGCCGCGCAGGCCCCGGTCTGCAGAACAGGGGCCAGGGGCCCCCATTTTTGCCCTTGGGGTCCCTTCCGCGCCAGCTTAGGGCCGAGAAGGCCTTCCCCAGGGGAGACCAGCAGCGGTGGACACTCGGGATGCTTTTGCGGGCTTTCCGGGGCGTGGACGAGGCCCGGGGGCGCTTTGGAGGTCGAATTGGACAACCCCGGCACATGGAGTTTTTGGAGGACCTAATGAGTTGGGACCAGATGGCAGACCACAGTGGCCTGAGGAGTATGCGTGGGAGGAGATTGACCCGCCTTTGGTCGCGACGACGGGAGAGTTGGACGGGGGTATGTACCACAGGAGAGGAGGGCTGAAGAAGCGGCGTATGGAGACGTCAATGCTGATCGGCGATTGAAAAAGCTCAAAATGTCGGTGTTTGAAGGGACCGATCCGGATGGGTGGATCTACACAGCGGAACGGTATATCCAGGTGATGTGATTCACGGAGGAGGTCTTACACGCCATTGGCATTTACTTTGAGGGGGAGACGTTGGCATGGTATCGGTGGAGGATATCCCGGAATCCTTTTTACTCGTGGGCAGAGCTGACGGTATACTTGATGAATCGATTTCAGGAGACACCGAGTGGAGATTTCTACGAGCAACTCAGGGCGCTTAGACATGATGGTACGGTGCGGGATTTCATTAAGAAGTTTGAGTTGCTTTCGGGCCGAGTACATGGCGTCACTGAGGAGATACTCATGGGGAACTTCATGGGGGGTTGAAGCCTTCCATACGGGCCGAGTTGAGGATGCAGAGCCCCAGGGGCTTGGAGGACCTGATTCGCCTCGCACAGAAGGTGGAGGAGAAGCATGCGGAGGAGAGGCGGGATACTGTGAGCCTGGGGGCCCCAAATCCCCCGTCCAGCACCAGCAACAACACAGAGGGCCCCTACAGAAGTACCAGAGGCCAGAGGAGAGGCTCGTACAGCGACGTTGGGAAGGCGACTGACAGAGGCAGAGGTGCGGGAGAAGCAGGCGAAAGGACTATGTTTTCGCTGTGATGAGCAATTTACCCCCGGTCACCGATGTGCGAGTCGCCTGTTGCAGATCACTATAGTGTCAGATGAGGTATGTTGGCGATGAGGAGTATGAGGTAGAGGAGGTCGCGGAAGATGAGAAGTCCCATCTGGATGTAGCGGAGGTGTCCATGAACTCCGTGGTAGGGTTCACTCCGAACCATACCACGAAGCTATCGGGGCGATTGAACGACACGACGGTGACGGTACTCATAGACAGTGGGGCCATCCACAACTTCATCTCTCGACAGTTGGATCGTCATGGGGTTGCAGTTGAGCACTTTGGAGAAGTTTACGGTCCTGTTAGGGACATGGAGGATGGAGGAGAGCAGTGGGATGTGCAATGGGCTGTGTTTGACCTTGCAGGGGGGTGCAGATCGTAGAGAATTTCTTGCCACTGGAATTGGGCAATGTCGATGTGATTTTGGTCGTACAGTAGCTGAAGGGGTTGGGCGATGTGAAGGTGAATTGGAAGCAGCTCAGGATGGAGTTCTAGGAGGGAGATCGCACGGTGGTTCTGACAGGAGACCCTAGCCTCTGTTTCTCCTTATAGTGGCTTTCAAAGCCATATCGCACGCCCTACAGATGTCAGGGGAGGGATTCTTGGTGGAATGCCGAGGAATGATGACAGAAGGTGAGGAGCCACAGGAGGAAACCCCAGCAGAGGTGGAGCAGTTGTTAGAGCGGTATCAGAAGGTCTTTCAGGATCCGCATGGTTTACCACCGGTACGAGGACATGAGCACGCGATAGTGTTGCGTGATGGAGCGGCTCCAGTGAGTGTACGGCCATATCGGTATCCGCATGTGCAGAAGGATGAGATCGAGCGGATGGTGCGAGAGATGATGCAGGCAGTGGTGATCCAGCCCAGTGTTAGCCCGTTTTCTAGCCCGGTGTTACTAGTTAAGAAGAAGAACAGGAGCTGGCGTTTCTGCGTTGACTACCGAACACTGAATAAGGAAACTGTCCCTACAAGTTTCCTATTCCAGTGATCGATGAGTTGTTGGATGAGCTTCATGGGGCATCGGTCTTTTTGAAGATCGACCTGAGATCGGGGTACTATCAGATACGGATGAGGCCGGAGGATGTGCCGAAGACGGCGTTTCGCACACACGAGGGGCATTACGAATTCTTGGTCATGCCTTTCAGCTTGACCATTGCTCCCTCGACCTTTCAGGCCTTGATGAACAAGGTGTTCCAGCCATTTTTGAGGAGGTTCATCCTGGTGTTCTTCGACGATATACTCATCTACAACAGGACTATGGAGGAACACATGTGGCACTTGGAGTTGGCTTTTCAGGAGTTGGCGTATCAGCTGCATGCGAATCAGAAGAAGTGCAGGTTTGGGCAGAGACAGGTTGAGTATCTGGGGCATGTTGTTTCTGAGGCAGGAGTGGTAGCTGATAGATCGAAGATAGAGGCGATGTTGAACTGGCCACTGTCAACGACGCTGAGGGCATTACATGGCTTCCTTGGGCTGACATGGTACTATAGAAAGTTCGTGAATGGGTATAGCACCATAGCATGGCCCCTTACCAAACAGCTGAAGGACAGCTTCAAGTAGGGGAGGAGGTGATCAAGGCCTTTGAGGCCTTGAAGGTAGCACTGTTGACGGCACCGGTCTTGGCTCTACCAGATTTCAGTGTATCATTTGTAGTAGAGACAGATGCGTCGTGTTACGGCTTGGGAGCGGGTTTGATGCAGGAGGGACGACCGATTGCGTACTTCAGTCAGGTGCTGTCGTCTAGGGCACGACTGAAGTCAGTATATGAGAGAGAGAGCTGATGGCGATTGTCCTGACCATCTAGAAATGGCGTCCATATTTGTTGGGGAAAGACTTCGTGGTTAGGACGGACCAGCGAAGTCTGAAGTACTTACTGGAGCAGCGGTTGGTGACGGAGGAGCATCAGCGATGGTTGTATAAGTTAGTGGGATCATTGAGTATAGACCGGGGTTGGAGAATAAGACGGCGGATGTATTGTCTCGCAGAGGGGAGGGGCTAGTTTGAGGGCTCTTTCCTTGCCTATGTGGATGGATTGGGAGCCGATGCTACATAAGGCAGAGTCAGATCCAGAGTTGAGACAGGTCCGGGAAGCGTTGCAGAAGGAGGAGGACCGAAGGGATACTCATTGGAGGGACGGCGGTTGTTGTATCAGGGGAGGTTTGTGTTACCGAAGACGTCGACCTTCATACCGACACTGTTTCAGGAGTTCCATGGCACAGCGGTGGGGGACCATTCGGGCGTGCAGCAGACGTACACGAGGATAGCCAGGGAGGTGTTTTGGCCGGGGATGTGGAAGATGGTAGCTCGTTTGGTAGCTGCTTGTGATGTTTGCCAACGTCACAAATACATGGTCATGACACCGGCGTGGTTGTTGCAGCCGTTAGCCTTGCCAGAGAGGGTTTGAAAGGAGGTTACGATGGACTTCATAGATGGGCTGTCACGATCAGAGGGGTACACAGTGATTTTCGTAGTGGTGGATAGGTTTAGTAAGTATGCTCACTTCATTCCGTTGAAGCATCCTTACACGGCCGTATCCGTGGCAGCCGCTTTTATTCGGGAGGTGGTTAGACTGCATGGGATACCTGGCACTATAGTGTCTGACAGAGACAAGGTCTTCACGAGCGAGTTCTGGAAGGAGTTATTTCGAGTGCAGGTGACTGTACTCAAGAGAAGCACCGCCTACCACCCCCAGACAGACGGTCAGACGAAGGGGGTGAATCGTAGCATAGAGACGTATCTGCGATGTTTTGCTTCGGAGACTCCGCGTCAGTGGTACAGATGGTTGGCCTGGACGGAGTACTGGTATAACACTTCATACCACTCCTCAGCATGGACGACCTCATTCTGGATATTATATGGTCGTGACCTGCCGCAATTGATTCGTTATGAGCACCGGGGGACGCCGGTGTCACAAGTGGAGGATTATATGGAGGATAGAGATGGTATGCTGGAGGAGTTGCGGAGGCATTTAACGAGGGCACAACAGGTAATGAAGATGAAGGCCGACGTGCACCCTCGAGACGTGCAGTTTCAGGAGGGCGACATGGTATACTTGAAGCTACAACTCTACCGTCAGAGATCACTAACTCAGCTAAGGAATGAGAAGCTAGCAGCACGATATTATTGGCCCTATGAGATTATGGCCAGGATTGGTCAGGTGGCATACAAACTGAGGTTATCCCCTACTTTGGCGATACACCCAGTCTTTCACGTCTCCCAGCAACGGAGGGTGATTTTTAATCATATTGTGTCGTCAGCGTTACCGCCCACACTTACTGATGACATGGAGGTGCTGTTGTAACCGCTGGAGGTGAGAGCCGTGCGCCATGGCCCGGGTCGGTGGAGGGAGGTGCTGATACATTGGGCTGGCTTACCTGACTGTGATGCTACTTGAGAGGCGTTTGACGTGATGCAGGAGCAGTTCCCAGATTTCCACCTTGAGGACAAGGTGGCTCTTCTACGGACATGTATGGATGCGGACGCGCCGCATCCACAGGAGACGGACCCGCATGATGGGGGTGGCCCCTTGCATGATGCGATCATGCAGGATGAGCCATCGGTTGGGTTGGTGACTTACTTCAGGAAGAGGAGACGTGGGGACACGACTTAACTCCTAGAGGGACATTTTTGTCTTTCAACATAGATCTGGACTCTTTCCCTTATTTTATATTCTATGTCTAGCCGTCATTATTTTTTATGCTTAATTTTGTGAAAAACATTTAGACGTCAACTTCGACGGTGATTAGGCTTTAGTCCGTGCATCTAAAGCTAGGAGAGAGGGTCTCCTCTTTAAAGAGATCCATTATCTTATTGTTCTTCGTTAAATTTCAATTAAAGTTTCCACCTTTTTCATATTTTCCACAAATATTCGCTGTTTTACTTGTTTGTGCGCATAAATCGCATCACCATGCAACTTCAGGAGCTTAATAATCGTTTTTTTAGATTAATACGGAATTGCTTCTATGTGTGGAATGCCTTAGACCCATTAACTCATTCTCTGCTTTTAAGAAAGAAAAATTGATCTATCTTCCTCATATATATGCAAATGATTTCTCTACCATAAAACTTGTAGCAATTGGGAATCAACTTGACAATTATATTCTTGATATGCGCTCTAATGACGTGTTCTCAGATGTCAAAGAAATTACCGGTCTTGCTGAAAAACAAGTTGCAAAAAGATGTCATTTGGTGTATCCGCTGATTTTTAGGCTTATCACATTAGACTTAACTATACCAATTTCAACTGCAAAAGTAGAGAGAACATTGTCAACTATGAAGATTGTGAAGACCCGACTGCGTGATCGATTGACGGACGAGTGGCTTAATAATTGTTTGATAACATACATTGAAAAATAAGGTTTTGATCAAATTCAAATGAAGACATTATGTAGTATTATCAGAATATGCAACCATTGAGAAAATTGTTATAAAGAAGAAGATTGTTGTAAGATATTGATTGTTTTTTAGGTATTTTACATTAATAATATTATTTTTTATTAATATTAAATTGTGACCCCATAATTCCATAGGGCTGGTTTCGCGCCACTGATTGCATCACCACATATATTGACATGTGATGCCTAGTAGAATTGCATGTACATACCCAAGGTTAAAACAAACATTCTTGCTTATTGAGACATGAGGTGGCCACCGAACAGGGTACAAGAAGAAAATCAAGCGGATGGTCCGTGTTTCTAGTCACAAAGTATGTTTTAAAACATAGGCAATTATGATTAGTGTCGCATGTTGTCCTTTTCTATCTTTCTTTACAATAGGTCATGTCTTGAAAAGGCTTATTATTGTGTATTTTCCATATTATCCGGTAGAGAATAGATGCTCTAAAACTAATTTAGTGAAGAAGTTATAAGATCTATTTGGTTCTGATAAGAACCGAACAAGATCTGATTTTTATTAAATAAAACTGAAAATAAAAGAGAGATCTTGATCACAATTAAAGAGGTGGTCTCCTTCCCAAGACGCCAATTGAAGAATACGTTGCACTCTCCCGAAGAACGAGGGATAATCTCACATCTAATATCAATATTCTCTCAAAAATAGCCTAATAAAACCATCAGCCGCTCCCTTATATAAATAGAGTTCAGAAATAAGCAAAATTACAAAAAAACCCCCAAAAGACTAAAAATTTCCAAATGCCCCAAAAAAATCCGAAAATTCCCAAAACGTCCTTAATGTGTCCAAAACGCATAAAAAGTACAAACATATCATTACTCCGCCCCCGAAAACCACCATGTCCTCAAGGTGGTGCATAAAGTTCGCAGTGGTCCTATTCCAAGTGGGGATGTCCATCTCCTCCGAGCTCTTCATCCTCCACTATATCATCCTCGTCTTCTCCCACTATGAACAGCTGAAGCTTGCGCACTCCACAATGGTGCCCTGGAGTGAACCTCTCGTTGCATCTGAAACACAACCCCTTCTGCATCCTCTCACGCATCTCCGCATCCGTCATTTTCCTGATCTGCTCTCCTTGCGGTGGCACCCCGCTCTTCTCCTGACTGGACGGATCCATCACTGTCATGGTCTTCTGCTGCACTACAATAGAGGAGCGCCTCCCGTCCCTCTAGATTTCTTTTTCTCCATTAAATGATCATCCACCATCTGGGCTAACTCCATGGCCTCCATTAGGTCCTGTGGCCTATGTATGCAAAGCTCTATGCGACTGGTGGCCTTCAGCCCCTTCATGAAAGTGCTCTCCAGTGTCACATCATAGATCCACGTACCCGCCCTGACAGTGTCTCAGCCTGCTTCCTGTAATCATTCACCGTGTCGTCCTACCTGAGAGAAAGTAACTATTCCCGCAAGTTACCTACATGAGTCTGGCGGAATCTCTCCACCAAGCCATCCTTAATATCCTCCAACGAACAAAACGGGCGCCACTGCTCCCTCCACTGGACCACCCGAGGACCTTCCCTTCTAGACAAGCCGCCACAGCGCCTTCAGCTTCTGCTCCTCAGTCATGTGGGACACCACAAAAACTCTATGCCACGTATATCCAAGCAAAAGGATCATCCCCCTTAAATATGGCAATCTTCAGCTTTCTGAATCCTGTCATCCACACCAAAGTTCCCCTGATCTGCTCGCCCTTCGTAGTGTCTAGGGTGGTGGGGCTGGTATGTATAATTCTAGCAGTCTCTGTGCCCCTCCAAGCCCCTCCATTGCCCTCCATCTTTACCCGCATAACCACCCCAGTCATTTCCGCCATCACAGAAGCCATGGACATCATGCTCCATGTCCCCCTCTCCACCGTCATCTCATGGGTACTCCTCATAAGTCGGGGGGTGGAAGTCGTCTCTGTGTAGCATATCGAGGGCAGTGGGGCTCTCGAAACTCGTCACCTTCGTCATCGGACTCCCACGTGTACTCCGGAGGGTCGTCGTCGTCATAATGCATCGTCGGGGGGCCTCGGGACCCTCGTCAGCCTCCCGGATCCACACTGAATCGGTCCCGAGGCTGGACGTGCTCGAAAACCTACCTTTTTGGGGCAGGGGTTGTCGTCGCTGCTGAAGGGGCGGCAGCCCTACCCTGGGCTCAAGGGGCGACAGCCCCCTTGGGATGCCCTGGAGGGGCTGGCGCCCCTTCTGGTGGGGTGACAGTCCCACTGGGATGTCCAGCTGGGGCTGGCGCCCCTGCAGGAGGGGCGGCAGCCCCTCTGGGGTGCCCTGGAGGGGCGGGCCCCCCTGTTTTGTTGTCGACAATCCTTTTTCTCGCTGTTTTGAGCTCTAGGGTTTGTGGGTATGTCTTCTTCCATCAAGAGCTCTTCTTCCTACTCAAAGTACTTGTCAACGTCAGAAAGTAACCCCTATTCGTATTCTTCCATCTTTTTCTTCCCATTCTCCAAAGCCGTCGCCTTTCGCTCCAAATTAGGGTTTTTGACCGCGACATCCTCCTTTGTCGCCATGAATTGTTGCATGAGTTGCGCTAGGGCTTCTCCTTATTTCCCTTGATTTTCCACCATCCTCGCAAGGGTTTCGCTTTGCTTCATTAAGGCATCAATGGTTTCTCCTTGCTTCACTAGGGTTTGCTTCACACCCTCTAGTTCACCGTTAAATTTCTCCTCCAAGGCGTCGATTTTGTCTTTAGATCTCGTTGATGCCGCCATGGATCTTGATGCTCTGATACCAAATTGAAAGGAACCAAACAAGATCTGATTTTTCTTAGATAAAACTAAAAATAAAAAGACATATCTTGATCACAATTAAAGGGGGTGATCGCCCTTCCAAGACGCCAATTGAAGAGGACGTCCGCACTCTTCCGAAGAACGAGGGATAATATCACCTCTAATATCAATATTCTCTCAAAAATAGCCTAAAACCCCATCAGCCCCTCCCACCTATAAATAGAATCCAGAAATAAGCAAAATTTAACTGAATATTCTCAATATGCCCCTAAAATCCGAAAATTCCCAAAACGACACTAATGGGCCCAAAACGCATAAAAAGTACAGATCTATCAGGTTCCTTTGATGGGCACATATCAGTTTGAGACTGTAATGCCTGAGGAGGATGAATCGAGAACACAATTGTCACTTTGACTTGTCGAACAATCAGGAAAACTATGATGAAAGTCAGTGGATGTATGCAAAAGAAAAGTATGATTATATTAACAGGCGTAAAAGCATAAACATAATCATGCCACTTACCTTGAAGCCACACGAACATTGTATTCCTTTCCAGGGTGGTAGAACTCTGCAAGTCCCCAATCAATCAGCCGGAGTTTTCTCAGCTCATGATCGATCATCACATTATGAGGCTTGACATCTCGATGCATGATTCCCTGTGAATGGCAGTAGTCTAATGCCTGCAAAGGGCATCATGAAACCCCATCATAAATATACAAACTTTCCATCTGGATAACAAATACGAAGAAGAAGAAGAAGCTCCATAAGTTCTAACAGACAATCAAATAAAAAATTACAATCTCCGGTGACTGTTCCAAGAATGATTAGTGATGACAGACATCTTGATCACACTAATCAAACAAATCAATACCTAAACTTTACAATACATGAAACATGACACGACTTTACAATATATAAAACATTATGCAAAAGTAATTACTGGCCAGTGCTTTAGTTTTAGAAATGAGCATAAGAGTGTAGACAATAGCTTCTCCACCAATTTATTATCTGCAAGTAAAAAAAATGCTTGCATGGGAATAGAAGACTTTCAAATAGGACGTGTAAGGCTGCAAAGCAGTATCATGACAAGCCGGAACTGCCAGTGCCCAGCACATGAGGACCTGGTCCAAATTGCATAGACCTTTTGCATATAAACTTAGCAAAGATTATAGCCGCTCATTGCATTGGTCTGGTTCTCAATGGAGTCTCCCAAACAATGTCTCACCTCTCCATTCATTATTACTTTTGTCCAAGATCTTGCACTTTTGTATTCAGTCTAGGAAAAGGCTAGGCTGTCCAGATCCAGTACTGAGTGGGTTATTAAAAAATCTATGATTTATACACACAAACTCAGGTGTCACACTCCAGCACGGACTTGGGTGCTGGATACAACAGTCCATCAAATCCCAGACATGAAGCACCGTTATATATGCATGTGTTTAATGTGGAGATTGTTAAGATAATTATTAGAATCTAGGAAATATGGTATTGACTCTTCGGGTCTTGTGTATGTCTCTTCGGTTTTGATGTTGGCTATTGGGCTCTTGTGCCAAATCATGGTTCTTGTATTATATATATGATGTCCTCTTGTAACAAGAAGTAACCAAATAATACAGAGCATTTTCCTCCTCCTTAATTTAACATGGTATCGGAGCTTAGGATTATCTGATCCAAAAGCTTCTTTCGACTGCTAACTCTCCCTCCCCCCCCCCCCCCCCCAAGCTTCTTTCGACTGCTAACTCTCCCTCCCCCCCCCACTTGGGGGGGAGGGGGGGGGACCAAACTCCCCGCACACCACCTGAACCCCCTTAAGTTTGATTCTTCCCCCAAATCTCACAGATCTCTTTCCTCCAAAATCATGGGCCATCAAATTCACACCCAAGTCCAAATCCAATAACCCGGCAATGTCGTGGGCTATGACCAACCACCACCAGCGGCTACGGCGGTGTCACCACCCTCACTGCCACCGGCCTCTACCGCTGAGTGCTGGGATTCTGCATCGCTTCGCTGGTGGAGGCGCTGAACGTGTGGGACGGCGGGCTGGTTCTGATTAACCACGAATTCTGGCTCATCAATCAGGTTGCTAAAGAGATATGGGTGTTCGAGAATCAGGCAACAACTCGGTAGGAAGGTGATAAATCTCCAGTTTTACCCTCACGACTCCTTCACATCCGACGAGCAGCTCCTCATCGCCTTCTCCTCCTTCCCCGACTACTTCATGCCTTCCTCCGTCGGCTCCTCGGGACCCACCAGCCATCATGATCGCGTTTTTGCAACACGTGTCCACTTCGCCAGAGCATCCGCCACCCGCTCCGACCTCGTCTTCGTCTTCTTGCTCATCTGAAAAATTCCACCATTTGTACTAACGTTGCCTAGGGCTCTTCTACAGATTTAACACGCAACTGGTGACTTGCTGTCCCTTATTAAGGCATTTCTCGGGGTTCGAGTCCTTGCAGTTGATGAACACCATGTTCTCTGACCTGCACGTCGCCGCATCAGAACTGTCGATGTTGGGATGGAGTTACCCGATGCATCGATGGTGGCGCTTGCCATTGACGATTCGTTCCCCTTTTAACGTCGCTTCAAATTTGGCAAAACCCAGATACTTCGTATTTCATGCTGCCAATGGCCTGAGCGGCACCTGGGAGGACCAAATATATCATGCTCACTACGCTCTTTGCACTTTGCTTCAGATAGCTGCTTCTTTAATTTCGCCTCGCCGATCTCTTCGACTTCTTGTTCATATTCATTCGAGCCCACCAACTGCTCAACAATATGACGCATCAAAACAGTGGCATCTCCTCGCCATATGCGGCGCGTCACTTGTCCCATGTGTCATCTCATCGGAGCACAGCCTCCTCAGCCCCCTCCGGCTCATCATCGGCCCCTAGCGGCCTCAGCCCCCTGCGGCCTCGGTCCACTGCGGCATCGGTCCACTGCGACCTCTGCCCCTTGCGGTACCTCCTCGGCCCCCAGCGGCCTCAGTCCACTGCGACATATGTCCCTTACGGCACCTCCTCGGCCCCCAGCGGCCTCGGTCTACTGCGACATCTCATCGACCACAGCGGCCTCGGTCCACTGCGACCCCTCGTCGGCCCCCTACGGCCTCGGTCCACGGCGATCTTTGCCTCTTTGCGGTACTTCCTCGGTCCCATGCGGCCTCTCCAACTCGACGGCCATCGCGCCCTACACTCTCCGATCTTCTTCCTCACCAAACTCACGGTTACACCATGAGTTTGAGGGGGGTATTAAGATAATTATTATAATCTAGGAAATATGGTATTGACTCTTTGGGTCTTGTGTATGTCTCTTCGGTTTTGATGTTGGCTATTGGGCTCTTGTGCCCAATCATGGTTCTTGTATTATATATATGATGTCCTCTTGTAACAAGAAGTAACCAAGTAATACAGAGCATTTTCATCCTCATTAATTTAACAGAGATATCTTTACTATTACAAATACAACTCTCCCCTCCACTTGAGGTTGGGGTTTAATAAGAATGTGATGGAGTAACATAATGGACTACTATAACACTTTTTATTTAAAAAATATTTTTAAATTTAACTCGATGCAACTTTATTGGCATTATCTTTATTAATTATGCATTTGATGATACTCAATTTCTAAAGACATCTTATTGGATAATTGATAGAAAATAAATATCATATTGTTTTATAGTAGAGTCAAGATACTTATCTGCTCAAAAAATAAATCAAAATGCTTAGCTACAACCTTGTGTGATATCATGTTTTTACACATGCCCAAAAATCTACATTATTTTACTCATTTAATTGTATGTATTTTTTAAGGGGAATTGATTTCATAAATAAAGTCAAAAAATACAATCAGCTAGACAGAATTTGGGGTACAAGTGGACTAGGGGAAAAGAGTGAAGACACCCAAAAACCTAGGCCCCTAGAATCCCAAAGCTAGCTAAATCCAAATACGACACATACATACCATACCACCAGACCAGCCAACCACTAGGGCATAAGTGATAATCCCATATCAGATCGTGTACTCGCACCAGACTCGCCCCACCTTGACCCGAGAACTCCTGCGATGAGGAAGACAGAAGAAGTAACCGGTTGCTCCCATTCGGGATTGTCGGTGACAAGGGAAACGGGTGGCATGTCATCTTCATCGTGGCAGTCGTCATCGAAAAGCGATGGAGTAGAATGAGCAATCTCATGTGTCCCAGAGAAGCTGGACGAGAGGGTGTCGACATAGCAGCACACAAATAGTCACCAGTAGTAGATGTCATATCTCCGACATCATCCCCAATAAGGGGAGCCGAAGAACTTGCTTCCCCAGACGAGAGCTTAGGCCAGTGCTCTGTAAACAAATCTTCTACCTCATCCTCATCAGATAGCGACTCCACCCCACAATCAACACCCTTACCTTTGTCTCTAGTCACCTCAGGGCCTATAGGCTTAGGATCAATAACACAAGTGTAAGGAACAAGACTACCATCACCCTACTCCTCCAACACTCCCCCGCCCTCTGTAGCATCCATCACATTTTTTCAAAATCCATAGAGGTACCAGGCCCCCCCAATGACTCCAGCGGACACTGAGTGGCAGTATGACCAAATGACAAACACTTGGTGCACCTCGGAGATTCGCCCGCATGCTCAACCTCAAGAGCAAGTGATGATCCGTCTTCAAACAGCAGGTTGACTTTTCTAGGGGTGGCAGTGAGGCGTCTACATCAATGAAGCATCATGCAAATTCAATCCGCTCAAGATTGGCCGTCGCACGATCCATGCAAATAGGGTCACCAACCAAACTGGAGATAATGTTCAGAATCTCAGGCGACCAAAGATTGAGAGGAAGATTGGGAAATCTCACCCAAACTGGGAAGCAGCGGAGTAGATCTCTCTCAAGCTTGAGCTCAGGGGACCAGCGTCGTAGAACTATCAGACGAACATCGAACAGCCACGGACCCCCCTGTAGCATATTTTCACAATCTTCAGCTTGCTAAAATTTAAAGTAGAAGAACTCGTTGTCACGGGAGAACACCCGTAAGCCTGCCTTCAACTTCCATAAGCGACTAACATAAGCTCGCACTTGGCTGTAGAACGGGTGATCGCCTACAATGTGGCCGATGAGTGTGTTATCCCAACGTTTCGCATTGGCCGAAATATATTGATCAAGTATTAGTCCCGCCGGCGCACCGTCTCCTCCTAACACGGGGGCTACGAACGAAAGTTTACAACTTGGATCGCTAGATCTGATTCCTCAGCATAGATCTTTCCAAGAACCCGCCGGAGTTACCTTACTGAAGTGGAGAGGAATATTTGGTCTCGTCGCGCGTTTGGTGAGGAGTTTATTCAGATCTGATCGGGCCAAATGAGCACGCCGTTTACCACCGTTGTAAGACGGCTCACCCAATTTTTCACCCGCAGATGTGGCAGATCTAGTTTGGGATTTCCTACCCCGCCTCTGGACAACCTTCCAAGCACCCTCAGCTCCGCCTGACGCCATCTTCTTCAAGCAATAGTCATTGCATCGATGATACAGATTAGATGCGTTCATACATTTATCCATCCTCACTCTACATCCACAAATATCGACCACAAGCAACAATCAGCCAGAGCTGATAGCTACGGCAGAACCAAGTCACCGCCTGAACGCCGCAACCCGGAAGACGCAGTCTGGAGGTCTAGCCGCGGCCTGGAAGTCGGCACAGCCAGATCGCCGCAGCACGGTCACCGCCTAGAAGTCGCCCTATCGACTCAGCTGGAAGAGGAGATCGCCACCGCCTGGAATAGATCGCCTATAGATCCGATCGCCTGGAGGTGATAGCTGCCGCAGAACTGATCGCCTGGAAGAGGTGAACGCCTGCAGATCTGATCGCCGCATGGAAGGGGAGATCGTCGTTTGCAGATCTGATCGCCGCCTGGAGGAGATCTAATCGCCGCCGCCTGGAGGAGTCGCCGCCGCAGATCTGATCCACCGCCTAGAGGAGTCGCCGCCACCTGGAGGAGTCGCCTGGAGCGATCGCCAGGAGGAGTCACCACCGCAGATCTGATCCGTCGCCTGGAGCGATCGTCGCCTGAGCAATCGCCTGGAGGAGTCGCCTGCCTGAGCGAACGCCTGGAGGGTTTGGGCTTTTTTAACTTAATTGTATGTATTTGGTTGTATACGAATGCACCTATTAGCCAAATGATCAATAAGACTTTTTCTTTCAAAAAGGGGGCACAACTACTTCATGTGTCGAGGTGAATAAAGGTTTTGCACTTTTAGAACAGCCTAACATAGAAAAGGACGTGCACCATATCCAAAGTGTTAGACACACAACATGTTGGTTTGAAAAAGTGTCCTACATGTCATAGCAAAAAATAATATAATATAAACTCAACTGGCCATTCGTCAACCACATGACACAATCCTATGCAGTTAACATTGAGATGATAAAATCAGTTTACTAAATGACATTTAGAGATTTTATTTTAATATTGCAGATTTCACTTGGCATATCCGCCAGCATTTGAAACATAAAAATATGATAGAAAACTAGATACACAAGAAATACTACCTTCCAGCATGTTTACAATTCATTAAATACATCCTTTCTAAATCAATTCCTTGTGATAAACAATCTGCTAATTGCATGACCCAGATCCAGACTGAATGTGATAACCAAAGTCTAACAAGAAATTAATATAAGCCACCACCCTTGCCCCAGTTGAAGCCTGCCCAATTTCCTTCCTTGATAATCACTATATCATTAGGCTCACTTTCAGTAACTTGTCCAGGTAAGCGATGTAAACATAAATGCAGTGGAGTTATATGCTTAACCTATCATTGCATGATGTCCAAGACCATTCCATTTGTTCCTTTCATGATTTATTTTCACTTGGTAACTATATGCTTTATTCATGTCTACTATTTTAAAACATTTTGTTCGGAAGTATATTCATACAATGAGTGCAAAAATTGCATGTGAAAAAAATTTATAATTATAGGTCGGTGAAATACCTTGAGAAGTTCATAGATGTAATAGCGTACATCATAGTCTGTCAGTGTAGGATATAATATTTTGAAATCTGTACTGTTTACATATTCAAATATCAAGCTAGGAGTTTTTGAGTGCTGATCTCTGACAATATCAAAAAGCTTCACAATATTGGGACCACCACAAAGATTCTGTAGTATCTTAATCTCCCTCTTTATCTGCAAAGGCAACAATTGAAGGAATTTCAGAAATCTCATAAAAAAATACGCAAATGCTTACTCTGCAGAAGTTATTTCTGACTGAAACAACTGATGAAGCTGCAACATGAAATTGTGTGCTTAAAAAACAAAGAAGGAACATAAAAGGAATAGAGCATTACGTGAATTTATAAACATATAGACACAAAACAAAAATAGTTTGATCTTCATTGGCAAATACATTCACTTATTTGTCGTAAGTTCAGACTTCCAAGATATTATTAACTAACTTACGTTTTGATTCGTAAACATGTTCAAATATACCATCATCATAATATCCTAGTTATGTTTAAGGGCGTAAAAGTTACTCTTGCAAATTTGGGCTTCACTTTTAAAGCATTGAAGGTGATTTTTTTAAGTTACTCTTGCAATATGTAGGAGGTTCACATCCTTAAAAAGTTAGTCCTGAAATGTAGAAAGTTAGCCATCATCTGACCATTCTCACCTTCCCCCCCCCCAACCCCCCCCCCCCCCCCCCCAAAAAAAAAAAAAAAAAACAAAACAAAACAAAACAAAACAAAACAAAACAAAAGAAACACACGTGGGGGGGGGAAAGAAGAAAACAAGAAAAAGTCAAAGTCAAAGAGTCTATTTTGTTTCCTTTATTTTAAAGTTAACATGAATGCACATCAAAGCCATGTTGTGTCGCAATTTATGTTTTCAACTTATGTTTTTCCATTTTAACAGGCACAACATTGGCACCTCCAGTATGTAAATGACACAGGCATTGTCCAACTGAACACTTGGGATAAGGATGGCCTCCTTTTCATGCTTGTGCCTCCCAGCTTCAAGAGATTTCGATCTAATAGATTTGTAAACATTATCAGTGTTGTTACGATCATCAGGGATTAATTGTTACATTTATTAGGGATCAATTTACCCAGAAATGAGATTTCGGCCGTTTCGTTTCAGTTTTGAAGAGAGGATGATATGAAATTGCCTCCAAATCTCGGTTTCGGCCAATTTCGATCGGTTTCGGCCGAAACCAAAGTTGAGTTTGGGTTTGTGTTTAAATAAAATATGAGTTTGGGTTTGAATACATACACTTATTTGAAACCAACACCAAAGTCCAATAAAGTATATGTTTGTATTTAAATATCCGAACCCATTTCAACGATATTTAAAATATTTATTAAAATTATTAAAATTCATTAAAACTCTAGAGTTTATATTAAAAAAATTTTGTTATGAATCAACTACTGGGGGAGGAGCCCCCAGCTCTTTATTTATAGGCAATGGGGAGAATACGAATATAGGCTACAATGATATGGGCCTATCTCTAGGATAGCCCAGAATCTAAACCAACTCTGGTTAAATAACCGTTCACAACACTCCCCCTTATCCAGCCATAGGTGTGGACTCTGCTCGCGAATACTTCAGGATTCTGAGCATAGAAGAGTCTCACATGGTGTGGATACTTCATGATCCTGAGTTGGTGAGATTTGCCTCGTTAAAACCTTTAGCTATGGAAAACCCTGTGGAAAAAAACATAGTTAAGGAAAAAAAAGTACAAACTCTACCTAACTCCCCCTGATCTGTACAAGCTCTCAAGCTTTCAGATCTCTTAGGCGTCTCATTCCAATCCTTTGTATAAGCTTCCTAAAAGTGGCAGTAGGAAGGGCTTTAGTGAACAAGTCTGCCAAATTGTCATATGATTGCACTTGTCTGATGTCGATCTTGACATCTCTCTGTAGCTCGTGCGTCCAGAAGACCTTTGGTGAAATGTGCTTTGTTCTGTCGCCTTTGATGAAGCCACCACGTAACTGAGCTATACAATCAGCATTGTCCTCGAACATTGTATTAGGTTCGAGATCTCCAGTCTTCAGTCCGGTAGTAGACAGGATGTGGTGGACAACTGAGCGTAATCATACGCATTCTCTGCTTGCTTCATGGATGGCAATGATCTCTGAGTGATTGGATGAGGTCGCCGTCAAGGTTTGCTTGATGGATCTCCAGGAAATGACTGTCCCTCCATAGGTAAACACATACCCAGTCTGTGACTTCGCGTTGTGGGGATCAGACAAGTAACATGCATCAGCATAACCAGCAAGTGTAGAGGATATTCCATTTTTGTAGAAGAGTCCCAAATCTGTAGACCCTTGGAGGTAGCGCAGAAGGTGCTTAACCCCGGTCCAGTAGCGCTGTGTGGGCGATGCGCTATATCTGGCTAGCAAATTTACTGCGAACGCTATGTCGGAACGCGTGCAGTTTGCCAGATATAAGAGTGTTCCTATGGCACTTAGATAAGGGACTTCTGGACCAAGTATATCATCCCCCTCTTCCAGCGGTCGGAAAGGGTCTTTATGTGCATCCAGAGATCGTATCACCATAGTTATACTAAGTGGATGACATTGGTCCATCTGGAATCTTTGCAACATTTTCTTTGTGTATGTGGTTTGATGTAATAGGATTCCATCTTTTAGATGTTCAATCTGTAAGCCAATGCAGAATTTCATTTTGCGTATGTCTTTCATTTCAAATTCTTTTGTTAGGCTTACAGATATCTCAGCGATCTCTTTAGGAGATCCGATGAGATTCAGATCGTCTACGTAGACAGCGATTATTACGAATCATTTTCCCTTTGTTCTTATGAAGATACAAGGGCAGACTTCATTGTTATTGAATCCTTGTTTAACAAGGAATTCGCTGAGTTTGTTATACCACACCTTCCTGATTGTTTGAGACCATACAATGATCTTTGCAGCTTAACAGAGTAGACGTCCCGAGGTCTATCTTTTAGTTCAGCAGGCATTGAAAAGCCATCAGGAAGTTTCATGTATATCTCCTTGTCAAGATTACCGTATAAATATGCAGTCACAACATTCATTAGCTGCATATCTAAACCTTCCTTTGATGTTAAGCTTATCAGGAACCTGAAGGTGATCGCATCCATGACCGGTGAGTATGTTTAGTCATAGTCAATACCCGGTCTTTGGGAAAAGCCTTGTGCTACAAGTCTTGCTTTGTAGCGTGCGATCTCATTATTTTCATTCCTTTTTCTTACGAATACCCATTTGTATCACACAGGTTTGACACCAGTAGGTGTCTGGACTATTTGCCCAAAGACTTTGCGTTTCTGAAGCGAGTCCAGCTCGGCTTCTATTGCCTGATTCACTTTGGCCAGTCATTTCTACGTTTGCATTCAGCAACGGAATGTGGATCATGATCATCGTCGCTTCCGGCGACGTGAATAGCAATGTGAAACGCGAAGTCATCGTCGACGACTGTACTCTTTCTGTCCAATACCTCCCCCTGTACGTACATAATTTAATGATATTTCAGTTTCTCCTGGCAGTTCCTCTGCAGTGGATTCCGGGAGGGGAGAGGATATGGACACGAGCTCGTTTCTCTGTGGGGTATCGTCCCAAGGTCTCCGGATATTTTTCTTTTTCTTGGATTTTTATCCTTGGAGCCTGGTGGTCTGCCTCTTTTCTGTTGAGGTGCAGCCACTTCTGCTGCTGATGGATTGCATCCATCTTTTGGGATGTCAATCCTAGCTGGAGTGTTTGCAGCAGGGATGTGTGATTTGACAATCTTCTGGTTGTCAGTAAACGAGTCCGGTAATCTATGAACTGTGTTCTGGATGTGCAGGATCTTCAGGATCTCATCATCACATTGTTTTGTTATCGGGTCGTAGTGGGTCAAACTTTTTGTATCCCATATTAACATTTGCTTCGCGCTAGACTTTTCAATGTCTAGGCCCATTTTGGGGAAATATGTCTCATCAAAGTCACAGTCTTCAAGACGTGCCTTAAAAGCGTCGCTCGTTTGGGGTTCTAGGTATCTTATAATGGAGGGTGAGTCAAACCCTACATAAATACCTAGGCGACGTTGAGGGCTCATCTTGGTCCTCTGGGGTGGTGCAATGGGGATATAAACTGCGCAGCAGAAGGTTCCCAAGTGAGAAATGTTCGGCGGCGTTCCATATGCAGTTGCATTGGAGAGAGACTCTGACCTCCTGAGGGTCTTATTCTTATTAATGATGCAGCATGCAGAATTGCATGTCCCCATGCATCCACCGGCAACTGGGATTTTATTAGCAATGGACGTGCAATCCATTGGAGTCTTTTAATTAACGACTCAGCTAACCCGTTCTGGGTGTGAACATGCAGCACCGGATGCTCAATTTCTATTCCCGTTGCCTGACAGTATTCTTGAAATGACTGGGAGGTAAATTCCCCCGCATTATCCAGACGTATTTTTTTTATTTGGTTGTCTGGAAAATGCGCCCGCAACTTTATAATTTGTGCCAGGAGCTTTGGAAAAGCTAAGTTGCGGGTCGAGAGTAGACACACATACGAGTATTTTGAAGATGCATCGATCAGTACCATGAAGTACCGGAAAGGCCCACTAGGGGGTGGATGGGTCCACATATGTCTCCGTGTATTCTTTCAAGGAAGCTTGGAGACTCAATATCCACTTTAAGTGGTGATGGCCTTGTTATTAATTTACCCTTGAAGCAGGGTACACAAGGGAATTCTCCCTTCTGAAGAATCTTCTGGTTCTTCAGGTTATGCCCATGTGATTGTGATAAAATGTGATGCATCATCACAGATCCAGGGTGACCAAGTCTATCGTGCCAAAGTAAGAATTTGGCTGATGTCGGGCACTTCAGGTGCTCCGTCAGATTTGCTTCCTCTCTCCGAATCTTTGTATGGTAGAGGCCCGAGGAGAGGCTCTCAAAACGTTCAAGTATGGTTTTAACTCCATTTTCTTGAGACGTTACATACAGTAATTCATTTTCTTTTACATTTGCTGTTTCCAAGTGGAGTCCGTTCAGACGGATATCTTTGAAACTTAGTAAGTTTCGCTTGGAATTCGGAGAGTATAATGCATCTTTAATTTTAATTTCTGTTCCTTTGGGAAGCAACAAGGTTGCATTCCCAGAACCTTCAATTATATCCGATGGCCCTGAAATGGTATTTACAGGGCTCTTATACGGTGTAATGCTATGAAAGTAGCATTTATTCTGAAGGATCGTATGTGTCGAAGCACTGCCTACCACGCAGTCATGAGAGCATTCCATCTAAAAAGATGAGTAAGACATTTGCATTAAGAAACTAACTTTTATTCAAAGGAAATCAAATTACATTAAAAAAGCTCTCATAAGATAAATTGTTCTGAATAAAATGCTAAGATAAATAAAGTTGGCTAATCAAGCATGTCCTCTGATTCGAAGTCTTTTGATGTGAACTTGACTGCATGGTTTGCAGCCACCAGGTTTGATTCAGCATTCTTTTTCTTGCTTTGTTTATAAAGCTCCTGAAGATGCAGTGGGGTCCGGCACACTCTGGACCAGTGGCCTGTCATGCCACAGCTGTGGCACTGGTCTTCCCAATCCCTCTTGGGTGGGGGTGCGTCTTTTTCTTGTTGTCATTTCTGCGCCAGGTGAACTTGCGCTTCCCTTCATTCTTTTGTTGTTGTGCTTGGCCCTTGGCTCTTTTGTGTTGTCCCCTTTCTATGGTCTTTCTTTTCTTTTATTATCTCTCTTCTTTTTGAAGGAAGGGGTGCGGTGAGCTTCTGGTAGAGGGGCAGTGCCAGGAGGACGAATATTGTGAGTGGCGAGAAGAAGCTCTCTGTTTTGTTCGGTCATGAGCAAACATGACAGCAGCTCAGAATACTTGGTGAACTTGCGTTCATGGTATTGCTGCATGAGTATCGCATCTTTTTCATAGAAAGACGTATACGTCTTTTCCAGCATGCGGTCTTCTGAGACTTTTTCACCACACAACTTCAGGCGTGAGGTGATGCTAAATAGTGCTGAGTTGTACTCAGCAATGGACTTGAAGTCCTGCAGTCTCAGGTTCTCCCACTCATATCTTGCCCTTGGGTGTATAACATCTCTCTGATGTTTATACCTATCCTTAAGGGCGGTCCATAGCTCAAGTGGATCTTCGACCGTAAGGTACTCAGCCTTTAAGATCTTGTCCACATGGCGGCGAATATAGATAATGGCTTGCGCCTTTTCTATATCGCTAACATTTTCTTTTTCTGTTACAGCAGCAATGAGGGACTTTGCCCGCAGGTGAAACTTTATATCTAGCTGCCAGCTCAGATAGTTTCTACCTGATGCATCCAGCACTTCAAAATCAACGCTTGCAATTTTAGCCATTTATCTAGCAGAGCACAAACATGCATAAATTAATATTTTAATCAGAGAAAACATTTTCATGCGGAGGCAATATTTAATGAGAAGCTAAATGCGTGGATCGGCCAGTCCCACATAGAAAAAAGTCCAAAGTCCATACAGTCCATATTACACAATTTGCAGCTTAAAAGGAAAGTACAACTTTGGAAACCCCGTGGGTCTCATATTATATCTCCAGCTTCAATTGTGGCCTCCGTCTCCATGGAAGTTGGTCTTCTGTCTTTGACATTTACATAAATTCCTCACTACAATTTCTCTCAAAAATAAAAGAAAATTGCGGAAAATAAAATGTGGGACTTAAACGACCGATCCAAAAACCACATTTAGCTATTCATGCAGAAATATTGTGCTCATCAACATTTTCATTCACAGACATCGCCGGCAGTAATATTCACATGAGGATAAATAATTTAATCACTTAATAATTATTGGACCACTGGGCAACGTCATACACCGTTAGGTTAGGTGACTAACGGCAGAGCGATCGCGGGATCTTCCTAATTATTAAGTTTTAAATATAATGCACAACCACGCATATCATATCCACAGAATAAGCCAGTGATGTAAAGCATGTAAAGATGATTTTACGGAAAAGAAAATCATTCGATGCAAGGGTTGTAAAACAAGTGGGCTTAATCAATCAAATTGAATAAAAGCTCCAAGATGACATTTTCGATGTAGAAGGAAAAGGTTTTTCCTTTTAAATCATCCCAAATAACCCCAAAAAATCCCCAATAATGACTTATATTTCCATTAATTTGCCCCATAATATACCGTGATTTTTCACGAATTTATAGGCCCATAAACGCCCTTTATAATTGTTTTTTTTTCTTTTTAGCCCAAAAAGTCTTTTAAGGCTTATTTATTAGCCTTCGCCCCCCCCCTTTTCTTCTTATTTTGTTTGAAGAAGAAGAACTGGCCCGCAGGTTGGCTGCGGGCTTCAGGCCCGCAGTCAAATACTTTTTTGTGAATCTGGGCTCGGAGGCCCAGTATGGTTTTGGGGCGGCAGCTAGGGTTAGCCGCCGCCGCCCCCGTACTGCTGCCGAACGGCGCCGGGGGGCGGCCGCCCCCCTGCAGGGGGGACGGCAGGGGCCGCCGGCCCCCTGCAGGGGGGGTCGGCGATGGGGCGCCGGCCCCGCTGCAGGGGGGACGACAGGGCCGCCGGCCCTCTGCAGGGAGGACGGCGGCGGGGCGCCGCCGCCCCCCGGAGGGGGGACAGCGGCGGGGCGCCGGCCGCCCCCTGCAGGGGCAAACGCGGCGTCGGCCGCCCCCCCCCCCCCAAGGGGGAGGGGCGGCCATGGACGGTAGGGTGAGAAACCCTAAAAATTGGGTTTTTGGGACGAAAAAATTGTCGTTTTAGGCGATCTAACAAATCCTCGTGTTGATCTTGCGCGATCTAGGGGAAGAACAATCATACGTATGATTAAAAACATCGTTTTAGTGATTTTTACCTCTATATCCGTCTTCTGGATATAGCGACGGTTGAACGAAGCCCTACGCGGATGACGACGCTCGATTGAGGAAGCCTTACACCGCGCACGTGGATCTCCCGTTTCCTTTCGCCTTCGCAACGAACGAAAAAAAATTTTGTGGAAAATTTTGCTCGTGCTGATAACGTGTTATGAATCAACTACTGGGGGAGGAGCCCCCAGCTCTTTATTTATAAGCAATGGGGAGAATACGAATATGGGCTACAATGATAATGGGCCTATATCTAGGATAGCCCAGAATCTAAACCAACTCCGGTTAAATAACCGTTCACAACATTATTAAAATTCATTAATTCTTTAAAATTATATTATAAATACATTTACACACAAATAAATTCGAAACCAAAACTTAAAACAAAACATACAACACGAGTAAAACTGACTGAAACCTAATATTTTTCCAACGAATCAAAACCGAAACCGAAACTGAAACCGAGTTCTCAAACCTTACATTTTACAACTAGTTGGGAGTGTATATGTAATTATTTCATGATTTTTAAGTCAGCTTTATGTGGAATTCCACACATAGCTCTATGTTTGGAGCACGGAGATGCTATTTCACTTCTGCGTATTTGATAATATCTCGTCACTAAATACTGCTAAACAAACTTTAACATTAAAAGCGCGGAACACAAGATGATCTCAACACTTTTGAAGACAGTTCAAGGAGCATACAATATACAAAGGATAATACCATTCCCCTTCGTCGGTGAAGAGTTTATCATGAGAAGTAAGGTCTAGATTTAAAAAAAGTATGGACCAGTGTAGTCAAGGCGCAAGGCGCAAGGCAATGCGCATAGGTCCTTTGGAGCCTGAGGCGCAAGGCGCACTTAAGGCGCGGGCTTTTTTGAAAAGGCGCACAATGTATAAAAATTGGATATATAACCCCGAAGAGGTATGATATTTCAGAAATAAATTGGGTCCAATGGCTGTCCTCACTAACTTATTTTGCTGGCCAACACTAACTTATACCGGTTTTTACCGGTAGTGAGGCCATTGTGACCCACACCAAGCAAAAAAGTTGATTGGGTCCAATGGCTAAAGATGTAACGGGGATGGAGCTAAGAGCACTTTTTGAATCAAGAAAAAGGAGAATATTAGCAGCCAAGGGAAAAAAATTTATAGGACATTGGACTTGCACATGAGCAAGCTTGATGAGCATCTTAAAAAGATCTGATAATTACTTTGCTTTGGTCCCCTCATTAATTAATTTCTCCTTTATGAATCATCATATTTCACTCTTGTGGCTAGTAGTACTCCATCTCACTTTGTGCCCATGAGAGATGCAAACAAGAGAAATCAAGGGAAAGGAACTTTTGCTAGCTTGTTTCTAAAATTTTCATATGTCCGCAAGTGAATGGAATATTATGTGTTTTTTATGGGCAATGATGAGAGTAACTAACTTGGACAGCAACTTTCATTAAAAAGCTAGCAAGCATGTAAAGGATTACTGCACTGTTAACCAACAAGATCCATGTCTCCATAGATAAATATGTGTAGAAATATGACCACATGAAAATCATTGACCATGAATATACACACACTGCACTGCATGCAGACAAAACATTGGTTAACTTATGGTGAAAAAATCCAGTTAACATACTTGTTTCTCTCCTCTCTTCTTTTCATGGCATATAATAGATTTCCAAATGATTAACTTCTAGATGCATGAAAGATAAAATCAGAAGTAACGATAGGATAATCATTAATATTTTATACATCTCTAGAAGTCCTATCTCTATATACCCCACTAGAAGTCCATGTAAAGAGCTGTTCTTATACATCTCTATATACCCCATTAGAAGTCCTACGTTCAACAATCATTTGTGAAGAAGATGGAATACATAGTCCTAATTAATATCCAGTTGCATACTTATGTCAACAGAACGAAAAAAAACCGATCGGAAAAAAAAACGAAAAAAAAAATCAGAACGAAAAAAACGCAAAGAAAAAAACGAAACAAAGAAACGGCGAGAGAGAGAGACTCACCTGCACGGCTGCACCGCACGCGAGATCACCTGCACCGCATGCGAGAGAGAGAGACGGCGAGAGACAGAGAGACTGTCCGAGAGAGAGACTGCCCGAGAGAGAGCGCGCTAGGGCTGCGACTTCTGTTCACTCTTCGATTGGGATTTGGGGGGCGGCTCTTCGATTGCAATTTTGGACGGCTGCTGGGTAGTTTAGGGTTGAAATGTTGAAGTTTACGGGCTTGTGCAACAAATTAGAGGAGAAATGGGCCCGGAATTTGTGGGCTTTTGGTTTGTGGGCCCAAAAAAAATTAGAAAATAGAAAAAAGACAGCAAAATGAAAAGACGTGCGCCTTGGGTCGCCTCGCCTTGGGTCCAAGGCGCGCGCCTTGGCTCGCCTGCAAATTGGCATGTAGCCCGGCCTTAGGCGAGGCGCGATAGATGCGCCTTGCGCCTTGGTGCGCCTCAGGCCCGCGCCTTGGTGCGCCTTAACTACACTGGTATGGACTAATTTTCATGCCCGTTCAATTATTGGTGATAATCACCAGAAATAAAGGTCTAAACTAATGTGCCAAATCCTTACAAGGAGCTTTACCACACACACACACACACACACACACACACATTTGAATGTGAATCAATATTTTACCCCATATTTTTTGAGAGTTTTCGTTTATTCACCACCTATATTCACACTGGTACATTTGTCATCAGTGACACCATAGCAAGCACGAATGGGTCAAATCATCCATTAAAACAGAAAGTTATATGACTTTCCCATCATTCTCTCTTGTTTCAGCATGACTAAAATGGAAGTAATGCACACAAAAATCATTATTCAAGCGACACCAAAAGAGAACACCCATATTCATTTTCTTAAAATCTTCTAACTTCCCTCTTCCTTTCTTGTTACAGTCCTTGACTCTCTCACTTCTATTAGTAATATTTTTTAAAAAAGAAAATCTGGCTAAATCACTAGATATCAAGACTCAGAGAAGCCTAGATTTCCGGCCTATTTCATGATGATATCCTAAAGGGTACCACCTCTCATACTATCTGCCGGCCCTCAAAAATTATCTTCCCGATGCAAATTGAACCATAGAAAGCTTTCTTCTGAAATTAACATACAATTACCTTCTTTTTCTTAACCGGCTTAAGAATTTTGATAATGCAGTGTTCGTTGGTGGTTGTGTTGATGCCTTCGAAAACTTCACTGTACTTCCCTCGTCCTACTTTGCGGACAACTTCGTAATCATCCTGATCACTAAGCAGGAGAAACAGCAGAGGTCATAACAAAAATGTAAATTGGAAGAATGTGAATAAAACATACAGGTGGCACATGGTTTTGCATCGACTTATGATTACTTGATGATCTAAGAATCACATTAACCTGTGGTTTAAGGAGCTGCCCATTTATGTAGCCATTGACAGGGTATTCATAACTATACAATGTCAAAGAAAAATATTCTGATATGCAAGTTGATGGTGGAATTTTAAAAAACTGAGCATCATCTCATAATTGCACAAAAGCATTATCACGGGGATAATTGCTGGGTTTAACTTGAAATAAAGTATGAAGTATTTAGTAAGCATAAAAATAGAATGAAAATCGCACAAGCATCTTGCAAAGAAATAATAATCCAACCTAGATGTTGGTAATGCATTTCAAAGAAATTTACATACCGAGCGACAACCACTTAAATGTATTTGTCTTTCTTAATCTTCTACATGTATGCATGTAAACTTTATTTTAGAAGGTAGAGATGACTATTCTCAAGGTTGAAGGTAAGTCCAATATAATTCCAATAATCACAACAGGGGATCAACCTTCTTCCTCCCCGCTCGTATCTGCTACATATTTTCCAGAAGGGAAAAAAGTTCCAATGGCAGTGGGAAAGTAGCAATAGCTTAAAGTGCAGTTGCTACTAAAGGCAAAAGACAGAGTGCCTATAAACAAGGCAGCAATGGCAACATCTCTCATGTCTACATGCATTACAACAAAAAGGGTTAAGTTGTAACTGACACCGGTCTACAATTAGACTATTCTTGTAGGAACTGACATATTTCTGTTGGTAATATATGGTTTGATGATGATCAAACATTATGCTTGCACTAATACGATTTGTGCATCTATTAGCAAACCTTTAGGACAAGATGCCAAGGCTCAAGAATGGATGACAACACCTATATCAAGGACTTGGACATTATCAATATCAATCGAGCGTAACAAGATTGTAATTTTGTTTATTGATGTATTTTTATTTACTTGTCATAGTAGTGATGTTAAAGACTTGAAGATATACACACACATACAAATCATAGGTTTTAGACTTTGAAATATCATGGACTCAAATTGCATCATAACACTTAGATTCTAAGTGAAAATTGTGTTTTTATAAGTGTATCAATCGACCAGCTAAGTGTATTAGTCGATCGTTTTCAAACCCAGATTTATCAATGTCATTAGTCGACTAATAAGGGTATTAGTCGACTAATGTATTTTCAACTCAGCTTCATTCATAGCTCAGTTTAGTCGATTAATAAGTCTACTAGTCAACTAATGTATCTTCATTTGAGCCAAAAAAAGCCAATTTACTCCATATTTCTGTTCTTCAAAGTTTATTTCCTATAGAATAGAAAACCACTCCTTAGCTATCTTTGTATCCACATGCATTTGAATTCAAGAATATAGGAGGAAATTTACTCATTCTATCGAAAAGTGTTCTTCTCGGTTGTTTAGAGAGATTCGCTCTCTGAGAGTGGTTCTAGTCTCGAATGTTGAGATTGAAGTGTGTAATTGGTAAGAGTATTTGCCAAGTTGCATGGTTTACTCTTGTGAGTTTGCAAGAGTGATTAGTGGAAAATCTCATGTAGAGAGCTAGTGGACATGAGTATGTTTGGGAGACCGAACCACAATATATTCTTATATTTATGATTGCTTCTCTGAGTTACTTGTCTCTATACTTAAATTATTGGAATTATTTATATTCCACTGTAAATTATTGAAATTTTGATTGTATAAGGAATTAACGGGTAACTCTCTGAATATCTTGTTTGATTAAATTTTAAAAGACACTATCCCCCGCGGTTGTCTATTTGTCCATCCATGGATCCAACAATTACTAATAAAGCAAATTTTAGACTGAACTCCATGAGCAATGGCAAAGACTGCTAACCCCTGCAAGCATTCAAGGATCCAATTCAGCAATAAATCTCTTCCCTCATTCCAAAATCAAACTGTCCTTTTAGGACCCTAAACCTATTACTGATCAATCAAATCCTAGTTCTAACCCCTCAAACTTTTCCAATAAACACTACTAACACCTAGAATCTCTTTCTCGTATGCAAGACACAATGTTCAGAACAGTCCCCTTCAATCCAAAACCTTTGATCCAAGTTTTCGGATTCAACCATCATTTATTTGTCATTCATTTGAACTTCAAACTTTTCTCAAAATACCAAATGACGTTAAAAGCATCTCCAATCGCATGCCATAACGTCAAAATGGCGTTTTTTTTCCTCTCCAACCACACGCCAAAAACAGCAAAAATCGCAAGTTGCTATAGTGACTCTCCAAAATTGGCATGTGGGTGAGAGAAATGGCGTGCCAACTGCTTATCTCAAGAAGCTTTACTGGCCGTTGGATATCGCATGCAGATCAAGGGCTGCTACGATCAAAAAACCAAAGAAAAAGAAGATGGAGTCCGGGTGCCGCTGCTATCAAAAAAAACAAAACAAAGGACTTGGGGGCCATGCTGCACATCCAAACTGCATCATATGTTTCATATGTTTCATATGTTTCGTTATTTCAATTTGTATTTTCAAATTTAATTTAATATTAACATAAAAAGTATTAAATAATAAATATTAGACTCATTTTAACAATTAGTAAATATCTTGAATTAAAATAAATTAAGATAATATTAATTATTATGCAATGTTTAATTTCTCAAATTATTAAAGGAGTTGCTACGCGCACATACCATTTTACTCACGCGCACAACCACTTATCCACTTATTTACAAGTTCGCCACTCAAATTTACTCACCGCACACAACTTTTAAATTCCAAAAATGCCACGTTGTGCACGATGAGCAAACGGATGAACGGCGGACGCCCCCTCAGATGTCGTCGGCCCTCCTCTGTCGCCCCCTCCGCCGCCACCCCTTCCTCCGCTAGCCCTCCATCAACGTCATTCTCCTCCTCCGATCACCATCAACAACCGCCATCCTCATCCTCGGCGTGATGTGGGGTTGAAGATGATGCGATGTGGCGTTACTCACACCACGACGCCAATCTCCATCAACGTGCTTCTTCATCTTGGGGTGGTTGAAGATGATGTGATGGTAGTTTGTTAAACTTCGGCAACGACGCCGAGGATGAGGACGGCAGTGAGATTCCCGCTACTCAAATTCCCTCCGACGAACTCCCCCGCTTCTTCATCTTCCCTCCCACGAACCCCCCTCCAACGAACTCCCCAAACCCTAACAACTCGTCAGCGGGGTAGGCGGCGGCGGGGACAGGGGTAGGGGGAGGCGACGAGGGTAGAAGCGGTTTAAATTTTGAATGGCAAACTTGCAAATAATGGCTGTGCACACTGAGCAAAACGGTATGTGCACGTAGAAATTCCCAATTACTAAAAATAAAATGGATTTAGGATGGAGTGTTGGTTTGGAGCTCTCTCCATTTCCAACACTCCATTTTGGACATGTTCTTGGAATATTCCAACCCAACCCTAGGGTTGGGTTGGAGATGATCTAAAGAAAAGAAAGAAATCCCTCTTAAATACGCATCAAACTCAAAATTTTCAATTCATCCCAAGGATCCAGATTCAAATAAATTCCAACACAATATATAGAAAACCCCGCAGAAATTGACGATTCGAACATAGAAAAAAGATTGGGGGGGAATAGGGGTAGCGCTGTTACCCCCACTGGACGGTGAGCGACTCGTAATCCCAGTCCTCCTTGGGCCGGAGGACGTTGACGTCTGCATAAACCCTAGCCTTCGACATAGAAGTTGGATCAAGCTCCGATTCAAACAACTGAAAAATTTATTTAATATCAACAAATTTATTAATATCCACCGGGGGCAAGGGCAGCGAATGGGCTCGTCTCCCTAACCGGTGACGCCGAAACACACGAGAACGGTACCAATGTAACTATTCGTTTTGCGCGCGATCACGGCGGTTGCTTTTTCGGTTTTTGTTTTTGTTTTTTTGTTAGAACTAAAAGAAAGAGTAATCATGACTCAATGCCATGATCCTCTATTTATTCAGTATTATGAAATACCAAAGGGTAAGAAGCCCAAAGAATCTCAACTACTTAGTAGTGGGGTGTAATGGAAGATAATGAGGGAGACTCACAACACTCTTCCTTATCTCTCCATTACCTTGGGTTAATCATATGAATACTTCAGGATTCAATATGCTAATGAGGTAGATACTTCTGGATCCAGAGCCACTGTGGTTGCCTCGTTAAAACCGTAGCTGTGAAAACCCCAGTGGGAAAAACCAGCAGCTTTAAGGGAAAAGAGTACAACCAACTGGTGACTCTATTTGATCCATACAAGCCTTATGCTTGTAGGTCTTTCAGCTTTCATTAGGGGTGGACACTTCAGGGTCCAGAGTTAAATGAGGTTGACTCATTAAAAATATTTGGCTATGGAAAACTCAGTAGGAAAACTCATAGCTAAGGGAAAAGAGTACAACTCCACTATCAACTCCCCCTGATCTGTACAAACTTCAGGCTTGCAGATCTCCTATGTATCTATACAATCATTTCCTATTCGTCTATACATCCATCATGTTCTGAAAGCAAATACAATCATCACTCATCTATACAAGTTTCACTCATATCTAGCGGCTACTGGAAAACAGTGGCGCTCTGGAGTAGTACGCTCTTCGAAGTTGGTAGATGACTCCAAGTATGTATTATTTTACTCAGTCTTCACTGTGTCTGCAAGATATTGCTGGACCTAGCTGAGCGTATTCTAGACTTGCTTCTTGGTGATGAGCTCCTCAGAAGATATAGACTTTGGAGGATGATGTGTAGATATTTAGGAGGTGGTCGGACATTTGTGCTTAGTCATCGCGATGATTTGTAAACCTGCATATGCGATATATATTCCTTTGATGATGATTCTTTACTCTTGGAAGTTGCGCAGAAGCATCTTATCCTTGGTCCAGTGGTGCTCTCCAGGGCAGCACTGTATCTGGCTAACAGCTTTACTGCAGACGTTCTATTAGAGACACGTGCAGTTGGCCAGATAAAAGAGTGTAACTAGTACACTAGAGCTAGGCTCTTCTTGACCTAGGATGTCCTCCCCCTCTTCTAGCGACTGGAAGGCGTCATAAATAAGCATCTATTTTTAATAGATTGCAAATGGACATCTTTCTTCATAAACTCCTGGTGTATGAAGAATATGATAGGTATAAAAGGATTCCACCACGAAGGTGTTTAATCTGTAAGACGAGACAATACCTTATTATTCCTAGGTATTTCATTACATCATTACGAAGGTATGCCTAAGGCTATCAGATATCTCAATGGTCTCTGCAAGAGATCCTATTAGATTTAAGTCTATACGACGACTATTACAAATCATGTCCACGTTCTTTTGATAAAGATACACGGCAGACTTCATTATTAGTGAATCCTTGTTCCGCAAGGAATTCGATAAATCTGTTATACCACAATTTTCTTGGTTGCTTAAGATCATGTAATGATCTTTGACGCCTTTATAGAGAAGACGTCCATACGTCTCTCTTTAGTCTCTGGGTGTAGAGTATACCCTTCTGCAAGTTTCATATAGATCTCTATATCTATATTGCCGTATAGATATGCAGTCACAACGTCCATGAGCTGCTTTTCTTGGTTTTTCCAGAGACGGTTAGGCTTAGTATGAAATAGGAAAATGATCACATTTCCTTCATTTATTTTTGTTATGAAAACCAACTTATATTCCACAGGTTTTACACATTCAAGTGTTTGGACTACTGATCCAAAGACTTTGCGTTTCAAGAGTGAGTCTGGCTTTACTCTTATCGCATCGTCCCACTTTGGCCAATCTATGTGTTTACGCTATAGAAAAGTGGGTTGACGTCATCGTCGTATTCAGCGACGTGAACGGTAATAGCGAACGCAAAATTGTCGTCGACGACTGTGCTATATCTGTCCAGTACCTCTCCAGTACGTACATAATATAATGATGTTTCTCCTATTGTTTCCTCTGCAGGGGAAATCAGTAGGGGAGAGGTCGCTGGTCTGAGCTCAGCATCCTGCGGAGAGATCATTTTAATATCTCCAGGAATCTTCCTCTTTCGAGAAACTTTATCTTTTGAACCTGTTTGGCGTCCTCTTTTCAATTGAGGTACAGCCAATTCTGCTGCCGGCGGATTGCATCCATCTTTGGGGATGTCAATCCTAGCTAGCGTGTTGGCAGCAGGGACGTGTGAACGAACAATCTTATGGATTGTCCATGAATTTATCCGGCAATTGATGTACTTTAGTCCGAATGTGAAGGATCTTGTCACGCCCTGCTTCCCAAAAGTGTGGAGGCGATGCGTGAGAAGGTCCGCACAGACGTGGAGCTGTGAAGCCACATGCCTGATAAGCGTCAATAAATCAATCAATCTGCAGGTCCTTGCAACGCGATACGAAACAAAGATAATAATAAAGGAAAAGAGACAAAAGACAATCTAAGAATATCCATCATATTAAATTCCAACATCACAGAAAAAGCCACCATGCTTAAAAAGAAAAGAATCTAAGGGCCCAAACATGGCCAAACAAAAGTACAAAGTACAACAAAAGGTGCCACGCACCGACAACTAACAGGAATCCTAAAACAAAAGGAAACAGCAAGATCCTAAGAAAGATCACCGGTATTCTCAAACTCCTCTCAAACAACAGAATCGGGCACGAACTCCACGAACTCGTCGCCCTCAACAACAATCTCTGGCTCGGCAACTAACATGCGACACCCAAAGAGAAAGGGGCACATGTCAGCAAGTCTAAAAAGACTTGGGCAAGGAAACTGAAAGGAAGGTAAACTAGCAACCTAGCAGTTATAGCATGATGCGTGGCAAGTATAGCATGAAAGTAACAAGTGAAGTACGAGTAGCAAGTAACAAGTGGTAGGTGTGACATGTATTGTCAAGTAACAAGTACAAGGGATCACTCACACACAGGTGAGTGCCCTATTGCCCGCAGGCTGTGTTCATGTACAAGTCAAGTAAATCACGTCAAGTAAACACGTTGTGCATAGAGATTCCGCCTGTTGGCTAGAGTGGCTGATCGGGCCAGCTCCTAAGCTCAAGTGACCGTTTATCTCTACCCCCCACGTGTGTCGAGCCAGGGCATTACCCCGAACACGGAATGCTCGCTTCTGGAACACGAGCCAGGAAATGTGCTTAACACGTATATCGAGCCAGGGCATTACCCCGAACACGGAATGCTCGCTTCTGGAACACGAGCCAGGAAATGTATTTAACACGTATGGCATAGGGTTATGCCCACGAAAAGTGGGTGCCTAGCCGGAAACAAGTAGGTCGGGCATTGGCTATCAACCAACACATGGCCCAGTTCTGGAACACGAGCCATGAAACACAAGTATTGTAGCGTGTGCTACGAATGCGACATTCAACATGGATGGCATGGCATGTCATGTAGTAAGGCGTACAAATAAGGAATTAGACATGGCAGTTTAATATGCATGAACAACAATTTAAAAGGGTTGGATCTAGCTTCGTTGTCAAGCTAGATCAATTGAGGTGGCGGATCTAGTTTCGTTGTCAAACTAGATCAAATAGGCGTCTAGGCGGCTATCATTTCACCGTCTAATCTCTTTTACTCTACAACAAGCAAATGGCCTAAAACATGGCCTAAACCCTAAGTGGCAAGTTTCACTTGCCTCACGCCAAGGAAGACGATCAACGAGGCACGCCACAAAAGTTATCTACGGAGATGAAATCGCTGCCACGGAGAAACAATCATCAAACAACATCCATTTATATTAGGGTTTCAAAATACCAAATGGGTTAGGAGAGTATTAAAGGGGCGAGTTATTACCGAATCGTTAGCGGAAGAACGATGCCGAGCAAGCACGGCAACGGAAGAAACGATCCGGGGAAACCTAGGGTTCAGATCTGGAAATGGGGAGAAAATCTGGAGAAATGAGGTTTTGGGGATTTTTGGGGGTTTTCCGACGACCTAGTGGTGGTGGCCGGCCAAAATGGAGATGGGGAAGGGCTCTTGATGAAGGAGGAAGGCTAGGGGAAGATGGAGAAGGATTTGGGGAAGAAAAGAGGCCAGGAGAAGAGAAAGAAAGAAGAGAAAGAAAGAAAAGAAACGAAGTGGGGTTTAAATAGAAATCGACCCGGCGGCCGCCCAGAAATTAGGGGTTTAACACTGATTAGTCGGTCAAAGAGCAACCACTGACCGACTAGTTTGGGAACTAGTCGGTCGGTTGACCAACGCAGACCGACTAAGTGTAAACAGTAACTCCTGTACAAAATAGGATTGAGATTTAGTCGGTCAAAGAACAACTACTGACCGACTAGTTTCTCATCTAGTCGGTCGACGAACGTTCTTAGACCGACTAACGATAAACAGTAGCTAGTGTACAATTTACAAAGCCCACTAGTCGGTCCATGAAGGTTTTCCGACCGACTAAATCGTATTCTAGTCGGTCGGTTCCCCTTCTTGTATCGGCTAACGTGAACCAAAAGTTCCGAAATGGAGCGCGAAGCTCCGGGATCGATTTCCAAGACTCCTAGGCTTGATCTAACAATAATATATGACCGATATGAAGCCCGTCACGAATGACTTACTCCGAAATCGACGATTCTAAGGAAGAAGCTAGAAAATCACGACGAAACGATCGAAAGTGAAAGCTACGGCGACGAAAACCACACATCCAAGGAGAAAATCCACCAAGCATATATTTTTAATATAGATAATCCAATCACATGAAAACCAGTCGTTACATCCTACCCACCTTAGAATAAAGTCCGTCCTCGGACTTTCTAACATATCTAGTCGCTCTATTAACTATCCCAAAACATTTCACGTCATACTTTAAATCAAAGGTAGTCATTACATGTGCTTATATATATATGCACTAGATAGTCAAACATTATCACTACTAACACGTTTTCATTCACGCACGCTATACTCTTATCCCTATCACAGTCATTCGTACTCATACATGTATTCCAATCATTTATATACCTCCATGATATAGCTACTACTTACCTAGCACAAACAATAGTTCAGATTTCACAAAAGATTTGTCTCACACTTAGCAAATACAACCATCGCTCTACGTGTAGATAGCTACCTATGCAACAAGCAACCATGTGTATATTACTCCCTAATACTTCCTAGTACACATCCAATACCAAACACATCGACACGCGTAGTTGCACCACACCACTATTCAAACAAGTCTTACTATATCTAATACACATTCACCACTACTATAATTTCACAAATATAGTCATTCAAACGCATGTAAATATTTCACCATATTTTCACATCATATACGGCCCTATAACTATACTCACGACACGCCAAATATATCATAGTCATCAAAACTTATAACTAGGCACATACTTACCCGTGCATGGTGCACACCCATACACGCTAACATTTCATTCATGCATACCAATCATACATTATATACTCAGGCATAGAAGCACATTATATACTCGATCATTCACATATACCAATCACACGTATTAACACATATGTCAGCACATCTACACACCTAGTTCAGCTAGCACACATACGTTCACACGGGCAAGTCCTTAGTAAATGTCTATACCACAAGACGAACACCTATAGTTATATACTTGGTATAGCGACCCACAATCATGTGCGTAACACAACCAGGCACAAACACTCCTATCACTATATATATATCAACCATCACTATATGCAATTACAGACATACACAACAATATACTTAGAGTATACCCACTCAACTTGAGTGAGACTCAAAACACATATCATAACACTTTATATACGTAACACGGTATTTACACCTATACAAATACCACACCAACGTATACACGTCCACCAATACAACCATACACATACCATGATGTCAAACACCCTTAATATTTAATCAGGTAATATCACATATTCCGATCACTTCATATACCATAATAATATTACAACGTCAGCACACATATAATTACAATACTCTCCCTAATAAATACAGTCATCGTATAGTCACATACATGTATCATATATTCATACCATATCCATCCACCTATAACTAGTATACCATCACACCTAACACATACATTAGTTAAGATATGCAATAGTCGTGTATACCCCATGGCATACACGCATACGACATCCACAAAAGCAAGCAATACCAATCAAAATTATATTTCTACTACCATATGTATATCACCTATATACTCACGCAGCAATTACATAACTACTCGCGTCTACGCACAGTACGTAACTACGTACGAGCACACACTCACGCGTACAACACATAGGTCACATAATAGGCCTACTCGCTTAACTATACGTACACCTATAATTATCACACCCAGCATACATATAATTTCACCAATCATATTATTTCAACCACCATAAGTATCTCCAACTACATACACTCTATTCAGACATTCCAACACAGAATCTTATATACATAGACGCCCCTAGAGTGGTATAGCTATCCACGTACATATCTATAAATATTAACACACTTACAATTCCATAACATCATGAATAACTCTAAGTATATATATATCACACAATAGGCAAACATTATCATACGATAGGGGGTACACTCATTCAAGCCTACATACTCAACTTAGGTACATGCACTATGACAACATCACAAAATCCAAGGACCCACTACTAAACTGGCGTGACGTAAACAACGGCCAACACTAGTGAGATAACTAGGCAGAAGGAAGGAAACCAAGATTAGATGGCGTAACGAAACAAGATTGTAAAATGAGTTCAGGTAGGGCGAGGACAAGGAGGTAAATAGATCAAGTGGAACTGAGATATAATTGTGGATGTTTAGGCGGGGAAGAAAGATGTAAACATTACTCTCATAAGTTTTCGGAAATAGAACGTGAATAGAGAAAGTCAAAAACACTAAAAGTATAAAACGGTCATATTTTGAAAAGTTGGAGTTCTCCTCCGGATAAACGATATTTGAAGATCGATAAAATAAGTTGTTTGAAATAAGTTTGAGTTGAAAAATACATAGTCAGAGGAAATGATTTATCGGCTTAACGGAAATCATTATGAAAGGAAGTAAAGCGTTCATACGAATATTAAGGACGTAGTTTTAGAAAATATTATACGGCGGTGATTTAATAATGTTGGCAAAAGTTTTGAAACGAAATTAAATCAACGAAAGAATTTTAAACTCGTGCTAAATACTTTCAAAGTCCTTAAGCCAGGAAAAGCTTAACTAATCAATATTGAAACTACCTTTTAGTGTAACCAGGATTTGCCAAAAGAAATTGTTTTACACAAAGCTCTTAACATACGGGCTAACGAGCCTAGCATGGATATGAAAATATTTGAAATTCTATTTAGTTAGAATTTATTCTAAAGTATGTTTGGAGAACGGAAATATAATAATTCCTTTAGTAATGAAATTATCAAAATTTGTAAATAAGCCTTAAAACCAGATTACGGATGGTCTAGATCATGAAAAGTTATGAAGACGTAATTTTCCAAAAATTGCAATAGAGAAAATGTTGAACATATCCTTGGTTTGTTGAAAGCTAAAATCATGTGCGACTTGGAAGGTATACTAAGGGAGCGTGACGAATCATTTGAACGGCATAAATAAGAAAGGAAAAACTTTATAAATCGAATTTGGGAAAAATTAGAAATACGCTCAGAATTAAATTGATATATGGAAAGGGACAAGATATTCAAATAGGTATGAAAAGTATAGGGTGGAAAAGCACTATAAAACAGTAATCAAATCTCGTCAAAACTTTCGAAATTCAAAAATAAATTTAGGTCAACGAAAGAGTATGAGGTATAAATATATAAACATTAAAGTTCCGAACAAATTTAAACTTAGGAAGAAGGAAGTTGAAAAGATACTTTCAGAAAGTTCAAGATTTGCAACGGAGAGGTTCGAAAATATTATACGGCAGTAGCTTAATATAATATTTCGGCAAAATTTCGAAATTCAAAGAATGAAATCCGATCAACTATAGTGTGAAAATTTAGGCCCATGCTAAATGCTTCCAAGTTTTAAAACTGAAGAGAAAATTCCAAATAAATAACATTTAAAATACTTTTTAGAGTGACCCGGATTTGCCAAACAACTGATTTATACAAGATCTTAAAGTACGAGTACAATGAACCTAGTACTGATATATGAAAATAATGGAAGTTCTATTTATCTTGGAAGAGATTTTAAAGTATGTATGCTATGCGATTAAAATGGATCTCATAGTTAGAAAAATGGTATGTCGAATTTTTCAAAATAGTAATAGAGTCCTTAAATCGAAATGCGAAAATATAGATTAGAAAATGGTTACGAGACAGCAATTATAATTACAACCATTAGACTCCGAAATCTACAAGGAATTTTGACTCAATCGAAAAGTGAGAAATTTTAAGTACATATGTAGCGGGTTTAAAACAAAATTTAAACTTAGCGAAAACTTTAAGGGTAATCGAAAAATAACTTTAAAAGAAATTAAGCTTTGCGAATGGGGACATTCGAAGGATCAACGATTATCGAAACGTGGTGGTCATGGGAATCGAGGCAAGGGATTTGGTCGGATGATCAAAGCATAAATACGCCTAGGATATGACTTAAGAAATCTATGGGAAACTCTCGCGGTGAACCAACTAAAGATTTGGGAACTAAGCGCTAAGACTCTTTAAGGGCTAGATAGCAATGAAACGAGTTCAGCTTGGTCCGAAATCGATGAACCCAAGCGAACGACCAAAGAATTCTAGAAGTCTATCCTAGTCAAAGCTAGACAGGAACCACTAAGGTAACTCCTACGGCGATCAAATCAATTCCTAGCAGGGAGTCTAACTAACAATCAGGGGCCTCTAACTAGCGAGCACGGACGTCTAACTAAGTCTTCCTACCACCTAGTGACACAGGAAAACTACCAGACTTAAGGATTATGACTCGGATGTTGCAATTTATTTAATGGACATTCCATAGTTATTATCGTTGTTCTGATAAATCGCAATTGCAAGACGGACCTGCATGGGCCACCAACAAAACCTGTCACGCCCCGCTTCCCAAAAATGTGGAGGCGAGACGTGAGAAGGTCCGCACAGACGTGAAGATGTGAAGCCACACGCCTGATAAGCGTCAATAAATCAATCAATCTGTAGGTCCTTGCAACGCGATACGAAACAAAGATAATAATAAAGGAAAAGAGACAAAAGACAATCCCAGAATATCCATCATATTAAATTCCAACATCACAGAAAAAGCCATCAGGCTTAAAGAGAAAAGAGTCTAAGGGCCTAAACATGGCCAACAAAGTACAAAGTACAACAAAGGTGCCACGCACCGACAACTAACAGGAATCCTAAAACAAAAGGAAACAGTAAAACCTAAGATAGAACACCGGAATCTCAAACTCCTTGTCAAACAACAGAAGCGGGCACGAACTCCACGAACTCGTCGCCCTCAACAACAATCTCTGGCTCGGCAACTAACATGCGACACCCAAAGAGAAAGGGGCACATGTCAGCAAGTCTAAAAAGACTTGGGCAAGGAAACTGAAGTAAACTAGCAACCTAGCAGTTATTATATTATGCAATGACACGCACGACGTAGCAAAATCTACCAAGTACGAGTAGCAAGTAACAAGTGGTAGGTGTGACATGTATTGTCAAGTAACAAGTACAAGGGATCACTCACACACAGGTGAGTGCCCTATTTCACGAATCACTTTTCACGATGTCACGAATCACTTATCACGATTTCACTTTGTGCGCAGAGTTTCCGTCTTTTGGCTAGAGTGGCTGTACGGGCCAACTCTTACGCTCAAGCGATCGTTTAACCCTACCCCTCCACGTGTATCGAGCGTTGGGATTAGCAACACACTATGCTCGCTTCTGGATCACGAGCCAGGAAGTGTATTTCACTATGGCATAGGGGTGCACCTAGCCTCACGAATTCGGGCGTTGGGGTTAGCAACTCATTTTAGCCCGCTTCTGGAACACGAGCCAGGTAACACAAGTATTGTAGCGTGTGCTACAAATGCGACATTCAACATGGATGGCATGGCATGTAGTAAGGCGTACAGATAAGGAATTAAACATGGCAGTTTAATATGCATGAACAACAAGTTAAAAGGGTTGGATCTAGCTTCGTTGTCAAGCTAGATCAATTGAGGTGACGGATCTAGTTTCGTTGTCAAACTAGATCAAATAGGCGTCTAGGCGGCTATCATTTCACCGTCTAGTCTCTTTTACGCTACAACAAGCAAATGGCCTAAGGCATGGCCTAAACCCCAAGTGGCAAGTTTCACTTGCCTCGCACCAAGGAAGACGATCAACGAGGCACGTCTCACAATCGCTAATCTACGGGGGAAGTCGCTGTTACGGAGAAACAATCATCAAAACAACATCTATTTCTATTAGGGTTTCAAAATACCAAATGGGTTATGAGAGTATAAAAGGGGCGAGTTATTACCGAATCGTTAGCGGAAGAACGATGCCGAGCAAGCACGGCGACGGAAGAAACGATCCGGGGATCCACGGTTCAGATCTGATATGACGGGGAAAATCTGGAGAAAATGGATTAAAGGGGGTTTTGAAGAGGAGATTGAAGCTTGGCCAATGGAGGTGAGATGAAGCTTGGGATGGTGGAGATAGGCTTGAGATGAAGGAGGAAGGGTTTGGGGAAGATGGAGAAGGATTTGGGGAAGAAAAGAGGCCAGGAGAAGAGAAAGAAAGAAAAGAAACGAAGTGGGGTTTAAATAGAAAACGACCCGGCGGCCGCCCAGAAATTAGGGTTTTAACACTGATTAGTCGGTCAAAGAGCAACCACTGACCGACTAGTTTGGGAACTAGTCGGTCGGTTGACCAACGCAGACCGACTAAGTGTAAACAGTAACTCCTGTACAAAATAGGATTTAGATTTAGTCGGTCAAAGAACAACTACTGACCGACTAGTTTCTCATCTAGTCGGTCGACGAACGTTCTTAGACCGACTAACGATAAACAGTAGCTCCTGTACAATTTACAAAGCCCACTAGTCGGTCTATGAAGGTTTGTCGACCGACTAAATCGTATTCTAGTCGGTCGGTTCCCCTTCTTGTATCGGCTAACGTGCACCAAAAGTTCCGAAATGGAGCGCGAAGCTCCGGGATCGATTTCCAAGACTCCTAGGTTTGATCTAACAATAAGATATGACCGATATGAAGCCCGTCACGAATGACTTACTCCGAAATCGACGATCAATGGAAGAAGCTAGGAAAACACGACGAAACGAACGAAAACGAAAACTACGGAGACGGAAAATCACATCCAAGGAGAAAATCCACCAAGCATATATTTTTAATATAGATAATCCAATCACCTGAAAACCAGTCGTTACAGATCTTCAGGATCTCATCTTCACACAGAAAAAGTATGCGGATCATAACGAGATTATGACTTTTGTGTCCCATGATATGGTCTCAGAAGCTTCAGGCTTCTTTAAACTGTGTGCCTATTTTAATGAGACTTTGCTCATTAAATTCACAGTTATCAAGAAGTGCCTTTAATGCATCGCTTGTCAGGGGTTCTAGGTATCTAATAATACATGGTGAATCAAACCATATAAAGATAACTAGTTTTGATGAGGACCCATTTTGGTCCTCTGATGTGATGCTATTGGGACATATATTAGCACATCTAAACACTCTCAAATGAGATATGTTTGGTGGTGAACCATAAGCAAGCGGCATCAGTAATAAGATATGGCCACAAGAGGGTCGTATCGTGATAAGCGATGCGAAATGCAGTATGGAGTATCCCTAAACGTCCACATGCAACTGGGATTTAACAATGGACGTGAAATCCATTGGAGTCTCTTTATCAGAGACTCTGATAACCCATTCTGAGTATGAACATGCTACATGATGTTCAATTTCAATGCCAGTTGCTTGGCAATAGTCTTGAAAAACATTGGTAGTGAATTCACCCACATTATCAGCTTTTGAGAAAGCTAGGTTGCGGGTGGACAAGAAGGCACATATAAAACCATCTAGTATATGCATATATCAGTACAATGAAGTACCAAAATGGGCCACTTGCAGGGTGAATAAGCCCGCAAAGGTCATCATGTATTCTCTCAATGAAGCCAGGAGACTCTGATCCCACTTTCAGGAGGGAAGGTCTCTCTATAAGTTTTCCCTTATGACAAGGGGGACAAGGAAACTCAACCTTTGGAAAAATCTTCATGTTCTCCAAGGGATTCATTTGATGATGTGTCCATCATCGCTGATCCAGGATGACCAAGGCTATTGTGTCAGAGTTGAAAACTCTGGCAATGAAAGGCATTTTGGTGCTCAAGGCCATGGTCCTCTATTTATTCAATATTATGGTATACCAAGGGGTAAGAAGCCCAAAGGACCCCCACTACTTAGTAATGTGGTGTAATAGAAGATAATGAGGGGAGAGAGGCCAAAGGCCTCCCTTAACTCAAACCATTTTTCGCTTTTTTTGCTTTTAGTTTTTAGTTTTTTATTTCAAAAATAAAAATGTTATGAGTAAGGGAGACTTATGGTCTCCCCTCCCTCATTTATCCACCATTACACCACACTAACTAGTAGTGTGGTGAATCTTTGGTATACTTGAGACTATTGGTCTCCCCTCCATATGATGAAATAATAAAATCGGACCATGGGCTATTGCCATGGTTGATCATCTTCAAACACGTTATCAGCACTAATTCGCTCTAAGAGAAATTTTTTTTGAACCAACAAAATTCCCCACAAAATTTCCCTCTTGCGAAGGAATCTTGTAATTACGGCAAAGCTTTTGCGACGACGATCGACTGATTTCTTTCACGGATTGCGAGAGCGGGGATTTTTATCTACGGATTTTATTTGTTCTTCCATAGATCTTTGATCTAGAGGTAAAATTCTATTCCCGTAGATATATATTATGGACCATCTTCTATTACATATGTATGTTGATTATTTTACAGAAATCAACATATCAAATAAAATAGAATAAAAAACCAATACTGTTTATAACAGATTTATAATAATAATAAAACCTGTTTTTTTCTCCCCCCGAAGGGGGCTTGATCCTTCACGCCGACAGAGGGGGAGCGCTGTCGACCCACCGCCACCCAGTCGGGGGGCTCCGCAGCCGCCTTCCCTGTCGGGGGCCCTGTTGCCCCACCCCACCCCCCAGTCGGGGGACTCTGCCGCCGCCCCCCTTATCGGGGGGCGCTGTCGCCCCACCACCACCCTATTTGGGGGGCTCCGCCGCCGCCCCCCTATCGGGGGGCCGTCGCCGCACCGCCCCCCAGTCGGGGGGCTCCGTCGTCGCACCGCCCCCGTCGTCGGGGGGTTTCTCCTTGCTCCCCCGGTCGGGGGCCCTTCTCCGGCGACGCCCGAAACGCCCCCCCCGCCCCCCTGTCGGGGGGCTCTCTCTGACTGCGCCCCCCCTGTCGAGGGGGCTCTCCGATTGCGCCGCCCCCCCTATCGGGGGGCTCTTCATCGCGTCGCCTCCCCTGTCGGGGGTATCGCCGGCACCGCCCACCATGTCGGGGGCTGATTTCCTGCGCCGCCCTCTCTCCATTTTTCGGACAAAGGGGGGCTCCTCCCTGTACTCCGCCCCCTGTCGGGGGCGAGAGTGACGTCCAGAAGCTCCGCCCCGGGGATGATGCCGGCGAAATTGAGAATTATTTGCTTGCTCGCAAATTGAACATGGGGGATTTGAAAGCAAATTGGGGATGATGACGAAATTCAACATTGGGGATTGGGGGAGATGATGAAATTGTTTTCAATTTCATTTTTTCTTGGGGCTGAATATATTATTTTTGCGACTCTAAACATATGGGCTATTAGCCCATTAATCCATTTATTATAAATAAATATTTATTGGCTGTTGGGCCTGAAGCCCGCAGCAAGCCTAAGGGATATTATTTAAATAATTGGATTATGTTATCTTTTTGTTTTAAATATAAATTTAACTCAGAAAAATTCAATTAAATCAAGAAAAATATCAGAAAATACCAGAAAATTACTGGAAATTCTGGAAAAAAACTAGATAAGTGATGTGTTGCATTAATATATTCTTTTTGGGATGCTATTTGTTTTTGGTCCATATAATATCAATACCGTCAATATCTGCATAATTTGGATTAATTAGATTTTTTATTTAATAATTATGAAAGGTCCAGAGATCGCTTTGTCGTTAGTTATCTAACCTAACGGTGCATGATATGTCTCCACGTGGCCCAAGTAATTATTAAATATTTTATATTTCTCCAATAAATTGTGTGCAATGTTGATTAAATTACTTTTGATATGTTTATGATGTTACACAATTATTTATGCATGTGATGTTGCATACTTTTATAAACTGCCTGAAATGTTGGTAAGACTATGTTGTGGTTTTTTTGGATCGGCTGTTATTAGTCACCACCATTTATTTTTCCTCGCATTTTATTTTTCCTTTTTGAGTGAAAATGCAGTGATGAACTAAATGTAAAAGCCAAAGCCCGGAGAAACTTCGCCTGAAGACGGAGGAAAATTGCAAATGCTGGGACCCCCAAGGGTTTCCAATTTGTAATTTTAATTTTCTCGTTATTCAAAATGTATAAAGGACTTTGGACTTTTATTATTTTAGGTGGTGACCGGCTGATCCCTACAACATTCTTAGTTTTACTACTATGCATGTCTTAATTTTTGAAAAATATTTAATTCATGCTTATTCCATGCTTAGATAAATGGCAAAGATTGCGAGCGACGATTTTGATGTTCTCGATGCGGCTGGTAAAAATTACTTGAGCTGGCAGCTGGACCTGAAGTTCCATCTGCGCTCACAGTGCATAAGTCACACAATTCGGGCTCCAGCTACGGTTGTGACAACTGATGAAGGGACTTCTACTGTTAGAGTCTCCGATGTAGAGAACGCGAAAGCCATTATATATATCAGGAGACATATTGATCGGACCCTGAAGGCCGAATATCTAACAGCGGAAGACCCTCATGAACTGTGGACAACACTTGAGGATAAATACAAAAATCAAAAAGATGTTATCCTCCCACGTGCACGTTATGAGTGGGAAAATCTCCGACTTCAGGACTTCAAGTCCATAGCTAAGTATAACTCAGCTCTCCATAACATCACCTCATGCATGAAGTTGTGTGGTGAACAAGTCTCGGAAACCCGAATGCTTGAGAAAACATATACATCCTTTCATGAGAAGGATGCTATTCTTGTGCAACAGTATCGTGAACGCAAGTTCACGAGGTACTCTGATTTACTCTCCTGCCTTCTTATGGCAGAGCAGAACAGAGACCTCCTACTAGCCTCTCATAACCTACGCCCTGCTGGCTCTGCTCATCTCCCTGAAGCTCACACAGTTTCTTCCCAGAAGATGAAGAACAAGCACAGAAGAAGATTCAACAAGGGGAAAGCTGCGAAGAAGCAGACCAGAACTCCTTCCCAGAACAACAATTCTGAGGAGAAGAAAACGAACACGTGGAAGATGAATACCTCTGACCAGACATCTGCTCCCAAGAAAAACTGGGAAGACAAATGCCACAGATGTGGCATGACTGGACATTGGTCCAGGGTCTGTCGTACTCCACGCCACCTCCAAGATTTGTATATGGCACGCCTGAAGCCTTCCGAAGAAACAAATCTGGTGGATATACAGCCTCCAACTCGGTTCAACACCGAGGATTTCGAGAATGATGACCTCCTTGACTAAATCAAATTTATTCATCTTTTCAACCTTTATCATTAATGTTTTAAATGTATCTTCAATTATGTCATTCTTTATCTTAATTATGAATCGAATGTAGTTTTACTTTTCATAAAAGTTTTTACATTCTTGTCTAGAGATGAAGTGTGAAAGCCTAGTAGATTGTGCCTCCACGCACACGATCCTTCATGATAGATGCTATTTTAAAAGCATCATTAATTATAATGGTCCCGCCACTACAATTTCGGGACTAAATACGAAGGATCGGGTGAAGCAATTTTATTGCTCCCACACCAAACACAAGTTATAATAAAAGATGCTTTATTTTCTCCAATATCAAACAGAAATCTATTAATTTTCAAGGACATCCGTTTAAACGGATATTTCTTAGAAACTGAAGATTTCAAATAGTGTTGCATAATTGTATGTTATTCGTCATAAGGATGGGTTTAAAACCATCCTAGAACGTTTTAAAGGACTCCCGTCGGGCCTGTATCAAACATACATCCAACCTATAGAAGCTAATCTGATAGAACACCAGCAGTGTTCTACATCACCAGAATTCAATCTCTGGCATTATAGACTAGGTCACCCAGGATCGGTAATGATACACTGCATCATAACCCAATCCCGTAGACATAATTTGAAGCACCTGAAAATTCTTCAAAAGGGTGATTTTCCTTGTCCCCCCTGTTATAAGGGTAAATTTAATCAAGAGACCATCCCACTTGAAAGTGGGGTTTGAGTCTCCTGGCTTCTTGGAGAAAATACTAGGAGACATTTGTGAGCCAATTCACCCATCAAATTATCCATTTCGGTACTTTATGGTCTGATAGATGCATCTTCATAAAATTATTTTCCATACTAGGCTCACAAAACTAAAGCCTGAAGCTTCTAAGACCATTTCTTGGGACACTAAGTCTTTGTCTCAATATAATCCACATACTATTCTCTGTGAAGATGAGATCTTGAAGATCCTTCATATTCGGAATACTTTTACTACCGGACAAATTTACTGATAACCAGAAGATTATCAGATCACATGTCCCTGCTGCCAATACGCCAGCTATGATTGACATCTCCAAAGATGGGTGCAATCCACCGGCAGCAGAATTGGCCGTACCTCAAATAAAAAGAGGACGACTGCCTGGCTCCAAGGATAAATTCCCTCGCAAGAGGAATATACCTGGAGAAATAAAGAATATCCCACCACATGATAATGAGCTCGGACCAGTAATCTCTCCCCTCCTTCAGTCCCGCGAAGATGACAATACATTAGAAATATAATTAAAATTCATACGTACTGGGGAGGTACTGGACATAAAAAGCACTGTCGACGACGACGACTTCACGTTCGATATTGTTATTCACGTCGCTAAATTCGACGATGATATCGATCCACTATATCTAGCTAAATACAAACGCAGAGATGATTGACCAAAGTGGAACGAAGCAATAGGAGTAGAGCTGGACTCACTCTTGAAACACAAAGTCTTTGGACCAGTAGTCCAAACACCAAGAGGTGTAAAACCTGTGGGATACAAGTGGGTATTCGTAAGAAAAATAAATGAGAATAATCAGATCGTACGCTACTAAGAACGGCTTGTAGCTTAATGATTTTACCAACGACCGGGGATGGATTATGAATATACATATTCCTTGGTTATGCTTACGATCACTTTCAGATTGATAATAAGCTTAACATCAATGGAAGGCCAAGAAATGCAGCTCATGGACATTGTGACTGCATATCTATATGGCAATATAAATAAAGATATCTATATGAAACTTCCAGATGGTTTCAAAATACCAACAGAAATATAATATAGACCTCGGGACGTCTATTCTGTTAAGCTGCACAGATCATTATATGATCTTAAGCAATCGGAAAAAATGTGGAATAACAGACTAAATGATTTCTTTGTTCAACAAGGTTTCACCAATAATGAAGTCTGCTCGTGTATTTTCATTAAAACCACGGGAATAAGATTCGTATTAATAACCATTTAATTAGACGACTTAAACCTCATCGGATCTCCTGCAGAGATTGATGAGATATCTGCAAGCCTCAAACTAACGTTTGAAATGAAAGACCTAGGCAAGACTAAATATAGTCTTGGCTTACAGATAGAAAACCTCAGCAGAGGAATCCTGTTACACCAAACCACATACACAAGGAAATTACTTAGAAAAAGAGGGGGAGGAAACATTAGGTCCTGAAGTACCTTACATTAGTGCCATTGGAGCACTACTATATCTGGCAAACTGCACGCATCCCGACATAGCGTTTGCAGTCTTCCTACTATCTCGATACAGTTTCAGTGCCTGCGACGCCACTGAAACGGAGTACAGCAGCTTCTGCGCTACCTCTAAGGGTCAGTTGACCTGTGATTATACATCCCAAAATGTGGATTTTCCACTTTGATTGGTTATACAGATACATGTTACAGGTCTGATCCACATACCGAGAAATCACAGACTGGTATTCATTTTCGGTGGTACGACCATCTCCTGGAAATCTTTGAAGCAGACCACCACAGCAGTCTCATCCAACCTCTCAGAGCTCCTGGCAATCCATGAAGCTAGCAGAGAATGTGTCTGGCTTCGTTCAGTCATTCATCACATTCCAGTGACGACCGGCCTGAAGACAGACGACCTTGACCAAACCATATTTAATGATAATGCAGCTTGTATATCTCAACTACAAGCTGGTTACATCAAGGACGACAGGACGAAGCACATCTCTCCCAAGTTCTTCTGGACGCACGAGGTACAGGAGCAGAAGCAGATTGAAGAACGGCAGATTCAATCCTGTAACAATTTAGCTGATCAGTTTACTAAGGCATTGCCTAGATGTACTTTTAGAAATCTTGTATAGAGATGCGATAGCTAAGAGACCTACAAGCTTGAAGCTTGTACGGATCAGGGGGAGTAACCTGTGGGTTGTACTCTTTTTCCTTAAGACTGTTGGTTTTTCCCACTGGGTTTTCCGTAGCTAATGTTTTAATGAGGCAAACACGTTTACTCTGGATCCAGAAGTATCCACCCCATTAGCATTATGAATCCTGAAGTATTCATATGCTAAGTCCAAGGTAATGGATGGATAAGGGGGAGTGTTATGAGCAGGGGAGACTTATGGTCTCCCCTCCCTCATTTATCCACCATTACATCCCACTAACGAGGAGGAGGGGGAGGAGGCGCCGCCGCCTCCCCTGGGTTTTCTTGGGGGAGGAGGCACCTCCTCCTCCTCCTTCTCAAACGAGGAGGAAGGGAAGGAGGCACCATGTAACGACATGTTTCTATCGTACGTGTTTCAGGTTGTTTTCTCACCATTGATTGATAGTTTTGAAGGTCCGGGTGTCGTCGCGGTCACGTGGGATGTGTGTGGCCTCCGGGGTCGATTTGTCCGAGTGTTTGCTTGGGCAGGAATGCGCAGATCTGTGCGTCGATGTGCCAAAGGGAAGCTTCGACAGGGCAACAGTATCCTGGGATGGTCGGTCGAACGGGCTCGGGCTCGAGAGCGGTCGGACCCAGACGACGGAGTACCGATGGGTGGCTTCAGCTGGCTGGTGTCTCCTTCGATCTGCACAGACGAGAAAGCGTGTCAGGGGGGTCGGACCTTGGTTTCGACCAAGTCCCTCCGATGCCTAAGTCAGCACTTTTCTGAAGAATGCTCGGTGGGATCGAGTATGGTTTGCGGAGAGACCAATACGTGAGTCCTTAGACCGAGATATGGAGGAGAAATGTATGTTGAGTATTGGACTCCCCGGATTTGGTTTTGGATGATGAGCAAACATAAATAAATCGTGAACTAACACTTTGTGAGCGCAGTTATGGAGATCGTCGCCAAATTCACGTGAACACCCAAAGCGACGTCTCAAGACTTCTCAAAGCACGTATTCATATGCCTAAAGCTTCGTTGAAGCTTTTGGACCAACTTTGAAGTCATGAAGATTCGATCGAAGCTTTTGAAGACGGTTTGTCTAGATTTATATTTAGTCTTCTAGCTTTGATCTTTAGAATGTTAAGCCTTGAGTAGGTATTATCATTTAAACTTCATATCGCTCCTATCTTAGAGCTAGGATCTTAGTAGAAGTCCATTCAAACTTTCCCGAAGCATCGCGCTTTGATTCGGGACTTCTTGTGCATGTTAGTTGGTTCAAGAAGAAGAACCAACCGACTAGATGGTGATCTAGTCGGTCGGAAAAGATTCTTGGACCGACTAGTTTGTCTCCCAAATTCTAAGCTCTTTACTGTTCACAGTTAGTCGGTCTTAGTTGACTCACCGACCGACTAGTTGGTGAACTAGTCGGTCAGTGATGCTTCTTAGACCGACTAGTTGAGCTTTCCCTGTACATGCCTAGTTACTGTTTATCGTTAGTCGGTCTAAGAACGTTTGGCGACCGACTAGTTGATGATCTAGTCGGTCAACATTTGTTCTTGGACCGACTAAATCAAGTTGTATTCAAACTAATAGTTTTTGACTCTTAGTCGGTCTAAGTTAACTGACCGACCGACTAGTTAAGTAACTAGTCGGTCGGAAAGTCTTCTTGGACCGACTAGTTCTTTAGGTCTAAAATTTCATCTGTTCACTGTTCATCCTTTAGTCGGTTCATGTTGTTTCACCGACCGACTAGTTGATGAACTAGTCGGTCAGTGGTTGTTCTTTGACCGACTAATTGCTCCATATTTTCCAACCGTTGGGATTTGACCTAGCTCGATTTTGTGGGACCCTATAAATACGAAGCTTGGTCATTTCTCTCAAGGTTAGAGCTGCTATTGAGAGCCTTATTCAGATTGAAAGAGTTAGAGATTGAAACTCATTTCCAAAGCTCTCTTCCTCACAAGAAATCATTCTCTCCCTCATTTGAGATCTAGAATCCATCTTGAGAGAACTTTGTTCTTGTTGAGCCATCCAAGCTATTGCTTGATTCAAGTCTCCTATTCATTCCTAGGCACCCATTGCTGCTCATATTGGTGGTGCTAGGTCTTGGTGACTTCTCCTTCCTCAAATCCCTCCTTGCCCTAATTTGGTAAGAATACTCAAGGTATATGGGTTGTGGTAAGTTGTTGTTTATTTCATATAAACTCATCTATTGCTATTGATTCTCTCGGTTGTGAGAGAAGGTTGTGATCCCGGGTTGTGGGATTCACTATTGCTATTGATTGTATGATTTGATCTTGTGAAGGTTTTTCACAAGGTATTCATAGTGGAAATCTTGGGTTAGGGTTTCTAACCTAAGTATCCGGAGGGGATCCGGGTGTACTGGGACGTAGGATCACCGGGAACAAGTCGGGGAGACTTGGGTGGATCCGAACCCATCATATCAATTATTAGCATTGAATATTTGTTGTTGTCAATTTTAGCTTCCACATTTGTTGGTAGTAGTTTGCACGATAATTAGGAATTATACTCCTTGTTATTTTTAAAGTACTATTCACCCCCCCTCTAGTACTTGTGCAGTAGCTTTCAGGGCATTACATTTGGTATCAGAGCCAGATACTAAGCTATGTCTGCCAACGACAACAAGACCGTGCGTCCACCTTCGGATTATAGCACATTCAAGAACCGTGAAGGAGCTTCTTCGGTAATGGAAGGACATTCCTCAACGAGGCCTCCATTCTTCAACGGTACCAACTACGGGTACTGGAAATACCGGATGAAAACTTTCCTCCGGAGTGCTTCACTATGGAGGACCACAATGAAGGAGTATGTCGAGCCCGCCGAAGCAGATTTCGAGAAATGGACAACCGCGGAGGTCGCCGCGGAGGTAAGCAATGCCAAGGCAATGAACGCCTTGCAATGCGCATTGGAGCCCGAGGACTTCAATAAGATATGCACATGTAAGAGTGCATATCAAATTTGGAACTCCCTCCTCATCTTACATGAAGGGACGAGTAGGGTAAGAGACTCTAAACTCGTTGTAGTTAATAAAGATTACGAGATGTTTCATATGCTACAGGGTGAGAAGATGAAGGAGTATTATGCTCGCTTCTTCGACATCATAAACGAGTTAGAGGCTCTCGGCAAAAGCTACACCCAAAAGGAGAAATGTTCGAAGCTTATCGAAGGACTTCCTTCTAGTTGGGAAAAGCGTACCTTCGCCATCGAGGAAGGTAACGATATGAACAAGTATACCGTAGTTCAATTAATGGGTACTTTAATGTCTTACGAGGTACGCAAGGATAGCAAGGTGAAGTTACAAGAGAAGATGAAGTCTTACTTGAACCAAGACGTGCCTAAGAAAAAGGCGATTGCGTTCAAGGCGGCTCCATCCACCTCTACCGATGACGAGGACTCGGAAGACGAAATGGACATGGAATCCATTGCCCTCATGGCAAAGAAGTTCAATCGCTTCTTCCGAAAAGGTAACTTCAAAGGCAAATCTAAATTTACTTCTACTAACGCCTCTCATCCTTTGTGCTTTAAATGCAATAAACCAGGACACATCAAAGCGGATTGTCCACAAAACAAGCAAAAGGAAAAGTGTAAGGCGCCGAAGTACGAAAAATCGAAGAAGTATAAGAAAGGCTACAAGAAAGGATTTGTCGGTTTCACCGATTCCGAAGATGACTCTTCAAGCGGGGAGTCGGATGATGCGAAAGTGGAGCAAGCGCACGTATGTTTCATGGCTAACGAGGAAAATGTTCAAGAACCCGCCTCCGATGATAGCGAGGATGAAAGCAATGCGGTAACTATGGATGACCTTAGACTAGCTAATGAGCAAATATGGAATAGATATGCTAAATTAGTTGAACGATATACTAAGACTAAAGATGAGCTAGTTAGCATCCAAACCTCACCTAAAACTATCATCACCAACAATGACACCGTTGTTGAAGAGTTAAGAAATGAGATTGTTAATATCAAATCTAAACTTGAACATGTTAGCATCGAGGATTCAGATGAACATAAGATAGCGGATTTGACTTCTCAAATCTCGACTTTGAGTATTGAGAATGAAAATCTCAAGTCTCGTGTTTATGCGCTCACATCGCAAGTGTCTACTTTGGGTGCTTCGATGCATTCTCTCACCGAGAAATATGAGTGCACTATAGGCCGAATTAATAAATTCAATAAGGGTAAGGACCATTTGGATAACATCCTAAATGAATTACTTCCGGCCAAACACAACATTGGTTTGGGGTATAAGATGGGGAGTTCATCCAAATCGGCCACTACCTTTGTTAGGCCTACTTCCGATGCCTCACCGAATGGGAGCAAACACTCTATTGGTAGTTCATCTACCAATGGTGCTTCCACTTCGCACACACCCTCTTTTGGAAAGAAACCCACTTTGGGTGGACCTCCAAAGAAGGGTCATGCCTACATGTACACAAATACCATGCCACGTAGGAACACACATCCTACTCCACCGGCTCACTCATATGATGATTTCTATGCTACACATTCACGTGCACGTGCACAACATGTGAGACACCCTCACGCACGTGTTCCCTCACATGCATATGTTCACCCACATCGTCATATGAATAATTATCCATATGCACCATTTCATCATGTTCCTTTTACCTATCCACGACATGCATCACGTAGAAATCAACAAAGCATGCATGCTCCCAATAGGATTACGGCTCCCAAAATATTCTCAATTTGGAGCCCAAAGGACACAAGTACGGATGAAAAACAAATCTACATGAATGATTATTTTTTGAATGTAGTGGATAATATTAATTATATTGGGAAGTCTAAGTCCAATTGGACTTGGCTTCCAAAGGTCTAACCTTTGAGGACCCAATGACCTTGGGTACCATGAAATGATATAATCATCTTTAGGTACTCAAGAAAAACAAACGGAGCAACAAAGTTAAATTTGGCTCCAAGGATGGGTGGATACTCGATAGCGGGTGTTCAAAACACATGACGGGCGATGCTCAATTGCTTTCCGGAGTGGTGCCCATTGCTAATAGGAATCGGGTAATCTTTGGAGGTAACGAGAGCGGAACCATCGTCGGTGTTGGTAAAGTGGGTAACCCATCTAAACCCTTAATTAGTGATGTCTATCTTGTTAATGGTTTAAACCACAATCTTATTTCAATAAGCCAACTTTGTGACAAAGGTTACAAAGTTAGCTTTGCGAAAGGATTGTGTCACATTTTTAATAATGTTAATAATGATTTATTATTTTCCGACACACGCCATAAAGATATTTATATTTTGGATCTTCCTAAGTCATATGAACAATGTCTCGTTGCCGACACAAGTGAACAACACTTATGGCATCGACGCTTTGGTCATGTGAACTTTGGAACACTTTTTAAGCTTTCAAAATTAAATTCCATTAAAGGTTTTCCTAAGCTTGTATTTGAAAAGAAAAGTTTTTGTGACTCATGTCAACGAGGCAAGCTTCCTAAATCTTCATTTAAACCTAAGAAAAACATTTCTACTAAACGGCCTCTAGAGCTATTACATCTAGATTTATTTGGGCCAATTAGAGTTGCTTCTTTAGGAAATGCTAGATATGGGCTTGTCATCATATATGATTTTTCGAGATTTACATGGGTATTTTTCTTATGTAATAAAAATGAAGCTTTTGAAAACTTCACAACATTTGTGAAGAAAGTACAAAATCTCATCGGAACCACCATTGTCACTATTCGTAGTGATCATGGAGGTGAATTTGAGAATGAGTCTTTCTCAAATTTTTGTGATGATCTTGGAATTACTCACACGTTTTCCTTCCCTCGCGCACCCCCTCAAAATTGTGTTGTTGAGAGAAAGAATAGAACGCTTGTGTAGTGTGCTCGCACAATGCTCGATGATAGCCAACTTGGCCATCAATTTTGGGCGGAAGCGGTACACACCGCTTGCTATGTGTTTAATAGAATACTTTTGAGGCCCGGCACCAAACAAACTTGTTATGAATTGTTGTTTGGTAGATTGCCTCAAGTTAAACATTTTCGTGTTTTTGGTGCAAAATGTTTTATTAAAAACACTTATGAAAATTTGGACAAGTTTGATCCGAGATCGGATGAGGGGATATTTGTTGGGTATTCCTCACGTAGCAAAGCCTACCGGATATACAACAAAAGATCCTCGACGATCGAGGAATCACTACATGTCTCTTTTAATGAAAATTTTATTCCTTCTAGAATTTCAAATGATGATGATTCAATGGATGTTTTATGTGATTCTATTGATAATTCTAAGTCTATTGATTCTATTGATTCTATTGATACTAACCCGACTAATGAGGTTGTTGAGAATGTTCCTAGTGATCAGGGAATTCCCAAACGGCTTCATACGGTTCGTGACCATCCCCATGAGCAAGTCATTGGCAATATTCATGATAGAGTCAAGACGAGATCGCAAGTCCACCACTTCGCCAATTGTGCCTTTGCCTCCTCGATTGAGCCAAAGAATATAAATGAAGCGTGCGAAGATAGTGCTTGGATCCTTGCCATGGAGGAGGAACTCATTCAATTCGAGAGGAATGAGGTATGGGAGCTTGTTCCATTGCCTTCGAAGAACCACACCGTTATAGTAACGAAGTGGATCTTCAAGAACAAAACCGACGAGAACCAAATCGTCGTCCGGAACAAGGCTTGGGTAGTAGCTCAAGGCTATCGACAAGAGGAAGGTATCGATTTCGAAGAATCCTTCGCTCCGGTAGCTAGATTAGAATCTATTAGATTATTGTTATCTTTTGCATGCCATAAAAATTTCAAACTATTTCAAATGGATGTAAAAAGTGCATTTTTAAACGGAGATGTCGTTGAGGAAGTTTATGTTTCTCAACCTCCGGGCTTTATCAATGAAAAATTTCCAAATCATGTTTTTAAACTAAAGAAAGCACTTTACGGTTTGAGACAAGCTCCTCGAGCTTGGTATGATCGCCTAAAGAATTTTCTTTTGGATTTGAATTTTAAAATGGGAGAAGCTGATTCTACACTTTTTGTTAAGCATTCGAATAATGATATTCTTTTAGTTCAAATTTATGTTGATGATATCATTTTCGGTGCTACTAACTTCGCTCTTTGCGAAGAGTTTTCTAATGTTATGAAGGAACAATTTGAGATGAGCCACATGGGTGAGCTCAAATATTTCTTAGGTCTCCAAATTCGCCAAATGAACGATGGAATATTCATCCACCAAACGAAATACACGGTGGAGTTGCTAAAGCGATTTGGAATGGAGAGTGCCTCCGAGAAAAAGACTCCAATGAGCACTACTATGCATCTTGATAAAGATACGGGCGGAAAAGATGTATACATTCGTCTATATCGAGGTATGATAGGTAGTTTACTTTATCTTACCGCTAGTAGGCCCGATATTATGTTTGCCGTATGTATTTGTGCTCGTTATCAGTCTCAACCGAAGGATTCTCACTTAGTAGCGGTAAAACGTATTTTTCGCTATTTAAGTTACACTTTAGACTTTGGACTACTTTATCCAAAATCTAGCACGTATGAGTTAGTCTCATATAGTGACACAGATTATGCGGGATGCAAATCCGACAGGAAGAGTACTAGTGGCACTTGCCATTTTATAGGAAATTCTCTTGTCTCTTGGGTTTCCAAGAAGCAAAATTCCGTATCACTTTCAACCACCGAGGCGGAATACATTGTCGCCGGTGCTGCATGTGCCCAGGTTCTTTGGATGAGACACACACTTAAGGATTTTGGTATACATTGTGATACTAGCCCTATCATGGTGGACAACCAAAGTGCCATTTGTCTTTCAAAGAATCCGGTGCACCATTCCCGTTCTAAACACATAGATGTCCGACACCATTTCTTAGATGATCATGTTGCTAAAAAGGACATCATATTAGTGTACGTTGAAACCCAGAAGCAAATCACCGATATTTTCATGAAACCCCTAAAGGAGGACTCCTTTGTGAGGTTGCGTCGAGAATTGGGGATTATGGGTGAATCCGAGATATAGGATTCATTTTTATTCAATAATCTTGCATGCTATTCTATTTCGCTATATTTGTTCATGCTAGACTTATTGGATTCTTTCGGGATTTTTGTGAATTTTTGGAATTTATGCTCGAATTTACTCTTGAACGTCGTATTTAAGTTTTTCGATGATTAATGGGGGTAGTATGATGATTTTTGAGAGTTGAACGATGTTTCGTCCAAGTGCGATTGGAAGAGAACTCAAAATTTCGTATTCTAAAAATTTTGAACTCTTCTAGTCAGTTTCAGTTCATCAACCAACCGACTAGATGCACATCTAGTCGGTCAGCTAATGAACTCAGACCGACTAGTTCAAGCTTATAATTTTCCTTTGACTCTGACATCATTTAGTCGGTCCACGTTCACTTACCGACCGACTAGAATGAAAACTAGTCGGTCAGTACTTGAACTTTGACCGACTAACTCTAGCCCTAAATTTTTCGTCTGTCGGCTGTTTCCACTTAGTCGGTTCAAGCTCATTGACCGACCGACTAGATCATCATCTAGTCGGTCAGTGCTTGAACTGTGACCGACTAAGTGCTCAGGGACAGTCGTGTCTTTTCGCATTCCGATCGACTTATACCTATTATAATCGATTAATTTTCGATTCAGTCGGTTTCTAAACTCTTCTCTCCAGCTAAAACCCCCGACCCCCGATCAGCCCCTTCGTCTTCCACCGTCCATTCCGCTGCCGATCGTCGATCTCCGACCAACTCCGGCCGTGGATCTCCGTCGATCTTCCTCCTAGGGTATCCCTCCTCTCCTCTCTTGCATCTAGGGTTCAATTCTAGGTCGTTTTTCCTTCCTAGGGTTTCGGTTTCAAGCTTATTTTGATTTCAGCTTTAGGGTTTCGGATCTAGGGTTCTTTGATCTCGTTTCTTGCGTTGTTTGCACTCGTTTTGTCACACTTATGGCAAAGACGAGAATCCCGATCACTCCCTCTGGCCCATCCCATATGACTGTTGAGCCACACCCTAGGGATCCTTCAAAACCCAAACGCCGATCTAAAACAACCCAACCTTCATCGTCTTCGCCTCCTCTGAAGAAGCAGAGGACGGCGACCGCCAAACCCGGTAGACGTTCTCAGTCTAGGAAGCCTATACTCCATACCCCCACTACACCATCTGATTCTGACACTGAGTTTAGACCCGAGGATGAGCCTGGCCATAAGGAACCCACTCCTCCACTTCGTCCTAGGACTCGACAGCCTAAGGGAAAGGCTACAATGCCAGCTGGTGGTGTCGATATATCGTTGTGTTGCGACGACCCTTTTTGTCTCGCGGCTTACAACCGTATCGAGCACTGCCCGCTGTTATTGGAGCACTTTATTCAGTTTTCCGACTTCATTGGCTTAGCAGATCTTCTATCCTATAGTGGGCTCCTAGACTACCTTCGCTTTGACCCTAAGGCGAACCCTCGACCCTATCCTCGCCTGGTCAAACTTTTCTATGCGAACCGTATCCGGGGACAGTACGGTGAGACCCACTCCGTCGAGACTACTGTCTTGGGGACTCCTATAGTCCTCACGACAGAAATCTTGGGGGAGTTGCTTGGTTGTTCGTCGTCTGGTCTCCTCCCGTCTGATATTTCAGTTGATGATATCTCTTCTTTAGATCAGTCCGTTCTCACCGAAATCTTCCACGTGATCCCTCCAGCTTTCATAGGTGTCCCATCGAAGTCATTCAAGCTGAATGCTTGGGTGCTAAATCTAATCCTGAAGTCGTGCTTACTTCCTAAGTACGGCTCATCTTCTCTGCCATCCCAGCCATTCCTAAAGTTGATTTACGCTCTCTTCTTGGGTTGCGAGATTAACTGGGCTCGCATTATACTCGATAAGATTGATTCTTTCGAGTGTATTCGCAAGTCCAAGAAATCTGCGCATCTCCCTTATCCTTGTCTGTTGACCTTGGTGTTTCGTCATTTCCACGTGCCTTTGCCTCCTGACGATGAGCGTCCACTTGGTCCTCCCCTGAACGCGACGGCCGTCAAGAAATCTCTTGCGGCACTCCATCACGTGCAGAGGACGACTCCTTCAGCTTCTCAGGGCACCTCTTCTACAGCTACTGCTCCTAGACCTCCCACCACACTTAATGATCTCGCTCGTTCTGTTCGTCGTCTCGAGTCTCGGTATGCTCGTACCAAGGAGATTCTGTGTCGTATTGCTCGTGCTATTGGTGTTAAGGTCCCTCCTCCTGTTTCTGAGGATGAGGAGATGGATGATGAGGAGATTGATGAGCTCGTTGATTCTCTAGCTCGTGGCACTGAGGCCACTGCTGCTGCTGTTACCACATCCGTTGTTGGAGCTGCCACTTCTTCAGGTGCTCCAGAGTCTTCTGCTCCAGTGGATGAGTCTACTGCTGCTCCAGAGACGTTCCTATTGGTGCCTCTACCGTTGAGCCTGCTGTTGATGTTTCCACTCCTGCCCCGACGATTGCTTCAGTTGACACACCACTCCTCCCAGCAGAGCCTGAGTCCACTCCTTCGACTGGACCTATGGAGACTGCTGATCCTTCCACTCCTTCTTGAGAGTCTGTTTGGAGGACTCTCCGATGCTCCTTGGATGATTCATCTTTTAGAGAGAGTTTTGGGTTAGGACAGGGTTGGTGGTGTTTTTGATGTATTTGGATGTTTTGATGCTTGATGTCGATGTTGTATCATTTTTGGATGTATGTTGATGATGTTGATGTCGATGATGGATTTTGATATTATGATGTTGATATAGTATGTGACATTTTGATGTGGTCAATGTATTTTGTGCCTTAGATTTTATGGAGTCGATGTATCTTTTGGTTGTACTCATGATGCTTCATATATATATATACATCGTTGTTCTCCTTTACTTCGTTGTGCACATTTTATATTCGTTTTAATGTCTATGATGTTCGATTTCGTCGCTCGACGAAAATGACTTGGTTAAAAAGAATTTATTTCTATGAAAACATAGAATTGTTTTCCATGAACTAATTTAACCAAAATGTTGAGATTGGAGAGCAAGTTCCTTTACTCAATAAGTGAATTATATTTGGTATTTTGATGATTTCATTTTTCGCTTTTGGATAATGGTCAATTTGGCACACCTTGATTTACTTCATGTATTTTTGATTCTTGGTGTCTTTTGGACCATCGTCGTATTCTTCGACTCCCGATGTTGGATTTTCTTTAACCTTGTTGTTGTCGTTGTATGCCCCCCACTCTTTTTGGATAATGCCAAAGGGGGAGAGATAATAATAATGACAAGGGCAAAATGAAAATTTAACTCTATTGTCCATGAATCTAATTTATTATGTTAGATTCAGGGGGAGTGAAGATATAAAAATGGATTACGATCCTAAATTTCAATAATTGGATCATGTTTTATATTTCTCATTTCTGCTTGATGCGTATTATATTTATTCAATTTGGAATTAACGTGTCATCAATGCAGGTGGAGTAAGTATTTTACATTTGAATCATTATTTTTGATTATTATTTATGTTGGTTTGTCATCACCAAAAAGGGGGAGAATGTTGAGTATTGGACTCCCCGGATTTGGTTTTGGATGATGAGCAAACATAAATAAATCGTGAACTAACACTTTGTGAGCGCAGTTATGGAGATCGTCGCCAAATTCACGTGAACACCCAAAGCGACGTCTCAAGACTTCTCAAAGCACGTATTCATATGCCTAAAGCTTCGTTGAAGCTTTTGGACCAACTTTGAAGTCATGAAGATTCGATCGAAGCTTTTGAAGACGGTTTGTCTAGATTTATATTTAGTCTTCTAGCTTTGATCTTTAGAATGTTAAGCCTTGAGTAGGTATTATCATTTAAACTTCATATCGCTCCTATCTTAGAGCTAGGATCTTAGTAGAAGTCCATTCAAACTTTCCCGAAGCATCGCGCTTCGATTCGGGACTTCTTGTGCATGTTAGTTGGTTCAAGAAGAAGAACCAACCGACTAGATGGTGATCTAGTCGGTCGGAAAAGATTCTTGGACCGACTAGTTTGTCTCCCAAATTCTAAGCTCTTTACTGTTCACAGTTAGTCGGTCTTAGTTGACTCACCGACCGACTAGTTGGTGAACTAGTCGGTCAGTGATGCTTCTTAGACCGACTAGTTGAGCTTTCCCTGTACATGCCTAGTTACTGTTTATCGTTAGTCGGTCTAAGAACGTTTGACGACCGACTAGTTGATGATCTAGTCGGTCAACATTTGTTCTTGGACCGACTAAATCAAGTTGTATTCAGACTAATAGTTTTTGACTCTTAGTCGGTCTAAGTTAACTGACCGACCGACTAGTTAAGTAACTAGTCGGTCGGAAAGTCTTCTTGGACCGACTAGTTCTTTAGGTCTGAAATTTCATCTTTTCACTGTTCATCCTTTAGTCGGTTCATGTTGTTTCACCGACCGACTAGTTGATGAACTAGTCGGTGAGTGGTTGTTCTTTGACCGACTAATTGCTCCAGATTTCCAACCGTTGGGATTTGACCTAGCTCGATTTTGTGGGACCCTATAAATACGAAGCTTGGTCATTTCTCTCAAGGTTAGAGCTGCTATTGAGAGCCTTATTCAGATTGAAAGAGTTAGAGATTGAAACTCATTTCCAAAGATATCTTCCTCACACGAAATCATTCTCTCCCTCATTTGAGATCTAGAATCCATCTTGAGAGAACTTTGTTCTTGTTGAGCCATCCAAGCTATTGCTTGATTCAAGTCTCCTATTCATTCCTAGGCACCCATTGCTGCTCATATTGGTGGTGCTAGGTCTTGGTGACTTCTCCTTCCTCAAATCCCTCCTTGCCCTAATTTGGTAAGAATACTCAAGGTATAGGGTTTGTGGTAAGTTGTTGTTTATTTCATATAAACTCATTTATTGCTATTGATTCTCTCAGTTGTGAGAGAAGGTTGTGATCCCGGGTTGTGGGATTCACTATTGCTATTGATTGTATGATTTGATCTTGTGAAGGTTTTTCACAAGGTATTCATAGTGGAAATCTTGGGTTAGGGTTTCTAACCTAAGTATCCGGAGGGGATCCGGGTTTACTGGGACGTAGGATCACCGGGAACAAGTCGGGGAGACTTGGGTGGATCCGAACCCATCATATCAATTGTTAGCATTGAATATTTGTTGTTGTCAATTTTAGCTTCCGCATTTGTTGGTAGTAGTTTGCACGATAATTAGGAATTATACTCCTTGTTATTTTTAAAGTACTATTCACCCACCCTCTAGTACTTGTGCAGTAGCTTTCAGGGCATTACAATGTAAGGTGGAAGAAAGGTCTTGGAGAGGTGGAATACCTAAGATCTGAGTGTTCATGATTTGATCCCTTGGCTTTTCGTATTTCTGGCCTCTTGTAGGAGTCCACATGTCAACGCCTTTATGGCATCCTGCCATCTCGCCCTTCGTGCCTGTCCGCTTTGATGGTCCCTTCAATGGTGATCAAGGCAGGCGTGATCTGGGGAGCGATTTACTTGAAGGGCGAGAGGCCAACAGTGCACCGGGTGGCGGTGCTGGGCCACGATGCCCCGTGCCCGCTTATGGGGCCTTTTGGGCTTGGGCCCAGTTCAGCTTCTTGGTCATGAGGTTGGCCTATATCTCTTCGGCCCATTCGGGGGGTCGTATCAATTGCCCCCATCGCTGGGGCCATTCGGTTTTGGAAGTTCGGTCCGAGGGATGTGATACGCTGGGATTTGGCTGGTGCATCAGTCTAGGAGATGCATTGAATGAAAGCTACCACAGCGCTGGATGTTAGGATCTTCCTGCCCTTTGGGTGCAGGACTCAGTGAGCCGCCTCTTCTGGGATGCTGACGCGTGTGTGCTCACGAACGGTCGGTGATGATGCAAGGGGTTTCGGAGAGGGCCATATAAGAAGGGGTGGTTTCCTTTTGAGTGAAGGTTCTGCCCCTCCAACACTATTCTCTCCTCTCTTGGTTTCTCATTCACCGCCGATTTTCACAGTGCTTTGCCATGGGTCCTTCGTCTTCTTCTTCCTCCGCCTCAGGGGCGAGTCGGTCGACGGCCGCCGTTGGCGGCGCCAGGGTATCATTGGTGGGTTCTGCCACCATGGCTGCCACTCTTCCTAGTGCGGGCCTCGAGATCCATATGGCTGGGGGCAAACCTTCTAGAGTGCCTCCAGTGGTGATGGAATGGTCATCGGGGGTTAGCGCCACCTCCGCTGGGCCGCTCCGGGCTAGGTACCTCCTTCCTCCCCATCATGTCAGGGCCCCCCAGATGAATGAGAGGATTTTCTTCCCCGGCAGTTGTGAGGTTGGGGTGTACTAAAGAATTTTACGTTCGGGATGCGGTTCCCTCTCCATTCCTTCGTGGCGATGTTCCTGAGGGCATTTGGGCTTGCCATGTGCCAGTTTAGCCCCAACATCGTCGGGTCTTTAGTGGGGTTTCTTGTGCTTTGTTCGCTTCAGGGGTTGGAGCTGACTCTCCCCCTTTTCAACCATTTCTATCGTCTGAGCCATCATAAGTCGGGTGCTTGGCTTTACATCACCGCTCGGAAGGGGAGGAATCTAGTGTCGGGGCTACCGTCCTCCTTGAAGCATTGGAAAAGCGAACTATGTATTTGTGACCCTCCCCAAGGAGGCAAACTTTCCGGTACATTGGGGTAGTCCGCGCTCGCTGACCCTCATGCTGGAGAGTCTTATCGACGCGGAGCTCGCGGTGGTTAGCAAGCTATCTGCGGTCCGCCTGCCAAGCTGTACGTCAAGATCCTCTCCCTGGATCATGTTCTGAGGAAGACCGTGTGGCCCCTCGGTGAGTCTGCATTTATCTGGTTTGGATTTTTAACCGTTTCTTGGTCGCTTCCTTACCTCCGTATTGCTAGGTGGGTTTGCCTCTTGTTCTTCCATGCACGCTCTGTCGGTTTCCCTTCCTGACCCCAGCCCAAGGAGGAGGGATAACGTCTTAGAGGTTCGGCCGAAACAACGAGTTGGGGATTTCCAGGTCCGCAAGGGTCCGTCTGTAGAGGCCGTGAAGAGGGCAAGGGATCGCTCGTCGCCAGGGTGAGGGAGAGCCGAGGGGAAAAAGGCTCGGGTCCCAGCCTCTGGTGAGAAAGCCGCAGCTCCCAAGGCCCCTGCGTCCTCCACACGTTCCCAGCGGGTCAAGGACAAGTGGCCTTGGGGCGGTCTCTCCCCAGCCTGCCCAGGCTCGCTCCCCATAGACTTAGAGAGGTCTTTGGATGTCTTTCGTTCGACCAATGCCGATCTTTCGCAGTCGGGCGATGGGTTGCTCGGCTCTCGGTTCCCAGTGGGACTGAAGGAGTCTGTTTTCACAGACTACATGGTCGTAGCCTTGTTGGCCGAGAACTCCTGCCTGCCCCAAGTTCAATCCGTGCTGGATGGGGTGAAGGGCAATATGCTCACAGATTTTGTGGTGCTCGTCGGCCAGCAGGTAAGCTTACTCGTAGCCCCGTGCATCATCGTTGGCGGGTGGTCCTGACCTGCAGTTTTCACTTGGTGTAGCTATCCTTGGCCAGCCTGTCGATGAGGAGGCAGTTTGTGGCGCTCGCCGATGCGGAGGCGAGTCTCGCCCGAAAGTCGGCATCGGAGGGTACCGCCAAGGAGGAGGCTCAGGAGGCCGAGGCACGCTTAAGGTCAATGGAGACCAGGATCTCCGAGCTTACTGCAGACATCGAGAGGCTGTTCGTTGAGAGGGCCTTGGCGCTGGCTGAAAAGTCCTAAGCCGAGGAGAGGGCTGCCAAATCAATGGCATCCAGGGAGGATGAGGATGAGGCTATGATCAAGGAGCTTGAGGAGCTCCTGGACGTGGAGGAGGAGAGGGAGGGTGAGCTCACGGCCAAGCTCACCAACGCTTCTCATGCGAACAAGGCGGAGAAAGAGAAGAGGTCGAGGCTCCAGGGTCAGGTAGCCGTCCTTGAGGCCCGGGTCAGAGAACTGGAGAAGGTGGACCCTGCCCGAATAGCGTAAGGGGCAGTGAAGGAGTATTCCGAGACATTCGTCGCCCCAGGGATGTTCAGGGCTTTTGAGGAGGGGTACCTTCACTGTCGGCGCGAGATCGAGCGCATATTCCCCAGCATGGGGGTTGCGCTCAAGAAGCTCGAGATGGCTCCTGGCAATGGTGTGGAGGTCACCGACGTCGCCCGTCTAAAAGACGCTCCTGAGGTGGCTGCGGACGCCCGGCCCGAAGCATGGGTTTAGCCTTTTTGGTGGTGTTTTTCTTTATTTTGTTTATTCTGTAAACTATCTCGGCTTTTGCCAATTTTTGTAACGGGAATCGATGATCGTCCCGTGTTTGTTGTCCACGTCTGTTGTTTGTTTGTAGATGTGCCCCCTTCCTCAATCCTGGTTGCGCTCTAGCTGTCGTATGGCCAGGTTTGGGGAAACCGATAATCGCCGGCTGATCATTTTGCTCGCGGTTGGTCAGATGATTGGCTCGTCGGGGGAGTTGCCCCGGCCTGGATATCAATGCACGGTCGATCTGTTAGGGGAGTTGCCCCCAGCCTTATGGTCGACGTGGGGTCAGCCTGCTGGGGAAGTTGCCCCCAGCCTTACGGCCGACGTCAGGTCAGTTGGCCTGCTGGGGGAGCTACCCCCAGTCTTACGGCCGATTGAATGATCGGCCTACTCGGGGGAGTTTCCCCCAGCCTTACGGTCGATGCGTGGTCGGCCTGCTGGGGGAGTTGCCCCCAGCCTTACGATCGACAGGTTGGTTGGCGAGCTGGGGGAGCTAGCCCCAGTCTTATGGTCGATTGAATGATCGGCTTGCTGGGGGGGTTGCCCCCAGCTTTACGGTTGATCCGTGGTTGACCTGCTGGGGGAGTTTCCCCCAGCCTTACGGTCGGCAGTTCGGTCGGCCGACTGGGGGGATATTCCCAGTCTTGTGGTCGACCGAACGATCAGCCTGCTGGGGGAGTTGCCCCCAGCCTTACGGTCGATCGGGTGATCGGCCCGTTGGGGGAGTTTCCCTAGCCTTACGGTCGATCGATTGATCGGTCTGCTGGGGGAGTTGCACCCAGCCTTACGGTCGATCAAGTGGTCGGTCTGCTGAGGGAGTCGCCCACAGCCTTACGGCCGAATCTATTCTACTATACGGAATTTAGGACGCTTAGGTGGAAAAGGGGCTCCTTCTTTTTCTTTATTTAGAACATTTTCCCATTTTGGTACAATGTTTCAGAGGGGGTCCATACATTCTTCACCTCACTGGTAGTATTTATGCAAGTGCTCCACGTTCCAGGTGTAGGTGAGCGCTGCTCCGCGTTCCAGGTGTGGGTGAGTGCTTTACCTTCTAGGGTCGAGAGCCGGTAAGTCGCCGGGCCGAGGACCTAGGTGATCTTGTATGGCCCTTCCCATTTCGCGGTGAGCTTTCCCTTGCGAGCAATCTTCGGGTTGAATATGGATTTCCTCAGGACAAGATCTCCTTGGTGGAAACCTCTTCCCTTGACCCGTGAGTTGTAGTAGCAGGCCACTCGTTGCTTCTGTCAGATGACGGAGGCTAGAGCCTAGTCGTGCTGCTCGTCCATGAGCTCTAGATTGATATTTAGGCCCTTCGATTTCCTCTATTAATTGAAGTGTCTGAGGCAGTGCGACTCTTCGCCTACTTCGACAGGAACAACTACCTCGGTCCTGTAGGCGAGCTTGAAGGGCGTCTCCCCCGTGGCTTCCTTGTGGGTAGTTCGGTATGACCAGAGTATCCCGGGGAGCTCTTCTGGCCAAGCTCCATGCGTTTCCCCTACTTTCTTATGGAGCGGTTCGAGGATGCATTTATTGGCGGCTTCGGTCATCCCGTTGGTCTGGGGATGGGCCACGGAGGCGAATAGGAGTTTGATCTTCCAATCGGCGTAGAACTATTTGAACCCTGCGCAGTTGAACTGTTTTATTGTCGGTGACGATGGATCGAGGGATTTTGAACCTACTGATGATGGACTTCCATACAAAGTTCTTTACCTTCTTTCAGGTGATGGTGGAAAAGAGTTTGGCCTCGATCCATTTGGTAAAGTAGTCCACCGCCACGATCAGGAACTTCCTCTGCCCTTTCGCGGAAGCAAAGGGGCCGAGAATGTCCAGCCCCCACTTGGCAAAGGGGATTGGGCTGATTATAGGTACAAGGTCGGCCGGAGGTGACGAACTGAGCTTTGCGAACTTCTGGCACTCCGAGCATTTCCGAACGTACTCCGTCGAGTCGCGGGCCAGAGTCGGCCAGTAGTACCCTTGCCTTAGGATCTTCATCGTGACCGTTTTACCTTCGTAATGGTTCCTACAAAGTCCTTCGTGGGCCTCTCGGATTACATAATCTGCTTCATGTGGTCCAAGGCACTTGAGGTAGGGTAAGACGTCAGTTTTGGTCCAGCGCCTTCTGTACAGTACACCTTCATGGAGTACGTACCGAAGAGCCTTTCGCTCCAGCGTTCGGCGCTCCTCCAGGTCTGCAGGGGCCTCGCCGGTGGCAAGGAACCACACGATGGGGTCCATTCAGGAAGGTTCTCCGTCGATGTTCATTAGCTCCTCTCCATCTGTGCTGGAGCTTTGGAGGCTCTCTACGTAGATGGCGTGACCCACTCTTTGAGGGAAGAGGAGGCCAGCTTGGAGAGGTGTCACACCCCGCTTCCCATCCTACCAGGAGCGAGGACGCGAATGGCCCCGTGATGTGCTTAAAATAAGGAGGCGTACTTTTTTTCTTTTCTTCCTCCTTGGCTTAAACACAATAACACGTATGTGAAATAAAATGGCAGGCTCTTGCATGCTTATAAGAAATAGTACAGATGACATTGTTGGATCCTGTGGATGGCAAACAACACTAGAAGGGGGGTTGAATAGTGTTGTATAAAATTAACTTTTTCGATCTTAATATATTAACATAAATCAAAGCCTTCTAATGTTGCCTAAGAAACCAAGTAGAGTGATCTACGCTTGGTTCTTAATCAACTCAATAAATCTTCAAAATCAAATCAGAGATAAAAGTCTTCTGGTAGTCGACTCCATATGAACAGTAGTCGACTCCCAGAGGGAAATTAAGCACAGTTCAGTTAGTTAAATACTTAATGAAGATATATAAAATATGCACAGAAGTACAGATACAAAAAAACTGATCTTTGCAGTATATTATAAAAGAATTACAAGAATAATATTCAACAAACAAATGATTAAAGAATTATAATAACAAGTCAAATGAAAATTGCTTTCAGAGATAAATAATCAAACACAGATAAGCTAACACAGACACAAGGATTTTTATCCTGGTTCCCCACAACTTGGGTACGTCCAGTCCCCGACCAATCCGGTATGAGATTTCCACTATCTGCCTTAGCAAATAAAAGCACCTAACTTCACTCGTTAGGATTTTCAACAACCTAGTCTTGACCAGGATTTCCAACTGCAACACCTAGACTTGTCTAGGGTTTCCAACAACAACACCCTTACAATAAAGGGTGAAACACAAAGAGAAAAACGATATCCAATTCACCACAATTGTTTGGTAGAGATTGGATTTACACCCAAATTCTATAGCCAATAGTAATAGACAATTACGTGCATTAGCGGCTTGACAGAATAAGATTCTAGATCACACAAAGATACGAATGAAGTCTTTGTGATCTAAATCAAATGTTTTTCAAAATCCTTTTAAATAAAATCAGAGAATAAGTATGATGGATTTTGAAAACAAATAGCCAAATAAAAATTCGATCTTCAGAAAATAATATCTCAAAGAAATTACAAGATCAAAAGTAAAAAAAGATTTGGTTTAAGAGAGAATGAGAGCTGAGAATTTCAGAACGTTTTGCACAAGAGAATTTTGATTTCAAGAGTTGTTGTATTTTCTCAAAGAAATAGTCCTCTATTTATAGGTGAGCACTGAGAATTCAAAATTCAAATTCTTTTGACTTTTGTCCCGAAAATCATGGGAATAATAAATTAGAGATATGTCAAAAGTCAAGTCAAAACGTCAGATTTCGACAGCTGGTAGTCGACTCCCTGGGATTGGCAGTCGACTCCCAGTGTGTTTCAGGAGAAATTAATTCTCAGCTGGTAGTCGACTCCCACTCCTTGGCAGTCGACTCCCAGAGGAGTTTCTTGTGAGACACAGCTAGTAAAACATGTAGTTAGCTCCAGGGTGTAATGGAGTTTCACTACGAAAGAGTAAATCGACTAGCAAAAAAGCTCTCAATAACTTTGAAAATGATTTAAAAGATATTTAAGATGTTTAACTTTGAAATCATTTGTGTGTGTGTGTGTTGTCTATACGGGACACGTCTTCGGAAGCTTGATCAACTGATGATGATGTAGATGTGAGCTTCTCTTTAGCTTCTGTTCCATTTGAGCTTTGAGCTTCATCATTGATCTAGTAACGTTCGTCCTTATCTTTGAGCGTAGATTGCGCTTCTCTGGAGTATGCATAACGCTTTTTGTTTGTCGCACAACCTGCACACTTAGTCGTAGTGTAGTTAGTACACTAAGCTTTATTTGGTGTGCTCATCATCAAAATCACTTGGGGGTGGAATTCAATTTCCATCAGACATTATTACAATACCAAAGCGTCTGAAAGTAAAGTACAACATAGGCCTAGTATGGCCGAATCGACAAAGTACACAAATTACATTATTTCAATTATAAAGGTGCAGTTGCGAAGGTGATCGTCTAATCTTCAGTGGCTAGGTACTCAACGTATTCTTCGAGCATTGGCTCAACTTCTGCTGTAGTGTCTTCAGATAATTCACTGTCGATACCTGACTGACATTTCGTAAAACAACAAAGTTAAATGTCCGTTATCGAGGTTTACTCGGCAAGATAATCTCCAAAACAAAACGTTAGGTATTTAAAATTGATCCAAGATGATCTTAAATACAAGCAATAAGTTTAATTTAAGAGAGTTATAGCAGTTAAGCATTCACAGCAATTTGCAACCTGCAGCAATTTAATCATTTGATAGCAATTTGCAATACTATTAACAACCTGTAACAATTTAACATTTGATAACGAAACTGTAACGTTGTTAGAAACCTGTAGAAGAAGAGGTTAGAGTCATATTTAATAACCAATCTATTCTAATGCTAAGTCCATGTCCAAGAGTACGAAAGATGACTAACATGCGCCCTGTGATGGGAGCCAATCCATAACGCTGCTCACCGACCCCATAGGGCGACGGTCAAGCTTTAACCTCCATAAGTGATGAAGGTATTTGGTCGGGTGCATCCAGTCACTCTGTAATAATTGTAATCATAGACTACCCCGATCCCACTAGTCAAGTCAAGTGCCGGGTCAAAAGTACTTGTACTAACTATTTATATTGAAGTTCCATCTTCCATTCATTTATCTTGAAGTTCCATCTTCCATTCAGTCTATTCAGTTTATTTGCATCATATTATATGCGTATGGTTATTCTGTGGTGTCTCAATAGTCCATATAATAGTCCATACCATTTTTACGATTTTACAAGTACAAATTACAGTTTTACCAAAGATTGAAAACATGCGTTTATATTAAGAAACGAGCACAAGATAACTAAGCAAATGATCCTAAATATTTTTCTAAAACAAGTATATAATGTTCAAGACTTCAAAATAATTAATAGGCATTTATTATTAATTTACAATGGTCAAAAATTAATTTTTAAACTAAGAAACGGTTTTTACAATATATTCAAAGATTTGTTTAGAGCAAACCGTACGTCAGAATTCTTTCAACAAGGGGTCAAAACGTCCGTATTAACTAGTACTACAACATATATTTTTCTCGTACGTCAGTGTACGTATCACATGATATGAATTTTAAAGCGAAATTAGCTTTATTGAGTTTTGCCTTTGAAAAATCTTTGTGGGATATGTACTTGCCTTTTGGCGATGAAACTAGCGCCAATGAGTCTGTTTCGTCGTTTCGGATTTCTGGGACTTCCCTCGTATTTTCTGACACATGTGCAATTTAATATGAATTTATTTCGATCAGTCTATAGGTGTATGTATTTCTATACGTATTTTTATACGTATTTTCATATAAAAATTAAAACTTTTGTTTCTCACCCTCGAAATGCGTGCAGCTTGTGCGGGGGAGTCGCCCTCGGCGACTGGCAATGCGGCGAGGGCAGTGGGGTCAACGGGTGGTGCGGCAAGGTTGGCGACGGCGATAGCGTCGACAAGCAGCAGCGGAAGCATGGCATGCGGTGGCAAGGAGTGCAGTGACAGCTGCTGCTGCGGGCGCTTCGTGGCGGCGTCCGGGCTCCAGTCGGAGGGAGGCGACGCGTTGGTCGGGGTATGAGGGCACGGCGGCGATGTCGAACGGGGGGGGGGGGGGGGGGGGGGGGTGACTTCGACGGTGGGCGCTAGTGGCTGTTGGGGGCTTGGGTCAGAGGCAGAGTTGCTGGGAGAGGAGGCGGACAGCGATGGGGCTCGGGCAAGGCTGAGGTGGAGGCGCGGGGTCAAGGCGGACGGAGCTCCGGTGGGTCAAGGCGGACGGAGCTCTGGTGGAGCTCTCGGAGAAGAAGAGGAAGCACAGGGTGGGGTGTTAGGGCGAGGGGTGGCGTCGGGAAGCGGGCAATGATGGCTTCGCCTGGAGGGAGATAGAGTGCGGAGGTTTGGGGAGGAGCTGGGGGAGGCATGTGGTGTACAGCGGTGGTCGGGGCTGAGAGGAGGTCGACGAGAGAGAGGGGGGTTTGAGTTGTTTGCATGGAGATGAATGGGAGTTTACTGCCGTTGGGTTTTGTACGAGGGAGAGAGTTTAAGGGGGTTTATATAAGGGTTGAGAAATATAATATTAATTAGTTTAGTCAAATGTATTAATTAGGGTAATTAATGATGTTAGGTAGATTTTTGACTAATGATAGAAATTTTTTCTAAACTGTTAACACATGGGCTGCCAAATCAGGGAGTTGGTGGTGGTAATTAGGGTAATTAAAATAGTTTTAAAATGGTAATTCGGGTAATTGAGTGAGTTACTAAGTGTAATTAGTAAATTTTATAGCATTATAATGCTAAGATACCCATTAATCGCATATGACTCCGAAAAATTACGAAAACATAGCCATGAGTTCATATCGACGCGAGGATCACTGATACAAAGTCTAACTCGAAGTTTGAGCTACGGAGATGCAAGTTTCGGGCCAAAATATTTAGGTCGCGGGTTTGCGGGTTCTAGATCAATTTGACTCCAGAAAATTAATGAGCATAGAATCACGTGGTAGAAGTTTGAAATCGTTTTGATAGTGTTTATATAGAAAAATAATTGATACGACTATATCTGTAATAATTAAATATAAAATATTATATAAATTATTTGGGAGTATTGGATGGCACTCGAATTTACTAAAATTGGCTATAACTATATTGATACCACAAAAATATTTTTTTATAAATGATTTTGAAACCAATTTTGATATTAAACTCCTGACAGACCATTATAAAATACTTTTAATATATGAAAATACATAGAATACGAATATATGCATACTGATGGATACGGGCCGTCACATCCTATACACCATATAAAAATTCCGTCCTCGGAATTTCTTATACTAAAATGCAGAGAATTAAGATACAATGAAACTAAGATACATTGAACAAATATGGAAATCGCTCGTGCATCTCATCTTCTCGTTCCCAGGTGGATTCACTGGGTGAGTCATGTCGCCACATCACTCTTACGAGGTCGACTACGCTCCCATTAATCGCATATGACTCCGAAAAATTACGAAAACATGGCCACGAGTTCATATCGACGCGAGGATCACAGATACGAAGTCTAATTCGAAGTTTGAGCTACGTAGATGCGAGTTTCGGGCCAAAATGTTTAGGTCACGGGTTTGCGGAATGATAGATTTGAATCCAGAAAATTAATGAGCATAGAATCACATGGTAGAAGTTTGAAATCGTTTTGATAGTGTTTATATAGAAAAATAATTGATACGACTATATCTGTCATAATTAAATATAAAATATTATATAAATTATTTAGGAGTATTGGATGGCACTCGAATTTATTAAAATAGGCTATAACTATATTGATACCACAAAAATATTTTTTTATAAATGATTTTGAAACCAATTTTGATATTAAACTCTTGACAGACCATTATAAAATACTTTTAATATATGAAAATACATAGAATACGAATATACGCGTACTGATGGATACGAGCCGTCACATCCTACACACCTTATAAAAATTCCGTCCTCGAAATTTCTTATACTAAAATACAGAGAATTAATATACAATGAAACTAAGATACATTGAACAAATATGGATATCGCTCGTGCATCTCATCTTCTCGTTCCCAGGTGGATTCACCGGGTGAGTCATGTCGCCACATCACTCTTACGAGGTCGACTACGCTATTCCTAAAAGTCTTCTGACGTCGATCCAGGATCTGCACTGGTTGTTGCTCATATGAAAGATCTGGTCGCACTGTGATTTCTGAGTGGTCAACCACATGAGTAGGATCACTGATATAACGACGCAGCACGGGAGACATGAAATACGTCATGTACTCCTTCCAGTGAAGGTGGTAGAGCCAGGTGGTAGGCCACTTCTCCAACTCGCTCCAGTATATCGAAAGGTCCAATGAATCTCGGATTGAGCTTTCCTCTTCTTCCAAATCTTATCACTCCCGGTTAGGAGATATCTTCAGAAATACACGATCTCCAGGTTGAAACTCTAGGTGACGACGCTTCGCATCGGCCTAGTGCTTGTATCGGTCTTGTGCAATGCGAAGTTTGTCTCTGATAGTACGCACTACGTCAACGGCTTCCACGATCATCTCAGGACCCAAAAGTTCTCGATCGCCAATGTCATCCCAACTCAAAGGAGAACGACATTTTCTTCCATAAAGTACTGTAAATGGTGCCATTCGATACTTTCTTGGTGGCTATTGTTGTACACAAACTCCACTAAGTGCAAGTGGTCTTTCATGAGCCTTTGAAGTCAAGCATACAAGCTCTCAACATATCTTCAAGTATCTGGATGGTGCGCTCTGATTGTCCATCCGTCTGCGGTGTGATACGTAGTGCTGAGGCTTAGACTGGTACCAAGATTTGAATGCAGACTCTTCCAAAAGTGAGAAGTGAACCTTGTGTCTCGATCAGAGACAATGCTTACTGGGACTCCATGCAATCTCACGATTTCCTGCACTGTTATCGTTCATATTACGATATATACTAGGAAGAAGTTATAAGGTATAGAAATAATTATTACCTCCATGTACTTCTTCGTGAGTAATTCAGTCGGTTGTCCTACTCGAAATGGTATGAAGTGTGCCGACTTGGTTAATCGATCTACGATCATCCAAATAGCATCATTCTGATTTGTACTCCGAGGTAGTCTAGTGACAAAATCCATGGTGTTGTGCCGCCACTTCCACTTGGGAATAGGCAGTGGTTGAAGCAATCCTACGACATCATGATGTTCAGCCTTCACTTACTGACATACGTCATATACCAGGCATTTGCCGACGCTTCGAGCAATGCTTCCCTTCATTCCATGCCACCAAAAATTTAGACGAAGATCCATGTACATTTTGGTGCCACCAGGATGAATAGAGTATAAAGAACTATGTGTTTCATTCATCAGCTCTTCTCGGATGTCGCCTGAGGTATGCAGATTCTGCTGCCATATCTCAAAGATCTGTCTTCATGGATAAGAAAATCCATTCAAAGACATGTTTCCACTTGAGCCTTGATCTTCTGCAACTTTGAATCTCCAGCTTGGGCGGCTTTGATACGATCGATGATGGTAGACTGAATTTGAAGATTCATCAACGAAGCTTCAATCCCAGGTAGGATGATTACAATCTCCATATCTCGCAGCTCTAGTTGTAGTCTTTTCCGAGCCGTGAGTATCATAACAGTTGGTAGCTGACTCAATGCATCAGGTACGAAATTATCCTCCCTAGGATAATATTGAAGGTCGATGTCATAATTCGCCACGAGTTCCAACCATCTGTATTGTCTCATGTTCAGTTCCTTTTGCGCGAAGATATACTTCAAACTTTTGTGGTCGGTGAAGATCTTCACTTGATCGCCCAATAGAAAATGTCTCCAAATCTTCAGCACAAAAATGACTGCGGCTAACTCCAGATCATGAGTTAGATAATTCTTCTCATGAGTCTTCAGTTGTCAGGAAGCATATTCCACAACATGACTATGTTGATGTAGTACGCATCCGAGACCCTTGCCGGATGCATCACAGTATACTTCAAATCCCACAGTTCTGTCTGGTATGATCAAAACGGGTGCAGTCGTCAGCTTCGTCTTTAATCCTTCGAAAGCTTTCTCACAAGATTCATTCCAAATATACTTGACGTCCTTCCTTGTCAGGCGAGTCATGGGCTCATCAATCTTGGAGAAGTCCTGGATGAATTGGTGGTAGTAGCTAGCCAATCCAAGAAAACTTCGGATGTCCGAAACTGACCGAAGGGTTGGCCAATTTCTAACAGATGCGACCTTTTCCGGATCGACAGAAATACCATCTCAAGATACCACATGCCCAAGAAAGGCAACACGGTCAAGCCAAAATTCACATTTGCTGAACCCGGCATATAGTCGATGATGGCGCAGAGTCTTCAATATGATCCGTAGGTGCTCAACATGATCCTCCTCGCTGTTCAAATAGACCAGAATGTCATCAATAAAGATCACTACGAATTTATCCAAGAACTCATAGAACATGAGGTTCATGAATACTGCTGGCGCATTGGTCGTGCCAAAGGGCATAACCGCGAATTCGTAGTGTCCATACTTGGTTCGAAAAGTTGTCTTGGATATGTCGTCCTTCTTGACCTTCACTTGATGATATCCACTTCGGAGATCAAGCTTGGAGAAGATTCGAGATCCACCAAGTTGGTCGCAGATGTCGCCGCTGCGTGGTAATGGATACTTGTTCTTCACGATGACTTTATTTAGCTCTCGATAGTCCACGCACATCCTTCTTGATCCATCTTTCTTCTTGACCAATAGGACTGGTACACCCCAGGGAGATACACTGGGATGTATCCATCCTTTCTGCAACAGGTCGTCTAATTGAGTACAAAGTTCCTCCAATTCCGCTGGTGCCATATGATATAGCCTTGGAGATAGTTTGAGTGCTAGGCATCAGATCAATGGTGAATTAGAGAGCTCGATCGGGTGGTAATCCTGAAATTTCTTCAGGGAATACGTCGTCGAATTCTCGAACTACTCTGGACTTCTCAGGTTTAGCTAGCATAGATGCCATTATCATCTCCATAGGCTTGGCCTGAAATTGAATAGGTCCAAGCGAACGGCTTCCACTCGTAAATTCGAACACTGGATGGTCGGAAATTTCGAACACTACATTCTTTTTGCGACAATCAATGGTAGCGTAAAAAGTTCCTAATCAATCCATTCTGAATACAACATCAAAGTTTGGCATGTCGATTATCATGAAGTCAGTAAAGAGCTCGCGTCCACGTATTACTAGAGGGCATGATCGACAGCCACCAGAAGTCTTCACTACGGCATTCTCGGTGTTGATGTTCCAACGATTAGGAAGGGGGTCAACATGAATGGAATGTGTTGTAGCGAATTTAAGTGATAGAAAGCAATGGGAGGCTCCAGAATCAAAGAGAGATAAGGCTGGTGTAGATGGTACTAAGACGATACCTAGAGTATGATAAGGTATACTTAGCAGTCTATAGTAAAGCGATGAGCATCTAGTTAAAGTAAGGGAGAAAGGTCTTAGATGTTACATGTGATTACTGGTTCAGTAGCCTCAGCTTCTTTGGTAGTCATGGTGAATGCTTGGCACTTTGGCTGGGACTGTTGGAATGCCCTCTGTTGTGGAGGTTAGGGTGGTCCATGCGATGTCGATCCAGGAACTCCCGTAGTCGGAGTCACTTGCTTGTAGATGCGATGTGGGCAGTCTTTGACACAATGTTCGGATGATCCACAGGCCAAGCATTGGTTCAACAGCATGCGACAGTACTTCTTGACATGCCCCAGTAGATTGCAATGGAAGCATGTCGTTGTGGCTCGATTGTTGTTCGAAGGAGCATCTGGTCGGTTGTTGGCCGGAGCATCAGGACGGTTGTTATTCGGAGCGGAAAGCCTCTTGAAATTGGTAGTCTGCATTGGTCAGAAGTTGTTCCTCGGTGGTTCCATCGGACGCTTTCCTTGGACTGTTTACGTTGTTTGTCCACAGCCTCATGGTTACGGGTAGCTTCCAGTATTTTATCATAGCTGGTCAAATCGGCAGAGGTCATTGAAGCTTGGATATTGAAATTCAGACCTTGGCGGAACTGGAAGGCATGATCTTCTAGATTCTCGACCATGTGAGGGGCGAATCGACGTAGCATGGAGAACTCAACATCGTATTCGTCAACAATGATTGATTCTTACTTCAAGTTGACGAAACATTGTGGAAGTTCCCTTTTAGCCATCTTACGGAAATACTTTGTGTCGAACCGTTCGCGAAATGTGGCCCATGCAATAGGCCACATTATACGTTTTTCCTCGGTTCCCACCAGTTTCAGGCGTTGTCAGTTAGTTGGAGCCTGGCTATCTCTATCCATCATACCTGGGGGATGCGGGCAGCACTCAAGTTGTCTTCAGTGCTTCACGCCCATTCTTCATCTTCCAGTGGACCTTCCTTCCCAGAGAACGCCTTAGGACGCATCTCACGGAATTGTTTAACTACTGCAACTCCTCGGGGAGCAGGTTGAGGTTCACGTTTGATAAGGTGATGTTGGATTTCCAACATCTCCCTAATAACTGCCATGAGGTCATGGTCAGAAACACCGTTAGCTCCATTAACATTTCGGGTGTTGGGTCGACCTGCCATGCTGCAAAACAAACCGCAAAGTAAGTTCAGTAAGAAATTTATTCTAGTTAGACACTTTGATATCAATGTCGTCTAAACTATTTCTTAAAGTATTTGCATAAGCAAGACCTGCATGGACCACCACAGAAACTTATCACGCCCGCTTCCCATTCTACCGGGATCGAGGACGTGAACGGGCCTGTGATGTGCTTAAAACAAGGAGGCATACTTTTTTTTCCTTTTCTTCTTCCTTGGCTTAAACACAATAACGCGTATGTGAAATAAAATGGCAGGATCTTGCATGCTTATAAGAAATAGTACAGATGACATTATTACAATACCAAAGCGACTGAAAGTAAAGTACAACATAGGCTTAGTATGGCCGAATCAACAAAGTACACAAATTACATTATTTCAAATATAAAGGTGCAGTTGCGAAGGTGATCGTCTAATCTTCAGTGGGTAGGTACTCAACGTATTCTTCGAGCACTGGCTCAACTTATGATGTAGTGTCTTCAGATAATTCACTATCGATACCTGACAGACATTTCGTAAAACAACAAAGTTAAATGTCTGTCATCGAGGTTTACTTGGCAAGATAATCTCCAAAACAAAACATTAGGTATTTAAAATTGATCCAAGCTGAATTTAAATGCAAGCAATAAGTTTAATTTAAGAGAGTTATAGCAGTTAAGCATTCACAGCAATTTGCAACCTGCAGCAATTTAATCATTTTATAGCAATTTGCAATACTATTAGCAACCTGTAACAATTTAACATTTGATAACGAAACTGTAACGTTGTTAGAAACCTGTAGAAGAAGAGGTTAGAGCAATATTTAATAACCAGTCTATTCTAGTGCTAAGTCCATGTCCAAGAGTACGAAAGATGACTAACATGTGCCCTGTGACGGGAGCCAATCCGTGACGCTGCTCACCGACCCCATAGGGTGACGGTTAAGCTCTAACCTCCATAAGTGGTGGAGGTATTCGGTCGGGTGCATGCAGTCACTCCGTAACACTTGTAATAATAGACTACCCCAATCCCACGGGTCAAGTCAAATGCCAGGTCAAAATACGTGTACTATCTCTTTATATTGAAGTTCCATCTTCCATTCAATTATCTTGAAGTTCCATCTTCCACTCAGTCTATTTAGTTTATTTGCATCATATTAGATGCGTACGGTTGTTCCATGGTGTCTCAATAGTCCATATAATAGTCCATACCATTTTTACGATTTTACAAGTACAAATTACAGTTTTAACAAAGGTTGAAAACATGCGTTTATATTAAGAAACGAGCACAAGATAACTAAGCAAATGATCCTAAATACTTTTCTAAAACAAGTATATAATGTTCAAGACTTCAAAATAATTAATAGGTGTTTATTATTAATTTACAATGATCAAAAATTAATTTTTAAACTAAGAAAACGATTATTACAATATATTCAAAGATTTATTTAGAGCAAACCGCACGTCGAAATTCTTCTAACAAGGGGTCAAAACGTCCGTATTAACTAGTACTACAACATATATTTTTCTCGTACGTCAGTGTACGTGAAAATATCATAATATGGATTTTAAAGCGAAATTAGCTTTATTGAGTTTTGCCTTTGAAAAATCATTGTGGGAGATATACTTACCTTTTAACGATGAAACCATCGCCAATGAGTCCGTTTTGTCGTTTCGGATTTTCGGAGACTTCCCTCGTATTTTTCTGACACATGTGCAATTTAATATGAATTTATTTCAATCAGTCTATAGGTGTACGTATTTCTATACGTATTTTATACGTATTTTCAGACGTATTTTCGTATAAAACTTAAAACTTTCTTTTCTCACCCTCGAAACACGATGCAGCTTGTGCGAGGGAGTCGCCATCGGCGACTGGCGGTGCGGCGAGGGTGGCGGGGGGCAGCGGGCGGTGCAGCGAGGGCAGCGGCAGCATGGCGTGCGACGGCAGGGAGTGCAGTGACAGCTGTTGATGTGGGTGATTCACGGCGGAGTCGGGGCTCCAGTTGGAGGGAGGCAGCGCGTTGATCGGGGTGTGGGGGCACGACGGTGAATGGTAGAGTGCGACGGCAAGGTCGAATGGGGGGTGGCTCCAATGGTGGGCGCTCGGGGCTGTTGCAAGCTTGGGTCAGAGGCGGAGCTGCTGGGAGAGGAGGCGGATGGCGGTGGGGCTTGGGCGAGGCTGAGTGGAGGCACGGGGTTCCGGTGGGTCAAGACAGACGGAGCTCCAGTGGAGCCTTGGAAAAGAAGAGGACACACAGGGTGGGGTGTTAGGGCGAGGGGCGGCATTTGGAAGCGGGCGGCGATGGCTTCACCTGGAGGGAGGGAGAGCGCAGAGGCTTGGGGAGGAGCTGAGGGCAGCGTGCGGTGTACGGCGGTGGTTGTTGTGCCTATATTTTCCATGTTTTTACCATTCATTTCCATGTCATTTTGATTGCCCGAATCCATATTTTTATATTAAATCACGCTTTTCTTGATATTCGAGATCCTTTCGATGTTTTATGTGGTTTTAGGGAATTCGGCGTGATTTGGAGCGATATGGGGTTCTAGGCGCCACGTCGACGCCAAAACTCGCTTCCCTTGCCACGACGACCCAAGGATGCCAAAGAAGCGAGGGAGAGGAGTAGGAGAAGAGAGGAGAAAAGAAGAGGAGAATGGAGAGAAGAGGAGAGAAGAAGAATTCGAGAAGTTTCCAGATCGCTTGGCCGAGTGCATGATGCGCTCGGCCGAGCTATGATATGCCAAGGAGTGCCATCAAGGCATTCGGTCGAGCGATAAGCCCGCTCGACCGCGACCAGCCCGCTCGACCGAGCAACCAGCCCGCTCAGCTGAGCTAGTAGCCAGAGGAGCCCAAGAAATTCAAGGCGATAGCTCTGTTAAATTTGGACTTAACTCGCTCAACCGAGCGACATGACGCTTGGCCGAGCGACTTAACTCGCTCGATCGAGCAGCCCCCTCTCATTCACCAAGTGGAGCGCTTCACAAGGCACCGCTCGGTCGAGCGAGCACTGCGCTCGGCCGAGTGGTAGTTTGGCAGACTTCTGTTTTGACTTAAGTTAATGGGTTTTGGGTTGGTTTTCTTGTAAAACTCTAACCCAAACTATTGGATCTGGATCTAATCCTAGAGGGGGGTGAATAGGCTTATAAAAAATTCTCGCGCAACCCACGAGAAATCACACGCAGTTAATAATCACAAGCAGGGTAAATATGAAGCAATCATAAAATACGCACAGATATACCCTGGTTCGGTCGTCCCATGACCTACTCCAGCTCCCAAGCAAATACTAACATTAATATGTTCCTTTTGTACAACTACAATGGGTCCTGAGCTCCCTGCCCCTTACCTAGAACGTACCACACTCCCCGAGTGCAGAACACTATCAATCTTGTAAATGCTCTATCTTGACAAGTCCCATCTGTCAAGACCCTCTTGCTAGTCCCAGAATAAACAAGTCCCAAAAGAACACAAACGTGGTAAAGTTTCCCCTACAGAGATCTACACACAATCACAAATATAATGGTAAAGTAAAGGGTTCAGAAATGCTCAGATTGTGATGATGTGTCGTCTCTATCGTTCAGCATGGCGTCAGCTTCAGTCTGATGCAAACGGTGTCTCGATCTGACGTTTGGATATGAATCTGTGGCTTGACAAACTCGAATAGCACTCTGGTCTGTGCATATAGTAATTCCAGTTCAAACTCAATATATTACGGTTTGTGCGCACAACAACTCCTTAAATAAAATCCTCAACGTCATCTCATCTTTCGTTTTCATGCACATGTTGTAACTCGAGTTCGCATGGGGCTTTGACTTCTCTGGTAGCTCGATGACGACTCGATGGAATGACTCCGATGGCGCCTCCTATTCGACGGTGGCCCCTCGACTCCGACGGTGGCAAGTTTTGATCTTTGCGGCAGTTCGAGAGGGAAGCAATGGCTGTAAGGTCTTCTCCGATAGTGAGGGAAGAACGGTAGCACGTCGACGTCTACGATGATGATGTTGCGGCCTGTTCTTCAAGAATTCCATGACAAAGGGTGTATCGATGGCAACATGGGAGCACAACAGCAAAGTCTTCACGGTTTGGAGATGAAGTCGGTGATGGCGAGTTGAGGAACTCCGGCGTGGTGAACTCATGGCAAGGGCGAACTCCTCTCGTGAATGTGTCGACATTGGCTTCGAGAGGTCGATGGCATGGCGATCTCTGATCGGCGGCTAGGGTTGCGACAACTGCTGCTTGATAGATGGCACACACACAGGGGCAAGCAAGCTGATGATGGAAGTTGAAGCTTGGAAATGGAGATGCTACAGCCAGTCTTCGAAGATGAGACATGTCTTTGCTTGAAGATGTCTCGGAGTTGTTGGGTTGCGGCTCCTTAGGGTTTTGCTCGGGGTTTTGCTCAGAGTTGTGCTCGGACGGGAGCTTGGCCTCTTGGGGTTTAACTGCTGCTGCAAGGAGAAGCTTTGAAGATGTGGGTCTTTGAAGATGAAGGTTGCGGCTTTGTGTTTGGGAGATGAAGTCTATGGCAGGCTCGTCTTTGGATTTTGAGATTTGTGCTTCGAGATGTCCGCTTTTTCCTTCGTGTATTTGGCCGCACTCCTTTTCTTTTGAGTTTTGCCGTATAATTTGGTCTCCCTTTTTTTGATATGAGCCACACCATTTTACCTCCTCCTTAAATGCTACTACTTATAGGATAGCCTAGGGTTTTGGCTATAGGTTGCGGCAAGGAGTTGATGGTAAGGGATGATATTAAATCCCTATATTCTAGGGGTAGGTATTTGATTGCAACCAAATTGGATTAGGTGTTTGAATAGGAAATGGGTAGAAGCATATCTTTCTAATTGATTTGATCAAATCCCTCTTGAACTCAAGTTGGCCTCCATCTCATCCCATATTGGACCAAGTCCAATTTGATTTGTGTATGGCACTTTAACTAAGTCCATTTGCTATGTGGATATCAATTCCTCCAACAATTGACTAAGTCATCTCCTTGAAGAATTACCGCTTCGTCATTCCTGAAACACACTTAGCACACACATTAGAAACTTCATACATGTTTGTTATCATCAAACTAGAGATCCTAGATCGTTGCTTCTAACACAAACTGTTTTGTATAAATAGTGAACGTTTTTTAGAGTAGGTTAAGCTGTTTTTGCTATAGCTAAAACCCTTAGAGCTATTTTGGGAGCTCTCATTTGGTAAACTCTTTTGCAATCTAAATATTTGTTTGTGGTTGCATTTTCTTGATTTCTTTATCATTGCTCTCATTTCTCTTGCTCTCTCTATTGAAATCAATTTTATGCAATTTGACAGGTTGAATATGTCTAACTCTATTGCTATTGTATTTAGAGCTTTTGTCATGCTAGAGTAGTGGGTTTCTAGGGCTTAGGGACGATCCCTAGGATCCTAGGGATCAGATGTTAGGTTAGACCCCCGTTGGATCAATCTAGGGTTGCCATATGGTGGTTTGAACAAGGGTTTTGGGGGATTGGCCTTAGTATCGAGTATCGCGAAGGCGGCTCCGTATCCTAGGGAGAATCCCGACGAATCCGATTTGGGTTTAGTGGCCGTTTCTAGGGTTTGTGATCAGGAGAGTGACTCGAGAGCTAGGGCGACCGCTAATCCCTAATCCGCTAGTCAGTGACTGCGAGAGCACGCCGATTGCTAGAACCAACCATATGATAGCGTCACATCTCGTAGATCACGAGAGTGGATACAGAGTTGCGAGGCGGGACCAAGTGTCAAGCTTAATGCACACATCTCCGTGTGAAGCTGATTGCGAGAGCATGGTTTTGCATAGGGATGCGTTAGATGAGTAGGTACAACGAAAGTTAAGTACTCGTTCTCATCTATGGATGTGACATTCCTACCCTAACCCATCGTCCGACGTAGGGCCATTTGACCTAGCATCTATAACCAAAGGGCCTAGCGGGGAATCCTAAAGGCCTTAGACGTTTAACTCTTAGTTAACTCTCGATTTTCACAATCAACCAATCAATCACTCGTGACAACCCCCGACCACATACTCTCCTCCTTCCATATAAAGCTAAGCGTTAAACGATCACCTCCCTGAGTTTGACAATCTTTCTATACTATAATGCACCGTGAACTTGCGGTGATTCGCGCCCCCAAGGTGTAAACCCGGGGACCGAACAGTGATCGAGGTTGAGAGGAGGTCGACGAGAGAGAGAGAGAGAGAGAGAGAGAGAGAGAGAGAGAGAGAGAGAGAGAGAGAGAGAGAGAGAGAGAGAGAGGGTTCGAGTTGTTTGCGTGGAGATGAAGGGGAGTTTGCTGTCGTTGGGGTTTGTATGAGGGAGAGAGTTTAATGAGGTTTATATAAGGGTTAAGAAATATAATATTAATTAGTTTAGTCAAATGTATTAATTAGGGTAATTAATGATATTAGGTAGATTATTGACTAATGATAGAAATTTTGTCTAAACGGTTAACACATGGGCTGCCAAATCAGGGGGTTGGTGGTGGTAATTAGGGTAATTAAAATAGTTTAAAAATGGTAATTAGGGTAATTAAGTGAGGTACTAAGTGTAATTAGTAAATTTTATAGCATTACAATGCTAAAATACACATTAATCGCATATGACTCCAACAAATTACGAAAATATAACCACGGGTTCATATCAATGCGAGGATCATGGATACAAAGTCTAATTCGAAGTTTGAGCTACGGAGATGTGAGTTTCAGGCCAAAACATTTAGGTCGCGAGTTCGCAGGTTCTAGATCGATTTGACTCCAGAAAATTGCAAAATTAATATGGGGAACACTAAATGATCATAGAATCACATGGTAGAAGTTTGAAATCGTTTTGATAGTGTTTATATAAAAAATAATTGATACGACTATATCGGTAATAATTAAATATAAAATATTATATAAATTATTTAGGAGTATTGGATGGCACTGGAATTTACTAAAATAGGCTATAACTATATTGATACCACAAAAATATTTTTTAATAAACGATTTTGAAACCAATTTTGTTATTAAACTCCCAAAAACCATTTTAAAATACTTTTAATATATGAAAATACATAGAATACGAATATACGCATACTGATGGATACGGGACGTCACATCCTACCAACCTTATAAAAATTCCGTCCTCGGAATTTCTTATACTAAAATATAGAGAATTAAGATACAATGAAACTAAGATACAGTGAATAAATATGGATATCGTTTGCGCATCTCATCTTCTCGTTCCCAGGTGGATTCACCGGGTGAGTCATGTCGCCACATCACTTTTACAAGATCGACTACGCTATTCCTGAGAGTCTTCTGACGTCGATACAAGATCTGCACTGGTTGCTGCTCATATGAAAGATCTGGTCGCACTGTGATCTCTGAGTGGTCAACCACATGAGTAGGATCACTGATATAACGACGCAGCTGGGAGACATGAAATACGTCATGTACTCCTTCCAGTGAAGGTGGTAGAGCCAAGTGGTAGGCCACTTCTCCAACTCGCTCCAGTATATCGAAAGGTCCACTGAATCTCGGACTGAGATTTCCTCTTCTTCTAAATCTTATCACTCCCGGTTAGGAGATATCTTCAAAAATACATGGTCTCCAAGTTGAAACTCTAGATGACGATGCCTCACATCGGCCCAGGACCAGGATGGTGTGGGCTTGAAAGTAGGGTCGGAGTCGCCGTGCCGAGAGGACGATGGCTTATTTCAATTTCTCCAAGGGGTTGTACCGCTCCTCTACGTCTCGCAGGACCCAACTGGTGTAGTACACTGGCCTCTGTACCTATGCGTCTTCCCTGATTAGCACCGAGCTCACTGCTTCCTCGGTGCTAGCCAAGTATAGGCTCAGCGGTTCTCCTTCCTTAAGCTTGGAGAGGAGCGGGGGGCTGCGGAGGTATTCCTTCAGTTCGGTGAACGTGTAACGACTGGTTTTTCATGTATGGATTTTATTATATATATATATATTTGGTTGCTTCTCCTTGGTTGCGATTTCCATTTCCGTCTCCGTAGTTTTCATTTTCGTTCGTTTCGTCGTGATTCTCTAGATTCTTCCGTCGGTCGGCGTGTTTGGAGTAAGTCATTCGTGACGGGTTTCATAACGTCGATATCTTAGAGTTAGAACGAGCCTAGGAGACTTAGGAAACCATCCCGGAGCTTCGCGCTCCATTTCGGAACTTTCAGTGCACATTAGCCGGTGTAAGAAGGGGCACCGACCGACTAGATGACGATCCAGTCGGTCGGAAAACCTTCTTGAACCGACTAGTGGGATTTGATAAATGTTCATGAGTTACTGTTTATCGTTAGTCGGTCTAAGAACGTTGGTTGACCGACTAGGTTGCAAACTAGTCGGTCAGCAATGCTTCTTTAACCGACTAACTCATTAACTATTTTTGGTACCAGTTACTGTTCACTTTTAGTCGGTCTAAGAACGTTCATCGACCGACTAGATGTCAAACTAGTCGGTCAGTAGTTGTTCTTTGACCGACTAACTCTTAGTTCAGATTTTCGTCAGGAGCTACTGTTTACGCTTAGTCGGTCTGCGTTGGTCAACCGACCGACTAGTTCTCAAACTAGTCGGTCAACAGTCCTTCTTTGACCGACTAATCAGTACAGGAAACCCTAGTTTTGCCCTAACCGCCACAAAACCCTATAAATACCCCTCCCAAACGTTTTCTTCTTCTTCTTCTTCATCTCTAAACCTAATTTCTCCCCCATTGAGCCCTCTACTACCTCAAACCCTCAAACCTTCATTCCGAGCTCATCTTCCATCATCCAAAACCTCACTTAACACTTTCCACCTTCCACCTTCCTCAAACCTTCATCAAACCCCCAAATCCCATATCAAAACCTATTTCTCCAGATTTTCCCTCATTTCCAGATTTGAGCCGGATCGTTCTTCCGTTGCCGTGGTTGCTCGGCATCGTTCCTCCGCTTCTTCACGGTAATACTCGATTCTTTAGTTTTAGCATAACCCACATTGACATTTGTGAAACCCTAATAAAATGGATTATTAGACGATTAGGATTCTATTAAGAAATCGATTTAGAATCGTTGTTCTAATAATTGTTTTGCTATAACAGTGATCTATTCCGTAGTTAGCTTGTGTGACGATCTTCATTGCTCGTCAATCCCGGTATCGGGCAAGTGAAACTTGCATCTCTTGATTTGGGCCAGTCTTAGGCCATTACCTTGCTTTAGCGTAAAAGAGACTAGACGGTGAAAGGATAGCCGTCTGGACCCCATTGACCTAGCTTGACAACGAAGCTTGGTCCGTCACCTTCATCATGCTTGTATGTCATGTTTACTTTCCCTTAACGGTACGCGTATTAACTGTTCATGTCATCCATGCATCCTTAACTGCTATTGCATTTTAACTGTCACGTTTAATTTCAATTAACGGTACGCGAATATCTGCTCATGTCATTGCATGCTTGAACACTCATCGTGATTGCGTAGCTTCGCTACATACTTGTACTATTTGTTCCGGCTAGGCACCCCCGTTCTGCGTGGGGCACAACCCTAGGCCAATTACAATTCTGGCTCGTGGTCCCCAGAAAACGAGCTCAACACAGCCTGCGGGCAATAGGGCACTCTCTGAGTGATCCCTTGTACTTGAACACAGCCTGCGGGCAATAGGGCATCCATGTGTGGGTGATTCCTTGGACTTGTTACTTGACATTACGTGTCACACTTGATACTTGATACTTGTACTTTACTTTACTCGTTACTTCCATACTATACTTGCCATGCCATGCACCATACTTTAACTGCTAGGTTGTTAGTTACCTTTCTTTCAGTTTCCTTGCACAAGTCTTTCGACTTGCTGACATGTGCCCCTTTTCTCTTTTGGGTGACACATGTTAGAGCCCGAGCCTGAGATACTTGCTGAGGACGCGGTGTTCGTAGACGCTGAGTCAGAACCCGCGTTGATCGAGGACTTCGTAGACACTGGAGATCAGTCTTAGTGTCTATGTCTGGTTTTTGTTAGATTGCTTAGGTTGTCGGTGCGTGGCACCTAGTTTGATACTCTGTTATGTTTGTGTTTTGTTTGGCCTTGTTCTGGGCCTTTAGACTCTTTCCTGTTAGCCTGGTGGCTTTTTCTGTGATGTTGAATATTTTGTGGACAAACTTTGGGATTGGTATTTCATATCCGTCTCCTTTTTCTATTATTATTATTGTTGTTCCGTTTGCGTTTACAGGGACCTGCTTATACTAAATTGACGCTTATAAGGCGTGCAGCTTCACAGCTCCATGCCTGAGCGGACCTTCTCACGTCTCGTCTCCATTTTAGGGAAGCGGGTCGTGACAGGTTTTAGTGGTGGCCCATGCAGGTCCCTCTGTAACTGCAATTATCGGGATAACGATAATAATATAAGATTGTCCAACAAATAAATTCGACATCCGAGCCCTAAGCTATGAGTCTAATTGTTTCGTTTTCTGTGTCACTAGATGGCAGGAAGGCGGAATACACGTGCGGGTAGTAGTAGTGGCGCGCTCCCTCATGTTGAGGAACCTGAGCGGGAGCCCACTAACGGGGAGATGATGATGATGATGATGCAGATGATGCAGGTTTAGCAGGGCGTGCTGCTGCAGGTCCAGAATGCTCCAGCCGCTCGAGCTGCTCAGGCAGTGGACGCCCCTCGCCCCGAGCCTGGAGCGAAGCAGTTCAGGGAGCTGGGTCCTGCATATTACGATGGTTCTGAAGGTCCTTTGGCTGCGGACGAGTGGATGAGGAACATTGAGGATAACCTGGCGATGGCGAAGATTAACCCGTCTGGATGGGTTGATTTGGCCAAGAGACAGTTGAAGGACAATGCCAGAAACTGGTGGGATGCTGAGGAGAAGATGCTGGAGGTGCCTATAGTTTGGGCTACCTTCAAGGCCAGATTTGATGGAGAGTTCTTCCCGAGGGCTGCAAGGCAGGCGATGCTGCAGCGCTTCATAGATCTGAAGCAGGGGAGCTTGTCGGTGGATCAGTACCACCAGGAGTTCACGAGGCTCAGTCGGTTTGCACCGAAGATGGTGCAAGATGCCGATGAGAAAGCTCAGCGATTTCTTCAGGGACTTGCCTTGGAGCTTCAGAGCTTTGTGACCTCTTCTGACCTGGAGACATACCAGAAGGTCCTGGTTGCTGCGAGGCGGCAGGAGTTGAATTTGAACCAGAGGAGGGGACAGGTTTCAGGAGCTGGGAAGAGGCCTGTGGAGCCGGTCCGTGCTGTGATTAGACCTGGATTCAGGCCTGTTCAGCCTGTTTAGTTCAAGAGGCCAGGAGGGCCTATTCTGAAGACTTGCCATTTCTGTGGCAAGACTGGACATATCAGGGATCAGTGTAGGAGGTTCTTAGGGCAGTGCATTGTCTGTGGAGATCCTGCCCACACCATCAGAGAGTGCCCGAGGTCGAAGCAGCCTTGGCAGGGACCTATTGCTGCTCAGCCATTGCAGCAGAGAGCCCCTGTGCCCGCTGAACGTGGAGCACCCCTTGTTCCACAGAGACAGGCCTTTCGGCAGGCTGTTCCACCGAGAGGGCAGGCCTTTCTGATGACTGAGGAGGAGAGCATGGCCGTGGACGAGGTTATTACAGGTAACGCTCATTCTAGCTATTTTTCTTCCTTAGTTAGTTTGATTGTTGATTATGTTGGTTGCTTGCTCATGTTTGTTGCTAGAATAGGATTTGATTGTTAGACTGTTTGCTAGGTGTGGTTTTGGTTTGCACATTTCCTGCACGAGTCCTCTTTGACTCAGGTGCGTCGATGTGCATTTTGGCCCGGAGCTTCGTGGAGAAGCATTCCTTGTCGACGTCCTCTCTTCCTAAGAGTTGGAATATCGTCACAGGGAACGGTGTGGTCTCGGTGCATCGTGGGTGCAATTCTTGCCCGTTGGTGGTTTGTGGACGTGAGCTTTGTGCTGATTTCATTGTCCACGACATCATCAACTACGATGCGGTCCTTGGGATGGATTGGCTTGCGAGCTTCTATGCTACGATTGACTGTCGGAGGAAGAAGGTGGTGTTCGAGATTCCCGGACATCCAGTATTTGAGTTCAGTCGAGGTAGCAGTTCGCTGGGTCCGATCAGATTTCGGACCAGACCGGTGGAGGTTGTGGCTATGCAGATGGAGTTAGAGAGGCCAGCTGTGGTGCGAGATTTTGATGACGTCTTCCCCGAGGAGATGTCTGGATTGCCGCCTGATCGAGCTTTAGAGTTTTCTATTGATCTTATTCCAGGTGCGCATCCCATTTCGAAGGCACCATATCGTATGGCGCCAGCAGAGTTGGAGGAATTGCGTAGGCAGTTGGATGAGCTTATGCAGAAGGGTTACATCAACCCTAGTGTGTCTCCGTGGGGAGCACCGGTGTTGTTGGTGAAGAAGAAGGATGGTTCGCGTCGCACGTGCGTGGACTATCAGGAGCTGAATGCGGTGACCATTAAGAACACATACCCGTTGCCTCGCATCGATGATATCTTTGATCAGCTTGGAGGATCGAGGGTGTTTTCTAAGTTGGATTTGAGGAGTGGTTACCATCAGTTGAAGGTGAAGAAGGATGATGTGCCGAAGACAGCTTTCAGGACGAAGTATGGACACTGTGAGTTTGTGGTTATGCCTTTCGGCGTAACTAACGCACCCGCAGTTTTCATGAATCTGATGAACCTGATTTTCTATGACTTTTTAGATAAGTTTGTCGTTATATTTATTGACGACATTCTGATCTATTCGAAGTCGGAGGAAGAGCATGCCTCGCACTTGAGGACGGTGTTGGAGATTTTGAGGAAGCATCGGTTGTATGCTAAGTTTTCGAAGTGCGAGTTTTGGTTGGACAGCGTTGCTTTTCTCGGGCATGTGGTGACTGGAGATGGTATTTCAGTGGATCCCAAGAAGATTAGGGCCATCAGGGAGTGGCCTGTTTCGTCGTCTGCGTCTGAGATTCGGAGTTTCCTTGGTTTGGCGGGATATTATCGGCGTTTCATTAAGGACTTTTTCCGTATTGCGGAGCCGATGACCAGGTTGACGCGGAAGGATGTTGCTTTTGTTTGGTCGGGTGATTGTGAGGATGCCTTTGGTGTTCTGAGGGGGAGGCTGACGACTGCCCCTGTTCTTGCTGTGCCTAATCGCAGTGGAGGATTCGAGATCTTTTGCGATGCTTTTGGCAAGGGTCTCGGTTGTGTTTTGCATCAGCATGGACATGTGGTGGCTTACGCTTCTCGTCAGCTCAAGGTTCATGAGAAGAATTACCCGACGCATGATTTGAAGTTGGCTGCTGTTGTGTTTGCTCTTAAGATTTGGAGACACTTCTTGCTGAGTGAGAAAGTGAAAATCTTCACCGATCACAAAAGCTTGAAGTATATTTTCACCCAGAAGGAGCTTAACATGCGACATCATCGATGGTTGGAGCTCATGGCGGATTATGAGATTGATCTGCAGTATCACCCTGGCAAGGTGAATGTGGTTCCAGATGCTTTGAGTAGGCTTCCCGCGGTGATGATGTTGACTTCGTAGTGGAGATTGTAGCAGGATTTTTGCGAGTCTAGAGTGGAGATTGTTCTTCCTGGGGAGGATTCCTCGTTGATGTGTATGCAGATACAGTCGACGCTTGTGGATCGGATTAAGGCGAGTCAGGCCGGAGATACGAAGCTGGTGAGGATTCGAGAACAGGTTGAAGCCGGTCTGCGGACTGACTTTTTGGTTCATGAAGATGGCTCGTTGAGGTATGGAGCCAGGTTGTGTGTGCCTGCTGGGGATATCAGAGAGGAGTTGTTGGTGGAGGCACACAGTTCGCCGTATTCTGTACATCCTGGTGGGACCAAGATGTACAAGGATCTTCGTCTGAACTTTTGGTGGCACGGCATGAAGAGGAGTGTGGCTCGGAGTGTAGCCTAATGCTTGGTTTGCCAGCAGGTAAAGGCGGAGCATCAGCGTACGGCAGGGTTGCTGCAACCGCTTCCGATTCCAGAGTGGAAGTGGCAACACATCACTATGGACTTCGTGACTGGACTACCTCGGAGTCCGAAGCAGAACGACGTGATTTGGGTGATTGTAGACCGATTGACCAAATCCGCGCACTTTATTCCATTCCGAGTAGGATAGTCCACTGAGGCGCTAGCAAGGAGATACATGGAGGTATATTTTTTTACTCTCCGTTTCTGTTTCCTTTTCCTAGCTTAGATAGTGATGTAACGTGAATCGTGCAGGAGATCGTGCGACTTCATGGGGTCCCCGTGAGTATCGTGTCGGACAGAGACACGAGATTCACATCTCAGTTCTGGCAGAGTTTGCAGAAGAGTTTGGGTACGCGTCTGAGTTTCAGCACGGCGTACCATCCGCAGACGGATGGCCAGTCCGAGAGGACGATTCAGATTTTGGAGGACATGCTGAGGGCGTGCATGTTGGATTTCAAGGGTTCGTGGGAGGACCATCTACACTTGGTGGAGTTCTCTTACAACAACAGCTACCAGGAGTCTATTGGCATGGCGCCTTTCGCCGCTTTGTATGGGAGGAAATGTCGATCGCCATTGAGTTGGGATGACGTTGGCGATCGGGAGCTGTTGGGGCCTGAGAAGATTGTGGAGGCTGTGGAGGTCGTCAGGAATATTCGGGAGAGATTGAGGATTGCTCAGGACAGTTTTAAGCATTGGGCGGATGCTAAACGCCGTCCTTTGGAGTTTCAGCCTGGGGATCATGTGTTTCTGAGGATTTCCCTGAATCGTGGAGTGGTTCGTTTTGGGAAGCAAGGGAAGTTGAGCCCGTGATACATTGGACCGTTTGATATTCTGGAGAGGGTTGGCGAGGTAGCTTACCGCTTAGCCTTGCCGCCATATTTGGAAGGAGTTCACGATGTTTTCCATGTGTCGCAGCTTCGTCGATACATCAGCGATCCATCTCATGCTGTGGATTTCTCGGAGATCGCCGCTCGCCCAGATTTGACGTATGACCAGCATTCAGTGCAGATTCTGGACATGCGTCAGAAGTCACTTCGGAACAAGGTCGTCGATCTTGTTAGAGTGATGTGGCGGCACGGTTCGCCGGGAGAGTCTACTTGTGAGAGAGAAGATGAGATGCAAGAGTGCTACCCACTTTTGTTCCCGGACACGTGAGTGTTGGGAATTCCGAGGACGGAATTTTTCTTAAGTTGAGGAGGATGTAACGACTGGTTTTTCATGTATGGATTTTATTATATATATATATATATATATATTTATATATATTTGGTTGCTTCTCCTTGGTTGCGATTTCCATTTCCGTCTCCGTAGTTTTCATTTTCGTTCGTTTCGTCGTGATTCTCTAGATTCTTCCGTTGGTCGACGTGTTTGGAGTAAGTCATTCGTGACGGGTTTCATAACGTCGATATCTTAGAGTTAGAACGAGCCTAGGAGACTTAGGAAACCATCCCGGAGCTTCACGCTCCATTTCGGAACTTTCAGTGCACATTAGCCGGTGTAAGAAGGGGCACCGACCGACTAGATGACGATCCAGTCGGTCGGAAAACCTTCTTGAACCGACTAGTGGGATTTGATAAATGTTCAGGAGTTACTGTTTATCGTTAGTCGGTCTAAGAACGTTGGTTGACCGACTAGGTTGCAAACTAGTCGGTCAGCAATGCTTCTTTAACCGACTAACTCATTAACTATTTTTGGTACCAGTTACTGTTCACTTTTAGTCGGTCTAAGAACGTTCATCGATCGACTAGATGTCAAACTAGTCGGTCAGTAGTTATTCTTTGACCGACTAAATCTTAGTTCAGATTTTCGTCAGGAGCTACTGTTTACGCTTAGTCGGTCTGCGTTGGTCAACCGACCGACTAGTTCTCAAACTAGTCGGTCAACAGTCCTTCTTTGACCGACTAATCAGTACATGAAACCCTAGTTTTGCCCTAACCGCCACAAAACCCTATAAATACCCCTCCCAAATGTTTTCTTCTTCTTCTTCTTCAACTCTAAACCTAATTTCTCCCCCATTGAGCTCTCATCTTCCCCAAACCCTCAAACCTTCATTCCAAGCTCATCCTCCATCATCCAAACACTCACTTAACACTTTCCACCTTCCACCTTCCTCAAACCTTCATCAAACCCCCAAAACCCATATCAAAACCTATTTCTCCAGATTTTCCCTCATTTCTAGATTTGAGCCGGATCGTTCTTCCGTTGCCGTGGTTGCTCGGCATCGTTCCTCCGCTTCTTCACGGTAATACTCGATTCTTTAGTTTTAGCATAACCCACATTGACATTTGTGAAACCATAATAAAATGGATTATTAGACGATTAGGATTCTATTAAGAAATCGATTTAGAATCGTTGTTCTAATAATTGTTTTGCTATAACAGTGATCTATTCCGTAGTTAGCTTGTGTGACGATCTTCATTGCTCGTCAATCCCGGTATCAGGCAAGTGAAACTTGCATCTCTTGATTTGGGCCAGTCTTAGGCCATTACCTTGCTTTAGCGTAAAAGAGACTAGACGGTGAAAGGATAGCCGTCTGGACGCCATTGACCTAGCTTGACAACGAAGCTTGGTCCGTCACCTTCATCATGCTTGTATGTCACGTTTACTTTCCCTTAACGGTACGCGTATTAACTGTTCATGTCATCCATGCATCCTTAACTGCTATTGCATTTTAACTGTCACGTTTAATTTCAATTAACGGTACGCGAATATCTGCTCATGTCATTGCATGCTTGAACACTCATCGTGATTGCGTAGCTTCGCTACATACTTGTACTATTTGTTCCGGCTAGGCACCCGTTCTGCGGGCACAACCCTAGGCCAATTACAATTCTGGCTCGTGGTCCAGAAAACGAGCTCAACACAGCCTGCGGGCAATAGGGCACTCTCTGAGTGATCCCTTGTACTTGAACACAGCCTGCGGGCAATAGGGCATCCATGTGTGGGTGATCCCTTGGACTTGTTACTTGACATTACGTGTCACACTTGATACTTGATACTTGTACTTTACTTTACTCGTTACTTCCATACTATACTTGCCATGCCATGCACCATACTTTAACTGCTAGGTTGTTAGTTACCTTTCTTTCAGTTTCCTTGCATAAGTCTTTCGACTTACTGACATGTGCCCCTTTTCTCTTTTGGGTGACACATGTTAGAGCCCGAGCCTGAGATACTTGCTGAGGACGCGGTGTTCGCTGACGCTGAGTCAGAACCCGCGTTGATCGAGGACTTCGTAGACACTGGAGATCAGTCTTAGTGTCTATGTCTGGTTTTTGTTAGATTGCTTAGGTTGTCGGTGCGTGGCACCTAGTTTGATACTCTGTTATGTTTGTGTTTTGTTTGGCCTTGTTCTGGGCCTTTAGACTCTTTCCTGTTAGCCTGGTGGCTTTTTCTGTGATGTTGAATATTTTGTGGACAAACTTTGGGATTGGTATTTCATATCCGTCTCCTTTTTCTATTATTATTATTGTTGTTCCGTTTACGTTTACAGGGACCTGCTTATACTAAATTGACGCTTATCAGGCGTGCAGCTTCACAGCTCCATGCCTGAGCGGACCTTCTCACGTCTCGTCTCCATTTTAGGGAAGCGGGTCGTGACAGAACGCCTGGGCATAGCTCGCATCCCACTCTATGTCTTTTCTCTTCCCATCAGGCTTGGTGAGGGCCCTTCTCAGGATCCTGAAGAATGGGAGCGATCTTTCTGCCGATTTGGACATGAAGCACCCCAAGGCCGCGATCCGGACGTTCAGCCACTGCAGCTCCTTGATAGTGGTCGGTTCTCTCATGTTGATCAGAGCCTCAATCTTGTCTGAGTTAGCCTCGATGCCGCAGTTGGTGATCATGAAGCCCAAGAACTTTCCATACTTCACCCAAATGTGCACTTCGTGGGGTTGAGACTGATGTTGTGCTTCCGTAATTGTTCAAAGGTTTCTCGGAGGTCGGTGATGTGGTCTGCTGGGCTCTTAGACTTGACCAGCATGTCGTCCACGTAAACCTCTAGGTTCCTCCCAACCTGCGAGCCGAAGACTCTGTCGAACATCCTTTGATAGTTTGCCCCTGCATTCTTCAGACCGAATGGCATCTTTGTGTAGTAGAATGTCCCACGATTAGTGATGAACGACGTTTTCTCCTCGTCTTCTGGGTCCATTTGAACCTGGTTATATCTGGAGTAAGCGTCCATGAAGTTAAGCATGTCGTAGCCCGAGGCACTGTCTACGAGGTGGTCGATGCGGGGCAGCGGGTAGCTGTCCATGGGCCAGGCCTTGTTGAGGTCAGTGAAGTCTTTGCACATTCGCCACTTGCCGCTTGACTTTTTCACCATTACTATTGGCTATCCAGTCGGGGTACCAGACTTCTCTGATGAATCAAGCCTCGAGTAGGCGCTCAATTTCCTCGGCCACGGCCCTCATCTTTTCACTGACCAAGTTCCTCTTCTTTTGCCTGGTCGACTTGAAGTTAGGGTTGGCGTGTAGTTGGTGTGTGATTACCCGGAGGTTCACGCCAGGCATGTCTTCGGGTGACCAAGCAAAGATGTCCTGGTTGGCTTTCAGGCATCCGATCTGTTCATCCCTCATGGTGGGGTTGAGCTCCGATCCGATTGACACGAACCTGCCTTACACACCGGTGACGGGAATGAGCTCCGGTTTCTCGACAGGAATGGGTCTCGAGTTATCCGAGCCCCCTCTCCAGTCGAGAAGATCCATCGGGATGTACTGTTCCAGGTCACGCTCCTGGCTGGACAGCTGGTAGCAGGTTCTCGATCGCGTTGGGTCGTCCTTCATCCTTTCGACTCCTTGCGGGGTCTTGAACTTGACCATTTGGTGTAGGGTTGAGACTACAGCCCCAGCCGCGTTGAGGAGCGACCGGCTGATTATCCCATTATAAGCCGATCCGACTTTCAAGGCCATGAACTCTATCGTTAGAGTGATTGAGTGGGAAGGCTCCCAAAGCGTCACTAGGAGGCGGATCATTCCTATAATTGGAGCGGAATGTCCTGTGAAGCCGACCACGGAACCTGAGCAGGGCTCCAGGTCGTCCACCCGCATCCCCATCTTCTCTAATGTTGACATGAATAGGATGTCACACGAGCTTCCCGTGTCGACGAGCAGTCGTCGGATCAGGGAGGTGTTAATGACCGTCGAGACGACTAGCGCATCGTCGTGCGGTAGCTCGACCCCCTCCAGGTCCTCGAAAAAGTAGATGGGCTGAGGGCCATCTCTGGTCTTCTCTCGGTCTATGTCCATTGCCGTTGCTTGTAGGACGCTTGGTTCCTTGGTTCAGGACGGGCGTCTGGTGGCCGTAAAAAGGTGGACTTTGTCAGAGTCTGGTGCGGGCGTTGCTGCGGCTGTGCTCCTCCGTCCCTTGACACGTGGGTGCGCCATTTTTGGTGTGGTGGGTTGATGTGGATTTAGACTCGTCTTTCCACAGATGGCGCCTGATGTTTTAGGGTGTTTTCTCATCACTGATTGATAGTTTGAAGGTTCGGGGGTCGTTGTGGTCACGTGGGATGCATGTTGCCTCCAGGGTCGGTTTGTCCGAGCGTTTGCTTGGGTAGGAACGCACGGATCCATGCGTCGATGTGCCAAAGGGAAGCTTTGTCAGGGCGACGGTTTCCTGGGACGGTCGGGCAAACGGGCTCGGGCTCGAAAGCGTTCGGACCTGGACGACGGAGTGGCGAAGGGTGGCTTCGGCTGGCTGGTGTCTCCTTTGATCTGTACAAACGAGAAAGCTCATCGGGGGGGGGGGGGGGGGGGGGGGGGGTGGGGTGGACCTTGGTTCCGACCAAGTCCCCTCTGATGCCTAAGTCAGCACTTGTCTGAAGGATGCTCGGTGGGATCGAGTATGGTTCGTGGAGAGACCAATACGCGAGTCCTCAGGCTGAGCTATGGCGGATAAATGTAAGGTGGAAGAAAGGTCTTGGAGATGTGGAATACCTGAGATCTGAGTATTTATGATTCGATCCCTTGGCGTTTCGACTTTTCAGCCTCTTGTAGGAGTCCACATGTCAACGTCTCTATGGCGCACTGCCATCTCGCCCTTCGTGCCCGCCCGCTTTGGTGGTCTCTTCAATGGTGATCAAGGCAGGCGTGATCTGGGGAGCGGTTTCCTCGAAGGGTGGGAGGCCAACAGTGCACCAAGTGGCGGTGCCGGGCCGCGATGCCCCGGGCCCGCTTATGGGGCCTTTTGGGCATGTGCCCAGTTTAGCTTTTTGGTCATGAGGTTGGCTCGTCTCTCTTCGGCCCATTCGGGGGTCGTATCAGTACATATTTCGTACATATATTATTAATAAATTGATTTATTTGAGTAATTACCATATGATTTTATTTGTTAATTTCCATAGCTCGAACACGTGATCGGACCCCATATTCGCGGTCCTCAAGAATTCACGATCGTGCTGGTATTTTCTTTATGATTTTTGGATGATGTTGATTGTAGGGACGAAATCGTAAATATTTAAATATCTTAACTAAATTGATTTCTTTTAATCAAATTTAAACTAATAAATCTTAACAAATCTAATCCAGCCTATCACATTGTTATGAGTCTAATCCAGCCTATCACGTTGTTAAGAGGATCTTGTCCTATCTCTCATTGTTACAACAGATCCCATTATATCGTCACGATTTTCTCCACGATTTAGTGTAACTGCTTTTATCGATTACTCTATTTCTTTTGGACTAACCATTTCCCTGCTTCATAAAAACAAAAACGAAGGAAACAAAAACCCTTTATCTCAAGAACTCTCAGCCACAATATTTTCATCCCACCTCTACCCTACTTCTTCCCATCAAACCCTCAACCTCTCGTGAAACCCTAAACTCACACACTCCCTCTATTCCATCACTCGCAGTCTCATCTCTATCTCTATCTATCCCCGTCTTTCTCAAAGCCCACGGCCCTCCTTGCTTCTCCCTCCTTTGAACCTCGACAACAACCAAACCTATAGCCACGACCTCCTTCTTCCAACGATCATCAAATCACGGCCTCTCCCTCAAACTTGACGGCCATTCCCCTCCTCAGTCGAACCCCGATGGCAGCCCAAGGCACAGCCACCACACCCTCTCCCAGTCTCCCTCTCTTTCTCACTCCCGGTGTCTCTTCTCCCTCCTCTGGTGCCACCACCGACATCGCCTTGCGCAACAAAAAACTCCCCCGATCTCTCTCTCTCCCCCCTCAAACTCGCCGGCGACCCCAGCTCAGTTCCGCCACCTCGTGCTTTGCCTTGAGCCTGCCACTGCATCTGCCAAAGACCCGACTCTGCCACCACCTTCCTGTAATGCCCCGCTCCCTAGGATACCCGGGAAGTAGGAATCCGTCCCAGGTATTCCCAAGGTAGCGAGTGTTACGAAGTAAGAAAGAAAAGAAACACAATAAACAGCAGGTCCACTGTGCACTGCTAGGGTAGTACCTGTAGTGTTTCCATATACAAACCATCCAACCACAAATTGGAGATAACAAATAAAACGGAAACATCCAGGAGACAACCAAGAACCAACATCCTTAATAACCCATTAATGAATAGTTTACATAACCAACATCTTTTATATGCTCACCACAGACAACAAAAACCCAAAAGAAACCCCAAAAGTACATGTCTCCCTCCTCTTTCTCACCACCCAACCCTACACTCAACACCTCGACTATAACTCCGACCTCCAGCTCTGCCGCCAACTCCAACACTTGAAAAGATATTAATGGGGGCACGTCAACGCGTGACCCAGTAGGAATTTCCATCTCCATGTAGAATGTTATCCAATGCATGATGCAACTACCACATGACATACTAATCCATGATGTAATGCAAGCACATTAAGTGGCATGTCTCAACATTATGAAATGAAATTGCATTAAGCATAAGGCATGGCATGGCATGTTGCATTAAACATAAAGGTAGACATCAATGAATGAATGTAATGGCAACTACAAAAGTGACATATTGCATTAAACATAAAGTTACACATGCCAAAAGGAAAGAATGACAACAAGCCAACAGTTTATACATCGCCTTAAATTATTACAACTTGCATTAGGCATGGTGAAGTAATAAAAAAACATACTTAGCAAATTTAAAGCATTTAAACATTTAATTAAAATTTGATTTGAAACCTGGGTATCGAGTAAGCATACAGACATGGACCTCACCCAGGAAGGTGGGTGGAATGCTACGACTTCTCGAGACAAGCTCTTACAAAAGAAGCCGTTCACCAACATAACCAACTCAACCAAAACCGCACCAACTCCCTGCCTCTGTGGGCTCGTCAGGAGTGGCCCACAAACTCAGCAGTCCATCCCATATGCCTACCTGGCACTCAAGTTTCCCCCAACCCCATTCTAGGATGCCCACCTGCCATGAGGCAGACCGAGACATCCTTATAATTTATTAATGTTGAAGATAAGCAAATTAGCATGCAACACCAAAAGGATTGTGTTTAAGCTACATTCAAGTGATATGAGGGCAAAGCCAAACGTGCATAACAATTCATTTGAAAACACCAAAATCACATGCAACATTAGAATTGATGAAAAGACATACAACATGAGCTTTGCATCCAAACATTCAAAGCTTGCATATTTCAAGTTCATGTTCAAAATTAGCATTTAAGTTAAGTAAACGAGCATACAATATTAAGGAAATTATATTACTCGGCATTAAGGTGAGACGAGGAACAACATTAAGAGAACTATATTGAAGTAATATGAGGAACCACAATTCTAATTACTTTTAAATAACAATACCAACATAGAGCACTTGTTTAACATGAAAGAAAAGAGCCATAAATGGAAGTTCTCATTTGATCCACAACATCTCGCATGAAACCATGCTAACCACACCTCCAAGCCCAATTAAGCACATCAATAAATCCCACATCATGCCCTCAACCCCATCCTCCAAGTCCAACATGCACATGCCCTTTACATTTCTTACTTGTATATATAATCTCCATTACGCGACAAATGATCCCATGATTGAAGAGAACAACGGCACTTAGCAAAGTCATGTAAAGCTACTTGCTTTAACAATTCTAATTAGACATTCCAATCAAAATGCAAACTTGTAAGGAATTGAGTTAGAGACAATCTGCAATTAGCTATATATAAACCATGCTCCACAAGATGCTAGCCTCGTAAAGCAACAAGATCACATGCAGCATTAACTACAAAATGCAATCTTTTAAAAGCTAATAGCAAGTTTAGAAAATTCTCTTCAACATGCAAGCTTGAGCAATTCTAAAGTAATCACAATGATAATTCCCAACATCCATGTAATTTAAGTGTAGTTAATGACAACTTTAATAAACAAGATGCGACATGAAGCTATATTATTGAAGCTAAACATGAAGTTATATTATAAATAAATACTCTAGTGTGACTAGTGTGAATTTTAAGGATCAATATTAAAAGGAGTGGTTTCAATTAAAAATGCTCAAGGCCTAGTTTAAAGATGTGAGCTTTCTTAAACATCCAACGTAAAAATGCAACCTTTACAAGAGCACACAAAATGTTCCTTAGGAAAAATACTAGTCTTAGCCAAGAGACATGGGAATCTATACAAAAATGCTAGCTTTACAAAGGTACAAGGAATTTCATCCAAAAAGATACCAACTTTATGGAACCCACATAATAATTCTTCCCAAAATGGAATTTTTAACACAAATTACACTAAAATTTCCCATAAAGATAACAACTTGTAACATGTTATTAATCTTCTTAACATGAAAAGAATGCTTGTTCATGATTAATTTTCATAACATGCTTGTTCATAATTCAATTGAAGACAACATAGAACTAATTGCATGAAAAGGAGTGCATCTCCTTAATTAAAATTAACATCTTAGCTTGCTTGGATGAAATTTATGAATAACAACTATATGTGGATAGAATCCTACCTCCTTAAAATTGGATGACTCCTCCTTTTATCTCTTTATCTTTCCTTTAAAACTTTCTCCTTAATTCTCTCCATCCATCACTCCTCCCTCATTCTCTTCTCTCATTCCCTTTTTTTTTCTTTTTTTATGCATGAGAAAATTTCGGCCCCCATAAGGAAAGAAAATGGAGAAAAAGGAAATGAAAAGAAAAAGAAAAGGAACGAATGAGAAGAATTTAGAAGAATGTAGAAGAATGAGAAATAATTAAAAGGGAAAGATATTTCTTCTAAGCATCCATTTATTTACAAGTTTACCATTCCTTTATGCACAAACCTATACTTAATTACAAATGTGACATTACTTTACACACTCTTCTACTATACACACACACTCCATACTAATTACAACTATACCATTAAACCAAACCCTATTCACACTAAGCCCTCTCCTTACACTACACCATTTCCTAATACACTCCCTCTCATTCTACACACATACTACTTTATTTACTAAACACCCACCACTCTACACACACCCATCTGCTATGCCCATAAATTACAACTTAAATACAATAATGACATCACTTAAGAGAATCATTCATAATATAATCGATACTAATAATAATCCATAATAGTAATAATTCACAAATCCGAATTACACACACATTATATTAATATTCATACAAACACTACTTTACCATACACACTCCCCATTAATAAACAACTAATATAACCAATTTCATCACAACTATAAATAATACAATAATTAAATACCATGACTACCAAACACACTACCAATTTTCTATGCACACCCACTTATAACCATTACAAACATGCCATTCATACAAGAGGGTCACCCATCATTAATAATACTATCCTACTAATAATCATATACAAAGAGTACTAGTACACGCATACATTACATACCAACAATATTTACTACAAAACATACAAACATAGCACTAATTTACTATACGCACTACTACACATATTATCGACCACATATACACCCAAGATATCCTCATTCAAGCAACCATATATATCCTGATAACACATTCATATTGGCATCCATCCATCATATAGACATACATGTAAGCAACCAATAGATAATTACTATACACACTACATAGTTACTATTTACACTACATATATACACACATGTAAATACACATACACACATCCTGGAGCATAAACATATGCACCCTACTGTATATGGCACTTGGGCCATTACAATCTACCCACCTTAAAATACAGTCCGTCCTCGGACTGTCTAACCTAAGGGCTCTACCCTAAGGCAAGACACCTACCCACCTTAGGACTCAACTACACTCAAACACTGAAACACTACACGCACTAATCCTTACGCAGCCGCAATGCGGTGACCTGCATGGGCCACCAAATTGTAACGCCCCACTCCCCAGGATACCCAGGAAGTAGGAATCCGTCCCAGGTATTCCCAAGGTAGCAAGTGTTACGAAGGAAAAAAGAAAATAAACACAATAAACAGCAGGTCCACTACGCACTGCTGGGGTAGTACCTGTAGTGTTTCCACATATAAACCATCCAAACACAAATTGGAGATAACAAATAAAACGGAAACATCCAGGAGACAACCAAGAACCAACATCCTTAATAACCCATTAATGAATAGTTTACATAACCAACATCTTATACATGCTCACCACAGACGACAAAAACCCTAAAGAAACACCAAAAGTACATGTCTCCCTCCTCTTTCTCACCACCCAACCCTACACTCAACACCTCGACTAGAACTCCGACCTCCAGCTCTGCCGCCGACTCCAACACCTAAAAAGATATCAACGGGGACACGTCAATGCGTGACCCAGTAGGAATTCCCATCTCCATATAGAATATTATCCAATTCATGATGCAACTACCACATGACATACTAATCCATGATGTAATGCAAGCACATTAAGTGGCATGTCTCAACATTATGAAATGAAATTGCATTAAGCATAAGGCATGTCATGGCATATTGCATTAAACATAAAGGTAGACATCAATGAATGAATGTAATGGCAACTACAAAAGTGACATATTGCATTAAACATAAAGTTACACATGCCAAAAGGAAAGAACGACAACAAGCCAACAGTTTATACATCGCCTTAAATTGTTACAACTTGCATTAGGCATGGTGAAGTAATAAAAAAACATACTTAGCAAATTTAAAGCATTTAAACATTTAATTAAAATTTGATTTGAAACCTGGGTATCGAGTAAGCATACATGCATGGACCTCACCCAGTAAGGTGGGTGGAATGCTATGACTTCCGAGACAAGCTCTTACAAAAGAAGCCGTTCACCAACACAACCAACTCAACCAAAACCGCACCAACTCCCTGCCTCTGTGGGCTCGTCAGGAGTGGCCCACAAACTCAGCAGTCCATCCCATAAGCCTACCTGGTACTCAAGTTTCCCCTAACCCCATTTTAGGATGCCCACCTGCCATGAGGCAGACCGAGACATCCCTATAATTTATTAACGTTGAAGATAAGCAAATTAGCATGCAACACCAAAAGGATTGTGTTTAAGCTACATTCAAGTGACATGAGGGCAAAGCCAACGTGCATAACAATTGCATTTAAAAAACACCAAAATCGCATGCAACATTAGAATTGATGAAAAAGACATACAACATGAGCTTTGCATCCAAACATTCAAAGACTTGCATATTTCAAGTTCATGTTCAAAATTAGCATTTAAGTTAAGTAAACGAGCATACAATATTAAGGAAATTATATTACTCTGCATTAAGGTGAGACGAGGAACAACATTAAGGGAACTATATTGAAACAATATGAGGAACCACAATTCTAATTACTTTTAAATAACAATACCAACATAGAGCACTTGTTTAACATGAAAGAAAAGAGCCATAAATGGAAGTTCTCATTTGATCCACAACATCTCACATGAAACCATGCCAACCACACCTCCAAGCCCAATTAAGCACATCAATAAATCCCACATCATGCCCTCAACCCCATCCTCCAAGTCCAACATGCACATGCCCTTTACATTTCTTACTTGTATATATAATCTCCATTACGCAACAAATGATCCCATGTTAAAGAGAACAACGGCACTTAGCAAAGTCATGTAAAGCTACTTGCTTTAACAATTCTAATTAGACATTCCAAGCAAAATGCAAACTTGTAAGGAATTGAGTTAGAGACAATCTGCAATTAGCTATATATAAACTATGCTCCACAAGATGCTAGCCTCGTAAAGCAACAAGATCACATGCAGCATTAACTACAAAAATGCAATCTTTTAAAAGCTAATAGCAAGTTTAGAAAATTTTCTTCAACATGCAAGCTTGAGCAATTCTGAAGTAATCACAATGATAATTCCCAACATTCATGTAATTTAAGTGAAGTTAATGACAATTTTAATAAACAAGATGCGACATGAAGCTATATTATTGAAGCTAAACATGAAGTTATATTATAAATAAATACTCTAGTGTGACTAGTGTGAATTTTAAGGATCAATATTAAAAGGAGTGGTTTCAATTAAAAATGCTCAAGGCCTAGTTTAAAGATGTGAGCTTTCTTAAACATCCAACATAAAAATGCAACCTTTACAAGAGCACACAAAATGTTCCTTGGGAAAAATACTAGTCTTAGCCAAGAGACATGGGAATCTATACAAAAATGCTAGCTTTACAAAGGTACAAGGAATTTCATCCAAAAAGATACCAACTTTATGGAACCCACATAATAATACTTCTCAAAATGGATTTTTTAACACAAATTACACTAAAATTTCCCATAAAGATAACAACTTGTAACATGTTGATTAATCTTCTTAACATGAAAAGAATGCTTGTTCATGATTAATTTTCATAACATGCTTGTTCATAATTCAATTGAAGACAACATAGAACTAATTGCATGAAAATGAGTGCATCTCCTTAATTAAAATTAACATCTTAGCTTGCTTGGATGAAATTTATGAATAACAACTATATGGGGATAGAATCCTACCTTCTTAAAATTGGATGACTCCTCCTTTCATCTCTTTCTCTTTCCTTTAAAACTTTCTCCTTAATTCTCTCCATCCATCTCCTCCCTCATTCTCTTCTCTCATTCCCCTTTTTTTTCTTTTTTTTATGCATGAGAAAATTTTGGCCCCCCATAAGGAAAGAAAATGGAGAAAAAGGAAATGAAAAGAAAAAGAAAAGGAAAGAATGAGAAGAATTTAGAAGAATGTAGAAGAATGAGAAATAATTAAAAAAGAAAGATATTTCTTCTAAGCATCCATTTATTTACAAGTTTACCATTCCTTTTTGCACAAACCTATACTTAATTACAAATGTGACATTACTTTACGCACTCTTCTACTATACACACACACTCCCCACTAATTACAACTATACCATTAAACCAAACCCTATTCACACTAAACCCTCTCCTTACACTACACCATTTCCTAATACACTCACTCTCATTCTACACACATACTACTTTATTTACTAAACACCCACTACTCTACACACACCCATCAGCTATGCCCATAAACTACAACTTAAATACAATAATGACATCACTTAAGAGAATCATTCATAATATAATCGATACTAATAATAATCCATAATAGTAATAATTCACAAATCCGAATCACACACACATTACATTAATATTCATACAAACACTATTTTACCATACACACTCCCCATTAATAAACAACTAATATAACCAATTTCATCACAACTATAAATAATACAATAATTAAATACCATGACTACCAAACACACTACCAATTTTCTATGCACACCCACTTATAACCATTACAAACATGCCATTCATACAAGAGGGTCACCCATCATTAATAATACTATCCTACTAATAATCATATACAAAGAGTACTAGTACACACATACATTACATACCAACAATATTTACTACAAGACATACAAACATAGCACTAATTTACTATACGCACTACTACACATATTATCGACCACATATACACCCAAGACATCCTCATTCAAGCAACTATATATATATATATATATATATATATATATATATATATATATATATATATATATATATATATATATATATATATATATATATATATATATCCTGATAACACATTCATATAGGCATCCATCCATCCATATAGACATACATATAAGCAACCAATCGATAATTACTATACACACTACATAGTTACTATTTACACTACATGTATACACACATGTAAATACACATACACACATCCTGGAGCACAAACATATACACCCTACTGTATATGGCACTTGGGCCATTACACTTCCTCCCGTCGCTGTCACCTTGCCACGCTCCACCTCAAATCCCCGTTAGAACCCCTCAAGCCCATCAAACCAATGGCAGCACCCTCCATCTCCGGCGGCCACCTCAAGCTTGCGACCTCACCATCTCGCATCGCCGTAGGACCGCCTAGACGCCACCATCTCTGGTGCCAAGCCCCGCCTCCTGTCGTCACTGCCCGCCGCGGTCCAAGTCGCAGTCACTGTGGCCCTCCACCTGCAAACACAAAACGCGAAGAGCAACGTGAAGCACAATAAGTTTTATGATAAACAATATGTTATATTATATGAACATGAACAGTAAGTTATATAAGTTAAATTTAATATTATTTTATTAGGTTAAAAATGTTTAGCTTAATAGTAAAAATCCGATGACGCAGAAAAAATCACGTCTCTTGTTACGATCGCCTGGACACCCAGTGGCGTAACCAGGATTTTTTTGCACTGGGTGGAAAAAAATGATGCAAAGAATTGGTTGTAGGAATGTGATTAGTTGCAGCTTCAATTGGATATAGATCTAGCAAGTGGAAACTCTAGAAAGATTATCAGATTTAAAAAATTCACAACATCAAAACCCATTCAGATCTGAGATCTACTTAGCAAAATTTGATATTAAAGCAAATAACAAAGTCAATTCTAAAGAATTTTTTACCTTAAAATCAACATGTGAGAGACTACCAGTTTAAGGTTGGTGATGTTTTGGGAGACTGTGGTCTCATTGCCCAGCCGAAGGGTTTGGACGCCGTGGGATGAGGTGAAATACATGCCGCTAGGTTAAGGAACATCAGAGATGTCGACCTGGTTCCGACGAGACCCGAGGATTATGGTCTTGGCCCTTGGGAAACGGACCGAACGATTTAATTTTTTGGGGGAGTACGAGAAGCAAAAGCTAGAGAGATAGAAACTGATGTTTCGGTGGAAAAGAAAATTTTCTTTATTTTTTATACATCGGAAAGCAGGAATCGAACTCTCGACCTCTCATAAAAGAAGGATGGTGAATACTACTAAGCCAATTGGCTCAGGTAAAGAAAACTTCCTTAAGAGAAGAGAGATAAAAAGCGATAAACTGAGACTGGAAAAAATATTTAATGGCGTGTGCTCAAAGAAATTTTAATGCGCTAAGAAATTTATGTACCGGGCTCCCAAAATATTTCACGTTGGGAGGTGGGACATATAAACAATGAACAGACTATATTAATGGACTGGACATGTAAAAACTAAATTTAATGGACCGGACATATGTAAAATTTCTTAACTTGTTTTTTGACTAGTCAGGACGTACTGGATTGGACTAAAAAAAATCTAAACGTGTTTTTTGCACTGAGCAGCTGCCCAGGGCAGTCCCTAAGTAGTTACACCCATGTGGACACCAAAATCACTCCAAACATGCAAGTACTTTATTTTCTACGAATTTTTAAAGTTGTATGTATTTATTGTTAAACACGTAAATAAAGCATGATTGGCGATTTTCACGTAAACGCCTCTCTGGAACATACTTGACCTAAAGGTACTCATCGAGAGAAAAATTATGCCCCTGAATGCATAAAAATCTAGCGTGTGGATTGTGATATATGAATTTTACAAGTTTAGAAATTTTATTTTTTGATTTATGAAAAATGCCATTATTCGGTTTTAAGTTCCAGAAAATTGCTATTATTGTTTTAAAAATCTAGAAAAATTATGTCTCAACCTATGAAAATAATTCTCTTATAATAAAATTTCTATGTCAACTTTTGGTGATCTCTGGTGTTGTAACTTGTTGTGTTGCTATGTAATATCATATGTGAAAAATGCTTCTGCCATGTTAAAATATCCATAAAATGCGTTATTGCATGTTTATACCCTTATTTGTGCCACCCCATCCTTGGATGGTCCATTCATACAAATACGTGAAGTTAAGCCCTCGGGGCATGTGTGAGACCATCGAATACAGATTAGATAAAATCTAGCTATGACTAGACGAGAAACTTTTGGGTGGGGTTGGTTCATGGTAGTAGAGTTTGTAAATGTAGCTTAATCATCTTACGGCTACCTCCACACCACACTAATGGAGGCAAGCCTCTTGACCATTGCCCAGCTTAGGGATGGCAAGAAGCGTCACGGTAAACCCCCGATGATAGGGTGCATTCAAGATCATTATACTTACTCAGACATGAACTTATTCATTTAAACAGATAACTGAAAAGTACCCAACTTACAACTCATCATTGAAATGCAATTATGTGTTAATCGATGATTTATCTTGTGTTGCCACTTTTCAGTATGCTCATATACTTTTGCCATGCATGTGTTTTCGGTTTAACGCTCTCTTTTGTTGTCTTTTTTATTTCACAAGTTTAATATCTTAAAATACTTAAATATTGTCGAGCTATCTCGCTGACATATATTTCAAATGTACTTGTGAAATATATGTTAGGTTCAGGGTCAGACTACGTTGAAGACCCCGCTTTTGAGGATCCCATCTTGGAGGAAGACCCCGCTTATCAGAGCTCTAGGACACTGAGGTCCTCCCCGCTGAAGACTAGAGAGCTGTTGTAGTTTTGTTTTATTAATAACATTGTTGCTTTCAGGTGTGTTTACTTTTAGCAATAGTTGTACGACCATGATTGGTCTTAATTTAATTGTGTACGATATTTTGGACGCTGGAATAAAATTGTAATAAATATTTATGTTGTTCTGAGATTTGCATGCAAGGACCTGAATTGATAAACACAACGCTTATTGTGCTTAAGTCAAAGAAGAAAGAAAAAAAATAAGTACTTCTTCCTTGCTTTAAGCACATGCGGACCTGCTTACGTTCTCGCTCTCAAGTATAAATGGAAGCGGGGCGTGACAAGTTTTGGTGGTGGTCCATGCAGGTCCTGCATTCTGTGAAATACTTCAGAACAGTATAAATATCATTACTAACCAGATCGTTTAAATAAACATGTACACAAATGTTTACCTTGTTTCTCTTTTCAGCATGGCAGGAAGACCATACAATCGGAACTGAAACGGAGCCTACGGAAGTGGTGTTCCCGACATCAACGAACTCATGGGAGTCACGAGATGGATGTTGGAAATTCAACACCAACTAATACAGTAAGGACAACAACATGCACAACCTGCACCATCTCCTCCTCGGGCTACACCTGGAGCCAAGCAGTTTGGGAGCTAAACTCGAAGAGTTTCTCTGGAAGAGAAGGCATACTGGAAGCTGAAGAATGGGTGTAACGACCTGCTCTCAGAGGGCCATTACTTATTTGATTAGACTTTCAGTCTGCAGATTACCAGTGAAAACGACATAACCACGATACAGAGATTCAAACCAGCATACATTATTACAGTCTATAATTGAAATACAACACACAATAGCACTCTCACACTCAGTACATGGAAGGAAATACCGAAAGGAAATACAGAAAGGAAATACAATACACTCACCAACTTAATTATCTCTAGAAATCAGCAGTCTCTGGGTCAAACTCTGGCTCCTCAAACTCATGGGTCTCTTCTTCGATCTGTTCGTCGTCTGCTGGTGCCATAACATGGAACTGTAGGTAAGTCACAATAATTCTAGCAATAGAAATAAAAGCAGTGCAAAAGTATGGAACAAGCTATGGTAAACAACCAAAGATAATCATGCAAGTACAACAAGTAAGGTAGGAGTAGACATGCATGCAAGTGCGATAAGCGAAGTAAAAGGTGACTGTACAAGTGTGAAAAGTAACATACAACAGTAACCATGGTGATAGCAATAGTAAGACTAGCAGGCATGATTTGTAACAATGTAAACATGTAAAGTACTGTAAAAGACGTACCTATAGTCAATTAGCTATTGTGGTGCTAGTATCGATTATCTAAACTATGTGACTCACATAGGAGAGTATGATATGCAACTATGGATCCCACCTCTTTCACAACAGGGAACTAATCCCGTGCATCGACATACAACATACTTTTTGATAACCAGGTACATTTGAAAAAAAGACAAGACGTGAAAAGGAGACGAGACTCCTAGTCACTTGACAAGAGAGGTGCCTCCTGGTCATAGCTCCCACACACTCTCTACTATGAGTTACCCCAAGATGTGTCAAGTGTCTCAAGTTCTACTGTTACGTTTCGTTCCAACATGATATTCCAACGTACGTCATTTTATGCATAGCTTTCAAGTGATAGGCAAGGGTGAACGAGACAATGGAGTTATTATTGTGAGTAAAAGGTCGAAGCAACTTAATTAAACGTATTTGTAATTAATCCAAACAGATGATAACTGGGGTTCTAACATTGATCCATGCATACACGGTCAGTGTAACGACCACTTTCCGGTCGTGTATTTTTAGCACGTGTGTTGTTCCGTTTGTGTATTTTTTCGCGTTCGGTTTTATTATTATTTGTTCCGTAGCTCGAGCACGTGTCCGGATCCTGTATTCACGACCCTCTCGGAGGCGTGAGCGCTCCGATATTTTTCCTTGTAATTTTTGGTCGCCGAGGCTTCACGTGCCCCTTTCACCTTGAAACCCAAACAAAAAATTAAGAGTTCAGCTTTCTTCCTCCTTCGAAAAACAAACCCCCAGGCGCCCTCTCTTCTCTGGCCACCACAACCACCGAACAACCCCGTCGACCACCTCCCAGCCCTCCTGCAGCATAACCCCAAGCCCTTGGGAGTCGGACATCACCAGACCGCGCAGCCTACAACCCTCTTCGACACAACCCCGCCATGCACGCCTCAGGTCACCGCCCAGCTCCTCCTCCCCGTCCACACACAACGCTGGATCTCCTCCTCGCCCTATATTTCTCCTCTACGCATCGTACGAACCGCCCAGTTTTTCCTCTCCACGCGAGCAGGCTCCCTCGCGCATCTCCAAAAGTCTCCTCCACGCCGACGTTCAACCCTCGTTGGACTTCACTCCGGCCTCCTTCCACCGCAGCCTATCACTGCCAACGCATACCACCCTCTCTCCACCTCCCTTCGACTTTTCCGACGTCGAACAACCCCGCAATGCCATCTCCTCTGCCCCGAACCGACACCCGGTCGCCCCTCGCTGCCGCAACAACCATTCGAGCCGTTTTCGCCGTCGTCACCTCCCATCTGCTGGCAAAGAGGAAAGAATTCGAAAGGAGATGTAAGTTAGTGTTTTAATAACTGCCATAATAAGTACTACATGCTCTTTATAATAGTTTACAGTTGGCTCTTTTAGTATTAAGCTATAGGTGTTTCTCAAGAGGACATGATGAGCAGTAGTTATAATTATATGCAAACAGTACCCTATGATATGTGCAGGCCATGTAGTAACTTGTAGGCTATAAAAAATGCTCTGAGAGAATAGTTGAATGTTTCAGAGTATAACAAGGATAAGTACATACCCTATCTCTATAGTGAGTGGTTATGTTTTCTTATATGAACAGTAGCACCCCTTGACTGAACAAGTTACGTTTCCCTACGCATGAACAAGGCCCAGGAGAACCGTACCTATGTATGTATCACAATTAGGTCATTGACTGTTATATGTTAAGTTCATTCAGTAAGTTGTTAATAATCCCAATCTCTTGCTGTCAGTAGTGATTAAATTAGTAATATAGATATATTGCTTATCATATAAGTGGTTAGAATGATGTTGTCAGTGGCCAGTAATAATGATGTCATATATAAGTTTAATAATCAATAAGTCTTAAAGCATAGATCTTAAGTAATTATAACATTAATTTTAATTTTCCTTAGCTAATATACATAAGTGTCATTATATGAAAACCATGCTGTTAATGGATTATCTTTTAACCTAACTATAAGGCAGTACCCTTTTATCTAATAATTGAATAATAGGTTAAATGATTAGTAAACTATTTTTTAGTCTAATCTGATATCGGGAATGCATAACGCAGAAACGTCCGCGCCTTCCGTACGGACCCACGACAGCCGATATCACCGGAAACAGGCAAGTGATATTTGCCAGTAAATGTTTAGGCCACGTTTTTAGGCAAATTTGTGTGAGGCATAAAAGAGAATAGGCAGTGAAATGATAGCTGCCTAGACGATCCTTTTTATCTAGTTTGACAACGAAACTAGATCTGACACCACTCTTGATCTAGCTTGACAGCAAAGCTAGATCCGACACTTTTACTTGCTTTCATTCATGCCGCCATGTCATGTTTAATTTTCAAATAACGGTACGCACTTTAATTGCTCATCCCATGCCATGTCATGCATCATATTGTCCTATTATGAATGTGTATCACACGCTACAAATATTGTGACTATTGAGGCTAGGCACCTGCTTAGGCGGGCACAACCCTATGCCAAAACCTAATACACTTCCTGGCCCGTGATCCAGAAGTGAGCACAATGTTGTCGGGAATTCAACGCTCGATACACGTGGATGGATAGGGTTAAGCGACCACTCAGCGTAGAAGTGTGCCCGTACAGCCACTTCAGCTGTAAGGCGTAAACCATGTGCACAAAGTGAATTGATAGTGTTTTGTGTTCTGTTACTTGTACTTGCATCTTCATGTCATATTAAAATTGTTGCATCCTTAAAATGTCATATCACCTTATTATATTAGAACTGTCAGTCGTTTCAGTTTATTATATCCTTGCACAAAAGTCCTCCGCCTTCTTGGGAGACTTTTACTGACATGTGCCCTTTTCTCTTTGGGTGTCACATGTCAGGTTTTGAGACGGAGCATGTAGCAGAGGACAAGCAGTTCGTTGACGCTGAGTTTGAGGTCCCTGTAGAGACTGAGTTTGAGGACACTGGTGACCAGTCCTAGACTCACTTGGAGTCTCTTTTAGTATTTGTTTCAGTAGTTACTGATTAGGTTTCAGTGCGTAGCACCTATCTCTTTAGTTTTTGTTTCGGCCATGCTTTAGGCCTTATGTTCAGACTTGTACTTTTTGTGACTTTTCTGTGATGTTGAAATAATTGTTGGATGTTTTGTTGGTGGATGTTCTTTTATCTGCTTCATTATTATTATTGTTGCTTCGTCGTAATGCAAGGACATGCTACTATTCGAATTTTTACAGACGCTTATCAGACTGCAACTTCACAGCTCCACGTCTGAGCGGACCTCCTCACGTCTCTCCTTCCATATTAGGGGAGCGGGGCGTGACATGTTTTGTTGGTGGCCCATGCAGGTCCTCCCTTTGCATCTGCGAATTATCAGAACAACAATAATGATAAGCAACATCCAAATTAATTATTCATAACATTCGAGTCATGATTAAGTCTAATCTGAACATTTCCTTGTCTTAGATGGCTGGTAGACGCGTTACTCGAGGAGCTGGTAGTGGACCTGGAGCTGGTAGTGGAGCAGGACGTATTGCAGATGCTGATAGAGAACCCACCATGGCTGAGATGATGAGGATGATGCATCAGATGATGCATGTTCAGCAGAGGATGCTACAGAATGCCCCTCGCTTCGAGCCAGGAACGAAGTAGTTTTAGGAGCTGGGCCCGAAATATTTTAATAGGACGGAAGGACCATTAGCTGCAGACGAGTGGATGAAGAATACAGAGGATAATATTGTAGGAATATGGTGCCCTCGAGGCCATTTATTCCTGTGTGAATAGCACAAACATCTTGTTCGAAATAACAGTAAGCTGTTTGGTAATAATTTATCTAAGCTATATTGTAATGTAGTTAACATTAGATATCGACTTAGGTAAAGTCCTGAGACTTTATGCAAGGTCAAACGGGTATCGAGATGAGTATCTCGATCATGGAGAAACGTTTGACCGTCTGTAGCATAAGTCTGAAATGGTTCGTGGTCGTAGATGTTTCGAGACAAGGATATCGAAACATCGGATAGACCATTGTGTCTTAGTCTTCACCGTTTAGCGGTGGCGGTGATCTCATGATCGCTAGACTTGGCGAAGTCGAAGACGAGACACAGGTGCTCATTAGAATGAGTTCACTGAACGATCCACAAGAGTTATCATATGGTTATATTGACCAATCTGTCAGTGATAACTCTGAGTGATGATAGGATAGTTGGTCTTTTGACTTGAGGTCATTTTGACGGACCTGTGCGTGAACGGTGCCACTTAGATCAACTGACCTAGCTTCGAGGCGAGGCCTGTCGAAAGGTCTTTTGATTGGGTGTCACTTGAAACATACGAGGCGAGTAATGACCAAGAGAGGATTCGTCTCTCCCGGTCAATGGGAGTTAGTGTCGTAGAGTTAGTTCGGTCTTTAGTAAAAACTCTGCGCAGAGTATGTTGGAAGAAGTCCAACAGTAGTTGACTAAAGATTGATCGAAACTAACCGGAGTCAAGTTATTGGGGTTGACAGTTTGACCGTACCCCAGACTTGATCTACACGACACAGTTTAGACGAAAAGACTATAACTACGGAATTCATCACGGAAACAGTCAGGTGGTCCCGACAATACTCATGTCAATGAGTCAACCACATAATGATGATTCCTGAAGCAGGGACGGCAACCACTGCTCGTGGTCACTGCCGTATAGGGCTTCGAGCCCAACCTGTTGTAAGGGTCAGGCTGTAGGGTCTCACACAGAGTGCAACGCTTCGTCTAGTAATAGGTAGAAAATAGTTAGGGAGAATATTTTGCATTTTGATGCAAGGGATGAAATAATTGCATTTAGTGCAATATGGTAATTTAAGCTTAGATAGGGACTATTTTGCATTTGATGCAAAAGTGATTAAATATATATTAAATTGTTTAATACAATATTTAATAAAATAAATGCAAGGAAAAGTTCACGGGTAAGACGGGAATGTCCCGGTCTAGACCCAGGTTCGAACGGCGTCCAAATCGGACTCCAAATGATCAAGTTATGCCCAAAACAGCCCAAAGGGTCAGATCAGGCCAGACCAGGCAGACTAGTCTGAACCTGGTCTGACCTGCTGGCCAGACCCTGTCAAGCCGGCCTGGGCCTGGGCGCCCAGACCCGCCTGGGCCTGGGCACCCGGCCCAGGCCATGGCCCTGGGCGCCTGGGCGCAGGCCCAGGCGCTGGGCGCCTGGGCCTGGGCCCAGGCGGCCCAGGACGCCTGGGCGCTGGGCGCCCAGGCGTTCTGGGCCGGGCGCCAGGCGCCAGGCTGGCGCCTGGGCGCCCGCGCCAGGCGCCTGGCGCCTGGGCGCCCGCGCCCAGACTTGGGCGCCCGTGCCCAAGTCTGGGTTTGGGCGCCCAGTCAGATTGGTGGGTCCCGTTTGTGCAGAAAATTCTGCCCTAGGGCAGAACAGATTTGACGGCTCAGTTTTGTGAAAAACTAGCCTAGGGCTGATCTTTGGACACTCAATTGGAGGGTCAAACGACCTCCGATTGACGAACCGTTTTTTCCTATGCGTTCACCGTTGAACGCTTGTCGTATTGATAGGTTGTATCAATCCTGAAGCTCAACGGTGAGTGAGTTAAAATTCACGGAAGTTTGCACTTTGTGAAGTGCAAACTAACTTGATTTTATTAACTCTATTTTTAGTCCCACATCGGATTTTGAGAAAAGGGGAGAGTCCGCCGCCTATATAAATAGGGGTCTCCCCCCTTTCTCAAAACTCGTCCCAAGCTCTAGATCTGAGCGGCTCTCGTAAATGTTGGAGCACGCTCGGATCTAAGCTTAAATAAATATTTCTCTATCTCCCTAAAATTCTGCCTTACTCCTGCGGGCTCTAGCAAAGCCACAAAGGAGTTCGGATTCTGGATCTGAAATCTTGGCGGAGGTTTCACTCGCGTGAAACTTTCTTCGGCGGTTGGTTGGCTCGGCGGCACGGGGATTGATCGCCTCGGGATGCGGAGCGGTTCGAGGAGCGGTTCGGGGAGCGGTTCAAAGGAGCGGCTCGGCGTGGGACGGGAGCAGCTCGGAAGACGGCGCGGAACATCTCGCCTGCTCCAGGGCTGAGATTCCGGGTATGTGGCTAAAGTAGTTTATTAGCATTTAGTTTAGTTTAATCGCAGTAGGCTAGATCCTTCTTGGGATGGTCAGACCCATCCCAAGTCGGCATAGATCTTGGCATAGGGTCTTGGACCTTAGGGCCAAGTTAAAATTGTTTTAACTTGCATGTTAATTTAGATTAACTGTTTTTCCTTCCGCTGCTATGATTTTTCTGTCTATGTTCCGTCCAACTTAGGACGGGACTAGAGTTTTTGTGCCCTAAGGGAACGCCCAATCCCCAACAGTGGTATCAGAGCCTAGGTTTGCGTAGCGATCTAGGTACTGCGATTAATTTTAAACTTAAGAATGCTTTTAAATACTTGTAAAATGTTTTTAAAATTATGAGATAAATTTTAAAAATGTTTTAGATGTTCTAAAATTTTTTTTTTTTATGAAATTTTTGAACATGGAAATTTTTTTTTTTAAATGACGTTTTAAAATTTATGTGATAATTTTAAAACTAATTTTAAATCATTAAAAGTTTAAATTAATTTTGGATGCCTAAAATTTTTTTATTTGATAAATTTTTAAGCATGAAAGTCTTTAAAATGGTGTTTTAATTTTATGAGATAATTTTAAAACTGATTTTAAAGATTAAAATTTTTATGCGATAAATTTTTTTAAATAGCATGCAAAGTTAGTGATTTTAAAATTAAGTTTTTTTTTTATGAGATAAAAATAAAATAATTTCAAAATCATATTTTAAATTTAATTGTTAAATTTATGTTTGCATGCAAAAAATAGTTTATGCGATAAACTTAGTTTATTGAGTTGTGCACTATCTTTATGCGATAAAATTAGTGTAGCTTTATTTTAATGGCTTGTTTATCTTGTCCCTTATTTGATAACACAAGACAACCCTTTAGGTTAGCCATTAAAAATGATTAAAATTTATTACTTAAATTTTAATGACATGCTATGTTTTAATAAATCATTAACAACAATATTAAGACCTAATTCCTGATTAGGGTAGTCCTTTAAATGATTTTTAAATTCTAATTGTTATAATTAATTTTCATTAAAGGACTTCGCTTCTAGCGTTGTTAATAAAATTTATTAAAATCCTAATAACGATTAGGGTAGCACGTGAACCTTATAGTTGATAAGGACTTAATAAAAGTTATTAAACAAATCCTAAAAATTTTGAATTTAAGGATTCAACTAGTTGATAGGATTAATTAGTTGTTAATAAAAGCTGTTTAGTCTATGGCATACATACAAAAATGACAAGCTTCATTCAATGGACCATGATCCAGTCAATGTGCTTGGCTAAGAGTTCTGGGTCAACCCTTGCTAGTTCAAGGGGTAGTGATCCTGGCTTAGTCAATTCCCTGGCTGAGTTCCGCTGGACCGCAATGTCGCGAATCATGATTGTATGACACCCTGGACTATATCTAAGTCAAATACGTTAATGATCTTTTTCAAGATTAGCCGTAGCCCTCCTTGTTTTAGGGGTTAGTAACTATAGGACCCGTGTTATAGTTGTTGAGATACACTCAAGCTGTGCCATGGCAACCCTGTAGAAACCAACTCCTTAAATACATAAGATGAAATCTTGACTAACCCTAACCGTCGTCTCGTTCCCCGAGCGCCGGCGTAAGTTAAGTCAACGATGTAGTCTGCCTAGATGTAGTCTAAGACCTGACCCAAACCAACGTGTCGTGCATACACCGAGCTGAGGGCAAGTCAGGCTAGACATGAAAACAAGGGTCCGACTAGACTAGACATTGTGATTTGGATGAGCACACTCATGATCACAAATGGCTAGGGGCAAAAACCGATTAAGAGAGTCATATCCGATATGATCGATGAAGAGTCATCTTCCGATCGCAGAGTCAATCAACTTGTTGAGCTACACTCAAGGTTGTTTAGACTCAAGGTGATTGGAACTCTTACCCATTATTTTTAATTCGATTAAATCGTTCGTTATTAAGCTTTAAAACGTTCGTAAAAATAGTGGGAGGATATAGATAGATAAAAGCCAATCTACCTATATTTAATATTGAACATATGCTAAATCTAGGGCAAGAATATGTTTACCGAAAGAATCAATTGATAATATTGAAATTAGTTAATTGGTCATAAAGTTGATTAATTGAATATCAAGTTAAATTCTAATTGATGTAATCAAACTATATTCTCATTGACATTAAATGACCTTCTAAAGAACAGACTTAAGAAATATGATTTCATTAAGTTTTGGGTCCAACAAATAAATTAAAGCTACATGTCACTCGTCTCTATATGAGGCAGCTTGAACATATAGGACATTCAAAGTATGTTTCTCCCTACAACTTGTCGAGCTACCCTCAAGGTTGTATGGACAAACAATTTTGATCCGCAAAGTTCGAGAATTCGATTAAACCGTTTGAGTCGAATACGAGTGCATGAGCGGTGCAAGACTATGTATCCCAACCGGATCTTGAGACAAGCAACTTCTTGAGCTACACTCAAGATTGCAAAGCTCAAGCGTTTGGATACATAAGTTGCTTGCATATCTATTTATTTATGTTGATATCTAAATGTGATTTAGAAAAGGAAGAAGGCACTTCGGAAAGTCAATAGAGAAAGTTAGTTTAATTTATCATTAGTAAAGGCATAAGTAGGAGGGAATGAAAACGTGACATATTTTGATGTCACGATTTCAGAATAAATTGTTATACAAAAGACGTTTAACACATTTTGACGAATGTCGTCACATTGCTTCTGAAGTAATGTTATGTGTTAAGTAATTTGTAAATAACTAAATATATATTAAATGTTAATATATAAATACACAAGATAGTAGCAAACTTATATGGTAAAATTAGACTAGGCCGTATCTAGAGATTAAGCTTCACAAGTCACATAAAGAGGGGTCTGACCTCTCGTATTATGAAGTCTACGGACACTTGTGAGTCTTAGCCTCTTAGATACAATGGCCAAAACCCATCTGTAAGACAGTGGGAGAATGAGTTGTCGAACTCAGTCTCTTACATACTGATGTACCCGAGTCTATTTTTAACAAAATAAGTTAGTCGTATATTTTACTAAGACACGTGTTCTTGATGAAACGCAAGTCTGATAAAATAAAGAACGAAGTGACCAAAGTATTTAAACTGATTCGATTAGATCGAATGGTCAAATACTTAGCTAAATAAAATCTTGTGTAATTAAAAGAAAATGTGATTTTCTCTCAGATCAAGTCTGTTAACACATCGGTGTGTTAAAAGGTATGAATCACACCTAATTAGATTTAGTGTGATCCATTGTAAGTGACTCTGAGTTAAGTCCTCCCTCTGGGTTAAGTCCCAAATAGTAATGCCTAGGTTTTGATAAAGTTCTATGAGAACATTATCAATAAGATATTCGTTAAATCAATCATCAGGAAGTTGTATATTTACTCGAATTTCGAAAGACGAAAAGTCGAGTTAAGACATCATACCTGATGATGACTTAGTCAACCTCTAGGATGAAATCCGGAGTAGTAACTCCGATTTAAAACTTGATGCTGGTCCGTGTGCGCAAATAAATTGAGAATTTAGTTTACGTACCCAAGGAAAATGTTTCCTCACTTTCTGCAAGTAAATCTTTAAGTTGAAAGATTGGTGCAGAAAAGAAAATAGTGAAGTACAATAATGTTAAACGGGAACGGTTTTCATCCTAATTTCTTTAAAACGGATTATGATGAAACCGGTTTCGCCAACAGATGTGTACAGATCTACTCGGACCAAAGCCGATGTAAAACGCTTAAATTGACCACGAAAATTGGAGCATTCACTTATAAGTTCGTTTTTCTAAATATGATTTAGACGAACCAACTTATATGAATTAGCCAGATAGTTTTCAAGGTCAGTGGGAGCGTGTAAATTACATGCGAGACATCAAAGAGATGGAACATATATTTTGATTAAGTAATCAAAGAGTTTGATACTTTATCAGAAATGGATATGAACCATTTGAAATGACCAATAACTAATTTGAAATTATTATCGTAAAAAACGATGAACTGGATAAGATCCAGGGAAATACAGTATTATGGATTCCGACAGACCAAATGAAGTATTTGAATGAGATTCAAATGGTTGGTCTAACACAAACATAGAAACCCCTTAAGTCTATAGTGTAGACGGTTTTAGCAGATCCACTCACGAAGGCTCTACCACATGAAGTCGGGAAAACTTATGTGTAAAAACGATATAAGATACCGAGATAAATGGGCCTGAGTGCAAGTGGGAGATGTAGGAATATGGTGCCCTCGAGGCCATTTATTCCTGTGTGAATAGCACAAACATCTTGTTCGAAATAACAGTAAGCTGTTTGGTAATAATTTATCTAAGCTATATTGTAATGTAGTTAACATTAGATATCGACTTAGGTAAAGTCCTGAGACTTTATGCAAGGTCAAACGGGTATCGAGATGAGTATCTCGATCATGGAGAAACGTTTGACCGTCTGTAGCATAAGTCTGAAATGGTTCGTGGTCGTAGATGTTTCGAGACAAGGATATCGAAACATCGGATAGACCATTGTGTCTTAGTCTTCACCGTTTAGCGGTGGCGGTGATCTCATGATCGCTAGACTTGGCGAAGTCGAAGACGAGACACAGGTGCTCATTAGAATGAGTTCACTGAACGATCCACAAGAGTTATCATATGGTTATATTGACCAATCTGTCAGTGATAACTCTGAGTGATGATAGGATAGTTGGTCTTTTGACTTGAGGTCATTTTGACGGACCTGTGCGTGAACGGTGCCACTTAGATCAACTGACCTAGCTTCGAGGCGAGGCCTGTCGAAAGGTCTTTTGATTGGGTGTCACTTGAAACATACGAGGCGAGTAATGACCAAGAGAGGATTCGTCTCTCCCGGTCAATGGGAGTTAGTGTCGTAGAGTTAGTTCGGTCTTTAGTAAAAACTCTGCGCAGAGTATGTTGGAAGAAGTCCAACATTAGTTGACTAAAGATTGATCGAAACTAACCGGAGTCAAGTTATTGGGGTTGACAGTTTGACCGTACCCCAGACTTGATCTACACGACACAGTTTAGACGAAAAGACTATAACTACGGAATTCATCACGGAAACAGTCAGGTGGTCCCGACAATACTCATGTCAATGAGTCAACCACATAATGATGATTCCTGAAGCAGGGACGGCAACCACTGCTCGTGGTCACTGCCGTATAGGGCTTCGAGCCCAACCTGTTGTAAGGGTCAGGCTGTAGGGTCTCACACAGAGTGCAACGCTTCGTCTAGTAATAGGTAGAAAATAGTTAGGGAGAATATTTTGCATTTTGATGCAAGGGATGAAATAATTGCATTTAGTGCAATATGGTAATTTAAGCTTAGATAGGGACTATTTTGCATTTGATGCAAAAGTGATTAAATATATATTAAATTGTTTAATACAATATTTAATAAAATAAATGCAAGGAAAAGTTCACGGGTAAGACGGGAATGTCCCGGTCTAGACCCAGGTTCGAACGGCGTCCAAATCGGACTCCAAATGATCAAGTTATGCCCAAAACAGCCCAAAGGGTCAGATCAGGCCAGACCAGGCAGACTAGTCTGAACCTGGTCTGACCTGCTGGCCAGACCCTGTCAAGCCGGCCTGGGCCTGGGCACCCGGCCCAGGCCATGGCCCTGGGCGCCTGGGCGCAGGCCCAGGCGCTGGGCGCCTGGGCCTGGGCCCAGGCGGCCCAGGACGCCTGGGCGCTGGGCGCCCAGGCGTTCTGGGCCGGGCGCCTGGCCCGGCCCAGGCGCCCGCCTGGGCGCCTGGCGCCAGGCGCCAGGCGCCAGGCTGGCGCCTGGGCGCCCGCGCCAGGCGCCTGGCGCCTGGGCGCCCGCGCCCAGACTTGGGCGCCCGTGCCCAAGTCTGGGTTTGGGCGCCCAGTCAGATTGGTGGGTCCCGTTTGTGCAGAAAATTCTGCCCTAGGGCAGAACAGATTTGACGGCTCAGTTTTGTGAAAAACTAGCCTAGGGCTGATCTTTGGACACTCAATTGGAGGGTCAAACGACCTCCGATTGACGAACCGTTTTTTCCTATGCGTTCACCGTTGAACGCTTGTCGTATTGATAGGTTGTATCAATCCTGAAGCTCAAAGGTGAGTGAGTTAAAATTCACGGAAGTTTGCACTTTGTGAAGTGCAAACTAACTTGATTTTATTAACTCTATTTTTAGTCCCACATCGGATTTTGAGAAAAGGGGAGAGTCCGCCGCCTATATAAATAGGGGTCTCCCCCCTTTCTCAAAACTCGTCCCAAGCTCTAGATCTGAGCGGCTCTCGTAAATGTTGGAGCACGCTCGGATCTAAGCTTAAATAAATATTTCTCTATCTCCCTAAAATTCTGCCTTACTCCTGCGGGCTCTAGCAAAGCCACAAAGGAGTTCGGATTCTGGATCTGAAATCTTGGCGGAGGTTTCACTCGCGTGAAACTTTCTTCGGCGGTTGGTTGGCTCGGCGGCACGGGGATTGATCGCCTCGGGATGCGGAGCGGTTCGAGGAGCGGTTCGGGGAGCGGTTCAAAGGAGCGGCTCGGCGTGGGACGGGAGCAGCTCGGAAGACGGCGCGGAACATCTCGCCTGCTCCAGGGCTGAGATTCCGGGTATGTGGCTAAAGTAGTTTATTAGCATTTAGTTTAGTTTAATCGCAGTAGGCTAGATCCTTCTTGGGATGGTCAGACCCATCCCAAGTCGGCATAGATCTTGGCATAGGGTCTTGGACCTTAGGGCCAAGTTAAAATTGTTTTAACTTGCATGTTAATTTAGATTAACTGTTTTTCCTTCCGCTGCTATGATTTTTCTGTCTATGTTCCGTCCAACTTAGGACGGGACTAGAGTTTTTGTGCCCTAAGGGAACGCCCAATCCCCAACAAATATGCTTCTCGTGAAGGTTAGCCCGGCTGGATGGGTTGACTTATTGAAGAAACAACTGAAGGATAATGCTCTTAGCTTGTGGGAGTCTGAGGAGCAGATGCTGGTGAGGCCTATCCCATGGGCCACTTTTAAGGCAAGATTTGATGAGGAGTATTTCCCTCGAGCAGCGAGGAGGGAGCTGATGCATTAGTTTATCAATTTGAAGCAAGGGAACCTGACAGTGGATCAGTACCACCAGGAGTTCACTAGATTGAGTCGCTTTGCGCCGAAGATGGTGGAGACCACTGAAGATCGAGCTCAGAGATTCTTGCAGGGTTTATCTTTGGAGCTGCAGAGTCTGATGTCCTCTTCAGACTTGGATTCTTACCAGAAGTTACTGATCGCTGCCAAGAGGCAAGAGCTGATTGCCAATCAGAGGAGAGGGCAGTATTCAGGTGCTGGGAAGAGGCCTATGGAGCAGGCCAGAGCTGTGGTTAGGCCAGTGCTAAAGCCTAATCAGTCCGTGCAGTTCAAGAGGCCAGGTGGGCCTATTCAGAAGATGTGCCATTTTTGTGGCAAGGCTGGTTATGTGAAGGAGCAGTGTATGAGGTTCTTGGGCCAGTGCTTGGTGTGTGGCAACGCTACGCATTCAGTGAAGGATTGTCGGCATCAAACCAACTGTGAAAGGCACCAGATGGAGTTCAGCAGCAGAGAGCTCCGGTAGCTACTGGATGTGGAGCGCCTCTCATTCCCCAGAAGCAGGCCTTTCAGCAGGCCGTTCAGCCTAGGAGGCAGGCTTTCACGATGACCGCAGTAGAGGCGGAGGCTGAGGATGGTGTTATTGCCGGTAACGCTTAGACTAGTCTTTACTTTTCATTAGTTAATCTTGCATGTTAGATTGGATCTTGTTTGCTAGAACAGGTTTTGATTGCTAGTTTGTTTGTTAGGGGTTATTCTTGTTTGTGCTTGTCCCGCTCGGGTTCTTTTCGACTCCGGTGCATCCATGTGTATCTTATCCCGGAGATTCATGGACAAGCATTCTCTGACGAATTCCCCTCTTTCCAAGAATTGGGATATCTCTACAGGGAATGATGTGATCTTAGTGACCCTTGGTTGTCAATCTTGTCCATTGGTAGTTTGTGGACTCGAGCTTTACGCCGACTTTATCGTCCACGACATTACCAACTATGATGCAGTTCTTGGGATGGATTGGCTTAGTTGCTTCTACGCTATGATCGACTGTCGACAGAAGAAGGTGGTGTTCGAGATACCTGGCTATCCGACCTTCGAGTTCAGTAGCGGAAGCAGTTCGTTTGGGCCTGTCAGATTTCGGGCCAAGCCTATGGTGGAGCTTATAGCTATGCAGATGGAGGAAAGTAAACCAGCTGTGGTGAGAGGTTTTGATGATGTCTTCCCCGAGGAGTTGTCAGGACTGCCGCCCGATCGAGCTCTTGAGTTTTCGATTGATCTTATTCCGGGAGTGCAACCTATTTCGAAAGCACCATATCGTATGGCTCCAGCAGAGTTGGAGGAGCTACGTAAACCGTTGGACGAGCTTTTGCAGAAGGGTTATATCCATCCGAGTGTGTCTTCATGGGGAGCACCTATTCTGCTGGTGAAAAAGAAGGATGATTCGCGCCGGATGTGCATGGACTACAGAGAGTTGAATGCAGTCACCATCAAGAACAAGTATCCGTTGCCGCGGATTGACGTTATTTTCGATCAGATTGGAGGATCGAGGGTATTCTCTAAACTGGATCTCAGAAGCGGATATCACCAGCTGAAGGTGAAGAAGGAAGATGTGCAGAAGACCGCGTTCAGAACGAAGTATGGACACTACGAGTTCGTGGTTATGCCTTTCGGTGTGACCAACGCACCTGCGATTTTCATGAACCTGATGAATCTGATATTTTATGACTTCTTAGATAAGTTTGTCGTTATCTTTATTGACGACATCTTGATCTATTCAAAGTCAGAGGAGGAGCATGCTAAGCACTTGAGGACAGTTCTGGAGATTTTAAGGAAGCATCTGTTGTATGCGAAGTATTCCAAGTGCGAGTTTTGGCTGGATAGAGTTGCTTTCCTTGGACATGTAGTGTCAGGTGATGGTATAGCCGTGGACCCGGAGAAGATCAAGGCTATCAGAGAGTGGCTGACTTCGCAGACAGCGTTTGATATTAGGAGTTTTCTTGGGCTAGCAGTTTATTATCGGCGTTTCATAAGGACTTCTCTCGTATCGCAGAGCTGATGACTAGACTGACGAGGAAGGATATATCATTCGTTTGGTCCGATGCTTGTGAGGAGGCCTTTTCTATTCTGAAGGAGAGATTGACGTCTGCACCTGTTCTAGCTGTGCCTGATCGGAGTGGAGGCTTCGAGACCTTTTGCGATGCTTCTGTAAAGGCCTCGGATGTGTTTTGTATCAGCATGGGCATGTGGTCGCGTATGCGTCTCGGCAGCTTAAGGCTCATGAGAAGAATTACCCGACGCACGATTTGGAGTTGGCTGCAGTCGTTTTTACGCTCAAGATTTGGAGGCATTTCTTGCTGAGTGAGAAGGTGAAGATTTTCACTGATCACAAAAGCTTGAAATATATCTTTACGCAGAAGGAGCTCAACATGCGACAACATCGATGGTTGGAGCTCATGGCAGATTATGAGATCAACTTGCAGTACCATCCTGGCAAGGTGAATGTAGTTCCTGATGCGCTGAGCAGATTACCAGCGGGATGATGTTGACTTCACAGTGGAGGTTGTAGCAGGATTTTTATGAGTCTGGTATTGAGATTGTGCTCCATAGAGAGGTTTCGTCGTTGATGTGTATGCATATGCAGTCGACGATCGTGGATCGGATCAAGGCAGGTCAGGCTGGAGATCCGAAGCTGAAGAAGATCCATGAGCAGGTTGAAGCCGATCTGTAGACTGACTTTTTGATTCATGAGGATGGCTCGCTGAGGTACGGAGCCAGAGTTTGTGTACCAGCTGGAGATATCAGAGAGGAGCTTCTTGTTGAGGCACATAGTTTGTCGTATTCTGTGCATCCTGGTGGCACCAAGATGTACAAGGACCTTCACCTGAACTACTGGTGGCATGGCATGAAGCGGAGTGTGGCACAGAGCATTACCAAGTGTTTGGTATGTCAGCAGGTTAAGGCGGAACATCAGTGTACGGCAGGGTTGCTACAACCGCTTCCGATTCCAGAGTGGAAGTGGCAACACATCACTATAGATTTCGTGACTGGACTACCTCGGAGTCCGAAGCAGAATGACGCGATTTGGGTGATCGTAGATCGATTGACCAAATCCGCGCACTTTATTCCTTTCCGAGTAGGATAGTCCACTGAGACGCTAGCGAGGAGATACACGGAGGCAAATTCTTTTACTCTCCGATTTTATTTCCTACCTCTAGTTTAGATAGTGATGTAACGTGAATCGTGCAGGAGATCGTGTGACTTCACGGAGTCCCCGTGAGTATCATGTCAGACAGAGACACGAGATTCACATCTCAGTTTTGGCAGAGTCTGCAGAAGAGTTTGGGTACGAGTCTGAATTTCAGTACCGCGTACCACCCGCAGACAGATGGCCAGTCCGAGAGGACGATTCAGATTTTGGAGGACATGCTGAGAGCATGTATGTTGGACTTCAAGGGATCTTGGGAGGATCATCTTCATCATGTGTAGTTTATCTACAATAACAGCTACCAGGCGAGTATTGGCATGGCACCATTCGCCGCGCTATACGGGAAGAAATGTCGATCGCCACTGAGCTGGGATGACATTGGCGACAGGGAGCTGTTAGGACCAGAGATGATCGTGGAGGCAGTGGATGTTGTGAGGAACATCCAGGAGAAGCTGAGGATTGCTCAGTACCGTTTCAAGCATTGGACAGATGCTAAACGTCGACCATTGGAGTTTCAGCCTGGAGACCATGTCTTCCTCAAGATCTCTCCGAATCGAGGAGTTATTCGATTTGGAAAAAGAGGCAAGCTGAGTTCGAGGACACTGGTGACCAGTCCTAGACTCACTTGGAGTCTCTTTTAGTAGTTGTTTTTGTAGTTGCTGATTAGGTTTTGGTGCGTAGCACCTATCTCTTTAGTTTTTGTTTCGGCCATGCTTTAGGCCTTATGTTCAGACTTGTACTGTTTGTGACTTTTATGTAATGTTGAAATAATTGTTGGATATTTTGTTGGTGGATGTTCTTTTATCTGCTTCATTATTATTATTATTGTTTCGTCGCAATGCAAGGACCTGCTACTATTCGAATTTTTACAGACGCTTATCAGACTGCAGCTTCACAGCTCCACGTCTGAGCGGACCTCCTCACGTCTCGCCTTCCATATTAGGGAAGCGGGGCGTGACAGCCAGTCAGGTTTGGCCAAGCAGGTCACTATCCCCGCAAGCAGGGTGATCCAAACTTTGGCGCAAACAATCCTAGACATCGGGTGGTATCAGTATTAATAATGCCAATTACCACATCTGCTCCATTTAGTAGAGTAGTTCCCAATTTAGAACTTTACAACTATGTTAGTTACACCAGGACCACTGATTGACTTTCTTATTGAAAACCAAAAGGCAAAGCAAAGTTGATGCTAAGAATTTGAGGATAAAGACAAGTCCAATCGACTATGATGCTGATTCTATGCTTCGAGCATGTAGTTTTTCTATTAGTACGCAATCCACCCAAGTAGATCGTTGCATGTTACAACCACCAAAGTTGAAAGTTGGCAATGTAGTATGCTTAATTAGATAGTCGTTCCTCAGTTGATTAGTTCCCTATTAGATTAGGTCTCTAGTATTTGGTTCAAGTCAATAGCCGTTCTGAAGCTATTTATAAAATCCTGAGTTCATACAAGTGCACTATCTGAATTTCTAAAGTTAGAATTAGAGTGACTTACCGGTTTTGAGGTGATCGAGGTAAGCCGGGGCTATAGATAAAGCTTCCAATGATGCTTGGGCACGAGAATTGGTACCAGTAATCACAAGAGATTATTGATTATAGGTCATACCGATTTATATTTATTTATCTCGATCGTTTTTATTTTATAATCGCTTGAAAAAGTATCAAAATACGTTCTAAATTTTTGGATAGGCTAGATATGGGAAAAATAATTTTACCTAAGAAGAAAATATTTTTCTGAAGCTTCTGGTTAATTTTAATAAATTTTAAAATCTCAAAAACAAGTTTTTGAATTTAAAAAGGAAACGTTCGATAATTTCTTCAGAATGAATTACTTATCAGAATACTTCAATTAAGCTGTCAAAATGAGCGTCTCGTTATATACTACGACATATAATTTTCTCTTACGTTAGTGTACGTGAAATTGTAAAGATATTAATTTTCAAGTGAAAATACCGTAATTAGATTTTAGCTTTAAAAATTCACCGAGGAAAATATACGTGCCTGATGGTGATGAAACTAGAGTCAATGCGTTCAGAACGTCACGTTCGATTTTCTGGTCCTGGTCTTGTATTTTTCTGAGGCATATACGATTTATTATCAATTTTAAACCAATAAACCAATGTAATAAATATATATACGTGTATTTATACACATATATACATATTTTATACGTTTAAAAACCCTACCTTCTCCTTCAATCGAGCGCTGCTGTGCATGAGGTTGTTCGATGGCAGCGACGGGGGAGCGGGGTCAGCGGCGGCGGGGGAGCGGCGGCGGTGAGGCGACGACGACGGTGGGTCTTGCAGCGGCAACAAGGATGTGAGCAGCGGCAGGGGTCATCGTGACAGCGGGGGGTGCACGGTTCGTGGCAACGTGGAGGGGAGTCGCCTGGGGCTTGTTACCGTGGCAGAGCGGACCGACGGCTACGCTGGCGGTGACTTGGCGACGTCGGGAGCGAGGGAGGCAGGCGGGGAGCCACAGAGAGGCGTTGGGCAGAGGCGGGGCAGTGAAGAGCAGTAGCTAGGGGGGTTGATGTGTGTGTGCGGGCGGCGAAGCACGGCGCAGAGGGCGGCGGAGCGGACGGAGGAGTGGCGGCGCTGTGGGTGAACAAGGCGGAGGATGGGAGAGTGTGATCGGAGTAGGGGGCTGCGTTTACGTGGGTTGCGGGATGCAGGCTGAGGAGAGTGAGGCATGAGAGGGGGGATGTTTGTAATGCTCCTAAATGATAATACCAGTATTCCTCCTTCAAATATGTGGAAAATTCATGCATTAACCACTAATTTGGACCAAGTTTACTACATGTCCAACTAGTTTAAATTTATACCCAAAGAGGGGTATTTATGTAAAGAGATGTTGTAGGAACTTACCAAAAATGACAATGGCTTACTTGCAAATAGTGAAAATGATGATCTAGCCTAATTGATAAACGACAACCTTGTAATTAAACCACTAAGGTGAGTGGCTTTTAATTAGAGGCTTAGGCAATGGCAACTTTGTAAATAAATGAAACCCTTAGGGATATTTTCCTCTCCTCTCTTCTACAAGTTTCTTCCGCTTTCTATTTTGTTTTTTTTCATTTCAATTTGGTATGAACCCCTCCCCCATTTGGCCAAAACCTGCACACAAAAAATAAAACAAAACAAAAAAAAGCAAAGAAAAAGAAAGAAAAAGAGAGAAAGAGAAGGAAAATTGGAAGAAGAAGAGGGGAGATCTTGCATCTACAACAACAAGGGACTTTTTTAGCTCTCCTACAACCATTCCCAAGCATTAGAAAGGTAGGAGACGTTATGATGTTAATTAAATTGTTCATGATCTGAAATTTATGCAATATGTGTGTAATAGATGAAAAAGATCAAATTTTTCCTTGTTTTCTTAGCAAAACACCTTCTCCCTGAAATTCTGAAATCAAGCTGCATGTTTTAACTTTAATTATGGTCTCTGTAGGTTGAATTGCTTTCTGAAAAAATATATAATTGTAGATCTTGAAGTTCTACCCCAGATTCATATAAAATTTGACATATGTTGCGTTCAATAAGTATGAGTAAAAATTCAATGTTTGCAACATGTCTGGAATTCTGTCAAACTGGACACAGTTTAGAAAAATGAAGCTTATTACCTGCACACTCTATGAATTTTGCTGTTCTTGGTCTTGTTGTAAACTTAAGAAGTTTTTCTACAAATTTATCTTAATGCATATTTTTCGAAATTCTGGGTGCAACATGCCCAAAAGTGGCTTTTAATACAGACCCTGAATTCTGTCTGAAAAATAGTCTGAACATGTTGCACCAAATAAATCACCATAAATTCAATCACCATAAATTCCCTAGTCCACATTTCTGCATGAAATTTTATGGGTGAATCCAGGACTACTAAATCTTCAACTTTCATTTAGAGAGTTTTGCCAAATTCACAAGAGAAATTGATCAAACAAGCCGATTCTGTAGCTGTGCCTGCAATTTCAGCAAGGTGGACTGTTTTGGTGGAGTTTTGTGAACATTCAAATTTAAATAAGAAGTTTAGTTGTCCTATAACTATTAGTAAGTTTAAGCCTACTTAAGATTAGTAACCACACTTGAAGTTGTTTTTCTATGGCATGATCTAATTAGTAGTGCTTGGATGGTTGAGTTCAAGTTTCCTTGGAAGTTACTTGTAGTTTATGTTTCGTACCCGTATATTTCTATTTAAGCGATTGATGAATGATGAATTTTGCTTATGCCTTGAAGGCGTTAATGAAGATGGTTATAATGCTCATGTCGATGTTTCCTTTATATATATGAATGTCGGTTTGATTTGTTACATTGAAAGATGGTTATTCAATTTTACACCATTATGTTCCAGCTAAACCCGACGCAATGCTAATTGATAAGTGATTAAAATTAAAGCCCGGGATGTCTCCTTCCACTTTAAGGTGGGTGAGCAACTTAGGGAATGGGGTGGGGGAGCGAAAGCATTAGGTGGACATAGTGTGGACTGGACTTTCGAGGTTGTTTCTTTGGCCCTCCTACCGCGGGGAGTGGTCGTGGCCCGTTGGGGTGTGTGGTTTCTTTGGCCTTTCGAGGTCGTGGCCCTATGGATCGTGGGGAGAGGTTGTGTTACGAAGGCTCTTGACGGGATATCACACCAGAGAGTCGGAGATTCTTTCCACCCGCCTTATGGGTGAGGTCCAGCTCCCTTGTGTCCCACCTGATGTTTAGGTTCCAAACATGGAACATTAATTTAACAAACTTAGTACGGGTGACCTACGTGCAGTGTTGTGAATATGGCTTTTGCGGTTGAGTTTCCTACTAGACACGCTGTGACGTGTCCCTTCTCCCGCACTCTCCAGGCACAGGTCCTAGGGCACCAGCTCACCAGCCGGACTACCGACGCCCTGAGGGCGACTCTTCCAGGCCAGGAGCCCAGAGCGGTTAGTTAGGGCTCGGGTGTAGTGGGTTAGGGTAGTTTCTTACGCGAGCAGACACTTTTGTTTTCTCCCCTTCAGCTTTTGTATCCCTGGTGACACTATATGTTCAGTATATGTTGATGTGGGTGCTGATAGTAGATGAACTGTTATGGTCTGTGATTTACGCTCGTACGCTCTCGCCTCTTGCTTGCCATCGCCTCGATGTACTTTCTGTGTTGTGCTGGAGCCTTACAGTTCGTGCTTTACTTTTGCACCTGCTTTATTTGCCTGTGTTGTTCTAGTAGTTGCAGTGGCCTGCTAATTTCTTGTAGCGCCTTTACGCTTGGTACTCCCGTACAGCGGCCATCACCCCTGTCCTCGTTTTTGGGCACAGGGGCATGACAGGTTTTGTGGTGGCCTATGCAGGTCACCGCACACTACGATTGCGTAAGGACGACACAGGTAATGCTCCGACACTTCAAGATGTATATGAGGTTCTAATTCAAATTTGTTTTGTTTCTCCTCTGCAGTATGGAGGCAGGAAACGGGACGTTTGGTGGCGACGGGACACCTGGAGGGTCCAGAGGGACCGGAGTTTCAGGTAGCTCGGGAGATCGGACTTCAGAGTTGGCTCTGATGGCGAAGGTCCTGATGGGGATCTTGGACCACTTGCAGCGGCTGGAGGGCAGGGCAGCTAGACTCAAGGCGCCTGTGCTGAAGGCCCCGAGTTACAAGCAGTTCCGATCTTTACGACCCGTGTACTTTTCTGGCAGAGAGACCAGCTTAGAGTTTGATGAGTGGCTGTGTCACACAGAGGATAACCTGACTTTGGCTGGCATACACCCAGAGGCATGTGTAGAGTTGGTCAAGCGGCAGTTGATTCATCAAGCCCAAGATTGGTGGGATGCCCAGGAGAGGCATATGACTGGGGTAGTGGAGTGGAAAACCTTCAGGGAGAGGTTTGAGGCCCATTACCTTCCAGGGGAGGCGAGGGATGAGTTGAGGCAACGGTTCGAGCACCTGACACAGGACCGCAGGACGGTAGACGAATACGATGCAGAGTTCTCTCTACTGAGCAGATACGCCCTAGAGTTAGTGGCGACAGATGCTACTCGAGCTAGACGCTTCTGCATGGGCTTGGACCCAGAGGTCAGAGGGGCTATGGCTACACAGGAGCTGTTGACGTACGAGGCAGTGCTCAGCGCGACTCGACGGTACGAACTACACTTGAGGAGTCTGGGAAAGCTTCCAGTCATCGACAGACGACCTGTAGCACCACAGAGAGTCATTTCTTGCCCGACTCACCAGGTGACCTTCAAGCGATCAGGACATCCACCAGTATCTCAGAGGGGGCATGCTTGTCCAAGGTGTGGGAAGCCTGGGCATGCAGTCAAGGATTGTAGGGTTATGGGCAGACAATGCTACACTTGCGGCGAGATGGGGCACTTCAGTAGGGACTGCCCCCGACGGAGTTGGCCTATTGAGGCACCAGTACCAGTAGCAGCTGCACCACCTTAGCCGAGGGCTCTTCCACCGTCACCACAGCGGTTGTCTCTTCCACCACCGCCGGGGCCGCGATTGACTGCTCCGAGGGGACCTCCTGGGAGACCTCCACAGCACGGCTTCCAGAGGCAGGCTCCTGCTCCGCAGAGGCTGCCGCAGTTTTAGATGACAGCGGTCGAGGCCGAGCGCTCATGACATGTGATCTCTGGTATGACCCTAACCCTGGCCCTTGTATTTCATGGTTCTATGTTTAGCTATTGCTAGATAGTTAGTTGTTTGCGCTGTGCTATTATAGGACTGGTTAGAGTAGCTTCATATCCAGCCTGGTCTTTGTTTGATTCTGGAGCGTCACATTGTTTTTTATCCAAGGGATTTGTGGCGAAGCATTCTATAGTTGTTGATTATTTTGCTGCTAAGTGGAATGTGCATACGAGTAATGGTGTGATATGCACTGTGTCAGGATTGCGAGATTGTTCCGTGGAGATTGGAGGTCAAGAGCTATATGCAGATTTTCTAGTGATCGAACTACCAGATTATGAGGGGGTATTTTGAATGGATTGGTTGGGGATGTTTTATTCGACCATAGACTGTAAATTAAGGAGGGTAGTCTTTCGAATTCCTGGCCACCCAGAGTTTGACTTTTGTAGTGGTACTCGGGCTCTTGAACCCTTGAAGTTTAAGGCGACGTCCTTGGAGATGACGATGGAGGCAGAAATAGTTTTGCCTAAGGTAGTTCAGGAATTTCCAGATGTATTTCCCGATGCTATTTTCGGACTTCCTCCAGATAGGTCTTTAGAAATCACTATTGACCTATTACCGGTCACACAACCAATAGCGAAAGCTCCTTACCGTATGTCTCCACCTGAATTAGTTGAGTTTCGCAATCAGTTGAATGACTTGTCTGATAGAGGACTGATACGTCCGAGTGTATCCCCGTGGGAAGCACCCGTGTTGTTAGTAAATAAAAAGGCTGGCACTCGGAGGATGTGCATTGACTACAGGGATCTGAACAAAGTGACAGTGAAAGACAAGTACCCCTTCCTCAGATTAATGACATCTTTGATCAGCTCAGTGGTTCACGAGTGTACTCGAAACTGGATTTACGAAGCGGTTATCATCAAGTGAAGGTGCGGGGATCGGATGTTCCGAAGGCGGCATTTAGAACTCGATATGGGCATTATGAATTCTTAGTGATGCCATTTGGAGTAATCAATGCCACGGTAATCTTTATGAGGCTGATGAATCAGGTCTTCTTTGATTATTTGGATAAGTTTGTGGTAGTCTTTATTGATGATATTTTAGTGTATTCGAAGACTGAGGATGAACAAGCTGAGCATTTGCGGATTGTGTTGAATACTCTCAGAGAGCATCAACTGTATGCTAAGTTCAGTAAATGTCAATTCTGGATGGCTAAGGTCGCATTCCTGGGACACATTATCACATGAGAGGGAGTGTCGGTTGACCCAAAGAAGGTCGCTGCAGTAGAGAATTGGCACATCCCTAGATCAGTCACGAAAATCAGGAGTTTCTTGGGGTTGGTCGGATACTATCGGAAGTTTATTAAGGACTTATTTAAGATTGCCTCACCTCTGACTCATTTGACTAAGAAGGAAGTTCCTTATGTATGGTCAGAGCAGTGGCAGTGCGCATTTGAGGAACTGAAGCGTCGATTGACCACTGCTCCAGTGTTGACAATTCCTGACCGATCAGGTGGCTTCGAGTTTTTCTGTAATTCTTTAGGAAAGGGACTTGGCTGTGTCCTTTACCAGCATGGACGAGTAGTAGCTTATGCTTCCAGATTGTTGAAGGTGCATGAGCAGAATTATCCTACCCATGACCTAGAACTGGCTGCCGTCATATATGCCCTAAAGTTGTGGAGACATTTCTTACTGGGCGAACATGTAAAGATCTACACTGACCATAAAAGTTTGAAATATGTCTTCACTCAGAAGGAGTTAAACATGAGACAATGCCGTTGGCTTGAATTAATGGCTGAGTATGACATTGATTTGCAGTACCATCCAGGGAAGGTGAATGTGGTGCCTGATGCTCTTAGTCGACTACCGGTTGTGATGAGGTTGACTATGCAGCCTCAGCTTCGAGGAGATCTAAGGCGGATGGATGTTGAAGTGATCCTTCCAGGCGAAAGGGTAGATATGTTGGGTTTGCAAATACAATCCGACTTGATGGACAGAATTAAGGCTGTTCAGCTGAACGATGTGAAATTGAAGCGGATTCGAGAACAAGTCAAGGCAGGGCTTTGGAAAAACTTTTGTATTCATGAGGATGGTTCCTTAAGGTTTGTAAACATGGTGTGTGTGTGTGCCAAGTGGAAATATTCGAGAAGAGCTGCTGAAGGAGGCACACAATTCTCCTTATTCTATTCACCCTGAAGGGACCAAAATGTATAAGGATCTGCGACGATACTACTGGTGGCATAGGATGAAATGAAGTGTGGCGAAGAGCGTGGTGTCATGTCTGGTTTGCCAGTAGGTGAAAGCAGAACACAAGAGACCCGCATGCTTATTGCAACCCTTCCGATACTAGAATGGAAGTGGGAACATGTGACCATGGATTTTGTGACTGGTCTACCATGTACGCCGAAGGGGAATGGTGCTATATGGGTGATTATCGACCGATTGACTAAATCGGCGCACTTTATTCCATTTCGACTTGGTCAGTCTACAGAAGCCTTAGCTCGAAAGTATATGGAAGAGATTGTAAGGTTGCATGGAGTTTCTGTGAGCATTGTGTCGGACCGTGATACTAGATTTACATCTCATTTCTGGAGAAGCTTGCAGGCCAGTTTGGGGGATCCATTTGAAGTTCATTACCGCATATCACCCACAGACAGATGGACAGTCAGAACGCACCATTCAAATATTGGAAGATATGCTTAGGGCTTGCATGTTGGATTTCAAGGGGTCCTGGGAAGACCATCTCCATCTAGTGGAATTTGCTTATAATAACAGTTATCAGCCAAGTATTGGTATGGCTCCCTATGTGGCTTTGTATGGTAGGAATTGTCGATCGCCTCTGAGCTGGGATGATGTGGGAGATGGTGAAAATTTGGGACCAGACCTAGTGACTGCTACAGTCGATGTACTGCGGACGGTCAGAGAGAATCTTTGTGTAGCCCAAGAACGTTATAAGCACTGGGTAGATACAAAACGACGTCCACTTGAATTTCAGCCTGGTGATTATGTATTCTTGAAGATATCACCAGTCCGTGGGACGATCCAGTTTGGTAAACATGGGAAGTTGAGCCCTAGGTACATAGGCCCGTTTGAAGTTGCAGCCCGGATAGGCGAAGTGGCTTATCGGCTAGTGCTGCCGCCACATCTTGAAGGCGTACATGATGTGTTTCATGTATCATAATTAAGAGGATATATTGGAGACCCTAGTCATGTCGTGGACTACTCAGAGATTGAATTACATCCAGACCTGACGTATGAACAGCAGCCAGTGGAAATTCTCGATCGGCGACAGAAGATGTTAAGGAAGAAGGCCATTAATTTGGTCAGGGTCATGTGGCAACAAGAATCTCCCGGAGAATCAACTTGGGAGCGAGAGGATGAAATGAGGGAGAAGTATCCTCATCTGTTTGTTTAAAGATCCTTTGTATGTTTGTCATGTAGATATAAGACCCTCTTTCTTGTTTTGAATTCTGAGGACGGACTTTCTTTAAGGAGGGTAGGGTGTAATGCTCCTAAGTGATAATACCAATATTCCTTCTTCAAGTACGTGGAAAATTCATGCATTAACCACTAATTTGGACCAAGTTTACTACATGTCCAACTAGTTTAAATTTATACCCAAAGAGGGGTATTTATGTAAAGAGATGTTGTAGGAACTTGTCAAAAATGGCAATGGCTTACTTGCAAATAGTGAAAATGATGAGCTAGCCTAATTGATAAATGGCAAGCTTGTAATTAAACCACTAAGGTGAGTGGATTTTAATTAGAGGCTTAGGCAATGGCAACTTTGTAAATAAATGAAACCCTTAGGGATATTTTCCTCTCCTCTCTTCTACAAGTTTCTTCCTATTTCTATTTTGTTTTTTTCCATTTCAATTTCATATGAACCCCTCCCCCATTTGGCCAAAACCTGCACACACAAAAAACAAAACAAAAAAAAGCAAATAAAAAGAAAGAAAAAGAGAGAAAGAGAAGGAAAATTGGAAGAAGAAGAGGGGAGATCTTGCATCGACAATTTTTTTAAGGGACTTCTTTAGCTCTCCTACAACCATTCCCAAGCAATAGAAAGGTAGGAGAAGTTATGATGTTAATAAATTGTTCATGATCTGGAATTTATGTAATATGTGTGTAATAGATGAAAAAGATCAATTTTTTCCTTGTTTTCTTAGCAAAACACCTTCTCCCTGAAATTCGGAAATCAAGCTGCATGTTTTTACTTGAATTATGGTCTTTGTAGGTTGAATTTATTTCTGAAAAAATATATAATTGTAGATCTTGAAGTTCTATCCCAGATTCATATAAAATTTGACATATGTTGAGTTCAATAAGTTGGAGTAAAAATTCAATGTTTGCAACATGTCTGGAATTCTGTTAAACTGGACACAGTTTAGAAAAATGAAGCTTATTACCCGTACACTTTATGAAATTTGTTGTTCTTGGTCTTGTTGTAAACTTAAGAAGTTTTTCTACAAATTTATCTTAGTGCATATTTTTCGAAATTCTGGCTGCAACATGCCCAAAAGTGGCTTTTAATACAGACCCTGAATTCTGTCTGAAAAACAGTCTAAACATGCTGCACCAAATAAATCACCATAAATTCACTAGTCCACATTTCTACATGAAATTTTATGGGTGAATCCAGGACTACTAAATATTCAACTTTCATTTAGAGAGTTTTGCCAAATTCACAAGAGAAATTGATCAGACAAGCTGATTCTGTAGCTGTGCCTGTAATTTCAGCAAGCTGGACTGTTTTGGTGGAGTTTTGTGAACATTCAAATTTAAATAAGAAGTTTAGTTTTCCTATAACTATTAGTAAGTTTAACCCTACTTAAGATTAGTAACCACACTTGAAGTTGTTTTTCTATGGCATGATTTAATTAGTAGTGCTTGGATGGTTGAGTTCAAGTTTCCTTGGAAGTTACTTGTAGTTTATGTTTCGTACCTGTATATTTCTATTTAAGAGATTGATGAATGGTGAATTTTGCTTATGCCTTGAAGGCGTTAATGAAGATGGTCATAATGCTCATGGCAAAGTTTCCTTTATATATATATGAATGTCGGTTTGATTCGTTACATTAAAAGATGGATATTCAATTTTACACCATTATGTTTCAGCTAAACCCGACGCAATGCTAATTGATAAGTGATTAAAATGAAAGCCCGGGATGTCTTCTTCCACTTTAAGGTGGGTGAGCATCTTAGGGAATGGGGTGGCGGAGCCAAAGCATTAGGTGGACATAGTGTGGACTTGACTTTCGAGGTTGTTTCTTTGGCCCTCCTACCGCGGGAAGTGGTCGTGGCCCGTTGGGGTGTGTGGTTTCTTTGGCCTTTCGAGGTCGTGGCCCTTTGGGTCGTGGGGAGAGGTTGTGTTACGAAGGCTCTTGACGGGCTAGCACGCCAGAGAGTCGGAGATTCTTTCCACTCGCCTTATGGGTGAGGTCCAGCTCCCTTGTGTCCCACCTGATGTTTAGGTTCCAAACACGGAACATTAATTTAACAAACTTAGTACTAGTGACCTACGTGCAGTGTTGTGAATATGGCTTGTGTGGTTGAGTTTCTTACTAGACACGCTGTGACGTGTCCCTTCCCCCTCACTCTCCAGGTACAGGTCCAGGGGCACCAGCGCACCAGCCGGACTACTGACGCCCTGAGGGCGACTCTTCCAGGCCAGGAGCCCAGAGCAGTTAGTTAGGGCTCGGGTGTAGTGGGTTGGGGTAGTTTCTTTTGTGAGCAGACACTTTTGTTTTCTCCCCTTCAGCTTTTGTACCCCTGGTGACACTATATGTTCAGTATATGTTGATGTGGGTACTGATAGTAGATGGACCGTGATGGTCTGTGATGTACGCTCGTACACTCCCGCCTGTTGCTTGCCGCCGCCTCGCTGTATTTTCTGTGTTATGCTGGAGCCTTACAGTTCGTGCTTTACTTTTGCACCTGCTTTATTTGCCTGTGTTGTTCTAGCAGTTGCAGTGGCCTGCTAATTTCTTGTAGCGCCTTTATGCTTGGTACTCCCATACCGCGACCGTCACCCATGTCCCCGTTTTTGGGCACCGTGGCGTGACAATGTTTTTGTTTTCTTTTTAGCTAAACATGATTGGGGGGGTGTATTTATAAGGTGATTGGTTCATGAATCCTCTATTAGCCTATTAATTAGCAAGTAATATGTGGGGTTAGTATGTTGACTAAATTTTAAGAATTTCTTAAACGTGATCCCACGTTTAAGTTTTGGGTTAGGGTAAACTGATAGTTAATTAGGTTAAGGTAATTAGTAAATAGGCTAATGTAATTAGTAATACCTACCATTTGATTATAATGAAATTATCATTTTTTATACAAACGACTCCAAAAAATTACGAAAAAATAGCCACGGGATGGTATTGTTATGAGGGTCATGAATATGAAGTCAAATTTAAGGTTTGAGTGACGAAAAAATTAGAAAAAAAATTCATTTACTTACTTTGAACTTGTTTGTTACTATCGTGAATACGAAAATTCGTGTACGCGGAAACCCAACCGTTACATCCTACACTCCTTATAAGAATTCCGTCCTCGGAATTTCTCGAAACTTCATGAAACAGATAATTCTGTTATGAAGAAGCTCAAGCAAATAAAATGATATGATGGAAGAACTGTTGGATGATAGTAATCTAGTAAAATAAGTTGTAAATAACATGAAATATAATGTGATATCATAGCATCAAGAAAACAAGAGATGATGTTTAAGAATACTTACTATTAACATCACCATAGCTTCCGTAACTAGCCTTGAGGCTAGTAAGGTCCTCCGACTCGGTAAATAGGTATGGGTAGCGTTCTCGCATATCGTCTTCTTGTTCCCATGTAGATTCTCCAAATGAGTCGTGATGCCACATCACTCTGACAAGGTTGATAACTCTGTTCTTGAGGGTCTTCTGGCGTCGATCTAAGATATTGACTGGTTGCTGCTCATATGATAGATCCGAGGGAATAGCAATCTCCGAGTAATCCACACCATGACTGGGATCACTCACATTGCGACGTAGCTATGAAACATGGAAGACTTCATGTACTCTCTCCAAGGCAGGTGGCAAAGCAAGGCGATAGGCCACCTCGCCTACTCGTTCCAAAACATCAAATGGGCCAATGTATCATGGACTAAGCTTCCCTCTTCATCCAAAAACGAATCATTCCACGATTTGGAGATATCTTCAGAAACACATGGAGCCAGGCTGGAACTCCAAATGTCTGTGCTTTGCATCTGCCCAATGCTCGTATTGATCCTGAGCCAACTGTAGTTTCTCCCTGATGGTCCCGACTACATCCACTGATTCAACAATCAATTCTGGCCCGACGAGCTCTCGATCACCAATGTCATCCCAGCTCAAGGGAGAACAACACTTCCTGCCATATAGCACTGTAAAGGGCACCATACCTATGATAGCCTGATAGCTGTTGTTGTAAGCGAACTCCACGAGATGAAGATTGTCTTCCCACAATCCTTTGAAATCCAGCATACATGCCTGCATCATATCTTCCAAGATCTGAATTGTGCGCTCTGATTGGCCATCTGTCTAAGGGTGATATGCTGTACTGAAGCTCAAGTTGGTTCCCAGACATCCTTGTAAACTCTTCCAAAAGTGAGACGTGAATCGAGTATCTCTGTCTGAAACAATACTAACAGGGACACCATGCAACTTCACTATCTCCTCCATGACTTCTTGGCTAGCACTTCGGTTGACTGGCCCACTCTGAAAGCAACTTCATCATTATGCTTCATACTCTTGGGCAATCCCGTCACAAAATCCATCGTAATGTGTTGCCACTTCCATTCTGGAATGGGCAAAGGCTGTAACAAGCCGACAGACCGGTGATGTTCAGCCTTCACCTGTTGGCACACTATACAATTCGACACGCTACGTGCGACGCTTCTCTTCATACCATTCCACCAGTAGTGTTGTCGTAAGTCTTGATACATCTTGGTACCGCCTAGATGAATGGAATATGGAGAATTGTGAGCTTCCTCCAATAGTTCTTCTCTTATGTCTCCAGATGGTACACAGATGCGGTTTTCGAATCACAAAGATCCATCCTCGTGGATCTTGAATTCAGGCCTCTGACATGCCATCACCATGTCTCTGATCCTTCGTAGCTTCTTATCTCCTGTTTGGGCCGCCTTTATCTTGTCCACCAAATTTGACTGGATCTGAAGGTTGAGTAACGAAGACATTACTCTTGGCAATATTACATCCATCTACATGGTTCATATCTCATGTCGTAGGAGACGACTCAATGCATCTGGTATGACATTGACCTTCCCAGGATAGTACTGAAGGTCAACATCATAATCCTCCATTAGCTCGATCCATCGTCGTTCTCGCATGTTGAGCTCTTTCTGGGTGAACAGGTACTTGAGGGTTTTGTGATCTGAAAATATCTTCACGTGCTCGCCCAACAAAAAGTGTCTCCAAATCTTCAGGGCAAAGATAACTGCTGCCAACTCAAGGTCATGAGTGGGGCAGTTCTTCTCATAGTTCTTCAGTTGTCTGGATGCATATGCAATGACTCGGCCATGCTGATATAGCACACACCCAAGTCCTTTGCCAGATGTGTCACAAAATACTTCGAGACCTCCAGTTCGGTCTCGAATGACCAGAATCGGGACTGAAGTTAATCTTTTCTTCAGCTCCTGAAATGCATCTTCACAAGCCTTTGACCAAACAAACACCACGTCCTTTCTCGTCAATTGCGTCATGGACTCTGCGATCTTTGAGAAGTCTTGGATGAATCGTTAGTAATAACCGGCTAGTCCCAAGAAGCTTCGAATCTCCATCACAGTTTTAGGAGCCGGCCAGTTTCGAACAACAACTACCTTCTCGGGGTCAACAGATATTCCTTCTCCCGACACGATGTGGCCCAGGAAAGCCACCTTGTCTAGCCAGAATTCACATTTGCTGAATTTGGCATACAGTTGATGTTGTCTCAAGGTTTCCAAGAGCTTTCTTAGATGTTCTCTATGCTCCTGAGCGTCCATCGAGTAGATGAGAATGTCGTCGATGTAGACAACTACGAACTGTCCAAATGGGTATACATCACCTGATTTATGCGACTCATGAACACCGCAAGTGCATTAGTCACACCAAACGGCATTACTAAGAATTTGTAGTGTCCATATCGGGTTCAGAACGCGGTCTTGTGGACATCCTCCTTCTTGACCTTCACTTGATGATACCCGGTCCTTAGGTCCAACTTCGAATATACGCTCGATCCTCCAAGCTGGTCGAAAAGGTTGTCGATGCGAGGGAAAGGATACTTGTTCTTTACCTCCATCTTGTTCAGCTCACGGTAGTCGATGTACATGCGTTGGGATCTGTCCTTCTTCTTCCTGAGTGGTACTTGTAGGAGGATATATGCCCATAAGGCAATTTATCCTTAGCATACGCCTTGTTAAGATATTATATGGTATCAATTATCCTAAGTATGAATTCGTTGAATCATATACTTAGATAATTTCCTTAGACTTATAGTTAGGTCCTTACGTATCCAGATAAGATCTCGATTATAAGTAGTAAGTGACCGAATAGAAACTTAAGTCTTAAACGGTTCGTGGTCATAGATGTGTCGAGAACTGGATATCGGCACATCGGACAGACCACTATGTCTTTGTCTTACCTTAGGGTAATGATGATCTCATAGTCATTCAACTTGGTGAAGTCGGAGACGAGACACATGTGCTCATTGGAGAATGAGTTCACTGAACGACCAACTTAGAGTTATTAAATGGTTAACTTTAACTAAATTGTCTATAATAAATCTAGGGTGATGATAGGTAAGCTGGTCCTTTAGACCTGAAGTCATATGTATGAACCTTTGAGTGAACAGTGTCGCTTAGACCTATGATCTAGCTTCGAGGCTAGGCCTACTGAAAGATCTTAGGTTGGGTTACACCTGAAGCTCTCGAGGCAAGTAGATGACTAAGATGGGATTCGTCTCTTCCGTTAAAGGGAAGTTAGTGTCACAGGCTTAGTACGGTCTTTGTGTTAATCCTCGGCCTGAGTACATTGTAAGATGTACAACGTGAATACAACAAAGACTGCCGTATACTGACCAATGTTGTCTAATGGGGTTGACAGTAAACCGTACCCGAGGCCAACAAAGACACAGTATTGACGAAGGGACTATAGCTAATGGTATTCATCACTGACACAGCCAAAGTGAACCCAACGATACTTTTGTCAATGGGTCGATCACGTTATGATGATTCTGAAACAGGGACGACAACTGCTGCTCGTGGTGACCGTCGTCTAGGGGTTTCGAGCCCCAACCTGTAGTAAGGTCAGGCTGTAGGGTCTCACACCGAGTAGTATTTGTGTCTTAGTAATAGGAAGATAAATAAGAGGAATTCATTCGATGAAATGGAATAGTTAAGTTCACAAGCTAGTTGTGAGACTAAGTCATAGATGTGGACAATGTTGCATTCGATCCAAACAAGATTAAACGTGTCGTAAATTGTTACAACAAATATTTGTAAGAACAAAAGCATTGGAAAGGGTTACCTGGTTGTCGGGATCGTCCGGTCTAAACGCAGGTTCAAACCGCGTCCAAAACGGAGCTCAAACGAGCCCGGAAACGCAAAAACAGTCAAAGGCAAAAGTGGGTTAGACCCACTTGGGCAAAGGGGTCCACCTGCTAAGCTTAGCGGGAGCACCCGCAACTTAAGTTAATTAGGATTTTTTGAAACCCTTTTGACGTCTACGAAAATTGACTTTTTGCCCATCTTTGGGCAATTGTTTGAAGGGTCAAATGAAGTCGAAATTCGTCACCGTTCATTCCTACGCTTTTACCATTCGAAGCCCTTCAAAATGATAGCTTGTTTGGTGTCTAAAGTTTAATGGATGAAGAGAATTAATTCGTTGAAGTTAGCCTTTGTGAAAGGCTTACTAAACTTCAATTAGCCAAATTAAATACCTCTTCTTTAATCTTTGTCCCACATTGATCACAACAAAAAGAGAGGTACCGACTCCCTATATAAATAGGGGTGCACTCTCTTCGTTGAAAAAGACACCAAGTCTTCGATCGAGTAGCTCCGAATTTTGAGCAAGCTCGATCTACGACTTAAACTATTCTTTCTCTTTTCTTCCTATTCTCCCGACGAGTCCTAGCAAGACTACGAAGGGGGTTTTGGATTCGGATCCAGACGTCTAAGATGTGGGTCTGCTCAAGTGAAACCTTCTATCGCAAGTGATCGGCTCGGAGGCGGGTGTCGGCTCGGGTGGATCAGTTCGAAGGTGCGAGGCGGCTCGGGTGGATCGAGTCAAGGCAGTTCGGCTACGAGGAGCGTAAGAAGTCGGTGCGGTACATCTTGCCCGCCCCAAGGTTGAGATTCCGAGTATGTTCTTTAAACCTTTTTAGTGTAATTTAATTTCGTCACAGTAGGATAGATCCCTCTTGGGGGTGGTCAGATCCACCCTAAGTTGGCATAGATCGGGCTAGGTTCTGGCTCTTTTAGGGCATATCTAAAATGTTTGACTAGCATGTTTTTATTTTCCGCTGCGCTTTATGCCTCTGTGGTCCGTCCGACATATGACGGGCACAGATCTGAGCTCTGAGGGTCCGCCAAAACCCTTCAGTGGTATCAGAGTCTCGTTATGCTTGTAGATCTTGACTTGCGACGTTTTTAAATTCATAAATTGCTTGTTTTTGAACATACGTTTTAACTTTATGTTAAAATTGGTTTAACAATTTTTTTTGTGTTTTAAAAATTGTTTTTATAACATGAAAATTTTTTGGGGGACGTTTTAAATTTTATGTGATAAATTTAATAAGTCTTCTATGTTTAAATGTTTTAAAATTTTATTTTATGAGATAACATAATTTTAGTAAGCATTTAAAAGTTTTTAAAGTGTATGTAACATTAAGAAAAATTTTTATTTCATGAGATGATATTAAAATTTTTTTTCTTTTAGTTACATAAAAGATTGAAAGATTTTTTAACTTTATCTGAAATTTTTAAAAATTGAGTTCAATGATTTTAAAAATGTTTAAAATTATTTTGTAGTATATGTAACATAAAGAAATTTTTTTTCATGAGATGGAATTAAAAAATTCATTTCTTTTAGTTACATAAAGTTTTGAAGATTATTTTATGAGATAATTTAATTTTAAAAAGTTTCATTAATTTTGAAGCTTAGGTTTGTATTTAAAATTATGATAATTTTATGAAACCTAATTTTATCAAATAAAATGTTTCTAGCTTTAAAATTTTAGATCTTTAAATTTAAATGTTAAAATTTTAGATTAGCAAGTTAATTATTTATGTTGTAAATAATTTTAACTTGCATGTTCTCTTTAGATGTCACATTATTGAACCTTTAATTTATGTGATTAAATTAGTTGGTTAATATTTAATGGACATGTTGAATAAATTATTCATAAACCCTTTAGGTTAGCCATTAATTGATTAAAAGTTTATTGACAATCATTATCGTAAATTGTTTATATAATGATTATCATTAAATGACTAATTCTGTAAAATGTTGTAATTGTTTTATTAAAATCCTAGCAAAAATTGGGGTAACACGATGAACAAAACGAACCTTATAGTTGATAAAGATCTAATAAAAGTTGTTCAATAAATCCATAAAATTTCGAATTTTAAGGATCCATTAGTTGATAAGGATTAACTAGTATTAATTAAAGCTATTTAGTTGATGGATGAACATAGAATTGATGAACCTCCTTCAATGGATCATGATATCGGTCAATGTGCTTGGCTAAGTTTGCTGGACCACCCTAGCTAGATTAGGGGTTAAGCGGTCCTGGCTTAGTCAATTCCCTGGCCGTGTCCGCTGGACTGCTAGGAGTCGAATCATGACTGTGTAAGACCATCGATTATACCTAAGTCAAATACGATAATAATCTTGTTCAAGATAAATCGTAGCCCTCCTTGTTTTAGGAGTTGGCAACTGTAAGACCCGTGTTACGGTTGTTGAGCTACACTCAAGCTGTGACATGGTAACCTTATAGAAATCGATTTCTTGAGAACATCTTGACTTGACCCAAACCGTCGTGTCATGCACACACCGAGCACAGATGTAAGTCTAACCAAAGATGTAGTCTAAGACCTGACCCAAAGTGATGTGTCGTGCATACACCGAGCACCGGGGCAAGTCAGGCTAGATGCGAAAACAAGGGTCAGACTAGGCTAGACATTGTGATTTGGATGAGCACACTCATGATCACAAATGACTAGGGGTAAAAATCGAAAGGGAATCATATTTAATATGATTGACGATGAGTTCGTCTACCGACTACAGAGTCGGATAACTTGTTAAGACACACTCAAGGTTGTCAGACTCAGGGTAGTCAAATCCCTCTCCCCCAAATGTTATTGTATAATAAACTGTTTATTATTATGGATTTAATAAATTTAGTGGGAGAATATAGTTTTATTAAAAACCATTAAAACTATACAACGAACATATGCTGACTAAGTATCTACGAAATTGTAGAATGGATTCAGGTCTAAAATATATGGTAGAGAGGAATGTGCTTGATGGAACAAACTATAAGGATTGGCTTAGAAACATTAAGTTAGTCATTTCTCTAGCCGGAATGGGATACGTGCTGTTCGAGGACCCTCTGGAAAAGCCGGACAAAGATGCAACGCCTGAGGAGAAGAAATCCTACAAGGAGTACCAGAGAGATGCCGAGAAGGCCAGGTGCCTTACTCTGGCTTCAATGAATAACAATTTGCAGAGAAAGCATGAACATCTGGATGCTCAAAGCATGCTTCTTAATGCAGAGGAATTGTTTGGCAAGCGGTCCAGAGCTGCCAAATTTGAAGCCACGAGCAACCTCTGGGGCACTAAGATTGAAACGGGCCCCGTGCAAGATCATGTGATTAAGATGATCGGGTACGTGGAAGACGCCGCCCATTTGGGTTTTGTCCTGGACAATGAGATGTCCAAGGACATCATCCTTAAGTCTTTGACCCCAGACTTCAAACCTTTCATTACTAGTTTCATTATGAACTGTATTGAAACGGATCTTTCCGGTCTCCTCAACAAGCTTAGGCAGTTTGAGGAGATCGAGAAGAAACCGACTGTGTTGGTTGTTGGCTCTGCTTCTTCAGACCAGCCGAATGACAAGGGTAAGAAGAGGCAGGCCCACAACCAGCCAAGGTGAAGAAGGGGAAGAAGAAGGCAAAGGGGGGCTCCGTCCAAATCCGAATGCTTTCACTGCCATAAGATAGGCCATTGGAAGAGGAACTGCAAGGTTTACCTTGCAGAAAAGAAGAAGGGGCATACTGATGCCTTACCTCAGGTACAACAAATTCAATTTAATAAAGCAAAATTATTTCCATAAATGATTTATCACATAGTATGAGATACTAAGATATCTGTGTAATGTATACAGGTGGCTGATATGAAGCAGAGGATGGAAGAAGTTTCGAGGACGATCGGCATCTGAGCAATCGTTGCTGCTGGGACCGTGCGAGGACTTCAAGAGACGTGAAGAAGAAGGAACTGATACTTATTTCCTTTTATGAATAAAATATATCGTTCCTTAAGTTAAAACAATGATTGAGAGTTTAACGCTCAAGGTTTATTACGATAAACACATTATGATTCATTTTTATGAATCCATTGCTTTAATAAATGTCTCGGGAAATGTGCTTCTTTTGAAATTGTGATTTGTTGCGAATGGCTTAAATTTCTTTGAATGTGGCTGTCTAAGCTAGTTGCATTAATTCTCGAGCTATCAAGCAGAGCTTCTGAATAATTTGATTGTTTGAAGCTGACTTAATATTACAGCCAGTCGATAGTTAAATATAAGTTCTAGGAGCGTATATATTGTGTATGATCACAATTATATGCATATTAAGATTTATTCTTAATTCCAACTACATTTGATTCTTAAGAGTTATTATTAAATGTAGGTATGGGAAAGTACTAAGTAGGACGTTTGACTGAGTAAGTCAATGTCAAGATTCCTTAAACCGATCTTGATATGACTCATTCGTCAAGCCCAACCTGACACTGGTACGTTCCATCTAAGCACTTATTAATTGGTTATGCTTATCATATATATTCTAAATATGATTTAGATATATAGTAGAAGCATTTAATCAGTTAATTCTTAAAGTCAGTGTGAGCTAGCTCACACACTTAGCTCCGGTTTCTCGGACTAAGTAAAAGGTTTTCCAACTCATTTGAATCATCTATATAAGACATTGAATCAAAATAGTTTTGATTTAATCGAATATATAGAGACTTAATGTGTCACTTATGTACTTGACATATTGACACAAAATAATTGGAATGAGCTAAGACTGACTTATAGAAATGTTAGACCATACATCAAGATTGTATGAGCTAATTGTTAGCTATACAAAGAAAAGAAAATTGATCCAAATCACTTTTCAAGGATCAATCTTGTGTGATCAAAAGATGTATAAATAAAAATCCATTAAAATGCATTATAGATACTCGTTAGTAAATCCACTCTTAGGTTTGACATATGATGGTCCGATGTGACTGATATGCTATAACGGTATGCGATACCGAGATAAATAGCCTAAGTGCAAGTGGGAGATGTAGGAGGATATATGCCCATAAGGCAATTTATCCTTAGCATACGTCTTGTTAAGATATTATATGGTATCAATTATCCTAGGTATGAATTCGTTGAATCATATACTTAGATAATTTCCTTAGACTTATAGTTAGGTCCTTACGTATCCACATAAGATCTCGATTATGAGTAGTAAGTGACCGAATAGAAACTTAAGTCTTAAACGGTTCGTGGTCATAGATGTGTCGCGAACTGGATATCAGCACATCGGACAGACCACTGTGTCTTTGTCTTACCTTAGGATAATGATGATCTCATAGTCATTCGACTTAGTGAAGTCGGAGACGAGACACATGTGCTCATTGGAGAATGATTTCACTGAACGACCAACTTAGAGTTATTAAATGGTTAACTTTAACTAAACTGTCTATAATAAATCTAGGGTGATGATAGGTAAGCTGGTCCTTTAGACCTGAAGTCATATGTACGAACCTGTGAGTGAACAGTGTCGCTTAGACCTTTGATCTAGCTTCGATGCTAGGCCTGCTGAAAGATCTTAGGTTGGATTACACCTAAAGCTCTCGAGGCGAGTAGATGACTAAGATGGGATTCGTCTCTTCCGTTAAAGGGAAGTTAGTGTCACAGGCTCAATACGGTCTTTGTGTTAATCCTCGGCTGGGGTACGTTGTAAGATGTACAACGTGAATACAATAAAGACCGTCGTATACTGACCAATGTTGTCTAATGGGGTTGACAGTAAACCGTACCCTAGGCCAACAGAGAAACAGTCTTGACGAAGGGACTATAGCTAACGGTATTCATCACTAATACAGCCAAAGTGAACCCAACGATACTTTTTTCAATAGGTCGATCACGTTATGATGATTCTAAAACAGGGACGACAACTGCTGCTCGTAGTGACCGTTGTCTAGGGGTTTCAAGCCCCAACCTGTAGTAAGGTCAGGTTGTAGGGTCTCACACCGAGTAGTATTCGTGTCTTAGTAATAGGAAGATAAATAAGAGGAATTAATTCGATGAAATGGAATAGTTAAGTTCACAAGCTAGTTGTGAGACTAAGTCGTAGATGGGGACAATGTTGCATTCGATGCAAACAACATTAAACGTGTCGTAAATTGGTTACGACAAATATTTGTTGGAACAAAAGCATTAGAAAGGGTTACCGGGTTGACGGGATCGTCCCGGTCTAAACGCAAGTTCAAACCGTGTCCAAAACGGAGCTCAAACGAGCCCAAAAACGCAAAAACAGTCAAAGGCAAAAGTGGGTTAGACCCACTTGGGCAAACGGGTCCACCCGCTAAGCTTAGGGGGCGCACCCTCAACTTAAGTTAATTAGGGTTTTTTGAAACCCTTTTGATGTCTACGAACATTGATTTTTTGCCCATCTTTGGGCAATTGTTTGAAGGGTCAAACGAAGTCGAAATTCGTCGCCGTTCGTTCATACACGTTCACCATTCGAAGCCCTTCGAAATGATAGCTTGTTTTGTGTCTAAAGTTTAATGGATGAAGAGAATTAATTTGTTGAAGTTAGCCTTTGTGAAAGGCTTACTAAACTTCAATTAGCCAAATTAAATCCCTCTTCTTTAATCTTTATCCCACATTGCTCACAACAAAAAGAGAGGTGCCGACTCCCTATATAAATATGGGTGCACTCTCTCCGTTGAAAAATACACCAAGTCTTTGATCGAGTAGCTCCGAATTTTGAGCAAGCTCGATCTACGACTTAAACTATTCTTCCTCTTTTCTTCCTATTCTCCCGACGAGTCCTAGCAAGACTACTGGGTTTGGATTCGAATCCAGACGTCTAAGACGTGGGTCTGCTCAAGTGAAACCTTCTACCGCAAGTGATCGGCTTGGAGGCGGGTGTCGGCTCGGGTGGATCAGTTCGAAGGTGCGAGGCAGCTCGGGTGGATCGAGGCAAGGCGGTTCGGCTACGAGGAGCGTAAGAAGCCGGTGCGGTACTTCTTGCCCGCCCCAGGGTTGAGATTCCGGGTATGTTCTTTAAAGCTTTTTAGTGTAATTTAATTTCGTCGCAGTAGGATAGATCCCTCTTGGGATGGTCAGATCCACCCCAAGTTGGCATAAATCGGGCTAGGTTCTGGCTCTCTCAGGGCCTAGCTAAAATGTTTAGCTAGCATGTTTTTATTTTCTGCTGCGCTTTATGCCTCTGTGGTCCGTCCGACTTAGGATGTGCACAGATCTGAGATCTGAGGGTCTGCCAAAACCCTTCAGTACTGGGGCACCCCATGTGGACACACTGGGTCGTATCCATCCCTTTTGTATAAGATCATCCAGCTGAGCCCGAATTTCTTCAAGCTCAGGTAGTGCCATGCGATAAGGTCTCTTGGATATCGGCTGTGCTCCTGGCAATAGATCAATAGAAAATTCAAGGCCGCGATCCAGAGGCAAACCTTTGAGTTTGTCTGGAAATACGTCCAAGAAGTCCCGTACTACTTTAGGTTTCTCTTGCTCAACTTCCATTGCAGTCACCATTACCTTCACGAGTCTGGCTCTGAAATTCACTGGTCCTTCTGATCTACTTCCACTGTGAAATTCGAACTTAGGATGGTTGGGTATCTCGAATACTACCCACCTTTGACGACAGTCAATGGTAGCATGAAATGTCCATAACTAGTCCCAAGAACAACATCGAAACTTGGCATCTCAATCACCATGAAGTCGGCGAATAGATCACGTCCACAAACCACTACAGAGCGTTGAAGACATCTGTTAGATATTGGTATAGAACCACCGGCCGTGTCAACCTTCCAACAAGAAGTCAGAGGTTCGACATGGACATCATGTGTGTTGAGAAATCGACTCGCCAGGAAGCAATGTGTGGCTCCCGAGTCGAATAAAGTATGGGCGGGTTTACCGGCTACTAAGATGATACCTACGGTTATATGAATTACGTCTAAGTCAACGATTTATAAAAAATTGGATGCTATACTAAAAGTGATTTCTCATACCTGTGATCACTTGACAATTAGCTTGAGCTTCTTCCACAGTCATGGTATAAGCTTGGCGCTTCGAGGGTGGCGCTTGTCGACGTGCTTGCTGAAACACCCATTGTTGTGGAGGAAGTGGCGGTCGTTGCGGAGGTGGTGGTTACGGAGCGTTCCTAGTAGGAGCATTAGTTGGAGCAGTGTCAGGAGTTGGTGGCCTCCTTGCTGGACAGTCCTTCGCGCTATGATCCTTTGCTCCACAAACCAAGCATAGTTTTAGATATGATCGACACTCTGCTTTGATGTGCCCCAATTTACCACAATGGAAGCACTCCATACGTTGCTGTGGTGTTTTCCTCTTGAATTGAGTGGTCTGCTCTGGACGGTGCATTTGTTTGGATGGAGGCATGGGTCGACGATTAAATCCCACAGAGGTTGGAGGGGGTAGTCGTCTTGGAGGAGCAGCTAGCAACTGTTCCTGCTTGGCTTCCTTTTCCACATATTCATGCTTACGAGCTATAGACAGGATCACAGCATGAGTGGTCAGGTTCGTTGTGACCAGCTTCCTTCGAATGTTGATGTTCAGGCCCTATTGGAACCGCATGGCTCGGCGTAATGGCGTTGTCACCATCTCAGGGGAAACCCTACTAAGCCGAGAGAATTCCGCGTCATATTGGTCAACAGTCATTAATCCTTGCTTCAGATTGATGAATTTGGCATTCATCACCATCTTTGCCTCCGGTGGGAAGAACTGCTCGTTGAAGGTTTCAGTAAAGGTGGTCCACTTGATTGGCAATCCCAGGTGGTCTTCTGCTACCTGCCACCAGTCTCTGGCCCCATCTGTTAACTGCATCTTGGCCACTGATACCTATGAGTCCTCTGGAACCCGAGCAATCACATAGATTATCGATTGTGCTTTTAAGCCATTCCTCAGCCTGGAGAGGGTTCTCGGGTCTAGCAAAACTTTTTGGGTTCAGAGATCGAAACTGACGAACGCCTCCGTCAGCATGGTTTTCCTTGAGTAGGGCTTGCCTCATATGACCGGCCTGTTGCTTTTGCAGAGTCTAGATACCCCGCATAAAGTCTTCCCGAGTCATGGTTTCAGGCGGGGGTGATGCATTGTTGATGCCATTGTTGTGTCTGGTGCTGGATCCATCAGCTCCGTTAGGATTCCCGAAGGTGTTTCCGTCCATCGCTGTTACCTGCATTCATAGAGAAAATTCGGTTTTATTGAGTATTGTATACAGTACATCTTGATCTTACTATGCCGTTCACGAGGTATTTTGCGCGGCCCTGCATGGGCCACCAAACTTGCAACGACCCGCTCTCAAGGGGCCATTACTTATTTGATTACACTTGCAGGTCTGCAGATTACCAGTGAAAACGACATAGCCACAATACAGAGATGTACAATAATACTCAAACCAGCGCACATTATTACAGTACATAATTGAAATACAACACACAATAGCACTCTCACACTCAGTAGATGGAAGGAAATACCAAAAGGAAATACAGAAAGGAAATAAAATACACACACCAACTTAATTATCTCCAGAAATCAGCAGTCTCTAGGTCAAGCTCTGGCTCCTCAAACTCAGGGGCCGCTTCTTCGATCTGTTCATCATCTATCGGTGCCATAACATAGAACCGTAGGTAACTCACAACAATTCTAGCAATAGAAATAAAAGAAGGGCAAAAGTATGGAACATGCTATGGTAAACAACTAAAGATAATCATGCAAGTACAACAAGTAAGGTAGGAGCAGACATGCATGCAAGTGCGATAAGCGAAGTAAAAGGTGACTGTACAAGTGTCAAAAGTAACGTACAACAGTAACCATGGTGATAGCAATAGTAAGACTAGCAAGCATAATTTGTAACAATGTAAACATGTAAAGTACTGTACAAGACGTACCTATAGTCAATTGGCTATTGTGGTGCTAGTATAGGTTAGCTAAACTATGTGACTCACGTAGGAGATAATGATATGCAACCATGGAGCCCACCTCTTCCGCAATGGGGAGCTAATCCCGTGCGTCATCATACAACATACTTTTTGAAAACCAGGTACATTTGAAAAAAAGACAAGACGTGAAAAGGAGACGAGACTCCTAGTCACTTGACAAGAGAGGTGCCTCCCGATCATAGCTCCCACACTCTCTCTACCATGAGTTACCCCAAACCCAGTGATGTGTCAAGTGTCTCAAGTTCTACTATTATGTTTCGTTCCAACATGATATTCCAACGTAACTTACAAACGCAGTTTACACGTCATTTCATGCATAACTTTCAAGTGATAGGCAAGGGTGAACGAGACAAGGGAGTTATTATGGCGAGTAAAAGGTCGAAGAAACTTAATTAATCATTGCAAACTGAGGACATGGGGGAATAAGTGAGCGGCATACGAAGTCAGGGTGAGAAGCGCCTTGCCGCTGGTCCAAGTAGGCCCCGTGAAGGAGAGGCATGCTGTCCAGGCATCCGACGGGTTTCGATGGAAGGTCGGACTATCACGATCTTTAGGTTGTAACAATTGCCCTCGGCATTCGAGTTCGAGGTGGAAGCCCGGCTCGGCTCGGATGACGTACCACCTTCCCTTCCTAAAAGGTGGTTTGGGCTTCACCTTGTGTTGGGAAGCGACGGCGAGGGTCTCGGAGTTTCTGCCCTGCCCGCCATTATTACGATTTGAAAGGGCGGGGGAAAAATCGAAGCGCCTCCACCGCTGAACTTGTGACGCGTGGCTGAAGCGACTGTCACGCCAGTCGAGGTGTCAGTGAGGCTTAGATGGGCACCGCGTGGTGGCGCATCAACGGTCAGGAGGGCATGTGGCTCGCTAGAAGTATGGGAGGGAGAGGATCGATGGAAATTTTTCACCCGACTTCGACTTCCCTTCGTGGTCTCCAATTTCCATTTATCGCTTCGCCGACGCTGTCGCCGTTGCCCTCATCGGAGATCCGCTTCCGATCGTCCTCTTAGCTCGGTTGCTCTACTAGGTAATCTCTTGATCCTTTGATTGATGGCTTCCCGGTTTGAGTTTGGAGGTGGTAGTGGGGTAGTAAGAGAAGAGTCAGTGGAAGAGGAGAGGTGGCAATGGATGCAGAGGCCTCAAAGGCGGAGCGTGTGGCGAACAGACGTGTCGAGGACGATCGTACCGTCCAGTGTAGGTCAGACAGGGTTAACGTTAAGGAGATTCGAGCGTGATTCGCCCGCCCGCCATGTGAAGTACGGCTCCCCGGGCCCCAGGAGAGGGTATGCCGACCTGGCGATAACGAAGTTGGGGTCTATACTCGGTCCTTCGAGTTGGGACTTCGCTTCCCAATCCATACTTACCTTCTCCATCTCTTAAATTTCCTGGAGCTGCCGATCTTTGCATTGGCGCCCTGCTCCTTGGGTTTGCTGGTGGGTTTCGTTGTCCCATGCCTCGCCAGCTCCTTGAGCCCATCCCTGGCGCTGTTCCAGCATTTCTTTGCAGTGAGGAAGAGGGGGATGTACCATCGTGTCTATGCGAGGAAGGGACGAGACTAATTATCGAGGTGCCGGCCGATGTGGGGGAGTGGATGGAGAGTTTCGTCTTCGTCACGATGCCGGTCGATGTGGTGCTGATGTTGAACTGGGGGAGTTTGAACCCTTTGGTGAACGAGAAGGTGAAACTGATGGGCAAAGATCTAGCGAAGGCCCGAATTTTGGCGGAGATACCTGTCACGCCCCGCTTCCCAAAAATATGGATGCGAAGCGTGAGTAGGTCCGCTCAGACTTGAAGCTGCAAAGCCGCAAGTCCGATAAGCGTCAATCAACATTAAATGGCAGGTCCTTGCAACGCGAAACGAAACAAAGATAATAATAATAAGGAAATGAGACAAAAAGAGAAATCTCTGCATATCCATAAATAAGTTTCAACATCACAGACAAACACCACCAGGCTAAAAAGAAAAGAGTCTACAAGGCCCAGCATGGCCAACAAAAGTACAACGTACAAAACAAGGTGCCACGCACCAACAACTAACAACAAATCCTAAAACAAAGAATGCCCAGCAAGGACTCTAAGGATGATCACCGGTGCCCACAAAACTCCTCCTGGGCAGGCATGGACTCAAGCTCAGCGTCAGCAACATCCTCGTACTCAGCTACGGTCTCTGGCTCAGAGTCTAACATGTGTCACCCAAAAGAGCAAGGGGCACACGTCAGCAAGTCTACAAGAGACTTGTGCAAGGAAAATGAAAGTACAGGTAAACAACCTAGCAGTTCTAGCATGATGCAATGACATGGCAGTTATAAGTGCAGCAGGTAAAGTAAGGTAAAGTAAGGCACGGGCATGGCATTTAAATCATGGCATGGAAGTCAAGTTTTGCAAGGACAAACACAAGTACAAGGACAAGTATAGTAAGCACGTCGTGCACAGAGATTACGCCCTTTGGCTAGAGTGGCTGCGCGGCCAGCTCCTAGCTCAAGTGATCGCTTATCCCTACCCCTCCACATGTATCGAGCCAGGGCCTTACCCCCAAACATGGAATGCTCGCTTCTGGATCACAAGCCAGGAAGTGTATTTAACAAGTATGGCGTAGGGTTATGCCCGCATAGCAGGTGCCTAGCCGGTAACAAGGATGTCGGGCATTGGTTTTTGACCAACACACGTAGCCCGCTTCTGGAACACGAGCCAGGAAATGTTTTTAACAAGTATGGCGTAGGGTTATGCCCGCATAGCAGGTGCCTAGCCGGAAACACGGATTGTACACGGATTTTGTAGCGTGTGCTACGATGCAACATACAAATCAAATGGCATGTGAGAATGCAAATGCATGGCAGTTATTCAATTAAATTGCATACTGTTAAAGAAAGTAAACGTACAGGAAATGCATGACATGACATGACAAAAAGGCAATTCTAGCTTCGTTGTCAAGCTAAAAAATGGAAATTACGCCTAGACCCCTATCATTTCACGATCTAGTCTCTTTCACGCTAAAAGCAAGGAAAAGGCCTAAAGCATGGCCTAAAACAAGGTTGGCAAGTTTCACTTGCCTGGCACCGAGGTTGTTGATCGATGAGAGTCGCCACAGAACGCTACTCTTCGGGGGTGGGTCACGTATTTGCAGAAGAAGCATCCACGATCAAGGGTGATAATGAAAACTGCAGGTAGAAGAGGATCTCAACGATCTCCAGGTTGCAGTCGTCCGATCAAAGCTAGCACGGCAGCGGAGGAGCGATCCGGTGAAGAAGTTGCGGCTGAAGTGGCTGAGGGTGATGGAGATGATCTCGGGGAGATGGAAGGGGACAACTGGAGCAAAAAGGAGATTTGGGGGTTTTGGGGTCGGCCGATGGCTTACCGGGATGGTTGCCGGCGCAATGGGAGGTGAAAGAGAGCTCGGGAGGATGAAGGAAGGCAAGAGGAAGATTGGGGGATGATTGGGGAAGAAAGTAGGCATGGAAAAGTGAAAGGAGAAGTGAAAACGTATAGGGTTTAAATATGAATAAAAGGCGGCGGCTACAACTTAACCTAGGGTTCCTGGGTCAACTAGTCGGTTAGAGAAGAGTGGTCGACCGACTAGTTTGGGAACTAGTCGGTCAGTGAATGTTCATAGACCGACTAAGGGTGAATATGATAGACAAATAAGCACTGAGTGTTAGTCGGTCTGAGAAGGAACTCTAACCGACTAGTTTATCAACTAGTCGGTCGATAGTCGTTCTTTGACCGACTAACCGTAAACAGTAACTCGGCTGTCAGAAAGATCTCAGAATTAGTCGGTCTGAGAACAAGTTCTAACCGACTAGTTTGGAAACTAGTCGGTCGAAGGATGAGCTTAGACCGACTAAGAGTAAACAGTAACTCAGCTAAAATAATTAAGATGAACTAGTCGGTTCCTGAAGAGTTTCCGACCGACTAGATTGCAATCTAGTCGGTTTGTTCTCCTTCTTGAACCAACTAAGATGCACGGAAAGTCTCGAATTGAAGCGCGGAGCTTCGGGAAGATTCCTATGGCTTCTAAGATCAACCTAGCTCTAAGATATGGACGCTATGAAGTTCGTTCAATAGGAAAAACACACAATGAAGGGAACAACCATAATATATTTATAATAGACAATACACAGACAAAAACCGGTCGTTACATCCTACCCACCTTAAGATAAAGTCCGTCCTCGGACTTTCTAACATATCTAGTCGCTCTAGTAACTACCCGAATCATATCACATTATAATTTAAACCAGGTATAGTCATCACAAGTGCTTATATATGCACTAGGTAGTCAAACAATAACTCTATTAACATGTGTGTATATATATATATATATATATATATATATATATATATATATATATTCATGCACATTATACTCCCATACCAATCATAGCCAGTCAAATTCATACACATATTTCAATCATATATATATACATAACTACTACTTAGCTAGCACAAAACAATAGTTCAGATACTCACAACCAATTAAATATTTCACACCAGCAATTACCGTCGAAATACCCCACGTTTAGATAGCTACCTACGAACCAAGCAATAAGGATACACTACTCCCTATATCTCCTAGTATACATCCACACCAATATATCAACACATATAATCACATCACCCATCTTCAATTCATGTTTACTATCTCTAATATACATTCACCATTACTATAATTTCACAATATCTAGTCATTCAATGCATGCAATTATTTCACCATATATTCAAATCACGTACGGTCCTATAACTGTATTTACGACACACCACACATACCACAGTCACCAATACCGATAACTAAGCACATACTTACTCGTGCATGGTGCACACCCAATACACGCTAACATTTCGTTCATATATATATCAACCATATCACTATATACTCAGTACATCCACACACCTAGTTTAGCTAGTACACATACGTTCACACATGCAAGTCCTTAGTAATAACTATACCACAAGACCAACACCTATAACTACATACTGGTATAGCGACTCACAATCATGTGCGTAACACGACCAGGCATAAACACTCCTATCACTATACATACATCAAACCTCGTTATATGCAAACTACAGACATACATAACAATATACTTATAGTATACCCACTCAAGCTTGAGTGAGACTCAAAACACATATCAGAATACTCGTAACACAGTATTTATACCTATACCAATACCATTCCAATATATATATACGTCTACCAATACAACCATATACATACCATTATGTCAATCACACTTAATATTTAGTCAGGTAACACTTACATAGTTCAATCACTTTATATACCATGTTAATAGTACAGACATCAGCACACGTATAATTATAATACCCTCCCTAATACATGCATTCACCATATAGTCACTCACATGTAGAACATATATATTCACACCATATCCTACTACCTATAATTAATATACCAACACATCTACTACATACATAGTCAAGTTATGTAGTAGTCGTGTATACCTCATGATATACACGCATATGACATCCTGTAAAAGCAAGCAATACCAATCAAAATTATAATCCTACTACCATATGTATAACACCTATATACTCATGCAACAAATACATAACTACTTACATCTAAGCACAATACGTATCTACGTATGAGCACATACTCGCACGTACTAACACATAGGTCATATAATAGGCCTACCCACTTATCTATACATACACCTATTATTACACCCATCATACACATAGCTTTACCAATCAAATTATTTCAACCATTATAAGTATCTCCAACTACATACACCCCATTAGATATTCCAACACTGATTCATTTATACACAGACGTCCCTAGAGTGGTATAACTATCCTCACACATATCTATAAATACTAACACACATACAACTTCATAACATCATGAATAACTCAGAGTGTGTATATATCACACAATGGGCAAACATTAATACACTACAGGGAGTACACTCATTCAAGCCCACACACTTAATTTAGGATCATGCACCACGTCAACATCACAAAGGTCCAAGGGCCTACTAACAAATTAGAGTTGACACAGCCATTGACGAGCACTAAAGCCTAGGCAATAGAGGGAGATCGAGGTCGAAAGCGTGACGGGGAAGGATCGATGAGCACGAGTTCAGATAGGATGTCTACAAGGAGACAGCTTGGTTAGGTGAAACAGCGATTCACTTGTGACTGCTTAGGTAGAGGAGAGGGAGATGTAGTGACACTCTTATAGGTTACAGAAGGAAAACAGTGTAAATAACATAAGCTGAAATACGTGAAATTTGAAAACTGTTGTACTTCAAAAGTTGGAGTCCTTGTCTGTATAAAATATTGGAGATTGATAAATCAAGTTGTTCGAAACAAGTTTGAGTCGAATAGATATAATAAGAGAAAATGGTTTATTGGCATATATAAAATTATTATAAAAAGTAAATCATTCACACGAAAATTAAGGACGTAGTTTAGAAAATATTATATGGCAGTGCTTTAATATAAAGTTGGCAGAAGTTATGAAATGAAATTAAATCAACTGAAGGGTTTAAACTCATGTTAAATGCTTTCCAAGTCTTTAAGCTAGAGGAAAATTTAAAATAATCAATATTTGAAACTACCATTAGAGGAACCAGGATTTGCCAAAGGAACTGTTTTACACAAAGCTCTTAACATAAGAGCTCAACGAAAAATAATTGAAATTCTATTTAATTTAGGAATTATTCTAAAAGCATGTATGGTGAACGGAAAGATAATATTAACTTAGTAGTAGAGTCATCAAAATTTGGTAGTAAGACTTTAAAACCAAATTGTGGAAGGTCTAGATCAGTAAATGGTTATGAAATAGTGATTTTACAAAATAATCTGAAATAGGGGAAAACGATGAGCATAAAGTCGACTTGCTGAAAGCTGAAATCCCATGTGTCTTGAAAAGTATATTAAAAGAAGCACGATGAGTTATTTGAATGGTATAGATAAGAAAGGAAAATTATAATCGAATTGGTCAAAATAAAGTACGGCTCAGAATAAAATTAGTATATGAAGGGACAATGTACTTTCATAGGTACGAAAGGTGTGGACTGGAAAAATATCATAAACTAGTATTCAAAATTTCGACAAAAGTTTTTAAAAAAAAATTCTAGTCGACGAAAAGTATGAAGCATAAGTATATATATTAAAATTTTGAACAAATTTAAACTTAGGGAAAAAGGAAATCGAAAATACTTTTAGAAGTTTCAAGATTTGTAACGGAGAGATTTGAAAATTGACGACGATCGTCATGAGGCGATCTTGTGAATCGAGACAAGGAAAAAGGTCGGACGGTCAAAACATACATACGCCTAGGATACGAACCATGAAAATCTACGGGGAACTCCTACAGTCGACCAACTAAGGATTACGAAACTAAGCGCTAAGACGTCCTAAGGAACAAGACGGTAATGAAATGCGTTCAGCTTGGTCCGAAATCGATGAACCCAAGCGAACGACTAAAGAAATCTAGAAGTCTAATATGGTCAGGGTTGGACAAGAACCACTAAGGTAACTCCTAAGACGATTAAATAAATTCCTAGCATGAAGTCTAACTAACAATCAGGGCTTCTAACTAGCAAGCACAGACGTCTAACTAAGTCTTCTTACCACCTAGTGACATAGGAAAAAGACTAGACTAGGCTTATGACTCGAATGTTGCAATATTTAATGGACATTCAATAGTTATTATCATTGTTCCGATAATTCACAGTTGCAAGACGGACCTGCATGGGCCACCAACAAAACCTGTCACGCCCCGCTTCCCAAAAATATGGATGCGAAGCGTGAGTACGTCCGCTCAGACTTGAAGCTGCAAAGCCGCAAGTCCGATAAGCGTCAATCAACATTAAATGGTAGGTCCTTGCAACGCGAAACGAAACAAAGATAATAATAATAAGGAAATGAGACAAAAAGAGAAATATCTGCATATCCATAAATAAGTTTCAACATCACAGACAAAAACCACCAGGCTAAAAAGAAAAGACTCTACAAGGCCCAGCATGGCCAACAAAAGTACAACGTACAAAACAAGGTGCCACGCACCAACAACTAACAACAAATCCTAAAACAAAGAATGCCCAGCAAGGACTCTAAGGATGATCACCGGTGCCCACAAAACTCCTCCTGGGCAGGCATGGACTCAAGCTCAGCGTCAGCAACATCCTCGTACTCAGCTACGGTCTCTGGCTCAGAGTCCAACATGTGTCACCCAAAAGAGCAAGGGGCACACGTCAGCAAGTCTACAAGAGACTTGTGCAAGGAAACTGAAAGTACAGGTAAACAACCTAGCAGTTCTAGCATGATGCAATGACATGGCAGTTATAAGTGCAGCAGGTAAAGTAAGGTAAAGTAAGGCACGGGCATGGCATTTAAATCATGGCATGGAAGTCAAGTTTTACAAGGACAAACACAAGTACAAGGACAAGTATAGTAAGCACGTCGTGCACAGAGATTACGCCCTTTGGCTAGAGTGGCTGCGCGGCCAGCTCCTAGCTCAAGTGATCGCTTATCCCTACCCCTCCACGTGTATCGAGCCAGGGCCTTACCCCCGAACATGGAATGCTCGCTTCTGGATCACAAGCCAGGAAGTGTATTTAACAAGTATAGCGTAGGGTTATGCCCGCATAGCAGGTACCTAGCCGGTAACAAGGATGTCGGGCATTGGTTTTTGACCAACACACGTAGCCCGCTTCTGGAACACGAGCCAGGAAATGTTTTTAACAAGTATGGCATAGGGTTATGCCCGCATAGCAGGTGCCTAGCCGGAAACATGGATTGTACACGGATTTTGTAGCGTGTGCTACGATGCAACATACAAATCAAATGGCATGTGAGAATGCAAATGCATGGCAGTTATTCAATTAAATTGCATACTGTTAAAGAAAGTAAACGTGACAGGCAATGCATGACATGACATGACAAAAAGGCAATTCTAGCTTCGTTGTCAAGCTAAAAAATGGAAATTGCGCCTAGACCGCTATCATTTCACGATCTAGTCTCTTTCACGCTAAAAGCAAGGAAAAGGCCTAAAGCATGGCCTAAAACAAGGTTGGCAAGTTTCACTTGCCTGGCACCGAGGTTGTTGATCGATGAGAGTCGCCACAAAACACTACTCTTCGGGGGTGGGTCACGTATTTGCAGAAGAAGCATCCACGATCAAGGGTGACAATGAAAACTGCAGGTAGACGAGGATCTCAACGATCTCTGGGTTGCCGTCGTCCGATCAAAGCTAGCACGGCAGCGGAGGAGCGATCCGGTGAAGAAGTTGTGGCTGAAGTGGCTGAGGGTGATGGAGATGATCTCGGGGAGAAGGAAGGGGACAACTGGAGAAAAAAGGAGATTTGGGGGTTTTGGGGTCGGTCGGCGGCTTACCGGGATGGTTGCCGGCGCAATGGGAGGTGAGAGAGAGCTCGGGAGGATGAAGGAAGGCAAGAGGAAGATTGGGGGATGATTGGGGAAGAAAGTAGGCTTGGAAAAGTGAAAGGAGAAGTGAAAACGTATAGGGTTTAAATATGAATAAAAGGCGGCGGCTACAACTTAACCTAGGGTTCCTGGGTCAACTAGTCGGTCAGAGAAGAGTGGTCGTCCGACTAGTTTGGGAACTAGTCGGTCAGTGAATGTTCATAGACCGACTAAGGGTGAATATGATAGACAAATAAGCACTGAGTGTTAGTCGATCCGAGAAGGAACTCTAACCGACTAGTTTATCAACTAGTCGTCGATAGTCGTTCTTTGACCGACTAACCGTAAACAGTAACTCGGCTGTCAGAAAGATCTCAGAATTAGTCGGTCTGAGAACAAGTTCTAACCGACTAGTTTGGAAACTAGTCGGTCGAAGGATGAGCTTAGACCGACTAAGAGTAAACAGTGACTCAGCTAAAATAATTAAGATGAACTAGTCGGTTCCTGAAGAGTTTCCGACTGACTAGATTGTAATCTAGTCGGTTGGTTCTCCTTCTTGAACCAACTAAGATGCACGGAAAGTCTCGAATTGAAGCGCGGAGCTTCGGGAAGATTCCTATGGCTTCTAAGATCAACCTAGCTCTAAGGTCTGGACGCTATGAAGTTCGTTCAATAGGAAAAACACACAAGGAAGGGAACAACCATAATATATTTATAATAGACAATACACAGACTAAAACCGGTCGTTACAATACCCGAGGCGGACCGCCGACTGGCAAGCTTGACGCAGGATGATCGGCTCGTCCAGGATTTTTGGCCCAAGGTACTTAGAATCTAGCTAGCTCCTATGTAAGCTTACCCTGATCTTTCCATCCTTCACAGGTGCAGGCACGATGCTCTCGCGGGAGGAAGTGCTAAAGGCGGCCGGTGTGCCAGTTGCAAAGGAGACCGACCCTCTGGATAAGGGCAAGGGAGTGATGTGCGAAGTAGGGCCAGCAAAGGTGGTGGCCAGAAAGATGGTTGCTCGAAAGGAGGTGGCCCGAAAGGAGGTGGCCCGAAAGCGAAGCCCCGAGTTTCCGGTTGTGGAAGAGGCAAACATGAGACGGGGGACGTCCGAGTCGGATGTTCCTCTCAGACGAACTAGCGGAGACACGCCGGAGGGGTCGGCCAACCGAGGAGTGGTCACACTAGTCCCTACACGGATCCCGACCACAGAGAGGTCTCGCAAGGCACCCCCTGTCCAGAAGTGGCCCTACGGGATTCCTATGTGCGAGATGGGAAGAGAGGCGCACCTGAGTTGCGAGAAAGCGCTCATCAGTTTTGGGCTAACAAAGGCTGAGGTCGAGGCGCTTCCAAGTGAGGATCTCCACCGGCCGACCTACCAGATAGACAGGGATGAGTCGATATTTGAGGATGCCGGGGTGGCGGCCCGCCTGGCAGAGTACTGCATGCTGCCGCGGGATCGTAAGTCCCTGATCCACGTGGGCGCGGAGCGGTTGTGCGGCTCTGCAGTATGGCACACCATGATGGTAAGTCAAATTCCTCGTCTTGCCCTCCAAGGTTTCTTGCTTACGTCTGACTGAGTCGGATCCTTTTATAGGCAGTCGCCTCCATGGCGGCCTTGGAGCGCCAAACCCCGATAGCAGTCACAAAGGCCGCTCTTGAGAAGGCAAGGATCAATCTTAGTGAAGCCAGAGAGAAGCTACGAGAGAAGGAGATAGAGCTGGAGCGGATCATGAAGGCCTGTGAGGTTGAGAAGGCACGGGCCGCATATTTCAATGTGAGGGTGGCTACGCTCGAGCGTCAAATCCTGGAGGGGGAGTGCAAGCACACCGGAGAGATGGCCAGCAAGAAACAGGTGATCGACCTGCAGCAGGAGAAGATAACTGCGCTGATGTGGGCGGTCGAGGTGGAGAAGAAGGAGAAGGCCGTCCTTAAGAAGCAAGTGGAGGAGAAGCGGGAGGTCGACCGAGGCATGATCGAGGCTGCCGCCATCCGCCGTTACCAGGACGAGGAGCTCATCCCGTTGATGCGAGAGGCGAGGGAGGCGAGCGTCCTCCAAGGGATGGAGAGGATGAAGGCTCGGCTGGTGGAGGCACCTGCTCCGGAAGGCGGTGGCCGAGGGTGAGGCGACCTTAGAGTAGGGGAGTTTTGTAATTTTGTATTGCTGGCGATTGGCCGAGCCTGATGTCGCACTGTATTCTTGGCGGGCTTTGTGATAGCAAAAGATTAAATAAATGAAGTAAATATTTTTGGTTTCCTTTACTCTTTATTGGATGTGCGGATTGTTTTATTGCAAGGGTATGAATGCCCCCAACATTCTTCTGCCGACGAGCGCTGAGCCGTGGGAAGAAAGATGTTGAGACATGGTATGAGGGCGAGCTCCAGGCGATCAGGGAGGGCGTCATGATGGCACAAGCCGAGGTATGTAGCCCAGCATTTTGCCCAGATGTGCTCGCCTATGGTTGGTGCGGCAGTTCAACCTCGCCCGTTTCGTATAGTTTCGCTGGTCACACTAATGGTGGTGGGGCCAGTTCTGGGCCAGAGTGAGGAAAGAGGCTGGAGTTATTTTTCGAAAAGCCCACTTCGCGATTTGACGCAATCATTTCGACTTGAAAGAGGGGGAAATCGAAGCACCTTGACGCCCGCTCCGTGAACTGACGCAATCTTTTCGAATCGCAGGCGGGAGGAAATTGAAGCGCCTCGACCGATCCGAGGGTGACGTGTGACGGATGTGATGGCAGCCAACAGTCGAAGCGTCAGAAGGCACAGATTGACACGTCAGAAGGCACAGATCGTCGATGCTTTGCAGGACGTCTGCGGTCAAGATTGTTCGGGGCGGATTATAAATAGGTCTGGGTGGAGACGAGTGAGGGTTTCTCGCTTTCAAAATTCTCCGAGTACTTGCGTTCGTCGGAGGTTGTACGGTCACCGCTGAAGTTGCTGTCGGAGATTGGATCGTTGTCGCAGCACCGTCGCAGCTGTCGCAATCGTACAGGTATTGAATCTCTTCTTTCTTGATGTCTTCGTCGACATCTTCTATCCACTTGCCGGCATCGGGGGAGGTGGAGGAGTGGGTTCGGAGCCAAGCAGAGATAGAGAGCTCTGCCTGGGATTCAGTGTGGAGCACGGAGTAGAAGTTGTCGGAGAATCGGAGTTGGACCACGGGCGGTGAGCAATCAGCGGGCTCGCCCTCGGAGGCTCAGAGGGACCTGAGGAATGGGAAGGGCCCTGCAGCTCGGGTGACGAAGCCCGCCACCCAGGCCGCTGTTACAGTTGCAAAGGCTAGAGAGGTACCTGTCGAGATATCGGGCGTGGTATCGAAGGTGAAGATGCCCATCTCTGACATCGACACGTGGTACATTAGGCCGCCCTACTCAGTCCGTCTGTCCCCGCGTTGGAGAGGGTGTGTTTCGCGAGGGATTATGAGATCGGGGTATATGTGGCCTGCTTTCAGCTGGGGTTACTCTTCACCCTTCATCCCTTGGTGCTCGAGATTTTGAATTTCTTGGAGTAGCCGCTCTTTTAGCTGATGCTGAACTCCATCAGCGTGATCTTCGGCTTCCTGGTTCTGTGCGTGAGGAACATCATCTGCCCGTCTCTGTCCCTCTTTCGCCACTTCTTCGTGCTGAAAAGGCTGGGGTCCTACTATTACCTGTCCACGAAGAAGAGTCATCCCCTCATCCGGTGCTTGCCCGACAAGATTAAAGGGTGGAGGGAGCAGTTTGTGTTAGTCTCGATGCCCGCCAATGTGGTGCTGAGATCGAACTGGGGCGCTCTGAACCTCGAGGCGAAGAGGGGGGGGTCCATCTAAGTGATGAGGAGGAGGAGCGGGCCAGTGCCCTGATGGCGATCCCAGAGGAGGGCAGGGAATACGAAATGCTGGCCCATCTCGACTTGATAATTCAGCACATTTGGCCTGAAGGTAAAACGAGCTTCGTAGCTGCTGCATCTAAAGCGCTCACTCTAAGCTTTCCTCCTTCTGCAGGTCGCACCATGAGCGTACCATTTGAAGAACTGAGGAGGCGGGCCGCGGAGCAGGCGGTTCAGTAGGCGAGGAAGGCGGCACTGAAGAGTCCGCACGAAGAGACCGGAGGGGAAGGAAGCTCGAGGAAGGGGAAGGCGCCCGGGGGTCAAAGAGGGCGAAGCTCCCCGCGAAGTCGCCCATTCCTGATCCTCGAAAGGATAGGGATTCCTCTCGGTCTGAAGAGAGGGCCGCACACGACGCTGCCCCCCCGATTATCGACCTTGAGGGCAGGGGCGAGGGGCGGGCTGCACCCAGGGAAAGGGGCCCCGAAGCCCCCCAGCCGAGCCCGAGGGTTACCACCGCTGCCGACCAGACCCAAACCCCAGGTCGGCCCAAGGGCTCCAGTAGGTCGGGCACCGGTTCTAAGTCGTCGGGTTGGGACGGCTGGCCCTACGACTGCCCACGATTCGTTTTGGAGAGGCCGGGCCATCCCAGCTGCGAAGCCTCGCTCGTCAACCTCAAGGCCAAGAAGGCTGAGATCGAAAGTTACCCTCAGGAGGCCCTTCATCTGATGCCCTATCGGTTAGGGGCCGGTGAGTCGATCTTCGATGACGGTGGGGTAGCAGCGAGGTTGGCGAAGAACTGACTGCTGCCTCGCGATAGGGAGAGCTTGGCCACCGTCGGACAAGAGCGGCTGTCCGGTTCTGCGGTTTGGCATGGCATGCAGGTTGGTAGTCCGTATCGGATCAGGTATATTAGATGTGTTTCGGCCAAGGAATAGTCTGACACGTTCTGTTTTGTCTTGCAGGCCGTAACTATGATGGTCGCCACTAGGCGCCATACGCCGACCTTGAACAAGGCCGAGGCTGCCATCGCCAAAATAGCGACCGAGCTTGCCGTGCTCCGTAAGAGCACCGACAAGCAGCTGGCACAGGAGAGGGACAAGTGCGGCCAGCTGACGTCGGAGGCCCAGCAAATGGGGGCGCTCCTGGCGGACCACGAGACGAAGGCCGCCTCCGCGGCCGATCGTATAAAGGAGCTGGAGGATGCGTTGGAGCGGGAGACAGCCCGTCCCCTTTTTCTCCAGTTTGGGTGGCGAAGCTTGTTAGGCTTACCTCGGAGTCTTTACTTGAGGGGGGAGCGAGCGCGTAGCTCGGCCCGTGCCCTTCTTCGGTTTAGGTGGCGAGGACGGATCCTGCCTCGGAGTCTTCATAGGGTGGGAGGGAGCCGTTGCTCGGCCCGTGCTCTTTTTCTCCAGTTTGGGTGGCGAAGTTTGTTAGGCTTGCCCCAGAGTCTTTACTTGAGGAGGGAGCGAGCACGTAGCTCGGCCCGTGCCCTTCTCCGATTTGGGTGGCTAGGACGGATCTTGCCCCGGAGTCGTCGCAGGGGGAGGGAGCCGTAGCTCGGCCCGTGCCCTTTTTCTCCAGTTTAGGTGGCAAAGCTTGTTAGGCTTGTCCCGGAGTCTTTACTTGAGGGGGGGAGCGAGCACGTAGCTCAGCCCGTGCACTTCTCCGGTTTGGGTGGCTAGGACGGATCCTGCCCCGGAGTCTTCATGGGGAGAGGGAGACGTAGCTCGGCCCGTGCCCTTTTTCTCCAGTTTGGGTGGCGAAGCTTGTTAGGCTTGCCCCAAAGTCTTTACTTGAGGGGGGAGCAAGCGCGTAGCTCGGCCCGTGCCCTTCTCCGGTTTGGGTGGCTAGGACGGATCCTGCCCCAGAGTCTTCATAGGGGGGAGGGAGCCGTAGCTTGGCCCGTGCCCTTTTTCTCCAGTTTGGGTGGCGAAGCTTGTTAGGCTTGCCTCGGAGTCTTTACTTGAGGGGGGAGCGAGCGCGTAGCTCGGCCTGTGCACTTTTCTGGTTTGGGGGGGGGCTAGGATGGATCCTGCCCCGGAGTCTTGTGCGTTAAGCTGAAATTTTTCAAGTGGAAATGGCAAAATTTGAAAGTGTGCAGAAGAGAAAGTATTTTATTAAAAGCTCACAATTACTGATAGTATTTTAGTAGGTGCTCTGCATTCCACGGATGAGCCAGCTCACCTCCATCCAGGGTCGCCAAAATATATGTGGCCAGTCCGACGATGTCAATGATTTCGTAGGGCCCCTCCCACTTTACTGCCAGCTTCCCTCGGCGAGCGGTCTCTGGTTTGAAGGTGGCATCTCTGAGGACCAAGTCGCCAATCCTGAAGCTTCGTTTCTTTACTCGTGAGTTATAGTGCCGGGCCATCCTCTGGCTGTACCGAACGAGGTTCGTCAGAGCTCGATCTCTTACTTCATCGACGAGCTCGAGACTGAGGCCGAGGCCCTCTACATTGATATCCTCGTCGAAGTATCGAAGCTGAAGAGTTTCCTCTCAAACCTCCATGGGAACGACCGCTTCCGACCCAAATGCCAGCATGAACAGGCTTTCTCCGGTCGCAGCTTTGTGGGTTGTGTGATACGACCAGAGAATGCCCGGCAGTTCGTCCACCCAAGCTCCGAGAGCGTCATCGACCTTCTTCTTTAGGGGGCCCAATATGTATTTGTTCGCTGCCTCCGCCATCCCATTGCACTGGGGGTGGGCAACAGATGCAAAATAAAGCTTGATTCCCCAGCCTAAGCAAAAGTCTTGGAAGCCCTCGCAGTCAAACTGCCTTCCATTATCCGTCACTATGGCACGGGGTACCCCAAAGCGGCAGATCACGGAATTTCAAATGAAGCTCTTCATGTCCGTCCATGCGATGCGCGCAACAGGTTCAGCCTCGACCCATTTGGTGAAGTAATCGACGGCGACGACTAGGTATTTCCTCCCACTGGAGGCCTTCGAGAAGGGTCCGAGGATGTCGAGCCCCCATTTAGCGAACGGGACCGGGCTTAGGATAGGCACCAGGTTGGCCGGAGGCGCCGCCGTGTGTCTGCCGAACTTCTGGCACGCCTCGCATTTCTTGACGTAGGAGGTTGCATCGTGGATCATGGTTGGCCAGTAGTACCCCTGGCGCACTATTTTGTGGGCGATAGTGCGCCTGCCGTAGTGGTTTCCGCAGAAGCCCTCATGCACCTCACGGATGACCTGTTTAGCTTGCCCTGGCCCCAGACGCTTCAGGTAAGGGAAGACGTCAAAACTCGCGCGGCATCGACGGTATGACACTCCGTCGAAGAGCACGAACGACAAGGCCCGCCTCTCGATCTTCTTGCCATGCAGCCTTTCCTCGGGCAGGGCCCCCGTCTCCAAGTATCTCATTATTGGGCTCATCCACGTCGTAGTCTGGCCGACACACATCAATTCCTCTTCTTCAATGGTAGGTGTCAGCAGATTCTCGACGTAGATGGCCTTCCCAATTTCAGCCGGGGAAGAGGAGACCAGCTTTGATAGGGCATCAGCCTGGAGATTGTTGGAGCGAGGAAGGTGTTGGATCTCCGCTTTCTTGAATTTCTGGAGCTCGGCCTGGATACGCTTAAGGTAGCATTTCATCACCTCCTCTCGGGCCTCAAAGCTCCCCTGGACCTGTTGGACGACGAGCCACGAATCACTAAGCAATAGCACGTTCGTCGCCCCTATAGCTAGGCAAAGATTCAGTCCATTGACCACGGCCTCGTACTCCGTGATGTTGTTGGTTTCCGAGAAGTCAAAGCGCATGGCATATTCCAGCAGGCATCCGTCAGGAGTTTGGATGACGATGCCAACCCCCGTCCCGGAGACCGTGGCCGACCCGTCGACGTGCACGATCCACAGTCCTACTTCTTCTTCTTGGACGGACCTCGAGGGTCCTACTACTCCCATTGCCCGTTGGGGTGCAGCCGCTGGCAGTGCGCCCGGCAGCTCCTCCGAAAGGTCTTCCTTAGTGCACTCCACCATGAAGTTCGCCAGTGCCTGGCCCTTGATCGCCATCCGGGCTTTGTATACTATATCAAACTCGCTGAGCTCGACACTCCAATTGAGCATTCTGCCCAACCGCTCTAACCTCTTCAGGTTCTTCTCGAGGGGCAAGTTGGTGTGGACAACGATGGGATGGGCCTGGCAGTACGGTCGGAGCTTTCTCACCGTTGTGATTAGACAATAGGTGACCTTCTCAATGGGGCTGTAACAAATCTCCGCCTCTCGGAGCACCTGACTCGCGTAGTAGACCAGCCGTTGCACGCCCTTCTCCTCCTTGATTAAGACTTAGCTGATGGCCTCTTCGTTGGTGGCCAGGTACAACCCCAGCTGTTCTCCCTCCTCAGGCTTAGTGAGCAGCGGCGGGCTCTGCAAGTAAGCCCTCAGTTCAGCGAACGCTCGTGCATAGGCATCATCCCATTGGATCACTTTCCTATCAATTTTAGCTGCGCCGAGGGCCGTACGCATGACTCTGAAGAATGGGAGCGATCTCTCCGCAGACTTCGACAGGAATCTCCTCAGAGCCGCGATCCTGCCGTTCAGTCGTTGCAAGTCTCGGATGGTCCGAGGCTCCGCCATATCGACAAAAGCCGACACCTTGTCAGGGTTCGCTTCGATTCCTCACTTGGTTATCATAAAGCCAAGGAATTTCCACGATTGTACGCCGAAGATGCACTTCGCTAGCTTCAGCCTCTGGTCATATTGGCGCACCTTCTGGAACATCTCACGTAGGTCGACGAGGTGGTCTGGGGCCTTCTTGCTCTTAACCAGCATGTCGTCGATGTAGACCTCCAGATTCCGCCCGACCTGCAAGCTGAATATCCTGTCCACCATCCGCTGGTAGGTTGCCCCGGTGTTCTTCAGTCTGAAGGACATCTTCGTGTAATAAGGTGCCCCTGTTGGTGATGAAGGATGTTTTCTCCTCATCCTCTTTCGCCATCGGGATCTGGTTGTAGGCCGAGAACGCGTCCATAAAGCTCAGCAACTCGTACCGGGATGCTTGGTCGACTAGGTGGTCGATCCTCGGCAGCGGGAAGCTGTCCTTCGGGCACACTTTATTGAGATTTGTGAAGTCGACGCACATGCACCACTTCCCATTGGCTTTCTTCACTAAGACGACGTTGGTGAGCCACTCCGGATAGCTGACCGGCCTGATGAACTTGGCCGGGAGAAGCCGTTCCACCTCTTTGCCTGCTGCCCTCATCTTCTCCCCTTCAACGCTCCTCTTCTTTTGTCGGACCGGTCGAGATTCTGGGTCCGCATTCAGCTTGTGGGAGATCACCTAGGGATCAACTCCAGGCATGTCTAAGGGCGACCATGCGAATATGTCCACGTTCTCTCTGAGGAGGTTGACGAGGTCCGCCCTCAGAGAGGCCGGGAGCTTCGTGCCAATAGAGACAGTCTTGCCATCCTCCGTGGCCACGGGTACTTCTTCGACTTCCTCCGTAGGAGTTGGTCGTTGGTCGCAATAGTCATCTCTCTCATCGAGGAGGTTGACCGATAAGGCCTGCTCCGGACCCTTATGCTTGGTCGACCCACGTCACAATAGCTTTTGGATCCCCCGCACCAGCCCCAGGATAGCTTTTGGATCCCCCGCACCAGCCCCAGGATAGCTTTTGGCTCCCCCGCACCAGCCCCACCCCTTGCAGAGTTTGGAATTTGACCATCTGATGAAGCATGCTGGGGAGCGCTTCGACGGTCGTCATGTAGGGTCGCCCTATGATCCTGTTGTACACCGATGCAATGTCCACGACAACGAATTGCGTCATGCGTGTGACGACCCTCGGCTCCTCTCCGAGCGACACCGACAAGGTGATTACCCCGGTAATGGGAACTGAGTGTCCGATGAAGCCGACGATGGGCCCAGTGCAAGGCCTTAAATTCGCCTGCTTCAGCCCCATCTTCTCAATCGTCGACATGAACAGAATTTCGCACGAACTCCCGGTGTCGATCAGGAGGCGGCTAATGATGGCCGTCCCGATCTGAGCCTCGATGACGATGGCGTCGTCATGCGGCAGCTCGACCCCCTTAAGGTTGTCCTCAGTAAAGGTAATGGGAGGTCGAGTCACCCTTCTATGCTTCGCTTCACCGCCGAGGTCTGCCGCCATCACATGCCGTGCGTACGCCTCTTGCCTGATGACGACGCTCCCCCAGACGATGGCCCGCCACATATCACATCTATGCGCAGGACCACCCTGGGTGGATGAAGCTCCTCCCACTCATTGCTTGGGGGTGGGTCTGGCCTTCGCCCTCCTCGTGGAGGTCTTTCTTCTCAGAGTGGCCTCCTGCCTTCGACGAAGCCCCCAAGGCGACCCACTTGGATCAACCGCTCGATCTCCATCTTAAGGGTGAAGCAATCATCTGTATCATGACCATGGTCGTGGTGGTATCGACAATACTTCTGGAAATCTCGCCTTGTCAGGTCCGACTTCATTTCTCTAGGTGGGTCAGGTAAGAGCCCGGACCTTGTCGCCGCGGTCAATACCTCTATCATTGGGGCGTTAAGCTGCGTGTATTGGGCTCGCACGGGGCCTGGGCGATCTTGCAGGTGACGCCCCACTGGGTCGCGCTCGGCTAAGCCTGCTGGTCGTGGCCCCGGGGCCTGTCTTCTTGCCTCGGCCTAGGATAGGACCGGGGCTCGCCTTGGGACGTATCCACCTGGACGGCCTATTTCTTTGCGCCGAGGGCCTCCTCGCTCAGCGTGTACCTTTCCGCCTAAGCGACTAGCACGTCGTAGTCGGCAGGTGGGTCTCGGAGCAAGGATTTGTGGAGGCTTCGGTTCCTCAGTCCTGCCTTGAAGGCCAGCATGAGCACTTCGTCGCCGCAGGCCACCACACCCCGCTTCTCGTCCTGGAAGCTGCGCAGGTACTTCCCAATCGTCTTCCCTTCCTCTTGGACTATTGTACAGGGGTAGTCCGTCGGCTTCTTCCTCGTACGCTCGGCCCAGAACTGCTGGCAGAATTTGTGAGATAACTCGCCAAAGCTCTCGATGGATCTCACGGGCAAGCTGTGGTACCATTCTAGGGCCGCATCTCGTAGACTGAAACCCCTGCAAAGGAATGTGTCGTCCACATTCTCTATCTCCATCGCCCCTCGGTACTGCTGCACGTGCAAGAGGGGGTCGCCTCTCCCGTTGTAGGTCGCTAGGTGGGGGGCCTTGAACCTTGCGGGTCTCGGGGCCGAAGTTATCCATCGCGCCAGTGGCATGGCCTCCCCTGGGTAAGCGAGGCGCTCGGGCGTGCGCTCCCTCTGCCTCTCTGGGGTTCGACTTCGATCCCGCCTTGGCTATCGATGGTCATCACGCCCTGGGGATGGAGGAGGCGGACGTCGAGGAGGACTCCTTCCGCGTGGCGGAGATCCAGCTGAGGGCGGACTACAGGCGTTCCTGTTTCGCCGGCCCGAAGTTGACACCTCCGGGATCTCCCGATGCTCCTGATTCTCCCTCCAGAGCCTCTCATACTCAGCAATGAGGAAGCGGAGTTGCTGACGGATGGCTTCCTCGTCGAAGCGATCGGGGGTGTGGCTTCGGTCCCGACCTCGATGGCGACGGTCCTCCCGCCCCGGTGAGGAGACGGGCCGTCGCGGAGGGCTCCTCCCTCGAGGTGGGGTCCCGGCGGATGGCGGGCTACGCACATTCCTGTGTGGTTGGCCCGAGGTCGACATCTTCGGGATCTCCCGGTTCTCCTCGTTCTCCCGCCGGAGCCTCTCGTGCTTCGCCATGATGAAATGGAGCTGGCGAAGAGCGGCTTCCTCGTCGAGGTGGGCTTACTGGGCGGCCTTGGCTGCTTCATCTAGGCATCTCTGAGCAGCAGTCGCTTCCTCCTGGTGCACGCGCAGCCTTGCGACCTCCATCTCTTCGTCCAAGAGCCTTTGTTGGGCCGCTATCTCCTCGGCGAGCCCTCTTTGCCCCACTTCTTCATCGAACTGAGGATGAAGGTTTCGCCTCACGTTCGGGGACTCAGAGGGGCCGAGGGGTGCTTCGGTCCTAGTCGTCGCGAAGCCTTTCATCATCTTGGTGAAGGCCTCGAAGCTCTGCTGCACAGCACGGGCCGAGGCCTGGACAGTCTCGACCTCCATCCTGGGGGGTGGATTAGTCACTGGAGTCTTTGGGTGAGAATGTGATTCTTGGTCCATGGGATCTTTGCCGTGGTCAGGGTTCCGGTTGATGGGTATGGAGTTAGACATGGGTGTGACCCTTCATTCCCACAGACGGCACCAATTGTTGCGAGGTAAAACCCGCGTACAATGAATTTGTATTAGAGGGAACCAAAGGCACGGTGGTTATGATCAGGAGATGATTAGGGTAGGCTATTTAACAGGTGATGAGTGTAGTGATGAGGCTGGACGCACTACAAAGTTCAACCACAAAATTGATCCCGCAAGGACTTTGCTCCACGACCGCACCACCGGGGGCGGGAGTTGAGCGCAACCTATGACGACGGGCTTGCCTGCACAAGGAGCAGCTCGTCAGAAAGGCTGGGTTGGGGTCCAACCCTTAGCCTCTCCGATGCCTAAGATAGTAATAGGACTAAAAGTGGGGGCTAGGCGTGCATGTTAGATTAAGAGTGAGTCGACCGTACGTGACGAGCTATCAGTTGAGGAAGAACAAAGATATGGAAGACCTTTGCCCTTGTGTGTGGGTAATAAGATTCAGAGTTAATTCGCCAACCTCCTTCCCCGATGGAGACGAAGAGGTATTTATACCTAACGGAGGTGGTTAGGTGATGCCGACGTGGCATGCTGACTCGACGTGCTGAGCTGGCTCTCCTGTTAGCGGAAGCTTCGAACGAGGACGTCAAGATTTGGCGTGTTGGCCATGCGTTTCTCAGATGGTGCAACGGCCAGGGGTATCTTTGTCAGGGTGTCAGAGCCGAAAGCATTGTGTCAGGGGGCGCAGCGGCCAGGGGCACTTTGTCAGGTTGTCAAGCGGCGGAAGTAACAGTAGCGTCCTTGTACTAGGTTGTTTGTCATGTCCGACGTGGCGAAGAGTCTTCGAAGTCTGTTTGGGGATCGCGGCCACAGATGTGTCGCTAGGTCTCTCCTGACTGATGATGAGCGATCGGTCGCATGCCTTGCTCGCTATGCCCGACGGGCTAAAAGGGGAACGGGCGCGCTACCGGCTGGGACCATGGCGGAGTGCGTCCTTCCCATTGGTCGAGGCGGAGTGCATCCTTTTCACCAGTCGAGGTGGACTTTAGGGTCGTCGGGCGCCTAGCGGACCTGGGGGAATAAGTGAGCGGCATACGAAGTTAGGGCAAGGAGCGCCTTGCCGCTGGTCCAAGTAGGCCCCGTGAAGGAGGGGCGTGATGTCCAGGCATCTGGCGGGGTTCGATGGAAGGTCGGACTATCACGATCTTTAGGTCGTAACAAGGACCAAGCTCCAAGCCAGCCATAAGCTCCGTGTTGGGGCAACAGCCCAGGCAACCGTCGATTGTCTAATCTAACCCATCATCAAGAAGCCAAGCTCGTGTGGTATAGACGACCGATGCCCAAACTCCTATGGCGCAAGAAATCGATCACGAAGCTCTGATGTCCGAGTTCCCAGGGTCGGTTGAACATATCGGGCCTCCAGGATCTTTCTTGGAAACTTCGTTGACTCTCATCGACCCGATGGAACTCACCGACCCAACTTCGACATCCAGAAATGCAGATCGGCATTTCGACCTTAGCCTCCAGGCTTCGTCGGATCTCGATCCGAGGCTCCCAGCTCAGGGTCACTTGATGATTTTGGAATCATTTTTATGCTGCAATCTGAGCTCATTCTTTCCCTCTTCCTCGTACGAGCGATCCTGTCAACTCCTCTGAGGTTTAGAGCAAGTGCCGCTCATCGGTCGAATTCTGCCCTTCGCGCTGCCATCCGACAGTCGAAGATTCAGTTTCGACCAAGAATCGGCCCACTGATCTGCCACTCGAGGAAGACCAACCCAGCTTCGACCAAGTTTGACGAAGTTCCAACTGAGTTCGAGCGAATTTTTCGTCGAGCTAGAACGTTCGTGACTGATGTTCGAGCCCCGACGCCCAAGGTCTGACTTTTCGTCGAATCCGAGGCATCGAACCATCTGTCTCCATCCTCCCATGGAGTTCTGCATTCGACCCCAACAAATCGATCTTCGAATGCTAAGGTCCTGTTTCTTTATGTGATTGTGGGTTGGGATTTACTGTTGTGAATAGTAAATCCATGTTGGATTCTTGAGGAGAGAGAAGTAGAGTTTTGTGTTTCTTTTGGAGGAAAGTGGGTTGGAAAGTTGGTTTGGGATTTGTTTGTGGGTCCCACACTAAAGTTTTGTATTTCTTTGGGTTAAATTGAGATTGGGATTGTTGGATGAGAATAGTTGGGAGTTGGTTATAGTGTTATGAGGTGAGAATACCCCACATCCACATATGAAGTAGAAAAATATGTAACCAATGATTTAATTAACTGTTAGTTAACTAACTATTAAATATTAAATAAATATCTATTAAATACGCATAATTAAATCCCATTACTCAAAAATAAATATTAAAATACTGAATTTAATAATAAAAAGAATTAATTAATTGCATTTTTGGGCTATTAAATATAAACGAAGGAAAGCCAGGCAACGCAAGCAACAGAACAAGTTAGACCATTTCATATCCAACATTCATAAATTATAAAAATAATAAATGAAAGGCATAGAACACATGCAACCGAAATCACATTCCCATTTAACATAACACATTAATCCAGCATATACAAAATACTTATAGTATCCATAATACAATCTCATTATGCATAACAAACAAACAGTAATAAAGTTTTACATTGTACCCAGCCTAATATCAAACACTCTTGTTTATAATCAAAAATAATAAAACTAACATCAAACCTAGGAGCGTAAACAAAACCAACGTCATGATGTCCATTTTCACCGTGGTCCGTTCAAATCGCCCCCATGAGCGTGGCCAACCGCCCCTCTATCTCTAAAGGTCGCCGATCAGAGAATGCTGTGGAAGAGGAAGCATTGGTGGCGCCTCGTTCAATCTCATCCAGCAACTGCAGTATCACATTTGTGGACCAGTCCGAGTGTGGTGGATCCTTCCATTCGTAGAATTTGCATTTATTCACGAGGGATGGCCAGCTCCAAAAGCGCCTGCCGGGATTATTTCAGGTCCATGATGTCCTCCTAGCAACCCTCAGACCACAGTTGCAAAACTTGCAGTCATCTTCATCAGCAGCCAACTCACCACCTGCAGCAACTCTGGGTCTGGATTGAATAGAAGAGCTGGACCCGGTGCTCATTTGAACCTAGCATGAAATAAAGATGGACAACGAAGGCAGGCAAAAGAGAAAGGATAATTAATAATGATTTAAACAGACAAATAAAAACAATTATAATGAATAATGATTTAAAGAGATATGATAATTAAATAGAGGAAAATGGCTTAAGAAGCATACCTACGAACAGTTACAACACCCGCGAAAGATGACATCATCTGGATTAAATCATAAGTAAAAGAGAAAAGGAAATACCGTAACATAGACAACGCAGAAACCCAAACAAAGCAAAGATAAAGAAAGAATCAAGAAGAGATAATTAAAATATTACTAAATTAAAGCCCTCAGGTAAACATGTTTTTTAGCATTAAGTATGTATTAGGTAGTTGCTCATTATGAATGAACCTTCTCGCCAAATACCACTTTTTCTTCATAACCGAGGTACAAGTTGATCATTATATGTTCATCCTCATAGGGCTATATGAACAAATCCAACTGATAACTAACCAACGTCCACAGTAGGAACATGATACATTTGCAAAGTTCTCAAATGCCAAGTCCTTTAACTGAACATGAAACATTGGGCTGAAACATATGGGCATGACTCCTTTGTTCAGGTTTTGGGGCATGGCTCCTTGTTGCTGGTTGTTTGCAACAAATACATAAGCCCTCAGGAAGAAATTTAATTTATCAATAAAAAATGTTGGTCATAGGCAGTTGCTCCATCATATATCACCCCCTCATTTAACCTTCACCCATCTCATATACTGATACATACAGTCCATATCAATTCATATAATTTTCAATGTATCTCACTAAAATACATCATTGGGGAGTAATGGAACCATCAAGCCTAGTACCAACTATGTATGCATAACCAAGGGAAAAGGGATCAAATAATTATCTTCATAATTGGGCTATAGTTAACCAGCAACAAGGAGCCATCCCCCAAAAACTGAAACTAGGAGCCATGCCCATACCACCACATATATGACAACCAGCAACAAGGAGCCATACCACACAAACTGAAACAATGAGCCATGCCCATACTTTCACAAAAACACAACCAGCTACAAGGAACCATGCCCCAAAACCTGAACCAAGGAGCCATGCCCATATGTTTCACAAAAACACAACCAGCAATAAGGAGCCATGCCCCAGAACCTGAACCAATGAGCCATGCCAATTTGTTTCACAAAAACACAACCAGCAATAATATGCCATGCCCCAAAAATAATAATAACAAGGGGACATGCCCAAACCACCCCAAAACACAACCAGAATCAAGGAGCCATGCCCCCAAAACCTGAACCAAAGAGCCATGCCCCCAAAACCTGAACCAAGGAGCCATGCCCATACGTTTCACAAAAACACAACCAGAAACATGGAGCCATGCCCCAAAACCTGAAGCAATGAGCCAAGCCCATATGTTTCAAAAAAGCACACCCAGCAACAAGGAGCCATGCCCCAAAACCTGAACTAATGAGCCATACCAATTTGTTTCAAAAAAACACAACCAGCAACAATATGCCATGTCCCAAAAATAATAATAACAAGGAGACATGCCCAAACCACCCCAAAAACACAACCAGAATCAAGGAGCCATGCCTCAAAACCTGAATCAAGGAGCCATGCCCATATGTTTCACAAAAACACAACCAGAAACATGGAGCCATGCCCCCAAAGCCTGAACCAATGAGCCATGCCATATGTTTCAAAAAAACACACCGAGCAACAAGGAGACATGCCCCAAAACCTGAACCAATGAGCCATGCCAATTTGTTTCACAAAAACACAACCAGCAACAATATGTCATGCCCTAAAAATAATAATAACAAGGAGACATGCCCAAACCACCCCAAAAACACAACCAGAATCATGGATCCATGCCCCAAAACCTGACCAAGGAGCCATGCCCATACGTTTCACAAAAACACAACCAGAAACATGGAGCCATGCCCCAAAACCTGAACCGATGAGCCATGCCCATATGTTTCAAAAACACACACCTAGTAACAAGGATCCATGCCCCAAAACCTGAACCAATGAGCCATGCCAATTTGTTTCACAAAAACACAACCAGCAACAATATGCCATGGCTCAAAAATAATAATAACAAGGAGACATGCCCAAACCACCCCAAAAACACAACCAGAATCAAGGAGCCATGCCCCAAAACTTGAACCAAGGAGCCATGCCCATACGTTTCACAAAAACACAACCAGAAACATAGAGCCATGCCCCCAAAACCTGAACCAATGAGCCATGCCCATATGTTTCAAAAACACACACCCAACAACAAGGAGCCATGCCCCAAAACCTGAACCAATGAGCCATGCCAATTTGTTTCACAAACACACAACCAGCAACAGTATGCCATGCCCCAAAAATAATAATAACAAGGAGACATGCCCAAACCACCCCCAAAAACACAACTAGAATCAAAGAGCTATGCCCCAAAACCTGAACCAAGGAGCCATGCCCATATGTTTCACAAAAACACAAACATCAACAAGGAACCATGCACCCAAAAACTGAACCAATGAGCCATGCCCAGATGTTTCAGTCAAAAAATGAAGCTGATACTGCAACATACCCAATAGGTCCAAAACAAAGCCAAAAAAATATATGAACAACTATATTCATAGGTATGTTGCAGAAGCCCAACCCAACTTCAACATACAAAACAATTGCCCAGTACATAGACAACAAATAATACAAATCATGGTATTATGCAAAAAGAATCCCCCAACTGAAACTGCAACATATATAGGATCCTCCCACCAAACTGAAACTGCAACAGACCAACTAGGTCCAAACCATAGCCAAATAATAAATATTTGGTTGCCCTCAGGTAAACATGTATTGTATCATGAAATTCAGAAGGTATTAGGAAGTTGCTCATTATAAATGAACCTGCCAGCCAAATACCCCTATTTCTTCTTATCAAAGGGTCAAATTCATCATTTAATGTTCATCATCATAGGGCTATAGAAAATATCCCCCTCATTTTCATATTATTCCACATTGTACCAACCCAAAAATGAGCTTGATATGTAGCAGTTCAGGATGGGGAGAAATTGATCATTATATGTACATCATCATTGGGTTAAATGAAACAACCAAAACAACAACATTAAAATCCACACGTAGAAACACACCCCAAATCAGCAACAAAGAGGCATGCCCCAAAAACTGAAACAAGGAGCCATGCCCATACCACCCCAAAAACACAACCAGCAACAAAGAGGCATGCCCCAAAAACTAAAACAATGAAACATGCCCATACCACCCCAAAAAACACAACTAGCAACAAGGTGCCATGCCCCCAAAACATGAATATATACAACAACATAGTCTTTGTTTGTGACACTTAAAATTATACTCATAACATCAACTTAGAAAAAGGCTAAACCCACCTCATTAACATCCCCATCCCAACATAATACCCATACCCAACCAACCGTAACACCTTCACCAACCCACCAGAATCCCTTCCCCACAACACCACCATATAATAACATATTACCCCACCATACAGCGCATCCCCAACCCAACCAACACTCATCACTACCCCCACCAAAATGCCATAGGGCCCACCCATCCTCATATCTTTCCTTTGCCATATCCTTTTTCATAACCTGCTTCACACAAGTCCATATCCATCTCAGCAACTAACTCCTCAAGCATAAGCTTCCGACCCGATTGTGGCACGACCAAAAATTGTCGACCCACCATCTCATTCATGCTTAGGTCTTTAAACAACTTCAACAATAGGTCAGAAGGATACTCTGTAAACTCGTACACACGCTGTGCAAGAGTTTCTGTCCAGTGGGAGTGTGCGCTCCTTATAACATCTGCGACCTCTTTCACATTAGCGGCTATATCCCGCATTACGTCCGGATCTTCCCTCAAGGAGCATCACCGTTGTTTCTTCTTCTCCAGCGATGATGGGATAGCATTTCTTGTCCCCCCTTGTGGACAATTTCTTGTTGACGCTTGTGTGGGTATGTTCTCAGGGACATAGTGGGGTGGAGAAGGAATATGTGTCGGTTCAGGCGTTATGGGCACTTCTTCCCCACCAGAAAATGGGCCACCAAATCTATCGAACAAGGACCTTGACAAATCCCCCCGTGCAGAGTCATCCTCAATGATGACAACCATATCGTCAAACCATGTTATGGGATGGTTCACATAAGCGCGCTTCCGATGGCTTGCCTAAACGATTAGCAAAGCATATATGAACATACCATTCATAGCTATATTTAATGTACTAGCACCTATCCTATATATAAGATAGAAGTAATTACCGTCGCCCACGTTGCATAAGTTTCCGGATCCAGTTCAATTATCTTCCTCTCTGCATCCCATCCTGCCCCGCTCATTTCCATGCACTCGTAAACATCTTTGAGACGTGTCTTCAAAGCTTTCATATGATTTTTCACATTACCACTTGTGAATGTCGTCCCATGAGTGTTATTGATTTCAGCTGCAGCGGCATTGAATGCGGCCCCTTTAAATGTCTTATCGACTTTAAGGCCCTGTCGTGCAAGTTCAGCTAGGAATGGAATAAGAGTGTCATCGTGCTCGGGCTTCCATAGTTTGTTGTGTTGTGAAGATGAGGAAGGTTGCTTCTGCTTTTTCCTAGGACTTAAAATAGACCCGTCGGCATCCTAGCTACGCCAGCTCGACTTCCTAGAGGAGTCACTGCTGGGAGTTCTTTCATTGCCACTTGGTGGCATTGGCATAGCAAAGGCACCAAGAGATGAGGGGCTTCTGAAAGTGGATAGTTCTTCCCCTTGGAGCATATTCATATACACATGGCCACTATGCGATGGCATTGACATTGGCATTTGCATTGGCAAGTTGAAATTTCCATATTGTTGATATGTCATTCCATGCCCACCTGCTTGGAATTCATGCATGTGGTAGGGGATAGGAGGCATCCTCATGTGAATTGGTCGGTTGAGAAGGGGATCCACCCTTCTTTCTGCTTCTCCATGTTGTGTCACATATACATTTTCATAAAATTGATGCATTGGATCACTCACATCCAGGTATGGATCACCCCCATGCCCTGATTTTGAATATCCTTCCATCCCTACAACATCAATATTATGATAATGAAAATGCATAATTTTAAAATAAACATCCAACCATCATATTATCTAAAACTATGCCGCATGGTGTATAAAAATACAGAATTGTAAAGTATTGAAATGATAAGCCAAAGTATGAAAATATTGTCATACTTAACACAGTAAACATAATGCAATAATCAAGGTACAAGGTTAAAATGTTCAGACTTAGTATGCAATTTTTACGACCCCCTTATAGCCCATGCTCTACTGTGTTCCCGTTATTATTTATGTTACAGTAGTCCACCCACATATCCTAAGCTATCTGCTCCCTGCGAAATTTCCATTGTTCCCGTTGTTCGGGTTGTTCACGAACGGTCACCTGTTGGGATAGATCAATAGCATCGTCATCATGATCATCGATACCCTCTACATCCTCCTCAAACCCATCACCATCTTCAGTTAGGCGGGGGTCATGAGGATCTGCAATTTGGATGTAATGATCCAAAACAGTGCACGATAGTACGGTATCCACCTGACTTTTGAATGGGTAGTGAGGCTTGGATGTCAATATTTTAAACTTGTTCTTTAGGATACCAAATGTCGACTCGATCTTTGATCTTAATGTAGAATGGCGTAGGTTGAATAGCTCTCGTCGATTTCGAGGAACCTAATCAGTATGGTCCTTCAAATGGTATCTAACGCCCCTGTATGGAGATATGAATCCTGGTATTGTAGTATATCCATCATCGCAAAGGTAATATTTACCTACATTCGAACAAATAAACCAAGTTTATGATCCAACGCTTTCTGAGATACGTAATTATAATTTATATGTAAATTTATGCATATTACCTTCATACACTCGAAGCCCCAGTGGGGGGGGAAGACAATGCATCTTTCATGACCGTAAAATCATTTGCGGATCCTTCCCACCTGGCCAGTATGTATGTGAATCTTTTATTTGGAGTAACAGTTGCTAGCACATTTTACGTAACCCCTTTACGACGTCTAAAGCAGGGTACAAGCCTTGCTGGTAGCATGGCATCTATGTGTGTCCCATCAATGAGAATAATGCAGTCCTACAACGTATTAAATGAGACCAATTTGCAATCCCCATTATGATACCTATTATACTGACACATACACAGATAATCACACATACCTTAAAAAATGGGAACCAATTAGGATTATTGACTATCTCCGGTGGCGTCTCATTAAGAGCTTGCTTCACAAACATATCCCGAAGTGCACACAGTCCCGCCATCACTTTGTTAAAATAACGGCTAACTATCCCCCGCCCCTTATAAAATCCACTTGCATGACTCTATTCTTTGACTTGTGCCCTACAATATGCAGGAACATGGCCACCTTCTCCTCGATGGATACATGAATATTGTCCTTGAGAAGATCACGATGTCGCATTAATGATGCAAGATTCATGAAAGCATGTCTTTGCATTCGTAGGTAATGCAAACAGATACTTTCAGACCCATACATAATTCTCTGCATGTGGGATTTTCTATGCAGATCCTGAATAGTGGAGGGCTCTCTAGGTATAAGGTCGGTCCTAGCGGAATTGTCAAGTTGTAAAGCTAGGATGACAAACATTATTGCTGCCGCAGCAGAGGTACATGAATCACAAGACGAATGGTCTCCTTGTATATCCATGTCCACCGTAATTGCTTCAAACATAACTTAACGTGTAAGTGATGACTGACATATGATATTACCAGAAAGTAGGGTATGTGAAAAAGATACCCGTGGCTATCCAGCATTCTATATAACTTATGGCATGAAAAAAATTTAAACCCTTTGTTAGCCAAAATGAATTAAATCCATATCATATTAAACTATGAAAAACCCATTTCATCTAAATTTGTGCATATCCAAAAATGTAGCCCTCAGAATATATGATTAATCATTTTCACAACTGGTTGCTTTGTCGTTGCTCCGTCTATGTCAAACCAGAAATCAACCGACATAAATCAAGGTAAAAAAACCTACTTCGTACACATTCACATAACCCATTGTTCTCAAGTAAACAAGTGCAGAATGAAACATATATCATAAATTCTTAAATTATGTAAATGTTACTTGAAATCGCCACACATATAAAAATTAACACACAATCCCTTTCATTGCATAAGAATATCCAACCACATGAAAAACAAATTGGGTAATAAAAGGAGCCATCAATCAAGCCATCTAGCATATATTTTCACAACTGGTTGCTTTGCTGTTGCTCCTTCCATTTCAACCCAGAAATCAATCGGCATAAATCAAGTTTAAAATGTAACCTCATAAAAATTTCCCATCACCCATTGTTCTCAAGTAAACAAGGTCAAAGTGACACAAAAATCTTAAATATTAAACACCTTAAAATTAAAATGTAAACATAAAAAGAACCATAATTTTGATCATTTATATTGAAATTGACACAATGTTAAAATTTCAAAACTAATCCCTTTCAATTCAGAAAAATAGCAAACACTGTGATGCACAAATAGGGTATTACACGGAACCATCAAGTAAGCCTTCCAGCATATATGGCTCTTGCACAGCCACGCCAAGGTTCTAAAAAACTCTACGCTTTACAGACTGGGGCCTCACAGCTCCAAGTCTAAGCGGACTTTTCACGCCTCGCCTCCATTTTAGGGAAGCAGGTCGTGACACCTATGGATCCAAGTAGAGTGATCTATGCTTGGTCCTTAATCAATACGATGATCTCCAAATTAAGATGAGACGATATATTAACAATTAAGATCAAAAGAGTAACAACAATAAAATATATCTCACATCGGAATGAAATAAAGGCCTGCGATTAATGAGCAAGAATAGATTAATACATGATTGCAAATGACATATACTTAAACAATAAACAAGTTAGCGTAAAGTAAATAACAATAAATAATCATAGAAAATTCACACAGAGAGACAAGTGATTTGATCCTGGTTCCCCACCTGGGTACATCCAGTTTCCGACCGTCACAGATAGAGATTAAACCAATATTGCCTAGCAATACAATTACCTAGCTTCAATCGCTAGGATTCCCAACGACCTAGTTCCACCAGTAGGATTTCCAACCACCTAGTCTCAACTAGGATTTAGAACACCACCACCTAGCCTTAGCTAAAATTTTCAACACCCTTATCTCCAATGGACACAAAGTAAGATCAAATCCAATTCACCACAATAAGTTAGTGGAGGTTGGTTTTATACCAAACAATTCTATGGCCAAGAAGAATGTGCAATTGTGCTCTATGTGGCTAAAGAATTAATCTTTTCTTTGATCATACAAAGAATATTAGTTGATTCAATATAATCAAGAAACTTTGTTGTTTTAAAATCCTTTTAAGAATATTCAAAAAATGAAGTAGAAAGGATTTGAAAAACAACTTGTAATAGCCAAATAAAAAGATCTTAAGAGAACAAATAAAAAATACGCACAAGAATAAGATCAGAATTTAAAAACAGTTTGTCCATAAAAACGTGAGAGAAGATAAATTAGAGAGCTTGAATGATTAAGAGAATTTTGAATTTGGCTCAAGAATAATTGGTATAGAAAAAGGTCTCAATGGCTCTCTATTTATAGGGCTAAAAATGAATTCAAAACATTTCAAAAACGTTTGACTTTTGCCCCCAAAACAGCTACAAAACAGATTCAATGAATCTGGCCGTCGACAGCTGGTAGTTGACTCCCAAAGCAATTTCTAAGAAAATCTGCTACAGCTGGTAGTCGACTCTCAACTTTGGTAGTCGACTCCCAAAGCAGTTTTCTGAGAAAATCTGCTACTTAAAGATAGTCAACTCCTGGGTGTTTGGTAGTTGACTCCTTGAAAAGTTATTTTCTCAAGAAGTTTTGCTCTCATATCTATGAAAATAAGTTTATATTATTATACCATTAATTTAAAACCATCAAAAAACTTTTTGTGTGTATGCATATTCTTTCTTGGCTTTTACATAATCCCTAGAAAAATGAAAAACAACTCACACACTAGACTCTATGAAGAACTTGAAGCCATGGATGAGCTTGAGCTTGTTGCATAGCTTCACTGAATTTGAACTCCTCTTTAGCTTGAGCTTGAGCACAATCTTTAAGCTTCATCTTCGAGCTCCCCTTGTACTTAAACTAAAGCTTCAGAATGTAGACGTGGAATGTGAGCTCAATCCTTCTTCATCTTCTATGTGTGTAGTTATAGTTCTTCTTCTCGGAATATGCTTCGAGCTTCAATTAGCTTATTGCACAACCTACACACCTAAGTAGTAATTAGTACATAACAACATTTGTTGTGATCATCATCAAAACCACTTGGGGTGGGACTAGATTTCCCAACAGCCCCCTAAGAACGACACCCCAATGCTTAAATAATCCCCCAAAACCTTAGTGAGTTCGCAAAAAACCCGACCCGAAATGACCGCGTGGAAGATTCACGCGGTCTCGTCGATTCTGCCCCCAAATAGCTCAAACCCCCCTTCAGAAACTCCAATTTTACGCGGCCACATTAAATCCCATGTGGCCGCATCGTCTGCAGAGTCAAAAACATATTTTTACATACTCTCAGCCTTTGTAGCCACGCGGTCGCGTCGCTGCAATTTTACAGCGCAACCTTGTCTTCTTAAAAAATGTATAAAATCGTTCTGATCTCTGAAAAATGCAAATAAATATGCGTTGGAATCATAACGAGACTCTCTTCAATAAAAAATAAGAGGGGGTGAAGATAACTACAGAGTTGTGAGCAGATCTTTAGTCTTTTGCAAGGTTGTGCATTTCATGTTTTATCTACTCCACGCGGATGCGTCAAATGTCACACGCGACCGTGTGGCTTCTCTTCTCTTTGGCTTGGGTTGATTTTTTCTTGTTAAGTATTGGACTTCACCCAACTTGGTTTTGATGATGAGCAAACATAAATACTTGTAACTAATCCCCTCCATGCAGTTAATCCATTGTCTAAGCTAATTATGAAGATCAAATAGCAATGGATGACTATCAGATCAATTAAAGCTCAATGAATTGAAGATTGGGTGATCAAGTTGAAGAAAGAAGCTTCAAAGACTTCAAGGCCATTCAAAAGAAAGAAGAGAAGCAAAATTCAATGTAAATCTTTTTATGCTTTTATTTCTCTTGATTAGAATGTAGCCTTGTAATAGAACTATCTTGGAGCTCACAGTCTTCACTCTATTTAGCCTAGTAAGTCATTAGAAAACATTTCCTAGACTCCAACTCTTCATTCCCTTTACTGTGCATTCTGGATTTTCAACATGCGACTGAAGAACAAAATGCAGGAGTCTGTCTACATACAGGCACCTGAGAATTGTTCTACAGTCGTCTATAATGCACATGTTTTGACATAGGTTTTTGGGCTTTTCTGTATTCAACTTCAACAGGTGACTGCTGTACAAAGTACTAGTGCATGTCTAGTTTCAAGCGCATGTGACTTGTTAGTCAGTTGCATGTCTCCTCTTGACCAAAGATCCTAAGATCTGTCAACTTACGCACTTGTGCACACAGACGACTGTGGTTGGTTTCCCAGTCGCCTGCCCATGGCACAAGCGCATGTCAATACCTCTACAGTCGCATGTCCATCACCTGCCCAGATCTTCATTTTGGCAAGTTATGCACTTGTGCACACAGATGACTGAAGTTGGTTTCCCAGTCCCTTGCTCATGGCAGAGGCGCCTATGGACACCACATCAGTCGTCTATCCAAGCTTACCCAGAATTCTTATACTCTGTCAACTTTCGCACTTTGTTGCACAGACGCCTGCATAAGGTTTCTCAGTCATCTGTCGGTTTTCAGGCACTTGTCCAACCTTCATCAGTCGACTATCCTATGTGGTAAGTTACTGTTTGAATTCTCACATACCCTTTGACACAGTGCAGCAGGCGATTGTCTATTCTTCATCAGTCGCCTCTTTTGGCTATAAAATAAATCCGTTCGGATTTTTCGCACGGATTTCAAAGGGGGGTTGGGTATTCTGTTTGAGGGTTTTAAATAATCTATAAAGATGCCCTCTATTATTCCATTGGGTCCTCTTGCGCAACTCTTGATCATCTCTAAGAACTCCACTGATTTCATCTCAAGCTCTAGAGCTCTCAAGTGATCAATTCTCTTTAGCTCTCATTCTCTCTTACTTTCCAACCTAGAATCAAAGTTCATACCCTCTAGGAATTTGGTGATGGCAAGAGAAAGGGCTTCTCTCTCTTCTTGGAAGAGATCAACACTCACGTCACTTTGCTCCGTCAAGTTCTACTTCAAGGCATAGGTGATTTGTAAGTCTAAATTTCATATTGCATAACTTTCGTTATTAGTTTTACTCTCAGTTGTGAGAGTAGTTTGCTTGATCCCAAGTTGTAGGATTCAAGGACATCAATTGTGTATTGATTACACTTGTTGGGTTGCTACAAGTGGGTTGAAAGGAATCTCAAGTTAGGGTTCTAACTTGAGTATCCGGGTGGTATCCCGAGTGGAAGGGATGTAGGATTACCGGAAACAAGTCGGGTTTGACTTGGGTAATCCAAACCCTTGAACATACTTGTCTTTGCTTGTTCATTGTTGTTAATCCATAATTCTGTATCTTTGTTGGATTAGGATTTTAATTGGGCGTTATTTCTTAATTATTTTTATAAACACTATCCAACCCCATTCTAGTGTTTTCCTCATAGCAAGGGTCCTTACAATTGGTATCAGAGCGCAAGTTTATAGTTATGGCATCTAACAACAACAACATTCCTCCACCTCCTTCGTTCAACAATCATGATCATGATGGTGCTTCTTCTGTATTCGACGGACAATTTATGATTCGTCTTCTGTGTTTCAATGGCACGAATTTTAGCTATTGGAAGTGACAGATGGAGACGTTTCTTAGGAGTGTTTCTCTTTGGAGAACCCACCCTACGGATTACGTAGAACCCACAGAAGAGGATTTCGACAAGTGGACTCCCGCCGAGAAGTCCGCCAAGGTAAAAAATCCAAAGCAATGAATGCTCTTCATTGTGCTTTGGATCCGATGAGTTTAACAATATATGCACATGTAAGAGTGCATATTAAATATGGAACCATCTCATCATCACCCACGAAGGAACCAACAAGGTAACGGTGTCAAAGTTGTATGTTGCTATACAAAACTTCGATATGTTTCAAATGTAGGAAGGTGAGAACATTGCCACGATGTACAGTCGCTTCATCGACATAACCAATGAGCTTGAAGCTCTTGGACAAACATACACCCAACAAGAGAAGGTAAGGAAATTTATCATGTCAATGACCTCAAAATGGGAAAGAAGAGCAATTGCCATTGAGGAGGTCAATGACATGAAGAACTACACCGTGGTGAATCTCATCGATACTCTCGTGTCTTACGAAGTAAGATGGGAGAATCGATTGAAGATTAGAGTCATGATGAAGCCAATGGAGGCAAAGAAGAAGGCGTTATCGTTCAAGGCTACCTCTTCATCCTCTGATAGTGACGAGCCCGAGAACGAGATGGATTTGGATGAAATGGTGCTAATGGAAAAGAAGTTTCAACGCTTCTTTCGCAAAGGTAAATTCCCATCCAAATCCAAATTTGATTCCACTAACAATTTGTCACACCCCGCTTCCCATTATTCAGGCACGAGGACGAGACGAAGGTCTGCATAGGCGGGATCTGTGAAGCTCAGGCCCAATAAGCGTCAGTAGGGATACACCAAAACAATATACAGGTTCTTGCATTACAGTTCAGAATAATAAGAGTACCCAAAAGAAACAACAGCATTCATTCATTGATAATAATCCAGCCGTACAAAAGAAAGTCTAATAAAAGAAAGCCTCGGGCATGGCTACAACAGAAAAGGAAACTACTAGTGCTACGCATCTAACCTAGACAAGAATTTTAATAGTGCAACACACCCAACTAAGAAAACTGGAAACTCCAAGTCAGCAACAGGAAGGGAACTCCAAGACTGGTCCTCATCCAGATCGTACTCCTGAGCAGTGCCCTCTTGCTCCAAGTCTGCAAGTACTGCCTCCTCGTCCATGTACTCTGTCTCAGTACCTGACAGACAAACACCCAAGAGAAAAGGAGTTGTATGTCAGGTAGAGTCTACAAATTAAAATGTAAGGAAAACTCTACTGCAAGGTATATGGAATTTAAAGACAGTTATTAAATGTTGTTTACAAGGCAATAGTGAGATGCGACAGCAGGGTTTTAGGAGTGCCTTATTCCCTGTATGTTATCCATACAAACGATCACCCTCTCTGCTAGGAGAGTGCCTTATTCCCCACAGGTTCAATACAATTCATGAATCAGATTACATGGCAAGATTAGGATGATGCATATCTGTATTAAGATATTTATCAACATGGCAGTTATAACTTATTGGGCCTAGACTTTGTCATCAAGTCTAAGCTGTCGTGAGGGTATCCTAGACGTTATCATTTCACGTCTAGGTCTCTTGTTCACATTTTTACAACTTAAGGAAAGTAAAGGCCTAAACGTGGATGTTTCAATGCAAGTGAGCACACTTGCCTGAAGTGGCGAGAAGGGCGTCCGCAGGAGGCGTCTCGTCACGGCAGTGCGTCGGTTACGGTTCGCTGTAACAAGTCAAACGGGACGGTGTCAGGACTAGTTTTAGAAGACCTATTATGGCATGTCTCTAGGTTGATCGTGGCTATCCTAGCAGTTCCAAATCACGTTGTTCACACATTCAGATCTAGTCTATGGTTCTCTACGTCGATTCTACCCTATGTGCACAGTCAAAAAGTCCAATCGACGGTCTAGATTATCACAGCAGTTTAAAGGAGCGTAAAATAACTTTAGTGATTACGTTATCAGTTTTAATTAGGTTTTCAGTGGCGTAACATTCTGGGTTACTACGAGTAGGGGATACCAACCTAGTATGACGATCGCGCGTAGGTCTGACGCCCGATCTGGAAGTAGTATCGGATCTCGTCGCCTCTGCTCTCGAAACGTCCCGTCTCTGGTCCTTGGCATTGTGGGCTCCGGTTCCTCAACTGCGGGTAGCACGGTGAAGGGAGGGATCGTCGGGGTCACCTCGGCTGCTGGTAGCGCAGCGAAGCGGTGTCGACGTCGGATCTGAAAGCGAAGAGGGGCATCGGCAACAGCAAGGCAGCGGCTTGCGGCTTGCTGCAGCGACAACTTGCGGCCTGGAGGGTTGTTGCGCAGGAAGGAGTTGGGAAAGAGGGGATGGCCGGAGGGAAAGTCTAGGGTTTCGGGGTTCGGGTTTATTGCAGGGAAGGAGGGAGATGGAGAGAGGGTGTGCAGTCTGTAGGGTTTGAGGCGTGGCCTGGAGATAGGAGAGGAGCTGGCTGTGAGGTCAAGGAGGTGAGTTGGGCTCAGGTCGAGGGAGGAGAGGCCGGACTGTAGGTTAAAGGGGGTTTCGGCCTTGAGGGGGCTGGTGCGGCTTCTTGCAGGTCGAAAGGAAGGAGAGGTCGGGCGAGGGAGAGGAATGGATCTCAGCCTGGGGGAAAAAGGCATGGGTTGCTCGGAGATGAAGAGGTGGCACGTGGGTGAGATGGCCGGTGCCTGGGGTTTGGGTCGTGCGCGGAAGAGCTGGCGGCCTGGGCGGTTTTCCGGAGGAAGAACGAAGAGAGGGGGAAGATGCGCACGGGCGCGGCTGAGAGATGGTCGGACTGGGGTTTTTGTGGTGTGCGGCCTGGAGAGTTGTATAGGGGGCTAGGGTTTAATATAGGAGGCTGTTGTAGGGGGTAAGCTTTTGTCTAGGTTAATGTTGGGGTTTTAATGTAGGGGAAAGGGTGCACGTGAGTGAGCCCAGGTCTATCATTAGATTTAGCTTTTGTTAGGGTTTTTAATATAGGTTTAGTTTATTTTCATTTTGTTTGGGTTTTTAATTATAGGATGTGTGTGTGCGTGCAGCTTGGGCCTGGGAAAATTTGTGTGGGCAATGAAAAATTTAAGGAAAGAAACAAAATGAGGTGCCGGCTGGAGAGGTAGAGTTAGGGGTTTTGAGATTAAAAGGAAAGATTTTAAAACTAGGATGAAAAAGGAAGGGGACAAAGAGTTAATTGCAATTAAGGGTAGGATTTTGTTGTTAATTAGGATGAGTAAAAAGTCTCATCTCCAAAAATGGAAATAATTTGAATTTGAAAATTAAAATTTGAAAGGAAATATTTTGATGGAGTTATAATAGTTAAATTAAAAATACTTATGGCTAACGCGTATAGGATTTGTAGTTAATACGAGTACGTAGAATAAATACGCTAAGCCTAAATATGAAATACAGATATGCATTAAATTATGGATACGAAAAGTGTACGACAAGAAAGGAAAGCGAATAAGATGTTTATTAAAAATACCGGCAGTTACATCCTACCCACTTTAAGAAAATTCCGCCCTTGAAATTTCTAACACCTACTGATCAGGAAACAAATGCGGGTAGTACTCTCTCATCTCATCTTCTCTCTTCCAGGTGGACTCTCCTGGTGATCCGTGACGCAACATTACTCTCACCAGGTCGACTACCTTGTTCCTCAACTGCTTCTGTCGACGGTCCAAAATCTACACTGGCTGCTGCTCATATGTCTGGTCCAGTCGGACCGTGATCTCTGAACAATCCACAGCATTGTTGGGGGATGTATGCCCTCAGATCATTTGTATTTGATGCAAATGATATTTTAAGCTTAGATAGGGGACTATTTTGCATGTGATGCAAAAGGAGTTAAATATGTCTTAAATTGTTTAAGAAAATATTTAAATATAATAAACGCGTTGAAAAAGGTTACCTGGATGAAGTGATCGTCCAAGTCTAAACACAGGTTCAAACCGTGTCAAAAATGGAATCCAAATGAGCCCTATAAGTCTATTTAAAGATGTTTAAATAGAAGGCACAAACAGACAGCCCAAAAGGGGATTAAGCCCAAAAAGCTTTAAGAGTAAAGCTGTTTTTTTTCTCAAAAGGGGGGATGCATGGGCTTGCCCAGGCACTGGCCTGGGCAAGCCCAGGCGCCTGGGTGCCTGGGCAAAGGCCCAGGCGGGCCCAGGCGCCCGGCCTGGGTGCGCCCAGGTCTGGGCCAGGCGTCCAACCTGGCCTGGGTCCCTCCCAGGCTGGCGCAGGTGGGCCCCACCAGCAGGGTTTTTTGGAACCCTAGAAGATTTTTTGACGGCTCAGTTTTTTTTCGGAAAAACTAGCTTTGTGCTGATCTTTGGATGATCAATTGAGGGGTCAAATGGACCCGGATTGACTCGCCGTTTTTTCATACGCGTTCACCGTTCAGCGCTCTTCGATTTGATAGCTTGAATTAAATGTGAAGCTCAACGGTGAGGGAGTTAAAATTCATGAAAGTTTGGCCTTTATGAAAGACAAACTAACTTGAATTATTAACTCCAAATATTTTAGTCCCACATCGAAAGTGGAGTAAAGGGGAGGGGTCAGCCGCCTATATAAATAGGGGCATGCCCCGTTCCTCAAAACCCGTCCCAAGCTCTAGATCTGAGAAGCTTCCAAAAATGTTGGAGCACGCTCAGATCTAAGCTTAAAATAATATTCTCTTCTCCCTAAATTTTTGCCTTACTCCTGAAGGGCTCTAGCAAAGCCACGAAGGGGTTCTGATTCGATCCAGAGTCTTGACGAAGGTTCACACTCAAGTAAAACTTTCTTCGGTGAGTGGTTAGCTCGGCGACAAGGGGATTGCTTGCCTCGGGATGCAGAGCGGTTCGAGAAGCGGTTCGACGCGGGACGGGGAGCAGCTCGGAAGACGTTGCGGTACACCTTGCTTGTACAAGGGCAAGGTTCCGGGTATGTAATTTAGAAGCTTTATTTTAATTATGTCGCATTTGCATAGATCCTTCTTGGGGTGGTCAAATCCGCCTCAAGTTGGCGTATATCCTGGCTAAGGGTCTTGATTTTCTCTAGGGCTTCATTAAAAAGTTTAACGATTTTCTTCCGCTGTGTTTTCTTTTGGCTCTATTGCTCGTCCGACTTAGGACTGGCATAGAGATTTGTGCCCTGAGGGTCCATCAAAACCCAACATTGGTATCAGAGTTTAGGCTGCATGATGATCTAGGACTGCGACATTTTTAAAATGGTGAATGATTTTAAATGCATGCTAAAATTTTTAACTTTAAACGATATTGTTAAAAATGAAACCGTTTTTCATTTCAGCTGTTTTTTAAAATTCTTTTATACGATAAAATTATTTTTAGAAACATGAAAATTTTAATGATGATTTTAAAAGATATTTTATGAAATAAAATTATATGATAATTTTTATGAAACTGTTTTAAGTTTTATAATCATCTTTTGATTTAAGTGTTAAATCTTAGTTGCACATTAATTATTTATAGGATAAATTTTTAATGTGTTGATGCATGTTTAATGAAAGTGTGATGATTGTTAAACAGTTATAAATCTTTTGTGCGATATTTAGGTTAATAATTGCATGCTAATTTTATAGTTGATAAAGTTAGATTATGTTTTAATGGCCATGCTTCATTATGTGATAATTGTTGAAACCTTTTAGGTTAGCCATTAAAAGCTATTTAAAATTTATAAGATAAATTTTAATGACATGCTATGTTTTAATACTCATTACAACCTTTAAAAATCTAATTCCTGATTAGGGTAGTCCTTTAACGACGATTATTATTTTAATCGTTATTATAATATTCTCATTAAAAGACTACAAGTGTTGTTAATGATTTATTAAAATCCTAATAACGATTAGTATAGCACGTGAACCTTATAGTTGATAAGGACTTAATAAATGTTATTAACAAATCCTAAAATTTTGAATTTTAAGGATTCAACTAGTTGATAGGATTAATTAGTTGTCAATAAAAGCCTTTTAGTCCATGGCACGCATATAAAAATGACAAGCTTCATTCAATGGACCATGATCCGGTCAATGTGCTTGGCTAAGTTTGTTGTATCACCCTAGCTAGTCTAAGGGATAAGTGATCCTGGCTTAGTCAATTCCCTGGCCGTGTTTCACTGGACCGCAATGACACGAATCATGATTATATGATCCCTGGACTATATCTAAGTCAAATGCGTTAATAATCTTCTTCAAGATGAGCCGTAGCCCTCCTTGTTTTAGGGGTTATCAACTATAGGACCCGTGTTCCAGTTGTTGAGCAACACTCAAGCTGTGACATGGTAACCTTGTAGAAACCAACTTCTTAAATACATATGATGTAATCTTGATTTGACCCAAATCATCGTGTCGTGAATACACCGAGCATCGGCGTAAGTTAATCTAATGATGTAGTCTAGACTTAACACAAACCGTCCTGTCGTGAATACATCGAGCGTCGGTGTAAGTTAGGATAGACATGAAAACAAGGGTCCGAATAGACTAGTCATTGTGATTTGGATGAGCACACTCATGATCACAAATGGCTAGGGGTAAAAACCGATAAGAGAATCATATATGATATGATTGATGAAGAGTCATCACCGATCGCAGAGTCAAGCAATTTGTTGAGATACACTCAAGGTTGTAAGACTCAGGGTGGTTGGATCTCTTTTCTATTAATTTAATTTTAATTAAATCGTTCATTGAATGGCTTAAAATGATCGCGAAAATAGTGGGATGATATAGTTAGATAAAAGTCATTCTATCTATATTTAATATTGAACATATGCTAAACTAGGACAAGTTCTAAGTTTACCAATGGAATCAAAATATAATATTCTAACAGAATAAGTTAAATGGTCAAAGAGGTTGGTTAATTGAATATCAAGTTAAATTCTAATTGATAGAATAAATTATATTCTCGTTGACATTAAAATGACTTTCTTGAGGACAGACTTAAGGAATATGATTTCATTAAGTTCTAAGTCCAACAAAATAAATACACGCTACATGTCACTCGCCTCTATATGAGGCAGCCGGAACATATTGATGTTCAAAAGCATGTTTCTCCATACAATTTGTTGAGCGACACTCAAGATTGTATGGAAAGTAGGTTCGATCCGCAAGGTTCGAAAATTCGACCAAACTGTTTGAATTGAATATGAGTGCATGAGCGGTGTAAGACTATGTATCCCAACCGGATCTTGAGATGAGCAACTTGTTGAGCTACACTCAAGGTTGCAAAGCTCAGGCATTTGGATACATGAGATACTTGCATAGCTATTTAAATTTTTGTTGAGCCGTTTAATATCTAAATGAGATTTAGAAAAGGAAGAAGGCACTAAGGAAAAGTCAAATTGAGAAAGATAGTTTTATTTATCATTAGTAAAGGCAAAATTATGAGGAACTGAAAATGTGACATATTTGATGTCACGATTTCAGAATAATTGTTATACAAAAGGAAACCATATTTTGGCGAATGTCGTCACATTGCTTCTAAAGTAATGAGTAATATGTATAACATAATATATTAAATGTTAATATATGAATACGCAAGATAGTAATAAACTTATATGGAAAAATAGACTAGGCTGTATCAAAGAGATTAAGCATCATAAGTCACATAAAGAGGGGTCTGACCTCTCGTATTATGAAGTCTACAGACACTTATGAATCTTATTTTCAAAGGTATGATGGCCGAAACTCCTTCTGTAAGACAGTGTGAGAGCGAGTTGTTGAACTCACAGTCTCGTACATACTGATGTACCCGGACCCAAGTCTAAGCTAGATAGGATAAGTTGTTCTTATTTTATTAAGACATGTGTTCTTGATGAAACACAAGTCTGATAAAATAGAAAACAAAATGACAGAAGTATTTAAATTGATTCGATCGGATCGAAGAGGCGAATACTTAGATGTATAGATCTTGCATAATTAAAACAAAATGTGATTTTCTCTCAGGTCAAGTCTCTTAACATATTGGATGTATTGGAGAGCATAAATCGCACTTTGTTAGACATAGTGCGACTCATGGCAAAGTGACTGAGTTACAATCCTCCCTCTGGGTTAAGTCCCAAATAGAAATGCATAGGTTTTGATAAGGTTTTATGAGGACCTTATCAGTAAGATATTCATTAAATCAATCGTTAAGAAGTTAAAGGATTACTCGAGTCTCGTGAGACGAAGAGTCGAGTTAGACATCATAATCGATTATGGTCTAAGATAACTTCCAGGGTGAAATTCAGAGTAGAGACTCGGATTAACAATTTGATGCAATAGGTACGTGCACATGAATAAAATATGGACTTTAGTTTACGTGCCCAATGAAAGAGTTTCTTTGACTGCAAGTGAATCTTCGAGTCTAGAAGATTTGTGCAGAAAGAAAATAGTGAAGTACAATTATATTGGTAGAGAACTGTTTTCATCCTAACTCCTATAAACAAATTATGATGAAACTGTCTCGCCAGCAGATGCGTACAGATATACTTGGACCAAACTCGATGTAAATGCTCATGATAACCATGAAGACTGGTGCATTCATTTAAAGTTTGTTTTCTAAATATGATTTAGAAGAACAAACTTTAATGAATTGACCAGAGAGTTTTCAAGGTCAGTGGGAGCGAATAAAACACATGAGAGGCATCAAGGGGATGGAACATATTTGATAAAGTGGTCAAAAGAGTTTGACACTTTTAAATATGAACCATCTAAAATGACTAGTAACTTATTAAAATTATTGTCGTAAGGTATGATGAGCTGGATGAGATCCAGGGAAATTAAATATTATGGATTCCAAAGGACCAAAGAAATTATTTGGATGAGATTCAAATGGTTGATCGAGCATGAACATAGAAAACCCCCCTTAAGTCTAATCAGAAGATGGTTTAGCAGATCCACTCACGAAGGCTCTACCACATGAAGTCTAGACAGACTTATGTGTATATACGGTATAAGATACTGGGATAAATGGCCTAAGTGCAAGTGGGAGATATAGCGAGATAGGTATGCCTTCGAGGCAATTATCTCCGTGTAATTATACAAACATCTTGTTCAAAATAACAGTAAGTTGTTTGGTATAAATTTTATCTAAGTTAATCATAATGTAGTTATCATTAGATATTAACTTAGGTAAAGTCCTGAGACTTAATGCAAGGTCAAACATGTATCGAGATGAGTATCTCGATCATGGAGAAGTGCTTGACCGATAGTAGCATAAGTCTAAAAGGGTTCGTGGTTGTAGATGTTTCGAGAAAAGGATATTGAAACATCGGATAGACCATTGTGTCTTAGTCTTCACCGTATAGCGGTGACGATGATCTCATGACCGTTTGACTTGGCGAAGTCAAAGACGAGACACATGTGCTTATTAGAGAATGAGTTCACTGAACGACCCACAAGATTTATTATATGGTTATGATTGACCAAGCTGTCAATGATAACTCTTAGTGATGATAGGCTAGTTGGTCTTTTGACTTGAGGTCATTGTACGAACCTATGTGTGAACGGTGTCACTTAGATCACTGACCTAGCTTCGAGGCAAGGCCTGTCGAAAGGTCTTTGGTCGGGTGGCATTTGAAGCGTATGACAAAAGTAATGACCAAGATAGGATTCGTCTCTCTCGGTCAATGGGAGTTAGTGTCGTAATGTTAGTTTGGTCTTTAGTGAAACTCTGGCCAGAGTATGTTGGAAGAAGTCCAACATTATTTGACTAAAGATCGATGGAGACTAACCGGATTCGAGCTATTGGGGTTGATAGTTTGACCGTACCCTAGGCTTGAACTAAATGACATAGTTTAGACGAAGAGACTATAACTGCAGAATTCATCACGGACACGGTCAGGGTGGTCCTGACAATACTCATGTCGGTGAGTTAACCACATAAGTATGATACTAAAACAGGGACGGCAACTGCTGCTCGTGTTCACTATCGTCTGGGGCTTCGAGCCTCACCTGTAGTAGGGTCAGGCTGTATGGTCTTACACAGAGTGCGACCTTCGTCTAGTAATAGGTAGAAACATTAGGGAGAATATGCATTTGATGCAAGGGATAGAACACTGCAAAGAGTTTGCAGTTATCTTCTGCATTCGGGATAAATGATCCTGGGTGCAAGTGGGAGATGTTGGGGCGTGTATGCCCTCAGATCATTTGTATTTGATGCAAATGATATTTTAAGCTTAGATATGGGACTATTTTGCATGTGATGCAAAAGGAGTTAAATATGTCTTAAATTGTTTAAGACAATATTTAAATATAATAAACGCATTGAAAAGGTTACCTGGATGACGGGATCGTCCCGGTCTAAACACAGGTTCAAACCGCGTCAAAAACGGAGTCCAAATGAGCCCTATAAGTCTATTTAAAGATGTTTAAATAGAAGGCCCAAACAGACAGCCCAAAAGGGGATTAAGCCCAAAAAGCTTTAAGAGTAAAGCTGTTTTTTTAAGAAAAAAGGTCACAAAGGGGGCTGCCGGGGCTTGCCCAGGCGAGCCCGGGCGCCCAGGCGCCCAGCGCCTGGGCAAAGGCCCAGGCGCTGGGCCCAGGCGCTGGGCCCAGGCGCCCTGGGCGCCTCGCCCAGGCCTGGGCCCAGGCACCGGCCTGGGTGCACCCAGGCCTAGGCCAGGCGTCCAGCCTGGCCTGGGTCCCGCCCAGGCTGGCACAGGTGGGCCCCACCAGCAGGGTTTTTTTGGAACCCTAGCAGATTTTTTGACGGCTCAGTTTTTTCGGAAAAACTAGCTTTTGGCTGATCTTTGGACGATCAATTGAGGGGTCAAACAGACTCGGATTGACTCGCCGTTTTTTCCTATGCATTCACCATTCAGCGCTCTTCGATTTGATAGCTTGTATCAAATGTGAAGCTCAACGGTGAGGCAGTTAAAATTCATGAAAGTTTGGCCTTTATGAAAGGCAAACTAATTTGAATTATTAACACCAAATATTTTAGTCCCACATCGGAAATGGAGTAAAGGGTAGGGGTCAGACGCCTATATAAATAGGGGCCTGCCTCCTTCCTCAAAACTCATCCCAAGCTCTAGATCTGAGCAGCTCCCAAAAATATTGGAGCACGCTTGGATCTAAGCTTAAAATAATATTCTCTTCTCCCTAAATTTCTACCTTACTCCTGAAGGGCTCTAGCATAGCCACGAAGGGGTTCGGATTCTTGGCGAAGGTTCACACTCAAGTGAAACTTTTGGCGCGTGGTTAGCTCGGCGACAAGGGATTACTTGTCTCGGGATGCGGAGCGGTTCTAGGAGCGGTTTGGCGTGGGACAGGGAGCGGCTCGAAAGACAGTGCGGTACACCTTGCCTGTACCAAGGCAAGGTTTTGGGTATGTAATTTAGAAGATTTATTTTAATTATGTCGCAGTAGCATAGATCCTTCTTGGGGTGGTCAGATCCACCTCAAATTGGCACAAATCCTGGCTAAGGGTCTTGATTTTCCCTAGGGCTTCGTTAAAAAGTTTAATGATTTTCTTCCGTTGTGTTTTCTTTTGGCTCTATTGCTCGTCCGACTTAGGACGGGCATAGAGATTTGTGTCCTGAGGGTCCATTAAAACCCAACCAGCGTGCGATGGATCACTGACGTATCGACGTAGTTGATATACGTGAAAAATATCGTGAACTCCATCTAAAGATGATGGTAGAGCAAGGCGATATGCCACTACTCCTACACGCTCCAGCATGTCAAACGGTCTAATATACCTCGGACTCAGCTTTCTCTTCTTTCCGAAACAAATGACTCCAAGGTTCAGAGAAATCTTCAGGAAGACATAATCTCCTGGCTGAAACTCCAAAGGTCATCTCTTGACATCTGCCCAATGTTTCTAGTGATCTTGAGCAATCCGGAGCTTATCCATGATGTCTCTCACGACATCCACAGCCTCTATAATCATCTCCAGACCCAACAGCTCTCTGTCTCCGATATCATCCTAGCTCAGTGGCGATCGATATTTCCTTCCATATAAAGCAGCAAATGGCGCCATGCCAATGCTCGCCTGATAGCTGTTGTTATAGGAGAAATCCACTTGATGGAGATGATCCTCCCACGAACCCTTCATATCGAGCTTACAAGCTCTCAGAATATTATCCAGAATCTGAATCGTCCTTTCCGATTGGCCATCGGTCTATGGGTGGTATGCCATGCTGAAACTCAGACTCGTACCAAGGTTCTCCTGTAGACTCTTTCAGAACTGAGACGTGAATGTCGAGTCTTTATCAGATACGATGCTCACCGAGACTCCATGCAAGTGCACAATCTCCTGCACGTACATGGTCTACATCATAAACTAACCTTAAGGAGGAACTATGAATAGAGAAGTAAAATAGTTTTACCTCTAGATATTTCCTCGCCAAGATTTCTATGGACTGTCCCACTTGGAATGGGATGAAGTGCGCAGACTTGGTCAATCGGTCAACAATCACCCAGACCACGTCGTTCTGCTTAGGACTCCGAGGTAGTCCAGTTACGAAATCCATCGTGATGTGCTGCCACTTCCACTCCGGAATAGGGAGCAGTTGTAGCAATCCTGCTGTCCGATAATGCTCCGCCTTCACTTGCTGGCATACAAGACACTTGGCAATGCTCCGTGCCACACTCCTCTTTATGTCAATCCACCAATAGTTCAGACGGAGGTCCTTGTACATCTTCGTGCCTCCAGGATGTATGGAATAAGGCGAGTTATGTGCCTCGTTCAACAGCTCATCTCTAATGTCTCCTGCAGGTACATAGAGTCTACTGTCGTATCTCAGGGATCCATCCTCATGAATGATAAACTCCGTCCGAAGTCCAGCTTCGACCTGTCTTCTGATCCTCTACAACTTCGGATCTCCCGCCTAAGCTGCCTTGATACGATCCACAATCATTGACTGAATCTCCATGTTCATCATCGAAGCGATCACTCCAGGTATAACTACCTCGATATCCATCCCTCTCAGCTCCTGCTGTAATCTCCTGTGGGCAGTATGCATCATCACTGCAGGGAGTCTGCTCAAAGAATCTGGTACTACATTCACTTTCCCCAGGTGATACTACAGATCTATCTCATAGTCCGCCATCAGCTCCAACCATCGTCTCTAACGCATGTTGAGCTCCTTCTGAGTAAATATATACTTCAAGCTTTTGTGATCGATGAACATTTTCACACTCTCACTCGACAGGAAGTGTCTCCAGATCTTCAATGCACATATCACGGCTGCTAACTCCAGATCATGCGTCGAATAGTTCTTCTCATGATTCCTTAACTGTCGAGAAGCGTACGTGACAATGTAACCATGATGATGTAGGACGCAACCGAGACCCTTGCCTGATGCATCACAGAAAATCTCGAAGCCTCCGCTCCGATCCGGTACAGCCAAAACCGGTGTTGTGGTCAATCTCGCCTTCAAAATATTGAAATCCTTCTCGCAATCCTCTGACCAACAGAACTCCATGTTCTTCTTCATCGACTTTGTCATTGGCTCTGCAATCCTCGAGAAATCCTTGATGAATTGACGGTAGTAGCCATCTAATCCAAGGAAGCTCCTGATATCCGATGCTGACCACAGGGTCGGCCACTTGCTAACTGCTCTGACCTTCTTCGGATCTACCGATATGCCATCACCAGACACCACGTGTCCCAGGAATGCGACTCTGTCCAACCAAAACTCACACTTACTATACTTGGCATAAAGCTGATGACGCCTCAGTGTCTCCAACACTTCCCTCAGATGTCGGCTCTGCTCCTCTTCAGACTTTGAGTAAATAAGAATGTCATCGATGAAGATGACGACGAACTTATCCAGAAAGTCATAGAAGATCAAATTCATCAAATTCGTGCGCGGGAGCGTTGGTCACACCAAAAGGCATGACCATGAACTCATAGTGTACGTACTTTTTCCTGAATGAAGTCTTCGAAATGTCATCCTTCTTCACCTTCAGCTGATGGTATCCTCTCCTTAAATCTAGCTTCGAGAAAACTCTCGAACCTTCGAGCTGATCAAATATGTCATCAATGCGGGGCATCGGATACTTGTTCTTCATCGTCACTGTGTTCAGCCCTCTGTAATCCACACACACATCCTGCAGGACCATCCTTCTTCTTCACCAATAGGACTGGTGCACCCCAAGGTGACACACTAGGGTGTATGAATCCCTTCTGCAACAGTTCATCTAACTGTTTCCTCAGCTCCTCAAGCTCTGCAGGAGCCATACGATACGGTGCCTTCGAAATAGATTGCGCTCCTGGCATAAGGTCTATGCTGAACTCCACAGCTCTATCAGGTGGCACCCTAAAATATTCTCCAAAAAGATGTCGTCGAAGTCTCTGACGACTACTGGTCTCCTGATCTCCTTCTGCATGGTGGCAACAATCGAATCCTCCGGCTTGGCCCAAAATCTGATGGGCCCAAGCAATCGCTCTCTGCTGTGAAACTCGAACCTCGGGTGGCCTGATATCCTGAACACCACCTTCTTCAATTGGCATTCGATCGATGCATGGAAATCTCCCAGCCAATCAATGCCAAGGACACATCGAAATACGACAGATCATGGTCAATGAAGTCGACATAAAGCTCGTGTCCACTGATCACCACATGAATCGATCGACATCCCAAATTAACCGTCACCACTCTGTTCCCTGTAGTGATATCCCAACACTTTGGGAGAGTGTGGGTGGGAATGGAGTGCTTTGTTACGAATCTTCGGGTTATGATGCACAAAGATGCACCGGAGTCGAACAAGGTTAATGCCAGAAAAGATGACACTAAGATGGTGCCTAAGATATAAAAGATAAAACTAAGGTCAACCAAGGCTACTAATATAACTAATGAGGTTATAAAATCACATGCAAACAATATTAACTACACTATACTATGAAATACTAGTCTATGAGATTACTTGCAATGACGCCATCCACGTCCTCAGCCTCTACGGGTGTCATGGTATATGCCGGCCTCTGGGGTGGCACTGCCTACTGGTAAGCCTTCCTCTATGGTGCCAAAGGGGGGTCCACGAAAAGCATCTCCTCTCTGAATAGGAGCAGGCACCCCACGCTGCACTGGAGCTGGTGCTCCACCCACAGCATGGTGTGATCTCGGGCAATCTCTAGCAACCTGTGTGGCATCTCCACACACCAGACACAAACCTAGCTTCTTCCTCCAATTGTTCTGCCGATGCCCCGGCTTGCCACAGAAATAGCATGGACCCTTGGTCTGGCTCTGTGCAGGTACTCCTGGCCTCTTGAAAGGCACTGTCTGATTGTGTAACGACCAGTTCTTAATGATACATTTGATTCGTATTCTCTCTTGTCGTATGTCTTTTCCGTACCCGAAATTATTGCGTATTCGTGTTACGTATTTGTCGTTAGGCATAATTATACCGCGTACCCGTATCAGCTGCGAACCTTAATACGTATTAACTTTAATTATTTTTTTAAAAATCTACTGTGATACATTTCATTAAATAATTAATCTAAATTTTCAATATTCAAACTTTTTAAATTCAAATATTTTCGAATAACATTCCTAATTAAATCCTATTAAAGCCCATAACTGAATTGGTATTATTTTAAACCCCATGATTTCTCTCCTATTAATGTTTTCATTTTCAAAACTTTCCTTCAGCTCGATGATCGGCTTTCTCGTCCTCTGCTCCGCCAGTGGCGTGAGTCCGACGATGCCTCTCTTCCAACACTTTTTTGAGGCAAAGAGGAAGGGGGCGTACTAATATGTCTGTGCGAGGTAACGTCGGCCTCTCGTCCTCGAGCTACCGGGCAAAGTGAGGGACTGGAGAGAGAGGTTTGTCTTTGTCTCGACATCGGTGGACTTGGCTTAGAGGTCGAACTGGGGGACTCTGAATCCCTCAGTGAATGCCAAAGTGGTCCTCAAGTGGAACGATCTTGAGAACGCCAAGATCCTAGAGGAGATCCTCAGGGAGAGTAGGGTGTTGAAGGAGCTGATCAAGGACGAGCAGCTCACCCAGCACGTTTGGTTCGAAGATACTTCGAGCTTTCCGAACTACATCTGATATGCTCACCCTGATCTGTCTTCTTTTTACAGGCGCGACCATGAGTCTTTCCATAGAGGATGTTATGAAGATGGCGAGGGATGCAACGTCTAAGGAGTCGTCGACCAAGGGCAAGGGCAAGCAGCCCGCATCCAGGAGCTCGACGCTGGCCGGGCAGAAATGGAGTCAGGAAGTGGCGGCCACCGCTCGGGCTGAGAAGGAGGAGCGGAGTAAAAAGCCGAGGAGGGAGCCCATGGCGGCCGCTCACACATTCATGCACAAGCGTGGTAGCGTCGGGGGACTCATCAATCTTAACCCGACCGAGCCTGAGACTGACCTCACGGCTGCCAGGTCGCAGGGCACTCCGATCGCCACGATCCCCATCAGTTCGACCACCCCTGCATGACCTTCAGCTAGGCCGGCCACAACAAGCCATGCTGTAACGACTGGTTTTCATGTATCGGGATTTATTATATTATATTATGAGTTTTAGTGGATTTTCTCTATATATGTGGTTTTCGTCTCCGTAACTTTCATTCTCGATCGTTTCGTCGTGTTTTCTAGCTTCTTTCTTAGAATCGTCGATTTTGGAGTAAGTCATTCGTGACGGGCTTCGTATCGGTCATATCTTATTATTATATCAAGCCTAGGAGTCTTAGGAATCGATCCCGGAGCTTCGCGCTCCATTTCGGAACTTTTGGTGCTCATTAGCCGGTGTAAGAAGGGGCACCGACCGACTAGATGACGATCCAGTCGGTCGGCAATCCTTCTTGAATCGACTAGTTGGCTTTATAAATTTCTCAGGAGTTACTGTTTATCGTTAGTCGGTCTAAGAACGTTGGTTGACCGACTAGGTTGCAAACTAGTCGGTCGGCGATGCTTCTTTAACCGACTAACACATCATCTAAATTTTGGTATCAGTACTGTTCATTCTTAGTCGGTCTAAGTTCATATCTCGACCGACTAGTTGTCGAACTAGTCGGTCATCAGTTGTTCATTGACCGACTAAATCTAAATCCTAATTCTGCACAGGAGTTATTGTTTACACTTAGTCGGTCTGCGTTGGTCAACCGACCGACTAGTTCCCAAACTAGTCGGTCAGTGGTTGCTCTTTGACCGACTAATCTGTGTTAAAACCCTAATTTCTGGGCAGTCGCCAGCCCATCCTATTTAAACCCCTCCCAAACGTTTTCTTCTTCCTCCTCACGACCTAAAACCCTAGTTTCTCCCCCATTGAGCCCCCTTCTACCTCAAACCCTTATTCCTTCATCCCAAGCCCAAAATCCATCATCCAAACTCTCCCGCAACACATTCTACCTCTCATCCTCCTCAAAATCTCATCAAATCCCCAAAATCCCCTAAAACCCTATTTCTCCAAACTTCTCCAATCGTTTCCAGATCTGAACCCTAGGTTCCCCGGAGCGTTTCTTCCGTCGCCGTGGTTGCTCGGCACCATTCTTCTGTTTCCTATACGGTAATAACCGATCTCTTAATGTTTTCATAACCCGTTGTGTTTTTGTGAAACCCTAATGAAATGGATGTTGTTTTGATGATTATTTCTCCATAACAGCGACTTCCCCCTAGATTAGCGTCCGTGGGACGAACCCTCGTGATCGTCATCCTCGGTGCTAGGCAAGTGAACTTGCCACTTAGGGTTTAGGCCATGTTTTAGGCCATTTGCTTGTTGTAGGCGTAAAAGAGACTAGGCGACGAAATGATACTCGCCTAGGCGCAAATTTAGGAACTAGCTTGACAACGAAGCTAGATCCGACATTATCATGTTGCACAATTACCATGTCATGTTTAATTTCCATTAACGGTACGCAAATTAATTGTCATGCCATTGCATTCTTTAAGTGTTCCCGTGATTACGTAGCTTCGCTACAATGCTTGTGTTCCTGGCTCGTGTTCCAGAAGCGGGCCATGTGTTGGTTGATAGCCAATGCCCGAATTGCTTGTTTTCGGCTAGGTGCACCCCTACGCCAATTGCTTATGAATCGTGAACTAGAATGCGAGCTCCTGTGCGGGGCAACCCTGGCTCATTTACTGAGCTCGTGTGCGGGGACCCTGGCTCGATTACATGTGGGTATTGGGGGTAAGAGTTAAGCGGCCAATCAACTGGGAGTCTGCCCGATCAGCAACTGCAGTGGTAAGGCGTAAACTCTGGGATTTTGGGTAGTGTTAAGCGGCCAATCGGCGTGAATGCCAAACCATTCAGCTGTAAGGCGTAAACATCTACAAACAACTTGAAACGTGACTAGTGAAATGATTGAGATTGTTAGTAGCTTGGCTACTCTTGTCTTGTCCCGATAATTGTTCTCTTGTACTTATTGTCTCGCCATGTCTTGCTTGTGCACTCATGCTATAACTGCCATGACATGCATACTAAAACTGCTAGGTTGTTAGTTGCCTACTTTCAGTTTCCTTGCCCAAGTCTTTTAGACTTGCTGACATGTGCCCCTTTACTCTTTTGGGTGACACATGTTAGATCCTGAGCCTGAGTACCTGGTTGAGGACAAGGTGTTTGCTGACGCCGAGCCCGAGGTTGTGTTTGACGGGGAGTACGTGGACACTGGGGACCAGTCCTAGTGTCTTCGTTGAGCTTTTCCTTTTGTTTAGACTGCTATTTTGTTGTCGGTGCGTAGCACCTATACTTTGTTGCGTGGTTGCTTTTGTTGGCCTTGTTCTGGGCCTTTAGACTCTTTCTTTTAGACTGGTGGCTTTTCTGGATGTTGAACTTAATTTTCATGTTGGACAAATTATGAGATATGAGAATTTTATTTCTGTCTCTCCTTGTGTTATTATTGTTGTTCCGTTGTGGTTACAGGGAACTGCTTATGTTTTATTGACGCTTATCGGGTTTGGGGCTTCACAGCTCCACTCTCGTGCGGACCTTTTCATGTCTCGCCTCCATTTTAGGGAAGCGGGGCGTGACACATGCTCCAGTTGCGTGCTGGCCCTTCGGGTGCCCGTCATCCAGGTTGGGGAAGTCGGCCCACCTGAGCTGCGAGGCAGCACTCGTGACCTTCAAGTCGCAGAACGAGGAGCTCCTCACCCTCGCTCCGGAGAGGATCGGCATACCGCGTTACCTGGTGGGCGCCCATGAGTCAGTCTTTAATGAGGCTGGGGTAGCGGCCCGCCTGGCGGAGAACAGTACTCTGTCGAGGGACCGTGAGTCCTTGGTCAATGTGGATGTCGAACGCCTCTGCGGTACGGCCATCTGACATGGCATGCAGGTTTATCACCCCCTCTGTTCACCATTTCGGTCTTCCTTCTTGTTAGTTATGCTTACGCTTTTGGTTCCATCTGTAGACGATGACTACACTGGTGTCCCTCCAGCCACACACGTCAGCGGCGGGCAAGGCCGAGTCTGCCCTGGCGAGGATGGTAACCGAGCTAAAGGTGGCCGAGCCGAAGTTGAAGGACATCTCTGAGAAGTTAACAAAGGTCTGGGGTATTATAAGACCCAGAAGGATGAAATTGCCAAGCTAGAGAAGGCCTCTTCGGAGCTGGAGGGGAGGGCCCATGACAAGGAGGTCAGGAGGGTCGCTGCCGAGAATCTCCTAGCCTCGAAGAGGGAGGCGGCATCGACGAAGACCGCCGATCTGGAGCTACGGATTGCCAAACTGGCGAAGGTCGACCTGAACAATGTCAGGGCTCAGGTTGTCCGCCAGTACCAGACCGATGAGCTCGTCCCTGCCCCAACGGCCATGAGGGCCGAGGGATTTGATGAGGGTCTGGAGGCCGGCCTCGAGAGGGCCAAGGCGAGGTTGGGGAAGCTCTACCCCAACCGAGAGATTGACTTCGCTCGCTTGTCGGTGGCCTCTGATGACGAAGCAAAGGCTTCCCGTGTTGCCGACATCATGGTTGCAGAGACTCCGGCTAGCAGTGACCAGGGGGGAAACTAGAAGGACTCCCAGGTCCCGGCAGGTGGAGGCCAAGAGGGTGTCAACCAAGTTGAGGCGATGTAGGCTGGGGCACCAATGTGGCTGGCCCTGTGGCCGAGCTTGGGGTTTTTTTTGTAACCTGTAATGTAAATATTAGATGAAATGAAATTAAAATTTTTGGCTTACTGTCATTGTTGTTCGTTTGCCTTGTTTGCTTGTTGTTGTTTGTTCTGCGCTGTGTCTTTGTATGTGTATTCCCCCGACATTCAGCATGGACGAGCTTAGGGTCGAGGAGAGGTAGAATTTTGTAGAGTTTGAGAGATCGGGGGAGTGACTTTTGCAGGTTGGTTGGTGAAGTTCCTTCGTAGGTCGTCGTTATAGTCTTGGGGGGGTTTGGTAGCTCGCCTGGGGGGCGGTTTGGTAGCTCGCATGCTGCCCTGGATCTTGGAGAGGGCAAGTCAGAGCCGGAGCTCCTCTAGTCCCCCTCGAAGCCTTTTGGGGGCCGAGCTGCCCCGGATCTTGGAGAGGGTAAGCAGATCCGGAGCTCCTCTAGTCCCCCTCGGAGCCTTTCGGAGGCCGAGCTGCCCCAGATCTTGGAGAGGGCAAGTCAGAGCCGGAGCTCCTCTAGTCCCCCTCAGAGCCTTTCGGGGGCCGAGCTGCCCCGGATCTTTACTTGTGGTGAGGTAGCTCGCTCCCAATGTTTGAGCCGACATTAATCTGTGACTTTATCTACTTGGTCGTCCTGTAAGAGCTTGGGCTTTCGTGCGCATAGCCGAGCTGTGACCTGCGACTCACACACACAAGAAAAGGGGCGAATATTAGATGAATCGAAAGACCACGATACGTGAGAGCTGGGGCTCTCGAAAGTTTGGCCGACCTTCAAGAAGGCGCTCTTAATTTTGGAGCGGGGCTGAAATTAACATTCAGACAACTCATTGAGTTTATAAACACAGAAATTTATTAAAAATATTTATTGAATGTATAAGGAGACGCATTTATTGAAAGTATTTGAGCAAATGCTCGGCATTCCAAGGGTGGGCTAGCTCCTTGCCCTCCATGGTCGCCAAAATGTAGGTCGTCGGTCCCACGACGTCTGTTATTGTCATGCCCCCACTTTCCAAAAATATGGAGGCGAAGCATGAGAAGGTCCGCTCAGACTTAAAGCTGCAAAGATGCAAGTCCGATAAGCGTCAATCAAATTTAAAACTGCAGGTCCTTGCAACGCGAACGAAACAAAGATAATAATAATGAAATGAGACAAAAGAGATATCTCAGAATATCCATAAAATAAGTTTCAACATCACAGAAAAAGCCACCAGGCTAAAAGAAAAGAGTCTAAAGGCCCAAACATGGCCAACAAAAGTACAACGTATAAAACAAATGTGCCACGCACCGACAACTAACAGAAAACCTAAAACATAAGGAGTACTCAACATGGTCACAAAGAAAGGTCACCGGTGCCCGCAAAACTCCTCTTGGACAAACTTGGGCTCAGGCTCAGCGTCAGCAAAACACCACGTACTCATCAACGGTCTCTGGCTCAAGGTCTAACATGTGACACCCAAAAGAGCAAGGGGCACATGTCAGCAAGTCTACAAGAGACTTGTGCAAGGAAACTGAAGGTAGGTAAAGCAACCTAGCAGTTCTAGCATGAATGCAATGACATGGCAGTTTAAAGTATGAGTGCAACAAGTAATGTAAAGTAAAGTAAAGTACGAGCATGGCATTTAAACATGGCATGGATGACAAGTTATACAAGTAACACTCACTAGTACAAGACAAGTAAAGTAAGCACCTCGTGCACAAAGATTCCGCCTTCTGGCTAGAGTGGCTGATCAGGCCACTCCTAAGCTCAGGTGACCGTTTATCCCTACCCCTCCACGTGTATCGAGCCAGGGCCTTACCCCCGAACACGGAATGATCGCTTCTGGATCATGAGCCAGGAAGTGTTTTTAACAAGTATGGCATAGGGGTTCACCTAGCCGGAAACACGGAAACACGGATTGTACAAGTATTTTGTAGCGTGTGCTACGATGCAACAAGTTTAAAGATAAGGGAAGTTCAATTTGGATGACATGTAAGATGCAATGCATGGCAGTTAAAAGTGCGTACAGATAAGGGAAGTAAATGTGACAGTTTAGTATGCATGATTAACAAGTTTAAAGAGTTGGATCTAGCTTCGTTGTCAAGCTAGATCAATTTAGGTGACGGATCTAGTTTCGTTGTCAAACTAGATCAAGTAGGCGTCTAGCCAGCTATCATTTCATTGACTAGTCTCTTTTACGCTAAAAACAAGGAAGTGGCCTAAAAACATGGCCCTACACAAGAGTTGGCAAGTTTCACTTGCCTGCAAGTACAACGTCTGAGAAACACCGTCCAAGAGAGTCCAAGTCATAAATAACCTATGTGCACAAGTCCACCGGCCTAAAGTCCATATTATTAATCTTGATTAGTGAATTTAAAACATTTAAAATACTTTAAAAACATCAATTTTAGTCTTGATTAATAGGCAATAGGTTGGGGATCCTAAGGGTGCAAAGAGTTACCTCAACACGACGCGAAAGCTACACTAGCGTCGGGTAGCGACGCCAGGGGTTGGAATAGAAGAACGCGCTCCAAGTCCAGATTCCAAATATAGATTCCGCTGGAAAGTTCAGAGCATCAACCGGAGCAACGGATCCAGATTCCAAAATTAGCACGTGCGATGACGGCTACGACGTGTCGCAACGTCGTACACGGCAAATCGTCAGAGAGAAAGCACCTAGGTGGGGCCCACAATAGTCCTAGGGACCAATGGGGGACCCACAATACCTCTGGAGAATTTGGGGGGCCCACGGTGGCAAGCGGTGCGATGGGTACGGGGTTGCGACGAGTTGCTCTCGGTCAGACACGCTTGGTGCGGGCGGTTCCGTCGGTCGGGCACTAGTGGCGGGGCTGTGCAGCGCTTGGGGTCGGTCGCAGTGTGGGCGGGAGCTTGGTGCGGAGACTTGCTTCAGTCGGAGCGGGGGGATACGGAAGGAACGGTCGGTCGGTCGCTGCGGGCAAGTGTTGCAACGTTGCAACCGCTGCAACGAAGAGGGTGCGGGCGGGAGCGTCGGTCGGGCACGGAGCGGTGCGGGGGTATGGAGCAGGTCTGTGAAGCGGGGCTGTGTGGTGCGAAGCGGGGCGTGCGGAGCAGACGACCGGTCTGACCGAGAGCTTCTCTCGGTCGGAGCGGGGCGATGCAGGGGTTACGATGCAGCGGCTGTGACGTGCGTTTATATTTCATATATTCACGCACGTTTTCTTTTGTGTTTCTCCGTATTTTCCGCCGTCTTTTATTCGTTTTCTCATATTTTCTCGTTTTCTTTCTCTTTTCTTTGTTTCTCCATGTTTGCAGGAGATTGCCCACGTATGGGACGTTTAACGACGATATCTCAAGTCCCCGGAGCAACGGGAGGAGTCACGCGTGATCCAGGGGGCCAAACAACCAAGATTGCCACTTTTCAGCCCCCACCTGATCGGTTGGACACAGCCAACTGATCGGGTGATGCATGCGTGTCCGACCCGGACTGAAGCTGGAGCGAAGCGCAAGGTCAACCGATCGGTTCGCCGACCGGTTCATCCCAACAGAGTTCTCGGGAAAATGGAGCTGAATTCCAACCGATCGGGTGACCTTCACCCGATCGGTTCATCTGTAGCTGATTCCTCCGAAGGACGACCCGATCACACCACCCGCTCTCCTCTGCGCCTGGTTGATGCTCTCGAAGGCGACGGCCGAAGCAACAAGCTGCTCACCCCGATCGGTTGACATTTCAACCGATCGGGTGGCCTTCTCGTCTCCTTTCACGCACCACTGCTCATTCATTGAAGATCTGCTATCATTCCAGAAGGATTTTGGGTGATCTCTTATTTTTCTAGCGTCGGCATCGTCGTTAGCTTTCCAACGATAGGTCGCATGCCCAAATCCGATTTTTCTAGATTTTTCTGGAATTTTCTGAGCGCAGCTATGTGCTGAAACTGGCTGTTGTCTGAAATTTCACTTCAACCGATCGGTTGACTTGTCAACCGACCGGGTGAGATCTTTTTCTGCGAATCTGAGCTCTCTGTTTATTCCACCCGATCGGGTGAGTTTTCACCCGATCGGGTGGGCCTGTTTTGACAGTTTTATTGGGTTTTCTGGACCCGAACCGCTGGGTTTTTGAGGGGGGTTATAAGAGCATGTAAGGGCACGACTTGGGGGTATTCTCATCTAGTTTTAGGGCTTTTTCAGCCCCTTTGCTGGGAGTTTAGGTTAGTTTAGCTTAGGGTTGTATTGTTCAATAAGTCTTGTATTGGATTGACGATTCAACTCAAGATAAGTATTTTCCTCTCTTTTTCTCCATTGTTTGTATTGTGTTTATTTTGCTTGATGGTGAAAGTTTATATGTCTTTTGTGTTGTTTGTTTATATGTTATTCACCATGGAGTAGTATTGATGAACCCTAATACGGGTTAGGGTAGGATTGATGCTTGGTTGTTTCATTTGACTTGGTTGCATGGCATGTGTTCGATGAAATGCGTCAATGGGGATTTCTAGCAATCTGGGTCCAATTCGTATGGCAACACACTAGATGTGTTGGGGATTGGGGTCCGGTGCTTGTCCTGTCAAGATCCGCTTCGATGTATTGCTAGAAATCACATTTGACCTATTTGGCCATTAGGGTTACGCGGGGGTGTTTCATTGTCATTGGCGGGAGAAAGACCGCCTCTGACCGTCGGGCCAAGGGGGAATAAACTTGGCGGTTGACTCCCTAGCCATAGCTCACGCCCCGAGCGTTGACATCGAGTCCTCGCGCGCGGGAGCGGCTTGGACGAAGTGTTGGGAGATATCATTGTGGCCTTAATGCTCCCGGTTGCGGAAGGTGTTAATGGACATGGGAATGCCCACCGTCCGGAACCGGGTAGGCCTAGCGTGCTTGGCACCGACCGGAATATCGGGCCATGGACGCTAGGTACCACCTTTTGGGGCAATGTCTCACCCTAGATCAAGTCAAATGCCAAGTGTCATGAGTGCTCTAGCCCGTGTTAGCGGGGATTCATTTCGTGTCTTTTTCATTTCTTTCTTTCATTTCTACACTTCCCCCATATCATCCGCGTAGCTAGCACACAACCTAGGCGAGGCTAGTAGCCACTCAAGCCATCCACCTCCCTGTGTTCGATAAACCCGCACCCTACACTAACCGTGCACTTGCGGTAAAACGACACCGCGCCCATACCGTAAACGGGGCGCCGGTCAAGTTTTTGGCGCCGTTGCCGGGGAGGCGTTCGGTTTGATATTAGCTTAGCTTGGGTTCGTTAGACTACGCATAAAAACACAAAAAAAATTTCTTTTTCTTTTTTTTAAAAAAAATATTCAATAACCAAGAAATTTTTCCCCCACCATTATATTATCTTTTTGTTATTCTCTTGTACTATTGACGCTCCTCTCTAGTTTTCTTATTTTTGTTGTCCAGGTATCTTTGATATTACCATGTGGAGATCAAATTTCGATGCTCAGATGGGAGGACACGATCCTTATCCAGTTTTGGTTTGTGAGACTTGTGGGATGGCGGGGCACGTGTATTATGATTGCCCATTTACGCTTGAGAGCCTCCCCCCACTCCAAGGCCAAACATTTTCCCACAACCTTAGCCCAAACACCTCCCATCCATTTCCTCAACCTTATACCCCTCCACAAACACAAGAAGAATCAAGCCTCGTGTCTCTCCTTGAAAGTGCCATGTTTAACCAAGGCCAAATATTACAAAACTTAATGGTACCAATCACCGAGCCGACACCGAGGAGAGGGGATGAAGGAGAGGATATACCCACTTTCATGGTTGAGACCACCATGCCATCGGCCACCATAGACACATCTCAAGCCGATACCCCATTTTTCCATCACTACCACTTGGATGACGAAGCATTTTTTTGATGATGATAGTGAGGATGGGGTGATTTCTATAGGATCTGTGGGAGAGACTTCTTGTCTTGATTTGGATACCCCATATGAGTCCTATGAGAGCACTGAGGAGTTTACAAAGATTATGCATACCGGCGAGGAGGGTGTGCGTGAGGACGAGGACACCACGACCACATACGAGTGGTCCGCTCCACATCCACCTCCACTGTCATCTCTGTTGCTGCTTCTTCCTTGGTCTGTGGTCAACCACGAGGATGTCATTCAGGACATCGGGCAGATGGAGGAGCATGAGCATATCGTCGAGGAGGATGTGCATGAGGGCTTGGATACGATCATCCACTTCATGGAGCCCGAGCCACATCTACCTCTACCGTCACGCTCCACTTCTTCTGCAGCTGAGCATCTACTTGAGCATATTGCCCCTATTCAGGGAGATTTTCATACTCACTCTCACTCCACATTTGAGTCTCGATTTTCACGTCCTATTTCTTTAGACTCGTATATTTTTGACACGCCATATCTCTCGCAGGACACAGGATCTACTTCCCTTGAGGTATGCTACGGTGCGTCACTACCTGGAGAGCCACTTCTCATGGAGAGCGAGAATTCGGTCGTCACTAGTACAGAGGATAGCGACCCATTCTCAGGGAGTATTCGTCACCCGTTTATTATTTTTCCATCTTATGTTGATGATTATCTCTGGGATACATTTATTTCGGGAAATAATTTCTTGCCATGGACTAATGCACCTCGTCCTTTGCAGGTCACAGGTGGACACCTATGAGGGATGCTTGGAGGTGCATTGCTTGGGTCCATTGGCACACGTGGCACAACGCTTCTGGCGGAGCCACAAAAGGAGCAGTTAGAGCAGCTACCTGCCCCACTTCAGATCTTGGATCCACCTATGCTCAGGTGTATCCTAATCCAGTAGTGTAAAAATTTACCGCTTTCTAGTTTAGATTTGAATAATCTCGTCTCCTCTCATTAGCGAGGGGAGCGTGTCTAGGATTTGCTTTTGCATCTTAATAACCCTTCATGTCGTGCCCTTCTATCATTTCACCCCCATCCTCTTCCGAGGAGAACGAGCTCTGTCTCTCCTGCATTCTGATTTCTTTCTTTTCCGATTTTCCCCCTAGCATTTCTCTACATCCCCATTGATCATATCATTTTGCTAGCATTGTCATGTTCAGCTTGGGGGGAAATCGACTTTTGTGTGCATGTTTTTGCGTGTCGTTGTTGTGTGTCTGTGTCTATGTGTTCTTTTGTCGTGTTTTATATCTTTTATTTTAGTGTTTCTTTTTCTTTATTTTTTTAGTTTCGCTCATGTGTTTTTCGTGTATTTCATTTTTTGTGTCGGTGCGTAGCTCCCCCCCCATTTTCATTGCCCTCTCGTATTCACTACTATTGCATTGAGGACAATGCAAGTTTCAGCTTGGGGGAGTCGCACTTCGTGCGTCATTTGTCTCTTTTTCTTCGTTATTTGAGTCGTTTTTCTCCGTGTTTTTCTTTTTTTTCTTTTTCTTTTCTTCTTTTTATCTCTTTCTCCTAGAGATGAACCCTATGATGAATTGCCACGAAAATCACACGCGCACCTTGCACAGCTTCGATAATCACATTCACTAACCCTAGGATATCGAGTCCTCTTGCATTTCATGCATCGCGGGTCCTCTTAGCTTTTTGTGAGCCGTGCGTCGTGCCTAGCTGTTTGGTGTGCTTCTACCTTGTGATTATGTTTTATATACCTATCCTTGGTTGACCCCTAGATTATCATGCTTCGATTTGAATATGCGGTATTTGCTTCTACTATCTGCTTCTATATGCATGCTATATTTATATCGTATATTTCAATTCGCATGTGTCGGGATTCCACAAACAAGGACTAGGATAACCCATTTAGCATATGCTCTGATTAGCGAGAAATATCTCCTTTGTCCAAGTGTTTAGAATCCGATTTCTTTTTTATTTTACTTGGTGCAAATCCCCTCGTCGTGTACCGTTCTCCCACTTGGGAGAGTGCACATGTAAATATCCCAATTCCCAAAAATCCAAAAAAAGGAGAAGAGAAAAGAAAAACCCAAAAAGATGAGAAATGAAAAGAAAAGAAAAAAAATACAAATAACCAAAACCCAAAAAAATTCCAGTGTGAATATTTTCCTACTTGCCGTGAATAAGGGGAAGGCGAGAATTTGCACCGAGTGTTCTACTCCACATCTTCTCAACTTCCATCGTTTTCGAAAACACTTGGCATAGGGACCTTCTAGCGATTACCTAGGCTATAGTGTGGTGATTTCCTAGTCCCTAGCTGTGGAGTCCCCGATGCATGATACGCTTCTATTCTTATACACTTCTCATGCATGCTTGAGCTAATATTCACCGCAATTTCAAATTGAATCGATATTTGGGTCTTTCTTTGGGTATGTGTATATGGAGCTTTATTGCACATCGTAGATAGTGACACCATCTGCTAGCACACGACCACACTCACTCGCGCTTCACTGTGTGGGCCCATGACACTTGTTTGGACTCACATTCCTTGGTTTAGTGTTGTGTTTTGTCGTATGCTTGCTTCGTGTGGCGTGTTTGATTTTGTTGGCCCTTACGGGCGATCTAGGATATAGAATTCTCTTTTTCTCTCCTTCTCTCTATTTTCTCCCTCCGAGCTCCTACTCTCACTCGTCTTCCTCGAGGACGAGGAAGAGTTCAGCTTGGGGGATTTTGATGTACGTTTATATTTCATATATTCACGCACGTTTTCTTTTGTGTTTCTCCGTATTTTCCGCCGTCTTTTATTCGTTTTCTCGTATTTTCTCGTTTTCTTTCACTTTTCTTTGTTTCTCCATGTTTGCAGGAGATTGCCCATGTAGGGGACGTTTAACGACGATATCTCAAGTCCCCGGAGTAACGGGAGGAGTCACGCGTGATCCAGGGGGCCAAACAACCAAGATTGCCACTTTTCAGCCCCCACCCGATCGGTTGGACACAGCCAACCGATCGGGTGATGCATGCGTGTCCGACCCAGACTGAAGCTGGAGCGAAGCGCAAGGTCAACCGATCGGTTCGCCGACCGGTTCATCCCAACAGAGTTCTCGGGAAAATGGAGCTGAATTCCAACCGATCGGGTGACCTTCACCCGATCGGTTCATCTGTAGCTGATTCCTCCGAAGGACAACCCGATCACACCACCCGCTCTCCTCTGCACCCGGTTGATGCTCCTGAAGGCGACGGCCGAAGCAACAAGCCGCTCACCCGATCGGTTGACATTTCAACCGATCGGGTGGCCTTCTCGTCTCCTTTCACGCACCGCTGCTCATTCATTGAATATCTGCTATCATTCAAGAAGGATTTTGGGTGATCTCTTATTTTTCTAGCGTCGGCATCGTCGTTAGCTTTCCAACGATAGGTCGCATGCCCAAATCCGATTTTTCTAGATTTTTCTGGAATTTTCTGAGCGCAGCTATGTGCTGAAACTGGCTGCTGTCTGAAATTTCACTTCAACCGATCGGTTGACTTGTCAACCGATCGGGTGAGATCTGTTTCTGCGAATCTGAGCTCTCTGTTTATTCCACCCGATCGGGTGAGTTTTCACCCGATCGAGTGCGCCTGTTTTGACAGTTTTATTGGGTTTTCTGGACCCGAACCGCTGGGTTTTTGAGGGGGGTTATAAGAGCATGTAAGGGCACGACTTGGGGGTATTCTCATCTAGTTTTTAGGGCTTTTTCAGCCCCTTTGCTGGGAGTTTAGGTTAGTTTAGCTTAGGGTTGTATTGTTCAATAAGTCTTGTATTGGATTGACGATTCAACTCAAGATAAGTATTTTCCTCTCTTTTTCTCCATTGTTTGTATTGTGTTTATTTTGCTTGATGGTGAAAGTTTATATGTCTTTTGTGTTGTTTGTTTATATGTTATTCACCATGGAGTAGTATTGATGAACCCTAATACAGGTTAGGGTAGGATTGATGCTTGGTTGTTTCATTTGACTTGGTTGCATGGCATGTGTTCGATGAAATGCGTCAATGGGGATTTCTAGCAATCTGGGTCCAATTCGTATGGCAACACACTAGATGTGTTGGGGATTGGGGTCCGGTGCTTGTCCTGTCAAGATCCGCTTCGATGTATTGCTAGAAATCACATTTGACCTATTTGGCCATTAGGGTTACGCGGGGGTGTTTCATTGTCATTGGCGGGAGAAAGACTGCCTCTGACCGTCGGGCCAAGGGGGAATAAACTTGGCGGTTGACTCCCTAGCCATAGCTCACGCCCCGAGCGTTGACATCGAGTCCTCGCGCGCGGGAGCGGCTTGGACGAAGTGTTGGGAGATATCATTGTGGCCTTAATGCTCCCGGTTGCGGAAGGTGTTAATGGACATGGGAATGCCCACCGTCCGGAACCGGGTAGGCCTAGCGTGCTTGGCACCGACCGGAATATCGGGCCATGGACGCTAGGTACCACCTTTTGGGGCAATGTCTCACCCTGGATCAAGTCAAATGCCAAGTGTCATGAGTGCTCTAGCCCGTGTTAGCGGGGATTCATTTCGTGTCTTTTTCATTTCTTTCTTTCATTTCTACACTTCCCCCATATCATCCGCGTAGCTAGCACACAACCTAGGCGAGGCTAGTAGCCACTCAAGCCATCCACCTCCCTGTGTTCGATAAACCCGCACCCTACACTAACCGTGCACTTGCGGTAAAACGACACCGCGCCCATACCGTAAACGGGGCGCCGGTCAGGCTGCAGCGGGTGCGGACGGAGCGGATGATCGGGGGGTTTCAGCGGTCGGTGCGGGGATTTTGGGGCGTTTGGCTCGGTCGGTGCGGGAGCTGTTCGTCGCAACATTGCGACGATTCGTCGCAACGTCAAATTTGGGTTTTGGAAGCGGCTAGGGTTATTTTCTTGCGAAAATAGGTCTTCCTAAAGGTTGTTTATATAGTGTAGAGGGTTGACTAGGTCTAGGGCTAATCCTAATGAGATTAGGAGTTTAAAATAATTTAAAATTTGAATCTCACCTTCTCCAACTCACCCAAGGCTAGGGTGCGGCCCAAATGAGCTGGAAATTGGCTCAAAAATTCTTTAAAACGTTTTAAACTCAAATAAATTTTCTTTGGCCGAAATTAATTTAAAACTTGATTATTAAAAATATTATAAACCTTGTTAAAAATATAAAAGTGGTCAAATAAACTCCAAAAATTATAAAATAAATATCGGGGTGATCGTGATGACGAAAGTGAGCTAACTAAGAAGACGGATCTCAATTTTGACGTCGGACGACGAAACTAAAAATAGAAACGTCTACCGTCAAAAGTGAAAATCGCAACGTCTCATCGAATAAGATTAAATTGTGGGAAAACGACTCGAGAAACGTCGTTCCAAATTAGTGCCACTATTTAATACTCTCAGAGACGTTCACAACGGCATATCACACTAAAGTGTTCACAAACAAACAAAGTCTAAAATAAACACGTGCACGGCCAAAAGCACGTGCACGAACATCGTACAACGAAAAGTGGTCGTTACATCCTCCCCACCTTAGAATAAAGTCCGTCCTCGGACTTTCTAACATATCTAGTCGCTCTAGTAACTACCCCAATCATGTCACATTATAATTCAAACCAGGTATAGTCATTACAAGTGCTTATATATGCACTAGGTAGTCAGACATTAACACTGCCAACATGTATATATATATTCACGTACGTCGTACACTTATACCTATTATAGTCAGTCAACTTCATACATGTATTTCAATCATATATATAAGCATACATCCCTTATTTAACCACTACTTACTTAATCACAAAACAATATTTCAGATACTCATATAAGTATGGTCTCACACTTAGCAAAAACAATCGTTGTTCTACGTATGGTTAACTACCTATGCGCAAACAAACATGGGTATACAACTCCCTAATATTCATCCAATACCAAACATCTCAACACATGTAGTCACTCCATACCATTTTAAATCAAGCTTCACTATATTTAATAGACGTTCACCACTACTATAGTTTCATAATATATAGTCATTCAAATGCATGCAAATAGTTCACCATGTATTCACATCACATACGGTCCTATAACTGTATTTACGACACGCCACATATACCATAGTCATCAATACCTATAACTAAGCACTTACTTACCCGTGCATGGTGCACACCCATACACGCTAACATTTCATTCATATATATACCAATCTCCCCACCATATATCCAGTTCATCTACACACCTAGTTTAGCTAGCACACATACGTTCACACGAGCAAGTCCTTAGTAATTAACTATACCACAAGACCAACACCTATAACTATATACTGGTGTAGCGACCCACAATCATGTGTGTAACACAACCAGGCACAAACACTCCTATCACTATTCATACGTCAAGAATTGCTATATTCAAACTTCAGACATACATATCAATATACTTAGAGTATACCCACTCAGGCTTGAGTAAGACTCAATACACATATCAGAATATTCTATATACGTAACACGACATTTATACCTATACCAGTACCACTCCAATATATATATATATATATATATATGTCTACCAATACAACCATATACATACCATAAGTCAATCACACCTAAATTTTAGTCAGGTAACGCCCACATAGTTCAGTAATACAGACATCAACACGCATATAATTATAATACACTCCCTAATACATGCATACGTATTCATCGTATAGTCACACACATGTAACATATATATATTCACACCATAGCCTACTACCTATAATTAGTATATTAACACATCTATACATACATAATTAAGATGTGCAATAGTCGTGTATACCTCACGGTATACACGCATACAACATCCTGCAAAAGCAAGCAATACCAATCAAAATTGTAATCCTACTACCATATATACCACTTATATACTCATGCAACAAAACATAACTACTTACTACCAAGCACAATACATATCTACCTACGAGCACATACTCACACGTACTAATATATGGGTCACTCAATAGGCCTACTCACTTAACTATACGTACACTTATCATTATCACACCTAGCATACACATAGCTTTACCAATCATTTTATTTCAACCATTACAAGTATCTCTAACTACATACACAACTTAGGTACATGCACCACGACAACATCACAAATGTCCAAGGCCTAATTAACAAATTTGGGTCGACACAGTCATTGACGAGCACTAAAACCTAAACAATAGAGGGAGGTCGAAAGCGTGACGAGGGAAGGGTTGATAAGCACGAATTTAGATAGGACGACTAAAAGGAGACAGCTTGGTTAGACGAAACATTGACTCAATGGTGATGTTTAGGTTGAGGGAAAAGGAGATGTAGTGACACTTATATAGGAAACAGAAAAGAAAATAGGGTAAATAGCATAAGCTAAAATACGTGGAGTTTGAAAACTGTCGTTCTTCAAAAGTTAAAATCCTCGCCTGTAAAGAAATATTTGGAGATCGATAAAACGAGTTGTTCAAAATAAGTTTGAGTCGAATATTCATAATAAGGGAAAATGTTTTATTGGCTTATCGAAAATCAGGAAGTAAATCATTCACACGAACATTAAGGACGTAGTTTTCAGAAAATTTTATACGTCAGTAATTTAATATAATGTTGTCAAAAGTTTTTGAAAGTCAAAGAATGAAATCAAGTAACGGAAGAATTTAAACTCATGTTAAATGCTTTCAAAACTTTTAGGCTATGGAAAAATTTAAAATAATCAATATTGAAACTACTTTTAAAGAACCAGGGTTTGCCAAAAAATGAGAAACTGATTTACACAAGGTTCTTAATATACGGGCACAACAGGTCTGGTACGGATATAAAAATAATTGAAAGTATGTATGGTGCACGGAAAGATAATATTAACTTAGTAGTAGAATTATCGAAATTGGTAATAAGCTTTAAAATCAAATCATGGAGGGTCTAAATCAGGAAGTGGTTATGAAATAGTGATTTTACAAAAATCTGAAGTAGAGAAAACGTCGAGCATAAAATCGACTTGCTTAAAGCTGAATTTCCAAGTGACTTGAAAAGTATATGAATGACATAAATCAAGAGGGAAAATTACAAGTTGAATAAAAGTACGGTTCAGAATAATATTAATATACAAAGGGACGACACATTTACATAAGTACGAAAAATATAGGCTGGAAAAATACCATAAGCTAGTATTCGAAATCTCGACAAAAGTTTTTTTTAAAAAAAAATTTTAAATCAACGAAGGAGCATGAAGTATAAGTGTATATATATATATATATATATATATATTAAAATTTGAACAAATTTAAAACTTAGGGAAAGAGGAAATCAAAAAAAATACTTTCAGAAGATTCAAGATTGGTAACGAAGAGGTTCGAAAATTGACGACGATCGTCATGCGGCGATCTCGTGAATCGAGGCAAGGAAATTGGTCGGATGATCAAAACATACATATGCCTAGGATATGAACCAGGAAAATCGACGGGAAAACTCCTACGGTCGACCAACTAAAGATTAAGAACTAAGCGCTAAGACTTTCTAAGGAGCTAGACGGTAATGAAATGCGCTCAGCTTGGCCCAAAATCGATGGACCCAAGCGAACGACTAAAGGAATTCTAGAAGTCTACTATGGTCAGAGTTAGACAGGAACCACTAAGGTAACTCCTACGACGATTAAATCAATTGCTGACAGGGAGTCTAACTAACAATCAGGGCCTCTATCTAGCAAACACAGACGTCTAACTAAGTCTTCTTACCACCTAGTGACATAGGAAACCGACTAGACTCAGGGCTTATGACTCGGATGTTGCAATTTATTTAATGGACATTCCGTTATTATCGTTGTTCCGTTAATTCGCAATTGCAAGACTGACCTGCATGGGCCACCAACAAAACCTGTCACGCCCCGCTTCCCAAAAATATGGAGGCGAAGCGTGAGAAGGTCCGCTCAGACTTGAAGCTGCAAAGCTGAAAGTCCGATAAGCGTCAATCAAATTTAAAACTGCAGGTCCTTGCAACGCGAACGAAACAAAGATAATAATAATGAAATGAGACAAAAGAGATATCTCAGAATATCCATAAAATAAGTTTCAACATCACAGAAAAAGCCACCAGGCTAAAAGAAAAGAGTCTAAAGGCCCAAACATGGCCAACAAAAGTACAACGTATAAAACAAAGGTGCCACGCACCGACAACTAACAGAAAACCTAAAACATAAGGAGTACTCAGCATGGTCACACAGAAAGGTCACCGGTGCCCGCAAAACTCCTCTTGGACAAACTTGGGCTCAGGCTCAGCGTCAGCAAAACACCACGTACTCATCAACGGTCTCTGGCTCAAGGTCTAACATGTGACACCCAAAAGAGCAAGGGGCACATGTCAGCAAGTCTACAAGAGACTTGTGCAAGGAAACTGAAGGTAGGTAAAGCAACCTAGCAGTTCTAGCATGAATGCAATGACATGGCAGTTTAAAGTATGAGTGCAACAAGTAATGTAAAGTAAAGTAAAGTACGAGCATGGCATTTAAACATGACATGGATGACAAGTTATACAAGTAACACTCACTAGTACAAGACAAGTAAAGTAAGCACCTCGTGCACAGAGATTCCGCCTTCTGGCTAGAGTGGCTGATCAGGCCACTCCTAAGCTCAGGTGACCGTTTATCCCTACCCCTCCACGTGTATCGAGCCAGGGCCTTACCCCCGAACACGGAATGATCGCTTCTGGATCACGAGCCAGGAAGTGTTTTTAACAAGTATGGCATAGGGGTGCACCTAGCCGGAAACACGGAAACACGGATTGTACAAGTATTTTGTAGCGTGTGCTACGATGCAACTAGTTTAAAGATAAGGGAAGTTCAATTTGGATGACATGTAAGATGCAATGCATGGCAGTTAAAAGTGCGTACAGATAAGGGAAGTAAACGTGACAGTTTAGTATGCATGATTAACAAGTTTAAAGAGTTGGATCTAGCTTCGTTGTCAAGCTAGATCAATTTAGGTGACGGATCTAGTTTCGTTGTCAAACTAGATCAAGTAGGCGTCTAGCCAGCTATCATTTCATTGACTAGTCTCTTTTACGCTAAAAACAAGGAAGTGGCCTAAAAACATGGCCCTACACAAGAGTTGGCAAGTTTCACTTGCCTGCAAGTACAACGTCTGAGAAACACCGTCCAAGAGAGTCCAAGTCATAAATAACCTACGTGCACAAGTCCACCAGCCTAAAGTCCATATTATTAATCTTGATTAGTGAATTTAAAACATTTAAAATACTTTAAAAACATCAATTTTAGTCTTGATTAACAGGCAATAGGTTGGGGATCCTAAGGGTGCAAAGCGTTACCTCAACACGACGCGAAAGCTACACTGGCGTCGGGTAGCGACGCCAGGGGTTGGAATAGAAGAACGCGCTCCAAGTCCAGATTCCAAATATAGATTCCGCTGGAAAGTTCAGAGCATCAACCGGAGCAACGGATCCAGATTCCAAAATTAGCACGTGCGACGACGGCTACGACGTGTCGCAACGTCGTACACGGTAAATCGTCGGAGAGAAAGCACCTAGGTGGGGCCCACAGTAGTCCTAAGGACCAATGGGGGACCCACAATACCTCTGGAGAATTTGGGGGGGCCACGGTGGCAAGCGGTGCGACGGGTGCGGGGTTGCGACGAGTTGCTCTCGGTCAGACACGCTTGGTGCGGGCAGTTCCGTCGGTCGGGCACTAGGGGCGGGGCTGTGCAGCGCTTGGGGTCGGTCGCAGTGCGGGCGGGAGCTTGGTGCAGAGACTTGCTTCGGTCGGAGCGGGCGGATGAGGAAGGAACGGTCGGTCGGGTGCTGCGGGCAAGCGTTGCAACGTTGCAACCGCTGCAACGAAGCGGGTGCGGGCGGGAGCGTCGGTCGGGCACGGAACGGTGCGGGGGTGCGGAGCAGGTCTGCGAAGCAGGGCTGTGTGGTGCGGAGTGGGGCGTGCGGAGCGGACGACCGGTCTGACCGAGAGCTTCTCTCGGTCGGAGCGGGGCGATGCGGGGGTTGCGATGCAGCGGCTGTAGCAGGTGCGGACGGAGCGGATGAGCGGGGGGTTTCAGCGGTCGGTGCGGGGATTTTGGGGCGTTTGGCTCGGTCGGTGCGGGAGCTGTTCGTCGCAACATTGCGACGATTCGTCGCAACATCAAATTTGGGTTTTGGAAGCGGCTAGGGTTATTTTCTTGCGAAAATAGGTCTTTCTAAAGGTTGTTTATATAGTGTAGAGGGGTTGACTAGGTCTAGGGCTAATCCTAATGAGATTAGGAGTTTAAAATAATTTAAAATTTGAATCTCACCTTCTCCAACTCACCCAAGGCTAGGGTACGGCCCAAATGAGCTGGAAATTGGCTCAAAAATTCTTTAAAACGTTTTAAACTCAAATAAATTTTCTTTGGCCGAAATTAATTTAAAAATTGATTATTAAAAATGTTATAAACCTTGTTAAAAATATAAAAGTGGTCAAATAAACTCCAAAAATTATAAAATAAATATCGGGGTGATCGTGATGACGAAAGTGAGCTAACTAAGAAGACGGATCTCAATTTTGACGTCGGACGACGAAACTAAAAATAGAAACGTCTTCCGTTAAAAGTGAAAATCGCAACGTCTCATCGAATAAGATTAAATTGTGGAAAAACGACTCGAGAAACGTCGTTCCAAATTAGTGCCACTATTTAATACTCTCAGAGACGTTCACAACGGCATATCACACTAAAGTGTTCACAAACAAACAAAGTCTAAAATAAACACGTGCACGGCCAAAAGCACATGCACGAACATCGTACAACGAAAAGTGGTCGTTACAGTTATTGTGTAGGGGTCTTCCCATTTTGCAGAGAGCTTTCCTCGGCTGATGATCTCTGGTCTGAAGGTTGCGTCCCTGAGGACGAGGTCGCTGACTCTGAAGCTCCGCTTTCATGACGTGTGAATTGTAGTACCTCGCCATCCTTTGGATGTGCTTGATTAGATTTGTTAGCGCACGATCCCTTACCTCGTCGACGAGCTCAATATTGATGTCAAGACCTTCTTCATTTGCTTCTTCATTGAAGTAATGGAGTCGGAGGGACTCCTCGCCGACCTCCACTGGGACGATGGCCTCTGCCACATAAGCTAGTATAAAGGGGCTCTCGTCGGTTGAGGCTTTGTATGTGGTGCGGTAGGACCAAAGGATGTCGGGTAGCTCGTCGGGCCATGATCCAGGAGTGCTACCGACCTTCTTCGTCAGGGGGCTCAAGAATGAACTTGTTCGTTGCTTCGGACAGGCCATTGCACTGTGGATGCCCCACGGAGGCAAAGTGTATGTTGATGCCCCAATCCGAGCAGAAGCTTCTGAAGTCCACGGAGTCGAACTGCTTTCCGTTGTCCGTCGCTATGGAGCAAGGTAACTCGAAGCAGCATATAATTGACTTCCAACCGAAGTTCTTCATGTCCACACAGGTGATGCGCGCCAGTGGCTCCGCCTCGATCCATTTGGTGAAGTAGTCGACGACTACGACGAGAAACTTCCTTTCTCCTGCTGGTGGGCTCCGAAAGGTGCTCTCTCTCAAGTGCACGAGTCCGTACAAGTAGTAAAATCTGAGAGTCCAGATGTCGAATCCTCGGGAAGAAATCTGTTGCAACCACAATTCAAATCAAATAGAAAGCCTACGAAAAGAAACTAACCACTTCAACAATGATGGCGATGGTGGTGTGAAAGAGCGTGATGGTGACGTGCGAACAATACGAACAAAGTAAAGTCGTATAAGAAAGTATCGACAAAAAGTATGCACATGGTATGGGTTCGTTAGGATCAATGATTCGTATTAATTTGGTTGACAAGTATAACACAATGAATTCTCCTTTTGGGAGCAATTCACCGGAAAATACCCAATATAACTCAATGAATTCTCCTTTTGGAAGCAATTCATCAGAAGATGTCCTTTTGGGGGTTCAAACACAATATTCAATAAGATCGTCGCTAAAGTTCTAATACGATATGAAACTCTCTTTTGGAGAGATCAAAACTACGATAGGAAACTCCCTTTTGGGGAGATCAAAACTCACCCTTTTGGGGCGATCATCGACTCAATCACTTCTTTTGGAAGATGAAAAAGAGGATTTACGAGCAAAGATTACAACTTTAATGATGTTTAACGATTAAGCACGACGATATTCAACCAAACTAACACAAATCACATCCCCTAACTACTCCATACCATGCACAAATAAGTTTTAGCTACTCATAATGCAATAATAAACAACTTCCATAGCAAAATACATCAACTTTATAGCAAAATACGCTAGAAAACACCAAAATACAGGGTTTGAGTTAAAGAAAATATCACCAAATCTCCAAGTTAGCCTCCAATACGCCCAAAATACGCCCCAATCTCCTTGTATATGCTCAAAACCCTAGAATACGCTTAAATAATAAGATTGCGGGTTTACTGTGCTTCGCGGGTTGAAACCCGCACCAATTACGCTTTAAAACCCGCACCCAATTGTCGCAGCAAATAGGGACCGTCGGATCTGGCCGGGATCGCATGTGGGGCTGACACGTGGCCTCCTTATCGGATCCGCTCGCCGTCGCCTGCGACCGCTTTAGTCTCCGCATTCGAATACGGGTCGGATTGATTTAGGCCGTTGGATGGAGCGTGTGGACGGCTGATGCTTCGCCACGTCGCTCCGTAACGATCGTCGCTTCTCGTTCGCTTCGGGGAAAATATCAGCCGCAGGATCTTGATCGGACGGCCCAGGACGTGCCGCGTCGCCAGCCCCGCTTCGATTCGAGATGGGCTGCGCTCCACCGTCCGTTCTTCGATCGACGTTCCAGATTAAGCCAAGTCGCCAAGTATTTCGATTTCGCAGGCCTCGATTGTGGGCCGTTGGATCGAGATCCAACGGTTAGCAGCTTGCTGCGTCGCCTATTGCTCTGGATCGTCGAATCAGGCGGGAGTAAGCGGATGGCTGCCACGTGGCGTGATGTGATTGGCTGGCGACCGTATTTTCGTATTTCCTTGCGTATTTCCCCATTTAATTGGTATTCTGCATTCAAAAATACACAGTAATTAGCACAGATCTCAGAAAAATACAAATAAATAGTCGTTGGAATCGTGGGATCGAGACCAAGCTAGGAAAAATATAAAATGTGCAGAAATACTTCATTAATTGCTGTTTTGTGCTCAAATAGTTTGTTTTCTCTAATAAATAAATGTGTAGAAAATACGTATGAATTAGAGAACAATGTAGCATCGCATGAACACAAAATAGGGCTAAATGGGGGGTTAAATATGTAATATTGAACCCGAATCACACCCCCCAACTAGCGATTTGCTAGTCTCTAGCAAAAAGAGCGATTAATACGGATGATTAATAAAACAATAAGTTCTTACGAATTGCTCATGGCATGGCTCAATAATACGCATTCCAACATGATCTTGGCCATCAATATACACATCCATGAACAAAATCAATAACACGATATTTTCTCTAATTTAATTTGAATAAATAGCATGCAAGCATCGTTTTGCGTAAGCGAAAGTATAACACGTCGTTTTATCCTAGTTTTCTCATTTCCAAGGAATTGGCCTATCAAAATAATCATTCAAGACATGGGTATTGAAGTTGCTTAGTATATTCACCATTTCTTTTCTTTTATTCGTTCCGCATAACGCGCATCAATCAACATTCAAAGAAAAATGTATAACTTGGATCGCGCCATCAAATGAGTGAGTTTCCTGTCAATGGCTCCCAAATCAGACGATAATAGGACATTAGGCCAAAAAGGACCCCTCGGACTGTACTACTCGAGCCAACCAAGTTATGTATTAGTGACATACTTCTTCATTTTCCTTCATTCATTTTTCATTTCATTTCATTTCTTTCTTTTCTTTTTTCTTTGTAAGCAACTCAATACCCATTCTTTGAATATAAACATTGATAACCAAGGCCAAATTCCTCTTCAACTAGAAGACTATTCTTATAAATCGTGTATACTTAAGCGTTTTCATCACATTAGCATGCATGAAATAAATTCAAACTATTTCAAGATATTAATCATGGCAATTGAAAATTTTCATGAATAGCATATTAACGGTAATTCCATGAAGGAAAAATAATTTACTCAAGCCATAAACAATTTTTTAGAACACAATCAATGTATAATCATCCGCATTTGAGGCATGTGAAGGAGTTTTAAAAAGATGAGATTTGGTGATTTATTCTTCTCAAAAAAAAATCCTAAGGTCTCATACACACCCCCCCAACTAAAGATGGACATTGTCCTCAATGTTAAAAGGGGTACGAGTTTATTCAAGCAAGCAACCTAGAAAGCATATAAAATCTACACTACTGGAAAGAACACACCGTGATCAAATGGCGGATCCAGAATCTTTGATGGTGGAGGAAGTTGTTCAATTTGCTCCTTGCGCTCCTCGGCGATTATTCTTCCTCCAAAAACTAATTTGGACCCCAGCAACACAACTCCAAGCATCTCTATAAGCTGTTTGCCAATGTCCTACGAGAGATGAGTTATGTCAGTCCAAATTATTTTAAAATTATTCTCAATGAAAGTATTCCAAATGTAGTCGTCAAAATAAGTGAAATAAATTAAAGCGAGTTGACGACTACTCCCTGAAAGATATGCACTACTCTCCGTACGATGCTCGATCAATGGAGAGATGGATAAATGATTTTGGGATAAAACTGGAGGAGGGCATGGTTCTGACTCCATGGCGATAATCTCAAAACCCTTGTCCCTAGCTGTCTCCTCCTCTCGTTCATCCAAAATTGCTAGCTCGTCCCCTCTTTTGCACACACTTTCTGCCATGTGGATATTTATATTCGTGTCCTCAACGTGACATGGCTCGCTCGATATACCTGCAATAGAAGATAAACTCGTATTAGATTCTTGAAATTGAGTTTCAAAAGCATTACCTTCTTCTACGCAAGTGGTAATCAAATTAAGATCTTCAATAGATTTTTGAATCTGCCGGCTCCGAGCAAGGAAATTCTCCTGGAATTGAAGGGATGTGGCCTCCTGTGTCTGAATAATCAGGTAATCTTCCTCTTTCAAGGATTGCAAAGGTACGTCTACGCTTTGCTCTTCTTGATCAAGGCTCGAAGGCTCCGTTGAATCGCTCTCTGAAGTCTCTTCCATGGTTTCTTCGTTTTCTTGCAGAGACTCCATGTATTGCCACGCCTCTGTCGGCGTCATGACTCCCAATAATTCCTGCAGCTGTGGTCGTAGTCCATCTAGGAAGGACGCCATAAGCTCTTCATTTGTGAACCCTTGCTGCGGATAGCTCGATATTAGGTCTGTGAACCTCCTCCAGGCCTGAAAGAAAGTTTCACAGTCAGTTTGATTAAAGTTAACAATTTTGAGCTTCTCCATTCTATGTTTGTGTGCATTAGCATACCTTGCATCATATAGATTGTTTGTGCAATAGAAGTTCATATATTCCATTTTTAAAAAAAATTAAAATAAAATAATAAAAAAAGTTTATGTACAGTAAAGTGGAAAGATCTCACCGAAGGTCCTCTAAATGAAATAAACCGTAGTCACAAACCATTCCTCCCCGGCAACGGCGCCATAAACTTGGTGGGCTCCGAAAGGTGCTCTCTCTCAAGCGCAAGAGTCTGTACAAGTAGTAAAATCTGGGAGTCCAGATGTCGAATCCACGGGAAGAAATCTGTTGCAACCACAATTCAAATCAAATAGAAAGCCTACGAAAAGAAACTAACCACTTCAACAATGATGGCGATGGTGGTGTGAAAGAGCGTGATGGTGACGTGCGAACAATACGAACAAAGAAAAGTCGTATAAGAAAGTATCGACAAAAAGTATGCACATGGTATGGGTTCGTTAGGATCAATGATTCGTATTAATTTGGTTGACAAGTATAACGCAATGAATTCTCCTTTTGGGAGCAATTCACCGGAAAATACCCAATATAACTCAATGAATTCTCCTTTTGGAAGCAATTCATCGGAAGATGCCCTTTTGGGGGTTCAAACACAATATTCAATAAGATCGTCGCTAAAGTTCTAATACGATATGAAACTCTCTTTTGGAGAGATCGAAACTACGATATGAAACTCCCTTTTGGGGAGATCAAAACTCACCCTTTTGGGGCGATCATCGACTCAATCACTTCTTTTGGAAGATGAAAAAGAGGATTTACGAGCAAAGATTACAACTTTAATGACGTTTAACGATTAAGCACGACGATATTCAACCAAAATAACACAAATCACATCCCCTAACTACTCCATACCATGCACAAATAAGTTTTAGCTACTCATAATGCAATAATAAACAACTTCCATAGCAAAATACATCAACTTTATAGCAAAATACGCTAGAAAACACCAAAATACGGGGTTTGAGTTAAAGAAAATATCACCAAATCTCTAATTTAGGCCTCAAAACTCTCTGAAAATAATAGGAATAGCCTCTGGAATTTTACAGAATTTTACAGAGGGGAAATACGGCTCCTAGAGCCTCCAATACGCCCAAAATACGCCCCAATCTCCTTGTATATGCTCAAAAACCCTAGAATACGCTTAAATAATAAGATTGCGGGTTTACTGTGCTTCGCGGGTCGAAACCCGCACCAATTACGCTTTAAAACCCGCACCCAATTGTCGCAGCAAATAGGGACCGTCGGATCTGGCCGGGATCGCATGTGGGGCTGACACGTGGCCTCCTTATCGGATCCGCTCGCCGTCGCCCGCGCCCGCTTTAGTCTCTGCATTTGAATATGGGTCGGATTGATTTAGGCCGTTGGATGGAGCGTGTGGACGGCTGATGCTTCGCCACGTCGCTCCGTAACGATCGCCGCTTCTCGTTCGCTTCGGGGAAAATATCAGCCGCAGGATCTTGATCGGACGGCCCAGGACGTGCCGCGTCGCCAGCCCCGCTTCGATTCGAGATGGGCTGCGCTCCACCGTCCGTTCTTCGATCGACGTTCCAGATTAAGCCACGTCGCCAAGTATTTCGATTTCGTAGGCCTCGATTGTGGGCCGTTAGATCGAGATCCACCGGTTAGCAGCTTGCCGCGTCGCCTATTGCTCTAGATCATCGGATCAGGCGGGAGTAAGCGGATGGCTACCACGTGGCGTGCTGTGATTGGCTGGCGACCGTATTTTCGTATTTCCTTGCGTATTTCCTCATTTAATTGGTATTCTGCATTCAAAAATACACAGTAATTAGCACAGATCTCAGAAAAATACAAATAAATAGTCGTTGGAATCGTGGGATCGAGACCAAGCTAGGAAAAATATAAAATGTGTAGAAATACTTCATTAATTGCTGTTTTATGCTCAAATAGTTTGTTTTCTCTAATAAATAAATGTGTAGAAAATACGTATGAATTAGAGAACAATGTAGCATCGCATGAACACAAAATAGGGCTAAATGGGGGGTTAAATATGTAATATTGAACCCGAATCACCTGCTGCCATGGGGAACGGGCCGAGGATGTCGAGGCTGCACTTGGAAAATGGGACCGGGCTGAGGATTGGAATCAGGTCGACGGGCGGTGCGGTTGTATGTTTGAAGAATCTTTGACACTCCTCGCGCCGCTTGACGTAGTTGGTCGCGTCCTTCAACATGGTCGGCCAGTAGTAGCCTTACCGGATTGCCTTGTGTGCCTGGGTGCGGCCCATGTAGTGATTCCTGTAGAGCCTCTTATGTATCTCATGGAAGACCTCATCTGCCCTCCTTGGCCCAAGGAATTTCAGATAGGGTAATACGTCCTATCTCCTGCGACGCTTTCGGTAGAGTATGCCGCCAAAGATCACGAACGTTAAAGCCTACCTCTCGATCTTCCGTATCTCCAGCATGTCTTCTGGTAAGGATCTGGTCTCCAGGTAGGCGATGATCGGGCTCATCCACAATCGCTCCGAGTCGACGCACAGGAGTTCACCCTCTTCGATGCTTGGCGTCAGCATGTTCTCGATGTAGATCGCTTTCCCAATATCGGTAGAAGAAGAGGATGCCAACTTCGAGAGGTCATCGGCCCGGAGGTTGTTTGACCTTGGCAGATGTTGGACCACTGATTTTTTTGAATTTGAGGAGTTCGTCCCGGGCGCACTTCAGGTACAGCTTCATCAGATCTTCCCGTGCTTCGAAGCTGCCTTCAATTTATAGGACGACGAGCCTTGAGTCGCTGATCAGCAGCACATTCGTCGCCCCAAGCACCCTACAGAGCTTCAGCCCATTGATAGCGGCCTCGTACTCTGCCACATTATTGGTCGTCGAGAAGTTGAAGCGGAGTGCGTACTCCAGCAAGCTTCCATTCGGGGTCTCAATTACAATGATGGCTCTGCTACCCGACCCCGTGGTCGATCCATCGACGTGGACGACCCATAGCCTGCCTCCAGACTGTATGGAAGTTGATGGAGGATTCTCGTCGGCGAGCTGCTGTTGTTGTGTGTCTGGCCGGTCGTCGGGCGTTGCTTCGCCGATTTCCTCGACAGTGCACTCCACCACAAAGTTCGCTAGTGCCTGACCCTTGATTGTCACCCTAGGCTTGTAGATGATGTTGACCTCACTGAGCTCGACACTCCAATTCAGCATTCAGCCTGATCTCTCCAGCCTCCTCAGGTTCTTTTCGAGTTGTGAGTTGGTGTAGACAATGATTGAGTGCGCCTGGAAGTAAGGCCGAAGCTTCCTTGTCGTAAGGGTCAGGCAATACGCGAACTTCTCGATGGGGCTATAGCGGGTCTCTGCCTCCCAGAGCACTCGACTTGCATAGTAGACCGGCCTTTGGATGCCCTATACTCCTATGTCTTCAGTGGTGGCGAGGTAGAGGCCGAGCTGCTCTCCTTCCTTCGGCTTTGCGAGCAGCGGTGGGCTTTGAAGATAGGCTTTCAGTTTGCCAAAGGCTTGGGCACAGGAGTCATCTCACTCGACCTCCTTCCTTATTCCCTTCCTCTCGCTCAGGGCTTTTCGCAGAATTTTGAAGAACGAGAGGGACCTTTCGGTAATCATCGACAAGAACCTCCCCAATGCGGCGATCCGGCCGTTCAGCTTCTGCATGTCTCTGATCATCTTTGACTCCCTCATGTTGTTGAGGGCAGATAGTCAGGATTGGCATCGATTCCTCGCTTCGTGATCATGAAGCCGAGGAACTTTCCAGACCGGACGCCGAAGATGCACTTTGCTGGGTTGAGCCGCAAGTTGTAGCACCGCACTTTCTGGAAGGTCTCACAAGGTCGGTGAGGTGATTCTCGGCCCTCTTTGATTTGACTAGCATATCGTCGATGTTGACCTCCAGATTTCTGCCGACCTGGGGGTGAAAGATTTCGTTCACCATCCGTTGGTAGGTCGCTCTGGCGTTCTTCAGTCCAAATGGCATCTTGGTGTAGCAGAACGTCCCCGGTCGATGATGAACGACATCTTCTCCTCATCGTGGGTCGCCATCTGAATTTGATTGTAGTCGGAGAAGGCGTCCATGAAGGTCAGCAGCTCGTACCCAGAGGCGTTGTCCACCAGATGGTCGATCCTCGGCAGCAAAAAGCTCTCTTTCGGGCAGGCTTTGTTGAGGTCAGTGAAGTCCACGCACATTCGCCATTTACTGATGGGCTTCTTCACCATCACCACATTGGCGAGCCAATCAGGATAGCTCACTTCTCTGATGAACTTGGCCTCAAGGAGCCGCTCCACCTCCTCGCTTGCAGCCTGCATTTTCTCCCCTCAAGCGCTCCGCTTCTTCTGCCGGACGGGGCGAGCTTCCGGGTCGATGTGTAGTTCATAGGTGATCACCATTGGGTTGACTCCGGGCATGTCCAAGGGAGACCATGCAAAAATGTCCGCATTCGTCCTAAGGAGGCTGACTAGCCTCACCTTCAGCTCTGTGGGTAGCTTCGTACCTACGGACACAGTCTTGTCCGCTTTCGCCCCCACTGGTACCTCCTCTATGTCCTCCGCTGGAGATGGTCATTGACGAGAGAAGTCCTCCCGACCGTCGAAGAGGTTGATCGACAGGGCTTCCTCGGACTTATTGTGCTTTGTGGAGCCAATGTAGTAGCTTTAGGAGAGCTTCTGGGATCCCCGCACCTGTCCAACCCCGTGCGGAGTCTGGAACTTCACCATTTGATGTAGCAACGAGGGTAGAGCTTCAATGGTGGTCATGTAAGGTAGCATAATGATGCCGTTGTATATTGAGGTGACGACGACGATGACGAACTGCATCATTCGAGTGACGATCTTTGGCCTCTCTCCCAGGGTGACGGGTAGGGTGATCACTCCGACAATGGGCACCGAGTGTCCAGTGAAGCCGACAATCGGGTCCAAGCAAGGCTTCAGCTCTGCCTGGTCCAGCCCCATCTTCTGAATCATGGACAGGAACATGATGTCGCACGAGCTGCCTGTGTCGACCAGGAGTCTGCTCACGATCGATGGCCCTATGAGAGCTTCGATGACGATGGCGTCCTCATGCGACAGCTCAACCCCCTCCAGGTTGTCATCAAAGAAGGAGATGGGGGGACGTGCCACTCTTCTCTACTTTGCCCCTGTGCCAGCGCCCACAGTCATGACCTGTCAAGCATATGTCCTCCTCGCCAACGCTGATGAGCCACCTTGGGATGGCATGCCACAGATTACATCCACACGCATGATCGGCTCGGGCCTATGATGGGCCACTTGCTCAGTGCCATGGGTTGGTTGGTCAGGCCCTACCCTTGCGGCCTGGTCGCTCCGGATCGACGAATCTCCGGAGATGTCGGCCCTGGATCAATTGCTCTATGTCCCTCTTCAGGGCGTAGCAGTTGTCGGTATCATAGACATAGTCGCGGTGGCATCGACAATACTTTTGCATATTCCTTCCGCCGGGCCTCGTCCTCATCTTCAGGGACGGGTCTTTGAGGAACTTGCCTGCCATAGCCGTTGCCATCACTTCTACCAGGGGGCGTTGAGCCTCGTGTAGTGTGCCACCTCCTGCGCTCTTTTCTGGCCCGCCTCTCGGAGCAGGGTTCTTGGGCGTGAAGAACCCCCCTCAGAGGTCCGGGGCGATCTTGCACTCGAGGGCCTCACTGGTCGCACCCTCGGGGCGGTCTTGGTCATGCCCTTGGGGGCGGTCCTGGTCATGCTCTTGGGGGCATTCATTCCGTCTTGGCCGCTCACTGGGCCTAGCTTCAACACAGGTGTCTTTGACTGGTGGGCCCCCTTCACCGTCCCCAAGGCTTCCTCGCTCAGCATGAACTTCTCCGTTTGGGCGAACAGGGCATGGAGGTCGGCAGGCGGATCACGGAGCAATGACTTGTGTAGACTTCTATTCGTCAGTCCCTTCTTGAAGGCTGCCATAAGGAGCTCATCTCCGCAGATCATCACGTTGAGTCTTTCTTCATTGAAGCACTGTAAGAAGTTGCGGATGGTCTCCTCGTCCTTCTGGACCACCGTGAATAGATAGTCCAATGCCTTCTTACTTCTCCGCCCCGCCAGGAATTCGTGACAAAACTTTCGGGAGAGGTTGCCGAACGAATCAATGGAGCGATCGGGCAAACCGTTGTACCACTTGACCGATGTCTTCTTCAAGGTCATCTGGAAAGCTCGGCAGAGGAGGGCGTCACCCACCCCATGGATCTCCATCACTCCCCGGTATTACTGCACGTGTTCCAGGGGATCGTCCGAACCATCATACAGTTCAATCTGAGGTAGTTTGAACCTATGTGGTACCAGGGTTGAGATCTCCCTTCAGGTCAGTGGATTGGCTTCTTCGGGGTAGGGGAAGGTGTTGGCGACCTTTGAGAAAGGTTCCTGTTGCTCCGATGCTCTCGTCGCTGGTTGGAATCACCAGATGAGCCACCTCGGTGCTCAGAGGTGATCCACCCTCTTTCCCGGGGGTCGGGCTGCAGTCGTGTCTCCTCCACTGCCGGTCATCATGCCTAGGAGAGTGGCGATCTGGTCAGCGGGAGCTCTTGCTATGGTAGGCGCGTCCTTCTCACCTCGGGCTTGGCGATCTCCCGCGGCGATAACTTCCAGCAGGATAGTCCAGCATAGGGTTTCCCCACACTATCAAGGCCGACGCCAGGGGGACTCCTCGGCCCCCCCTTGAAGCCTCTCCCTCTCAGCATCGAAGAATCGATGATGTCGAATAGCTGCGTCTTCATCCAGTCGCATCTGATGGGCAGCCTCCTCCTCCTTATAGAACTCCCTTTGCAGAGCGGCCACGTCTACCTCTTCGAATTGCCTTTGTTGTGCGGCTGCTTCTTCGTCAAACTGGGGGAGGAGGTCTCTCTTCACATTGCTGGGTCCGGAGGGGCCTTCCGGCTGAGGTGGTCTCACTTGCCTGGCAACGATCCACTCTTCCATCATTTTAGTAAAGTTCTGAAAACTCTTGTAGACGCCGAGGGCTGCGTCCTGACTGACAACGGGATTTGTAGTTAATAGGAATTGATGCGGTGTAACCCTTGTTTCCTACAGACAGTGCCAATTGATGCGGGTCAAATCTGCATAACAATGAGATTTGTAGTTAATAGGAATCACGAGTACAATGATTACAGGTTTTGGGTTGATGGCGAGGTTAGCACGACTCGAAACACGCTTCATGAGTGAAGAATTCAAGGACGCCTAAGGTCGATGTCTCCTGTAGCTGAGGCGAGCTTCCTGCAACAACATCAACTCGTCAAAAAGGCGAGGCTTGCTGTCAACCCGTAGCCTTTCCGATGCTTAAGTCAGTGGATGAGTGGAAATAAGTGTGTCGAAAACGCTTGGCGATCTTAAGGTAGATCAGCGAAGGTAGATCGGCGAAGCGTGGCAAGCTTACGAGGAAGGCACAGATATATGTGAGATATCTGACCTTGAATATTGGAAACGAGTTAAAGATTTCAACTAACCAACCCCCTCTATGGATGCAGGAGGGTGGTATTTATAGGATTGAGAGGCGGTTTCTCTCCGTCCAATCAGCTGTCGAGTCAACATAGCTGGAGCGCAAGTGGAGAAGTGATATGTCGGCGGGGGCTGTCATAGATATTTACGCATTAATGGGTGTCAGACTGTGTCAGATGCATTAATGAGACTTGAATGGCAGCCATCAGTTCTCGCCCTTAACCTCTGACATTAATGGGGGATAGATGCCCCTATGTCACCCTGTCGAAGATATTTATGCAAAGCCGCCCTTGGGGAGGGTCAAGCTCGGCGACCAAGCTAGGCGCCTTCGGACCGTCTGACTGTGCTTCCTGTTGGAGAGTAGGCGAGCGTCTTCCTGGAATGGCGTGCTTATTGATCGGGAGGTCGAGCTTCTTAGTTGGCCCGGAGGGCGAGCTTGTCGCCCGGTGAGGCGAGCTTCCCTGGATAGAGGCGATCTTCCGTTCGGGCTAGTACCCCTTCCGGACGGTCGGAGGGCTGTCCGCTTGGGATTTCAATGTAACAATTACCTATAACTAGAGGAAAGGACGATGAAAGAAGGATTCAAGCTCCCGAGATACTCAACATTACGGTACTCTGACAACTTACTCTCTTTACTCCCACTTTACATTTCTTCATCCATAACTCGACGTGATAGTGATCGAATGACCGACTTTAGGTCAGACTTAGCTGTCCCGAGCCTCTTTGAGTGTCTTACTGACTTAAGCATCGGATGGGATTTAGGTCGAAACCCAGATCTGACCCCCCTGACGATTTGTTTGTGCTACAGATAGCTCGGAACAACTTGAAATTAGTCCTGGCTTCATCTCAACAACTCGGACTTAACTCTACCTAAACTGGGTTCAAGCTACCTCAGGTCCCACTCCTTAGATGACGAAGCGCCATGTCACCGGAGACGTCCTCGTCAGATCCATCCCACTGTTCGACGAATTTACCCGTCAACATTTCGTGATTCGACCGATAAACAAATAGCAACAGATTTTTTGATATACTAAACTTTTAGGCAGTTCCTTGTGAACCCACTATTTTGCTCCGCGCACATACCACTTGTTACGACCTAAAGATCGTAAGAATCCGACTCCCGCCCGGATCCGCTGACATACCCCACTAACTCTCCCCTTCACGAAAGGGCCGCCTCCCCGGAAGACTGAAGCTACACGGGAACGGGCGCACCTCGCAGCACTCCCCCCACCCGGCCGAGGCACACAACCGCGGTTGCACGGCCCGTCGGGGGCAGGGCGCTTGGGGAGCGCCCGGACAGTACCGCCGGAGGTGCTGACATAGGCATGTGCGTGTCCTTCCGCGCCAGCGGCCCACAACCCACGACCGAAAAGAGGGCGCGACCGGGTCAGACAACCACTGAGTCAGTCGACCCGGCCGGCCCCATGAACCGCGACGCCAGGGATGGCATAGCCCGACTTATAGTTTGTCACCAACGACAAACAACCTAGGATAAGGACACGACTGACACTAACGCCGCCCGACCATCTGACAAAGCACCCCCTGGCAGCTAAGCCCCCTGACAATTGATGCTTTCGGCCCTGACACCCCGACAAAAGCGCCCCAAGCCGTTGCGCCGTCTGACAAAAGCAGGTCAGGCACTCCTGTTCCTGACCTCCTCGAAGCTTCCGCCGACAACCAAGCCAACTCATCACGTCAAGTCAGCATGCCAGGTCAGCCCCATCTAGTCATCTCCCATCAGGTATAAATACCCCCTTATTTCTTACGAGGAGGGGGTTGGCAAACTCTCTCTCTCAATCTATTATTCACACACGAGAGCAAAGGTCGTCCATATCTTTGTTCTCCCACTTATAGCGCTCCACGTACGGTCGACACACCCTCAGTCTGACCGACGTGCCTAGCCCCCGTTTTAAGTCATATTACTGACTTAGGCATCGGAGGGGCTAAGGGTTGGAGCCCAACCCCGCCCTTCTGACGAGTTCTTCGTGCTGCAGGAAAGCTCGCCCCTTGGTCGACATCAACTTCAGCTTCCCGCCATCCAATCTTCCTCCGCTGCGTCCGGTGAGATTTGACTCCGTGGCCACCCCCGGCGGCAAGTCCAACCTCTTCACCCCACTAATCACTTGTTAAATAGCCCACCTAAACCCTCTTATCAACATAACCACCGTGCCCTTGGTTCTCCTCAATACAAATTCATTGTACGCGAGTTCCACCTCGTAACAATTGGCGCCATCTGTGGGAACGAAGGGTCACACCCATGTTAGACTCCATGCCGATCACTCGGAACCCTGACCACGGCAAGCATCCCGTGGGTCAGGAGCCGCTCTCTCTACTAATCACCCCGACGCCCGACCCCCTTCCGGGGATGGGCACCGAGACTGACCATACTTCGGCCCACGCCGTCCTGAAGAGCTTCGAGGCCGTTACTCAGGCGATGGGAGACTACCCGGCGGCGGGGGTAGAGCCCCAGCCTGGCCCCTCGGAGCCCCAGAACGTGAGGCGGAATCTCCACCCTCAGTTCGAGGAGGAGGGGGAGAACAGGGGGCTCGCCAAGGAGGTTGCGGCCCAGCAGAAGCTCCTGGAAGAGGAGATGGAGGTCGCGCGGCGGTGGAGGCGCTTGGAGGAGGCGGCCGCCACGCAAAGGCATTTGGACGAAGCGGCTGAGACCGCCCGAAGGGCCTACCAGGACGAAGAGACCGTCCGCCACCAGCTCCGCCTCATCATCGCGGAGCGCGAGAGGCTAAGTAGGGAGGACGAAAGCAACCGGGAAATCCTGGAGGTGACGACGATGGGTCGGCGGCTCGGGGACGGGCGGGGCCTGTTGTTGGCCAGGTCCCCACCGGGAGGAGGAGGCAGCCTACATCGCTTGCACCACCACTCCGATCGCCTGCACGAGGAAGCCGTTTATCGACAACTACGCTTCCTCACCGCTGAGCGCGAAAGGCTTCTGTGGGAGAATCAGGAGCGGATGGAGGCCCGAGGGGAGCCGGCCGGGAGGCGATGGTGCTGGGAGAACCGTAGCCCGCAACCCGTCGAATCCTCGACCCGGGGAAGGAGCCCCGCCAGGCAACCGTCGGGCTACTCCCCGGGGCCGGAGGACTGTCGGCGACCGAGGCGCGACCGAAGCCAGACCCCCGAATGGCGGAGAGGGGAGGCGCCCAATCGCCCTACCTATCCGGAGGAGGCCACGCCGCTTGCACGGTGGATTACTGATCACTCCTTATTTTACACCCTTTTTCCGCATATTTGCATGCCATTTAGGTCGCCCAAATCATGTTTTTCACGATATATCGACGATATTGCGATGCTTTTCACGATTTGTTGTTTTTGTCGCATTTCAGGTGATTTGGCGCGATTTGGAGTGATCTCGAGATGCGCTTACTCTAGACGGTCACCAACGACCTCCCCGAGGGGTATTTTGCTGTTGGAGAGGAGCGGAAGAAGAACGGACGTCGCAGGAGCGACGAGGAGGCCAAAACAAGCAGATTGGGCATTTTTTTGTGTCCCACTCGGCCGAGTGGAGGAGCCACTCGGCCGACCAGCGAGACACTGCTCGGCCGACCAGAACAGACACAATTTACATGTGCACTCGGCCGAGCACCGAAGACCACATCGGCCGAGTGACGACATCACGTCCGCCCGAGTGGCGCCCAGAAGAAGCCCCTCCAAAACATCCAAGTTACTGTTTTTTCGGCTGCCTGAACTTCAGAAGACCCACTCGGCCGAGTGGTAAATCCCGTCCGCCCGAGTACCATGAAGTCATCGGCCGAGTGACGACAACTCACTCGGCCGAGCCGCCCCCGAAGTAGAGACCCCTGAAGGCCCCGACTTACTGGAAAATTACAGGGTTTCTCACTCGGCCGAGCGACTTTTGTCACTCGGCCGAGTGCGATGCGCTGCCTGTAGCGAAAACTGCGGAAAACAGGCTGTGCAGGGGTATTTTGGTCACGATTTTTGGACGATTTTGAGGGCTATTTAAACCCTGTTTTTACCCTAGTTTAGAGAGCCTCCCTCTTAGATTTTTTGCAGCTTTTTAGATTAGTTTTTAGCTTTATTCTTGTGATTGGAAAGGAGAAAAGGATTGGAATTTTGTTGGATTCAATTGAAGAACTCCATTGGTTTGCATCTCTTTTCCTTAAAAATTCTATTTTTATTGCTTATCTCAATATTGTGATGAATTCCATTGCTTATTTCAACGATTATTTTTGTGATCTCGCTATGATTTGTGAGTAGTCTCCACGTCTTGGGGCGTGGGGATGAACCCTACAAGCCCGCTTTCATATTTGTGATGAATTGGTAGAAATTGTGCTAGAATTGTTATTAGGGATTAGATTGGGATCAATTTACTACGGATGGCTAGGTATTCATATCAATTGGGATTTCCAAGAGATTGGATCCCAATTTGATAGGAAACCCTAGAAATCCGAATTGGGTTGGAGTCGGATTTTCGAAGTATCGGTTTGCAAGAGATTGGACCGATACTAGGATTTCCGGTTGCAATTCCATGCCGATACTCGTTTGCAAGAGATTGGACGGGTAGGAACTATCCCAATCTAGGTCGTGGACCGAGTTTGCAAGAGATTGGGCTCGGTGCGCGATTGGACGATGATGTTGATCCTAATGCTAGCTTTCCTAGGCTAGGGTTTGCAAGAGATTGGACCCAAACCTAGGATAGCTATAGACCGGCAACAGCGCGAGAGCGTGAGCTTGGTTCTACATTCAGTTGCAACTAGTTCATCCAAATTCTCATTCAAGCAATTTTGATACCGATAAACCGCATTTATGAAATACGGTGAGTAGCGGGGATTCCCCATTCCCTAGACGTTCTTTATTTGATTTGATATTTCCGCATTTTTGTCTGACGATTGTGACAGGATCGCCAAAGGCAAATTTCTCTCTTAGATAGCCAGGTTGATTGGAACAAGCACGGTCACTCGTCCTCCCTGTGTTCGATATCCCGCTCGCTGCTACACCGTGCACTTGCGGTAAAACTACAACCGTTCTTTGGGTCACATCCCGGAGCGATCAAGTTTTTGGCGCCGTTGCCGGGGAGGCGATTACGTTTGATTCTTTCTCACCCTAGCTATTTCTTTTTTTATTTTATTATTATTATTATCATTATTTTTATTTCTTATTTCTTACCCAACCCTTCCACGGTACTAATCATTTCTTTGAAACTCTGTTTCCCCTGTGCATGTACACGAGATCTACGGCGGACCCTGAAGCTATATTATTTGATCCCGAGATCGAACGTACCGCGCGGAGACTTAGAGCGGAAAGGAGACAAAATCCGGAAGGGCGGTTTATGACCAACCCGGAAACTCCTGAACAATTGGCGGCAAGGATGGCGAGGCTAATTTCTATTCGAGATAGGCTTCGGCCTAAGACCTCTTCTACTACCTCATCCATTGCCATGCCGGGGTTGGCGGCTGACAAGAGCTTCGAGCTAAAGACTGGACTAGTGGTTCTGATGCAGCAGGATCCATTTCATGGGAATGCCCATGAAAATCCCCACTACCACATCCAATCGTTCTTGTCAAAGTGCGCCACATTCCAGATGCCGGGGGTCTCCATCGATGCCATCAGACTGCGCCTCTTCCCTTTCACGCTAAAGGACAAAGCACTATACTGGTTGAGGACGCAAGCTGAGGGTGTCTTCACCACTTGGGACGAGTTGGCGAGTGCATTTATTGATAAGTTCTATCCGCCATCCAAGACGGTGAAGATCCGGAGCGCTCTCATGTCCTTCAAGCAAGGACCACAGGAGACGCTCTATGAAGCTTGGGAGCGTTTTAAGGATTTGCAGCATCAATGCCCGCACCACAGCATAGAAGATTGGGAGCTAGTTCATAGCTTCTACAACGGTCTCCAACCGGGGACCAAACAAATTATTGATGCCGCGGCGAATGGTGCTATCTTATCAAAGACTCCCGAGGAAGCTACGGCCCTAATTGAGGAGATGTCCTCAAATAATCAACAATGGGGCGATGAGCGAGGACACTCTACGTCCTCCTTAAAGCCAACTAGCATCTACGAGGCGAAGGCCGTAGCGGAGCTTACGAGCAAATTTGATTCTCTCCACAAGGTAGTGGAGAGATTGGAGAAGTTTATCACGGAGCCCCAAGGAGCCCCTTCTACCTCCGCTCCAACAAACCAAATGTGTGATTGGCAAGACCAATCTCAAGCCATGTACGTGGGAGGAGAGCAAGGAGAAGGATCCTTGGAGCAAGTACAATATGTTGCGGGGAACCAAGGATATTGGGCCAATCCGGCCGCAAGAAATCATCCCGGATTCTCCTACGCCAACAATGAAGGAGCTTTGAACCCGCCACAACCACCGCCTCAACAAGCTCGACCACCACCACCCCAACAACAAAACTATCCACCGAGGGGGCCTACTCAACAAAACTTTCAACCGAAGCAACAAGTTCCACCATATAGGCCGCCCGGTTACAACCAAGGGTGGAGGAATCAAAATCAAAACCCTCCACAAGCTCAACAACGATCCGACTTCGAAGCTAGAGTGGAGGCGTTCATGGTCGAGCAAAATAAGGTAAATGCTACTTTGAAGGCGGGGCAAGACTCTCTTAATACCGTTGTGGCTCAAATATCGGAGCAATTGGCGTTGCTCAATCGGAACACTCAACGATTGTCGGCGCAACCCGAACCAAACCCACGGGGCAACACCGGCCACATCAATGTCGTAGTTGCCGTTACCACTAGAGGCGGAAGGGACACCACCCCCGCCATGATTCCTACCAAGGAGCCCGTGGAGGAAAGCTTGGAGCCAATTGAGCCGGTAGTTGAAGTTGAAAAGGAGAAGGAGCCACAAGACAAGGAGAAATCTAGAGCGGAACAATTGATTGAGGAAAGGCGCTTCATGCCACCGGTCCCATTTCCCCAAAGGCTTGCTAGAGCGAAAATGGAGAAAAGGCTAGCAAAGTTCCTCGAGTATCTAAGAGGAGTTAGCCTCAATATTCCCTTCCTCGACGCCATCGTGGAGATCCCCACATATGCTAAATTCTTGAAGGACTTGATTTCGGGGAGAAAGAGGAAGGAGAAGATCATGCTAGCCGAGGAGGGCTCTTGGTTTACCAAGAGAGAAAAGGAGCCGGCCAAATTTAAAGATCCGGGGAGTTTTCGGATTCCTTGCACCTTGGGCGGCGTCCCTCTTCAAAAGGCGTTGGTTGATCTAGGGGCTAGTGTGAGCCTCATGCCTCTCTCCATGTTCTTAAGGCTAAACACCGGGACAAAGTTGAAACCCACCGACATGCGCATTCAATTAGCCGATGGATGGATAACAAGGCCGGTGGGGATCGTCGAAGACATACCGCTACAAGTCCCGGGTGGAATATGCTTACCATGTGACTTCGTGATCATGGACGTTAAGGAGGAGGGAGATACGTCATTGATACTTGGACGCCCGTTCCTCGCCACCGCCGGAGTAATTGTTGACGTGCGCGAAGGTACCCTAACTTTAAACGTCGGCAACATCGAGGTGGAGCTCCACATTCCTAAGGCTATGAAGCACATGCCTTACCACGAGGAACTTGACTACATGGACCTCCTTGATGAGGTGATAGAGGAGGCAATCCCCCACTCAATTGGCGCTCTTTTCGATGAAGATTTAGAGGAAGGCCCGGATTTAGGCCAAGATGAGAAGATAGATGATTCCCCCGACTTCTCCGCTGAAAATGATGAAGGCGACGCTGATGTCGCAAGGATTCGAGAGCTCTACAAGCTCTCGAAATTAAAGTCTCCAAAGAAAGCTCCTCCGGTACGGAAATCGGCATCACCGGTGAAGCCGTTGACCGGAGCAAATGCTAGCTTGGGGGAGCCTCCCCCCAACACTATTCGAGATGTGAGACCACCGAGGGAGAACACGCCGCCACGTCCAAATCCAAGCGCGCTCCCCGGAAAGTTTGATGGGTGCATCTCATATGCACCAAACATCCCGCATTGATTGAAAATTATGGGGGGTCGAGCTCACGACCTTAAACGAGCGCTTGTCGGGAGGCAACCCGACGGTTTTTGCTTCATTTTTACTTTTTCTTTATTTTCGTTTTAGAAATTTTTAGTGTTTTGAGTCGTTCGCCCAAAAATTTTGCGATAACGGGTCCTATTTTTCTTGACAGGAGAGGAGATATGTAGATCCATCATGAGGAGGATGAACACGACGATGAGGAGCGCCCCAAGAAGGCGCTCGACGCTTAGGAGGAAGATGTAATCGACTGGAGGAAGAAAGACGGAGTTTAGAGCCCAAACGAAGACAAACAGCAGAACACAAGGCTCACTCGGCCGAGTATACTAGTCACTCGGCCGAGTACACAAGTCCGTCCGGCCGAGCCGCTCACGAACGAGGGAAGTCTGCTGTACCCAACTCTCTGTTTATTTTCCTGATTTCAATATAACTGCTACTCTGCCGAGTATATATATTCACTCGGCCGAGTAAAACGGATACCCTCCTAGGGCGAGTCTTGCCGAGTAGCTTGAGTCACTCGGCCGAATGGACTTACTCCATTCGGCCGAGGCTGGCAAAGCCACTCGGCCGAAGCGATAGTGGGGAGGAAATTTTCATTTGGTCTCGCTTGGCCGAGTGACCACGTCACTCGGCCGAGTCGTAACTTTTATTATATAAGGGCCGAGGGGGGCGCATTTTTCGAAATCGCAAAACCCCCAAACACCCGCGCCCCTTCAGCTCCCTCGCCCGATCCCCGCTCGCTCTCGCCCTCACTCGCCCGGTCGACCATCGCCACGCCGCCGCTCGGCCCGCCACCGCCGGCCGACCACCGCCGCGACTCGCCCGAGTCGCCACCGGCGGCAGCCTCTCCAGTCACCTCCGGTATCACTCGTATCGCCTTTTTCTCCTCTTTTTGTGTGTTTTACGAGGATCCATGTGTTAAACGCCCCCCTAACCCAAATCAATTCCTATATCTATCTATTATACCCCTAATACTCCATACATTTTGAATATTACCCGCTGATATCGTCGTTTCATGCGCAGGTTGCTTTTTAGAGCTTAGGGGAGCCCAGGGGAGCTTCTACGGGCTGATCTGGACTTCGCGGAGGCGCTGACTTCGCACGCTTCCATTGCTTAGCACTCGCGGCGTGTCAGGGTACACTCTTTCCATTATTTTTGCACACGCCACACTTTTCACGTTTTTCGGCGCGCGCTCGGGGCCGATATGCCGCCCCGGACACGGCCGCGGTCGAAGAGAGCTTCCGCCAAGCGGAAGCGGTCGGATGATGCCGGCCCCTCCCACGAGTTGGAGGACTCTCCTCCACCGTCCCCCACACACCCCGCACACCCCGCACAGCCTGCAGTGCACCCACAGCCCGCACAGCCTCTCCCTGCCGCTGCACAGCCACCACCACCGGCTCCACTGGTCGGGCCGCTCGGGATTACGTTCCGAGACGACGCACACCGCGCCGTCTTCGAGCGTATCTCCCAGCGCTCGATCGTACCCTCCAGGTTTGCACACCTCGCTGACCTAGGACGCCTAGGGGTACTAGAGGGGATGCTCACGTTGTACGACAACGTGGGCTGGCAAGATTTTCTGCAGGTGTCGGCGGATACTTTTACCCGCCCGACACTTGAGGTTCTGAGTTCGATCGCCCGGACCGACGAGGGATGCTCGTTTCGGTTCATGGATCGAGAGTGCCAGGTCACTCTCGATATGATGAGAGCGTTCTTCTCGTGGCCCGTTGTCCCCGGTGCCGATCGCGGTTACGGCCCCACCCATATCCCCCCACCTTCCTTCGACGCCGGTGCCTTCTGGGCCCGGATTACGGGTCTCCACGCTGCCTTTGACCCTAGTAGGGCCAAGGCCTCGGCCATTGTCCACCCCTGCCTACGTATTGCTCAGCGCCTTATGGCGACGACCTTTTTGGCCAGATATGAGCCGGGCAAGATGTCTACGCCAGAGCTCTACATGCTCTACGCGATGACACGTCCCAGAGCTCTATCTAGGGATGGCGATGAGCTTGTCCCCGCCGTCGTGATCGATATCGCGGCTTGGTTTTTGGACCGCATCATCGTATCGGTGGGCGCTCGCTCACCGATATGCTGCGGCGGCCTGATCACTTTGCTTGCTCTTATGACCGGCGAGGACTTCCCCGATGACTTGCGACGCGTCCCGGGCCCCACTTCTCTGTCGATAGATGTTATGGCCCGGATGAAGATGCTTCGTCCGCACGGTGAGCGTCACTGGGTCTGGTTGCACGGCCCTTTTGGTGCCGATTACATGATTCTCCCGAGCCCTGCTCGGACTCTGATTGCACCGGCCCACGTTGATTGGCTCCCTGCGATGGATGTTCTCATCCCTGCTGCTTACGTGCTCGAGGCCGAGCAGGCCCACGCTGCCCCTGTAGACCCTGTTGCACACCCTGCCGAGCCTGCTACCGAGCCTGTTGACCCAGTGGCCCCTCAGCCCATACCTGATGTTTCCGCTGCTCCTGACACTTCTGTCCCCACTTCTGTCAGTGTCACGAGCACCTCAGCTGAGTCCACTTCCACCACCACTTCCGAGGCTGTCACCACCACTCCCACCACCACCACTGGCCCTCTGTCCGTCGAGCCACTTTGCTCCGCACTCCCCGAGCGCCCGTCGACCTTTGTTGAGAGTGGAGAGCCCTCGTTCGCCGCGGTCGTGGATACCATGGCTAGCATGATCTCCGCTGGGGTTGCGCCTTTTGGTCCACACACTTCCACCCCAGCGGTAGTCACCTCTGTCTCCACCCCTGCTGTATTCTCCGAGAGCGTCGTGGCGTCTGTCCACACTTCTGTGCCACCGACCTCTCCGGCCACCTCGCTGCCATTTTTGCACTCTTCTTTCGCTGCCGCTACCTCCACTTCCCACGAGCCGGCGCCCCGGCCTCACACTGAGGCCAGGCCCACATTCGCATGCGCAGCACCTTTTGTTCCTTTCCCCGCTAAGCCAGTCACCTACACGACCCGAGTTCGCCAGCCACGCCCTGCACAGCCACGCCCGGTGCATCCCTCGGCACCACCTCCCCCTGACACTGTACTTCAGAGCATTCGTGCTCTAGAGGGGGCGGTGAGTGGCCTCCGAGGCGACCTTAAGACCCTGTCCTCCACCGTCTCTGCGATGGCTGGCCGCTTCGAGCTGATCCCCCAGATCCATTACTGCCTCACCCAGGTTCTGGAGCGTCTCCCGCGCGTACCACCACCCACCCAGCAGGTTCTCGCCCACGCTTCCACACACACCCGCCCTGCTGCCACTTCCACACCCACCCCCGCTCAGCAGCCTGTCCAGCCAGCACCACCCACACGACCTCCACCTCAGGACGGAGACGGTGCAGCACCACCTTCTTAGGCACCCTTGATGCCATCGATTCCTTTTGCCGTCGTGCTGCCCGTTTCTGCTGGGTCCTGTTGCGCTTTTTGTCCACCCGCCCCTCCCCTCACTTATTTTGGGATTCTCTTTTTGATCACATCTTTATATATCTTTTTTGGGAGAGAGGGAGAGTTTTTGGTGCCACTTATATATCTGTATCACTCCTATCTGTGCATGCATCATGTCCGCATCATATTTTCATATCTTTATTTTTCATTTTTATTTTCATTTTTCATGCATGCACCCTCACCTGCCCCTCACATTTCTTGTCTCTCGGTGTGCCACACTTTGCACATTGAGGACACTGTGCCATTTAGCTTGGGGGCGTGAGTTCTCACGTTCTTTTTCGATTTGCCACCTTTATTTTTAGTTTTTCACACCGTTTTTCACTTTTGCACTCATTTTCATTATTTTTCTTTTATTTTACCATGCATCACGTTTTTCTTATTTTTTCTGTGTGCCGCATTGCATAGTTTTATTTTCCCTTTATCTTTATTTCTTTTTCATCTCATGCTAGAGATGACTTTCCTGTGATGATGATGATGACGTTGGATTTAGCTTACTCTATATGCATGCTATATTTGTCATGTCTTAGATTTTATTTCTTATATCATATGCTATGACTTGCCTTGCATTTAGAGATAGTAACCCACACTTTTTTCCGCATGAAAATGGATGAAATGTTATTATTAGCTGAGTCTGAATGTTCATATGTATGCTATCACAGAAAACACACCAAGATTCACGCATTGAATGCTTATATCTGGAGTACTGATTTCTTTTTCCTATATCACTTCTATATGCATGAATTGTACACTTCACTTCAGGATGATTGAATGATGTTAGCTATGATAAATCTGGATTAGTTAGCTTTTTTGTGATCGAAACTGAGTATATTAGATTACCCTGCTGAAGTTGTCGTGCATGTCTTATAGAGTGAACCGAGAGTTATATCTATTTCTTTCTCCACAAATCTTGAACATCATTTCTCTACTTTTATAATCATTGGTGAATCTCCCCTTAGTGATTCTATTATATGGCATTTCCCCCGCTATTAATTCCTAGCTCCAAATCTCTTATTCTCTAAAAAAAGAATAAAAGAGAGAAGAATATTCTTGTATATCATTATCTCTCTTTGAGTTGGGATCATTGTGTATATATTCTCTAAAAAAAGAAAAAAAAGAAAAGAGGAAAAATCCTCAATAAAAGATCTCATCTCACTTTCTTCCTTTCTTCTTTCTTCTTATTACATTTGGAGCTATATAAAAATGGGGATGTGAATATTTTTTTTATGCCATCTCGCTTATAGATAAGCTTGGGGGAGGGGATCCATTGATGTGTGAGAGAGTGACTACTTGACATTGCACGACAACCTAGGCTAAGTAATATTCTATACTCGGTGAGATTATTTTCAGCTTTACGAAATCCAGAAATCTAAGCCTAGCGTTCATTTCATGAAATCCATACTTTTCTATTCTCTCTATTCTATAGTGTGATACTCTTATACTCCAGATAGAAAGCGTTCAATTGAAAAGTGTGTGATCTGTGATTTGTATACCGCTTTAAATGATTCAGACGATGTTAATTTTAGAATTATTCCGTTTTTCATGATTATATCGTTGTTCGTGGGTTTTCCGTTTCTATTTGCACTATTATACTATGATATCAAAATAAAATCCTTTGACATGTATTTTTCATTTAGTGCATGCTATATGAGTAAGTGAAACCCATGTCCTGAGAAAATGATCTAGTATCCTACCTCTTCGCTTCTTTCTTTCTTCTTTATTTTATTTCGATTTCACTCTTCTTCGTTTTTCATTTTTTTCGTTTTTTCGCCGTTTTCGTTTTCCGAATCCACCGGGTTCGCCTTTTACTTATCTTCCTCGAGGACGAGTAAGAGGCAAGCTTGGGGGATTTTGATCACTCCTTATTTTACACTCTTTTTCCGCATATTTGCATGCCATTTAGGTCGCCCAAATCATGTTTTTCACGATATATCGACGATATTGCGATGCTTTTCACGATTTGTTGTTTTTGTCGCATTTCAGGTGATTTGGCGCGATTTGGAGTGATCTCGAGATGCGCTTACTCTAGACGGTCACCAACGACCTCCCCGAGGGGTATTTTGCTGTTGGAGAGGAGCGGAAGAAGAACGGACGTCGCAGGAGCGACGAGGAGGCCAAAACAAGCAGATTGGGCATTTTTTGTGTCCCACTTGGCCGAGTGGAGGAGCCACTCGGCCGACCAGCGAGACACTGCTCGGCCGACCAGAACAGACACAATTTACATGTGCACTCGGCCGAGCACCGAAGACCACATCGGCCGAGTGACGACATCACGTCCGCCCGAGTGGCGCCCAGACGAAGCCCCTCCAAAACATCCAAGTTACTGTTTTTTCGGCTGCCTGAACTTCAGAAGACCCACTCGACCGAGTGGTAAATCCCGTCCGCCCGAGTACCATGAAGTCATCGGCCGAGTGACGACAACTCACTCGGCCGAGCCGCCCCCGAAGTAGAGACCCCTGAAGGCCCCGACTTACTGGAAAATTACAGGGTTTCTCACTCGGCCGAGCGACTTTTGTCACTCGGCCGAGTGCGATGCGCTGCCTGTAGCGAAAACTGCGGAAAACAGGCTGTGCAGGGGTATTTTGGTCACGATTTTTGGACGATTTTGAGGGCTATTTAAACCCTGTTTTTACCCTAGTTTAGAGAGCCTCCCTCTTAGATTTTTTGCAGCTTTTTAGATTAGTTTTTAGCTTTATTCTTGTGATTGGAAAGGAGAAAAAGATTGGAATTTTGTTGGATTCAATTGAAGAACTCCATTGGTTTGCATCTCTTTTCCTTAAAAATTCTATTTTTATTGCTTATCTCAATATTGTGATGAATTCCATTGCTTATTTCAACGATTATTTTTGTGATCTCGCTATGATTTGTGAGTAGTCTCCACGTCTTGGGGCGTGGGGATGAACCCTACAAGCCCGCTTTCATATTTGTGATGAATTGGTAGAAATTGTGCTAGAATTGTTATTAGGGATTAGATTGGGATCAATTTACTACGGATGGCTAGGTATTCATATCAATTGGGATTTGCAAGAGATTGGATCCCAATTTGATAGGAAACCCTAGAAATCCGAATTGGGTTGGAGTCGGATTTTCGAAGTATCGGTTTGCAAGAGATTGGACCGATACTAGGATTTCCGGTTGCAATTCCATGCCGATACTCGTTTGCAAGAGATTGGACGGGTATGAACTATCCCAATTTAGGTCGTAGACCGAGTTTGCAAGAGATTGGGCTCGGTGCGCGATTGGACGATGATGTTGATCCTAATGCTAGCTTTCCTAGGCTAGGGTTTGCAAGAGATTGAACCCAAACCTAGGATAGCTATAGACCGGCAACAGCGCGAGAGCGTGAGCTTGGTTCTACATTCAGTTGCAACTAGTTCATCCAAATTCTCATTCAAGCAATTTTGATACCGATAAACAGCATTTATGAAATACGGTGAGTAGCGGGGATTTCCCATTCCCTAGACGTTCTTTATTTGATTTGATATTTCCGCATTTTTGTCTGACGATTGTGACAGGATCGCCAAAGGCAAATTTCTCTCTTAGATAGCCAGGTTGATTGGAACAAGCACGGTCACTCGTCCTCCCTGTGTTCGATATCCCGCTCGCTGCTACACCGTGCACTTGCGGTAAAACTACAACCGTTCTTTGGGTCACATCCCAGAGCGATCAATTACGTCTGCCCCAAGGCCCATAAGGTTCAAACCCCCTCACTTGGCCACGTACAACGGAAGAGGTGTAGGATCCTGTCCAAAACAGAGTTAGGATCGATAATTAAAGTGGAGACTTACGCTAGCGTATGCGGAGCGGTAGTCTCGGAACTTTGCCTTCGGATTCGCCACGACGGATCGAGTCTTCTCACGAACGGAGTAAGGCTACTAATCCACAATCTAAATCTCTATTTTAGATTAAGAACTTGGATGGAGGGAGAGGAAATATTTCTGCAGAGCTTCGCTATGAAGAAGATGCATGCATGAATTTCATGCAAATGGTGTAAGGAAAATGGCTACCCTTGGGTCTTATTTATAGCCCCCAAGGTAGTTATTTTAGGGTAAGTTGTTCCTTAGGAACAACTTAATTAAGGTGTACCATGATGCATGGCACATTATAAGCTTAAGTTGTACCATATGCATGGTACAACATAAGCTTAAGATATTCCCCCTTTATTAGCCATATGTCGCATGCATTTATGCATATATAATGCGACTTTCCCACTCATACAGAGATCCTCTCCGCAAGGGAACAGATTCCCTTTGCACATGACTTCGTGTGCGCGACGTTCGAGGTCCGTATTCCCTCGTACATCCCCTACAAGGGTGTACAAACGTCTTCCATATCCAACATCTCCCACTCACACTTGAGGGGATTGTAAGAGAACGTCTTTCCCTTAGTTCTTTCATCTATCATACCGAGAAATAGACCGTGCGACCGTCATGCGCGTAGAGTCTGTTGTTGTGCACTTGTTAGAGATACACAACGACCTCGAAGGTGCAAAGTTGAGTAGTTCAACGCATGCTTTACCCTAGATTATTTCTTCGCATTTCTTATACTTTATATTCAACAATTGAATCCCATCTGGATTACAATTGGCTGGCCAGCTTTGAATCATTAAAGTCTAAATGCGAATATGAAATCAATCTTCCTCTTCTTGTGAACCTTCTGATCTTGACTTGATTCGCTTTTCTAACGTGCCCCGCCGAGCCGAATTACCATAGCCCATTAGTAACACGCTAAGATAGCGATCATCTCGTCAAATCTAAAGGAACCAATTGGAGTCCTTGAGGGTAAGAGTTAAGACCCGTATGGCCTTTGAGTCTCACATAATAGCAAACACTATTGCTACTAACTCAGTGGTCGAAATGCATACGTGGTATGAACACGTATTACAACATCACTCCTTTCCCATGGAGAGTATGTCTTAATGATGTTGTACGGATGAAAAGATCAGACACCACAGTGCCTATCTTTTTGAGTCCCCTTACTACTCGTGAAATATTCACGGACTCTCATCCTGCATAAGACAGATAGGATTTAAAAAATCCAATGAGATCTTTATATCCTTGTGATATAGATCTCAGATCTTTTGTAAGCATCCATATAATGCAGATCTTTCATTCGACTATCTTGTTAAAGTCATGACTCTAAATCATTCGTCTAATGATTTTGACTTTAAACTAGTCTCATCTCTATCTTATCCATCTGATAAGATAAGGCGGTTGCTCATGTGAGAGAGCCAACCTTTATCTGTCCGACATACACACAATTCAGCTGAGATTTCAAAAATGTACACAAACATTTCTTAAGAAATTCATATGCAATGTTTGAAAAAGAACTTATTCTTTTATTAAATTTGATCTTTCTTAGACATGGGAATATATATTGGTACAACTCAGCTCATACGCAATCCTTGGGATGATAAGTGTTTATAAAACACATTTCTGGGGATTGCTTTCGTAAGCTGATCCTCTATCATCTCATGCGTAGATATGTACCTTATGTCTACCTTCTTGGTTTTATCATAGTCTTTTGCAAATCTGCAGTTCCTTTAAGATACTGCATTATCCTCTTAACCGCTTTCCAGTGTTCTTGCCCTGGGTTGGATTGGTAACAGCTTACCATTTCCAACGGCAAAACAGATGTCCGGTCTCGTACACACCATAGCGTACATAAGACTATCAACTGCACTGGAATATGGAACTTTTTCCATAATTTCCTTTTCCTTTTGGTTCTTTGGACACGATTCCAGATATAAATTATCGCATATGCTTATATGAATATCAATGGACTTGCAGTCCTGCATATTAAATCGTTCTAGAACCTTCTTTATATAAGTCTCCTGTGAAAGAGAAAGAAGTTTCTTCGAACGATTCCTTGAAATCTTAACTCCAAGGATATATGCGGCTTTTCCTATGCCTTTCATCTCAAATACTGATGAAAGCCAAGCCTTGATACTCATCACAAAGCCCTTGTCATTTCTGGCTATTAAAATGTCATCTACATATAGAGACATAATAACATGCTTGCTTTTAATCCTCTTGATATATACGTAGTTATCTTCATCAAGTATGGAAAATCCATTTGATAAGACAATTTCTTGAAATCGTATATACCATTTCCTCGAGGATTATTTAAGACTATATATGGACTTACGAAGTTTACAAACCTTATGTTCGTTTCCTTCTTTTACAAACCCTGTTGGTTGTTCCATATAGATCTCCTCGTCCAATTCTCCATTGAGAAAGGCAGTCTTTACATCCATCTGATGTAATTCGAGGTATAAGCAAGCTACCATTGCCAGAATCAGGCGAATCGAGGTAAAACACACAACAGGTGAGAAGATCTCTTGTTGCGTAAAACCTTTCGCGACAAGGCGAGCTTTATATCTATCTATAGAGCCATCAGCCTTATGCTTGATCTTGAGAACCCATTTGTTCCCAATTGCTCTATGTCCTCTGGGTGAGTTAACTAAGTCCCAGACTTGGTTAACTTTCATGGATTTCAATTCCTCCTTCATCGCTTCCATCCATTTGTCTTTTGCAGGGCATGATGTGGCATATTTGAGATTCTTCAAGTCCTTCAAGTCCTTGTTGACTCTAATTTTAGATCAATTCTAATATCACTCCCACTTGAAATGTTGTTAGAATTGCTCCTACTTGGATCATTATTCCCGTATGGAATAGGATAATCGTCATTCGTATAATCCATTGGTGAAGGTTGAAAAGTATTTTAGTTTTCACCAAGAATTCTCCCACTCGAATGAGGTAATCCTTCTTGATCACAAATCTCAAATAGAGATAAGTCCTGACTTATCTCGCCCTGTCTTGGAAACTCGTTTTCCAAGAAAGTGACATCCCTCGACTCAAACTCAATTAGCACACCATTGTCTTCCTGACTAACAAAAAACATAACCTTTGGAGTTTAATGCGTATCGTTTAAAGATACATTTCCTTCCCCATGGCCCAAGTTTGCCATACTTATGGGAGGAAATATGTGCGTTGAATGCACAAACTCAAGGTAAAATGTTTAAGTCAGGAGACCTTTGGTTCCACAACTCATAAGGAGTGGAGCTAACTGATTTCGAGGGTACGCGGTTACGGTTGTCAATAATGCATCACCCCAAAAGGTGATTGGCAAGTTAGCTTGCGCCATCATTGAACGGACCATTTTTCATTAAAGTCCTATATCTCCTTTCTGCAACACCAATTTGTTGAGGAGTATAAGGCATAGTTACCTGATGTACTATGCCTTTTTCATCACAAAGTTCCTTTAAACTTGTTGATTGATATTCACCGCCCCTATCGGTTCGCACGACCTTAATCTTGCGATCTAATTGATTCTCCATTAAACTCATATAGTTTTTAAAGCAGGTTTAGTGCTTTCACTTTTGTGGGATATCAAATAGATATGACCGAATCGGGTGAAATCATCAATTAAAAGTGATGAAATAGGACTTCCCGCGTCTTGTCTTGACATTCATCGGACCACATATGTCCGAATGGATAAGCTGTAATGGAACCTTGGCCCTTGTGCCGGTTCCAAAACAGCGTGCGATAAGATTTCCCCACAAGGCAATGTTCGCAGGTCGACTTTTCAACCTTTGAAACATTTGATAGAAGGCCACGTTTGGCAAATCTATCCATACACGTTGGTCCAATATGACCAAGCCTTGTGTGCCAACAAATTATATTAGACTCATTAGTCAAAGAATTTGTCACAAGGAAATTTTCATTACATGAGGAATCATATATTGTACTTATTACAATAAATCCTTTGAAATACATAACCCAGAACCAATAAAAGAATTATTACAAAATAGGTCCACTTTATAATCATGAAGGAACCAACTATTACAAAGACCCATTAAATTGACCACAGTTTTAATATTCCTTTGAATATATGGAATGAAGAGAACATCATGTAGTAGGAGAGTGAGGCCGTTGTTCAAGACAAGCTTGCGAGTCCCAACGCCTTTCACTTCAACACGTGTGTTGTTTCCTACATTGATTCACTTCATTCCTTGGGTATCCGTTGATACTCCACGAAGGACCGTCTGTCCTTTGCTATGTGGTCGGTGGCACCTCGTCACTTCCACTCTTACACGAACGAGCATAGTGACCGAGCTTGTTGCACTTGAAGCACTTGATCCTTTTCAAGTCTTTCTTCTTGTGCCATTTCTTGTGCCCACCCTTATGTTTGGGTTCCTTGGTAGACTCAGGTTGCTTATTACGTTCATTAGAAGACTTCGAACGATCTTTACGTTTCTTTCCCCCGTGTGAGGAACTAGCAACCATGTGCACTTCTGCACCTGGCTTGGCAGCCGCAAGCCGCTCTTCCTCTAATTCGAGGTGCTTGGAAACATCGTTGAAGGTCTTAATGCTCTCATTATGAGTGAGATGCATCTTCATCTGATCCCACCCATTTGGTAGGGAACGTATGACTGCTTGGATTTGTTGCTCATCCGTGAGCACATGACCTGCGTCCTTTAACTCTGATATAAGGTTCGCCATATGTCGCAGATGTTTCCCCATGGAATGATCTGGACGTTTCTTATATGTATCGAACCTTATAGTTAAGGCGCGAAGTTTGGACACCGATGTGCCATCGAACTTCTCCTCTAGCTTGGACCATATGTCCATGGCTAGGTCATGTTCTCGGAAGATGCGCATTATGTCATCAGCCATACTGCTTAATAACGTAATGCGCGCTATCTTATTCTTCCGAGACCAAGCATCAAAAACTTCCTTGTCTCTTCGGTGTTGGGCCGTAGTGCCCAACTCGGGTTCAATCATTACGTTCTTTAGAGTTTCGAGCACTTCTTGCTCCTCTAAAACGTATTGTATCTTAATGGACCAAAGTTTGTAATTATCGCCGTTGAGTTTTTCACCTTTGTTTAACTCAGCGACGATATTCTTTGAAGCGGAAGACATTTTACTTTTAAAATGCTGCAAAAGACACAAAACCAAAGGTTCGATCAAAAACATTGCATAAAAAATTCTTAAAATATAACTCCCACTTGAAATGATAATAGAGTATCCCATTTGGATAGTTCTAAAAATTCAAATCCCACTTGGAATTATATTATATTTGATAAGGTACTTTCGAAAAATATTGAAGATGTTGTTCTAGAATCGAAAAGGTCTCTATGATTCCAATCACCATCTAGAACAACTTTCAATATTCCCCCATCACTTATCAAACAATAGTACTCTTATAATACTAGCAGCAGAAAACAAGTATTTGATAAGTTACTTTCGAAAAATATTGAAGATGTTACTCTAGAATCGGAAAGGTCACTATGTTTCCAATCACCATCTAGAGTAACTTTCAATATTTCTCCCTCACTTTATCAAATGTTAGTACTCTTATAGTACTTTGCAGCGGAAAAGCGTTTTTGAAAAACGTATTTTTCAAAAATTTAAAATACATTGGCTAATCTCCAAAGAGTAGAGCACAACGACTTGGCTAATCTCGCATGAAGTAGAGCACTAAGGCTAATCTTCAAGGAGTAGAGCACAATGACTTGGCTAATCTCGCATGAAGTAGAGCACTAAGGCTAATCTTCAAGGAGTAGAGCACAGTTTCATAAGTACATTGGCTAATCTCCGTAGAGTAGAGCACAATGACTTGGCTAATCTCGCATGAAGTAGAGCACTATGGCTAGTCTTCAAGGAGTAGAGCCCAATGAAAAACTTCATTAAAACGTTAGTCCCGTATGAACTAGTCGGCACTGTGGTTAGCCCCGTATGGGCTAATCGGCACATTCGAGTTTGGCCAATGCCTTTTGTTACCCCGTATGGGTCAGTAGGCAAGTTTGCAATCGACACAGGCCTTCTGCCAGATTGGTCGACCAAAAACACAAAATTGGTCGACCAATTTTTCAGACTGCAACTTCTTCCCGGCCAGGGCCTCTGCCCTGGCCGGTGCTTGGCCAAGGGCCGGCCAGGGCCTCTGCCCTGGCCGGCCAGGGGCCCTGGCCCCCTCGGCCAGGGCCGGCTAGGCCCTGGCCTCTGCCAGGGCCGGCCGGCCAGGCCACTGGCCGGGGCCAGGGCTCCTGCCCTGGCCTCGGCCAGGCCCTGGCCTGAGGCCAGGGCGCCGCCCTGGCCTCGGCCAGGCCCTGGCCTGAGGCCAGGGCGCCGGCCCTGGCCTCTGCCAGGGCGGCCTGGCCGCTGGCCGGGGCCAGGGCCCCTGCCCTGGCCTCTGCCAGGCCCTGGCCTGAGGCCAGGGCGCCGGCCCTGGCCTCTGCCAGGGCCGGCAGGCCGGCCAGGGCCGGCCCTGGCCACTGCCAGGGCCGGCCCTGGCCACTGCCAGGGCCGGCCTGGCCGGCAGGCCTTGGCCAAGGCCGGCCACTGCCGGCCTGGCCATGGCCGGCCATGGCTTGGCCATGGCCGGTCATGGCCAAGGCCATTCGGCGTTGGCCGGCCATGGCCCCTTTGGCCATGGCCGGCCACCCCCTTTAAATGGGGTTGCCGCACTCATTCCTCCCCCTTGATGGGGTGGTCGCCGGTGGTTATTGGCTGTAGCCAACCCCCTCCGCTTGGGGAGGGGGGGTGCATGGCCTTCATAGCCCATTTGGCCATGGTGCACATGCACCAAATTTCCTCTTACCCGATGGAAATAACTACCATCATCTTCCTCGATGAAGCACCCGTTCGTCGATGAAGCACCCGTTCGTCGAGAAATTAGTTATTTCCTAATGGTCGTGTGCCAAAAATGAAAAATAACATACTACGTGAACGGTCGGTTCTTCCCGTCACGGAGAGTTCCAACCATATCCGTAATGATAGGAGACCCTAACGTGAAAAGAACAACCGCTGTGTTCTCTCCGTCACGAAGCGTTCCTACTATATCCGTAATAGTAGGAGACCCATTCGTGAAAAAGACAACGACTCGTTCATAGTTTCGACGGGGCGGCGGTTTGACCGGGGTGAACCCATATGGCTCTGATACCAATGTAGGATCCTGTCCAAAACAGAGTTAGGATCGATAATTAAAGTGGAGACTTACGCTAGCGTATGCGGAGCGGTAGTCTCGGAACTTTGCCTTCGGATTCGCCACGACGGATCGAGTCTTCTCACGAACGGAGTAAGGCTACTAATCCACAATCTAAATCTCTATTTTAGATTAAGAACTTGGATGGAGGGAGAGGAAATATTTCTGCAGAGCTTCGCTATGAAGAAGATGCATGCATGAATTTCATGCAAATGGTGTAAGGAAAATGGCTACCCTTGGGTCTTATTTATAGCCCCCAAGGTAGTTATTTTAGGGTAAGTTGTTCCTTAGGAACAACTTAATTAAGGTGTACCATGATGCATGGCACATTATAAGCTTAAGTTGTACCATATGCATGGTACAACATAAGCTTAAGATATTCCCCCTTTATTAGCCATATGTCGCATGCATTTATGCATATATAATGCGACTTTCCCACTCATACAGAGATCCTCTCCGCAAGGGAACAGATTCCCTTTGCACATGACTTCGTGTGCGCGACGTTCGAGGTCCGTATTCCCTCGTACATCCCCTACAAGGGTGTACAAACGTCTTCCATATCCAACAAGAGGCGACCCCCTCACGCACGTGCAGCAGTACCGGGGGGGTAATGGAGGCGCAAGATGTGGATGAGGCGTTCATATGCCGGCATTTCTCTCAAAGCCTGAGGGACACCGCGTTGGACTGGTACTTCGGCTTACCCGTAGATCCGTTGGGAGCTTTGGCGAGCTATCCCACAAGTTCTGCCAAGAGTTTCGGGCCGGACGGACGAAAAAGAAGCCCTTAGACTATCTCAGCACGATAGTCCAAGGATAGGGGGAGACAACGGGCAGATACCTCCGCCACTTTCAGGATGAGAGATGGGCGGTGGTGACATGCGGCGACGAGGTGCTTATGCTGGCCTTCAAGACGGGGTTGCGGACTCGGAGCCTCCACAAATCCCTGCTTCGGGGTCCGTCGGACGACTATGAGGCGTTGGTTGCTATGGCGGAGAGGCATGCGTTGGCCGAAGAGACTCTCGGCACAAAGGCCCTATTCCCCCCGGCGAAGCCGCTCCAAGGCGAGCACCAGTCTAACCCTCGGCCGAAGCAAGAAGAGGGGCGCCTAGGTCGCGACCGGTTGACCCAACCAAGGCACGAACCGGTGTTGCAACGCCCGCAAGACCGCCCTGGCCCGGCGCGCGAGTTCGCCCCGGCCCAAGGCGCCACCCGAGCCCTCCCAAGACAGGAAGGCCCCCTGCGGGCGCACTACACGCTGCTCAACGCCCCCATGATGGAGGTTCTGGCCGCGACGACGAGGGCCGGATTACTGCCGGAGCCTCCCGAGAGATGAGGACGGATCCGGCGAAGCGGGATCTCCGGAGGTATTGCCGATATCACCGTGACCACGGTCACGATACCGACCGTTGTTACACTCTTAAGAGAGAGATCGAGCGGCTGATCCAGGCAGGCCACTTGGGAAACTTCGTGGCGGACAGGCGGGCAGCAGAAGGAGAGAGAGCCCCCCGGAGGGGCGGGGGCCAGAACCGCCAGCGGACTGCGATCGGGGGGAGCCATGCCCCCCCCCGGGGCGATCATGCGCATTGAGATGATAAGCGGGGGGACGTCGCCCACGATCTCGGAGGCCGGTGCCCGACAGGTGATGGTGGCGGGCGCCAGCCGCCAGTCGAAGCGGAGAAGGACACACCGACCCCCTATCACCTTTACCGAGGGAGACCGGCAGGAGGTGGGGAGCCAGAGCGATGACGCCCTCGTCGTCGAGGCTCGAATCGGGGCGGTTGTCGTCGGCCGGCTCCTGATTGACACCGGTAGCTCCTGCGACATCCTATTCCTATCAACGGTCGAGAGAATGGGGTGGGGGCGTGCAGACCTAAAGCCCTGCGCGGGCCCCATTGTCGGCTTCACCGGCCATACGATCCCCCTAGTGGGGACGATCACCCTGCCAATGACTCTGGGGGAGGAACCAAGGGTCGTCACCAGGGGGACGCGTTTCGTCATCGTCGACGTCGCATCGGCGTATAAAGGAATCATAGGGTGTCCATACATGACGGCCATCGAGGCGCTCCCCAGCCTGCAACACCAGATGATGAAGTTCCGGACCCCACAGGGGGTGGGACTGGTGCGAGGAGACCAGGAGGTGCCTGGGGGCCGCGACAAAAGGCCAGCCCGGCGTGGGAGCCCGAGGCAGGCCCTGACGGTTCTCATCCCCGATGAAAGGGAGGACTTCTGCGACCAGCGGCCGACCCCGGCCGAGGAGGTCGAGGAGGTTCCCGTAGCCGCGGATGAAGAGAGAACCGTCTCCATCGGGACAAAACTCCCGGCCGCCCTGAGGGCGACCCTCGTCGCCTTGCTCCGGGAAAATGCGGATATATTCGCATGGTCACCCGCCGACATGCCGGGGGTTGACCGGACGGTGATCTCCCACAGGTTAAATGCGGACCCAGAAGCCCGACCGGTCCGACAGAAGAAGAGAAGTGCAGGGGGGCGAAAAGAAGAGGGCGGCCGAGGAAGAAGTAGAGCGGCTCCTCGAAGCCAAGTTTGTCCGGTCGGTGGATTACCTGGGCTGGCTCGCCAACGTCGTTTTGGTGAAGAAGCCCAGTGGAAAGTGGCGCATGTGCGTCGACTTCACCGACCTCAACAAGGTATGCCCAAAGGACAGCTTCCCCCTACCCCAGATGACCGCTTGGTGGACCAGGCGTCCGGCTACGAGTTGTTAAGCTTTATGGACGCCTTCTCGGGGTACAACCAGATACCGATGGCAGAGGAGGATGAGGAAAAGACGTCTTTTGTCACCGACAAGGGCACCTTCTGTTACACCAAGATGCCCTTTGGACTGAAGAACGCTGGGGCGACCTATCAGCGGATGGTAGACCGAATATTCGGCCCTCAGGTGGGGTGAAACCTGGAGGTCTACATCGACGACATGCTGGTAAAGAGTAGGAGGGCCCCAGACCACCTCGCCGACTTACAGGAAACTTTCCAAAGGGTCCGCCGATACAACCTAAGACTAAACCCCGCGAAGTGTATCTTCGGCGTGCAGTCGGGAAAATTCCTGGGCTTCATGATAACAAAGCAGGGGATCGAGGTGAACCCCGACAAGGTGACGGCCCTCATCAGTATGGCGGAACCCCGGACGATCCGGGACTTACAGCGACTGAACGGCCAGATCGCTGCTCTGGGGCGATTCCTGTCGAAATCTGCGGAGAAGTCGCTCCCCTTCTTCAGGGTCTTGCGCACAGCCTTTGGCGAGGCTAAGGACAAGAGGAAGGTGATATCGTGGGACGATGACTATGCACGGGCGTTCGCAGAGCTGAGGGCTTACCTACAGAGCCCACCGCTCCTCGCACGGCCGGAAGAAGGCGAACCCCTAGGGATGTACTTGGCGACCAACGAGGAGGCCGTTAGCTCCGTCCTAATCAAGGAGGAAGGGGGGGTACAGCGCCCTGTTTACTACGCCAGCCGGATCCTCCGGGAGGCGGAGACACGTTACAGTCCCATCGAGAGAGCCGCATACTGCCTAGTCACCACAGCCCGAAAGCTCCGACCATACTTCCAGGCCCATCCCATAGCCGTCCACACCGACATGCCCCTCGAGAAAAACCTGAAGAGACTGGAGCGGTCGGGGAGGATGCTCAACTGGAGTGTCGAGCTCAGCGAGCTCGACATAACATACAAGGCCCAGACGGCGATCAAAGGCCAGGCACTGGCCGACTTCGTGGTGGAATGCACCGCAGGGGGCACACCGGGGAACCAGCCAGAGCTCCCCTCGGCGACCGCGTCCCCGCGGGGGACCGGGGTGGGCGAACCCTCAGAGCCCTCCCAGATGGACGTGGACGAATTGTGGACCATCCACGTCGATGGCTCCGCGACAGGATCAGGGACCGGGGCGGGTATCGTCATTCAAACCCCTAACGGATGCTCGTTGGAGTACGCCCTACACTTCAACTTCCCGGCAACCAACAATGTCGCGGAGTACGAGGCCGCGGTTAACGGGTTGAAACTCGCTAAGGCGGTGGGGGCGACGAACGTGTTGCTCCTAAGTGACTCACGGCTCGTCGTCCAACAGATCCTAGGGAGCTTCGAGGCTCGAGAAGAAACAATGAAGCGTTACCTTAGGTGCATCCAGATCGAACTCCGCAAGTTCAAGAAGGCGGACGTCCAGCACCTGTCCCGCTCCAACAACCTCCGGGCGGACGCCCTGTCTAAGCTGGCTTCCTCCTCCGTGGCCGAGATCGGGAAGGCCATCTACGTCGAAAGCCTATTGACCCCAACCATCGACGAAGGAGAACTGATGTGTACGGGCACGGTGACGACATGGATGACCCCCATTGTGAAGTACTTGGAGACGGGGGAACTGCCCGAGGAGCGGATGCTGGCTAAATAGGTGGAGAGGCGAGCCCTGTCATTCGTACTCCTCGATGGAGTGATGTACCACCGCCACCGCGCCAATTTCGACGTCCTGCCCTATCTGAAATGCTTGGGCCCGGAGCAGGCTGAGCAAGTCATCTGCGAAGTGCACAAAGGCTTCTGCGGAAACCACCATGGCGGTCGCACAATCGCCCACAAAATAATGCGCCAGGGGTACTATTGGCCGATAATGATCCGGGACGCGGTACAGTACATCAAGAGGTGCGAGGCGTACCAGAAATTCTGCCGACGGACGACTGCACCTCCGGCCAACCTGATGCCCATCATGAGCCCGATCCCCTTCGCCAAATGGGGACTCGACATCCTTGGGCCTTTCCCAAAGGCCTCCGGAGGAAGGAAATATCTAGTCGTCGACGTGGACTACTTCACGAAGTGGGTGGAAGATGAGCCGCTAGCGCGTATTACGTGGACGGACATGAAGGGCTTTATCTGGCAATCCGTTATATGTCGCTTCGGGATTCCCCGCTCAATAGTCACGGATAACGGAAGGCAGTTCGATTGCGAAGGCTTCCGTGACTTCTGCTCGGGCTGGGGGATCAAACTCCAGTTCGCGTCAGTCGCCCACCCACAGTGCAACGGAATGGCGGAGGCCGTGAATAAATGCATCTTGAACCCAATGAAGAAAAAGGTGGACGCCGCCCTGGGGGCATGGGTCGACGAGCTGCCGGGAATCCTATGGTCCTATCGTACAACCCATAAGGCCTCGACAGGAGAAAGCCCATTCATGCTAGCATACGGATCGGAGGCGGTCGTTCCCGTGGAGATTGGCGAAGAGACCCTCCGACTAAAGCTCTTCGACGAAGAGATCAATGGGGAGGGACTCGGCCTCAGTCTTGAATTGATAGACGAGGTAAGAGACCGGGCCCTGACGAGCCTCGTCAAACACAGCCAGAGGATGGCACGATACTATGACTCCCAAGTGAAGCCGCGGACTTTCAGGATCGGTGACTTGGTTCTCAGATACGCCACCTTCCGCCCCGAGACCGCCCAGCGGGGAAAGTTGGCCACCAAATGGGAAGGGCCCTACACGGTCGTCGATATTGTCGGACCAGCCACGTACATCTTGGCAACCCCCGAAGGGAACGAACTGGCCCACCCTTGGAACGCAAAGCACCTGCTAAAATTCTACCAATAGTTGTGAGTTTTTCTTTTTCATACATACGATATACACATCTATCCGCTTTCCCCAACATTGTTGTTCCTACATAAGTTTTGCAGCGCAAACCTCCAAACCAACCCTAGCCACCCAAACCAGAGAAGGGCACGGGCCGGGCTACGCGCCCGCTCCCCCCCCCCCCCCTCAAGACCTCTGGGGCAGGGCCAACCCTAGCCACCCAAACCAGAGAAGGGCACGGGCCGGGCTACGCGCCCGCTCCCCCCCTCAAGACCTCTGGGGTAGGGCCAACCCTAGCCACCCAAACCAGAGAAGGGCACGGGCCGGGCTACGCGCCCGCTCCCCCCCTCAAGACCTCTGGGGCTGGGCCAACCCTAGCCACCCAAACCAGAGAAGGGCACGGGCCGGGCTACGCGCCCGCTCCCCCCCTCAAGACCTCTGGGGCTGGGCCAACCCTAGCCACCCAAACCAGAGAAGGGCACGGGCCGGGCTACGCACCTGCTCCCCCCCTCAAGACCTCTGGGGCAGGGCCAACCCTAGCCACCCAAACCAGAGAAGGGCACGGGCCGGGCTACGCGCCCGCTCCCCCCCTCAAGACCTCTGGGGCAGGGCCAACCCTAGCCACCCAAACCAGAGAAGGGCACGGGCCGGTCTACGCGCCCGCTCCCCCCCTCAAGACCTCTGGGGCAGGGCCAACCCTAGCCACCCAAACCAGAGAAGGGCACGGGCCGGGCTACGCGCCCGCTCCCCCCCTCAAGACCTCTGGGGCTGGGCCAACCCTAGTCACCCAAACCAGAGAAGGGCACGGGCCGGGCTACGCGCCCGCTCCCCCCTCAAGACCTCTGGGGCAGGGCCAACCCTAGCCACCCAAACCAGAGAAGGGCACGGGCGGGGCTACGCGCCCGCTCCCCCCCTCAAGACCTCTGGGGTAGGGCCAACCCTAGCCACCCAAACCAGAGAAGGGCACGGGCCGGGCTACGCGCCCGCTCCCCCCCTCAAGACCTCTGTGGCAAGGCCAACCCTAGCCACCCAAACCAGAGAAGGGCACGGGCCGGGCTACGCGCCCACTCCCCCCCCCCTCAAGACCTCTGGGGCAGGGCCAACCCTAGCCACTCAAACCAGAGAAGGGCACGGGCCGGGCTACGCGCCCGCTCCCCCCCTCAAAACCTCTGGGGCAGGGCCAACCCTAGCCACCCAAACCATAGAAGGGCACGGCCCGGGCTACGCGCCCGCTCCCCCCCCTCAAGACCTCTAGGGCAGGGCCAACCCTAGCCACCCAAACCAGAGAAGGGCACAGGCCGGGCTATGCGCCCGCTCCCCCCTCAAGACCTCTGGGGCAGGGCCAACCCTAGCCACCCAAACCCGAGAAGGGCACGGGCCGGGCTACGCGCCTGCTCCCCCCCTCAAGACCTCCGGGCAGGGCCAACCCTAGCCACCCAAACCAGAGAAGGGCGCGGGCCGGGCTACGCGCCCGCTCCCCCCCCTCAAGACCTCTGGGGCAGGGCCAACCCTAGCCACCCAAACCAGAGAAGGGCACGGGCCGGGCCACGCGCCCGCTCCCCCCCTCAAGACCTCTGGGGCAGGGCCAACCCTAGCCACCCAAACTAGAGAAGGGCATGGGCCATGCTACGCGCCCGCTCCCCCCCCCCCCCCCCCCTCAAGACCTCTGGGGCAGGGCCAACCCTAGCCACCCAAACCAGAGAGGGCTACGTGCCCATGATCCTCGAAAAATCGAAAGAAGACAGGGGCACATAAACCGGGACGAAATGGCGTCAGTTCCCGAGTAGGCGGCCCCGATGTGACTCGACGAAATGGAAGGACCCTCGAGAAATACGCCACCATTAATGGTACACTCCAAAAGAGGTTCCGTAAGAGCCACCTGGCAAAAGCGGTTTCCCACGGGCGTGAATCCGAGGAGCCCATTAATAATGCCAACTCATCACAATAAATATGGGGGAAACCGTCAGCAAGATCTCCCTATAAAGACGCCACTCACCCTTCCGAAAGAAAAAGAACAAAGAGTCGGAAGACATGAGAAATCGGCACTTATCCCCCCACCCACTGGGAAACGGGCTCAGATACAACGCACTAACAAAAGAGAGGTCATCGGCCATCAGTGGTTCCCACCGCCCAGGGCGGCGGTTCCCGCCTCTCCACCACCTCCAACAGGATATTCCTCTTACAAACGGATCGCCAAAAGGATATTCCGCTTACACAAGAGAAATCCACCTTTCACGCCTCCGTCCGCCCTAAACAAGGACGAGTCGGAGAAAGGTAGGCATCCGACCCCCGCCGGCAGGAAAAGCGAGAGCCCCCTGGGCTTGCAAGCCAACACCTGCTCGTCGTCGACCTCCGGACGAGGACCTCGGCAAGGCTGCATCCCTGGCGAGCCCAAACGGCGAGTCATGGCGTGTCAGCCCGCCCCGGCACGATCGGGCCCCGAACCCCACCCTCAAACCCAAGCAGCGAGGCGTGGGGGGAGGCGGCCCGACCATCAGGACTCCCCCCACCCTCAAACCCAAGCAGCGAGGCGTGGGGGGAGGGCGGCCCGATCATCAGGACACCCCCCACCCTCAAACCCAAGCAGTGAGGTGTGGGGGGGGCGGCCCGATCATCAAGACCCCCCCAAGACACAAGCCCCAGAAAGACGGCTTCCCTGGTGATCCCCCCCAATGCTTCTACCGAACCGAGGAGACCTTACAACACTTCAGCACGGAAGGCGGTCGCTCACCTCTGTGCCAAGAACAACTCGAGTTAAAAAGGCCCACCCGGCAGAAGGTGACCCCTAGATCCGGAGGTCGTTCACCGCAAGCGAGGACAGCTCTATAGCCCATCCTAGGGCCGGATCTTACCCCACAACGGGCGATAATCTAAGAACTCGTGTACAAGCCATAGATCAATTCTTGTAAATTTAAATGAAAACACTCATCCTTGTCAGATACGCTTTGATTTTCTGAGAATACCATAGCGTGAGGCGATCCCCCCGCCAAGTGCTGGGCGAGCTCACCACCCCTCGCGGCGTGGAAAGTAGGAACGGCGCAACACACACCCCGGACTAGCTTAGGACGCCCACGAAGTTTACACCCGCAGCTCGAACCCCTCGATACTACGCTTCCATCCAAGACTCCTCGCCAACTAAAGTCAACGACAACTTTCGGTCAAAAGGGACAGCAGTGAACGAAGGCCCGCCCTGTGGGACCATTTCCACCCGAGGTCAAATCGTGAAAGGCGCCATGTCTCATCCCGAACCTTTTCGGCGATTCCCCGCCCTGCCCACAGACAACACAAACCATCAACATCCCCTTCCCCCAGACCTCGCGATCTCGGACAAGGGAATGTTGGGGGCATAATTAGTAATTGTGTAACTTACGCAAGAAGCCCAAAATAAGCAACCTCAGCGGTAAAACACGCCGAAGGCCGACATCCCCGTAACGCCTCGGCTTAGACCGCACAGCAACCAACTACCCAGGGCCGGTCCCCCAAACCACATCTGGATTCCCCCAGATTAGGCCCAACATCCTCAAAAACTCAGCCAGGGGGACAAGGACACGTGACCTGGGACGGACCGGGCGCAAGCCAGAAACCTCGAAACAATACCTGACGAATATACGCCTAGTCCCGACAAGGCAGCGGCCTAGTCTCGTCAAGGCAGCGCCACGATGCGACTTGACATAACGAAAGGACACTTGGACAACACGCCATCAGCAGCAACACGCCCCCCAAGAGGCCAGAGCAGACAACCCGTGTCGGATACCGCCAGGAAAAGCGGTTCCCAAAGCGCGTGATTCAGCGGAGCCCATTAATGGCACTAGTCCCTCACATTGTCCACGAAAAACCCTTCCGCAGAATCCCATTATAAGTACCCCCCTTCAGAAGTCAGGGGGGAGGGGGAGATAGACAAAGGGGATTCGCATCCCCTCACACCGGGTATGAAACGGCCCCGAGCGCCCCACCGAGCTACGAAGAAGGCCGATGACCACCGACGGGCCCCACTTCCCCCGACGGTGACCGCCATAGCCCCACGACTCCTGATAGGATATTCCCCTTACACATGGGAGGCCCCACCCGCCAGCCTTCCTCCTGCTCGTTACCGGATTAAACGGCAGGTCCGGAAGTCTAGCCGCGGGCCGCAACACCCCAATTAACACCCAGCCTACGGCGATCCCTACGGGGTGTGAGGGCGGAAACCCCCAACGGCTCTCCCAGCGACGCCACCACCGCTACCTCGTCCTCCGCCTCCCCCGGGGTTCCCCCTCGATGCGCGGGATCCCTGGCGGGGCCGGGCAACCCTCCAGCTCGGCGACGGCGAGGCAGAACGTGAGGAAGCGAGGAAAGGGAAAGGAAGAAGGTCCCCCTGACAAACGAGGGTCAACCCCCCCCCCCCCCCCGAAGGGCGGACTACCACGGGGTGGCATCCCTGATTAAACCAAACGGTGATTCCCGGCGCGTCAGCTCGTCCCCGGACAATGAGGCAGTAGGAATTCAGCGGTCAGTAAAAACGGAAGACCACCCCGCAACGGGGATCTGCTCGCCCCGATGTAGCGGGCGACGAGTGTAAACAACCTCCCGTCCCGACCACTGGTTTGGTCACGCCTGCCCTATTGTTGTAAATATCATCTAGATCTCCGGTAAAGGTTGATGAATAATATTCTTCCTTTCGGACCCCTCCCCCTGAACCCAAGCGCACAACAGCTGGGAGGTCCACCAGGCACAGCACGGCTGAAGTCCCGCGAAAATTACAAACACGTCCGGTAAACACCTCTCATCAAAAACCATAACCTTCTCAAAAAAAGTCGGGCTCCCCCAAAATCCGACCTAGCCGCCACCCCCAACGGCACGTCGGGGAGGGGGGGGGGGACAACGCCCCCCTTTTGGTTCCCACTCGGGACGAGACCTCGCGATCCCGCAACAGCGGGACACACCCCGCAGGAGCGGCGTCACCACCCTTGAGCTTGGATCCAAGTCCGAGTCAGGTTAGAGGGCAGCGTTACGCCATCCGAGCCGAGCCGGGCTTCCGCCTCACACTCGAATGCCGGGGGCAATTGTTACGACCTAAAGATCGTAAGAATCCGACTCCCGCCCGGATCCGCTGACATACCCCACTAACTCTCCCCTTCACGAAAGGGCCGCCTCCCCGGAAGACTGAAGCTACACGGGAACGGGCGCACCTCGCAGCACTCCCCCCACCCGGCCGAGGCACACAACCGCGGTTGCACGGCCCGCCGGGGGCAGGGCGCTTGGGGAGTGCCCGGACAGTACCGCCGGAGGTGCTGACATAGGCATGTGCGTGTCCTTCCGCGCCAGCGGCCCACAACCCACGACCGAAAAGAGGGCGCGGCCGGGTCGGACAACCACTGAGTCAGTCGACCCAGCCGGCCCCCATGAACCGCGGTGCCAGGGATGGCATAGCCCGACTTATAGTTTGTCACCAACGACAAACAACCTAGGATAAGGACACGACTGACACTAACGCCGCCCGACCATCTGACAAAGCATCCCCTGGCAGCTAAGCCCCCTGACAATTGATGCTTTCGGCCCTGACACCCCGACAAAAGCGCCCCAAGCCGTTGCGCCGTCTGACAAAAGCAGGTCAGGCACTCCTGTTCCTGACCTCCTCGAAGCTTCCGCCGACAACCAAGCCAACTCAGCACGTCGAGTCAGCATGTCAGGTCAGCCCCATCTAGTCATCTCCCATCAGGTATAAATACCCCCTTATTTCTTACGAGGAGGGGGGTTGGCAAACTCTCTCTCTCAATCTATTATTCACACACGAGAGCAAAGGTCGTCCATATCTTTGTTCTCCCACTTATAGCGCGCCACGTACGGTCGACACACCCTCAGTCCGACCGGCGTGCCTAGCCCCCGTTTTAAGTCATATTACTGACTTAGGCATCAGAGGGGCTAAGGGTTGGAGCCCAACCCCGCCCTTCTGATGAGTTGCTCGTGCTGCAGGAAAGCTCGCCCCTTGGTCGACATCAACTTCAGCTTCCCGCCATCCAATCTTCCTCCGCTGCGTCCGGTGAGATTTGACTCCGTGGCCACCCCCGGCGGCAAGTCCAACCTCTTCACCCCACTAATCACTTGTTAAATAGCCCACCTAAACCCTCTTATCAACATAACCACCGTGCCCTTGGTTCTCCTCAATACAAATTCATTGTACGCGAGTTCCACCTCGTAACACCACTTATTTACAAGTTTGCCATTAAAAATTTTTGCTCCGCACACTTACCACTTATTAACACGTTTGACACTAAAAATTACCCAAATTGCTCAAATCACATACATATTTATCCAATTTTCAAATATACTCTTAGGTCTGTGCGTGGGGAGCAGCAGACGAGAGGAGCGATGGAGAGGAGCAGCAGACGAGAGGAAAGGGGTCGGAGAGGACGGGGGCTGGAGAGGTCGGGGGGGACTGGGGAGGAGGGGTAGGGGCGAAGGGGAGGGGGAATGGGGCGAAGGGGGCTGTGGAGGGAGCATGGAGGGGGCGAAGGGGGCTGGAAGGAGCGAGGGATGTGGATGTTCGCAATGGCACGCCTGTAAATAATTGAATCCGAAGTGTTAAAGAGTAAAATATTTTAATGGCAACCATGCAAATAACTGACAAGTGTGCATAGCAAAACAACGGGTTCGCAAAGTAACTCCCAGAGCTTCAACCTGGATAAATCAGGACGACGGCTCTAATCTAAGAGAGATAATAAAAATAAAAATAAAAAGTCTGATACTTTTCATCCGGTTCTTTTGATACATTTGACACAAGTACTGCAAACCATGGCCTAAATTTGAGGCCAAAATTGATATTTCAGTGCATATCATGACATGTCCCACCACACTTGGACTTACACGTGGCATACACGTTGCAAGCGTTGGCAAGATCCTTCCGACGTGTCGCCCTAATCAACCACGAGACGGACCTTTAAATCCTCGGCGTGAGAAATTGCCTCTCATGACAAAAATTTGGTGCATGATCTCAGTCCCTATTTTCATTGACCAACAAATACTTTAATTTTTGGACCCCCATTATCAGATTTGAAAATAACCCGAATTCGATTTGTTGATGGGCAATAACTGATCCAGCAGCAAAGTAGGTAGATGGTTATGTAAAGATACAAAATTTGGGCCTCACATCACAATAATCAAGTGCATTTGAAGGTTGGTGGGTGGTTTGCTGCCATGAAAATGTGAACATCATTTGTTGTGGCAAATTAATATTCAATTCTTTTGTTTGGCATACTTTGTAAATTGCTTATTGTATCTACCTTGTTAATAGTTAGGACAATTTTGCAAAAACCCTAATAAGTAAAAATAATTATTAAAGTAGGCCGGAAAAAATTTATTTAACCAAACCGACCAAGTTTCGCCACGTCAACTATCAGGGACGCTGATTGGGCACCCCTTGCGGCTCCCATGTCTGTTTTCAAATTGGCTGCACTTGCTAACTGCGGCCAATTTGGTCATGTGACTTGCACAAATTGGTCGCAGCTGACGGGTTCAATGACTTATAAATTAGCCGCATCAACTGTCGTATCCTTCACTTTCCCAAAATTTGCAAAACTAATTTGCTCATTCTTGGTTAAGGTTGAATGGTGGTAACTGTCTTTTTAGAAGCACATATCTTAGTATCCTTATTGCATAATGAATTTAGGGAGTTGCTAAGCGCACGTATCAAATTGCTCTGCGCACGATCGCTTTTACTTTTTAATCCGTGCATGACAAATAACATAATAATATTTACGTTTCTGCTCTGCGCACGACCGGAAGTACCGAAAATACCCCTTAAGGCAAATCATCATAAAATCATGAAAAATCATCGAGAAATCAAATTAAATCCAAAAAAGGTATAACATATACGAATCGAATGACAGATGCCTTACTTCGTGCTAACACGAAAGTTGAAGATCGAAAAAAGCGAAATATGAAGATCGAGAAAAAAAATTTCCAAAATTGTCCGCTGGGTTGATAAACGTGCACAACGGCTAAATTTCTGTTTACTAACTTCCATGACATATAAGGCACAACGAACACGGCGGTCCCGCTTTGAGCTATCAATAATCTCATTATTGATTTTTAGCCTTAAAACCCCTATTTAGTGTCTCTGAATGATGAATTTGCTGATCATATCAGCGTTAGTTTAATCATATTAAACAGCCATTCAACAAAATCTGATGATCATAACAGTGTTAGTTTAATCGTATCAAACAGTCATTCAACAGATTCAGAGATGCACAATTGTTCACCGTGTACAACTGGCAAAATGTGGAGCAAAAGCAAAAATTATGCCATTTGTGCGCGGTGAGCAATTTTGGCTCTGTGTAGCAAAATTGCTCAACGTGCACAACTGACATAATTTTTGCCAGTTGTGCGCGATGAACAATTTTGTTCCACGGAGCCAAAATTTATCACCGCGCACAACTAGCAAAATGTGGAGCAAAGCAAAAGCAAAAATTTTGCCAGTTGTACGCGGTGAGCAATTTTGCTTATAGAATTTTTTTACTCGCCGCTCATCGTGTCAAAAAAGCCCGGCGGCCTGCCGACCGGGTGCCAACGGGCAACTTTTTGCCCGTTGGCTTGCCAAAATTTTGCCCGTTGAGCATTATGATTATAAAATAAATTTTATAAAAAAATTTAACACATAAAAAAACTCTATAAATACCCCCCTCTCCCTGCTATTTTCTACACTCGTCTATAATCTATTCCATCTCTCAATAATACCATTCATCAAGCTCCCCTCCCCCTCTTATTTTCTACACACATCTCTTCCCTCTCTCAACATTCATCAAACTTCCCTCTCTTCTCTCTTACGATGCAACAATCTCCGATCGCTACTCGCCAGTCGTACTATCGGGCTCTTCAAGCTCCGATCCATCGCACAACTCTCGCTACGACTGGGATCTTCAAGCTCTGATACATCGTCACTCACTACTACTGGGCTCTTCAAGCTCCGTTCACGCACAAATCTCATGCAAATACCTGGTCTTCATCCGGCGCTCTCTATCAAACTTCAATCAGGTTCCTTTAGTATAAATTTTAACTTAGCATAATGGCTTGACCTTCTGGCTCTAAAAATGTTACTCTGATCCTGAATTTTAAGGACACTACTGAGCTTGAATATTGTGCTAATCTAATACCTGCACCACTGCTAGAAACACCGTTATTTGGTAATATGGAAGACGCAGAAATATAAGATTATATAGATAGCAATAATCCTAGCCCGGTCATATGTGGGACTACACAGTCCCCTTTTCGCATGCTGCACACACTTACTCTAGTTCACCAGCACAAAATCTTCTCGTGCTGCACATATTCCTACACAAGAAACCCAAAAAAGCAATAAAGTCTAGTGTTTGGGATAACTTTACACGGCAAATGGTAAAAAATAAAAATGGCATCGAACACTTGCGCGCTTTTTGCATTATATGTAGAGCTAGTTTTGCTGCCGCACATACCACCAGCACATCCCATCTATTAAGGCACATAAAATCCCTCGTAAAAAGATGCTAGACAAACCACATTAAATTTATCTGCATCATCTACTTCTCTAAATGGTTTCTCATATTCTGCTGAAACAATGAGAAACGAGATGACTAGATTAGTTTTAAGCCAAGAACCGCCATTAAACTATGGTGGAAGTTCTGACTTAGAGAGATTCAAGCAAATGGAACTTAACCCAGCTTTTAGAAGAGTGTCTAAGAACACTCTTAAAAAAGATTGTATGCATGCATTTCGTGAAGGAAAAGCAACATGCATCAAATTTTTATTGATCTAGACTCTAGGATTTCCTTAACTTCTGATATATGGTCTACGAAATGGGGTGGTTCTTACCTATGTCTTACGTCACATTATGTAGATCAAGAATTTTTAATTCAGAAAAGAATTATAGGATTTAAATTGTTAAGCATGCGCATATGGGTGGGGTTATTGCTAGGATTTTGCTTTTTATTTGTCATGCGTATGATATAGATGAAAAAAATTTCACATTTACTTTTGATAATGCTTCTAATAATAATAATAATGTTATTACTTATTTGAAACATCAATTAAACCCTGATCTAGATGGGTTACTTTTTCATCAACATTGTACATGTCATGTTTTAAACTTAGTAGTTCAGGATGGACTTAAAAATGCCGCTATTTATCTTGAAAATGCTAAAACCTAATGTTAAAATTACAACTAATGCACAAAGGAAGAGGTAATACAAGCAGCTATGTCGTAGTAACCAGCTGTCCTATAGAGACTTTAAATTTAGTGTTCTACATAGGTGGAATTCAACGTATCTAATGATCTGTTGCATGAAAATCAATAGAAATTAACTTAGTAATTGTCACACCCCGCTTCCCATTCTACCGGGAGCGAGAATGCGAGCGGGTCTGTGGTGTGCTTAAAACAAGGAGGAGTACTTTTTTTCTTTTTTTCCTTTCTTTCTTTCTTTTCTTTTCTTCCTCCTTGGTTTAAACACACAAAGTGTATGTTTAAACTGCAGGCCCTTGCATGCAAATTTAAGAAGCAATCCAAACAATATTATTACATATCTAGCATACAAAATTTAAAATATATTTTGGGCCTAGCATGGCCAATACAAACAAACACAAATTACATTATTTCAAATATAAAGGTGCAGTCGCGAAGGTGATCATCTAATCTTCTGCGGGTAGGTACTCTACGTATTCTTCGAGCACTGGCTCAACTTCTGCTGTAGTATCTTCAGAGAATTCACTATCGATACCTGACAGATACTTCGTAAAACAACAGAGTGAAATGTCCGTCAGCGAGGTTTACTCGGCAAGATAATCTGCAAAACAAAACGTTAGGTAAAAATTGAACCAAGCTAAACTTTAAAGACAAGCAATAAGTTTAATTTAAAAGAGTTATATCAGTTAAACATTCGCAGCTATTTGCAACATGCAACAATTTAATCATTTGATAGCAATTTGCAATATTATTAACAACCTGTAACAACTTAGCATTTGATAACAAAACTATAACATTGTCAGCAACCTGTAGAAGAAGATGTTAGATCAATATTTAATAACCAATCTATTCTAGTGCTAAGTCTATGTCCAAGAGTACAAGAAATGACCAACATGCCCCTTGTTACGGGAGCCAATCCGAAACGCTGCTCACCGACCATATATGACGACGGTCAGGCTCTAACCTCCATAAGTGTTGGAGGTATTCGGTCGGGTGCATCCAGTCACTCCGTAACACTTGTGATCATAGACTACCCCAATCCCGCGTGTCAAGTCAAGTGTCGGGTCAAAGTACATGTACTATCTATTTATAATGAAGTTCCATCTTCCATTCATTTATATTGAAGCTCCATCTTCCATTCAGTCTATTTAGTTTATTTGCATCATATTTGATGCGTACGGTTGTTCTGTGGTATCTCAATAATCCATATGATTAGTCTCACAAAATTTCACAATTAATGATTCACTCTAACAATTAAACGAAATGTGAAAACATGCGATAGTATAAAGAATTTAGCATAGAAATGATTCCAACTGAGCAAATGAGTCTACTTATGCTTAAAATATTTTTCTAAGGCTATTAGGTAGTCTTCAAAAAATTTCAACAATTATTAGGCCTTTTTAAACAAAATAAAAGGCCCAAAAACTAATTTAAATCGAGAAATGATTTTTACGATATATGTTCAAAGATTTATTTAGGGCAAACCATACGTCAGAATTCTTCCAACGAGTGGTCAAAACGTCCGTATTAACTAGTACAACAACATATACATTTTTCGTACGTCAGTGTACGTGAAAATCTCATGATAAGAATTTTAAAGCGAAATTAGCTTTATTGAGTTTTGCCTTTGAAAAATCATTGTGGGAGATATACTTACCTTTTGACGATGAAACTAGCGCTAATGAGTCTATTTCCTCATTTCTGATTTTCTGGGCATTCCCGTGTATTTTTTTAGGCCTGTACAATTTACTATGAATTTATTACAATCAATCTATAAGTGTATGTATTTTTATATGTATTTAAATACGTATTTAAATACGTATTTTCGTATTTAACTCAAAAACCCTTCGTTCTCACCCTACGTCGCGAAGCAATGGGGGCGGACAGCCATGGAGGCGACGGGCGAAGCCACAGTGGAAGTGGTGTCGGCGGCGAGCGACTCACTGTGGGCGGCAGAAGCAGCGACAACAGCGACGGAGCTTCAGTCGGAGGGAGGCAACTTAGTGGGGTTAGTCGGGGCGAGGGGCTGCTCTCGGAGCGGCGGACAGGTGGTCGAGCGAAGCACGTAGCTGGGCTTCAGGGCTGTTGGAGCTGCTCGGAGAGGAGGGGACAGGGTGGTTGTCGACGTTGTTGTGTAGCGGCGAGGCAGTTTGCAAGCGGCCATCGGTGGAGCCGGGGTTATCACAGGTGGTGGTGAAGGGCGGTGGTTTGCTTGGATGTGTGAGGCGCCGTGGGAGGAGGGTTGAGCTTGGGGCAGCTTCGTCGTACTTCAATGGAGGTGCTCGGCCTCCTTTTGTCAACGTCGGGGTGGAGCTCGGGTGAGGCTGAGGTGGAGGCGCAGGTGAGAAGGCTGTGGCAAGGCTGCGGGCGGCGTCCTAGTGGAGGAGGATGACGCGAGGTGAGAGGGGGAGTCGAACGGCGAGCTCGCCGACGGTGGGAGGAGGAGAGCTCGGGGGTTGTGTAACGGCCTGTATTTTTAGTCATGTTTGACTATTGTATGCCTGTATTTTTACTTCGATCGTCCGGATATTTTCGTCCGAGTGATTTTCGTCCACACGTCGACGCGAGCGCGTCTCTGTTTTAACCTTTTACACCGTAGCGTAACTATTGGCCTGTTAATCGTAACTAATTACTTTTAATTAAAATTGACCACTAATTAACTGATTACTACTAACTAATTTAAATTACTAAGTACTTTTCTTGATTACTTTTACCATATTACATTTACCCTAACCCTACCCTAGTGAATCCCACCGAAAGAAACCGGTGAGATCCAACACCCAATTCAATTCCACCCACATCTCCATATCTCCTCATCAAGGGGCTACTCCCTCCCCTCCTCCATTGTTCTTAAGCAACGGCAACAACGTTACCACAAACCCACATCCCCCCACCACCACCACCACCATAACCCAACTCAAAAATCAGTCATTCCACCACCTCAATTCAACCCAAATCAACAAATCAGAAATCAAACACAAAGCAAAGATTGAAATTGAAGAGTGGAGGATCAATTATAACCCAAATCAAACCCATGCGCATCTCCCCCAATCCGACGCGGCCGTGACCCTCGATCCATCGCCATGCCCCCGAACCGACGTGCCCCGGATCGCCTGCGCACCGCCGCCCCACTGCAGGCCGCGCTGTCGTCGCCCCGCTGCAGGCCGCCGATAAGCTGCATTCCGGCGTTGCTGCACCCACCCCTTGCCATCGCCGATCCGCCCAGTCCGCCGCACCCCGGAGCCCCGCCGTCTGGACCGTCGTGCGTCCGCCCCTTGCCGTTTGCGCCCGCTTGCCGCCCCGAGAGCCTCCTGCGAACAAAAAACAAAAAATTAAAAAAGAAGAAGACAGTGCGTGAGAAAGAGAGGGGTAAGAATTTTTTTTAATATAAGTTCTTATATATATAAGTCATAGTTTAAGTTATTATTGATTATAATAAGTTTTTAAGTTTTTAAGACTAAGTTTATAAAGTTAAGGTTACTATTAATAAGTTAAGTTATATTTTATAAAGGTATTATTTTTAAAATTAAGTTAAATTATATATAACTTAGTTTATATGTTAAGTTATTTAGTATAAGTTAATAAATTTGGGTTAATAATGTATGTTAAGATAAGTTTTAAGATAAGTTTTAATATAAGTGTTTAATATTAGTTATTTTATAAAAATTTTGATATAAGTTTTTATATAAGTTATAATATAAGTTATTAATTAAATTTAAGTTATGATTTTTAATAAAGTTAAGTTAAAGTTTTAATTGGGTTATTTTTGTAAGTTATTAGTTATAAGTTAGTGTTACATGCCCTCTTAGCATACTATTAAGTTGTGTAGCTAACTTATTTTGAACAATTGTGAAACCAAGTACCCCTACCGCTGACCAAAACGCACCATTGGCTACAAGGCAAATCGGTAACTCATCGTACACTTTCTATGGGTGTTAAAACAAATTAAATGCATGCCAATCTAGTGTCATTTCAACTTCATAGTGTTTCCATTTTGAACAGTTAGATAAACTTATAAGTTGCATAGTATCGTAAAAGAAATTGAATTGGACCACGTGACATGATTGACAGAAAGATACCGGAAATGTGAAACTAGTAAATGACTCGTAAATTGCAAGTATGGTAACCTGCACAAACACTGGGTTTGGGATAACTTATAATAGCGAGGGTGAGGGAGCGACTCGTCTAGGCCTTGTTGCCACCGTGCGGGTTCTAGCAACCCTTCATAGTAGCCGGTAACAACCATCACAGATCACAGATTATTGCACAGTTTTCAAAGAATGGTTCGCCTGGGTACCACCTGTGGCAAGAGGTGGACTCTTGGTTGCTTACTGTACCCCGCATTATAAGTCACAGTCTAGGTACGACACAGTTAGACTCTTGTAACATGGTCACTTTTAATACTTTACATTTAACTGCTAGAAATTGTTAATAGTTGTAAAACTACAAAGTTATTTTTCTGCTATATTTACCTTGCCACTATTGTTCGCACTTTACTTCTTTTCTCTTTCGATTGCCATGCTTGCACATTGTATCAATATCCATGCTTAGAGATACTTTGAGTTACTTCTGATCCTGGCAACCCTTCTCTTTGTGGTGGACCCGCCAGATATCTCTCAGGTTGAAGAGTTTGCACCAGAGGCTGCAAACACTGAGTTTGCGGTTGAGTTTGACCAGCAGGACGCAGTGTATTGAGAGTGAGTGTGGGAGATTTACTTTATTGTTTTCAGAGTGGCTTGATGTATCTTTTGTTTTCAGTTGTATTTCCTTCCTTGAACGTTGCTGGGTTGTAATAAGGTTGTAAACCATTTTCATGTATGAGTAACTTGGCGTATTTCTGTAACAAAGCCTGTATTGACTTCATTGGTGCCTAGCAGGACTTGCGCATGTTCCAAACAGTGACGAGCCCCTAGAGTGGGTTGTTACAAGTTTGGTGGCCCATGTAGGTCCGCGCTAAATACCACATGAACAATACAGAAAGTTCAGAATATGTCGTATGAAATACTCAATGGAACTCATCAAACCTTATGAAACACAGGTAAGCAATGGAAAGGAACACTTCGACAAGCGAGGACAGTGCTTTTGGATCTGGGATCAACCACCTGAATGGGGGTCCCAACTGGAATGATGTTGGCAATGGAGCCGACAACGGTCCAGACGCGACGGCATTCCCGACAGCACATTTATCTGCAGAAGATTGCATGCGGTGCATGTATGCCCTTCACCAGCAACTTGGACAGGCTTTGGGATAGGCTTTTCTTAGAGAACAGAAAGCAGACCCGAGTGCTTATCACTTTCGAGGGATGAGCATGGCATGCCCTATTTTGCACTATACGTGTATTCTACTAAACACACGTGATATTTCCACTTACGATGCATGGGTAGGCATGAAATAAGCGTAGATATTGATGTAAGTAGCGTAGTGTAAGGGGGTTGGACCGTAATACGTGACTAAGGAAAGAATGCGAATGTGAATGCGGAAGAAGTGCAAATGACGTCGTGGGTGTAAAACGACAGGAGTGTGTTAGACATGTGTGTGTGAAGCATGTATGCTCGCATGGATGTGCATGGATGTGTGTAGGAAGAGCCATGCAAGTGTGAAATGGGTTGGGGATCAATGGCAACCTCCGTAATTTTTTAGAAAGGCGAGGGGCAAAATGGTCATTTGGACTAAAAGTGATGTGCGCACATCCTCAAGTGGTCGGTGCATAAAGTAATGGCACACTTGTAAATTGTGAAAATTTAAGAGGGTATTTAGGTCATTTCAAAATCTTCATGGCTTATTCAAGAAGCCATGACATGGCTTAACCTTTAAGAAAAGGAGTGTGTAGAAACTCCTTAAGAAAAATCTTCTCGTTTCTTTTCTTTTCTTCCCTTATCCTTATCTCCTCTCCTCCCACTCAACTCCCACCCCTAATTTCGTGCTCCCCCTCATACCATCTATGTTGTTCCACAAAAAAGAAGAAGAAGAAGAAGAAGAGAAGGAAGATGGAATTTTGAGGTAGGAAACTAACTTGGTTTTGGAAATTCAATTAGGGTTTATTTCTATTATGTCTTCACATCATGTTTACTCAATTTGGATTAGGAGTAATCAAATTAAGTGCCATAATTCAATTTCATGCAAAACCACCTTGAAAATTCCAAGCAAAGCTATCTCCTTGAAATCCTGAAATTCTGATGTATGTTGTTTCTTTAATTATGGTTACTGTAGCTCGAATTAGGGTTCGAAAAAAATATGAAATTGTAGATCTTGAAATTCTACCCCAAAATCATTAAATTTTTATATAGTTTCAATTCAGAAATTAGGAGAAATAAATTCATCTTTACAATATGTCTGTTTGATTTTCAGTGTTGACACAGTTTAGTAAAATTGGCCTAGACACTTGCACACATCATGGAATTTTATGATCTTGGTCTTGTTGAAAGGTTAACGAGTTTTTCTAAACATTCACCAGAGTTCTTATATGTCGAATTTCGGCCTCCAACATGCTCAAAATTTTCTTTCAATACAGACCCAGAAATCTGTCTGAAAAACAGATTTGACACACTTCACCAAATAATTCACCATAAATAACCTACTTAATATTTTTGCATGAAATTTGATCTGTAAATCCAGGACGAGTATATCTATAACTTTAATTTGGAACAATTTATCAAATTCTCACTGGAAACTGATGTTATATAGCCATGTATTGTCATTTCCTGCAATTTCAGTAAGCTGAATTCATTAAGTGTTGATCTTATTCATTAATTGTGGTTAATTGGCCATCGTTATTTTTGCTAATTATGGTTGTGTGGTGTAATGAATATTCATGCCCTTGGCACATGTAAATTATATTGTGTTTTCTTGATATGAATGACACACGTCACGTGTTCGATGAAATGCCTCAATGAAGGCAACATTCGGTAATTTGAGAAACGTGTATGTGTTAGTTTTGGCCTTGAGCCACATTGATAATTGGTGAAGTTAGAGGCTTGAATGGTATGGATATATTGTAATTGTGAATGGATGATGTATTGTGATAGAGGGCAAGTCACATGAGTGCATGACCCTATGTTTAATGATGGACAGCTGAGGTTACCAATGCCATCATGACCCCTAACGTGTCACTTATGATGTTAACTTATAAAATTGAATAAATCTCAATCCTCTCTAATGAGGGTGAGTTAGCAAAACCCAGGTTTAGGTGGGATTTGAGTAAATTGTGGTTATGAGGCCTGGACTGTGAACTTGGGAGATGATTATGTGATGTGTGGAGTTTATACCCACTCGCCTTTACCGGGAGTGGAGGGGATTTTTATACCCACTCGCCTTTACCTGGAGTGGAGGGGTAAGGAGGTGAAGAGCCTCACTCCTGCCAGGGACGGGGGAGCTGAGAGGCCCGGCGTACAGTGCCCGTGTCCATTGCGGCGTGTACTATATTCACCCCAAACTTGGGGTGAAGTCCAGGTCCTGGTATCACACAGTTTACCCAAGTTCCAATTAATTTAAATATAAAGTGATAAAATAAGAATTTGTGTGTTACTCCTTCTGCTGGCAGCACTTCCCCTTCCATTTGCCCGCTTCTTGGTGACTCTGTGTTATGCCTCAGGCACTTGTACTCTTCTTATTAAATAATGTTGCTTGAACACTTGTGATGTCATTATTATTATTATTATTCGTGCTAACCCCTTTCTTGCAGTAACCCAACAACGGATCGCAGGTATGATTCTCTTATTTGGCTATTCAGTTTTCGCTATATATTTAGTTTATATGTCTTATTCCTTTACCTTGCCTTGTGGATTGATAACCCTAAAGCGATGCCCAGATCCAAGTTGGTTCCTACTGGGGCACGCATTGACGTGCTCCTCCCTATTAAAGATTGCATGGCTGGATGTGACTTGGAGTTGGGTTTCAGGAGTAGAATTTGGTGCGAGCTGTAGCTATATAGTGTGACCTGGTTGTCTTGGGAGGTGAAGAGTGGCGGTGTATGTGTGGTGGTGTACTTGGAGTATGTATTTTAATGGAAGATGATATATGTGTGATATGTTGTTGTTGATCTATGTTATTTATGAAATTGTTCTGATATTACTATGAAGCTTTCCTTGTACTATCCCAGCATGTGCACAGTGGCCTGCTTGTTCAGTTTCTTCTTTCTCTCTCTATTTTCCTCTCTCATCACCCTCACTCTTCAGAATGCTTTCGAAAAAAATTTGATGCCGGGTATTCTGGGCAACGGGGCGTGACAGTTTTTGGTGCCCATGCAGGTCACCGCACTGCGATGTGAGAAAGGATTGTACATGTAATGCTTCAATATTTGACTGGGATAGATTAACCCTAAAGTGGGTAGTGACCTTAGTGACCTTAGAGTTTTAAGTGATCCACCATTGAGCCCCTAACTTTAAGGAGTCCGGGGATGAACTTTTTGCTATATATTATACCATACATGTATATTGTAGGTATGCGCGTGTATATGTAACGGTGTGAACCGGTGTGTATAAGTGCATTGTTGTGCTTAGAGATTTGAATTATACAAGTGTGTATACTTGTATATTTGAATGGCATGAAAGTTACATGTATCCTGAATGGTTATAGTGGTATATGGATATGTGTGGGCGTTTATACTAGGTGGGTAAATACTTGAGCGTATACATATATTATCTATATATAGATACTTGATACGGGTTTGTGAGTAGGTACGTGTTATACTTGTGTGACTCTGAGATATAGGTGATAAGTGTATGTTTATTAGTGGATGTGAACTGGTGAGTACATATCAGCTAGTGGGGATATTATATGTTGTAGAGACGTGGGCGAGGAGGTGTACGTATGTGATGTGAGTGCATGTATGCAGTTTACTATCTATTAATTTACAGTTGTGTTTCATGTGGGGAATGCACCGATGTGTGTACGTCTATCCTTGTATGGATGGAGTAGTGGTGGAGTGTCCGTATCGTCCCGAGAATATATGGGAGGAAATGTATGTGAGTGAATATATGTGTACTTGTATAGGTAGGTGGTGTAGATATATGTATGGGATACTGGTACATGTGTATTTCTATTGTTGCATTGCTAGGGTATGAATTCCTAGTGTGTTAAAATTGTAAATAACTGAGAATATATGTATGTGCTGCATATGTGCCTATAGGAATTGGTATATTGTTTTACTTGGGTATATGGTCGTTGGTTGTATTATTGCGTGAAGATAGGTAATGTGCTATGGCCATATATGGTGTGTATGTAGTGATATAGGTGATTGGTGTACGTGTAGTATGAGTAATGCCCCAGGATGTTTGTAATAGATGTATCCTATGGTGGATAGGAGCGCTTTAGACTCGTCCACCTTCAGTTTAGGCCCTTAGCCCTATACTGTGCTTATAATGGGATATGGACATATATATGACGTGTAACACATGTAGGATTGATGGATATAAGAAATTGAGGTTATAAAGTGCATGTATAAGTGGGATGGCTATGGGTTTGCACGATTAAATGGAGTTATGGTATATGTATATATGTGTGTATACGCTTACCCGTAAAATGGTGGCTATGGGACCATTTGGATATATATATATATATATATATATATATATATATATATATATATATATATATATATATATATATAGGGTAAAGTGTTCCTAGGGTGCCTCCTTAGATTCAATCTAAGGAGTCGCCCACATTTCCCCCCATCTCCCACGTTTTTTTTCGGATTTTTTTTCATGGGGTTGTTGTTCACCTCATGGATGGTCAACATACCAAATTTCAAGTCATTCCACTACTTTTAGAGCCCCCATCTACCCCTTGCAACTTCGTGGGGTTTTCAGCACGTTTTTAGACCGTTGAAATTGCAAGGGGTAGATGGGGGCTCTAAAAGTAGTGGAATGACTTGAGTTTTGGTTTGTTGACCATCCATGATGTGAAAAACAACCTCATTAAAAATTAAATCCAATAAAAATGTGGGATATGAGTGAAAATGGGGGCGACTCCTTAGATTCAATCTAAGGAGTCACCCTAGGAACACTTTACCCATATATATATATATAGTGCATGAACCCCCGTATATATTGGCATGAGGGGGGATTGTGTATTGGTGTATGAGATACTTGTATGTATGTATGTGTGTTGTAGCAAGCGTGGTGTGATTGTGTAAATGTGTTGTGATTATTGAACATGTATTGATATCTGTCTTATGAGTGGTTATATGTATATGTATGTGAATGATCCCAATTCTGATATGCATGTATCAGTATATGAATAATGTACGTATATGGGATGTGACTATCTACCGAATGTGTATGAATATCGAAATACACTTATTTGTGTGTGTACTAGTATGCTAGTTAAAGTATGGATATGGGATGTTACGTATATAGTGGTATGGGTAGCTACCAACTACCTAGTAGTATAGTTTGAGTTGCTTGACTGTATAGGTGTGTAATAGCAGGATACGTATGGTATATGTGTATGTGTGTGTGCGCCCATACATGTGAATATATGTGCACGGTTGCATGGATCCTAATAAGTATATATGCATGTCTATATCCATACCTACTATTAGAATAATGATCTTGTGTGTATAAGCGTTCGTGTATTGGCTATATATAGATACAGAAATCTATGTATGGTATTGATACTTATACATCTGTGAGTGTATAATGAGTATATGCTTGTGGAGTATCTATATGGGGTACTGCTTGCTGCGTAGACGTGAATATGTATCATAGTTGTATGGATTTCTAATATACATATCGCAATGGAGTGTAGGAACGTGTTCATGTATGTGCAGTGTGTAGTAGGAATATATGTAATAACGTGTATATTGGGAATGAATGAATATATATATATATATATATATATATATATATATATATATATATATATATATAATCTTATAGGGTTGTCCAGCCAGGTGTATCTCGGTATGCCCTGGAAAAATGTATTTCTGCTTGTATGCGTATATAGATAGGTCTATACTAAAGCATGTGTGTTTGTATATACATGTGCAATATGGATGTAAATGTGATAGATATGGAATATGGGGGGGTGTGTGTGTATATATATTTAATGAATATAAGTGAATAAAACTGTTTGGTATGTAGGTATTGAGATGTGTGTGATTTGTTTGCATATGTATACGCGTGTGTTGGGGTGCATATGGATATTTCTAATTATTTGATTATCATGACAATATGTGCATAAGATGTGCAAAGGTAGTTATATATATATATCATATGGCAGGGGATGTGTTATGTTTGTGCACTCGTGTGGGTATTGTGTGTTGTATATGTGCCTATCTGTGTGAGGCAGTAGGTGCATCGCTATGACTGTGAGATGCTGTGTACATTTAACTATAGTTATGGTTGTGGACATTATAAGACTTGATCATGCATGTGTTAGTACATGCACGTGAATATATGTATGGATGTGACTAAATAATATGTGTATATAAATATTTATGTGCCTATACATGGAAGTGAGCCCATATGACTAAGTATTGAGAGTATAGGGATCCGGGGTACATACGGTGTGACACCGTGGTGGTGACCCTGTTTATCAAGCAATGGTGTGTAGATTAATGTGTATTGCTAGGTGTCTGTGCCTGGATGTAGATGTGTATGTATATATTTAAAGAGATAGAATATAAATCATCTATACTTGAATGTATTGTGATGTATTTGAAAGCATGCTATGTATGGATACCTAATGTATCCTGATATGGATATGGTGTGATATCCTATGCATATAGATATGAGTAGTGATCTAAATACGTGTAATAATACGTATAGAGACTTATTTGTGGTGTGTGATGTACATGTGTGAATACGTGTGCCTAGATGTTTATGTGAGGAACATATATGTATGTGTATGTACTGATGCATATAGTGATATGGGTGTGCTACTAGATGAGAAATGGAATATATCTTTGACTTGTATGCGATGCGAATATGTATGGATGATAGGGAAGCATATAGTGTATATAAGTGTGGTGTAGATACGTATTCTTATTTGTATTTCATGGGTAGTACAACCATCATACCTAGCTGACCTCGACAAGGTTCACATCCTAGGAAGTCCGAGGACGGACTTTATTTTAAGGTGGGTAGGATGGCATGCCTTATTTTGCACTATACGTGTATTCTACTGAACACACGTGATATTTCTACTTACGATGCATGGGTAGGCATGAAATAAGCGTAGATATTGATATCAGTAGCGTAGTTTAAGGGGGATTGGACCGTAATACGTGACTAAGGAAACAATGCGAATGTGAATGCGGGAGAAGTGCAAATGACGTCGTGGGTGTAAAACGACAGGAGTGTGTTAGACATGTGTGTGAGAAGCATGTATGCTTGCATGGATGTGCATGGATGTGTATAGGAAGAGCCATGCAAGTGTGAAATGGGTTGGGGATCAATGGCAACCTCCGTAAATTTTTAGAAAGGCAAGGGGCAAAATGGTCATTTGGACTAAAAGTGATGTGCGCACATCCTCAAGTGGTCGGTGCATAAAGTAATGGCATACTTGTAAATTGTGGAAAGTTAAGAGGGTATTTAGGTCATTTCAAAATCTTCATGGCTTATTCAAGAAGCCATGACATGGCTTAACCTTTAAGAAAAGGAGTGTGTAGAAACTCCTTAAGAAAAATCTCATCTTTTCTTTTCTTTTCTTCCCTTATCCTTATCTCCTCTCCTCCCACTCAACTCACACCCCTAATTGTTGAATATTGGACTCCCCGGATTTGGTTTTGGATGATGAGCAAACATAAATAATTCATGAACTAACAATTTGTGAGCGCAGTATTGGAGATCGTCGCCAATTTCACGAGAATATTCAAAGCGACATCTCAACACTTCCAAAAGCTCGTATTCATGCCTAAAGCTTCGTTGAAGCTCTTGCGCCGTTTTGGAAGTTATGAAGATTCAATCGAAGCTCTCGAAGACCGTTTATTAAGGTTTTATTTATAGTCTTTTAGTCTCGATTGATAGAATGTTAAGCCTTGAGTATATCTTACGTTTCTATCTTCATTACGCTCTTTACGTAGCTCTAGGATCCTTGCACAAGTTCATTCTAACTTCCTCGAAGCGTCGCGCTTCGATTCGGATTTGTTTGTGCATGTTAGTTGGTACAAGAACAAGTACTGACCGACTAGATGGTGATCTAGTCGGTCGGCAACTGTTCTTGGACCGACTAGTTTGATTCCTTAATTTCTTGGACTTTACTGTTTACAGTTAGTCGGTCTACGTTGACTCACCGACCGACTAGTTTGTGAACTAGTCGGTCAGTGATGCTTCTTTGACCGACTAGTTGAGACTTACTGTTCACTCTAAAATTCTCCTAAGCTACTGTTTACCGTTAGTCGGTCTAAGAACGTTTGGTGACCGACTAGTTGACAATTTAGTCGGTCAACTTTTGTTCTTGGACCGACTAAGTCACTTTGCATTCAGACTAAGTTATTTTGCCTCTTAGTCGGTCTACGTTCACTGACTGACCGACTAGTTGATGAACTAGTCGGTCAGAAAGTATTCTTGGACCGACTAGATTTCTAGGTCTGAAATTCTATCTCTTCTCAGATCTACTCTTAGTCGGTCCACGTTGTTTGGCTGACCGACTAGTTGATGAACTAGTCGGTCAGTGATTGTTCTTTGACCGACTAAGTCCACAGATTTCTATCCGTTGGTGAATGACCTAACTTGTGTTTTTGGGTTCCTATAAATACGAACCTAGGTCATTTCTATCTAGGTTAAGAGCTTCCATTCAGAGATTCATTGAGATCAAAAGAGATAGCCATTCTCCCTCAAATCTAAAGCTCTCTTCCTCACAAGAAACCCATTCTCTCTCATTTCTAGATATAGAGAGAAGCTTGTTCTTGGTGAGCTCTTCAAGCTATTGCTTGATTCAAGTTTCCAAATCAACCCTAGGCACCCATTGCCGGTCATTTCCTTGGTGCTAGGTTTTGGTAACTTCATCTTCCTCAAATCCTTCATTCCACCTATTGGGTAAGAAAAACTCAAGGTATAGGATTTTGTGGTAAGAGTATTTATTTCATCTAAACTCTTTTATATTGCTTATTGGCTCTCTCGGTTGTGAGAGAAGTTTGTGATCCCGGGTTGTGGGATTCACTTTGCCATTGCATGTATGATTTGATCTTGTGAAGATTTTTTTTCACAAGATATTCATAGTGGAAATCTTGAGTTAGGGTTTCTAACTCAAGTATCCGGAGGGGATCCGGGTGGTTGGGACGTAGGATCACCGGGAACAAGTCGGGGAGACTTGGGTGGATCCGAACCCATTAACATCGTTTGTTAGCATTGTTAATTTCATTGTTGTCATTCAATTTAAGCTTCCGCAAATTGATTTGGTAGTTGTGTGCAATTTAATTTGGAATTATACGCCTTATTATTTTAAAGTACTATTCACCCCCCCTCTAGTACTTGTGCAGTAGCTGGTAGGGCATTACATTTGGTATCAGAGCCAGATACTTAGCTATGTCTGCCAACGACAACAAGACCGTGCGTCCACCTTCCAACTATGACACCTTCAGGAACCGTGAAGGAGCACCTTCCGTGATGGAAGGACATTCCTCTACGAGGCCTCCATTCTTCAACGGTACCAACTACGGGTACTGGAAGTGTCGGATGGAAACCTTCCTCCGAAGTGCATCTTTATGGAGAACTACAATGAAGGAGTACATCGAGCCCGAAGAAGAAGATTTTGAGAAATGGACTACCGCGGAGGTCGCCGCGGAGGTAAGCAATGCCAAGGCAATGAACGCCTTGCAATGCGCATTGGAGCCCGAGGATTTCAATAAGATATGCACATGTAAGAGTGCATATCAAATTTGGAACTCCCTCCTCATTCTTCATGAAGGGACGAGTAGGGTAAGAGACTCTAAACTCGTAGTCGTAACCAAAGATTACGAAATGTTTCATATGCAACAGGGCGAGAAGATGAAAGAATGTTACGCTCGCTTCGTTGACATAATAAACGAGTTAGAGGCCCTCGGCAAGACCTACACTCAAAAGGAGAAGTGCTTAAAGCTTATTGAAGGACTTCCCTCTTCTTGGGAAAAACGTACCTTCGCCATCGAGGAAGGTAATGACATGAACAAATATACCGTAGTTCAACTAATGGGTACTTTGATGTCATACGAGGTACGGAAAGATAACAAGGTGAAGCTACAAGAAAAGATGAAGTCATATTTGAACCTAGATGCGCCTAAGAAAAAGGCGATTGCATTCAAGGCGGCTTCATCCACCTCTACCGATGATGAGAACTCGGAAGAAGAAATGGACATGGAATCCATTGCACTCATGGCAAAGAAGTTCAATCGCTTCTTCCGAAAGGGTAACTTCAAACAAAAATCTAAGTTTACTTCTACTAACGCCTCTCCACCTTTGTGCTTTAAATGCAATAAGCCAGGACACATCAAAGCGGATTGTCCTCAAAACAAGCAAAAGGAGAAGTGGAAGGCGCCAAAGTATGACAAGTCCAAGAAGTACACGAAAGGAAACAAGAAGGGACTTGTCGGAGCTACCTTCACCGACTCCGAGGATTCCTCAAGCGGAGAGTCGGATGATGAGCACGTGGAGCAAGCACACATGTGCTTCATGGCAAGAGAGGAGCACGATCAAGGATCCTCCTCTTCCGATGATAGTGATGAAGAAAGCGATGAGGTAACGATGGATGATCTTAGGGATGCTAACACTCAACTATGGTCAAAATACACTAAATTAGTAAATAGATATACTAAAGTAAAAGATGACCTAGCTAGCATTCAAACATCGCCTAAGACTATCATCACCAACAACGACACCGTTGTTGAAGAGTTAAGAAATGAGATTGTTAATCTCAAATCTAAACTTGAACATGCTAGAATTGAGGATACGGAAGAACATGAGATAGCGGATTTAACTTCTCAAAACTCGACTTTGAGTATTGAGAACGAGAATCTTAAATCTCGTGTTTATGTGCTCACATCGCAAATATCCACTTTGGATACTTCTTTGCGTTCTCTCAAAGAGAAATATGAGAACACATTGGGCCGAATCAACGAATTCAACAAGGGTAAAGGCCATTTGGATAATATCCTAAAAGATTTACTTCCGGCCAAACACCACATTGGCTTGGGGTATATGATGGGAAATTCATCCAAGTCGGTCACTACTTTTGTTAGGCCAACTTCCGAAGCCTCAACGAGTGGGAGCAAACACTCTATTGGAAGTTCATCTTCCAATGGTGCTTCCACCTCGTCCACACCCTCTTTCGGAAAGAAACCCACTCTGGGTGGACCTCCAAAGAAGGGGCATGCTTACATGTACACCAATACCATGCCACGTAGGAACACACGTCCTACTCCACCGTCTCACACATATGATGATTTTTATGCAACACATTCTCGGGCACGTGCACACCAAGTGAGACACCCTCACGCACGTGTTCCCTCACATGCATATGTACACCCACCTCATCATATGAATAATTCTCATCGTGCACCATTCCATCATGTCCCGTATGCCTATCCACAACATGCATCACGTAGAAATCAACGTCGTATGCATGCACCCAATAGGATGATGGCTCCCAAAATCTTCACTATTTGGAGCCCAAAGGACACAAGCATGGACGAAAAACAAATGTATATGAATGCTTATTTTTCGGATGTTATGCATAGTGAGAATTATGTGGGGAAGTCTAAGTCCACTTGGACTTGGCTTCCAAAGGTCTAATCCCTTGGACCCAATGACCTTGGGTACCATGATATGAAATTGTCTATCTTTAGGTACTCAAGGAAACGAAAAAGGGAAGGAGCAACAAATTTAAATTTAGCTCCAAAGGGAATTGGATACTCGATAGCGGGTGTTCCAAACACATGACGGGTGACGCTCGTTTGCTCTCCGGAGTGGTTCCCATTGCGAATGGAAACCGCGTCGTATTTGGAGGCAACGAGAGCGGAACCATCATAGGTGTTGGTAAAGTCGGTAACCCTTCTAAACCATTAATTAGTGATGTTTATCTTGTTAGTGGTTTAAATCATAATCTTATTTCAATAAGCCAACTTTGTGACAAAGGTTACAAAGTTAGCTTTGCGAAAGGATTGTGTCATATTTTAAGAAAAGATAATGAAAAATTATTATTTTCCGGAACTCGTCGTAAAGACATTTATATTTTGGATCTTCCTAAGTCATATGAACAATGTCTCGTTGCCAACACAAGTGAACAACACTTATGGCATCGACGCTTTGGACATGTGAACTTTGGAACACTATATAAGCTTTCAAAATTGAATTCCATTAAAGGTTTTCCGAAGCTTGTTTTTGAAAAGAAAAGTTTTTGTGATTGTTGTCAACGCGGCAAGCTTCCTAAATCTTCATTTAAACCTAAGAAAAGCATCTCTACTAAACGGCCACTAGAGCTATTACATCTAGATTTATTTGGGCCAACTAGAGTAGCTTCCTTAGGAAATGCAAGGTATGGACTTGTCATCGTAGATGACTATTCAAGATTTACTTGGGTATTTTCATTGTGTAATAAAAATGAAGCTTTTGAAAACTTCACAATTTTTGTTAAGAAAGTACAAAATCTCTTAGGAACCACCATTGTCACTATTCGTAGTGATCATGGAGGTGAATTTGAGAATGAGTCTTTTGAGACATTTTGTGATGAAGTTGGTATTACTCACACCTTCTCTTTCCCTCGTGCACCTCCTCAAAATGGTGTAGTTGAGAGAAAGAATAGGACGCTAGTGGAATGTGCTCGCACTATGCTTGATGATAGCCAACTTGGCCATCAATTTTGGGCGGAAGCGGTACACACCGCTTGCTATGTGTTTAATAGAATACTTTTGAGGCCCGGCACTAAACAAACTTGTTATGAATTGTTGTTTGGTAGGTTGCCTCAAGTTAAACATTTTCGAGTTTTTGGTTCGAAATGTTTTATTAAGAACACATATGGTAGTTTGGACAAATTCGATCCACGATCCGATGAGGGGATTTTTGTCGGATATTCTTCGCGTATCAAAGCCTACCGGATATTCAACAAACGAACCTCAACGATCGAGGAGTCGCTTCATGTCTCATTTAATGAAGGATTTGTTCCAACTAGAATTTCAAATGATAATGATTCTTTGGATGTTTTATTTGATTCATTTGATAATTCTAAGTCTAATGATTCTATTGATTCTATTAATTCTATTGAGACTAACCCAACTAATGAAGTTGTTGAGAATGTTCCTAGTGATCAAGGTATTCCCAAACGGCTTCATACCGTTCGTGACCATCCCCATGAGCAAGTCATTGACAATATTCAAGATAGTGTCAAGACGAGATCGCAAGTCCACCACTTCGCAAATTGTGCCTTTGCCTCATCGATAGAGCCAAAGAATATTAATGAAGCATGCGAAGATAGCGCTTGGATCTTAGCCATGGAGGAGGAGCTCATTCAATTCGAGAGAAATGAAGTTTGGGAGCTTGTTCCTTTACCATCGAAGAACCACACCGTCATAGGGACAAAGTGGATCTTCAAGAACAAAACCGACGAAAACCAAGTCGTCGTCCGGAACAAAGCTCGGTTAGTAGCTCAAGGCTATCGTCAAGAGGAAGGTATCGATTTCGAAGAATCTTTCGCTCCGGTAGCTAGATTAGAATCAATTAGATTACTTTTGTCTTTTGCATGCCATAAGAATTTTAAATTATTTCAAATGGATGTTAAAAGTGCATTTTTAAACGGAGATGTCGTTGAGGAAGTTTACGTTTCTCAACCTCCGGGTTTCATAAATGAAAAATTTCCAAATCACGTTTTTAAACTAAAGAAAGCTCTTTATGGTTTGAGACAAGCTCCTCGAGCTTGGTATGATCGCCTAAAGAATTTTCTTTTGGATTTGAATTTTAAAATGGGCGAAGCCGATTCTACACTTTTTATTAAGCATGCGAATAATGATATTTTATTAGTTCAAATTTATGTTGATAATATCATTTTCGGTGCTACTAACTTCGCTCTTTGCGAAGAGTTTTTTAATGTGATGAAGGAACAATTTGAGATGAGCCACATGGGCGAACTCAAATATTTCTTAGGTCTCCAAATTCGCCAATTGAACGATGCAATCTTCATCCACCAAACGAAGTACACGGTGGAGTTGCTAAAGCGATTTGGAATGGAGAATGCCTCCGGGAAAAAGACTCCAATGAGCACGACTACGCATCTTGATAAAGATACGGGCGGAAAAGATGTAGACATTCGTCTATATCGAGGTATGATAGGTAGCTTACTTTATCTTACCGCGAGTAGGCCCGATATTATGTTTGCCGTATGTATATGTGCTCATTATCAGTCTCAACCTAAGGATTCTCACTTAGTAGCGGTTAAACGTATTTTTCGCTATCTAAGTTACACTTTAGATTTTGGATTACTTTATCCGAAATCTAGCACATATGAGTTAGTCTCATATAGTGACGCTGATTATGCGGGATGCAAATCCGACAGGAAAAGTACTAGTGGCACTTGCCATTTTCTAGGAAATTCTCTTGTCTCTTGGTTTTCCAAGAAGCAAAATTCGGTATCACTTTCAACCACCGAGGCGGAATACATTGCCGCCGGTGCCGCTTGTGCCCAGGTTCTTTGGATGAGACACACATTGAAGGATTTTGGTATTCATTGTGATACTAGCCCTATCATGGTGGATAACCAAAGTGCTATTTGTCTTTCAAAGAATCCAGTGCACCATTCCCGATCGAAACATATAGATGTCCGACACCATTTCTTAGATGATCATGTTGCTAAAAAGGACATCATATTAGTGTAAGTTGAAACCCAAAAGCAAATCGCCGATATTTTCACGAAACCCCTAAAGGAGGACTCCTTTGTGCGGTTGCGTCGAGAATTGGGGATTATGGGTGAATCCGAGATATAGGATTCATATCTAATTCAATCATCTTGCATGCTAATATATTTCGCGATATTTCATTCATGCTAGATTTATTGAATTTTTGGGAATTTTATGTGATTTATTTGAATTTATGATCGAATTCGTATTTGAATGTCGTATTTAAGATTTCGACGTTTTATGGGGTAATTTAGATGACTAATGAGTGAGTTAGGATGTTTCATCCAAGTGGTTTGTGAAGAGAAATCAAATTTCTACTTTTGGACTCTTCTAGTCGGTTTCAGTTCACTTGTCAACCGACTAGATGCTCATCTAGTCGGTCAGCAAATGAACTCAGACCGACTAGATCAAGCAAATATCCATCTCCTATCATTTTCTTTTGTTAGTCGGTCATAGTATACTTTCCGACCGACTAGATTGAAAACTAGTCGGTCAGTGAATATACTGCGACCGACTAAATCTAGCCCTAAAAATCCCTCTGTGCCTCTGTTTCGCCTTAGTCGGTTCAAGCTCATTGACCGACCGACTAGATCGTAATCTAGTCGGTCAGTGCTTGAACTGTGACCGACTAAGTGTGTTAGGGCAGTTATGTCTTTTTGATTCCAGACCGACTTATACTCATTTTGGTTCGACTAATTTCATTATTAGTCGGTCTTCTCTCCAGCTCAAACTCGAAAACCCCCAAAACCCGATCGAGCCCCTTCACATTCTTGTCGTCTCCGGCCATATCTCCGGCCATCGCCGCCGTCCGCCGCCGTCGACTCCACCCCCTAGGTATCTTCCTCCCTCTCCTAGGTCGATTTCTTGCCCTAGGGTTCGATTTCTCCTCCTAGGTATTCTAGGGTTTGGCTTATTTTCGAATTTCTTGATTTCTAGGGTTGTTAGCTTGTGATCTCTAGGTTGTTAGTGACCTAATTTTCGATTGATTGTGCTCGTAGTGCTATGGCTAAGACTCGAATTCCTATCGCCTCTTCCGGGGCCTCTCCTATGACCGTAGAACAACCTTCGGACCCTAGGAATCCCCCGAAGCCTAAGCGTCGTGCCAAGTAAACCCAAGGCTCTCCATCTTCGCCTCCTCTTAAGAAGCCTAGGACTGCGTCCGTCAAGCCCCGCAAATCCAAGACCAAAAAGCCCTTACTTCACACTCCGGCTACTCCTCCCGATTCCGATACTGATTTTATCCCAGAGGATGAGCCTACTAGGGAACCTACTCCTCCTCCGAAGACCCGTAAGGCCAAGGGTAAAGCTCCTATGCCAGTCGGCGGTGTAGACATATCGTTGTGCTGCGATGACCCTCAGTGTCTCGCCGCGTACAACCGTATAGAGCACTGTCCACTGTTGTTAGAGCATTACGTTCAGTTCTCTGATTTTCTCGGCCTTGCTGATCTTCTGTCTTATAGTGGTCTCATTGATTATCTCCGATACGACCCCAAGGCCAACCCAAAACCTTACCCTCGCCTCGTGAAACTGTTCTATGCCAACCGTATTCGAGGCCAGTACGACGCCAGCCACTCCATTGAGACGACTGTCTTGGGAACTCCTATAGTTCTCACGGCAGAAATCTTGGGGGAGATCCTTGGTTGTGCGTCGTGTGGTCTCCTCCCCTCGGACATTTCCGTAGACGATATCTCTTCCTTGGATCAGACTGTTCTTTCTGAGATTTTCCAGGTTATCCCCTCCGCATTCATTGGTATTCCTTCGAAATCCTTTAAGCCGAATGCGTGGGTTCTTAACCTAATTTTGAAGTCTTGTCTTCTCCCGAAATATGGATCCTCTTCACTCCCCTCTCAGCCGTTTTTGAAGCTCATATACGCTCTTTTCTTGGGGTGCGAGATAAATTGGGCTCGCGTGATACTCGATAAGATGGATTCTTTCGAGTGTATACGCAAGACCAATAAGTCTGCGCACATTCCATACCCCTGCTTGTTGACCCTCGTATTTCGTCATATCCGAGTTTCTCTCCCACCTGACGATGAGCGTCCTTTGGGTACTCCTCTGAACGCGACGGCCGTGAAGAAATCTTTAGCGGCACTTCGTCACGTGCAGAGGTCTACCGCATCTGCTTCCCAGTCTACTCCGTCAGCTGCTGCAGCTTCCTCTTCCCCTGCTACTTTGGACGATGTCGTACGCCTACTTCGTCAGCACGACTCCCGTTTGGCTCGTACTGAGGAGGTAGTCTGCCGTATGGCTCGTACGATGGGGATTGAGCTTCCTCCTTCGGTGTCTGAGGCCGAGGAGATGGACGATGAGGAGCTTGACGAGCTTGCTACTTCTTTTGCCCGTGGCGCTGAGGCAACTGCTGCTGCTGCTGCTGGTACTACCACTTCTGCTCCTGGAGTTGGCACCACTTCCGGTGCTCCAGAGCCTTCTGCTTCAGCACTTCAGTCGTCTGAGCCTGCTGCTGACCCTGTTGCTGAGCCTGCTGATATTCCAGTTGACACTTCTGCTGTCGAGACCCTTGCTGCTGTTGAGCATGTTGCTGAGATCTCGACTCCTGCCCCGACGATTCCATCTGTTGAGACACCTCTACTCCCTGCAGATCCTGAGTCCACTCCGTCGACTGGACCCACGGACGCTGCAGATCCAGCCTCCTCCTCGTGATCGTTGTTCAGAGGACTCTCCATATACGCTTTGGACGATATATCTTTGCGAGAGTATTTTGGGTTAGGATTGAGTATGAGGGTTATGATGTTTTGATGTATTTTGGATGTTGTCGTTGTTGTAGTATTTATTTTGATGAGGATGATGATGATGATGTATTTCTTCTTGATGGGTATGTTGTATTTTGATGTATTGATATCTTCTTGGATGTACTCTTGATGTTATCATTTATATATATACATCGTCGTTGTCTTTATCTTAATTCGTCGTGCACATTTTAATATTCGTTGAATGTATATGAAATGTGATTTCGTCGCTCGTCGCATGCAAACTTGGTTAAATAGATTTAAATTCTATAATTGTATAGAATTGTTTTCCATGCACAAATTTAACCAAGAATATTGAATATTGAAGAGTATGTTTCTTTATTCAAGAAATGAATAAACATTTGGTATTTTTGATGATTTTGATTATCGTTGATTTTTTTATTGATAATGGAAAATTTGGCACACCTTGTTTTGATTTCCACAATTTTTCCCTTGGTGTCAAGTTGGTCCATTGTCTTTGTCTACGACTCCCGATGTTGGATTTTACATTTCCTAATTGTTGTCGTTGTATGCCCCCCATTTTTGGGATAATGCCAAAGGGGGAGAGATAATGATAATAAATAGCGCAAATGAAAATTTAACTCAATTTCCAAGAATCTAGTTTGATATGTTAGATTCAGGGGGAGTTAAGATACATATAAGGATTTTCAAAATCCGATATTTCAAAAATCAATTCACTTTATTTATCTTACTCGTCTGCTTGATGCAATTCATTTATATTCAATTTGGAATTAACGTGTCATCAATGCAGGGGGAGTAAGTATTTTTCATTTGAATTACTATTTTTGATTATTATTTATGTTGGTTTGTCATCACCAAAAAGGGGGAGAATGTTGAATATTGGACTCCCCGGATTTGGTTTTGGATGATGAGCAAACATAAATAATTCATGAACTAACAATTTGTGAGCGCAGTATTGGAGATCGTCGCCAATTTCACGAGAATATTCAAAGCGACATCTCAACACTTCCAAAAGCTCGTATTCATGCCTAAAGCTTCGTTGAAGCTCTTGCGCCGTTTTGGAAGTTATGAAGATTCAATCGAAGCTCTCGAAGACCGTTTATTAAGGTTTTATTTATAGTCTTTTAGTCTCGATTGATAGAATGTTAAGCCTTGAGTATATCTTACGTTTCTATCTTCATTACGCTCTTTACGTAGCTCTAGGATCCTTGCACAAGTTCATTCTAACTTCCTCGAAGCGTCGCGCTTCGATTCGGATTTGTTTGTGCATGTTAGTTGGTACAAGAACAAGTACTGACCGACTAGATGGTGATCTAGTCGGTCGGCAACTGTTCTTGGACCGACTAGTTTGATTCCTTAATTTCTTGGACTTTACTGTTTACAGTTAGTCGGTCTACGTTGACTCACCGACCGACTAGTTTGTGAACTAGTCGGTCAGTGATGCTTCTTTGACCGACTAGTTGAGACTTACTGTTCACTCTAAAATTCTCCTAAGCTACTGTTTACCGTTAGTCGGTCTAAGAACGTTTGGTGACCGACTAGTTGACAATTTAGTCGGTCAACTTTTGTTCTTGGACCGACTAAGTCACTTTGCATTCAGACTAAGTTATTTTGCCTCTTAGTCGGTCTACGTTCACTGACTGACCGACTAGTTGATGAACTAGTCGGTCAGAAAGTATTCTTGGACCGACTAGATTTCTAGGTCTGAAATTCTATCTCTTCTCAGATCTACTCTTAGTCGGTCCACGTTGTTTGGCTGACCGACTAGTTAATGAACTAGTCGGTCAGTGATTGTTCTTTGACCGACTAAGTCTCACAGATTTCTATCCGTTGGTGAATGACCTAACTTGTGTTTTTGGGTTCCTATAAATACGAACCTAGGTCATTTCTATCTAGGTTAAGAGCTTCCATTCAGAGATTCATTGAGATCAAAAGAGATAGCCATTCTCCCTCAAATCTAAAGCTCTCTTCCTCACAAGAAACCCATTCTCTCTCATTTCTAGATATAGAGAGAAGCTTGTTCTTGGTGAGCTCTTCAAGCTATTGCTTGATTCAAGTTTCCAAATCAACCCTAGGCACCCATTGCCGGTCATTTCCTTGGTGCTAGGTTTTGGTAACTTCATCTTCCTCAAATCCTTCATTCCACCTATTGGGTTAGAAAAACTCAAGGTATAGGATTTTGTGGTAAGAGTATTTATTTCATCTAAACTCTTTTATATTGCTTATTGGCTCTCTCGGTTGTGAGAGAAGTTTGTGATCCCGGGTTGTGGGATTCACTTTGCCATTGCATGTATGATTTGATCTTGTGAAGATTTTTTTTCACAAGATATTCGTAGTGGAAATCTTGAGTTAGGGTTTCTAACTCAAGTATCCGGAGGGGATCCGGGTGGTTGGGACGTAGGATCACCGGGAACAAGTCGGGGAGACTTGGGTGGATCCGAACCCATTAACATCGTTTGTTAGCATTGTTAATTTCATTGTTGTCATTCAATTTAAGCTTCCGCAAATTGATTTGGTAGTTGTGTGCAATTTAATTTGGAATTATACGCCTTATTATTTTAAAGTACTATTCACCCCCCCTCTAGTACTTGTGCAGTAGCTGGTAGGGCATTACACTAATTGCATGCTCCCCCTTATACCATCTATGGTGTTCCACAAAAAAAAGAAGAAGAAGAAGAAGAAGAGAAAGAGAAGGAGAGAAGGAAGATGGCATTTTGAGGTAGGAAACTAACTTGGTTTTGGAAATTCAATTAGGGTTTATTTCTATTATGTCTTCACATCATGTTTACTCAATTTGGATTAGGAGTAATCAAATTAAGTGCCATAATTCAATTTCATGCAAAACCCCCTTGAAAATTCCAAGCAAAGTTATCTCCTTGAAATCGTAAAATTATGATGTATGTTGTTTCTTTAATTATGGTTATTGTAGCTCGAATTAGGGTTCGAAAAAAATATGAACTTGTAGATCTTGAAGTTCTACCCCAAAATCATGTAAATTTTTATATAGTTTCAATTCAGAAATTAGGAGAAATAAATCCATCTTTACAACATGTCTGTTTGATTTTCAGTGTTGACACAGTTTAGTAAAATTAGCCTAGACACTTGCACACATCATGGAATTTTATGATCTTGGTCTTGTAGAAAACTTAACAAGTTTTTTTAAACATTCACCGGGGTGCTTATATGTCGAATTTCGGCCTCCAACATGCTCAAAATTTGCTTTCAATACAGATCCAGAAATCTGTCTGAAAAATAGATTTGACACACTTCACCAAATAATTCACCATAAATCACCTACTTAATATTTTTGCATGAAATTTGATCTGTAAATCCAGGACGAGTATATATATAACTTTCATTTGGAACAATTTATCAAATTCTCACTAGAAACTGATGTTATATAGCCATGTATTGTCATTTCCTGCAATTTCAGCAAGCTGAATTCATTAATTGTGGTTAATTGGCCATCGTTATTCTTGCTTATTATGGTTGTGTGGTGTAATGAATATTCATGCCCTTGGCACATGTAAATTATATTTTGTTTTCTTGATATGAATGACGCCCGTCACGTGTTCGATGAAATGCCTCAATGAAGGCAACATTCGGTAATTTGAGAAACGTGTATGTGTTAGTGTTGGCCTTGAGCCACATTGATAATTGGTGAAGTTAGAGGCTTGAATGGTATGGATATATTGTAATTGTGAATGGATGATGTGTTTGATAGAGGTCATGTCATGTTAGTGCATGACCTTATATTTAATGATGGACAGCTGAGGTTACCCATGCTATCATGACCCCTAACGTGTCACTTATGATGTTAACTTATAAAATTGAATAAATCTCAATCCTCTCTAATGAGGGTGAGTTAGCGAAACCCGGGTTTTAGGTGAGATTTGAGTAAATTGTGGATATGAGGCCTGGACTGTGAAGTTGGAAGATGATTATGTGATGTGTGGAGTTTATACCCACTCACCTTTATGGGAGTGGAGGGGATTTTTATACCCACTCGCCTTTACCTGGAGTGGAGGGGTAAGGAGGTGGAGAGCCTCACTCCTGCCAGGGACGGGGAAGCTGAGAGGCCCGGCGTACAGTACCCGTGTCCACTGCGTCGTGTGCAATATTCACCCCAAACTTGGGGTGAAGTCCAGGTGCTGATATCACACAGTTTACCCAAGTTCCAATTAATTTAAATATAAAGTGATAAAATAAGAATTTGCGTGTTACTCCTTCTGCTGACAGCACTTCCTCTTCCCTTTGCCCGCTTCTTGGTGACTCTGTGTTATGCCTCAGGCACTTGCACTCTTCTTATTAAATAATGTTGCTTGAACACTTGTGCTATCATTATTATTATTATTCGTGCTACCCTTTTCTTCCAATAACCCGACAACGGACCGCATGTATGATTCTCTCATTTGGCTATTCAGTTTTCGCTATATATTTAGTTTATATGTCTTATTCCTTTGCCTTACCTTGTGGATTGATAACCCTAAAGCGATGCCCAGATCTAAGTTGGTTCCTACTGGGGCACGCATTGACGTGCTTCTCCCTATTTTTCAGGTAGTAAAGGTAGCATGGCTGGAGGTGACTTGGAGTTGGGTTTCAGGAGTAGAATTTGGTGCGAGCTGTAGCTATATAGTGTGACCTGGTTGTCTTGGGAGGTGAAGAGTGGCGGTGTATGTGTGGTTGTGTACTTGGAGTATGTATATTAATGGAAGATGATATATGTGTGATATGATGTTGTTGATCTATGTTATTTATGAAATTGTTCTGATATTACTATGAAGCTTTACTTGTACTATCCCAGCATGTGCGCAGTGGCCTGCTTGTTCAGTTTCTTCTTTCTCTCTCTCTCTTTTCCTCTCTCATCACCCTCACTCTTCAGAATACTTTCGAAAAAATTTGATGCCGGGTATTCTGGGAAACGGGGCGTGACAGAGCCCGAAGACCTTCGCAGGGACTGAGAATCATCTTCCGGAGGAAGAATGGCTCAGAGGCATTACTGATGATCCGAGGGCATCTCAGATCCGAGAAGAAGCATGGGTGGCTACTGCCAAGAGGCAATTGACTGATGGTGATCGAGACTGGTGGCAGGTGGTAGAAGACCGTTTGGGATTGCCTATTTCGTGGGATGTTTTTACAAGTACATTCAACGCTCAGTACTTTCCCCCACAGGCAATGATCAAGATGAGGAAGAAGTTCATCAACCTGAAGCAGGGCTCAATGACTATGGATCAGTATGACGCTGAGTTCTCCAGGCTCGGCAGGTTAGCTCTAGAAATGCTTACGAATGCTTTAACTCGAGCCCAACAGTTTCAGTAGGGGCTCAACGTTGAGATTCGAAGGATGATGGTCGGTGCTAATCCGATCACACATGCTGCAGTTTTGACATTGCTTGTAACCATGAGATGGTCGAAGAGGAGGCAAAGGAAGAGCTAAGACTGGCAGCATCTGCGAGGCCCCCACCGACCCATACTCGGCCAAGCAGACGGCCCCAGATGCATCGCCTTATTCAGCAGGTTCAGTTTAAGAGGACAGGACCACAACAGCAGGCCCTCCCGGTCTGCCACTTTTATGGAAAGCCTGAAAACTTCAAATCTGAGTGTCGATGATTTTTAAACATTTGTCTGGTTTGTGGAGACCCTGGACACGTGGCTAGGAATTGCTCGCATCATAAGCCACGTGCTCCAGCTTAAGCTTAAGATCCCCGTGCTGCACCGACTGGGATCGCCCCACAACGTCCACCTCTACCACCACAGCAGAGGGTATTCCAGCAGTCAAGGCAGCAACCACCACCGAGATGACATGCTTACAACATAACCGTCGAAGAGGTCGTAGCCACTGGTGAAGTGATCACATGTATATTTCTGGCATAGTTCGTAGATCATTTTTTTCTTTAGCATTGGTTGCTTGGATTAGTATTTGTAACCTAGGTGTCGTGCTAGTAGTTGGGAAACCCGCCATCTCCTTGTTCGAATCAGGAGCATCACACCGCTTCCTGGCAAGTTGATTCGTTCGCACCCACACAGTTCCTGTCAAAACTCTAACTACCGGTTGGAACGTCAACACGGGTGGCGGTGTGATAAAGGCGACCAGTGGGTATCCTCAATGCCCGTGGTGATTTATGGGCGAGCGTTATTCGTTGACTTCATGATGCTAGATATCCCGAACTTTGATGTTGTATTCGGGATGGATTGGTTGGGAACTTTCCATGCCACCATCGACTGTTGTCGAAGGAGGGTAGCCTTCAACATTCTTGATCATCCGAAGTTTGAGTTCATTAGTAGGAGCAGATTTGTAGGCCCCGTGAAGTACAAAGACAGGTCGACCGAAGCAGTAGCAGTCGCGATGAAAGCTGAGCCTGATATACCAGAGGTGGTTTGAGAGTTCATCGATGTGTTCCCAAACGACCTTACAGGTTTGCCTCTGGATCACACTCTCAAATTTGCCATCGAACTAATGCTAAGAGCCCAGCCGATGTCTAAGGGACCATATCGTTTAGCACCATCTGAGCTAGAAGAATTGCAGATCCAACTTGATGAGCTACTGAAGAAGGGATGGATACTGTAGGATCCTGTCCAAAACAGAGTTAGGATCGATAATTAAAGTGGAGACTTACGCTAGCGTATGCGGAGTGGTAGTCTCGGAACTTTGCCTTCGGATTCGCCACGACGGATCGAGTCTTCTCACGAACGGAGTAAGGCTACTAATCCACAATCTAAATCTCTATTTTAGATTAAGAACTTGGATGGAGGGAGAGGAAATATTTCTGCAGAGCTTCGCTAAGAAGAAGATGCATGCATGAATTTCATGCAAATGGTGTAAGGAAAATGGCTACCCTTGGGTCTTATTTATAGCCCCCAAGGTAGTTATTTTAGGGTAAGTTGTTCCTTTGGAACAACTTAATTAAGGTGTACCATGATGCATGGCACATTATAAGCTTAAGTTGTACCATATGCATGGTACAACATAAGCTTAAGATATTCCCCCTTTATTAGTCATATGTCGCATGCATTTATGCATATATAATGCGACTTTCCCACTCATACAGAGATCCTCTCCGCAAGGGAACAGATTCCCTTTGCACACGACTTCGTGTGCGCGACGTTCGAGGTCCGTATTCCCTCGTACATCCCCCACAAGGGTGTACAAACGTCTTCCATATCCAACATCTCCCACTCACACTTGAGGGGATTGTAAGAGAACGTCTTTCCCTTAGTTCTTTCATCTATCATACCGAGAAATAGACCGTGCGACCGTCATGCGCGTAGAGTCTGTTGTTGTGCACTTGTTAGAGATACACAACGACCTCGAAGGTGCAAAGTTGAGTAGTTCAACGCATGCTTTACCCTAGATTATTTCTTCACATTTTCTTGTACTTTATATTCAACAATTGAATCCCATCTGGATTACAATTGGCTGGCCAGCTTTGAATCACTAAAGTCCAAATGCGAATATGAAATCAATCTTCCTCTTCTTGCGAACCTTCTGATCTTGACTTGATTCGCTTTTCTAACATGTCCCGCCGAGCCGAATTACCATAGCCCATTAGTAACACGCTAAGATAGCGATCATCTCGTCAAATCTAAAGGAACCAATTGGAGTCCTTGAGGGTAAGAGTTAAGACCCGTATGGCCTTTGAGTCTCACATAATAGCAAACACTATTGCTACTAACTCAGTGGTCGAAATGCATACGTGGTATGAACACGTATTACAACATCACTCCTTTCCCAGGGAGAGTATGTCTTAATGATGTTGTACGGATGAAAGATCAGACACCACAGTGCCTATCTTTTTGAGTCCCCTTACTACTCGTGAAATATTCACGGACTCTCATCCTGCATAAGACAGATAGGATTAAAAAAATCCAATGAGATCTTTATATCCTTGTGATACAGATCTCAGATCTTTTGTAAGCATCCGTATGATGCAGATCTTTTATTCGACTATCTTGTTTAAGTCACGACTCTAAATCATTTGTCTAATGATTTTGACTTTAAACTAGTCTCATCTCTATCTTATCCATCTGATAAGATAAGGCGGTTGCTCATGTGAGAGAGCCAACCTTAATCTGTCCGACATACACACAATAAAATAGCTGAGACTCAAACACAAATGTTTAAAATCATTTGTAAGAAACTTGTATGCAATATATAAAAGAACTTCTTTCTTTTATTAAACTTTGATCTTCTATAGACATGGGAAATATTACAAGATACAGCTCAGCACCTACGCATTCCCATAGATGATAAGTGTTTGAAAAACACATCTCTGGGGATCGCCTTAGTAAGGGGATCCGCTATCATCTCATGCGTGGATATGTATCCTATGTCTACTTCCTTCCGTTTGTCATAATCCTTCGCAAACTTGAATCGAATGTCAATGTGTTTGGTCTTACAATGAAATTTAGGATCTTTGACATAGGCAATCGAAGCTTGACTATCACTGTATATAGGAACAGTGCTCGAGTCAGAGGCATTCGTCAGCCTGTCTAAGAATTTCCTAAGCCAAACAGCTTCTTGGACCGCCATGCTGAATGCTACGAATTCGGCTTCCATGGTTGATAAGGCGATGCAGGTTTGCTTCTTGCTGCTCCAGGATATTGCACCATTCCCGAGCAAGTAAACAAAGCCTGAGGTAGATCTTCGCTCGTCGAGATCACCCGCCCAATCAGCATCGGTATAGCCTTCGAGTCTCAAGGTATTGCCTTGATAGCATAACGCATAGTCCGCAGTCCCTTTGAGGTATCTTAATATCCTCTTCACCGCTTTCCAGTGTGCTTGTCCTGGGTTGGATTGGTAACGGCTTACCATACCAACAGCATAGCAAATGTCCGGTCTGGTACACATCATGGCGTACATCAGACTCCCGACAGCACTGGAGTATGGAACTTTTTCCATAGCTTTCTTTTCTTTTGGATCTTTGGGACACATCTCCAAACATAGACCCTCGCCTTTGCTTATTGGAGTATCAATTGGCTTGCAATCCTGCATATTAAACCGTTCTAAAACTTTCTTTATATATGTCTCTTGAGAGAGAGAGAGAAGTTTCTTGGAACGATTCCTTGAGATCTTAACCCCAAGGATATATGCAGCTTCACCCATGTCTTTCATCTCAAAGACGGATGAAAGCCAAGTTTTGATATCCAAGATAAGACGCTTATCATTTCCGGCTATAAGTATGTCATCTACATAAAGAGACATAATTACATACTTGTTTTTAATCCTCTTAATATATACGCAGTTGTCTTCGTCGAGCATGGAGAAACCATACGACAAGACAACTTCTTGAAAGCGCATATACCACTGCCTTGAGGATTGTTTAAGACCATATATGGATTTACGAAGTTTACAAACCTTATGTTTGTTTTCTTCTTGTACGAACCCGTTTGGTTGTTCCATGTAGATCTCCTCATCTAGTTCTCCGTTAAGAAAGGCAGTCTTTACATCCATCTGATGTAATTCGAGGTCCAAACAAGCCACCATTGCCAGAATTAAGCGAATCGAGGTAAAACGCACGACAGGAGAGAAAGTCTCTTCGTAGTCTATTCCTTCCTGTTGCGTGAAACCTTTCGCAACAAGGCGAGCTTTATATTTCTCGATGGAGCCATCAGCCTTATGCTTGATTTTGAGAACCCACTTGTTCCCAATGGCTCTACGTCCCTTAGGTAAATCAACCAAGTCCCAGACTTGGTTTGTTTTCATGGATTGAAGTTCTTCTTCCATCGCCGCTATCCATTTATGTTTAGCAGGGCATGTGACGGCCTGTTTGAAATTTGCAGGTTCGTCATCATCTTGTAGTAATGTCATGAATGTTTGAGGAAATTCATCCTCAAATCTCAGAGGTGTTAGCCTCGTTCGATTACTACGTCTTGTTTGAGTTTGATCACTCCCACTTGGAATGACATCACTCCCACTTAGAATAATATCACTCCCACTCGGAATAGGATTGGTATCGTTCGTATCATCCATTGGTGAAGTTTGAAACGTATTTTCTTCTTCACCAAGAATTCTCCCACTCGAACGTTCCGATCTTTCTTGATCCCAAGTCTCAAACAAGGATAAGTCTTGACTTATCTCACCCTGTCTTGGAAACTCATTTTCCAAGAAGACAACATCCCTCGATTCGAATTCTATAAGACCCCCATTGTCCTCTTGACCGACGAAAACATATCCTTTGGAGTTTTCAGCGTATCGGATGAAGATACACTTCCTCCCACGTGGCCCAAGTTTGCCATATTTGTGAGAGGATAAATGTGCGTAAGAGGCACAACCCCAAGGTTTTAGAATGTTTAAGTCTGGAGTTCTATTGTTCCACAACTCATAAGGAGTAGAACTTACCGACTTCGAGGGTACACGGTTTAAGATGAATGCTGCCGTCAATAATGCGTCACCCCAAAAGGTGATAGGCAAATTTGCCTGAGACATCATTGATCGGACCATTTCCATCAATGTCCTATTTCTTCTTTCCGCAACACCGTTTTGTTGCGGAGTATAAGGCATAGTTATTTGATGAACTATGCCTTTTTCATCACAAAGTTCCTTAAAATTTATTGATTGATATTCACCGCCCCTATCGGTTCGCAAAACCTTAATCTTGCGATCTAATTGATTCTCCACTAAACTCATATAGTTTTTAAAGCAAGCCAAAGCTTCACTTTTGTGGGATATCAAATAGATATGTCCGAAACGGGTGAAGTCATCAATGAATGTGATGAAATAGGACTTCCCGCGTCGTGTCTTAACATTCATTGGACCGCAAATGTCCGAATGGATAAGCTGTAATGGAACTTCGGCCCTTGTGCCAGTTCCAAACGGCTTGCGACAAGTTTTCCCTACAAGACAATGTTCGCAAGTCGACATTTCAACTTTTGAAACATTAGATAGCAAGCCACTTTTGGCAAGTCTATCCATTCTAGTTGGTCCAATATGACCAAGTCTTGCATGCCAACAAATGATCTCAGAATTAGAGTTAGAAGCATTTGTCAAATGAAAACTTTCATTAATGGAAGAAGAATCATCATACATTGTGTTTAATACAATTAATCCATTACAAACATTACCAGAACCAATCAAAGAATTATTACAAACAAGGTCAACAGATTGTTTATAGAACCTCCACTCATAATCTAAAGACATTAACATGACCACGGATACGATATTTCTTCTAATATCTGGAGCAAAGAGGACGTCGTGCAATAATAATGTCCGGCCGTTGTCGAGAACTAGCTTACATGTTCCGACGCCTTTGACTTCAACACGAGTGTTGTTGCCGACGTATATCCACTTTGTTCCTTGAGTTATCCTTCGATACTCTACGAAGAACCTTCTGTCCTTCGCAACGTGGTCTGTGGCCCCTGAATCAATCAACCAAAAATAGTTAGATTCAGCAAGAAACATGGAACTAGAAACACATATGTAACTAGTCCTACAAGTTACCTTATCACTTCCATCCGTACATGTACGGGCGAAGTGACCGTACTTGTTGCACTTAAAGCACTTGATCTTCTTCAAGTTTTTCTTCTTTGAGTGCACATTCTTTAGCCACTTTTTGTTCTTTGTCTTCTTTGAGGTCTCCGGTTCTTGCTTACGTTCGTTCACAAACCTTAAGCGTTTATTCTTTCGCTTATTTCCTCCATGTGAGGAACTAGCGGCCACGTGCACTTCTGCACTTGGTTTTGCGGCTTGAATCCGCTCTTCCTCGAGTTCGAGGTGTTTCGATACATCGCTTAAAGTTTTAATGCACTCATTATGAGTGAGATGCATTTTCATGTTATCCCAGCTATCTGGGAGTGAACGAATGACTGCTTGGATCTGCTGTTCGTCAGACAGCGTGACTCCCGCATCCTTTAATTCAGATATAAGATTCGCCATGTGGCGGAGATGCTTTTTCATAGAATGATCTCGCCGCATCTTGTACGAATCAAATTGAATATTCAAGGAGCGGAGTTTGGTAACCGAAGTTCCACCAAACTTTATCTCTAGCTCAGACCATATGTCTTTGGCTAGGTCGAATTCCCGAAATAGACGCATTATGTCATTGTCCATCGCGGACAGTAACGTAATGCGTGCTATTTTGTTCTTTCGAGTCCAAGTGTCATAAGCTTCCCGGTCCCTCTTGTGTTGGGCCGTATTGCCCAACTCAGGTTCTACCATTATGTTTTGGAGTGTTTCGAGCACATCTTGCTCCTCCAAAACATATTGGATTTTAATTGACCAAAGTTTATAATTGTCGCCGTTGAGCTTTTCACCTTTGTTAAGCTCTGCGACAATATTCTTAGAAGCGGTAGACATATTCGATTCAAAAAACTGCAAAGAAAATGAAAAAACACGATCAAAATTCAATGCATAAAGTTTCGATTCTTTAAACACTTGATAAGTTCCTTGGATGCGTTGAAATGTTACTCTAGAATCGAGAAGTTCACTACGTTCCCAACTACCATCTAGAAGTAACTTTCAAAGTATCCCTCTTACTTATCTTAAGTAAAAAGAAATCAGAAATAATACCCGTATGGTATTAGCAGCGGAAAATTACTTTGAAAAACATATTTTTCAAAATAGAATAGGTGAGAATTAGCGCAAAGAACTTTAACGCAACAATTGCCAAGCCACGAGACCTGTTCTACACACCCATGGGTTAGATAACCATGGCCGGATCGTGGTAGGACTTGGAATTCTAAATTACGCTGTCCCGATTTAAGGACGGGACATAACCTATTTGAAAAACATCTTTTTCCAAAAATTTGAAAGCACGTTGGCTAATCTCCGTAGAGTAGAACACAACGTCACAAGTACATTGGCTAATCTCCGTAGAGTAGAGCACAATGACATGGCTAATCTCGCATGAAGTAGAGCACTATGGCTAATCTTCAAGGAGTAGAGCCCAAAAAAACTTCATTCAAACGTTAGTCCCGTATGAACTAGTCGGCACTGTGGTTAGCCCCGTATGGGCTAATCGACACATTCGAGTTTGGCCAATGCCTTTTGTTACCCCGTATGGGTCAGTAGGCAAGTTTGCAGTCGATTCAGACCTTCTGCCAGATTGGTCGGCCAAAAACACAAAATTGGTCGACCAATTTTCGAAAGCAACTTCTTCCCGGCCAGGGCCTCTGCCCTGGCCGGGGCTTGGCCAAGGGCCGGCCAGGGCCTCTGCCCTGGCCGGCCAGAGGGCCCTGGCCCCCTCGGCCAGGGCCAGCCAGGCCCTGGCCTCTGCCAGGGCCGGCCGGCCAGGCCACTGGCCGGGGCCAGGGCTCATGCCCTGGCCTCGGCCAGGCCCTGGCCTGAGGCCAGGGCGCTGCCCTGGCCTCTGCCAGGGCGGCCTGGCCGCTGGCCGGGGCCAGGGCTCCTGCCCTGGCCTGAGGCCAGGGCGCCGGCCCTGGCCTGAGGCCAGGGCGCCGGCCCTGGCCTGAGGCCAGGGCGCCGGCCCTGGCCTGAGGCCAGGGCGCCGGCCCTGGCCTCTGCCAGGGCCGGCAGGCCGCTGGCCGGGGCCAGGGCTCCTGCCCTGGCCTCGGCCAGGCCCTGGCCTGAGGCCAGGGCACCGGCCCTGACCTCTGCCAGGGCCGGCCTGGCCCTGGCAGTGGCCAGGGCGCCGGCCCTGGCCACTGCCAGGGCCGGCCTGGCCGGCAGGGCTTGGCCAAGGCCGGCAATGTAGGATCCTGTCCAAAACAGAGTTAGGATCGATAATTAAAGTGGAGACTTACGCTAGCGTATGCGGAGTGGTAGTCTCGGAACTTTGCCTTCGGATTCGCCACGACGGATCGAGTCTTCTCACGAACGGAGTAAGGCTACTAATCCACAATCTAAATCTCTATTTTAGATTAAGAACTTGGATGGAGGGAGAGGAAATATTTCTGCAGAGCTTCGCTAAGAAGAAGATGCATGCATGAATTTCATGCAAATGGTGTAAGGAAAATGGCTACCCTTGGGTCTTATTTATAGCCCCCAAGGTAGTTATTTTAGGGTAAGTTGTTCCTTTGGAACAACTTAATTAAGGTGTACCATGATGCATGGCACATTATAAGCTTAAGTTGTACCATATGCATGGTACAACATAAGCTTAAGATATTCCCCCTTTATTAGTCATATGTCGCTTGCATTTATGCATATATAATGCGACTTTCCCACTCATACAGAGATCCTCTCCGCAAGGGAACAGATTCCCTTTGCACACGACTTCGTGTGCGCGACGTTCGAGGTCCGTATTCCCTCGTACATCCCCCACAAGGGTGTACAAACGTCTTCCATATCCAACAGATACGACCCAGTGTATCTCCCTGAGGATCTCCTATACTGCTGGTGAAGAAGAAAGACTGATCCCTGTGTTGACTACTGTAAGCTGAACAAAGTCACCGTGAAGAACAAGTACCCTCTACCGCGCATCGACGATCTTTTCGACCAGCTCGGTGGGTCAAGCGTCTATTTGAAGCTGGATCTGAGGACAGTGTACCATCAAGTGAAGGTGAAGGATGAAGATGTTCCCAAGACTGCATTCAGAACTAGATACAGACATTATGAGTACTTAGTAATGCCGTTTGGTGTGACTAATGCACCCGCGGTATTTATGAGTCTTATGAACCAAGTATTGTATGAATACTTGGACAAGTTTGTAGTAGTTTACATCGACGACATTCTCATCTACTTGAAGAATGCGGTGGAGCATGCAGAGCATCTCAGGAATGTTCTCGAGACCCTAAGAAGACATCAGCTTTATGCCAAACTTAGCAAGTGCGAGTTCTGGCTGAACGAGGTGGCGTTTCTAGGCCACGTGGTGTCCAGAGCAGGGATTGTTGTTGATCCTGAAAAAGTAGCCGGTGTTCAAAACTAGCCAGTCCCCCGATCGGTGATCGAGATTCGAAGCTTCTTGGGACTAGCTGGCTACTACCGGAGGTTCATCAAAGACTTCTCGAAGATCGCGGGAGCCATGACGCAGTTGACGAGAAAGGATGTGATGTTTGTTTGGTCGAAAGCATGTGAAGATGCTTTCCAGGAACTGAAGAAGAGGTTGACGACTGCTCCCATCTTGATCATTCCAGACCGATAAGGCAGATTTGAAGTCTTCTGTGATGCATCTGGAAAAGGACTTCGGTGCGTGATACATCAGCACGGTCGAGTCGTATCATATGCATCCAGGCAGTTGAAGATCCACGAGAAGAACTACCCCACTCATGATCTTGAGTTGGTGGCAGTGATTTTTGCATTGAAGATTTGGAGGCTTTTTCTATTGGGAGAGCATGTGAAGGTGTTCTCGGATCATAAGAGTCTGAAGTACCTCTTTACTCAGAAGGAGCTCAACATGCGTCAGAGACGATGGGTCGAGCTCATGGCAGATTATGACATTGACCTTCTGTACCATCCTGGAAAAGTCAATGTCGTATCAGATGCATTGAGTCGTCTTCCAGCAATGATGACCCTTACTACTCAGTGGAGGTTACAGCAAGAGATCTGAGACATGGGTATAGAAGTGATTCTACCAGGGATGATTGCATCTTTGGTGGGCATGCATATCCAGTCGACCTTGGTAGAGAGGATCAAATCTACTCAGATAGACGATGAGAAGCTACGGAAGATCAAAGATCTAGTGATGGCAGGCAAGAGGCCAGAGTTTAAAATTCATGCAGATGGATCCTTGAGGTTTGATGACAGGATCTGTGTACCGTCTGGTGCCATTAGAGAGGAGCTGTTGGAGGAAACTCACAGTTCTCCATACTACATACATCCTGAAGGTACAAAGATGTATCGGGATCTGTGACAGCATTACTGGTGGCATGGCATGAAGAGAAGCGTCGCACGAAGCGTGGCAAAGTGTATTGTGTGCCAACAGGTGACGACGGAACACCAGAGGACTGTCGGCCTGGTATAGCTCTTGCCCATTCCGGAGTGGAACTGGTAGCACATCACGATGGACTTCGTGACTGGTCTACCCAAGAGTACGAAGCAGAATGACGGTCTGTGTAATCGTAGACCAATTGACCAAGACCGTGCACTTCATTCCTTTCAAAGTGGGCCAGTCTACAGAAGTATTGGCCAAGAAGTACATGGATGAGATTGTGAAGCTGCATGGAGTTCCTATCAGCATTGTCTCAGACAGAGACACCAGGTTCACATCTCGTTTTGGAGGAGCCTTCATGAGAGCTTGGAAACCCACTTGAGTTTTAGTACAGCTTACCATCCACAGACAGATGGTCAGTCAGAACGTACCATACAGATACTAGAAGACATGCTGCGGGCATGTATGCTGGACTTCAAGGGATCATGGGAATACCATCTCCATTTGGTGGAGTTTGCATACAACAATAGATACAAGTCTCGCATTGGTATGGCACCTTTTGCGGCACTATATGGGAGGAAGTGCCGATCCCCCTTGATCTGGGATGATGTAGGAGATCGAGAGTTGGTTGGTCCTGAGCTAATCACAGAAGCTGTGGATGTGGTTCAGACCATCAGAGAGAAGCTGCAGCTGGCTCAGGACAGGTACAAGCATTGGGCAGATGCAAAATGTCGACATATGAAATTTCAGCCGGATGATGATGTTTTTCTAAAGATCTCGGCTTAGTCCTCGATTCATTGGGCCTTTCGATATTCTGGAGCGAGTAGGAGAAGTGACATACAAGCTTTCACTACGCCCTGCCTTAGAGGGAGTGCACAATGTGTTCCATATCTCGCAATTGTGTCGTTATGTGAGCGACCCTAGTCCTGTCGTGGACTATTCGAAGATCGCCGTTCGTCCGGACTTGACATATGAGTAGCAACCAGTGGAGATCCTAGATCGACGCCAGAAAGTCTTCTGGAGCAGGACTATTGATCTAGTCAGGGTGATGTGGCATCGCAACTCACCAGGAGAGTCCACCTGGGAGCGAGAGGATGAAATACGAGGACGTTACCCCTATCTTTTCCATGCCTTATAGAGAATTCCGAGGACGGAATTATTCTAAGGAGGGTAGGATGTAACGGCCTGTATTTTAGTCATGTTTGACTGTTGTGTGCCTATATTTTTACTTCAATCGTCCGGATATTTTCGTCCGAGTGATTTTCGTCCACACGTCGACGCGAGCGCGTATCTATTTTAACCTTTTTCACCGCAGCATAACTAGTGGTCTGTTAATCGTAACTAATTACTTTTAATTAAAATTGACCACTAATTAACAGATTACTACTAACTAATTTAAATTACTAAGTACTTTTCTTGATTACTTTTGCCATATTACATTTACCCTAACCCTACCCTATTGAATCCCACCGAAAGAAACCGGTGAGATCCAACACCCAATTCAATTCCACCCACACCTCCAGCTCTCCTCATCAAGGGGCTGCTCCCTCCCCTCCTCCATTGTTCTTAAGCAACGGCAACAACGTTACCACAAACCCACATCCCACCACCACCACCACAACCCAACTCAAAAATCAGTCATTCCACCACCTCCATTCAACCCAAATCAACAAATCAGAAATCAAACACAAAGCAGAGATTGAAATTGAAGAGTGGAGGATTAATTATAACCCAAATCAAAACCATACGCATCTCCACCAATCCGCCGCGGCCGTGACCCTCGATCCATCGACGTGCCCCCGAACCGATGTGCCCCGGATCGCCTGCGCGTCACCGCCCCACTGCAGGCCGCGTCGCCGCCGCCCCGCTGCAGGCTGCCGATCTACTGCATCCCAGCGCCGCTGCACCAGCCCCTTGCCGTCGCCAATCCGCCCAGGCCGTCGCACCCCGGAGCCCCGCCGCCCGGATCGTCGTGCGTCCACCCCTTGCCGCCTATGCTCGCTTGCCGCCCCGAGAGCCTCCTGCGAACAAAAAAAAAGAAGAAGACAGTGCGTGAGAAAAAGAGAGGGGTAAGAAGTTTTTTAATATAAGTATATATATATATATATATATATATATATATATAAGTTATGTTTTAAGTTATTATTGATTATAATAAGTTTTTAAGTTTTTAAGATTAAGTTTATAAAGTTAAGGTTATTATTAATAAGTTAAGTTATATTTTATAAAGTTATTATTTTTGAAATTAAGTTAAGTTATATATAAGTTAGTTTATAAGTTAAGTTATTTAGTATAAGTTAATAAGTTTGGGTTAATAATGTATGTTAAGGTAATTTTAATATAAGTGTTTAAGTTATAATATAAGTTATGTTATGAGTCAAGGAGGCCTACTTAATAGTGGGGACCCTTGGTATACCATTGATATGAATATATAGAGGACCATGGCTATGAGCCATGGTTACTCTTTCTTTGAGTTTATCCAACACGTTATCAGCACGTTGCTCTAAGAAAAATTTCTACACATCAAATTTTCTTCTCTTCTAAAAGCGAAGGAATCAATTTCTTGGCTATTTGGATAGCCACCATCGCATGAAGGTTGCGCTATGGAATCTATTCTTGTTGGCGGCTCGTTCGCCGATGTCGTAAGGATGTGGATCGTATTATTCTCTTCGGATCTCTTTTTCCAGATTTTTCCGGTTAGAGGTAATTCTTCGATCCATAATAAATTTTTAGATCTAAAACTAGATTAGATTGAATCTATTTAGATCTAATATTATTGGACCAATAATAGTATCATATCAAAGTAAAATTGTGCATAATCTATATTTTAGATTACCATTGATAATATAATAACATAGTTTATCGAATAAAATTCAAAAAAAAATTAAAATCCCAATGGAGATGGCCTGAAGCCGTCGAACCCAAAAATCCCCAATAACAACAAAAACCATGAAAGGCCATTTGTACCGGCCTGAAGCCTATGATTCTGAAGCCGCTAGATCGGAATCTGGCACCGATTCCGATTGGTTTCGATCGAATCCGAAGGACATTGATCGGCAGGTTCTGTATGTCATCGATGCGGCCTTGATCGGCTCACCCGCAGCGGCTATCGGCATGCCTGAAGCATGGCCGCCCCCGCCTATAAAAAGATGGGGCATGGGGAGTCGCTGTCCGGCCCTCCCCCGCCCTGGCCGCGACCCGATGGGGATGGGGAGCCCCCCGTAAGGGGGGGATCTTCTCAGGCTACCCCCCCCTCCCTGAAGGGGGGTCCTTGACCTGGCATTAGGGGGAGGTCTTCTCAGGCGAACCATCCCTGAGGGGGGGGGGCTTTTTCTTCGGCACCTCCACCCCCCGGCTATGTCTCGCCGGAAAAAGGGGAGGGGGAGGGGCTGCTTCGCCCCCCCCCCCCCCCCCCCCCCCCCCGGCTCTGTCTCGCCGGAAAAAGGGGAGGGGGAGGCGATGCTTCGGCCACCTCCCGGCTCTGCCTCGTCGGAAAAAAGGGGAGGGGAGGCGCTGCTCCAGCCCCTCTGGCCGCAATCTGAAAATGGGAGGGGGCTGTTTACCTTCTAAACTGTAACCCTAACCCTTAAATTAGGGTTAGGGTATGTTTAAATGGTATTCCCCCCTCCCATGGGTATTTTTGGACAAAAAAATTAGCCCATGGGCCTGCAGCCCAATACTAGATATTTAAGTTTTATTGGTTGTTTTGGGCCTGAAGCTCTAACATAAGCCCAATAGGCTTTTAAAATAATTAAAAACAGATTTTATATCAGTTTTCCACTATAATTTCCTTAAAATTAGCAGAAAAATCCAGAATATTGCTGGAAAATTCTGTAAAAATTAGGAAACATCAAATGATTAATTTTGCCAACTTTTCGGTTGATATAGTTCATAATTTAATTATTTGTTTAATATTATGTTAAATTCAACAAAAATGCAAATTATATAAAAATTGGATTTAATTTTAATCCTTCACGATTTAATAATTACAAATACCCTGAGACCGCTCTGTCGTTAGTTACCTAACCTAAAAGGTAATTACGTTTTCCCGTGGTCCAAGTAATTATTAAACATAATTTTTATATAAATTGCTTGTTATGTTGAAAATACATCTTATGCATGTTATAACTGTTAGATGTATATGTCCCTTTGTATAGGGTCTTCTGTGCTTATTTACCATTCCCTGTACTCTATATATATCGGGCTATTGCCCTTGGAATAATACAAGAGAGTTTATTCCTAACATGGTATCAGAGCTAGGTTTAACCTAAACCCTAGCCGTCTTTTTCTCTCTCCCGCAAAAATCCAAACCCTAGCCCCTCCCACTAAAATCCAAACACAGAGCCGCCGCCGTGAGTCGCGACTTCCGCGCTCACGCGCCTTCCACCCACGCGTCCACGCGCCTTCCTCGGCAACGATCGCTCCGCCTGTGATCACTCGGCAACGATCGCTCCGCCTTCCTCGGCAACCCCCCTCGTCCACAGAGCAATTGTACTGGTGGAAGGCGCCTTCCTCGGCAACGATCGCTCCGCCTGCGATCGCTCGGCAACGATCGCTCCGCCTTCCTCGACAACCCCCCTCGTCCACAGTGCAACCCCCCTCGGCAACCCCCTCGTCACTGCCGTCGCTCCGCCTGCGATCGCTCGGCAACGATCGCTCCGCCTTCCTCGGCAACCCCCCTCGGCAACCCTTCCTCGGCAACGAACTTCAATTGGACAGAGCAATTGTACGCTCCGCCTGCGACGGCTCCGCCTGCGATGCGCCGACTCTGCCTTCCTGTGCCGACTCTGCCTCTGCCACGCCTGTGCTGCCGCGCCTCTGTGCCGCTGTCGCTGTGCCGCTGTCGCAAATCCGCTCGAGGTGGTGGCGCTGCTGATCTCGGAGGTCTCCTGCCCACCTGCTCCGATCTCGGATCTAACACCCCCTGTCTTCTGTGCCCCCCCCTTCGCCCCCTTCGCCCCCTGCCTTCTGCGCGCACGGGTGCTGTAGCACGGATCTTCGCCCCCCTTGCCTGAGCGCGCACAGATCTGATCTCTTCGTATGGCGTCTCCTACGGATCTACCTCATCATCATCATCATGTTGCTATCCCTCGGTGTTCGCTGATTTTTGATGGCCTTAATTATAAGGAGTGGGTACCGCACATTCGTCTCCATATGCGCGGTCAGCGCCTTTGGGACCTTCTCACCGGCGATCGTCCTTGCCAACCGCGACCGGTGCTTCCCAGCGAGACACCACTCCCCCCCACTGCTGATGACACCGCCAAGAAGGCGGCAATCGATGCGTATGCGACTGCTGTTGCTGCTTATTCCTCGCGTGACGTTCTTGGAGGTTCTTGCTGCTATTCGTACTGAGGAGACTCGTCTTCGTACTACTGGTCTTTTAGCACCCCCTTCTTCCACCACCTCAGGTACCTCTCCTTGGATCCTTGACTCTGGTGCTTCATTTCATATGACTTCTGACCCTACCACTTTACATTCCATTAGTACTCCCTCCCGCTCTGTCACTGTTCTCACTGCAGATGGCACCCCACTTTCCGTTACTGGACTAGGCACACTTTCAAGTCCCACTTTTCATGTTCCTGCTGTGTCCCTCGTTCCAAAACTCACCATGCAGCTTATGTCGGCAGGCCAACTTACTGATCATGGCTGTCGTGTTATTCTTGATTCTGACTCTTGTACTATCCAGGATCGTCGCATGGGCACTCTAGTTGGTTCTGGCCCCCGCAGGCGTGATTCTCCACGTCTTTGGGAGCTTGACTGGCTTCATCTTCCTTCCGCTGCCTCTGCCAGTCCTCTCATCCCCACTATTGCCTCCGCCGCTGCTGCATCCTCCACCGGTTCGTTTGCCCAGTGGCATCATCGCTTAGGACATCTCTGTGGCTCGCGTCTTTCTTCTTTGGTTCGTAGAGGTTTATTAGGGTCTGTCTCTGGTGATATGTCTTTAGACTGTATGGGCTGCAAACTTGGCAAACCACATTCGGGTTCTTCAGCGATTCCACTTGAGCGCCTTCCTACACCACCTCCAGATCTGCCTTCCTATCCTGAGCTTCGTCTTTTTGGTTGTGTTTGCTATGTCTTGTTGGCCCCTCGTGAGCGTACCAAGTTGACAGCCCAGTCTGCTGAGTGTGTCTTTCTTGGCTATAGTGATGTGCACAAGGGATATCGGTGTTGGGATCCTGTAGCTCGACAGATGCGGATTTCTCGTGATGTGACTTTTGATGAGTCTTGTCCCTTCTTCCCTCGTCCTTCTTCATCTTCCAGTCCGGCTTCTATTATTGAGCCTCTTTTGTTTCTCACTTTTCCTGATAGTCCACTATCCACCATTCCACCACCCATATCTCCATCACCTGTGCCCTCCGCTCCACCACCAGTCCCCCCTGTGCCTCCGGTCACCTCTGCACCTACCCCAGGACATGTTCCTCCCTTTCCTCTTCACTACACTCGTCGTCAGCGAGTCGAGGATCCTCCTGCAGTGCCTTCTCATGAGATGCCCTCCATCACCAGTGACCCTCCTGAGTTGCCCTCTTCCTCCAGTGACCCTCCTCGTTACCACCTTCGTGATCGTGAGTCACTACGCCCTCCTGGTCGGTTTACTTCTCTGGGTGCTATTCTTGCCGAGCCGACCTCTTATCGAGATGCCGCTGCTCACCAGGAGTGGCAGCATGCTATGGCAGAGGAAATTGCTGCCCTTGAGCATACTGGTACATGGGATCTTGTACCCCTGCCTGCCCGTGTTCGTCCTATCACGTGCAAGTGGGTTTACAAGGTCAAGACCAGATCTGATGGTACTCTGGAGTGCTACAAGGTTCGTCTTGTAGCGCGCGGTTTTCAGCAGGAGCATGGGATAGATTTTGAGGAGACATTTGCCCCTGTTGCTCATATGACTACTGTTCGCGGTCTTATTGCTGTTGCTGCTGTTCGTTCATGGACTATCTCCCAGCTTGATGTCAAGAATGCCTTTCTCAATGGAGTTCTTGATGAGGAGGTTTATATGAGACCACCACCTGGTTATTCTGTCCCCGAGGGCATGGTTTGTCGCCTTCGTCGATCTCTATATGGTCTTCGGCAGGCTCCCCGTGCTTGGTTTCAGCGGTTCTCTTCTGTCGTCACTGCTGCTGGTTTTATTGCGAGTGATCATGATCCTGCTCTCTTTGTTAATACTTCATCTCGTGGTCGGACGCTTCTCCTTTTGTATGTGGATGATATGATTATCATTGGAGATGATCCCCAGTTTATTGCTTTTGTGAAAGCACGGCTGAGCGAGCAGTTTCTTATGACGGATCTTGGCCCTCTTCGTTACTTTCTGGGGATTGAGTTTTCCTCCACACCTGATGGCTACTATCTCTCTCAGGAGAAGTATATTCAGGATCTTCTTGATCGGGCTTCTCTTGTTGATCAGCGTACCTCTGATACACCGATGGAGCTGAATCTACATCTTTGCTCTACTGACGGTGAGCCTCTTCCGGACCCCACTCGTTATCGCCATCTTGTTGCAGTCTGGTCTATCTTGGGATCACTCGGCCGGATATTTCATATTCCGTGCACATCCTGAGCCAGTTTGTTTCTGCACCTACTCAGCTTCACTACAGCCACCTTCTTCGTGTCCTGCGTTACCTACGCGGGACCAGCCACCGTCGATTATTCTTTCCACGGTCTGGCCCTTTACAGCTCCATGCTTACTCTGATGCGACTTGGGCCAGTGATCCTTCTGATCGTCGGTCTCTATCTGCCTATTGCATCTTCCTGGGTGGCTCTCTCATCACTTGGAAGACCAAGAAGCAGCAGGCGGTTTCTCGATCGAGTGCAGAGGCTGAGTTGCGTGCTATGGCCTTGTTGACAGCAGAGGTTATTTGGCTATGTTGGTTACTTGCGGATTTTGGCGTGTCTATTTCCACACCTACTCCTTTATTGTCTGACAGTATATGTGCCATCAGTATTGCTCGTGACCCGGTGAAGCATGAGCTCACCAAGCACATTGGTGTGGACGCCTCTTTTACGCGTTCACAGGTACGGGATGGGGTTATTGCTCTACAGTATGTGCCTTCTGAGTATCAGCTCGCGGATTTCTTCACAAAGGCCCAGACCAGAGCACAGCACAGTTTCTATCTTTCCAAACTCAGTGTTGTTGATCCACCATGAGTTTGAGGGGGGGTGTTAGATGTATATATCCCTTTGTATAGGGTCTTCTGTGCTTATTTACCATTCCCTGTACTCTATATATATCGGGCTATTGCCCTTGGAATAATACAAGAGAGTTTATTCCTAACAATAACTAGTAGTTTCATATTTTTTTCATATGTTGTTGCTTGTATTATATATGAACTACATGTTTAATTGCTATTTGCATGATTTATTCATGCATTTGTACTCAAACTACGATTCTGGTACAATAATAATTTTTCAAAAAAAATTTATCTACATTGACAAATGAACCTGAAGTTCAAATAGAATGTCAATACCCTTCTAACCAAATAAAATACGTTGGAATTATACGACCATTAATGCTTCCATCTTCTGGACATACGTCTAAATGATGCGTACTTCGCGGTAAATAGATCTATCATATCTATTTTAATATATAATATTATGCGCACCCGAAGATGCCATAAATCCGCTAATTTATTTAGTACACTCACGTTACAAGGTAAGATTCTTGAATCTAGCCTTGCATAATGCACGTGCCTGAAGTCGTGCATGCATAAAAGTGAGAACTAAATTTTTCGCACCAACGTATCTTTACTCCTCGTATTCATGTTCCTCTATCTACATAAATGCAGAATGGCTCAATAAAATGGCCTGAAGACCATACTAGAGCATTCACATGAACTTTGAAAAGTCTATCATAAATTAGATTAGTGGAATACTTAAAATAGGGGAAGACCATGACATATAATGTCCTGGACATAAATATAGAAAGGGAAAATATGATATACCTCTACTTGGAATAATCAATATCAGACCTATATCAGACCCAGAAGTTCTAAAAAGTCCCATATTGCTTTTGTAATATGATAGGTCATTAGATTATGCCATTGAAAATATATACATATCTAGTCTAGATGACGTTTGTCAATCTACCTATTTTGTATACATAGATATTCTATGAGGACAAATATATTTATGAAAATAAAATTTAATCTAGTACCAGACTCTAGTTATTAGTGAGTATTTTTCAAAAATAGCATTGAACTTACGCTTTAAAAAGCATTTCACCCTTAATTTTATCCAATAGATAATTATTTTTGGGACATCTACTTGAGGTTCAAGCTTTACAAAGCCTGAATACTCTATATAAGGATACGCCCATACTCTCAAATATTAAAAATCAATAAAGCCACAAGCTTTTTCCCAAATAAATTCAAACATAGGAAGATAAAGGAACACCTGTAGTGCCCACTTTCGTCCAAATCTTACTTTTGGCACGATATAATATGCCACCTTGGATCGTTATTGATGCAAGACATCATTTACCAATCTTATATAAACGAAGAACTATAAGTTTCTTCAAATATGGTGACATTTTCATTATCCCATTAAACGGGAAAAATGATTACGAGAACATCTCCACTTCACGTGGATATTGAATCTCAATACTTCCTCTAATAGAATTTATATGATATATTTTACTATCATCATTAAATTATGAAGACCTCTTGGTCTCTTGAGAGTATTTTAGGGATAAAAGTTAAACTTTTTCGCTACCTAATAGGGCTGATGATGTACATAAGTGTACTCATCTATATATCCTCTTAAAATGGTCATCCTCAAAACCTTGTTATCCAACCTCAGTCCAGATTATTATTAATCACAACGGACATATTACCTTACTGGGATATTGGTTGGGCTATTACTTACCCTCTTACCATCCTCAAAAATGCCGCAGTGGAACTTATTCATCGGGATTAACCATCCTGGATGAATATATTCCGAGATCCCCAAACAGGGGAGGTATAATTGCACATCTTATAGATCGTGCCTTGACGGGTTCATATCCTCAGTTCTATGCTCAACTTCGTTGAAGTCGAGCTTATTGCGGATTTTTTTTGGATAACACTGGGAAATCAATTATATTTAACAACTGGAAGAAAATTGAACACCATGAAGTTTTGTGTTCACACCCAGAAATGGGTTATATGTAAATCATTAAATTGATAATAACGGTATTCTCATCCGTTAAATCTAGTTACTGGTGTCTGCATGGGGACATGCAAGTATAATGTGGACCATTAAAACGCCTACATAGAACCTATTTTATGTGCCTGATCACCACATATAAACAGTTTCTGAGACCTCCTAACAGAGGAAAGCGTTTTATCATTATTCTACTTTGCATGTTGCGTCGTTAATCAGAATAAGACCCTCTTGTGGTCATATTTTCGACGATGCACCTTACATATAGAGCATCACCAAACATCTCTCTTATGAGGATATTTGGTTGCCATGATGGTCTCTCCATAACACCACTATAAACCATCAGAATGCCGTCTTAGATCTATTTTTCGGGCGTAATTAACCCAGATAAATAGATTCCGAGCACCCCTTACGGGGAAAGCATTTAGAGCACATCTCATAGATTGTGCCTTGATGGGTCTCATATAAAGAATCGATAGTGAAGATTAGATCCTGAAGATCCTTCACATTTAGGATTCTTTAATTTCCCAGTATTAGGTTCAACATAATTATTGCCCTGAGCCTGAAGCTTAATTGACCATATCATGAATGTGATGAGATCATGAAGATCCACAATTATGAAACTGTTAAACAGTTTTTAACATTTAAACTGACTATCTGAATATTGTCAGAATCACTCATCACTGGTGCTAAAAATCCAGCTAGGATTGACATACTTATAATAATGGATGCAATCCACCAGTAGCAGAAGTGGATGTCCTCAGTGGATGAAGACATACCACGGGTCACCAATGAGAAATATAACTCATTGAGATCTTTAAACAATACCACCACAGGAAACTGAGCTCATTTCCATATCCTCTCCATTTTCCAGAACCTCCTGAAGAGATGAATCAGGAATAATTTGAAATATAAATGTATAATGTACGTACATGGGGAGGTGTTTGGATAATAAAAACACACTTGTCGACAATAACTCACGTTTCAATTTTGCCATTTAAATGATAATTATAATTATCGTCTCCACACTCTGTTGCCTGAATCAATAGAGATTGGCCAAAATTATGTGGAACGAGGCAATAATAAGTTGAGTTGGACTCACTTATGAAATGTGATGTGTTTGGACCTGAAGTCCTGATATCAAAAGATATCAAACCTGTGGGTTATATGAGTAATGTATAAACAGAAAAATAAATAAATAAAATCATATGATATAAGCATTATGCTATAGCTTAGTGGTTAAATTCGCTGAACTCAGGTAATAATCTAGTAAGATGAGCTTGACTCACTTACAAAATATATAAATATGATGCATTAGACTACCTGGTCATAATTGTGAAAAACCCATACGATAGGCAAATGAAATTTTGATCTATGTTGATATGGATGTTGTGACAACATTACCTCATAAATTTCTCTTATTGCCTGGATAGATTTTTGGGACTTCTATCCTACGATAAAAAAATAAAATACAACCAATAAAGTACCTTAGAGGACTCCTACTTTAGGTTGTGCTTTGCATCTTTATATGAGCAAAAGAAAAGATTTGAGTTCATTTTTGTAAATAACTCAAATCTCAAAGTATCTCCTGAAGCGTATACCGAATTATCTGTTTAAGCATATCTATCAAATATGATATGAATGGCATAGGCAACTTGACTTACAGAAACCATCATCCTGAAGATGAATAGACATCTTGAAGATGACATTATCATCCTGAATATGAAATACTCATCCTGTAGATGATAACATCATCCTGAAGATGAATGTACATCCTGAAGAAGATATCATCATCATAAAGATGAAATACTCATCTCGAATATGAAAATATCATCCTTATGATGATACCATCATCCTAAAGATGAAATAATCATCCAGAAGATGAATAATCAACCAGAAGATGAAAACATCATCATGAAGATGACTTATCATCCTGCAAATGAGAACTTCATTCACTCGAAGTTGATGAAGAAACATGGACAATTGCATTCCACTATATACACCAACTAGTTGTATGGTGCATATTGAAGACTTTTTCTCCTAGCTGGAAGAGGGGGAGAATATCCTAGGCCCTGAAGTACCCAACTCCTTTATCTGGCCAAATGCACGTGTCTTTATAGAACGTTTGCAGTAAAGCTGTTAGCCAGATACGGTCCAGCACCTGCAGCGCTACACTGGACCATGGATACATAGCTTCTGTGATATCTCCAAGGGTCAAGGATCAGAAACCATGGAAATATATTTGCATATGCAGGTTAAAGATCATCGCGATGACTAAGCACAAAATGAACAGCCACCTCTTGAAGATCTACACAACATCCTCCTAAGTCTACATAATACTTCTATTCCGAGAAGCTCATCATCCAAGAATCAAATCGAATATACGCACAATCAGGTCCAGCAGTACCTTGCAGACACAGTCACGACTGGGTCAAACTCTACAGACAGGGTTGGTCCTGACATTCTCGGGGCCATTGGCGAAAATAAAAAATGGGGCTCTTAATACAAATGATAAGTTTTCAAATTTGTAACAACTATATTTTATTAAAATGAAATATAAGATTACATCATTACAATATTACAAAAATAATTTCTTCGAGCATTGTGTGATGCAAAGTCGTTAATAATAGAATCAACATCTATGTTTTGTAACATCTCATTCTCGATGCATAGAATTGCCAAGTTCAATCTTTCTTGTGCCATTGTTGAACGCAAGTAATTTTTGACCAACTTCAGTTTTGAAAAAAATTCTCTCCGCTGAGGCTACAGACACATGCACAGTTAACAAGATTCGATATGCAATTGAAACATTTGGATAACAATCAGCATGTTTAACAAATTCCAAATTTTGGAACGCTGTCATTGACACTTCTGGTAAAGTCCTTTGCAACACTCTCAATTCAGAAAACATATCATTAAGATCAACATCAAATGAATCATTATGAGAGAAAACATTTACAAAGTGAGTGCAACAATCATTTAATTTACTGTCATCCAATGATTTCAAATTATCTGAATCACATAAAAATCCAAAAATATTTTCAAATGTCTTTAGTTGTTGAAACCTCTCTTTCAATGAAGCAATTGCAATATCCACAGCAACTAAAAAATAATTAATTCTAAAAGACTCCTTCGCAGATTGTATTTCTTCATTATGATCAATTTCATCATATTGTTTTTTCCTAATTATACGACATTTGGTTGGAAACGTAGGATCCACATCCATATTAGATGCAATACTTCGAGCAATATCCAAACTCTTTTCAAACCCATCATCTCTAAAATTTTCCAAATATAACATCACATCTCTCTCTTGATTCACAGTAGTGTTAATGTTCATACTTTATTTTGTAATTTTTTGCTCACCATGTTAATTGCGAACAAAATGTCATACCAAATAATCATACCAAGTAAAAATTCAAAGTTCTCAATTGCAATGACCAAACTTTCAACCTCACTCTTCGTTTTTACATCTTCTGAAGAATTATATAATTCTAACAAAGCCAATCTTATTTGAGGAGCTTGAAATCTAATCACGTTTACACTTTTAACTCTACTCTCCCAGCGAGTATTACACAAAGATTTCACAGTAAGTGAAGAAAAACTATCAATTAGGATCTTCCACCGCTTAGTAGAACTCGAAAATAATGAATATAAACGTTGCACAACTCTAAAAAATGAAATAGCTTTAACACAAGAATGTGCCATATCACTCAGAGTAAGATTGAGACTATGACACGCACATGGCATGTATAATGCTCTCGGATTAGTTTCAAGTAATCTTTTTTGAACACATTGGAGTTTACCTTTCATATTAGAACCATTATCATTATGTTACGACCTAAAGATCGTAGGAATACGACTCCCGCCCAGATCCACTGACATACCCCATTAACTCACCCCTTCGCGAAAGGGCCGCCATCCCGGAGGTCCGAGGCTACACGGGGACGGGCACACCTTGCAGAACCCCCCTCTCTCCCAGCCGAGGCGTACAACCTCGGCTGCTCGGCCCGCCAGGGGCAGGGCGCCTGGGGAACGCCCAGGCGGTGCCACCGGGGATGCTGACGTAGGCATGTGCATATCCCTCCTTGCCAGCGGCCCACGACCCGCGACCAAGAAGGGGCGCGGCCGGGCCGAACAACCCCCGAGCAGGTCGACCCGGCTGGTCCCCATGAACCACGGCGCCGGGAATAGCATAGCCAGACCTTTAGTTCATCACATACGACAAACTACCTAGCGTAAGGACACGACTGACACTAACGCCACCCGACCATCTGACAAAGCGACCCCTGGCCGCTGAGCCCCCTGACACTTAATGCTTTCGGCCATGACATCCTGACAAAAGTACCCCTGGCCGTTGTGCCGTCTGACAAAAGCAGGGTGACCGGCGCCCCCGCTTAACGGTTTGGGCGCGGTGTCGGTTTACCGCAAGTGCACGGTTAGTGTAGGGTGCGAGAATATCGAACTCAGGGAGGCGAGGTTGTGCTTGGGTCAGGTAGGACCTAAATCACCCCGAGGGGCGAGCTAGCCCGAATCGGTAAATGGTTGTCACGGAAGGAAATAAAGGGTATTAACAACAAGAAAGAAAACCCGGGACTTTGGTTTCCAACCCGACGAGAGACTCTCGCCGATACGGCCTACGGGTATGGATAGTGATCAGGATTAGGGTCTAATGTTGAGACGTTGCCTCTGAAAGTGGTACCGGCGTCCCATGGGCCCGATATTCCGGTCGGTGCCCAAGATGATACACCGGACTTCCCGGGTTCAATCAGTGGGCACTCCCGTGTCCATTAACACTGATCGATCCCGGGAGCACTAAGCCCGCAACGATAACTCCCAACGTCTCATCCTGCCGCTCCCGCGTGCTAGGATTCGACGTCTACGCTATGGGTGTGAGCTATGGCTAGGGAGTCAACCGCCAAGTTTATTCCCCCTTGGCCCAACGGTCAAAGGCGGTCTTTTTCCCGCCGATGACAATGAAACACCCCGCGTAAACGTTAGAATCCTAATCCCTATCGATTTCCTAACCCTATGGACGCATCGGGAAGAGCCCCCGAAGGGGTTTCCACCAAAATCCCAGATTTGGGAACTACTCACAAAAATCCATGAAAAAGCGATCTAAATAAAAATTAACCGTTGGAATCATGATCGGACAATTGCAATGCGGAAGTAATAGAGTAGATAAGACAATACTAAAATTTGAGAAAGATCTGTAAACTTACAAAAGAGTAACAATTACAGCCGTCACAAGGAGAGAAAACAGTAAAAAAATAGCAGCTCCCGTTTCTGGAACCCTAGGGGTTCTATTTATAGACTTTCGCATCAACCGATCGGTTGACAAGTCAACCGATCGGTTGATCCGTTACAAAATAATAACAGAAAACGGCGTGCTTTCACCCGATCACATGAACCGGTCAGGTGAGTTCTTGAGTGACCGGTTGGATCTTGGAGCAGTCGGGTGAATCGATCGGTTTGGCGCCCGTGTCTTCAGCTCTTCACCTTCAGATACAGATGAACCGATCGGGTGAGAGTCACCCGATCGGTTGGCATTTTGCTCGTGAAAACAGAGAACAGGCCCCCGCTGAACCGGTCTGTGAACCGGTCGGGTGACCTCCTTATGAGCTGCGGCAGAGACCGGGTGGTGCACGCATGCATCACCCGATCGGTTGGAGATGACCAACCGACCGGGTGAGGGGCTGAAAGATGAATTCTTTGGCGTTTGACCCCCTGGATCACGCGTGACTTCTCCCGTTGCTTCGGGGACTTGGGATATCATCGTTAAACGTCCCCTACGTGGTCAATCCCCTGCAATCATGGATAAACAAAGAAAAGTGAAAGAAAACGAGAAAATACAAGAAAACGAATAAAAGACGGCGGAAAAACACGGAAAAACACAAAAGAAAACGTGCGTGAATATATGAAATATAAACGCACGTCAAAATCCCCCAAGCTGAACTCTTCCTCGTCCTCGAGGAAGACGAGTGAGAGTAGGAGCTCGGAAGGGAAAAATAGAGAGGAAGAAAGAAAGAGAAAACTCTAAATCCTAGATCGTCCATCAGAGCCACCAAAATCAAAAACGCCACACCAAGCAAGCAAACGCCAAATCACACCACTAAACCTAGGAAAACGAGTCCAAATAAGTGTCGTGGGCCCACGCGGTGAAGCGCGAGTGAGTGTGGTCGTGTGCTAGCAAATGGTGTCGCTTTCTACATTGTGCTATGAGGCTCGATATACACAAATCCAAGATATGACCCAAATATCGATTCGAATTGAATTAAGCGGCGAATATAAGTTCAAGCATGCATGAGAAGAGTAAGAATAGAAGCGTGTCATGCATCGGGGACTCCAAAAATAGGGTTAAGGAAATCACACCGCTATAGCCGAGATACTAGCTAAAAAGTTCCTAAGCCAAGTGTTTTCGATAACGAAGGGGGTTGAGATGATGTGGAGTAGAACACTCGGTGCAAATTCTCGCCTTCCCTTTATTCTCGGCAAGTAGGAAAAAATATTCACACGGAAATTTTTTTGGGTTTTGGGCATTTGTATTTTTTTGGCTTTTTGGCTATACAGAATTTTTCTTTTCTTTTCTTTTTGGGTTTTTCTTTTCTTTTCTCTTTTTTTTTTTGGATTTTTGGGTTTTTGGCTATACACATGTGCACTCTCCCAAGTGGGAGAACGGTACACGACGAGGGGATTTGCACCAAGTAAAACAAAAAAAAGAAGTCGAAATCTAAACACTCGGGCAAAGGAAACTATTCTCGCTAAATAGAGCATAGGCTAAATGGGTTATCCTAGTCCTTAGTTGTGGAATCTCGACGCATGCGAATTGAAATATACGATATAAATATAGCATGCATGTAGTAGAAACAAATACCGCATATTCAAATCGAAGCATGATAATCTGGGGGTCATTCCCGAACAGGTATATAAAGTAAAATCGCAAGGTAGAAGCACACCAAATGCTAGTCAAGACACACGACTCACAAAAAGCTAAGTGGACCCACGATGCGTGAAATGCAAGAGGACTCGAAATCCTAGGGTTAGTGAGTGTGATTATCGATGCAATGCTAGGTGTGTGTGACTTTGTGGCGATTCATCATAGGATTCATCTCTAGGAGAAAGAGCTAAAAAGAAGAAAAGAAAAAATAAAAACACGATGAAAACGACACAAAAAACGAAAAAGAAGGACTCAAACGACGCACACAGTGCGACTCCCCCAAGCTGAAGTTTGCATTGCCCTCAATGCAATATGAGTGAGTACGGGAGGGCAATGAAAATGGGGGGAATACGCACTGACACAAAAAGAAATGAAAACGAGGAAAACACATAGACGAAACTGAAAAAGAAAGAAAGATCAGAATCAAAATCAAACAATACGAAAATAAAAATAAAAATAAAAACACACGACACGACACTCAAAAAGTGAAAAACAAACACACACACAAAAATGAGAAAAACAAACAAAACACGACAGCACACCAAAATAGACGTCCCCCACGCTAGACCAGACAGTGCTAGCGAAATGATATGATCAATGAAATGCAGAGATATGCAAGGGGGAGTCAATCGGATTCGCTGGTACTGGAATGGTAGGGGAGGGGGAGGAGGGAGGGGAATAGTGAATGAAAGAATCCTCAGAGGAAGAGGAGGGTGTGCCTATGGGTGAAGGAGGGGAGACAGGCTGGAGCACGGGAGGATCGATGTGCACCGGGGGGCTGTGGTGGAGGAAGATCGTACCAGGTGGGCCGACAGTTGGGTGCCAATCGGGAGGATCCAAGGGTGGTAGATGCACTAATGGAGAATACCAAGGATCGGGGTAAAACTCCCAAGGCAGATGAGACGGGGTATATGGTACCCGCAAAGGGGCCAAAGGTGGCAGGATCGCGAAAGGTTCGCAGGCGGGGCTGTAGAGGTAGACAGCACGGTCTTCACCGAAGGGAGTGAGCATATTCATATCGATCAAGTAATCACGATCAATACGGCTACGTCCAGGCAAAATAGGGAGGTCAGGAGGTACCCTCAGAACACAGCTGACAATAAGAGTGATCATCCCACCACAACAGATGGAACCAGAAGTGGCGCGGCTAACGGCAAAAATTTCATGGACGATCCAATGAGCGGCGTTTATGGGCATAGGGATGTGCCCAAGGATCCTGTCATCGGACATGGCATAGAGAAAGAATAGCTCATCCCTAGATACAGTGGACACATCCACGCGGGCGAAGACAGTGTTGGCGAGGATGCAATGGGCAAGGCGGTAACACGGGTGAATAATGTAGGAGGCAGGAGCCTCATGTGGAAAGGTGGTGTACCGGGTAAATCGTTGCCAAACACCATCAGCCCGAAATTGAGAGTAGATGTCAGTTCGATCGTGGGTGGAATGCTCAGTATTAGGATCGGGGTGACGGAGACTAAGGATATTGTTCAGCTCGATAAAACTCAGAGAAAAGTCGCAATTGAAAGCACGGAAGGAGAAGCCCCCATCAAACAACTCGAGGGAACTGAGGAATTCAAGCGTGAGATTTCTGTGTGTGTGAGCATGGATGTGAGAGAGGGTATGGCACCCGATACAGTTGAAAATTCTGGCGACGCCGTTCGAGAGCCCTAGAGCTTCGAGTGTGGGGCGATCGGCGAAGAGTGTAGGTCTCATCGGGCGATGAAGCAGTGCTCGCAAATGGTCAGATTGCTCTTCGGTAGAGGGGTTTATGCCAAGGAAAGAGGGGGAAATGGGCCGTAGAGCGGATTACGGCGCGAAGATGAAGCAATCTCTTTCCCTTTCTTGGACATGGCGACTATGTGGGGGTGAAAATGAAAGTTGGGGCGAGCCTAAGATGAATATAGGGCAGGTGAAGCAGATACAACACCAATTTAGGATATCACAGATAAAGTAAAAGGTGTGTAGAGTGGAAGAATGTTACCCATCGATGTAGCAAGATCAAGCGCCCGGGGGTCTCGCGTAGTAGGAGGAAACAATCTGGGAAGCTGCCGCTCGCTGATCCGACAAGAACAGAATTTTGAAAATTTGGGGCTAGGGTTAGGGTTTGGGGGTTTTGATGATGGAATGTCGACGATGGCGAGGTGGCGGAGGTGGGGAAGTATGGGAGTGAGTGGGGATGAGGGCTTAGGGACAGTATGTAGGGTTGAGGAAGTCGATTCTACAGCTGGAGGGCGTGAAGTCGCGTGGAGGGGATTTTCTGGGGTCGGGTGGCGGTCGCCGTGTGTTGAGGTTATTTATAGGGGCGAAACTGAACCGATCGGGTGGGTTCTCACCCGATCGGGTAGCCAAATTTCGAAAGTTCTTGTCGGCCAACAGCTACAGGCGAACCGGTCGGTTGACTTGTCAACCGATCGGTTGGCCGCTTACCAAGTTTTTCCCGAGAATTGAGGGCAGCTCACCCGGTCGCTTCACCCGATCGCGCTCGAACTCAACCAATCGGTCGATATTCCCCAAAAATTTCCCGAGAGTTCTCCCTAGCTCACCCGGTCTGTCACCCGGTCTCTTCATTCCTCAACCGATCGGGTCATCTGGGGACAGACGTCGGCATGTATCTGATACATCCCAACCGATCGGGCGGGAACCCACCCGATCGGTTGAGGCCTTGTTTTTCTGCAAAACCCAAGAAACGCCTGAGTTCCTTCACGGAAGTCATTTCGGCTGGATTTATTTATAAAAATAGAGAAAAAATAAAGTGGAAAAAATCCTTCAAAACGAAGTATAAGTCTAGAACATGGGTTGCCTCCCATGAAGCGCACTTGTTTAACGTCGTTGGCTCGACGCCCGCAGCGGTGGTCAATTAGGATCAGGAGGGTTAGAGGAAGGGTTGTCGCTCGTTGGGGATCCGACCGGAGAGAATTCTGGTTCTCCAACTGCATAGTGTTTCAGACGCTGCCCGTTCACTTTAAACGGCTCATCCCTTCCCATTATCTCGATAGACCCATGCGGGAAAACCTTGGTGACGCGGAACGGTCCCGACCATCTTGACTTGAGTTTCCCAGGAAAGAGCTTCAGCCTTGAGTTGAATAGGAGAACTAAGTCCCCTTCTTTGAATTCCCTCTTTAAGATTTGCTTATCGTGCCACCGCTTCAGCTTCTCCTTGTAGATCTTGGCGTTCTCATAGGCATTGAGCCGGATTTCGTCGAGCTCGTTGAGTTGTAGCTGCCGGTGCACTCCTACCTTCTTGGTGTCGAAGTTCAGATTCTTAACTGTCCAATATGCCTTATGTTCCAATTCAACAGGAAGATGGCAAGCTTTCCCATAGACGAGCCGGTAGGGAGTTGTGCCGATAGGAGTTTTAAATGCCGTCCTGTAAGCCCAAAGCGCGTCAGGGAGCTTTGATGACCAGTCCTTTCTGGAATTGGCCACCGTCTTTTCTAGTATGCTTTTAATCTCCCGGTTAGAGACTTCCACCTGACCGCTGGTCTGCGGGTGGTAGGCACGCCCCACCCGGTGTTGTACCCCGTATTTTTTCAAGAGGGCTTCAAATTTCTTCTCTATAAAGTGGCTCCCTCCGTCACTGATCAGGACACGAGGTACACCGAACCGCGGGAAGATGTTGCTTTTAAAGAACTTGGCCACCACTCTGGAATCGTTGGTTGGACTAGCCACCGCTTCGACCCATTTCGACACGTAGTCCACGGCCACCAAGATATACTGGTTCCCCAAGGAAGAAGGGAACGGTCCCATAAAGTCCACTCCCCATACATCGAAGATTTCTATCTCCAGGATGTAGTGTTGAGGCATCTCATTCCTTTTGGAGATATTCCCAGCTCTTTGACATTTATCGTAGGCTTGGACATAAACATGTGTATCCCTGAAGAGTGTAGGCCAGTAGAATCCGCTTTGGAGAATTTTTGCGGTGGTCTTGTAGGTGCTCGCGTGCCCTCCACATTGCTGCCCATGGCAGTGGGAAATGATGGAAGTCGCCTCAGTTTCAGGGATGCATCTTCGTATCACCCCATCATTGCAGGTTTTGTATAGGTGGGGGTCATCCCAATAAAATCTGTGGACCTCATGAAAAAATTTCTTCTTCTGCTGAAAGCTCACATTGTGGGGAACGATGGCACAAGCCAGATAATTTGCGATGTCGGTGTACCAGGGGGTCCAGGAGGAAGAGACAGAGAAGAGATGCTCGTCAGGGAGTGAATCATCGATCGGTGTAGCTTTTAAATCGAGAGTGGGCATTCTGGACAGGTGATCGGCAACAACATTCTCCACCCCCTTCTTGTCTCTGATTTCCAGGTCAAACTCCTGGAGGAGGAGAATCCATCTAATGAGTCGTGGCTTGGCTTCTTTCTTGTTCAATAGGTATTTAAGAGCCGCGTGATCCGTGTGTACGATCACCTTGGCGCCAACGAGATATTGTCGGAACTTATCCATGGCGTAGATCACCGCGAGAAATTCCTTTTCCGTGGTAGTATAATTTCTTTGGGCGGCATCAAGGGTTTTGCTCGTATAATATATGACATGAAGATTTTTATCTTTCCTCTGCCCTAGGACGGCACCAACCGCATAATCACTAGCGTCACACATCAGCTCAAAGGGCAGTTTCCAGTTTGGTGGCTGTATTATGGGTGCGGAAACCAATGCTTGCTTCAAAGTGCGGAAGGCCTCCATACACTCCTCGCTGAAGACGAAAGGTGCGTCCTTCACGAGGAGTTGGGTCAGAGGCCTGGAAATCTTCGAGAAGTCTTGTATGAAGCGGTGATAAAATCACGCGTGTCCTAAGAAACCACGGACTCCTCGAAGATTGTGCGGTGGTGGAAGCTTTTCAATCACTTCAACTTTAGCCTTATCAACCTCGATCCCCCTCGAAGAGATGATGTGTCCCAGCACAACTCCCTCTTGGACCATGAAGTGGCACTTCTCCCAGTTTAGGACTAGTCCCTTTTCCTGACATCTCTCCAGGACCTTAGTGAGATTACTGAGGCACGAGTCAAATTTAGTTCCGTAGACGGAGAAGTCGTCCATGAAAACCTCCATGATGTCTTGGGAGTAGTCGGAGAAGATAGCGGACATGAGTCTTTGGAATGTAGCAGGGGCGTTACAAAGTCCGAACGGCATTCTTCTATAGGCATACGTCCCGAATGGGCAAGTGAAAGTCGTCTTCTCCTGGTCATCGTTATGAATAGGGATCTGAAGAAATCCTGAATACCTGTCCATGAAACAGAAATAATTATGCTTCGCCAGCCTCTCGAGCATCTGGTCAATAAAGGGGAGGGGGTAATGATCCTTCCTTGTAGCTTTGTTCAGCTTTCTATAGTCGATGCACATCCTGTACCCCGTGACGGTCCTCGTTGGTATTAGCTCGTTCTTTTCATTGCGAATCACCGTCATTCCTCCTTTCTTGGGTACAACGTGCACCGGGCTAACCCAGCGACTATCGGAGATATGGTATATAATACCGGCATGTAGAAGCCTAACAATCTCTTTCTTTACAACTTCCATCATTATGTGATTCAACCTCCGCTGTGGCTCAATCGAGGAGGCTTGCTCATCTTCAAGCAGAATTCTGTGTGAGCAGAGGCCTAAGCTAACCCCTTTTAAATCTTCAATTGCATATCCGAAAACTCCTTTAAACCTTTTTAGAACACCAAGAAGTTTGGTCATTTGGTCTTCGGGTAGTGAAGAGTTGACTATAACCGGAAGGGTCGACCCTGCTCCCAAATATTCATATTTAAGCCCCGGCGGTAGTTCTTTCATCTCAACTTCTTGGGGCCCTGACACATACTTTTCAAGCTGAGCATCCTCAAGGGAAAGGAGTTCTTCGTGGAATTCTCGGAAGCTAGCATCCGGAATCTCACCATCGGCCGTGGCTCCGCACGGCGAAATTTCGCAAGGTATAGTGGGAACGATCGAGGGATGCGCCGGGTCTCTTCTGAGCTCATCATAATTATCCGGGAAGAAGGCTTGTAGGTGAAAACAAGTTTCATTCATCGATGATTCTCCACAACCGTTTCTAGCTTCTCCATTGTCCAAAGACCGGGGACGCTCAGTAGAAGTCTGCAAGGGATGGATTGATTCCTGTCCAGCGTAGCCAACAAACCCGATCGGGTGGCTCTCCTGACAGAGCTCTGCGGTTAACTCTTCTTCACTACATTCGAGACCATGGTTGTCGATATACGCCACTTTACCGTGGGGAAAAGGAGTTGCCATGGCAAGGTGCTCCTACGCATCTCGATATCTCTGGCCTTCCACGACGGCAGACAGGAGGGATAGTATATTCGAAGTATTCAGTGATTCTGCTAAGCTCTGCGCCAAACAGCGGATATGGTGAGAGTGATCCCAGATGTCTCCTGAAACTGCATGCAACATCCTTGCCGTGGGGCCGGGATCTTACACGAAAGGAGAGAAAGAGAACTGCACAAGGGGCAAACACGTCAAAAGCACAGGTTGCATAAACGGGAACCGCAAGTTGCGATGGAAGCACGGCGATTCAGTCAATTAGCACTATACAATTACTATCCACAGTATGTCCAAGTGAAATTTAAAAGTGTAGAATGCGAAAATTATCGCGAGGTAGGGATGTGAGCTAGAACGAGGGTTCAAGAGATCCTAGATTAACAAGCACGTTGCCTCCCCGGCAACGGCGCCATAAACTTGACCGGCGCCCCCGCTTAACGGTTTGGGCGCGGTGTCGGTTTACCACAAGTGCATGGTTAGTGTAGGGTGCGGGAATATCGAACTCAAGGAGGCGAGGTTGTGCTTGGGTCAGGTAGGACCTAAATCACCCCGAGGGGCGAGCTAGCCTGAATCGGTAAATGGTTGTCACGGAAGGAAATAAAGGGTATTAACAACAAGAAAGAAAACCCGGGACTTTGGTTTCCAACCCGACGAGAGACTCTCGCCGATACGGTCTACGGGTATGGATAGCGATCGGGATTAGGGTCTAATGGTGAGACGTTGCCTCTGAAAGTGGTACCGACGTCCCATGGGCCCGATATTCCGGTCGGTGCCCAGGATGATACACCGGACTTCCCGGGTTCGATCAGTGTGCACTCCCGTGTCCATTAACACTGATTGATCCCGGGAGCACTAAGCCCGCAACGATAACTCCCAACGTCTCATCCTGCCGCTCCCGCGTGCTAGGATTCGACGTCTACGCTATGGGTGTGAGCTATGGCTAGGGAGTCAACCACCAAGTTTATTCCCCCTTGGCCCAACGGTCAAAGGCGGTCTTTTTCCCACCGATGACAATGAAACACCCCGCGTAACCGTTAGAATCCTAATCCCTATCGATTTCCTAACCCTATGGACGCATCGGGAAGAGCCCCCGAAGGGGTTTCCACCAAAATCCCAGATTTGGGAACTACTCACAAAAATCCATGAAAAAGCGATCTAAATAAAAATTAACCGTTGGAATCATGATCGGACAATTGCAATGCGGAAGTAATAGAGTAGATAAGACAATACTAAAATTTGAGAAAGATCTGTAAACTTACAAAAGAGTAACAATTACAGCCGTCACAAGGAGAGAAAACAGTAAAAAAATAGCAGCTCCCGTTTCTGGAACCCTAGGGGTTCTATTTATAGACTTTCGCATCAACCGATCGGTTGACAAGTCAACCGATCGGTTGATCCGTTACAAAATAATAACAGAAAACGGCGAGCTTTCACCCGATCACATGAACCGGTCGGGTGAGTTCTTGAGTGACCGGTTGGATCTTGGAGCAGTCGGGTGAATCGATCGGTTTGGCGCCCGTGTCTTCAGCTCTTCACCTTCAGATATAGATGAACCGATCGGGTGAGAGTCACCCGATCGGTTGGCATTTTGCTCGTGAAAACAGAGAACAGGCCCCCGCTGAACCGGTCTGTGAACCGGTCGGGTGACCTCCTTATGAGCTGCGGCAGAGACCGGGTGGTGCACGCGTGCATCACCCGATCGGTTGGAGATGACCAACCGACCGGGTGAGGGGCTGAAAGATGAATTCTTTGGCGTTTGACCCCCTGGATCACGCGTGACTTCTCCCATTGCTCCGGGGACTTGGGATATCATCGTTAAACATCCCCTACGTGGTCAATCCCCTGCAATCATGGATAAACAAAGAAAAGTGAAAGAAAACGAGAAAATACAAGAAAACGAATAAAAGACGGCGGAAAAACACGGAAAAACACAAAAGAAAACGTGCATGAATATATGAAATATAAACTCACGTCACAGGGCAGGCACTCCTGTTCCTGACATCCTCGTCCGAAGCTTCCGCTGACAACCGAGCCAGCTCAGCACGTCGAGTCAGCATGTCAGGTCAGCCCCACCTTGTCATCTCTCGTCAGGTATAAATACCCCCTCACTTCTGACGGTGAGGGGGTTGGCAAATTCTCTCTCTCAATCCATTATTCACACACAAGGGCAAAGGTCATCCACATCTTTGTTCTCCCACTTATAGCTCGCCACGTACGGTCGACACACCCTCAGTCCGACCAGCGTGCCTAGCCCCCGTTTTAAGTCCCATTACTGACTTAGGCATCGGAGGGGCTAAGGGTTGGTCCCCAACCCTGCCCTTCTGACGGGTTGCTCGTGGTGCAGGAAGCTTGCCCCTTGGTCGATGTCAGCCTTTGGCTCCCGCCACCCGATCTTCCTCCGCCGTGTCCGGTGAGATTTGACTCCGTGGCCACCCCTGGCGGCAAGTCTAGCCTCTTCACCCCACTAATCACCTGTTAAATAGCCCACCTAAACCCTCTTATCAACATAACCACCGTGCCCTTGGTTCCCCTCAATACAAATTCATTGTACGCGAGTTCCACCTCGTAACAATTGGCGACGTCTGTGGGAACGAAGGGTCACACCCATGTTAGACTCCATGTTAGACTCCATGCCAATCACTCGGAACCCTAACCACAGCAAGAATCCCGTGGGTCAGGAGCCACTCTCTTTACTAATCACACCGACGCCCGACCCCCCTCCGGGGATGGGCGTCGAGACAGACCGTACTTCGGCCCGTGTAATCCTGAAGAGCTTCGAGGCCGTCACTCAGGTGATGGGAGGCTACGCGGCGGCGGGAGCGGAGCCACCGCCCGGCCCCTCGGAGCCCCCGAACGTGAGACGGAATCTCCACCCTCAGTTCGAGGAGGAGGGGGGAGACAGTGGGCTCGCCAAGGAGGTTGCGGCCCAGCAGAAGATCCTGGAAGAGGAAATTGGGGTCGCGCAGCTGGGGAGGCGCTGGGAGGAAGCGGCCGCCACGTAAAGGTATTTGGATGAAGCGGCCGAGACCGCCAGGAGGGCCTACCAGGACGAAGAGACCGCCCGCCACCAGCTCCGCTTCATCATCGCGGTGCGCGAAAGGCTGAGGAGGGAGAACGAAGGCAACCGTGAAATCCTGGAGGTGACGGCGACGGCCCGGCGGCTCGGGGACGGGCGGGGCCCGCTGTTGGCCAGGTCCCCACCAGGAGGAGGTAGTCCACCTCGCCTGCACCACTCCTCTGATCGCCTACACGAGGAAGCTGTTTGTCGACAACTACGCTTCCTCGCCGCCGAGCGCGAGAGGCTTCTGCGGGAGAATCAGGAGCGGATGGAGATCCAGGGGGAGGCGGCTGGAGGGCGATGGTACTGGGAAAACCGTAGCCCGCAACCCGTCGAATCCTCGACCCGGGGAAGGAGCCCCGCCAAGCGACCGTCACGCTACTCCCTGGGGTGGGGGGACCGTCGGCAGCCGAGGCGCGACCGGAGCCAGACCCCCGAATGGCGGAGAGGAGATGCGCCTGAGCGCCCTACCTATTCGGAGGAGGCCACGCCGCTTGCACGGTGGATCACGTTCGCCCCAAGGCCAATAAGGTTCAAGCCTCCCCACCTGGCCACATACAACGGGAAAGGCGACCCCCTCACGCACGTGCAACAATACCGGGGGGCAATGGAGGCGCAGGATGTGGATAAGGCGTTCCTGTGCCGGCATTTCTCCCAAAGTCTGAGGGACACCGCATTGGACTGGTACTTCGGCCTACCCGCAAGATCCATTGGGAGCTTCGACGAGCTGTCCCACAAGTTCTGCCAAGAGTTTCGGGCCGGGCGGACGAAGAAGAAGCATTTAGACTATCTCAGCACGATAGTCCAAGGAGAAGGGGAGACGATGGGTAGATACCTCCGCCGCTTTCAGGATGAGAGACGGGCGGTGGTGACATGCGGTGACGAGGTACTTATGCTGGCCTTCAAGACGGGATTGCAGACTCGGAGCCTCCACAAATCCCTGCTCCGAGACCCGCCGATCGACTATGAGGCACTGGTTGCGATGGCGGAGAGGCACGCATTGGCCGAAGAGACTCTCGGCACAAAGGCCCTATTTCCCCCGGCGAAGCCACTCCAGGGCGAGCCCCGGTCACACCCTCGGCCAAGGCAGGAAGAGGGGCACCGAGGCCGTGACCAGTTGGCCCGACCAAGGCGCGAACCGCCGGGGGGCCGCCCGCAAGATCGCCCTGGTCCGGCGTGCGAGTTCGCCCCGGCCCAAGGGCCCACTCGAGCCATCCCAAGACAGGAAGGCCCCTTGCAGGCACACTATACACGGCTCAACGCCCCCATGTTGGAGGTTCTGGCCGCGGTGACGAGGGCCGGACTATTGCCGAAGCCACCCCGGGGGATGAGGTCGGACCCGGCGAAGCGGGATCTCCGGAGGTATTGCCGATATCACCGTGATCACGGCCACGATACCAACCATTGCTACACTCTTAAGAGAGAGATCGAGCGGTTGATCCAGGCGGGCCACTTGGGAGGCTTCGTGGGGGGCAGGCGGGCAGAACAAGGAGAGAGATCCCCCCGGGAGGCGCTGGGCCCGGAACCGCCGGCGGACCGCGATCGGGAGGAGCCACGCCCCCCCCCTCCCCGGGGCGATCATGTGCATTGAGATGATAAGCGGGGGGGCTGGCCCCAGAGGGGATATCGCCCACAGTCTCGAAGGCAAATGTCCGACAGGTGATGGTAGCGGGCGCCAGCAGCCGACCGAAGCGAAGAAGGACAAACCAACCCCCTATCGCCTTTACCGAGGGAGATCAGTAGGCCGTTGGGAGTCAGTGCGATGACGCCCTCGTCGTCGAGGCTCAGATCGGGGCGGTCGTTGTCAGCCGGCTCCTGATTGACACCGGTAGCTCCTGCGACATCCTGTTCCTGTCAACAGTCGAAAGGATGGGGCGGGGGCGGGCAGACCTAGAGCCCTGCGCGGGCCCCATTGTCGGCTTCACCGGCCATATGATCCCCATATTGGGGACGATCACCCTACCAATGACTCTGGGGGAGGAACCGAGGGTCGTCACCCGGGAGACACTGTTCGTCATCGTCGACGTCGCGTCGGCGTACAACGGAATCATTGGGAGACCATACATGACGGCCATAGAGGCGCTCCCCAGCCTACTGCATCAGATAATGAAATTCCGGACCCCGCAGGGGGTGGGACTGGTGCGGGGAGACCAGGAGGTGTCTGGGGGCCGTAACAAAGGGCCAGCCAGGCGCGGGAGCCCAAAGCGGGCCCTGGCTGTCCTCATCCCCGACGAAAGGGAGGACTTCTGCGACCAGCGGCCGACCCCGGCCGAGGAGGTCGAGGAGGTTCCCGTAGCCGCGGATGAAGAGAGAACCGTCTCCATCGGGACGAAACTCCTGGCCGCTTTAAGGGCAGCCCTCGTCGGCCTGCTCCGGGAAAATGCGGATGTTTTCGCATGGTCACCCGCAGACATGCCGGGGGTTGACCCGACGGTGATCTCTCACAGGTTGAACGTGGACCCAGAAGCCCGACCGGTCCGACAGAAGAAGAGAAGCGCGGGGGGCGAAAAGAAGATGGCGGTCGAGGAAGAAGTAGAGCGGCTCCTCGAAGCCAAGTTTGTCCGGCCAGTGGATTACCCGGACTGGCTCGCCAATGTCATTTTGGTGAAGAAGCCCAGTGGAAAGTGGCGCATGTGCGTCGACTTCACCGACCTCAACAAGGTGTGCCCAAAGGATAGTTTTCCCCTGCCCCGGATCGACCGCTTGGTGGACCAGGCGTCCGGTTACGAGTTGTTAAGCTTTATGGACGCCTTCTCGAGGTACAACCAGATACCGATGGCGGAGGAGGACGAGGAGAAGACATCCTTTGTCACCGACAAGGGCACCTTCTGTTACACCAAGATGCCCTTTGGGCTGAAGAACGCCGGGGCAACCTATCAGCGGATGGTAGACCGAATATTCGGTCCTCAGGTGGGGCGAAACTTGGAGGTCTACATCGACGACATGCTGGTAAAGAGTAGGAGGGCCCCAGACCACCTCGCCGACTTACAGGAAACGTTCCAGAGGGTCCGCCGATACAACTTGAGACTGAACCCCGTAAAGTGTATCTTCGGTGTGCAGTCGGGAAAATTCTTGGGCTTCATGATAACGAAGCGGGGGATCGAGGCGAACCCTGACAAGGTGACGGCCCTCATCAATATGGCGGAACCCCGGACGATCCGGGACTTGCAGCGACTGAACGGCCGGATCGCTGCTCTGGGGCGATTCCTGTCGAAATCTATGGAGAAGTCACTCCCCTTTTTCAGGGTCTTACGCACTGCCTTTGGCGAAGCTAAGGACAAGAGGAAGGTGATCCCGTGGAACAACGACTGTACACGGGCGTTCGCGGAGCTGAGGGCTTACCTACAAAGTCCTCCGCTCCTCGCATGGCCGGAAGAAGGCGAACCCCTAGGGTTGTACTTGGCAACCAACGAAGAGGCCGTTAGTTCCGTCTTGATCAAGGAGGAAGGGGGGTGCAGCGCCCTGTTTACTACGCCAGCCGGATCCTCCGGGAGGTGGAGACCCGCTACAGTCCCATCGAGAGGGCCGCCTACTGCCTAGTCACCACCACCCGAAAGCTCCGACCCTACTTCCAGGCCCATCCCATCGCAGTCCACACCAACATGCCCCTCGAGAAAAACCTGAAGAGGTTGGAGCGGTCGGGGAGGATGCTCAACTGGAGTGTCGAGCTCAGCGAGTTCGACTTAACGTACAAAGCCCGGACGGCGATCAAGGGCCAGGTGCTGGCCGACTTCGTGGTGGAATGCACCGCAGGGGGCACTCCGGGGGACCAACCAGAGCCCCCATCGGCGGCCGTGCCCCCGTGGGGGACCAGAGGGGGCGAACCCTCAAGGCCCGCCCAGACGGACGCGGACGGATTGTGGACCATCCACGTCGACGGCTCCGCAACAGGATCCGGGACGGGGGTGGGTATCGTCATCCAGACCCCCGACGGTTGCTCGTTGGAATACGCCCTACACTTCAACTTCTCGGCCACTAACAATGTCACGAAATACGAGGCCGCGGTTAACGGGTTGAAGCTCGGTAGGGCGGTGGGGGCGACGAACGTGTTGCTCCTTAGTGACTCACGGCTCGTCGTCCAACAGATCCTGGGAAGATTCAAGGCTCGAGAAGAGACTATGAAGCGTTACCTTAAGCACATCCAGATCGAACTCCGTAAGTTCAAGAAGGCGGACGTCCAGCACCTGCCCCACTCCAACAACCTTCGGGCGGACGCCCTATCTAAGCTGGCCTCCTCCTCCGCAGCCGAGATCGGGAAGGCCATCTACGTCGAGAGCCTATTGACCCCAACCATTGACGAAGAAGAACTGATGTGTGCGAGCGCGGTGACGACGTGGATGACCCCCATTATGAAGTACTTGGAGACGGGGGAACTACCCGAGGAGCGGATGCTGGCTAAAAAGGTGGAGAGGTGGGCCCTGTCATTCGTACTCCTGGACAGAGTGATGTACCGCCGCCGCCGCGCCAATTTCGACGTCCTGCCCTATCTAAAATGCTTGGGCCCGGAGCAGGCCGAGCAAGTTATCCGCGAAGTGCACGAAAGCTTCTGCGGAAACCACCATGGCGGTCGCACCATCGCCCACAAAATAATACGCCAGGGGTACTATTGGCCGACGATGATCCAGGACGCGGTACAATACGTCAAGAGGTGCGAGGCGTGCCAGAAATTCTGACGACGGACGACCGCACCTCCGGCCAACTTGATGCCCATCGTGAGCCCGATCACATTCGCCAAATGGGGACTCGACATCCTTGGGCCTTTCCCAAAGGCCTCCGGGGGAAGGAAATATCTGGTCGTCACCGTGGATTACTTCACGAAGTGGGTGGAGGCAGAGACGCTAGCGCGTATCACGTGGACAGACATGAAGGGCGTTATCTGGCAATCCATTATATGTCGCTTCGGGATACCCCGCTCGATAGTCACGGATAACGGAAGGCAGTCCGATTGCGAAGGCTTCCGTGACTTCTGTTCGGGCTGGGGGATCAAACTCCATTTCACTTCTGTCGCCCACCCGCAGTGTAACGGAATGGCGGAGGCCGCGAATAAATGCATCTTAAACCCTATGAAGAAAAAAGTGGACGCCGCTCTAGGGGCATGGGTCGACGAACTGCCGGGAATCCTATGGTCCTACCGCACCACCCACAAGGCCTCGACAGGAGAAAGCCCGTTCATGCTAGCATACGGATCGGAGGCGGTCGTTCCCGTGGAGATTGGAGAAGAGACGCTCCGACTAAAACTCTTCGACGAAGAGATCAATGGAGAGGGACTCGGCCTCAGTCTTGAATTGATAGACGAGGTAAGAGACCGGGCCCTGACGAGCCTCGTCAAGCACAGCCAGAAGATGGCGCGACACTACGACTCCCGGGTGAAGCAGCGGACTTTCAGGATCGGCGACTTGGTCCTCAGAGACGCCACCTTCCGACCCGAGACCGTCCTGCGGAGAAAGCTGGCCGCTAAATGGGAAGGGCCCTACAAGGTCATCGATATCATCGGACCAGCCACGTACCTCTTGGCAACCCCCGATGGGAACGAGCTGGCCCATCCTTGGAACGCAAAGCACTTGCTAAAGTTCTACCAATAGTTGTGAGTTTTTCTTTTATATATACGAAATACCCATCTACCTGTTTTCCCCTACATTGTTGTTTCTACACAAGTTTTTCAGCGCTAAACCTCCGAACCTCTGGGGCAGGGCCAACCCTAGCCACCCAAACCAGAGATGGGCACGGGCCGGGCTACGCGCCTGCTCCCCCCCTCAAGACCTCTGGGGCAGGGCCAACCCTAGCCACCCAAACCAGAGAAGGGCACGGGCTGGGCTACGCGCCCGCTCCCCCCCTCAAGACCTCTGGGGCAGGGCTAACCCTAGCCACCCAAACCAGAGAAGGGCACGGGCCGGGCTACGCGCTCGCTCCCCCCTCAAGACCTCTGGGGCAGGGCCAACCCTAGCCACCCAAACCAGAGAAGGGCACTGGCCGGGCTAAGCGCCCGCTCCCCCCCTCAAGACCTCTGGGGTAGGGCCAACCCTAGCCACCCAAACCAGAGAAGGGCACGAGCCGGGCTACGCGCCCGCTCCCCCCCTCAAGACCTCTGGGGCAGGGCCGACCCTAGCTACCCAAACCAGAGAAGGGCACGGGCCGGGCTACGCGCCCGCTCCCCCCCTCAAGACCTCTGGGGCAGGGCCGACTCTAGCCACCCAAACCAGAGAAGGGCACGGGCCGGGCTACACGCCCGCTCCCCCCCTCAAGACCTCTGGGGCGGGGCCGACCCTAGCCACCCAAACCAGAGAAGGGCACGGGCCGGGCTACGCGCCCGCTCCCCCCCCCCTCAAGACCTCCGTGGCAGGGCTAGGCAAGGCCGCGTAACCGCACCCCAGACTTGGTAGACCCGTGACCCTTGAAAAGTCGAACCTGGAGAAGAGGACAAGTACACGTAGACCAGGGGCAAACGAGGCGACAGTTCCCGAGGAGGCTGCCCCGATCCAACTCGACGAAACGAAAGGACGCTCGAGAAATACGCCGCAATTAATGATACACCACAAAAGAGGTCCCCTACCCGCCACCTGGCTAAAGCGGTTTCCGACGGGCGTGATTCCGAGGAGCCCATCAATAATGCCAGCTCATCGCAATAACTATGGAGGAAACCGTCAACAAAATCCCCCTATAAATACACCTCTCGCCCTCCCAAAAGAGGGAATAACAAAGAGTCGAAAGATATGAGGTATTGGTCCCAACGCCCCCCACCCGCTAGAAAACGGGCCAAGTCGCCTCGTCCTAACAAAAGGGAGATCACCGGCCACCAGTGGTTCCCCCCACCCTTGACGGTTGACGCTGCATCTCCACAACCTCTGATAGGATATTCCCCTTACAAACGGATCGCCAATAGGATATTCCGCTTACACAAGGGAAATCCACCTTTCACTCCTCTGTCTGCTCTAAACAAGGACGAGTCGGAGAAAGGTAGGCATCCGCCCCCCGCCGGCAGGAAAAGCAAGAGCCCCCCGGGCTTGCAAGCCAACACCTCCTTGCCGTCGACCTCCAGACGGGGACCTCGGCAAGGCTGCATCCCCGACGCGCCCAAACGGCAAGTCATGGTGTGTCAGCCCGCCCCAGCACAATCGGGACCCGAACCCCGCCCTCAAACCCAAACAGCGAGGCGTGGAGGGGAGGCGGCCCGATCGTCAGGATTCCCCCACCCTCAAACCCAAACCGCGAGGCGTGGAGGGAGATGACAAAGCTATGGAGTGAAGGCGGCCCGATCGTCAGGACCCCCCGCCCCCAGGACAAAAACCACAGTAAGACGGCTTCCCTGGTGAGCCCCCCCAGCGCTTCTACCCGACCGAGGAGACCTGCCAACCCATCAGCGCAGTGGACGGACGCTCACCTAGGCGCCAAGAACAACTGAAGATAAAAAGGCCCACCCGGCAAAGGGTAACCCTAAATCAGGAGGTCACTCACCGCAGGCGAGGACCGTTCCACAGCCCGCCCCCGAGCCGGAGCTTACCCCCACGAACGGGCGATAATCCAAGTACCCGTGTGCGAGCCATGTAAAGGTTCTTGTAAATATAAATGAAAACATTTATCTCCATCATAGTCGTTTTAACTTTCAGAAAACGCCATAACCTGAAACAATAGCCCCACCAAAGGCCGGGCGAGCTTACGAAACGGAACCACCCCTCGCGGTGAGTAAAGCAGGAACAGAGAATTCCCCCCTACTAACTTAGGACGCCCAGTAATTATACCCCCACAGTCCGAACCCCCCGATAACAGGAAGGACCGACGCTTCTAAACGAGACCCCTCGCCAACCAAAGCCCGCCATACCTTTCAGAAGCCCGCCATACCTTCCAGACAAAGGCGAAGGGGTTGAACTCAGACCCGCTCTGCGGGGCCGCTTCCGCCCGTGACAGAATCCACCCGCACCAGACACCCGGGGGTCAGCCATGCTACGAGTAGCCCCTGTTCGTAATAGGGCGGCATTTCTCATCCAGATCGCATCCAGTGATCCTCCGTCCCGCCCAAACACCACACATAGACCATCAACATCCCCTTTCCCCAGACCTCGTGCTCTCGGGCAAGGGAATGTTGGGGGCAGTAATTGTGTACACAAGCAAGAAAACAAAATAGGTAACACCAGCGACAAAACACGGCAAAGACCGGCTTCTGAATGGAGACTCGCCCTCCTTTGTAGGGGCTAACCGGTCCGGCCCGCTCAGTGACCAACTACCCGAGGCCGGCCACCCAAACCACCTCAGCAATCCCCCGCCCGGATTAGGACCCCGATCCTCGAAAACCCAGCTCCGGGAATAAGGACAAAGACACGTAAACTGGGGCGGACCGGTCGCAAGCCAGAAACCGCGAAACAATGCCCGTTGGGTATACGCCTGGCACCGATAAGGCAGCGCCACGACGCGACTCGACGAAGCGATAGGACACTCGAAAAACTCGCCCTCAGCATCAACACGCCCCCGAGAGGCCAAGACAGACGAACCGTGTCAGTTGCAGCCAGGAAAAAGTGGTCCACAAAGCGCGTGATTCGGCGTTGCCCCTTAATGGCACTTGTCCCTCACACTATCCAAGATGAACCATTCTGCAGAATCCCTCCATAAGTACCCCCCCCCCCTTCAGAGTCTAGGGGAGAGGGGAAGATACACTAAAGGGATTCGCATCCCCTCACACCGGGTATGAAACAGCCCCGAACGCACCACCGAGCTACAAAGAAGGCCGATGACCACCGACGGCCCTCACTTCCCCCCAACGGTGACCGCCTCCACTCCATGACCTCTGATAGGATGTTCCCCTTACACATGGGAGGTCCCGCCTGCCTGCCTTCCTCCCGCTCGTTACCAGATGGAACGGCAGGCCCGGAAGACTAGCCGCGGGCCGCCACACCCCAATTAACATCCACCCCACGGCGATCCCTACCGGGTGTGAGGGCGGAAACCCCCAACGGGTCTCCCAGCAACCCACCTGCCTGCCCCCAACCTTCCCCGTGACGCCGGCCCACCGGACTCCCCCTGGGAGGGCGACGCCACCCCCCGCCACCTCGTCCTCCGCCTCCTCCGGGGTTCCCCCTCGGTGTGCGGGATCCCCGACGAGTCCAGGCAACCCTCCAGTGTGGCGACGGCAAGACAGAACGCGAGAAAGCTAGGAAAGGGAAAGGAAGAAGGTCCACACGATAAACGAGGGTCAGCCCCCTCGAAGGGGGGTCACCACGGGGCGGCATCCCTGATGAAGCCAAACGGTGATTCACGGCACGCCAGCTCGCCCCAGGACAATGAGGCAGAAGGAATTCAGCGGTCGGTAGAAAGGAAGACCGCCCCGCAACGGGGACCTGCTCACCCAGACGCAGCGGGCGACGAGTTAAAACAACCTCCCGCCTCGACCACAGTTTTGGGCACACCTGCCCTACGGTTGTAAATACCCCCTGGATCTCCTGTAGAGGTTGATGAATAGTATTCTTCCTTACTGGCCCCTCACCCTAAGCCCAAGTGCACAACAGTTAGGAATTCCACCAGGCACAGTGCGGCTAAAGCACCGCAAAAATAACAACAACATCCGGTTTCCACGTCACAACGAAAACCATGGCCTCCTCGAGAAGGTCGGGCTCCCCCAAAGTCCGACCCAGCCGCCACATACAATGGCACGTCGTTAAGGGGCAACGCCCCTCCCCAAATCGCAGTGTCCCACCTCGTCTCGCTCCCAGTCGGGACGAGATCCCACGATCCCGCAACAGTGGGCGATACTCCGCGGGAGCCGCGTCGCCACTCCTGAGCGTGGACCCATGTCCGAACCATGTTAGAAGGGAGGTAGTGTTACACCATCCGAGCCAAGCCGAGCTTCCGCCTCGCACTCGAATGCCGGGGGCAATTGTTACGACCTAAAGATTGTAGGAATACGACTCCCGCCCAGATCCGCTGACATACCCCATTAACTCACCCCTTCGCAAAAGGGCCGCCATCCCGGAGGTCCGAGGCTACACGGGGATGGGCGCACCTTGCAGCACCCCCCCTCTCTCCCGGCCGAGGCGTACAACCTCGGCTGCTCGGCCCGCCAGGGGCAGGGTGCCTGGGGAGCGCCCAGGCGGTGCCACCGGGGATGCTGACGTAGGCATGTGCATATCCCTCCTTGCCAGCGGCCCATGACCCGCGACCAAGAAGGGGCGCGGCCGGGCCGGACAACCCCCGAGCAGGTCGACCCGGCTGGTCCCCATGAACCACGGCGCCGGGAATAGCATAGCCAGACCTTTAGTTCATCACATACGACAAACTACCTAGCGTAAGGACACGACTGACACTAACGCCGCCCGACCATCTGACAAAGCGCCCCCTGGCCGCTGAGCCCCCTGACACTTAATGCTTTCGGCCATGACATCCTGACAAAAGTACCCCTGGCCGTTGCGCCGTCTGACAAAAGCAGGGCAGGCACTCCTGTTCCTAACATCCTCGTCCGAAGCTTCCGCTGACAACCGAGCCAGCTCAGCACGTCGAGTCAGCATGCCAGGTCAGCCCCGCCTAGTCATCTCTCGTCAGGTATAAATACCCCCTCACTTCTGACGGTGAGGGGGTTGGCAAATTCTCTCTCTCAATCCATTATTCACACACGAGGGCAAAGTTCGTCCACATCTTTGTTCTCCCACTTATAGCTCGCCACGTACGATCGACACACCCTCAGTCCGACCGGCGTGCCTAGCCCCCGTTTTAAGTCCCATTACTGACTTAGGCATCGGAGGGGCTAAGGGTTGGTCCCCAACCCTGCCCTTCTGACGGGTTGCTCGTGGTGCAGGAAAGCTCGCCCCTTGGTCGACGTCAGCCTTTGGCTCCCGCCACCCGATCTTCCTCCGCCGTGTCCGGTGAGATTTGACTCCGTGGCCACCCCCGGCGGCAAGTCTAGCCTCTTCACCCCACTAATCACCTGTTAAATAGCCCACCTAAACCCTCTTATCAACATAACCACCATGCCCTTGGTTCCCCTCAATACAAATTCATTGTACTCGAGTTCCACCTCGTAACAATTACCTTGTCCTCTAATATCATCAACATTAAGATCAATTAACTTTAATGCATTTAACAATTCATTAAAGAGCCACAATCCAGATGTATCATCTATCTTCAAAAATTCTAAGAAGTACTCCTCTACTTTTATTTGATTACTTGACATATTTACACATCTTACAACTAGGACCATTTGTTCTTGATGACTTATATCTGGAGTACAATCAAGAATTACTGAAAAATATTTTGCTTCTTTAATTGTCTTTATGATAGAACTTCTAACAGTGAGGCCCAAACGAGAAATTAACTCATTTTGTATTTTGTGGCTAAGATAATGATAATGAACTTCATGATTTTGAATACGCCTAACATGATCTTGAATTATTGCATCAAATTCAGCAATCATCTCAACAATTCCCAAAAAGTTACCATTATTATTTTGATAGAGTTTCTCATTGGATCCTCGAAAAGCCAAATTATTTTTAGCAAGACATTTTATGACGGCTACTATTCTAATCAAAACTTGTCGCCATCGTTCTTTTTCCTTCATAATTTTTTTACAAATTATTATCAATTGTTTGATTTTTTTCCCAACCTTAATCTTAACTCATTCCAAGACATCATGTTAGTCATATGTTCAATACTATTTTCATGCTCAGATAGTCTTATGCTAATATGTCTCTAGCCTTTCAATCCTTCATTTGCTAACAACATTGTATTGCTATTAGATTTGAACAACTTACAACAAAAGCAAAATAATTTATCAACACGCTTAGAGTAAACTAACCATTTTCGATCACTAAATTCTCCATTACGCAATTTTCTTGAATAGTATGTATATGAAAAATGTATACGATCTTCGTCTAAAGGAAATTTAAGATCCAATTCTCTTTCAAATCCATTCTCAACTAAAATGTCTCTTGCTTTGTTATCAAGATTTTCCCAAGTGCTAGGTTCATAGATATCAAAATGTGGTAAAGATTGACTATCCTCCTCCTAAATTTTCATTATTAAATTCACTAGGTTCACTTGGCATACAATTTTCATTATTAAATTCACTAGGCTCACTAGGCATAATATTTTCATTATTGTGTTCACTAGATTCACCAGATATAATATTTTCATTATTGAGTTCACTTGAAACAATAGTTTCATCACATAATTCATTATTGTTTGAACTTGTTGAGAAAAATTTGTCAATAGCTCCTTTTTGTGATTCAACTAGTTCTTCTACTCGTTTTTTCTTTTTCCTTTTTTCATATCCGGATAAATATTTTTAAGGAGCCATTTTTAAAATAAATAACTAACTAAGCAAGTCTATAATTCTATGAAAGTTAAAACAAATAGCACATGTAAATCGCAAAAAACAATTTAATAACTCAAGAATAGAAAAGAATAATAGCACCTGATTTGGATGTATGACAATGCTCAATCGTCATTCGCTAATCAAATTGTTGCAATGTATCAAACTTATTTGAGAAGGAATAGTGGATGACAAAATATAATTTTGATAGGTAAAAACCTTTATTGATTCTTTGGAACATATTGTCCTTTTATAGTAGTATAAGATAAGAATGGTATGATTTAATAATAAATGAGTAATTAATATAATTAGCATGTTATTACTTAAATAAAGGCTATAAACTAGTGAATTGAACAAATGTAAACGGCTATAAACCAATTGCTACGTAGACGAACAAATCAGTAATTAATATAATGAGTAAATTGCCAATTAAATGAACAAATGTAATTGTAAACGGTTGCTACTAGGGAAGTCCACTAGTCCAGCAATAATGCCAACATTTAAGGCTTAATTTAAGAGGTTGTTTTGATTTTTCAAATTTCAAGCACAAGCACATTTAAATATTTAATGGGTAGTATATTCAACTCTTATATGGACTAGTGGACTTTTTGAAAATTTGGGGCCCCTTCCAGCGGGGGCCCTGTGCGGTTGTCCACCCAGCCATAGCCCAGGGCCGGCCATGTCTACAGACATGGAGCCATCTGCCAAGTTCACAGAGCATACCACGTCAGAGCTCCCTTAGTTTCAGTAGCTTTCAGATATGAGTGCAACTTGTATAGATGAGTGATTATTATATTTTGTTTTTCTTTTCGGAATTTTATGGAAGATGTATAGATACTTAGGATATTGGTGTATAGATACATAGGATATCTACAAGCCTGAAGCTTGTATGGTTCAGGGAGAGTAACATGTGGGTTGTACTCTTTTTCCTTAAGCTGTTGATTTTTCCCACTGAGTTTTCCTCAGCCAAGGTTTTAACGAGGCAAACACTCTGGATCCAGAAGTATCCACCGACTTAGCTTTATACGCTAAGACCAAATAAATGGATGGATAAGGGGGAGTGTTATGAGTGAGTGAGGCCTTTGGCCTCCCTACCTCTCTATCCCTCCATTACTCCCAACTACTTAGTAATGGGGACCCTTGGTATACCATTGATATGAATATATAGAGAACCATGGCTATGACCCTTGGTTACTCTTTCTTTGAGTTTATCCAACACGTTATTAATTAAATTTAAGTTATAATTTTTAATAAAGTGAAGTTAAAGTTTTAATTGGGTTATTTTTATAAGTTATTAGTTATAAGTTAGTGTTACATGCCCTTTTAGCATACTATTAAGTTGTGTAGCTAACTTATTTTGAACAATTGTGAAACCAGGTACCCCTACCACTGACCAAAACGCGCCATTCGCTACAAGGCAAATCGGTAACTCATAGTACACTTGCTATGGGTGTTAAAACAAAATAAATGCATGCCAATCTAGTGTTTCAACTTCATAGTGTTTCCATTTTGAAGAGTTACATAAACTTATAAGTTGCACAGTATCGTAAAAGAAATTGAATTGGACCACGTGACATGCTTGACAGAAAGATGTAACCTGAAATGTGAGACTAGTAAATGACTCGTAAATTGCAAGTATGGTAACATGCACAGACACTGGGTTTGGGGTAACTTATAATAGCAAGGGTGCGGGAGCGACTCGTCCAGGCCTTGTTGTCACCGTGCGGGTTCTAGCAACCCTTCACAGTAGCCAGTGACAACCATTACAGATCACAGATTATTACATAGTTCTTAAAGAATGGTTCGCCCGGGTAGTACCCGTGGCAAGAGCTGGACTCTTGGTTGTTTACTGTACCCCACATTATAAGTCACAGTCTAGGTACGACACAGTTAGACTCTTGTAACATGGTCACTTTTAATACTGTACATTTAACTGCTAGAAATTGCCGATAATTGTAGAACTGTAAAGTTATTTTTCTGCTCTATTTTCCTTACCACTATTGTTCGCACTTTACTTCTTTTCTCTTTCGATTGCCATGATTGCACATTGTATCAATATCCATGCTTAGAGATACTTTGAGTTACGTCTGATCCTGGCGACCCTTCTCTTTGTGGTGGACCCGCCAGATATCTCTCAGGTTGAAGAGTTTGCTCCAGAGGCTGTAGAGCTGAGTTTGCGGTTGAGTTTGACCAGAAGGACCAGCAGGATGCTGGGTATATGTGAGTGTGGGAGATTTACTTTGTTGTTTTCAGAGTGACTTTATGTATCTTTTGTTTTCAGTTGTATTTCCTTCCTTGAACGCTGCTGGGTTGTAATAAGGTTCTAAACCATTTTCATGTATGAGTATCTTGGCGTATTTCGGCAACAGAGCCTGTATTGACGTCATTGGTGCCTAGCAGGACTTGGGCATGTTCCAAATAGTAATAGGCCTCCAGAGTGGGTCGTTATATGTTGTTTTGGTTTGATGTTGGTTTCGAAAGAGGAGGGAATGGGAGAGGGTGAGTGCTTGCCTGAGGGAGGGAGGGGATTATTTATATAAGTTAATATAAATTAATTATAGGATATTAATAAATTGAATTTTAATGAAATAGGTTGGCATGTTGGATCTGACCAACCCATTCGGTGGGTTAAATAGGTGGGTTAGGGTATTAATTAATTGGGGTTAGGGGTAAAAGTAAGAGTAATTAGTGAATGTGAAAGTAATTAGTGATTGTAATTAGTAAAAACAACGTAATACTACGCCGTTTTCGCATACGACTCTGAAAAATTACGAAAACATAGTCATGGGTTCGTATCGTTGCGAGGATCGTAAATACGAGGTCAATTTCGAAGTTTGAGCTACGAAGATATGAGTTTTGGGCCAAAACGTTTGGGATGCGTGTTTGCGGGTTATAGGTCAATTCGACTCCAGAAAAATACGAAAATAATGTGGGAGTACTAATCGACCATAGAATCATAATGTAGAAGTTTGAAATCGTTTTAATAACATTTATATAGAAAATTAATTGATATGGCTAAATTAGTAACAATTAAATATAAAATATTATAAAAATTATTTAGAGGTATTGATGATACTCGAACTTAAAAATACATGCTATAACTAGTATGATGATACGAAAATATTTTTTATATGATTGATTTGAAACTATTTTTGATATAAAACTCCTGACAAACCATTTCAAAATATCTTCAAAGTATAAAAATACGTAGAATATGAAAATATGCGTACTGATGAATATGGGTCGTCACAGTGATTATGCAAATACACAACTTACAAATAACGATGATTATGACATTAGTGATTACGAGTGGAAAATTATAAATGAACTGTATGATTTTTTTGAAATTTTCTACTTATCAACAAACAGATTTTCTGGAGTATACTACCCCACATCGGTTATATGCTTAGAACAATTAGTTTTGATTTCTTTTGTTATAGAAAAACATAGAGATAATAAGACCCCTAATAATACTGACATTATAAAAATAATTAATGAAATGGAGAGAAAACTCCTTAAGTTTTGGAATCCAGTTCCTTTGCTATACTCTTTGGCTAAGGTTTTTTATCTCCGTATTAAGGAGGAAGGTGTAGTTGACTTATTAGATACATATTACGAAAACATGAGAATTAATGCAGAAGAACAGATAGCTAGTTTTAAGAGTAGCTTAAGATCACTTTTTCTTTATTGAGAAACTATTAGGGAGTTCTGGACTCACCTCTTCTGTTCAAGCATATTCTTCTGCTCCAAGTAGGCTCCGCCAGCTTATGGGGAAGAAGAAACAAAGAACAGTAGTCACAGATAGTTCTTCTAGTGAACTGTCTAAGTATTTCGCAAATACTTGTCTTTTTACTGAAGAAGAATTGAATAGTGAGCATTTTATGTTCTGTTATGGTGGAAACAATATAAAACTAGTTATCCAATTCTTTCCATCATGGCTCAAGATTTGCTAGCTGTACACATATCTACTGTTGCTTCAGAGTCTACTTTTAGTACAAGTAGTCGCGTTTTTAGCAACAAGAGGTCAAGGCTGAAGGAAGATATAGTCGAAGCGGCGGTTTGTGCGAAGGATTGGTTCAAGGCTGAAGCGAGGACCCAATATAAAAATGACCTTTTTGAAGACTCTGAAGAAGAAGAAGCAATAGATTATAGAAGAGACTTGATTCTAGATTTCTTTACTTGTATCAGCATTTTCTTACGTGTATTAGATTTCTTTTTTTGGCCATTGTATGCGGGGTAAGACTGGCCAACGTATGTTCCCCCTAAAAAGATTTCAATTAATACAATTTAAAGGTTCAACCCGGGACCTTCGAGAATTTCGGAATTAAAACTTTTTCTTTCCAATACTTAACATGTTACATTTACTATATAATTTTTTTATAAGTTACTTATATTTTTACAACATATATATGAATTTTTTAGATTTATTCCTTATTTATTATATTTTAAAAAATTTAAACATGTTGCTTATTTATTTTTTAAGTTACTTATATTTTTCCAACACTTAACATGTTACATTTACTATTTATATTTATAAGCTACAAATTTATTTATAAGATATTTGTTTTTTATAAGTTACACTATTTATTTTCTAATTTACTTATATATTTCCAACACTTAACATGTTGCAGTTAATACATAAATTTTTTAACTTACTTATATTTTTACAACATATAAATTTAATATATGAATTTTTTAGATTTTTCAGATTTAGTATTGTTATGAATCAACTACTGGGGGAGGAACCCCCAGCCCTTTATTTATAGGCATGGTAGGAGAGTAGATACATCAAATACATAGATATGGGCGTATCTCTAAGATACCCGCAATCCTAACCGACTCTGGTTATTTCCATTCACAACACTCCCCATAATCCAGCCATAGGTGTGGACTCCGCTCAAGAGTACTTCGGGATTCTGAGCGTAATAAGAGTCTCACATGGGGTGGATACTTCGGGATCCTGAGTTGGTGAGGTTTGCCTCGTTAAAACATTTAGTTATGGAAAACCCAGTGGGGAAAAACCATAGTTAAGGAAAAAGAGTGTAAACGCTCTTTAACTCCCCCTGATTTGTACAAGTGACTCTGCTCATGAATACTTCTGGATTCTGAGCGTCACAGAGGGGTGGATACTTCGGGATCCAGAGTTGATTTGATTTGCCTCGTTTAAAACCTTTGGCTATGGAAAACCCAGTGGGAAAAACCATAGCTAAGGGAAAAGAGTACAAATTCCCTCAACTTCCCCTGATCTGTAAAAGCTCTTAGGCTTTCAGATCTCGTAGGCTTATCTCATCACTCCTATTTACAACATTCCGAAAATATACACAGATTACAAAGTTATTGCAATTAAAGTAGCTGCTGAATCCAAAAACTCTGGAGAGGTGTGCTAAGTATCGTCGCCTCTGATGATGTCTTCAGACTATTGTGGTTAGCTCCACAATACCAGCTTCTATCCCAATCGTCATTGGGATGTGATGTACCAGTAGGCGCCCTCAAGTACACCATTGGTGTGGTGAAGATCTCGGAATGATAGGAAGATGTCGCCTTCATAAATTGCTTTGCAGATCTGCAGGGGATGGCCATCCCACTGTGGGTACCCGTTCTGTGATATCTCAGCATAGGGACTGGACCTGAAACCTGCATTTGCGATGAACATTGGAGGATGATACTTCATTTTGTAAGCCCGAATCTTTTGACCCTTGGAGGAAGCGCAGAAGGCTTAACTCCGGTCTAATGGCCCTTTTTAGGTGCCAAACTATCTCTGGCAAATGAGTTTACTGCAATTGCTATACCGGGACACATGCAGTTAGCCAGGAGTGCATGATTGCACTTAGATAAGGGACTTTAGTACCGGTTATATCCTCCCCCTCTTCCAGCGATCGGAAGGGTTCTTTTTTTATACATCCAGTAAGTGTTACCACCGTAGGTGTACTTTGGATGACAATGATCCTGTTAATTTCTCCAACACACTTCTGGGCGTTTGGAACAGGGTTCTATGAGCCATGACTTTATATTTGCCTAGGTCTTTTCATGTTCAAAGGTCAGGCTTGTACATGTAGTTCGGTTTTCTCTTCAGGAGATCCGATGAGATTTTAGTTGTCTCCAACTATGATCTCTAATCCTGTTCTTTGCAAAGACAGCCTTCAGTAGGAATCATTGACTTGTCAAGTGATTCTCTTTGGTTGTACATTTATTTATTATACTTATTGTTTTTCTTGAATAGACGTCCCGAAGTCTATTCAGGCATTTTAAGGAAATGTGGAAATTATCTTTACAAGATATCCACGAAGGTATGCCGTCACAACATCCAATAACAGTCATATCCAAAAATTTTCCTTCACCAAATCGTAAGGTATTCGCTTTTGATAACTTAGGGAGACTGATGCATCATTTATGAGACATGCTCATTTGAATTTGTTCGATCCCTAGTTTCAGCGAAATTTTCCTTGGGCTATAGGTTGTACCGTATAGCATACGATTTTGTATTTATTTTTCTTATGTTTGCAATACTTTGTTTTATCCACAGGTTTGACACCTTTTGGTGTCTGGACTTCAGGTCCGAACATTTCACGTTTCATAAGTGAGTCCAGCTCATCTTTTATTGCCGCGTTCCACATTTTTGGCCAATCTCTACGTTTGCCTTCTAGCAACGGAGTGTGGAACGATAATTTACGAACATCATCGCTTTTGCGATGTATATGGCAATATGATACGTGAATACATTTGTCGACAATTTATGTTCTATCTGTCCAACACCTCCCCAGTACGTACAACATTTACTTAATTTCACTTTTTCCCGGCAACTCCTCTGCAGTGGATTCCGGGAAGGGTTGATGGGTGTGGACAGGAGCTCATTGTCCTGTGGTAGTATTGTCTTAAGGTCTCCAGGAGTTTCTTGTCCTAGGAGCCTGGTGGTCTGCCTCTTTTCTATTGAGGATCAGCCACTTCTGCTGCTGGTGGATTGCATCCATTCTCGGGGATGTCAATCCTAGCTGGAGTTTTTGCAGCAGGGATGTGTGATCTGACAATCTTCTGGTTGTCAATAAATGATTCCGGTAATTGGTAGACAGTGTTCTGTATGTGGAGGATCTTCGGGATCTCATATACACATTGTGTTGTTACCGGATCATAGTGGGTCAAACTTTTTGTATCCCACGTTATAATTTTCTTCGCGCCAGATTTTCTATATCTGTGCATATTTTTGGGAAACTCGTCTCATCGAGATCACAGTCTTCAAGGTGTGCCTTAATTACGTCCCTCGTTTAGGGTTACTAGGTATCTTATAAGTGAGGGTGAGTCAAACCCTGCATGGATACCTAGGCGACGTTGAGTACCGTTTTGGTCCTCTTTGGTGGTACAATGGGGATTTAAGACTGCGCCGACCGAAGATTCTCGGATGAGAAATGTTCGGTGGCATTCCATATGCAAGTTGCATTGGAGACTCTGACCTCCAGAGGGTCTTATTTTCATTTACGATGCATCATGCAGAGTTTGCAATGTCCCCATGCATCCATAGGCAATCGGGATTTAATGGACGTTCAGTCCATTGGAGTCTACTTTTCAGTGACTCTGCCCGACCCATTTTGGGTATGAACATGCGGCACTTGTATGTTCATTTTCAATTCCCGTTTGATTGGCAGTACTCTTGAAAAGACTGGGAGGTATATTTCCCAACATTAACCCAGACTTATTTACAACATTTTATTGTCTGGGAAAATGTGCCCGCAACATTTTTATTCTTGTGCCAATAGCTTTGGAAAAGCTAAGTTGCGGGTCTTGTAGTAGACATACGTACGAATGTTCTGAGGATGCATTTATCAGTACAATGAAGTACCAAAATAGCCCACTAGGGGTGGTTGATTTTATCCACATTTGTCTCCTTGTATTCTTTTTGAGGAAGCGTGGAGATCCTTTTTCAACTTTTCGTGGAGATGGCCTTGTGATTAATCTTCCCTTATAGTAAGGGATGCGAGGGAATTTTCCCTTCTGAAGAATCTTCTGGTTCTTCAAGTCATACCCATAGGATAAGATGTTGTGCATCATCACAAATCCAGGGTGGCCAAGTCCATCGTGCCAGAGTAAAAAACTCGGCTGATGTAGGGCACTTCAGGTGCTCCGTTTAATTCTGCTTCCTTTCTCCGAATCTTCGTATGGTAGAGGCCTATAAGGCTCTCAAAACGTTCAAGTGTGGATTTTACTCCTTTTTCTTGAGACGTTGCATAAAGTAATTTTTCATTTACATTTGCTGTTTCAAGTGGGATCCGTTTGAAACGGATGTCCTTGAAACTTAGAAAGTTTCTTTTGGAATTCGGAGGGATTAGTGCATCCATTATTTTTGTGTCGTTTGGGGGCAACTGTGTTGCATTCCCTGGATCTTCAATATAGCTCTGATATTGGGCTTTGTATTGAAAGAGATCGTACGTGTTTATTGTCTACTAATTATTTATGAGAGCAGTTTCAAAAGATGAAACATAAAGGCACATGCATATTCAGATAGACATATTCATTTATTGTCTACTAAAATTTTTCAATCAAAACAGATTGCGCAATACAAAAGCTCTCATAACGTGAGATGTTCTAAACAATTTGCTAAGATAAAAGTAAAGGCTAGTCAAGCATGTCGTTATTTTCGAAGTCGTCAGCTGAAAAAACTTAACTGGAGCATCAGATGTCATCAGGTTTGTTTCAGCTTTATTTTTCTTGTTCTCTTTATACAAATCCTGGAGATGATGCGGAGTTCGGCACACTCTGGACCAGTGGCCTTTCATGCCACAATTTTGGCACTGGTCTTCCCATTCCCTCTTGGGTGGGGGTATATCATTTCTATTTTTGTTATTTCTGTGCCTCGTGAACTTCCGCTTACTTTCATTATTTCACTGCTGCTGTACATGGCCCTTGGCATTTTTCTGTTGACCCCCCTTCTGTGGTCTTTCTTTTCTTTTATTATCTCTCTTCTTTTTGAAGGAAGAGGAATGGTGAGCTTCTGGTGGGGGGCAGTGCCGGGGAGCGTATATTGTGAGTGGAGAGAAGAAGCTCTCTGTCTTGCTCGGCCATGAGTAAACATGACAGCAGCTCGGAATACTTGGTGAACTTGCGTTCACGGTATTGCTGCATGAGTATCGCATCTTTTTCATGGAAGGACGTATACGTCTTTTCCAGCATGCGATTTTCTGAGACTTTCTCACCACACAACTTCAGGCGTGAGGTGATGCTAAAAAGTGCTGAGTTGTACTCAGCAATGGACTTAAAGTCATGTAGCCTCATGTTCTCCCACTCATATCGTGCCCTTGGGAGTATAACATCTTTCTGATGTTTTATACCTGTCCTCAAGGGCAGTCCATAGCTCAAGTGGATCTTCGACCGTAAGGTATTCAGCCTTTAAGGTCTTGTCCACATGGCGGCGAATATAGGTGATGGCTTGCGCCTTCTCTATATCGCTAACATTTTCTTTTTCAGTCACAGCAGCGATGAGGGGACTTTGCCCACCGGTGAAACTTTACATCTAGCTGCCAGCTTAGATAGTTTCTACCTGATGCTTCCAGTACTTTGAAATTAACGCTTGCAATATTAACCATTTATCTAGCAGAGCACAAACATGCATGAATTAATAATTAATTCAGAGAAAACATTTTCATGCGGAGGCAATATTTAACGAAAAACTAAATGTGTGGATCGGCCAGTCCCACAAGAAAGAGTCCAAAAAAGTCCACAGTCCAAATTATACAAATTTGCAGTTTAAAGAAAATGAAAATACAACTTTGGAAACCTCGTGGGTCCCATATGATATCTCCATCTTCAAGCGTGGGCCTCCGTCTTCATGGAAGTTGGTCTTCTTTCTTTGACATTTACATAAATTCCTCACTACAATTTCTCTCAAAAATAAAAGAAAAGTGCGGGAAATAAACTGTGGGACTAAACGGTCCGATCCAAAAACCACATTTAGCAATTCATGCAGAAATATTGTGCTCATCAACATTTTCATCAAACATTTTCATCACAGGCATCACAGACATTTAATATTCGCAGAGATGGATAAATAATTTAAACACTTAATAATTATTGGACCACTGGGCAACGTCATACACCGTTAGGTTACTAACGGCAGAGCGGTCGCATGATCTTCCTAATTATTAAGTTTTAAATACAATGCACAACCACGCATATAATATCCAACAGAATATACCAGAGATGCAAAGCATGTAAATATGATTTTTGCAGAAAAAATCATCACAATGCAAAGGTTGTAAATTGAATGGGTTTAATCAATTAAATTGATTAAGAGCCCAAAATAAACATTTTCGTTGTCAGAGGAAAAAGTTTTCCTCATCATCCCAAAAGCCCCCCAAGAATCCCCAAAAAGTCCTCGCCTGCCCGATATTTGTCCCGTAATTTATCGTGATTTTTCACGAATATTTTGCCCTTAAATCCCCCTTTTTAAATTAATTTTTAGGCTAACAAGTTGCCTATTGAGGCGAGCTTATAGCCTTTACCACCCCCAATTTTTTTTTCCAGATAAACCAGCATGCGGGTCTGAAGCCCGCAGTCGACCTATGGGCTTCAGGCCCATAGGTTTCTTTTTTCTTTTTTTTATTTTTGGAAATCTGTGGGCCTGAAGCCCACAGATCTGCTGTGGGCTTCAGGCCCACAGATCTGTTTTTTTTGAAGAAAAATTGGCCTGTGGGCCTGAAGCCCACATGCGGCCTGTGGGCTTCAGGCCCACAGGTTTTTATCTGCATTTTTTTGTGTTCTAGGGTTTGCTGGGTTTGGGGGGCCGGCGCCGGCGCCGCCCCCTGCAGGGGGGCGCGGCCGCCGGGGGCCGCCCCCCCCTGCAGGGGGAGGCGGCCGGGGCCGCCCCCTGCCCCCTGCAGGGGGGCGGGGCCTCGGGGGCCGCCGCCCCCTGCAGGAGGGGCGGCGGGGGCCGCCCCCCTGCAGGGGGCGGCGGCCACGGGGGGCCACCGCCCCCTGCAGGGGGGGGCGGCGGCAGCGGGGGCCGCCCCCCCTGCAGGGGGAGGCGGCCAGAGGTGGGGGGGGTTTTCCGGAGTGGGGGGTTCCGGCGAGGTCGGGGTTTGGGGGGGTCCGGTGACGACTAGCCGCCGGAGGGTTCAAAATTGGGTTTTTAACCCTAAAAATTGAGTTTTTGGGATGAAAAATCCGTCGTTTTCAAGGCGACGATGAATCCCTATGACGATCTTGCGAGATCTAGGGGAGGGGCAATCATACGTATGATTAAAAATATCGTTTTTAGTGTTTTTACCTCTATATCCGTCCTCCGGATATAGCGACGGTTGCTCGAAGCCCGACGCGGATGACTACCCTTGATGGAGGAAGCCTTGCACCGCGCTCGTGGATCTATATATTTTAAAAAAATTTTACTTTTTAAATTATTAAAAAAACCGAGCCGGGCCGGGCCGGGCCGGGCTAGGGCCGACGGGCCAGACTGGGCGGGGGTTGCTCCTCGCTCGGGCCGATCCGGATGGGCCGTTTGACACTATGACTCGTCGCGCACAACTGGCAAAATTTGGAGCAAACACAAAATTTTTGTCAGTTGTGCGCGATGAGCAATTTTGGCTCTGTGGAGCAAAAATTGCTCGCCGCGCACAACGGGCAAAACTTTTGCCAGTTGTGCACGACGAGCAATTTTGCTCACAGAATTTTTTTTTCTCGCCGTGCACAACTGTTCAAAGTAAGTCGTTTTCAAAAAATCATTTTCGTTAGTGGTCATTTCAAAAAACGGTAGTGCTGAGAGCAATTCGGTACGTGCGCGTGACAACTCCCATGAATTTAACTAGGGCCATCTTTTTATTTATCCTTATTTACACGTAATAAGTTACAAAATAAAATTAGCCATACTGTATATAAATGGGAAAAAAGCTGAAGGTCTTTTGTGCAAATCATGTCAGAACAAACAAAGAACCCTTGCCTTTTTCTAGGGGTGGCAAAATGAGCCCGATCCGAATCGATCCGAACCCGACATCCTTAATAGGATATGGGTAGGGGCTAATCCGGGTCAAGTAGGATCCGGGTTGACCCGACCCGACACGGATAAAATCCGGATCGGTTATGGGTTTGGCATATCAAACCGGATGACTCGAATTCGACCCGGTTTGCTTTATATATATATATATATATATATATATATATATATGAGATTAATGTGTATCATATGCCATATGAGATAGGCTCTCATACGTCCTCTCACATAAAACAACCAAGTACAATCCCACATGGGCTTGTACTTGGTTGTACTTGGTTGCTTTATGTGAGAGGGCGTATGAGAGCCTATCTCATATGGCGTATGATACACATTATTTTATATATATATATATATATATATATATATATATAAAGTTGCAAGAGGAGGTGTATTTATACGATTTAAATTGTTGTCCTCTTCTTTAAGAGGTTTTAGATTCAATTCCCTTTACATACAACTTTTTAGTTAATTTTATTATTTTCGTTATTAAAATGGTAACGTTAATTGTACTTCATTGCTGTAATCAGTGCTGTTTAAGCAACGAGCTGCTGGAAATTATGCAACACTTAATAAATTGCCGGTGGCTCTTAATAAATAGCTGGATATCGAAAAAGGAGCAATTGTGTATAAGTCAAATCTTAACCCGACGGGTTAACCCAAACCCGACCCGGAAATTTTCCGGGTCACCCGAAATCGACCCGGATTCAATCCGGATCGGATTAGGGTTTACCTCTATCCGGATCAGATCAAATCTGACCCGATCTAAACCCGGACCCGGACCCGGACCCGGACCCGAACCCGAACCCGAACCCACCCGACCAGTTTGCCACCCCTACCTTTTTCCCATTCTCTCGCGCCTCTCCTCTCTGTCTTCTTCCCTCAAAGGTGAGAAGAGATGGCCCAAAACACCGCCAAAGCTAGGAAAATGAGCGAAAGCTTTATCCGAAATGGTGGCCGAATAGCCCGCCAGATTATCTTCGGTCGACATTATCCCTCTCGTCATCTTTCAAACCCTCACTCTGGATCCCACGTTCGATCCAATCCCATCTCTTCCAGGCCCGGACACCCGCCGTCTCCGTCTTCCTCTCACTTGACCCCTCCAGCTGTGTTGCCTTCTTGTTCCGCTCCTTCAGCTTCGGCTACATCGTTCTCTTCATCGATTACTCGAAATGGGTTTGTCAGTTGGTACCTCGGGATGATCGAAGCTCGCCCAGTTCTCACCAAGGCTGTCACCGCCGGCGCTATCTTCACCGCCTCTGATATCACCTCCCAGGTATGCATTGACAATCTTGTCTACCAATCTTGGCGTAAAAATTGTTTTTTTCCTGGTTTTTTGATGTAATTAGTGTTATGACGAGTTGACGACGGAATGAATTCGAGGTCGATAGCGATCGCATTGTTTGGCTATCAAAACCCTGCTTCGATTATGCTTCTTGTTGATATGAAAAATTGTTCTTTGTTTTCAATGCATGAAAGCCATCATTGATAAGCAACCTACTGAAGTTTTGGGGGTGTAAAGAGGTTCAGTCTATGCATCACTAGGAACTAGTATCTGAGCGAGTTGAATAGACGCTAATGTATTTTGGGAGTTTTGATGGAATTTATGGGATGTGAGGTAATAATTCGGAACAAATGAGTTGAAGCTATGGGAATACGAAGAATTCATTAGGTTGGAAGAATTCTCAGTGTTTCAGGACATTCAAGATGCTGTGTCTATAAGGTCTTAAAATTTTTATTCTCTCAAAAAAAAGGTTTAAAGTTTTTATAAAATAAGCAATAAACCCTCTACTTTGTTCTTTTGCTCTTTTTGATTCATATTTTAATTCATGGGTTTATTTTGGGAGTCTTTGATGAGTTCCAAGTGCAATGTGATGGTTTTGAGAGGGGTGAGAAAACTCTCAAAAGCTTTGGGATTGTGTAGTAGGTGCATCAACTCCATTGATAACTTTGAAGAACTTGGCATTTAGGACATACAGATGTCATGATCTCGAATCCATAGGGTTTGTTTGGTATATGGTTTTTGGAACAACTATTTATTGATATCTGAACATTTGTGTGATTTTTTTTAAAATTTTAAGCATAGGTGGCAATAGTTTATGAAGCGAGGGTTCATTTAAGATAAAATGAAACTATTTTGTATTCATACAAACATCTGTTTCTCACAGTTTGTGAACATCCATTTACTTGGATTTTTACCAACCAACCCCGGTTTCATAAGGTTTGAGGGCCTTCAAACCTCAGTTTCAAAAACTCCATGTTGGTTTTCAATCATGACCCTATCTTAAAAATCCTGGGTTGGACCTCAAACTTCACCAAACAGTGGTTTCTAAAACTAGACCGTGTTGCCAAATGAGGCCTTAGTGAAACATATTCATAACATTGAGGAAGGTTGTGCATGTTTTAAATTTGTTTTACTCAATTTGATGAAATCAATTGGGTTATAAGTTGCATATCTTGATTTGGGAGCCCAAAATATTTCTTAAGCGAGTTTTGGCAAGTATTGGAAAGAAGTGATACTAGCTTTAACATAAATAATATCTTAGCCATGAATTTGGGCTCATATCTTTCCTTTTATTGGTTACGATTCATGACTAGCTGCGTAGATCAGTAGATGGGCATTTTCTTATAATTAATTTAAACTTTATCAATATACTCTGTTAACACAAGTATTTGTAGGGTAGGATATATGGCTAGGTGCTTGTATTTGTGAATAAAAATGTGGTGGAACTGCTCACTCAAAAGCTTTACCTTGACATTTTCATAACTTTACCGCGATCTATTAAATACCTCACTTACCACCTGAATGGTCTTTATTAAGCCGCTGTTGAACTGGGCCTCTCTTGAGCTTGGTGGAGCTGGTGGGCCTAATAAGGCTATACCATATTGTTCAATCAAAAAATTGAAAAGATCGAATGATTCAGCTTTTTTTTCAAGATCCGACGTTCCTTGTTTATGACTGAACCTGCTTGCAGCTTGTATAGAAAAAGAAATTAGTTAGAACATGGTTCTCTCATAGTTTGTCAGGTTGATGTTTGATATTTTGCTACTTGTATATGATTGTATATTTATATGTACTTCCGTCTATATCATTGAAAAGATCCATAAAGGAACATCATCCTTGGCTTCACACAAGTTTACAACTTGCATTTTGTTTAAGGCACTTGTGTCATTGATGGTATGTTGAACCTGTATGTCAGTGGCTTAGCCTCAATCAAATACATCATGAGAAGACAATGCATGGTTGGATTAGTATGATGAGAGAATATGTTACTAAAATACGGCGTACATACTTCCTTGCTTGGAATAATTGTTACATAGTTTTTATATTTGGGATTAGGCATGCTGACCATGACAGATATAAGAGCTTTAGCTTGCATGCCTGTATTTGGGTTTTATGTTCTGACATGATTATAACTGATAAAAATCCAAACCTACATAGCATAAGAGTGGGAGAGGATCCAGATAACACAATTCCCTGACTCAAAACCTAAACTAAACTTTTGAGTGGGCATAAATATTCTACATGACAGTAATTCCAATTAGATTTTCTTATCATTTTGAACACGATAGCTCATTTAGTTTAGTTACATTTACATCTGTTCCCAAGACTGCTTGTTTAATTCTTGCTCATATATATGTTGTTAGGTTAGAGGTTACAATAAGATAAGACTGAGAATGTTATAATTGGACTTGGAACTTCATAGCAAAATTTGGGTTTGGTTCATGCTCAACTATTGTGTCATCAGGGACCATCAACGCCCTAATTTGAATATGTTGGTTGGGTGGTTGAAAGGTGAGTAGTGAAGACTTTTTGAGTTCAAATTACCACAAGGAAAAACATGAGTGGAAGATGACATGGTGAAACTTGATGAAAGGTTACCAAACATGCTCATGGCACCGACCATATATGAAATGTGCAGAAACAACAATGAGCTACCACACGATAGTAGAGGCTGAGTAATTTTACCTAGTGACGTATGCACTAGAAGCTGAATAATATTTTACGTGGTGATATATGCAGCTATCCATGCAATTTAATTGATGAAGAGATAGATTTGGAATTCATATGTAAAATACTATTGATGTTAAAACCATTGTTGTACTTGACTCAATGCTTAACTGATACGCTTATCACCTACGAGAGGAGGCGTAAGAAGACTAAGGAGTAATTGCTGGACACACCGACGATTTGGGGATAGAATTTTTTTATGCACTATTAGTTGTTTTGTGTTGCTGTACGCACCACGCCTCTTCATTATATAAGAGAGGGCGTGGGCTAGGGTTAGGGTATCGAATTAGTAGCCGTCTTTTGACATTCCTAGAGTTCTCCGAGGAGATCTAGAAGAGAGTTTAGGCTTTTCCCTTAGCAAAATCTAGAAGAGGGGCCAACTCTCCCAAAATTGGCTACTTATCATTGTAACCCTATTTTCTATTTCAAATAAAAATCCCCAAATTCCACAAACAAACCCTAGTCCGCATCAATTTGGTATCAGAGCTCTGATCCAATGACAGCAACAAGATCGTCCACGGCGAAGTCTCTGGAGGAGAGGCTAGATGCGGAAGTCGTCGAGCGGAAGAAGGATACGGCGGATCTCAGCGAACAGATCGCCGCTGTCAGATCTGATCTCAGATCTGATCTCAAGGAGAATATGGAGCAGATGAAGGAGATGATCCCGCACCTCCTAGCCCAAAATACATCCGAAATCTCGCCATCAAAGGAGGGAATGACTTCAGATCTAAATCTCCAATCAGATCTGAGGATGAAGGCAACCCGCGCGGCGAAAGGGAAGGCGATGATGATGCCAGATCAAGGGGGGGTGATCCTAGAAGAGATCGATCCAGATCTGGATCTGGAAGAGGAAGAATGGCAGGAAGATCTCACCGAGAGCTCCAAAGAGGAACAACACACGAGGCGACGCCGGCAAGCACACCTGGCAGCCCTAGTGGACCGCCAGGGGGAAGCCGAACCTCTGGCGGCCCACCTAAGGGCCGCCGATGACCAGTGGCCCCGCAGGGGGGCCGCGATGGACGGGCGACCCCGCCTGGGGGTCGTCGGAGGCGGGCAACCCCGCAGGGGGGTCGCCGAGGCTGGGCGACCCCAGGCGGGGGTCGCCGGAGGCGGGCGCACCCGCAGGGGGGTCGCTAAGCCTAGGCGACCCCGCCTGGGGTACGCCGACGACGGGCGGGCCCGCCACAGGTCCCGCAGGCCACGGGCGAGCCGCGCGTGCGACGACAGTCCCCCTGTGTACCAAGGGGGGTGACGATTGGCGAGAAGGGCGTGTACGGGGTGCTCGTGGTCCAGAGTACTCGGAGGACAGTGATGGTGGCCTTGAGGGGCGACGACGAGCTGACAGGCATGATCGGAGACATGAGGAAGATGCTCGTTATCACGTGGAGGAGTACGAGGAGGAAGATGAGCGAGATAGGAGGGAGGACAGACGATGGGATCATGGAGGGGTCAGATTTAGAGATCATCACCGCCATCAACAGCATGATCGTATCGACGGAGGAGATCCACGAGCAGATGACCGCATTCGGAAGCTCAAAATGCCTTTGTTTGAGGGTAGTGATACCACGGGGTGGATCTACAAGGCTGAGAGGTATTTCGAGATGTCGAGGTTGACGGAGGCGGAGAGGCTTCGGGCGGTTGCACTCTGTTTGGAGGGAGAGGCACTGAATTGGTGGAGGTGGAAGGAACAGCAGAGACCTCTGAGAACCTGGGACGGGTTCAAGGAGGCACTACTACATCGATTCCGAGACTCTCAGGCGGGGGAGCTTATGAGCAGTTACATGCCTTGAGGCAGGTGGGGACCGTGCGAGACTACATAAAGCAGTATGAGGTACTCACTAGTAGAGTACGCGGGATGCCTGTAGAGTCCATAGAAGGGTTTTTCATGGATGGATTAAAACCCACCATTAGGTCTGAGCTTCGCACTCTCAGGCCACGTGGACTGGAGGAGCAGATGGAGCTAGCACTGACGGTCGAGGATAGGTTGGCAGACGAGCGTCGTGCCAGGGGGTCGTTTGGAGGACATTTTCCACGTCCCCAGGCTGCCCCAGGAGGACAGACAGGAGGGACAGGAGGGGTCCCGGCAGGCAGAGGAAGACCCGGAGATGTGAGACCTGGGGGGCCGTACAAGAGGATGACGGATGCGGAGATGCGGGACCGTAGAGCCAAGGGATTGTGCTTCAAATGCGACGAGAGGTTTACCCCTGGGCACAGGTGCCGCAACCAGGCCTTACAGGTGTACGAGGTGTACGCCGAGGACTTGGAGGAGGAGCAGGCAGAGGAGGAAGCGGCATGGCCCGAGGAGGACGGCGGTCCTCTACTACTGGAGGCGGCCGAAGTCTCGCTTAGCTCCATTGCGGGGCTTACACGGGTACACACCATGAAGCTGGCGGGTAGAGTACGAGACCTGGACGTGGTGATACTGATAGACAGTGGGGCTACCCACAATTTCGTATCTCCCAGGGTGATTGAGAGTCAGGGGATACAGCTGACGGAGACGGAGGGCTTTGGCGTTATGCTTGGGACCGGCGTGGTCGAGCAGAGTAGAGGCATCTGTCGGGATTTGATGCTGTCCATTCAGGGAGTGGTGATCACCGGTGATTTCTTGCCCTTGACTTTGGGCAATGTCGACCTGATTCTGGGGATGCAGTGGCTGCAATCGCTGCAGGAGACGAAATTCAACTGGAGTCTGCTGCGAATGGAGTTTCAGGTGGACGGCAGGAAGGTCGTACTTTTGGGGGATCCAAGTTTGTATTGTTCGTCGGTGTCCTACAAGACTATGGCGAAGACACTCCAGGCTGAAGGAGGGGGATTCTTAATTGAGTTACAGGGGTTGGTGACGGGCGAGGCCGCGGGGAGACAGTGGTACCGTTGGAGGTGGATCAGCTATTGCAGGGGTTTGAAGGGGTGTTCCAGCCACCCAACGGTCTTCCATCGCCGAGGGATCATGAGCACACTATTGTGCTTAGAGAGGGGGTGTCGCCCATTAGTGTGCGTCCATATCGATACCCCCAGGTGCAGAAAGATGAGATTGAGAAGCTAGTCCAGGAGATGCTGCAGGCGGGGGTCATCCGCCCTAGTGCCAGTCCTTTTTCTAGTCCAGTGCTGCTGGTTAAGAAGAAGGACGGCAGTTGGAGATTTTGTGTTGATTACCGGGCTCTCAACAAGGAAACTGTCCCCGACAAGTTTCCCATCCCGGTGATTGACGAACTATTAGATGAGTTGCATGGAGCGGTGGTTTTCTCGAAGATCGACCTGAAGTCGGGATACCATCAGATTCGCATGAGGCAGTAAGATGTGCAGAAGACCGCCTTCAGAACTTACGAAGGCCACTACGAGTTCCTCGTCATGCCCTTTGGGCTGACGAACGCACCCGCTACCTTCCAGTCGCTGATGAATAAGGTCTTCCGACCTTACTTACGGAGGTTCGTCCTGGTCTTTTTCGATGATATCTTAGTATACAGTGCGTCGTTACAGGATCATCTGGGCCATCTGGAGATAGTGCTGCGAGAGCTGGAGGATCATCAGCTACATGCCAACCGGAAGAAGTGCCTCTTCGGACAGGCGCAGGTGGAGTACCTGGGGCACATCGTGTCGGAGGACGGGGTGGCAGCCGATCGATCGAAGATTTCAGCCATGTTGGATTGGCCGCAGCCAAGGACATTACGGGCCTTGCGGGGGTTTCTGGGTCTCACAGGGTATTATCGGCGTTTCGTGAAGGGGTACGACACCTTGGCGTGGCCCCTTACGGAACAGTTGAAGAAGGATAGTTTTTGCTGGGGAGAAGAGGCGACGAGGGCATTCCAGGCCCTCAAGGAGGCGATGACGACAATACCAATGCTAGCACTCCCAGATTTTGAGAAGAAGTTTGTGGTGGAGTCAGACGCTTCGGGTTTTGGGTTGGGGGCCGTACTGATGCAGGAGCAGCGGCCGATCGCTTACTTCAGCCAGGTTTTATCTTCCAGGGCCAGGCTGAAGTCTGTCTATGAGCGAGAGTTGATGGCGATCGTGCTGTCAATTCAGAAGTGGAGACCCTACCTACTTGGGAGGGAGTTTGTGGTACGGACAGACTAGCGGAGTCTGAAGTACCTCCTGGAGCAGCGCATAGTGGCAGAGGAGCACCAGAGGTGCTTGTCCAAGTTGAGCGGGTACAAGTTCGAGATTCATTACAAACCCGACTCGGACAACAAGGCGGCAGATGCGCTTTTCCGACGAGATGAGGGGGTACATGTGGTGGCTCTTTCTATTCCACTGATGTTGCGGAGCGACACCCTGCTAGCGGAGATTGAGGCAGATGAGGAGCTACGACGGATCCGGGAGGCGATCGCTGGAGGATCTACAGACTTCCCGGGTTACACCTTAGAGGAGCGACTACTACTGTATCGGAGGAGGCTGGTGATTCCCCAGACTTCTAGTCACATTCCTACTCTCTTCCATGAGTTCCACAGCAGCGCCGTAGGGGGCCACTCGGGAGGATACCAGACTTATCAGCGGATGGCTCGGGAGCTCTACTGGCCGCGTATGAGGAAGGATATTACGAGGCTGGTTTCGGAGTGTGATATATGTCAGCGCCACAAATATCAGGCGACATCCCCAGCCGGTCTTCTACAGCCCTTGGAGTTACCGGAGAGGATATGTGAAGACATCTCGATGGATTTTGCGGAGGGGTTGCCACGATTGGAGGGCTTTACTACGATATTTGTTGTGGTTGACCGCCTCAGCAAATACGGCCATTTCATCCCACTACGCCATCCATTTACTGCAGCGTCAGTGGCAGTTGCTTTTTTGAAGGAGGTGGTCAGGCTACATGGGTACCCTCGCTCGATTGTGTCAGACAGGGATAAGGTGTTTCTGAGCACTTTTTGGAAGGAGATGTTCAGACTACAGGGGACAGCGCTACGACGGAGCACGGCTTATCACCCACAGACGGACAGCCAGACGGAGGTGCTTAACCACAGTGTGGAGACATACCTCCGGTGTTTTGCGTCAGAGACACCTAGGAAGTGGGCCGGGTGGTTGATGTGGGCTGAGTACTGGTACAACACCTCGTACCACTCAGCTGCGAGGATGACACTGTTTCAGATTGTGTATGGCCGAGATCCGCCCCACCTAGTGCATTACAGCAGTGGATCTACCCCGGTGTCAGGATTAGAGCAGCAGTTGGAGGATCGTGACTGGGTGTTAGAGGAATTGAAGCGCCACCTACTGCGAGCACAACAAATCATGAAGAAGAAGGCAGATGCACATCGCAGGGAGGTGGAGTTCGCCGTTGGAGAGCGTGTCTATCTGAAGCTTCGACCCTACAGACAGCGTTCTATGGCCCACCGACGCAATGAGAAGCTAGCAGCGAGGTATTATGGGCCTTACGAGGTTGAGGCCCGGATCGGCAAGGTGGCGTATCGACTGAAGTTACATCCTACTATCAGGATCCATCCGGGTTTTCACGTCTTACAGTTACGCCGAGTTATTGGAGATCACGTGGCGTCGTCTACATTGCCCCAACTCTCACGGTCGACATGTAGGTACTTTTGGCACCCGAGGAGGTTACATGCATTCGTACAGGAGCATCGGGAGCACATGAAGTTCTGATTTGTTGGTCGGGATTGCCAGAGTTTGAGGCAACGTGTGAGCTTTATGATCATATCTTGCAGCAGTATCCTGATTTCCACCTTGAGGACAAGGTGAAACTCCTGGGGGGAGTAGTGATACGCTTATCACCTACGAGAGGAGGCGTAAGAAGACTAAGGAGTAATTGCTGGACACACCGACGATTTGGGGATAGAATTTCTTTATGCACTATTAGTTGTTTTGTGTTGCTGTACGCACCACGCCTCTTCATTATATAAGAGAGGGCGTGGGCTAGGGTTAGGGTATCGAATTAGTAGCCGTCTTTTGACATTCCTAGAGTTCTCCGAGGAGATCTAGAAGAGAGTTTAGGCTTTTCCCTTAGCAAAAGCTAGGAGAGTGGCCAACTCTCCCAAAATTGGCTACTTATCATTGTAACCCTATTTTCTATTTCAAATAAAAATCCCCAAATTCCACAAACAAACCCTAGTCCGCATCATTAACTTACCAACACTCACACTTAAGAAACAATTTGGGCTCCCAAATCTGGATTAGGTTTACAACCCAAATGAGTTCATGAAAAATGAATAAAACTAATTCAAAATATGCATAACCTTTCTCAGTGTGCTGAAACTGTTCCAAAAAAAATTTAAAAAAAAAAAAAAAATTCATGCAACTGTTCAGGAGAGCCATAAAAAATTGTTTCAAACATTATGCACCAAACAAACCCTATAGATTTGAAATCGTTAACTCCCTAACTAATGACTAATAAGTTGTTTAATAAGCAATAAACCCTCTACTTTTTTCTTTCCTTTTTCCTTTTTTTTCATATTGTAGTACATGATTTTATTTTGGAAGGGTTTGATGAGTTTTGATAGCAATGTAATGGTTTAAGTGGAGTGAGATAACCCTACATCTTTGGTCAGTGTAGTTAGGATATCGATTCTGTTGATAACTTTAGAATAATATGGTATCAAGGATTTCTAGATTATATCGTTGAGGTATCAACTTATTAGTCATTAATTGGGGAGTGATTAGGGGGTTTAATGCACACATGTGCGTGCACGCACACACATTTATTATTTATTTGTATATATTAAAATTTTAATTTCTAGATCATTTGCTCATAAACCAATTAAGCGCCATGTGTGGTTGGACCAAACCATTAATGAAACCATTATGGAACTCTGATCAATACCACACAACAATGAAAAAAAAAAGATTTTTGAAGGGCTTTCGAGGCACATCACATGCATTTGTAGCTGATTTTGAGTCGAAGTCAGGCAAGGAACAGTACACCCCATTCAGTTCTTGATATGACATGATAGTGTTGGGATTGAAAACAACAGAAATTGCAATGTAACGAGGAGTATGGAATAATAATAAAGGGCAATTACAAGTAAATTGAAATGCAATACAATTGAAGGTGAGTACCTTGAAACAAAACCTATGTAGAACTTGCTTAGATCTGGCTGAATGAAGCTCCTAACATGGCATAGCTTACCAGGGGAAGGAGGTAATCACTATGTTACAAGCTACTTCTAAGGGAATTCAAGCTGAAGCTAAATTTCGAGTAGATTTTCTGGCTAGAGTTGCTTGATGTCCTTCTCCTGCACCTCAGTCGCCTTTATAAGCTCGTTTAACCACCTAGCACACACAACCTGCGTCAACTAATCCACATGGTGTGCCTCAAGTCCGGGATTCATGCCATCATGCCAGATTGCCGCTAATGGCCCTGCCGATCTCTACATCTGTCCCACCGAACCTGAATCCCTTTGATCGAGTCCATCTTGTTTGCTCATTGTTATCGTTGGTACTCTTGCTAAGTTCGGTGGTAGCTGTCGATTTTAGGTGTGAACAATATCAAAATATGGGTTTGGTTCAGGGTCGACCATTGGGTTATCGCTCATCTGTGCCCATCAGCACCGTTATTGGTGTATATTGTTGCCTTTGGTGGTGGAAAGATGGACAGTGATGATGCTTGAGGTTGAATCACCACAGGACAAAGGCATGAGTGAAAAATGACATAGTGAAGTAATGAAATGTTAGCAAGTATGCTCATGACACTGACTATATTTTCTTTTTTTTTTGGGGGGGGGGGGGGTTGGGGTTGGTTTTTTTTTGGGTGGGGAGCCATCACATCAAAAATAAATGTGCAGCAGCAACAATGAGCAGCAACATGGTAGTAGAAGCTGAAAAAGTTTACCTACTGAGGTACGCATAAGAACAAACATACGACTATTGCCAGGGTAACACTGCTCATAGTAGAAGATGCTGACTGTAGTTACCAAGATTTTTAATACAATGCGGATTCTAATGATTTCAAGATGAATGATGAATGATTTCAAGATGAATGATGCCACTTCAACCTGGTTGTGTCAAGGGGCTTGAATGATAGTCCAAGGGGGACATCACTTTGAGATGATGTAACAATGACACCAGAAGAGTACACGAGTAAACCTAATGATGTCAGTCGCAGATGATTACAGAGCTTTGAGACCATGCATCATGAGGGCAACTGAAGATGATATTGACACAAGTTTCTTGGAGTAGCCGACATGAAGAAAGTGTCTGGAGGATGTGCAGTGTTGATTATGACAGATCTCAAATGCAGACGGCATGATGGAATGCAAGTAGCTAGTGATGAGTCAGTATAATGAATGAAATCCTCATGGCAAGCTACTTTTATGTGTTTCAAATGGATAATTTAAATGAGAGAACCAACACACATTGCATACTCATATCAATGCAAACTTGCTTGAAGCGCAATCATGAACAGATAAATGTGCCTGAAATTGGGTTGTGGGAGGCATGGCTGGATTGTATGCAAGTGCACATGAATGAAATCATGACCTGACGGTATTGTACTCAGTATAAGCACAATAAGCATGGTGCTCAGGTGACATATTTAGGCCATCATTATTGTATGCTTTTGTTATGTGGGTAAGGAATGACATGTGTTTGAGTAAATGGGCACTTGACATGTAAAACCAAGTCATTGATGTCATTATTGATCTGTTAGCTAAGCAAGTACAGGTCTCAAAAATATGCAGTCCAAAATATATGGTACTGTGTCTTCACTTGTTAACCTTAGGAGCAACTAGTTGTCTTGATCAACATTGCTTAAGGGATGCCATTGCTGCATTATATAACAAGCAGGTAAAAGAGCAATAAAATCAGTCAGATCAGCAGGTTAAGTTTCCACCTAGGTGTTGAGAGAGCTACTTAAATGGTCAAAACCGCTCTGACTGGAAATTTTGGTATACAGATATTTGAGGAGCACATGAATATCGCTTTAAGAAAAATCAAAAGCAGGGAAAAAGAGGACAGAAGACAACGAACCACAAATGCATCAAGGCAACGAAGTATTAGTAAGGGAGGAAAATGAATAGTGAGGAAACGACAGTATAGAAGACAAAAAAAATATATAGAGGGTAAAAAATTGAGGATACCAGGCATGCACCAGATACACATGCTGATGTTCTATCAACTTCTGATTGCTGCTGGGGAGACATAGACTCTTGGGGGGCACTACCTTTGTGTGTGTGTGTGTGGGTGGGGGGGGTGTGGGGGGGGGGGGGGGGGGGGGTTGTAATGCTCATGGTTCAGTAAAATCTGCAGGAGTGAACTCACCATGCTTCGATGGAGAGAAAGTGATTTCCTTCGACTGTGATGTTCAGGGACAACTTGCGGCTTTGTGTGTGTGTGTGGGTGGGGGGGGGGGGGGTGCTGTTCATGGACAACAGCTTGAGGCTACTGAGAATTGAAGCAGGAAAGGTGATTTATTGAGTATTTTAATTTTGTGGGTGAGAGTTTTGAAACTTGATATTTAAAGTCACACCTGCTATTGATCTTATGTCCATGAATTATAAATACGTATAGCCTATGAAGAATGGGAGTGTAAATAACTGGCTGTTTTATTTAAAAGAAAAGCAGATTGCTGCCTTGAGGATTAGGCGGAATGCCAATTATTTTGGTTTGATTTTACTAAAATGTTGACGATAGGTAGTGGCTTCACTAGTGGAAGTAAACAGAGAAATAACTGGGGGTTGATCTGTGACACTGGGTAATGGTAGATCCCAAAAAGTTCATATCTCTTGTTTTACTCCAGGAAGAGTCAATAGATGACATTGTATATCCATGTGAAAGATTTAACTGCATGCTGCAGGGTTTAGCTGATTGCGATGGTCAACACTAGTTAGTGTGTCTAGAAATCTAGCATTGTAGCTGCAACTTGTGATAAAAGGTTGTTTCGTGGTTCACTGGATGGATGGTTGGTTTCTAGCGATACAAATGATGTTTCTAAGGCTGTCTGGTCCGAAGAGCTTGTGATAAAAGGTGCTTTGGAGGAACAAATGACATAGTCGGTTCGCATGCTTGTTGGATCTAAGATCTTCATGATCAAAGGATGACAAGCTCCTGCAAACAAAGCCGATGAAAAGGCTAGATGATACACAGGTCAACTGGTCAATCATCAGTCCAAGACTTTTTCCAGCAAGAGCCTAAAAATATCATTCAGAGATTGTACAACTACATCAACATCTTATGATATTCGAAGTTGTGAAGACTTCTTGGTATGTTTTTTTTTTGAAAGATCTGGATATTTGTATGATGTGAACCCCCTAGACCAAGAGTCATATGTAACTGGAACGAATGAATCAGAAGTGACACCTTCAATTCCCTGGATGATGCATCTTAAAACAAGTAAGAATTGAAGCCCCTAACAAAAATCTTTCATAGACCCTTATAACAGGGAAGATCACTGATTCTAGGTGAAAAAGAAGGGATCATCGAAAACTCGTACGAGTAGGGAATAGACTCAAATATGAAACGCTTAAAAGCCATTGTAATTGTGTCATGTAGAGAGTGGTGCAAGCATAAAGAATATGTTTCTTGACCATTATAATCGACATGTAATTCCACGTCCAATATATAAAGAAAAAGAGGGAGAAAGGTCATATTTGACTCGGGAGAAATCATAAATTTCTTACGTCGCAGTACCCATTTTGAATGTATGGAAAGGAGTATCATCTCCTCTCACTTACAGATAAATGTTTAGATATGTAGGTGCAATGAAACCTTGTTGATATAGACAAAGGAAACAATAGCAAAAGCAATTCGAGCACCATGATGGACAATGGATTCTATAATGTGCTGCATTTCTTTAACTGCAAACTGATCTATGGAGCGCATAATGCATAATAATGAAAGGAATATGCCAACAAGATTGCCAATATCTAAGTGTTCCCATGTATTTTTTTATCTCCGTGCGGGGGGGGGGGGGGGGGGGGGGGGGGGGGGGTTGTGTTTACGTGTGCGTGCGTGCATGTGTGTGCACGCTGTTAGGTGCAGCGGGCGGGCGGGCGGGCGGGCGGGCATTTGACTTGTACATTTGGAAGTCCAATATTCATCCAATATCAGGACATGCACATACATGCTTTTTAACATCACATGCCAATAGTATTGGTATCATGTACATGATTCTTACACAGACAAACGTCAAGAGCACTTTGACCATGCTACTAACATACATCTATAGGAAAGTTGTCAGACGCTTATGTTTTCAACAACTGCAGAAACGTTCCTTTCCATTTTGGTTCATATCCATTCCCATTGATTTTCTTTTGTAATTGTTCTTACTACTACTAGCTGTTAGTTAACTCTGTGCTGGTGGTACTATCTTTTTCATAAGACTCCTGTTTCATCTACTAAAGTAATTAGCAACCTCATAAACTTTTGACCACAGTGTTGGGATATTGTATGTTAAAATAGTCCATGCAATAGCAAATATAGATTGAGTGCTGTAAAACAACTTCTTTATTTTGTTGGATGTATGTTACACCATTGTATAAATAAATTATTCTCTGTATTACACCATTTTAGAACTATTGTTTGATCCTATATGTGCGTTCTTACTAATTTCTGTTTTAATGTTTTTTCAGATGATCACGCTTAAACCTGTAGATCATCTTGATCTTATAAGAACCTTACGTATGGCTGGATACGGGATGCTGATTTCAGGACCCTCATTGCATTTGTGGTTCAATACTGTGTCAAGGTTTCTACCTAAGCAGGATATGTTCACAACTTTTAAGAAAATGTTTCTTGGGCAGGCTTTTTATGGACCTTTAATTACTGCTATCTTCTTCTCTGTAAATGCCAGCCTACAAGGTAAATCTAGAAATGCTATATTCTTTTGTGCTACTCATTTTTGAACTGATAGGTATTAGTATAATGCTGTTTAGGTTTCATTACAGTTGAAGTCCAAATCACTTCAATAATCTTACCCAAAACCCAAATATTGTTCATTAAAATACCATCTTTAAGTTGTGTCAAAAACTAGTTGCAGGGATATGACAAAAAGATACTGTTATGTCAGACATTGAACTTTCATTACAGAATGAACAATATGTTATTCATATGAGCAATAAAAGCGAGAGAGACAACTCTGTCCAATTGTAATGTCCTCAAGAGACAAAGTTTGACTTGAACCTGGCTCTAGAGCATCCATTCACAATCTATGGCATGATCTGTAGATTCTGTACAACACCTACAAACTCCATTCTTTTGAAGTTCTCTTCCCTCAATATGCTATTGAGCGAGTTTTTTTATTGTGATATTCTTTTCTTTTTCCTCTTCATGTTGAAGTTATCTGAAATTTATGATTGATTGCCTTCATTGCGAGGAATATTTTCTCTTCCACAAATTGCATATGATCTTTCCTCTTTCATTGTTTTTTTGACTTTATGTATAGAAAATAAATATTCAGTTTTTAGTGCAATTTGAATCTGAATCTGTCATTATGGTTCAGAATGTATTTCTATGACATGTAGTACGCTTCTTTGAAAAATATTTTGCCCGGACATGACACGATGTTTGTGTTCCATTCAGAATTCATGAATGCGTTCACTATAATTCTCCTAAAAAATTCTGTATCAAATGAAGTGTGGTATGCTCTCTTTTGACAAAAAAACTATTGTTTAAAAGATTTTTTCCTTTAAACATTAAGTTCTTTATCATATGAATATAACACATATTTATATGATTCAAATATACATATATTCAGAAAAGGTATACACATAACCGTATTCTCATGACTGGATTTTGGATAACGTATGACATCCTGTTTCAGTGTTGGAGTGATACTCCTGTCCGTGTCTCGAAACCATGGATATGGTTGTAGTCAGTGTAGCTCGAATTCAGAATTTGCTATTTCTAATGCAATAACTACCTCAATCTTTTTTCTTAGTAGTTCATTTTCTTTTAGTTGTTCTAGTTTCTTTTTCCCATTTTGTTCTATTATTGGATTGCAGATGATGGAATGCTTATGCACTTGATACACCGTGCTTCAAATTACATGCTGTTTATTAAACCACACAATTTGCAGACGGCATAGCATATGTCTGCATTTATTTATATATTTTAAAAAATTCCTTCTGGGTCCAAACTCTCATAGGGAAGGAATCGAAATATCTCTACCTTGTGTACAATCTGCCATAGGGTCTCAGCTTGCTCTCTGCCCAAATCCTGGTCTTATTGCTGGGGCTTCTACTACCAACCCTGTCAGCATGATGCATGGTACTTAGTTACTACCTCCATAGCTATCTTAAACGTGGGTGTCACCGGCCACATGCCACCAGCCCAGCGTCAGCTATATAACATGTTCAGCTATTCACCAGCGGTGTAAAAATCAACATTTAGAAGTTATTGGGGAAGTTTGAAGCTCTAGAGACCTAGCCAAAGATCTTTGGCAGCCAGTATCAAGGATCGTTCTTGCCTTGATGGTTGCTGCAGAAGAAAGTAGTTATGGCGATGATGTTGACGAGTGAAGTGGTCATCAGTAGAATTGTAAAAAGACACAGGGAAGTCAAAGGGACAACTGTTAAGCTAGAAACTATGTTTCTCTTGTTAGGTTCTTCTGTCATAGACTGCCGCTGCATGGTGCATTTGATAACACCTTCATATAAGCTCCTTCACATACCCACTAATATTTTCATCTTGTGTAAGCACATATTGTGTGGCCTTTTGAAAAAAAAGTCTTTGCTGGTGGTAGAAAGAAAGTGAATATTGGGGAAAAATTAGATTAGAGAGCCTAAATCAGTCCTATCTACTTGTTGTATCTATTGTATAGAGCTAATGTAACTTTTTCACAAGTCCCTCACAATATCATATGTTACAATCTCATATATTCTAACACTCCTCCAGACTCCCCTTTATGATGGAGCATACATATCATACATGACTGGCTTATCATAGATAGAATTAATTCTCAATCCCCATTGGTTTTGTCAACATATGCTAGCTGATTCACAGAGGATACATGTTTGAGTCTCCACAATCTTCTCTTTCAACTTCTCTCGAATAAGATAACTATCAACCTCAATATGCTTTGTATTTCCATGAAAGACATGATTTTCTATAGTATGAATTATTGCCTTGTCATGGCATAGCCTGATGGTAGTTGGTATCATGAAGTGAAGCTCATTTATTAGATCTTTGATCCGAACCAATTAACATGTTACGTTTACCATGATTCGAAACTCAAAACTTTATACTTGACCGGGATATCACATATTGCTTCTCAATTTTCCATACCATAATCGATCTTAATTTTCGATTAGGATATCACACACAATCATATAGTAACATGTAATCGATTTTTATCAATATGTGATCATGTCTTATATGCATTAAAAACCTAATAATTTGAATATGATCACCGTGAGCATACAAGTCCTCTTCTGAGAGCACCCTTCAAATAATGAAGTATATGAAGTAATGACTCGTCCATGAGGAGAAATAAATTGGCTAATTACACTAATTGGATATGCAACATCATGCTGTCATGTGAGATAATTCAGCTTCCATATAAGTTTTCTATATCATACATGATCATTCAATAGCTCCCCTTGATCTAGTAGTAGCTTGAAATTTTGGTCCATACGGGAAATAGCTGATAGATAACCTAATAAATGTGCTTTGAAAGCATATCCAATACATTCTTATGTTGTGATAAGACAATTCCTTGTTTTGACATTGCCACTTCTAGGCTTAAAAAATAACACAATGATGTTTGAAAGTGTTGCTACTGTAGATACGACTTCAATTCACTTATTCCATGCGCACATCTTTAGTGATCACAGTATCACCATAAACTACCAATAATATACACTCTTCTTTCTTGATGCATATGAGAATAGACAGAGTAGGCATTCTTAGCCCGACATAATCCAAATATCTAAATAACTAAAGCAAATATCCCAGATCCAGCTATATAACTAAAGCAAATATCCCAAATCCAGCTTTATAGTGAGTGCTTTGGTCAGAAAACCTTTCCCAACTTCATCTGAGCAACATACTAAGATGGTTGCTCTATGTAAACCTCATCATCAAGGATGCCTAGACGGAAAAAGTTCTTGATATTTAGCTGATGCAATGGCCAGCGATGCATCGTTTCAAGGAGATGAGAATCTTACCGAAGTCATTTCATCATAGAAGAAAATGCGTCTTCATAGTCAACACCATACATCTAAGAATATCCCTAGGCCATCAAATGAGCCTTTAACCTGGGAAATGTTCCGCTTGGGCTAAGCTTGATTGCGTACACCCATCGACAACCAAATGCTTTCATTTCAAGTGGGAGACACACAAGGTCCTGTGTACCATTGCACTCTAATGCAATCATCCTCTTTTATTACTGCTAGGCAACCTGGGTGTGCTAGAGTTTCTAACAAAGACTTGGGTATAGGATGAGAACCAATAGAGGAAAGAAACACTTTATATAATAAAGAGAGACATGCAAGGGAAACCGACTTAAACAAAGGATGGGTTGTATGAACTCAAGTACCTTTGCATAGGGTAATTAGACGATCAAGATTAGATTAGTCATTATACTCATCAGTGTCCAGACAACTCAAAAGCAGAAGTAGGATCATCATGAGTGGTATTAGTTGGAGGTGTTGGCACTGGAGCAGTATACATCTTTAATCACCTTGTATTCATCTGCACTGGCTCATTACTGGATGATTATGTATCTCTAACGATTCTTCTCCGCAGTCATTTAAGTGTTTGAACCCGCAAGATGCTCATTATATGGACATAAAAAGCTCTTCATCTTGATCCAGGATCAAAATATTTATTAGATACGGAAGACAGATGTTTTTCAAAATAAGATTGACGCAAAGAATGTGGCATTTGCAGAAACTAGAAAATGTCTTATTTTCGGATTAAAAAACTTATGACCCTTTTGTGTGCTAGAGTAACCAAGAAAGATACACGTTGGCACCAAAGGATATAGTGCAGAAATGGTGGAACGATTATGATTATTATGTACAAAACACAACCAAAGAGGCATGGTAGCAAAGGAAACAATGATACATTTGAAAATAGTAGTCTGAAATCTTTTTGGCATGAACTGGTGAAGGCATCCTGTTTATAAGATAGCATGTTGTAAGAATACTATCGGCCCAAAACACACAAGAAAATTCATATGAAGCAATAAAGCAGCAACTTTTAACAAGTATCTATTTTTATGTTGAGCTAGCTATTGACAAGAGGATTGATGAATGATACCAAATCATGAACTCAATGAAAGGAGCACTAAAATATTCCTTTATGCTGTTAATACCTAATGTAAAGACTCCAACTTTGTCTTACTTTCAGTATAAAAGTTTTTTAACAAATAGAATACCTCAAATCTGTCTGTCAACGTATAAAGCAATGTAACTCAAAAGTAATCATCAACTAACGTAACAAAGTATCTAAAACCAGGTTTTGATTGGATAGGGCATGGACTCCATACATTAGAATGAACTCGTTCGGACTTCATTATCGATCTCCAATTTGATAAAGACACGATGGTGTTTACCCGGCTGGTAACACTCACACAATTTTCTTGAGACATGATTAGAGCAGGATACATCAACTTCGGAGTATGAAGAGAAGGATATTTCAATTGACTATGAACATCAATAGGAGACATCATACCAAACTGCCTGATTTAAGTGATACAATCTCGCAGACACATGTCCAGTGTCGATCACTATCTGTGTCTTGATCACTTGAAGAATAAATAAGTTAGACATAATGTCATGTATTAATTTAGATCTCGAGCAAGTTTACTAACATATATCAAGTTGAACGAAAGGTTAGGTAAATGAGGGATAGAAGACAATGACATATTTGGTGTGACATGTGAGTGCCAACACCATCGATAAGTGAAACCGATCCATTAGCTTCAATCATAATATGCAAATATATAGATTAACGTGGAGAAAATACTTAGAGCTCCCAATCATATGGTTTGAAGCTTTTGAATCAATCACTTTAGTTATAGGCATTGAAGCGATATGTCAGTAGTATATTTATGTGTATGTGCTCTTGTAGTTATGGGACTTGAGGGGGATGCCATCAAAGTTTTTCGAAGCTGATTAGATTTTTGGTGTGACATGTGAGTGCCAACACCATCGATAAGTGGATCTGATCCATTAGCCACAACCACAATATACAAAGATATAGACTAACGTGGAGAAGATACTTAGAGCTCCCAATCATATGATTTGAAGGTTCTGAATCAATCACTTTAGTTATAGGCATTGAAGTGGATATGTCACTAGTATATTTATGTATATGTGCTCTTGTAATTATGGGACTTGAGGGGGATGCCATCAAAGTTTCCCGAAGCTGATTAGACTTTTGGTACTTTGTCATCATACTCCTTGCCAGACAGAGCGGCACTTGAGGATCTGAACACAATCTCTTATGCCATGATATATTGAAATTTCTCCAACGAATTACAATGATCCTCCTTTGAGATCCAAATCCACTTCACAGTTACCACAACGATCTTCCTTTAAGACCTAACTTAGTTACAACTATTGAATACATGATGATGTAACTATTGGATACAAGAAAATCCAACGGCAAACAGGCTACAATGATGATCCTCATCCTGTATTGGGATCCAAACCAACAAACTAATCCCAAATAACACCTACGTTTCTCTTTTGCAAATTGAAGACACCAGGAACCAAACTACATCCAAATATCACAAAGAGACCCTCTCTCCAAATCTATGATACACATCACCAATTCAACTCTTAAATCTATTTCAAGCTATGATATCAATCACCAAGGCTGTAACGACCCGATTTCCAGGGGGTCATCACAAATTTCAAGAATATGCAGGTCTTGCTGTTTACCAGTGATATCAATATATGCAAAATAGAAAATACCCTAAAAACATACCTGAAAGAGTAGCATCGAAAACTCTGTGTGCATATCAAGGAAGAAGGCTAGTTCTAGAACTCTGTAGTCTCCTATTATGCCTGTAAAATGTTCCACTGGATTGAAAAGTAGATTATATCTAACTAAGCAACGGTTTATGTCTGAAAAAAGATGGAAATAAAAGTATAAGACACGTGAAAAAAACAAAGTAATATATGGAACACGTTTAACATAATTAAAAGATAGGTATTACAAGCTACTGAACTGAAATGTAACAAACTACAAATAATGCATGAATAAGCGTTTGCAATCTAATACATGTTATTAGAATGTAAGGTTGTGCCAATCCTAGGTCGTGACTCATATTTAGAGAGCACAATATGCAAGCCGAAGACAACCTTGGACCACGAGGAGCTATTCCGGTCCGAGTCCAAAACAGAAATAGAAAGGGACTTTGGATCCATCCGATAATTCAAACAGATAGATGAAAGGGAACTCATCGGGTATACAAATTTATGATATGATCCATTAGATACAGGCTGAAAGTATGGTTCCAATCGCTCCCGCACACACTCTAATATGAATTTCCACAAACCCGTGAGTCAAGTGAAATGTTATTTTGTTATCTGTGTGAGCGGCAAGTGCAATGTCCAAGTAGAGTAATGTTCTGTTTCCAGTTGTCTCGGTGTTTTCCAGGTTGCATGTCTAAAAATGTCAATGTTAAGGAATGTCATGGTTATCAAAATATCTCCGTTATGTACTAGCTTAAAATCACACAGTTTAGGGGTTTTCTGATGACAATTCAAGTTCTAGTCCATGTTTCGACAGAAATGCTTGTATAAGGTGTCAATTCTAGAATCAAGCAACACATCACTTTATTTCATGCATAATCCCTAAAGTACGCAATTTAAAGATATAAATAGCAGTACTAAGGTATTACACGTAGGATAAGTAATTTCAAGATTTTGTTGAGAACAGTGTTATTACGCGTACTTGATCACATGTTGTCATTTTAAAGTTTTCCATCAAATAAGAGTAATTGATGTACTTTCTAATTTCTACACAATAGCATATTACATGAAATCTAAAAAATTTATCCTAAGAAAATTGATTTTAAAACAATTTCTAAGATAAAATTAAAAGAGAGAACGTGACAAGTTGGGATCAGATTTGGGATTTTTCCTCATATTGTAGCTGGAAGGAAATAAGCACCAAAGGCCTACAAAGAGTGGGACTGGGCTCAAGGCCACTGTAAGGTCAAGGGAAGGAACTGAGCCACTGTAGGGTCAAGGGGTGGGACCCGAGCCCACTGCAGGAGCAACCAAGGCCCAACGGTAAGGAACAAAGAAAGCTGAAACCTCCTTAACACCTGTATAGGGAGCCGAACAACCTACAACCAGTAAACATGGAACTAAAACCCCAAACAATAAGGGAACATGAGACTTAGGCCCCCATCAGTTAGGAAACCAGGAGACTTAGGCCCCCCAATAAGGGAACATGAGACTTAGGCCCCCAACAGTTAGGAAACCAGGAGCCGAACCCAAAACAACAAGTTAAAAGGGAACTCGACAGCCACAGATAACCCAAACAGGAAGCCGAACACCAACCAGCAAATCTTCAAAGGAAGCCAAGCCCTCAGCAACCCAGAACATGAAACCGAACCCCACACATAGCATGACACAAGGAACCAAAACCCTACATCAGCAATACAGGAAACCACAACCCAACTAGGAAAGAAACATGGGTCGAAAGGCCCCAACCCACATTCGACACACACACACCCAGCAAAATAGAAGCCACAACCCCACGACATCAATCGGAGAGAATATTCTCGCAATGATATCCCAAATCATCATCTCCAAATAAAATAAAAAATCCCACAATTTAATCATGCTGTAAATTCTAACAGACTCCTAAGATTTCAAGAAGATTAAAGCAAGAATTGAAATTGAAATTATAAACCGAGAACATGTGTTTAGAAATAATCCACTGTGAATCGAAGCTGAAAACCACCGAAATCTCTAAACCAACCTCACCGCCTTACCGGAATGCGGCTGCGACCGCTCGATCAGAAGAAGACAATGATTTTGCAAAGATCAGAACCCCAAATTAAGATCGGACGCTCAAAACTCAGTCGAAACATGGACAATATTTTTAGAAAATCATTTCGCTTGCCGACTCAAAGAAGAGGAGAAGTTATAGGAGGTGAGGGGGAGCCGTTTTGAGGGAAAGGGGCGGCCGTTCCACACAAGAGGGGGAGAGAGCGGCGAATCTACGCGTGAGGGGATGCGTCGTTTTCTTCTGCAGTGGAAGTAATGGGGCTGGGCGTGTGGGGGAAAAATAAAAGGAAGGGGAAGAAAGTTCATTATGTTTTAGGGTTAGGTTGGGAAAATGTGGGCTGATGGGAAATATTTAGGGAATGGGTATTAGGCCACAAACAAAGAAATTAAAGAAAGAAGAGAAGAAAAAGAAGTGGGGTGAACCGTGTGGGCTGGGCCGTGGAAAGAAGGAAAAAAGAAAAGGAGGAAAGAGAGAGAAGAGAGGAGGAAAATCGGGCCTGGGCTTGATCAAGGGGGGAAGGAAAAGAAAGAAACGAAAGGAAAAGAAATAAGGAGAAGAACTCTTAGAATTAAATTTTGAAAATCGAAATTTTAAAGAAAATCGTGGAAAATCTTGTAATTGATAAGAAAAATATGGGACATTACAAAGGCACACCAAGACAACCTTGCAAGCCAACCTTAACAATCCTTTTTTGAAAGTCAAGACATCAACAAACCAAGCAAACTCCTCAACGATATTCACTCGGAATCCAAGCAACCCATCCAATTCCGCAATCTACAACAAAGATGGTCCGCCTTCGGGATTCAACCAACGCATCACCCAACCAAACACTACCACCCATGAACTCATAACCCATCAAAACATACAATCCATCAATTTTTTAATTTCTTTTGTATATACGATACTCTATATTATAGAATTTATCTTTTTAAAACTATCTATTGTTTTTAAGATCTAAGACTGATTAGAAAATGAAGAAGGGGATAAAGAAGGTGATAACCTTAGGTTTAGGTGATGGTAGAGGCTGTTGGAAAGCACAAGGCGATTGTGGGATTAAAAAACGACAGCGGGCAAACTAATGGGGAAATGACCCTAATGGAGATGAGCGGCGACGATGATTGTCTGAAGAAAGATTTGACGACGACTAGACATGATATATGAGCAATTTTCCCCTCTTGAAGCTTTCATTTTTATTTTTCTTTTATCATTTTCAGACACATTATTGGCGGAGATGGAAGTTCGGGGTCATTTATAACCAGGGGTAGTATTGTCATTTCCTACCCAACATAACTGCCTTGATGTAGTTTTGGTGGATATTGAAAGTTTGGGGGGTTTGGTAATTTCAATGTTTAGGACATTATTATGAAATCGACTGATATTTAAGGGTAGTTTTAGTTAAGTAGGCAATATATGTGTGTGTATGTACACGCACACACACGTGTATGAATGTATACAAGTACATATAAATATACACGCGTGTATATGGAAACTTGTTCATAGAGTGTCTTCTTAAATAATTATCTAACAAGGTAGCATAAAACACACAATGGGAGAATCATATCAATAATTTGTTCAGTTTATTGTGATCTACGCTTATTTATTAAAAACTACGTACTTTCAATGTGTTATAAGTGTGCTTTTAAGTGGTTAAAGAATGACCGGTTTCTTAACAATAAAACAAATAAGATTATTTAATCAACAGTAAGACAATGTCCAAATCATATGGTTTCATACACTACTATTTTATACCATGGAGATCAGTATGGAGCAGATCTTCCATATGGTTGCCCAATATTTTGATTTTAGGACGCTTCCTTAGATAATTATCTAATGTGACACCCTAGGAACATCCCCCACGCATACACGACAAACACACCCTTTTGGTTGGGGGGTTCTCCCGCTAACTTTCTTTTTTCTTGGCTAGTCTGGTTGGTTGAAGGTCTGATCCCATGCGGCCATCAATGTCTTGGACCTTTTCGGGTGTCCTTATTCTTGAAATTTCTGTCTTCATACTAGGATTTTGGATGTACTTAGAAACTCTAAAAACAGATAATTCTTCATTTCCCCAAAACTGTTAATATAAATTCTTTAATATACAAATTTCAAAATAGTGCCACAAGCAATCTGTCTCTTATTTCGCCTCAAAATTTATCTGTTTTCTTATTTCATGGCTTACATGGTGTGCTCTTTTCAGGTGAAACGGCTGCTGAGATTCTTGCCCGGTTGAAGAGAGACTTGATTCCCACGCTAATAAGTGGGCTTCTGTACTGGCCCATGTGTGATTTTGTTACATTCAAGTTCATCCCAGTCCGTTTACAGGTATCCATTGTGATTTTTTCTTGGTCAGCAAAATTACATAAATAGAATACATGACAATGATTCTCTAATCCCACCCCAAATCCTTTTACAGCCACTAGTCAACAATTCATTTTCATTCCTCTGGACCATTTACCTCACATATATGGCCAGCTTGCAGAAAGCCGGCATAGAAGCTTCCCCAAGTGACTCCTGACTGTTGATTTAATAGTTGGTTCAATTCACTCCCGCTACGTTTTTTGTCTGCTCTCAATTCTTTTGTTCGTTATCTTGTCGTTGCTGAAGGAAGGCATCGTTGCTGAAGCATGTCTGGGATTGACCCATGCTCCCTGTAACACATCAACATGCAGAGAAAGCAAATGAATCTACGCAAAATGTTTCATTTCCAGGCTTCCTTGTTATTAGTAGTCTTATGCGAATTTTAGGAATTTAAATAATGTATTATTGGATTGCGATAATGAGCTGGTATGGATCTCCTTTAATCATCTTTTTTGCCGTTACATGAGTTATCCATTAAAATCTATGTGGTTGCCCTTCTCCCACTGTGCTCTTCTATTGTGTCTGCACAAACCTGTGAAATGTTCGTTTGGAAGAACTTGTGAAATGTTCTTGGTGAATGTAGGCAGCAGCATCTTGGGGATTTTTGAACTCAAAAGAGTGAAGTCTGCAATACAATGAGATACCATAATATATTATATCATATTTGTTCTCATATGTTAACGGCCTATTCGTTTCTTCTGTTCTTATTGCCAGTTATGTCACAGCATCGACTCGTGTCCTAAAGGCCAAAAAACCAATGACTCTGTTACCTTTCTAGTTTCTATTGCATGGTGTCATTGGCCTCCTTCCAAAATTATCAGAACTTCCATCCATCAGGAGATTTACGCTTACCATGTAGAACACACAATTCTTTCTATCAAGTCCATGAAGCGGACCCTAATTTTTGGGATGTAAGCTATGATGATGATGATGATCTAGAATGCGCAAGTACGGAGTTTGCAATCTGTAGTCATGCCTACATTTGCACAGACACACACAGAAAAACTTCTAGTGTTGGTTGATGTTTTAACACACCAAAGGCCTTGTTCTGATAACCCTGATGCCTCTTAAACGAAAGCCAAAATGGTTAATTTCAGCTCAAGGAGAGAAGTTACATATCGTTGAGCGTCAGCCCGGCTAATCCCTCAACATCCTGAAGGATATCATGTCATGTTCAGACTAAAACACTGCAAGAGCCAAGGAGGCCGCATCGCCCTCTCCTCCTCCACTCGCTCTTCGCCGTTGAACTTGCTCTTCATGATCTCATTCCTGTAACCACCCAAGTTTATGTCCGGCACCTGGAATGGGTTCACCCCAAAGGATTCAGCGGAGGAGGACGATGAGAAGCTCGCTCCAGAATCCGAAGAGTTCTCCTTGTTCCTTTGCCTGCAGGTGCTCCCTGTGGCCAGTGTCAGCTCGAGCTCACTCTCTTCTTCGGCTTCTGCTGGAAGTTCAAGATCGAGCACTTGACGCCGTCTCCTCTGCTTCTGTTCGCTAGAACATGAATCGGTCTCGTTCTCTGAATTACACTCATCGAGTTTAGCCTGATCCTTCGAGGGCTTCCTCTGTCTCTCGAACCCTGCCTTCATGTCATTCATCAGTAGCTTCTGCACTCGGTATAGGCGATGGAGTTCATGGACCTAAACCAGTGCATACGGTTAAAATCGTTAATAAAATCCATGATAGTATATTATACAAAGAGATGTGAAAATTTTAGTTACCTGCTGTCTGAAGGTCTCTTCTTGTTTCAGCATGGCCATCTTCATGTAATCTTTGTCGTACTGTTTCAGACATCTCCCCATTAAAAATTTCTTGGATTTTGCTGGGTTTGTCTTGAGATCCTGCACAGGTTTCAGATTCTAATCAGGAAAAAAAAGTGGCATCAAAACAACACATGGATAGAAATAGCGAGCTATTACTGCATATGGTGCAAGACAAGAAGGCATCTTTACCTCTCAAGGCTCAGCTCTAGTCCTTCACCTGCATGAACAGAAGATTGATAGAGAAGTTACAAGTACAGAAATCCTAGCCCTTGGTCTCAGTCTATTGAGAGGCAGAAGCCAGGATTTAAGATTCTCTCTCCCTCAGAGAGACTGCCACCCAGAATATTATAGTGGGCTCAAATTGCATGCCCAACAAATCCCAGTCCCTTGGCCAATGCAGTTGAAGCATCTGAGGCAAGAAAAAGATGCCATCAGAGAGATATAGGGAGAGGGGGGCCAACAAAGGAACAACACTAATAAAATAAGAAGACCCAATTATATCCTGTGTATTTTTATTCAATATTAATGTAGAGAGCACTAGCTACTACTCTACAATACTCACCAAAAGAATGAACCATGGGACAGCCAAAGCTGACCACTGCAGCTCCCATGTGCCCTTGGGGAATTCTATGATCATTACAAGCTGGCCTCACACCTGTATGTTACTGGCTCTCAGTGCCTAATCTTGAGGGCACTTTTATAATCAAACACCCATTATCCTATTAATATAGATAGTATTAACCGATCAGTTTATTGATCAAACAAAAGAGTTGAGAAATAGAGAAAATTTTTGTACATACATTCAGAGTCATTCTCATCAAAAGATATACTATACGCACGCAAAATTCTAAAGAAAGCACATGCACCATGCAAGTCCTTGTCCATCCCCACCGCCCATTAGCTGGATCTGTATGTATGTATGTGTATTGCCACAAAAAATATATACGTATATGTATGGGACCACACCAAACGAAAACATGGTCACATGACAGGGATTTACATGGATCATGGGCACATTCTTGCCAGGGAGTCTTAACTACCTAGTAATTAAGCATGGAAATAAAACCAAAGAAGAGGGTGACACATGGGGGTGTGTGCATCATTGGCACAACAATACAAACATCTCCCTTTTGGTGTGGTTCATTTTTACGGCAGGGAACGTGGCCCTGGTCTTTGTCCTTGATGTACAGACAATGTCAAATTAAGGCCAGGGAGAGCCAGTGGATGGATTGATGCGGAGAGTTTTTGATTTGGTCTGTTGTTTTAGTACAGAGACTGAAGCTTTGATGAGAGTTGATCAAAGAGAAGCAGGAGTAATGTGTATCTTTTGTTTCTCTCTTGTTTTTGAAGAAATGCCAGGTGAGGGGGAGAGAGGCCCGACATCGGAGCACGCGTTGCCGGCCCCGGGTGGCGCAGGTGGACGGAGAGGTGGGGCCTGTTGGGAAAATTTCAGAGATTAGTGGATGATGCTATTTAATAAAATGAGAAAAGAAAAGACTTATCAGCCGAGGCGTGCTAGGCACTGTCCTTAAGAGTAGATTTCCGCCCCTCAGAGTATGAACTCGGTGCAAGTCAGGTCCAGCGGCTACCCTCCCGGATTCAACAGCAACGGCCTTGTAAGTGTGCACTCACAATACAAGGCTCAAGCGAGCAGCAACCGTTCTTTGATCTCGAAAGAAGAGGAAGAGGAAGGAGGTCGCAGCAGGGTGGAAGCCGTAGCGAAAGAGGATCTGTTCGGGTCTGTGGAGGCAGTGTGCGAACAGAACAGTGGCACGAATTTGTTTGGGAGGAAGAATGATATTTCGCAGTGTGTCAAAACCCTTGACAGACTAGGGTTTATATAGGTGAAGGCAAAATGGCTGTTAGAATTCCGAGAGGTTTTAATTCTGCCATTAAATGAAATAATAGCTGTTACGGTATTAAAGCAGCCATTAAACAGAATATAGCTGTTGAGACAATTAATCAGCGCCATTAATAAAAGAATATGGCTGTTGGGAAATTAATGTGCCAAAAATTTAACGCAAAACTCGGGCACTCCGCGCGCGCACCCGTGAACCCCCCCCTGCGCAGGCGCGACGCCAGCGCACACACGCTAAGGTTTTCCGGATCCGACGCCCAGATTTTTCATTTGGCTCAACCCGATTTGGGCTCGGTTTCGGTGTGGGCTCATGCGCCCGCGAGATACCCCCAAGTCCTAGCCCATTAACAAGTCCAATAGCCCATTAGGAGGAAGTCTATAATATACCCATTGAAGAGTTATCTCCAATCCAATGTGGGACTATTTTCTCTTTGAAATTGGAAGAAATATCCAACAATCCCCCACTATTTCAAAATTTCAAGAGGTAAGGGAAAAATAATCCAAGATGAGGAAAAGGAAAGATTTCGAAATCAAATACGACAATTCAATACATTAGCAATGGTGACTTTCGGTCTATGAACCATTACTTAGGGAATGGAAGTGTGTTCTATAAGAAGTTGGTGAAACATATAGTTTCTATGAACCAATCTCCTTTATTGTAAAACATTGACTTACAACCCATATTGAATCATCAATGAATAGTTGCTTGCTCTTTCGGGTTGGCACGTTTCGGCCATGCGCCGTACTTGGATTTTCATGAGTTCTCTAGCGAATGTACCCAAATTCGCATAGGAAGCAGCCCCACTTCCACACCCATATAGGTGGACCCATCAAGTGTGCTCGACGATTATGCACACCACCCAACAAGGGCTATGGTTTCCATTAAGAGTCATATGCTCACCCTCTCTCATCGTCAATAGCACTATCTACACCATAGGAAGGGACATGAACATAATGATAGTGTCCCCCACGATCAACAAGTGACTTGTTGTTACCCATATGAACCTACTTCATGAGATCATCAATCACATAGGTTGGGTTACCATCACTCTTGACCTATGTTTTAGGTATAAGTCCCATTCCCCTCGATGTACTTTCCACTAACTTCCTATTTAGTGGTTTTGTCAGAGGATCTGCCAAATTCATCTCTGACCTAACATAATCAAGGAACACAATCTCATGATCTAGCAGCGGCTCACAATAAAGTGCCTTAGGCGTATAAGCATACTTTTCCCATTAAAAATTTTATTTCTGGCTTTCGCAATTGCATCTTGACTATCTCACTAGATAGACACAGACGGTACCGATTTTTCACAAATGGGAATATCACTAAGAAGGTTTTTAAGCCATTCGGCTTCGCTACATGCCTTCTCCATGGCAATAAACTCGGACTACATATTAGACCGAGCAATACATGTTTGCTTGGATGAGTTCCAAGACACCACACTTCCACCAAGTGTAAAAACATAACCACTTGTGGATTTAAGATCATCTGAATCAGAGATTCAGTTTGCATCAATAAAACCTTCTAAAACTGATGGATCGCAACAAAAATAATAATAATAATAATCCATATACAAGAGTTCCTTTCAAATATCTCATAACTTTTGACAATGCATTCCAGTGATCGCTATTATATGGAGTAGCTACATGTTTTTTTTAAAATCATTATACCCATTTGATAGCAAAACACAATTAAATTTGTCATGCCATTGGTTTGGAGCTTGATTTAAACCATAAATAGATTTAACGAGTTTGCATACATGGTTTCAACAATAGTGTTAGGCTCCATGATATTTGGTTTACTTCTAACAACTAGGAGTCCATATGAAGCACTATTTTGAGCATAGCTAATAAACATGCAACCAAAGCTTTTATGACCTAATTTTCTTTTCTTAGGTTCAGGTAAAAGAACTTCAGCTAGGCACCCCCACACTTTGAGGTAAACAAGGGGGTTTTTAAAACAAACTCAAATTCTTGTTATGGCACAATGCTTATGAATGGTCAAGACAATTGACAAGTTAAGCAACAATTTTACCATGCAAATCAGATGATCCAAAAGATTAAGCATGAGTTGGCTAAAAATATGTTTATCGGAAATCAAAATAAATATCAAGTATTCCCCAGAAATTCACTATGGGTGTTACAGTATTTGATTCCCAAAATTGCATAAGGTCATCAATTCCCAAGTATTGCAATAATCCCATTGTAGCGTAATCGAGTATATACCTGAATGAACCCCAACTAATACCATGCAATGCTTTCATCAATTCGATTCAAAACAGTTATTCTAAACACTTAGACAACCCATCCAATAAAAGTGGCCATTAAACATTGACTGTTTCATTGGAAACGCCAAAAATACATTGTACGAATAAAATGGCAAAAGACCTACAGCTTTCAAATCACAATCCTCACTTACAATTAACAAAACAAAAAATCATTTTAAAACTTGCCTCATTTCTATTTTCACATCCGAGAACATGCAAATACTAGTCATCAAAATTTTGGTAACATAAACGAAAATGAGGTTCAGTTTTGGATTACACCCCATGCAACCACCCAATGACAAAATGCAAGAGCCGCAGAAATCCACAAAAATTATTTTCCTGTTGGTGGTTATATATATTAATTTTAAATACAACCATTAGCAATGGAACACATAAACAACTTGCAAATGAAATCAAAGGCTCATCTTTTGACACAAAAAGAGATTTTTTTTAAAAAAAATAACAGATCTGTATTCCATACTAGCATACTTAATAAGGAGTAGATTGCATCAATTAGATACATCAATCAAATAAAAATTTACACATCCTCCTAAACTAAATCCAAGCAGGAAAATAATCACATGAATCATCCACAAATGAGAAAATACCTTTTTTTTCATTTTGTGATAGCTTAATATATATGTTGACATCACATTATATGAGATCATTACTCCTCTGTATATTTAGAGTACAACTCTATGTTAAAGGCTTCATGAAAATTTAGACATCATCTACAATTAGTCATTGCAAACCAACAACAAATTCTTGGCTGAGTTGGCTCAAGGAGCATGTGAAGTGCCAAGCTTCAAAAATATGATAATCACCAATTATCAATAATGTCAACATTTTTCATGTTAAGCTCATCCAACCAAAAAACAAGTCTCAAAATTTTGAACGGATGTCCAGAAAATGTAAATACCAATAAATCCAAATATCGAGGAATGGCATCATATCTATTGCAGTAGATATGCAATTAGATCACTTTCGACAAGAATTGTGCTGTCAAATATGTTCAACATTAATGTGCAAAATTACTTTGGTGGATAGAACTTACTATGATGGAACATGTGGGGTATATACAATACCCGGTTCTACTATTTGTCCAAGGACCACTATACCTCCACCATTGTCTGGCCCTTTCAAGCAATGAGGAAACACTATTGGAGCAACCCCTGCAGAGGAGAGCTGTGAAAGGACAGACAAGTCATTGAGTCCAAACCCAAAAATCACATCGACTGACCTATCGGATTTGGTCAGATCTCCAGATTGTGAGTTACTACATTTATTTCACAGACAGCCCAAGACAAATGAATAAATCCACACAAATTTCAAGTTATACATTTAGCTATAAAGTAGGCTCTATAACAAAAAGAAATATCAAAAGGAGAAAATAAATAAGTGTTCTCAGATCTACATGCAGATCTACATGCAGCCAGAACTGCTGCAACACAATACGAAAATCACATTAATAAAAGTCAATTCGCATTCTTTCAACTAGATAAGCATTGGCAATTTTTAACTGTGTAACTCTCGTTGAATCCATTATAATCACCAGCCAACATAAAATCAGTAGACATAAAATCAGAAGGTAGCTTCAAACTAATACTTTTACCAAACTATGCAGAATTATGTTTCTACACTATAATGTACTTATATGTAGGAATACATCAGGCTACCTCCCGATAGGTAATCTTCAATAAAAACATTTTCTATAAAATACAAATTGAGCCAACAATGCAAATTCAGTATATTAATTAAACCGAAAGAATTTCAGTTAGAATGTAACACATAACATACGATACAAGCGAAGGTCATCCATCCAAATCTTCATTTTAAGCAATTATAACTTTAGGACAGTTAATGAGATATCATTTAAGAATTTTAAATAATACAACATAAATTCTTATAGTTACTATGTGCTGATCACACATATGTATGTTCACACATAGGCCTGAACCCATTTATACAATATTCATATTGAGCATGTCATGAACACCATCAGAATGTAAACAATCCTTGAATAAATATAGCTTCCAAGTAACCATATACAAGAACAGAATCCTACGTGGCAAGGGAGTACATAAATTAACATGGACATAAAAAAATTTATGTATATATAAAATAATATGCAACCCAAGCAGATAATGAGTCTAGTCGTCCAACATCATTATGTTAATTTTGATAGCCAAATTTAATCTGTTAAAGAAACCACAAAGAGAACATGGCCTTTTTTTGTTAAAAGATTATGCAGAGCCAGAGCATTGACAATAGCAACATCCAAGGAATCTACTCTTAAGATTGTTGGGAAAATTTCAGAGATTAGTGGATGATGCTATTTAATAAAATGAGAAAAGAAAAGACTTATCAGCCGAGGCGTGCTAGGCACTGTCCTTAAGAGTAGATTTCCGCCCCTCAGAGTATGAACTCGGTGCAAGTCAGGTCCAGCGGCTACCCTCCAAGATTCAACGGCAACGGCCTTGTAAGTGTGCACTCACAATACAAGGCTCAAGCGAGCAGCAACCATTCTTTGATCTCGAAAGAAGAGGAAGAGGAAGGAGGTCGCAACAGGGTGGAAGCCGCAGCGAAAGAGGATCTGTTCGGGTCTGTGGAGGCAGTGTGCGAACAGAACAGTGGCACGAATTTGTTTGGGAGGAAGAATGATATTTCGCAGTGTGTCAAAACCCTTGACAGACTAGGGTTTATATAGGCGAAGGCAAAATGGCTGTTGGAATTCCGAGAGGTTTTAATTCTGCCATTAAATGAAATAATAGCTGTTACGGTATTAAAGCAGCCATTAAACAGAATATAGCTGTTGAGACAATTAATCAGCGCCATTAATAAAAGAATATGGCTGTTGGGAAATTAATGGGTCAAAAATTTAACGCAAAACTCGGGCACTCCGCACGCGCACCCGTGAACCCCCCCTGCGTAGGCGCGACGCCAGCGCACACACGGTAAGGTTTTCCGGATCCGACGCCCAGATTTTCCATTTGACTCAACCCGATTTGGGCTCGGTTTCGGTGTGGGCTCATGCGCCCGCGAGATACCCCCAAGTCCTAGCCCATTAACAAGTCCAATAGCCCATTAGGAGGAAGTCTATAATATACCCATTGAAGAGTTATCTCCCATCCAATGTGGGACTATTTTCTCTTTGAAATTGGAAGAAATATCCAACAGGGCCCACCAGAGGAGGGGGTGTTGCCGCCAAAAGCAAGAGCCCTCTCGGGCCCCAACCCCCGGTCTCTCCCTTCCACTCTCATCTCATCGAGATGAGACTAATGAAGTTTTGGGTTATTTACATAACCCTGGGTTAAAAAAAATTGTTACATATTTTCTTTATGTTGGAATTGGATACGTCTATGACGGGGTTAACCCAAGAGGTAAGTCATAATTATAGTATTATTAAGGGGTTAATGATAAATTAAATTAGTCTTTGTGGATAACTGTAATTTACAAAAGTTCAGGGTTTCCAATGCAAATGTGTTTTGTAACTAGCCTTACGTTATTTTGTTAACGTTAAGTTTTCTAACGGTAAGCAACTTCTCCCCATAATTCCTATATAATCTCCTTATTGCATGTGAGAAGAGAATTCAATTCGAACAAAACGTTTCTCTTCTCTCCCAACGCAAACAGGGAAGAAGAAGAAGATGAAGACGAAGGAATCTTGGTGGTGAGAACTTTTCGGGTTCCTTCGGTATTCCACATACGATCCAAGGCGTCACTCCTCTGTTCCGGTGCAATATAGGTGATGTCCTCATCCTTCGTCGAACTCCAGCATTGGTATCGGAGCATGCGTAGATTCGGAGTGATCGCTGCCCATGCGATGGGTAAAGGAGAGGGGTCTACGCCGTAGAAGTGTTGCCTCTATCCTGAGGGGCTTTGAGGGGCTTCCTCCCTCTGCGCTGAAGCCGCCCTCCGACGTAGTTTCGGAGGAAGTAGGGGCTCCGCCCCTGTTGAGTTCGGTCAGAGAGAGAGGGCTCTACACCGGCACTTGGTCGAAGAGGGGACACCGAAGCCCTACCGATCGGATGGGGCTCTGCCCCTAGCGGATCTGGCCCTAGGGGTGTCGCCGCCTTCCCCTCTGTCCTTGCATCGTACTATGCGAACTCCTCGACTCGGATGACGACGGAGGTCTCCACCACGCTATGCCTTGAGGGGCTCCACCACGCTCTTTCCTGAGGGACTGAGCCCTATTCCTCGGCCGATTGACCGACTGAGGGGGTCTGCCACCTCTGCGTCCGATGGAGGGAGGGCTCCGCCCCTGCGCTTGATAAAAGGGGGTCCCCCTCTTCGCCCTAATCGATCGAGAGGCTGCGCCCCTCCCCCTTTGTGTTGCATCGGAAGGGCTCATCCACATTACTCATATTATTTTTTAAATTTTTTATTAAATACCCCTTAATAATTATTAATATTGCACTTGATTAAATATTGCATAAAATTCATTTTGAAGGGAAGTGATGCAAAAAGTTGTTATTTGCATATATGATTTGCATAAATGATTTGCAGAATTTATTTCAAAATGAAATAAATTGCAAATATACATGATTGCATAGTTTTTGTAAATGAATATTATTGCAATAATTATAAGTCTAATAATCAATTCGTTTTGATTATAATTGTTAGAAGGTAATAGAACTCAAGAGAGAGAGAGACAAGCTTTCTTAGGAAAAGAGTGAGTAACCATGGCAATAGGCCATGGTTCTCTATATATTAAACTAGAGAAGGGAGATGAAGGGCCTCAAGGAGACCAAGGGTCCCCATTACCCATAGTAATGTGGACCAATGAGTGTGTAATGAAGGAGGGGAGGCCAAAGGCCTCCCTCATTCATAACACTCCCCCTTACCCATTCATCACTTTGGTCTCTGCATCTGAGGCAAAGAGGGGTGGATACTTCTGGATCCAGAGTAAGTGTGTTTGCCTCGTTAAAACCTTAGCTGTGAAAAACCCAGTGGGAAAAACCCAACAACTTAAGGGAAAAGAGTGCAACCCACGGGTTACTCCCCCTGATCCGTACAAGCTTCAGCCTTGCAGGTCTTTCAATTGTCGCATACCAATGTTCTTTACAAGCTTTACAAAAATACATTTGGGCAAAGACTTAGTAAAAAGATCAGCTAAGTTGTTGCAGGACTGTATCTGCTGAACTTCGATTTGCTTGTCCTCCTTTAGCTCATGTGTCCAGAAAAACTTGGGAGATATGTGCTTCGTCCTGTCGCCCTTGATGTAGACTTTTTGAAGTTGAGCAATGCATGCAGCATTATCTTCAAACAGGACGGTAGGCTCCAAATCACTGGTCTTCAGGCCAGTAGATTGAAGAATGTGTTGGACGACGGATCGTAGCCAATAGCACTCTCTGCTTGCTTCATGGATCGCAATGAGCTCCGAATGGTTGGATGATGTAGCTGTTGTGGTTTGCTTTACCGATCTCCAGGAGATAGCAGTACCTCCGTAGGTAAAAACAAAACATGTTTGGGATTTTGCCGTGTGCGGATCTGAGAGATAACCTGCATCAGCATAACCAAATAATTTGGGGGAGGCACCTCTCTGGTAGTAAAGTCCAAGATCAATGGAACCCTGGAGATATCGCAGAAGATGTTTTACTCCATTCCAGTGGCGCTTTGTGGACGATGCACTGTGTCTGGCTAGAAGATTAACTGTAAACGCTATATCGGGACGCGTACAGTTAGCCAGATATAGAAGTGCTCCAATGGCACTGAGGTAGGGTACTTCAGGACCCAGTATCTCCTCCCCCTCTTCCAGTGGCCGGAAGGGGTCCTTATGTACATCTAGTGATCTTACGACCATAGGAGTACCTAAAGGATGACATTTATCCATATGAAACTTGTGTAGAAGTTTCTTTGTATAATTAGATTGGTGTAATAGGATTCCACCTCTTAGGTGTTTTATCTGTAAGCCAAGACAATACTTTGTTTTGCCTAGGTCTTTCATTTCAAAAGTATGTTTAAGGCTTTCAGATATCTCTTTGATCTCTGCAGGAGATCCTATGAGATTTAAGTCATCTACATATACAGCTATGATGACGAATACTGTTCCCGTTCTTTTGATAAAGATACACGGGCAGACTTCGTTATTCGTGAATCCTTGCTGTGCAAGGAAATCACTAAGTCTGTTATACCACATCTTTCCTGATTGTTTTAGACCATATAATGATCTATGTAGCCTTACAGAGAATACGTCCCGAGGTATCTCTTTCATCTCTGGGGGTAGATTAAACCCATCAGGAAGTCTCATGTAGATATTTTTATCTATATCTCCATATAGATATGCAGTCACAACGTCCATGAGCTGCATTTCTAGGCTTTCCAGAGAAGTTAGGCTTATTAAAAATCGGAATGTGATCGAATCCATGACCGGAGAATACGTATCTTCGTAATCAATCCCCGGTCTTTGGGAAAATCCCTGGGCTACAAGGCGTGCCTTATAGCGAACGATCACATTATTTTCATCTCTTTTTCTTATGAAAACCCACTTATATCCCACAGGCTTTACACCTACTGGTGTTTGGACTACTGGTCCAAAGACTTTGCGTTTCAAGAGTGAGTCCAGCTCTACTCTTATTGCATCGTCCCACTTTGGCCAATCATCTCGGCGTTTACATTCCGCCAGAGATCGTGGTTCGACGTCATCGTCATATTCAGTGACGTGAACGGCAATATCGAACGCAAAATCGTCGTCGACGACTATGCTATTTCTGTCCAGTACTTCTCCAGTACGTACAAAATTTAATGATGTTTCTCCTATTGTTTCCTCTGCTGGGGAAATCAGGAGAGGAGAAGTAGCTGGTCTGAGCTCAGCATCCTGTGGGGGGATAATCTTAGTATCTCCAGGAGTCTTCCTCTTTTGAGGAACTTTATCTTTTGAACCTGGTGGGCGTCCTCTTTTCATTTGAGGTACATCCAATTCTGCTGCCGGTGGATTGCATCCATCTATGGGGATGTCAATCCTAGCTGGCGTATTGGCAGCAGGGACATGTGATCGGACAATCTTCTGGTTGTCCGTGAATTTATCCGGGAAAAGATGTACTGTATTCTGGATGTGAAGGATCTTCAGGATCTCATCTTCACACAGATTAGTACGCGGATCATATAGGGACAAAGACTTCTGGTCCCAACTAATGGTCTCAGAAGCTTCTGGCTTCTTAGACTGTGTGCCCAGTTTAGGAAAAATTTTCTCATTAAATTCACAGTCAGCAAAACGTGCCTTGAATGCGTCACCCGTCAGGGGTTCAAGGTATCTTATAATAGAGGGCGAATCAAACCCAATATATATACCTAGACGACGCTGAGGACCCATTTTGGTCCTCTGAGGTGGTGCTATTGGGACATATACCACACAACCAAACACTCTCAAATGAGAGATATCCGGAGGTGCGCCATATGCTAGTTGCATCGGGGATAAAGTATGACCTCCAGAGGGTCTTATCCTAATAAGTGATGCGGCATGTAAAATAGCATGCCCCCAAGCATCCACAGGCAACTGGGATTGCATAAGCAATAGACGTGCAATCCATTGGAGTCTCTTTATAAGGGACTCAGCTAATCCGTTTTGGGTGTGAACATGTGCTACAGGATGTCCAACTTCAATACCCGTTGCTCGGCAATAGTCTTCGAAGACTTGTGAAGTAAATTCTCCCGCATTATCAAGACGTAGTTTCTTGATTTGGTTATCGGGGAAATGAGCACACAACCTTATTATTTGTGCCAATAGCTTTGGAAAAGCTAGGTTGCGGGTGGACAAGAGGCACACATAAGACCATTTGGTCGATGCATCAATCAGTACCATGAAGTACCGAAATGGGCCACTTGCGGGGTGAATAGGCCCGCAAATATCACCATGAATTCTCTCAAGGAAGCCAGGAGACTCTAATCCCACTTTCAGGAGGGATGGTCTCGTTATAAGTTTTCCCTTGAAACAAGGGAGACATGGAAATTCACCCTTTTGAAGAATCTTCAGGTTCTTCAATTTGTGTCCACGGGATTCAGAGATGATGCGTCGCATCATTGCTGTTCCAGGGTGACCAAGTCTATTGTGCCAGAGTTCGAACTCTGGCAGTGATTGGCACGTCTGGTGCTCAGTCATATTGGCTTCTATTGGTTGAATGTATATTTGGTAGAGGCCCGACGAGAGTCCCTTGAATCGTTCGCAGATGATCTTCCGGTCATCTTTCTGACGAGTTACATAAAGATATTCAACCGTATTTTCATCTCTGGTTTCTAAGTGATATCCGTTTAAACGGAAATCCTTGAAACTTACGAGATTCCTATTTGATTTAGGAGAGAATAATGCATTTTTTATTTGAAGTCTTGTGTTATTTGGGAGCAATATAATTGCTTCACTAGATCCTTCGATTATTTGGGACAGTCCTGAAATTGTGATAACATGACCGTCATATTTATTTATGCTATTAAAATAGCAATGATTGCGAAGGATTGTGTGCGTTGAGGCACTGTCCACTAGGCACTCAGACATCATCTATATAAGCAAAAACGAAATTTTATTTGAGCGAAAATGTAAACATTCATTCGAAAATAAAAGTTCGTACTTAAGCAAATAAAGATGAAGATACATTGAATTCTAAAAAGCATAGATAAATGATGGTGCTCAATCGAGAAGGTCGTCGTTCTCGAAGTCTTTTGCAGTAAACATTGTTGGTGGCTGAACAGCCGCCAAGTTTGTTTCAGGTAGAGACTTCTGGCTGCCTGGTATAGATCCTGGAGGTGGCGAGGAGTGCGGCAGTTTCTGGACCAATGGCCAGTCATGCCGCATCTATGGCATTTATCCTCCCAGTTCTTCTTTGGAAGTGACACTAGCTCGGTGTTCTTTCGCTTCCAAGTGAAGTTTCTTTTTCCATTGTTGTTTTTGTTTGTCTGTGGAGCCGCACCTCTTGGTTGCTTCATTATAGCTTTCCCTTTAGTGTTTTTAGCCTTCCTCTTGTTTTTCCACTTCTGGGGAGAAACGTGGTGGGCTTCAGGGATAGGGGCAGTGCCAGCTGGACGCAAGTTATGAGTTGCAAGCAGTAAGTCTCGATTCTGCTCTGCCCTAAGTAGGCATGAGATCAGATCGGAGAATTTCGTGAAATTACGTTCACGATACTGCTGCATGAGGATTGCATCTTTCTCGTGAAACGAGGTAAATGTCTTTTCCAACATGCGCTGTTCTGTCACTTCTTCACCGCACAACTTCAGGCGTGAGGTGATGTTATGAAGTGCAGAATTGTACTCAGCGACGGACTTATAGTCCTGAAGTCTGAGGTTTTCCCACTCATAACTGGCACGGGGTAATATAACATCAATTTGATGTTTATACCGTGCTTCCAGCGCTGTCCATAGGTCCTCAACCGTTAAGTATTCGGCCTTCAAGGTCCGATCTATATGTTTCCTAATGTAGATTATGGCTTTCGCCTTATCTACATCGGATACAGTGGTTGTAGGGCTGCTGCTAGATGTAGCAGAAGCTTCGGCCGCTGCTGGGGCCGAGGAAGGAGCCAAAATGGACCCAAGTAGGGCCATCGAACGCAAGTGGAACTTCAGGTCCACTCGCCAACTCAGGTAATTTGTCCCTGCAGAGTCTAGGACTTCGAAATCGACGATTGCCAATTTAGCCATTTATCTACGCAATTTAAAATAAGCATGAATTAATTAAAATTCAAAATTCATGCATAAAGAAATAAACAAGTAAAAATGCGGGGATCGGCCAGATACCCAAAAAAGTACACAGTCCAAAGTTTGTTTACAGTCCATAAAAGAAAAGAAAAATACAACTTCGGAAACCCAAAGTGGGTCCCACTATCTTCTTCTTCATATGCTGTTGCACCGAGCTATGGCTTTTTATACAAATTTCCTCACTTACAAATTCTCTCAAAAGAAAATAAAAGTGCAAGGAATGTAAATAGGTATACAATGGCCGATCCTGAAAAACACATTTTTACTTATTTAAACATCCACGTAGTTCTAAATATGCTACATGCATAAAAATAAACAACCACGCATATATCTCAAGCATAACATATGGTAAAGGAAACTAGAAAATATAATTATCTCGTAGACCACGTGGAAACGTCATACACCGTTAGGTTAGTTGACTAACGGCAGAGCGGTCTCAGGATCTTTAAGATAGTTATATTTTGAAAAATAGAATCCTAGTAAACCATAGATAATAATTTACAAAAGCGATGTTTAAATAAATTTGTCAACATGGACTATATAAATTAATTGAGATTTTACATAGAGGAGAGTCCCTTTAAGTAATTGGCTTCAGGCCATTATTAAGTGGGTAAAAAAAATAATAATAAACGTTAAGTAATTGGGGCTGCATGCCCAATTAAGTTATTGGTAGGAACAAATGGGCTGCAGGCCTAATAACAAAATAATCAACATGGGACACGGTCTTCATCTACCTCCTAAGCCCCTAATGGATGTAGAGGTGCTATTTTAACAAATGTAGATTTGACAACCTACTGGCACAAATTGGACAAAAGGCGAAGGCCTAATACCCCAATAAATAACTCAGCTTAGGAACAATGTTTCGGTGCCCTCTTCATGAGGGATGAGCCATGCAACGACAACTGCCATTTGTCCTGATTTAGGTAGACATTGTCAATGTTTCGTTTGTGATTGATGTTGCTTTATAGGGGAATTCACCTTCAGCTTCCATCATCTTTTTTTACTTCTTGAAAAATTATTCAAGTGATAATGCAAAAATTCCTACCGTGAAGTTTAATGCTGAAGGTTTAGCTTCTCAAAGCCAGAGGAATGTTGGTGATGGTGTGGCTATCTAGGACATCCTTTGAGGCTATCCTTAATTTGTATATCAATAAATGGGTTCTTGCTTGATGGTATCATTAAGACATAAACCACAAAGTAAATTTTTTATTTATGAGAATCAAAGAATCTCACAGTCTTTAGAGCTCTGACCTCAGCCAAAGGAGAAAAATTATGCAAGTAAAACATTGCAAGCATTTAAGTTGGGGATTATCAATTGGTCCTGAACTTTAAAGCCCGCTACTCAAGGCCCATAACATAAGCAGCAACATAATTTATATATATATATATAAATTTTATTATCATTGTATTTTATCAAGGAAAGATATTGTATTTAGCAGATTTTAAACAATCCAAAAAGAGGTTGTAAAAAATCTAAATTGTTTATCTACGGAAATAAGAAGTATACCTCTAGATCGATGATCGAAGGACGACCGTTGAAAAGATCCGTAGAAATTAAAAAATTCGAGCTCCTGAAAACTTCGAGAATGCCGCAACGCTCAAACGAATCGCCGCAACAACCAAAGATTCCTTGCGCGTAGGGGATCAATTTGGTGTGGATTTTGGGCTTGCTTTTTTGCTCAAGGAAGAACGCGTGCTGATAACGTGTTAGAAGGTAATAGAACTCAAGAGAGAGAGAGACAAGCTTTCTTAGGAAAAGAGTGAGTAACCATGGCAATAGGCCATGGTTCTCTATATATTAAACTAGAGAAGGGAGATGAAGGGCCTCAAGGAGACCAAGGGTCCCCATTACCCATAGTAATGTGGACCAATGAGTGGGTAATGAAGGAGGGGAGGCCAAAGGCCTCCCTCATTCATAACAATAATTATTATATTTAAATGATATTGTTGCAATAGTTATAAATCATGAATCAATTAGTTTGATTATAATATTTTAAATGAATAATTGCAATAAATATGTTATTTCATTTGAAATCTGTTGCAAATGAAATATTGAATGCATATGTTGCATATTAATTATCATGCAGATTTTTGTTATAAGTTTTTGCATAAGTTAAATGTTTATTTTTCTTAAACAAACATTTAACGTTATATGTTAACATTTAATTTGGCAAGTTTAGTTTGCTAAGTGCTAGTTATCAGAACCATCCCAATTTTTTGTAAATAATGTCATAATAATATTTTATGTAAATATTATTGTTGTAAAGGAATGCGTTTTTATTAAATTTATAATTTATATTCTATGTGAATATATATAAAATTAGTGGGAGTAATATTGGGGTCTGATAATATGATGTGGACTTATATTTTTTCAATATGAACAAAATATAAGTATGAATATATATTTTTGCGAGTGTCTTTAATATAATGATGAATTTTTAGTTATGGACGACGATTGAGAAATTAATGAACTTTCAACTCCATACAATTACCTAAATTATTATTATTAAAGACTAATATAATGGCAAAAAAATATAATTCTTAGGCATGTAACTAATCATCTAATTGTCTCTTTATTTCAGTTATTACTAAACCAACCTACATAATGGCTTCTACCAAAAACATAATTACTGACCTTAACAAAGGTGACCGTCTCAATGGAGACAACTTCAACGTTTGGAGTTTCCGTATCAAGTATGTCTTGGAGGAATAAGAAGTCATTGAAGCCATTAATCATAAGTTGGAAGAATATCCTGGTCAGGGAAACACTGCCTAGCACAGACGTGCAGTTGATACTTACAACGAATGGAAGAAAAAGGATGCCACTGCTCGTGGTATACTTGTAAGTTCAATGAAGAATGACATGGATTGTAAGTACAAGGACTATCCTACAGCCAGTGACGTGTGGAAGGTCTTGACTGATAAGCTAGGAGGAACTTCTGTGTCGAAGTTGAGGCAGCTTACCATTAAGTTTGATACTTATAAAATTAGCTCCAATCAGACCATCAAGCAATATCTTCGGGAGATGTCGAGAATGGTTAAGGAGCTGGCTGCTACTTGGTGCAACTAGGGCTGTTGACGAACAGAACATTCGACGAACTACCCGTGAACAAGCTCGATACATGTTCGTTTACGTTTTTTCGGAAAGCTTAATGAACAAGCTTGAACAGATTTTTAGAGCTCGGTTAGTAAACGAACAGAGCTTGAACATAACTGTGTTCGTTCAATTATGTTCATGAACAAGATCGTTAAGTGTTCGTGAACAAGTTCGTTAAGTGATGTTCATGAACAAGCTTGTTAAGTGTTCATTATAATACATTGATTGTGGAATTATTGGAATATTCGATTCTTACATAGTATTGCATTTAAACAAATACTATATTTTTTACTATGCTAGGAATGGATGCTTGTAATGGGATTTATAGAGCTATTATGCTGGATTAATTTGTTTTTGTCATTCAAATATTTAATCCTTTTATTTAAATGATTTAGTCATTGGCAATTATGGTTAAATATTATTATTTCTGATTAAAAAATTGATGTTCGTTTGTTTGTTTGAAAATCTGTTCATGAACAAGATTGATTATGTGTTCATGAAAATGTTCCTGAACAAGCTCGATAAGTCTTGTTAACGAACAGAACGTTCGATGAACTACTCGTGAACAAGCTTGGTAAATGTTCGTTTACATTCATTCAGCAAGCTTAATGAACAAGCTTGAATAGGTTTTTAGAGCTCGGTTAGTAAACGAACAGAGCTTGAACATGGATTTGTTCATGAACAAAACCATGCTCCCTGTTCAAGCTCATTCAAGATCTTTCGTCAACAGCCCTATATGCAACCTCACTAACGAACAACAAGTACATGCTGTGATTCACTCCTTGCCTGGTTCCTGGAAACATATGAAAGTTAACTTGACATATAATGAAAGTGTCAAAAATTTCGATGATGTGGCACATCATGTGGAATTGTAAGATGAAAGGCTATCTTTCCTAAAACCACAATCTCATTCTTATGTGACTGAGTCAAGTTCCAGGAAAGGTAACTTTAAGAGGAAGAGGTTCTGGAAGAAGAACAAAGGCAATGGTGCAGCTTTGAAATTCGAAGAGCCGAGGAAATTTGATGATAAGAAAAAGATAAATGTTGATAAGCTGAGATGCTTCAACTGTAGTCAGAAGGGACACTTCACTCGGGATTGTCCTGAAACGAAGAAGGTAACGTCAGAAGGGACAATTCGCTCGGGATTTTCCTGAGCCGAAGAAGGTAACATGTGATTCTTCTTTTATATCTGATCATAGTGCATATGTATCTAGTTCTTTTATGCTCATTGAACCTAATCCTTGGTGGGTTGTTGATTCAAGAGAGATAGACCACATAGCCAGATACAGAGACGACTACATGGAGTACCGCCGTGTTTCTGGTGGAACAAAATGGGTATATATAGGCAACAACAAAAAATTAGAAGTAAAGGGAGTTGGTATGTACAAAGTGGAATTGTGCAGAGGAAGACCTTTATTATTACATGATGTGTTGCACACTCCTAATATTAGGCGGAACTTGGTTTCTGTAATTTCCTTATCTAAGTTTGGATTTGATGTAGGCAGCTATACGTCAATCTCATCTACAACATTCCAAGAATAAATACAAAATACATGCATCGCTTATTTATACAAGCATCACTCATATATGGCGGCTACTGAATCGAAGGGAGCTCCTTTAAAGAGATGTGCTCTGTCTCATCGCCTTTGATGTAGCTTCCTCAAGGACGGGCTAGGAAAGTGGATGGTCTGTAGACTCGGTATATAGCTCCATGTCTCTAGTCTCTGACCCAGTCGTCATTGTGTCTGCGAGGTACTTCTGGGTGTAGCTATGTATACTCTTGATTTGCTTCTTGGAGATGAGCTTCTCGAAATGATAGGATGATGTTGCCTTAGTCGTATGCTTTGCAGATCTCCAGGAGGTAGCTTTTCCTTCACGGGTAAAACACGTACACATAGTCTGTTGTCATCGCGATAATTTGTAACCTGTTTCTGCAAATACATTTAACATAGAGAATAATCCTTAATAATATTGACCCTTTAAGGTAGCGCAGAAGATGCGTAGCTTCGGACTAGTAACGCGCTACAGGCGCTACACTGTATCTGGCTAAATAGATTTACTACTGACACTACATAGAGAAGCGTGCAGTTGGCCAGATAAAGGAGTGTATCAAAGACACTTGTAACGACCCGCTCTTGTGGTCCAGTTACTTATTTGATTTATTTGTAGTCCTTGCAGTTTACCAGTGAAATTAGCATAGCCACAAATCAGAGATGTACCAAATACTCAACCAGCGTACAAACATTATTACAGTTCAAATTAAAATACAAACAAGTAGCAGCACTCTCACACAAAAATACATAAAAGGAAAGGTACTGAAAGGAAATACATAGCATCACACGTACACAAACACAAATAGCTAAAACTCTGCGACCTCTAGGTCAAATGCAGGCTTCTCGAACTCTGGGGTAATCTCCTCGATCAGATCATCGTTTGTCAGTGCCATAAATGGAACCGACGGCAAGTCACAACAATTCTAAATAAAGAAAAAGGAGTACTGTACAAGTATGACACATGTAACTACGTATAAGCAGACCAAAGTGAAAGTAAAGTACGGTGTCTGTACAAGTGTAGAAAGTAAAGTACAGTGTCTGTACAATTGTAGAAAGTAAAGTGCATGTACCGTAAAGAGGTGACAGTGCAAGCTAACACTAGAACTACGTGACTCAAATAGGAGAGTACAATATGTAACCATCGAGTTCATCTCTTGCCCGGGTGCGCTTACCCAGACGAATGCCGAAACCCAGGCAGCAGTACATGTCGAAACTCAGGCAGCAGGACAGGATGCCGAAACTCAGGTGACAAGACATGAAGATGGAACTCCAGTCACTCCCGTACTCTCTCAAACTATGAGTTACCCCAATACCCCCGTGTCAAGTGCAAGTTCGTTACAGGATGTTCCACAGGACATTTCACATGTTGCTAGTCGAACCAAGACAACTGGTTGACTTTCTTATTGAAAACCAGAAGGTAGGAAAGAGGATAAAGACAAGTCGAACACAAAAGATGTTACTTCCGTGCTTTGAGCACGTGGTAGTGTGGTTTAGTACACAATTTACCCAAGTTGGTAGTTGCGTGCTACAACCACCAAAGTTGAAAGTTGGCAAAGTAATCTTTAGTTGATTACTTTCCTATTACGTTAGGTCTCTCGTTCGGTACAAGTCAATAGCCGTTCGGAGGCTATAAGTGGTGAAGTGTTACGAGTTCGTACAAGCACAGTTGACTAGTTTTCTAAGTTTAGAACATGTCGTGACTTACAATATTCGAGGCCGTCGTAGCATGCCGGGAATGGATTTAGGGCTTCCTCTGAAGTTGGTGCACAAGAGTTTGTACCTGCAACACAAAAATATTTAGTTTAGAAGATACAACTTTTCTATCTAAATATAGATAGTTTTGATTTTTAAAACTGGTTGAAACGGTGTCGAAAATCGTTCAAAATTTTTATACAAGCTGAAGATAAATATTATGATTTTACTAAAAAAGGAAAATATTTTCAGAAGCTCCTGCTATTTTTTATAATTTTCATAAGCTCAAAAATAACTTTAAAAACTCAAATTACTTAAGTAACATATAACTTCGATGATTTATTCTGGGAGCAATACTAGTCGGAAATACTTGAATGAGCAGTCAAAACGACCGTATCGAAGATTACTATTACATATATTTTTGTCACGTACCAGTGTACGTGAAAACACAGAGCTACAGATTTTAGAATGAATTTTACGTATTTAAGTTTTATGCTAAAAATGATTCAGGAAAAATTAAGCGTCTGATCGAGACGAGACCAGTGCCATTGGATCTATAATATTATTTCCGATTTTCTGGAGCTAGTCTCACATTTTTTCTGAGGCCTATATTTTAAGTTATGCATTTAAAACCATAAATACCCATTTAATAATTAATTAAAATACGTAAATACGAAATTAAATTCGTATTTACGGAAATGCCATCGCGAGTTACTCACGCATCCAACGCTCCTTCGATCTCTTCGACAGCGGCGGAGAGGGCTCGGCGCTCGGCGACGACTGCGGGACGCGGTGGCACGGAGACGGGGATGCAGCGGCGAAAGGCGGAGCATGGGAGACGGTGCGAGCGGGCTGCTCTGCGTCGGAGGACGGCGGGGCGACGGGGCATGACCGTCGGCGACGTCGGAGTGTAGGCAGCAGCGGCGGTCGACGCCAGAGGGGGGAGTGCATGGGGGGAAGGGAACGAGCGGTCGCCGGGCAAAAATTGAACGAAAAAAATAGAGGAGAGATGGTAACTATGTGCTAAAAATGTGAAGCTGGGGAGGGGTTTATATACGGTTAGAAATCAATAAATAAACAATAAAAAGGGTAGTTGGGATTGTTAGGTGAGGAGATGTGGGTGGGATAGTCACGGGTTAGATTAGGTGGGAAGTTAATTAGAAGTTGTAAAAATGGTTATTAGCGATTGTAATTAGCAAAGCGGAGGAATACAAACTCGTTTTCATAAACGACTCTGAAAAATTACGAAAACATATCCACGGGATCGTATCGTCACGAGGATCACGAATATAAAAACCATTTTGGGATTTGAGCTACGGAGATACTAGTTTTAGGCCAAATCGTTTAGAAAGCGGGTTTGCGGGTTCTAAGTTACTTTGATATCCGAAAATTACGAAATTAATGTGGGAAGCCCTAAATGATCATAGGATATTACTGTAGAAGTTTGAAAATGTTTTGGAAATGTTTGTATTGAAAATTAATTCATTGAGTCAAAATGGTAATAATTGAAAGTGAATTATATCAAGATTATTTAAAGGTATTTGAGGAAATCTGAACTTGCTGAAATATATTATAATTTGTCTAGTGCTTGAAAATATTTTTTATAAGAATTTTTTTGAAATCAGTTTTGTTATAAAATTCTTGACTAACATTATAAAGAAAATTTTAAATGTTAAAAATACGTTAAGTACGTAAATTGAAGTGTTGAAAAAATACAGGTCGTTACATTCTACCCTCCTTAAAATAATTCCGTCCTCGGAATTTCAAACTTAATAAAACAAATAATTGGTATTATGAAGAAGCTCAAGCAAATAAATGATAGAAAAATTATTATGTGATATCACAGCATCGAGAAAACAAGAGATGCTGTTATGTATGAATATATACTATTGACATTATCATAGCTTCTGTAACTAGTTTAGAAACCTAGTATCATCACCATAGTTACTTCCGATTTATCAAGTAGCCAAAATATAAGATAACTGAATTACATGAAAATGATAGTTATTATGATGATGACATCTGTTCGAACTTGGAACCTAAGGTGATAAGTCAATAGTAAGCTATTTAAACCACACCAAAAAGAAGAACATAACGTTTTAAATTTTCAACTCAGGTCAATGATGACTACTGGGTCTTAACCAAGTAAATCATCAATATAGCATACATAAACGTAAGGGCTAATTCATATGCATACGCGCTGTTACAACTTAACCAGCTGAACACAAAAGACCTCATCTGCCATGATACCAAATTACAAGCCAATATCCAGATTGACATAAAAAGGCAAATATAAGGCCAAATTTCAAGGGTCAAGATCACCGCTACCACTTCTTCTAGCAATCTCCATAACATCCAACAAGAAGCCAACATCTTAGACGTCTCCCAAATCCGAGCATAAGATTGACATCCAACTTCAACAGCTAAGGCCAAAAGCAAGCCAATACTCATCCCCAATGATACTCCTTGCCAACACCATTGGTCGACTTCTACGATTATCACCATCAACCCTAAACAATTTAACGACCAATAACTCACGGTCCAACAAACACGAAGGAGTGGACCCAAGAAGGAAACGAAGCGGGCACCTTAAGGGGTAAGACCTAGGACAAAGAGCTCGAAAGAACACCAAGAACATCGACTTCCCAAGATCTCAACCACACGGCAACAACGAGGGTGGCGGTGAGGGTTGTCGCTAAGCCCAACAATCCCCAAGGTCGTCGGTGTGCCATCGGCGGCTGTCGATCCATGGTGGTGAGGGCTGCGACTGTTCGATGTGGTGGGGGCCACCGGGATGGGGTGAAGCTGGCAGAGCTTCGGGTGAGGCCAGAGGATCTTGAGGCGAGATGGGTCGAGCTCGCTTGGGAAATAGGCCAGGAGGAGAAGTGGGTGATGTCGGGGCGAATGGGAAGCCACTGGATGGCTTGGTGAGGAAGAAGAGGGGGGGGGGGGGTTTAAAAAGAGGGGGTGAGGTTTGAAAAGGGGCACCGAAAGTAGATGATAGTGTAGGGTAGGGTAGTCTAGGTTAGGTGGGAACGGGGCTCGAAGAGGGGATGAGGACAAAGGCAATAATAAGGGGGAGGTGGTAGGTGGGAAAGGAATTCAAACCTATGGAAAAAATCGGGTACAAGATGAAAGTAGGGGCTAGAAGAGAAACACGAGCTCAAGAAGGATGAAAAGACGCAAACAGCCTATACTTGCACGTCAGGTTTGGCTCGTCTCAAAATCTCCAGCACCATCTGTGACGGTCACTTTCTGACCATACGTATTTTAGCGCGTAGCCGTGTTTCGTGTGCGTTTTGTGTATTTGATTTTTACTAATGTTTTCCGTAGTTCAGACGCGCAACCGAACCCTGTAATCACGATCCTCTCAGAGACGCGATCGCCCTGGTATCTCCCTTTTAATTTTTGGACGTCGGGACACAAATTCGTAATAATTCATTAATGTTATTACCTTAATATATACATATATAAATAATGCCTAATGATTATTCAACCGGTTTTCAACACAACCTTTTAAAAAAATAAATAAATGAAAGGGATCTTTAATATAGAACTTCCTGTTAACTTACCTAACGTTAAATATTTTGTTAACTAACTTTTTTATAAATAAAAGAGTGGAGAATCTTCCAGTTTTGAGTTTTAAAAACGAACTAAATTACCACTTCGTAACCACCGTACACAATCCCACGTGCCCTCGAATTTTTCCACCTCTATTCTCAACAAACTACGCAACTAACCCCCCACACGTCGCTCCACGTTCGCATCCCTCTCCTTCCTCTTTTCTTCTCCTTAAAACCCAGCGGACACCGGCTCCGACTTTTTCCCGTCCGACCGCCCCCAAGCCATCGCATCCCTCTCCTCTTCAAAACAACTCCCCGACACCCACGTCGCGAAACCCCAGTTGCCGCACCTCTTTCCATTAACCATCGATCTCGCCGCCTTGGGGCGCCACCTCCATACGAACTTCGTCGCCATACGTTTCCCTAGCCAACCACCATGTCGCCATCTCCGACCAAGACACCGGACCCGGTCCATCAGCCACACAGAGTACGACGAAGACGTGCCGCTGCATCCCACGTTTCCGACAACAGCAACCCGACGCAACAGCATCCCCGCCTTGTCGCCGCCACTAGCCGCGCCGCCGTCTAGTCGTGCGCTGCCGTCGCCGCACGTCCGCCAACTGTAACCAAACACGTAAGTAGAATGTGCGTTAGTTAATACCCTGATAGATATTATGTACTGCATGTTCAATTTAATATACTAATGTAAATAGGCATACATATGCCCGTTAGCCTAACTAATTATTAAGATGAGGTTAGTTTCTGGCTGAACCTATGTTGGTCAGTATGTTTGCCCAGCTTGTTACTTACGCATGTTAAACATTAATTTCCTTTCGTTATATGGGTGAGGAAGGATGTATGAGATCCCAGTTTAGAATGAATGCAGAGTTTCTACATATATGTTAAGCCTTAGCAATATCAGTAAGACCTCTTTCGTCCACCTCTATATTTGCCTTTCCCTTCAAAATTCATTTCAGCTATGCACTTGAAACAATTGCAAGTGTCTGAATTATTTTTCTTGGTTATTTCCTAGTAGCTGATTCTTAGCCCATGTTTCTTTTGATGGTTACACCTATTTCTTGTATTCCATTCTGTCTTTTGTTTGTGTCTCATACGTCTGTTAGGGGTAAAAGGTGGAAGCTTAAAACTTTTTATCAAAAACAGAGTTCAGTACCATTGCCCCATCCTCAACATTTTTATAGGACAACCCTTGTTTAACTGGCAGTAAATCTGAAACCTATCTGTAAATAATTTTCTCGTCTCCTATATATATATATATATCCAAGGAGAATAAATTGTTGGACAAATTACTTCATTAACATTGATGAGAAACCCATCGTAGGATAGAGAATCTAATTAAAATTAGATCATTAGACGTTTTAGGGCTATCTATAATTCTAGTCCGTCGTTACGAACTCATTCGTGCACATATTTTATCACAGAGTATCCGTCGTTCCGTACCGTTCGCGAAACCGGAATCCAACCCCCGACGTCGCTACCCGACGTCAGAGTAGCTCTCGCGTCGTGTTGAGGTAAGACCCGCTCCGTAGGAATCACCACTCGCATGTTAATCAACTAAAAATTGGTAACACTGATTGGTTGTGATTCACTAATCAAGATAATAAAATTGGGACTGTAGGCTGGACTGCGAACTGAACACATAGGTAGACTCGGACTGATTGAGCAGGATCGTGACTTGGTTATTTTTCAGGCAAGTGATACTTGCCAGCTTTCTGTTTGGGCCACGTTTTAGGCCATTTTGTACAGTAATGTAAAAGAGACTAGGCAGTGAAATGATAGCTGCCTAGACGACACTTTTAGATCTGGCTTGACAACGAAGCCAGATCCGACATTTTCTGCATGTTTGCATTCATACTACCATGCCATGTTTAAATTCAATTAACGGTACGCAAATTATTTGTTCATTGCCATGTAATTGCATGCATCTAATGATTCATCGGGATTGAGTAGCACACGCTACACCTATTGTAATAATTGAGGCTAGGCACCTGCTTTTGCGGGCACAACCCTATGCCAAAAACACTTCCTGGCTTGTGATCCAGAAGCAAGCTCATGTACTTGGGAAACCCTGGCTCGATACACGTGGAGGGGTAGGGTTAAGCTGCCACGCAACATAGAAGGATGCCTGATCCGCTCCTTCAGCTGTAAGGGGAAAACCCTGTGCACAATGTGATAGGATAATGATCGTGATTGTGAATTAATGCTCTCGTAATACATGCCATCATGTCATCTTTAAATGTTGCATTCTGAAATATCATCTCAACTTATTGCATTATTTTAGAACTGCTAGTCGTCTTTCGTTATTTGTACCATTGCACAAAAGCTCTCCGCTTTCTTTTGGGAGACTTTTGCTGACATGTGCCCTTTTCTCTTTGTGTGTCACATGTCAGGTTCTGAGTTAGAGTTACCCGCTGAGGACGAGCAGTACGTGGACGCTGAGTTTGGGGTGCCTGCAGAGACCGAGTTCGAGGACACTGGTGACCAGTCCTAGGCTCACCTGGAGTCTTTTAGTTGTCACTTCTTTTAGTAGTTGTAGTTAGTTTTCGGTGCGTAGCACCAGACTTTCCTTTCTTTTGTTTCGGCCATGTTTTAGGCCTATTGTTCAGAATTATTCTTTTGTGACCGTCTGGGATGTTGGATAAATTGTTGGATGTTATTGAGCTAGTGGATGTTTCTTTATCTGCTGTGTTATTATTGTTGTTGTTTCTCGCGATGCAAAGAACCTTAAAATCATTTGAATTTTTTATAGACGCTTATCAGACTGCAGCTTCACAGCTCCACGTCTGAGTGGACCTCCTCATGTCTCGTCTTCCATTTTAGGGAAGCGGGGCGTGACACCATCCTCGAATACTTTTGAGTGTCCTTCGATATGCTTCCGCTGAGGATTCGAACTTAGGATGGTTGGGTATTTCGAATTCTACCCTCATTTGACGACAGTCAATGGTGGCATGAAATGTTCCCAACCAATCCATCCCAAAAACATCATCAAAAGTTGGCATCTCTATCACCATGAAGTCGGCAAAGAGATTGTTGAGTATTGATTCCCCGGATTTGGTTTTGATGATGAACAAACATAAATATCGTGAACTAACTCTTTGTGAGTGCAGTTATGGAGATCGTCGCTAAAATTCTATGCACATCAAAAGCGACGTCTCAAGACTTCTCAAAGCGCGTGATCATGTGCTTGAAGCTTCGTTGAAGCTCAAGGACCATTATTGAAGTCAAAAGATTCGGATTGAAGCTTTGAAGACGGTTCATCAAGTTTTATTTATAGTCTTCTAGCTTCTTTTCGTAGAATGTTAAGCCTTGAGTAGGTCTTACGTTTTAATCTTCATAACGCTCATATCTTAGAGCTAGGATCATATTAGAAGCCCATAGAAACTTTCCCGAAGCTTCGCGCTTCATTTCACGGCTTCTTGTGCATCTTAGTTGGTTCAAGAAGAAGAACCAACCGACTAGATGGCAATCTAGTCGGTCGGTAATCCTTCTTGAACCGACTAGATATCCTACTCAATTTCAGCTCATTCACTATTTACAGTTAGTCGGTCCAAGAAGGTTCACCGACCGACTAGTTGTCAAACAGTCGGTTTGGAATCCTTCTTAGACCGACTAGTTGTGTATTCAGTTTCACAGACTGAGCTACTGTTTATCGTTAGTCGGTCAAAGAACAACCGTCGACCGACTAGTTGAGAAACTAGTCGGTTGGAATTTGTTCTTAGACCGACTAGTGCTTCTTGAATTCAGTCTATCTTGTTTCAACTCTTAGTCGGTCAAAGAACACTCACCGACCGACTAGTTGTCAAACTAGTCGGTTGGCATGTCTTCTTAGACCGACTAGTTATCTATCTCCTGAACTTTACATATTGACTGTTCTCCAGTTAGTCGGTTCAAGTTGAATCATCGACCGACTAGTTGAGAAACTAGTCAGTCAGTGATCCTTCTTTGACCGATTAGACTGCTTCAGAAATAGATCCGTTGGAGCATTAAATGCACGAATTTTCTCTCTCTCTCTTCTCTATCCTATATAATCTTGAGATGCTTCTTCATAGCATTCAAGGCTGATATTAATTGCATTTTAGAGAATCAAAGAGAAGCATTAATTCTCATTTTCCAAGCTTTCATTTCTCACAAGAATCTCTCCTCACTCTTATTCCTAAAGAGAGATTCATTGATTGTGAGCCCTTCAAGCCAATAGCTTGATTCAAGGTCACCAACTCCTCCCTAGACTTCCATTGCTGGTCAACTTCTTGGAGCTAGGGTTTGGTGCCTTCTTCTTCCTCAAAATCCTCCTTGCCCTAAAATCGTAAGTTTACTCAAGGCATATGATTTTGTTGGTAAGCATTTCGTATTTCATTTACTTTGATATTGCAAGTGTTTTACTCTCGGTTGTGAGAGTTGTGTGTGATCCCGGTTTGTGGGAGTCACATTTTCATTTGTGTATGATTTGATCTTGTAGAGGTTTTTCTACAAGTATTTCATAGTGCAAATTTGAGTTAGAGGTTTCTAACTCAAGTAGCCGGAGGGGATCCAGGTGTTTGGGACGTAGGATCACCGGGAACAAGTCGGGGAGACTTGGGTGGATCCGAACCCGTTATATCGTTTGTTTGCGATTGTATTTTATTGTTGTCACATTTTCATTTCCGCATTGTTGGTTGAGTTTGTAAGGTAATTAGGAATTATCTTCTTAATTATTTTAAAGTACTATTCACCCCCCCTCTAGTACTTGTGCAGTAGCTATCAGGGCATTACAGAGATCTCGTCCACAAATCACTACAGAGCATTGGAGGCATCCGCTGGTTACCGGTAGGGAACCGCCAGCGGTCTCGACCTTCTAACGGGAAGTCAGAGGTTCAACAGAGATGGCATGTGTTTGGACGAAACGACTCTTTAATAAGCTATGTGTAGCTCCCGAGTCGAATAATGTGAGGGCAGGTTTACCGGCTACTAAGACGGTACCTACGGTGATAAGAAACATGTCTAAGCTTACGATTTCTGAGTAATAGAGTGTGTAGCTTAGTGAGATATCTCATACCTGTGAGTACTTGGTCTGTAGCCTCGGCCTCTTCCACTGTCATTGTATAAGATTGGCGCCTCGGGGGTGGCACCTGTCGTCGAGTCTGCTGGTACACTTGCTGCTGAGGAGGGAGTGGTTAACGTTGCTGAGCAGATGATGGTGGTCACTGCGGTGCATTCCTGGCAGGGGCATTGGCTGGAGCAGGGTTGGAAGACTAAGACTTCCTCTCAGGACAGTCCTTTGCAGTGTGGTCCTTCGACCCACAAATCAGGCAAAGGTTGAGAAGGGACAGACATTTGGACCGTAAGTGCCCTGGCTTCCCGCAATGATGACACACTTGTCGTGATGGTGGGGCCTGCCTCTTGAACTGCGTCTACTGAGTGGGCTAGTACATATGATTGGGCGGAGGCCGTCGGCAGGTCCAACAGCAGTGTTTGGAGGTGGTGGCCTTCTGAAAGGGGCAGCCATATCACACCTTTCTTCTCTCTCAATGAACTTGTGTTCACGAGCAGCAGCCAAGACCTCGGTGTGAGTGCACAGTTGACGTCTGACTAAGTTCCGTCGGATCTCTAGGTTGAGTCCTTGCTTGAAGCGTTGGGCTCGGGTCAGGGGAGTGGCAACCATTTTCGGAGAAAAACGACTCAGCATGGTGAATTGGGCATCATACTGCTCCACAGTCATAGAACCTTGCTTTAATCCGACAAACTACGCTTGAAGTTCCATCTGAGCTTCAGGGGAGAAATATTGTGTACGAAAATGTCCAGTGAACGTCGCCCAGTCGATCGGTCGTTGAAGACGATCTTCAGCGGAGTTCCACCAGACTCTGGCTCCATCCGTCAGTTGGGACTTGGCAGTGTCCACCCAAGCATGCTTTCGATCTGAGCGGCTCTCAAATTATCTTCGGTACTTTCCAGCCATTCTTCGGCCTTCATCGGGCCATCCACACCATTCCAGGTCTTTGGGTGGAGTGAGCGGAATTGTTGAATGCCTCCTACAGGGTTATGTTCTCCCTTGATAGCTTGGACCATCTCTCGCAATGCGAGATCGGAGATCTGATGCACCGTGGAGGAGGTCCGTTGTTGGTCTGGTTGCTGGCTCCATATTGGTCAGCTCTATTGTGGCTCTCCGAGGTGTTCCTGACCATTTTTCGAGTGTTAAACATGCATTCATAGAAAAATATCAGCTTAGTTGAGTATCGTATACGATACATCCTGGTTTTACTATACTGTTCACGAGGTATTTTGCACGGACTTGCATGGGCCGCCAAACTTGTAACGACCCGCTCTCGGGGGCCAGTTACTTATTTGAATTATTTGCAGGTCTTGCAGTTTACCAGTGAAATCGGCATAGCCACAACTCAGAGATCTAGCAAACACTCAACCTGTGTACAGACATTATTACAGTCCGAATTAAAATACAAACAAGTAGCAACACTCACACACACAAATACATTAAAGGAAAAGTACTGAAAGGAAATGCAGAAAGGAAATACATAGCATCACACGTACACAAACACAAATAGCTAAAACTCTGCGGCCTCTGGGTCAAATGCAGGCTCCTCGAACTCTGGGGCAATCTCCTCGATCAGATCGTCGTCTGTCGGTGCCATAAATGGAACCGAAGGTAAGTCACAACAATTCTAAATAAAGAAAAAGGAGTACTGTACAAGTATGACAAAGGTAACTACGTACAAGCAGACCAAAGTAAAAGTAAAGTACAGTGTCTGTACAAGTGTAGAAAGTAAAGTACAGTGTCTGTACAAGTGTAGAAAGTAAAATGCATGTACCATAAAGAGGTGAGCGTGCAAGCTTACACTAGAACTACGTGACTCAAATAGGAGACTACAATATGTAACCATCGAGTTCATCTCTTGCCCAGGTGCGCTTACCCAGACGAATGCCAAAACCCAGGCAGTAGTACAGGTATTTTGCCAAAACTCAGGCAGCAGGACAGGATGCCGAAACTCAGACGACAGGACAGGAAGATGGAACTCCAGTCACTCCCGTACTCTCTCAAACTATGAGTTACCCCAATACCCCCGTGTCAAGTGCAAGTTCATTACAGGATGTTCCACAGGACATTCCACATGTTGCTAGTCGAACCAAGACAACTGGTTGACTTTCTTATTGAAAACCAGAAGGTAGGAAAGAGGATAAAGACAAGTCGAACACAAAAGATGTTACTTCCGTGCTTTGAGCACGTGGTAGTGTGGTTTAGCACACAATTTACCCAAGTTGGTAGTTGCATGCTACAACCACCAAAGTTGAAAGTTGGCAAAGTAATCTTTAGTTGATTACTTTCCTATTACGTTAGGTCTCTCGTTCGGTACAAGTCAATAGCCGTTTGGAGGCTATAAGTGGTGAAGTGTTACGAGTTCGTACAAGCACAGTTGACTAGTTTTCTAAGTTTAGAACATGTCGTGACTTACAATATTCGAGGCCGTCGTAGCAGGCCGGGAATGGATCTAGGGCTTCCTCTGAAGTTGGTGCACAAGAGTTTGTACCTGCAACACAAAAATATTTAGTTTAGAAGATACAACTTTTCTATCTAAATATAGATCGTTTTGATTTTTAAAACTGGTTGAAACGGTGTCGGAAAGAGTTCAAAATTTTTATATAAGCTGAAGATAAATATTATGATTTTACTGAAAAAGGAAAATATTTTCAGAAGCTCATGCTATTTTTTATAATTTTCAGAAGCTCAAAAATAACTTTAAAAACTCAAATTACTTAAGTAATGTATAACTTTGATGATTTATTTCGGGAGCAATACTAGTCAGAAATACTGAATGAGCAGTCAAAACGACCATCTCGAAGATTACTATTACATATATTTTTATCACATACTAGTGTACGTGAAAACAGAGAGCTACAGATTTTAGAATGAATTTTACGCATTTAAGTTTTACACTAAAAAATGATTCTGGAAAAATTAAGCGTCTGATCGAAACGAGACCAGTGCCATTGGATCTAGAATATTATTTTCGATTTTCTGGAGCTAGTCTCACATTTTTCTGAGGCTTATATTTTAAGTTATGCATTTAAAACCATAGATACCCATTTAATAATTAATTAAAATACGTCAATACGAAATTAAATTCGTATTTACAGAAATGCCATCGCAAGTTTCTCACGCATTCGACGCTCCTTCGATCTCTTCAACAGCGGCGGAGGGGGCTCGGCGCTCGGCGGCTGGGGCTCGGCACTTGTCACGCGGGAAGCGGTTGCGCGACGGCGAGGATGCAGCGGCGAACGGCGGAGCATGGGAGGCGGTGCACGTGGGCTGCTTTGTGTCAGAGGACGGCGGGGCGATGGAGCACGACCGTCGGCGACATCGGAGTGCGGGTGGCAGCGGCGGTCGACGCCGGAGGGGGGAGTGCGTGGGCGAGAGAGGAGAGAGAGAGGGGGGATAGAGAGAGAGAGGGAAGAGTGAGGTCGCCTGGGCAAAATTTGAACGAAAAATAGAGGAGAGAGGGTAACTGTGTGCTAAAATGTGAAGCTGGGGAGGGGTTTATATATGGTTAGAAATCAATAAATAAACAATAAAAAGGGTAGTTGGGATTGTTAGCTGAGGAGATGTGGGTGGGGTAGTCACGGGTTAGATTAGGTGGGAAGTTAATTTGAAGTTGTAAAATGGTTATTAGCGATTGTAATTAGCAAAGCGGAGGAATACAAACTCGTTTTTGCAAACGACTTCGAAAAATTACGAAAACATACCCACGGGATCGTATCGTCACGAGGATCGCGAATACAAAAACCATTTTGGGATTTGAGCTATGGAGATACTAGTTTTAGGCCAAATCGTTTAGAAAGCGGTTTTGCGGGTTCTAAGTTGCTTTGATATCCGAAAATTACGAAATTAATGTGGGGAGCCCTAAATGATCATAGGATGTTACTGTAGAAGTTTGAAAATGTTTTGGAAATGTTTGTATAGAAAATTAATTCATTGAGTCAAAATGGTAATAATTGAAAGTAAATTTTATCAAGATTATTTAAAGGTATTTGAGGAAATCTGAACTTACTGAAATATATTATAATTTGTCTAGTGCTTGAAAATATTTTTTATAAGAATTTTTATAAAACTCTTGACTAACATTATAAAGAAAATGTTAAAATGTTAAAAATATGTTAAGTACGTAAATTGAAGTGTTGAAAAAATACAGGTTGTTACAACACTCAAGTAAGGCACTTCAAGACTAGGATATCCTTTCCATCTTTCAACAAACGGAAGGGGTCTATATGTACATCCATACAACCAATAGTTGTATTTAGTGGATTACAGTTGTCCATGTTTCTTCATCAACTTCGGGTGTATGAAGTTAAATGTAATGATTACATCTTCTGGATGTTATTTTCTTATGTGGGATGATACTTTCATCTTTTGTATGATCTACTTTTGGATGATGCTGTCATCTGCTGGATGATGGTTTCATCCTCTGGATGATGTGTTCATCCTCTGGATGATGTGATCATCTTCTGGATGATAAGTCTGTAAGCCAAGATTTTTGCCTATGTCTTTCATATCATATTTGATATGTGGGCTTAAATAGATATTTCGGTTATCTCTTCAGGAGATCCGATGAGATTTGAGTCTTTTACAAATATTACCTCAAATCATTTTCTTTGCTCTTTTAAATATGGAAAGACAACCTTTAGACGGAGTCATTATTTTCATATGGAATTTTCTTAGTTGCATTTTATATTTTCCATAGAATAAACGTCTCAGAGTCTATTCAGGCAAGTAAGGAAATTGGTAATAAATCCATCAGGTATGATGTCACAACATCCATAGCAGCAAAAACCCAAAATTTTCCTTTGCCAATCGCATGATTTTCGCAAACGTTACCAGAGAACCTTATGCATCAGTTTTATTTGTAAGTGAGTCAAGCTCATTTTACTTGATTACTTTCTGGTTTTAGTGAATTGAACCTCTAAGCTATAGCATGTTGCTTATAGCATACGATTTAATTTATTTATATATGTGTTTATTCAATACTTATTATGACCACAGGTTTGATACGTTTTGATATCTGGACTTCTGGTACAAACACTTTGTTGAGTATTGGTGTTTTATACCAATGCTATTTTGATGATGATCACAACATTATGTTGTTGTTAATAACTCTCTTGTTTTAGCCTCATAGTTAACATTTCAAGAATATCATTTTTGGAGACTAAACACTTGGTGCACGGATGGACTTCAAGAGGAGCATTACCATAGCTTGGACTCAAGGGTTGCCAAAGCTTGGAGATGATGGAGAGTGTCAAGGTTGAAGCCATAGACTATAAGGGAAGCAATATAATCCATGTATTATTTCATTTATTGCTTTTCTCTTTTTGAGTCTAGGTTTATTGTAATGCCTTGATAGATGGTCTACTCATTCATGCATATGCATTTAATCATCTTAGTGAGCCTTAGGATTATCATATAATCCAATCCAATAGGTTCATCTTTCCCAAAGACTCTATTGAAGTCTCTGGCTCTTCAACAGTCACTAATGAAGGTTTTACAGTCGACTGGATGATTCCAGGCACATATCAAGCCTTCTACCGTCGACTGTGGTGCACTGTTCAAGTCAACCTTTTATTGACTCATACTTGAGCTTTTGGAACAGTCGACTGACGGTTAATTTACAGTCGCCTGTCTTCCAACAGTCGCCTCTGAATTTTTCAACAGTCGACTGTGTGCAACTTGCATTATCTGGCTACATCAAAATTTGCAAGTTAGTTGACTGTTGCAGTTTTTACAGTCGCCTGTTCATTTGACAGGCGACTGTACATTGGCCTTCAGTCGTCTGTCTTCCTACAGTGCGTAAGTTGAATCTCTTTGTTTATTTCCATCCGCTTTAGTAGTCGTCTGTTGAATTATTTACAGGTGCCTGTCCTGTATACAGTCGACTGTATAGTCTTCATCAGTCGACTGTCCTGGCTCAGATTATAGCCGTTGGAATTTATTTAGCCGTTGGACAGTCGACTATCATTTGTTCATCAGTTTACTGTCTATGACGTTTTTGCCCAGATTCTAGCCGTTACAGCTTTTTGTTTTTGGCTTCTTTCATGGGTTTTGAAAGTTCAGGTTCATATATATATGAGAGTGCTGAGTTCATTAGAAGTTCTTGATGCTATTGAAAATCATTAGAGATTGATTAAGCCACTCTCAAACTCTCTCATTTCCCTCTTAGAGCTCATTCTCTTCTTCATGCATTGAAGTCAAGCTCAAGGAAAATCATCTAAGTGCATAATCTCATCACTTGGAGTCCTCTTCTATGCATTGCATTCATTAATGAGTAAGTTTATCTCAAGGCATAGGTAAGAGTATTTGTTTTACTTTGTTATTTCATTTAAACCCTAGCTTTCTGTGTGAGAGCTAGTTACTCTCTGTATGAGAGTATAACCTTCTGTGTGAGGGTTGGTTGAGATCTCTCTGTATGAGAAAGTGAGTCGCTCTGTGTGAGCGCATAAGTCTTTCTGTGTGAAAGTAAGGGTTTTTCTATGTTAGAATTTAAATCCTCTGTGTGTGACGTATCTCTGTGTGAGATTGTATTCACTTCTCTGTGTGAGAATTGTAGTGGATATTGGTGTGGCTGGACGTACCCAAGTGTGGGGAACCAGGGTAACATCTTGTGTTTGCGTTTGGATTTTTGTGGTGTTTAAATTCCTCTTGCATTTATAATTCGCATTTGCAAGTTTAATTTTTAAATACGCAATTTGTGCCATTACACTATTCATCCACCCTCTAGTGTGTTGTTGTTAGTATTATAAGGGTAAGATGATCCTTACAATTGGTATCAGAGCAAGATTATAGCTTATAACAACGATGGCATTCAATGCTATATCCGCGTCTCATGAAGAAGGTCCCCGCTCTTCAACGGAACCAACTACCCAAGTTGGAAGATCAAGATGATGATCTACTTGTAGGGTCAAGACCTTTGGGACATCACGGAGTTGCCATTTGAGAAGCATACTACACCCGTCGCTTCAAGGATAAAAGCGGAGAAGGACTCTATCAAATTCAATGCGAAGGCTATGAATGCATTCCATTGCGCCTTCACTCACAATGAGTTCAACCGCATCTCCATATGCAAAACGGCTAAGGAAATTTGGCATACATTGGAGATTTCTCACGAAGAGACTTCGAAGGTAAAGAAATCTAAACATTGCGTATTTAGATCTACATATTGTTGGATCCTGTGGATGGCAAACAACACTAAAAGGGGTGGTTGAAAAGTGTTATGCAAATAATAAACTTTTTCGATTGTTAATAAACGTCCTTCTAATGCTGCCTAAGAAACCAAGTGAGCGATCTACGCTTGGTTCTTAATCAACAAAATAATCTTAAAACGCACAGAGTAATTTCACAGCAGGTAGTCGACTCCCTATGAACAGTAGTCGACTCCCAGAGTATTTATAAGCACAGATAAGATTGCAAGTAATACAAATATTATATTCACAGCGGATAAAAGTAAGTTGATCTTTGCAATAGATAAACAACAATTAGCAAATAATAAAGTAAGAGCAAAGATAAACAAACACGGATACGCAATCATAGACACAAAGATTTTTATCCTGGTTCCCCACAACTTTTGGGTACGTCCAGTCCCCGACCAATCCGGTACGAGATTTTCCACTATCTGCCTTGGCAAATACAAGTACCTAACTCCACTCGTTAGGATTTCCAACGACCTAGTCTTGACCAGGATTTCCAACTGGCAACACCTAGACTTGTCTAGTATTCCAACAACAACACAATAAAAATTGATATCCAATTCACCACAATAAATTGGTGGAAATTGGTTTTACACCCAGATTCTATAGCCAAATAATGATAGACAAAATTGTGTGTAGTGGCTTGATAGAATGAGATTCTAGATCACACAAAGATACGAATGAATTCTTTGTGATCTAGATCTAATATTTTTCAAAAATCCTTTAAACAAAAATCAAGAGAAAAGTAATACGGATTTGAAAAACAGTTAGCCAACAAAAAGAATATGATCTTTAAAAATAATAACAGAATTTTGCAAGATCACAAATAAAATCGAATTGGCTAGAGAAAGAATGAGAACTTAGAACTTTTAGAGCGTTTGCACGAGAGATTTTGAATTCGATAAATGTTGTGTTTTTCTCAATGAAAATGGTCCTCTATTTATAGGACAAAACTGAGAATTTGAATTTCAAAAATACTTTGACTTTTGTCCCAAAAATTATGGAGAAAATCGCTCAACGATATTTCAAAATTCAAGTTAAAAACGTCAAACTTTGACAGCTGGTAGTCGACTCCCTAGGAGTGGTAGTCGACTCCCAGTGTGTTTCAGGAAATCTTGATTCTCAGCTGGTAGTCGACTCCCTGCCTTTGGTAGTCGACTCCCAGAGGAGTTTTTCCTGTGATACAGCTAGTTAGACAGGTAGCTAACTCCAGGGTGTGTGGAGTTTCACTACGGAATTTATAAGATGACTAGAGAAATCTCTCAAAAACATTTTTGAAGATGATTTAAAAGATATTCAAAAATATTTTCAAATTGTTTTTTGTGTGTGTGTGTTTGTCTATATGATTTGGCTTTAACAATACCCTAAAAAGACACAACACACTCACTATAGACTTAGGACACGTCTTCGAAAGCTTGATCCGTTTGATGAAGTAGATGTGAGCTTCACTGGAGCTTCTTGTTCTATTTGAGCTTTTAACTTCATTATATGATCTTAGCCACGTTCGTCCTAGTCTTTGAGCGTAGATTGCGCTTCTTTGAGTATGAGTAAAGCTTCGCATATCCTGCACACTTATTTGTAGTATAGTTAATATACTAAGTTTCATTTGGTATGCTCATCATCAAAATCACTTAGGGTGGAATTCAATTTCCATCACTCTCCCCCTTTTTGATGATGACACCCAAATGAAAAAATGAAGTACGTTTGAAATTTGAAAATACTTGAAAGTATACTTACTCCCCCTGCTTTGATGTGGTTCTCCCCTGCATCGAAGCTGTTAGCAAAACAATACATTCAATACAATACATATGATTTCATTTTTGCATTTCAGATCTTTTCTCCCCCTTGTCATCAACAAAAAAAATGAAAAAGTACTATGAATCATAGTATGATTAGGAGGGGAATTTAATTTCCTATTCCTGCAAGAGAGATGTTAGTTTATAAGAGCAACTAATATATTGCATAGAGAATATGTTCATGATAGCAAGCATCACACAATTAAAGTTATTACAAACCATAAGTTTTAAAGACATAGTTTTTTTGAGAACCATAGTTTGAAAAATCATTGTTTTTAAGAGAGGCTAAGGATGACCACCGTTCTTCTTCAGTTCCTTGATCTCATCAAGGATCCTGATAAGCGTGTCCTCAGTCATTTTGTTGCTTTTCACAACGAGCTCCTTAAGGTCGTCAACCTTTTGGTTAAGGTCTTCAAAGCCTTTCTCTTGTGATATCTTCAATTTCCCAATCTTCTTTAGAAGCATTTCTTGAAGCTCAAGAATATACGCCGATGCTTCTTCTTCTTCCTCTTCGCTTCCTCTTTCTTCTTCTCCTTGTTCTTCCTCCTCAGAATCTGAAATAACAATTTTCTTACCGGTCCTGGAGGATGATGATCCTCCTTCAGCTGCAAGTTTTTCTTCAGGAATGTTCTCATCAAGATCATGGTGTAGATTCATTCTTCCAAGTGCATGAACATCAAAAACTCAAGCCGGTTCTAGAATTGAGGTTTCATGATCCAAAGGCACATTATAGCTAATAAACAAGATAGTGAGATAGTGCCCATGAGCTAAGGTGGATGAGGGTCTATCAGAAGAAGCTGAAGCAAGAATATAATCCATGATTACTTTGCCCCAGTTGATTCGGATGTTACCTAGTATAGCATAGATACATTTGGCCTGCTTCTCAGATAGGATAGAATGACTTCCAGATTTTTGAGTAATATTATAGGATAATATATTTGCCAAGATTCTTGTCGGGTAGCGAAGATCGCTACATGGAAGTTTAGTCTGAAAATGTCTTCCTGGCAAATACATTCTCTCTAGAATATTTCCTTCAGTCATTTCTATTTTATCAAGCAACATGCCAAAATAAGGAATTCCTAGGGCTTCTCCTAGGGATTTGACAGTAATGGCAAGCTTAGTATCAAGGACTTTGGTTATAAAGCGGCTTTTAGCAAGATCGTAATCCATATTAGCATAGAACAAATGTACAAGCCTGGGATAGCAAAGATAAGTATTTTCGGAGGAAAATAGGTTGGCCAAGTTCTGAAAGTCTAGTAAGCTATCTATGCCATAATTTATAACATCATCAAGCTTAACAAAACGTTCATGGAGGATGGGTTTCTTAGAGATTTTGATGAAGTGTTCATATGTAGTGGTCTTGAATAGATAGGGTAAAATGGTTTCTTTCTCAGAGTCAATTTTAGATGAGGTTTTTCTCTTCTTAGTAAATATTCCTTTGAGAGGCATCTAGATAGAGAAAAAACAATATTTTTTACAATGCTAGATAAGCAAGAAAAAAAAATAATGAGGTAAAGATCATGAAGTAAAAAAGTTTTTACCTGGAGTAATTTGAGAAAGAGATGGAGTTGAAAAAGCTCCAAGCAACCAAGCACCAAGATGAAATTTCAAGAGAGAGAGAGATGAAAGGGGGTAGTCGGCTACCCTAGGGTTTCTCTTGGGGGGTTTTTAACATGGGATGATAGATGGTGAAGAATGAGGGCCTTAGGATCAAGTGTTGGATGGTTAGGATGGAGTTTTAGCTTATTGGGTATAAGTTGCCTTTGAGGATATGAACCCATTAACTCTATAGAACCCAATAGGAGTTAGTCAAAAACAGACCCAGAAATTCGCATACACGCTGGTAGTCGACTCCCTCATGTAGGTAGCCGACTCCCTACCGGGTTGAGTCGTTTTCTCATCCTGAGGGGTTTTTGATCCAGGTCAAGTGCGTTTTTCTGAACACAAAATGTTTTAAAAGTATAACACAAATATATAAGATCATATATAGAGGAAAATATTTATTTAAGTAATTTTAATCATATATATTTAGCAAAGAAAAATTGAGTCGTGCAAGAAAGCTTTTGATGTTGATCCTTTACAAAGCGTTGGATCTCGTTTTCTTCCTTTCATTTCTTTGGAGTACCTGAAAAAAATAAACGTTTATGGTACTCTTTTTTTTGAGTCCGAGGAGTTAGTCTTTAGGAAGCCAAACCCAGTATGGTTTAGTTCCTTCATGAACAACATATTTATAATTTTTGTTTAAATGAATTTGTTGAACAAAGTCGGTAGCGTACCTTTTCCTTCGTTGATCAGATAATTTCTTTGGTATCCAGATGCTCAAAAAATTATCATTAGAATGATGCATCCTAGTATGCTTAACCCGTTTCTTGGTATGATGTGAATCATAACCGAGTCCGGTTCTGCTAGATGAGGTTTTTTGATCTTTTATTATACTATCTAGCTTTCCTTTTCCTTTGTTGAAATTCTCAATAATTTTCATCGTAGCGTCGTATTTATCTTTGACAGATACGAGAAGATTATTCAGATTCTCAACCTTTTCATTTACCAAAGAGATATATTTTTGCAGAAAATCATTCTTTTCTTTAAGGAGACTATTTTCTTTAATGATTTCTTCTTTTTCTTTAGTATCCTTTTTAATACTTCTAAGTGTTTTTCTATGTTCTTTTATGAGCTTTTCATGCATTTTGCATAGCTCCTTATATGCTCCCATATAATCCATGTCTTCATCATCACTTGATGACGAATCATTGTCGCTAGATGAATCATGATGCGTTCTTACCTTGGAGGATGTGGATGCCATGAAGCACATGTGTGTTGTTTCTATTCTTTCATCGTTATCTTCTTCTGAGGATTCATCGGATGAGGAATCGTCACTCTGGTCGAAGGCTGCGTAAGCTTCCTTCTTTGGTCGTCGGAATTTGTTTCTTCCATTGTTTCGCTTTTCATTATTATCTTTGTTCTTCCCAGGATCTCTGAAATCACGATTGTTTCTCTCCAATGGACAGTCTCTCTTGACGTGCCCTGGTTTGTTGCAACCAAAACAAATAATACCATTAGTGGGTCTAAAAGATCGTTTTCCATACTTACTTGTGATGAACTCTTTAAAGTTCTTTGAGATGAACGCGATATGGTCTTCTTTGTCTGTGTAATCGGAGTCTTCCTCTTGGGCTTTGAACACGAGATTCTTCTTCTTTGGTTTTTCTTCGATCTTCTTGTCTTCTTCAAGCTCAATCTCATATGCCATGAGATTTCCCATTAGTTCTTCAATGGTGAGGTCTTTTACATTATGAGCTTCTCGAATGGCAGTTGTCTTTCCCTTCCATTCGGGTCAGAGTGATCTTAGTATCTTCATTACCTGCTCATATTCGGAAAGTTTCTTTCCTAATCCTGCGAGCTCATTTGTAATATTAGTAAAAAGAGTATTCACATCGGTGATACTCTCTCCTTCTTCCATTTTAAAAGATTCAAATTTTGAATGCAAAACATTTATGCGGGATTCTTTTACCTTTTCAGTTCCTTCGTGACTTACCTGAAGAGTATGCCATATTTGGTGTGCTGTCTCACATTGGGAGACTCGATTGAACTCATTTCCTGTAACGGCGCAAAATAGTGCATTCATTGCTTTTGCATTGAGATTAGCTCTCTTCTTGTCGTCGACGGACCATTTCCCAAACTCAACGTCGGTAGGTGCGATGTACGGGACTTTAGTAACGGTCCAAGCCTCAATGTCTAATGACTCTAGGTGAGTCTTCATTCGGATCTTCCAGCTAGCATAGTTGGTTCCGTTGAACAGTGGTGGTCGCATGGTATTCAGTCCTTCAGAGTGAAAGGATGTTGACGCCATCACCTTTGTAGCCTTGCTCTGATACCAAGTGTTGGATCCTGTGGATGGCAAACAACACTAGAAGGGGGGTTGAATAGTGTTGTGCAAATAGTAAACTTTTTCGATTGTTAATAAACGTCCTTCTAATGCTGCCTAAGAAACCAAGTAGAGCGATCTACGCTTAGTTCTTAATCAACAAAATAATATTAAAACACACAGAGTAATTTCACAGTAGGTAGTCGACTCCCTATGAACAGTAGTCGACTCCCAGAGTATTTATAAGCACAGATAAGATAGCAAGTAATACAAATATTATATTCACAGCGGATAAAAGTAAGTTGATCTTTGTAATAGATAAACAACAATTAGCAAATAATAAAGTAAGAGCAAAGATAAACAAACACAGATAAGCAATCGCAGACACAAAGATTTTTATCCTGGTTCCCCACAACTTTTGGGTACGTCCAGTCCCCGACCAATCCGGTACGAGATTTTCCACTATCTGCCTTGGCAAATACAAGTACCTAACTCCACCCGTTAGGATTTCTAACGACCTAGTCTTGACCAGGATTTCCAACTGGCAACACCTAGACTTGTCTAGTGTTCCAACAACAACACAATAAAAATTGATATCCAATTCACCACAATAAATTGGTGGAGATTGGTTTTACACCCAGATTCTATAGCCAAACAATGATAGACAAAATTGTGTGTAGTGGCTTGATAGAATGAGATTCTAGATCACACAAAGATACGAATGAATTCTTTGTGATCTAGATCTAATGTTTTTTAAAAATCCTTTAAACAAAAATCAAGAGAAAAGTAATACGGATTTGAAAAACAGTTAGCCAACAAAAAGAATATGATCTTTAAAAATAATAACAGAATTTTGCAAGATCACAAATAAAATCGAATTGGCTAGAGAAAGAATGAGAGCTTAGAACTTTTAGAGCGTTTGCACGAGAGATTTTGAATTCGATAAATGTTGTGTTTTTCTCAATGAAAACGGTCCTCTATTTATAGGACAAAACTGAGAATTTGAATTTCAAAAATACTTTGACTTTTGTCCCAAAAATTATGGAGAAAATCGCTCAACGATATTTCAAAATTCAAGTTAAAAACGTCAAACTTTGACAGCTGGTAGTCGACTCCCTAGGAGTGGTAGTCGACTCCCAGTGTGTTTCAGGAAATCTTGATTCTCAGCCGGTAGTCGACTCCCTGCCTTTGGTAGTCGACTCCCAGAGGAGTTTTTCCTGCGACACAGCTAGTCAGACAGGTAGCTAACTCCAGGGTGTGTGGAGTTTCACTACGGAATTTATAAGATGACTAGAGAAAGCTCTCAAAAACATTTTTGAAGATGATTTAAAAGATATTCAAAAATATTTTCAAATTGTTTTGTGTGTGTGTGTTTGTCTATAAGATTTGGCTTTAACTGAAGGGTTTTCTGGGACCCTTAGGACACAAAAATTCTATTCCCGTCCTAAGTCGGACAGAACATAGACAGAAATAGCAGCGGAAAAAAAACTTGTTAATCTAATTAACATTTAACCCTAAGGTCCAAGACCCTAATCCAAGATCTATGCCGACTGGAGATGGGTCTGACCATCCCAAGAAGGATCTAGCCTACTGCGATTAAATTAAACTAATGCTTAATTAAACACAGACATGGAATCTCAGCCCTGGGGCAGGCGAGATGTTCCGCACCATCTTCCGAGCCGCTCCCCGTCCCACGCCGAGCTACTCCTCGAACCGCTCCCTGAACCGCTCCTCAAACCGCTTCGCATCCCGAGGTGATCAATCCCGTGTCGCCGAGCCAACCACGCACCGAAGAAATTTTCACGTGAGTGAAACCTCCGCCTAGATTTCGGATCTGAATCCGAACTCCTTTGCGGCTTTGCTAGAGCCCTCAGGAGCAAGGTAGAAATTTATAGGGAGAGGAGAAATATTAATTTAGCTTAGATCCGAGCGTGCTCCAACATTTACGAGAGCCGCTCAGATCTAGAGCTTGGGACGAGTTTTGAGGAAGAGAGCAGACCCCTATTTATATAGGCGGCTGACTGCTCTCCTTCTCTCAAAATCCGATGTGGGACTAATTTAGAGTTAATCAAATTCGATTTAGTTTGCCCTTCACAAAGTGCAAACTTCCGTGAATTTTAACTCCCTCACCGTTGAACTTCAGGATTGATACAACCTATCAATTTGAAGGGTGTTCAACGATGAACGCATAGGAAAAAACCGTTTGTCAATCGGAGTTCGTTTGACCCTCCAATTGACCGTCCAAAGATCAGCCCAAGGCTTGATTTTCGACTAAAATCAGCCGTCAAAAAACTGCTCTGCCTTTTAGGGTTCTGCACCCAATGTGGGACCCATCAGATGGATCCCACAACATCTGCCCAAACCTGGGTGTAGCCCAGGCCTGAACCTGGGCGCAGCCCAAGTCAGGCCAGGGCGCCAGGCGCCCAGGCCTGGCGCCCAGGGCGCCCGGGCCTGGCCCTGGGCCGGGCGCCCAGGCCCAGGTGGGCCGGGTGCCCAGGCGGGTCCTGGCACTAACGGGCCAGGCCAGAAGCCAGGCCAGACCCAGTCTGGTCTGGGTCTGCCTGGTCTGGCCTGGTCTGACCCAATGGGCTGTTTTGGGCATAATTTGGGCATTTGGCGTCCGATTTGGACGCCGTTCGAACCTGGGTATAGATCGGGACATTCCCGTCTTACCCGTGAACTTTTCCTTGCGTTTATTATTATTAAATATTGTTTTAAACTATTTAAAACACATTTAATCTCTTTTGCATCAAATTCAAAATAGTCCATATCTAAGCTTAAATTATCATTTGCATCAAATACAAATGATCCGAGGGCATATTCCTCTACATATCCCACTTGCACTCAGGATCATTTATCCCGAATGCTGGAGATTATTGCAAACATCTTTTGCAATATTTTATCCCTTGCATCAAATGCAAATTATTCTCCCTAACTAATTTCTACCTATTACTAGACGAAGATCGCACTCTGTGTGAGACCCTACAGCCTGACCCTTACAACAGGTTGGGCTCGAAGCCCTATACGGCAGTGACCACGAGCAGTGGTTGCCGTCCCTGCTTCAGGAATCATCATTATGTGGTTAACTCATTGACATGAGTATTGTCGGGACCACCCTGACTGTTTCCGTGATGAAGTCCGTAGTTATAGTCTCTTCGTCTTAACTATGTCGTGTAGATCAAGTCTAGGGTACGGTCAAACTGTGAACCCCAATAACTTGACTCTGGTTAGTTTCTATCGATCTTTTAGTCAAAAATGTTGGACTTCTTCCAACATACTCTGGCCAGAGTTTTTACTAAAGACCGAACTAACCCTACGACACTAACTCCCATTGATCGGGAGAGACGAATTCTCTCTTAGTCATTACTCTCCTCATACGCTACAAGTGTCACCCAATCAAAGACCTTTCGACAGGCCTTGCCTCGAAGCTAGGTCATTTGATCTAAGTGGCACCGTTCACGCACATGTTCGAAATGACCTCAAGTCAAAAGACCAACTAGCATATCATCACTTAGAGTCATCATTGACAGATTGGTCAATATAACCATATGATAACTCTGGTGGATCGTTCAGTGAACTCGTTCTCTAATGAGCACCTGTGTCTTGTCTACGACTTCGCCAACTCAAGCGATCATGAGATCATCGCCACCGCTAAACGGTGAAGACTAAGACACAATGGTCTATCCGATGTTTCGATATCCTTGTCTCGAAACATCTACGACCACGAACCCTTTTAGACTTATGCCACAGACGGTCAAACATTTCTCCATGATCAAGATACTCATCTCGATACATGTTTGACCTTGTATAAAGTCTCATGACTTTACCTAAGTTAATATCTAATGTTACCATTGCTCTTATGGCAAATTACTGTTATTTCGATAAATTATTAACAATGTTACCTAAGTTAATATCTAACTTTAGATAAATTATTACCAAACAACTTACTGTTATTTCGAACAAGATGTTTGTGCTATTCACACATGAAGATAGATAGCCTCGAGGGTATCATCTCCCAACATCTCCCACTTGCACTCAGGCCCATTTATCTCGATATCTAATACCGTTTTTACATATAAGTTTTCCCGACTTCATGTGGTAGAGCCTTCGTGAGTGGATCTGCTAAAACTGTCTACACTATAGACTTAAGGAGTTTCTATGTTCATATTAGACCAACCGTTTGAATCTCATTCAAATAATTCATTTGGTCTGTCGGAATCCATAATATTTTATTTATTTGGATCTTATCCAGTTCATCGTACCTTACGATAATAATCTTAAATTAGTTAATGGTCATAAATGGCTCATATCTATTTCTGATAAAGTATCAAACTCTTTTGATCACTTCATCAAAATATATATGTTCCATCCCTTTGATGCCTCACATATAATTTACATGCTCCTACTGACCTTGAAAACTATCTGGCTAATTCATATAAGTTGGTCCGTCTAAATCATATTTAGAAAAACGAACTTGTAAGTGAATGCTCCAATTTTCATGGTCAACTTAAGCATTTACATCGAGTTTGGTCCGAGTAGTTCTGTACACATCTGCTGGTGGAAAACGGTTTCATTATAATCCGTTTTATAGGAATTAGTATGGAAAAACCGTTCTCGACCAACATGATTGCACTTCACTATATTCCTTTCTGCACCAATCTTTCAACTTAAAGATTTACTTGCAGAAAGTGAGAAATCATTTTCCTTGTGCACGTAAACTAAATTCCAAAATTTATTTACGCACACGGACCTATTCTGATTGCATCAAATTTTAAATCGGAGTTACTACTCTGAATTTTCATCCTAGAAGTTGGCTAAGTCATCATCAATTATAATGTCTAACTCGACTCTTCGTCTCACGAGATTCGAGTAATTATACAACTTCTTAATGATTGATTTTATGAATATCTTATTGATAATGTCCTCATAGAACATTATCAAAACCTAGGCATTACTATTTGGGACTTAACCCAGAGGGAGGACTTAGCTCAGAGTCACTGGCTATGGATCACACCAAGTCTAACTCAGTGTGATTCATACATTTTAACACACGGATGTGTTAACAGACTTGACTTGAGAGAAAATCATATTTTCTTTTAATTACGCAAGATTTAATATAGCTAAGTATTTAACCATTCGATCTAATCGAATCAGTTTAAATACTTTAGTCATTTCGTTCTTTATTTTATCAGACTTGTGTTTCATCAAGAGCACGTGTCTTAATAAAATATACGAATAACTTATTTTGGTTAATATAGACTCGGGTACATCAGTATGTATCAGACTGAGTTCGACAACTCATTCTCCCACTGTCTCACAGATCGGTTTCGGCCATTATATCTAAGAGGATAAGACTCACAAGTGTCCGTAGACTTCATAATACGAAAGGTCAGACCCCTCTTTATGTGACTTGTGAAGCTTAGTCTCTCGATACGGCCTAGTCTATTTTGCCATATAAGTCTGCTACTATCTTGTGTATTTATATATTAACTTTTAATATATATATTATCGTTATACATATCACTCATTGCTTCAGAAGCAATGTGACGACATTCGTCAAAAAATGTGTTAAACTTTTTGTATAACAATAATTATGAAATCGTGACATCAGAATATGTCACATTTTCATTTCCTCCTCCTTATGCCTTTACTAATGATAAATTAAACTAACTTTCTCAATTGACTTTCCGGAGTGCCTTCTTCTTTTTCTAAATCACATTTAGATATAAATAGCCCAACATAAATAAATAGTTATGCAAGCATCTCATGTATCTAAACGCCTGAGAGTTGCAATCTCGAGTGTAGCTCAAGAAGTTGCTTGTCTCAAGATCCGGTTGGGATACATAGCCTTGCACCGCTCATGCACTCGTATTCGACTCAAACGGTTTGATCGAATTCTCGAACTTTGCGGATCAGAATTGTTTGTCCATACAATCTTGAGGGTAGCTCGACAAGTTGTAGGGAGAAACATACTTCGAATATCCTATATGTTCAAGCTGCCTCATATAGAGACGAGTGACATGCAGTGTGAATTTATTTGTTGGACTCAGAACTTAATGAAATCATATTTCTTAAGTCTGTTCTTTAGAAGGTCATTTAATTTGTCAATGAGAATATAGTTTAATTCTATCAACTAGAATTTAACTTGATATTCATTTAATCAAACTATTCGACCAGTTAACTAATTCCATTAAAATATTATAATTAGATTCCTTCGGTAAACATAGTCTTGCCTTAGATTTAGCATATGTTCAAAATTAAATATAGGTAGAATGGCTTTTATCTATCAATATCCTCCCACTATTTTTACGATCGTTTCAAAGCTTAATAACGAACGATTTAATCAACTTAAAATTAATGGGTAAGAGGTCCAATCACCTTGAGCCTAACAACCTTGAGGGTAGCTCAACAAGTTGCTTGACTCTGCGATCGGAAGATGACTCTTCATCGATCATATCAGATATAACCCTCTTAATCGGTTTTTACCCCTAGCCATTTGTGATCATGAGGGGGCTCATCCAAATCACAATGTCTAGTCTAGTCAGACCCTTGTTTTCGTATCTAGCCTGACTTGCTCCGGCGCTCGGGGTATTCACGACACGTCGGCTTGGGTCAGGACTTAGACTACATCTAGTCAGACTACATCATTGACTTAACTTACGCCGGCGCTCGGGGTACGAGACGACGGTTTGGGTCAGTCAAGATTTCATCTTATGTATTTAAGGAGTTGGTTTCTACAGGGTTGCCATGTCACAGCTTGAGGGTATCTCAACAACTGTAACACGGGTCCTATAGTAGCTAACCCCTAAAACAAGAAGGGCTACGGCTAATCTTGAAAAAGATCATTAACGTATTTGACTTAGATATAGTCCAGGGTGTCATACAATCATGATTCGCGACATTGCGGTCCAGCGGAACGTAGCCAGGGAATTGACTAAGCCAGGATCACTATCCCTTAAAGGGTGATCCAGAACTCTTAGCCAAGCACATTGACTGGATCATGGTCCATTGAATGAAGCTTGTCATTTTTGTATGTGTGCCATAGACTAAACAACTTTTATTAACAACTAATTAATCCTATCAACTAGTTGCATCCTTAAATTCAAAATTTTAGGATTTGTTTAATAACTTTTATTAAGTCCTTATCAACTATAAGGTTCACGTGCTATCCTAATCGTTATTAGGATTTTAATAAATTTATTAACCAACGCTAAAAGCGAAGTCCTTTAATGAGAATTAATAATAACAATTAGAATTAAGATTTTCATTAAAAGGACTACCCTAATCAGGAATTAGGTCTTGAAGTGTTGTTAATATTTTATTAAAACATAGCATGTCATTAAAATTCAACTAATAAATTTTAATCATTTTTAATGGCTAACCTAAAGGGTTGTCTTGTGTTATCAAATAAGGGACAAGATTATGCATAGCCATTAACATAAAGCTACACTAATTTATCGCATAAAGATAGTGCACAAATATTTAACAATTAAATAGACTAAGTTTATCGCATAAACAATTTTAGCATGCATACATAAATTTAACATTTAAATCTAAAATATGATTTTAAAAATATTTTATTTTTATCTCATAAAAACTTGTTTTTTAAAATCACAAATTTGCATGCTACTTTAAAAAATTTATCGCATAAAAATTTTAACCTTTTAAAATCAGTTTTAAAATATCTCATAAAACTAAAACATCATTTTAAAAAAAAACTTTCATGCTTAAAAATTTAGCATATAAAATTTTTAGGCACTTTAAACTTATCGCATAAATTTTAAAAGATTTAAAATTAGTTTTAAAAATTATCACATAAATTTTAAAACGTCATTTTAAAATTTTCATGTTCAAAATTTATCAAAAAGAATTTTTGAACATCTAAAACATTTTTAAAATTTATCTCATAACTTTAAAAACATTTTTAAAAGTATTTAAAAGCATTCTTAAGTTTAAAAATAATCGCAGGCTAGATCGTTACGCAGACCTAAGCTCTGATACCACTGAAGGGTTTTCTGGGACCCTTAGGGCACAAAAATTCTATTCCCGTCCTAAGTCGGACAGAACATAGACAGAAATAGCAGCGGAAAAAACATGTTAATCTAATTTACATTTAACCCTAAGGTCCAAGACCCTAATCCAAGATCTATGCCGACTTGAGATGGGTCTGACCATCCCAAGAAGGATCTAGCCTACTGCGATTAAATTAAACTAATGCTTAATTAAACACATACCCGGAATCTCAGCCCTGGGGCAGGCGAGATGTTCCGCACCGTCTTCCCAGCCGCTCCCCGTCCCACGCTGAGCTGCTCCTCAAACCACTCCCCGAACCGCTCCTCGAACCGCTTCGCATCTCGAGGTGATCAATCCCGTGTCGCTGAGCCAACCACGCGCCGAAGAAAGTTTCACGCGAGTGAAACCTCCGCCTAGATTTCGGATCTGAATCCGAACTCCTTTGTGGCTTTGCTAGAGCCCTCAGGAGCAAGGCAGAAATTTATAGGGAGAGGAGAAATATTAATTTAGCTTAGATCCGAGCGTGCTCCAACATTTACAAGAGCCGCTCAGATCTAGAGCTTGGGACGAGTTTTGAGGAAGAGAGCAGACCCCTATTTATATAGGCGGCTGACTGCTCTCCTTCTCTCAAAATCCGATGTGGGACTAATTTAGAGTTAATCAAATTCAATTTAGTTTTCCCTTCACAAAGTGCAAACTTCCGTGAATTTTAACTCACTCACCGTTGAACTTCAGGATTGATACAACCTATCAATTCGAAGGGTGTTCAACGGTGAACGCATAGGAAAAACCGTTCGTCAATCGGAGTTCGTTTGACCCTCTAATTGACCGTCCAAAGATCAGCCCAAGGCTTGATTTTCGACTAAATTCAGCCGTCAAAAAATTGCTCTGCCTTTTAGGGTTATGCACCCAATGTGGGACCCATCAGATGGATCCCACAACATCTGCCCAAACCTGGGCGCAGCCCAGGTCAGGCCTGGGCGCCAGGCGCCCAGGCCGCCTGGGCCACTTGGGCCCAGGCCCAGGCGACCAGGCCCGGCCCTGGGCCGGGCGCCCAGGCCCAGGCGGGTCGGGCGCCCAGGCGGGTCCTGGCACTAACGGGCCAGGCCAGAAGCCAGGCCAGACCCAGTCTGGTCTGGGTCTGCCTGGTCTGGCCTGGTCTGACCCAATGGGCTGTTTTGGGCATAATTTGGGTATTTGGCGTCCGATTTGGACGCCGTTCGAACCTGGGTCTAGATCGGGACATTTCCGTCTTACCCGTGAACTTTTCCTTGCGTTTATTATTATTAAATATTGTTTTAAACTATTTAAAACACATTTAATCTCTTTTGCATCAAATGCAAAATATTCCCTATCTAAGCTTAAATTATCATTTGCATCAAATACAAATGATCCGAGGGCATATTCCTCTACATTAACAATACCCTAAAAAGACACAACACACTCACTATAGACTTAGGACACGTCTTCGAAAGCTTGATCCGTTTGATGAAGTAGATGTGAGCTTCACTGGAGCTTCTTGTTCTATTTGAGCTTTTAACTTCATTATATGATCTTAGCCACGTTCGTCCTAGTCTTTGAGCGTAGATTGCACTTCTTTGAGTATGAGTAAAGCTTCGCATATCCTGCACACTTATTTTTAGTATAGTTAATATACTAAGTTTCATTTGGTGAGCTCATCATCAAAATCACTTGGGGTGGAATTCAATTTCCATCACATATGAGTTGTTTAAGATGTAGGAAGGTGAAAACATCTCGGATATGTTCACAAGGTTCACATATATCATGGACGCTTTAGAAGGACTTGGAAAGGTGATTTCCCAAGAGAATCGAGTGGAGAAGATCCTTTACTCGCTCACATATCAATGGGAGTCAAAGGCCAACGGTATATTGGAGTCTAACGACATGTCCAAATACACTGTTGAGGAGTATATTGGGAATCTCATGGCGTATGAAGTCAAGCTTCAACACAAGAAAGAGATTCAACCAACCAAACCCGAGAAGCAAAAGGGGGTTGCATTCCATGCCGAGAAGGAGCCAATCGAGTGGAGAAAGAAGTTCCATCGGGAAGCTTCGAGTGAAGATGATGGAGAAGATGATGTTAGCGATGATGATTACATCGAGCTTGCCAAGCAATTCAAGGCATTCCTCAGGCAAGCAAGGTAAATCTTTGTCAAAGTTTGCCTCCAAGTCTAACAATTCTATTTGTTTCACTTGTAGAAGAAAATGTCATCTTTCTACCGAATGCCCTTCCAAACCTGATAAAGAAAATTACAAAGAGAAAGGGAAGAAGTATTGGAAAGGCAAGTCCAAAATCAAGAACCAAAAGAAGGGACTTGTCGGCACATTAGATGACTTAGATGAGGATTCATCTAGTGACAAAGAGGGAGATGACAAGGGGCAAGCCCACATGTGCTTTATGGTAAAAGGGGAAGAGTCTTCGTCAAGCTCTAACGAGGAGGAAAGCGATGATGAAGAAAAAAAAGAGCCAATGATACCATATGAGGAGCTTGAGTATCGCTTCAATGTGGCCTCCAACGTGGCAAGTAAGTGCATCGACTCATATGATAAATTGAAAGCAAAATTTAAGAATGTTATGAGTAGGGTGCATGCTTTAGAATCTACTGCTGTAAATAATAATGATGCTTTGCATGTTTGTGACACTAGTGAGAGAGACACACTTCTCTCTCAAGTTAAGGAATTGAGTATTTCCAATGATAAATTAGTAGCTCAAAACCTGAGCTTAGAAACTCGCATTCAACAACTTACGTTGAAATACGAAGAGGAATCCCAAAAGCTTATTAACTTTGTTCATGCTAAGGATTCACTCCACGGTTTGCTTGAAAAACAACATCCGACAAATCATAGAGGAGGTTTGGGATACAATCCAAAGGTGGTTACCAAACCCACCTCTAATTCTTCTTTTGGTGCAAATACAAGACATATTGCTAAAGCACCTAAGAAGAATCATCATGCTTTCTTGTACAACAATAACACCAACAAGAAGCATGTAAATCACAAGGTGGTGAGGAAAAATGAAAACCCTTCATTTTTTGCTAAGAAGCAAAATCCTCATTTTTTCTTTGCCAAGAAATTATTTTCTACACCTAAGCATGCCACATCCATCCCTCTTGCAAAGGCAAACCCCTTGCATAGGAAATCCTTGAGTCTATGAATTCCCACTAGGTGTAGTGTGCAAGAGAAGGATAGTTGCATAAATTCTCTAGTTAGGCACCTCATGTGATTACATTAGGAAATCAAACTCCTCTTGGGTTTGGTTCCCTAATGTTTAGGTCCCTCACACATATAAAATTTACATTGGTATTGTGCTTAAATATTTATTTTTAGCATACCCATTATTTGTGTGTGTTTCATGATTTTGAAAATGTTTTCAAATCTATTTTTCATGAAAATAGTGACATTGGGGATTACATTGGCATACATGCATTTGTTGATCCATATGTATGTCAATGGGGGAGTTAATATGTTGTATGTTTAAAATAGTTTAAAACATATTTTAACTCTCATTACGGGTTGTTCTTGAGATCATTGTTTATAATTGGTTATTTTTGGTCTCAAACACAACCCCTTGGATATTGCCAAAATGTTTCATGTTATATTTTGTTTTGGCAACGTCATTGTGTATCAATGAAGCTTGATTTTTCCATATCTATTGCTTTGATACACTTTAGGCCCATGGCTCCAAGTATGTTTAACAATTGGTAAAAAAGAGTATCTTTAAAGACATTTTACCTCTTTCTTTACAATTGATATTAGAGTCTAGAAGTCAAAAATTTGACCATTTCTATGATCTAGGGGGAGTATGAGATAATGATTGATACCCACTAAATTTTACAATTTGGTATTATACATATCTGCATCTCTTGCATATTGCCACATCTTTAAATAGAATGTAAAGGGGGATATTATTGATGTCCACCTTTTTGACAATGACAAGGGGAGAGATATATGCATTATGTAAAAGCATGTATTTTCATACATATGCATTTGGGAAGAGAGATACATCTTTGGGGAGAGATATGTGAGATTATGTAAACCATTCATGTGTGCATGTTATATACTTATTGCAATTGGTTTATGTAATCCAAACCTATTATATGTCACCTTTGTTTCTCATTATTTCAATTGGTATAATGAGTATTTACAATTGTGTATCTCATTTTACAACTGGTGCATATAAGTAGGGGGAGCTCATTAGCATTTTGCTTTATTTTCTTAATGTTTACATAATGTGTGTCATCATCAAAAAGGGGGAGATTGTTGAGTATTGGTGTTTCATATCAATGTTATTTTGATGATGATCACAACATTATGTTGTTGCAAATAACATTTCAAGAATATCATTTTTGGAGACTAAACACTTGGTGCAAGGATGGACTTCGAGAGGAGCATTGTCATAACTTGGACTCAAGGGGTGCCAAAGCTTGGAGATGATGGAGAGTATCAAGGTTGAAGCCATAGACTCTAAAGAAAGCAATGTAATCCATGTATTATTACATTTATTGCTTTTCTCTTTTTGAGTCTAGGTTTATTGTAATGCCTTGATAGATGGTCTACTCATTCATGCAAATGCATTTAACCATCTTAGTGAGACTTATGATTATCATAGAATCCAACCCAATAGGTTCATCTTGCCCAAAGACTCTATTGGAGTCTCTGGCTCTCCAACAGTCGCCTGATGAAGGTTTTACAGTCGACTGGATGATTTCAGGCGCCTGTCGAGCCTTCTACAGTCGACTGTGGTGCACTGCTCAAGTCAACCTTTTATTGACTCATACTTGAGCTTTTCGAACAGTCGACTGACGTTCAATTTATAGTCGCCTGTTTTCTAACAGTCGCCTGTGAATTGTTCAACAGTCGACAGTGCGCAACTTGCATTATCTGGGTTACATCCCAATTTGCAAGTCAGTCGACTGTTGCAGTTTTTTACAGTCGACTGTTCATTTGACAGTTGATTGTATACTGGCCTTAAGTCGTCTGTCTTCATACAGTGCGTAAGTTGTATCTCTTTGTTTATTTTCATTCCCTGCAGCAGTCACCTGCTGAAGATTTATAGGCGCCTGTCCTGTTTACAGTCGACTGTATAGTCTTCATCAGTCGACTGTCCTGGCTTAGATTATAGCCGTTGGAATTTATTTAGCCATTGACAGTTGATTGTCATTTGTTCCTCAGTCTACTGTCCATGACATTTTTGCCCAGATTCTAGCCGTTACAGCCTTTTGTTTTTGGCTTCTTTCTTGGGTTTTGAGAGTTCATTTAGGGTTCCTATATATATGAGAGTGCTGAGTTCATTAGAACTTCTTGATGCTATTGAAAATCATTAGAGATTGATTAAGCCACTCTCACACTCTCTGATTTCCCTCTTAGAGCTCATTCTCTTCTTCATGCATTGAAGTCAAGCTCAAGGAAAATCATCCAAGTGCATTTCTAGCAAATCTCATCACTTGGAGATCCTCTTCCATGTCTTGCATTCATTAATGAGTAAGTTCATCTCAAGGCATAGGTAAGAGTATTTGTTTTACTTTGTTATTTCATTTAAACCCTAGCTTTCTGTGTGAGAGCTAGTTACTCTCTGTATGAGAGTATAACCTTCTGTGTGAGGGTTGGTTGAGATCTCTATGTATGAGAGTGTGAGTCTCTCTGTGTGAGAGCATAAGTCTTTCTATGTGAAAGCAAGGATTTCTCTATGTTAGAATCCAAATATTTTGTGTGAGGTATCTCTGTGTGAGATTGTATTCACTTCTCTATGTGAGAATTATAGTGGATATTGGTGTGGCTGGATGATTCTGAAAGAATATTACTGTAACGACTGCTTTTCATGTATCTGGATTTATTATAATATAATATGTGTTTTGGTGAATTTTCTCCTCATGTGTGGTTTTCGTCTCCGTAGCTTTCATTTTCGATCGATTCGTCGTATTTTCTCGTTTCTTCCTTGGGATCGTCGATTTCGAAGTATGTCATTCGTGACGGACTTCACAACGGTCGTATCTTACTATTAGATCAAGCCTAGGAGTCTTAGGAATCGATCCCGGGGTCCCGCGCTCCGTATCGGAACTTTTGTGCTCATTAGCCGGTATAAGAAGGGGTACCGACCGACTAGATGACGATCCAGTCGGTCGGCAATCCTTCTTGGACCGACTAGTTGGCTTTCTAAATTTCTCAGGAGTTACTGTTTATCGTTAGTCGGTCTAAGAACATTCATCGACCGACTAGATGCTAAACTAGTCGGTCAGTATTTGTTCATGGACCGACTAATTCTAAATCCTATTTTCGTTCAGAAGTTACTGTTTACACTTAGTCGGTCTGCGTTGGTCGACCGACCGACTAGTTGCCAAACTAGTCGGTCAGTGGTTGCTCTTTGACCGACTAGTCTGTGTTAAAACCCTAATTTCTGGGCAGCCGCCAGCCCATCCTATTTATACTCCTCCCAAACGATTTCATCTTCCTCCACTCGACCCTAAACCCTAAATCTCCCCCATTGAGCCCCCATCTTCCTCCAAGCCCTATTCCTTCACCCCAAGCCCTAAATCCCTCATCCACAACATCCATCCACTCTTTCCACCTCTCATCTTCCCCAAAATCTCACCAAATCCCCAAAATCCCCCAAAAACCCTAGTTCTCCAAACTTCTCCAATCTTTTCCAGATCTGATCCTAGGGTTCTCCGGAGTGTTTCTTCTGCCTCCTCTCGGTAAGAAATCGATCCCTTGGTGTTTTTATAACCTATTTGTATTTTTATGAAACCCTAATAAAATTTCATGTTGTTTGTTGATTGTTCCCCCATAACAGCGATTACCCTGTAGATTAGCATCCGTGTGACGAAGTGGTCGTCATCCCCGGTGCTAGGCAAGTGAAACTTGCCACTTAGGGTTTAGGCCATGTTTTAGGCCATTTTGCTTGTTGTAGGCGTAAAAGAGGCTAGGCGACGAAATGATACTCGCCTAGGCGCAAATTGGGGAACTAGCTTGACAACGAAGCTAGTTCCGACATATACCATGTTGCACAATTACCATGTCATGTTTACTTCCCATTAACGGTACGCGAATTAATTGCCATGTCATTGCATTCTTTAAGTGTTGCTGTGATTGCGTAGCTTCGCTACAATGCTTGTGTTCCTGGCTCGTGTTCCAGAAGCGAGCCCTGTAGTTGGAAACCCCAACGCTCGATATTGAATTGTGAAATAGGAAAACAAGCTCCCGTGCGGGGCAACCCTGGCTCACTTGCTGGGCTCATGTGCAGGGACCCTGGCTTGTTTACGTATGGGATGGGGTAAGAGTTAAGCGGTCATTCAACTGGGAGTCTGCCTGATCCGCAACTGCAGTTGTAAGGCGTAAACTCTGGGTTTTGGGGTAGTTGTTAAGCGGCCACTCAGCGTGAATGTGAAACCGTTCAGCTGTAAGGCGTAAACATCTACAAACAACGTAAAACGTGAATAGTGAATTGATTGAGATTGATAGTAGCTTGGCTACTCTTGTCCTGTCCCGATGATTGTTCTCTTGTACAAATTGTCTTGCCATGTCTTGATTGTGCATTCATGTTATAACTGCCATGTCATGCATACTATAACTGCTAGGTTGCTAGTTGCCTTACTTTCAGTTTCCTTGCCCAAGTCTTTTAGACTTGCTGACATGTGCCCCTTTACTCTTTTGGGTGACACATGTTAGATCCTGAGCCTGAGTACTTTGTTGAGGACGTGGCGTTTGCTGACGCCGAGCCCGAGCTTGTGTTTGGCGGGGAGTACGTGGACACTGGGGACCAGTCCTAGTGTCTTCGTTGTGTTTTACTTTTGTTTAGACAGTTGTTTTGTTGTCGGTGCGTAGCACCTATACTTTGTTATGTCGTTGCTTTTGTTGGCCTTGTTCTGGGCCTTTAGACTCTTTCTTTTAGCCTGGTGGCTCTTCTGGATGTTGGACTTATTTTGGATATTGGACTTTATGAGATGTGAGATTTTATTTCAGTCTCTCCTTGTGTTATTATTGTTGTTCCGTTGTGGTTACATGGACTTGCTTATGTTTTTTTGACGCTTATCGGGTTTGGGGCTTCACAGCTCCACTCTCGTGCGGACCTTTTCACGTCTCGCCTCCATTTTAGGGAAGCGGGTCGTGACAGGTTTTGTTGGTGGCCCATGCAGGTCCTTCTGTAACTGCGGTTATCGGAATAACGATAATAATGTTAGAATGTCCAATAAACTAAGTTCGACATCCGAGTCATTAAGCTCTGAGTCTAATTTTGGCCCGTTTCTCTGGCGCTAGATGGCTAGAAGACGTCAGACCCGCGCTGGTGGTGGATCTGCTCTGAAGGCTTGCTATTTCTGTGGCAAGACCGGGCACCTCAAGGGGTCGTGCAGAAGCTTTCTAGGTCAGTGTTTGGTTTGTGGTGGTGCTACTCATTCGGCGAAGGATTGTCGGCATGCAAATCGGCTGCGGAAGGCGTCGGATGGAGTTTCGTAGCAGCAAGCACCGGAAGCTGGGCCGAGTCGGAAGGTGTGCCATCATTGTGGCAAGATTGGTCATAAGAAGGAACAGTGTCGGAAGTTTTTAGGTCAGTGTCTGGTTTGTGGGGATGCTTCCCATGTTGTGAAGGATTGTCGGCATGCGGGTCCACTGCGGAGGACACCTGTTGCGGCACAACCATTGCAGCAGCGAGCGTCTGTTCCTGCTGGTCGTGGGGCAGCCCTTGTTCCACATAGGCAGGCTTTTCGGCAGGCTTTTCCGCTGAGGAGACAGGCTTCCCCGATGGCTGTAGTCGAGGCTGAGACTGTGAATGGGGTTATTGCAGGTAACCCTCAGTCTAGTTACCTTCTTCCTTTTGACAGTCTTGTTTGTTTGAACATGTTTGGTTGCTTGAATATGTTATGCTGCTAGAATGGAGTTTGATTGCTGGGTTGGTTGTTGAGTGTGATTTGGGTTTGCACGTTTCTGGCACGAGTCCTCTTGACTCTGGTGCATCAATGTGCATTGCATCCTGGTGCTTCGTGTAGAAGCAATTCTTGATGGCCCCCTTTCTTTCTTAAATATTCAATTCCTTCCTATTCGATCGAGTTGAAATCCCTTCGTAGATTTTGAAGTCTATTGGTTGAAATTTTAATCTCGTAGCTTTTGCTAACCAATATTTCTCGTATTTTGGTTTTAAGAGCTTTGCCACTATTTTGATTACTTTAGAATATCTTCCAAGATAAGTAGGACTTCAATTATTTTCATATATCAGTTCTAGGTTCATTGAACTCGTACTTTAATGTCTTGTATAAATCAGTTATTTGGCAAATCCGGGTCCCTCTAAAAAGTATTTTAAATGATATTTATTTGGAATTTCTCTTCAGTTTTAAAACTTGTAAGCATTTAGCATGGGCCTAAATTTTCACACTATAGTTGATCGGATTTCATTCTTCGAATTTCAAAATTTTACCGAAATATTATATTAAGCTCTACCGTAAAATATGTTCGGACCTCTCCGTTGTAAATCTTGACTTTTCTGAAGGTATCCCTTCGACTTCCTTTTCCTAAGTTTAATTTCGTTGAAATTTTAATATTTATATATTTATACTTCATGCCCCTTCGTTAACTTAAAGATCTCTAATGCTTTTGTCGAAAATTCGGAATACTAACCCATTGTATTTTGCCAGTCTATACCTTCCGTACCCATGAAAATACCTTGTCCCTTCTTATATAAATTTTATTCTGAACTGTATCTTTATTTTTGCCCAATTCGATTTATAATTCTCCTTATCTTACTTATGCCATACAATTGACTCATCGCGTTTCCTTTAATATACTTTTCAAGTTACACATGATTTCAGCTTTCAACCAACCAAGGATATGTTCGACACTTTCTCTATTACAATTTTTGGGAAAATTACGTCTTCATAACTTTCTCACGATCTAGACCTTTCATAAATTGGTTTTAAAGCTTACTACAAATTTTGACAAACCTACTACTAAGTTTTCCGTCCACCACACATGCTATTAGAATAATTTCTAAACTAAATTGAATTTCGAATGTTTTCATATATCCGTATTAGGCTCATTAGCCCGTATGTTAAGAGCTTTGTGTAAAACGATTTCTTTTGGCAAATCCTGGTTACACTAAAAGGGTAGTTTCAATATTGATTACTTGAGCTTTTTCCTGGCTTAAAGACCTCGAAGGTATTTGGCATGAATTTAGAATTCTTTCGTTAATTAAATTTTTGTTTCAAAACTTTTGCCAACATTGCTAAATCACTGCCGTATAATATTTTCTAAAACTACGTCCTTAATGTGCGTATGAACGCTTTACTTCCTTTCATAATGATTTCCGTTAAGCCAATAGATCATTTCCTCTTATTATGTGCATTCAACTCAAACTTATTTCGAACAAGTGATTTTATCGATCCTCAAATATCGTTTATACGAAGGGGAACTCCAACTTTTCAAAATATGACCGTTTTATACTTCTAGTGTTTTGACTTTCGCTATTCACGTATCATTTCCAAAAACTTATGAGAGTAATGTTTACATCTTTTTCCCCGCCTAAACATCCACAATTATACCTCCGTTCCACTTGATCCATTTACCTCCTTGTCCTCGCCCTACCTGAACCCATTTTTACGATCTTGTTTCGTTACGCCATCTAATCTTGGTTTCCTTCCTTCTGCTTAGTTATTCCACTAGTGTTCGCCGTTATTTACGTCGCGTCAGTTAGTAGTGGGCCCTTAGATTTTTGGTGATGTTGTCATAGCGCATGTACCTAAGTTGAGTACGTAGGCTTGATAAGTGTACCCCCTATAGTATGATGATGTTTGCCTATTGTGTGATATATATACGAACTCAAAGTTATTCATGATGTTATGAAATTGTAAGTGTGATAATAATTATGGATACGTGCGAGGATAGCTATACCACTCTAGGGGCGTCTATGTATATAAGATCCTGTGTTGGAATGCCTGAATAAAGTGTAGGTAGTTGGGGATACTTATGATGGTTGAAATAATATGATTGGTGAAACTATATGTATGCTGGGTGTGACTATAGGTAAATGCTTTCATTAGGGAGAGTATTTTGATTATAGGTGTGCTGTTGTTTGTAATAATATCATGGTATATGAAGTGATTGAAATATGTGATATTACCTGGTTAGATATTAAGGGTGTTTGACACTTAGATATGTATGTGGTTATGTTGGTAGACGTGTATGCATTAGCTAGTATTGGCATATGTATGGATGCTATGTTATGTGTATGGAATTATTCTGCCATGATTTTGAGTCCCACTCAAGCTTGAGTGGGTACACTCTATGTACATTGGTGTATTGTGTGTGGTTGGTGTATAGTGATGGATGATGTATGTATAATGTTAGGATTGTTTGTGCCGGTCATGTTACGCACACGATTGTGGGTGGATATACCAATATATAGTTATGTGAGTTGGTCTTGTGGTATAAGTTTTCACTAAGGACTTGGTTGCGTGAGTATATGTGCGCTAGCTAAACTAGGTGCGTAGATGTGCTAAGCATATAGTGGTGTGATTGGTATATATATGAATGAAATATTGGCGTGTGTGGGTGTGCACCATGCACGGGTAAGTATGTGATAGTTATAGGAATTGGTGACTGTGGTATGTGTAGTGTGTCATGATTATAGCTATAGGACTATATATGGAGTGATAATATGGTGAAATGTGTGCATGCATTTGAATGACTATAAATTGTGAAATTATAATGATTGTGAATGTATATTAGGTATAGTGAACTTGTTTTAACAATCGTATGGTGTGATTTCGCATGTTGATTGTTTGGCGCATGTTAGGAGATATAGGGACTAGTGTACTCTTATTGTCTTGTCCATAGGTAGTTACCTATACGTGTAGATTCCGATGGTATTTCCTAGTGTGAAATTATTTTCATATAAGTAAAAGAGACTTGGTTATTTTCGTATAGTGTGTAATAAGTGTTTTATAGTTATATAGAATATACTTGCCTATACGAATGATTTGAACGCGTGAGGGGAGTTGTTTGACTATAATAAGTATAAGTGTACTTTGTGCGTGAATATATAATTATTTCCGTGGTGTTAATAATTGACTGCCTAGAGTATATATATAAGCACTTGAAATGAATGTACTTGGTTGAAATTTTGATGCGGTATTGATTGAGGGTAGTTACTAGGGTGACCAGATATAGCTATAGTTCGGAAGTCCGAGGACGGACTTCATTCTAAGGTGGGTAGGATGTAACGACTGCTTTTCATGTATCTGGATTTATTATAATATAATATGTGTTTTGGTAAATTTTCTCCTCATGTGTGGTTTTCGTCTCCGTAGCTTTCATTTTCGATCGATTCGTCGTATTTTCTCGTTTCTTCCTTGGGATCGTCGATTTCGAAGTATGTCATTCGTGATGGACTTCACAACGGTCGTATCTTACTATTAGATCAAGCCTAGGAGTCTTAGGAATCGATCCCGGGGCCCCGCGCTCCGTATCGGAACTTTTGTGCTCATTAGCCGGTATAAGAAGGGGTACCGCCGACTAGATGACGATCCAGTCGGTCGGCAATCCTTCTTGGACCGACTAGTTGGCTTTCTAAATTTCTCAGGAGTTACTGTTTATCGTTAGTCGGTCTAAGAACGTTCATCGACCGACTAGATGCTAAACTAGTCGGTCAGTATTTGTTCATGGACCGACTAATTCTAAATCCTATTTTCGTTCAGAAGTTACTGTTTACACTTAGTCGGTCTGCGTTGGTCGACCGACCGACTAGTTGCCAAACTAGTCGGTCAGTGGTTGCTCTTTGACCGACTAGTCTGTGTTAAAACCCTAATTTCTGGGCAGCCGCCAGCCCATCCTATTTATACTGCTCCCAAACGATTTCATCTTCCTCCACTCGACCCTAAACCCTAAAATCTCCCCCATTGAGCCCCCATCTTCCTCCAAGCCCTATTCCTTCACCCCAAGCCCTAAATCCCTCATCCAAACCATCCATCCACTCTTTCCACCTCTCATCTTCCCCAAAATCTCACCAAATCCCCAAAATCCCCCAAAAACCCTAGTTCTCCAAACTTCTCCAATCTTTTCCAGATCTGATCCTAGGGTTCTCCAGAGTGTTTCTTCCGCCTCCTCTCGGTAAGAAATCGATCCCTTGGTGTTTTTATAACCTATTTGTATTTTTATAAAACCCTAATAAAATTTCATGTTGTTTGTTGATTGTTCCCCCATAACAGCGATTACCCCGTAGATTAGCATCCGTGTGACGAAGTGGTCGTCATCCCCGGTGCTAGGCAAGTGAAACTTGCCACTTAGGGTTTAGGCCATGTTTTAGGCCATTTTGCTTGTTGTAGGCGTAAAAGAGGCTAGGCGACGAAATGATACTCGCCTAGGCGCAAATTGGGGAACTAGCTTGACAACGAAGCTAGTTCCGACATATACCATGTTGCACAATTACCATGTCATGTTTACTTCCCATTAACGGTACGCGATTAATTGTCATGTCATTGCATTCTTTAAGTGTTGCTGTGATTGCGTAGCTTCGCTACAATGCTTGTGTTCCTGGCTCGTGTTCCAGAAGCGAGCCCTGTAGTTGGAAACCCCAACGCTCGATATTGAATTGTGAAATAGGAAAACAAGCTCCCGTGCGGGGCAACCCTGGCTCACTTGCTGGGCTCATGTGCAGGGACCCTGGCTTGTTTACGTATGGGATGTGGTAAGAGTTAAGCGGTCATTCAACTGGGAGTCTGCCTGATCCGCAACTGCAGTTGTAAGGCGTAAACTCTGGGTTTTGGGGTAGTTGTTAAGCGGCCACTCAGCGTGAATGTGAAACCGTTCAGCTGTAAGGCGTAAACATCTACAAACAACGTAAAATGTGAATAGTGAATTGATTGAGATTGATAGTAGCTTGGCTACTCTTGTCCTGTCCCGATGATTGTTCTCTTATACAAATTGTCTTGCCATGTCTTGATTGTGCATTCATGTTATAACTGCCATGTCATGCATACTATAACTGCTAGGTTGCTAGTTGCCTTACTTTCAGTTTCCTTGCCCAAGTCTTTTAGACTTGCTGACATGTGCCCCTTTACTCTTTTGGGTGACACATGTTAGATCCTGAGCCTGAGTACTTTGTTGAGGACGTGGCGTTTGCTGACGCCGAGCCCGAGCTTGTGTTTGGCGGGGAGTACGTGGACACTGGGGACCAGTCCTAGTGTCTTCGTTGTGTTTTACTTTTGTTTAGACAGTTGTTTTGTTGTCGGTGCGTAGCACCTATACTTTGTTATGTCGTTGCTTTTGTTGGCCTTGTTCTGGGCCTTTAGACTCTTTCTTTTAGCCTGGTGGCTCTTCTGTATGTTGGACTTATTTTGGATATTGGACTTTATGAGATGTGAGATTTTATTTCAGTCTCTCCTTGTGTTATTATTGTTGTTCCGTTGTGGTTACAGGGACCTGCTTATGTTTTTTTGACGCTTATCGGGTTTGGGGCTTCACAGCTCCACTCTCGTGCGGACCTTTTCACGTCTCGCCTCCATTTTAGGGAAGCGGGTCGTGACAATTACGTTTATTACCCCCCTCATTTGATTGTATTTTGCGTATATTTAATGTCTATTTGGTCTCTAATAAGTGTATTATTGAAAGATCGTTTAATTTAAGAGTTTATCGCTTGTTTATACGCAAGATACGATTTTATGGCCTAATTTTGTCTCCATTTTATTTTTCAGGTAAAGCTTGCAATTTTCCGAATCCAACGGCTATTTTTCCATATTTTTTCGGAGATCAGAGCAATTTTTGGGGATTAAAAGGCCAGTAAAGCTATTGTAAAAGAAAAAAGAAAAAAAACAAGAGAATCTGTCAAAGGGGGGCCCGCCCGCTGACTAAGCGGGCGGGACCCGCCTGCCTGGTCAAACAGACGGGACCCACCCGCCTGTTACAGGCGGGCGCTGGCCCTCCTGTTCAAACAGGCGGGCGCACGGGTGCGCTGGCCCGCCTGTATAAACGGGCGGGCGGCCCGCCTGTTCATACAGGCAGGCGGTAACCGCCAAGCCTCTTACAGGCGGGCGCCAGCCCGCGTTTTCCACGCGGGCGGCAACCGCCAAGCCTCTTTGACCACCCGCCTAAGCTGACTGTGGGTTGTGTGTCTGCAGGTTGCACAGCCGCAAGCCCAATAAGACTAAATTTCCTATAAAAAGCGGTCTTTTGCTCATATCTTGAACATCCGAGCTCTGATTTGAGTGAAACAAGTTTTGGGGGCTTCTCCCCAAAATTCCAGAGCAGTAGGAGCATCTGTAGGAGAAGTTTGGAGAAGTTTTTGCATCGTTCTGGCTTCACTTTGGATGAAAACTCTCCAGTTTTCTTTGTTTTTATTAGTGTTTGTATTAAAATCATGTTCTTATCAATAATATTTGTTGTTTTTATTACCATGGCTAGCTAAAAATCTCGTGAGTATGTTGTGTAGTAGTTAGTATTGATGGGTTTCATGTTTCATTTCTTCATAGAACTTGTAATAATCTAAAATGTTGAAAATGTCGGTTTTTGCTATTTTAATTAATTACGCGTCATCCGAGAGGAATCCGCTTAGGATGACATGCCGCAAAGTATCGCCTACGTGCACAAACCCGTAGAGGGGCCCAAGGAGGGTGATGAGCCGCGAGGTTCATCTACTTATACGTTATTGTTTAGAAACCAACCGAGTCAACATTAATGGAATTTACTAAAAAATCACAATTCTTTCAAAATTAAATCATCCGATCCCCATACATTGGCATGGATGAGGGATTGAGTCATCCATAAAGTATGATTACCATGAGACCCTACAACACTAACAAAACACAACACACACACACTTTTACCGTATTACTTTTTCACGTTACTTTTTTGTACCCGTTTTACCTCAAATCAAAAACCCAAACAAAAATTCACCTTCAAAGGGTGGTTCATACTTCACTAAATCATTTCCAAGCAAGTTTTAGATTGTAAAGCTTGTAGATTAGTTTGTCCCTGTGGAATACGACCCTGGACTCACCAGGTTGACTACTTGACTGACTTCCTATACTTGAAAATTTAACTGCAACATTTTTGTCCAGTTAAGTTTTTGGTGCCGTTGTCAGGGACAACGGTCTATATTTTGTACGATTTCTAATTAGCTTGGAACTTTTGGTGAGAATTGTCCACCTTTTGTGTATATATTCTTTGAATGTCCACATTTTAAATTTTTTTCATTTGGTTATTTATTTTTTGTTACGTTTTCTTTAACTAATTTTCTTTTATTTTAGGGTGTCCTATCTAGTGTGAGATTTAATATTTCTTTCTTTTATATTTTTAGTCATTTTGTTTTCTTTTAGAGTGTCCCATCTTTAGTGTGTGATTTAAAATTTCTTTCTTTAACAATTTTTTGTTTTTTGTTTTCTTTATATTTTCACTTTTCTTTATATAATCAAAAAAAATTGTAAAACTAAATTTTTTTAATGAATCATGATATGGATAGTGATGCAATCGTTTCAGACTTTATTTCGGGGTTGATTCAAATCCTACTAATTTTCCATGGTACAGAGGAGGAAAACCCACATTTACATTTACAAAAGTTTGAAACGATATGCCACACTTTATTCTGTGGGAATGCACGCATTAATGACTTATTCCTTAGATACTTCCCATATTCTTTGAGAGATTTTGCTACGCATTGGTTTGAAACATTGACTCTTGACTCAGATATTACTTGGTTGTCGTTTTAGGCTAAATTTCTTTGAGTATTTGTTCCTATCTTCTTTGCGCAGATACAGGAGCGGCAGGCCACGAAGCACCAAATAGCGAGTTTTGCGCAAACTGACGAGGAGGCATACTCTCAAGCTTGGCAGAGGTTCAATGATTTGATGCTTGCATGTCCACATCACAGCTTCCACAATGATAATCTCCTATAGATCTTCTACACGGGATTACTGCCTTGTGTGCGAGATTTCATGCAGACAAGTTGCAATGGGGGAATTATTTGCTTATTCGACCGAGGAAGCATGTTGGTATTTGAATGATCTTGCTGGGTATGAGGTGAACTCTAACAGGTCCACAACCCGCCTGAGGTCCCGCCTGAGGTCCCGCCTGAGGGCGTATTCCAATGTGACCCACTGGGAAAACTTAAAGAGCATATTGATGGGGAACATTGGAGCTAAAAGAAAGAGGATGAACGACCACCACTTGAGGAGCAAGAGGAGATGGATGATGTGGTGCGTATTGACCATGAGGAAATCTACTTTGATGATGACGAGAAGAATATATGCGAGGGAGCGAGCTTACAGACCGATATGGAGCCCAAGCCATACATTCTTCCTACTTTAGTGCAGCAATTCCCACTTCCTTCACCGCAGTAGGAGATTGCTGGCGATTACGAGATGATTTACATTGAGCCCGCGCTGTTTTACCCTCCAGATCCACTTTTGCAGACACTTCCTCCTCCTGAGGCAGAGTATTAAATCGAGCATAGCGCCACATACCAGGGGAGTTCTCACAATTTCATGCCATATATTATTGAATCACAAATTTTAATTCCATATACTTTCGATTCAAAATGTCGTCCATTGAATTTAAACTCTTTAGTTAATTTTGACGACACATTTTAGAACACGTTTGTTACAGGCATGAGGACAACGCTTGGATTGATGCAGCTCGTCTGGGAGTTGCCTTGCTGGAATCCAAGAAGGCCGGTGGGGGCCTAGCTTCGCAGCAGCTGGTTGGGGAGTGCACGGATCTGATCATGTAGATGCCACCTCTGCTAGAGATTCTGGATCTTCCTTTTGTGATGGAATTAGCACCTTTACCGTTCGCTGTGCCTAGCCCTAATTGGATGTCAACACAATTGCCGTTGGCGTCGCCATCTCGAGCACTAACGGAGGATATACACAAGGAGCTTCTAGAACAAATTCCTCCACCGGTGGATATCTGTGATCCTCCATTTGGGAGGCTATGGTGATCTCTTCCCTTTTTACCCTTATACGTCGTTATATATATTTGAAAGGGAAGCTATTTGTTTATGCATTCACCTAATCTGATCTCCATATTTTATTCTACCATGCTTTAAACATTGAGGACAATGTTCATTTTAAGTTGGGGGAAGGAAGTAGTAAACAATATATCATATATGTTTTACATAAACAATATATATAGTTTGCATAAAAAATGTTGTTTGTTTGTGTTTACAAGTTTGCAAAAAATAAAAAATATAAATATAAATAGTTTTCATATGTTTGCATAGAAAAAAAGAGTTGTGTTTTTCACCCAAACCCTCTATATGTCACTTTGAAGTGGAAATTCCATCGTCTTTCATTGAACACCTACATTTATTAAATAGATTAAGAATGTTTGACCACTGTGTAGAATTTTAAATTATCATGACTTTCATGTTAATTAGTGCATGTATCCGCAATCGTAATCTCACAAAACTATTGTTTGGTTTAAGCAATTTCATGTCACGTATACGTTTATGAATTGGTAATTATGTGAAGAAGGTTATAAATTCTCAGGATAAAGGCCAACCACATACACCAGCTTGCTGATTAGTAAATGATGGAGAATTTTACTCAGACATGTCACATTTCAAATAAAAAAGACGAAGAAAAGACAAAGAAAAGTAAAAAAAAGTGTGAATAAAATGCACCATTCTTCCAGCTTATTTTAGTAGTCGGGTCCTCGTGCCTCAGGAAGCATGGGGATTCGTGTCGAAAAATGAAGTATGGGGGAGTGCATAATAATCTTTAGACATTCCGAGTTATTAAGTCTGAGGGGTTTTTCAAAACCTAATGCCCTAAGACCGTCTGGTTTGGGAGTCATTAACCTAACACTCGTTACATGGATTGCTCTAAAATGTTTATAAAAAACAAAAAAAAAGAGAGAGATGGGATATTTTGAGTAGATTAAAGATCATGATCTAATGATTTGGATGTTGTGATGGCCTAATCCTAGGAAATTTACATCCTAGGACACATGATTACCTTTTGATTAAACAATTGCATTTGTGTGATACTCAATATGTGTGGACTGAGATAAAATTGTAGATTTTGGCATTAGTACAAGAAAGCCCATGATAGTTATTGAACTTTGTTGGGTAATGTTATTCTTAATTCATTTTTGGTGTGTTTGACATATTTTTGGAATATTCGCTTATTTTGCTAAGAGACTAGCAAAAAGCAAGTTGGGGGTGTGATTCTGGAAGAATATTGCGTTTATTACCCCCTCATTTGATTGTATTTTACGTATATTTAATGTCTATTTGGTCTCTAATAAGTGTATTATTGAAAAATCGTTTAATTTAAGAGTTTATCGCTTGTTTATACGCAAAATACGATTTTATGGACTAATTTTGTCTACATTTTATTTTTCAGGTAAAGCTTGCAATTTTCCGAATCCAACGGCTATTTTTCCATAATTTTCGGAGATCGGAGCAATTTTTGGAGATTAAAAAGGCCCAGTAAAGCTATTGTAAAAGGAAAAAAAGAAAAAAAAAAAAAAACAAGAGAATCTGTCAAAGGGGGGCCCACCAGTTGACTAAGCGGGCGGGACCCGCTCGCCTGGTCAAACAGGCGGGACCCGCCCGCCTGTTACAGGCGGGCGCTGGCCTGCCTGTTCACACACGCGCCCGCCCGCCCGCGTTTTCCACGCGGGCGGCGCCCACCAAGCCTCTTTGACCGCCCGCCTAAGCTGACTGTGGGTTGTGTGTCTGCAGGTTGCAGACCCGCAAGCCTAATAAGGCTAAATTTCCTATAAAAAGCTGTCTTTTGCTCATATCTTAAGCATCCGAGCTCTGATTTGAGTGAAACAAGTTTTGGGGGATTCTCCCCCAAATTCCAGAGGAGTTGGAGCATCTGTAGGAGTAGTTTGGAGAAGTTTTGGCATCATTTTGGCTTCATTTTGGGTGAAAACTCTCCACTTTTCTATGTTTTGTATTAGAGTTTGTATTAAAATCATGTTCTTATCAATAATATTTGTTGTTTTTATTACCATAGCTAGCTACAAATCTTGTGAGTGTGTTGTGTAGTAGTTAGTATTTATGGGTTTCATGTTTCATTTCTTCATAGCACTTGTAATAATCTAAAACGTTGAAAATGTCGGTTTTCGCTATTTTAATTAATTACGCATTATCTGAGAGGAATCCGCTTAGGATGACATGCCGCAAGGCATCATCTACGTGCACAAACCCGTAGAGGGGCCCAAGGAGGGTGATGAGCCGTGAGGTTCATCTACTTATACATTATTGTTTAGAAACCGACTGATTCAACGTTAATGTAATTTGCTAAAAAATCACCGTTCTTTCAAAGTTAAATCATCCGATCCCCATACCTTGGCATGGATGAGGGATTGAGTCATCCATAAAGTATGATTACCATGAGACCCTACAACACTAACAAAACACAACACACACACTTTTACCGTATTACTTTTTCACGTTATTTTTTCGTACCCGTTTTACCTCAAATCAAAAACCCAACCAAAAATTCACCTTCAAAGGGTGGTTCATACTTCACTAAATCATTTCCAAGCAAGTTTCAGATTGTAAAGCTTGTAGATTAGTTTGTCCATGTGGAATACGACCCTGGACTCACCAGGTTTACTACTTGACCGACTTCCTATACTTGGGAATTTAACTGCAACATTTTGGTCCAGTCACTGGACGTGGCCAAGTTTCAGGGAACCAGGTCAACATCTTGTGTTTCTAATTTTGGATTTTTGTGGTGTTTAAATTCCTCTTGCATTTATAATTCCGCATTTGTAAGTTTAATTTTTAAATACGCAAGTTTTGCCATTACACTATTCACCCCCCTCTAGTGTGTTGTTGTTAGTATTATAAGGGTAAGACTCCTTGCACACTTCAAGTTTCATAAGCGAGTCCAGCTCAGCTTATTATTGCATTGTTCCACATTTTTGGCCAATCTCTACGGTTGCTTCAAGAAACAGAGTGTGGAACGATTTTTATAAGTATCACACTTAGTGGCAAAATGAAAAGTGAATAAGTTATCGACACATGTGTGTTTTTATCCAAACACCTCCCCTGTATGTACAATATTATACAGTAATACTTCAATTTATTCTAGATTCATCTCTTCTAGAGGTTCTGGAAAAGTATAGGATAGGGAGATGATCTCACTTTCCTGTAGTGGCATCGTTTAAAGGTCTCCAGGAGTTTTCCTCTCTTTGGAGCCTCGTGTTATGTCCTCTAATTCATTGATGACATCCACATCTGTTACTGGTAGATTGCATCCATTATTTTTGGTATGTCGATCCTAGCTGGATTTTTAGCAGCATGTATGTGTGATTTTGACAATATTCGGTTTGTTATTTAATATGTCCGAAAACTGTTTAACAGTTTCATTAGTGTGGATCTTCAGGATCATCTATTCATGATATTTGTGGTCAACTGAGCTTCAAGCTCAGGGATGATGGTAATATCTATGTTGAACCTAATACTGGGAATTTAAAGATTTTTGAACGAGAAGGATATTCAGGATCTAATCTTCACTATCGATTCTCTATATGAGACCCATCAAGGCACAATCTTTAAGATGTGTTCTAAATGCTTCCCCCGTTTTTAATGCTCTAAATCTATTTATATGGGGTAATTAAGCCAGCTAAATAGATCTAAGACAATATGATGATGGTTTATAGTTGGTGCTATGGGGATGTGGACACATCATGGCACAATCTATAAGATGTGCTTTAAACGCTTTCCCCGTTAGGAGTTCTCGGAAACTATTTATATAAGGTGATCATGCCCATATAAATAGGTTCTAAAGAGGTGTTCTGCAGTGTAATTGCATATCTCCATGCAGTCGACAGCAACTGAATTTTTAACGGATGAGTAATCCGTTTAAATCATTTTAATGATTTATTCATATAACTCATTTTTGGGTTTGAACACAAACTTCAGGGTGTTCGACTTTATTCCAGTTGTAAATAGTGTTTTATTTCCTATTGTTATCCAATGTTCCCGCTATTTAGTAATGTGTCCTATATGCTGTGAAAAAGTTGGACTGCGGTTGGATAATATGTTTGATTATGACCATTTTAGAAGATATATTGATGAGTACACAACTGTATATCATCGGCCCTATGTAGGGAGTGGATAAGTCCACTTTTATCCCTCAAATACTCTCAAGAGACCCAAAGGTCTTATTATTTTAATGATGATAGTAAATATATCATCTTAAATTCTTTTGAGGAAGTGAATAGAGTCAATGTCCATGTGTAGTGGATATGATCTCGTAATTATTTTCACATTAAATAGAATAATGAAAACGCACCCTTCTGAAGAAACTTCGTGTTCTTCAGATTTATAGGATTGGTTAATGATGTCTTGCATCATCTATCCAGGGTGGCATATTGTATCGTTCAAAAGTTTAAAACTTGGATGATTGGGACACTTCAGGGGTTCCATTTAATTCCTCTTTTCGAATTTAATTGGGAATTTTGAAAATCCATTTGAACGCTCAAGTATGGTCTTCAAAGCCATTATATTTTTGAATCATTTATTAGGATTTTGTTTTGATGAATATCCATCGAAACTTTGTAAGTTTCTTTTACAAAGAGTACTTGGAATCCTCATATAATGTATTCAAGCTAGCAAAGCCCGAATCTCAAGTCAGACGTTCCAAAATAGTTTTCTACTAGACTATTCTAAGGGTAAAATGCTATTAATAGCATACATCTTGAGGTGTCAATCTATAATTATTTGACATATGCTAAGAATAAAGCATAAAATTTTGCAGTAGAATGAAATTCATATAAACAAAAAGAGTTTATAAAAAGCATGCACATATTAATAAGTTTAGAAATATACTCCTATTAATTATGTTGTGGCAACTAATTATAGTTTTTCAAAGTCTACGTATTCTCGGGGAATAGCTTAGTATACAATAGCTACATTGAATTTCTTCATTAGATTAGCTTTGTATATATTATCTATGGTATAAATTAATGACCTTTCATATTGCAAATAGCAGTATGGGTCTTACCAAGACTTCTGGGTTTGGTCTAGTTTGCCATTGCTTCTTCCATGTCGAGGTATATCATACCTTTCCTTTCTTCATATATATTAGGTCGTCGTTGGTCCCAGACTTCCTCTACTTTTCGTCTACCATATTGTTATTTATAAGAAGCATGAATATTAGTCTTACTAAGGAGACATATACAGGAGAGTGAACACGTTTCTATAATTCCACTTTTCATATTTGTGTGGGACTTTTGAAAGTCCATTTAGATGCTCATATATGGTCCTCATGCCATTATTTTCTCGAGTCATTCAGTTTTTATGTGGATAGAGAAACATGCATAAGGGGAATAAATACGTGGGTGCGAATATATTTCTCACTTATCTATTTAGCCACGACTACATGCGTATGCTTATATTCAAGGCCAGATTTAGAAATCATTCCTTATAAAGTGAGATTACTCTAAAAGAGTTTAGTGATGTTATGACGGACTTCTGGTGTCCATATTGGTCTACATATACCACATATCTGTGAGATCTATTTATCGCGAAGTGCGCATCTTTAAAAAGATGGCGTAAAAAGTTTTCGCATAATCTCTAGTATTTGGTCATTTTATTTTTAGTTGAGCAAAAGGGTGTTGACATTTAAATTTGAACTTCAGGTTCAATTATCATATATATATGATTTTTAAACTTTTGAAAATTATAATCTTGTGTCATATCATAATTTATTAATGTGATTATAAATGCATGAATTATATATAAAAATGTTGGAATATGAGAAGAAGTGTAACGATCTGAAATTTCATCACTTCAATTTACCAATTTTTACGTACTTTAAAAAAGTAATTTTTCTTTATAAATGTTCGTGAAGAATTTTATAACAAAAACTGATTTCAAAAATTCTTATAAAATATTTTAGAGCACTAGACTTATCATATTATATTTCAGCAATTTCAGATTTCCTCAAATGTCCTAAACATTTCTGTTAAAATTCATCTCCCAAAATTACCGTTTTGATTCCACGAATTTATTTTCTATACAAACGTCTTCAAAACGTTTTCAAACTTCTGCAGTAGCATCATATGATCATTTAGAGCTCCCCACATAATTTCGTAATTTTCTGATACCATTTCTCTAGAGAACCCACAAACCCGCTTTCTAAACATTTTGGCCAAAAACTAGTATTTCCTTAGTCCAAACCCTGGAACGGTCTTCGTATTCGCGATCCTCGTGACGATACGATCCCGTGGGTATGTTTTCGTAATTTTTCGGACACGTTTACTAGTAGGGGCATTTTCGTAATTTTCTCCTTTTGTATTTTCACTAATAACTTTCATTAAAGGGTTTTACCTTGCTAATTACCTACTTAACCCTAATTAACCCACCTAATCCAGCTACCACCTAACCCGTATCTAACCCCGATCTCCATCTAACCCCCACCCTCAGCTAACCAAGGAACATCCCAACTACCCATTGGTTAACCCTGTATATTAACCCCTTCCCTTTGTTTTAAGTCTCTCACTTCTCTCTCTCCTTCTATATTTCGAACCCAGGCATCAAGTTTTCTTACGCACTGCCCTTTCCCGCCATCCGTCTCTCACTCAGTCACTCTCACTCTCCCGCTCTCTCTCCTCTCTTGTACTCACCTCCGGCGAGCTCGACCGCCGTGTGCCCGCCCTCGATCACCGTCACTCGTCGTCGTCTTCGACGGAGGCCGCCGCACGAAGCTCCCCTCGTTCTCCGTCATCCACCGCTGCAACCCACCGTAGACCCCGCCGCCCTCTCCGAGAGTCCGCAGCGCCGCCCTCCGGCCTCAACGCTCGCCGACGAGCACCTTCCTCCGCCTCCGCCTTCCTCCGACGCTTCGAAGCCCACCCCCGATCGCCGTTCGCCTCGCTGCAGCCCCCCAGCTCCGACGTCGCTCCGCACCCCACGTCGACGCTTCGCCGTCAGCTTCTCCGGAGCTCCGCCACAGGCCGCCGCCGTCTTCCGCCACGAGGCCGCCGTCGTCGTCGAATTCCCCCGCCCCTGCAGCTGCAACGGACGAAGCAGCGTCGGTAAGTTTATAAGGGCAAACTTGTAAATACGCGATTATTTCGTAATTTCGTATTTTATGATAATTAATAAATGAGTTTATTGGTTCTAAATCCATAAGTAATTATATAGGGCCCAGAAAAATGTGTGACTAGTCCCAGAAAATCAGAAACGTCGAAACGAATCCATTGGCGCTAGTTTCGTCGCGATCAGGCAAGTATATTTCTCACAGTGAATTTTTAAAGGCAAAACTTAAATAGGTTAAAATTCTTTTAAAATTCGTAGCTTGCAATTTTACGTACACTGCTATACGATAAAAATATATGTTACAGTACTTGTAAATACGATCGTTTTGACATCTTGTTTGCAGAATTCTGATGTACGGTTTATCCGAAATAAATCCTTGATCGAGGGTATTATTAATAATTTCTTGTTTTATAAATCCTTTTAAAAATTCATAACCTGTGATTTTTACGTACACCAATGTACGATAAAAATATATGTCATAGTACTAGTAAATACGATCATTTTGACACCTTGTTTGAAGAATTCTGATGTACGGTTTGCTCTAAACAATTCCTTGAACATATGTTTTAAAAATCATTTCTTGATTTAAAATTGCTTTTTGGCTATTTAAAATTGTTTAAAAATTGTTTAAAAATCTTGAAAAATAACTACTAGTCTTAGAAAGTATTTTAAGCTAATTTAAACTCTTTTGCTTGGTTAAAATCATATCTTACTCGTTCTTTATTTATTTAAGTGATACTGATGTTTTCATTTAATCGAGTCGTGAAGTTGTGAACTTTCACGAGACTGTTGTACAGACTATTGGAATACCGAGATTGAATTGACTGAATGGAAGATGGAACTTCAACAATATTGAATGAAAGATGGAACTTTAATAATATAGAATGAAAGATGAATTTCAATAATAGACAGATAGTACACATTCTTTTGACCGCCACTTGACTTGACCCGGGTTTGGGGTAGTCTATGATCACAAGTGTTACAGAATAACTGGATGCGCCATACTAACTTACCTCCAACACATTACGGGGGTTAGAACCTTGACCGTTGCCATATCGGAACGGTGGGTAAGCCTCGGAGTTGCTCCCGTCGCAGGCTGCATGTTGGTTATCTCTAGTACTCTTGGACATGGACTTATCACTAGGATAGACTGGTTTTTGACTATTGTTCTAACATCTTTTTGCAGGTTGCTACGGTGTGTTAATTTAATGCTAAATTGTCACAGGTTGCAAATGGTATTGCAAATTGTTATTGAATGATTAAATTGCTACAGGTTGTAAACGATATTGCAAATGGCTATCGATGATTAAATTGCTGCAGATTGCAAATGTTTAACCTCTTTAACTGCTTTAACTATTTTAACTGCTTTAAACTGCTTTATCTCTTTTATTGCTTATTTTAAATTAAACTTATTGCTTGTCTTTAAAAGTCCAGCTTGGTTTAATTTTAAAACGTCTAACGTTTTGGTTTTGAGATTATCTTGCCGAGTAAACCTCGCTGACGGACATTTCATTTTGTTGTTTTACGAAATGTCCGTCAGGTATCGATAGTGAGTTCCTTGAAGACACTACTGCAGGAGTCGAGCCAGTGCTCGAAAAACTACGTGGAGTATCTACCCACAGAAGACTAGACTTTTACCTTCGCGTCAGCACTTATATATATATATTTGATTAATGTAATTCGTGTACCTTGTTTGTATTGGCCATACTAGGCCAAGCTGTATCTTAATTATTGTACACTGGATATGTAATAATGTTGTTTGAGCTGCTTCTTAAACTTGCAAGCAAGAATCTGCAATATTTATACAGACGCTTAGTGTGTTTAAGCCAAGGAGGAAGAAAAAGAAAAAGATTTCAAAAAAGAAAAAAAAGTACTCCTCCTTGTTTTAAGCACATCGCGGACCCGCTCGCGTCCTCGCTCCCGGTAGAATGGGAAGCGGGGCGTGACAGGTTTTGGTGGCGGCCCATGCAGGTCATCTTGCTTATGCAAATACTTTAAGATCGGTTTAAATGACATGAATATCCAAGTGTACAACTAGAATAGATTTATTCTAACCTACCTCACATTGCGGTTTGTTTTGAAGTTTGGCAGGTCAACCAGATACTCACAACTGATGGTGATTTGATTTTAACTTACCTTACATTGCGGTTTGTTTAAAGTATATATGGCAGGTCGACCAGATACAGACGACGTCACCAACAACGACATCTTGGGTATCGTAAAGGAAATACCGGAAATTCAACCCTATATTCTCCACGAAGCTACAGAGCCTGTAATCACTGGTATACCTGAACCTTTTCCCTCTATGTCGATTTGACACCCATCATCTTTATTATCATTGCTAGCATATGTTACAGTGCTATAGCTTGTTCACATCTTGATTTGGAAATTTCCTATTACTTCTTACCACAAAATTCGCAACGAACTATTTCCATTGAACTTCATTACCTTTTTCGAATTCTTAACCATTGCTTAGGAACTCGTGTTCCATTCTTGGTTATACCCTCCATAGTAACCTCTTTTGCTAGCAGTTGCAGTTATTTTCATTGGTTGAACCATCTACCTTTCCTTCAGTTGTCAGTGGCACTCATATGAATGATGATCTTCCTTCAATGGACCATGATACCGGTCAATGTGCTTGGCTAAAGTCTGTTGGATCAACCTAGCTAGACTGGGTGCAAGTGATCCTAGCTTAGTCACTTCCCTGGCCGTGTCCGCTGGACCGCAAGGATGTGAATCATGATTATGTAACGCCATCGATCTTCATCATTATCACCTTCTCTTAGCTTGATGACCTTTCGATTGACCTTCTTAGACTCTTTCTTTAGTCCCCTTGAACTCTAGTTATGGAGGACAGCATTCGAATTTTGGATCATCAGAAGTTCGAGTTCAACCACTAAAGCAAATCGAAGGGCCACACTGCAAGCGACTGTCCTGAGAGGAAGTCTCAGCCTTCCAACTCTGCTCAACAACGTCAACCAACAACAAGTGTACCAGCAGACTCGACAACAGGTGCTACCCCCAAAGACGCCAAGCTTGTACCATGACGGTAGAAGAAGCTGAGGATACGGACCAAGTAATCCCAGGTACGAGATATTCCACTAAGTTACTTACTCGTTATTTAGAGCTTGGACATGTTTCTTATCACTGTAACTGTTAAACCTCTGACTCCACGTTGGATGGTCGAGACCGCTGGCAGTTCCCAGCGGATGCCTCCAATATTCTATTGTGATTTGTAGCCGAGGTCTTTTTGCTAAATCCCTGGTGATAGAGATGCCAACATTTGATGTTGTTCTTGGGATGAATTGGTTAAGGACATTTCATGCCACCTTTGACTGTCGTCAAAGGAGGGTAGAGTTCGAAATACCCGACCATCTTAAGTTCAAATTCCTCCGTGGAAGCAGATCGAAGGACGCTCAGAAGTATTGGAGGATATTGCTGAAGAATTTGAGTCAAGCCAAACCTGACATGCAAGTGAAGGCTGTTCGCGTCTTTTCATCCTTCTTGAACTTGTATTTCTCTTCTAGCCCCTACTTCTATCTTGTACCCGATTTTCTCTCTCCACGGGTTTGACTTCCTTTCCCAACGACCACCTTCCTCCCCCCTCTTTATTTCGTTTGTCCGCTTTCCCCCTCGAGACCCGTGCCCGCCGAACCCTACCCTACCTAACCCCGACTTCGGTGCCCCCTTTCTCTCTTTTTAACCCACCTCCTTCTCCGCAAGCCACCCCGTGGCTTTCTCTTTTCGCTCAGACATCGCCCCCTCCTCCCGGCCTCTTCCCCAAGCGAGCTCGATCGGACCCCGCATCGCCGCTCCGATCTCCGATCCGCCAGCTTCCGCTTCGCTCCATCTCGTAGGCCCTAGCTCCCCGCCATGGATCGCCAGCCAGTCGGAGCCCTCGTCGCCGCAGATCGCCAGCCGCCGATGGCCCACCAACGACCTTGGGGTCTGTTGGGCCTAGCAGCAACCCTCACCGCCGCCCTCGCTACCGCCGCTTGGCTGAGATCTTGGGAAGCCGTGATCCTTGGGCTTCTCTTGAGCTCTCTGCCTTGGGTCTCACCCACGTGGAGATCCCGTTTAGGCTTCCTCTTGCGTCTACTCCTTTTGGTGTGCGGGAAAGCGTGTTTTTGGTTGTTCATTTGTTGGGTGATGTTGGGTGTTGCGAATGTCAAGTATTGGTCTACAGAAGGAGTGATGGCGATGAATATTGGCATGATATTGGCCTTGGGTGTTGAAGTTGGATGTAGGCCTTGTGCTTGGCTCTGGATGAGAGCATGGATCCTGCCTTATTGTGTGATAGTATGGAGATTGACGGAAGAAATTAGCTGGCAGTAAGTACTGACTTAGAGTGCTGGCCTTGTACTTACCTTTGGGCGGTGATTTGGACGTTAGCATGTGGTTGGGCATTATGGAAATTAATGGTGTTGGTACCCGTGGATTAGTCGATACGTGCTATATGATGAGCGACCATCTTTGATTAAGACCCAGTAGCACGAATAAACTATATGGTCTTCCATTTATGTGTTTAAAATAGCTTGCTACTGGCTTATCACCTCAGGTTCCAAGTTCGCCCTCATTTTCATGTGATTATCTCATGTTAATTTTGGACTACTTGAGAAGGCATGGTAACTATTGTAGTGATACTGGTCGGGACTAGTTACGGAAACTATGATGATGTTAATACTTATTAGAAATATCTCTTGTTTCTTGATGCCATTATATCACATTATATTTCATGCTATTAACAACTTATTTTCTAAATTGTAATCATTCGACTAGTTTTCCATTTTATCATTTATTTGTTTGAGCTTCTTAAATACCAGTAATTATTTTATTTTATAAAGTTTTGAGAAATTCCGAGGACGGAATTATTTTTAAGGAGGGTAGGATGTAACGATCTGAATTTCATCACTTCAATTTACCAATTTTTACGTACCTTTAAAAAAGTAATTTTTCTTTATAAATGTTCGTGAAGAATTTTATAACAAAACTGATTTCAAAAATTCTTATAAAAATATTTTAGAGCACTAGACTTATCATATTATATTTCAGCAATTTCAGATTTCCTCAAATGTCCTAAACATTTCTGTTAAAATTCATCTCCCAAAATTACCGTTTTGATTCCACGAATTTATTTTCTATACAAACGTCTTCAAAACGTTTTCAAACTTCTGCAGTAGCACATATGATCATTTAGAGCTCCCGCATTAATTTCGTAATTTTCTGATACCATTTCTCTAGAGAACCCCACAAACCCGCTTTCTAAACATTTTGGCCAAAAACTAGTATTTCCTTAGTCCAAACCCTGGAAACGGTCTTCGTATTCGCGATCCTCGTGACGATACGATCCCGTGGGTATGTTTTCGTAATTTTTCGGACACGTTTACTAGTAGGGGCATTTTCGTAATTTTCTCCTTTTGTATTTTCACTAATAACTTTCATTAAAGGGGTTTTACCCTTGCTAATTACCTACTTAACCCTAATTAACCCACCTAATCCAGCTACCACCTAACCCGTATCTAACCCCGATCTCCATCTAACCCCCACCCTCAGCTAACCAAGGAACATCCCAACTACCCATTGGTTAACCCTGTATATTAACCCCTTCCCTTTGTTTAAGTCTCTCACTTCTCTCTCTCCTTCTATATTTCGAACCCAGGCATCAAGTTTTCTTACGCACTGCCCTTTCCCGCCATCCGTCTCTCACTCAGTCACTCTCACTCTCCCGCTCTCTCTCCTCTCTTGTACTCACCTCCGGCGAGCTCGACCGCCGTGTGCCCCGCCCTCGATCACCGTCACTCGTCGTCGTCTTCGACGGAGGCCGCCGCACGAAGCTCCCCTGTTCTCCGTCATCCACCGCTGCAACCCACCGTAGACCCCGCCGCCTCTCCGAGAGTCCGCAGCGCCGCCCTCCGGCCTCAACGCTCGCCGACGAGCACCTTCCTCCGCCTCCGCCTTCCTCCGACGCTTCGAAGCCCACCCCCGATCGCCGTTCGCCTCGCTGCAGCCCCCAGCTCCGACGTCGCTCCGCACCCCACGTCGACGCTTCGCCGTCAGCTTCTCCGGAGCTCCGCCACAGGCCGCCGCCGTCTTCCGCCACGAGGCCGCCGTCGTCGTCGAATTCCCCCGCCCCTGCAGCTGCAACGACGAAGCAGCGTCGGTAAGTTTATAAGGGCAAACTTGTAAATACGCGATTATTTCGTAATTTCGTATTTTATGATAATTAATAAATGAGTTTATTGGTTCTAAATCCATAAGTAATTATATAGGGCCCAGAAAAATGTGTGACTAGTCCCAGAAAATCAGAAACGTCGAAACGAATCCATTGGCGCTAGTTTCGTCGCGATCAGGCAAGTATATTTCTCACAGTGAATTTTTAAAGGCAAAACTTAAATAGGTTAAAATTCTTTTAAAATTCGTAGCTTGCAATTTTTACGTACACTGCTATACGATAAAAAATATATGTTACAGTAACTTGTAAATACGATCGTTTTGACATCTTGTTTGCAGAATTCTGATGTACGGTTTATCCGAAATAAATCCTTGATCGAGGGTATTATTAATAATTTCTTGTTTTATAAATCCTTTTAAAATTCATAACCTGTGATTTTTACGTACACCAATGTACGATAAAAATATATGTCATAGTACTAGTAAATACGATCATTTTGACACCTTGTTTGAAGAATTCTGATGTACGGTTTGCTCTAAACAATTCCTTGAACATATGTTTTAAAAATCATTTCTTGATTTAAAATTGCTTTTTGGCTATTTAAAATTGTTTAAAAATTGTTTAAAAATCTTGAAAAATAACTACTAGTCTTAGAAAGTATTTTAAGCTATTTAAACTCTTTTGCCTTGGTTAAAATCATATCTTACTCGTTCTTTATTTATTTAAGTGATACTGATGTTTTCATTTAATCGAGTCGTGAAGTTGTGAACTTTCACGAGACTGTTGTACAGACTATTGGAATACCGAGATTGAATTGACTGAATGGAAGATGGAACTTCAACAATATTGAATGAAAGATGGAACTTTAATAATATAGAATGAAAGATGGAATTTCAATAATAGACAGATAGTACACATTCTTTTGACCGCCACTTGACTTGACCCGGGTTTGGGGTAGTCTATGATCACAAGTGTTACTGAATAACTGGATGCGCCATACTAAATTACCTCCAACACATTACGGGGGTTAGAACCTTGACCGTTTGCCATATCGGAACGGTGGGTAAGCCTCGGAGTTGCTCCCGTCGCAGGCTGCATGTTGGTTATCTCTAGTACTCTTGGACATGGACTTATCACTAGGATAGACTGGTTTTTGACTATTGTTCTAACATCTTTTTGCAGGTTGCTACGGTGTGTTTATTTAATGCTAAATTGTCACAGGTTGCAAATGGTATTGCAAATTGTTATTGAATGATTAAATTGCTACAGGTTGTAAACGATATTGCAAATGGCTATCGATGATTAAATTGCTGCAGATTGCAAATGTTTAACCTCTTTAACTGCTTTAACTATTTTAACTGCTTTAAACTGCTTTATCTCTTTTATTGCTTATTTTAAATTAAACTTATTGCTTGTCATTAAAAGCCCAGCTTGGTTTAATTTTAAAAACGTCTAACGTTTTGGTTTTGAGATTATCTTGCCGAGTAAACCTCGCTGACGGACATTTCATTTTGTTGTTTTACGAAATGTCCGTCAGGTATCGATAGTGAGTTCCTTGAAGACACTACTGCAGGAGTCGAGCCAGTGCTCGAAAACTACGTGGAGTATCTACCCACAGAAGACTAGACTTTTACCTTCGCGTCAGCACTTATATATATATATTTGAGAAGAAGTAGGCATATGGTGAAGTCCATAGCCATATATATATTATATGAAGAGAGTTATAAGTCCCTTGGATCTCAAGGGACACCCACTAAGAGTGGGTTTAATGGTGGATGATAGTGGGTGGAGACCAAAGGTCTCCCCCATTCATAACACACACTCTCATCCATCCATTCTTAGCATATGAATTTTTCAGGATCTAATACGCAAATATGAGGTGGATACTGCTGGATCCAGAGTTACCGTGTTTGCCTCGTTAAAACTTTGCTGTGGAAAACCCAGTGGGAAAAACCAACAGCTTAAGGAAATAGAGTACAATACACAAGTGACTCCCTGTGATCCATATAAGCTTCAGGCTTATAGGTCTTACAGCTGTCGCATCCCTATACAAGCTTTCTAAAAGTACATCTAGGCAATGCCTTAGTAAACAGATCAGCTAAATTATTACAAGATAGAATCTGCCGTACTTCAATCTGCTTCTGCTCCTGTAGCTCGTGCATCCAGAAGAACTTGGGAGACATGTGCTTCGTCATATCGCTCTTGTTGTAACCAACTTGTAGTTGAGCTATGCAAGCTGCATTATCTTCAAATATGGTTTGCTCAAGGTCATCCGTCTTCAGGCCGGTGGTCACTAAAATGTGATGAATGGTTGAATGAAGCCAGACACATTCTCTGTTAGCTTCATGGATCGCCACGAGCTCTGAGATGTTGGATGCGATAGCTGTGGTAGTCTGCTTCAAAGATTTCCAGGAGATGGCCATACCACCGAAAATGAACACAATTCTGTAATTTCTCGGTATGTGGATCAGACCTGTAACCTGTATCTGCATAACCAATCAAGGTGAAAAATCCACCTTTCGGGATGTATAATACCAGGTCAACTGACCCTTGGAGGTAGCGCAGAAACTGCTTTACTCCGTTTCAGTGGTGTTGCGGGCGTTGAAACTGTATCTGGCTAGTAGGAAGACTGCAAACGCTATGTCGGGACGCGTTCAGTTTGCTAGATATAGTAGTGCTCCAAAGGCACTAAGTTGAGGTACTTCAGGACCTAATATTTCCTCCCCCTCTTCCAGCGGCCGGTAAGGGTCTTTATGTACATCCAAAGATACAACGACCATTGGTGTACTTAGAGGAAGTCATATATCCATATGGAAATTTTTAAATAATTTCCTTGTGTATGTGGATTAGTGTAACATGATTCCTCTACTGAGGTTTTATATCTGTAAGCCAAGATTATATTTAGTCTTGCCTGGGTCTTTCATTTCAAACATTAGTTTGAGGCTTGCAAATATATCATCGATCTTTGCAGGAGATCCGATGAGGTTTAAGCCGTATACTTAGACGGTTATTAAAATGAATCATGTTTCCGTGGTTCTAATGAAAATACACGGGAAGACTTCATTATTGGTGAAACCTTGTTGAACAAGGAATTCACTCATTTTGTTATGCCACATTTTTCACAGATTGTTTAAGATCATATAATGATCTTAGAAGCTTAACAGAATAGACGTCCCGATGTCTATCTTTTATTTATGTTTGTATTTTGAAACCATCTGGAAGTTTCATATAGATATCTTTACCTATATTGCCATATAGATATGCAGCCATAACATCCATGAGCTGCATTTCTTGGTCTTCTATTGATGTTAAGCTTATTATCAATCGGAATGTGATCGTATGCATAACCGGGGAATATGTATATTCATAATCCATCCCCGGTCGTTGGGAAAATCCCTAAGCTACAAGCCGTGATTTGTAGCGTACGATCTGATTATTCTCATTTATTTTCCTTACGAATACCCACTTTTATCCCACAGGTCTTACACCTCTTGGTATTTGGACTACTGGTCCAAAGACTTTGCATTTCAAGAGTGAATCCAGCTCTACTCCTATTGCTTCGTTCCACTTTGGCCAATCATCTCTGCGTTTGTATTTAGCTAGATATAGTTGATCGATATCATCGTCGCATTTAGCGGCGTGAATAGCAATATCGAACGCGAAGTCATCGTCGATGACAGGGCTTTTTCTGTCCAGTACCTCCCCAGTACGTACGAATTTTTATTATATTTCTCATGTATTGTCCTCTTCGGGGGACTGAAGGAGGGGAGAGGTTACTGGTCCGAGCTTAGCATACTGTGGTGGGATATTCTTTATTTCCCCAGGTATATTCCTCTTACGAGGAAATTTATCCTTGGAGCCAGGCGGTCGTCCTCTTTTTATTTGAGATACGGCCGATTCTGTTGCCGGTGGATTGCACCCATCTTTATGGATGTCAATCCTAACTGGTGTATTGGCAGCAAGGACGCGTGATCTGATAATCTTCTAGTTATCAGTAAATTTTTCTGGTAGTAAAAGTATTCTGAATGTGAAGGATCTTCAGGATCTCATCTTACCAGAGATTAGTACGCGGATCATATTGAGACAAAGACTTAATGTCCCAAGAAATGGTCTCAAAAGCTTCAGGCTTTAGTTTTGTGAGCCTAGTATGGAAAATAATTTTATGAAGATGCATCTATCAGTACTATAAAGTACCGAAATGGAGAAATTGATGGGTGAATTGGTCCACAAATGTCTCCTTGTATTTTCTCCAAGAAGCCAGAAGACTCAAACCCCACTTTCAGGTGGGATTGTCTCGTGATTAAATTTACCCTTATAACAGGGGGACAAGGAAATTCACCCTTTTGAAAAATCTTCAGGTTCTTCAAATTATGTCTACGAGATTGGGTTATGATGCGGTGCATCATTACCGATCCTGGGTGACCTAGGCTATAATTGCCAAAGACTGAATTCTGGTGATGTAGAACACTGCTAGTGCTCTATCAGATTAGCTTCTATAGGTTGGATGTATGTTTGATAAAGGCTCAACGGGAGTCCTTTAAAATGTTCTAGGATTGTTTTAATACCATCATTATGACGAATAACATACAATTATTCAATACTATTTGAAATCTTCAGTTTCTAAGTAATATCCGTTTAAACGGATACCCTTGAAGATTTCTGTTTGATATTGGAGAAAATAAAGCATCTTTTATTATAACTTGTGTTTGGTGTGGGAGCAATAAAATTGCTTCACCTGATCCTTCGATTATTTTATTTAGTCCTGAAATTGTAGTAATGGGACCATTATAATTAATGATTCTTTTACAGTAGAATCTATCACGAAGGATCGTGTGCGTGGATGCTTAATCCGCTAGGCTTTCACACTTCATCTCTAGAAAAGAATGTAAAAACTTTTTTGATAAGTAAAACTACATTCGATTCATAATTAAGATAAAGAAGGACATAATTGAAGATACATTTAAAACAGTAATGATAAAGGATGAAAAGATGACTAAATTTGCTTTAGTCAAGGAGGTCTTCATTCTCGAAATCCTCGGTGTTGAACCAAGTTGGAGGCTGTATGCCCACCAGATTTGTTTCTGCGGAAGGCTTCAGGATTGCCATATACAAAACTTGGAGGTGGCGTGGAGTACGACAGACCCTGGACCAATGTCCAGTCATGCCACATCTGTGGCATTTGTCTTCCCAGTTTTTTTGGGAGCAGATGTCTGGTCAGAGGTATTCCTCTTCCACGTGTTCTTTTTCTTCTCTTCAGTATTGTTGTACTGGGGAGGAGATCTGGTTTGCTTCTTTGTAGCTTTCCCCTTGTTGAATCGTCCTCTGTGCGTGTTCTTCATCTTCTGGGAAGAAATCGTGTGAGCTTCAGGGAGAGGAGCAGAGCCAGCAGGGCGTAGGTTATGAGTGGCAAGTAGAAGGTCTCTGTTCTGCTCTGCCATAAGAAGGCAGGAGAGTAAATCAGAGTACCTGGTGAACTTGCATTCACGATGCTGTTGCATGAGAATAGCATCCTTCTCATGGAAGGATGTATATGTTTTCTCAAGCATGCGGGTTTTCGAGACTTGTTCACTACACAACTTCAGGCGTGAGGTGATGTTATCGAGAGCTAAGTTATACTCAGCTACGGACTTGAAGTCCTGCAGTCGGAGATTTTCCCACTCATAACGTGCACGAGGGAGGATAACATCTTTCTGATGTTTGTATCTGTCCTCAAGTGCTGTCCACAGTTCATGAGGGTCTTCCACTGTTAGATATTCGGCCTTCAGGGTCTGATCAATATGTCTCCTGATATAGATAATGGCTTTCGCCTTCTCTACATCGGAGACTCTTACAGTAGAATCCATTCATCAGTTGTTACAGCCATAGCTGGAGCCTAAATTGTGTGACTTATACCCTGTGAGCACAGATGGAACTTCAGGTTCAGCTGCCAGCTCAAGTAATTTTTCCAGCCGCATCAAGAACATCAAAATCGACGCTCGCAATCTTTGCCATTTATCTAAGCATGGAATAAGCATGAATTAAATATTTTTCAAAAATTAAGACATTCATAGTAGTAAAACTAAGACTGTTGTGGGGATCGACCGGTCACCACAAAAAAATAATAAAATTCCAAAGTCCCTTATACATTTTGAATTACGAGAAAATTAAAATTAAAATTTGGAAACCCTTGGGGGTCCCAGCATTAGCAATTTTCCTCCGTCTTCAGGCGAAGTTTCTCCGGGCTTTGGCCTTTACATTTAGTTCCTCACTACATTTTCACTCAAAAAGAAAAAATGCGAGTAAAAATAAATAGCAGTGACTAATAACGGCCGATCCAAAAAACCACAACATAGTCTTACCAACATACCAGGCAGTTTATAAAAGTATGCAACAGGCATAAATAATATATTAAATTCAACATCGCACGCAATTTATTGGAGAAATTTAAAATATTTAATAATTACTTGGGCCATGTAGAGACATATCATGCATCGTTAGGTTAGATAACTGACGGCAGAGCGATCTCAGGACCTTTTATAATTATTAAATAAAAATCTAATTAATCCAAATTATGTAGATATTGACATTATAGATATTATATGGACCAAAAAACAAATAGCATCTCAAAAAGAATATATTAATACAACACATCAATTATCTAGTTTTTTCAGAATTTCCAGTAATATTCTGGTATTTTCTGATATTTTCTAGATTTAATTGAAATTTTCTGAGTTTAAATTTATATTTAAATCATAAAAATAATATAACCCAATTATTTCAATAAAAGCTCTTAGGCTTGTTGCGGGCTTCAGGCCCAACAACCAAAAAATTCTTTATTTTTAGGATAAATGGGCTAATAGCCCATATGTTTAGTGTTGCAAAAAATAATATTCCTAAATCTAACCTTAGGGTTAAGGATTAGATAAAGCCCCCAAAACAATGAAATTGAAAACAATTTCATCTCCTATAATCCCCAAAATCATCATCTCCCCCAAATTTGCTTTCAAATCCCCAAAAAAAGGGACGCTGGAAAGAGCCTATTACCAAGAAAATTAACAGCATTTACATTTTCATCTTTATTGACGTCAACCTACTCCTCTTTATTTCCCCACATTTGTTGGCTAGAAGCATTTCCAGAAATTAGAAAACCAAGTGCATGTTCGTTTTCCTTGCTTAGCATTCACACCAAAACCATCATTCAGATGTCTACTGGCATCCGAGGGATCCCCCTCGCTCGGGAGGCGAAGGGATGAGCCCCCTCCGATAGGAGGGCGACGGTTCAAAAGGGGTGCAACGAGGAGCCCCCCCCGATGGGGGGGGCACAGGTGACGACCCCCTCCTGACAGGGAGGGTGTGGTGAACATCAGCCCCCCGGTGGCGTCGCGGGGACGGGCCCCCCGACTAGTGGGGCGGTGAAGCGGGGACGAGCCCCCCCGACTTCCGATGTATTTCGACGCACGGCAGATCGGACGATGCCCTCCGACGTGGCGATTCGAGGCCACTACCGACGCTCCGAAGCGGCGATTCGAGGCCCCCTCCGATGTGGCCGGCACTCCTAGACCGAAAGGAAACCCCCCCCGGACTGAGGCCGATGCTTTTAGGCCAAAAGGAAGACCCCCCGACGGGGGGTGGCCGGCGCTTCTGGGCCGGTAGGGTAGAGGGTCAGAGCAGGGAGAAGCATTTAAGTAGGTAATAAAGCATTTAAGTAGGTAATTCATTTGAAGAATATAAAACAATTATATACATGAAATTAACCTAAGTAATGTATACAGATACTATTTAAAATCAATTGTGCATTAATCTTTTGTTCATAAGATGACTTGAATTATATGACCCACCAATGAAAATTTCGTGAGACTTTTAACCCAAAATGAAATTTTTTTTGAGGTATGTGGTAGAAACGGAGGCTTCGGGTCGTCCGTATGCACCGGATCAATCGGGTCATGTTTAGAAAAAATTTAAAACTGAATGTGCCTGAAAACATTTTTTATTGATATCCCCAAGCAAGTTTATCTCCCAAAAGCATTTATTATGATGTCTATCCCCTCCTATTTTATTCCCTGATTTTTTTTGGAATTTTCCAAAATCTTTCCAGAATTTTTGGGATTTTTCTAAATATTTTTGGGAATTTATAAGCATTTTACTGAATAAATAAATATAAATAAATTTATTTATTTATTTCAGAAAATATTTTTTAAAAAAAAATTAAGGCATGCGGGCCTGAGGCCCATGGGATGGTCGCGGGCTTCATGCCAGTCAGCCAAAATATTAAAAATTAATTTCTCAATTTTTTAAAAAAAATTGTAAATAAACATTAAGGCATGTGGGCCTGAGGCCCACTGGCTCGCTGTGGGCTTCAGGCCAGCCCGCCCAAAAAAAGAGAAATTTTTCTTTGAGAATGGGCCAAGGCCCATCTGGGGAGGGGCTGCCCCCCCCCCCCCCAAACCCTAACCCTAGGGTTAGGGGGAGGTCGCCGGCGGTGGAGACCCCTGCTGCCCCCAGCGGGGGCAGCCCCAGCAGCTGTTGCCACGGATGGCCGCGGATGGCCACGGCCGGTTGCAGGCTGCGACCGACTGCTTGTAGGCAGTGGCTAGCCGTGGCTTAATGCCGGAATCAAGACAGCTTCAGATCGTGCATGGCTTCAGGCCAAAAGGCAGATCATGGCTTTAGGTCAGATCCGATGAGGATTTTTAAATTTTAATGTGAATTTCAAAGGCAACTAATTTTTTTGCACAATTAATCAAATATTATATCTAAAAGTTCTTTAGATATCTAGATTAGGTCTCTAGATTAGTGAAAAATATGTTTGTAGATCTATAAGTATAAAAGAAAATGCTATTTTGTGATCTAAAAACAAAGGTAGATCTAGGAAAATGATCATGTATAAGTAAAAAAATTGGAATTTTTGCACAAATATAGAAATACCTCTAGATCGCGTGTGCTACGAAGCTTTTTCTACGCATCGATTCCTCTATCGAGACGTCGCGAAAAATTCGTCAAAGCTTCGCCACATCTTTTTCTTCTCTATTATCGTAATCGGGCTGATAACGTGTTAAGAATCAATCTCTATGGTGGAGGCCATAGATCATATATATATATATATATATATATATATATATATATATTCCAAAGATGTACCTAAGAACGTGTGCAGGCAGAATTACCTGCGCACGCCCCCTCTGTTCGGGGTTTTTAAGTATTTTTTGAATTGTTTTTTGCAGTAGGTAGATATACTTGTTATGTAGCTCCTCACAAAATTTCAGGTCAATCCAACACCGTTTGAGCCTCCGTTCATCGATCACAAAAACGTTGCTCAAAACTGTCCAGAATTCTGGACAGTTTTGCGCAACGTTTTTGAAATCGATGAACGGAGGCGCAAATGGTGTTGGATTGACCTGAAATTTTGTGGGGGGCTACATAACAAGTATACCTACCTACTGCAAAAAAATTCAAAAAAATACTTACAAACACCGAACAGAGGGGGCATGCGCAGGTAATTCTTCCTGCGCACGTGCGCAGGCACATTTTCCTATATATATATATATATATATATAAGGGTAAGTAACTTTATTCATATAACTCAACAAATTACAATATTGGTCTACAAAATAGAACCAAACATAAAACGCAAGAGAAACAAAGCCATACATAAACCTACAACTCTGATAGAGCAAGGAATCCTAGCGATATTTAGGATTCCGAGTTTCCCTTGAGCTTTTCCGTCGAGGTGGATCCAAATAAGTCTTTTTGAGTGTCTTTAAGTTTGGAGCTAAGCGGCGTATTTCATCCTCCCACTCTTGGTTTATCGTTGTAGCAACTCCATCAAATTCTTCCACCCATTCTTCCTTATATTCATCCTCATCAGCATTTTCATCCCCAACATTGTCAGGGTCATCAACACGGTCATTACCAGAAGGGCCCCCAGCTTCGGTAGAATTTGGAATCACTTGTACATCCGCTGCATCACCATTAGTAAGATCTACATTTCCATTAGAAGGACCTCCATGCTCCATAGTAGCTGAAAAACCTCTACTCGTAACATTCCCTTCATTAATCAACACACTTCCAGCCGCAGACAGAGTAGCCTTACCTTTCTCCACCCAAACCTTCTTAAACGGACATTGGGAGGTTGAATGCGCAAAGCACTCACACGTTGGACAGCTTGGAGGCAAGTTTTCATATTCCACTTTAATGATCACATTCTCCTCATCCTCTACAGCAATCTCAATTGTATTTTGCAATTTGGTCTTTGCATCAATTTCAACAAAGCATCTTGCATAGGAGTACCTTTCTCCTAAAGCTGTAGCCTTATCAAGGAATACGGGCTTACCTATAGAGCTAGCAATTATACTTATGCACTCTGTAGACCAAAATTTCAGTGGTAAGTCAGGAAATCTTACCCATACTGGAATTGATGACAGAAGATCTCTGTCCATCGTGAGGTCTGGAGTCCAGCGTCGCAGCACTATCACCCTTTTATCAAACATCCAAGGCCCTCCTTGGAGTACCCTGCTGCAATCTTCCTCCAGCTCAAACACGAAGAAGAAAAAGGCATTTTCTCTAGAGTGGACCTGTAAAGTACCCTTTGGCCGCCACAAACGATGGACACATGCACGAAGGTGAGAATAAAAAGGTTTGTCACCGACAACATAACCAGCTAGTGTCCGTCCCCATTTTGCAACATTAGTAGAGATTGCTTCCTGCGGAATCCAAGGGACAGTCTTGCCTAAAGGAACCTTCCGAAGAGGATAGTAAGAGCATCTACTAATCTCTTCAACAGCGCGCCCTACAGAAAAAAGGGAACTCCAGGCTTCTCGACCAGACTTCACCACTCTCAAAGGAGCAGGTGGTTGGCTGGCAGCTTTTTCCTTCCGAATGTTATTAGTATTCCGTTGTAGTGGAGGATATTCTTCAGCGTAATTGGGTGTTGACTTTGCTACCATAGACGTAGACATCCTTTACGTGTATACACACACACACACACACACACACACACACACACACACACACATATACGTATATGTATATATACGTATATGTATATATACGTATACATATACGTATATGTATACGTATATATACATATACGTATATGTGTGACCTTTTGTATCCTTCTTTATATATATATATATATATATGTATACATGTATATACGTATATATATACGTATATATACGTATATACATATATACATACATATATATATCTGTGTGTGTGTGTGTGTGTGTGTAAAGAAGGATACAAAAGGTCCTTTACAATTATGGTGGATACCAAGGATCCTTGATACAAAATACAAAAGGTCTCAAGGCCATATTCATAACAGAAGCTAGAATATATCTTTGTTTTTTAGTCTTTACTTTTTAAAAAATTTGTAAGCGAACTGAAATAGATCATCACAAGCTTTTTATAGAGACTAGCATACTCTAAGGGCATGTTCTTTTGGTGGAATGTGGGATTGTGGAAAGTTGTTGGGGGTGTGGAATCTTGAAGAGAGAAAAGGGGTGTAGTGTGTTTCTTTGTTGGAAAGTTAAATGTAAAGTGGAGTTGAGAATTTCTTGTGTGGCCCACTAAACTTTCTTGTGTTCTTTTGGTTGAAGAAAGTTGGAGGAAGAAAGTGAGATGGTAGGGTGTGGTGAATCTAGGTAAGATTACCCCTCAAATCATCTCCATCATAAAAACCATAGACAACAAGCATCAAAGGCAAGTCAGACATGAAACTAATATACAAAAGCAGTACCCATGGACGCAAATCCCCCAAGGTAGCTCCATCATAAAAACCATAGACATCAAGCAGATGAAACTGATATACAAACGCATTAGGCATGTAACCAAATCCCCCAAGTCGGCTACATGATAAAAACCATAGATAGCATGCACCAAAGGCAAGACATGATTGAAACTGATATACAAAAGCTTTAGCCATGTAACACAATTCCCCTAAGTCAGCTCCATCATAAAAACCATAGAAAACAAGCAGTAAAGGGAAGACATGATTGAAACTGATATACAAAAGCATTAGCCATGTAACACAAATCCTCCAAGTCAGCTCCATCATAAAAACCATAGACAACAAGCAGCAATGCAAGACATGCATGAAACTGATATAAAAAAGCAGTAGCCATGGAAACCAAAATCCCCAAAGTCAACTCCATAATAAAAACCATAGACTTCAATCAGCAAAGGCAAGACAAACATGAAATTGATATACGAAAGGAGTAGCCATGGAACACAATTCCCCCAAGTCAGCTCCATGATTGAAACTGACATACAAGTAGCAAAGGCAAGACAGCAAAGGCAAGACATGATTGAAACTGGTATACAAAAGCATTAGCCTTGGAACACAAGTCCCCCATGTCAGCTCCATCATAAAAACCATAGACAACAAGCATCAAAGGCAAGTCATGCATGAACCAAATAGCAATGGACCCACCAAATAAAATTCATTCAAAGAACCATAGTCAGCTTTGGACCCCCAAATACAACATAGATACATATCACATCTCATCACCAACTAAAATATACAAGTCGTTATACAAAATGTATCATACCCAATCAGTCGAACTTGTTATACAACATCAGTAACAAAAAAACCAGTAGACTTATGCGAGAAAACAATACAAACTTAATAGATTTGTAATCGGATAGAATGCAATCAATTTTCTCCATGTTTCTCTCAAATTGTCCTACGACTGTTTCCAACCGCCCCTCTATCTCTAACAACATTCTCTCAAATAGTGAGCTCAAAGAGCTTTCTATTCTTGGCCCTCTTTTATTCTCATCCAGTAAATGATGTATAACAAAGGTGGACCACTCACTGTGAGGGGGGGTCCTTCCATTCGAAGAATTTGCATTTTCCCCTGTAGACGTACAACTCCAACATCTTCGGACTGGGTTTCTCTTGGTCCATGAAGTCCTCCTTGGCACCCTTAAACCACAGAGTCAAGTCCTACAGTCATCAACATCTAAATCCAACTCAGAACGCGGCGCATCCCGTGGTCGGGAGCGAATAGAAGAGCTCGATCCTAAACTCATTTGTACATGGACAATCATACAAATAAACAATAGTAATGAATAATAATTTAAATAGAAAGGATATGTATAAGGAGAAAAGGTTGTGTAAAAAGCATACCTACGAATTGTTATTAAGTATGCATGTCAATGCTGCCTTCATCTTTCAGAAATCAGCAATCATAGACAAAATAAAATACCGTAGCATAGACAAAGCATAAACCATTACATAACATAAACAAAGCATATTTCTATATATATAGCCCTCAGGAAATGTTGTTTTTTGGCAGTTGTTCCTTCATTATCTACCCAAGTTAAACTGATAAACAAAAGCAGTAGCCATGGACCCAAATCCCCCAAGTCAGCTCCATCATAAAAACAATATACATTAAGCAACAAAGGCAAGACAAGCATGAAACTGATATACAAACTGATATACTCATATTACCTACCATTTCATTATTGGGCATGTTCTTATGGTGAACATCAAGCATCTTAGGGAATACATGAAGCATTAAGCCAGCCGTCCACTTAATTGGAAATATAAAGAAAAAATTTGTTCATTTTCTTGTTTTCATCATTGGGATATTTGAAAAAAAATTTATTCATTTTCTTCTTTTCTTGATTGAAACCGATATACAAAAGCATTAGCCAGGGAACACAAATCTCCCAAGTTAGCTCCATCATAAAAACCAGATTCAAGCAACAAAGACAAGACATGCATGAAACTGATATATATATACACACACAAAAGCAGTAGCCATGAAACACAAATCCCCAAAGTCAGCTTCATTATAAAAACCATAGAGAGCAAGAAAAAAAGAAAAGACAGACATGAAACTGATATACAAAAGCAGTGGTCGTGGAACCCAAATCTCCTAAGTCAGCTCCATCATAAAAACCATAGATATCAAGCAGCAAATGCTAGACATGCATGAAACTGATATAAAAAGCATTAGCCATGACACATAAATCCCCAAGTCAGCTCCATCATAAAAACCATAGAGAGCAAGCAACAAAGTCAAGACAGATATGAAACTGACACACACACACACACACACACACACACACACACACACACACACACACACACACACACACAAGCAATAGCCATGGAACACAAATCTCTAAAGTCAGCTCCATCATAAAAACCATAGAGAGCAAGCAGCAAAGGCAAGACATGCATGAAACTGATATACAAAAGCTGTAGCCATGGAACCCAAAATCCTCAAGTCAGCTCCATAATAAAAACCATAGACATCAATCGCAAAGGCAAGACATGCATGAAACTGATATATATACAAAGCATTAGCCATGGAACCAAATCCCCCAAGTTAGCTCCATCATTAAAACCATAGACATCAAGCATTAAATGCAAGACATGCATGGAACTGATATACAAAAGCAGTAGCCATGTAACCAAATCCCCCAATTCAGCATCATCATAAAAACCATAGACATCAAGCAGCAAATGCAAGACATGCATGAAACTGATATATATACAAAATCAGCAGCCAAGGAACCAAATCCCTTAAGTCAGCTCCATCATAAAAACCTTAGACATCAAGCAGCAAAGGCAAGACATGCATAAAACTGATATAAAAGCAGTAGCCATGGCTCACAAATCCCCCCAATTCAGCTCCATCATAAAAACCATAGACATCAAGCAGCAAATGCAAGACAAGCATGAAAATGATATACAAAAGCAGTAGCCATGGAAGCCAACATCCCCTCAAGTCAGCTCCATCATAAAAACCATAGACATTAAGCAGCAAATGCTAGAAAGGCATGCTATCGATATCCAAAATCCTTAGCCATTCATCAATATTCCCCAAGGCATATCCATCATAAAATCCATAGACAACAAGCATACATCACAGAATACATGCATGTAACTGATAAACATAAACCTTAGCCCTAAATCATTTTGCATAAAACATCACCACATACACTAATAAGTATGGTCCATCGACATATTACAGATTTACGTAAGAGATTCTTACTCATCCTCCTCCCCTAAATGTTAACAAACTCATAGTTTCACCATCCTATCAATTACAAATTCCAGCTTTCATCATCTCCTTCACCATCTCCGCCACCGGCCCCCTCAATCTCCTCAATTTTCTTCTTTATTTTCCAGGTGATACGAAAATGCACTGCATGCACAAATTAATTACTTGGTGATAATTGTAGCTACAATATGAATAAACTAGAAGTATCTCGACACTGGAGTAAAAGTAAGGCTAATACTATAATAACACCATCCTTGCTTGGGATATTAATCCAAATAATAGCGGACGGTGTGCACCCAATGCATGCATGCTTTGATTCATTTGTATATGTTACCCCAAGACAGTATACAAAGGAAGCAAAGCATGCATGCATTGGGCACACACCGGCCGCTGTTATTTGGATTAATCTCCCAAGCAAGGATGGTGTTATTATAGTATTAGCCTTACTTTTACTCCAGTGTCGAGATACTTCCAGCTTATTCAAACGGTAGCTACAATTATCACCTGGCAATTAATTTGCACCTGCAGTGCCTTTACTAAAGAAACATGGACACCTGCTCCTTTATGGACACATTCTTTGAGAATATCCCTTGGTGATCCATCTAAACCATATTTGAATCAAACATACAATCATGCATAAGTTGATACATACATATGAAATTATAAATTTCTTCGATCAAGTTACATAACTCTACAGACAAAAATATGTTTATGGCACAACTACAACACACAATTCAATTCTATAATGAACCATATTCCCACATTCATTACAAAGCAAACTAGAAAAAAATATTTTGAGCCCTCACATAATTTTTTTTCATTTTCCCTATTGGTGGCATGGCAGTTGCTCCTTCAGTATGTACCCACATTGAAACAAAAAATAACAGTTTCATGCTTCTCCATCATAGAAACCATAGTAATCAAGATGACAAGGGAATAATGAAACAGATAAGCAAAATCCATATCATCTCCAAATCAAACACCACCAGTGTGAAATAAAACCTCATAAAAATCCATATCAATGCTTTGAAGCTACAACAAAATGAAAAATACTTTGGGGACTAAAGGAACCTTCCAGCCAGCCTTCCTTTATTCTCGAAATACAGAAATCAACTGTGCAACAATGCTTAAGCGTCATCATTGGGCTCTTAGAAATCAAATTTTTTTTCAAGCTTGATAAATGAAGCCAACATTCACCATATAACCAAAAATAAATTTCATTGCATACACCATGATACAGAAACCAACAACGCTAGTCCAAGCATGCATGAATCCTTAACCTATTGCCCTCAGAATAACCCACATAAAATTGTCATTACTGATTTCGTGAACTATATCAAGCATACCATAGGAATGACCCAACATATCATCCATAGTAACGTGACTCACTTGCATTAAGTATGTTTCATTATGGGGCAATTATTTAAATGGATCTGAATTAAATAAGGGTTCAGCTTGCTTGAATTGGCATGGATTGCTAAGTCATGAAGTTTATGAAATGCATGATGTCTAAGGTTTCTTTGATGGAGCTGACTTAGGGGATGTTGAGTTCCATGGCTACTACTGTTGTATATCATTTTCATGCATGTCTTGCCTTTGCTGCATGATGTCTAAGGTTTTTATAATGGAGCTGACTTGGGGGATTTGTGTGCCATGGCTAATGATTTTTTATATCTGTTTGTCTTGTCTTGGCTGCAAATAGAAAAATTAGGGTTTTAAATTTTCGGATGATGAAAACCATAATAGAGAGAAAGCAACAATTTGCGAAATACGAAATTAACCCTTAATATAGAGAGAAATCCACAAATTTTCGCCACACTAGCAGCAAAGAATGAAATCTCAGCTTGATCCAGGGCGTAGATCCGCCAACAATCAAACGAAAACATGAAATTCTACATCCGTCTCAAATCACAAGCCAAAAGACACAAGAGGAAACACCCCTCACCGACAGCAAGCAGCCTAGGGCACTCCTGACGATCTGCTCAGTGGATCAACTTCGGCAACCCAAAAAGGCTCCAACAACTCTACCGACTGTCGGAGTAATTTTTAGGGTTTTCTCACAAGGGCAACAGGAAACAGCGAAGGTTATGAAAGAGGAAGCAGCCCCGATGCGAGGTGATAACACACCGTGGGACCCACAACCGCAAGATTCCATCGTATTCCCTGCCAAACCCGGAGAACACAAAGCTGAAAATTTCTCACCCACGAGGGCGACACGAGGGAGCCATCTCATCAAATAACCACCCCACCACATTCCACCAAAAGAACATCCCAATGGAATCCAAGCCCAGAATCAGTGAACAGTGGTGTGAACAGTAGGCTTTTCCAACTTTCTCGTCCACATTCCGCCAAAAGAACATTCCCTAAGCTCTCCCATAGCCCTTCCATCAATGGATATTTAAAGTGACTCTTTCAAACTTCAAAGCTTGATGTGAGTTGGTGGACAACATTCATTGTGAAATGTGGGTGTCCTTTGACATTCTCTTTTAAAGAACATTTAATATCTCAAGCCCCTAAACTCACCCATGCTCCATTACATAAGATCCTACACAAGGACAGGCATGCACATTGATATTTAGACGAGGTGAGCGTGGTATTAACGAGCACACGAGTACGTTGGGAAGGCAAAACGAGCATCATTACTGCTATTTCAGTAAGTAGCACTGGCCTCAAACTTAATAGAAGCATCATTCCTCTCACGAAGCGAGCACATCAATGTTCAATCGTATGCCTTGTTAGTTTCAGCCATGGACTATTGAAAACATGCACACATGGAGGGAGTAGAAAAAGGGAGGTGGGAACCCACATGGGGTAAGCATCAAGGCATCGGATCCAGCGCCGGGACTCCCTCGCGTAGCGGCAGCCGCTGCTGGGTGCATGCATACGCCAGCCTTGGGGACCGACTCCTGTCTACGTGGACCCAAACACACCTGCTCTTCTCTTTCTCAAAAGGATCACTAAAAATTCCTTCACCTCTCTCTCCACCCCCTCCCCCCCCCCCAAAAAAAAGCCAAATTCTCTGCCCATAGTCAGAGAGATGTTTTTGTTTTTGTTTTAGAGTAAATGACGTGCGGAATCTCAAAGCTTTCATTCATCTTCCCTTGTTTTGAGGTATGTACGAATCATGCATTGCACCAATCATGGATGTTTCTTTACTTACTGGATAATGACTACTCCATGTTTTTGGTTGGTTTATGGTAATGGTTGGTGGGGATTGATCATTTAGGATACTGATCATTTTGAAGGGATCAATATGATTTCTTTGTTATGTGTATATTGGATTTTACTGATAATGATGAATTATAAATTAAGTGGAAGGGTAAGTTACCAATGGTGGTATGCATTGCACCAATCATGGAGTTGCAGTATACTATTAGGTGTCACTCAAAATTTGTATTTGAGTTTGCTTATGGCAACTTACACACTACCTATGTCAATGAGGGCATACTCTAACTTGGTTGTCATGCATGTGTAATAAGTATTTTGTAAAATTACCAAAATGCCCCTGGTTATAGGCCTTTAGTTCGATTGGTTATTGTTTACGGGTGTTTTCTCACCACTAGATCGTTGACCGGGGATTTGACGGTCAACATGCATGGTCAAGGGATCGGTTGGAATCCCTTGGTCTCGCCAAACGTGCATGAACTCGACGAGGGTTGCACGGGTCCTCATGTCAGCACGGGTGGCGGGGTGTTTGGCCTAGGTCAGCGGGGTGCGGAGGGGTAGCCTCGGCACCTAGATGACCGCTCGGCCTCGGTCAATCAAGTGCAGAGGGGTAGCCTCGGCGCCTTGACTGTCTCTTGGTTTCGGTTGATGGCGATGCTCATCGGGGGCGAGCGAGCTCAATGCCGTGTGCTCCTTGCTTCAGTGAGTTTCGTGCTGAGGGGTAGCCTCGGCGTCTTGAGGTCAGCTCGACCTGGACAGACGAAGAAGCTCGTCAGGGGGGCCGGACCTTGGTTCCGGCCAAGTCCCCTCCAATGCCTAAGTCAGAACGAATCTGAAAGATACTCGGTGGGATCGGTACGGCTCGCAAGGAGGCCGGTAAGCGTATCCTCGGACCGAGCTATGGGAGGTAAGGCAATGGAGAAACAAGGTCTTTTTAGTAGAATACCTCCGTATCGTGGTATCTGGGGTCAGGCCTCTTTCTTCGTCCCCCCCCCCCTCGAGTCCCTATATAGGGATTCTCCCACGATCGTCATGTCTTCATGCCCCCCTCTTCCGCCCCCATGATCTGCCTCCCTCCGGGCATCTTTATGCGTCATGAAGGTGGATTAATGGGGTCCCTTAATGATCATTAAGGGGAAGCGTTTTAGGGAGCGGTTAACTCCCGCAGTCGTGGGCTGACCGGGCACACGTCCGATCGTGGGTGATCAGATGTGGGGCTTTCAAGGGGGCCTTCGACGGTTGGCCCAAAACTCTTTTTGGAAGCCTTCTTCCCGTGTGGGCTTAGGCCGCTTGCTTGTGGGCCTCTCTAAAATGGTTGTATCAATTGCCCCATCGCTCGGGCCGTTTGAATTCTGTCGGTTCGGTTTGGGCGATGTAACTCGTGGATTTTGATAGGTGCATCAGTCGAGACCGGCCATTAAATGGAGGCCATCATGATGCGGCCCGTTTGAACTTCTCTGGGTGCAGAATTTGAAGCGCCGTCAGTCCTTCAGATGTTGCCACATGCTCTTCTTCAGACGGTCCTGATTCTGAGATTGCTTTTGATATAAAGACACATGCCTTCTGAGTTCGATTCTTTCGCACCTTTCTATCTGACTCTGATCTCGCAAGCTCCTTCGAACCCACCTTCATCTTCCTTCCTTTGGATTCCTTCTAAGGTAACTTTCCTTGTCCTTCCTTTGTCCCACTCGATTTGTCCTATGGCCGCGCTTAGAATATGGGGTTCTGCGTCGGGGTCTGGGGTCCCTCCGGTGCCTGAGTCAGGCAATCCTCTGCCATCAAGGCCGAATATCCCCTCGGGGACACGCCCCATTCAGCATAAAGCGAAGGGCTTTCTCTTTGAGGACCCAGTCGGTGGCGATGAGGCTCAGGTGGCAGAAAGGTTCGACGTTTCCCTTATGATCCTTAGATCGTCGTCTATGGTTTCCTTCTCGACGGCATCAGAGATCAGGGAGAAGTATTTGTGCCACCCGTATGACGTCCGGATACCTTTTAGCGACGAAAGGATTTGCTTCCCAAGGAACAGGGAGGTCGGTGTCTACGTCGAGATGTTTCGCCTAGGGCTCCGCTTCCACCTTTATCCCTTCATCATCCAGGTCATGGAGTTCTTCATGGTGGCCATGTGCTAGTTGACCCCATATTCCATTGTGGTGTGGTTGGGTTCATCATGATCTGCAGCGTCCATGGCTTGGAGCCGACCCTGCCCTTTTTCTTCTACTATTTCCGGGTTCAGACGATCGGTCGAGAGTCATGGCAGCACATCCGGGCCCGAGCGGGGAGGGAGTGCTTGCTCAGCCTACCCCGCTGGGTGGGGGACTGGAGTTCGAGCTTTGTCTTCGTCGTTTTCCCCAGGGACGTCGTGATCTTGATCGGTTCGGGGGGCTATGTCAATATGACTTGACGTTGACCCCCTCCGAGGCCGATCGGGCTGTCGTCCAGCTGTTGTCGTCTCTGCCCTTAGTTGAGAGGTCGGTCTGGCCTCTACTGGATGACCTGCTCCTTAAGACCATCATGTAGTCCCCCGGTAGGCATCCCATTTTCTTTCCGCCTTACCTCTTGCTTACCCTGATCTTCTTTCTTTCCACATAGATGATGGGTCGAGAATTCAGTCGTGATTTCGATGAGCTCATCTGTCGAGGGTCTAGCAGAGGCCGAGGAAACCCCTCAGGCCACGTGCCTCAGCGTGCGGTATAGGACGAGATATGCCAAGCCGACCCGACGGTTGGGAGGTTGGAGCCAATGGCTTGCATCAGCGCCGCCTGCCCAGGTTGCGACGGAACCCTAGTGGGGAAGACCACGACCGTCGATCCTCCCTGCCCCGTCCGAGAAGTGGGAGGAAATGGGGGCACTGGCCTGGCGCCTCGTGTGCCCACGGGTGGTCGCGGTGGAGAGAGGAAGCGCCCCCCCCTTCGGAATCCGGGGGGCCCGACGAGAAGAAGACGAAGAAGAAGAAGACCGAGGAGGTCCACCCCTCCGTGGTTTTTGGGGCATCGGTCGTCTCGGGTGAGACCCTCCCGCTATCCTTGGTGGCCTCCTCGATCGACTCAGTCGAGCCGTCCTTGGCCAGAGCCGGGGGTGCCCTGTTGACTCTCCAGGCGGGCCCCGAGGTCACACCCGGTGATTCGGTTTTTGTCAACCGAGCCGTGGCCACCCAGCTGGCACGGAGCTCCGTCCTTCCGAGGGACCACTCCCTCTTGGAGAGGGCTCCCTCCGACCGACTGGCAGATACTTTAGTCTGGTAGCTTCAGCAGGTTGGTCTTTCTATTGCGTCCAATCCTGTCTCGTGATTCCCCTGGGTCACCTCTTTTGTTTTGTAGGCCACAGTGATGGCCGTTGAGTGCAGCGATGTGCGGCTCATGCATCCAACCTTGAAGGGTCTTTGGCGTAGGAGCGCTTGAGGGCTGGGGCAGCCAGGGTGGTGGCTGAAGAGGCCCGCATGGAAGTTCGGCATCTGCGACGTCGGGTGGATGAGCTTGCCTCTGAGGTGCTGGATCTGTAGGGGGCCCTGGCCGATGCTCAGAGGTCGGCCCAGGAGGCAGAAGAAGCATTCCGTCGGGAGAGGGGCGAGCTTTGGGACGAGCTAGGAGCCCTGCGTCAGGCACATCCCACCCGGCTCGTCGAGAAAGTGGAGAGGGGTTACGAGGGGGTCCTGAGGCCGCGGATTGCGGAGGCCCTCAAGGAGGCCTTCGATTCTTACGAGGACCTCTTGGCTCCCAGGATCGTGAGGATCTTTCGGGACTCTTTTCAGAGGTTCGAGGAGCGTGTCTGACAGTCACTTCCCCAACCTCCGGTGGGTCCCAAGGAGCCTCCTTGCTCCGAGCAAGGCGAGGTCCCAGAGGACGCCTCCTCCCGGGCCCCAGGCCCCTAGGCGACGTTCCTCCATTTTTGTTCCCTTCTCCCCCTTGCCCTGTAATATCGAACAAATTTTGGGTGTAATTTATAAAGTGTTTGTGGGTCTTTGTACCTTTTCGCCTCCTGCCATTTTCCCTATGCAGCGCTTTTGTCCCCGTCGATTATTTTTCGGTTTGTCTCCATTTCTGGCCCTCCACTGATTGAGTTGTTTCACAATGGGGGAAGACTCTTGGTCTTTTGAGCCACAGTCATGTTCGATCCGGTCAGGGAGGGTGATCTCCTGATGTCCCCCCATCACTCGTCGTGTGGGCAGGTGATCCTCGGGACACCATTTCGATCGGCCTGATAGACTAGTGCCTCGGGGGTGTTCTCGGCTGACCTGTTGTTACGCCTGCTGTGGTTTTCCCTTCGTCTGTGATCCTCAGGCCGATTGGGTGATCGCCTTGCGGGGGGCTCGCCATCAGTCTTATGGGTGGTCGGGGGATCGGCCCGCTGGGGGAGTTGCCCCTAGCCTTACGGCCGATCGGATTGTTTGAGCCGCGTGGAGAGCTATCACTGGCTTACGTCCAATCGATGTTCCGGCCTGCTGGAGGAGTTTTCCCCAGCCTTACAGACGACCATGTTGATCTGCCCGCCGGGGGAGTTCCCCCAGCCTTATGGTCGATCGGGTCGGTTGGTCAGCGGGGGGAGCTACCCTCTGGCTTACGACCAACCGATGAACCCGCCTGCTGGGCAAGTTGTCCCCAGCCTTACAGATGGGCCTGGCGATCGGGCTGCTGGGGGGTTGCCCGCTGCCTTGTGATCGATCAGATCGGTTGGTCAGCTGGGGGAGCTACCCTCAGGCTCACGGCCAACCGATGAACCTGCCAGCTGGGGGAGTTGCCCCCAGCCTTACGGACGGTCGAGTCGATCTACGTGCTGGGGGGATACCCCCAGGCTTACAGTAGATCGAGGGGTCAGCCTACTGGGGGAGTTGCCCCAGCCTTACAGTCGTCCTGTGGGATCGACCCGCTGGGGGAGTTGCCCCAGCCTTACGGTTGATCCGTGCGATCGGCCCGCTGGGGGAGTTGCCCCCAGCTTTACGGTCGATCTGTGCGATCGGCCTGCTGGGGGAGTTGCCCCCAGCCTTCCGTCCGATCGGCGTACAAGTCTCCCCGGGGTGATTTCCCACCTGCTCCACAGTCGATCGCCAAGCTAGATACGGTGAGAAAAAGTAGAGCTGTACTAACACGGTTTTCTTTTCATTCCTTGAACCCGGGTGTACATTTGGAGGAAAATAAAACAGGAAAGGTGAGGGCAAGCTAATCTTGCTCGGGTGAGGCTACGACTGATTGCCCCGTCCGTTCACTCGATGACGTGCATAGCCGCCTGAACCACATTCACCTTCTTCCCATTGTCCATCTGCTTGGACATCCCCTCCCCAAGGGCGGCGGTTGAGTCGTTGACAAAATTCTTTAAATGGCATCGGCTGACCAGCTTCTCTATATCCTTCTTCAAGTGCCAGCAGTCGTCAGTGTCATGGCCATTGTCTTTGTGGTACTTGCAATATTTCTCCTCTTCCTTTCCGCCTCTCTTCATCCTCGGAGGCGGCCTGCTAAAGCGCCCCTCCTCTTGAGCATGCGCAAGGACGACATCCAGGGCGGTGTTCAACTTGGGGGGTCATGGCTCCTCTCTGCGATGCTTTCCTTTGGCCTTCTTCTCATGTCGAGGTTTGTCAAGGCCGTGGCGCTCGCTCTTGTCCTGCTTGGAGCCCTGTCTAGCCCCTGTTGGGTGACTTTCGTCATCTGCAGCCAGCACTTCCTCCGTCAGCATGTAGCGCTCTGCCCGAGCTATGACCTCGACGAGGTCTTTCGGAGGATCATTATGCAATGACTTCTTCAGGCCCCTGTGCCAGAGCCCTTTCTTCAGGGCCGTTTTCATGACCAACTCGGGACAGCTCTCTGTATTCGGTCTCTCTGCGTTGAAGCAGCGCATGTAGTGCCTCAGGGTTTCTCTGGGACCCTGCACCACATTGAACAGGAGTTCTGAGTCCGGTTTACCTGACGTCCGGCCATGAATTGTTTGCAGAACTGCTGTGAGAGATCCTCGAAGCTGTCAATGGAACGGTTGGAGAGGCTGTGATACCAACTCCGAGCTGATTTCCAGAGGGTGGAGTAGAAGCCTCTGCAGAGTAGGGTGTCGTCGGCTCCTTGGAATGCCATGACCCCATCATAGTCCATCACGTGGTCTTCTGGGTCCCTCGTGCCGTCATACTTCTCTAATGTTGGCACCTTGATCTAGAGGGCACACATGCTTCAGTTATCCTTCTGGTTAACGGGCAACGGTCACCCCTGGCACCCCCTGGATGCCCTCCCACACTAACACAGAGGTTGAGTTGCTGTGGCAAGCGAACGGGGTCACGCAGGAGGCTCGCCCGAATCCCAGCCGAGCTGGGGACTGGAGTTGGTCAGCGGGCGCATCTCTTCTCCCGTCGGTATTCTCGGTTCCTTTGCCTTCCGCGATGGGGACTTTCACTTCTACGGGGTCGGTCCCCTATGGCTCGACGGTCGGTCGATCGTCGATTTGTTGAGCGTGGTTGCCGAGACGAGGCTGTAGCTGACTCGACTCCAGCTTGCTCGGGATCTGCCTCGTCCCCCTCCCGAGGCTAGGTGGGAGTGAGGTATCGCACTGGGATAAAGTTTGGCAGGGTGAATCACCATTTAGGGTTGGCTCCCCATCCCCGTGGTCAGTGACCATGGCCGAGCGTAAAGGCAGGTGGACCCCTCCCTAATCGGGGGCCCCCGCCGTCCCATCTCCCAGGATGAACGGGTTGCCGACGAGCTGTTGGATCATGGTGGCCAACGTCCAGAGGTGGGCATTGGTCTCCTAGGAAGAGAGATGGATCTGCTCTTGGGTCACCGAGCGGGAGTCGTCCGTCCCCTCGGTGGTGTGGCAGTGCTGGTTCTCGGAAGGGACGTAATCACCGTCCTCGTGGATGGGGGCATGCGCCCCGGGCCGTTGCAGATTGGTTCCATTTCGGTGGTTTGACGTGGGTTTGTGTTCGATTCCCACAGACGGCACCAGATGTTTACAGGTGTTTTCTCACCACTGGATCGTTGACTGGGGAATTGACGGTCAACGTGGTCAAGGGATCGGTTGAAATCCCTTGGTCCCGCCAAGCGTGCGTGAACTCGACAAGGGTTGCGCAGGTCCTCACATCAGCTCAGGTGACGGCTTGCTTGTGGAATCGAGAACGAGCAGGCTCTTTTTCCAGGGTGTTTGGCCTCGGTCAGCGGGGTACGGAGGGGTAGCCTCGGCACTTAGTTGAGCGCTCTGCCTCGGTCAATCAAGTGCGGAGGGGTAGCCTCGGCACCTTGATTGTCTCTTGGTCTCGGTTGATGGCGATGCTCGTCGGGGGCGAGCAAGCTCAATGCCATGTGCTCCTTGCTTCAGTGAGTTACGCACTGAGGGGTAGCCTCGGCACCTTGGGGTCAGCTCGACTAGGACAGACGAAGAAGCTCGTCTGGGGGCCGGACCTTGGTTCCGGCCAAGTCCCCTCCGATGCCTACGTCAGAACGAATCTAAAAGATACTCGGCGGGATCGGTACGGCTCGCAAGGAGGCCGGTAAGCGTATCCTCAGACCGAGCTGTGGGAGGGAAGGCAATGGAGAAAACAAGGTCTTTTTAGTAGAATACCTCCGTATCGTGGTATCTGGGGTCAAGCCTCTTTCTTCGTCCCCCCTCAAGTCCCTATATAGGGATTCTCCCACGATCATCATGTCTTCATGCCCCCCTCTTCCGCCCCCATGATCAGCCTCCCTCCGGGCGTCTTTATGCACCATGAAGGTGGATTAATGGGGTCCCTTAATGGTCATTAAGGGGGAGCATTTTAGGGAGCGGTTAACTCCCGTAGTCGTGGGCTGATCGGGCGCACGTTCGATCATGGGTGATCTGATGTGGGGCTTTCACGGGGGCCTTTGACGGTTGGCCCAAAACCTTTTTTTGGAACCCTTCTTCTTCCCGTGTGGGCTTCCGTCGCTTGCTTGTGGGCCTCTCTAAAATGGTCGTATCAGTTATGATCTAGTAGTCATCGCGAATGGGCTAGTAGTCTAACTTCATGTTACTGTCTTTTGTCTCTAGTTATGAGTCTTATGACTAAATAATAGTTGATCTTATGATTAGTCAAGTTAATAATTTTAAATGGGTGTTATATTAATTGGGTAATTTGTATATGAATAGGATTCATGCCCAATAGCTATCCATATAAATATAACATTTTAGATATTAAAACCAAGAAGCCAAAATAGAAATTTGGGAGAGCGTCATCCTCTAGCAAAAGTTCTTCCACCCTCTAAGGACCTTTTTCAAAAATAGTAAAGGGAGATGAAGATGAAAAAGAAAGATAAAGGCTCAAGTTAAGGTTACATAGGAGTAGACTAGATGTGTACTCTCTTGAGCACTACTAAATGGATCTTCATGTGCTCAATAAGGTTAAGAGGTAATCTTGGAACTTATCCTTTTGTAGATCTTACTTAAACACAAATTAGATCACTTATTACGCTGGTTAGATCCAAAACAAGATTTGTTTATGGTTATTTTCTCATCACTGGTAGAAAAAGTGTATTCAGCCACGAATCTTTGGCCACAGACCAATCCGTGGCCGATAGTCCACTATCGGCCATGGAAACATCTGTGGCCACGCTTTCATGGCGGATTAAAAACAAGGCCAACAGATTATCTACCACGAACATATACACAGATTTGTCTGTGACAGTAAAGTTCTAGCCACGAAACATCGGTAAAAATATTGGCAGGAAAGCTTCATCCACAGAGCATTCTGTGGCCAATTTTAAATATTGGCAACGGATTTGTCCATGGCATTAAACGTATCGCCATGGAATATGGGTAAATTTTTTCCTGTGGCCTAAACTCTTCAACCAGGGACAATTTCGTGGCCAATAATTAATATTGGCCATGAAAATTTTTGTGGCTAATAGTCCGACCTAAATCGCACGACTCTGACTCCGACGATCTGCCACTGACTGCCGCCGACTCCGACACCGTCAGCCACCGTCAGTTCCGTCAAGCAGAGGTAATGACCATGCCCCTTCCTCTCTCCATATTGAACGGCGTTGCATGCCCTAAATCAGGAGAGAAAGGGGTCGGAGGGAGCGTCGGCCCCCCACCGCCACCCTAGTTCCACCTCTCCTCCTTCCAATCTGAAGGAGGAGAGCAGGAGCTGGGGCGTCGGCCCCAGCCGACCCCCCTCTGACCCCCCTCTGACCCCTCTCTCTCATCCCCCATTCAACCCAAAACCCCCACCCCCGATGCCGCCTCTCCAAGGTCACCCCCCAAAACCCCCTCATGCTCTTCCTTCCCTCAAGCTGCCCCTCCGAGGTCAGGCCCCCAGTCCCCTCAGTTTGTGGCCATAATATTAAATATTTCATCCCACATAAACCCACCCACCCACCCACCCACCCACAAAAGTTATCTTATTCTTGCAATACACAATAAAGGAAATAGAATAGGAAAGTAAGCAGAACGTTAAGCTGAGGACTGTACTATATGGGGTTCAAATTAATCTAGTAAACATGTGATGCAAGTCATGCGGTTGACATGCCGTTAACATAGAACATATGTAAATTTGATGTGGTAGTTATAAGGACCCTAGCTATGAGAAAAACACTAAAAGGAGGGGGGCGTTGAATTGTGTTTAGAAAATTTAAATGATAGTTATACCAATTTAAATTCCTAACCAACAATAAATGCGGAATTATAAATAAACACAAATTGGAACAATGCTAACACAAAGTATGTTTCAAGGGTTCGGATTATCCAAATCAACTCCCGACTTGTTCCCGGTAATCCTACGTCCCTTCCACCCGGATACCCCGGGTACCCCGGATACTCAAGTTAAACCCCTAACTTGAGGTTTCCTTTAAACCCACTTATAGAAAATCTTCAAGTGAAATCGAAACACAATCGATGTCCTTGACTCCGACAACTTGGGATCAAGCAAACCACTCTCACAAACCGAGAGTAAAACTAATATTAAAGATATGAAATAATGAAATAGTAACACTTACAATCACATATGCCTTGTAGTAGAACTTGAAGGAGTAAGTGTATTGTGTGTTGAGGTCTCTTCTAAGAGGAGAGAAAATCCTTTTCTCTTGTCACCATCAATTGCCTAGAGGATATCACTTTGATTCTAGGTTGGAGAGCAAGAGAGAATGAGATTGGAACTCTAGGGCTTTTGAATTTGAGAGCATTAAAAAACTTGAATATGAAAGCTAGTGTTTTCAAGTTTTGATTAAGAAGATGAATAACCCCTCAATGGAACAGTAGAAGCTCTCTTTATAGTTTTCCTAAAACCCTCAAACAGAATCCCCAAAAACCCCTATGAAATCCGTGAAGAAAAAGCCAACGGATATAATTTATATACTCGATAGTCGACTGGTGAAGAAATCACAGTCGACTGCTGCACTGTGTCAGAGGGTAGGTGATAATTCAAACGGTAACTTACTACGTAGGACAGTAGACTGATGAAGGAATGACATGCGCCTGTAAACCTAACAGGCGACTGAAACCCCTTCTACAGGCGACTGGCCGCAACATGAGTAAGTTGCGAAAACTCAGAAAGTTTTGGGAAGACATGACAGGCGACTGATGTGGAACTCACAGGTGCATGTGCCATGGGCATGCGACTATGAAACCAACATCAGTCGTCAGACACTAATAAGTGAAACTTTCCAGAGAGCATATTTGCAGAGAAAGAATCGACAGGCGACTGTTGAAGCATTAACAATCGACTGTGCATTGGACATGAGACTATCAATCCAACATCAGTCCGTATGGAGAAGAAAATGACCTTTGGGTAGGAGAGAGATAGGCGACTGACTAACAAATCACAGGCGCATGTAGATTGGACAGGCGCCTGTCTTTTGTATAGCAGTCGCCTGGTTAGAGTTAAAGCTAAAAACCCAAAAACCAATTGATAAAGTATGTGCATAACAGGCGACTGTATAGAGACATGCCCATGTACAACGTTCAGCAGTCTGTCATTTGTTGTTTATTTTCATACATTGAGTATATTGGCTTTAAAATCATTTGGAAATATCATTTGGGATATGCCATGAGGATATTGTGAGTTTGGTGCATGTTTTTCATTTTAATCCGAATTTATCGCATATTTTGCTAGGGACTAGCAAAAAGCTAGTTGGGGGTGTGATTCGGAGCGAAAAGTGTATATTTATACCCCATAACTACACCCATTTTGTGCTAAAGATTAGGCTTAAACTTGCTCTTTTTGGGTATATTTTCAATTCATGTCACTTTTAGGGCTTATCCTCATTCTTTGCGCAAAATACGGCTTTTATCGTCCTTATTGGCTTCCTGATATTTTTCATATGCTCCTGGTATTATCGTGATCATAATGTCAATTTTTGAGAATTATTTGAGCATGTGAATAATTTATATGGATTATTGGAGGTCAATAGTGTTTTATAATAGCCATTATATTTATTTTATCATCATATGGACTAATTTCTACTTCTCCTATTTTTCAGGTACTCCTGGGAGTCTTGGAGATTTTTCAAAATTTTCTGGGATTTTTCTGGATTTTTAGGTATTTTTGGGGATTTATTTGGAGCAGTAAAGCATTTCAAGATATTCTGGGATTTTAAAAGAAAAAAATAAAATAACAAAATAACCGGCCCAACTCCCGCGGCCCGCTCTCAGCAGCGGGCCGCTGCAGCTGTTTATAATAAAAAAAGTTTTTTTAATGTTCCCAGCGGGCCGGCCCGCTCGTGATTTCGAGCGCCTCGCCCCAAGCGGGGCGGGCGAAACGCGGGTCAGGCACTGGCCACCGACCCGCAAGCCCGACCCGCAATTTGTTTAGTGCGGCCTGAGTGCGAAAATGAAAGGCAGCTTCATTTTTTCTGCCGGATGAGAGTTTTTTAGGGTTCTTGGGGGTTTTTCTTCTTCCCCAAAGCGAAAGCTAGGGCTTGGAGGCCATTGATGAAGCTTGTAGCTTGGAGGAGCATTTGGGAGAGGAGGATTTCGTCTTGGAGTGACACTTGGGTGAAATTTCTCTGATCTCTTGTGTATTTGATTTAGGTTTTGGTGTTGTAATTTGGATGATAATTGGTTGAACCGGAGGACGCGCAAGGAGCACGCCTTCCACTCCCAAGCGTAGGAGCGTCAATGCAATAAATTTATAAATAAACGGTGAGTACCGGGTCGGATCACAGTGACAAGTCGTTCTACATTCACAAGTTTGATTGATAAAGAAAAAGAAAGCGTGATTCAACCACCTCGCTAATGGTGGAAAAGTGTGGGAAAACGTGTGGTGAAATTACAATCCTATCCTAAGTGGGTAGGGTTAGAGAACCAAAAGTGGAGTTAGGCTAGCTAGGAGAGAAAGCATAGGTTGTGGGTTCACTAAGATTGGTGTTAATCAAGCTCTAATTACCATTATATAACTCAATTGATCATCCGGCTAAGGACACACAATCGGAAAATTTAGCATTAAAGATCACAACAATTAGCAATAGGGATAGATGTATCATCATGGCACTAATCAAATTAAACTTGGTCTCTTCTCAAAGAGTGCCCACTTTGGTCTTAGCCAATTAAATTGTGCCCTAATAATAACCCAACATTAACATGAAAGTAAGCAAGAACCAATTAGAACTAAAATTAACAAGCAATCTAGATGAATCACAACCCAAGCCAAACAACACTACTCAATCATACTAAACAAAATGAGATTCATAAACAAATTCATCACAAGTTTAATACAAAGAGAGAAATGCAAAATACACAAGGGAAAGGAGAGATTTCACCCAAGATCTCTCTAAGATTAAGCCTCTCTCTCTCTCTCTCTCTCTCTCTCTCTCTCTCTCTCTCTCTCTCCTCTCTCTCTCTCTCTCTCTCTCTCTCTCTCTCTTGAGCACCTCCACCAAGCTTCCATCATCCTCCCATGGCCTCCATCCTCACCCCTTGCTTTGGGGAAGAAGCAAAACACAAAAACCCTAAAAAAACAGCAAGAAAAATGAACTACTCTATTTTTCGCACTCAGGCCGCATTAAATCAAAGGATTGGGCTTGCGGGTCGGGCGCTGGCCACCCAACTCGCCAAACAGCATCCGTGCGCGCTGGGAGCTTAAGCAAACGGAGCGGGTTGGGTCAGCATCGCCGCCCGAACCGCGATAATATCCCGCCAGCAAAGCAACTCGGGGGCACGTGCAGGGCACGTACCCCCTTTGCCCCTCTTCAGTCCGCACAAATGCGGGCCGACATTACAAAATTTTTCGAGTGGGCTTGGGATTCGATAATGCGAGCGGGCCGATGCTTCGCTTAAAAATATCAAGCGGGCCTGGGGATCGGCGGGCACGCGCATAGCGCGTGCCTGCAATTTTGTTGCAGCGACCGTCCGATTTGCGCCGCGTGGCGCAACGGGATTGCGCCACGCCGCGCCCCCTTTGAAATCTCTTTTCTGGGTTTTTAGACCCCCCTTTTCCCTCCAAATAATTCACCAAAAATACCCAGAAATCTCAGAAAAATTCAGAAAAATCTAGAAAATCTCCAAGACTCTCAGGAATACCTGAAAAATTGGGGAATGAGAAATTAGTCCAATTGATGAGAAAATTAATATAACGACTATTATAAAACAATATTGACTTCCAATATTCATATAAATTATTCACATGCTCAAATAATTCCTAGAAAATGACGATATGATCACAGTAATAGCAAGAGCATATGAAAAATAGTAGGAAGCCAATAAGACGATAAACCCCGTATTTTGTGCAAAGATTGAGAATAAGCCCTAAAATGAAGCATAAAGTGAAAATCACTCAAAAGAGCAATATTAAGTATAATTCTTAGCACAAAATGGGGGTAGTTAGGGGGTATAAATATACACTTTTCACTCCGAATCACAGTCGCCTGTTGAAATCCTAAAATGCACATGCTTGAGAAATGTGAATTGGAGGCTTAGGAAATGTGATCTAATGATTTTCTAGGACAGAAATAAAGATGTGTGTGTGCTACAACATAGTTCTATTTCTAAGTTACATACTACAAGAGAATAAAAAGATTACATTTTGTAGAAGCCTCTCTTTTATCCAAATAATGAGCTTGAAGTCTTCTAGGAGCTTCATTCACCATCTTTGATCATCCAATCCACTTTTCATGCTTTGATTGATTCTTGAGTGACATCCATTGCTAATTAATATTCGTGATATGCTTATGTAATAGATTAACTGCAAATATGGTATTAGTCACAAGTATTTATGTTTGCTCATCATCAACACCAAGTAGGGCGAAGTCCAATACTCAACAGTAGTTGGTAGTGCTAGAAAGAGATGTGTGTGTGTGTGTGTGTGTGTGTGTGTGTGTGTGTGTGTGTGTGTGTGTGTGTGTGTGTGTGTGTGTAATCAAAAAGGGATCCTAGCCGTAATGTAGCACGGACGCTTATACAATGTTGTCGTGTTGTGTTGGAGATGTGTCGGACACATATACGGGGTTTAAGAACTTGCCGAGGCTCAACGTGTCATGTCTATGTAGGCATATCCATGTCAACACTGTTGTAATGCTCCTATGTGTGAACTATGATATTACGTGTATAATATGGATGTGCGTATGTAGCCTGCTTGGATGAGTACATGTGCATAGATAATTGGATGAATAAGTGTATAATTGTATACATGAATGTGAGTGTGTATATGTGTATTGTGTGTATGCATGTAAGAGGGGCTTATTATAAAAAGTTTAGCATAATGAGGGGTTTTGAATAATTTACACAATGTCTTATAAATAAAGTGATAGGGTAAGAGGGGGCTTTTGTAAATTTTATTCTTATCCTCTTCTTTCCATTCTTTCTATCTTTTTTCACTCCTCTCTCCCTCCCTTGCTGGTTGAAATTCTTCATGGGAAAAAAGGAAAAGAAAAAAGAGAAGAGACGAAGAAGAAGAAGAAGAAGAAGAAAGAAGGAGATGTGTTTTCAATGCAAGATGAAATCTTTTTGGAGCCATGAAGCTAGAAGAAGGGAGGAGCCATAGAAAGGAGGAATCTTGGAGAGTTTATGGGGGATAGATGCTAGAGGTAGGGAACCTAACCTCTATGGTATGTTATTCGATTTTAGCTTTTCATATTAATCTCCTTATGTTATTGGTGTCACTACTCAGTGCTGTTTTTGAAATACGTATAACTTTATTTCTAGTCGTCCAAAAATTACAAATTAATACAATCTTGAAATCTTTTTAAGTTGACAACATTCATTTAGATACCACACTCAAATTTGGCATGTAGATGGACTATAATTTTTTATTTCTGTCTTAGTACCCATTTCTGGCAGATTCTGCACTATGTTGGAAAAATGAGTATAACTTTCATTCTAGATATCCAAATACTTTGATTTAAGACAATCTTGAATCCTAACTGAATTGTATACACTTTTCATGTTGACACTTTAAGAGGATTATGCTTGTAGATAACTGTAATTCACTGATCTTTGCTGCTCAAAAAATTCAGTGTCAGGACAGATTCTGCACCCTTTGCTCTATAAGACCTAACTATTAACCTATACATCCAAAAATTCTAATTCTTATTGCCATGGAGGCTTGACTAACTAACCTACAATTTTTATTTAGACATTGATGTCTAATTCTAAATGCAATTTGTGATATTAGATTGTCTTTGACATGCAAACTGTTTGTGACATGAAGTTGCTTCATTCTATGTAAATGTGGAGCCATGTTATGGAATAAAATGATCAATGAAATGTTGAATGTAATGTACATATTTGGCATGTCACATTGTGAGATGGTTGGTTGTGGAAATTGGTGTGGGCATGCCCATAGAGGCATGAACCCCTTTTGTGGTAAAAAGACAGGAAATGTGAAAGTAAGATGTATATGAAATGTGTGTCCATGCCAAATGTGACTCCAACACAATATATGCATGTGTTTATGTTGTACGTGACTGATATTTTAATATAATTTTTAATTTCATGTAATGGCCATTGTCCCCCGTGGTCGTTATTCCGTGGTTGACTTTCAGACACAGAATATTCCGTGGCCAAAACCCACAATAGCCACCACATTATTGGCCACAGAACTTTAGCAACAGAATTCTTTTTTCGTGATCGACACTTGTCTGCCACGGATTACTGGCCTTTGGCCATGGATTAGTTTGTGGCTGAAGGCCGGTTAAGTAGTAGTGCATCACTGATGTAGTTGGGTGAATGAATGGTTATAGAAAGCTGAAGTCGGACGACGTAGACAACTGATTGGATGCTGGGTGAAATAATGGATGGATAAACACTGGTCTGAGTTGTTGGAGTCAAATCCGAACTATCACTGGGCTATTTTTAGCTTCCTGCAACACGAGAAACTCGTTAGGGAGGGTCGGATCTGAGTTTCGACCTAATCTCTCCAGATGCTTAGGTCAAATAATTACTCAAGCAGGCTCGAGGTAACAATGGCCGATGTATTAGGAGATCCATCGATAATTATCATGATGAGATATGGAGGAAATATAAAGTTTAGGTAGAGCAAATAGCGATATAAGGAAATCCGATTATCAGAGAATGTCTGGGAGAATCCCTCTGGAATCGTCGCGTCTCCCATAGTTTGATAGATTATTTATAGGTGATCGTTGTTGATAGACGTTGGAGGGTGATGTCTGAGCTTTTAAGGTGCTTTATCGCTTTTGGACTAAAGTGTCAGCATTGATAACGAGCCGAATGGTGGGTCATTAAATGTCTCGAATATGATCCGTCGTTTTAAATGAAGAAACCCAACGGTCATTCAGGCTATTGTCTTAAATAAGAAGATGATTGGCTACACGTGAGGGCCTCTAGGCTGTTGGGCCGAAGCTGTGGGATCTTCTGGGCTTTTGGGACTGCACATTCAAACAAATAACTGAGTGATCATTAGGCCGACTCAGTACTGTATCAATGGCTCTCATCTCTTAGCTCAACCGACGTGGTGGTTGAGGTCGGGTGATGTGACACGTACTGACCGGATGGGCACAACAGTCGAGATGATGTATTTAATGTTGACTGACAAAACACCGTGTCCTAGAATTTGTGTACCAAAGAGCACGGAACTCGGAGCGTCAAAGCTCTGAGATTTCGACACACATCGTAGATTAGACAGCTAGGCTTGCCTTAAGGGAGTGTCGTCCTGTATAAATAGATAGCGAGGGCTGAAGAAAACCCTTCCTATGCTTTCTGAAGAATTTGTGCTTATTCTTGTCCTAGTTTTCTCCTTTTCCGCTCGATTGCGTCGCCATCGATGTAAGGCATTTCTCATTCCATTCATGTTCCCTTCTTCATCATCTTCCTCAGACTCTTATACTGTGGGCGGAAACGGGACAGACTGGGATAACCAGAGTTTCGATCAAGTCATGGGGTCTTGAGGCAGTGTCGGCCGAGCCCGCCTCTGCTAGCATTGAAAAATATTCTTGTCAAGAGGTGCCTCCATGCTCTGATGATGTGCCTGAGGTCACCCAACCCTCAGAGCCTAAGAGCGCCATTGATAAAGCCAATGGCTTGGCTCTTGAAGCCCGCAGCTCTAAGGCTCCGATCTTGCGGGCTGGGGAAGAGTAGTGTTGTGACTATGGAGATCATAAACCTGGTATTTGGGGCACCCTCTTCCTTGATCCCAAAGATCCAAGCTGAGTTCCTCCGACATCCTTTCGGGATTAGGGTCCCTTTTCACAACGAGATGATCTGTTTTCCCGATAATTAAGCGTGAGGTCGAAGTATATATAAAGATCTTTTTTGCTTGGATTCTGCTTCCCTCTTCAACACTTCTTCTCCTTGTTCTTAATTTTCTTGATCTCCATCTCTGTCAATTTATTCTGAACTCTATTGGGGCTTTGGTCGGCTTCATCGTGCTCTGCCTATTAAACGGGGTGGAGCTGATCTCAGCACTTTTCTACTATATATTTCTTCCAAGTGAAGCTCTTCTCTTTTGGCATGTACGTGGTACTATATCATCGCTAGGAGGAATATACATATCGTGTTGGGGCTTCTGAGCTTTGTTCATGACTGGAAGCTAAATTTTGTATTTATGACTTACCTGGGTGAAGGACCTTTCTTACCTGTTGGGGCCGCCTTGGCTCCAAGACTTCGGAAGAAATGGCCCTCTCTTACGTAGATAGTGGAGCAGCCAAGCATTGGTAGGGATGCCGAGCCCTGAGAGGTCTACCTCAGCTCTGTTGACAGATGGGGTGTTGAGAAACACTGTATGGATAGAAGGTATGACTGACCTTTAGTTCTTGCATCCATGTTTGCTTACCCTAACTTCTCTTTTTTTGCAGACATGGCCAGACAAGAATTCGCCCTTAACCCTGACATGTTGGCCCTTCTCTGCGTTGGTCTGGGGAAGTTCGGAGGCAGTTCATCAGTCCAACCGTTGGCCCCTTGACGTGCGTTTATATTTCATATATTTACGCACGTTTTCTTCCGTGTTTTTCCGTATTTTACTGCCGTCTTATATTCGTTTTCTCGTGTTTTCTTGTGTTTTCTTGTTTTCTTTCACTTTTCCGTGTTTTCCGTGTTTTGCAAGAGTTTACTGGCATTTGGGGGCATAAAACGATGATATCATGTGTCCCCGGAGCAACGGGAGGAGTCACGCGTGATCCAGGGGTCAAACGACGAAGATTGCATCTTTCAGCCCCTCGCGTGCACCACTCAGGCATCGGGTGACCTTCACCCGATCGGTTCACCTGTAGTTGAATTTCAACAGCCAAGACTCGAAGATCCAACCGGTCTCCTCACCCGGTCGGCACTATGATCCAACCGGTCGGCACCAAGATCCAACCGACCGCACCAAGATCCAACCGACCGGTTCATCCTGACCGGGTGAAACCCCGCATTGCGCTGTAATTTTGTGAAGCGGTTCACCCGATCGGTTGACTTGTCAACTGATCGGGTGATGTCGTTTTCTATAAATAGAACCATAGGTTTCCCAGATTCGAGAGTTGGTTATTTTTTACTGTTTTCTTCATTTTGTGACGGCTGTAATTTTCCAGTTTTTGTAAGTTTTCGGATCTTTGTCAAACTTTAGTATTATCTTAATTGCTTTACTACCATTGCATTTCTATTGTCTGATTATGATTTTGACGGTCCATTTTCATTTAGATCGCTTTTTAATGAATATTTGTGAGTAGTTCCCAAATCTGGGATTTTGACGGAAACCCCTTCGTGGGCTCTTCCCGATGCGTCCATAGGGTTAGGAAATCGATGTGATTAGGAATCTAACGGTTACGCGTGGTGTTTTATTGTCATCGGCGGGAAAAAGACCGCCTTTGACCGTTGGGCCAAGGGGGAATAAACTTGGCGGTTGACTCCCTAGCCATAGCTCACACCCTTAGCGTAGACGCCGAATCCTAGCGCGCGGGAGCGGCAGGATGAGACGTTGGGAGTTATCGTTGCGAGCTTAGTGCTCCTGGAGTCGATCAGTGTTAATGGACACGGGAGTGCCCACTGATCGAACCCGGGAAGTCCGGCGTATCATCCTGGGCACCGACCAGAATATCGAACCCATGGGATGAGTCGCTCGTTGGGGTCGAAACCAAAGTCCCGGGGTTTTCCCTTCATATTGTCTTTACCTTGCATTCCTTTACCGTGACAACCCATCATTCGATCTGGGCTAGCTCGCCCACGGGGTGATTTTGATCCTCTTTGACACAAGCACATCCTCGCCTCCCTGTGTTCGACCCCCAAGCCACACTACAACACCGTGCGCTTGCGGTTACAAATATTTAAATTCCCACGCCCCCGTTCGCATCATTGCACAACATCCGGCGCGCAGACGCGCGCCCGGCGGGGGCCGGTCACCCCTCCAGCAACGAAGGATGCCCTGAGCTCGACCAAGGCCACTGGGAGCTTGTCCAATGCCGCTGGACCTTGATGAAGGTGAGTGCCCTCAGCTGGCTGCTGGTGGTTTGAAGAAGAATATTGACCCTCCCTTAACAGAAACTAACAAAGCCATGAAGAAGAAGGGGGATGAAGTCGGCCCTCCATGCTCATCCTCCAAGGAAGCCGCTATCGCCAAACCAGTGACCTCGGTGACGACGGTGACGCTTCCTGGCTCGGTTGGATACCAAGATATGTGGCTATTAGAAAGCCTCCTCCCTTCAATACTGTTTGTGATTCCTCCAGAGTTCAATCGAGAACTAAATGTGTATAGGTCGACTCAAGTTGATCTGTGATTCCGGTGGACAAAATTCACAAGCCCACCTATCTGATGGGAGTTGATGAGTCAGTCTACTTGGATTCGATGCCACAGCCCAGCTCGCTGAGAACTTCATCATTTTGTAAGACCGCTTTGTTATGCAGAAGGTCGACTCAGAGAGACTAGCCAGCACCACGGTGTGGTACAGTCAGTAGGTCGATAATCTTCCTTTCTTTTTCTTTCCTTGATTTTTGCTAAGTGTTAAGTATGAACTTTTGTCTACTTCTAATGTAGATGTACTTGGTGGCCGCTAAGTTGTGTCATCGATCTGTGGTACCATCCAACGTCGAGGAGAGGGGAGGTGAATAGGCTAATAAAAAAATTCGTGCAACCCACGAATAAAACTAATGCAGTTATAGCAGCATCAGTGCAAATAAAATACAGACACAGAGTACACAGCAGATTTACCCTGGTTCGGTCGCCCCAACGACCTACGTCCAGCGCCCAAAGCAGATACTAGTTTAAATAGCGCAATAGGTACAAAACCACAAGTTAGAGCACGCTCAGAGCACCCTCTACGTATCTACACTCGCCAGGCTCTCAGTACCACACACACAGTGTTTTCTCTCACTATCAATCCTAGTAACGCTTTCTACCAGCTAGTCCCAAACTAGCTGGGTCCCACTTGTCTAGCCCAAACCAGACAAGTCCCAAAATAGTCACAAAAGATGGTAAAGTTTCCCCACAGAGAACATTACACTAAGACATGAATAAAAGAGTTAAGGGTTTAGAAATGCTCAGTTCGTGTCCGTGTAGGCGTCTCTATCAATAAGCACGTCGTCAGCTCCAATCTGACGCAAGCGGTGTCTCGATCTGACTCCTGGATGTCAAATGGCACACTGGTCTGTGCACAAAGCAATTTCAGTTCAAAGCTTATTTTCAGACGGTCTGTAAGCTCAGCAATCCCTTTAAACTCAGATGCCACGTCAGCTCAAGGATTTTTCTTTGATTTAATTCGTTTGCCGTCGTTTCAATTGCATGAAGTCCCACATCAGCTACGATTGGCTTGTTTCCATATAAGGACATGCAGGTGGCGTTCGAGCGGAGACTTCAAAGAGAACGACGTCGGCGTGAATTCAAGTGGATGTGGCGTCCTCAGCGAGGACTACTTCGGCGGCGGTTTGCTTCAACAGGAAATGGCGACAGCGACTTCAGCGACGGCAGCAACGTCGACTTTGACAGCGGCGATTTCTTCTCAGGTGGTGAACTGCTTCGACAACGGCTCACGGGGACGGCAATCTCAGCTTCGCTGTGCAACTCTTTTCGAACGGTGACTTCTTCGGTGATCGTGCAGCAGCTCCGGCGTCTTTGGCGATCAACTCATGGAGGCGACTTCAACTTCAGTGGCAAATGTCTCGACGACGGCAGCAACGCGACTCCAGTCACCTCGAAGATGAACGACAGCAAAGTGAACTGATTGGTGATGGCGAAGAACACCCCGGTGGCTTCTACTCAGCGTCGAGAAAGGATGTGTAGCGTAGGGAACGTCGACTTCGTCTTCGCCTTGATAACTCGTCGGGATCCTTGATCTTTACGTCGACGATTCGACGTTCTCCGACAGCATCTGCAACGAGCACCTTCTTCTTCTTCGACTCGACGACAGCAGCAGCTCCGGCGAGTCTTCTTCGACAGCGAGCGGATGATGGCGGCTTTCTCAGATCTTTCAACTTCGACGGCGAGAATGGCTTGAGGCGTTTAGCGACAACGTCGACTTCGTCAGGCGGCGGTGGCTTCAACAGAGGACGACGACGCTTCTCGACGGCGAGGAGCACGTGAAGATCCTTCGGTAAGAAATCTCGTTTTGCTGACACGCTCGATTTTTTTGATTGTGCAGCTTAGGGTTAATCTTTGAGTACATCAATCGCGTCCAACAAACCTCGCTCGAAAGCACATGAAGATGGTTGTTGTGAAGGAGGCCATCGATGAAGGAAAGGCTCAGCTGGAGGTGTCAATGCTCAAGGTCGTCGAGCTCACATCTTGGGCGGAGGAGCTTGCGAAAGCTCTGGCTGAGGAGAGAGCAGCAAGGTTGAATGTTTAAGCTCACATAATCTGTATTTTGTGCATGAGAGACCAACAATTAATGGTCATGTATAATTGTTTATCACTGTTTAAGGTATTTCAAAGATAGATAAATTTAAGTATAAAAAATTTGATATCTCTACTTTCTAAAGTTTATGTATCCCTCTAATAAATTTTCCTCAAAGCATATGATTTTGGATAGTGTGCTTTTATTTACACTACATAAGTTTCTTATCCTGTTACGCTTTTAATTACAAGTTTGCCATTATTTTTCATACATATTCTTCTGTTTCCTCACTACACTACATTTTTCTTTCTGCTCCGATAGCTTCATCCTCATCTACCAGCATTGTCGTCAGACCCTCCTCATTCTCCTCCCACTCCTCAAAATAGAATTTGGCCGAATAATATGCTTGGACTTTACGACTCATGCAAACAAATTCATCCTTGGGCCTATAAACCCAAGCATCCATTTGTTTTTCAAAATCTTAGTTATTTATGACGCTCAACCTACATAACCGAGCATCATATTTTATATTTAGTTATATAGGAGTTATATAGGAATGGACATCACAATTGACGCTCAGTTTTAAACGTTCGAGCACGTTGATTTAATGTATTATAATTGATTTAAATTGAGTTTCATATCAAATGGTTTAATTAATTTTTAGAGATTTTTTCGGTGCAATTAAACTCTTTGTGTTGTAAACCTGGCGGCTACGGAACCCCGTAGCCATGTATTTATAGAAGTATGGTTACATAATGGGTGGATACCCAATACACAAATGGGCCTACAAAAGCCCGTTTATAATACTTCCCCTTATCCATCCATTGTTGTAAGCCATAAATAAGCACTTCAGGGTTCATAGAGCTTATCTGACCATGGGGGTATGGATACTTCTGGATCCCAAGTTAAGAGTTCTTACCTTGTTAAAACCTTTGCCATGGAAAACCCAGTGGGAAAACCAGTGGTTAAGGGAAAAGAGTACAAGTCTCTGTAACTTTCCTCGATCGATGGATATCACCAGAGGTGGATACTTCTGGATCCTAAGTTAGGGATAACTGCCTCGTTAAAACCTTTAGCTATGGAAAACCCAGTGGGAAAAACCAATAGCCAAGGAAAAAGAGTACAATTTTCCATAACTTCCTCTGAATAGTGGAAGTATTTAGGGGTGGATACTTCTGGATCCAGAGTCAATGAGGTTGCCTCATTAAAACCTTTAGCTATGAAAAACCCAGTGGGAAAACCCAATAGCCAAGGAAAAAGAGTACAACACTACATTTGACTCCCCCTGATCTGTACAAGTTGCAGGCTTACAGATCTCCTAGGCAACTATACATCAATCTCTTACAGTGTTCCAATAATAAGTACAAAGTACAAGACATCACTCATCTATACAAGACATCACTCATTTATACAAGTATCGCTCATCTCTGGCAGCTACCGAATCTAAGGGAGCTCTTCTGAAGAGGAGTAATCTGCAGACTTGGCAGGTAGCTCTACGTCTTTGACCCAGTCGTCACCGTGTCTGCGAGATACTGCAGGACCTGGCTGTGCGTAATTATGGTTTGCTTCCTGGATTGATGAGCCTCTCGGGTTGGTGGGATTGATGTTGCCTTGGAAGCATGCTTTGTTGGTCTCCAGGAGTTGGTCGTTCCGTTGTTGTAGTCATCGCGATGATTTGTAACCTGTATCTGCAAATACATTTAACATGTTGGATGATCCTTGACCCTTGGACATAGCGCAGAAGCTAGGTATCTCTGGTCTAGTGGTGCGCTGCAGGCGCTGCAGGTGCTGCACTGTATCTGGTTAAGTGGTTTACTGTCAATGCTTTCTAGAGTCGCATGTAGTTGGCCAGATAAAGGAGTGTACAAAAGACACTTGAGTAAGGCACTTCAGGACCTAGGATATCCTTTCCCTCTTCCAGCGAACGGAAGGGGTCTTAATGTGCATCTATACAACCAATAGGTGTATCAGTGGATTGCAATTATCTATATTTCTGCATCAACTGGATGATGATTTCATCTTCTGGACGATAATTCATCTGCTGGATGATTATTCATATTCCGGGATGATGGTTTCATCTTCGGGATGATGGTTTCATCTTCGGGATGATGGTTTCATCTTCAGGATGATTATTCATCTTTATGATGATTATTCATCTTCAGGATGATGGTTTCATCTTCAGGATGATAGTTCATCTTCAGGATGATAATTCGTAAGGGTATGTTGTCACATCATCCATAGCAATATATCCTAAAATTTCCTTTGCCAATCGCATGGTTTTCGCAACCATGACCAAGGAGCCTGATGCATCAGTTTAAATAATTTTGTAAGTGAGTTAAGCTCAACTTACATAGTTACTTCCTGGTTTCTGCAAAATAAACCTCTAAGCTATATCATTTTGCTTATAACATACGATTTTATTTATTTATACAATACTCGGTAACCCACAGGTTTGATATCTTTTGATATCAGGACTTTGGGTCCAAACACTTCACATTTCATAAGTGAGTCCAGCTCAACTTATTATTGCCTCGTTCCACATAATCTGGCCAAGTCTCTGCGTTTGCTTCAGGAAACGGAGGTTGGGAACGATATCTATGGCAAAATGAAATATGAGTAATTGTCGACAAGTGTGTTTTATCCAAATACCTCTCCATGTACGTACATTATTCAATTTATTCCAGATTCATCTCTTCTGGAGGTTCTGGAAAGGAAGAGGATATGGGGGTGAGCTCACTTTCCTGTGGTGGTATTGTTTTAGGGTCTCCAGGAGTTATTTCTCGCTTTGGAGCGTCGTGGTATGTCCTCTCATCCATTGAGGATATCCACTTCTGCTACTGGTGGATTGCATCCATTATAGTTGGTATGTCAATCCTAGCTGGATTTTTAGTAGTAGGGATGTGTGAATTTGACAATATTTATATTGTCAGTAGCTATGTCTGATAACTGTTTAACAGTTTCAAAAGTGTGGATCTTCAGGATCTCATCACAATTCATGATAATCAGATCATAAGTATTAATGCTTTAAATGGTCAAATTGAGCTTCAAGCTCATGGATGATTATAGTATTTTTGTTGAACCGAATGCTGGGGAATTAAAGTTATGAAGGATCTTCAGGATCTCATCAAGTCTTTAAAAGAGGGCCCATCGATGCACGTTTTAGGAGAAGTGATTTTAAATGATTCCCCTGTTCAGAGTGCTCAGAATCTATTTATCTGGGGTAATTACCTCCGATAAATAGTTCTGTGTTTTGATGGTCTATAGTGGTGATATGGGGATGTATACTCATCATGGCACAATCGATACGATGTGCTCTAAATGCTTCCCCCGTTAGGGGTTCTCGGAAACTGTTTATATGAGGTGATCAGGCTCATATAAATAGGTTCTAAGGAGGCATTTTGATGGTTTGCATTATAATTGCATGTTCCCGCATGGTCACCTACAACTGGATTTTTAATGGATAAGTAATCCGTTTAAATCATTTTAATGATTTACATATAACCCATTTCTGGGTGTGAACACAAAACTTCAGGCTGTTCAATTTTCTTCTAGTTATTAAATATAATTGATTTTCCAGTGTTATCCAAAAAATCCGCAATAAGCTCGACTTCAACGAAGTTGAGCATAGAACTGGGGATATGAACCCGTCAAGGCACGATCTATAAGATGTGCAGTAATGCCTCCCCCATTTGGGGATCTCGGAATATATTCATCCAGGATGGTTAATCCCGATGAATAAGTTCCACCGCGGCATTTTTGAGGGTGGTATGAGGGTAAGTAAAAGTCCAACCAATATCCCAGTAAGGTAATTTGTTTGTTGTGATTAATAATAATCTGGACTGCGGTTGAATAACAAGGTTTTGATTATGATCATTTTAAGAGGGTATATAGATGAGTACTCTAAGGTACATCATCAGCCGTATGTAGGGAGTGTGTGAGTCCACTTTTATCCCTCAAATACTCTCAAGAGGCCTAAAGTCTCATTCTTCTAATGATGATAGTGTATCATCTTAAATTCGTTTGAGGAAGTGAGGAGAGTCAATGTCCATGTAAATGGAGATGATCTCGTAATCATTTTTCCCTTTTGAATGAGACAATGAAAGTTTCACCCTTTTTGAAGAATCTTCGGGTTCGTCAAATTTACAGGATTGACTAATGATGTCTTGCATCATCAATCCAGGGTGATATCGTTCCAACGTTGGTCGAGTGTGGACACTTCTGGTGTTCCAAATTAATTCCTCTGTTCGAATTTATTTTGGACTTTTGAAAGTCCATTAAAATACTCAAGTTAATTTTTTCCGGTAATAGGTGAACTGTTTTCAAACTGTGAAGGATTACATCTTCACATTGACTATTATGCGGATCATTATCGGACAAAGCTTCAGGCTTCATTGATTTCTTGAGTCATTAGGGATTTCTTTTTGACGAATATCCTTTGAAACTCTATAAGTTTCAGAGAGTACATGGCATCCTCATTTTAGGAGTATTCAGGATAACAAATCATTCACAGTAAAATAAAATGCGTAAAAAAGCGCATATATACTGCAAGAGAATACTACTGATAATTATGTTACGACAAAAGTGTTATAGTATGATGTATGTTCTAGAAAACATACGTCCATAATTATGATCATTTAGACTTATGTTATGACAACAGATCAAATTTGTTTTCAAAGTTTATTTATTCTCAGGGAGTAGTTAAATATACATAAAGTCAATTTGACTTTCGTCGTTTAGACTAGATATGTATATATTTTTATATGGCATAGGTTAATGCCCATTCATGTTGCAAAAAGCATTATGAGTCTTATCAGAACTTCTGGTCGGATAATGGTTTGCCATTGCATACTCCATGTCGAGGTATATCATATCTTCCCTTTCTCATTTTATTCAAGACTTCCCCTGTTTTCAGTCTTCCTTATTGTCATTTATAAGGAAGAATGAATATTGGTCTTACGAAGTAGACATATTCAAGGGAAATGAGTTAGTTTTTATATTTCCACTTTTCTAATTTATGAGAGACTTTTAAAAGTCTATTTGAATGCTTAAGTATGGTCTACAGGCCATATTTATTGAGTCATTCAAGTATTGTGTGGATATAGAATCATGCTCAAGGTGAAACAAATACATGGCTACGAAGTTTATAATTTCTCACTTATCTATTAAGACACGACTTCGGGCCTACGCTTAAAATTAAGGCTAGATTAAAGAATCATACCTTGTAAAGTGAGATTACTCTAAAAGAGTTTATCGGTGTTATGACAACTACTGGTATCAATATTGGTTTATATAAACCATAAATCTGATAGATCTATTTACCACAAAATGCGTATCTCTAAAAGAAATCGCATAAATGTTTTTCGCATAATCCATCGTATTTGTTAATTTTTATTAGGGTGAAAGGGTATTGAATTTTGATTTGATTTTGAACTTCTGGTTCATTTTGTCAAAGTGGATATGATGTTAAACTTTTTGAAATCATGATTGGTTTGTTGTCATAAAATATCGTCATATCATGAGCATGAGTATGAGCAAGGGATGATCATATAAGAGTGCAAAGTGCAACAATTAATGATTTATCATACACATAATATGAAGCTTGTAAGCTAAAAGATATGCTTAATAAAATAGTTGACAGATACTAAATTATCATTGCAAATAAGGCAAGCATGTGAGCTTAGGAATGTATGTTCAGCTAACATGAATTGAAACATATACACATGTTATTTATATTCTGTAGGTATATAAATAATTTTATCTCAGACATATATTTATGCTACAGGCATTAAAAATATATCATAGAGATTTTAGCATGCTAAATAAAATATTCATCACAGAACATTAAATATGCGGCAGGCATAAAATTTTCTACACATGCATTTATAGTGTTTAAGCGTAAATTCATGCTAGAGGCAATAAAAATATACAACATCCCATCGTAGAGAAATGCAGCAGGCATTTAATTTCATTACAGATAATTAATCATTACAGGCAATTAATCATCATAGGCAATTTTTAATGGAAATGAAAATTTTTTGTTTAATAATTATTGGACCACTGGGCAACGTTATACACCATTAGGTTAGTTAACTAACGGCAGAGCGGTCGCAGGATCTTCCTAATTATTAAACGTGTAATAATCAAATAATCCAAAAAAATGCGATGATTTATAAATCATGTAATTAATCAGATTTTAACGAAGAGAAAATTAAATCTGAAAAAGAACTTGTAAAAACGAAGTTTTTGGGGAAAACCCCTAGTTAGGGGGTTTTAGAGGCGATCGTTCGTGTGGGCCCATGTGGGCAAAAAGGATTTGCGCCATAGGGACCGTTGCTTCGGGCGGCTAGAGTTTTGTCGTGCGCGTCGCCGCTTCGGGCTGCTAGGGTTTCGTCGCGCGCGTCGCCGCTTCGGGCGGCTAGGGTTTCGCTGCGTGCACCGCCGCTATGGGCGGCTTGGGTTTGCGTCTCACGTGCACGGGGAGGGGGGGTTTTTCGCTGCCTCTTTGGGCTACAACAGCTGCTGCCGTCGGGGGCGGCAGTGGCGTCTGCCGCTTCAGGGGTGGCAGCGCCTGCTGCCGCCTGAGGCGGGTAGCGTCATCTGCCGCTTCGGGCGGCAGTCCTGCCACCGGAGGCGGCAGTCCTGCCACCGGAGGCGGCAGTCGCACCCAGCTGCTTCAGGCGACGGGTAGATCGCGTAGGGGGGTTACGCGTGCGCGGCTGCTGGCCGCGTTGCGACGAAAGATCACCTCTATGGTTTGAACATTTTTGGGAAAGAAGACGGTAAAACATGATTTTTATTAGAAAAAATCTATTTTTAGTCTTCAAAAAAGCGTTTTTCATCGTAAAAATTTGATTTTTAGAGATAAAAACGTCGATTTATCATTTAAAAAGGTTGATTTATCATGTAGATCTGAGATTAAAATTTGATCTTATACCAACCAAACAATGATCCAATCGTATGCGCATAAAAAGTTTAGATCTAGGGATTTAAAAATTACCTCTAAATCCTACCCACCGGATCTAGCAACGTTCGGTGAAGGAAGCCCGTTCGCGTCGCGATTCGTCCGTCGGCAGGAGTTCGGCTTAGCTTCGAGCGTGCTGATAACGTGTTATAAAACTGGCAGCTATGGAACCCCATAGCCCTGTATTTATAGAAGTATGGTTACATAATGGGTGGATACCCAATACACAAATGGGCCTACAAAATCCCGTTTATAATACTTTGGGTTTAATTTATTTTTAAAAGATTTTTTTTGTGTTTAATTACGAGGAGAGGAGGCGGTGGGAGGAGGTGCCGATGGCAGTAGAGGAGTTGGATGAGTTGGAGGAAAATGGGAGGCAACAACGGTGGACATGGGAGGAAGATGAATTGGAGGAAGAAATAGATAAAATAGAAATTTTTGAAAGAAAATGTCGCGAGCTCAGAATTTTTTTAAAAAGTGTAGAATACTTAAGGGCTGTTCTTTTGGGTGAATGTGGGGAAGAAAGTAACCCAAAATCCCTATGCACCTACTGTTTGTCAGAAATAACCCAAAATCCCAGTCGTGTGTTCGTTTGGGTTGCTTTGAAATGGCCGACGTGGCGAAATTTTTCTTACAACACAGAATCCCCGCAAAAAGCGGGGAATACGAGCGTGAATCCGAAGACGCGGGCCCACCTCCATCTATGTTTAGACATCCGGCCAATCACAGATTTTCTTTTCGTTTTTTTAATTTTATTCCAACACGGGCCCACCCAACAACAACTTTCACAACATTCTCAACCAAAAAACACAATAAAGTTGTGTGGGACCCACAAAAAATTCTCATCTCCACATTCCAACACCACTTTCACCCCCAAAAAACACAATACTCTACTTTCACCACACCATTCACAACTTTCACAAACATCCACATCCACCCAAAAGAACATGCCCTTAGCAAAAAGTGTTAAAAGTGTAGTGTGAATAGAAACCCAACTGGAGTTAGGAAGAAGCCTGAAGAACAGTCTACGAAGGGAAGAAGGAAGAAACGAACGAGAGAATCCATCAGCCTCTTCACTCCAAATCAGCCACCAATGACCGAAAGAAAACTCAAGGATCATATGATGTTGATGTCACCCCAAAGGTAGGCTTACGTGGGCATTAGATCTCCTTCCTACAGTTCATTTATCTATCTTATTTTCCCTTTTTATTCGATTGAACAAAAACTAATAAAGAAAACGATGGCTACAGATGAAGTTAAACGCATCTGGCTTTTGTCGTTTAGCACTTGTGAAATTCAGTACGCAGTAATGAATCTTAAGAACAGCGAAAAAACACACATCAAACAGAGACACACAAGACTTGGTAATGCAGTTTGGTGCGCACACCTACATCTGCGGGGCCACGCCCAAAAAAGTAGAATACTTCACTAAAATAATCAGAGAATACAAACTCTAATAATCACGCTTCTATAAGGAAGAACACACTCCCCCTTAATACAAACCGTGAGGGTTGATCGCAATCAACCCCGTGAAGTATTCTTGGCAAGCTCCCCTTGCCAGCAAGCTCCCCTTGCACCACCGACTAGATCAACTCCCTTGATCCTACGTGCGTAGTTGTCGGCCTCCCTCCCGGAGTTTTCTTCGCCAAACTTTTTATCACAAAGTCTGTAACCTAGCCGTCATTACTGCCGAACCCTAATAGCATGCCTTCCCGCAATCCACGGTTCAATCAGCACCGATACGATCAAATCTTGATACAGCTAGTCAACTGCAATACCAGTAACTCTTCAACCAGAATGAGATCCCTCAAAATCCGCAGGAGATCGTTGCAAAGATATTGCCGGCTAAAATCTCTCCAACCGTCTTTCAACAAAGGTAACCGAGAGATATAAATAGCCAATCAAATATTTAACAATATTAATCAACATAAATACATGAGCTGTTAAAGATAGAAACTTAAGATCGCGAGGACTCCAGACTCGGATCCACGAATACCTTGAACAAACAGAGCCGCCTATAGACACAGCATGTTGAACATCATGGTTCAATATACTGTTCAACAATTCATCCAACAAGGTAAACTGAGTCGATTCTCTCCTTCAGATTATAGTAGCTCAGATGCAACAAATCGTTCAATAAAAGACCCAACATCTTCCAGATAACTCGTCTTATAACTTCAAGAAGTAAAAAGCAAACGATGATTATCAGAGTGCCACATATGACAATGCGATCATCAATAATGCATACATGAATGTCATGAATAAAACCTAACAATCTCCCCTTTTGTCATTTAGTGGCACAACAAGCTATGATATTCGACAAAAACCAATCTGAAGACGAAAGCGGTAGACATCGATTCAGACAAAACTAACTGCTGTGTCACAGAACATACGATAGAGTTGTATCCCAAAATGTGCAACCATACCACCAACTATAACAAGCCCAAAAACAAGGAAGTGAACAACACTTGCAGCACACATTCCTAGCAGCATTCTCCCCCTCACCACAAGCACCACAACAAACTACAAAATGCCAAAATATCATAGTTCTCCCCCTTTGAGCCACTAAGTACATAGACATACCTGGGGTGAAGATGAACAATCACTGCTCCTCAGAAAGGCAACTTCTCAGAGCAGACAACTTGTTCTGCAGCATCAACTTGTGACTATTCAAAAGAACCTTCTGACTTTCGAGGACCAACAGTTGGTCATTAACGTTCTAAATAGCATTCTCCAAGAACTGAATATCCACCACAAGCGAGGAGGAGGAGCTGGTAGCAGCAGCATGACCAGGAGGAGACGATGGAGATTCAGGAGGCACTGTGGAAGAAGGATCAGCAGCTCGAGAAGGGGAGGGTGATGACGGAGCACCATGTATAGAGGGTATCACATGTGAGATATCATCAATTTTGCCTGCCACTGACTTCGCAGTATATGATATACTGTCACACGAAGTTGGAAGATCAGTAGGGGACAAGGGCACCCTTTGAGCCAGGAGCATCATGGTTATGAGACCTGCATGAGGTAATGAAGTGGCAGAGGTGGACAACTCTGAGAAGGATAGAATTGAATCAAAAATGATTCTCCCTAAATTGAAAGACTGGGAAGTGCCGGCAGAGTACATGAGCTTGCACATGTCCCTCGTGACCACTGAGACATTGGAAGTAGGGAGCCAGTTTCTTGTGGCAACCCTGTACAGAACAAAATACTTGGCGGTAAGAGCAGACGAGGGGAAATTAGATGACTTCTTGGGCCAGCACTTGAATTTTCCAGCATTCACAACATGAATAAATCTGTCAATGCCTTCTCCAGTTGACTCTCCGAAAGCAGGGATAGACTGAGTGCATTTCTAGTCTAACAATTTATTCAGAATAGAGGGAGAGAAGGAAATGATCTTCCCTCTCACATAGCTTCTAAAACCCCAGCGGGAAGAGGTATCACTTGCAGACTTGGGCAAGTTACAATAAAATTCACGCACCAGCACATGATAGAAGACACTGAAGCAAGTGGCAGCATGAAACAAGCCGATGTCTTTAAGAATTGAGACCATCTGTGTCTTACCAAATGATGACTCATTTAAATTTTTCTCAGGAAGAAGTGACCTCTCGGAGTAAGAAGTCCATCCGTTCTTACACGACTTGTCGAAAAACATTTTACTGTAGGCATCAGAGGAAGTAAACGAAGGTGAGCGAGAAGGACCTGATGCAGACTTCTTGGGCCGCTTGGAAGGAGAAGCACCGGTATGACTTGAAGGAGTAGAGCACTTCTTAGGGGCAGATCGAGCTTTCCGCATGAATGATGTTAAGGGAGTATCATCAGAAACAGCTGCCTCACATGTTGTATCCATTGTTGCAACATTTTGTGCAACATTCTGATCTTCATCTCTAGTCTGCACAGAGCCAGTCTCGGCAGCAACATTAACATTTGAATCGGCAGAACCTACACCAGCATCAGAGCCAGTATTCGGCAATGTACAACCTTCGACCATATCCACCTCAACAGTCTTCAGAGAATCCCCAACCATATTTCCATCAACAGAACTCTGAACAGGAGCATCTACACTAACATGGGTTGTGATCGGTTCTGAAGGAATATCAACATGGTCATTAAGATTACCATCATCATCATTAGCCATTCTTACTGACTCTTTCTCACATCCAGACACATGCTGAACATTATCTTCCTCACACATTGGAGAAGGAGGATCAACAGGTTCCTTCTCCAGAACAGGGTCAACAGGCTTAGTTCTAACATAGTCCCCTTCTCCAGGGTCCACATTCACATCCGACTTCGTAAAAGATGGGACATTTGTATCCTCGGTGTCCATGGGGCAAGATGAAGCATCATCAACCCCCTCTGTCTCAGACTTCTCAATAGATACAGAAGATTCAGAATCAGAGATGTCAATGATTTCAGAAATTCTTACAAAGATTTTTGGATTCCATGTTCGAATGACAACCTTGCAGTCTCGGGGCACCTCCACACTCATCACCTTCCCCAAGATCCTCTTTCGCATCAGTTTTTCAAAGTGAATGTGAGAGACATCCACCCAAGATAGGTCTAACCTCCTTCCAGCTCTCCGCAAATACCAAAACCAATCTTGAATCGTAACGAGTGCAGGAAATTCTTCATCATCAAGAACTTCATCCTCCAAGGACTTTGGACAAAGAGGAATGTCGAGAATTGGGGAAAAACTCACTAACTCCAAATTTAAGACTTCAGGAGAATGCATGTCACTAAGAGTGCCGGACGATTGTGAGGGAGAAGAAATACCACTGAAAGACCCGCGCGAAGAACGTGGAAGCACTCCCTTCCGTTTGATAGGCGGAGGAGCGGACGGGGGAGCACTTTTCTGCGCTGAGGCGGTCCGACGAGAAAACCGTCGAGGAGGCTGTGATGGTTTTTCCGATCGATCTCTTGCCATATCTGATCAAGAAGAGAAAAATTCACACGCGAACAAGAAGATTGCAAGAACCCTAGAGAGCGAGTTTAGAAGATCTTGGAAAGTTTTGATTTGAGAGAGAATAGAGAATATCGCCTTGGGAACTGAAAATGCAACAGAGAGAAATAAATAACGGGTAAGGTAATTAGTAGATAACAAGCCCGATAGCGCTAGACCACCCGTTCCTTACAATGTTGCAACCTGATGTTGCAACAATTTTCTCAACACAGTGTTCAACATTAGATACGACACAACCCTAGGGCTTGTCGCAATTCTTCAAATCTGGCAGAATATAGTGGCTTCGTAAAGATGTCCGCTAATTGATTAACTGTAGCTACATACTCCATGACAAGAAACTTCTTCTCGACCAACTCTCTAATTAAGTGGTGGCGGATGTCGATATGTTTTGTTCTGGAGTGCTGAACCAGGTTCTTGGAGATGTTTATAGCACTCTGATTATCACATAGAATAGTCAGAGTCCCTTGTTCCAATCCATAATCTATCAACATTTGCTTCATCCATAAGAGTTGAGTGCAACAACTCCCTGCTGCGATATACTCAGCCTCTGCCGTAGATAATGATATTGAGTTCTGTTTTTTACTATACCAAGAAACAAGGTTGTTCCCCACATAAAAGCATCCTCCGGTAGTGCTTTTTCTATCATCAGTATTTCCTGCCCAGTCTGCGTCACTGTATCCCGAAATTAGATTGTTTGTATCCTTGGTGTACCATATACCATAGTCTGATGTCCCACTGACATACCTGATAATCCTCTTCACAGCAGTGATATGAGATTCCTTGGGACACGCTTGATAGCGGGCACAAACTCCAACACTGAAGCTGATATCTGGCCTGCTAGCCGTTAAATACAAAAGACTACCTATCATGCTTCTGTACAGGGTAACTTCAACATCTCGTCCTCCTTCGTCCTTGGAGAGTTTTTCAGAAGTGGCCATGGGAGTGCGGACATGTCCTGCACTTTCCAGGCCGAATCTCTTGACAAGGTTCCTTGCATATTTGTTTTGTGATATGAACAGACCATCTGTACACTGTTTAACTTGAAGCCCAAGAAATACATTCAACTCACCTACCATGCTCATTTCAAACTCCTTTTGCATGATGGTGATAAACTCACGTACCAGCTGTTGTGATGTTGACCCGAAGACTATATCATCGACATAGATCTGTGCTACCATGACGCTTGATCTTGTCCGTTGAACAAATATGGTTTTATCAGCTCCTCCTCTTTCATACACCTTTTTAAGAAGATATGTAGTTAATCTTTCGTACCAGGCCCTCGGTGCTTGTTTCAACCCGTAAAGTGCCTTCTTCAACTTGTAAACATGGTTAGGAAGAAACGGATCTGCAAAGCCTTTTGGTTGTTCGACATACACTTTTTAATTCAGTAGCCCATTCAAGAAAGCACTCTTCACATCCACTTGGTGTAGTTTGAAATTCAGACTACATGCAACAGCCAGTAGTAATCTGATGGATTCCAAACGAGCTACCGGAGCAAATGTCTCATCAAAGTCAATTCCTTCTACTTGGGTATAACCTTGAGCTACCAGACGGGCTTTGTTGCGAGTAATATTTCCCTTCTCATCTGTTTTATTTTTGAATATCCATTTTGTTCCGATGACATTTGTTCCTTTAGGTCTCTCCACTAGACTCCAGACATCATTTCGTTGAAATTGGTTCAATTCTTCTTGCATGGCCGAAACCCAGAAATCATCAACAATAGCTTCCTTCACATTTTTGGGTTCAATGGTAGAGAGAAAACAAGCATACCCGGCCAGATCCCTGTAGTTGACTCGGCTAGCACCTCTTGTCCGGCGACTGTCGTGTACGTCACCAATGATTAGCTCCGGAGGATGATCGCATATAACTTTTGTGATTCCCTCAGCATCTTGAGCATCTTCAGCCTCTACTTGTGACATCTCAGTGGTAGTAGTATCCGGTGTTACAACATTTTGTTCAACATTGTTCTGATTAGTCCTGATTGTTGCAACATCATTTTCAACACGAACCTCATCATCAGTGATGTCTTCCTGAATGCCCTTTTCTCCACTTAGAATGGACTCTCCCTGATCAAAATAATCTACCACCACATTGATAGATTCCATCATAACGTCGGTGCGTTCGTTCAACACACGGAAAGCATGACTTCATATAGAATACCCTAGGAAGATTCCTTTGTCACTCTTGGCGTCGAACTTCCGTCTCGGTGTACGGTCTTGCAAGATGTAGCATTTGCTACCAAAGATATGGAAATAGGAGACATCAGGCTTCCTCCCTTTCCCGATCTCGTAGGGGGTTTTCTCAGTCCTTGGCCGAAGATATACCCTGTTGATCGTATAGTAAGCGGTATTAATAGCTTCAGCCTACCACTTAACATTAACTTCCCGAGCATTCAGCATAACTCGTGCCATTTCTTGAAGCGTGCGATTCTTCCTTTCAACAACTCCGTTTTTCTAAGGAGTCTTAGGAGCCGAGAACTCATGTCCTATACCATGTACTTCACAAAATTCAGAGAATGAGTGATTCTCAAACTCTTTTCCATGATCACTTCGAATCCTGATGATTTTTCCGATGTTGTCTCCTTTTTCAACTTGAAGGTGGGTACACAATCTCTTGAAAGCATCAAATGTGTCTGATTTCTCCTTAAGAAAATCAACCCAAGTGAACCGAGAAAAATCATCAACACATACAAAAATGTACTTATTGTAAGGACCCTGTCTATGGGGAAAACACTAGAAGGGGGGTTGAATAGTGTTTATGCAAATTTAAAAGGAATTTACGCCAAATAAAATGCAATCCAACAAATAGTGCGGAATAGAAAAACAACCCAAAGAGAAACACACGCAAACGCAGATATGTTTCAAGGGTTCGGATTACCCAAGTCAACTCCCGACTTGTTCCTGGTAATCCTACGTCCCTACCACCCGGATACCACCGGATACTCAAGTTAGAACCCTAACTTGAGGTTTCCTTAATGCCCACTTGTAGCAACCCTACAAGTGCAATCGAATACAATCGATGTCCTTGACTCCCATAACCAGGGATCAAGCAAAAACCACTCTCACAACCGAGAGCACAATTCAAATAAAGAAGTTATGAAATCTGAAAGCAACACTTACAATCACCTATGCCTTGAAGTAGAACTTGAAGGAGAAGTGTGATGTGTGTTGAAGAACTCTCTTGGAAGAGATGAGAAAGCCCGTTCTCTTGACTGCACCAATTGCCTAGAAGATAAATCTTTGGTTCTAGGTTGGAGAGCAAGAGAACAAGATTTGGAAATACTTAGGGCTTTGGATTTGAGAGCTTTGATCTTTGGAAATGAAAGCTTGAAGGATTTTGCAATGAATGAGTAACCTTCCAATGAAATAGTAGAAGCTCTATTTATAGCTTTCTCAAATCCACAAAACAGTTTCGGAAAAAACCCAATCGAAATCCGTGAGAAAAATCTCAACGGATATAATCTGAACTCACGATAGTCGACTATTGAACAATCCACAGTCGACTGTTGCATAGTCAGCAAGGGTAGGTGAGAATTCATAACGGTAACTTACCACGTGGACAGTCGACTGATGAAGCAAAGACAGTAGCCTGTTAAACCAACAGGCGACTGTACTTTCTTCGACAGGCGACTGGCCGAGAGAAGAGTAAGTTAGCCAAATACTGGAAATCCCACAAGATACAGGGCAGACGACTGATGCAAGGAACACAGTCGACTGTTAATCAGAACAGGCGACTGTAAAACCTTGAACAGACGACTGTCAAAATCAAGAGAAATTTCCAGAGAGCTGAGTCAAAGAAATGACTTACAGACAGGCGACTGTTGCAGCATAGACAGTCGACTGATCTAATAGACAGCCAACTGTATATACAGCATAAGTCGACTAGCCGTAGAAATCAGATCAAACAGAGTTTGGGCAAGGAGAGACAGGCGACTGATTTACAACACACAGTCGACTGTCACTAGGACATGCACCTATGAATCGTTCAACAGTAGCATGTGCGAAATAATCAGAGAAGGCCCAAAACTACATTGTAATAGTCTGTGCATAACAGGCGACTGTAGAACAAAACACAGTCGACTGTTTTTGAGACAGGCGACTGTAAACTGTAAAGCAGTCGGCTGTTATGAACAATCCTAGCATAAACAAAAGAGAATTGAATTGGGATCAAAGGACAAAGGTCTAGAGATTTCCTATGACAGAAAGTAGATGTGTGTGAGTGCTCCATCAAAGTTCTACTTCTAAGCTACATACTAGAAGAGATAAAAGAAAAATTACATTGACGAATAATCTCTTCTTTCCATCGTATGAGCTTGAAGTCTTTACGGAGCTTCAATCAGCAATCTACGATCATCCAATTCATATCATTTGCCTTCAATGACGTTTGGGAGTCATCCATTGCTAGTTGATCTCCATAATAAGCTTAGGCAATGGATTAACTGCAAAATAGGGGATTAGACACAAGTATTTATGTTTGCTCATCATTAACACCAAGTAGGGAGAAGTCCAATACTCAACATTCTCCCCCCTTTTTGATGATGACAAACAAACATAAACAAAAAGATAAATAATTGTGCGTAATGAAAACTTACTCCCCATACATAGATGCCAATCAAGTTAGTCAACAAATATTAGAACATCTACATAACAATTGAAGCAAGTGAGTGAGATATGAATGAATTCAATTCAAGAAATCTAGGAAATAAAATCCCTATTCATTGTAATCTTACTCCCCCTGAATCTAAGGTAACGAAAATCTTCGATTCAAGCGTTAGAACATACGTAGCACATCCATTATGAATCTTGTATGTTTATTTCTCTCCCCCTACGGCATTATCCAAAAAGATGGGAGCAAATAACAACAACAATAATAGTGCTAAATACGAACTTGCAACAATCAAGGAGTATAAAGATATATTGAATCAAAAACTCATAAAATCTCATCATATACATAAGTGAGTAATGGAATTGAAATCCAATATCAACATTTTAGATATACGAAATGAAAATAATTTTCACAAATTCATCATATCAAGTGAGCATGAATTGACCAATATCAAATTCGTATATTGTCTCAAAAGCACATCAAGGAGAGTGAAGCATACATGGAGACAACATATCATACATCACACAGATAAGATATACAATATAGCATAGTGACACAAGAGAGGGTGCAACATCATATATATAGATATATAGAAACAGAGTACATCAACGGATGGTCATCTACATGGCCATCCCAAAAAGATACATCATGATCAAGACACAAAAAATTACATCATCATGACAACATCAAAGTATATCACCATACATATATAAAAGATTCGCAGACGGCATCATCCATTATACAAAAAACATATATCATCACTCAAAATAACATCACTCAAACATCTATCTAAGAGTGAGCATCTCCAGGGGCTGCAGACGAGGAAGCAGGCTCTGTAGCAGCAGGAGTATCCTCTGGAGGAGGGTCAGAAGGACCAACAGAAGCAGCAGCAGCAACATCCTGAGAAGAAGCAACACCAGGAGGCTCAACGACACCAGTAGGCTGAGGAGGCACATGAAGCTTGGGAACAAACTGTCTCAAATCCTCATGCAAGGGAATTCCCTGATGGAGGAAAGAGAGAGACAGCAATCTGTAGATACCAAAGACCATCGCCAAAAGAGTATCCTGAGATGGTGGAGCAGATGAAGAAGGCAAATCAGCTGGAGGCACAGTGGATGAGGATGGAGCAGAAGTAGACTTCCTCTTCTTCGAGGCAGTCGGCAGAGCCGAAGAAGATTTCGACTTTGCAGAATCGTCGAGGAGAGGACCAAAGGGCATGGGCTCGTAACGAGTCAAGTCAATACCAAAGTGACGGAAGACACGAGTCAAAAGACCACCATAAGGAATGTGAGACGAGGAGGACGTGAACTCAACCTTGCCCATCCTATCAAGGAGGACACCGGCCCAGTTCACGGGCATGCCAGAGAAAATAGCATACATACACTTTAGAATATCCTGAGACGGCTGGTCAGACGATCCATATCTCGGCAGGATGTTGGACTTCACCACTAGGTGAACATCCCAACCTCGTGCAAAGAACATAGATGATCTGGCACCCGAATCAAGAGCTAAAGGTACCTCTCGAAACATATCCCAGAGGACAGACTGGTCAAGATCGTCAATCTCAGAGATGCAAATATCGGTGGGAAGGGAACCAACAGATGGAATCCTAAGAATAGTCCCTAAGAGAGAGGGAGTGATCTGAATGTGGGTTCCCTGAACGATAGTATCGAGGATCCCGGTAGACGAATACTCACCGAGAACGCGGTTCGCATAGAAAAGCTTCACCAGAAATGGATAGGCTCTGGGGGACTCGCTCTGAGAGAAGCGAAAAAGATCGGCCAGGTGAGTAACGAAAAGAATGTCAGATAGTCTCTCAGCAGTGAAGGCGGGGAAAACAATGTACCGCTCCCTAAGTAGGTTGATCCCTAGGAGAGAGTGAAATTTTGCCAGACAAAGATCGTCTCGACAAACGGGAACTAGGGGATCAGAGGGGGGTATGGCAGGAGTTTCTTCAGAAGAACTGGACACAGAAGGAGACATATGTGGGTTCTCAGCAACAGGCTCACTGATGTGAACACCAGTAGGCTTGCGCTGACGATGAATCAAAGGCTGAGCATCGCTAAAAGAAGCAGAAGGTAAGTAACCCGACGAAGACGAACGCACGGGTGACTCAGCATGCTTGGTTCGGGCTTAATAGGGTTTTTTTCTCTTGGCAATGAGTTTCTTGGGTGCCCTAGAACGTTTAGGAGCATCGATCTTCTCTTTTCCCTTTGGTTTAGGAGCCATGGAAACAAAAGAAGGAGAAACTAAAGCAAAGAAACGAAATGACGAAGAGCAAGTGAGAGAAGCAAACCAAGTGTGGAAGCACAGACGATCGCAGAGAAGAGGATTAAAGGCAACGGTAGAACGTGATCGACGACGATGATTAGGAGCAGTTCGACGGTTTAAGAAGCAAAATCGACCGTTTTTGTAGAGAAAAACGAGCGGGAAGTTGAACAGTCGAAGCGGAGGAGAGAGAGAGTCGACGTGGGTAAGTGGTCGCGTAGACTTGAATAAAAAATTGGGGGAATCAATCTGAGCCGTTGGATCAAGGAATCGACGGCTCGGATCAAATCACATGAACCGACACAGCAAGAGACAGTTGACTGTTGCATAAAAGTCAGTCGACTGGATGAAGTGATAAAATTAAAGCTCAGATAGATGGGCAGTCGACTGGAAAGTAACATGCAGTCGCCTGTCCATTGGACAGTCGAGTGACATATACTCAACAGTCAGCTGGCCGAGAATTAATACGGTTCACAAAAAGAACAGAGAACACTGTAAAAATTCGACAGAGAGTACAGTCGCCTGATGACTAAAATGCAGTCACCTGTTAAATTAACAGTCGACTGTAAAACAGTCATCAGTCGGCTGTGCGAAAGATACCACTTCTCAGACTGAGGAGATAGAGTAGGGCAGTCGACTGTCGAAGGAAAGACAGTCGTCTGTCCTGGTCCAAAAGAGCACAGTGAGATAGAATTCCAGAGAATAAGAACACTCACCCTAGGACCTATACTCTAATCACAAATACATCGTAAAATCATTATGAAAACAATAAATCCATTGAAACACAAATTACTCCAATCAAACTCAAAACTCATGAAATCAAATAAGTCACAATTGCCTTTCTTAAGCTCATAAAACAATAAAGCACATGAAGAAAGACAATCAAAAAGATATGAGCTCAATAAGGAGTTATAACATGAAGGATTGAGCTTCTAGATTTCAGATTCACTCATAATTCCCAATTCTCCACGCAACCTCACAAATGAATCTTCTTTAAGAGGTTTAGTGAAGATATCGGCAATTTGTTTTTGGGTTTCAATGTACTCTAAGATGATGTCCTTCTTAGCTACATGATCATTTATAAAATGGTGTCTCATGTCTATGTGTTTGGTACGGGAGCGGTGTACCGGATTCTTGGAAAGACACATAGCACTTTGATTATCAACCATGACAGGGCAAGTATCACAATTGACACCATAGTCACTAAGAGTGTGTCTCATCCAAAGAACTTGTGCACATGCAAGACCCGCGGCAATATATTCCGCTTCAGTCGTGAACAATGACATCAAATTCTGTTTCTTAGAAAACCAAGAAACTAAGGAATTTCCTAAGAAATGGCATGTGCCACTAGTACTTTTCCTGTCGGACTTGCATCCGGTAAAGTCGGCATCACTATATGAGATTAACTCATATGTGCTAGACTTAGGGTAAAGTAACCCATAATATAGGGATTGATTGAGATAACGAAATATTCGTTTAACCGCAATCAAGTGTGACTCCTTAGGTCTTGCTTGATATCTAGCACAAATACATACGGAAAACATGATATCGGGCCTACTAGCGGTTAAGTAAAGTAAGCTACCGATCATATCTCGATAGACGAACGTCTACATCTTTTTCGCTTTCATCCTTATATAGATGAGTAGTAGTACTCATGGGAGTCCTTTTGCTTGAAGATGATTCCATCCCGAATCGCTTAATAAGCTCCCATGTGTACTTTGTCTGATGTATGAAAGTGTCATTCTCCATTTGTCGAATTTACAATCCAAGGAAGTAGGTGAGCTCTCCTATGTGGCTCATCTCAAACTCATCCTTCATAGACTTGGAAAATTCTTGACAAAGAGTAAAGTTAGTAGAACCGAAAATAATATCGTCTACATAAACTTGAATCAAAAGAATGTCATTTTCATAATCTTTAATGAAGAGTGTAGAATCAACTTCTCCCATTTTAAAACCTAAATTCAAAAGAAAGGTCTTAAGACGATCATACCAAGCTCTAGGATCTTATCTCAATCCATACAACGCTTTCTTAAGTTTGAAAACATGGTTTGGAAATTTTTCATGAATAAACCCGGGAGGTTGAGAAACATAAACTTCTTCATTGACAAACCCATTTAAAAATGCACTTTTAACATCCATTTGAAATAATTTAAAATTCTTATGGGATGCGAAAGATAAAAGCAACCTAATAGCTTCTAATCTAGCTACGGGGGCAAAAGATTCTTCGAAATCAATACCTTCCTCTTGCCGGTAGCCTTGAGCTACTAACCTTGCTTTGTTCCGTGTGATTACCTCGTTTTCATCCGTCTTGTTCTTGAAGATCCATTTGGTCCAAATAACTTGGTGACCACTTGGAAGAGGTACAAGTTCCCAAACTTCGTTTCTCTCGAATTGCGCTAGTTCTTCTTCCATTGCCACTATCCAAGAGCTATCCTCACAAGCTTTTGAATGTTCTTTGGCTCAATAGTAGAGACGAATGCGCAATGAGAGAATTCTTCAATTCTTGATCTCGTTCGAACACCCACACCAATATCTCCAATAATTTGGTTATGGGGATGGTTGCGAACGGTTGGATAAGCTTTGGGTATACCTGGATCACTAGGAACAACTTCAACAACTTCGTTAGAAGTGTTAGTCTCAACAATAGAATCATTAATCTTAACATTATTAAGAGAATCACAAAGAATATCTACATTATCATCATCAACATGAGGAAAATCAAAATCTTCATAAAAAGATACGTGAAGTGATTCCTCAATCGTTGAAGAAGTTTTGTTGTATATCCGGTAGGCTTTGCTACGTGTGGAATATCCAACAAAAATTCCTTCATCGGATCTTGGCTCAAATTTGTCTAAATTACCAAAGGTGTTCTTTATAAAACATTTTGAACCAAAAACACGAAAATATTTCACTTGAGGCTTTTTATCATAAAACAACTCAAAACAAGTTTTGTTTGTTCGGGGTCTCACTAGGATCCTATTGAGCACATAACATGCCGTGTGCACCGTTTCTGCCCAAAATTGTAGTCTCAAATGACTATCATGGAGCATAGTGCGAGCACACTCAATAAGAGTCATATTCTTTCTTTCTACAACACCATTTTGTGGTGGAGCACGAGGAAAGGAAAAATTATGAGTTATCCCGGAGTCATCACAAAACTTAGTAAAAGATTCATTCTCAAATTCTCCTCCATGATCACTACGAATAGTGATAATGGTGGATCCTAAAAGATTCTGAATCTTCTTTGCAAATTTGGTAAACTCTTCATGAGCTTCATTCTTATTAGTTAAGAATGAAACCCAAGTAAATCTAGAAAAGTCGTCAACGACAACTAGTCCATAATGAGCATTACCTAAAGAAGCGGTTCTAGTTGGCCCAAATAAATCTAGATGTGGAAGTTCTAGTGTCCTCTTAGAAGTAATCCCTTCTTTAAGCTTAAATGAAGATTTACTTAGTTTACCTCTTTGACATGAATCACAAAAGTTTTTCTTATTAAAAACAATCTTAGGAAAAGCTTTGACTAGATCATGCTTAGCTAACTTATATAAGTGCTTGAAGTGAACATGACCAAAACAGCGATGCCATAATAGTTGTTCACTTGTGTTAGCAACTAAGCAATGTTCTACGGTTTTAGGCAAGCTCAAATAATAAATATTTTCGCGCCTAATACCGGAAAATAAAACATTTGAATCACAATCAACAATAGTACACAATCCTTCTCCAAAGTTAACCTTGCAACCTTTGTCACAAAGTTGACTAATGGAAATGAGATTGTGACATAAACCACTAACAAGACAAACATTAGTAATTAAAGGTTTGGAAGGATTACCAACGATACCTACTCCAATGATGGTTCCCTTTTGATTACCTCCAAAAGTGACCGTTGCACCATCCTTGATGCTAATCACTTCGGAGAGCAATGAGGGATCTCCCGTCATGTGTTTGGAGCAACCGCTATCAAGAATCCATCCTTTCCCTTTAGAGCTAATAAGGCATTTATTGCTCTTCTTCTTTCTCTTGGGTACCTATATAATATACCATAAGCTTATGGTACCCAATGTTTATTGGGTCCAAGATTAGCCCTTTGGAAGCCAAGTCCAAGTGGACTTCCGCTTCCCAACATAGTTACTATTTCTAATCACATCATGAAAATAGGAATCAACATAGGCATTCCTAACATTTAGACTAGTGTTCTTAGGACCCCAAATAGTGTACATCTTGGGAGTCCTATTCCTAGTTACATGCATATGTGTTGGATTTCTGTGTGGTGCAAGCTTCTTAGGAACATGATTTCTAGCATAGAGATGTGGTGGAGGATATGCATTGTACATTCTAGAATGATATGTATTCTTGGGAACATGCATATTATATGAAGCATATTGATCATGCATGACATGTGGAGGATTAGCATACATGAAAGAATGATGTGTATGAGCATATGGGTGTGTGGGAGCACGTACATGAGTATTTCTCATGTGTGGTTGTGTACGTGTCCGTGGGTGCGGAGCATAAAATGTGTCATGATTATCCACTTGTGAAGTAGGATGTTTCCTACGTGGATGAGTGTTAGTGTACATAAAAGCATGGCCTTGCTTTTGGTTTCCACCCGCAGTGGGTTTCTTGCCAAAAGGAAGAGAAGGTGATGTGGTGACATTCTTGGTAGGATTGCTACCTATAGTGTCTTTGACACCACTTGTGGATGCACCGGAGGATGTCCTCACAAAATCTATAGTGACACCACTATAGGAGGTGCGAGCATTAGATGTATTTGCTTTTACAAATCCAAGGCCTACACGATGTGTGGTCGGAAATTGGTTTGCAAGCAAATCATCCAATTGTCCTTGTCCCTTATTGAATCTCACAATACAGGAGGACATGAGCTCATATTTCTCATTTAAAGAAGAAATGTTGGTATCCAAGGTGGACACCCGTGCTTTGAGCTCATACACTTGGGTTTTAAGAGAATCATTCTCTAAACCCAATTATGTGTGACGTGTAACTAGATCACTATTATCCATAGGATGTGTTTGATCTAGTTGAGATTTGAGGGAGTTCACCTCATCTCTCAATGTGACATTTTGAGAAGCTAAGTTTGCTTTCTCAAGGGTTAAAGTATCAACAATGGTGTCATTGTTGATAATGCATGGAATGGATGACTTGCTAACTTTTGATTTCTTTAAGCTAGTGTATCTAAGCATTAAAGATTGGTATTTAGCAAATAGTTCTTCATTAGCTATACGAAGTTCATCCATTGTTACCTCGGTGTCATCCGTGTCGGAGTCACTCTCATCCGAGAGTGGGTCTTCAAGTGCCATGAAGCACATGTGGACGCTCTCACCCTTCTCATCATCGGAATCGCTTGATGAGTCATCACTTGAGTCATCAAAGGTACCGACGAGTCCTTTCTTCTTGTCTCTCTTGTTCTTGTCGGACTTGTGGTACTTTGGTGCCTTCCACTTTTCTTTGTTGTTTAGCATTGGGCAATCCCTCTTGATGTGCCCTGGCTTATTACACTTATAACAAAGAGAGGAAGTAGCATTAGTAGACTCAAAATGTTTGTTGGAGGGAAATTTACCTTTGCGGAAGAAGCGTTGGAACTTCTTCGCCATTTGGGCCATTTCACCCAAATCCATCTCGTTCTCGGATTCATCACTTTCGGAGGATGACGAATTGGCGTTGAACGCCAAAGCTTTCTTCTTGGCCTCCGAGGGATTCATCATGGCTCGAATCTTCAATCGGTTATCCCGTCTTACTTCGTAAGACATAAGATTCCCGATGAGATTCACCACGGTTTAGTTCTTCAAGTCATTGACCTCCTCAATGGAGATTGCTCGTCTTTCCCATTTGGAGGTCATCCCCATGATGATCTTCCTTACCTTTTCAGGTTCGGTGTAAATTTGGCCAAGGGCTTCCAATTCGTTTGTGTTGTCGGTAAAGCGTCCGTACATCGACGCAATGCTCTTATTTTCCTGCATGTGAAACAAGTCGAAGTTTTGCACGGCAACATATAACTTTGAAAGCTTTACCTTATTCGTTCCCTCATGGGTAACGATGAGATGGTTCCAAATTTGATATGCACTCTTACATGTGCATATCTTGTTGAACTCATTTGGGTCCAACGCACAATGAAGAGCGTTCATTGCTTTAGCGTTGTTGACTTCGGCGGACTTCTCGGAAGTCGTCCATTTCTTGAAATCCTCTTCGGCGGGCTCGACGTACTCCTTGTGGAGAGTTCTCCAAAGAGAAGCCCTCCTAAGGAATGTCTCCATCCTACACTTCCAATAGCCAAAATTAGTACCATTGAAACGTGGAGGACGTACCGTAGATTGACCTTCGAAAAGTGTGGACGCTCCATCACGGTCGTGATTGTTGTACGAAGCCGGCGGAGGAATGTTGTTGTTGTTGGATGCCATAGATAAAACCTTGCACTCTGATACCAATTGTGAGGACCCTGTCTATGGGGAAAACACTAGAAGAGGGTTGAATAGTGTTTATGCAAATTTAAAAGGAATTTACGCCAAATAAAATGCAATCCGACAAATAGTGCTGAATAGAAAAACAACCCAAAGAGAAACACACACAAACATAGATATGTTTCAAGGGTTCGGATTACCCAAGTCAACTCCCGACTTATTCCTGGTAATCATACGTCCCTACCACCTGGATACTACCGGATACTCAAGTTAGAACCCTAACTTGAGGTTTCCTTAATGCCCACTTGTAGCAACCCTACAAGTGCAATCGAATACAATCGATGTCCTTGACTCCCACAACCAGGGAGCAAGCAAAAACCACTCTCACAACCGAGAGCACAATTCAAATAAAGAAGTTATGAAATCTGAAAGCAACACTTACAATCACCTATGCCTTGAAGTAGAACTTGAAGGAGAAGTGTGATGTGTGTTGAAGAACTCTCTTGGAAGAGAGGAGAAAGCCTGTTCTCTTGACTGCACCAATTGCCTAGAAGATCAATCTTTGGTTCTAGGTTGGAGAGCAAGAGAACAAGATTTGGAAATACTTAGGGCTTTGGATTTGAAAGCTTTGATCTTTGGAAATGAAAGCTTGAATGATTTTGCAATGAATGAGTAACCTTCCAATGAAACAGTAGAAGCTCTATTTATAGCTTTCTCAAATCCACAAAACAGTTTAGGCAAAAACCCAATCGAATCCGTGAGAAAAATCTCACTGGATATAATCTGAACTCGCGACAGTCGACTGTTGAACAATCCACAGTCGACTGTTGCACAGTCAGCAAGGGTAGGTGAGAATTCATAATAGTAACTTACCACGTGGACAGTCGATTGATGAAGCAAAGACAGTTGTCTGTTAAACCAACATGCGACTGTAATTTCTTCGACATGCGACTGGCCGAGAGAAGAGTACGTTAGACAAATACTGGAAATCTCACAAGATACAGGATAGACGACTGATGCAAGGAACACAGTCGACTGTTAATCAGAACATGCGACTGTAAAACCTTGAACAGACGACTATCAAAATCAAGAGAAATTTCCAGAGAGCTGAGTCAAAGAAATGACTTACAGACAGGCGACTGTTGCAGCATAGACAGTCGACTGATATAATAGACAGTCAACTGTATATACATCATAAGTCGACTGGCCGTAGAAATTAGATCAAACAGAGTTTGGGCAAGGAGAGACAGGCGACTGATTTACAACACACAGTCGACTGTCACTAGGACAGGCGCCTGTGAATCGTTCAACAGTAGCCTGTGCGAAATAATCAGAGAAGGCCCAAAACTACATTGTAATAGTCTGTGCATAACAGGCGACTGTAGAACAAAACACAGTCGACTGTTTTTGAGACAGGCGACTGTAAACTGTAAAGCAGTCGGCTGTTATGAACAATCCTAGCACAAACAAAAGAGAATTGAATTGGGATCAAAGGACAAAGGTCTTGAGATGTCCTATAACAGAAAGTAGATGTGTGTGAATGCTCCATCAAAGTTCTACTTCTAAGCTACATACTAGAAGAGATAAAAGAAAAATTACATTGTCAAATAATCTCTTCTTTCCATCGTATGAGCTTGAAGTCTTTACGGAGCTTCAATCAGCAATCTACGATCATCCAATTCATATCATCTGCCTTCAATAACGTTTGTGAGTCATCCATTGCTAGTTGATCTTCATAATAAGCTTAGGCAATGGATTAACTGCAAAATAGGGGATTAGACACAAGTATTTATGTTTGCTCATCATTAACACCAAGTAGGGAGAAGTCCAATACTCAACACTTCTTACCTCCCACACGCGTTTCTGAAGTGGGTCCAATCAGATCCATGTGTAGCAGCTCCAGAATTTTTGAGGTAGTGATAGTCTGAATTTGCTTGTGACTCACTTTCTTCTGCTTTCCCATCTGACATGATTCACACACCCCTTCTTTCCTCTTCATTAGTGTTGGCATTCCACGAACAGCTCTGGCTTGAGAGATCTTCATTAAGATCTTGAAGTTGACATGGACCAGTTTCTGATGCCACTGTTCAGAAACATCCGCAGTGATATTGAGACACCTGTCAAGATCTTGCAGAAGGTAGCAGTTGTCGCTAGACCTCTTTCCAGTAAGAATACAAGCATCATCTCCATTGAAAACAATGCATTCATCTTTGTTAAAGTGGACCAGTAATCCTTGATCGCACAACTAACTGATACTTATAAGATTGGCCTTTAAGTTCTCAACATGCATCACGTCTTTTAGCTTCAATGTTCCTGTCATATTCAGATTCCCTTTTCCAACAACCCTGCTTCTCTGATCATCACCAAACGTAACATGACCTTTGTTACCGGCAGTATACGCAGACAAGAGACCCTTGTTCCCCGTCATGTGTCGTGAACAACCACTGTCAAAATACCACTGATTTTCTGAGAAAGTAACCAATGAAGTGTATGCCACCATACTTATCAGCTCAGATTTCTTAACCCATTTCATGTTTGTTTGCTGGTTGGGATGAGCAACATTTCTACCTTCATTCCAGTGCTTCATGCGTCTGAAGCAACTCCAGTCATAGTGTCCAACTTGTCTACAGTAGTTGCATATCGGTCGCCTGGGTGTTGAACCTTTTGTTGGACCCTTTGTTGAATCTTTTCTTTTCCTTCCTCTTGACTTGTCCTTGTTCAGTTGACTCTGCTTTTCATGCTCCTTAGTAATGATACCACTTTTAGTTTTTAAGGTGTGTAGATGACTCCCTCTGTGATATCCAACTCCTGTTCGATCTCCAGACACCTTACCCATGTTAAGGATGTCATCAAGTTTAGATTTTCCGGAGTTCCATCGGTTGAGGGTGCTTTCTGCCTTCTCAGCTCTGAGTAGAGTTCTCTTCAGGCTATTCTCAAGGTTTCGGAGACTTAATTCAGTCTTCAACAGTTTGGTTTGGGTCTCATCCCTCTCACTTCTCAGCTTGGAGCAATCATCTTTCAACTTCTTATTTGCTGCACAGATATCCATCCATTTGTTGAACATAATTTGGTAAGCCAAGCGGATATCCTCTTCACAAACATCTCCTTCACTTTCATTGTCAGATTCAACCTCGGTGTCGTATGTTGTACCAATTGTTACAACATCATGTATCACATTTCCTTGTTTGTAACTGGATGTTGAAGCACATGTTGCAACATTATGTTCAACATGACCGGAAGACTTATACTCAGGCTTGTCTTTCAGGGTGGCAGTGAATGCAACATAGTTGCTAGTTATGTCTTCATCTTCCACACTTCCTTCAGAATCTTCCTCGCTCCAGGTGCTGGCTAGAGATTTCCCTTTTTGCTTCTTAAGAGTGTTCGCACATTCGGCCTGTATATGACCAAATCCTTCACACTCTCTACATTGTATTCCCTTTCCCTTGGTTTTAGAATCATACCTCTGAGTAGGGCGACTAGCAATCTTTTCACCGACAGAAGGACCAGACCGCAGCACCTTATTTGCAGCTTTGAAATTCTAACCTCTATTACTGATCTTTCTCATCATCCTACTAAAGTTTTTGGTGAGTAATGTAATGTCATCTTCAAGTTCTGACTCATTATCAGATTTGGACGATTCATTCGCTTCAACTTTTAGAGCAACTCCCTTCTCCCTTTTGTTTTGCTTGAGATTCATCTCATAAGTTTGCAGAGAGCCCATGAGTTCATCTAGTCTCATGGTGGATGTGTTTCTTACTTCTTCTATTGCAGCAATCTTGGTCGAAAATTTTTCAGGTAGAGACCTCAGCGTCTTTTCAACTAACTTCTTTTGAGAATATTTCTTACCCAGTTGAAATGCCTGGTTGGCTATATCCCTTAATCTTCCATTGAACTCTGCAATTGTCTCATTTTCATTCATTCTCAGATTTTCAAACTGTGAGGCAAGCATTTGCAGTTTAGAAGCCTTAACAGTGCTGGTCCCCTCATGCACATTTTGAAGAATGTCCCAGGCTTCTTTTGCGTGCTCACATGTAGATATAAGCTTGAACTGCTCTTCATCGACTGCAGTGAAGATGGCATTCACTGCTTTTGAGTTTCCTAATGCAGCACGCTCCTCTTCAGGATTCCAGTCTCTCACGAGTTTGATGCATTCCTTGCCTTTCTTGGTTACTTCAGTCGGAGGACTCCATCCTTCAACCGTAGCCACCCAAGCTTTCTCATCCAGGGACTTGATAAAGGCACGCATGCGTGACTTCCAATATGTGTAATTGGATCTGGTGAGTAAGGGAGGGCGAGTAACAGAGGTACCTTCTTTGGCATTCATGATGAGCGTACTGACACACAAGATCACACCCACTTTGAACAAACAAAGTAATACGGATGACCCGCTTTGATACCAAATGAAATTCAGTACGCAGTAATGAATCTTAAGAACAGCGAAACAGCACACATCAAACAGAGACACACAAGACTTGGTAACGCAGTTCGGTGCGCACACCTACATCTGCGGGGCCACGCCCAGAAAAGTAGAATACTTCACTAAAATAATCAGAGAATACAAACTCTAATAATCACGCTTCTATAAGGAAGAACACACTCCCCCTTAATACAAACCGTGAGGGGTGATCGCAATCAACCCCGTGAAGTATTCTTGGCAAGCTCCCCTTGCCAGCAAGCTCCCCTTGTACCACCGACTAGATCAACTCCCTTGATCCTACGTGCGTAGTTGTCGGCCTCCCTCCCGGAGTTTTCTTCGCCAAAATTTTTATCACAAAGTTCGTTACCTAGCCGTCATTGCTGCCGAACCCTAATAGCATGCCTTCCCCCAATCCACGGTTCAATCAGCACCGATACGATCAAATCTTGATACAGCTAGTCAACTGCAATACCCGCAACTCTTCAACCAGAATGAGATCCCTCAAAATCCGCAGGAGATCGTTGCAAAGATATTGCCGGCTAAAATCTCTCCAACCGTCTTTCAACAAAGGTAACCGAGAGATATAAATAGCCAATCAAATCTTTAACAATATTAATCAACATAAATACATGAACTGTTAAAGATAGAAACTTAAGATCGCGAGGACTCCAGATTCGGATCCACGAATACCTTGAACAAACAGAGCCGCCTATAGACACAGCATGTTGAACATCATGGTTCAACATACTGTTCAACAATTCATCCAACAAGGTAAGCTGAGTCGATTCTCTCCTTCAGATTACAGTAGCTCAGATGCAACAAATCGTTCAACAAAAGACCCAACATCTTCCAGATAACTCGTCTTATAACTTCAAGAAGTAAAGAGCAAACGGCGATTATCAGAGTGCCACATATGACAATGCGATCATCAATAATGCATACATGAATGTCATGAATAAAACCTAACAACTTGCTTTCTCTCTCTAGAATTATATTAGAGAGAGAGAGTTGAGATATGTGTGACAACGTGAGTCTAACATGCGGCAAGTTTTCCCGCGCTTGCTTGTGAAATCTTACTTGCTTTGTGTTTACGTGTGCGTGTGTGATAGTTAGGCATGCATGGCATTCGACAGCTACGAGTGGGAGATTGATAGCTATCCGCATGCTCAAGCCACCTTAGGTTTACTTCATCCTCATTTGCTAATTACGTAAAAGAATTTCTATGAAAAGTGTATCATAAACCCATGTACGTCGAAGACGTCCTTCGGGCAACCTCGCAGTTGCTGCGGCGATGGAGACGCCATGGATGGAGATGATGTGCAAGATTACAAGACATATAATATGGTTCTGTTTGCTTATTGTGACATCGATCACAGACAAGGTTGATTAAGTAACCTATTATCATTTCAAACTAGGTGGCCTTTGAGTCCTTTCGAAGGGTGTCTGTCCAAAAAAAAAAAGTTGGACGCTTGCCCATAACATCAAAGGAGATGCTACTTTTGGCAAGGGATTGTTAGGCCAATTGCCAGCAATGCATGAGTTTCATCATGGATTCTCTTGGGCCCAATAAATTGCCAATATTTCTATGAGATGATTGAAAATGGGTTGATGTCATCTCTCTTACCTTCTTCAATTGGTTGGTGGGTCATATTCCACTCATAGCATGCTTAATTTATAAAGCAATCAAGCTTGCTAAATGTTTGCCACTAGCTCAATCTCCCTACAACGTGAAGAATGCCATTTGCTTCTTCTTCTTTTTCTCATGATAGGCAAGAATACTACTAGTAAATTCATAAAGATGTGTGCATATGAATCCACCAAAGTGAGAAAAGTGAAGATAGCTTTGAGTTAAGTGTTTGATGCCAACTTTGTTTAGTTTGTGTTCAACCAAATCTTTTCTTATGCAAAACCATGGATATATAGTGGGGCTTGATGTCATCCCTTCATCCAAAGAAAGGATTTAGTGCTACATGTACCACCCACGTACCAAGGTGACTGACATTGAATCAAAAAGGTGGATTTGGTAACTTCTTTACCTTGCTTACAAACATTCATTCAAATGTACTTTTAAAGAAAAATACATTCGTGATAAACCTTTTGTAACGGCTTGTTTTCATCAACACAACTATTTACGTGTTTAACCTATTTTCAATTTTTTTAAAACTATTTTATAATGGTTCGCCAGGAGTTTTACGATTTCAAAAATTCCTTATAAAAATATTTTGAAGTATCCAACTAGTTACCGAGTATTTTAGTAAGTTCGGGTTTCATCAAATAACTCTAAATAATCTGATAAAAATTCATTTCTGATAATAACTATTATTGCTTAATGAATAAATTTTCTATACAAACATCGTCAAAACATTTTCAAACTTCTACGGTAACATTCGATGATCATTTAGGCCTTCCCACATTAATTTCATAATTTTCTGAAGTCAAATCAATAGAGAACCCGCAAACCAGCTTCCTAAACGTTTTGGCCCAAAAATCGTATTTATATAGCTCAAACCCTGAAGCGGACTTCGTATTCATGATCCTCGTGACGATACGATCTTATGGGTGTTTTCGTAATTTTTCGGCCACGTTTACTAGTAGGAGCAAAATCGTAATTTCGTTTTACTAATTACTTTCACTAATGGGGTTTTACTAATCAACTTTACCCTAATTGCCTCTACACATAGAATTCCAAACGATAAACGTGGATACACGTTTATCTCCCCTCTAAACCAGGTTCAACCCCCTAATCCCAATCATCCAACTTTAGTCAAACCTATACCTAACGATTTAATACCCCATAATCAATACAACACTATTCTATTATAAACCCTCATGTTTGCACGTGGAAGAACTTGGGCTGGTTTTTTTTTCAACACCTAAACAACCACCTATTTAATGCATTTTGATTTTAACAACATAAGATATTAATATACTTACATTATTTAAGTCACCCTCACTCCTCTCATCTTCAGTAACAAACCCAAGCCCCGTCTCTCAGCTCTCTCAACTCTCTCAATATCTCTCCCTCTCTCCCTCAGACTCACGCACACAACCCATCTCCCCCTCTCACTTTCTCGTCCGCTCTCACTCACTCACCTCGCCTTCAACCCACGGGGGGACGCACGCTGCCGGAGCTCCGCTCTCACGCTCGATGCCGTGCCTCCCGCTCCTTCGAAACCCCGAGCTCTGCCTTGTTTGCCGCAACACCACGGGTGCCCGCATCGCTTCCTCGACTGCTGCCCGTTCGACCACTCTACCGCCGCCGAGAGCAACACCCCCGCAACCCCGGCGAGACCCCAGCCTGCCTTTGCGAGCTCCGCCCGTCGCTACACCATGGCAGCCCCCCCCACGTCACCGCTACTCCTCCACGCTCCACCCCGCGCACCACCGCTCGACACCGTCGTCGACCTCACACCGCGAGTCGCCGCCCCTCTGGACGTCCGACAGCCCTCGCCTTCAAGCTCGCCTCTCCGCCAAGTCGATGCTCAGACGCCTCTGCTCCTCCGCTTCGATCCACGCCGCTGCCAAGCACCGCTCTCAGATGCTCCGACGTCGCAGCCACCAAGTCTGCCGCTCGCTCCCGAAGACACTCCGAGGCCGTCGCCTTCCACCTGGCTGCCGTCGTCGACGCGCGCTTTTCCCCTCTGCATGTATCGAAGAGAGCGTCGGAGGTGAGTACGTGTAAACAAAAACAAATAACGAATACATATAAAATATATAAGTATATACGAGAAATATGTGTATGTAAATTGGTTTTGATGGTTTTAAATTAATAATAAATAATATAAGGGTCAGAAAATTACAACGCCAGCTCCAGAAAATCAGAAATGAGGTTCTGAACCCAATGGCACTAGTCTCATCTCTATCGGACGCTTAGTTTGTCCATAATAAATTTTTAACCCCAAAAAGTTAAATAAGTGATTTTCGTTCAAACATCCGTAACTTCTAATTTTCACGTACACTGATACGTGAGAAAAATATATGTTATAGTACTCTTCGAGACGGTCATTTTGACAGCTCACTTGAAACTTTTCGATGCAGATTGCATCCAAAATAAATGTTTGAATAAATACGTTGCTTAATTAAAATTAGTTTTTAAATTGTTTTTGAGCTTTTAAAAATTATAAAAATTAACAGAGGCTTCTGAAAAATATTTCCTCCTACAATAAAATTATTTTCATCATATCAAGCATATATAAAAAATTAGAACATTTTTCAGCACCGTTTCAACCAGTTTTAAAAATCAAAACAGTCAGAATATTTAAATAGGAAATGTAGCGTTCTTTAACCAAGTATTCTTGTGTTGCAGGTACAGATTCTTGTGCGCCAGCTTCCGTGGAAGGCATAAATCCAATTCCTACTTGCTACGACAGTCTCGAATTTGGTAAGTCACGATAAATTCTAGATTTAGAAAATTTGTTAGTGTACCCGTATGAACTTAGAACACCACTATTGCCTTCGAAATGCTACTTGACTAGAAACATAATCTAATAGGGAAGTAATCAACTGCAGATTACTTTGCCAACTTTCAACTTTGGTGGTTGTAGCACACAATCATCAACTTGGGTAAACTGTGTGCTAAACAATACTAGACACCCCGAATGTTGGACTTGTCTTTGTCCTCACTTCGCTTGACCAGCTTACTTTGGAAAGAATTTCTGACTATCTGGTTTTCAATAAGAAAGTCAACCAGTTGTCTTGGTTTGACTAGCATCATGTGGAACATCATATGGAACACCTCATGGAACATCTTGTATAGAACTTGACACTTCACTGGGGTTTCTGGGGTAACTCATAGTTAAGAGAGTGCGGGAGTGACTGGAGTTCAATCGTCCCGTCCCGATGCCTGTGTTTCGGCATCTTGTCCTGCTGCCTAAGTTTCGGCAAAATACGTGTATTGTGCCTGTGTTTGGCATTCGTCTGGGTCGCGCCTAGGCAAGAGATGAACTCAATGGTCATATATTGTACTCTCCGACTTGAGTCACGTAGTTTAGTTTAGTTACTTTTCCACAGCCACTTTACGTATTACAGTCACCTTTACTTTACACGTTCCATGCCCGTTACTTACTACACTTGTGTAGTCACAGTACTTTACTTGTTGTACATTTAGCTATAGCAGTAGCATGTTTCACTTGCTTAGCTTATTTTACACTTGCTCTACCACAGAACAGTTGTTCTCCTTTCTAGTTCAGTTTACTTTTACTACTCAGTTGTGTACAGTTGCTGCTCAGTACTTTACTTTTCACTCTGGTCTGCTTGTGCGTAGTTACTTTTGTCATACCTGTGCACTACTCATTTTCTATATTTAGAATTGTTGTGACTTACCTACGGTTCCATCTCAATGGCACCGCAGACGCCGTACATATGGAGGTAGATGCTCTTGAGTTGATAGCGCCAGAGTTCGACCCTGAGACCACAGTTTTCAGAGTTATTTGTACTTATGTACTTCCTTTCTTTCATGTATATTTGTTGGAACATTTTTTTACCGTATGGATTGTAATAATTGGACACTATTTGGGTATTTTTGTACATCTCTGCATCGTGGCTATTTTGGTTTCACTGGTTAACTGCAGGACCTGCGCAAATATCAAATAAGTAACGGGCCCCTGAGAGCAGGCCGTTACAAGTTTGGTGGCCCACGCAGGTCCGCGCTAACTACCTCGTGAACAATATAGCAAGATCAGGGTGTACAATATAAAATACTCAAAATTGAACTCTCGAGTACAAAACGCCTCCAGTTTTCACCTGTACGGGACGTACAGATGAAGTGTCCTTATTACCCATCTTCTTTGGCTATCATTCACTTCTTTGAACCCTTGAACTCTTGTTCCATCCTCTGAGTGTATCGTTATACACTCTTCTACTAGAGTGACCTTCCATAAGTGGTAACCATTCATTCACTTCTTCATCTTCTTCTCCTTTGAACTCTTAACCCTTGTCTACGAACTCGTGTTCCATTCTTTGGAGTTACTTTTGCTAATAACCTCCTTCGTTGATAATCCAAGTTATCTTCGATACGAATGAAACCGTATAGTTGATAAAGACTTAATAAAAAGTCATTAACAAAACCTAAAATTTTGAATTTTTAGGATTCAACTAGTTGATAGGATTAATTAGTTGTTAATAAAAAAACCTTGTTGTTGATGGCACGCATATAAATGATAAGCTTCCTTCAATGGACCATGATCCGGTCAATGTGCTTGGCTAAGTTTGTTGGATCACCCTAGCTAGACTGGGGATAAGTGATCCTGGCTTAGTCACTTCCCTGGCTGTGTCTGCTGGACCGCAAGGACATGAATCATGATTATGTAACGCCATCGATCTTCATCACCATCACCCTTCCTTTAGCTTGATGACCTTTCGATTGACCTTCTTAGAATCTTTCTATTTTTAGTTCGCCTGGACTCTAGCTACGTCTATTTAAGGGTAGCATCCAAAGTTCGAGTTCGACAACGGAAGCGAATCAAAGGACGCTCGGAAGAATTTGAAAATGATGTTCGAGACTTGGAGGTGAGAACGTGCAAGCATAAGCAGCTACTTCTTTTTCGTCTTTCTTGAACTCGTATTCTTCCACTGCTATCATCTTGTACCCATTTCTCCATGGGTTGAACCTCTTTTTTCACCTACCGCCATCCCCCTCTTTACTTCTTTTTGTCATCATCCTCTCCTCGAGCCCCGGTCCCGCCTAACCTAGCCTACCCTACCGACGAATTTCGGTGCCCCCCTCTTTTTTTGAACCCCCTCGCTTCCTCACTAAGCCATCCTGTGGCTTCCCCTACACCGTATCGACTCCCACTCCTCCACCCTGCCAGCGAGCCCAGCCCTTCTCGCTTCAAGCTCCTCCGGCCTCACCCGAAGCTCCACTACCCTATCCCACTCCGGTGACACCCGCCACGCCGAGCAGTCGCAGCCGCCGTGGATCGATAGCCGCCGATGGCCCTTCGACGTTTTGTTTTGGGATTTTTGACCTCGGTGACGTCCCTCGCCGCCACCCTCGCTACCGCTGTGTGGATGAGATCTTGGGAAGCTGTGATTCCTGGGCTTCTTTTGGGCTCCTTGCCTTGGGTCTCGCCCATATTGATGCCCCGTTTAGGCTTCTGCTTGCGTCTACTCCTTTTGGTTTGCGGGAAAGTGTGTTTTTGGTTGTTTACTTGTTGGGTGATGTTGGGTGTTGCAAATGTCAAGTGTTGGTCTATGGAAGGAGTGATGGTGATGATTATTGGCATGATATTGGCCTTGGGTGTTGAAGTTGGATGTAGGTCTTGTGCTTGGCTCTGGATGAGGGCTTGGGTGTTGCCTTATTGTGGGATATTATGGAGATTGATGGAAGGAATGCTGGCAGTGAGTACTGATTTTGGTTGTTGGCCTTGTACTTACCTTTGGGCGTTGTTTTGGACGTTAGCATGTGGTTGGACATTATGGAGATTGATTTCATTGGTGCTTAGATGGTGATGAGCAAAAGCACGAAAGTATATGGATTCATAGATGCCCCCTTTGTATGCTATGTTATGAATGAGATCCTTGGCTAGACCCAGTTAGTCACCAGTAGCACAAATAAACTTTATGGTCTTCCTTTTTATGTGGTTTAAATAAGCTTGCAACTGGCTTATCACCTCAGGTTCCAAGTTCGAACAGATGTTATCATAATAACTATCATTTTCATGTAACACCATATTAACTTTGGCAACTTGAAAAATCAAGATGATTATTATGATAATACTGGTCTCAGGAATAGTTACGGAAGCTATGGTGATGTCAATAGTATGTATTCATATGTAATATCTCTTGGTTTTGGATGCTATGATATCACATTATATTTCATGTTATTTACAACCTAATTTACTAGATTACTATCTCCTCTATCATTTATTTGCTTGAGCTTCTTCATTACATCAATTATTTGTTTCAGAAAGATCTTTTAAATTCCGAGGACGGAATTATTTTAAGGAGGGTAGAATGTAATGGCATGTTTTCATCAACACAACTATTTACGTGTTTAACCTATCTTCAAATTTTTTTAAAACTATTTTATAATGGTTCACCAGGAGTTTTACGATTTCAAAAATTCCTTATAAAAATATTTTGAAGTATCCAACTAGTTACAGAGTATTTTAGTAAGTTCGGGTTGTTAGTTCTTGGTTTCAAGACTAATGTTATTTTGATGATGATCAATACATTATGTTAGTGTGCTAATCAATCTTATGTTTTAGTCTCAGTTTATCTTAATGATTATATGTTGATGAGACAAAGCATAAGTACAATGGATATCTTAAAGACCTCCAAGAGTGATGGTGTGCTCAAGCTTGGATGAAGTCATGAAGATCATCTAATGAAGCCAAAGCTTGGAACATGATGATGGATGGACATCTAGAGAAGCATTGTCAAAGCTTGGAGCTTGATGAAGGGAAGCTCATCAAGGAGTGCCAAAGCTTGGAGATGATGGAGAGCATCAAGGCATAGTGAGCTTGAAGACTTAGACTCTAGGAGATGCAATTTGTAATCCATGTAATTTCATTTACTTGCATTTCTCTTTTTAAGTCTATTATTAATGTAATGCCTTGATAGATGGTCATACTCTCATGCATATGCTTTTAACCATCTTAGTGAGCCTTAGGATTATCATAGAATCCAACCTAATAGGTTCATCTTGTCCAAAGACTCATTTGGAGTCTCTGGCTCTCCTGCAGTCGCCTGCTGAAGGGTTTATAGTCGACTGTGTGAATTCCAGTCGCCTGTCGAGCCTTTTACAGTCGACTGTGATGCACAGCTCAAGTCAAATTTTCTATTGACTCATCTTGAACTTTTCGCATCAGTCGATTGATGTTCAATTTACAGTCGCATGTATTCTTACAGTCACCTGTGAATTGGTCGACAGTCGCCTGTGCGCTTCTTGCATTTTTTGGGCTTTTTCCCATGTTGCAAGACAGTCGCCTGTTGCTATTTTTACAGTCGCCTGTATATTTACAGTCGCCTGTGAAATGGCCTTCAGTCGTCTGAAAGGCGTAAGTGCGAAATATGCATCTCTCTCTATCTTTTCTCCATCTTTTACAGCAGTCGACTGATGATGTTATTACAGTCACCTGACTATTTGACAGTCGACTGTATTATTGATATCAGTCGCATGTGCGTAAACTGGAGAAAGAGTGCAGCTCTCTGTTTCTTGTCCATCCCTGCTGCAGTCACCTGCTAAAGGATATACAGTCGACTGTTTGCTTTTCAGTCGCCTGTGTAGTCTTCTAAAGTCGACTGTCCTGGCTCAGATTATAGCCGTTGGGATATTTTCTAGACGTTGATCAGTCGACTGTCTATTGATCATCAGTCGACTGTTCTTGCCGTAAACTGCCAAAATCTCGTCGTTGTAGATTTCTTCCCTTTGGGTTTTTGGCTGGTTTTATGGGTTCCTTTGGGCTTCCTATATATAGGAGTTGGCTTTGTTCATGTAGAACTCGGGGTTGATATTGAATATCTTTGAGAATCATTAGCCACTCCCATTCTCTCCCATTTCCCTCTCATGAGCACATTTCTCTTCATGCATTGAAGCTAGCTCATATGGAAATTCTCCAAGGGATCTAATTCTCATTCCTTTCTTGGAGAACATCTTTCTTCTCTTCATTTTCATACACTCAAGTGAGAAGTGTTAGGATTCATTCCTAGAAGAGAGAAAGATCATCAAGTGCAATCAAAGCCTCATCTCAAGCACTTGAGTTTCACTTGCATGCCTTCTCCATCGCATTGGTAAGACTATATCAAGGCATAGGTAAGTGTTATTTCGTTTCACTTTTGTGATTCCCCTAATTCTCTTTGTGGGAATTAGTTTATCTCTTTGTGAGATTAGGATATTCTCTTTGTGGGAATAACTCTCTTTGTGGGAGTAACTCTCTTAGTGGGAGTTTAGTGTCCTAGTATAGGGCTAACCCTAATTCTCTGAGTGGGAGTTATTGATTCTCTGTGTGGGAGTCTTGATCCTTGTGTAGGGTTGGTTGGGTCCTTGTGTAGGGCAAAATCCTCTTGGTGAGGTCTCTCTCTTTGTGGGAGTGTATCCCTTTGTGGGATTTGTATTCACTTCTCTTTGTGGGATTATAGTGGATACTGGTGCGGCTGGATGTACCCAAGTTTTGGGGAACCAGGGTAAAATCTCTGTGTTTGCGATTGTTGTTGTTGAGCACTCTGTTTAATTTTCGCTGCTTATTGTACTTTAATTTTAGTAACTTTTAATTAAGCACTTTGCTTGCTATTACACTATCCCCCCCCTCTAGTGTGTGTGTGTGTGTAGCCCCGCAGGGTCCCTTACACGGGTTTCATCAAATACCTCTAAATAATGATAAAAATTCATTTCCAATTATTACCATTTTGGCTTAATGAATTAATTTTCTATACAAACATCATCAAAACGTTTTCAAACTTCTACAGTAACATTTGATGATCATTTAGGGCTTTAAACATTAATTTCATAATTTTCTGAAGTCAAATCAATAGAGAACCCGCAAACCCGCTACCTAAACGTTTTGGCCCAAAACTCGTATTTCCGTAGCTCAAACCCTGAAACGGACTTCGTACTCATGATCCTCATGACGATACGATCCTGTGGGTATGTTTTCGTAATTTTTCGGACACGTTTATTAGTAGGGACAAAATCGTAATTTTGTTTTACGAATTACTTTTACTAATGGGGTTTTACTAATCAACTTTACCCTAATTAACTCTACACGTAGCATTCCAAACGATAAACGTGGATACACGTTTATCTCCCCTCTAAACCAGGTGCAATCCCCCTAATCCCAATCATCCAACTTTAGTCAAACATATACCTAACGATTTAATACCCCATAATCAATACAACACTATTCTATTATAAACCCTCATGTTTGCACGTGGAAGAACTTGGGCTGTTTTTTTTCAACACCTAAACAACCAATTATTTAATGCATTTTGCTGTTAACACCATAAGATATCAATATACTTACATTATTTAAGTCATCCTCACTCCTCTCATCTTCAGTAACAAACCCAAGCCCCGTCTCTCAGCTCTCTCAACTCTCTCGATATCTCTCTCTCTCCCTCATACTCACGCACATAACCCATCTCACCCTCTCACTTTCTCGTCTGCTCTCACTCACTCACCTCGCCTTTAACCCACAGGGGGACGCACGCCACCGGAGCTCCACTCTCACGCTCAACATCGTGCCTCCAACTCCTTCGAACCCCAGAGCTCTGCCTTGTTTACCGCAGCATCACCGCTGCCCGCACCGCTCCCTCGACTGCCACCTGCTCCACCTCTCCGCCACCGCCGAGAGCAACACCCCTGCAACCCCGGCGAGACCCCAGCCCGCCTTTGCAAGCTCCGCCCGTCGCTACACCATGGCAGCCCCCCCCCCCCCACGTTGCCGCTACTCCTCCATGCTCCACCCCACGCACCACCGCTTGACGCCGTCGTCGACCTCACGCCGCAAGTCGCCGCCTCTCTGGACGTCTGACAGCCCTCGCCTTCGAGCTCGCCTCTTCGCCAAGCCGCTGCTCCGACGCCTCTGCTCCTCCGCTTCGATCCATGCCACTGCCAAGCACCGCTCTCAGATGCTCCGATGCCGCAGCCACCAAGTCCGTCGCTCGCTCCCGAAGACACATCGAGGCCGCCGCCTTCCGCCTGGCCACCGCCGTCGACGCGCGCTTTTCCCCCATGCACGTATCGAAGAGAAAGTCGGAGGTGAGTACATGTAAACAAAAACAAATAACGAATACATATAAAATATATACATATATACGAGAAATACGTGTATTAATAATTAGGTAAATTGGTTTTAATGGTTTTAAATTAATAATAAATAATATAAGGGTCTGAAAATTACAAAGCTGGCTCCAGAAAATCAGAAATGACGTTCTGGATCCAATGGCACTGGTCTCATCTCAATCGGACGCTTAGTTTGTCTATAATAAATTTTTAACCCCAAATGTTAAATACGTGATTTTCGTTCAAACATCCGTAACTTCTAATTTTCACATACTCTATACGTAAGAAAAATATATGTTATAGTACTCTTCGAGACGGTCATTTTGACAACTCACTTGAAACTTTTCGATGCAGATTGCATCCAGAATAAATGTTTGAATAAATACGTTGCTTAATTAAAATTAGTTTTTAAATTGTTTTTGAGATTTTAAAAAATATAAAAATTAACAGAGGCTTCTGAAAAATATTTCCTCCTATTGTAAAATTATTTTCATCATATCAAGCCTATATAAAAATTTAGAACGTTTTTCAGCACTGTTTCAACCAGTTTTAAAAATCAAAACGGTCAGAATATTTAAATAGGAAATGTAGCGTTCTTTAACCAAGTATTCTTGTGTTGCAGGTATAGATTCTTGTGCAACAGCTTCCGTGGAAGCCATAAATCCAATTCCGACTTGCTACGACAGTCTTGAATTTGGTAAGTCACGATAAATTCTAGATTTAGAAAATTTGTTAGTGTACCCATATGAACTTAGAACACCACTATAACCTTCGAACGGCTACTTGACTAGAAACCTAATCTAATAGGAAAGTAATCAACTACATATTACTTTGTCAACTTTCAACTTTGGTGGTTGTAGCACACAATCATCAACTTGGGTAAATTGTGTGCTAAACAATACTAGACACCCCAAATGTTGGACTTGTCTTTGTCCTCACTTCGCTTGGATAGCTTGCTTTGGAAAGAATTTCTGACTTTCTGGTTTTCAATAAGAAGTCAACCAGTTGTCTTGGTTTGACTAGCATCATGTGGAACATCATATGGAACATCTCATGGAACATCCTGTATAGCACTTGACACTTCACTGGGGTTTCTGGGGTAACTCATAGTTGAGAGAGTGCGGGAGTGACTGGAGTTCAATCTTCCCGTCCCGCTGCCTGTGTTTCGGCATCCCGTCCTGCTGCCTGAGTTGCGACAAAATACATGTATCGTGCTTGTGTTTGGCATTCGTCTGGGTCGCGCCTAGGCAAGAGATGAACTCAATGGTCATATATTGTACTCTCCGACTTGAGTCACGTAGTTTAGTTTAGTTACTTTTCCACAGCCACTTTACGCATTACAGTCACCTTTACTTTACACGTTCCATGCCCGTTACTTACTACACTTGTGTAGTCACAGTACTTTACTTGTTGTACATTTAGCTATAGCAGTAGCGTGTTTCACTTGCTTAGCTTACTTTACACTTGCTCTACCACAGAACAGTTGTTCTCCTTCCTAGTTCAGTTTACTTTTACTACTCAGTTGTGTACAGTTGCTGCTCAGTACTTTACTTTTCACTCTGGTCTGCTTGTACGTAGTTACTTTTGTCATACCTGTGCACTGCTCATTTTCTATATTTAGAATTGTTGTGACTTACCTACGGTTCCATCTCCTGGCACCGCAGACGACGTACATATGGAGGTAGATGCTCTTGAGTTGATAGCGCCAGAGTTCGACCCTGAGACCACAGCTTTCAGAGTTATTTGTACTTATGTACTTCCTTTCTTTCATGTATATTTGTTGGAACATTTTTGCACAATATTGATTGTAATAATTGGACACTATTTGGGTATTTTTATACATCTCTGCCTCGTGGCTATTTTGGTTTCACTGGTTAACTGCAGGACCTGCACAAATATCAAATAAGTAATGGGCCCCCGAGAGCGGGTCGTTACACCTTTATAAATTAAGAAAAATGTTTGTGTACGGCTAATTCAGAGTAGGGATAAAAATGGAACAGGGCTGGCGCAAAAGCCCCCTGACCCGGCCCAGAAAAAGCTCAATCCCGACCTTAGCCCTTTCAAAAAGAAGACAATGGTTAGGGCTTTCATTAAGGTCCATTTTTTTGGGGCCATGGCTCACGTTAGGAATGGGCCCGGTATCACTATTATTATTAAATAACTCATAATTCCAAAGCATATTAAAACATTTGGCTTAACATATGAAATCAAAAAATTGCCACATATAATTGTAACCCCATTACTCTCTCTCTCTCTCTCTCTCTCTCTCTCTCACATCAAAAATCAATTGCCCAATTTTAAAAAAGAATATGATCTCAATTTTTCTCTCTATCTAATTTCTTCCTTCTAAAAAATCAAAAGCACAAAACCTAGATCTGACCCCCCCTAACAAGTGTCTGTGTTGCTGTAACGACCTGTATTTTTTTCAACACTACAATTTACGTACATATTTTTAACATTTCAAAAAACAAAACTGATTTCAAAAATTTCTTATAAAAATATGTTGAAGCACTAGACTAAATAAAATGTATTTCAGAAATTTCAGGTTTCATCAAATACTCAAAATAATCTGATAAAAATCCATTTTCAGATATTACCATTTTGGTTTAATGAATTAATTTTCTATACAAACATTATCAAAACGTTTTCAAACTTCTACGGTATCATTCTATGATCATTTAGGGCTTCCCACATTAATTTCGTAATTTTCTGAAGTCAAATCGACCTGGAACCCGCAAACCCGCTTCCTAAACATTTTGGCCCAAAACTCATATTTCCGTAGCTCAAACCCCAAAACGGACTTCGTATTCGCGATCCTCGCGACGATACGATCCCGTGGGTATGTTTTCATAAATTTTCGGACACGGTTACTAGTAGGGGCAAAATCGTAATTTCGTTTTTGTATTTTACAAAATACTTTCACTAACGGGGTTTTACTTTTTACTAATTACCTTAATTAACCAAACCTAATTAATTAATTACCTAACCCCTACACGTATGCCAAACATGAGATTCATGCCACCCCCTTTTTTTAAAGACGGTCAAAAGCAAAACATAACCTATTAATTAGTTGACTAAATATTAATTAGCAAATTAGTTTTATATTAATAAAACTTATTATATAAACCCCTAACTCCTCTCAGCTAAACCCGAACCCTATCTCTAACGCACACAACCCGGGCTCTCTCGCAAACCTAACTCTCTCCCTCATTTCTCCCCAAACCCATCCCCTGGTTCACAAACACACGCACCCAACCCCTATACTCACGCTAACGGCAAACCCATACACACAGTATCCCTCTCAAAACTCTCTCACTTTCGTTTATCTCCCAGACCCTCTCTCTCTCTCTCTCTCTCTCTCTCTCTCTCTCTCTCTCTCTCTCTCTCTCTCTCCTCTCTCTCTATTTCTCGTACTCTCTCTCACTTCCACTTTCCCGCTCGAACCACGCTCGACCCCCTACCACTACACCACCGTCCGACGAAGCCCAGCGATGTCGCCTCCGTTGCCCGCTGCTTGCCTCCGGCCCCCTCGAGTGCTTCCTCACCCCGATGCCGACGAACGCCGCTGCTCCGAGAGCAGCTCTCCCAGTCCGCCCTCGCCCCTGCCCTCGACTTCGCCGTCCCTCCACCGAGCTCCGCCCTCGCCTTCCTTCTCCGACGAGCAAACGTCCCCAGCGCTCCATCGCCGCCCCATCACCGAGATCGCCGTAAGCCTCCCGAGCCCAGCTCGATGCCTTCCTCAGCCTGCAGCGATGACGAGGAGCTCCACCGTGCGTCGCTCCTCGACAGAGCCCCCACAGCGTCACCCCGTCCACTCCTCCGACGGAGCACGCCGCCATCAACGGTGAACACCAAGCACCCCGTCCCCGAGCGCCCCCGCTCTCACGTCGTGCCCCGCCTTCACGCCGTGCTCCACCGACGCTGCCGCCCCGTCGAACACTGCCTCTGCTCCGTCGACTACCACCCATGAAGCCAGCCCCCGCTCTGTCCCGCGTACTCACCGTCGACGAAGCACCGTCGAAGCCCAACGTCACCCAAGGCCGCCGCCCCAACCTCTCCGTGCCTCGCCATCACCCGCTCCCTTACGCCACTGCGCCCCCTTGTGCAACTCCGCCCCCTACCTCCGCCACACGAGCACTGAGCTCCCCCATCCGTCGAGCAAACGCCCGCACCCCACTCCTCCCGAGGCTGCCATCCCCTAGCTCCGCCCAGAGCTTCCCCTGCCCTAGCTCCTCCCTGAGCCAGCGTGGCTCCGATCTCTCCACCAATCCACCGTCATGACCCCCCTTCCCCGCATCACAAAATAAAAAGAAGAAGAACATGGGAGAAAGAAGAAGAACAGAGGAAAAAGAAGAGGACAGAGTAGTTGAGTAGGTAAATAAGTTAAAATTAAAATTTTATGATATTAGGATATTTGAAATATTGACATTTTGTTATATGTATCAGATTTCTGAACGGAGACCATCAGAGTGTCACACGCTTCGTCACGAACGCGTAGACGTCAGTTACATCTCAATCCGATAACTACATTTTAAGTTACGATTTTTCAAAGGTTACGTTAATAGTTTCAATTTGATTTCGAATATGTATATACGTATGAAAAATACGTATATAAATATGTATAGACTTATCTTATGTGAGTTTATGGAAGTAAATTAATAATATATAATATACGAAGTAGAAAAATACCAGACAATGCCCAGAAAATCAGAAACGCCGAAACAGACCCATTGGCACTGGTTTCATCGCTAAAGGGCGAGTATATTTCCATCCGTAAATTTTTAGAGTTTAAATCTAATTAGGATGTTTTCGTTTAAAAATCAATATCTTGATAATTTCACTTACACTAACGTACAAAAAAAATATATGGTGTAGTAATCTTCGAGACGGTCATTTTGACAGCTTATTCGCAACTTTCCGATGCAGATTGCACCCAGAAGAAATATTTGAATAATTACGTCACTAATTGAAAAATAGTTTTTAAATTAATTTTTGAGCTTTTAAAAATAATAAAAATTACTATAAGCTTCAGAAAAAAATTTCCTCTTGCAGTAAAATTATTTTCCTCATATCTAGCCTATATAAAAATTTAGGACGGTTTTCGACAACGTTTCAACCAATTTAGAAAATCAGAACGATCAAATTATTTAAGTATAAAATGTAGCGTTCTTTAACCAAGTATTCTAGTGTTGCAGGTACCAATTCTTGTGCACCAACATCCGTAGAAGCCCTAGATCAAATTCTGGCTTGCTACGTCGATCTTGAAATCTGTAAGACACGACTAATTCTAAAATTAGAAAATTAGTTAGTGTCCCCGTATGAACTTAGGAACACTACCGATAGCCTCAGAACGGCTACTTGACTTGAACTGAATTAGAGATCTAAACTAATACGAAAGTAATCAACTACCGATTACTTTGCCAACTTTTAACTTTGGTGGTTGTAGCACACAACCATCAACTTGAGTAAATTGTGTGCTAAACTACATTACTACATGCTCGAAGCATGGAATCAGTATTACAGTCGTTGGACTTGTATTTATCCTCAGTTCGCTTTGGCACAGTCTGTTTTGGAATGAGTTACTACTCTCTGGTTTTCAATAAGAAAGTCAACCAGTTGTCTTGGATTAACTAGTAACATGTGGAATATCTTGTGGAATATCTTGTGGAACATCTCGTGGAACATCATGAAAGAACATGTACATAGAACACTTGACACTTCACTGGGGTTCTGGGGTAACTCATAGTTTGAGAGAGTATGGGAGTGACTGGAGTTCAATGTTCCTGTCCCGCTGCCTGTGTTTCGACAAACCGTCTCGCTGCCTGAGTTTCGGCAAAATACATGTACCGTGCCTGTGTTTCGGCATTTGTCTGGGTCGCGCCCAGGCAAGAGATGAACTCAATGGTCACAAATTGTACTCTCCGACTTGAGCCACGTACAGTAGTTACTTTTGCACAGTCACTTTTACTTTACGCATTACAGTCACTTTTACTTTACACGTTCCATGCACGTTACTTACCACATTTGTGCAGTCACAGTACTTTACTTGTCGTACTTTTAGCTACAGCAGTAGTATGTTTCACTTGCCTAGCCTGTTTTACACTTGTACAGTGAGTCTCTCCTTTCAGTTCAGTTTGCCTTACTTTTCAGTTATGTACAGTTGTTGCTCAGTACTTTACTTTTCACTCTGGTCTACTTGTACGTATTTACTTTTGTCATACTTGTGCACTGCTTCTTTTCTATATTTAGAATTGTTGTGACTTACCTATGGTTCCATCTTCGTGGCACCGCAGACGACATACATATGGAAGTAGATGCCCTTGAGTTAATAGCGCCAGAGTTCGGCCCAGAGACCGCAGCTTTCAGATTTATTTTTATGTACTTTCTTCTTTCATGTATATTTGTTGGAGTATATTGTACAGTATGGAATGTAATAATTGGACACTATTTGGGTATTTTTGTACATCTCTGCATCGTGACTATTTTGGTTTCACTGGTAACCTGCAGGACCTGCGTAAATATCAAATAAGTAACGGGCCCCTGAAAGCGGGTCGTTACAGTTGCAGATCGATCAAAGTTCGACCCACTCAGAAGGTCGAAGGGCCGTCATCAAAGAAAAATACTTCCATGATAAACCTTTATAAATTAATAAATATGTTTTTGTATGGCGTATTTGGAGTAGGGATGAAAATGTGACAGGTCTAACGTGAAGGCCCCCTGACCCGGCCTTGAAAAAGCTCAGCCCCGACCTTGGCCCTTGCAAAAAGAAGAGTGTGGTTACGGCTTTCATTACAACCCGGTTGTTTTTGGCGCTGGGGTCGACATTAGGCCCGGCCCCGGTCCTGGCCCAATCCATGTAATTTTTAAATAACATATAATTCCAATGCCTATTAAAACATTTGGCTCAACACATATGAAATCAAAAAATTGCCACATATAATTGTAACCCCTTCATTCTCTTTCGATCTCTTTCTCTAATTAAAACTCAATTGCCCAATTTTTTTTAAAAAAATTTGATCTCAATTTTTCTCTGTTTCTAATTTCTTCCTTCTAAAAACCCGAAAGCATGAAACATAGAAATTACCTCATCTTCCATATGACATAGATGAAAGCATGAAATCGTAAGCACCTAACCAATAAGAAACTTATGAAATTGATGACCCATCGGCCTTTAGGTCCAGCTGCCAACTCAAGTAGTTCAGGTCCAGCTGCCAACTTCATGTGGAACTTCAGGTCCAGCTGTCAACTCAAGTAGTTTGACCGATCGGCCTTCAGGACCGAGAAATCAACATTAGCAAGTCTGGCCATCAGTGCAATCTAGCAACATAAAAATAACATGATTTACTTGACTATTAAAGTTAAACATCCACGCTTGTAATATACGCAAAGAATTAATTTAGAACTATGGTGATCAGCCAGCCAAGAACTAAAAAGAAAAAGAAAAAGGCCGAAGATACATCCCATAAATAAAAAAATGCATAAAATAAACACCACTTCGGAACTTTAAGAACAGCCCCTATCTCTTTATGCTAGCGCCTTCATCTCCATGGGTATGCTAATCCAATTAAAGGCAAGAAATGAATTATCACTAATCAAGCACACAAACCCTAGCTAATCCAATTCCACATACTATTGGCTCTAAGCCTTCATAATGAAAACAAGATAATAATCATTCAAAATGAGAACACAAATCTTCATTACAAGCCATTAAGCAAACAATTAGCCAATGAATCTCACTTTTATTCAACAATCATTCACAAATATTCATACAATGCAATAGGATGCAAGGATGGTGCTCGTAGGTGTGACCCTTAGGGTACACCACCGTTCTACGGCCCCACCAAGGGTGGTGCATGACTCAATGAAATCTAGGGCACAACCCATCAATCAACACTATTAGCATATATTTCAAGGTATGCTAATCCAATTGAATGCAAGGAATGAATCATCACTAATCAAACACACAAACCCTACTTGGTGTTAATGATGAGAAAACATAAATACTTGTGACTAATCCCCTATTTGCAGTTAATCCATTGCAAAAGCATATCATGAAGATCTATGTGCAATGGATGTCACTCAAAGATCATTAAAAGCAAATAAAGTGGATTGGAAAATGAATTGGATTGGATAATCGTTGATGGTGATTGAAGATCCTAGAAGACTTCAAGCTCATGCGTTGGATAAAAGAGAGAGTTCTTCTAATGTAATTTCCGTCTTTCTCTTCTAGTATGTAGCTTAGAAGTAGAACTTTGTTGGAGCACACACACATCCTCATTTCAATCTTAGGATATCATTAGATCAACTCTCCTTAGACTCCAATTCATTTCTATCTAGATTGTGGATGTCATGTCTTTAACAGTCGACTGCTGAACGTTTTACAGTAGCTTGTCTCAAAACAGTCGACTGTGTTATGTTCTACAGTCGCCTGTATGCACAAACTTTTCAGTTTAGCTTTTGGGCTTCTTAGCTTTAACTCTCACGGGCGACTTATGAACGATTCACAGGCGCCTGTCCAAGTGACAGTCGACTGTGTTTTGTTAATCAGTCGCATGTTTATCTTTAGCCCAAACTCTATCTCTCTGATTAATCTGGCCATTCGACTATTGTTGGATTTACAATCGATTGTCCAATGGAACAGTTGACTGTCAATGCTACAACAGTCGTCTGTCTTGAGCCTAATTGATGATTCAACTCTCTGGAAAATCTCAGGGTTTTGACAGTCATCTGTAGAAGGAATTACAATCGCCTGTTTCGTTTAACAGTTGACTGTCTTCTCTTCATCAGTCGTCTGTCCTGTTCTCCCAGACTTTTCTCAGATTTCCTCAACTTACCCAGCTTACGGTCAGTCACCTGTTAGTGCAACAGTCGACTGTCTATACCTTATCAGTCGACTGTCCACGTGGTAAGTTACCGTTATAAATTCTCACCTACCCTCTGTCACTGTGAAGCAGTCGACTGTCTGGGGCACAAATTCTATCCGTTGAGTTTTTCCTCACGGATTTCAAAGGGGTTTTTGTTAATTCTTTAGAAGGGTTTGAGAAACCTATAAAAGGAGCCTCTACTGTTCCATTGAGAGGTTACTCATTTATTTGTTAAATCATTCAAGCTTTCTTCCTCTCAAGATCAAAGCTCTCAAATCCTAAAGTCCTAGAATTCCCATCTTCAATTTTTTGCTCTCCAACCTAGAACCAAAGAGAAATCTTCTAGGCATTTGGTGAAGTCAAGAGAAAGGACTTTCCTCTCTTCCAAGAGAGTCTTTCAACACACAACACACTTCTCCTTTAAGTTCTACTTCAAGGCATAGGTGATTGTAAGTGTTGCTCTATTTCATATGTCATAACTTTCGTTATTGGATTTACTCTCAGTTTGTGAGAGTGGGTTGCTTGCTCCCAAGTTGTGGGAGTCAATGACAATTGATTGTATTTCGATTTCACTTGTAGGGTTGCTACAAGCGGGTTCTAAGAAAACCTCAAGTTAGGGTTCTAACTTGAGTATCCGGTTGTTAACCGGGTTGAAGGGACGTAGGATTACCGGGAACAAGTCATTAGGTAATACGAACCCTTGAAACATCCTTGCGTTTGCATTTGTTTTATTTTGGGTTTATTTCTATCCCGCACTATTTATTGGTTAGGAATTTAATTTAGTGTAACTATCTTTTTAAATTACATAACCACTATTCAACCCCCTTCTGGTGTTTTCCTCATAGCCAGGGACCTTACAATTGGTATCAGAGCGCTGGTTTATAGCTATGGCATCCAACAACAACAACGTTCCTCCACCGTCTTCGTACAACAATCACGATCGTAATGGAGCGTCCACTCTATTCGAAGGTCAATTCACGGTGCGCCCTCCGCGTTTCAATGGCAAGAACTTCGGCTATTGGAAATACCGGATGGAGACGTTCCTAAGGAGTGCTTCCCTTTGGAGAACCCTCTACAAGGAATACGTCGATCCCACCGAAGAGGATTTTGAAAAATCGACCCGAGAAGCCTGTCGAAGTCAACAGCGCAAAAGTAATGAATGCTCTTCATTGGGTGTTGGACCCGAATGAGTCAACAAGATACGCACATGTAAGAGTGCATATCAAATTTGAAACCATCTCATCATTACCCATGTAAGAGTGCATATCAAATTTGGAACCATCTCATCGTTACGAACAAGGTAAAACTTTCTAAACTATATGTTGCCGTGCAAAATTTCGATATGTTTCACATGCAGTAAAATGAGAGCATAGCATCGATGTATGGACGTTTTACCGACATCACCAATGAATTAGAAGCACTTGGGCAAACATACACCCAAGCAGAGAAGGTGAGAAAGATCATAATGGGGATGACCTCCAAATGGGAACGAAGAGCTATCGCCATTGAGGAGGTCAACGACTTGAAGAACTACACCGTTGTGAACCTTATTGAGCAATGATGAATCGTTCGGAGGCCAAGAAGAAAGCTTTGGCATTCAAAGCCAACTCGTCATCCTCCGATAGTGAAGAATCAGAAAATGAGATGGACTTAGATGAAATGGCTCAAATGGCTAAGAAGTTTCAACGCTTCTTTCGCAAAGGTAAATTTCTCTCCAAGAATAGATTTGATTCTACTAATAACACTTCCTCTCTTTACTTTAAGTGTAACAAGCCAGGGCACATCAAGAAGATTGCCCAATGCTACGAAACAATGAGAAGTGGAAGGCTCCGAAGTACCACAAGTTCGACAAGAGTAAGAAAGATAAGAAGAAAGGACTAGTCGATACATTCGATGACTCTAGTGGAGACTCATCAAGTGAATCCGATGATGAGAAGGGTGAAAGTGCCTACATGTGTTTCATGGCCCAGGAAGATCCACTCTCCGATGAGAGTGATTCCGACATGGATGAACCTGACGCGTGTTCATATTTCATCTTTTGCACACGCTCTTTATCGTGTTTTCATATGCATTTCATCTCATTCCATGTTGAATATATCACTTTTTTGGTTCATATTGACTATTGGGTGTATTGTTTGTATTTCAGGCAAATGTCAGCATTTTGGTGTCTTCTGGGGTCGACCTTGCATGTCGGGACCAAGGCGCACTTATACGGCGAAGATCCGATGGCCAAAGACGAGGATTTTCTGATTTGGAGCTTCAACCGATCGGGTGGACAGACCCACCCGATCGGTTCGTGCACATGTATCCGACCCGAGGAGAAGCAATGAAGAGCAGACCCCGCCTGATCGGTTCAGTGATCGGGTGGTCATGACAGTGCTCTCTATTTTTGAGAGAGCTTCCCAACTGATCGGTTCGCTACCCCCGGGTCATCTTGGGGAAGAACCCACCTGATCGATTGACACTTCAACCGATCGGGTGGCCCTTTCTTCCCCTTTCGTGTACTGCTGCTCATTCATTGAATATCTGCTATCATTCCAGTGGGAGTTTGGGCTATCTCTTATTTTTCTAACGTCGGCATCGTCGTTATCTTTCCAACGATAGGTCGCATGCCCAAATCCGATTTTTCTACATTTTTCTGGAATTTTCTGAGCGCAACTGGGTGCTGAAATTGGCAGCTGTCTGAAATTTAACTTCAACCGATTGATTGGGAGTCCAACCGATCGGTTCTGGTCAATTTCAGAAAGTTTGAGTTTCTGTTTGTTTCCACCAGATCGGGTGAACTTCCACCCGATCGGGTGGCCCTGTTTTAGCAGTTTTAGTGGGTTTTTGGACCCGAACTGTTAAGGGTTTGTGGGGGCTTATAAATATGGGATTGTGCACGACTTGAAGGAGGTGCTCCCCTATTTTTCCAGGAGTTTTCAGCCCCTTTCATAGGAGCTTAGGTTAGTTTAGATTAGGGTTTTATCTTCCAATAATTCGTGTAATGGGTTGATGGATTCAGATGCAAGATAAGTATTTCTTTCTCTTATTTCCATTGTTTTGTCTTATTTTCATTTTGCCTGATGATGAATGTTTGTTTGGATTTATTGATTGCTATCATGTTCTTCATCATTGAGTATTTCTTGATGAACCCTAATATGGGTTAGAGTAGGATTGATGCTTGGGATTTTACATTTGACTTGATTGCATGGCAAGTGTTTGATGAAATGTGTCAATGGGGATTTCTAGCAATCTGAGTCCAATTCGTATGGCAACACACTAGATGTGTTAGGGGTTGGGGTCCGGATGCTTGTCCTGTCAAGATCTTCTTTGATGTATTGCTAGAAATCACATTCGACCTATTTGGCCATTAGGGTTACGCGGGGACGTTTTATTGTCGCTGGCGGGAGAAAGAACACCTTTGACCATCGGGCCAAGGGAAAATAAAACGGGAGTTTGATCCACTAGCCACAGCTCACACCCCTAGCGTTGGCATCGAGTCCTCGCGCGTGGGAACGGCTTGAATGAAATGTTGGGAGTTATCATTGTGGCCTTAATGCTCCCGGTTGCGGAAGGTGTTAATGGACATGGGAATGCCCACCGTCCAAAACCGGGTAGACCTAGCATATCATCCTGGACATCGACCGGAATATCGGGTCAATGGGATACTAGGTACCCACCTTTCGGGGCAATGTCTCACCCTGGGTCAAGTCGAATGCCAAGTGTCATAAGTGCTCTAGCCCGTGTTAGCGGGGATTCTTTTCTTGTCTTTTTCATTTCATTCTTTTATTTCTACACTTCCACTTATATAATCCGCGTAGCTCTCACACAACCTAGGCGAGGCTACTAGCCATTCAAGTCATCCACCTCTCTGAGTTCGATATACCCGCACCCTACACCAACCGTGCACTTGCGATAAAACGATACTGCGCCCAAACCGTAAACGGGGCGTCGGTCACGTTTTTGGCGCCGTTGCCGGGGAGGCGTTCGGTTTGATATTAGCTTAGCTTGGGTTCGTTAGACTACGCATAAAAACATAAAAAAACAAAAAAAAACAAATACAATAACCAAGAAATTTTCCCCCCACCATTATATTATCTTTTTGTTATTCTCTTGTACTATTGACGCTCCTCTCTAGTTTTCTTATTTTTGTTGTCCAGGAATCTTTGATATTACCATGTGGAGACCCAATTTCGATGCTCAGATGGGAGAATATTATTTCGATCAGAGTGCTCAGATGTGACAATACTATCTTGATGAGAGTGCTCAGATGATCGATGAGATGCTTGCACATCAGATTGAAATGCAAGCCAGAATTGAAAGGGGTGATTTCTATTGGAATCGGTGAAAAGTGACCTTGAAACCAATGCGCTCATACCTATGGCTGTAATGATTTCCAATGATATCAGTTCTGCTTCTTCATCTTATGGGCAAGAATCATCGCCAGTCATATTGCCAGAGCCAGAATGTGCCATCGTTGATCCCACATTCTACGATACAGCTATTGCATATGAAGGTTGGATGGACGAAGGGTCAGTGGAGGAAGCAGAAATTGAATCATATGTGCCGCCAGAGGAGGACACATTTCGGAGCATATTAGTGGGCCTCTTGGAGTCAGTGAGGTTCACCGGTTCAGTCAGCGTCACGGTGGGTGATGCGTTTGAGCTACGCTTTGCAGATTTTGTTATGAAACGTGTTTCGGCTACAGGAACAATTGGGGGAGACGTCCGTGTCAGTTTTAATTTTTTGGGGAGTAGACTACTTTTTGGATTGCTTGCTGGCATTCTCCCCCACTTTATACGTCCCCACAAGTTGACACACATGAGCAGCCGGCATCACCATTCCAGAGAGAGCCCGCATTGATAGTTTTTGAGGATGCCTTACACGTGGAGCCAGAGCTTATCGACGAGGAGGTCGTGCATCGAAACGGGGACACAGCCACTCATGAGGATCTCGAGCACTGCACTCCTCTATTAGAGCTTCCGCAGCCACCTCATTCTTCCACTGACGTCGAGGAGACTACAGAGCTTATGCATACTGGCGAGGAGGATGTGCGTGAGGACGAGGATGCCACGACCACATACGTGTGGTCCGCTCCACATCCATCTCCATAGCCATCTCTGTTGCAGCTTCTTCCTTGGTCTGTGGTCAAGCACGATGATTTCATTCAGGACATCGGGCAGATGGTGGAGCATGAGCATATCGTCGAGGAGACTGTGCATGAGGGCTTGGATACGATGGTCCACTTCATAGAGTCCGAGTCATGTCTACCTCTACCGTCACTCTCCACTTCTTCTGCGGCTGAGCATCTACTTGAGCGTATTGCCCATATTCAGGGAGGTTTTCATACTCACTCTTACTCCATATTTGAGTCTCGCTTTTCACGACCTATTTCTTTATACTCATATATTTTTGACACACCATATCTCTCGCAGGACACATGATCTACTTCCCTTGAGGTATGCTGTGGTGCGTCACCACCTGGAGAGCCACTTCTCATGGAGAGCGAGGATTTGGTCGTCACTAGTACAGAGGATAGCGACCCATTCTCAGGGAGTATTCGTCACCCTTTCATTATTTTTCCATCTTATTTTGACGATTATCTCTGAGATACATTTATTTTGGGAAATGATTTCTTGCCATGGGCTAATGCACCTCGTTCTTTGCAGGTTACAGGTGGACACCTACTAAGGATGCTTAGAGGTGAATCGCTTGGGTCCATTGGCACACGTGACACAACGCTTCTGGCAGAGCCACAGTAGGAGCAGTTAGAACAGCTACCTGCCCCACTTGAGATTCGGGATCCGCCTATGCTTAGGTGTATCCTAATCTAGTAGTGTAGAAATTTACCGCTTTCTAGTTTAGATTAGAATAATCTCGTCTCCTCTCATTAGCGAGGGGAGCGTATCTAGGTTTGCTTTTGCATCATAATAACCCATCATGTCATGCCCTTCTATCATTTCACCCCCATCACACTATCCTTGTTCATTTGGCACTTATCTTGGCCCCGTTGTCATTTTTCTCCATGAGACCACTACCACCTCCAAAGGGTGGTGATGCATGTTTTGCCTATTGTTCACTCTCTCCTTTATCTTTTATGCCCCGTATCGGATTTTCATATCTTTTGGGGATAGCTTATATTAGCGTGGGGGAGAGTATCACCCATAGTCATTTTTTTATTTTTGATGCAATTCCCCTCCCATTTTATCTTTGCCCTCTCATGAGTGATCTTATTGCATTGAGGGCAATGGAAGGTTTAGCTTGGGGGAGTTGCATTTCATGTATGTTTCCTTTATTTTCTTCCATTTTTCACCTTTTTCATGCATCAAAAATTTTTCTTTTCATTTTTATGCATCATTCCCATCATGCATTTTTCTTTCTCCATTTCATTCTTGCCTCTTTCTAGAGATGAACCCTTAATGATATTTTGCCACTCGTGCTTCACTTTTCGCATTTGAGCACCTTTTTCCATCACGCTATTTCTTTGATTATTCAATGCTCATATATGTGTTTTACCATCTTTTGGGTTTACTTGCTATATTTCGAGATTATTGGTTGTGATTGTGTTTAAGGCATGCTTTTGGCTATATATCATATTTTAATATGCCCCGCTATTTGAAGTTCCTAGATTTTCACGCTTCATTTACAAAGAACGATTATTTTACCATCGTACCTCCATGCTTCTAACTCTTGCATGAAATACTATATGTGTACTCTTATCGCATGTGTTAGCTACCTTTCATCGGGATTAGGACAACCACACCTTTGTTCTGTGCTTTAATTCATGGAGGATTTTCTTACCACGCTTGGATTTCTCAAAAATTCTCTTTCGTTTTACTTTGTACATTCCCCCTCGTCGTGCATCATTCTCCCATTTGGGGGAGTGCACACTTTTGTACATATTTTTGTATAATGGTCATTCGGGGTTCTTCGTAACCCGACGCCCTAAAGCCATCTGGCTTGGGATGCGTAGGCCGCCCTTGCATTCCATTGCGATTACGCAAGTTTACAAGACAAAAATATTAAAATCAAAACAAAAACAATAAAAACAAAAACAGAAAAAAAACAAACCATTGCATATAGGGAAGGCGAGAGTTTGTACAAAGTGATCTTTCCACATTTTCTCCATCTCCTTTTGAAAATACAAGCAATACAAGAAAGTGTTTCAAATATCAAAAACGACAAGTGTGTGTGGTGATTCCTTACATCCTAGAGATTGATAGCTATTCACATGATTCATATCTATTCTTTCTTACTTCTTCATACATGTATGGGTATCTCGTATTCACCGTTGGAAGATTTGATAAGAATTTTGAGCTTCCTCATATTTGGGCATATTATCTACTATAACATGCTATGATAGCTATGTTTTTGCCAATGTCACGCTTCTATCTCTTTTGTGCTCTATTGATATGAACCCATGATGCTATATTATGAGATTGAATTCTTGATTTAGATTGTGATATGCTTTTCCCTTGTGCTTGATTGTGTTGGTGATTATATTTGTGGTTTGGAGAGGGCGATCAAGTATTCTTCGCTTTCCCTTCTTGCTCTCGCACCCGAACTTCATTCTAACTCGTCTTCCTCGGGACGAGGAAGAGTTTAGCTTGGGGGCTTGATGCGTGTTCATATTTCACCTTTTGCACACGCTCTTTATCGTGTTTTCATATTCATTTCATCTCATTCCATGTTGTATATATCACTTTTTTGGTTCATATTGACTATTGGGTGTATTGTTTGTATTTCAGGCAAATGTCAGCATTTTGGTGTCTTCTGGGGTCGACCTTGTATGTCAGAACGAGGATTTGCTGATTTGGAGCTTCAACCGATCGGGTGGACAGACCCACCCGATCGGTTCGTGCACATGTATCCGACCCGAGGAGAAGCAATGAAGAGCAGACCCCACCTGATTAGTTCAGTGATCGGGTGGTCATGATAGTGCTCTCTATTTTTGAGAGAGCTTCCCAACCGATCGGTTCGCTACCCCCGGGTCATCTTGGGGAAGAACCCACCTGATCGATTGACACTTCAACCGATCGGGTGTCCCTTTCTTCCCCTTTCGTGTACTGCTGCTCATTCATTGAATATCTGCTATCATTCCAATGGGAGTTTGGTTGATCTATTATTTTTCTAGCGTCGGCATCGTCGTTAGCTTTCCAACGATAGGTCGCATGCCCAAATCCGATTTTTCTACATTTTTCTGAAATTTTCTGAGCGCAGCTGGGTGCTGAAATTGGCAGCTGTCTGAAATTTAACTTCAACCGATTGATTGGGAGTCCAACTGATCGGTTCTGGTCATTTCAGAAAGTTTGAGTTTCTGTTTGTTTCCATCAGATCGGGTGAACTTCCACCCGATCGGGTGGCCCTGTTTTAGCAGTTTTAGTTGGTTTTTGGACCCGAACTGTTAAGGGTTTGTGGGGGCTTATAAATATGGGATTGTGCACGACTTGAAGGAGGTTCTCCACTATTTTTCCAGGAATTTTCATCCCCTTTCATAGGAGCTTAGGTTAGTTTAGATTAGGGTTTTATCTTCCAATAATTCTTGTAATGGGTTGATGGATTCAGATGCAAGATAAGTATTTCTTTCTCTTATTTCCATTGTTTTGTGTTATTTTCAATTTGTGTGATGATGAATGTTTGTTTGGATTTATTGATTGCTATCATGTTCTTCATCATTGAGTATTTCTTGATGAACCCTAATATGGGTTAGAGTAGGATTGATGCTTGGGATTTTACATTTGACTTGATTGCATGGCAAGTGTTTGATGAAATGTGTCAATGGGGATTTCTAGCATCTGAGTCCAATTCGTATGGCAACACACTAGATGTGTTAGGGGTTGGGGTCCGGATGCTTGTACTGTCAAGATCCGCTTTGATGTATTGCTAGAAATCACATTCGACCTATTTGGCTATTAAGGTTACGCATGGACGTTTTATTGTCACTGGCGGGAGAAAGACCGCCTTTGACCGTCGGGCCAAGGGGAAATAAAACGGAAGTTTGATCCACTCGCCACAGCTCACACCCCCTAGCATTGGCATCGAGTCCTCGCACGTGGGAATGGCTTGGATGAAATGTTGGGAGTTATCATTGTGGCCTTAATACTCCCGGTTGCTGAAGGTGTTAATGGACATGGGAATGCCCACCGTCTGAAACCGGGTAGACCTAGCGTATCATCATGGGCATCGACCGGAATATCGGGCCCATGGGACACCAGGTACCACCTTTCGGGGCAATGTCTCACCCTGGGTCAAGTCGAATGCCAAGTGTCATGAGTGCTCTAGCCCGTGTTAGCGGGGATTCTTTTCTTGTCCTTTTCATTTCTTTCTTTTATTTCTACACTTCCACTCATATAATCCGCGTAGCTCTCACACAACCCAGGCGAGGCTAGTAGCCATTCAAGCCATCCACCTCTCTAAGTTCGATATACCCACACCCTACACTAACCGTGCACTTGCGGTAAAACGACACCGCGCCCAAACCGTAAACGGGGCGCCGGTCAGAACCCGAGGTAACTATGGATGAATTGCGTATTGCTAATGAAGAATTATTTGCTAAGTATCAATCTTTAATGCTTAGATATACTAGTTAAAAAAACTGAATGTTGGCAATCCATCCATTCCATGTATTATCAATAATGACACCATTGTTGTTACGTTAACTCTTGAGAAAGCGAATTTAGCTTCTCAAAATGTCACTTTGAGAAATGAGGTGAATACCCTCAAATCTCAACTAGATCAAACACATACTAAGGATAATAGTGATCTAGTTTCACGACACACACAATTGGGTTTAGAGAATGATTCTCTTAAAACCCAAGTGCACGAGCTCAAAGCACGGGTGTCCACCTTGGATACCAATATTTCTTCTCTTAAGGAGAAATATGAGCTCATGTCCTTCCGTATTGTGAGATTCAATAAGGGGAAAGAACAACTGGACGATTTGCTTGCAAACCAATTTCTGGCCACACATCGTGTTGGTCTTGGTTTTGTGGAAGCAAATGCATCCAATACTCGCACCTCCTATAGTGGTGTCACTATAGACTTTGTGAGGCCATCCTCTGGTGCATCCACAAGTGGTGTTAAAGGCACTATAGGTAGCAAACCTACCAAGAGAGTCACCACTTCACCGTCTCTTCCTTTTGACCTGAAACCTACTAAGGGTGGAAACCAAAAGAGAAGCCATGCTTACATGTACACCAACCTTCATCCACGTAGGAAATCTCCTACTTCACAAGTGGATACTTATGACACTTTCTATGCTCCACACCCACGGACACGTACAAATCCATGTAGGATCCTGTCAAAACAACGTTAGGATCGATAAATGAAGTTGAGACTTACGCTTGCGTACGCGGCACGGTAATCTCGGAACTTCGCCCTCGGATTCGCCACAACGGTCGATACTTTGTCATGGAGGATCGAAGCAGAGTTTCACCGCTTAAATCTCTAACTAGAAGAGGATTTTAATGGAAGGGAGAATAAGAACATAAGGATGCCTTATGCAAACTTATGGCATTGAAAGTGTGAATGAATGCCTTACCCTTGGGTCCTATTTATAGGCTTTAGGGGTGGTTATTGTAGGAAATAACCAATTATAACCTTATTAGCCTATATTAGCACATTCATTTATCTTCTTCTTTATCCACTTATCAAGTGCCATTTTGCACTTATAAAGTGGCTTTTTCCACTTATCGAGTGGCTTTTTCCACTTATCGAGTGGTCCTTTTCACACGAGAAAAGGTTCCCTTCGCGCACGCCTTCGTGCACGCGACATCTGAGGTCCGTATACCCTCATACATCCCCTCATGGGTGTATTTATGTCGTCCATATCCAACATCTCCCACTCACACTTGAGGGGATTGTAAGGAAACTTATTTTCCTCTAACTCTTCTGTTTATCATACCGAGAAATAGGCCGTGTGACCGTCATGCGCATAGAGTCCGCTGTTGTGCACTTGTTAGAGATACACAACACTCCTCGAGGTGCAAAGTTGAGTAGATCAACGCATGCTTTACCCTAGATTATTTCTTCACATTTCTTATACTTTATATTCAACAATTGAATCCCATTTGGATTGCAATTGGCTGGCCAGCTTTGAATCTTTAAAGTCCAAATGTGAATGCGAAATTAATCTTCCTCTTCTTGCGATCCTTTCGATCTTGACTTGACTTGCTTTTCTAACATGCCCCGCCGGACCGAATTAACCATAGTCCATAAGTAACATGCTAAGATAGCAATCACCCGGTCAAATCTAAAGGAACCAATTAGAGTCCATAAGGGTAATGAATTAAGACCCATGTGGTCTTTGGGTCTCACATAATAGTAAACTTATTTACCATTCTAACCCAATGGTCAAAAAATGCATACGTAGTATGAATACGTATTACAACATCGCTCCTTTCCCAAGGAGTGTATGTCTCAATGATGTTGTAAGGATGATGATCAGACACCACAATGTCTGACTTTGAGTCCCTTTTTCTACTCAAATAATCCTTTGGACTCACATCCCGCATTTAGATAGATAGGATTTCAAAATCCTCTTAGATCTTCTGTAAGCATCCATATGATGCAGATCTTTCTTGCGACCATTTTTTTTAAGTCATGACTCTAAATCATCTGTCTGATGATTTTGACTTTAAACAGGTCTCATCTCTATTCTATCCGTCTGATAGAATAAGGCGGTTGCTCATGTGAGAGAGCCAACCTCAATCTGTCCGACATACAAGAAAGTATAGCTAAGATTTCAAAAATGTACACAAACATTTCTTAAGAAATTCATATGCAATGTTTGAAAAAGAACTTATTCTTTTATTAAATTTGATCATTTACAGACATGGGAATTTATATTTGGTACAACTCAGCTCTTACGCAATCCTTGAGATGATAAGTGTTTGTAAAACACATCTCTGGGGATCACCTTCGTAAGCGGATCCGTTATCATCTCATGCGTAGATATGTACCTTATGTCTACCTTCTTGGTCTTGTCATAGTCTTTTGCAAGTCTGCAGTTCCTTTAAGATACTGCATTATCCTCTTAACCGCTTTCCAGTGTTCTTGCCCTGGGTTGGATTGGTAACGACTTACCATTCTAACGGCAAAACAGATGTCTGGTCTTTTACGCATCTTAGCGTATATAAGACTACCAACTGCACTGGAATATGGAACTTTTTCCATAATCTCTTTCTCCTTTTGGTTCTTAGGACATGATTTCAGACATAAATTATCGCTTTTGCTTATAGGAGTATCAATGGACTTGCAGTCCTGCATATTAAATCGTTCTAGAACCTTCTTTATATAAGTCTCCTGTGAAAGAGAAAGAAGTTTCTTCGAACGATTCCTTGAAATCTTAACTCCAAGGATATATGCGGCTTCTCCCATGTCTTTCATCTCAAAAACTGATGAAAGCCAAGCCTTGATATCCATCACAAAGCCCTTGTCATTTCCGGCTATTAGAATGTCATCTACATATAGAGACATGATAACATACTTGCTTTTAATCCTCTTGATATATACGCAGTTACCTTCATCAAGCATGGTAAAACCATTTGATAAGACAACTTCTTGAAATCGTATATACCATTGCCTCGAGGATTGTTTAAGACCATATATGGATTTAAGAAGTTTACAAACCTTATGTTCGTTTCCTTCTTTTACAAACCATGTTGGTTGTTCCATATAGATCTCCTTGTCCAATTTTCCATTGAGAAAGGTAGTCTTTACATCCATTTGATGTAATTCGAGGTCTAAGCAAGCTACCATTGCCAGAATCAGGCGAATCGAGGTAAAACGAACAACAGGTGAGAAGGTCTCTTCGTAGTCTATCCCTTCCTGTTGCGTAAAACCTTTCGCGACAAGGCGAGCTTTATATCTGTCAATAAAGCCATCAGCCTTATGCTTGATCTTGAGAACCCATTTGTTCCCAATAGCTCTACGTCCTCTGGGTAAGTCAACTAAGTCCCAGACTTGGTTAACTTTCATGGATTCTAACTCCTCTTGCATCGCTTCCATCCATTTGTCTTTAGCAGGGCAAGATACGGCCTGTTTGAAAGTAGCAGGCTCGTCATCTTCTTGTAGTAAAGTCATAAAGGTTTGCGGAAATTCATCCTCAAATCTTAGAGGAGCCAACCTTGTACGACTACTACGTCGTATTTGAGATTCTTCAAGTCCTTGTTGACTCGAATTTAGATCAATTCTAATATCACTCCCACTTGGAATGTCGTTAGAATTGCTCCCACTTGGATCATTATTCCCGTATGGAATAGGATAATCGTCATTCGTATAATCCATTGGTGAAGGTTGAAACGTATTTTTGTTTTCACCAAGAATTCTCCCACTCGAATGAGGTAATCCTTCTTGATCATAAATCTCAAATAGAGATAAGTCCTGACTTATCTCGCCCTGTCTTGGAAACTCGTTTTCCAAGAAAGTGACATCCCTCGACTCAAACTCAATTAGCCCAACATTGTCTTCCTGACTTAACAAAAAAAACTTAACCTTTGGAGTTTTCTACGTATCGTATAAAGATACATTTCCTTCCCCTTGGCCCAAGTTTTCCATACTTATGGGAGGAAATATGTGCGTAGGATGCACAACCCCAAGGTTTCAAAATGTTTAAGTCAGGAGACCTTTGGTTCCACTACTCATAAGGAGTGGAGCTAACTGATTTCGAGGGTACGCGGTTTAAAATGAAAGCGGCCGTCAATAATGCATCACCCCAAAAGGTGATTGGCAAGTTAGCTTGCGCCATCATTGAACGGACCATTTCCATTAAAGTCCTATTTCTCCTTTCTGCAACACCGTTTTGTTGAGGAGTATAAGGCATAGTTACCTGATGTACTATGCCTTTTTCATCACAAAGTTCCTTAAAACTTGTTGATTGATATTCACCGCCCCTATCGGTTCGCAAGACCTTAATCTTGCGATCTAATTGATTCTCCACTAAACTCATATAGTTTTTAAAGCAAGCCAATGCTTCACTTTTGTGGGATATCAAATAGATATGTCCGAATCGGGTGAAATCATCAATAAAAGTGATGAAATAGGACTTCTCGCGTCTTGTCTTGACATTCATCGGACCACATATGTCCGAATGGATAAGCTGTAATGGAACCTCGGCCTTTGTGCCGGTTCCAAACGGCTTGCGACAAGATTTCCCCACTAGGCAATGTTCGCAGGTCGACATTTCAACCTTTGAAACATTGGATAGAAGGCCACGTTTGGCAAGTCTATCCATACGCGTTGGTCCAATATGACCAAGCCTTGCGTGCCAACAAATCACATCAGACTCATAAGTCTTAGAATTTGTAATAAGGAAATTTTCATTACACGAGGAATCATACATTGTACTCATTACAATAAATCCTTTAAATACAAACCCAGTACCAATAAAGGAATTATTACGAAACAAGTCCACTTTACAAATTTGAAAGAACCAGCTATAACCAAGACCCATCAACACGACCACAGATATAATATTCCTTCGAATATCTGGAGCGAAGAGGACATTATGAAGTAGGAGAGTGTGGCCGTTGTCCAAGACTAGCTTGCAAGTCCCAACGCCTTTCACTTCAACACGTGTGTTGTTTCCTACATAGATCCACTTCGTTCCTTGGGGTATCCGGTGATACTCCACGAAGGACCGTCTGTCCCTTGCTATGTGGTCGGTGGCACCTGAATCAATTATCCAAAATGGATTAGATTCCACAAGAAATATTGAACTAGAAATACATGTGTAACTAGTATTACAAGTTACCTCGTCACTTCCACTCGTACACGAACGAGCATAGTGACCGAACTTGTTGCACTTGAAGCACTTGATCCTCTTCAAGTCTTTCTTCTTGTGCCATTTTTTGTGCCCACTCTTATGTTTGGGTTTCTTGGTAGACTCAGGTTGCTTATTACGTTCATTAGTATACTTCGAACGATCTTTCCGTTTCTTTCTCCCGTGTGAGGAACTAGCAACCATATGCACTTCTGCACTAGGCTTGGCAGCCGCAAGCCGCTCTTCCTCTAATTCGAGGTGCTTGGAAACATCACTGAAGGTCTTGATGCTCTCATTGTGAGTGAGATGCATCTTCATTTGGTCCCACCCATTTGGTAGGGAACATATGACTACTTGGATTTGTTGCTCATCAGTGAGCACATGACCTGCGTCCTTTAACTCTGAGATTTGATTTGCCATGTGTCGCAGATGTTTCCCCATAGATTGATCTGGATGTTTCTTGTATGAATCAAATCTTATAGTTAAGGCGCGAAGTTTTGACACCGATGTGCCACCAAACTTCTCCTCTAGCTTGGACCATATGTCCATGGCTAGGTCATGCTCTCGGAAGATGCGCATTATGTCATCGGCCATACTGCTCAATAACGTAATGCGAGCTATCTTATTCTTCCGAGACCAAGCATCAAAAGCTTCCTTGTCTCGTCTGTATTGGGCCGTAGTGCCCAACTCGGGTTCAATCATTACGTTCTTTAGAGTTTCGAGCACTTCTTGCTCCTCTAAAACGTATTGTATCTTGATGGACCAAAGTTTGTAATTATCGCCGTTGAGTTTTTCACCTCTGTTTAACTCAGCGACGATATTCTTTGAAGCGGAAGACATTTTACTTTTAAAATGCTGCAAAAGACACAAAACCAAAGGTTTGATCAAAAACATTGCATTGAAAATTTCTTAAAATATAATTCCCATTTGAAGTGATAATAGAATATCCCATTTGGATAGTTCTAAATTCAACTCCCACTTGGAATGATATTTATAATTTGATAAGTTACTTTCGAAAAATATTGAAGATGTTGTTATAGAATCGAAAAGGTTTCTACGATTCCAATCACCATCTAGAACAATCCTTCAATATTTCCCCCTCACTTATCAAACGATAGTACTCTTATAGTACTTCGCAGCGGAAAAGTGTTTTTGAAAACGTATTTTTCAAAAAATATTTTGCAAACGTATTTTGCAGTATTTTGAAAACGTATTTTTCAAATGCATTTTGCAAACGTATTTTGCAAGGCCTATACCCCATTATAGGGTGTTATAGCCAAAAACATTTCGACAATTTCCCCGGCCATTATCGGGGTCGTGCCGTGGCAAGGCCGAATTCATCTTCCTTTTGAAGTGAGAGTTGCCATCGCAACTTGGCCAAAGCCGGATCCCCCCTTGTGAAAAAAATGCGATATTCCAACTTAGTACCCTTATGATACTAGTGAAATGTACGGTAATCCCTGGCCATTTGCCGGGATAAGTCGTACTTGTACCAATGCCGGATCCCCCTTTGGGGATTTTTCTGCAAGCCATCGTCGCCGGCTCCCGTATGGATCCAGGCGTTTTCCCCCTTATTGGAGAATTTTGCCGCAGATGACTGCCGTCGGCCCCGTATGGGCTAGGCTTGTAGGTTGCCGGGGCCGAAACCATTGTCAAGGCCTCTGGCTAAATTGGTCGACCAATAATCCCGAATTGGTCGACCAATACCGACCAATCAGTTATTTGGCACCCCCTTGGCCAGGGCCTCTGCCCTGGCCGGGGCTGGCCAAGGGCCTCTGCCCTGGCCGGGGCTGGCCAAGGGCCTCTGCCCTGGCCGGCCAGGGGCCCTGGCCCCTCGGCCAGGGCCTCTGCCCTGGCCGAGGGACCCGGCCAGGCCCTGGCCTGAGGCCAGGGCGCCGGCCTGGCCACCCCTGGCCGGCCCCTGGCCACTACCAGGGCCGGCCTGGCCGGCCCCTGGCCTTGGCCGAGGCCGGCCAGGGCCCCCTGGCCCTGGCCTGGTCTCGGCCAGGCCTGGCCTTGGCCACGGCCGGGGCTCCCTGGCCCTGGCCGGGGCCGGGGCCGGTCGGCCATGGCCCGGCCATGGCCTATTGGCCTAGGCCGGCCATGGCCCTTTGGCCATGGCCGGTCTCCCCCCTTGCATGGGGTGGCCGCATGCACTCCTCCCCCTCGACGGGGTGGTCGTGGTGGTTTTCGTCGTTATTGGCCGTAGCCAACCCCCTCCGCATGGGGAGGGGGATGCATTGCCTCCATATCCCATTTGACCATGGTGATCATGCACCAAAAGTTATCTTCCCCGATGGGAATAACTACCATCTTCTTCCTCGATGAAGCACACGTTCGTCGATGAAGCACCCGTTCGTCGAGAAAGTAGTTATTCTCTAATGGCCGTGTGCCAAAATGAAAAAATAACCCACTTTAAAGTTCGTAAACTACACGCTCCACATGAAGAGAGTTCACATTCCCTATGAATGGAGACTCAGCATCCATGAAGAGAGCGAGCTTGACGATATGAACGGTCGGTTCTTCCCGTCACGGAGAGTTCCTACCATATCCGTAATGGTAGAAGACCCTAACGTGAAAAGAACAACCGCTGCGTTCTCTCAGTCACGAAGCGTTCCTACCATATCCATAATGGTAGGATACCCATTCGTGAAAAAGACAACGCCTCGTTCATCGGTTCGACGGGGCGGCGGTTTGACCGGGGCGAACCCGTATGGCTCTGATACCAATGTAGGATCCTGTCAAAACAACGTTAGGATCGATAAATGAAGTTGAGACTTACGCTTGCGTACGCGACACGGTAATCTCGGAACATCGCCCTCGGATTCGCCACAACGGTCGATATTTTGTCACGGAGGATCGAAGCAGAGTTTCACCGCTTAAATCTCTAACTAGAAGAGGATTTTAATGGAAGGGAGAAGAAGAACATAAGGATGCCTTATGCAAACTTATGGCATTGAAAGTGTGAATGAATGCCTTACCCTTGGGTCCTATTTATAGGCTTTAGGGGTGGTTATTGTAGGAAATAACCAATTATAACCTTATTAGTCTATATTAGCACATTCATTTATCTTCTTCTTTATCCACTTATCAAGTGCCATTTTGCACTTATAAAGTGGCTTTTTCCACTTATCGAGTGGCTTTTTCCACTTATCGAGTGGTCCTTTTCACACGAGAAAAGGTTCCCTTCGCGCACGCCTTCGTGCACGCGACATCTGAGGTCCGTATACCCTCATACATCCCCTCATGGGTGTATTTATGTCGTCCATATCCAACAATCCACACATGAGAAATACTCATGTACATGCTCTTGTACACCCATATGCTCATGCACATCATTCTTACATGTATGCACACCCTCCACATGTCATGCATGACCCATATGTTTCACACAACATGCATGTTCCCAAGAATACATATAAGCCTCATATGTCCAATGCATATCCACCTCCTCATTTTTATGCTAGAATACAAGTTCCTAAGAAGTATGCATCACCTAGAAATCTAACAACCATGCATGCAACTAGGAAAAGGACTCCCAAAACATACACCATTTGGGGTCCTAAGAACACTAGCTTAAATGATAGGAATGCCTATGTTGATTCCTATTTTCATGATGTTATTAATAATGGTAATTATGTTGGGAAGCGAAAGTCCACTTGGACTTGGCTTCCAAAAGGCTAATTCCCTTGGACCCAACAAACATTGGGTACCATGAGCTTATGGTATACTATGTAGGTACCCAAGAGAAAGAAAGAGATCAATAAAGGTCAAACTAGCTCTAAAAGGAAAGGATGGATTCTGGACAGTGGTTGCTCCAAACACATGACGGGAGATCCCTCTTTGCTCTCCGAAGTGATTAGCATCAAGGATGGTGCAACGGTCACTTTTGGAGGTAACCAAAAGGGAACCATCATTGGAGTAGGTATAGTTGGAAACCCTTCCAAATCTTTAATTACTAATGTATTTTTAGTTGGTGGTTTATGTCACAACCTAATTTCCATTAGTCAACTTTGTAACAAAGGTTACAGGGTTAACTTTGGAGAAGGATTGTGTAATATTGTTGATTCTAATTCACATGCTTTATTTACCGGTATTAGGTGTAAAAATATTTATTATTTGAACTTGCCTAAAACCGTAGAACATTGCTTAGTTGCTAATACAAATGAACAACTATTGTGGCATCGCCGTTTTGGTCATATTCATTTCAAGCACTTATATAAGTTAGCTAAGCATGATCTAGTCAAAGGTTTTCCAAAAATTGCTTTTAGTAAGAAAAACTTTTGTGATTCATGTCAAAGAGGTAAACTTAGTAAATCATCCTTTAAGCTTAAAGAAGGCATTACTTCTAAGAGGCCCCTAGAACTACTTCATCTAGATTTATTTGGGCCAACAAGAACCGCTTCTTTAGGCAATGATCATTATGGATTAGTTGTCGTTGACGACTTCTCTAGATTTACTTGGGTTTCATTCTTAACTAATAAGAATGAAGCTTTTGAAGAGTTTACCATATTTGCAAAGAAGATTCAGAATCTCGTAGGATCCACCATTATCACTATCTGCAATGATTAGGAGGAGAATTTGAAAATGAGTCTTTTACAAAGTTTTGTGATGACACCGGAATAACTCACAATTTCTCTTTTCCTCGTGCACCACCACAAAATGGTGTTGTAGAGAGAAAGAATAAGACTCTTATTGCGTGTGCTCGTACCATGCTCCATGATAGTCATCTTGGAGTACAATTTTAGGCAGAAGCGGTGCATACGGCATGGTATGTGCTCAATAGGATCCTAGCGAGACCTCGAACGAAGAAAACTTGTTTTGAGTTATTTTATGACAAAAAGCCTCAAGTTAAATATTTTCGAGTTTTTGGTTCAAATTGTTTTATCAAGAACACTTTTGGTAACTTAGATAAATTTAAGCCAAGATCCGATGAAGGAATCTTTGTTGGATATTCCACACGTAGCAAAGCCTACCGGATATACAACAAAACCTCTTCAACGATCGAGGAATCACTACACGTATCATTTTATGAAGATTTTGATTCTCCTCATGTTATTGATGATAATGTAGATGCTATATATGATTCTCTTAGTAATGTTAAGATTAATGAGTCTATTATTGAGACTAACACTTCTAATGAGATTGTTGAAGATGTTCCAAGTGATGCAGGTATTCCCAAAGCTTACCCAGTCGTTCGCAATCATCCTCATGACCAAATTATTGGAGATATTGGTGTGGGTGTTTCAACGAGGTCTAGAATTGAAGAATTCTCTCATTGCGCATTAGTCTCTACCATTGAGCCAAAGAACATCCAAGAAGCATGTGAGGATAGCTCTTGGATAGTGGCAATGGAAGAAGAGCTCATGCAATTTGAGAGAAATGAAGTTTGGGAGCTCGTTCCTCTTCCAAGTGGTCACCAAGTTATTGGGACCAAATGGATCTTTAAGAACAAAACCGATGAGAAAGAGGTCATCACAAGGAACAAAGCAAGGTTAGTAGCTCAAGGCTACCGGCAAGAAGAAGGTATCGATTTCAAAGAATCCTTTGCACCGTAGTTAGATTAGAAGCTATTAGATTGCTTTTATCTTTTGCATCTCATAAGAATTTCAAATTATTTCAAATGGATGTTAAAAGTGCATTTTTAAATGGTATTGTTAATGAAGAAGTGTATGTTTCTCAACCTCCCGGTTTCATACATGAAAAATTTTCAAACCATGTTTTCAAACTCAAGAAAGCGTTATATGGGTTGAGACAAGCTCCTAGAGCTTGGTATGATCGACTCAAGACCTTTCTTTTGAATTTAGGTTTTAAAATAGGTGAAGTTGATTCAACTCTTTTCATTAAGGATTATGAAAATGACATCATATTGATTCAAGTTTATGTAGACGATATTATATTTGGTTCTACTAACTTTAATCTTTGTCAAGAATTTTCTAAGTCTATGAAGGATGAATTCGAGATGAGCCACATGGGTGAGATCAACTACTTCCTTGGACTTCAAATTCGACAAATGAAGGATGTGACTTTCATACATCAAACCAAGTACACACGGGAGCTTATTAAGCGATTCGGGATGGAATCGTCTTCAAGCAAAAGGACTCCCATGAGTACGACAACCCATCTACACAAGGATGAGAACGAAAAAGATGTAGACGTTCGTCTGTATCAAGGTATGATTGGTAGCTTACTCTATTTAACTGCTAGTAGGCCCGATATCAAGTTTTCTGTATGCTTGTGTGCAAGATATCAAGCTAGACCTAAGGAGTCACACTTGATTGCGGTTAAACGAATTTTTTGTTATCTCAATCATTCACTAGATTATGGGTTATATTATCCTAAATCTAGCACATATGAGTTAATCTCATATAGTGATGCCGACTTTGCCGATGCAAATCCGATAGGAAAAGTACTAGTGGCACTTGCCATTTTCTAGGAAATTCCCTAGTTTCTTAGTTCTCCAAGAAACAGAACTCGGTATCATTGTCCATGACTGAAGCAGAATATATTACCGTGGGTCTTGCATGTGCACAAGTTCTTTGGATGAGACACACTCTTAAGGACTATGGTGTCAATTATGATACTTGCCCTATCATGGTTGATAACCAAAGTGATATATGTCTCTCCAAGAATCCGGTACATCACTCCCGTATTAAACACATAGACGTGAGACATCATTTTATCAATGATCATGTAGCTAAGAAGGACATCATCTTAGAGTACATCGAAACCCAAAAACAAATCGCCGACATCATTACAAAACCTCTTAAAGAAGATTCATTTGTGAGGTTGCGTGGAGAATTAGGGATTATGGGTGAATCTGAAATTTAGGAGTTCAACTTACTTGTTATATCTTCTTTTGAACTCATATCATCATGTTTGCCTCTCTTCATTTGATATATCATATATTGGTTTTAAGAAAGTCTATTGAGATTTCATTTGTTTTCATAAGTTTTCGGATTGTCTTAAGAGATTTGTGTAATAAATGATTTATCTTTTGATATTGATTATATGATGAGTTTATGTTAGAGTATAGGTCCTAGGGTGAGTTGTGCATATCCTCTGGATTTTAACCTCACTGTGAATTTTTGGACCAGGACAGCCGACTGTCTTTCCTTCGACAGTCGACTGCCCTACTCTATCTTCTCTGTCAGCAGACTGTATCTTTCACCCAGGCGACTGATGACGACTTTACAGTCGATTGTTGGATCAACAGGCGCCTGCATTTTGGTCATCAGGCGCCTGTCCATTTCGTCAGTAGTCTCTGTTTTATCATCAATTTCATTGATTCTCAGTCAGTCGACTGATGAGTATAATACAGTCGATTGTCTCACGGACAGGCGACTGTATGTTACCCAATAGTCGAATGTCTGTCGACCTAAGCTTATCTCTTATCATTTCACCCAGTCGACTGACTATTGTTCATCAGTCGACTGTGTACTATTGTGGCGGTTCGTTATTTTGATCTGAGCCGTCGATTCTTCGATCCAACGGCCCAGATTCATTTGCCCCTTTGTTATTTGAATGAGAACCTTCATTTCGATTGAAATTTTCTCTCTCATCCGATTGAAACCGCATCGTCTCCTCCAATTCGAACGCTCAGTCAATCTCTCCGTCGTCGTTTTCCATCTTCTCCTCCAGTCAATCTACCGATTGCGTCTCCCAGTGCGTCGTCGAGTAACTCTTCCTTGTCTCTCAGATTAGGTTTGTTCTCTAGCGTGTTTCTTCCGTGCGTTTCCTTCAATTTCCTCGTTTGATTGTGCAATGGCTCCCAAAACCAAGAACAAGGGGAAGACTGTTGCTCCTAAGCATCCTAGGGTTTTCAAGCCTACCATTGCCAAAAACAAACAACCCTATAAGGCCCGCATCAAGAAAGCTGATACTCCCTCTCGCTCCTCTTCGCAGGGATACTCTCCTTCTTCTGATGTGGGTGCGTCGACATCCAAGAGGAAGGCTCCTGCTTATCCTACTCGTCGCTCCTCCAGACTGATGTTTCGCCAGTCTTGTCGTCCCTCAGATCCATCAGTCATCCACATTAACTGATGCTGTTGTTACTGTTTTGGACACTCACCCTTAGACTAGGACTTTTGTTTGTTTTGGTTAGGGTTGAGTAGTTCAATGTTGTATGTGTGATGATTAGTTTTTGTAGTGATGGTTTACGAGATCATGATGTATTTTGTTCGTTTTGATGCATATGGTGATGTGCAAGCTTTTTGTACCCTTGTGATCTTATATATATATATATATATATATATATATATATATATATATATATATATATATATATATATATATATGAGAATAATGGCTATCATACGCCATATGAGAGCCTCTCTCATACGCCCTCTCACATAAAGCACCCAAGTACAACCAAGTACAAGCCCATGTGGGCATGTACTTGGGTACTTTATGTGAGAGGGCCTATGAGAGAAGCTCTCATATGGCGTATGATAGCCATTATTCTATATATATATATATATATATATATATATATATATATATATATATATATATATAATAATGGGTATCATACGCCGTATGAGAGAGGGCCTCATATGCCCTCTCACATAAAGCAACCAAGTACAAGCCCACATGGGCTTGTACTTGGTTGTACCCACCCTCTTTATGAGAGAGGGCATATGAGGCCCTCTCTCATACTGCGTATGATACTCTATGTATGTATATATATATATACACACACACACACATATGAACTTGCAGTTTCTTTGTTCAGTTTCACAAATTATATAATTGTTGATCATATCTGTGTGAATTTTGTGATATTGCCTCAATGTATGTCATATTTTATATGTGATGTGCTTTGAGACGTTAGATTTCCTTCGTGTATCTCAATGTTGATATTGGACTCTCATTCCTCTAATCACCTAAGTTTACAATATGGTTTGATGAGTTTTTGATTTATCTATCTTCAAACTCTTGTAATTGTTGCTAGTTCTTATTTAGCACGATTGTTGTTGTTATTTTACTCCCGCCTTTTTGGATAATGCCATAGGGGGAGAGAAATAAACAGATTCATAATGAATGTGCTGAGTAAATTCTAATTACACTTGAATCTAAGATTGGAGTTGCCTTAGATTCAGGGGGAGTAAGATATAATGAATATGGATTTTAAATCCTAGATTTCATGGATTCATTTCATTCATGCATATCTTACTCATTTGATTTATTTGATATATAGATTGCCTAATATTTATTGACTAGCTTGATTGGCATTTATGTAGGGGGAGTAAGTTTTCTTTAAGCACAATTATTTATCTTTTTGTTTATGTTTGTTTGTCATCATCAAAAGGGGGGAGAATGTTGAGTATTGTACTTCTCTCTACTTGGTGTTAATGATGAGAAAACATAAATACTTGTGACTAATCCCCTATTTACAGTTAATCCATTGCCAAAGTATATCATGAAGATCTATGTGCAATGGATGTCACTCAAAGATCATTAAAAGCAAATGAAGTGGATTGGATAATCGTTGATGGTGATTGAAGCTCCTAGAAGACTTCAAGCTCATGCGTTGGATAGAAGAGAGAGTTCTTCTAATGTAATTTCCTTCTTTCTCTTCTAGTATGTAGTTTAGAAGTAGAACTTGGTTGGAGCACACACACATCCTCATTTCAGTCTTAGGATATCATTAGATCAACTCTCCTTAGACTCTAATTCATTTCTATTTAGATTATGCATGTCATGTCTTTAACAGTCGACTGCTGAACGTTTTACGGTCGCCTGTCTCAAAACAGTCGACTGTGTTTTGTTCTACAGTCGCCTGTTATGCACAAACTTTTCATTTTAGCTTTTGGGCTTCTTAGCTTTAACTCTCACAGGCGACTTATGAACGATTCACAGGCGCCTGTCCAAGTGACAGTCGACTGTGTTTTGTTAATCAGTCGCCTGTCTATCTTTAGCCCAAATTCTATCTCTTTGATTAATCTGGACAGTCGACTATTGTTGGATTTACAGTTGACTGTCCAATGGAACAGTCGACTTTCAATGCTATAACAGTCGTCTGTCTTTGAGCCTAATTGATGACTCAACTCTCTAAAAAATCTCAGGGTTTTGACAGTTGTCTGTAGAAGGAATTACAGTCGCCTATTTAGTTTAACAGTCGATTTTCTTCTCTTCAACAGTCGTCTGTCCTGTTCTCCAAGACTTTTCTCAGATTTCCTCAACCTACCCAGCTTACGGCCAGTCGCCTGTAGTAGGATTTACAGTCGCCTGTTGGTTCAATAGTCGCCTGTTGGTTCAACAGTCGACTGTCTATGCCTCATCATTCGACTCTCCACGTGGTAAGTTACCGTTATGAATTCTCACCTACCCTCTATCACTGTGCAGCAGTCGACTGTGAGTTATTCAACAGTCAACTGTCTCGGGCACAGATTCTATCCGTTGAGTTTTTCCTCATGGATTTCAAAGGGGTTTTTGTTGATTCTGTTAGACGGGTTTGAGAAACCTATAAAAGGAGCCTCTACTGTTCCATTGAGAGGTTACTCATTCATTTGCTAAATCATTCAAGCTTTCTTCCTCTCAAGATCAAAGCTCTTAAATCCTAAAGCCCGAGAATTCCAATCTTCAATCTCTTTCTCTCCAACCTAGAACAAAAGAGAAATCTTCTAGGCATTTGGTGAAGTCAAGAGAAAGGGCTTTCATCTCTTCCAAAGTCTTTCAACACACACATCACACTTCTCCTTCAAGTTCTACTTCAAGGCATAGGTGATTGTAAGTGTTACTCTATTTCATATTTCATAACTTTCGTTATTGGATTTACTCTCGGTTTGTGAGAGTGTTTTGCTTGCTCCCAAGTTGTGGGAGTCAAGGACAACTGATTGTATTTCGATTTCACTTGTAGGGTCGCTACAAGTGGGTTTTAAGGAAACCTCAAGTTAGGGTTCTAACTTGAGTATCCGGTTGTTAACCGGGTGGAAGGGACGTAGGATTACCGGGAACAAGTCGGAAAGTGACTTGGGTAATCCGAAGCCTTGAAACTTCCTTGCGTTTGCATTTGTTTCATTTTGGGTTTATTTCTATTCCACACTATTTGTTGGTTAGGAATTTAATTTGGTGTAACTATCTTTTTAAATTACATAAACACTATTCAACTCCCCTTCTAGTGTTTTCCTCATAGTTAGGAACCTTACATGGGTGGTCCTTCAGCTTTGACTTTTATATTTATAATCTCACATACAAGTTCTCTCAAAAAGAAAAAATTGCAGAAAAAGGGAAAAGTGTCGGACACCTAGCCGATCCCTAAAAACAGTCTAATAGCACATCCACGCAGATATTATAATCATATATAACCACACAGATAAATGACATCACATGCATAGATTTAAAATAATCCAACAAGTGAAGTGTGTGCTCAAACTTAAAACATGTAATTTATGATCCATTTTGTATATTTATTTATTTAGTTCGTCCACCTCTATCACAATTAAATATTTCTTTAATTAGTGAGCTTTAGAGGCCCAAATAATTTAAAAAGAAATTTTTGTGAAAAAAATCGGCTAATTTTCGGGCTTTTAGGGCCAAAAAACAACCAAGGAAGAGTTAATAGGCCTCCCCCAAAATAGCCCGTTAAGGACTAGGGTTTCGAAAAATCATAGGGGGCCCACGACGGCCCAGCCCTTTCAAGCGCGTGCTGGCTGCGCCTGCAAGGCGCGGCCGGCCATGCCCTTTTGGGCATGGCCTGGCCGTGCACGAAGGGACGGCCACCACGCCTTCAGGGCGCGTTGGATCATAAAAAACCATTTTTAAATGTTTTTTAGACATGCAAATCTTAAAAAAATTCGATTTTTACCGTATTCATGAACTATGTGATCTAAAACATGCAGATCTACAGGAAAAGCAAGTCTAGATCTAAAAAAATTGACGATTTACATTCTCCCGGGTGCCCGAGCAGAGCAGTTGACACCTTTTAGATTCGGCTATAGAATCTAAACGACGGTCGATGAAGGATGCTCTTTACGCTCCCCGTTGAGAAGACCAAGATCTTCTTTAAAAAATTGACGTTGGTGATGAAGTCCTCTTTGAGAGCCGTCGTCTTTCTTCTTCGAGCAGCTCGTGCTGATAACGCGTTATGATGGGAAAAAGCGTAGGGTAAAAGGTGTAGGGGGTTAGGAACACACTGCCCTCATTTATATAGCATTCAATGATGGGTGGATACCCAACGGGCCCAATGGGCCTATTCACAACAGAATATTATTATTGTGTCTACAGTTTACATGCATATTATTACTCTTAATTTTTTTGATATATTATTGTTAATTACCATGTATTAGAATTGCAATTGAAACAAGTAAAGGGTCGGCCCGAAGGCCTCTAAGTGTGGTTAGGGCTTTCATTTAAAAGGCCCAAGGCTGGGCCGGGTCCGAATTTAAGGCCCAAAGTAAATTTGAGCAATTATCCAGCTTAATTGACGCCCTGGACCAAAGGCCCAAAAGTTTGAGAAAACAAGCCATCTCAATCAAACATTTGTACTGTTTTGCTCATGGGCTAAAAGTACTGGGCTTCAAATTCTCGAGCCTATTGCCGCTCTGGGGATTCGTCTTCGTAAGCTCAACAGGAGTTAGATGGCCGTTAATTCGTCTTCAATCGTTTCCCTTTTTTATCCCTTTCTTAGAAGCCGCTCATTTCTCATCTCTTCAGACGTGCACTCTACATGTTTGCACTATTGCCTCTGAGGCCCAACCATGGCTCTCGCATCCCTCTCCCCTCTCATCTCTCATCTCTCCTCTCCCTTTTCTCACACCGTCAAACTCTCAACTAACTCACCTCTCTTCCTTCTATTTACCCGAAACCCTTCTACTTCCTCCTCCTCCTCGACTCCTTCGTCCATTGCCCATCACTTGATAGCAAATTCTAGCAAGAGAGTGCAAGTGAACAATGCGGCCTCCTTGCCTAGCTGTCTCGATGAGGATTTGTTGAGGCGGGTATCGGGAGCCAAGGATGCAGACCATGCCATGGATATGATTGCGGAGGCCAAAGGGGGAATGGGGGGTGGTGAAGTGGGCAATGAGGATTGCCGTTTGATCATTGCGGCGGCCATTGATCGGGGGAATGTTGAGCTGGCGTTGTCGCTGTTTCAAGCTATGCGTACGGGCTTGTGCCAAGGTGAGGCCTTCGATTGTTTTTGATGTTTCTTGGTATGTGATTTCTACATTGTTTCATGAGTTTGGTATGGTTCTAATGCTTTTATTTTATAATCTATATGGAAATGGTAGTGTTAAGCTTGCTATGAAATCTCACATTCCCAAAATATGACTTATAAGCAATGTAGGATGTAAGATAGTAAGACCATCTCTCCCTTACTTGGTTTAAAATTGTGACGGATGAACTCAAATTGAGTTGGTAGAAATTTAACAAAATGGTATTCCAAAAATAATTTGGCTCCATTCTAAATGACAATAAACACCGAGCTAATTTAGGAATTAGGAGTAACATGGGTCTTAACTCAGAGTTGGGAAACACCTTGACCCAACAAGCTTTTGCATGTAGTTCTTGGCCCAAACTTTTTATTTGATCATGTCACTTCCATATATGCAGCTGATGTGGGAACATACTCCCACATGAATATTTCAATGAATGTACCCTTTCTATCCCTTTCTATGTGTGCATGCCTACCTTAACCTCTTGCATTCTAATGACAGATCTATTTCCAGCATCAAATATCCAGTTTCATGTGTTCAATTGTCAATCTCCTTGCACAGATCACCTAATAAATTGCTAATGGACATTTTCATACCTACAACCACACTGCGTGTGGATATTCTTAGAATTTAGTCGCAAGTTTTGTACTAAGCTTCACACAAGGCTTACCTCCTTAGAGCACAACATATTCTTTAATACCAACAATTTTATCCACAAATGACAACATCTGTTTTCCGACATGGCAGCAAACTATCACACATTCCTTTCTGAAATACATGCATGTTGGATCGGGATCTAAGCTTAGGACGGATGAATAGGATAATAAAAATTCTCGAGATATCACATGCAATATTCAACGCAATCAATCAGACACAAAGTGAATAAAGCCAATTACAGAGTGCACGAGAGGTTTACCCTGGTTCGGTCGTCCCAACGAATTACTCCAACCCTAAAGCAAATACTAGATTCAACAGTGTCAATGGTACAACTATAAAGAGCTACGAGCACCCACTCTACGCTCATTAAGTTCCGTACTGCACTCACCAAAGTACCAAACACTAATAGTCTAGTAAACGCTCTCTCTTGACTAGCACCAACTAGTTAAGACCCCAAAATCCCAAAGTATAGTTTAAGTAACCTACAAAGATCAACACACCAATTACATAAATGTAAAGATATAATAAGTTTAGAAACGCTCAGTTTGTGTCGTTGTCGTTGTCACTGTCGTTTTGTGCTTGGTCAGATTTGATCTGACAGGATGTAGTCTTCCAGGCTGATGTGTGGATGAAGAGATGAAGTTCTCTGACTTGGTTTGCGTAGTTCAACTCCTTTGGTTTGCTTGATGTGTTGATAATTCAGTTGGGTCTTCATCGACAAGGAAGGATGAATGAGAAGGTTGCTCTCGGCCAGCAAGCCCAAGGTGTCGATTGGCACTGCTCAAGAGGTGGGCTGCAAGTCACGGTCGAGAAGGGGCTTTGCTGTAGCTGATGGCTTGGTCGGCAACAAAGATGGTGCGACTTTCGTCCACGGTCAACAAGAGCTTGGGTCGGCATGAGGACTCGGTCGGCGCATGCAATGGTGCGGGTTGCTCTTTGGGTCGGCAATGAGCAAATGCGGGAGTGCAGTCGGTAGGTCAGCAGGCGCTTGGCACGGTGGCTTCTTTGGTCGGTAAGGCAATGGAGCGCAGGCTGCAAGCTTGATCAACAGGCCCTTGGTGTGGCAACAAAGTTTCGGTCGGCAAGGGTGGAATGCGGGCTCCTCCTTCGGTCAGCACGGGCCTTGGCTCATCGAACGACTCGGTCAGCAAGCAGCGATGCAAGGGCCGGCAAGGCTCATTGGACGTGAGTTTGATCTTCAATGCAAGAGCAACTTGATGGGCTTCCTGCTCTTTGCGGCAACAAATCCAATGTAGGTTGATCTCCAAAGTAGATAGATGTTGATGGTGTGAGAGTTTGGCCTTGGAGATTGCATAGGGTGTGGGGTTGTGAGGGATGTTGTTTGTGGCTATAGAAGAGGCTTTTGATGCTTGCTTGGATTTCTTTGGCCATCTAGAAGCTTGCGGCAATGGAGATGATAGCTATTTAGGCTTGCGGCAAGGGTGATGGTATTTTTGCTTTTTGCTTGCGGCAATGGAGAGTTTGGATCTAGGGTTTTGCCGTCTCCTTCCTATATTTTGGCCGACTTGTTCTTTTCCTCTTGTTGATGTGTTTGGCCGCATGCAATTGGATCCCTTTGGATGAATGTTTAAATAGGAGAGCTTGGAGATCAATTCAGCTATATGAGAATCCCTCAATTATAGTAGTTTGGATGGAATTTAAACTTGAATAGTAATCCAAGTGGGATTTGTTTTGAATATGAAATATGAAATGGATTTCAAGCAATCACTAATTGATTTGTATGGGATTTGAAGTAATCACCAATTGATATGAATAGGATTCCCTCCGTATATCCACATCTTTAACCAAGTCTTCTTTGCATATGAATTGGAATTTCTCCATCACTTTGACTAAGTCCTTTGAGTATTCACGAGCTTGTCACTCCTGAAAACATTTAGCACACACATCAAAACGTTCACACACGTTTGTTATCATCAAACACGAAGTCATCGTTGTATCCAACAATGACTTAATTTCAAATAGCTAGGATAAGAACTGATAGCAATAAGTATGAGGATTTGTATATTGGTTTCCTTTCTTGGTGATTTTACTACATGGATTATGTATATTTGTATAGTTCAATAAGTCATGGTAGGAAGTTGAAAATTTGATGACGTGAGGTTGGTGTTCAAATTTCTAAATTGCATGTTCTGATAACTGAATTAACGGTAATCTGAGATGAGTGAGTTCTTGATTTGGTAGTTGTAGGGTTATCTATGTAATCATATCATTTTACTGGTTTACATCGGCCCGATTATTTATATTGTTGGATATGCTGAGAGAATGGAATCAAGATTAGATGACCAAGTCATGATTCTAGATTGCCGATTCTATTCTTTCACCTTGAAGGTTAATTGAAAGTTGGGCATAACATCCCAGTTTATTTCAGGTTTCCTAATCGGTGGTTTAGTTCAATTTGGTCCTTATGGTAGTAAGCATGGTTGCACGCTTAGGAAAGTTGATGCAGAATGGAAGATTTAAGGTTTGGTCATGGAGGAATTTCGGGAATTAGGAAAGAATTGATAAACAAATAGGGATTTGATGAAAGGGGATAAAAATTTGGATCTTGCACCCAAGTTTATTGCTAACCCACTCTCACACCTCACATGCAAAGAGATTCAATGAATTGACTTGCTCACAAACTAACTGAGTTCACAAACTTAAATTTTCTTATCCAATCATTAGTATAAAAAGTTCTACTACTAATATGACTAAGAATGGGCTTTGGCCAATCAGATGCTAGATTTTATGGGACAATGATTTGCGTAACCTTCTCCTTATCTTTTATGCTTTATTGACATTGTTGTATCATTTGATTTTGAGACTATCAGTTTGATGGTGGCGGGACTATCTGTTTGGTTCAGTTTGATGGTGGAGGCACCACTCTTTGTGAAAATTTTATGTTATATGAAGCTTTTGATATTGACATTTTTGTAATGTAATGCTGTTAGTGATACATCAAGTTTTTGATTGAAAAATATTCTGCAATTATTTGTTTCTTTCTTATTCCTTGTTTTGTGTATTAGCTTTGAATAGTTAATAGTGTTTGGTAATTCTTTTATTGTTATTTTATTTGAAAAAAATCAAAAAAAATAAGCTAGGACCACAGGGTTGGCCTAAAACCTTATTGAAGCCTATTTGGGCTTTCTTAGCCCTTGTGAATTGGGCTTTTATTATGTTCGGCTTGGCATGGTATGGCCTGGCCTGGATGTTTTCAACCTTAATTATAGACCCATATTTAAAGCAAACAATAAGGTTCTATCTAGATTCATACTCAGACTCTTAACTGGAATCAAACCCTAGAATAAAAGAAAATAAAAATCTCTCTTAAAGGAAACCAAAGTTTTAAAACGCGAAGGCGTGTTTTCGACCCGTGACGCGAGGCGTGTTTTCGACCAGTGACGCGAGGCGTAAGCCTCAATGCGTACGGCGTAAGCCTTCAGCATGTTGTGAGGCGTAACACATTATAACCACATAATTCTGAAATATAGATGTTAAAAACATAGATTTAAGTTTCAAACCATCATTAAAGTATCAAAATATTAAAATAACACTCCAAAAACAAATATAAAACATCCAAAAAAAGATCAGAGTATTTGAGTTGCAAAATTAGACTCTAAATCTACTCTTCCACATCATCAAATGCAGAATCTTCACTTAAGTCATCTCCCTCCCCAAAACTTCCTAGGCTACTAACATCATCATAGGCTACGAAGAAGAAGAAAAAAAAGAAGGAACGAAGAAGAAAAAAGAAGGAACGAAGAAGGAAGAACTAAGAAAAAAAGAACAAAGAAGAAGGAAGAAAAAAAGAGAAAGAAGAAGGGGCGGGGGGACGCACCTGGGGCGACGAATCAAGGCGGCGGCGAGTCGTTTCTCTCTCTCTCTCTTTTAGCTTTTATTCCAGAGAAATAATTTTTTTTGCAAAAAATCACATTTTGAAGGCGTGAAAACCCTAATGCATTTGATGTGCCTCTGAACTGAGGCGTACGCCTTTGCTGCGCCTCCGAACTGAGGCGCACGCCTTTGAGCGCCTTCGACCTGAGGCGTAAGCCTTTGGACGCCTTTGACGAGTGAAAGCCTCTTCCCTAGCGCCTCAGGACGCTCGAGGTGAGCCTCTCCCTGAGGTGCGCCTTGAGGCGTACGCCTTTGCCGCCTTTCAAAACACTGAAGGAAACTCAAAGACCTAAATTAGAAATACAATAATGACTTAATAAAAGAAATGCAAAAGGACTAAAAAAATTGACGTAGTCTAAATCGACTCAAACTCTAAAACTTAATCTCAATCTATTAAGCTTTGAAGATCCACCTTCTGGTGAATGGTGTAAAAATGCACAACAGGACAAAGCCGAACAATCATTTTCAAGGCAACAAAGGTGAAGGATGAAAAGCCAATACTAGGTGAATTGCTGTCATTAAGCTCAATTGAAATGGTCAACTTGGTCGTATCAAGATCAGTTATTTGTATGATGTATGCAAAGCCTTTCTATAGTATCAAGAACGAGTCTCTTTGAATAAATTCTAATCATCTTGTCATCCTCAATAGCAAATACCTACAAACTTTTTTTGCATCTGCAACAGATTTGTCAGCATTATATTTAATTGCAATCATTTCACAATTCTCAAAATGAAGGTATTTCAAATGATATGCATGGCTATTAGGAAATGCACTAGGTCTATGATCAATGGCTAACTATAAAAAACTCGGAACCATGAGTTGAAGTGATTCATGTGTGGCTTGTTAAAGATCAACCCATTCTTTTGATTTGCAACTATATTTTTGGGGTTGTGAGTCAACATAATTTTTTATTTCAAACATAATTGTATATGTGTTGGATCATCCAAACCGTAAAACATCCAAACCGTACAACCATGGCTTACCCAACAAGATGTGTGCAACTCTATTGATAAAACATCATACCAGATGCAATCATGAAAGCTCAAAAATTTAAAAGGTATTAACAGCATTAGGTAGTGAGTTTTCATGAATTTAAGTAATGTTGTTTGGTTATTGATGATGTTTAGTTTTAAGTTGTATGTTTTCTAAAGCTAACTTTTCAACTAGATTAGTATAACAACGTTCATCAATCACCACTTTAAATGATCTATTTTTAATCTTAATGTATGTAAAAAAAAATTGATTTTTCGCTAATCCTCCTTACTCTTAAAGATAGTAGCTAGACACCTAACGACATGCAAATATGTATTAGACTCATGTATATTCTCATTAGCATCACTAGTACACTCGGGTCAAAGATACACCTCCTTAACTGTTCCATCATCATCATATATCACTACAACATATAAACTTATATTAGGATTAGGACAATGATAGACAAACTGGCCCTATCCATGACACTTTAGTATTAGACTCTTTTTTTGCTTTAGTTATGAAGATTCTTTAATCTTAACCTTTTCATTTAGTTCCGCAGGAGCATTGATGTCATGATTGCTGATTTTTCAAATAACCACTTAGGTTGCTCATTAACTTATCCAGAGGAATACTCATACAAAACTTAAGTCCTATGCTAATTAGGATGCATCATCCAGAGTGTCCACATTATGTGGAAGCATCTTCCGTTGCATAGTCCAAAATTTAGAAAGTGTAAGATAAGGGTTCCCGTAGACATCCCCAATTATCAAATTTGTTCATATACTCCCTAGCAGTCATATTCTGTTGATGAAGTCTGTTAAACTGGTCAAATAGACGACCACTATAAGATTTGAAAAGGGGTTTCTCTTGAAGTTTTGTATTCCTTTCAACTCTGTCCTAATGATGTTTCGATATTCTCTATCTAGCAAATCTCCCTATTGTAAGTCTAGTATATCTTAGTCGACCTTAAAGTTTCATCTTAGCAAACATAACCATACAATTAGTAGACATCCTATACCATTCAAAGAAGTAGTCCATATTTGCTAACCAGTTTGGAAAACCTAAAGTCATAAGTGCCATCATAAGTAGGGGTGTTGCGCAAATTAGTGTTGGTCGACTAGCAAGCTTTGGTCTTGAAACTGTCGAGGGTTGTGGTTCTGATTATGGCTCAGGTTATGGCTCCTTCTCAGGATAATTGTTGCAAACACATCTTTATTCATTGTAAAAGTTTATTGAACATCTAATTAATTTTATACTTAGATTTAGCATTTGAATTTTATATAACGGATGCGAATGCACCGGGAAAGATTCCAATATAGTAGCTCAAACTTTCATTAATGATAAATGGGTATCACCAAATTTGAGTTTTCCTTACTAACGTATATCTGGCATACTAGCATCTCTATTCGTTTGTAAAGTTAGAATCAGCAAACACACTCCTCGCAAAAGAAATTCTTGTTGGATATTAGATCAACCCAATGTATTTTTGGTGACCAATCGACTTGCACTAACATATATTATATAGCTACAGGAAGCTTTTAAGGAGGTATCAAGGTACAAAATGGACTCTACTTCTATGACTAAGATATGGAAGTTATCGGCATCATTGAGTTCATATTATTTTATTTATATATATGATGTATTTACTATTTTTTATTTCTTTATCATAGATATGATGTAATAACCTTGAAGACACACACACTTCTTTAAATATGTTTAAGGTTTAGAATATACTTGACCTTCATACTTGATCATACCATCTTGATTTTAAGCCAAACTATTATTTTGAAGTGTTAGTCGACCAATAACCTTGATAGTCGATTAAGTATATCTGATACTTAATATTCAAAATCCAGCTTGAATTAGTCGACTTACTCCTTTTCTATTCGACTAATACAGACTAAGAAATTTCACTGATTTGCTTTATTAATCAACTAATCTAGATATTAATCTATTACTACAGAAGATTCATCCCTAGTCGACTAACACTGATTTATGTATCTTTAAATTTTTACTATTAGTTAACTATTGAGCTTGCTAGTCGATTAAATTTGTTTTATTAATCAACTAATTTGGATATTAGTCTATTACTACAGTAGATTATTTTTTTCATCAGTGTATTAGTTAATCGACGAGATTCATTCCTGGCCGACTAACACTAATTTGCGCAACGTTAAATTTTACTATTAGTCAAATATTGAGCTTGCTAGTCGATTAATATAGATAGCAAATCCTTCTTTGACTTGAACTATCAGTTGATCAAAGTTAATGCTTGTCGATTAATAACCCAATTTTCTGCTTGTGCCGGTCCATCTGATCAGTTATAACAGGTAAATTTCTGAACGCTTATGAACGTTATGATCTTCCTCTATATAAAGGAAATGATTTCTTTTACATTCATATGCTTTGGCCCCTTGTAAAAATTTATTTCACTCTTTTTAGCCAAAGTTCTACTATTCTATCCTATAGTTTTGTTCAAGCAAAAGCCAAGCCTTTTAAACAGAACAAATTCACTCTTTTGCCATGGAAATTTGGTCCACAAATTCACAAATTAAGGCATAGTAGAGTTTACAACTTTATTTTCTGAAAAGGTTCTCTCAAGGAATTTGAGAGAGGTGTAAAATTCTTATAACAAGTTGGATGATTAAGGTGGTTTTACTGTTTACAAGAAGGATTATAGTGAAAAATCTCAACCAGTGAGATTTGAGGATTGGAGTAGGTCTGGAGGACCGAACTAAGATAAAAATCCTGATGTTTGCAATTTCTTTTGTTTTGATTTTTATTATATCACATATACTTGAAGAAATTGTGTTGCTTTTGTATTTTTAATTTGTTATTCATTGGTATATCTTTTAATACCATTCTTGGGTAATTTTTCAAAAGTTAATATTCATCCCTTTCTAATGTCTCTTTATCCATTTCAAGGATCTAACACTTAGTATCATAGGCTGGTAAAACCTAGTAAATCCCGATGAAGCTTGTCAACAACCTTATAAATCTTCACAATTCACCAAATGCCACTCCACAATAAGACCATCCTTGTTTAACGGTTCCAACTACAATTATTGGAAGAGAATGATAGTGTTATATCTCTCGTCTATCAATTACGACGAACTGTGAAATATCATAGATACGACTTACAACAAACCAACTACTCTATAATCTCAGTGGATGAATGCAGAGAAAGCATCAGTAACACTCGACTCCAAGGCAATGAATGCCTTATTCTGTGTCCTGTACAATAACGAATTCAGCCGTATATCCACATCAATATTAGCTATCAAATATATCATACCCTTAAGATAACACATAAAGGAATAAGTAATGGAATCTTAAATTTTTGTACTTATTTACAGATTCATGGTATTGAAGGTGAAGATAAGGGGACGATATCAGAGATAAACATGTACTTCACGGATATTACAAATTCACTCATAGTATTGGGAAAGATGTACTCTCAATTTAAGATGGTCCAAAAGATCCTTCATGCCTTTACTTAAGAATGAGAGAAGACGACGATGATATCGAAAAGTTAATGATCTATCAACTCCAATCTGGAAAGACTTGGTCGGGAACTTCATAGCATATGAAGTTCAATTAAAGGACATGAGACAAAATATCCCAAAGAACAAATGCATGCCATTCAATGGTTATTTCGACATTGAAGATTTGGATGAAGAAGAAATAGACATTCTTGTAAAAAAATTTCCTTTTAAAGATAAGTATATGTCAAATAATATTAAAGTTACTAATGACTTGCTTTTTCGTTTTCATTGTCAAAAATCATACCATAAGAAAAATAATTATCCTATAATGAAATCAGAGAGTTGTAACTTCAACAACTTCAATAAGACTCAAAGAAAGAAGAACAAGCATTGGACATGTGCTTTATGGCATATGCAGATAATATATCTTCTAATTCAGATAACAATAAATTATTAATTGCATTTAATGATTTATATTATAAATGTAAGAAGCTTAATAATACATATAAATCATTTAGAACTGAATACGATTTATTTATAAATGAACATAATGTTTCCTTTATCTAAATGTTCAAAATTAGATGATGTACTTCAGATTAATAAGAAATTAATTGAAGAAAATAGTAACTTAAAAGAAGAAAATATTTTGATTAATAAAAATGTAATGCACTTAACTTTAGAATAATAGAACTTGATAAGAATGTCTCTTCTATTAAATACGATGAAATAGTAAATAATGTAACTATGTTTAATAAAAGAAAATAAGAAATAACTAAGTTGCCTTTTATCAGCATGTTTGTATCAACAAATTTGGCCTAGATTATAATAAACAAAAGAATCATGTTCATAAAGACTCGCCTGCGAAATATGCTAATAGAAATCATGCTTTTACTTATAAAATCTGTACTACTCACATTAAACCTTATGATTCTCATAGAATGTATTATGACTATCATTTTAATAAATTGCATGGTAAAAAGCATATGTTTACTATATGAATTCCTAAATATGAATATGAATGTGATACAAATGCATATGTTACAAATTTTATAAAAAATATGTATCATTTAAATAATTATTCTTATATGCATTCTTGGAAGTCAAACCCTTAATGGCTATGGGTTCCTAATAACTGACCACAAGGACTGAATATAAAATGGATACCAAAATTCTATGTTTAACTTTCAGCTACCTTGTATAAAAAGGGGAAGCATACAAATAATTTTTATAAAGTAAATATCAACAATTGATGTGATTTCTTTTTTGGTGATGTCTAAAGGAGAGAATTCTTATTGTTAAGGGAGGCATCAATTCAGGGGAGTATGCTAATGTTAATTATAAGTTTTTTATTTTGATTTATATATTATATTTATATTTGTCATCATTAGAATGAGAGAGAATGTTGGATATTGGATCATCCCAATAAAATTTTTAATGAACAATCTGCTTGCACTTACATATGTTATGTAGTTATGGATGATGAGGTGTCAAAGCACAAGAATGTACCCTACTTCTATAACAAATACATCTATAACAAGAACATGAATGCTATTGGCATCATTGAGCAGATGTTGTATTTGTATAGATGATGTATTTTTATTTTCTTATCATAGATATATATGATGTATCATTCTTGAAAGCACACTCTCACACACTTCATTAAATATGTTCAAGACTTAGAATATCATTGGCCTTCAAACTTGATTATAGCATCTTGATCCTAAGCCTAACTATTATTACCAAGTTTTAGTTAGATGGCCAATAACCTTAGTAGTCGAGTAATGTATATCAAAAACTTGATATTTAAAATCCAGCTTGAATTAATCAGCTAACCCTCTTTCTAGTTGGCTAATACAGATAGTAGATTTCATTGATTTGCTCTATTAGTCGATGGCCAATTTTTGCAAAGGGGCCAAAAAAATTAATTAGGAAAATCGACCTATAATTAATTTAATTGGCAAAATCGACCTCTTTTGTCTCAAACAGCAAAAGAGGTCGGTTCTGGCCCGTGGGACGCGTGTGCCCCACGGGCCGCATCTTCAGAGTGCGGTTCTCGGCCGCACTTTGAAAGAGCGGCCCTGGGCCGCACTCTGCAGGTGCGGCTGTGGGGATTCATTCCCTTCAACGCCTGCAAGCTTGCGGGCTGTTGTCTTCCCTTCGAAAATTCCCAAATTCCGCCGCATCTTCAAAATCCGGCGATCCGGCAATCGTTTTTTCCTTGGTTGATAAATTGGCACCGTTTCAGGTAATTTCTAGACTCAAGTTTTCAAGTATTGAATATTTTTTGTGTTTATTGTACAATCTAGTATGAAATTTACGGTTTATGTGATAACTTCTATAATTAGAAAAATTTGTAGTGATATATGATAAATAATTGTATATTATATGGTTTCATAAAATGGAGGAAGCTGTACCCATAACTAATGTGGTCTTATATGACCAAGCACATCATCGTTCTGCGGATGTAATGCAAGGACAGGTATTTAGAAATAATGTATAGTAAAAGTAATTAATTATGATGGGAAGTAAAATAATTAATCTGTGAATTATATGTTTGCAAGGAACGATAGGAATTGTTGATCATGGGTAAAAACATACAAAGTGGAGCTTAGATGAGCGTGCGAGAGATTATATCGAAGCCGCCAGGTTACACCTATGTGCGAGATTGCCTTGGGTACGGTTGGACCACGCACTGCTGACGGCTTTGGTTGAAAGATGGAGGCCAGAGACAAATATATTTCACATGCGCCAGGGAGAGATGACAATCACTCTTCAGGACGTGGCAGTCATCACAGGCCTATCCATTGATGGTGAACCCATATGACAATGTGAAATGCGAGATATCAGCTGGGGTGCGTTGTTGGAGAGGCTACTTGGCCAGGATACCCCATCAAGAAAAGCAGCCAAGGTGAAACTTAGTTGGCTACGTGATACATTTAAGCAGTTGCCTGATGATGCAATGGACGAGGACATTTAGCAGTATGCATGGGCGTATATGCTTCATATGATTGGAACCTTACTGGATTCGGATCCAAGCAAAGGATCAATAAACCTCTGTTGGTTGACCAAGCTAGAGAATTTTGAGGAGGCCGATACATATTTATGGAAAAGTGCGGTACTTGCGCACTTGTACTCTGAGATCAGCAAGGTGGCATTAAAGCAGACAAAGTCTATATATGCATGCTGACTCTTGTTGCAGGTATAAATTTTTTTCGTTAGCTAAAATAGTGATATATATATATCTATATATATTTCACATCTGGAAAAAATTCATATTTACATGCTTGGTCGTGGGAGAGAATGTATGTAGGCAGACCAAGGCTCCTGCAGGATGTATTCGCTGACATCGTTTCCTATGGGTTCATGTGGAATGCGGGTAAAATATTCATCGAAACTGCTCATGGGAACCTGGATACGTACATAGACCAGTTTGACATGTTAGAGAGTACACATGTATGTATATTTAAATTTTATAAAGTCAGGTGAACAATTATATATAATGTAGTACACTGATAAATTTGTGTCATTCATCAGACTTGCATCAGTCTTGCTTTCATACAATGCCTTTCGTGCCAAAATCAGAGAAGAGTCCAAAGAAGCAGATCAGTGGATATCTGCAGATTTACATGGGGCAGAAAGCATGTGGCCGATGCATACCGATCGTGGAAAACACTATTGTATTATGACAACAAATTGTTCTGAGAGCTTTAATTGGGTGCTCAAAGATGCTAGAGCTCTACCGATACGAGCGTTGATAGGAAGAACATTTTACAGGTTAAATAAATATTTCTATCAACGAAGACTGAGTGGGCAAGGGTGGACGACAGATTTTGTACCCACAACAATGGACATTATTGGGGAACGGAGGGAAGAAGCCCAAACATTTATGCTCACAAGGTTTAGTGATTGTGAGTGGCAGATGGTGGACAACGATGGCCTCTGTTATACTGTTAAGTTACATGACGAGAAATGCAGATGTACTTGCAATATTCCTATGCTTCAACATATGCCATGTGCCCATGTGATCGCCACAATGTCTAGACAAGAATATGGTGCCAACATATCATATATGCCATTCTGTTCGCCATGGTATATGGTTAGCAGATATCGCCTTGCATATGAACCTTTATTTCATCACATACCCGATGCACGGTACTGGAAGGCTTGGGATGGTCCCAAATTACTTCCACCCGACAAAAGAAGACCTCCAGGTCGGCCTACATCTACACGTATTCGTAGGACAATGGATATTCCCGTGATGGTAGCCGACAGAATAGATGTGGCAATTGTCATCAACTCAGGCATTACAAATCACGCTGCTGAAATCCTCCTCACACACAAGCGTATGTTGATTTTGCAATTCATATATTTCTTGTGGATATATATATGATGTTCTAATTTATGCTTATCTTTTAGGTCTTCATCTCAAGGCCACGGCTGGTCTTCATCTCAAGGCCGCGGCGGGTCTTCATCTCAATGCCGATGCAGATCATGCACATGATGCAATGGTGGATGTTACTCTACTAAGAATGTTGTGTTAGGTCCATGAATGTTGTGTCAGGGCTATTTTATGTATGTTTGCTATATATTTTATGTAAGTTTGTTGAATTCGATATGATACGTATTTTGACAAACTATGGTCGATGAATTCAATGTTGTTTGATATATGTGTTACGTAAGCTTGATGAATTCGATATGCTATGTGTTTTGATTTATATAAACTTCTGAACACATTGTGATGTGTTATGATATACTATTTGTGATATTTGTGAAATGCTATGGCTGTGAGAAGTATGAGTGTGCGCATTATTTGCGACACGTTTTGATTTATATGCATATGCTGTGATGAATCAGTGGTAAAGTATTGGGAGAGTATGAGCAGAAGCAGTTGCTGATATTGAGAGGAGCACTAACAATATCAGCTGCTATTGTTTGCAAACAGAGAGGAGGGAGCAGATTTTGCTCTTTGTTTGACAACTTGCGGGGCGGCACCTGCAGAGTAAGACCGAGAGCCGCACTTCAAAGTGCGGCCGAGAGCCGCATTCTGAAGATGCGGCCCGTGGGGCACACGCGCCCCACGGGTCAGAACCGACCTCTTTTGTTGTTTGAGACAAAAAAGATCGATTTTGCCAATTAAATTAATTATAGATCGATTTTCCTAATTAATTTTTTTGGCCTCTTTCAAAAATTGTCCTTAGTCAGTTAATCTGTATACAGAACATTATTTTTCCATTATGTATTTGATTATTCGACTATCTCCGTTCCTAGTCGATAATGCCGATTTGCATAATTTAGATTTTTTTTACCATTAGCCGATTAATGAGCTTGCTAGCCGACTAATATATATCACAAATTCTTCTATGGCATAAACTATTAGTCAACTATTGTTCATGCTAATTGACTATTAGAAATGTTGTTTGCTTGTTTATGTTCATGATATATGTATTTGATTAGTTACAATGGGCTAATTTCTGAATGTTCATGAGCATTGGGATCTTCCTCCACAGGGAATGATCCCCCTCCACGTTCATATGCTTTGGCCTCTTGCAAAAATTTCTTTTATCGAACAAACCCACTCTTTTGCCACGAAGTCTGTTTCAAAAATTCACAAATCAAGGCATAGCGTACAACTTTATTTTCTGGGAAGGTTCTCTTGAGTAAAGTTCTTGACACCAGTTTCATGGTTAAGTATTCTTGCGGTTTGCAAGCACTATAGTTGAAAATTTTATACGGTGAGACTTGGGAATTGGAGTATGTCTGAAAACCAAACAAGGATCAAAATCCGGTGTTTATGATTTCTTTTTGGTTTGATTTTTGTTATATCACATATACTTGCAGAAATTATATTGCTTTCGTATTTTTAATTTGATATTCATTGGTAATTCTTTTAATATCAATCTTGGTTGATTTATTAGAAGACATTATTCATCCTCTTTTAGTGTCTCTTTGTTCATCCTATGGATCCAACAATTTCTAATTTTTATAATCTTCATGATTAGGATATTCTTAAAAGACGGGGCAAATTATAAATTAATTATACTTAGAAAATCACAGTGGACTATGATAAAAGCCTTTATGGTAATGATTCTTGTAATAGCCCATCGAAATCTACGCAAAAAGCTCTAACATCTGCACAAAATCAACAAAAACATCTTTTGTCGTAATCTACAGCTTAAATGACTTAAAACTGACTCTAAATGTTTCAAAATAGCCTAGAATTATGTTAACAATTTACAGAAAATATTGTAACAGGTACAATACTGTAACAACAATGGTACTATAACAATTTTTTTGTTTTGATCTTTGTATTCTTTTTCTAAATTAAAATCCTAAGAAAGTTTTTTTCTTATTCCTAACTAATCCTAAAGAAGGTAAAAAGGAAATAAAGGAAAAATAAAAATAAAAGTGGTGATGAGACAGAGAAGATAATGAATGGGAAATACATGATTTTTAACTTTGATATCAACTGTGGGGACTTGAAAACGGAAGGGTTACTTAGGTTTTATGTTGTGAATTGAAAAATAATTAAATTGGGGTTTTTATATACTAAAAAAATAAAGATATGGTTTTTGGGCACTTGCCCTGAAGGTCAAATCGTTCACCGATTTCAATACCTTGCATGCGAAAAATTTCTTTAGAGATGACGCCCTGATAATTACTCGCCAAGTTAAAACCAATCATATGGCAGAGATTTAACAAGAAACTAACATTTCTGCACGGAGCAAAAACACCCACGAAGAGGATGCGGTGCACGCGCGCAACCGAAAAGGAGCGAGAAATGTGGGTGGACGTGTGATGGGCTCCATGTGTTTCAGAGTCGCAACAAAGGGGAGCGTGTGCACCAAAGGGGCCGGACCACGCATGAGGCAAATAGGGGCGTTTTCGTACTCTTTTCTAATTATTTATATTATAATGGCAAACTTGTAATTAAATTAAAGAGGGGGGGGTAATCTTAAGCTAGAGTTAGCCACCGGCTTTCATTATGCTTGATTATTGAATTTTGTAGGAGAATTCTTAGGAAGAGGGCGAACGTCCTCTCTTTTGGCATCTTGAAATGGTGGTTGCCCCTATTAATTGTAGCCAAAAACTATCTTTTTATCGCTATTTCTTTAATATAATTTCAGTTTTGCTCGGGATCTACCATTTTGGTATCAGAGAACGTAACGATCTATAGCGGCGTCGATAAGATCGAAGGACAAGTTCGAGACCTTGGAGGAGAAGTTCAATGGCGAGATTGATGGTATAAAGAAATCTTTGGTAGGGAATGATGAATCTATGGCAAAGTTGACAGCTTCTGTTGAAAGGTTGACGACGAAGCAAGATAAACAAGATGATGCGCTCGCTCAATTAATCTTTCAGCTATCAATCCTCACGGGAAAGGATGGAAAAGGAGACGGAAACCCTAAAACAGCGACAAATATACCACCTTTGGACAAAGGGAATGTGAAGATGGAGAAAATTGACGAATGATCGTTTCTCGAAGATGAGAAGGAAGATGAGGGGCCATGGGTGGAAGATTACCGCGAATCAATCCGTCGAAGAGCGGAGGAGAACCAACGGAACACTAGAATCATCCACGGGGGGCAGCCAGGCACAGATTTGGGCGGGAGCAGCAGCCCCGCCCTGGAGGAGGTGCAGCAGGGGCTGCCGATCCCTGCCAGCCTTCGACAGGGCCGTCCGACCTTGCCGACCCCACTGGAGGGGCCGTCGGCCCTCTGGCAGCCTCGACAAGGGCCGCCTGGGTTTCGGTAGCCTCCAGCAAGCCCCTGGCAGCTGCCAGGGGGATTTCAAGACTCTGTTGAGCCTCGTTCCACTGCTTTTCGGACTTCTGTGATGCATCCCGGCTATGCGGAGCACTATCCGCCGTCCAACGGCTATCCAGGGCATGTATACAGCGATGGGACTCACTATGGGGATGACGAAGGAGGCAGTTACTATGATGATGGAGGGGGAGGAGTCTATGGTGGTGGTGGTGGTGGTGATGGGGGATGCTACGAAGGACGAGGAGAGGGATCCCGAGGGGGTTATGGAGATCGTGGTAGAGGGCCACAAGGAGGACATGAGACACACCATGATAGGTGGCAGCACTACAACCAGTCCAGATATGGCGGGGGACGAGGAGACCAGGGGTGTCTAATATGGATAGGCTGCGAAAGCTGAAGATGCATGTATTCGATTGGGTGGATCCAGTGTCGTGGATCAATGGAGTAACGAGATTTTTTAGAGTCTCTCGCATGACTGAGGAGTAGAAGCTGGAGGCAGCAAGCATTTGTTTGGATTGGAAGGCCCTCGCTTGGTTTTAATGGAATGATGCGAGGTGTCCTTTTCGCTCATGGGAGGACGTCAGGGACCAGATGGAGGAGATGTTCAAAGATCCCCATTTGGGAAATTTGAGGGAGCAACTGCTTTCACTCAGGCAGGAGGGCACAATAAGGGATTATCTTGAGAGGTTCGAGGCTCTATCAGGACAGGTGCACGGAGTGACTGATAAGACGATGGAGAGCACCTTCATGAAGGGGTTGAGGACCACTATTCAAGCAGCGGCGCGCATGCAGAAGCCTCAGAGTCTGATGGAGGCCATGGAGTATGCTCAGATGGCGGCGGACTGGCAATTGGAGTAGATGAAGGCGATGGGTGGTTGGAGTGGCCCAGTTTTCCGTAGCCAGACAGCGACAGGCCTGCAGCCGAGAGCCACTACCGGAGCGGATCCTGCCACCAAGGAGAAGAGTGGGTAGAAGAGTAGTGCACTGCAGGCTGGGGGACAGTTCAGGCAGATGATTGACGTGGAGATGAGGGAGAAGCGTCAGAAGGGCCTATGTTTTAGATGAGACGAGCGATTCACATCAGGTCAAATGCGCGGGGTGCAAGCTCCAAGTGCTACTACTGAAGGATGAGGACGAAGAGCTTGATGTGGAGGACGAGACCGCTAAGGTGGATGAGGAGTCTGAGGGCCATCAGCTAGACATGGTGGAGGTTTCCCTTAACTCCATAGTAGGGTTCACACCGAACAATACCATGAAGTTGATGGGGCATATCGACGACCAGGTGGTGACAATGCTTATCAATAGCAAGGCGACCCATAATTTCATTTCCAGGAGAATGGTGGCCCAGCAGGAGCTCCAGCTGATAGACTGTGGTAGCTTCAATATCGTGATGTGGACATGGAAGAAGGAGAGCAGTCGTGGAGTTTGAAGAGGGTTGGTGCTGACACTACATGGGGTGCAGGTGATAGCTGACTTTCCGCCTCTGGACTTGGGGAGTACCGATGTCATCTTAGGTATGACTTGGTTACAGACGCTGTGGGAGATGACTGTGAACTGGAAACTGCTCAGGATGGAGTTCCATGAGGATGAGAGTGCAGTATTCCTACAGGGAGACCCCAGCCTATGCAGAGTACTGGTCTCACTAAAGACCATGGTGAGGACCATCCCGACAGAGGGCGATGGGTACTTGGAGGAGTTATATTCGTTGACGGGAGAGGGTGGTGCTGTGGCCAGCAAGGAGCAGCACATTCTAATAGAGGTACAACAGCTGATGGATCAGTTCAGGGTCTTTCAGGAGCCACGAGGACTTCCACCGCCGAGGGATCACGAGCATGCCATAGTTCTACGGGAGGGCGTGTCCCCTATTAGTGTGAGGCCATACTGCTACCCACATGCATAGAAGGACGAGATTGAGAGGATGGAGGCAGGGATGGTACCGGCTGGTGTAATACAGCCCAGTGTGAGCCCCCTTTCCCGTCCTGTACTGCTGGTAAAGAAGAGGGATGGGAGCTGACGTTTCTGCGTGGACTACATGGTATTGAACTAGGAGACAGTGTCAGACAAGTTTCCTATGCCAATGATTGATGAGCTGTTGGATGAGCTGCACATGGCAGCCACATTCACGAAGATAGATCTCAAATCGGGCTTCCACCAGATCAGGATGCGGGGGAGGATGTGCCCAAGAATGCGTTCAGGACGCATTAGGGTCATTATGAGTTCTTAGTCATGCCCTTTGGCTTAACTAACACACCAACTACTTTCCAGGCTCTTATGAACAAGGTATTCCGTCCTTACCTGTGACGATTTGTACTAATCTTTTTCGATGATATATTGGTGTACAGTCGTACCTTGGAGGAGCACTTGGACCACATGTATGTTGTTTTTCAGGAGTTACAGTACCATCAGTTATTCGCAAACAGAAAGAAATGCTTATTTGGATAGCCACATATGGAGTATTTGGGACATGTGGTATCTGCAGATGGGGTGTCAGCTGACAGAGCAAAGATTGCGGTGATGCTGGATTGGCCGCGTCCCACCACTCTCAGGGGGCTGAGGGGATTTCTGGGCTTGACGGTATATTACCGCAGATTTGTGCATGGTTATGGGACGATCGCCTGGCCGCTCACCGAGCTACTCAAGAAGGACCAATTCATTTGGGTGAGAAGGTGACGATAGCTTTTGAGGCCTTGAAGAAAGTTATGACCATCGTGCCAGTCCTGTCGTTGCCAGAATTTTATAGACCTTTTGTGGTGGAGGCGGATGCTTCGGGGCATGGATTGGGAGCGGTGTTGATGTAGGATCAGCGGCCCATAGCGTATTACAGTCATGTGTTGACAACTAGAGCCAGACTGCGGTTGGTCTACGAGAGTGAGCTGATGGCCATTGTCCTATCCATCCAAAAGTGGAGACCATATTTGTTGGGGAGGAGTTTCCTGGTGCGCACGAATCAGAGGAGTCTCAAATACCTTTTATTGCAATGCATGGTGACAGAGGTGCATCAAAAGTGGCTGCAGAAGTTAATGGGATATAGGTTTGAGATTGAGTATCGAACAAGATTAGAGAACAAGGCGGCTGACCACTTTCACGATGGGAGGAGGCCGTTCAGTTGACAGCTTTGTCAGTTTCTGTGCTACATGATTGGGAGTTGTTGCAGCAGGAGGTTGAGCAGGATCAGGAGTTGGGGCCAGACGAGCAGCGCTTTTGCAGGGGTCTACGGAGCATCCAGGCTATGCTATTCAGGATGGTAGGCTATTGTATTGGGGGTGCCTGGCCCTACTGAGAACCTCTAGACACATCCCATCCATACTACACGAGTTTCACAACAGTGCAGTGAGAGGACATTCTGGGGTCCTCAAGTGCTACTAGAGACTGGTGTGAGAGGTCTACTGGAAGGGGATGAAGAAGGATGTCGCGATGATGGTTGCAGAGTGTGACGTTTGTCAGTGTCACAAGTATTAGGCGATGGCTCTAGGGGGTTACTTCAGCCCTTTTCCTTGCCAGAGTGGGTCTGGGAGGATATCTCTATGGATTTCATTGATGCCTTGCCTAAGCCAGGGGGATACACTGTCATATTTGTTGTGGTAGACTGCCTCAACAAGTATACACACTTTATACCGCTTAGGCATCCCTACAGTGCAGTGTCGGTGGCGGAGATATTTCTGAGGGAGATCATTCGTCTGCATGAGCCTCCAATGTCCATTGTCTCTGATAGGGACAATGTTTTCTTGAACAACTTTTGGCAGGAGCTTTTCAGTCTGCAGGGCACGGTGTTGCGACGGAGCACACCCTACCACCACCAGACGGACGGCCAGACTGAGGTCGTCAACAGGAGTATTGGGACATACCTGAGATGTTTTATTTCAGAGAGTCCCACGGAGTAGGCCGTTGGCTAGCATGAGCGGAGTACTCGTACAATACGTCCTAACACACCGCAGCCCAGACGACACCTTTCAGGATTCTCTATGGTCGTGACCCTCCACATTTATTACACTATGGGCAGGAGACGACACCTATATCAGATGTGGAGCAGTACCTGGCTGAGAGGGACCGGATTCTGGAAGAACTGAAGCTCCACTTGGCGAGAGCTCAGCAGATTATGAAGTCGATGACAGACTTTCACTGCAGAGATGTGCAGTTTGCAGTTGGGGACATGGTGTATCTTAAACTGAGACCTTACAGGCAGAGATTTTTGGCTCAAAGGAGGAATGTGAAGTTAGCACCGAGATATTTTGGACCTTACAATGTTGAGGCCAGGGTGGGACCAGGTGCTTACAGTTTGAGGCTTCCCCCTGGTACGGTTATTCATTCGGTATTCCATGTGTCACAGCTTCGCAAGGATATTGGGGACCATACCCTTCGCCCACCCTTCCAGAGACGTTGACAGATGACATGGAGGTGAGAATGGAGCATGTGGATCTGAAGGGGGTACACAGAGGGAGCACTGGAGAGCGGGAGGTTTTATTGCAGTGGAAGGGCTTGCCAGAGCACGTTGGAGTTTCTGAACGTTATGGCACAGTAATTTTCAGACTTCCACCTTGAGGACAAGGTGGCTCTTTGGGGAGGGAGTAGTGATGGGCTTCGCGTGTATTAGAGGCACAACAAAGGGGGAGCGCACAACACCAAAGGGGCCGGACCAAGCATGAGGCAAATAGGGGCGTTTTCGTACTCTTTTCTAATTATTTTATATTATAATGGCAAACTTGTAATTAGATTAGCGGGGGGGGTTTAATCTTAAGCTAGGGTTAGTTGACGGCTTTCATTATGCTTGATTATTGAATTTTGTAGGAGAATTCTTAGGCAGAGTGTCGACGTCCTCTCTTTTGGCGTCTTGGGAAGGTGGTTGCTCCGATTAATTGTAGCCAAAACTATCTTTTATTGCTATTTCTTTAATATAATTTCAGTTTTGCTTGGGATCTATCAGCGTGCCGGTATCGTCGGGGGGTAAAAAGTGCAAAGTCCGGGGGGTCAAAACGAAAAAACCGTGGGGTGACAAACACGTAAATAAGTGGGGATTTTTTTGGTATTTTGGGATGAATGGCAAACATGTAATTAAGTGGGGTTGTAGGATTTTTTTGAGGGGATGACAAACATGTAATTAATTGTTGTTCGGGGGTGAGATTTGGGTGAGGTGGAGGATGAGGTGTAGGGGGTGATGGGACATTTGTCCTAGTTATATTCCCCCCTCCACCTAGGACAAATGCATCATAGTCATATTTCCCCCCTCCACCTAGGACACATGCATCATTTGTATAATAGATAATACTTGACTTCTAAAAAAATAATCATATTCTTTCTAGAATTTTAGAAGAAAAAGAAACTTAGATTTGATAATTAAGGATGCAAAAAAGGACTCCAAAAACGATAAAAATTTCAACTAAGGAAAACTCCTAATTTTACTCTAATTATAAAAGAAACGAACTAATTCTAAAAATAATAAAACCTTAAAATAATAAAAAAATCTAAAATTAGTAGGACTTCCCCTTGCAAGATTGAAATTTCTCTCTATATGTAGAATTAATTGCAAACTCAAAATCTAAAATTATTGCATTTGAACTCATTCATGGTTCGTTCCATATCAGCTACTATCTTAATCCTTTGTCTAATGTCGTCCCACTCATATCTGCCTTTGGTTTCCTCATCATACTCGCTATCTACGTTGTGAACTTTACTTTATCCATTACCTCGATTTGTGCCATAACGTCGACCTTCCATACCCCATATGACTGTTATTCAAAGACTTATCAATTAATGTCTCTAATGTCTCCGTACGCATCATGAGTCACTCAATACTATATGTTATGTCTTCTGGAAAGGTTTGTATCATCTTTAGAATATTCTTTAAGTCTACTTGAGGTCGTACAGTCCTAAAGTTCTTTAGCAGCCGTGTCAAATACTACACTACACTTTTTCCATATGCAATAATATGTACATCAAAGCAAAACATACGAATGATTATGCCGTCCTAGGCTTACAGACTATATGCGTGCACCTAATTATGAAGAAGAAAAAGAAAATCTTAATGTTTTATTATATATGCTAAAATAAAATCATATCCTATGATGATGCAAACACACAAATCAAGACAATGAAATAAAATATAATTAACAATACTAAGCAACTAATCTGAAACAAAATAATAGAAATTCTTAGAATTGATAATTAAAGATTTAGTTGGAATTAGAAGTTGCCTAATAGTAAAGAACTGCTTGTGCACAATGTACAAACTCTAGAAGTCGTTGAAGGATTTGTTTGTAAGCTCAAATGTGTGCATTCCATGCGAAAATTTAAAAAAACAGGCTTAAAATCACCAAGATAGTGCAATATAAGGCATGAACTGCAATACAACTAAGTTCTAGAGCCGATAAACAGTATGGCTCAAGATGGATGTATTGGCTTGAGTCAGCTCGGGCCAACTGCATTACTCCGACCAGCTCGGGCACTCTCCTGCCAGTTGTGTTGGCATAAGTCCATTCGAAGAGAGCTCTAGTTGTTAGCTCAACTAAGTCTGACCCTGCTCAAATCAGCTGGATCTGAGCCGATGTATTCGAAATCAGCTCAAATAAAGCTATCATTTTGTGAACTTGGCTCTGTTAGACTTCCCATGTCATCGATAGGGTTTGAACTTTGGTGATGGTGATAGAAGCTTCTTTGAAGTTAGGCAAAGGTGGTGTGGGCGTTGGTGGGGTCCAAGAACGACAACAATTGGGGTGAGCATGTTCTAAATAAGTTTTATGCGATCGCATATACAGCCGCAGTTAAGGAGACAGCTTCTAGCCGCATGAAAATTAGTTATGCGCTCAAATTATACGGTCGGCCACATAATTGGCAGCATAACTATTGTGCGTTCGCATATGCAAATATACAGACACATAATCGGCAACTAAAAAGCCCAATCCCGTTAAGAAAACCGACGATGACAATGGTGGTGAGTAATGTTCTAAAATAAGTTTTATGTGGCCTCATATACGGCCGCAGATAAGGAGGCAGCTTCTAGCCGCTTGAAAAATTAGTTATGCTGTCAAATTATACGGTCCGCCACATAATCAGCAGCATAACTATTATGCGTTCGCATATGCAAATATACAGATACATAATCGGCAACTAAAAAGCCCAATCCCGTTAAGAAATCCGACCAGTTAAGCGTAAAAATCAGTTTTTTATTTTTAAAGGTTTTTCCTCAACAGAACGCCACTGCCTCTCTCCATCTCCAAAGCGAACCAGCGATGGATCACAGCGTAGTGGCGAATCGCGACAAAGCGACAATGGAAATTGACGGCTGTGGAAAACATGTAAGGAAGTTTTTTTTCTTTTTCCTCTTTTTTCTTTTTTGCTTTAGACTTTAGATTTTAGTTATTTTATGTATGAATCGCCTTGATGATACTGATGTTTTAGTATGAATTAATCCATATTTTTAAAAGTTGATATGATTTTTTTCATGTTCTCATCTTTTAGGATTTTTTAAATTTAATATACACACACATATATTTGTATATATACTTACTGCTTATTCATTTACTAAAATATTTATTTTCGCGTTAACCGTATAATTTACATGATTGGCCATATAATATGCATATATACGCTCCTGGATCGCACACATAATGAAAATCCTTTTAAAATACTGGTGGTGAAAACTATAAACGATTGTGACGAGGAGTACTGATGATTGAGTTAGTTTCGAATTTTTGGAAAATCAACGATGTGGATGTACATAAGCAACGATATCAATGGCAGCGCTGCTATATAAGAATGGACATGATAGCGAGGGCTTGATGTCAAGGGTTGCACGTATGTTGATGTGGTATTAAAATGATGAGATGATAGGAAGTGAAGACATCCATGGTAAAGATTAATGATGACAAAGTGATTGGAGAGATGATGAGGATAAGACAAGGGAAAGGAGTGCCGGTGATGGATTCATGTTAGAGTTAGGATTTCAATTGTGAGCGGAGATGGACAGTGAAGTTTTTGAGTTTTTATGATTTTTTTTGTTAAACTAAAATTTTTTAATTGAAAGACTTCTTTTGACATATTTTTTGAAACGAGGAAAAGAAAATCTAACTATACCTAATTTCAAGAAGTTGATGATGGAGAAAAAAAAGTAAATTTTAGCTCTGATACCAAAGCTGATGTAGAATGAAAGCTTTTGGTTTTTGATGGTGAATGAATTTGGAGAATTATGGAAGAATTGGTATAGAAATTAGAGTTTTTATGAAAGGAGATAAAAACTCGTGCTTCACATCCAGGTGACTTGCTAACCCAATTTGTACCTCGCATGCACATGATTCAATAGATTGATTCCTCACAAACCGACAAAGTTTACAAACTTAAATGTTTTTATTCAATCTTCAATAATAAAAAACTCTATTACGGATCTATGATTATATCAATTATCAAAAGAAATAAAAACTTGTCTAAATTCATGCTCAAACTCCTAACTAGACTTAAACTCTAAAATAAAAGAAAAAAATTAAAAAACTCTATCAAAAGAAAACTCAATACCTACAAAGAGAAATACAAAAATGACCCAATAAAAATACAAAAAGACTCAAAAGCTGCAGAAATCTAAATCGACTCAAACTTTAAAGCTCATTAGTCATTCCTGATCCAAGTTGGATTCAAAATTTTAAACTCAAAACCAAAGCTGATGCAGAATGAAAGCTTTTGGTTTTTGATGGTGATTGAATTTGGGGAATTATGGAAGAATTTATATAGAAATTAGAGATTCTATGAAAGGATATAAAATTCGGGCTTCGCATCCAGGCGACTTACTAACCCATATTTGCACCTCGCGTGCACATGATTCAATAGATTGGTTCCTCACAAACCGACAAAGTTTACAAACTTAAATTTTCTTATTTAATCTTCAATAATAAAAAACTCTACTATGGATCTATGTTTATAGCAAAAGAAATAAAGTCTTGTCTAGATTCATGCTCAGACTCTTACTAGACTTAAACTCTAAAATAAAAGAAAACTAAAAGACACTATCAAAAGAAAACTCAATATCTACAAGAGAAATACAGAAATGACCCAATAAAAAATACAAAAGGACTCAAAAACTAAATAAATCTAAATTGACTCAAACTTTAAAACTCAATCCTGATCCAAGTTGGATTCCCATCACAAGCTAAACTGAGATGGGCATCTTATTTCTAGATTTGCTTGTTTACTTGTGATTGAATGTCAACTGTTACTTATGATTGGAATTATGTACAGGCATGAGCGAAAAGATCTCATCAGTTGAGAGGCGGAGTTGGGCTAGGCCAGATGTGAATACGTGCACACTGCTTGTTCAGGGGCTGGCAGCATCCTTGCGTGTTTCAGATGCAATCAGGGTCATTACCTATGTTTCTCGAGTGGGTTTCTCTTACGGGGAGGAGGTAACATCAGATATTCTGTTGATTCATTGCCTTCATCTTCCCAGCAATTTTTTTAACCTGCTTAAGTTTTCTTTCAAAATCATCCTTTTCAGGCATGCGTGCATTATTTATCAAAAGGCTTTCATTCGGGTTCACGTCAATGTCTAGCCTAATTTTTGTATCTGGGACTATCACCTGTTTCTCTATGCAATGTTTACCATGGCACCTTGTCTGAAGGATCAGAACTTCGGCAACACTCCTTTGAATCAATTGCAGTGTGTTACCGAGAAAGCCTTAATGAACTTTTTTGTTATTATGAATTCCCCAATTGGCTAATTTGCAGAGGAATTTTTCATTCTTGGAACATTTCGTTTACCCAATAAATTGAAGAGATGGAACTTGACAAAGGTTAACTATGGGCGTTCTTAACTAAGTTATTAACTATGGATTTAGCTTCCCTTTCCCTGCCATCCATAAAGGATACCAAATGCATGGTGCTGTGTGTTATTAGGTGCAATTTATTATTTCTAAGAAGACCTGTAGCATGATACATACATCTTGTATTTTTAGGTGCCATTTGGAATGATAGTGCGGTGTCCTATGTGTATGATAGCAGTTGCTGTAGCACAACCTCAACACGGCTTTCAGGTAAGCTTATTCCTTTCTAAACTGGAAGCTGTCATTCACATTTTTAATACTTAGTTCTTTGTCTATTTCTTGTAGCCAAAGTCAATTATTAATACCTCTGAAAATAAAATATTGAGATTGACATAGCAAACAATTCCGTTGTTCTGCATTTCATCATCTCTCAGTAACTTTTAGCTCAAGTATTTAATTTGTGTTCTAGCCTCCAGCATACTTTTTATCTGTTTGTTCATAATGCATAATGCGCTCTCTGTAGTGCAGGACATCTTTTTTCACATTTATCTTCATAGATACCATCTTAGCATTATGGTCCCTATGTTGTGTATTGGCTAATGTTAACAGAGTCATCCATTTTATCTTCTTGCATTCTCATGTCATTACTGAGAACTAACAATGTGATCACACCACATCTGACTTCTGATATGTGCTTCTGAGAACATTCAAATGAATGAAAAATAATATAAATACAGAGATTCTACCGACAACAACTAACATCATTATCTCATTAGAAGGAAAGGTGTCTTGCAAATACGGAACAAAGAGAAAATATTTGGTAATGGGGAAGTTGACCGCATGCAGGAAAATAAATCAAATAGCAAATAATTGAAATAAATATATTCTCAATTTAGTTCATTCTGGTTAAAATGCTACAAAGTCTGGCCCTTATATACAGAAAATAAAAGTTTCCATGAGAAACACATCCTGGGGAGTCACGTCAACCATCCCACAGAATTCATAGTATTCATGGAGGAAGAAAAGCACATCATGCAATGGAGAAGTCCCAAAAAGTGTTTGCATATCAATGTAAAATATTTGGAATTAATAAAATCTATATGTTCAAGTCTTAAGTGGCATATTTAATGAAAAAATATGTAATGACAATGGTGATAACTAACAATGGAGGCGATACTGTCAGTATGAAGATGTTGGTGGACGACAACCGGATGATTAGAGTGTTGCTCAGCATTGTGGTGAGATGACTATGTGATGACGACACTTAAGATGGTGTAAACATGCACTTTACCTATGATAGGAATAAATAGAGTAGTGCTGTTCATTGGGACTTGTTAGGGCCAAAATTACCGAAACAATCAAGATGCTGACGTGAATCCTTTCTTGCTGAGTTGGAGCCTCGTTAGTCGGTTGAGTGGGACCCTATGTTGGAAGAACCAGTGTCGTTGGTAGATGGTAGTCGATTTGCGGTGCTCGTTCGACCCTCGAACGGATCGAGCTTCTGTCAATTGATGTTGAGAAGCTTAGGCACGACCTTCTCGTTGAATCGAGACTCGATAATCTGCACCACAAGGAAGCATCAGGGGGGTCGGATTTGGGTCCCGACCCAAATTCCTTCCGATGCTTAAGTTAGAATGGGACTTAAGAGAGGGAGGGAGCTTGGAGCTGCTGAGATCGACCTACTGAGGCTCGTCTATGGTCTAGCGTCGTAAGCTCTTTTGTGGAAGAAATATAAGTTAGAATATGTAATATAAGAGTATCAGATCTTGTACATCCCCTATTCTGTCCGTTTCTTGTGTATTTATAGACCTCTGGGGTCTCTTCAGTGACGTTGAGAGGATAACTGTCACCAATTATGGTGCCACGATCTTCCCCCTTAATAGGGGTAACCGTCGCTCACGTCACCGCTATTTATGAGCTCACCTTCAATACCTCGTTCAATTGGTGGGAGTGCAACAGACGAATGGTACGTGCGCTTTGACTGAGTTAGCTTCAGGTCTCTTTCGTAGGCTCTGTGGGCCTTAGTTACTCGCCGAACGAGCCCCCTTGAGTGTCGGCCCGATGACTCAACAATGGCCCACGTCGCTCGACCTCAGACAGTTTGCCTGTTGGTGTCAAACGATGTTACATCGCATAATGTGGCATGACAGTCGAGGAATTAATACTCAAGTTTTAGGCGTCAAAGTGCCCGCTTTGCTGATTTGGATGATTTACCAGTTCGAAATCCGAGATGCTAAGAGGCTCGGATCTTCGACACGTGTCTCATCACGATGTGGTCGTCTAGTCGATATAAGACGGTTTCTGAGTGGAAATTTGAAGTCATCGCCTCCATCATTCTCAACTTAGACTTTTTTCCTTTCAAAAATGGCTTTGTCATCTGTCCCTACCTCTGGGAGGAGCTCGACTTTCGTCATGCAGAAGAACAAGGAGGGAGCCTTGGTGCCCGGCCTGATCGCCAACCAAATATCTAAAGTTAGAGCCAATCAAATCCCCGAATTTCAGAGAAAATACGTCCGGCTCGACTACCAGATCCGTTTGCCAGGGAGGGATGAAAGGGTTTACCGTCCCAACGATAGGAAGGTTGGGGTTTACGTCAAAGCCTTCCAACGAGGGCTTCGATTCCCCATGCATTCTTTCATTCGCTATGTACTGAGCATGGTTCAAGGTTTCGGTCGATACCTTTCGGTATCGGCCGTTTCTGTCTTGGTCTCGGTGGGTATCGAGACCGAAACTCAGCGTTTGTTCCGGTCTCGGCCGGAACAACAATGTTCCGGCAGAAACCAATTAAAAGAAGAAAAAGAGGAATGGGAAGAGGAAGAACTTCAAAGAAGGGAAGCATGATGGAAAAAACTGTCAATGTTTTACAGCAACATCAAAAAAAGAAGAAAAAAAGAAGAAAAAGAAGAAAAAGAAAAAAAGAGGAAGAGAAAAAGGAAAGATAGAGATAGAGACTTACCTCTCCTCCCGCCCTCCCGCTTCCCACCTCCTGGCTCCCGCCTCCCACCTCCCCTTCTTCCTCCCGCCCTCCCGCCTCCCGCCTCCCCAAGAAGAAGAGCCAACCGCCCCCGAAAGATGAGGAGTTAGGTTACGGGAGTGTCTGCATTCGTTTTCAAATGGCAAACTTGTAAACAAGCAGTGGTTGGGCTGTATTTAAAAACAGAAAATGGCAAACTTGTAAATAAGTGGCACAGCCTCCTAAAGATTTTTTGGGGCAAACATGTAAATACGTGGTATGTTCGCAAAGCAAAACGGTGGGTGCGGAAAGAAACTCAGTTATTTTTTGGCAAACTTGTAAATAAGTGGTATGTGCGCAAAGTAAAATGGTGGGTGTGCAAGGCAAACTTCAATTGATTAATTTATTTATCTATTTAGTATCTAAGTATTTCCGAAAACGATACCGATACCCGAAACGAAATTGCCGAAACTAACGATACAGACGAAACCGAAACTTGCTTCTGAAACCGCCGAAACGAGCGAGACCGATACCGAAACCTAAATCTTGGGAGGAGCAAAACCGAAACCGAGATCGAAACCGAGACCTAAAACCTTGGTATTGAGTACGTTGAACATTTCCCTTAGTCCGCCGATACCAAACTGTAACGACCGGTCCGCAGATACGGGTCAAAACATTCCACAACCAGAAATCCACACCAAAATCAGATCAAAACCCAAATCATTTCAGAAAACAGAAATTAAGAGGAGAAGAAGGGAGATCTGAAATCAGTTCAGATCTGTACACACACACTCTCTCTCTCTCTCTTGCCTCTCCCGTGCCTCCCTCCTCCTAGCCGCATCCGCCTTTGCCGTCGCATCCCCTAGCCACCGCCGCCGCCTTTGCCGCCGCCCCTCAGGCCGCCACTCCCGATGCCCTAGCCGCCACCGCCGCCCTTCGAACCGCCGCCGCCCCCTGCCTAGTCGCCGACGCTCTAGCCCTAGCCGCCGCTGCCGAGCCCCCTCTAGCCGTGAGCCCTGCAAACAAAAAAAGAAGAAGAAAGGAGAAGAGGGTCAGAAGCTGTAAGAAGAAAAAAAAAAGAATTAGAAAAAAGAAAAACAGTAAGAGAAGAAGAAGAACAAAAGATAAGAAGGGGAAGAGATATAAGGTATAAAGTAATCTTATTGGGTTTTTCTTAATGGGTTTAAGTTCTCCAAATGGGTTTGGGTTGTAATATTTCCTATTGGGTTTGGGTATTATAACTTGAGTATGATGTAATTGGGTATTGGGTGCCATTGTAAAATGGGTTTGGGGAGTTAGCTTATTGGGTTGGGTTTATTAACTAGTAAGTTAAACCTAGGATGTTTATTAATGCTAGTATTATAGGTTGTTAGCTTAATTAATTGCGTTCAACTAGCCTAATATTGTATGTTTAATAACACAGATACGTCGCGTAATTTTCCACAAACTGTTCGGACACCCAAATCATCCCAGTCAGGCAAGTGTGCTACCTTGAACTGTTAATCTTTTAAAATTGTTACTTAATTCAAAAGTTTTATTCCCTTGCTTTAGAGTGTATTAAATCTCAATACGCGTCACTTCATGCCACACACACACCTGATTTAAAACGCACTCTTGAATTGCTTAGTACTATGGACATTGACGGAACACTTTGAACAACTTGAACTCGTAAAAATCGTTTGCTTCAAGGCAAACATCTCGATTTCGTGAACACGTGCATTCGTGATTAGGCTGGCACGTGTTTCAGCACATTTTCGGGTGGGGTTAGGGTTGAGCGGTCGCTAAGCGTATGAAAGGGTCATGTCTTTAAGAACACCACCTTTACGGTGGGTTAGTATCAATCGCGATTATACCCCCGCGAGAAGAATGGCTTACTCATCACGTCTTAAAAGCGAGAACCCTAAGCATGTTAGATAAACATTGCATGAAAATGGAAATGATTGTCACAAATTTAGTCGTACTTTAAAACTGCCACATTTGTTTTAAATACATTAGAACTGCTAAGTTGCTTTAAATTTCGTAAACTGCCATGCTTAAAAAGTACTCTACCTTTCTTTAAATTTGTTATAACTATGTTTAATGCTTCATATTCATTTTTATTCGTACACCTTGCCTTGGGTCGGCTAACCTTTTCTTGCAGACCCTTGCTGACATACATTCGTGTTTTTGGAATGTATGTCAGATCCCGAGCCTGCGTACCAGGAGGATCTGTTTGAGACACCTGACTTGGAAAGTCAGGAATTTGCTGTTGACGCTGAGTCACTCCCCGCGGAGGACTAGAGCTCGGACTATTGCTGTTTCCTCTGGATTGCTATTTGTATCTTTATTGATGTATGTCTGTGTTGTATTTCTTTGGCCCTGCTGAGGCTTTGTCTTGTATTTTTATTTCAGTATGCGAACTTCTGGATTGTGGCATGTAATTTAATAATGTTTTTATTGTTCTGGAAAGCAAGCAAGAACCCTGCAAGTTGTTATCACAGACGCGTAATGAACTCGAGCTTCACCGCTCCAGTTCATGTGGACCTTTGTAACGCGTTATTATTAGCCAAGTCAACCGGCCCCAAAGGCATGTGGTATCTGGAGTTGGTATATCAGTGGATCCGGAGAAGGTTAAGGCAGTCAGTGAATGGCCTACCCCTCGATCAGCATCTGATATTAGAAGTTTCCTTGGATTGGCGGGGTATTATCGCAGATTCATCAAGGACTTCTCGAGGATAGCTGAGCCGATGACGAGATTGACAAGGAAGGATGTTAAGTTCAGTTGGTCAGACTCTTGTGAGCAAGCTCTTTCTACCTTGAGGGAGAGACTGACCTCTGCACCAGTTTTAGCTATTCCGGATAGAAGCGGAGGCTTCGAGATTTTCTGCGACGCATCAGGCAAGGGCCTTGGATGTGTTTTGCATCAGTACGGTCATGTAGTCACTTATGCTTCTCGACAGTTGAAGATCCACGAGAAGAATTATCCGACTCACGACTTAGAGTTGGCTGCCGTCATCTTTGCTTTGAAGATTTGGAGGCATTTCTTACTGAGTGAAAAAGTGAAAATTTTCACTGATCACAAAAGTTTGAAATATATATTCACTCAGAAGGAGCTGAATATGAGACAACGCAGATGGTTGGAATTGATGGCAGACTACGACATCGACCTTCAGTATCATCCAGGGAAGGTGAATGTTGTACCGGATGCTTTAAGTCGACTGCCCGAAGTGATGATTCTCACAGCTCAGTGGAGATTGCAGCAGGATCTGCGAAGGATGAATGTTGAAGCTGTACTACCAGGAGCCACCTCATCGTTGATGAACATGCAGATTCAATCGACGATTGTGGATCGAATCAAGACTGCTCAAGGTGGAGATGCTAAGTTGAAGAAGATCAGAGAGCAAGTCGAAGCAGGACTTCGGACAGATTTTCTGATTCACGCGGATGGATCTTTGAGATATGGTAGCAGGATCTGCGTGCCTGCAGGAGATATCAGAGAGGAGTTGATGAATGAGGCTCACAGTTCGCCTTATTCTATTCATCCTGGAGGTACGAAGATGTACAAGGATCTTCGTCAGAATTTCTGGTGGCACGGAATGAAGAGGAGCGTGGCACGGAGCGTTGCCAAATGTATTGTGTGCCAGCAAGTGAAGGCAGAGCATCATCGCACTGCTGGACTGCTACAACCTTTGCCAATCCCAGAGTGGAAGTGGCAGCACATCACGATGGACTTCGTGACTGGCTTACCTCGGAGCACCAGGCAGAATGACGCAATCTGGGTCATCGTTGATCGATTGACCAAGTCTGCACACTTCATACCATTTCGAGTAGGCCAATCCACGGAGATACTGGCGAGGAAGTATATGGAGGTAGTGATCTAACTCATACCTTTATGATTCTTTCTAGTATAGGTTGTGATGTGTAACATGTCGTGTAGGAGATCGTACGACTGCATGGAGTTCCCGTGAGCATTGTATCTGACCGAGATACGAGATTCACCTCTCAGTTCTGGAAGAGTCTGCAGACCAACCTGGGTACCAGTCTGAAATTCAGTACTGCGTATCACCCGCAGACTGATGGGCAGTCGGAACGCACTATTCAGATATTGGAGGATATGTTGCGAGCCTGCATGCTGGATCTCAAAGGCTCGTGGGAGGATCATCTGCATCTGGTGGAGTTCTCCTACAACAATAGCTATCAGGCGAGCATTGGCATGGCACCATTTGCTGCTCTCTACGGGAGGAAATGTCGATCGCCACTGAGTTGGGATGATATTGATGATAGAGAGCTTTTGGGGCCAGAGATGATAGTCGAAGCAGTTGATGTTGTGCGAGATATCAGAGACAAGCTTCGGATCGCTCAGGACCGTTATAAGCATTGGGCGGATGCTAAACGGCGTACTCTAGAGTTTCAGCCAGGAGATCATGTATTCCTGAAGATCTCCCCGAATCGAGGAGTGATCCGCTTCGGGAAGCGAGGCAAGCTTAGTCCGAGATACATTGGACCCTTCGATGTGCTAGAGCGAGTTGGAGAGGTAGCTTATCGCTTAGCACTGCCGCCATCCTTAGAGGGAGTTCATGACGTCTTCCATGTGTCTCAGCTCCGTCGTTATATCAGCGACCCTTCTCACGCTGTAGACTACTCTGAGATTACAGTTCGGCCAGATCTGACGTATGAGCAGCAACCGGTGGAGATTCTTGATCGACGCCAGAGAATCCTCAGGAACAGGACTGTTAGTCTAGTCAATGTGATGTGGCGTCGTGACTCGCCTGGAGAGTCCACCTGGGAGCGAGAAGATGAGATGCGAGAACGTTATCCATATTTGTTCTCTACTCTTTAGTTGATTAGAATTCCGAGGACGGAATTTTTCTTAAGGTGGGTAGAGTGTAACGACCGGTATTTCTAGGCGCCTTGATTTCGTTGTGTGCCGTACTTTGTTTTGACTGTCCGGGTATTTTCGTGCGCGAGTCCTATTTCTACGCGTCGACACGAGCGCGTCTCGGATTTCAAATTTTTACCATGGCGTAATTAATTAATTTTAACCCTAATTAATTATCCCCAATTAATTTATTGATTAACCTACCTAACCTATTGAATCCCACTGAATGAATCGGTGAGATTCAACTAACGTCTTCATTTCCCTTTCCCCCACAACCATCTTCCCCATTCAATTTGTCTCCCCACCTTCACTGTTCTTAAATCATAGCAGCAAACGACGATGGCAGAAACCAAGATCAGAATTCCATCAATCCTCTTCCCCTCCTGAGCCAATTCAACCAAAATCAACCCAAATCAACCCAAATCAGCAATTCCAAATCAAAACAATCCACAACCAGAAATCCACACCAAAATCAGATCAAAACCCAAATCATTTCAGAAAACAGAAATTAAGAGGAGAAGAAGGGAGATCTGAAATCAGTTCAGATCTGTACACACACACACTCTCTCTCTCTCTCTTGCCTCTCCCGTGCCTCCCTCCTCCTAGCCGCATCCGCCTTTGCCGTCGCATCCCCTAGCCACCGCCGCCGCCTTTGCCGCCGCCCCTCAGGCCGCCACTCCCGATGCCCTAGCCGCCACCGCCGCCCTTCGAACCGCCGCCGCCCCCTGCCTAGTCGCCGACGCTCTAGCCCTAGCCGCCGCTGCCGAGCCCCCTCTAGCCGTGAGCCCTGCAAACAAAAAAAGAAGAAGAAAGGAGAAGAGGGTCAGAAGCTGTAAGAAGAAAAAAAAGAATTAGAAAAAAGAAAAACAGTAAGAGAAGAAGAAGAACAGAAGATAAGAAGGGGAAGAGATATAAGGTATAAAGTAATCTTATTGGGTTTTTCTTAATGGGTTTAAGTTCTCCAAATGGGTTTGGGTTGTAATATTTCCTATTGGGTTTGGGTATTATAACTTGAGTATGATGTAATTGGGTATTGGGTGCCATTGTAAAATGGGTTTGGGGAGTTAGCTTATTGGGTTGGGTTTATTAACTAGTAAGTTAAACCTAGGATGTTTATTAATGCTAGTATTATAGGTTGTTAGCTTAATTAATTGCGTTCAACTAGCCTAATATTGTATGTTTAATAACACAGATACGTCGCGTAATTTTCCACAAACTGTTCGGACACCCAAATCATCCCAGTCAGGCAAGTGTGCTACCTTGAACTGTTAATCTTTTAAAATTGTTACTTAATTCAAAAGTTTTATTCCCTTGCTTTAGAGTGTATTAAATCTCAATACGCGTCACTTCATGCCACACACACACCTGATTTAAAACGCACTCTTGAATTGCTTAGTACTATGGACATTGACGGAACACTTTGAACAACTTGAACTCGTAAAAATCGTTTGCTTCAAGGCAAACATCTCGATTTCGTGAACACGTGCATTCGTGATTAGGCTGGCACGTGTTTCAGCACATTTTCGGGTGGGGTTAGGGTTGAGCGGTCGCTAAGCGTATGAAAGGGTCATGTCTTTAAGAACACCACCTATACGGTGGGTTAGTATCAATCGCGATTATACCCCCGCGAGAAGAATGGCTTACTCATCACGTCTTAAAGGCGAGAACCCTAAGCATGTTAGATAAACATTGCATGAAAATGGAAATGATTGTCACAAATTTAGTCGTACTTTAAAACTGCCACATTTGTTTTAAATACATTAGAACTGCTAAGTTGCTTTAAATTTCGTAAACTGCCATGCTTAAAAAGTACTCTACCTTTCTTTAAATTTGTTATAACTATGTTTAATGCTTCATATTCATTTTTATTCGTACACCTTGCCTTGGGTCGGCTAACCTTTTCTTGCAGACCCTTGCTGACATACATTCGTGTTTTTGGAATGTATGTCAGATCCCGAGCCTGCGTACCAGGAGGATCTGTTTGAGACACCTGACTTGGAAAGTCAGGAATTTGCTGTTGACGCTGAGTCACTCCCCGCGGAGGACTAGAGCTCGGACTATTGCTGTTTCCTCTGGATTGCTATTTGTATCTTTATTGATGTATGTCTGTGTTGTATTTCTTTGGCCCTGCTGAGGCTTTGTCTTGTATTTTTATTTCAGTATGCGAACTTCTGGATTGTGACATGTAATTTAATAATGTTTTTATTGTTCTGGAAAGCAAGCAAGAACCCTGCAAGTTGTTATCACAGACGCGTAATGAACTCGAGCTTCACCGCTCCAGTTCATGCGGACCTTTGTAACGCTCTCGCCTCCACCGTTTTTGGGAAGCGGGGCGTGACAAACACCATAAGTACGTTGGTTGGTTTCATCGCTCTGTGCGTGATGAAAAAAGTTGAACCGTCAATTGGGTTGTTCAATTACTTCTTCTCGATTCCTCCCCTCAAGAATTCGGGTTGGTACATGATAACAGCCGTCGATGAAGGAAGCTATTTGACGATCTCCCTTCCTCGTATTCAAATTGGAAAGACCATTTCATATTTGGTCTTTCAAGGCGATGCGAGCTTTTGCATCGGATGCGGTGTGCCTGACTTAGGTCTCACTGAGGAAAAGTCTCTGCCCGGAGCGGAGAAGGAATCCGCCAATGTATTGTTGAACATGCCAGAGAATATGAGGAAGACGAAGTGGTTGTGGTCCGACTTGGTGCTGCATCGGACCGTATAGACGAAAGGTTGATCCAATCTGTTCATCAACTGTTCGATCTTCGTTTCATGTCCTAATATGTTTTTTACTTGTAGGCATGGTTGGTTTGGAGTACCAGGTGGACCCTGCGTTTAGGGAGGGGGTCGAGGCTTCTATCAGAGAAGCTGAGAAGAGCATGTTATCTCCTCGAGAGCCCCTTCTAGAGGAAGGAGCCGCACGATCATCTGAGGAATTGCCCATTGTTGCGCATGGGGCTCCTCAGCTGACTCGTCTCCAACGGAAGAAAAAGGAAAAGCACCCCTACGGAATTTGAGGTGGTTGCGGTTGAGGGGAATAAAAAGAGGCGGCAACTTCGCCTTAGTGACTCGGAGCCATCCGGGTCGACTGACGACGTGGTTCAGCTTGCGCCTTTGAATGCGAGCCAATTGGGTGGCGAGACCCATATTCACGAGCAGGAATAAGGAGCTCTTTTAGAGTGAGATTTAGGTGAAACCCGACCTCTTCTGGAGCCCTTCTGCATCAGGATTCCTGGCCTAGGGGCCTGTTTCCTCCAGAGTCTCTGTCTGAGGATATTCCTGAAGAATTCAGATCATTTTTGCTGGAAAGTCGATCACCTCCTTCAAATGGAATTTTTAATCAAGAGAGACGATTCTGCTCTTCTCGATTGCGGGACCGCCTCTCGGGTTGCTGAAAACGCGACCCTTCCACAGGATAAGGCCGTTCTGGAGAGGGTTGATTACGAGAGGCTCACTTCAATTGCCGTCCACGCGAATATCCAGGTAACTACTACGCTAGCCTTCATTATGGATGATGCAGGCGTGGATGTTATCCATTGTGCCTTGTATGCAGGCTCTCATGGCCAATGCTGTGTTGCGTCGACGTGCATCAGTGGTGGCTAATCATGAAGTCAACTTAGTGGCCGTTAAGAAGGCCGTGGAGAAATATCAGGCAGAGCTGGATAGACCCGGGCTTCTGTGTAAACTGAGACGATCACGTGTGCTTGAACTTGAGCATGAGTTAAGTGAGTCTCATAAGAAGGAAACTGACCAAGCCGCCTCGAGGGAGCGAGCGAAAAATATGCTGCTGGAGGAGAAAGCCAAGTGGGAAGTCAGGAAGGACGAGATTCTCGTCCGACTTGTCGACAGTTTTCGAGGAGTTGGCGTAGAGGCCATAGCAGAGATGGCGGTTCAGGAATACAAGGATTCATTGCCCGACTTCTACGAACTATATACGCAGGGCTATGAACGATGTCGATCGGAGGTAAATGATCGATTTCCTGGTATCGTCACTGAGATTGACCAGATCCCCGTGCTGTTCCTGGTCATCGATGGTGATGATTTAAGTCAAGGCACGGAGGGGGCCACTCCTACAAGCAAAATCGTCATCACGACGGGTGACGATGCGGATGCTGGTGCTCCAGGAGATCAAGAGCATGTTACTGTGCTTGAGGGAGGTCAAGGGCATCATGATTCGTTGCAGAATCTTGACGCTCTTCTTATCCCGCCAAAATTTTCGAATGTATAGCGGGTAATTGCCATATAAACGATGACAATTTTGTAATGTAGTATAAACGCCAGAAAAGTTGACTTATATCTTTTTGTTTGTCGTCGCTCATACGGGAGGTCGTAATTCTTGATGGCCCCTTTCGACGGGTTAAACCCTTACTTAAGATGGTCGGGGTTAAGTCGTTGAACCATGTCCAAACTAGACCACCTCGTTCAATTGCGAAGGGGTCAAAAATGACCAAAATGTTAGGACCAAAAATGACCGAAACAATTAAGATGCTGACGTGGACCCTTTCTTACTCAGTTGGAGCCTCGTCAGTCGGTTAAGTAGGACCATAGGTTGGAAGAACCAGGTTCGTTGGTAGATGGTAGTCGACTTACGGTGCTCATTCGACCCTCGAACGGATCGAGCCTCGGCCGATCGATGTTGAGAGGCTCAGGCGCGACCTTTTTGCTGAATCGGGACTCGATGATCTGCACAATAAGGAAGCGTTAGGGGTGTCGGATCTGGGTCTCGACCCAAATCCCCTCCATGCTTAAGTTAGAATGGGACTTAAGAGATGGATGGAGCTTGGAGCCGCTGAGATCGACCCACTGAGGCTTGTCTCTGGTCTAGCGTCGCAAGCTCTTTTGTGGAAGAAATATAAGTTAGAATATGTAATGTAAGAGTATCAGATCTGTATCTCTTCTATTCTGTCCGTCCCTCGTGTATTTATAGATCTCCGGGGTCTCTTCAGTGACATTATGAGGATAACAGTCACCAATTACGGTACCACGATCTTTTCCCCTTAATAGGGGTAACCGTCGTCCACGTCACCGTTATTTATGAGCGCACCTTCAATCACGCGTTCAATTGGTGGAAGTGCAACGAACGAATTGTATGTGGGCTTTGACTTAGTTAGCTTTAAGCCTCTTTCGTGGGCTCTGTGAGCCTTAGTCGCTCTCCGAACGAGCCCCATCGAGTGTCAGCCTAATGACTCAACAATCGCCCCATGTTGCTCGACCTCAGACGGTTTGCATGTTGGGGTCAAGCGACGTTACATCGCATTAATAGGGCACGGTAGTCGTAGAATAAATACTCAAGTTTTAGGCACCAAAGGCCCCGCTTTGCTGATTTGTATGATTTATATCTACGACTAGAAAAGTTGACTTATATCTCTTTGTTTATCATCGCTCATACGGGTGGTCGTTATGCCTGATGGCCCCTTTCGATAGTTTCAACCCTTGCTTAAGATGGTCGGGGTTAAGTCATTGAACCATGTCCAAACTAGACCACCTCATTCAGTTGCGAATGGGTAGCTACCTTAACTTACGTCTGACGACACGATAGTGTCGTTCAGTGGCGAGGGGGTGGTCCCCTCGACTTACGTCTGACAACACGATAGGATCGTTTAGTGGCGAGGGGGTGACCCCTTTGACTTATGTCTGACGACACGAGAGGGACGTTCAGTGGCGAGGGGGTGGCTCCTTCTACTTACGTCTGACGACGGGATATGGTCGTTCAGTGGCGAGGGGGTGGCCTCTTCGACTTATGGCTGACGACACGATATGGTCGTTCAGAGGCGAGGGGGTTGCCCATTTGACTTATGTCTGACGACACGATAGGGTCGTTCAGAGGCGAGGGGGTGGCCCATGCGACTTACGGCTGACGACAGGATAGTGTCAGGAGGTGGCCCCTTCGACTTACGGCTGACGACACGATATGGTCGTTTAGTGACGAGGGGGTGATCCCTTCGACTTACGGCTGGCAACATGATAGGGTCGTTCAGTTGCGAGGGGGTGGCCCCTTCGACTTACGGCTGACGACATGATAGGGTCGTTCTGTAGCGAGTAGGTGGCCCTCTCGACTTACGTCTGACGACCGTTTAAAGTACACATATGAGTTTTCATCAATATAATTGTTCTATGAATGTGGTCACTCTAGATTTTCCTAAGGATCGGATCCTTGTAGCGAGGAGCTTGATGGGGTAATTCTCACAAAATTCATAAATGTTCTATCGCAGAAAGTTGTTTCGAAAAGGAAGCAGAATTGTATTTGATGAAAAACGTGTAACAAAGAAAGAAAAAAGTGTACAGGCGTTACCGATTCTCGTCGGGAATTGCTTTCTTTCCACGCCTTTATTTGATATTGAGCTTAGAAGCTCGCTAATCGACCACCTTAGTGATATGCGACCCCGTTATCTTGCCCTTTTGCTTTGAGGCCCCTTCATTACTTGGTTGGTCATCGACTGGGTTCTTGGGATGCCCACGCTTGACCAGTACGTCGATTGCTTTTTTAAGTGTCCAACAATCATTGGTATCATGCCCATAATCATTGTGGTACTCGCAGAATTTGAGGTCATCCCTTTTTTCATATTTGCCCTTCTTGGCGGATTCTTGAACCAGTTCCTCTCGCTGGGCATAAACTAGAACCTCTGCCCTGGGTGCATTTGGTCTTGCATAAGCTGGGCGCTCCTTGCTTCGAGTGCTCCTCTCCCTCTCTCTTATCCCGAGATTCCTGGTGAGGGGTTCCCTGGGATTGTTTCTCGTCTGGTGTCTCCACGACGGGCAGGAGTGCCGTTTTCAGTAGTTTCAGTTGGCTTATCCGCTTCTTCAGAGATGGTGAACCGATCTATTATATTGAACAGAACCACGACGTTGTTAGGTGGAAATTGGTGGAGAGCCCTCTGCAAATGCTTGTTCCGCACTGCTTGAGTAAAAGCCACGATGACATCACATCAGGTGTGCCCTCTACCTCGAGCCTTTTTGTCGTTGAACCGTTGGACGAGGGCTAGGATTGGCTCTTTATCATTCTGCTTGAACATGAAGAGACTGGAGGACTTTCTCTTGGGACGTCGACCCGTGACAAAATGCTAGCAAAACAAATCGGTCAATTCGTCGAATGACCCGACACAGTCGTCGGGTAATCCGTTGTACCACCCTTCTGTCGTCTTAATTAGGGTAGTATAGAAAGCTCGACAGAGGTATGGCTCGTCGACCCCATGAAGCAACATCATGTTTATGTATTTGCGGATGTGTACCCATGGGTCGCCTTTGCGATCATACGTCGGCTAGGAGGGGAGCTTGAACGGACGTGATGTTTTCAATGGGGTCCGTCGAAATGCGGAATGGGTAAGTTGGAATCGCACATCCCCGCCTTGCAGGTAAGTGGCTCCTGAGGATCAGTTATGAATTTCTTCCGCCTCTCTCCTCCCATTTTCGCCTGCAAAATCGAAAGGGTTGTGGCCTGAAGTGACCACATTTATTACCTGATCCAGGATGCTGCGAGTCGCGCTTCTATAGTTGGAGGGACTGGGTCCTCCATGGAAACTGAAGGCACGGTTATCATTCCCCATTTCGCCATTATGGTGAGATGCATGTGTTGTATTGAGTGGGGCATTCTCTTGTCGATCCACTCTCGAATCTCTTGGATCCCTAAGCATGGCAGCATCCCTCGTCAATGTCAGAGGTTGATTTGGAGGCGGTATTTGCTTATTTGCGAGTGGCAGAACTCACATGCTTTGACGCACCAGAGTCGCCAATACGCTGATACTCTTGTCGACCCGCTCTGCAAATCGGTCGAATTGCTCCTGGGACACCTTAGGTACCTTGGTTGTCCTCCTGGGTACTTTCGATGAGGATGCAGAATTTGCGGCATCCTTCACTTTGACGCTGTTCGCGTTCTTATTCTTGTTTGGACCTGAGTTTGGTCCGACATTGCTGGCTCCAGCCGACATAGCTTGTTAATTGCTCTAGGATGTCGAATTGATGAACGTATCCCACAGACGGCACCAAACAGTTAGGGCCAAAAATGACCAAAACAATCAAGATGCTGACGTGACCCTTTCTTACTGAGTTGGAGACTCGTCAGTCGGTTTAGTGGGACCCTAGGTTGGAAGAACCAGAATGTAGATGGTAGTCGACTTGCGGTGCTCGTTTGACCCTTGAACGGATCGAGCCTCAGCCGATCGATGTTGAGAAGCTCATGCATGACCTTCTCGCTGAATCAGGACTCGATGATATGCACCACAAGGAAGCGTCAGTGAGGTCGAATGTGGGTCCCGATCCAAATCCACTCCAATTCTTAAGTTAGAATGGGACTTAAGAGAAGGAGTGAGCTTTGAGCCGCTGAGATCGACCCACGGAGGCTCATCTCAGGTCTAGCGTCGCAAGCTCTTTTGTGGAAGAAATATAAGTTAGAGTATGTAATGTAAGAGTATCAGATCTCGTACCTCGCCTATTCTGTCCGTCTCTCGTGTATTTGTAGACCTCCGGGGTCTCTTCAGTGCATTGGGAGGATAACGGTCACCAATTATGGTGCAACGATCTTCCTCCCTTAATATGGGTAACAGTCGCCCACGTCCCCACTATTTATGAGCTCACCTTCAATCCCACATTCAATTGGTGGGAGTGCAACGGGCGACTGGTACGTGGGCTTTGACCGAGTTAGCTTCAGGCCTCTTTCGTGGGCTCCGTGGGGCCTTAGTCGCTCGCTGAACGAGTCCCCTCGAGTGTCGGCCCGATGACTCAACAAGACTTGATATGAGGTGATTGAGAAATTGACGGTCTAATTGATCCTTTATTGAGGTGATATGAATATTTAGAGTGATGTTTTCATTGGGACTAGGATGAAGACAGGATCAATGTGAGATCTTGACCTCCTTCATCAAGGCGGACACTGAACTTACCATCCAAACAATGTTCCTGATCAGCTAATTGATCCTTTATGGAGGTTAACCACCCATTATGGCGACAGAGCAGCAGGTAAGGACCACATTTCTTACTCAAAGGACCTTTCTATGTTGTCTTCCCTTCTTATCTCCTTTTTTAAGTTTGCCTTTTTTACTTTCTTCCTTCCTCTGAATAAAAGATAAGTGAAATGGAACAGAATAAAAATCAGAAAGAGAAGGTGCAACCAGAAAGAAAATGAAGGAAAAGGGAAAAAGAAATGGATCTTATTTTTTTTGTTGGCACGGTGGCTGTTATGATACCTCCACTAGTATAATTTCCTTGACATTTATGATCACAAATCTGGTGATGAGCAGAACAAATGGATCCCAGGTGAAACCCATCACTGATGGATATATCGTAATTTTATCTCTCTTTATATATGTCTTCTTTACTGGGATAGCTCAAATTTCCTCTTGGAATTTTGAAAGAAGGGATCAAGCTTTTACTCTGCTACCATTCAAAACAGGGGAAAATATTTGGTCTAAAGTTGATCTTAAGTGAAATAAAGCAAATAGTAGCAAATAATTGGAATTAATTAGGCTTGGCTTGTGAGAATGGCAATGGTGGTTAAATATAACTTTTGCATTTTTAGAGAGTAGAATAGCTGGGTGCAAGTGATTGAACTGCAAATAGACACCACTTGAGCGTGCAGTGTGCGGTTTTTTTAGCGTGTTGTGTTAGTTTATCAAATTGCCCCTTTATCATTTAGTTATTCTTACTGGACTCCAAATTATAGTGTCGTGTACGGTGTATATATGATTAGGATACACTACGAGTGTTGTGCTCTACACGGACGTGACCTATATTTGGATACACGAATAGACTGTCGTGCTTTGACTCCGTGTCGGACAAGGCGTCTAAACTCTAAACATTATTGAGGCCATATTTGACCTATATGAATATTTGGCATTTACATATACATAGCATGTAAGAATAAGGACATATCGGCCCAAAAAGCTTAGGATGATCGTCATTCTGCATTTGATGATGTGGAAGAGTAGATTTAGAGTCTAATTTTGCAACTCAAATATTCTGATCTTTTTTTGAATGTTTTATATTTGTTTTTGGAGTGTTATTTTAATATTTTGATACTTTAATGATGGTTTGAAACTTGAATCTATGTTTTTAACATCTATCTTTCAGAATTATGTGGTTATAATGTGTTACGCCTCACAACATGCTGAGGGCTTACGCCTTACGCATTGAGGCTTACGCCTCGCGTCACGGGTCGAAAATACGCCTCACGTCACGCCTTCGCGTTTTAAAACTTTGCTATAAATACAAGATCTTTGGGAGAATAGAGATCAATTAACTCTCACTGACCTTTTCTATAAAATTATATCTATGATTTCTTCATGCAAAACCTAACCCATAACTACATTAGGTTTAACCCTTAAAAATAAAAAATAAATAAAAGTGGAGTATACCATGTAAGTACAATATACAAAAAATATATTTAATATGTTATTTCTTATGTAGTAAAGAGTATAATTTAGATGAGGTTTGGCAGTCTATTGCTTGCTATTTGGGAGTTCAGTATTGGGTAATTTTTGGTATTTGTGAGTTGGACATTTGGGGATTTCTAGCTTTTGATGTTTAATGATTTTTGGTTTTTGTGTTTGGCGATTGGAAGAGTAAAATAGATTTTGGAAAGGAAGTTTGATTGAATTTTAGGATTTGAAGAGCTCTTGTGAGATTCAACAGTTTCCATTTCATCTTTCGACATTGTCTCCATAAATTTATCATTGATGGGAAGTTGTTGGTTGATTGAAGCTTGGTTGGAAGTCGTTTAGTTTACTTTTTTCAAATTTTGTTGGCTTATGTTTTCGGCAGTTTCAAGTTTCGTTTTTTGAGATTTTTGTTTTTTTGTGATTGGTTTAATGAATCTTCAATATTTTGGTGATTGAAGAGAGTTTAATTTCCAGGAGTTTGTTTGGTTTGATTTTTAGGATTTGATTAGAGAACACGGTGGCTGTCGAGTGATTATGGTCAAGTTGGTGGTCGAGGGAGAGACTTTTGGGCATGAAGGTAGCCAATTTGAAGATCGTGATACAATGCTTATTGTTGTACAATAGTTTTTAAGAATTTAAAGGATCAGATGTTCAAACAATTTAACCAAACAAGTCAGTAGCTTCAGACCGATGATATAGCAACTTTAAACGGCTGGTTGAGCAAGTTCAAATGAACGTTCATCAGTTTCAAGAGATTCGAACATGGAAAATCAATGGTACATAACATGAAGAGTTGGAATTCAATTTATTTGTGACATAGTGGCATGTATGCTCCAGATTAAGGGGAAGTGTTGAGATATAATATATGTTATCGTAGGGTGTTTTATTTAAAAAGAGTTAATCGGATTTATATTAAACTACTAATATATTACTATAAATAATAGAATTTAGAGAGATAGGATATCAACTAACTCTCTCTAACATTTCCTTTAAAATTGTATCTACGATTTCTTCACCCACTTTTCCCCCTCAATAAGAGATGTTCACGTTGGTCTAGCTAACACCTTAGTATGCCATCTAATCAGCCCGGTGCTCTTTGCTCATTGATCAGATTGTTATCGATTTAATAGTTTTGCAATAACAGAATTTTTTGCAATGATGAAGCGATCAAATGTCCTAAGGTTCAGTATACATTTGAAATGTTGATTTTAACATGTGTAGATCAGTATGAACAATACTGATCGTCTGGAAAGTGCCGGTAGAGGTAATTTTTGGCTGAGCTCACCTACCGCATCCTTGTGCATAATATTGTGTGCATATATGTAGGTATGCATGCATGTATGTACAATGATAGAGTAATGGGTATCATATGTTATATGGTGACCGAAAAGTCCAATCTCTGCATCTTTTTCGGACTATTGTGCATTTAGTTTTACACATTTTAAGACATACACAAAATACTTATGGGTTCCATATTAATTGACCATGCATTGAAATACTTGAAAATTTAACGATATCACAACAATAGAATGTTTTCCACCCCTAGATCAATAAGCAAACAACATGGTGCGTATTTGGGTTAATAGAAGATCAAAATGAATGATGTCGGCCATCCGAGAAAAGATGCAATGAGTGAACTTTTTGGCCGTCATATGAGAAATATGGCATATGAATATATATTTGAACTTGCTTTTTTATTTCTATTTTAGCATCTTGTCGATGTGTTCATGTGTCCTACTTTTTAAGGATGTGCCATGTTGAGTGTATATGCAATGTCGCATCCATGTCATGTGTTCTTATTCACGCTTCTTAGGTTATATCTCTGATCATTCCTTCTGTTTATTTGAAAATCTTCTGAAAGTTTCTTAAATACTAACCTCCTGGTGGATTGATATTATTAATATTATCTTGTTTGTAGTTTCTAAGAAATTTTTCTGTTAATCGAAGTGTATTCTTTCATGCTAGCTTCTAAGTTATAACAAGTTCTTTGAAATGATATGCATGTTCTTTTCATTGAATGTCATTGGCATTCTTTCTTTTACGGGTAATTTGGGAAGAATATAAGAATATTATTTTCATTCTCTGATTGACCTTTATTGAACTCACTTCAGGTTGCTTCTTGCTCCAACTGCCGCTATCAGTATCAGCTTATATCTGGAGATATAGTTAGCATTGATTCAGAAGTGATTAGGTCAGTGCTGATTTTCTTTCTTTTTTTTTCACTTTTGTAGAGAACATAGTTTCGCCATTTTAATTGCGTAGTTTCCAAATATGATTCATTTTGTTTTCTTTATATCTTGTTTTCAATAACTAAAATACCTTTGTTAATGCGCAAGAGAGTTGAGCCCCGAAAAACATTTCTTAAGAACCTAAGCTGAGAAAGTATCAGGTTAGGGCCCACATTTTAGGAATGATGACATATATAATCATACCAATATGTTGACAGTATTCTAAGCCTTCTTCCACTTCCCTATCTGCCTTCATTTTGTTTATTCAAATTGTACTCACGTACTCTCAAATTTTCCTTGCCTGGTTGTTATTTAATTCTCAGTCATGAGCACCAGTGTATAGATTTTGATGCTATCTTTTATACGGATGTTCTTAATAAGTTGTTTAGCACTTATGTCCAAGATGCTTTCTTTTGCACAATTTTTAAAACAAAGATATGCATCTAAGCAAAAGGATAATTGGATAAATTTCTGTATACAGCATATGGTGTTGATTCAACGATATTGACTATTTCTAAGGATCTGCTACTGCCGAACGCAGCATGGATAATTCAGCATGGGAAAGGGCCTTGCGATTACTACGAGTAATGAAAGGGAGTACCCCTGCTGCTCTTCACTCCATTGTGGTACATACTTTCTTTGCCCACTCTATGCTTGAGTACTGTTTTGTTTCTTTTTTTTTTGTTTCTTTTTTTCCAGTTTTGAAACTTCATAATTGACATTGGTGATTCATATCCTTGACCCTTTAATTTGGTGATAGCTCTTTGCATATATGTATCCTGTTTAGACTTTTTATTGCATAATAATTCATAAAAATGGGTTTGCCATTTACATCGAAGAGATGGGTTGGCCATATACATTGAAGACATGGTGACACTTGTTAAAAAGACAAGACATATAAATGTTGAGATAAAACGAAAGAGAGGTAGGTTGAAGAAGACATGAAAGGAAATGATAAGAGTGGATATGAAAGATCTTGATTTGATGGAAGAGAAAACTTTAGATCGTAATGCAGGGAAACCATGTATCCAACATCACGATCTAACGTTATCATGATCCGATCAGATTCTTTAAAACTTGTTTCTGTTTATTTATTGTTATTAGTACTATTGTTGTTTGTTATTTTTTCTTTTTATTTGTTTTTGCTATTTATTATTTTCTCTCTTTCTATTGATTCCATGAAGCAGACCTTAAGTTTTTGGGATGAATGCTAAGATGATGAAGAATAAATAATAAAATGGATAGCTTCAGAAATTAAGTCTGCACATTTTTCTCTTCTTGAGTGACATATGTTTGTTAAGCTATTGGATAGTTTTAAGATTGGTTGTTTGGGTTAAATTGTGCTTTAGAGATCAATCTGGTTCCCTATAGCACATCACATCATCTCTGCTTTAGTCATGGGATTTCTCCTTTGTTATCTGACCTGAGACTGCCTTATCAGGATGGAAGGGTTCAAAAGCCATAATTTTCACCCTTTTCTATTTGGTGTTACTTTATAATTAAAGAGAGTTGTATTAGAATTAGAAGTAAAGAAAGATTATTGGGATATCAACATTTTCTGAATTACATATATTCTTATAGAGGGCCTCTCTCTGCGCTGATGATTTTTAAATACCAAAAATCATTCTCAAGTTCTCTTTTTTATTAACATGATATCAAAACGTATTTGTTTTCCTTAAACCTTAATTTACCCTGATCCCAAAATCCAAATTCATTTTTTCATTTTTAAAATCCAAACCCAAATCCGTTTTCTCATACCCTCACCTATCATACCATATATCTATGATCAGATTTTTATAGGTTTTTGGCGTAGAAAGTTAGGGTTTTGGAAGAAAGGTGAGATTTTTAGAGGTTTGGTGAGAAGAATTGGGATAAAAGAGGGATTTTTATTGAGAATAAACTAAAAATAAAAGGATACAAGGATAAAGTTGAGATTTTTCGAGAGGATCTCGTTCTCTCACATCACCAATTATAGAGGACGACCGCACTCTCCAATAAACAAGAGAATTCTTGACCTCACAAGTTTCTTCTCTCCACAATCAAGCATGAAAATCTCTAATCCCCCTAGCCCTATATAAATAATAAACTGAAAACAACAAATTACCAAGAGACCCCTAAAATTGAACATTACGGAAAACCCCCCAGAAATCTAAAAATTACAAAAACCCCTTTGATGAGCCAAAATTACAGACTTGTCCTTAAGATGCGGTCTCATCGTTGCTCTGTTCCCGAAAATCTACATTGTCCTCAAGGCGGTGCAGAAAGTGCGTGCGCCATCCGCTCCAAGTGGGTTGTCTGCCTCCTCCTGGGTCAAAAAGAAAGGATTGGTTTTCATCATTTCTGTAAATTCTAGATGGAAGCCACAGTAGTCGTTAAGCTCCTCGGAAGGTCCTTTGTATCTAAAATACAAAAGCTGATGCTCGAGAGGTTGTCCGACTGAAAAACATGGGCCATGGGGCCCCTTAACCGCGTCGTTGGGCCATGGCATGCCTGCAAAAATATCGTAGGCCCATGACGAGCCTAGCAGACTTGCGCACATGCCCTGGTGGGCCTTGAAGTCACCCTCAGGCCTAGGAAGAAACCCACAATCGTCATCAAAGTCTCGGCGGGGACCCTGAAAGCATGGATGATCCATCCATTGATCGTCGTACTGCTGATAGGCTGCCATGGGACCGCGGAGGCCTTGGCGGTTCTGTCATATGGCTGCAGGCCACTTGCAGTGGCCGGCCGGCACTGTAGATGCCTTGCAGGGGCCTATCGGCCAAATGCAGTGGCCTGCAGGGGGCTACCGACCACCTGCAGAAGCTTACAGGGCCTACAGTGGCATGCTGGCCCTACAGGCACCCTGCAGGGGGCTGTCGGCCACCTGCAATGGCCTGGATGGGCTGTGGCAGCCGCAGGGCATCGGCAGGGGCTAGGCGGCCCTGCAGACGTGGGGTTTGCCACCCTCTACCTTGCGTTTCTCGTCCTCTTCGAAGTAGTGATCCGTATCCTTGAGGAGTCATTCGACAAAATCTTTGGTCCTTTTCTTTTCTTTCGCAAGAGCCGTCGCTTTTTTGCCCTAGATTTGGGTTTTTGTCCAAATCTGAACTCTTTGATGGATTCAGACGCTGGCAATTCTCGAGACCATTGACTATCCATGTATCTCACTCTTGCTATTGTCCCTTTCCTAACATCAACCGACCATAATCCGCATCACCTGGCCTTCTTTAAATCCATCTTCGACCTCTGTTAATGACGACTTTGATGTCCCAGAGATCCTGATGTACCGATCGTCAGCAAGTACTCGTCTTCATATTTGCTTAATTCCTTCGATTAAGTACTTTGATTCCTTATTCTTCTCCTTCATCCGCTTCTTCTTTTCATTATTTCTTCATTTCTTTGATTTTCTTTTTTGATCAGATATCCGGATATGATTCGGATATGATTGTAAATACTTAGAGCTATAGAGGCACACATGAAGCAGCGAGCTATGCAATCAGTAGCCTTCCACTTCTCGTGAGCGATGGTGACGGCATAGGCAGAACCCGCAAATGGCTCTTTTGGGAAGGGATCATCAAAGATAGCGGCTATCTTTTCAGACATCAAAACAATTTCAAGACTCTGACGGTAGTCAGTGAAAATGGAACTAGTAGGTTTGTTAGGATCCAATATGCTAGAGTGTTATTCTTTGCCTTTACGAAAATTTGCATTTGAGGGTAAAAACTAAAATTAGACCGTTGATTTCAGAAAAAACTGATTTAACCAATTTAACCGATTTAACCAAAATATGATCTTTATAATTTTTGGTTAAGCTCTCACTATTCCTATTTACAACATGTTTAATTATTTAATGGAATTTTGAGAACCGACCTCTTACAAAATTTCAATGCACTCACATGATAGTTTCTTGAAGATTTTATTTTGAAAGTTGAGACGTCTGTTGATATCATTTCATGAAATGCCGGTACTATAATGTATAAATTTCACTTCCCTGTAGGAAGTACTTCCTCACATAATAGTTTCATGGATGCACTTCCTCACATAATTTTATTTAACATCCTATTCATAAACACAACCAAACTCACATAATAATTTCTTGCTTAATTATGTATCATGTAAAGGCTATCTGTAGCCTCATGGGTTTTGCTATTTTGGCTGTCCTTATCGGAGAATAGCATGACAATCATGGATCTTAAGTATGTTGTGCTTAAACAGAAGGGTTCGAAGGGTTCAATATAGGAGGATTAATTTTTGCAAAATATTAGGGTGTTTAAGAAAATAATTTTGCAACTCTCGCTACTTAATATATATTTATTTGATCTCACATACCTCAAAACAATTCTGAATAAATAATACATCGCATGCATTAGAAAATTAAACTCATTTATCTTGGTGATTGTGGTTCTCCATTCAAATGTTTACCATTCGAGCCTCAATTGCAACTGTTCCAATGTAATAAGAGCTACCATAAGGGTCATATAAGTTGCTTAAGATTTCATATAGCAACCACAAATTAAAAACCCTATCAACTAATAAATTTGATCTATTCAATTCCTTAACTTGTCACTTGGTTTGATATTCATTGTAAAATCACCGCTTTGTTCTATGTCTCATTATCTCGCCAACCTTTTGTCTTCAATCGTATGAACATATGAATATTTCAATATAAATTGAACAAGCCTTGAGTATTTATGGCCTCAACCTTTATAACCAACAGCGAACATGCCTCGAGTTATATCATCAGAAGGAAAAATGGGCTTGCACTAAACAAGAGATAAATAAAAGAAACATAATATAACCAATACATCTTATCATAGTTATAGAATTAACACACCAACATAGTAGTTCATATGGTATGAAAAATCAACACATAATTCACCAATTACTCTTGCAATCATAATTATTGAAGTAATCAGATTCATATTAGACTTATCAAATTAACACGCAAGGCAATATGGTTTATGTTCAAAAATTCTACTTTTATTTCTGAAAATAATTTATAAAATTTTGAACCTTAGATATGTGTATATTTCCAAACATGTCTCATATATTTGATACATACAAATATCGCTAGAATATATATATTCTACTAGTCAAGATTCACATAATTTTCAAAACAACATATTCAAATCACATGCGAATATTAAAAAATCATTTGAAAATCTAATCAATTTAGACTTTTTATCCATTTAAAAACTCCTTTTAAACATAGATTTGGGCCACTATGAGATTCAAATTGTTTAGTTAAATTTAAACAATTTAAAATCTTAAATATTTTATATTTTATATAGTAATCTTAAAAATTAAACTTAAAATTAAAATCTATATTAATACCTTTTTTATTTTATTTTTAAAACTAAAATTAAAATCATGGATAGTGGTATTGAATGAACCTATTTGGTTTGAGCTATTTCAATTTGGTTTTAACCAGGAACGATCCCAAACTGTGCACATTTCTAAGTATCGATGCGTTTCTATCGAAACTATCAAGCTTTGGCCGAAACGAAAGTTGAAGAGTATGAAGGAAAAAAGAAGAACACTGAATAAGCAAAGCAAAAGAAGAGGAGAGGAAATAGCAACATTAATAGAAAAACGAGGAAGAAGCAATAAAAGAAAAAAGATGCAGCAATAGCAAAGAATGAATAAAGGAAAAAATAAAAAAAACAAATGTCAACCATATTTTTAAACTTTAAAGTAAAAAAATAAAATAAAATACGTATCTTGAAATGCTTCTTCTTCTTCTTCTTCCTCAACTGCCACTTTCTTTTTACTGAACATGAACAGATGAGGGTTGAAGAGAGGAAGTGTAGCTGCTACTTCTATTGAATTACTTAATTGTTGCTTCTGCTAAACTGCTACTTCCGCTGTTTTTTGCTAAATTGTTAAACTGTTGCTTCTTTTTTCGTTGAACCGCTACTTTTGTTGCTTTTTCCTCAACATCGTCAGTAGCTTTTTTACTAAGCTGGATAAGGGTTAGAGCGGGGAAATTTTAGTCCCTCATGTGGACTCATGTGGGGGTGTAACCGAGGGCTAGGAGAGGCAACAGGTTATTTGTAGGTTTGCATTATGTGGATAAATTATGGGTTTGAGTTTAGGTTCAAAAAATTACTAAACATGGATATTGATATAATCTATTATACAATTGAGAGATGTTTTTGAATGTGGTTGCTAACTAGGACGAAAGGATGAATAGAAAGACGCCTGAGATTGAACCTTGAGGAATCTATGGGTAGCATGAGAGTATGCTAAAAAATTTGGAAGGAAAATCCTACAATTGGGGGGGATTTTGAGGGAGAACCTTAAAATTTTAAGGATACTAAACTTGGATGAAACTAAATTTTAAGTGAACTAAAATTTTAAGTTTTGATGGGAACTGAATTTTGAGAAACTAAAATTTTTGGAAAACTAAATTCTCTGGAAACACTAAATTTTAATTTAAAATTTTGGGGAGAACAAATCTAGAGAGAATAAAAATTTTAAATTTTAGGGAGAATAAATCTGAAAGGAACTAAACTTTGGAAAAACTAAAATTTTTGGGAGAACTAAAATTTTTGGAGGAACCAAAGTTTTGTTTTAATGTGATTAAATTTTATTTTGGAGGGGAATATTATAAAGGTGGCTGAAATTTTTTTAGGTGATTTTGAAGATGCTGCAATTTTTTTAGGGACGTGATTTTGAATGGATTGAATTTTTTTGAAAAATATCTTAAATGCCCAGTGACCTATAGTCACATGTTATGACTAGTGTATATATATATACTAGTTATAACCCGTGCCCGCGGGCACAGTTCATTTAAGATTTTCCCTCAAAATCTTTGTTCGCGCCCAAAAATTATTTCTCTCTCCAAAATTTAAACGAACAAAAATGTAGCTTTGGCGCGGGCACCCTCGGACATGGTTCATTTAAGATATCTCCTTAAACTCTTTGTTCTCCACAAGAATTATTTCCCCCTCTAAATTTTAAAAAACAAAAATTTAGCGGGCGCCTTCGGTTAGCGCAAAAAAACTGGTACCTGCGGGCACGGTTCATTTAAGATTTGCCTCACGAAATATTTGTTTCCCAAAAAATAATTAAAATTTAAAAGAGCAACAAATTAGAGAAAATATTTAAGGGTGCGGACGCCTTTCGCGCGAAACAGCAAATTCGGCACATTCACATTCGACACAGAAAAACAAATTCGGCGACGGCGCCTTCAGCACGGAACAACAAATTCACGTAGAACAACAAATCAGCGTAAGAAAATTTAGCTGGCGCCCCATATTGAAACATGTTCACTAGCTGCATTCAAAGTTGGACCAAATTTCAAAGGTGGACCAAATTTCAAAACTCACATTCATGGTTTCAAAGCTCCCTTCTTTTCAAAGCTGGATCAAATTTCAAAACTCTCATTCATGGTTTCTAAGCTTCATATCAACCTTCCATTTCACAAGATCAAATCCACGCCACTCTTTGTCTTGTCCTAGTCAGCCCTAGAATTCAAAAAAACGTTGTCAAATGTATAATAGATATATATATATGATATAGATAAATATAAAACCGAAACTTAAAAATAAACCTACCAAAACTAGCAAAACTTACCGAAACCAAAATTGTTTGAAAAGACCAAAACTAATACCGAAATCGAGTTCTTTAACTTTGATAATTCTTGAACCTTATTCGGTTCAGGTTTGGGTCACATCTGAACCCACTTGAATTGATGCGATTGAGGCCCCGCAGCTAGGGTTTCGATACCCATTCGCCAGCCATGGTTTTGAAACCCTAGCAGCGACCGTCAGCAGCTTCCTTGGTTGTTCTGTGATTGGCTATTGCAAAGCCTAACAGTGACCAGGTGATCGACAACTGCTACATTAGTCGCTGCCTATTAGGGTTTTGCAAGCCCTAGCACACACAACTTAGTGGCCGGTGATGGCTACCCTAATTGCCCCAGCTGGCATTTTGCAAAACCCTAGCAACAACCAGGTGGCTGATGACGGCTACCTAGTCATCTCTACCCTCTTTTTTATCTTCATTATTTTTTAAATTTTGATCTTGATCAAATACTTTCAATTTTTAATTTTTTAAATAATTTAAATTTTCATATTTAATGCCTTGACTACTAAAAATGACAAATATCAGAATATCAATCTATATTAGATTACTATGAACTAATTTTAGGCTCTAATACCATCGAAGGTTTGTCATAATAATATCACTGAAAATATCGTGTATCAGAATAATTAAAATCTTGATTTTAGTTAACCTTTTGGGATCTAATTGGTGTAGTAATTCATTCTATAGTGATTTTCTACAAGATCTACAAAAAGAGAGAAGATTACATATTGACCTTATCGTCAAGCGAATATCCGTTGGTATTGTTCAAAATAGAACATCTTAGCAAATAGCACTTAATTAATATAACCTAATTAATATAACACTTAATTAATATCCAAAATTACCTAATTAATATAACACTTAATTAAAACCATTAATTTGACTGATCATTAGATTAACCATTATTTACTCACAATTATAGACAAAAAGGATTAACACTGACAAATAGCACATCGGTGACGACTACTAAATCGTCACCAATCAAAGTAAAATGCCATATGAATTTTGATAATTTTATAAATTACTTAATATACATGACAATCAAGTTAACGTATGCCTATATTAAATGTGACTAATCATGTCCTTATTGATATAGGCAATGTGTGAATTATCATAGGCAAATGACCAACTTAACCACTAATCGTGAGTGACACCTAGTGGTATATCATTACTTTCTAATTGACTTAATAATAATGTATCATTGAAACTAAGTTATATTGTTATGTAGATTGTTACTCTTGTCAATGAGTCTTAAATCAACTTTTCAAGAGTAGAGTAATGCTAATACTCAAAAAATTAATCATATCTACTAATAACTGATTAAACGATACTCAATGAAGATAAGAAAACTCATTTTTGTAATTATCCTCTATACATGGCCACATGTATAGCTCAATTTCTAATTGATTTATCAAAAAAAATATCAACTCCTTTCACTAAGAATGATAGATCTTATGTTGCACCATCATAAGTCAATATGCCCTTTACTATCATACCCAATATCTAGTCGTGTTAAATCTTAACTAAGAGATAAGATTATTAAAAGCTAACATTAGTGGAATCAAAGTATGACGTATACACTAGGCATGTCTAAAGTCTCGAGTCAAATGAAACTTGTATGCTTGTTACTTTAAAATTCATATTTGGCATAAAGTGAACTACTCCATAAGATTATAGCTTAAGTGATGCGGACGCCGACCCACTTGGCGCATCTATTGTTTTTCGTCTCGAAGGCGGATGCAGTGAAAAGATCAAAGGGCTAGGGATTGAAGAAACGAACTGGGTGAACCCCGGACGTTCCAGCCCTTTGGTGACACGCCAGTGACGGTGCCTAACCTTACCAGGAATAGAGTTGGACAACATATCGTATCATTAAGCATGTTTAGTCACTCATTCTTGATAAATACCTAGCTTTCTTGATTAATATTACATATTCTATAGTCTCTGATATTGATTATCAAATCAAAGATGCTGCTAGTCTATCTGAACTGTATGCTACATATTTGTACACTCCTACAACTAAGAACATTTTAGTGATTCGTCATACTGTGCCGATCTCGTTATCATACGGTGTAATCTGATTAAACATTTGAGGTCCCACTATCTGATCATATGGATAAATAATAAAACAAATAATATTATTATTTAAATGCCATATGTTAAATGAAATAATTCATTTTATTAATTTAATCAAAATAGTTTAATTAACTATCATTCCCATTTTCCAAATAAGATGGCATAATGAGCACAGATATATCTTTTGGTGTAGTTGTTATTAGCCAGTTTTTTGACACTTATAACTCCCTTGGATGTTTTAGTTTGCATATTACGATATTTGAAAAATGTTCCAATATGATGGTTTTTTATCAAGATCATAAGAATCTACAGATTGAATCTTACATTGATACAGACTAGGCTGGATGCTCAACTAATCGATGATCAGCCAATAATCTCTTCATCAAGCGCAGAATATAACTATTGAGCAATGGCAAATGGTACTTGTGATTTGGTGTTATTGATATATTTATTAGGAGAACTTGGTTTTTAGCATTTATATCCAATGATCCTTAAGTGTGATAATTAAGCCACTATTTGAAGTGCAAATAATCCAACATTTCAATTGCTAGTTCAAGAAGAGGTTTTGGATAAGGTCATTCAAAAGGCACATGTCAAATCAGATGATCAGTCGGTCGATTATTTACCAAAGCTTTAGGTGATTCTAGGATACTTTCTATATTTATACCAAGCTAAAAGCATGTGATATATGTGCTTCAACTTGTGAGAGAGTATTAGAGAATTATATTAGATTTAGAATGAGGGATATATATATATGTAAATTCAGTATTTTAAAATAGTATATATACTCAGAGATGGCTTTCTCTATGTTGGGGGTTCTTGATACTAAATATCACTCGCAAATTATTTTTCTACTAATAATAATATGTGTACAGGTGTTCAATGTGTGCATGTATAGTTGTTTATGATCACTTGCATGTTTACATTGGTTGATGCATGCACATTTTGTGTGTTCATGTTTCCGTCTCCAAGAACTTTTGGAGGAGTCCAGTTCAATATGCAACTAAGCAATCTGTTATTACAATCAAGTGTAGAAACCTGAGAATGATACACAGCTTAAATTTTTTTTTTCCTTTCTTTTTTTATCTTAGGGAAGACACACAGCTTAAAGTGATTTCTAAGTAAAAATAAAGGATCCTTCAAAGTTCAAAGTGTGTTCCATATCTATATATAACTGACATTTATTGAACAATTTTACTTGACTGAAACATATGGAACTATTGGAGCCATGCTCACTCAGAGATGGCGTTCACAATTAGGCAATTCAACAGGATGGGATTGGACTGTGCCTAGGTTACCCAGGCCTGCCACCTCCTACTAGCGTAGCCGAAGCCTGGTCCAGGTCTTTGATTGGCTGCCATTTGAAGCCAGACACTGGGATATCAAATGATAAAGGGGGGACTATTGATGTTAGCCTGAAATGCCAGATGTAAAAACCAAAAAGTTTTACAACTGAAGTATAATCTGATATATTTGTTTATTTAGGTTTCCTTTAATTGCAACATTACGCCCCTTGATAGGAACAATTGGCAAGATGGGATTCATAAAGTTGATTTCAAGTAATAGAGGTGACACTAGATGGTAATGGTCTTGGAATTAAATTATGCTTAAAAGCCCCTTATGTAATTCAGGAATTGTAAGCACGGATGCACTAGTTAATTATCTTTGCTTCTTAGCATGAACCATACTGTTCTTATTTAAATATTTGTGTCATAACGTAGAATTCAGTAGCACATGATCTATTTGAGTTTAACTATAATAATTATGAGAATTTGCCTATGAAGTTTAATTTAAAAAATTGTGTTAATTAGCTAAATAGGTTACAAGTATGTTAAAGTGGAAAAATAATCTAAAACTGGACATCATTCTTTAATAAATATGAACCAAGTTGAATTATGTATTCAACACCATGTTGTTGAGGTATGAATTCATGCCATTCTTCATATACAGATTCGTACTCCTTCTGGAACTGCTTCTGCCCACAAATTTGCTACTGAGACTGTAGAGCTTCCTGCTCAAGAAGGAGAAAGGGTGACCATTTCATTAGCTGCTCCATCAACTGTTTATCGGGAGATAGGTCCACTAAAATTGAGTGCAAAGCCTCCTGGGCTGAGCCCAAGGGAACCCATGTGTCTCACAAACCACACCAGTGGGCAGGTCTTGCAACTGATTCGAGCTCCCATGAAAGATGGGAGTCCCTTTTTATTCAATCCATCCATCCTTTTTCCAGCTCTTACTTTACTGGCTACTGGAGATGCTGCATCTGGTATCATTGACCCCAGTCTCCCCCGACTCATCTCGGTAGTTGCTGTGGCATCAGTTGCTCTTGGAACTACTGTCAACAGCGTAATCCTCCCGGAATTGAGTAAGGTAATTATTTCTTTTATTTTCAATAGTCACCAGAGATTTCTTGTTGATGTTTAGATGTGTAGCTATTCCATTTTTAGCACGGAATATTTTATCCATTTCATGTATTTTTCAGCTGAACGAATTATCCATTTAGTGGATTTAACCATACCCTGATTCTTTTATTCAAGTGGAGTGTGATGGAAAGCTTGTCTAACATTAACTAATGACATGAATTTTTGAAACATTATCTTTAGTAGATTCCACTGATGTAAAATATGTTAAATCAGAGATCATGTTAATAATTACTTGATATAGAAGAAAAGTTATATTTGCTAAGTAAAAGTGAAATGAAGCAGTAACATATGAAAACTAACTCAAAAGCAATGTATAAATGACAACAGAATCTTGTTTGTATCATCCCGTGAAGTTTATAAATTACAACAATAAAAGGATTTGCTTGGAAAACCACCTATAGGGGCTTAAATGTTTCATTTTCTTATTGGAGAACGTATGCGACACTTTAACAAATGCCAAGTTAACTCATTTAATTAATGAAACAAGTAGAACAAATCATACATTCAATTATGTCGAAAATGCAATGATTGCTGTCATTTTCGTAGAAATTAAACATATGGTCTGAGCTGGTCTTAACCAAAAGAATTCATTCATTTAATACTTCAACCCAATGTTTACCCAATTAAAGAACTTGAGGATTTTGAGTATTGAGAGACGAAGAAGATCTCAAGTAATGGTAACTCTCATTAGTTTCCTGTCATGTGCAAATGCTCATGTTATCATGAAAATTTATAAATATACTGAGGTGTAAAGATGGAAGAGTAGAATAATAATAATAATAATTGTAGCATTGAGCAAATGTATAATATACTTGGTGTATACAGCAGCGGACCCAAAAAAGGGCATGATGTAAGATAAACTTTTTTTTTGCAAAATAATCCTCGTTATCTGTGGTTAATAGTCTAGGCTATATTTTGAGAACAAGACGTTATTTATATTTGTGGCTGTCCATATTTTCACAAATTTTAAATTCTCCACATATGTTATAAATTTATTTCTATCTAATTACGTGCATTTTCTTTTCACTTAAAAAATTACCAGTTAATATTTGGTTAGGACTGTAATTAAAACATTTTAATTTGTGATTTGATATGCTGATAAGTGAAAAGGAAAAAAGAAGTAAAAAATGTGAAGCTAAGGCTTGAACCCATGACTTGAAACTTGAGCTAGAGCTTAAGAATATTATCTTTAGCGAAATATTCTTATATTCATTTAAAAGTATTTAAATATACAGTGAGCAATATGTATATGTAATATTGCCAAGCTACTATATAAGTATTCAATTTTTTGTGAAATCCAAGTGTTGGCACCTACCCACATGTGGTTTTGCATCTGGGTGTATATGGAAATTGCAAAATATAAAACAAAGCCATTGACAAAGAAGTTTTTTTCATGCATTTTATAATTTTTATGTTATAGTATTTTCAGAAGGGTAAATTGCCGAGGAATTACTGTGTATGGGAGATTGAGATTGACAATTTTTTCTCTCTTTTCTCAGAGATGGTATATTTCATGTGGCTGGATGTGCTGATGTCCGACCATTCATCACTGTTTATTATTGTAGATAAAGAATAGTTTGGCCGGTGCATGTAAAATATATCTTTTTTTGTTGGAGAAGAAATCTTTAATTTGACATGGTAAAGATGCAAACTATTCAATGAATTTTGTTATGATAGTTTGTGTACGTGTGTGCGCATGCACACACATGTGCGTGTGGGTGTTGTGTAGTTAACAAAGCTTGTAACTTGATCATGAATATGAAATCTCCCATATCAGACATCTATGAAAGTTGACTCAATTGAGGCACTGGAGATGTATTGGTTCGACAGCTGAGCTATCTTGTGCAGAGCTCGTTCGACTGTGCTCGGATCCAACATATCTGACTCTGCAGAAGTCAAATACGAGAATGTCGAGCAATTGGACTTCGACATTGCATTGGATTCTTTGTTCGGATCGGCGGCTCAGATCGGCAGCTCTAAGTCTGAGCTTCGGATAGCTCAGATCGCTCGGCTCGGTACCCGTTTGCTCGGTCTCCTGTGGGAAGCTCGGCAGTATGGAGGGAGCCCACTATAGGGCGCGACACCCTATTCGTAGTAGAGTTGCTATTGGATGGGAATTCCATTAAAGTTGGGATTCGTATCTTCTGTGAATCCTTCTTAGGGATGAGAACGGGCCAGGTCGGGCCAAATGGATACACAATTCAAATGGACGGGCTTTCGGGCCGACCCGAAGCCCATATGGGCTTTTTTAAGAATGCCCAAATGAGTATAACGTGGGCTATGGGCCGGCCCATTGGGCTTTGGGCTAGCCCATTGGGCTTTGGGCTAGCCCATTGGGCATACTCGAAAAATTACAATAAACACCAACATTTATATAATCATAATAGAAAGTACGAATTGTAACAAATCATACCAATACGAACCAAACCAAATAGAGATGTTCACATCTCTCATCAAAGTTCAATAACAAAATGGTCACCAATACAAATTTGTGTATAGCTTTTGGAATGTCAACAAGTAAATCAATTATATCCACAAAATGGAAGAAGGATTTTCTATAAAACTAGACAGTTACAAAAAAAGATATGGATACATTTGGTTTTAAACTTTAGACCCTTCCTACATCTGAAATGTATAAATACCCATATAACCAATAACATATACATCAATGTATTTAGAGTCTGTAGAACAAAAGGTTCAAAAATAGAAGGTTCAAACACCTGGAATCTTAGACTAGAGTCTGTAGAACAAAAGGTTCAAAAATAGAAGGTTCAAACACCTGGAATCTTAGACTACACGAGGGTAATTCAAAGCCATGCATACAGGCTTATCATGGGGGCTCATGACATCAAGCCTGTATCATTCTTGATTTCATGACTAAAACTACCATAAAGCAGAACCTCAAGCCACACTTTTCAAGCTCAAAACATGGAAGGCACAAAGCATTTAGCTCTGACCAATCAGAAATGGGTGCAGAATCCGGCGGACGACCTGACCCTGGGAATCACTAGCGTTGTTGCTGCTGCTGTCGTCGGTAGCCTCTTCTTCTTCATCCTTGGCTTTGAGCTCTTCAACCAGGATGACCCCGTCGGGAATGCAATTGCTTTGGACCCATTTCTTCTTGATGAAAGGCCACCTCTCCGGCGAGGCTTCCTCTCTCTCTGGCCTAAGCACCGAAGGACCCTGGGAGAAGACTTGTACAAGGAATGGTGCTTCTCCTATGTTCCTCACAATCTAATGAAAGAGAAAATGACCTTATATCAGCATAATGAATCAATGAACTTCTTTATGGGTAAATTAAGACTGAAAATTGCAGCATTGTATCTACATGGTCTAATGAATATGCAATTGGCATTATAAATTTAATATGAATTTTCTCTTTGTAGATACATAACTGTTATTGGGTTGGTTACAAATTTGACATTGACAAACACTTTGATGTTGATCTCTTTAACAACAGGGCAATAGCATACCCCTTCCATTCTTACTTCCAAACATTTCATCAAATTTGCATCAAGATTTTATTAAGATATTCTGAATCTACGAGGAACAATAAAAAAGAGCGAACAAAAATAGTTCTCAATCACTCACCTGGATATTTATTGTAGTCCAAGATATGAGGAGTCTCTGTGTGGGGTAATCCGCGGCCTCCTCACAGAAGTGATTCGCAATGTCGTATGCGACCGGATTGAAACTTGCATACTCGTAATCCTGCAAAAATTAAAAAAATGGGAACATTAAGATATGATTCCGACCTCTATTGTGTCCAAGCCAAATTCCTTGGCTCCTTCAACTAGCAAAGACTTTTTGCTGCCTCAGCCGATCTCTGAAAGGAACAACAGAGTAATTAGAATCAATACAATATCCTAAATATTTGAAATGCAGAGAAGTTTTGCTCGTTTTGCAAGAGCAAGAACTATTTACCTCAGCCTGCCCATATGTATTTTCTTGGGACCAAATTGATTTTCTACATTATAATACAAACATAACTGACCCAAGAAACATCATTTTCATTTGACAAAACTGAGATTCAGCCATTATTGCATATTCAGAAAATAAAACAATCTATATCAGGTATATGCCCTTTGAAAATGCATGCACACATTATATTGCATAATAGATGAAGGAAACCGTAGATAGATGGAAGGAGTAAAATAATATAAGATTTTTCAGCATATCTGTTTGGTGAAAGAAGCAGATTGTCCCAGCAACTACGTTAACAAGATCTCCACTAGGAAATAGTATTTACATTATGGGAATAATAGCACTTGATACAACCTTCACAAATTGATATTTAGAGAAGGATCATATCAACTAAAATACAACAAGGCGAATAAATTATTTTTATGGGCTTTGAATTTTTTCTGATAGATTACATATGAGATTCTTTGAATTTATTCTGTTAATCACTCGTATATTAATCCTTCATCCAATACGGAGGAACTGGAGATAATAACGAAACTTCACTTTCATCTGCATAACATCAAAGTTAATGAAACTTTGCTTATATTAACATTTAATCAAATACTAATAGAATATAAGCATTCTAAATATGTTGATTGTTACCTATATAATACTCATTTCGAAGCCAATCCTGCATGCATACCAAAGCTTCTACGTGGTTGAACTCAATCGACTATGATATTGATCCACAACTCTGCCTCCACTACTAAAAGCTGAATCTGATGAAACAATAGATACTGGTATTGCTAAGATATCTCAAGCTATTTTCGAAAGAACTAGATACAGTGATGCATCCTTCTTACACCAATCTAAAATATTAAAATCCACATCTGATATAGGAGAGTAAATTTTCCTCTAAATAGCTATCAACTTCGCTCCTTTTAGCTCTTTTCATAGCATTTTGGGACCAAAAATTTGCAAAATCCAGGTCTGATTTTCTTTTGTTCAAACTAAAAGAAGAGTTCGATTCTATTCTTGTTGCATCTGTACACATATCACCAGCATGATCCTTTTTTAGCCAACCTCTCATATTGATCATATATTTGATGAAAAAAGTCTTTAAGTTCTCTAACCTTTTTTTCCACACATTTCATCTCCAAATGCATTGGAATACTTATACTCAATATAAGCCAATTTTGATCTAGGATCCAAAATAAATGCAATAGTTAGAACTTTATTGCATCCATTCCAATATTTTTTAAACTTTCTTTGTTTTGTCAATTTCATCACCCTTTGAAGCTTCATCTTTTAAAACATCCCGGATGGTCCAAATTGCTTTGAAATACAGATTAGAAGTGGGATACTTACAACCAGAAAATACTTCAGTTGTGTATACAAAAGTTTTTAAGAATATTTTTATCATCTCAGCTTTATTCCAATCATCAATAATAGGAGCATCGGTACACTTATAATGCTCTTCTGTATATCTAACAAATGCATCTTTATATGATGAATCATTACGGAGTATTTCATATGTGGAATTCCACCTTGTGGCTACATCCAAAACTAAACCTTTTTTGCAATTGCACAATTCAATTAAAAGTTTGCATCCGGGAAGGACTGCTAACATGTGTGATTAAATTCCGAACGTGTTTAACAGACTCATCCATGACTTTAATTTCATCATGCACCATAATATTTAAAATATGTGCACAACATCTGACATGTATATGTTCACCAATGAATAACAATTTCTCACCAAAATCTCTTTTAAAATTTCTTATCATGACATCATTCGTACTACAATTATCATTGGTGATTGCAAATAATTTAACATCCAAATTTCACTCCACAAGACAATTTCCAAGAACATCAGTGAGAGCAAAACTTGTGTGAGAAAGAGCTTTCCGAAAATTTAATATCTTCTTCTTCAATATGAATTCTTCGTCAACATAATGTGCAGCAACCAAGTTTTTGATTTGAAGTCTATAAATCAGTAGTAAAGATTACACGGCAATCTAAATCTTCCAACAAATTACGAATCTTCTGTTTTTCTTCTTGAAACAAAGAAATGCAATCATTTCTAATTGTATGACGACCAATTGTGGTAAACAAAGACTGCAAGCTCCTCACAAAAGTAATGAATAACGGATGTTCTACAATTTTAAATGTAAGTTCTACACAAATCAGGAGTTTCGCAAGCCTTTTCTGCTTCTTGATCAAACTTAAAAACTCTTATGTCATCAGATTTGTTGAGCAACATGTGTTTCATATCTTTATGAGTCTTATTTTTGCAAGAGAACTTAAGATGTCGGCTTAAATAAGTTGTTCCTGATTTTTTTAAACATGAAAGTATTTTCATGCACTACTTGCAAATTGCTTTGGATGTGTCATCAGGTTGTCTTTTTATTGTAAAATATTTCCACACTTTAGATCTTCTTTTACTATTGCTTGTCATTATTTTGACATCCTCTATTTCATCATCTAAATCTCGACACATCTCAGATGTATCTTGAATGGATGGATTTGTTGACATTGATGGAGTATGAGAGCTACTAGATGGAGTCTGTGCCATGATGATAACTGAAGGATGAAATTTAAAAAAGAATGCATTAACACTTGGCACCCAGACTTGAAAAAATATTAAATCTACTTGCACACTTAAAATCACATATGAGTATAAGAAGAAAAATTCAATGAGTTTCTTAAAATGGGAAGTGTTCCCAGAAAATATAATCTATACCATTGAAAATATAACCTAGTAACTTGCAAGCCTACAGTCTGCAGACAACCAATACATTCAGCAGTATTATTGACTAAATATAAGAAGCTTAAAACAACATTATAATTGATGTCCACAACAACAAAAAACTGCCTTGAACTGCTACGATGCTTGCTGAATTACAAACAATTTATTCTGTTTTCTACTTTGAAATTACCATGAACATACCCCTCGATCATCTATACGATAACATCCTGACCTTAACCCCCAACAGTCCCACAATGATTTAAGTGTTTTCTTGGTGTCATATGCATCAAATGGCAAGATTAAATCCCAACCAGAAAACGAAAGCGTGATAAAAATCACATATTTCCCATCAAGCCATCCCCAAACCCACAATGCACGTGAGATCTCTCATCCATCCAGAAATCAAAAACCAACCCAAAAAATTTGAAAAAAATTCTCACCTTGAAGACTGCCCCAGACTGTTGGAAATCCTCAATCAAGCACGTGAATCTGCACTATTTTCCTCCCAATCCCTTGTCAGTAGATCTAAAAATTGGCAGAAAAATCAGAAATTGGTCAAACCCCCCGTAATAGATCGACGAGAGATTGAAAACCATGCTTCCTTTGTTGGGCGAGACTACAAGCAACTAGGGTTCTCGGAAGTCTTCGGAAGAGACATCGAGCAGCTAGGTTTTTCTTCGATTTTGGTGGGCGAGACGTCGAGCAATGGAGCGAGTATTTTTATCTCCAACTTGGGTTTTCTTCGAGCAGCTAAGGAAAAGTGGGCTGGGTTTTGATTTTTGGAGGACAAAATGCACGATCCGTACATTTGGGCATCATCTTTTGATTTCAGGTGGAAGCCCGATCCTTACATTTGGGCAGCCCGATATGGGCCTAGGGCAGCCAGAGGATTTATACAAAAATTTGGTTTCGGGCTTTGAGCGGCCCGATACCCATTTAGGTATGAGTCAATCCCGGGTTTTTTGGGCCAGCCTGATTGGGCAGCGGGCTGGCCCACGCCCATTCTCTTGCCTAATCCCTCCTCAATGATGACACCTATTGTACCTAGGGCCATATATATGGTGTTTTAGACGATGGTTTTAGAAAGGGGAACAGATAGAGAGAATTTCGAGCCGCCATTTGTGAGAGCCAACTTTGAGAGATTTGTGAGAGCTTTTGGAGAGAATTTTTGTATTTCTTCTTCACTGTAAAGAGAGAATATTTGTATTCATTCTTTCCTTTCATAATAAAGTTATTGGTATTCTCTTGGCCGATCGATGGCCTAAAGTTGATCTTTCATAGCGCTCCACTTGATTGTTTGTTGCTCACCCTCGTCTCAATCGTCTGACGGTCCTAGTCTTTCACGCTCGCGTATAGCAAACTGATATCGGAGCTCAGCAGTTTCAGTGATCAACGTAAGAGGCGAAGATGAGTAATGGCGGCGATGACAATTCCTCAAAGGCGTCAACTTTCGGAGGATATGCTCCAGCGGCTAGGACTATCGTGTCCAACATGAAGTTCGAAATTGAGAAGTTTGATGGAAAGATCAACTTCGGTATGTGGAGATATGAAGTCTTGGACATCTTGAACTAACTTGGTTAAGATATCGCATTGGACGAGAAGCTGACGGGAATGTCTGATTTGGAGTGGAAAAATCTAAATAAGAATTCATGTGGAATGATCCGACTGTATCTAACGAATGAGAAGAAATATACATTCATGTAGGAGACGATTGCAAGTACGTTCTGGAAGGTGCTCGACGACAAGTACATGAAGAAAAACATTCGAAACTGACTGCATTTGAAGAAGAAGATTTTCGGTCTAACGCTTGAGAAGGGTGTTCCTATCGAGGAACATCTCAACTTCTACAACAAGCTTCTGACCGACCTGAGAAACGCGATGTTAAGGTTGACGATGAAGATAAAGCTATGATTTTCCTCAACTCTCTCCCTATGTAGTATGAGTACTCGGTGTCGGCTCTTACTAATGGTAAGGACTCGATCATGTTTGAAGAATTGTCCAATGATCTGACGAGCAACGAGTTCAAAAAAAACGATGAGGACACGAGAGGTCGAGCTAACGATGCTCTTACCATGGTGAGAGATCAGAGTAATGAGAAGGGTGGAGCTCGGAAGCGGTATTTTCGATCCAAGTTCAGGGACAAGAGTAGAGGCCCGCTTCGCAAGGACTTGGTGAAGGATCAAGCGAAGGACCAATGTGTTTTCTGCATAGAAAGACATATGGTCACAGACTGTCTAAGTGCAAAGAAGAAGCACGATGCAACAAACAACGTTGCTAAAGGTGTTGATGTCGAGGAACGAGTTCTGGTCAGTGCTCCAGAGGGCGTAACGTCAGATGGATGGGTACTTGGCTCTGAATGCTCATTCCTTGTGACGCCACACAGAGAGTACTTTACCATTTTCCGTGAAGGGTGTAAGAGTACGGTCATATTGGGCAATGACCGAGCTAATAGCACTATGGGCATCAGGACAGTTCGGATAAAGATGAGCGACGGTGTTACACGAGACATTGTTGAGGTATGTTATATTTCCGACCTAAAGCGTAACCACATATCGCTCGGCTCACTCGAAGTCAAGGGCTACCGAGTGAGGATGGAAAACAATACTCTGAGGGGGACCCGAGGAGCTATGATCGTGATGAAGGGGAAGCAGAAAGGCAATCTTTACTACTTGGATGGTTCGATCATGATTGGCACAACAGCACTGACCCGTTAGTCCGACCGAGACGACTCACTTTTTTGGCACATGTGTCTAGGTCATGTTGGCCAGAAATCTTTGCAGAAGCTGGCGAATGAGATCGTCTGAAGGGTGCCAAGACCGAAAAGATCGAGTTCTGCGAGCATTGTGTCTTTGAAAAACAGACATGTGCTTCTTTTGGGACGACCATCCATTGTACGAAGGGGAGCGCTTGATTATGTTCATACTGACGTATATGGGTCGAGTAGGCTGGCCTCGTGGGAAAGTAAACACTACTTCGTATCATTTATTGATGATTTCTCACGCATGGTGTGGGTGTTTCCTCTGAAGTCAAAGGACCAAGTTCTGAATACTTTCATAGAGTGTAAGAAACTGGTTGAGACTCAAACAGGTCGGAAGGTCAGGCTGCTCTGAAGTGACAACGGTGGAGAGTATAAGTCGGATCTCTTTCAGAAGTTTTGCAGATCTGAGGGGATTCAGAAACACCTCACCGTGAGTAGTACATCATAGTAGAACGGATTAGCTAAAAGGATGAATCGGACTTTGCTAGAGAAAGTTCGATGCATGTTGTATACTGTCGACATACCGAATGAGTTCTGGGCAGAACCCTTGGCATATGTGACCTACTTGGCCAATCGGATACCATCTGCTGCATTGGGAGGACGACCTCTTTTGGAGATTTGGTCGAAAAAGCTAGTTTTCGACTATGAGTCTGCGAATATTGGGCTATCCGAGCTACTATGTCGTGAAGGAGGACAAGCTCAACGCTATATGCAAGAAGGCATCTTCTTGGGCTTTAGCAATAGTGTTAAAGGATAAAGGCCGTGGTGTCCGACACAGAGTAAGGTGATCGTGAGCAGAGACGTAACGTTCGATGAGTCAGCGTTACTAAGGAAGGAGCATGAACCGGTTGTGGAGACCGAACAGACACAGATGAAGCAGGTCTACTTGGAAGTGTCTACTGTTCTAGATAGCTCGACTACTGACTCAAGCCGACCTACACCAGAGGATACAAACGACGTACTTCAGACAGATGCTGGTGATGTTGGTGATTCAAGCTCGGATGGTGGAGATATCTCGGCTCCACAGACTACACAGCTGAAGGATTCCATTGCAGTGTCGAGACCGATGAGTGAGATACGAAGACCTTCACGGAACTCAAAGATGGTCTAGTTCGATTTTTCCACTGTAAGTATTGACATACACACTTCTTTCAGTGAGGTGGAGCATTCTAAAGACCCAGAGAAGTGGAGAAAAGCGATGGATGAGTAGATGGAATCGTCGAGGAAGAATAAGACATGGGATCTGGTGGAGCTTTCAGAGGACAAGAAGGCAATCGGGTGTAAATTGGTCTATAGCAAGAAGAACGGAGCCGGAGTTGGAGCCGGAGAAGTTTGCTACAAAGTTCACCTCGTAGTGAAGGGTTAGGCACAGAGGGAGGGCATCGATTACGATGAAGTCTTCTCTGTGGTGGTGAAGCATTGCTCGATTCGGATCCTATTGGCATTAGTGGCACAGCTCGACTTTGAGCTGGTGCAACTAGATGTCAAAACGGTGTTCTTGCATAGAGAGCTCGAGGAGGAGATCTATATGGCTCAACTTGATGGATATGAGAGCGACAATAGGCTTGTATGTAGGCTGAAGAAGTCGCTTTATGGGCTGATAATGGTACAAGCATTTTGAGCGCTTATGACGAATGATCAAGGGTATTTTAGAGTCCCTATGATCATTACGTGTTCTATCAGAAATTGGATGATGAGTCCATCTATCTCTTGCTTTATGTTAATGATATGCTCATCGCTTCATCAAATAAAGAGGAGATTCGGAGACTGAAGTCTAAGCTAAGTTGTGCATTTAAGATGAAGGATTTAGGCGAAGCACGGACGATTCTTGGGATGGAAATCACAAGAGATCGAAGTGAAGATAAAGTTCATCTTTCACAAAATCGTTATTTGAAGTCTGTGGTACCGAGATTTGACTGTGAAAGTATGAAACCTGTAGTTACTCCACTCTCACCTCACATCAAGCTCTGTGATGAGTATTGTTCGAAGAACGAAGAGGAGAAAAAACTCATGGAGAGCATATCGTATGCCAATGTGGTAGGAGCCTTGATGTATGCTATAGTATGTACCCGACCCGACCTATCATATGCAGTCAGCATGGTGAGTAGATACATGCACAACCCGAAAAGAGTACACTGCCGAGCTGTGCAATGGATAATTAGGTACATCAATGGCATATTTAACGTCGGATTAATATATAGCCGAGGAGATGAAGATCTGCAAGTTGTTGGCTATGTTAATTCTGACTTTGCAGGCGACTTGGATGGAAGGAGATCCATGACAGTCTACATCTTTACCCTGTTAGGAGCTCTGATCTGTTGGCGGTATATACTTCAGTTTACGGTGGCCATGTCTACTACGAACGCAGAATACATGACATTGACTGAAGTGGCGAATGACACGATGGGGCTGATGGGCTTGATGGATGATTTGGGAGTCTATCAGAAGAAGTATGACCTACATTGTGATAGCCAGAGTGCAGTGCACTTAGCTAAGAATCAGGTCTTCCATGCTCGCACCGAGCATATCGATGTGAGATTCCACTTTGTCCGAGATTATTTGGGAGAAGAAGACGATGCCATCATTTTGTTGAAGATCGGAATAAATGACAACCAGGTAGACATGTTGACTAAGATAGTATCGGGAGTCAAGTTCAAGCACTTGTTGGACTTGCTAAATGTTGTTCCGAGATGATGTCAAGGCAGTCCCAGTTAGGGGCATTTGAGGCTCGATGGAGCCAGTTGAGCCAGGAGGGGCATTGGGCTCCGCGGAGAAAAATTGAGGGAACACCAAATGTGACTCTACTAAGGTGGTGCATTGAAGGTCGACTGTGTGACGGAGGCCTAAAATCTTGCCAAGGTGAAGATTTTTGAAAGTTGGCTTGATTGAGACTCTAGAGAAGTATTGGTTCGGTAGCCGAGCTATCTTATGCAGAGCTAGTTCGGCTGTGCTCGAATCCGATCTATCTGACTCTTCACATGCCAGATACGAGGATGCCGAGCAATTAGACTTCGACAATGCATTAGATCCTTGGTTCAGAGGATCGACGGCTCATAGATCGGTAGCTCTACAGTCCGAGCTTCGGATAGCTCGGATCGGCACTTCGTTTGCTCGGTCTTTGGTGGGAAGCTCGGCAGGACGGAGGGGGCTTACTATAGGGTGCGGCGCCTTATTCGTAATAGAGTTCCTATTGGATGAGGATTCCGTTAAAGTCGGGATTCGTATCTTTTGGGAATCACTCCTCGATGACACATATTGTACCATAGGGCTATACAAAGGGTGTTTTAGACGAGGGTTTTAGAAAGGGGAACAAAGAGAGCCAATTTTGAGAGATTTATAGATAGCTTTTAGAGAGAATTTGTTTGCTTCTTCTTTGCTGTGAAGAGAGAATATTTGTATTCATTCTTTCCTTTAGTAATAAAGCTTATTGGTATTCTCTTGACCGGTCGACGGCCTAAAGCTGATATCTTCATAGCGCTCTACTTGATTGTTTGTTGGTCATCCTCGTCTCGATCGTTCGACGGTCCTAGTCTTCCGCGCTCGCGCACAACAACATCAATGACTATATATAGTGCAAATTTAGTTGTACTAGGAAGAATCTATGTAATAATGTGGCACATATAAAAATTAACATTTTAGATAGCCATATAAATGGTTGTATTTGTGTGCAAAAATAATTTCAGGTATACATGAAAAATTTTGAACTTCTCAATTTTAGATGGATATATGTAAATATAATATATATTATAAATATAATTTCTAAAAAAATTATATTTCTTTGTTAAATTTTTAGATTTAACGGGGATGTTTTGTAGTTATGACATGCATATTCTATCAAGAGTTATATATGCCTACTTCTACTTAATGATGTTATTCAAAGGTTAATTTCAGGATTTAAACATAAAAAATCATACGAAAATCATACTATGATCATGAATATATATATAGTGATGTGAAAATTTAATATTTAAAAGGGCACCAATGTGAGAATGCAGTTGTACAAAATAGAAGCAACTGAAATCTGTTTGTCTGGATCATGCGAGCTTTGCAGGTGAGGCAGTTCGTCTTCTCATAATTGTGAGGGAAGTATGTATGATTTCCATTCGCTCGGTTGGACACATACCTTTTTAAGTGATACGAGATTTTTTTTTCTTTTTACATTTCCTTCTTTTTTTTTTGTCTGTATGGATGCTCATATAAGCATCCGGCTGCACCAAGCTCTCGCCTTAAAACAATAAAGATGGCAAAGAGATCCGAAAGACATCATCCACTAGAATTATTTGTAAAAGGCTTACCAACTTGCCTTCATAATTCTTATTTTGTTGTACTTTGACCTTTTTGATGCAACCAGTTTTATGTCAGTATATTTTGCATTTCTTAAGCTATCATGATTATGTTTGCATCCCGTTGCTTATTCTTGCAATTTCCATGGTTTCAGCTTCCTCGGTATATTTAGCATTTTTTTAAGCTGTCATGATTATGTTCACATCCCATTGCTTATTCTTGCAATTTCCATGGTTTCAGCTTCCTCAGAGAACAGTGGAAGTTGTTGCTCTAAAGCAGCAGCTTTTGTCACAATATGACTTGCTGCAAACTCGTATCAAGGACCTTCGACAAGCTGCGGAAAAAGAGGTTGCATTTTAATTTTCAAGTCAAGTCAAAATAAAATATTAAATATTTTCTTTTTCTTACTCCTTTTTGAATTACATAATGTACTCCAAGGTGTTGTACAACATTCATGAATATCAACTTTTTTGAGTTTTTACTTTAAGGTTTGGATGTTGGCTCGAATGTGCCAATTGGAGAACAAGATTGTGACTGTAGGAGAACCATCTTATCGGTAACACTATCTATTAACATGCGTATTCAGAATGCGTTTTAGTTAAATCTGTATATATAGTCCCTGACATCATACTGGGGAAAAAAGAGGATAGTCGGAGTCTATGGCGGATCGCCCATTTTTGGTCTTCATGTGTTAAACCACTCGCTTTTGTAGTGCCCGTATCGGTAGAGTCAAGAGGGTGCGTGAAAGCTTGGAAAATTCCCTTTTGGCGAGTATTGAGCTTATAGAAAGCTATGCGAAAGTAAGGTTCTAAAAAAATAACCTCCATTTTGTTTATCTTTTCCAGATTCTAAGCATCATTTTACATGTATATTGCAGATATCTTCAATGATCGAAATTGAAGTGGAATTGGACTCCGATGTTCTTGCCGCTGAAGCAATCAGTAATGTGGTAACCCCTAACATCCTCATTTGCCAGCCTGATTGCCCAAATTTAATGCCTTCTGATGATAATATTTTTGTTGTTGTTTTCACGCCTTATCCTAATCTTGAACCATTCAGGAAAGCATAGCCAAACAGATAGAGCAGATGATGGAAACAGAAAATCTCGAGGAGGTGAATATAATACATGGAGTTTGCATTAAACCTCATGATGAAACTACAAGACTTCATATAACTAATTGTTTTCTTTCATTGTTTTTTAATTGCGCTGAAAAATTGTATAGAGATGGCGCATACAAGCTGAGGCTAATGATGAAGTGGAAATGCTTCTCAATTCCCAACCAGTGTCCACTGAACTTGTTTGAACATACCATGGACCTATGGTATTATGCGTACGCCCTGCTTATGCTTTTATACCGTGAATAATGAAAGTTTTTTTGATGTTAAACAATTTAAACCCATCTATATTCTGCAGAACATACTCGAGGCTATGGAATGGGATTAACTATGGTGTTAAACGTTATGCTGAATGCAATGAAACGAAGAAATGACTGATGAAGCAGCTGAGACATTCATCAGTGTGTATGGCATGGCACACTCTCAAAATTCATAAGCAAGTGGAGCATAAATGATAAGTCTTCAAGGAAGTATGAAGCTTGTTTAAGGTAGTTATGATACTTGCTTCTATTAATATTGTTATTAGTTGGCAAGCAGAATTTTACTCAGATTATCAATTTGATGAGAATGAGACTGTCTTTCTCATTCACAAAATCAAATATGCAATGTGTTTACTTGAGCAAAGTTTTGGATTTGGTAGTAAAATCAAGATGCTTATATGACCAATATCATTCATTTGAGTCTAATTATTAAGTAAATTGCAGATAACATCTCTGTACCACATAGAGGTCCTTATGGGGCTTCTCTTTTTCATTCCCACCTTTTTGGGAAGAAGATCAAATTTTACATATAGATCAGGTTCCATGATTGTCATGTGATCGTCCAAAATCTCATTTTTTTGAACAATTGTTCTCGTATATATAGCTAATTCGCTTTGTATATTTTTTAGCGATATCTCCACCAAAGTCATGTAAAGGAGTGCATATCTGAAAATCGAGGTTTTGGTGCTGTTTGGTCCGTTTGGATGACAGAAATTGTGATTAGAAAATTCCTGGAAAGCCTAGAATTGCCTTTGTTGGGCGTTTATGCAAACCAATCTTTCTGCTGTTTATTTCCAAAAAAAATGGGAAATAGAGAATAGAAACTGAATCCCAAGTTGAAATCTTTTTCTTTTGGTTATTTGAAGTTGGAAATGCAGTTATGAACATTACTTTGTAGATCGGTGATGTTACCCCTGAATGATACAAATTGTTCACATAACAAACGCAATGGCCAGCCGATGTCTCTTAGTCCTGCTAATGGTCCTTTTTCTGTCTGAAAACCAACAGCTAGTATTTAACTGTAAATAGCTATAAAACATACAATGACTTGAAGATCTCAGAACATCACCCACCAATACTTTTAAAAGTGATACATCAAGGAATCAAAATTGGAGCAAGGCACCATTTCGAGCATAAGCATCATACCTATGAAAGAGTGTTGGTGTGGAGAAGTCTTCAAATGGCCAGAAAAAGATAGCAATGAGCAGCTGATAGAATGAACTGAAGATTGCAAAGAGAACACTAACAATTGTGAAGACAATGATGGTCATTCTCATGCTACCATGTCTGTTGATATCACAACTGAATGGTTGTGTGTGTTAAATGTTTGCTGTACTTTTGATATCACAACTGAATGGTTGTGTGTGTTAAAAGGTTTGCTGTACTTTTGTTACTGACTGATAGTGAATGATGTTTCGAAGTAGAAATTATCTAGGAAGTTGTTTGGATCAATTCACCATTGGCTTCATGGGGTCCCTCTCATACAATCTAAACCATGCAAAAAGCCATTCATTATTGCATATCAAACACACAAATACACTTAAATGATTTTTTTTTGGGTTTTTGGGTATAAAAAATTGGGTTTAGTGGAAAGGTGTGGTTTTTTGGAAGAAATGTGAGATTTTTAGGGTTTTGGTGAGAAGAATGGTGGAAACGGAGGGATTTTAATTGAAGGAAAGCTAAAAATAAAAAGAGCTACAAAGATAACTTGACCCCTTTCGAGAGGAGGCCGCTCTCCCTTGACCACGTTCAAGAGGTAGACCGCACTCTCAACCTTCTATTGGAGGTGAAGTCGCAACCTTCCACAAAGAGCCTCCTTTCTCTCCGATTCAACATAATAATCTCCCTAATCCCCTTAGTCCCATATAACAACATAATAATAAATTATAAAAAGACCCGTAAAATTGAAATTTACAATAAACCTCCCAAAAATTTGAAAATTACAAAAACGTTCTTGATGTGCCAAAATTGCAAATTTATCATTACTCTGCCCCCGAAAAACCACCTTGTCATCAAGATAGTGCATGAAAATACATGGGCGTGCTACTCCTCGTGAAGATGCCCATCCCCTTCCCTCTCTTCTATCTCTTTTATGGCAAACGTTTCACCTTCGCCTGTTATCAACAACTAGAGTGCAGTGTTGCAACAACGATGCTTAGGGGTGAACTTTGCATTGCAGCTGAAGCACAACCCTTTGCCCGTAATTCTCTCATTTGCTCCAATGTCATGAGCCTATAATATCGCCTCTTCCCCAGCTTATCGTTCTTCTCCTTACTGGACTGGTACTCCCATGCCAGTGCCTTTGGCTTCATTATCGATGCCTGACAGCAAAAGGTGGTCAGTGTGGGGTGTGTTGTGTGGCGATTGAGGAATAGCCCTGTATGAACATTCGATAGTAGTTGACAAGACCCAAGAAGAGTGGTGGTGATTAAGGAATTGCCCTTTATGAACATCTGGTAGTAGTTGACAATACCAAAGAAGAACCGTAACTTAGTTACTCTCTTTGGTGGCTCCCATTCTTGAATGGATCTGATCTTGGACTTGTCCATTCGCAACATTCCTCTGCCCATAATATGTCCTAAGAACTGGACTTCTTGTTAGGCTAATGCACACTTCTCTTTCTTCACGTATAGCTTGTTCTCCTTTAAAACTTGGAAATCTTGTTGGAGGTGCTCAATGTGGTCTTCAATTGTCTTGTATAGACAACAACATCATCCAAGTACACCACGACGAACTTATCCAAGAATGATTGGAATATTCTATTCATCAGTGTGCAAAAGGTGGCAATAGCATTTGGTAGTATGAAAGACATCACAAATGAACTCATAAGAGCCATGCCTAGTTACACACGTGGTCTTGGGCACATCTTCCTTTGCTATCCTTACTTGGTGGTACCATGATCTTAGATCAAGCTTGGAAAACCACTTTGCATCATGAAGCTTAACGAACAAGTCACCAGCGAGCGGAATGGGATACTTACTCTTCACTGTGATCTTATTAAGGGCCTGGTAATCTATGTGCATTCGAAGCGACCCATCATGCTTCTTCTGGAACAACAGGACGAACCATAAGGAGCCTTTGACGGTTGGATTTATCCCGCATCTAATAGCTCTTTCAATTGTCTCCTCAATTCTTTAAGTTCTGGAGGCACCATTCTATATAGGACCGCAGCAAGTGATGTTCCACCGGGTACCAACTCAATCTTATGATCCACCTCCCTCTCTCATGGAAGCTCTTTCGGCAATTTTGGGGCCATGATATCCTTGAACTCCTCAAGGACATTGACAATCTCTTGAGTCGGCTTGTTTAAGAGGTTGCATTGTCCTTTTCCACCACGGTAACTAAGAATATAGGCTTTTCCTTCTTTGAATCCCTTTACAAGCTACATGGTAGATAGTTGTTGGGTTTCTAGGTTGGTTTCCCTCTTTAGTGGAACAAGGCAAGTGTTTCCGTTTTCTCAGATGATCAGAGTGTTGGTGAATGCATCTAATAGTGCATCGACCTTATCAATGAAATCCATGCCAATCACGATAGAGAAATTGTTCATGGGAACAATAAAAAAATCTAGAAGTCCAGTCCACTTATCGAGTGTGACCTTTACATTACGGGCATTACCATAAAAGGACTTAGGCTTTAAGTTGACACCCTTGATCCATCCCTTCTACTGTACTTGAGTCCCCACTTCTTGGCCGCTTCTTCCTTGATGAAGTTGTTGGTGGCTCCGGTGTCAACAAGAGCTTAAATGATCTTGTCTCCAATCTTAGCCTCAGCAAAGAGTCTATCGTTTTTCCTAGTTTTGGGCATCTCCACCTTGGCTTGGAATTCAGAATTTGCAAGGATCCAAGCTTGGCTTTCTCTTGACGCCTTTATTGTTCGTCATATTCTTCAATTATGGCAGAGATCTTAGACTTATAGGGACAATCATGAGATTTGTGAAGTCCTTCATATAAGAAACACGTGAGTGGCTTGTCCCCACTCTTAATACACCGACCCATGAATGGTTTTGTAGGTTTGGCCTTGTTATGATGATGATTTCCCACATTCTTTCCTTTGTCGGCCTTTTGATTTAAGGGCTTCAACTTAGTAGACTTTGTATACTCGATCAACGATTCAGCAATGGAAATGGTGGAGGTGAGATCTTGGACTCCACGCCTTTCAAGCTCAACTTTAGCCCATTTCTGCGAGCCATCAACGAAAGGAAAAAGGGCCTCACCTTCAGGATAGTTAGGGATCTAAAGGAGTATCTCTGTAAACTATCGAACATAGTTCCGTATGGTACCCTTTTGTTGTAGTCATCTTAGCCTAGCCCTTGCATCATTCTATGCATTCACTAGATAGAACTACCCATTAAGTTCCCCCTTTAATTCTTCCCACGAATCTATGGTGCAAGAACCCCTCTCGATGTCCTCACACCGCCTTCTCCATTATAACATGGCAGTATCGACCAGGTAGAGTATATCACGATTTGTCTTTTGGGCATCTTTAGTAATGTTGATGGCTTCGAAGTATAACTCCATCCCGTACAAGAAATTATCAATCTCCTTGGCATTCCTTGACCCATTGAATGACTTAGGCTTTGGAATACTATCACTTGGCGAAGGAGCAAAAGTGTGTGCATCAGTAGCCCCTTGAGCAATAGCTCTCATGGACATAGCCAACTCTTGCTGCAAAGTAGCAATCTCAACACGAAGAGTAGTTTCCTGATATGTTATCTAGTCTTGACTCTCAGCAAGAACCCAATTCAAGACTTGGATCTCCTTGTGAGCTGGAGTCAAGGCATCATGGAAACATGTACTTCCCCTTCAAGCTCTTCGACCTTTTCTTGCCCTACAGCACAAGCAATCTCCACCCTTCTCAATCTTGCCTCTCATTCGAGGGATGGGTCTCTCGATCTCTTACGAGTCTTCTTGTTATTCTTCCTCTTGTTTCCTTGTTCCTCCATCTGGATCACCTTAGTGGTGGCATTGTTGTTGTTACCTTCACCCCTAACCATCAGAACTGCTCTGATACCACTTGTCACAGGATTGGTCTACTCTTCACCAATGACCGTGCGACACTAGCTGGTTATCCTCTTGAACTAGCTCAACCTTACTCCTACGCTCAGCGAAAGACTCTAGTGGCTCTCGAAAGATCGAGAAGCTAGATGGCTTCTAACTTGAAAGAAACAACTAAAAGAACACCCAAGATATGGAAGAACCTTCAAAGGAAACTTGTTATTACTCAAGTTTGCTTTCCAACTTTAAATGGATTACAAATGTGCTAAGCACCTCTATTTATAGACCTCATCCTATAAAATGGATGGCCAAGATTAATTTGATCTAACTATTATAAATAAACTTCTTGAGAGTTCTACTCAAATATCTACAACAATAGATAAGTGTCACGCCCCGTTTCCCATTCTACCGGGAGCGCGGACGCGAGCGGGTCCACGTTGTACTTAAAATAAGGAGGAGTACTTTTTTTCTCTTTTCTTTTCTTTTCTTCCTCCTTGGTTTAAACACACTAAGCGTCTGTGTAAACTGTAGGTTGTTGCATGCAAATTTAAGAAGCAGCTCAAACAACATTATTACATATCCAGCATATAGAACTTAAGATACATTTTGGGCCTAGCATGGCCAATACAAACAAACACACATTTTACATTATTAAAATAGGAAATGCTGATGCGAAGGTACAAATACTCTAACCCTCTTGGGGCAGGTACTCCACGTACTCGTCAAGCGATGGCTCGACCTCTACTGGAATGTCCTCTACAAAATCACTCTCAATACCTGACGGACGTTTCATAAATTGAAATGTCCGTCAGCGAGGTTTACTCGGCAAGTAATTTTCGCAAAAAGAAAGATTAAGTATTTTAATTAATCCAAGATGTACTTAAAGTCAAGCAATAAGTTTAATTTAAAAGAGCTATAGCAGTTAAACATTCGCAGCAATTTGCAACCTGCAGCAATTTAATCATTTGATATCAATTGACAATGATATTAGCAACATGTAACATTTTAACATTTGATAACAAATTTGTAATGTTGTTAGCAACCGGTAGAAGAAGAGGTTGGAGCAATATTTAATAACCAATCTATTCTAGTGCTAAGTCCACGTCCAAGAGTATGAGAAATGATTAATATGCGTTCTGTTACGGGAGCCAATTCGAAACGCTGCTCATCGACCCCATAGGGCGACGGTCAAGCTCTAACCTCCATAAGTGGTGGAGGTGTTGGTCGGGTGCATCCAGTCACTCCATAACACTTGTGACCATAGACTATCCCAATCCCACGGGTCAAGTCAAGTGCCGGGTCAAAGTACGTGTACTATCTTATTTAAAATTCGTTCCTATGAACTCCATCAGTTGTTCAGTCTGTTCTATTCAATTTGCATCGTATTAGATGCGTATGATGTCTCATCAGTCCATTCAATAATCTCAAACAATTTCACAGTTTTGTGATTAAGTTACACAATTATACGAAGCATAGAATGCACAATAATTTAAAAAAAAGGAGCATAGAAACGGTTTTAACAAAGAAAATAAGGAAAATAAGTTTAAAATATTTTTTTAAGACAAGTAGACATTTTTCAAGATGTTAAAATAATTAACTGGGATTTTTCTTAATTTATACGAACCAAAAACTAATTTAAAACGAGAAAATGATTTTTCATTATATTTCAAAGATTTCTCTAGGGAAAATACGTCAGAATTCTTCCAACAAGGGGTCCAAATGACCGTCTCATCTAGTACTACGACATATATTTTTCTCGTACGTTAGTGTATGTGAAAATCTTGAGTTACAATTTTATAAGTGAAAGTAGCTATATTAAATTTTATCTTTAAAAATTCACCGCGAGAAATATACTTGCCTTTTGCCGATGTAACCAATGCCAATGTGTCAGTTTCGTCGTTTCGGATTTTCTGGGCCTTCCCTCGTATTTTTCTGATACCTACACAATATACTATGAATTATATATCATTTATCTCTATTTTAATATATATATATATATATGTATGTATGTAAATACGTTTATACATATTATATACGTATTTATACGTAATTCTCACTGTATCTCTCTCACGTCCTCCACGGTTTCGTTACGTTGCATGCAGCGGGGCTGGGGTCGATCGGAGCAGTTGTGGCGGCGGAGCGCGGAGGCCGGTGGTGGTGTGGTGGGGCGACGGCGGCGGCACTGTAGAGGCGACGACGAGCGGCATGGCAGAAGCGAGTGGGAGAGGGGGAGCAGCTTGGGATCTTCGATGGCGGCGCTGGGGGTCGCCTCGAACGACGGAGGCGGAGTCAGGGGATAGGAGGGAGGCGGGGCATACGGTGGCTCGCGGTGGTGACCCGTGGTGGCAGTGAGCGGCGGCGAAGGGGCCCGGGGTGCCATGGGCTGAGCTTGTGCTTCGGCGAGCTTGGTAGGGCATTTCTGTCGATGGCAGGGTCGCAGAGGAGGGGAGGAGAGGTGGCGGTGGCTTTGTTGATCGGTGGAGGGTGGCGTCGAGGTGGTGGAGGGACGATGGGCAGCCGTCGCAGCGAGCGGAAGGGGAGAGGGAGTTGTTGTTGCTGATGCTTGTGGCTGTCGGTGTTGGGGTTCACATCGGAGCGAAGCGGTGGCAGCGCTGGAGAGCAACGGATGAGGAGGAAGGTGATGGCGTCGGGGAGAGGGAGCGGCGACGCAGAGGAGGAGATGAAGGGGGCGCTCGCGATGTGAAGGAGGTGCCATGAGGAGCTCATCGACGATGCAGTGGAGCTCGGGGCGGGTCAGGGTGGGCTCGCTGCTGCTGGGTTGGAGGGAAGCTGGGCGGCGGCGGCGGCTGATGGGGAGGCGGTGATGTCGGAGAGGAGGGGCGGCGGTGGTGGTGCACCTCGTCGGAGGGGAGAGTGGTCGAGGAGGAGATGCGTGAGTCTAGTTGGGCTGTGTGCGTGAGTTGTGCTGTGTGGGTTAGAGGAAGGAGGGGAAATGGTTTATATATGGTTTTACAATAGTTTTAGATAATAATAATTATTTATGAAATACTAAATATTGTAATCAATTTAGATCCTAAAAAGTTGGATCTAACCAACTTAGGGAGGTGGGTTAATGGGGTGGGTTAATGGGGTGGGTTAGGGTATTGATTATGGGTAAAGTAACTAGTTAAAGGGTAATTAGTAAGAGTGAAAGTAATTAGGGGATGTAATTTAGTTTAAACGAAGTAATACTACGTCGTTTTCGCACACGACTCCAAAAAATTCCCAAAACACAACCACGGGTTCGTATCATCGTGAGGATCACGAATACGAAGTCCATTTCAGAGTTTGAGTTACGGAAATACGAGTGTTGGGCCAAAACGTTTGGGTTGCGGGTTTGCGGGTTCCAAGTCGATTTGATTCCTGAAAAATACGAAAATAATACTGGGAGTACTAAATGACTATATGGTCATACTATAGAAGTTTGAAATCGTTTCGATAACGTTTATTTAGAAAAATTAATTGATATGTCTATATCAGTAATAATTAAGTAGAAAATATTATATAAACTATTTAAACTTTTTGACGACACTTAAATTTACGAATACATGTTATAACTAGTATGATGATACGAAAATATTTTTATATATATAATTGATTTGAAACTATTTTTGATATAAAACTCCTGACAAACCATTGTAAAATACTTTTAAAATATAAAATACATGAAATACGTAAATACTCATATAGAAGAAAATGGGTCGTCACATCCTACCCGCCTTAAAATAATTCTGTCCTCGGAATTTAGAAGATCGATCATTGCCTAAGCAATTTAAACGATCGAAGGAAATGCTTAATAAATTACAATGATCTATTAAAATAAGTTGTAAATAGCATGAAATATAATGTGATATCATAGCATCAAGAAAACAAGAGATGTTACTATTAACATTACCATAGCTTCCGTAACTAGTCCCGAAACTAGTATCATCACAATAATTACCTTGACTTTTCAAGTAGCCAAAAATATGAGCTAATGGCGTTACATGAAAATGATGGTTATTATGATAACATCTGTTCGAACTTGGAACCTGAGGTGATAAGCTAGTAGTAAGTTAATCAAACCACATCAAAAGGAAGATCATAAAGTTTAAAGTTTCTACTCATGTTAATGGTGACTAAAGAGGCCTAGCCAAGGATGTCATCAATATTATAGCATACAAAGACAAAATGACTAATCTATATGCATTCGTGCGGTTATACTTAACCAGCCTAGCACAAATGACATCAACTACCGTAAGGCCCAAAAACAAGCCAACGTCCAAAACCACACAAATAAACAAGTAGAAGGCCAACTTCTAAGGACAATACTTATCACCATACTTATCACTGCCACTCCTTTTATTAATGCCCATAACGACCAATAACAATCCAACACCGAAACCATTATCCAAATCCAAGCACAAGATCGACATCCAACTTCAACACCTCGGGCCAACAGCATTCTAATACCCATCAATAACGATACTCATTGCCAACACCAACAGTTGACATCCACAACTCTCATCATTAACCCCAAACAAGCCAACAACCAAAAACATACAGTTCCGCAAAATCGAAGAAGCGGACCCAAGGAGATGCCCAAGCAGGACACCAAAAGGGACAAGATCCAGGACAATGAGCTCAAAAGAAGCCCAAGAATCGCGACTTGCCAAGATCTCAACCACACTGCAGCAGTGAGGGTGGCGGAAAAGGTCGTCGCTAAGCCCAAAAATCCCAAAAATACATAACGTCGAAGGGCCATCGGCGGTTGTTGATCCATGTCGTGCGACAACTGCAGTTGCTTGGTGACAACAGGTGGCGTGGCAGAGTTCCAAGTGAGGCCGGAGGAGCTTGAGGCGAGATGGGTTGGGCTCGCGAAGGGAGAGGCACGGTGAAGGGGTGGGTTTGGTGAGGGAAGAGATGAGGGGATTAAATGGGGTGCCGAAGTCGTCGATAGGATAGGGTAGGGTAGGCGGGACTGGGGCTCGAGGGAAGATGCGGACAAAAGGTAATAAAGAGGGGGAGATGGTAGGCGGAAAAAGGATTCATCTCATGGGAAATCGGGTACAAAATGAAAGTATGGGGTAGAAGAAAAATACCAGCTCAAGAAAGATGAAGAATATATAACTGCCTACACTTGCACGTCGCGGGTTGGCTCGTCTCAAATTCTCTAACACCATCTTCAAATACTTCTGAGCGTCCTTCGATCTACTTCCATTGTCGAACTCGAACTTCGGATGATCGAAAAAAAATTCGAGTGCTACCCTCCTTATAAAAGGGTGTAGCCATAGTTTAGGTGAACTGAACGCGATTAGGAAGTATTCTAAGAACAAGTAGGATGATCGGAAGGCCATCACAAGAAGGACAATGGCGATGAATGGTTCTATATTATAGAAGGTCACTCTAATTCTAACTTTAGAAATTTAGATAGTGTACTCGTATGAACTTAGGACATCACATATAGCCTCAGAACGGCTGTTGACTTGAGCATACGACATTGCCACCTTTCAAATTTGGTAGTTGTAGTATGCAACCATCTACTTGGGTAAACTGTGTACTAATGAAAATACCACATGCTCAAATAATGGGATCAATATCACAGTTGTTGGACTTGTCTTTATCCTCAAATTTCTTATCATCCTCTTTGCTTTGGCCCAGTCGACTCGAAAAGGGTTCTTAACTTTCTGGTTTTCAATAAGAAAGTCAATCAGTGGTCCTGGGTTAGCTATCATAGTGAATAAATAAGGAACTATTCTACTGGTTTTAATATAATCGATGGAGCAGATGTGATAATTGGCAATCTTAACATTGGTACCATCCGGTGTGTGTCAAATCGACGTAAAGGAAAAGGTTCAGACATAACAGTGATTACTGGCTCTGCAGCCTCAACTTCTCTAGTTGACTTGATGAATGCTTGACACCTGGCCTGGTTCAGCTTGGCCTGACGAAAGACTCGATGTTGTGGAGCTAGGGGTGGTTCACGCTGTGCTGATCCAGAAACTCCTGCTGTCGTAGTCGCTTTCTTGATAATGTAGCGGGGGAAGTTCCTGATAGAGTACTCAGATGCTCCACAGACCAAACATTGATTCAGCAGCAGGCGACAGTTCTTCTTAACATGTCCCTTTCGGTTGCAATGGAAGCACACCATCTGGGATCGTTTGTTGGTCGGAGGAGTATGTTGAATATTGATTCCCCGGATTTGGTTTTGATGATGAGCAAACATAAATATCGTGAACTAACTCTTGTGAGCGCAGTTATGGAGATCGTCGCCAAAACTCCACGTATATCAAAAGCGACGTCTCAAGACTTCTCAAAGCGCGTGATCGTGTGCCTGAAGCTTCGTTGAAGCTCTAGGAGCATTATTGAAGTCAAGGAGATCCAGATTGAAGCTTTGAAGACGGTTCGTCAAGTTTTATTTATAGTCTTCTAGTTTCTTTCCGTAGAATATTAAGCCTTGAGTAGGTCTTACATTATTAGAGCTAGGATTATCATAGAAGCCCATAGAAACTTTCCCGAAGCTTCGCGCTTCATTTCGCGGCTTCTAGTGCATCTTAGTTGGTTCAAGAAGAAGAACCAACCGACTAGATGGTAATCTAGTCAGTCGGCAATCCTTCTTGAACCGACTAGATCTCCTTGCTCAACTCAGCTCATTCAATGTTGACCAATTAGTCAGTCCAAGAAGGTTCACCGACCGACTAGTTGTCAAACTAGTCGGTTTGGAATCCTTCTTAGACCGACTAGTTACATCTTCATTTTCACAGCCTGAGCTACTGTTTATCGTTAGTCGGTCAAAGAACAATTATCGACCAACTAGTTGAGAAACTAATCGGTTGGAATTTGTCTTAAACCGACTAGTTCTCCTTGTTGACAGCCTATCGTATTTCATCTCTTAGTCGGTCAAAGAACACTCACCGACCGACTAGTTGTCAAACTAGTCGGTTGGAAAGTCTTCTTAGACCGACTAGTTCTAGTTCTCCTGAACTATCTTTATTGGCTGTTCACCTCTTAGTCGGTTCATGTTGAATCACCGACCGACTAGTTGAGAAACTAGTCGGTCAGTGATCCTTCTTTGACCGATTAGACTGCTTCAGAATAGAGCCATTGGAGCATTAATTGCTACGAATTTTGCTCTCTCTTTCCTCTAACCTATATATACTTGGAGGGGTTCTTTCCTAGTATTCAAGGGTGATATTCTAGAGGTTTAGAGATATAAAAGAGGAGCCATTCAACTCTATTACAAAGCTCTCTCTTCTCACAAGAATCTCTCCCTCAACTTCTTGAGCCCTAATTCCTCAAGAGAGAGTCTCTCCATTGTGAGCCTCTCAAGCTAAGAGCTTGATCCAAGGTCACCAACTCCACCCTAGGCTTCTATTGCTGGTCAACTTCTTGGAGCTAGGGTTTGGTGCTTCTTCTTCCTCAAAATCCTTTTTGCCCTAAAATTGTAAGTTTACTCAAGGCATGAGATTTTGTTGGTAAGTATTTCATTGTTTCATTTACTTTGTTTTTGCAAGTTGTTACTCTCTGTTTGTGAGAGTTTGCTTAGTCCCAGGTTGTGGGATTAAGGTTTTGCGTGTTCCCGGGTTGTGGGATACACGGACATCGATTGTAGGTCGATTGCACTTGTGGGGTTTCCGCAAGTGGGCTAAAGGAAATCTTGGGTTAGTGGTTTCTAACTTAAGTATCCGGAGGGGATCCGGGTGTTTGGGACGTAGGATCACCGGGACCAAGTCGGGGAGACTTGGGTGGATACGAACCCGTTATATCGTATTGTTTGCGTTGTTTAATTCTTGTTGTTTGTAGTTATTCCGCATTGTTGTTTGTGTTTTGCACAATAATTAGGAATAACACTCTTGATTATTTTAAAGTACTATTCACCCCCCCTCTAGTACTTGTGCAGTAGCTACGCAGGGCATTACATTTGGTATCAGAGCCAAGTTCATAGCTATGACAAACAACGACTACAACGTCTTCAAGAATCGTGAAGGAGCTTCTTTGGTGATGGAAGGACACTCCTCAACTAGGCCTCCCTTCTTCAACGGTACCAATTATGGGTACTGAAAATGCCGGATGGAAACGTTCCTCCGGAGCACTTCACTATGGAGAGCCACGATGACGGAGTATGTCGAGCCCATCGAACAAGATTTCGTGAAGTGGACTACCGCGGAGGTCACCGCGGAGGTAAACAATGCCAAGGCAATGAATACCTTGCAATGTGCGTTGGAGCCCGAAGACTTCAACAAGATATGCACATGTAAGAGTGCATATCAAATATGAAACTAACTCCTCATCTTGCACGAAGGAACGAGTACAGTAAAAGACTCTAAACTCGTTGTTGCTAACAAAGAGTTCGAATTATTTCACATGGAACAGGGTGAAAGTATGACGGAGTACTATGCTCGCTTCGTGGACATATCCAACGAATTGGAAGCTCTTGGGAGGAACTATACCCAAAAGGAGAAAGTCGCGAAGATTATTGACGGACTTCCTTCTTGTTGGGAAAAGCGTACCTTCGCCATCAAGGAAGGTAACGATATGAATAAATATACTGTCGTACAACTAATGTGTACCTTGTTGTCTTATGAGGTACGCAAGGACAGTAAGATCAAGATGCAGGAAAAGATGAAGTCTTACTTAGAGCAAGACATGCCAAAGAAAAGGACGATTGCGTTCAAGGCCGCTCCATCTACATCTACCGATGATGAAGAATCGGAAGACGAGTTGGACATGGAAGCTTTGGCCGATTTGGCAAAGAAGTTCAACCGATTCTTCCAAAAAGGTAAGTTCAAGAATACATCTAAATTTAGTTCGACTAATGCCTCTGCTCCTGTGTGTTATAAATGCAACAAGCCAGGACACATCAAGCCGGATTGTCCTCTCAATAAACACAAGGAGAAGTGGAAGGCACCCAAGTACGACAAGTCGAAAAAATACAAGAAGGGGTACAAGAAAGGGCTTGTCGGCTCATTCACCGACTCCGAAGAGGACTCCTCAAGTGGAGAGTCGGATGATGGACAAGTGGAGAAAGCACACATGTGCTTCATGGGAAAAGAGGAACATGATCAAGAGACCTCCTCCGATGAAAGCGAGGATGAAAGCGAGGATGAAGGAGATGAGATAACTATGAATGAACTTAGATTAGCTAACGAACAACTTTGGTCTAAGTTTTCTAAATTGGCTAATAGATATATTAAGACTAAAAATGAGCTAACTAGTTTTCAAACCTCACCTAAGCCTATCATCATCAACAACGACACCGTTGTTGAAGGGTTGAGAAATGAGATCGTAAATCTCAAATCTCAACTTGAGCATGTGCATATTGAGAATTCGGATGAACATGAGATAGCGGATTGGATTTCTCGAAACTCAACTTTGAGTATCGAGAATGAGAATCTCAAATCTCGTGTTTATGTACTCACATCGCAAGTGTCCACTTTGGATGCTTCTATGCATTCTCTCACCGAGAAGTATGAGTGCATATTAGGCCGAATTAATAAATTCAATAAAGGTAAGGGCCATTTGGATAATATCCTAATGACTTACTTCCGGCCAATCATCACATTGGCTTGAGGTATAAGATGGGAGACTCATCCAAATCGTCCACTACCTTTGTAAGGCCAACTTCCGATGCCTCAACTAGTAGGAGTAAACACCCCATGGGTAGTTCATCTACTAATGGTGATTCCATTAGGTACACACCCCCTTTGGAAAGAAACCCACCTTGGGTGGACCTCCAAAAAGGGGGTCATGCTTTTATGTACACCAATACCATGCCACGTAGGAACACACCTCCTACTCCATATGTTCGCACGTATGGTGATTTTTATGCTCTACATCCACGAGCACGTGCACACCATGTGAGACACACTCATGCACGTGTTCCTCCACATGCATATGTTCATCCACATCACTATCATATGAACAATTTTCATCATGCACCATTTCATCATGTGCCGTATGCTTATCCTCGTCATGCATTTCCTAGGCCACTTCCTCGTAGGCCACATGCATCACATAGAAATCAACCATATGTGCATGCTTCCAATAGGAATAGGGCTCCCAAGACATTCACTATTTGGGGCCCGAAGGACACAAGCATGCATGAAAAACAAGCGTATATTAATTCGTATTTCATGAATGTTGTGCACAATGATGATTTCGTTGGGAAGTCTAAGTCCAATTGGACTTGGCTTCCAAAGGTCTAATCTCTTAGGACCTAATGTCCTTGGGTACCATGGAACGATATGTTTATCTTCAGGTACTCAAGAATAAGAGAAGGAGCAACAAATCAAATATTTAGCTCCATATTGTGTTTTCTAGGTTCAATCCACCGTGGGATACCAACCCTACCAACTCCTTGATTTGCAAGGATTTTCAATCAATTGGAGTTGATGGTGCTTAAGTGATGCACCAAAGTAGGGGGAGCTTAATGTTGTAAGTATATTCTTATATATTGTATCCATGTATGTTGAATGCATGTAGATGTCTCTTTATGTTTTAGACTATCTCTTGCATATTTTGATGCTAATTTTGAGCTTATGATTATGTACTTATCTTTCTCATGCTCATGACATTCCATGCTTAATATTGACTCATTTAGTGAGTATCTCTTTTGGAATGCATGCTAGTACTAGATTTGTGTGTGCCATAAATTTTTCGAAGTTTCTATTTTTGGCATAACACTGTTGCATGTTTTTGATTGCATATTGGTTTAATCACCTTGTCACCTCACATCGCACACTTCACTTAGATTTGGAATGCTTATTCTTTGTGATCCTTTTCAATCGATGTTGTGACATTTGGTGTTCTATGATGTGTGCATCATTTTCTTGTGCACATTGGATTTGTGTCTCTGATATTGACTTCGTCGCTCGACGACTATCTTGATTAAATAGAAATTATTTCTATGAAAACATAGAATTGTTTTACATGCACTTAATTCATCAAGAATGTTGATATTGGAGAGTATGTTGCATAACTCAATACGTGAAATTGATTTGAGTTTTGATGATTTTGTTTTTCGATTTTCGACTATGGTCTCATTGGCACGCTTTGATTTTATTCGGTATTTTACATTTGGTATTTTACATAGGTGTCATTTGGACCGTGGTCGTATTCTTAGACTCTCGTGCTTTTATTTCTTAGTCATTGTTGTTGTCGTTGATCTCCTCCCACTCTTTTTGCTAATGCCAAAGGGGGAGAGAATTAATAATGACAATATGCTAAATGATAATTTAAAGCATTTTACCGTGAATCTAATTTGATATGTTAGATTCAGGGGGAGTTAAGATATAAAAATGGATTTAGATCCTAAATTGCAATACTTGAGTTCACATTTTATACTTTCCTCGTCTGCTTGATGCGTATGATTATAATTGAATACGGAACTAACGTGTCATCAATGCATGGGGAGTAAGTAAATTTCATTTTAATCATTATTATTGATTATTATTAATGTTGGTTTGTCATCACCAAAAAGGGGGAGAATGTTGAGTATTGATTCCCCGGATTTGGTTTTGATGATGAGCAAACATAAATATCGTGAACTAACTCTTGTGAGCGCAGTTATGGAGATCGTCGCCAAAACTCCACGTATATCAAAAGCGACGTCTCAAGACTTCTCAAAGCGCGTGATCGTGTGCCTGAAGCTTCGTTGAAGCTCTAGGAGCATTACTGGAGTCAAGGAGATCCGGATTGAAGCTTTGAAGACGGTTCGTCAAGTTTTATTTATAGTCTTCTAGTTTCTTTCCGTAAAATGTTAAGCCTTGAGTAGGTCTTCCATTATTAGAGCTAGGATTATCATAGAAGCCCATAGAAACTTTCCCGAAGCTTCGCGCTTCATTTCGCGACTTCTAGTGCATCTTAGTTGGTTCAAGAAGAAGAACCAACCGACTAGATGGTAATCTAGTCGGTCGGCAATCCTTCTTGAACCGACTAGATCTCCTTGCTCAACTCAGCTCATTCAATGTTGACCAATTAGTCGGTCCAAGAAGGTTCACCGACCGACTAGTTGTCAAACTAGTCGGTTTGGAATCCTTCTTAGACCGACTAGTTACATCTTCATTTTCACAGCCTGAGCTACTGTTTATCGTTAGTCGGTCAAAGAACAATTATCGACTGACTAGTTGAGAAACTAATCAGTTGGAATTTGTTCTTAAACCGACTAGTTCTCCTAGTTGACAGCCTATCGTATTTCATCTCTTAGTCGGTCAAAGAACACTCACCGACCGACTAGTTGTCAAACTAGTCGGTTGGCAAGTCTTCTTAGACCGACTAGTTCTAGTTCTCCTGAACTATCTTTATTGGCTGTTCACCTCTTAGTCGGTTCATGTTGAATCACCGACCGACTAGTTGAGAAACTAGTCGGTCAGTGATCCTTCTTTGACTGATTAGACTGCTTCAGAATAGAGCTGTTGGAACATTAATTGCTACGAATTTTGCTCTCTCTTTCCTCTAACCTATATATACTTGGAGGGGTTCTTTCCTAGTATTCAAGGCTGATATTCTAGAGGTTTAGAGATATAAAAGAGGAGCCATTCAACTCTATTCCAAAGCTCTCTCTTCTCACAAGAATCTCTCCCTCAACTTCTTGAGCCCTAATTCCTCAAGAGAGATTCTCTCCATTGTGAGCCTCTCAAGCTAAGAGCTTGATCCAAGGTCACCAACTCCACCCTAGGCTTCTATTACTAGTCAACTTCTTGGAGCTAGGGTTTGGTGCCTTCTTCTTCCTCAAAATCCTTCTTGCCCTAAAATTGTAAGTTTACTCAAGGCATATGATTTTGTTGGTAAGTATTTCATTGTTTCATTTACTTTGTTTTTGCAAGTTGTTACTCTCGGTTTGTGAGAGTTTGCTTAGTCCCAGGTTGTGGGATTAAGGTTTTGCGTGTTCTCGGGTTGTGGGATACACGGACATCGATTGTAGGTCGATTGCACTTGTGGGGTTTCCGCAAGTGGGATAAAGGAAATTTTGGGTTAGTGGTTTCTAACTCAAGTATCCGGAGGGGATCCGGGTGTTTAGGACGTAGGATCACTGGAAACAAGTCGGGGAGACTTGGGTGGATCCGAACCCGTTATATCGTATTGTTTGCGTTGTTTAATTCTTGTTGTTTGTAGTTATTCCGCATTGTTGTTTGTGTTTTGCACAATAATTAGGAATAACACTCTTGATTATTTTAAAGTACTATTCACCCCCCTCTAGTACTTGTGCAGTAGCTACGCAGGGCATTACAGAGTATGCCTCTTGAAAGTAGTAGTCTTCATCGGTCGGAGGACGTCTCCCGATGGTTCCATAGGATGCTTCCCTTGGGATGCTTTACAGAGTTTGTCAACAGCCTTATGGAGAATTTGGCGTTGAATTTCCAGTATTTCTCTTACGACACCCAAGATGTCGTTGTCGGTGACTCCGTGAGTATTTGATCGACCTGCCATACTTCAAGACAAACCACAATGTAAGGTATGTGAAAAAATCTATTCTAGTTGTACATTTAGATATTAATGTCGTCTAAACCGATCTTAAAGTATTCGCAAGAGCAAGACCTGCATGGGCCGCCACTAAACCTGTCGTGCACTGCTTCCCATGCTACCGGGAGCAAGGACGCGAGCGGGTCCGCCGTGTGTTTAAAACAAGGAGGAGTACTTTTTTTCTCTTTTCTTTTCTTTTCTTCATCCTTGGTTTAAACACACTAGCGTCTGTGTAAACTGCAGGTTCTTGCATGCAAATTTAAGAAGCTGCTCAAACAACATTATTACATATCCAGCATACAGAAGTTAAGATACATTTTGGGCCTAGCATGGCGAATACAAACTAACACACAAATTACATTATTAAAATAGGAAATGCTGATACAAAGGTACAAATACTCTAATCCTCTGGGGCAGGTACTCCACGTACTCGTCAAGCGCTGGCTCGACATCTACTGGAATGTCCTCAACAAAATCACTCTCAATACCTGATGGACATTTCATAAAACAACAATTGAAATATCCGTCAGTGAGGTTTACTCAGCAAGTAATTTCCGCAAAAAGAAAGATTAAGTATTTTAATTAATCCAAGCTGTACTTAAAGTCAAGCAATAAGTTTAATTTAAAAGAGCTATAGCAGTTAAACATTCACAGCTGTTTACGGGTGTTTTCTCACCACAAGATCGTTGTCCAAAGACTTGACGGTCAGCGTGGTCAAGGAGTCGATTGGGATCCCCTGGTTCTTCCGAGCAGGCGTCTCCTTGATGTGGGACGTGCGTTTTCCCTCGGCTCGTGAAACGGGTCGCTTGGAGGGTTGAGGGCCTCGATCAGCGAGGTGCGGAGGGGTAGCCTTGGCACCCGGGTCAACGTCCAGCCTCGGTCGATCAAGTGCCGAGGGGTAGCCTCGGCGCCTAGATTATTGCTCGGTCCTCGATCGATGGCGGTGCTCACTGATGGCGGGCGGGTTCGTTCTGCGCTAAGGAGTAGCCTCGGCGCCTCGGTCTGCTTCTTCCTAGACAGATGAATAAACTCGTCAGGGGGCGGACCTTGGTTCCGGCCAAGTCCCCTCCGATGCTTAAGTCAGAATGGATCTGAGCAATGCTCGGTGGGATCGGTACGGCTCAAAAGGAGGCCAGCACCCGTATCCTCGATCCGAGCTATGGGAGAGGGGGAAAATGGGAAAGCAAGGTCGGTTAATGGAATACCTCCGTTGTAGGTGTCTAGGATTCGATCCTCCTCCAGGTTGCCCCTGTTGTCCCTTTATAGGGTTTGACACACGATCGCCCTCAATCCACGTCCCCTGACTGCTCTCCACTCACGTCCCTGCGATCCGCCTCCATAGAGGCGTCTGTGTGCGTCGTGGGGGAGTCAATTAATGGGCTCCTTAATGGTCATTAAAGTATTGTGCTTTTAGGGGGACGGTTATCTCCTGAGAGCGCAAGCTAATCATGCGCATTCCGGGTTGGGGCCGGTCCAGCTCCGAGTCCTTCCGCGGGCCTCGTCGGTCGGGCCAAATGGGCTTCCCGCCCTTGGTTTGGCCTCGGGCCTCTTGCTCTTGGGCTTGGGCCTCTCGATCTTGGGCTTCTCCAAAATATGCGTATCAATTGCCCTCATCGTCCGAGCCGTTCGGATTCTGCCAGTTCGGTTCGGGCGATGTGACTTTTGAGGATTTTGACAGGAGCATCAGTCGAGGCCAATCCATTAAATGGAGGCCATCATGATGCGGCCCGTTTGAACTTCTCTCGGTGCGGGATTCGAAGCACCGGCGGTCTTCAGATGCTGCCATGTGCTCCTCTTCGTACGGTCTTGATTCTGAGATTGCCTTCCATATAAGGGCGTCGGCCTTCCAAGTTTCGATTCTTTCGCGCCTTTCTTCCTGATTCTGGTCTTGCACGCTTCTTCTCTCCTTCGTTTATCTTCCTTCGGATTCTTTTCAAGGTAACCTTCTTCCTCCTTCATTTGCCCCATGGCTACACTTAGGATATGTGATTCTGCGCCGGGGTCAGGGGATCCCCCGACGCTCGAGTCTGGCGACCTCCTGCCTTTGAGGCCCGGCGTCCCCTCGGGGATACGTCCCGTACAGGACAAGGGGATGTAGGATCCTGCCAAAAACAGAGTTAGGATCGATAAATGAAGTTGAGACTTACGCTTGCGTATGCAGCACGGTAGTCTACGAACTTCGCCTTCGGATTCGCCACGACGAATCGAGTCTTCTCACGAACGGAGTAAGGCTACTAAATCCACAATCTAAATCTCTACTTTTAGATTAAGAACTTGGATAAAGGGAGAGGAAGTATTTTGGCAGAGCTTCGCTAGAATGAAGATGCATGCATGAATGACATGCAAAAGTGTAAGAAATGGCTTACCCTTGGGTCTTATTTATAGCCCCCAAGGTAGTTATTTTAGGGTAAGTTGTTCCTTTGGAACAACTTAATTAAGGTGTACCATGATACATGGCACATTATAAGCTTAAGTTGTACCATATACATGGTACAACATAAGCTTAAGATATTCCCCCTTTATTAGCCATATGTCGCATGCACTTATGCATATATAATGCGACTTTCCCACTCATCCAGAGATCCTCTCCGCAAGGGAACAGATTCCCTTTGCACACGACTTCGTGTACGCGACGTTCGAGGTCCGTATTCCCTCGTACATCCCCCACAAGGGTGTACAAACGTCTTCCATATCCAACATCTCCCACTCACACTTGAGGGGATAGTAAGAGAACGTCTTTCTCTTAGTTCTTTCATCTATCATACCGAGAAATAGACCGTGCGACCGTCATGCGCGTAGAGTCTGTTGTTGTGCACTTGTTAGAGATACACAACGACCTCGAAGGTGCAAAGTTGAGTAGTTCAACGCATGCTTTACCCTAGATTATTTCTTCACATTTCTTATACTTTATATTCAACAATTGAATCCCATCTGGATCACAATTGGCTGGCCAGCTTTGAATCATTAAAGTCCAAAATGTGAATATGAAATCAATCTTCCTCTTCTTGCGAACCTTCTGATCTTGACTTGATTCGCTTTTCTAACGTGCCCCGCCGAGCCGAATTATCATAGCCCATAAGTAACACGCTAAGATAACGATCATCTCGTCAAATCTAAAGGAACCAATTGGAGTTCTTGAGGGTAAGAGTTAAGGCCCATATGGCCTTTGAGTCTCACATAATAGCAAACACTATTGCTACTAACTCAGTGGTCGAAATGCATACGTGGTATGAACACGTATTACAACATCACTCCTTTCCCAGGGAGAGTATGTCTTAATGATGTTGTACGGATGAAAGATCAGACACCACGGTGTCTATCTTTTGAGTCCCCTTACTACTCATGAAATATTTCCGGACTCTCATCCTGCATAAGACAGATAGGATTTAAAAAATCCAATGAGATCTTTATATCCTTGTGATACAGATCTCAGATCTTTTGTAAGCATCCATATGATGCAGATCTTTCATTCGACTATCTTGTTAAAGTCATGACTCTAAATCATTCGTATAATGATTTTGACTTTAAACTAGTCTCATCTCTATCTTATCCATCTGATAAGATAAGGCGGTTGCTCATGTGAGAGAGCCAATCTTAATCTGTCCGACATACACACAATTCAGCTGAGATTTCAAAAATGTACACAAACATTTCTTAAGAAATTCATATGCAATGTTTGAAAAAGAACTTATTCTTTTATTAATTTTGATCATTTATAGACATGGGAATTTACATTGGTACAACTCAGCTCTTACGCAATCCTTGAGATGATAAGTGTTTGTAAAACACATCTCTGGGGATCGCCTTCGTAAGCGGATCCGCTATCATCTCATGCGTAGATATGTACCTTATGTCTACCTTCTTGGTTTTATCATAGTCTTTTGCAAATTTGTAGCGGATATCTATGTGTTTGGTCTTACAATGGAATTTCGGATCTTTGACATATGCTATAGATGCTTGACTGTCGCTGTGTATAGGTACAGCACCTGAGTCACTTGCATTAATTAGCATGTCTAAGAACTTCCTAAGCCAAACAGCCTCTTGGACTGCCATGCTACATGCTACAAACTCGGCTTCCATGGTTGAAAGTGCGATGCAGGATTGTTTCTTGCTACTCCAGGATATTGCACCAGATCCGAGTAGAAAAACATATCCTGAGGTCGATCGTCGCTCATCGAGATCACCCGCCCAATCAGCATCAGTGTAGCCTTCGAGCCTCAAGGCATCTCCTTGATAGCATAAAGCAAAGTCTGCAGTTCCTTTGAGATACCGCATTATCCTCTTAACCGCTTTCCAGTGTACTTGCCCTGGGTTGGATTGGTAACGACTTACCATTCCAACGGTAAAACAGATGTCCGGTCTTGTACACATCATAGCGTACATTAGACTACCAACTGCACTGGAATATGGAACTTTTTCCATAATCTCCTTCTCTTTTTGGTTCTTTGGACATGATTTCAGACATAAATTGTCGCACTTGCTTATTGGAGTATCAATGGACTTGCAGTCCTGCATATTAAAACGTTCTAGAACCTTCTTTATATAAGTCTCCTGTGAAAGAGAAAGAAGTTTCTTTGAACGGTTCCTTGAAATCTTAACTCCAAGGATATATGCGGCTTCTCCCATGTCTTTCATCTCAAAAACTGATGAAAGCCAAGCCTTGATATCCATCACAAAGCCCTTGTCATTTCCGGCTATTAAAATGTCATCTACATATAGAGACATAATAACATACTTGTTCTTATTCCTCTTGATATATACACAGTTATCTTCATCAAGCATGGAAAATCCATTTGATAAGACAACCTCTTGAAATCGTATATACCATCGCCTCGAGGATTGTTTAAGACCATATATGGATTTAAGAAGTTTACAAACCTTATGTTCGTTTCCTTCTTTTACAAACCCTGTTGGTTGTTCCATATAGATCTCCTCGTCCAATTCTCCATTGAGAAAGGCAGTCTTTACATCCATTTGATGTAATTCGAGGTCTAAGCAAGCTACCATTGCCAGAATCAGGCGAATTGAGGTAAAACGAACAACAGGTGAGAAAGTCTCTTCGTAGTCTATCCCTTCCTGTTGCGTAAAACCTTTCGCGACAAGGCGAGCTTTATATCTGTCAATAGAGCCATCAGCCTTATGCTTGATCTTGAGAACCCATTTGTTCCCAATAGCTCTACGTCCTCTGGGTAAGTCAACCAAGTCCCAGACTTGGTTAACTTTCATGGATTCTAACTCCTCTTGCATCGCTTCCATCCATTTGTCTTTAGCAGGGCAAGATACGGCCTGTTTGAAAGTAGCAGGCTCGTCATCTTCTTGTAGTAAAGTCATAAAGGTTTGCGGAAATTCATACTCAAATCTTAGAGGAGCCAACCTTGTACGACTACTACGTCGTATTTGAGATTCTTCAAGTCCTTGTTGACTTGAATTTAGATCAATTCTAATATCACTCCCACTTGGAATGTCGTTAGAATTGCACCCACTTGGATCATTATTCCCGTATGGAATAGGATAATCGTCATTCGTATAATCCATTGGTGAAGGTTGAAACGTATTTTCATTTTCACCAAGAATTCTCCCACTCGAATGAGGTAATCCTTCTTGATCATAAATCTCAAATAGAGATAAGTCCTGACTTATCTCGCCCTGTCTTGGAAACTCGTTTCCAAGGAAGTGACATCCCTCGACTCAAACTCAATTAGCCCACCATTGTCTTCCTGACTAATAAAAACATAACCTTTGAAGTTTTCTGCGTATCGTATAAAGATACATTTCCTTCCCCTTGGCCCAAGTTTGCCATACTTATGGGAGGAAATATGTGCGTAGGATGCACAACCCCAAGGTTTCAAAATGTTTAAGTCAGGAGACCTTTGGTTCCACAACTCATAAGGAGTGGAGCTAACTGATTTCGAGGGTACGCGGTTTAAAATGAAAGTGGCCGTCAATAATGCATCACCCCAAAAAGTGATTGGCAAGTTAGCTTGCGCCATCATTGAACGGACCATTTCCATTAAAGTCATATTTCTCCTTTCTGCAACACCGTTTTGTTGAGGAGTATAAGGCATAGTTACCTGATGTACTATGCCTTTTTCATCACAAAGTTCCTTAAAACTTATTGATTGATATTCACCGCCCCTATCGCTTCTCAAGACCTTAATCTTGCGATCTAATTGATTCTCCACTAAACTCATATAGTTTTTAAAGCAAGCCAAAGCTTCACTTTTGTGGGATATCAAATAGATATGTCCGAATCGGGTGAAATCATCAATAAAAGTGATGAAATAGGACTTTCCACGTCTTGTCTTGACATTCATCGGACCACATATGTCCGAATGGATAAGCTGTAATGGAACCTCGGCCCTTGTGCCGGTTCCAAACGGCTTGCGACAAGATTTCCCCACAAGGCAATGTTCGCAGGTCGACATTTCAACCTTTGAAACATTGGATAGAAGGCCACGTTTGGCAAGTCTATCCATACGCGTTGGTCCAATATGACCAAGCCTTGCGTGCCAACAAATCACATCAGACTCATAAGTCTTAGAATTTGTAATAAGGAAATTTTCATTACATGAGGAATCATACATTGTATTCATTACAATAAATCCTTTAAATACAAACCCAGTACCAATAAGAGTATTATTACAACTTAAGTCCACATTACAATCATGAAAGAACCAGTTATAGCCAAGACCCATTAATACGACCACAGAAATTATATTCCTTCGAATATCTGGAGCGAAGAGGACTTCATGAAGTAGGAGAGTGCGGCCGTTGTCCAAGACTAGCTTGCAAGTCCCAACGCCTTTCACTTCAACACGTGTGTTGTTTCCTACATAGATCCACTTCGTTCCTTGGGGTATCCGGTGATACTCCACGAAGGACCGTCTGTCCCTTGCTATGTGGTCGGTGGCACCTGAATCAATTATCCAAAATGGATTAGATTCCACAAGAAATATTGAACTAGAAACACATATGTAACTAGTATATTTACAAGTTACCTCGTCGCCTCCACTCGTACACGAACGAGCATAGTGACCGAGCTTGTTGCACTTGAAGCACTTGATCCTCTTCAAGTCTTTCTTCTTGTGCCATTTCTTGTGCCCACCCTTATGTTTGGGTTTCTTGGTAGACTCAGGTTGCTTATTACGTTCATTAGTGAACTTCGAACGATTTTTCCGTTTCTTTCCCCCGTGTGAGGAACTAGCAACCATGTGCACTTCTGCACTTGGCTTGGCAGCCGCAAGCCGCTCTTCCTCTAATTCGAGGTGCTTGGAAACATCGCTGAAGGTCTTGATGCTCTCATTGTGAGTGAGATGCATCTTCATTTGGTCCCACCCATTTGGTAGGGAACGTATGACTGCTTGGATTTGTTGCTCATCCGTGAGCACATGACCTGCGTCCTTTAACTCTGAGATAAGGTTCGCCATATGTCGCAGATGTTTCCCCATGGAATGATCTGGACGTTTCTTATATGTATCGAACTTTATAGTTAAGGCGCGAAGTTTGGACACCGATGTGCCACCGAACTTCTCCTCTAGCTTGGACCATATGTCCATGGCTAGGTCATGTTCTCGGAAGATGCGCATTATGTCATCAGCCATACTGCTTAATAACGTAATGCGCGCTATCTTATTCTTCTGAGACCAAGCATCAAAAGCTTCTTTGTCTCTTCGGTGTTGGGCCGTAGTACCCAACTCTGGTTCAATCATAACGTTCTTTAGAGTTTCGATCACTTCTTGCTCCTCTAGAACGTATTGTATCTTAATGGACCAAAGTTTGTAATTATCGCCGTTGAGTTTTTCACCTTTGTTTAACTCAGCGACGATATTCTTTGAAGCGGAAGACATTTTACTTTTAAAATGCTGCAAAAAGACATAAAAACCAAAGGTTCGATCAAAAATCATTGCATAAATTTCTTATATACATAGTCATCATACATTTTCATGATTCATTAGTCTCGGCCAGCGGACCGACCAGGGAAATGGCTAAGTCATGGTTCACTACCCCCAGACTAACTGAGGTGTCCCACAAACTAGTCCAAAAGACCACTGGTCGAATCATGATCCATTGAGATACTGAATCAATCGAATGTGAAATTTCAGACTAGTTTAATATCACTCCCACTTGAAAAAAAATCCCACTTGGAATGATATTATTACATTTGATAAGTTACTTTCGAAAAATATTGAAAAATATTACTCTAGAATCGAAAAGGTCACTACGTTTCCAATCACCATCTAGAGTAACTTTCAATATTTCCACATCACTTTATCAAAAGTTAGTACTCTTATAGTACTTCGCAGCGGAAAATCGTTTTTGAAAACGTATTTTTCAAAACGTATGAAAACGTATTTTTCAAAAAATTATATTTCAACTTAGTACCCTTATGATACTAGTGAAATATTCGGCACTTCCTGACCATTTGTCGGGAATGAGCCGTAGCCGTGCCAAGGTCGGATCCCCCTTTTGGGATTTTTCTGCAAACTATCGTCGCGGGCTCCCGTATGGATCCAGGTGTTTCTCCCCGTATGAGAGAATTTTGATACAGACGACTGTCGTTTGGCCCCGTATGGGCTAGTCGGCACGTTCATGTTCAACCAAGGCCTTTTGCCGAAATTGGTCTGCATCACTCCCAGCCAGGGCCCCTGCACTGGCCGGTCAGGGATGGCCTGCGGCAGCCCTGGCCACTGCCAGGGCCGGCCTGGCCACTGGCCTGGCCTCGGCCAGAGGCCGGCCAGGCCTCTGCCTGGCCTGGCCTAGGCCAGAGGCCCCTGGCCGGGGCCAGGGCCCCTGCCCTGGCCTCGGCCAGGGCGGCCAGGCCCTGGCCTGAGGCCAGGGCGCGGCCCTGGCCTCTGCCAGGGCGACCAGGCCCTGGCCGGGGCCAGGGCCTTTGCCCTGGCCTCGGCCAGGGCGGCCGGGCCCTGGCCTGAGGCCAGGGCGCTGCCCTGGCCTCTGCCAGGGCGGCAAAGCCCTGGCTGGGGCCAGGGCTCCTGCCCTGGCCGGGGCCAGGGCCCCTGCCCTGGCCTCGGCCAGGGAGGCCAGGCCCTGGCCTGGCCGCGGCCAGGGCCTTCTGGCCCTGGCCGTGGCCGGCCGGCCATGGCCCGGCCATGGCATTTTTGCCTTGACCGGCCATGGCCCTTTGGCCATGGCCGGTTTCCCATTTCATGGGTGGCCGCACACCCCCACCGGAGGGGGTTGCCACGGTGGTTATTGGCCGTAGCCAACCCCCTCCGCATGGGGAGGGGGGTGCATGGCCTTCATAACCCATTTGGCCATGGTGCACATGCACAAAAAAATTCATCTTCCCCGATGGGAATAACCACCACCTTATTCTCCGGTGAAGCACCCGTTCATCGAGGAAGTAGTTGTCCTCCAATGGCTGTGTACCAAAAAAATGAACCCACTTCAAAAATTCGTAAACTACGCGCTCCACATGAAGAGAGCGCCCATTCCCTATGAATGGAGACTCAGCATCCATGAAGAGAGCGAGTTTGACGATATGAACGGTCGGTTCTTCCCGTCACGGAGAGTTCCTACCATATCCGTAATGACAGAAGACCCTAACGTGAAAAGAACAACCGCTGCGTTCTCTCCGTCACGAAGCGTTCCTACCATATCCGTAATGGTAGGATACCCATCCGTGAAAAAGACAACGACTCGTTCATAGTTTCTCCGGGGCGAACCCGTATGGCTCTGATACCAATGTAGGATCCTGCCAAAAACAGAGTTAGGATCGATAAATGAAGTTGAGACTTACGCTTGCGTATGCAGCACGGTAGTCTACGAACTTTGCCTTCGGATTCGCCACGACGGATCGAGTCTTCTCACGAACGGAGTAAGGCTACTAAATCCACAATCTAAATCTCTACTTTTAGATTAAGAACTTGGATAAAGGGAGAGGAAGTATTTCGGCAGAGCTTCGCTAGAATGAAGATGCATGCATGAATGCCATGCAAAAGTGTAAGAAATGGCTTACCCTTGGGTCTTATTTATAGCCCCCAAGGTAGTTATTTTAGGGTAAGTTGTTCCTTTGGAACAACTTAATTAAGGTGTACCATGATACATGGCACATTATAAGCTTAAGTTGTACCATATGCATGGTACAACATAAGCTTAAGATATTCCCCCTTTATTAGCCATATGTCGCATGCACTTATGCATATATAATGCGACTTTCCCACTCATCCAGAGATCCTCTCCGCAAGGGAACAGATTCCCTTTGCACACGACTTCGTGTACGCGACGTTCGAGGTCCGTATTCCCTCGTACATCCCCCACAAGGGTGTACAAACGTCTTCCATATCCAACAGGGGAATGGTTTGCTTTTTGTGGACCCTTTCGGCGATGACGTCGCTCGGGCTGCTGAGAGGTTCGACATTCCCCCGGCGGTCCTTGGATCGCCGTCTATGGTCCCTTTCTCGAAGGTTACGGAGATCCGAGAAAGTATTTGTATCATCCATACGACGTCCGAATCCCGTTTAGTGACGAGCGGATTTGCTTTCCGCGGAGCAGGGAGGTCGGCATCTATGTCGAGATGTTCCGCCTAGGACTCCGCTTCCCCCCTTCATCATTTCATCATCCAAGTCATGGAATTCTTGATGGTGGCCTTGTGCCAGTTGACCCCGTACTCCATCGCGGTGCTGACCGGGTTCATCATGATCTGTTGCGTCCACTGCTTGGAGCCATCTCTTCCCCTTCTCTGTCACTACTTCCGGGTCCAAACGGTCGGCCAAGAGTCGTGGCAGCACATCCGGGCCCGCGCGGGGAGGGAGCGTTTGCTCGGTTTACCCCGCTAAGTGGGGGACTGGAGCTCGAGCTATGTTTTCGTTGTTTTCCTTAGGGACACCGAGATCTTGACAAGTTGGGGAGGGTTATGTCAATATGACTTGACGTTGACCTTCTCCGAGGCTGACCAGGCCGCTGTCCAGCTTCTGTCGTCTCTGCCCCTAGAGGAGAGGTCAGTCTGGCCTCTGCTGGACGACCTACTCCTTAAGACCGTCCTGTGGTCCCCCGGTAGGCGCTCCTTTTTCTTTCCACTTTCCCTCTCGCTTACCCTGATCTTCTTTCCTCCTGTAGAGATGGCTGGTCGCGAATTTGCCCACAATGTCGACGAGCTCATCCGACGGGGAGCTGGCAGGAGCCGAGGGGACCCTTCAGGCCAGGCATCCCGTCGCACGGTGGAGGAGGAGGTGTGTCAGGCCGAGCCAACAGTGTGGAGGCTGGAGCCCACAGTCGTGGCCACGTCGCTTGTCACGGTCGTGACGGATCCCCCGGTAGTGGAGGCCGCAGCCGTCGGACCTCCCCGCTCCGTCTGTGCCGAGGGGGGCAACGGTGGCGCCGACCCGGGGCCTCGCGTTCCCGCGGGCGATCGCTGTTCAGGGCGGAAGAGCCTCCCTTCGAAGTCCGCGGGGCCCAGTGAGAAGAGGAGGAAGAAAGAGACCGGGGAAGTCCACCCTTCTGCGGCTCCCAAGGCGTCGGTCGCCTCGGGTGAAACCCTTCCGCTGGCCCTGGTGGCCACCCCTGTTGACTTGGACGAGCCGTCCCTGGCAGGGGGCGCGCTGGCAAACCTTCCGGTGGGCCCCGAGGTTACGCTCGGGGACTCGGTATTTGTCGACTAAGCCGTGGCCACCTAGTTGGCACAGAGCTCCGTCCTCCCGAGGGACCGCTCTCTCCTGGAGAGGGCCCCCTCCGATCAGCTGTCGGACTCCTTAGTCTGGCAGCTTCAACAGGTTGGTCGCTCTGCTGTTTTCTAACCCGCCTCTTGATTCCTCTTAGCGTACCTTTTTCTTCTTTGCAGGCCACTGTGATGGCCGTTGAGGCGCAGCGCCGGGCGGCCCAGGCGAAAAGACTCGAGGAGTCTTCGGCTCGGGAGCGTTTGAGGGCCGGGGCGGCCGAGGTGGCCGCTGAAGAGGCCCGCATGGAGGCCCGGCAACTTCGACGTCGGGTGGACGAGCTTGCCTCCGAGGTGCGGGACCTCCAAGGGGCACTGGCCGACGCTCAGAGGTCGGCCCAAGAGGCGGAAGAGGCGTTCCGTCGAGAGAGGGGCGATCTCTGGAACGAGCTGGGGGCCTTGCGTCAGATGACCTTTTTCGTCGAGGAGGTGGAGAGGGGCTTTGATGGGGTCCTGAGGCCGCGGATCGCGGATGTCCTCAGGGAAGCCTTCGGTTCCTATGAGGACCTCCTGGCCCCCGGATTGTGGGGGTCTTCCGAGACTCCTTCCAGCGGTTCACGGAGCGTGCCCGGCAGTCGCTCCCCCCACCCCCGACAGGTTCTGCAGATCCCCCATGCTCCGAGCAAGGCGAGGTTCCAGAGGATGCTTCCTCCCGTGCCCCGGGACCTTAGGCGGCACTTCTCTATTTTTGTCCCCCGGCTTGTAATACCAAAAAAAATTTGTAATGTATAAAGCTTTTTCGTTGGTCCATGTACCTTTCGCCATTTTTCTTTGTTGTCTAGGCATTCTTTTGGCAGAGCTGCTTCGTAGAGGAAGGAGGCCCTTGGTCTCTTTGATCCACCGCTGCGTTTGACCTGGTTGGGAAGGCGATCCGCTGATATCCCTTTATCATTCGTTGTGAGTGTGAATGATCCTCGGGATTTTGTGTCCGTCGGCCTGATAGACTGGGGCCTTGGAAGTGTCTTTGACCGACCCGCTATGGCATTCCCCTCGTTCACGATCCTCAGGCCAGTCGGGTGACCGCCTTGTGAACTGTGGGCTTGCCATCAGTCTTACAGCCGGACGAGGGCTCAGCCTGCTGGGGGAATCGCCCCCAGTCCATTGGCCGATCGGGTTGTTCGAGCTGCAGGGGGTGTTGTCCCTAGGCTTACACCCAACTGATGTTCAGACCCGTTGGGGGAGTTTCCCCCAGCCTCATGGCTGGCCATGTTGACCGGCCTGCTGGGGGAGTTGCCCCCAGCCTTACGGTTGATCGAGTCGGCTGGTCTGCCGGGGAGCTATCCCTCTGCTTATGACCAACCGATGGTCCTGCCTGCTGGGGGGAGTTGCCCTCAGCCTTACGGACGGGCTCAGCGATCGGCCTGCAGGGGGAGTTGCCCCCAGCCTTACGGTCGATCGGGTCGACTGGTCAGCAGGGAGAGCTACCCCTCGGCTTATGACCAATCGTCGGTCCCGCCTGCTGGGGGAGTTTCCCCCAGCCTTACGGACGAGCTCGGTGATCGGTCTGCTGGGGGAGTTTCCCCCAGCCTTACGGCCCATTGGGTCGGCTGGTCAACAAGGTGAGCTACCCCTCGGCTTGCGACCAACCGACGGTCTCGCCTACTGGGGGAGTTGCCCCAGCTTTAGGGATGGGCTCAGTGATCGGCCTGCTGGGGGAGTTGCCCCCAGCCTTACGGTCAATCATTTCGTTGTCCTCTCCCGGAAGGTGACTTCCCGTCTGTTCTGTAATCGATCGCCCAGCCAAATAAAGTGAGAGAAAAAGAGCTGTACTAACATGGTTCTCTTTCCATTCCTCGAACCCGGGTGTACATTTGGAGGAAAACAAAAAACGGAGATGTCAAGGGCAAGCTAGCCTTACCAGGCAAGGCGGCAGCTGGTCGTCCCGTCCGCTCATTCGATGATGTGCATGGTCATCTGGACCACATTCACCTTCTTTCCCTTGTCCGATTGCTTGGTTGTCCCTTCCCCGGGGGCGGGGGCCAAGTCGTCGGCGAAGTTCTTTAAGTGCCACCGGCTAACCAGCTTCTCTATATCTTTCTTGAGATGCCAGCAGTCGTTAGTGTCATGGCCATTGTCCTTGTGATATTTGCAATATTTCTCCTCGTCTCTTCCGCCTCTCTTCATCCTCGGAGGTGGCCTGCTACTGCGCCCCTCCTTTTGGGCGTGCGCGAGGACGACGTCCGGGGTGGTGTTCAGCTGGGGGTGTCGTGGTTCTTCCCTATGCTGCTTTCCTTTGGCCCTCTTCTCCTGCTGATGCTCTTTAGGGCCGCGACGCTCACTCTCATCGCGCTTGGATCCCCGCCTGGTCCCCGCTGGGTGACTCCCATCATCCACTGCCAGCGCCTCTTCCGTCAGCATGTAGCATTCCGCCCGGGCTATGACCTCGACGAGGTCTTTCGGAGGATCATTGTGCAATGATTTCTTCAGGCCCCTATGCCGGAGCCCTTTCTTCAGGGCTGTCTTCACGACCAGCTCGGGACAGCTCTCCACGTTCAGTCGTTCTGCATTGAAGCGACGCATGTAGTGCCTCAGGGTTTCTCCAAGACCCTGCACCACATTGAACAGGAGTTTTGAGTCCGGTTTTACCCGACGCCTGGCCATGAATTGTTTGCAGAACTACTGGGAGAGGTCCTCGAAGTTGTCAATGGAACGGTTGGGGAGGCTGTGGTACCAACTCCGGTCCGCTTTCCAGAGGGTGGAATAAAAACCCCTACAGAGCAGGGTGTCGTCGGCCCCCTGGAACGCCATGACCCCCTCATAGTCCATCACGCGGTCTGCTGGATCGCCCGTGCCGTCGTACTTCTCCAACGTCGGCACCTTGAATCTTGAGGGTACCCGTGCTTCAGTTATCCTTCGGGATAGCGGACAATGGTTGTCGTTAGCGCCCCCGGTCGCCCTCCTGCGACCACACCGTGACTGTCCGGTTGTGACAAGCGAGCGGATCAAGCCGGGGGCTTGCTCGAGTCGCAGTCGAGCTGGGGGCGGGAGTCGATCGGAGGGCGTTCCTCTTCTCCCTCCGGTATTCTCGCTTATCCAGCCTTACTCGACGGGCACTTTCGCTCCGACGGGATCGGCCCTCTGAAGCTCGGCGATCGTCTGGTCGCCGCTTTGTCGAGCCCGGTCGCCGAGACAAGGCGGTAACCGATTCGCCCCCGGTCTGCTCGAGGCCCATCCCATCTCCCTCGCGAAGCGAGGTGGGGGTGGGGGATCGCATCGGGATGAAGCCCGGCATGGTAAATCGCCGTTCCAGGTTGGTTGCTCCATCCACGTGGTCGGTGACCATAGCAGACCGCATTGGTTGGCGATCCCCTCCCCGCCGGTTGGCCCCTTTCGTCCCATCCCCCTGGACGGACGGATTGCCGACGAACTGTTGAATTGTGGCGACCAACGTCTGGAGGTTAGCGTTGGTTTCTTGGGCGAAGAGACGGAGCTGCTCTGGATTGCCGAGCGGGAGTCACATGTCCCTTCGGTAGTATGGCTGTGCTGGTTCTCGGGCGGGACGTAATCACCCTCCTCGTGGATGGAGGGCATGCGCCCGGAGCCGTTGCAGACTGGATCCATTCCGATGGTTTTGACGTGGGCTTTGTTTCGTTCCCACAGACGACGCCAGATGTTTACGGGTGTTTTCTCACCACAAGATCATTGATCGAAGACTTGACGGTCAGCGTGGTCAAGGGATCGATTGGGATCCCCTAGTTCTTCCGATCAGGCGTGTCCTTGATGTAGGATGCGTGTTTCCCCTCCTCGGCTCGTGAAACGGGTCACTTGGAGGGTTGAGGGCCTCGGTCAGTGAGGTGCGGAGGCGTAGCCACGGCACCCAGGTCAATGTCCGGCCTCGGTCGATCAAGTGCCGAGGGGTAGCCTCGGCGCCTAGATTATTGCTCGGTCATCGGTCGATGGCGGTGCTCGCTAATGGCGGGCGGGTTCGTTCTGCGCTAAGGAGTAGCCTCGGCGCCTCGGTCTGCTTCTTCCTAGACAGACGAATAAACTCGTCAGGGGGGGCGGACCTTGGTTTCGGCCAAGTCCCCTCCGATTCTTAAGTCAGAACGGATCTAAGCAATGCTCGGCGGGATCGGTACGGCTCGAAAGGAGGCCAGCACCCGTATCCTCGATCCGAGCTATGGGAGAGAGGGAAAATGGGAAAGCAAGGTCGGTTAATGGAATACCTCCGTTGTAGGTGTCTAGGATTGGATCCTCCTCCAGGTTGCCCCTGTTGTCCCTTTATAGGGTTTGACACATGATCGCCCTCAATCCACGTCACCTAACTGCTCCCCACTCACGTCATTGCAATCCGCCTCCATAGAGGCGTCTGTGTGCGTCGTGGGGGAGTCAATTAATGGGCTCCTTAATGGTCATTAAGGTGTTGTGCTTTCAGGGGGACGGTTATCTCCTGAAAGCGCAAGCTAATCGTGCGCATTCCGGGTCCTTTCGGGGGCCTCGTCGGGCGGGCCAAATGGGTTTCCCGCCCTTGGTTTGGCCTCAGGCCTCTTGCTCTTGGGCTTGGGCCTCTCGCTCTTGGGCTTCTCCAAAATAGTCGTATCAGCAGCAATTTGCAATCTGTGGCAATTTAATCATTTGATATCAATTGGCAATGTTATTAGCAACCCGTAACATTTTAACATTTGCTAATAAATCTGTAATGGTGTTAGCAACATATAGAAGAAGAGGTTAGAGCAATATTTAATAATCAATCTATTCTAGTGTTAAGTCCACGTCCAAGAGTACGAAAAATGACTAACATGCGCCCTATTACGGGAGCCAATCCGAAACGCTGCTCATCGACCCCATAGGGCGACGGTCAAGCTCTAACCTTCATAAGTGGTGGAGGTATTAGTCGGGTGCATCCAGTCACTCCGTAACACTTGTGACCATAGACTACATCAATCCCACGGGTCAAGTCAAGTGCCGGGTCAAAGTATGTGTACTATCTTATTTAAAATTCGTCCATATGAACTCCATCAGTTGTTCAGTCTGTTCTATTCAATTTGCATCGTATTAGATGCGTATGATGTCTCATCAGTCCATTCAATAATCTCAACCAATTTCACAGTTTTGTGATTTAGTTACACAATTATACGAAGCATAGAATGCACAATAATTTAAAGAAACGAGCATAGAAACGATTTTAAATAAGCAAATGAGGATAAATAAGTTTAAATATTTTTCTAAGGCTAGTAGACATTTTTAAAGATGTTAAAATAATTAACGGGTATTTTTCTTAATTTATACGACCCGAAAACTAATTTAAAAACCAGAAAACGATTTTTCATTATACTTCAAAGATTTCTCTTGGGCAATCCATACGTCAGAATTCTTCTAACAAGAGGTCCAAATGACCGTCTCATCTAGTACTACGACTTATATTTTTCTCGTACATCAGTGTACGTGAAAATCTTGAGTTACAAATTTATAAGTGAAAGCAGCTATATTAAATTTTATTGTAAAAATTCACCGCGAGAAATGTACTTGCCTTTTGGCGATGAAACCAGCGCCAATCTGTTTGTTTCGTCGTTTCAGATTTTATGGGCATTCCCTCGTATTTTTCTGATACCTACACAATATACTATGAATTATATATCATTTATCTCTATTTTAATATATATATATATACACGTTTATACGTATTATATACATATTTATACGTATTTCTCATTGTATCTCTCTCACGTCCTCCTCGGTTTTGTTACGCTGCATGTAGCGGGGCTAGGGTCGATCGGAGCAGCTGTGGCGGCAGAGCGCGGAGGCAGGTGGTGGTGCGGTGGGGCGATGACGGCAGCGGCTCACGGCAGTGAGCGGCGTGGCAGAAGCGAGTGGGAGAGGGGGAGTAGCTGGGGGTCTTCGATGGCGGTGCTAGGGGTCGCCTCGGACGGCGGAGGCGGAGTCAGGTGATAGGAGGGAGGTGAGGCATACGGTGGCTCGCGGTGGTGACCCATGGTGGCGGCGAGCGACGACGAAGCGGCTCGGGGCACCGTGGGCAGAGCTTGTGCTTCGGTGAGCTTGGTGGGGCATTGTCGTCGATGGCAGGGTCTTGGAGGAGGGGAGGAGAAGCGGCGGTGGCTCCGTTGATCGGTGGAGGGTGGCGTCGAGGTGGTGGAGGGACGGTGGGCAGCCGTCGCAGCGAGCGGAAGCTGCTGTTGCTGATGCTTGTGGCTGTCGAGGTTGCGGGTTCACAACAGACGGAAGCGGTGGCGGCGCTGGAGAGCAGCGAAGGAGGAGGAAGGTGATGGCGTCGGGGAGAGGGAGCGGCGACGCGGAGGAGAAGATGAAGGGGGCGCTCGCGGTGTGAAGGAGGTGCCACGGGGAGCTCGCCGGCGGTGCATCGGAGCTCGGGGCGGGCGGGCTCGATGCTGTTTGGTTGGAGGGAAGCTGGGCGGAGGAGGAGGCTGAAGGAGAGGCGGCGACGTCGGAGAGGAGGGGCGGTGGCGGTGGTGCGCCTCGTCGGAGGGGAGAGTGGTGGAGGAGGAGATGCGTGAGTCTAGTTGGGCAGTGTGCGTGAGTTGTGCTGTGTGGGTTAGAGGAAGGAGGCGAGATGGTTTATATAGGGTTTTACAATAGTTTTAGATAATAATAATAATAATTTATGAAATACTAAATATTGTAATCAATTCAGATCCTAAAAAGTTGGATCTGACCAACTTAGGAAGGTGGGTTAATGGGGTGGGTTAGGGTATTGGTTAGGGGTAAAGTAACTAGTTAAAGGGTAATTAGTAAGAGTGAAAGTAATTAGGGATATAATTTAGTTAAAACGAAGTAATACTACGTGGTTTTTGTAGAGAGATGATGCCCTCGAGGCTATTTATCTCTGTGTGAATAGCACAAACATCTTGTTCGGAATAACAGTAAGCTGTTGGTAATAATTTATCTAAGTTATTTTATAATATAGTTAACATTAGATATTAACTTAGGTAAAGTCCTGAGACTTTATGCAAGGTCAAACAGGTATCGAGATGAGTATCTCGATTATGGAGAAATGTTTGACCGTCTGTAGCATAAGTCTAAAAGGGTTCGTGGTCGTAGATGTTTCGAGACAAGGATATCGAAACATCGGATAGACAATTGTCTCTTAGTCTTCACTGTTTAGCGGTGGCGATGATCTTATGATCGTTTGACTTGGCGAAGTCGAAGAAGAGACACATGTGCTCATTAGAAAATGAGTTCACAGAATGATCCACAAGAGTTTATCATATGGTTATATTGACCAATCTGTCAATGATAACTCTCAGTGATGTTAAGCAAGTTGGTCTTTTGACTTGAGGTCATTTTACGAACCTGTGCGTGAACGGTGCCACTTAGATCACTGACCTAGCTTCGAGGCTAGGCCTGTCGAAAGGTCTTTGATTGGGTGTCACTTGAAGCGTACGAGGAGAGTAATGACCAAGAGAGGATTCGTCTCTCCCGGTCAATGGGAGTTACTGTCGTAGAGTTAGTTTGGTCTTTAGTAAAATCTCTGATCAGAGTATGTTGGAAGAAGTCCAACATTAGTTGACTAAAGATCGATAGAAACTAACCGGAGTCAAGTTATTGGGGTTGACAGTTTGACCGTACCCTAGACTTGATCTACACGACATAGTTTAGACGAAGAGACTAAAACTGTAGAATTCATCACGGACACAGTCAGGGTAGTCCCGACAATACTCATGTCGATGAGTTAACCACATAATTATGATTCTGAAGCAGGGACGGCAACCACTGCTCGTGGTCACTACCGTATAGGGCATCGAGCCCAACCTGTTGTAAGGGTCAGGCAGTAGGGTCTCACACAGAGTGCGACCTTTGTCTAGTAATAGGTAGAAATTAATTGGGAAGAATAATTTGCATTTGATGCAAAGGAAGAGAAAATTGCATTTTGATGCAAATGACATTTAAGCTAAGATAGGGGACTAATTTGCATATGATGCAAAAGAGATTAACTGTGTCTTAAATTGTTTAAGACTATGTTTAATTAAATTAACGCGTTGGAAAGGTTGCATGTATGACGAGAATCTAAACAAAGGTTCAAACCGCGTCAAAAACGGAGTCCAAACGAGCCCAATAAGTCTATTTAAAAGAGTTTTAAATAGAAAGCCAAAGGGCCCAATAAGATTGAGGCCCAATGTTTTTTAAATAAAAAAAATAAAATAAAAGCATCTGCCAGCCTGGCCCATGGGTCCGGGACTTTTCTGGCGCCCCTAAGGGGCGCCAGCTTGATTGCTGGCACACGCCAGCCTAGCGCGTGCCAGCACGCGCCGTTGGGCGCGTGCCAGGCACGCGCCCTGCACACACCCTGCACACGCCCTGCAGGCTGGCGCGCGCCAGACTGTTGGAGCCCACTCCGTGGGCCCCACAACAGGGTGCAGAACCCTAAGTTCTATTTGCAATCTGTGACGGCTGGTTTTGTGCGAAAATACACGTTTGGGCTGATCGTTGGACGATCAATTGGAGGGTCAAATGGACTCGATTGAGGAGCCGTTTTTTCCTATGCGTTCACCATTGAACGCCCTTCGTATTGATAGGTTGTATCAATCATGAAGCTCAACGGTGAGGGAATTAAAATTCACGGAAGTTTGGCCTTTGTGAAAGGCAAACTAAATTGAATTGATTAACTCCAAATTTAGTCCCATATCGGATTTTGAGTAAAGGGGAGCGGTCAGCCGCCTATATAAATAGGGGTCTGCTCCCCTCCCCAAAACTCGTCCCAAGCTCCAGATCTGAGCGGCTCTCGTAAATGTTGGAGCACACTCGGATCTAGGCTTAAATTAGTATTCTTCTTCTCACTATATTTCTGCCTTACTCCTGAGGGCTCTAGCAAAGACGCAAAGGAGTTTAGATTCGGATCCGAAATCTTGGCGAAGGCTTTCACTCGCGTGAAACATTCTTCGGCGTGTGGTTGGCTCGGCGACACGAGGATTGCTCGCCTCGGGATGCGGAGCGGTTCGAGGAGCAGTTCAAGGAGCGGCTCGGCGTGGGACGGGGAGTGGCTCGGAAGACGGTGCGGAACATCTTGCCCGCCCCAGGGTTGAGATTCCTGGTATGTTTTTAGAAGCTTTCGTTTTAATTATTCGCAATAGTTTAGATCCCTCTTGGGGTGGTCAGATCCATCCCAAGTTGGCAGAGATCCTGGCTAAGAGGGTCTGATTCCTTAGGGTTGCATGTTAATTAGATTAACATAAGTTTTCCGTTGCGCATTTTATGTATATGTTCCGTCCAACTTAAGATGGGAATAGAGTTTTTGTGCCCTAAGGGTCCTAGAAAACCCTTCAGTGGTATCGGAGCCATGTCTGTATGCTGATCTAGGACTGCGATTAATTAATTGAACGCTTTTAAATTCAGAAAAATGTTTTCTTTAAATTTATGTGATAATTTTAAAACTGATTTTAAAACTTTAAATTTATGCGATAAGTTTAAAATGGTTTTAGATGTTTAAAAATTTTATATGATAAATTTTTAAGCATGAAAATTTTAAAATGATGTTTTAAATTTATGTGATATTTTTAAAACTGATTTTAAAAGGTTTAAAATTTTTATGCGATAAATATTTTAAGTAGCATGCAAATTTTGTGATCTTTTAAAACAAGTTTTTATTTTTATGATATAAAATAAAATGTTTTAAAAATCATATTTTTAAATATAAATATTAAATTTAAGTATGCATGCTAAAATTGTTTATGTGATAAACATTATTCTATTTAATTGTTAAATAGTTGTACACTCTTTTTATGCGTTAAAATTAAGTGTAACTTTATTTTAATGGCTATGTGAATGTTGTCACTTTTTGATAACACAAGACAACCTCTTAAGTTAGCTATTAAAGAACTCGTTAAACTTTATGAGATAAATTCTAATGACATACTATGTTTTAATAAAACATTAACAACACTTTAAGACCTAATTCCTGATTAGGGTAGTCCCTTTAATGAAATTTCAATTCTAATTGTTATGATATTAATTCTCATTAAAGGACTTCGCTTTTGCGTTGTTAATAAATTTATTAAAATCCTAATGACGATTAGGATAGCACGTGAACTTAATAAAAGTTATTAAACAAATCCTAAAATTTTGAATTTAAGGATGCAACTAGTTGATAGGATTAATTAATTGTTAAAAAAGCCTTTTAGTCTATGGCACGCATATAAAAATGACAAGCTTCATTCAATGGACCATGATCCAATCAATGTGCTTGGCTAAGTTTGCTGGATCACCCTAGCTAGTCTAAGGGATAGTGATCCTGGCTTAGTCAATTCCATGGCTGTGTTCCGCTGGACCGCAATGATGCGAATCATGACTATATGACACACTGGACTATATCTAAGTCAAATGCGTTAATAATCTTCTTCAAGATTAGTCGTAGCCCTCTTTGTTTTAGGGGTTGGCAACTATAGGACCCGTGTTCCAGTTGTTGAGCTACACTCAAGCTGTGACATGGCAACCTTGTAGAAACCAACTCCTTAAATACATAAGATGAAATCTTGACTTGACCCAAACCGTCGTGTCGTGAATACACCGAGCGCCGGCGTAAGTTAAGTCAATGATGTAGTCTGGATAGATGTAGTCTAAGACCTGACCCAAACCAACGTGTCGTGAATACACCGAGCGCCGGGACAAGTCAGGCTAGACGCGAAAACAACGGTCCGACTAGACTAGACATTGTGATTTGGATGAGCACACTCATGATCACAAATGGCTAGGGATAAAAACCGATAAGAGGATCATATCTGATATGATCGATGAAGAGTCACCTTCCGATTACAGAGTCAAGCAACTTGTTGAGCTACACTCAAGGTTGTTAGGCTCAGGGTGATTGGATCTCTTACCCATTTATTTAATTCGATTAAATCGTTCATTATTAAGGCTTAAAAATGATCGTAAAAATAGTGGAAGGATATAGATAGATAAAAGCCATTCTACCTATATTTAATATCGAACATATGCTAAACTAGGGGATAACTATGTTTACCAAAGGAATCAAAATGTAATATTTTAATGGAATAAGTTAACTGGTCAAATAGGTTGATTAATTGAATATCAAGTTAAATTCTAATTGATAGAATTAAACTATATTCTCGTTGACATTAAAATGACCTTCTAAAGAACAGACTTAAGAAATATGATTTCATTAAGTTCTGGTTCCAACAAATAAATTCACGCTACATGTCACTCGCCTCTATATGGGGCAGCTTGAACATATAGGATAGTCGAAGTATGTTTCTCCTTACAACTTGTTGAGCTGCCCTCAAGGTTGTATGGAAAAACAATTTTGATCTGCAAAGTTCGAGAATTCAATCAAACTGTTTGAGTCGAATACGAGTACATGAGCGGTGCAAGACTATACATCCCAACCGGATCTTGAGACAAGCAACTTGTTGAGCTACACTCAAGATTGCAAAGCTCAAGCGTTTGGATACATGAGATGCTTGCATAGCTATTCATTTATGTTGGGCTATTTAATATCTAAATATAATTTAGAAAAGGAAGAAGGCACTCCGGAAAGTCAATTGACAAAGTTAGTTATATTTATCATTAGTAAAGGCATAAGTAGGAGGAAATGAAAATGTGACATATTTTGATGTCACGATTTCAGAATAATTGTTATACAAAAGACGTCTAACACATTTTGACGAATGTCGTCACCTTGCTTCTGAAGCAATGTTTTGTGTTAGTAATTTGTAATAAGTATAATATATTAAATGTTATCTTTCAACTGGTGAGACGAGGAGCAATCTAATGCAACATGGCAATGTTCAACTACGATTTAAAACAACAATGTTCTCTATTTCTTTTTGATTCACCGCTTTGATACCTTAGATTGCCCCTCATTTTATAAAAACTTTCCAACTGGTGAGGCAATCTACCGAAAAAGCTTAATAACATATATATGAGGCGAGGAGCAATTTACCGGAAAAAGCTTAATACCATATGAGGCCCAGATCTATTGTTCTCATTCATTGCCACCGCCGATGATGGCATCGCTGGGGTCCATGAACTGGGAGAGGGCGGCAATTGTCTGGTCGACGGGTGCCCCTGCCTTGACGAGGATAACGATTGATCCGGGCCGGGCCAGGGAGAGCACGAACTCCCGATGGCTGTGGTGGCCCGTCGGCGAGAGGCCGTCACCGGCAGTGGCTGGTCGGTAAGTTGAAAGAGGAGATGGGGAGCCATCCGCGGTTGAGAGAGGTGCAATATTGGAAATAAAGATATGAATTTAATAATTTATAAAAGGCAAAAAAAAAAAATAGGTGGTGAATTTAAAAACACGGTGAAGTAATAAAAGTGAGCGGTATAACTAACAACACTCTTATTGTTATACATGGGCCCAAAGGGTTGGTTTTTTTTTGGGTGCTTGAATCCGAATACAATCCAATGGCACTCGGATCAAATGAACGCACCTTTTACTCGTTGAGGATAAACGAGAACAACTTTTCCAACGCAAAAGGGCGAGGAAACGTGAGCGTTCACGAAAGCTGAGGTGTCTACGCGACGAATAAAGAGCCGTGACCGGCCAGCGCTCCTCGAATTAAATATTTTAATTGTTGCTTTGATTGGTAATTTAATAAATCAACGCCTCTTTCTCGATCACCTCTCTCGCTTTTCTCGTTTGCAAGCCACGCACTCCTTGTGATGGGCCCCTGCTCCTCTGGTCCAGCCTTTCAACGCAAAGATCCGGGTCGTTTGGGTACAACTTTGGGTTCGTTTAGGTCGGGGTTTAAGCCTTACACGGTTGACACCGAATTGGGTCGGTGCCATAAAAAAAGAACCCAATAAACGACAGCTGACACCCAATAAGGACACACCCTGATTGTAAATTGAAGTGCAAATATCGAAAGGCCCACCGCCAGCATGTGTATATCTCACCAAACTCCGCTGTAATATTCTGTTCGGAAAGGCCTGCCACTAATTCCATGTTAAATACCCTTTCCATTTATTAATTTCTACGCCCGACCCCTCTTTTAATTTAATACAAAGTTAATTAACGTTAATCAACTTAATTTAATAGTATTTGTTGGACTCCGGTCCCTTCTGGACTTCCAGTCACCCTTTGTGTTCAATCGGCGGTTTTATTCGCAACCGCCGGAATATTATAAATAAATATAAATTCTCTCCCTCTTCTCACGCGTTACATTCAATTCAGTTCAATTCATTCGTTCATCTTTTCTCTGAGGAAAAAAAAAGTTTCCCCATTTACACTCTTTTCGGTCGATTTCGATCGGAGTTCTGATGGCTTCGTCGAGCATCTTGGTGACGGGAGGGGCCGGGTACATTGGGAGCCACACTGTGCTCGAGCTGTTGGAGGCGGATTTTAGGGTCGTCGTCGTTGATAATTTGGAAAATTCGTCGGAGATCGCCATCAAGAGAGTCGCCAAGCTCGCGGGTGACAAGGGGAAGAATCTCTCGTTCCGTCAGGTAATTTGAGTTTGGGGAATTTGTTAGGGTTTTTGTTCAGTTTGGATTTTTTGTTTGCGTCGATTTCTTGATGTGCAGGTTGAATTTTATCAGCTGGAGGTGGTGAGTTTTTAGGGTGGGTGGAATTTAGGGTTTTGTTTTGTTTTTGCGGGTTGGGTAGGGGTTTTCGATTGGTGCATGTGTGTGTTTCAGGGAGTTTGGTCAGTTCTTATTAACTTGTTGGCTTTCGTAATGTCAAATTGGAATTTTCTGTATGCAAGGGGTTTCAATTTTGGGGATGGCAACTTCAGGTTGTTTTGTTTTCTTAGTGCTTACTGTTTGAAGGAGTTATTTGATAATGGTTGCAAGACTAGGTTAGTTTTTGGGTTCCTATGATGCAAAGCATTTTCGTTCGACCCTAGTCTATTTTCCCTTTCCCCCTTTTCTATGTGGTTTGTGCATTTCTTGTTGCATGAGAAGTAATGAGGACAAAAGTCGGTGATGGATATGTGCGATTTGTAATCCTCACTATAAGACTAACCTATAACAAATGAGAAAAAACAGCATATGTAAGTAAAGCTATTAAAAGCTTGATACAATGGTGACTACAGATGAGGAAGTCTAGGATTGATTCCTAGAGGAGGAACTGATTTGCTGTGCATATTTGCCAAAAAAATATTAACTGAGAGGTGCTTGTTGCAATGGTAAAGGAGAAGAGTGACCACGGACCAACTCATAGCATAGTTCAGTTCTTGTATGGCCTTAGCAGTGGCCAATTACTGAAATCATGTAGGTGCCCTGCATGCTTATTTCTTCAGAAGCCATATGCTACCCATAATTAAACCAATTGGAATTTAGTAGTAAGCATCCTTGCTGTGCAGCAGCAGTTATTCTTTAAGAGAAACTAATATCTCAATGCAAATAAATACTAACATGTTATTTGTACCCGGCCTCTGATATTTTATGAAAAATCTTGTAGTAGCATGTACTTATCATTTGCATATAAAGTTGTTCAAAAGTAATTATTTCTGGCTTATTTTGGAGGAGAATCAACTGCCATAAAGATTATGAGATTATGTGGTATGATTGATTGAGATGTAATGAAAAATGAGTTGAGTGATTTGCTGAAAAGTTCTTATTGTATGCCAAGACAGAGCCCTTAGTTAATATAGAAACATCGTTTTCCATTCTTTCTCCGTCATATGAAGTTTTGCTCTTCTTCCTTGATATCTTTTTCCAGCTGTTTACATTTTCAGTAAATCATTGACTTCACCTTCATCAACATTACAATTTCAGATACTACCCTTCTTTCTATTGGTCTAATTTGATGTCATGTCATCATTGATCTTGGGAATTCTACAGCAAGTGGTTGTTGGTGGAAATGCCTTTATAGGCTCTTTTTAGAATATCCTTCGGGCGTAATCTATGACATAGGTAGACAATGTGATTTTCCTTGACTTTTTTAAATATTTTCTTTATTGTTTCCCTATAGACTTTGAATGATGAATCTACATTAACCTTGCATGGTCATATGTGTTTTTGATAGGCTGAGGGGGTTATGTCAGCAAAAGTGAGCAACCAACAATGGCAAAAGACAAAGGGGTCTGATCTAGTGGCAAAACTGTAATTTTGGGCGTCAAGTAGGAAGATATGTAATTTCAAATAAAATCAGTTCATTATATGCAGAGTTCATTATATGCAGGGGTCTGTGTAAATTAGGGAATTATGCTGAATTTAGAGAGAATTGAGTAGAGATTAGGAGTAGAAACGGTATATTAGTTGGAGAGTGGTATTCCTCTTGAATTGAGGCCATTGGGAGAACGGTCCTCTTCTCAAATTTAGGCCAAGTATCTTGTATTTTCTATTTTTATCAATAAAAACTTTATTTTTGTCCCAAAACCCCTTTCAAATCCTAACAAATTGGTATAAGAGCCTTTGATCCTGATGGTGACGAGAAAGGTGGATGCCTTGAAAGAGAAGTTCGAAAGCGAGGTGAATGTTCTCAAGAGAACAATGTAGGAACGTCATCAATCAATAGAGTAACGACATCGAGTGATGGAGGATCGAAAATGAGCGATGGAGGACGTTTTTTAGCGATGGAACTCTTGGTGAATCAAATGTGGGAGAACGTGAACTGCCCTTCGCCTAAGAAAGAGTCAACGAAGCTATATCTAAACAACGACGAAGATCTAAGGAAAAAAGAGGAAGTTTTAGAGAAGGGCAAGAGAAAAATCTTTTTTGAGGAGGAAATCCAACCAAAGAGCAGTCTGGCATCAGATCTGAACAACAAAGACGACGATGACGGCAGATATCTAGGACAAAAGACAATGCCTTTAAGCAAGGGAAGATGGAGAGTCATCAACTTTGAGGAAGATCTGTATCCGAACGACGGATCACATGTGTGGGGGTGAAAATCTTCTCCTAACATCATGGGGAGAGCTCAAGGAAGAACAGAGTGAAGGACCTTTACGGCCCCCATGGGACGGTGACTTCTGAGCGACCAGGGCCCAGCGGCCCTCGAGCTTGTCTTTCAGTAGACTTGCAAGCTCAGATACAGAGACCATGGGCCTGTGAACCCTGGGGTTCACTTGGGGGCCCCATCGATGCCCGGCAACTGCCCCTGGGCCTGGCAGATAAGGGGGCTTCGGTAACCGTGGAGACGACTATCGGGGCTTCGATGATGGCGATGGAGATCCAAGTTGGTGGGACGATGGACGATGGAACGACATCGTAGCACGAGTCCAAATTTGGAGGTTCCACACCTACACATCAAAATGCTTATTAGTAGTTTCACTACGGGCAACACAGTTAGAGGGCAGAATATGGACACTTTGGCATGGATAACAAGGTTTGGAAGCTGATGATGTCGATGTTTGAGGGAAAGGACCATTATGGATGTGTCTACCGAGCAGAGAGATACTTCGTCGTGAACCATCTGAAATAGAAGAAGTTGATGGCGTCGGGTATATGTTTGGAAAGAAAGGTCTTGGCGTGGTTCCAGTAGAGGAAGCAGAGGCATCATATTCGTTCTTAGGAGTTTAAGGATTACCTATTGGACTTTTTTTGCGATAAATCAAAGACATATATAAGTATCTATTGGCACTTAAGCAAGAGAGAACGGTCTGGGAATTTCAGGAAAAATTTGAGAGCTACTCTCAGGTCAGGTCAAAGGTATGCCTACAACGGGATTGGAAGGAAATTTTATGAAGGGTTTCAAGCTGAGCATCCGAGATGAGTTGCATATACTGAGGCCGAGAGGGCTTAGGGAGACGATGTAGCTAGCTCAGATGGTGGAGAACAAGAACAACACGGTGCGGGCTGCCAGGGAAGCATTGAACAGAGTCACTACCTGCATAATTCTATGGTAAAGGTACCAGAAGTCCCAGTCGAGAGAGGTTCAGACGAGCAGAGAAGAATAACGAGCCTCAATCTGACAGCAGGTTCAAGCTTCTCATGCAGAATAAGTGTAAATAGGCACGCTTTCGATGTAACAAGAAGTTTGGATCGGGATATCGATGTCAAGACCGTGCTCTCCAGGTCTTGATGATCGAAGATGATGAAGGCATAGCAGTTGAGGAGGAATCAGGAGGGGACGAACACATGCATTTGAAGTAGCGAGCCCATGGATTTTCTGACACCAACTTGAGGATTAGGTGTTTCTTTGAGGGGCGAGTAATGATATGCTTGTGGCTTAGGGAGGTGCAGCGGCAAAAGTGAGCAGCAAGGGACGGCAAAAGTGAGCAGCAAGGGACGGGGCGACCAACATTGACAAAAGACAAAGTGGGCTGATCTAGTGGTAAAACTATAATCTTGGTCTCCATGGGTAGATATGTAATTTTAGGAAAATCAGTTCATTATATGTATGGGCTGGTGTAATTAGGTGTTTATGCTGAATTTGGAGGGAATCGAGTAGAGATTAGGAGTAGAAATCCTAGATTAGTTGGAGAGTGGCCTTCTTCCCAATTGAGGCCTTTGAGAGAGCAATCCTCTTGAAGAGAGGTCAACTATCTTGTGTTTATCAGTAAACCCCCTATTTTATCCCCAAATCCCTTGCAAATCCTATCGTTTTTTGATAGTTAATGTCCATTTCCATCTTCTTTATAATTCCTTTTATTGTTTGAGCATGGACCTCGAAACTTCATGAACCTTAACTGGAGGTCTTATCTATCCGTTTGTTCATGCTTTTATTTTATGTGTATAATTTTACTTTTTAGGAGAAAATCCAGTAGGGTTACTCATACACGGATAATTATTTGATGTATAAAGCTCGAATGGGAATATAATTGCAGTTACATTTTGAATCTGGAAAGTGTCGTATTAAATCGGTAGTGCCATGTGGTTTTCGTTGGACTGCTCTCTCCTGATTTATATAGTTGTAGAAAGTTTGAAATATATCACATCGTTTTGTTTGCTTAGATACTTGCATTCTTCCATTCTTCTACAGATTGATATTCGAGACAAGAAAGCTTTAGATGGTGTTTTTTCTTCAACAAAGTAAGGAATCCTTAAAATTTTAGTATTTGCTCTGTTGCCTTATATTGGTTGCTTATTATTACTGTGTGATATTTGTGGCAGAGTATTGCTTCCAAGCTATGTACCATATACATTCTTATCATTAAGGTGTGTCATGATAGACACTACGCTTATTATGACATCATCAAATTTAGCATCTCTACTATATTAATGGGAGAAGAATTGTAGCCGGACTCATGTGACTTGACTAGTCTGCAATATTAAATACTATATTTGAGAGCTTGCCACATGGACTGCCACATTGTGAGAAAAGACAATTTTTATGAAATGTTCGAGAATTATGGGTCCATGTGAAAACATCGGCAGTAGCTAGGGGATGATGGTTTACATATAAACCCCTCTTATATATTCTCAGTCTAATGTTGTACAAGCCCCTAAGAAGTAATACTAATAAATTTCTTCTTAGTATACTTAGAAAAAGTGCAATATAATATAAGGGGTTCATGGTCATCTTTACTTCTATGTGCCATGCTGGTTTACAATTCAAAATGAATTTAGTGCCGTCTAATACTATTTTAATGCAAAGCCTGGGGGTTTCAATTTGACACCAATTTCATGGTCTCACGAATGTTATCTTTATTTGCTTGAAATTTTTTCGTCACTTAGAAAATAACAAAATCATATGTATTAAATGAGTTTTTAATAATTGAAAGTATATGTACACTTATTCTCAACTTTTAATGCAAACCATTAAAATTACATGAATTTAACAAGTCTATAATAATATGACTGCATATAACATGCACGAATTATATGAATCTTTTTCTATTGGACATGCACGAATTATAACAATATGACTGCATATAACATGAACGAAGCTTTTTCTATAATAATATGACTGCATATAACATGCATGAATTATAACAAAATCCTATGTATTAAATGAGTTTTTAATAATTGAAAGTATATGTACACTTATTCTCAACTTTTAATGCAAACCATTAAAATTACATGAATTTAACAAGTCTATAATAATATAACATGCATATAACATGCACGAATTATATAACATGCACGAATTATAACATGTGCCAAGAAATCTGGTGTACTATTAAGAACCTGCTGGAATGCAGGGCTTATGTAGCATGAACATGATACGATTATTACTTATGAGAGGAGGGGGAGGCGCGAGCATGAGGTGCACGAGGCACGGAGGCCCAATGAGTAAAATTGCTATGCACACAACAAGCTGGAAGAGAATTGTTGTGCACACTACAACAAGTTAAAAGCGGCCAGCCGACCCTAGTTTTCATTATTGAACATTTTGAGAGATTGTTGGCAATCATTTCCTAGAGAGAGATCTAGAAGAGGTTTAGGCTTTTGCTTATAAAAGTTAGGAGAGTGTGATCTACTCTATAACAAGAGATCCCGTTATCTTTATTGTTATCTTCGAGTGTTTATCAAATAAAAATCCCATTTTATCCACTTTGGTGCCCTAGTTCGTATCATTTTGGTATCAGAGCATCATATCCATGGCGAGTACAAGGCAGATGGAAATGATCGAAGCGTTGGAAGAGAAGAGCGGAGCCGAGATCGTGGAACGAAAGAAGGAGATTGATTGATTGAGGGCTGATTTGAAGGATGATTTTAGGTCTTCATTGGAGACGACCAAGTTGGAGATGAGGAAGAAATTCAAGGAAGCGATTGCAGAAGGTACAAAGGAGATCTTGAGGGCTCTTTCGCAACTCTTTCGCAACGAGGTCCATCGTCATCTACTTCAGATCTAAATCAGCAATCGGATCTGGCTTCGAAGGTTCATCCAATCACGAAAGACAAAGGGAAGCACAAGATCTTTAAGGATAGGGATATCTTAGAAGAGGGATTGATCTCCGACGAGGAAAACCACATCATCATGCTCGGCGTCAAGAGCCATCGACACAACGAAGCACAAGACGACACACGTAAGTATGTAAGGGGGAGAACGGAGGCTTGGCGGTTGCGCCAGGGCATTCAGTCGGCCCTGGCGCATCGCCAGGCCACCGGCGGGGGCGTGGCGAATCGCCAGGACCCCCGCGATATCCTGGCCCAGGACCCCTGCGGTGCCCTGTCGGCTTGCCAAGGCCATCGCGAGGCCCTGGCAAACCGCCAAGGCACCAGCGGTCCTGGGCGAACCCGCCAGGGCCCTTGCGGGCCCCAGGCGAGCCGCCTGAGTGAAGGGGAGGCCCCAGCTGACCGCTGGGGCCCTGCTGATGGCGCGACGGGTTTCGTTGGAGGCCTGGAGGACTTCGGCGAGCATTGGGAGCATGAGCAGGACACATGGCTTCGTCGAGATGGAGGAGACGACTTCCAGGTTGCTGATTTTAAGTTCAGAGAGCGTCGTGGATACCGGGGGGCTGATCTGGTAAATGGCAGGGGCCGAGGACAAGAGCCGGAATATGAGGAGTTCGCGCGCTACCATGAGGGGCGATGGGGGTGTCGATGACATCGACGGGCGCGAATGGAGGGATGTGGGGGTGATTAGCCAATGAGAGGGCTAGGTTTGGAGATCCCCACAGACAGCGACACCAGGATCGTTATACGGGAGGGGATCCCTGTGTTGATGAGAGGATACAGAAGCTGAAGATGCCCATCTTTGAAGGTAGTGACGCATCTAAGTGGATCTAAAGGCGGAGAGATATTTTGAGACGACAAGGCTGCCGGAGGCGAAGAAGCTGAGGGCTATTGAAATATGCCTAGAGGGAGATGCCTTATCTGGTATAGATGGAAGGAGCATGAGAGACCTGCGAGGACTTGTGAGGAATTTAAGGAGACCTTGTTGCATCGTTTCAGGGAGGCACAAGGGGGAGGTGCATACGAGCAACTGCATGCCATCAAACAGTTGGGTTCAGTGCGTGAGTATATTAAGCAGTTCGATGTGCTTGCGGGCAGGGCACGCGGGATGCCTGAGAGTCTATGGAGGGGTTTTTCTTGGATGGGTTGAAGCCTGTTATCAAGGCAGAGCTTCGAACCCATAAGCCCAGAGGATTATTGGAGCAGATGGATTTAACACAGTCTGTGGAGGATAGATTGGCCGAGGATCGTCGTACCAGATGGACTTGGGGAGGTAATTATACTCGTCCTCAGGCTGTTGCAGGGGCCAGCAGGGAGCATCTGGAGGTACTCCCGCTAATTGGGGGAAGGGCTGGCGAGACGGGACCGGCGGGACCTTACAAGAGGATGACAGGCTGAGATGCGGGATAGGAGGACCAATGGGCTGTGTTTTAAATGCGACGAGAGGTTCACTCTGAGCCACAAATGTCGCAACCATGATATTCAGGTGTGCGAAGTATTTGAGGGGGAGGTAGAAGAAGAGGAGGTTGTGGAGCTGGAGGCTGAGGGAGAGGTAAAGGTTGAGCCACTACTTATGGAGACAGCTGAGGTTTCACTTCATTCTATAACAGGGTTCACACAGGTGCACACCATGAAGTTAGCAGGCAGGGTTCGAGACTTGGATGTGGTTATCCTTATTGCCAGTGGGGCTACACACAATTTTGTGTCCCCTCAGGTGATTGAGAAGCAGGGACTACACCTCGCTAGCACGGAGGGATTTGGAGTTATGAATGGCAAGGTGGAGCAGAGTAGAGGCATATGCAGAGATCTGACAATGTCCATCCCGGGGGTGTTGGTGACTGGAGACTTCCTGTCCTTAGCCTTGGGTAATGTTGACCTGATCTTGGGGATGTAGTGGCTTCAGACATTGGGAGAAACTAAATTCAATTGGAAGCTGCTGAGAATGGAGTTCTAAGTCGAGGAGAGGAAGGTGGTGTTGCTAGGGGACCCGAGCCTATGTTGTTCCTCAGTATAATATAAGACCATGGCTAGGACCCTTCAAATGGAGGGAGGAGGATTCTTAGTGGAGCTTCAGGGATTGGCTATGTAGGATGCAGCTGACACGACAGAGGTGCCTGGAGACGTGGAGCAGGTGCTGAGTGGTTATGATGAGGTGTTTCAGTCCCATAGCGATCTTCCACCACTGCGAGATCACAAGCACTCCATCGTCCAGAAGGAGGGAGTGTCTCCTATTAGTGTGCGTCTTTACCGGTATCCCAGGTGCAGAAGGACGAGATTGAGAGACTAATGGAGGAGATGTTGCAGGCAGGCATCATACAGCCCAGTGTCAGCCCATTTTCGAGCCCGGTGTTACCGGTAAAGAAGAAGGATGGGAGCTGACGCTTTTGTGTCGACTACCGGGTCCTGAATAAAGAAACTGTACCAGACAAGTTTTCCATTCCGGTGATAGACAAGCTGCATGGAGCTGCAGTGTTCTCTAAACTGGATTTGAAGTCTCGATACCACCAGATACGCATAAAGGCAGAGGACGTGCAGAAGACATCCTTCAGGACTCATGATGGCCATTATGAGTTCCTGGTCATACCATTTGGCTTTTGACAAATGCCGCCGCCACCTTCCAGTTCCTGATGAATAGGGTGTTTCGGCCCTACCTACAGAGCTTCGTGCTTGTTTTTTTCGATAACATTTTGGTATACAGTAAGTCCCTGCAGGAGCATGTAGAGCACTTGGAGGTGGTGATGAAGGAGCTACAGAGACATACGTTGCATGCGAACCGAAAGAAGCGCCTTTTCGGTCAGGCTCAGGTGGAGTATTTGGGACATATTGTGTCTGCTGAGGTGGTGGATGCAGATCGAGGAAAGATTGCCCGCTTAATTGGATTGGCCTCGACCTAGGACCTTGCGCGCCCTACGTGGACTGACAGGTTATTATCAGATGTTTGTTAGCGGGTATGGGACCATTGCATGACCACTGACAGAGCAGCTGAAGAAGGATAGCTTCAATTGGAGGGAGGATGCTACCAGGGCATTTGAGGCCCTTATGCGGGCTATGACGACGGTCCATGTTCTAGCACTGCCTGATTTTAACAAATCATTTGTCGTAGAGTCGAATGCTTCGGGATATGGATTGGGGGCCGTCTTGATGTCGAAGCAGAGACACATCGCTTACTTTAGCCAAGTGTTGTCAGCTAGAGCACGGCTGAAGTCTGTATATGAATGGAAACTGATGGGAAATGACGACCTTACTTGGTAGGGCATTTATCGTGGGGACAGATCAGCGAAGTCTGAAGTACCTACTGGAACAACGCATGGTGGCCGAGGAGCACCAACGATGGTTGTCTAAGTTGAGCGGGTACAAGTTCGAGATCCACTACAAACTCGGCTTAGACAACAAGGCGGCAGATGCGCTATCTCGCAGGGATGATGGGTACAGATTATGGCTATGTCAGGGCCAGTGATGCTTAGTGGGGATTCCCTCTTACGTGAGATTGAGGCCGATGAGGAACTGCAGCGGATTCGGGAAGCGTTGGCGCATGGCTCTGGTGACTACCCGGGTTACTCAGTAGAGGAGAGGAAGCTGCTGTACAGAGGGCGTTTGGTGATTCCACGGAGATCGTTGCACATTCCACTACTGTTTCAGGAGTTCCACAACAGCGTAGTGGGAGGACGTTCAGGGGGTACCCAACGTACCAGCGGATGACACATGAGCTTTATTGGCCGGGTATGCGGAAGGATGTGGCTCAGCTTGTGGCAGGTTGTGACGTTTGCTAACGTCACAAGTATCAGGCGACTGCTTCCACGTGACTTTTACAGCCTTTGGCATTGCCAGAGAGGATGTGGGAGGATATCTCGATGGACTTTATTGATTGGCGTCGAAGTCTGGGGGGTACACGGTCATTTTTGTTGCGGTGGACCGCCTCAGCAAATACGCACATTTCGTGCCTCTGCGACATCTATACACGGCGACGATGGTTGTAGCTGCATTTTTGAAGGTTATTAGGCTACACGGGTATCCGGCTTCTAATGTCTCTGACAGGGACAAGGTCTTCATGAGCACTTTTTGGAAGGAGCTGTTCCGTCTGCAGGGACCACTCTCAGGCGGAGCACATCATACCATCTTCAGACCGACGTGCAGACGGAGGTGGTTAATATGAGTGTGAAGACTTACTTGCGATGCTTTGCATCAGGATCACCTAAGCAGTGGGCGACATGGCTTCCTTGAGCAGAATATTGGTACAACACCTCGTACCATTCCTCGGCACAGATTGCTCTGTTCAGGATCTTTTATGGCTGAGAGCATCCACACTTGGTTCATTATATGATGGGAGGTACACCTGTGTCTGAGTTGGAGCAGCAGTTGACGGAGTGTGACAGAGAGTGCTGGTAGAGTTGAAGCAACATCTGAGGCGGGCCTAACAAATCATGAAGGGTAAGGCGGATAAGCATCGCAAGGACATAGAGTTTGAGGTGGGAGACATGGTCTACTTGAAGCTGCGCCCCTATAGGCATAGTTCAGTATTGCAGAGGGGTAACGCCAAGCTGGCAGCGCGCTACTAAGGCCCTTTACGAGATTGAGAGTAGTGTGGGAACAGTGGCTTACATGCTTAGGCTACCTCCTACTTCGGTTATACACACAGTGTTCCATGTGTCGCAGTTGCAAAAGGCGATTGGGGACCATTCAACATTAGCTACCTTGTCCCATACATAGACAGAGGACATGGAGGTACCGCTAGAGCCAGAGGCAGTCAAGCGATGCGCCGGATTTGACCAAGATCTTCGGAGGTGCTGATTTAGTGGAGTTGGCTACCAGACCATGAGGCGACGTGGGAGCTTTTCGAGACAATATGCAGGCAGTTTGCAGGCTTCCACCTTGAGGATAAGGTGGCACTTTGGGGGGGAGTAATGATACGATTATTACTTACGAGAGGAAGAGGAAAAGGAGGCGCAAGCATGAGGTGCACGAGCCACGGAGGTCCAAAGAGTAAAATTAATATGCACACAACAAGCTGAAAGAGAATTGTTGTGCATTCTACAGCAGGTTAAAAGCGGCCAGCCGGCCCTAGTTTTCATTATTGAACATTTTGAGAGATTGTTGGCTATCATTTCCTAGAGAGAGATCTAGAAAAGGTTTAGGCTTTTGCTTATAAAAGTTAGGAGAGGAGGATCTACTCTATAACAAGAGATCCAGTTATCTTTGTTGTTATATTCGAGTGTTTATCAAATAAAAATCCCATTTTTATCCACTTTTGTGCCATAGTTCGTATCAGAACACTTCTATCATGAAGCGATGTCGTGTCGGATGTGTCAGATATGTATTTTACATACGTATACATATATATTGTAATTTTAAGAATTTTCCGAGTCTCAGCATGTCACATTCATGTTGACATAGTTTTGTCTGTATAAGCATGCCTCATTACTATGTGCTGAAAGAGGTGGTGTAATAAATCCCAAAAATCTTATCTAATGGAGTAGTCACTAAGTTAGTTTGGAGTACAATTTAAGGATAAAAGGGGAGAAATATATTTCAAATCCTGGCACAAAAATATGTGAATATTTCACTGTGTACAATATGCTGCACCATCTTACTAAAAATAATTAGTAGTGGCAGCATATCCTATTGTACTTGATTTTATTATACTAGCAAGCTATGTCGCATGTGTAAATCATAAGGTCCAACACGCTGACACTTCTTGGGTGCTTTGACATTTTGGATTTTTTTCCAAACATTCCCTCAATTATACACTACATTTTTAATTTAGAACACTTCTCGAAGCTGCTAGAAGTAGAACACATGTTCTACATGGATGTACACTTTTATTGTTCACATTATATGTTTTTATATGTTTGAAATGTTTATTTACTTGCTTTTATATATTAAATGATTTATATACTGTGAAAAATTATATAAGTCAACATGTTCACATCATACAATTCTCATACTCTTCAAGTTTTTATTTGCTTTAGGGTAAAAAGCCTTTAATATGTTGACTTCTATATAAAAATATGATTAGTTTGGATATGTTTAAATGTAAAAGTAACATACATTAAGCTACTGTACAGTTAGTTAAGCCCAAGAACATTTCTTCTACAAAATCACAATAATGTGTTATAGGTTGCAATCCATGGAGATTAAGATTACTGTATGATTAGAAATTGGTAAGGTTAGAGGTTTTGGCTGAAACTGATACCTTTGGGCAGTTCCGTACCGGTCTCAAAAGGGACCAGGGGGAAACTTAGCCAAAACTCGGTATAAAATACAAAAACATCGTGTGATAAGTGTCACAAAACGAGTTTACATTGAAATCTACTAAATCCATAAAGAAATTTCGATAAAATCTAAACCAAAATCTTAGAAACCTATAAAAATGAAAAAAAGAAAGAAAGAGAGCCAACGTGGATGCGGCTTACTTTGTTGCCCCAGGACTTATAATGCTGTAGGCACAACTGAGGCGGACATGCCTTTTTGAAAAGGTATATAGTGCATTTGATCGATGTATATGTGGGTGTGTAGTCTATCTGGTCTGATCTAATTCATCCTGCAACTCAAGCTATTAAAATTTTGACAGCGGTTACATTTTACGTTATCCTTACAGTTTACTCCTCAGTATCCTCACTGTTGCATAAATATCCTTGAATATTTAGCTGTTTCTTTACAGTTTACCTCTCGGTATCCCCTCTTTTGCATAAATATCGTAGTATAATTAGCCTATTACAATTTACATACATACAATTTACCTATCACAAGTTTATATACATGCAATTAACCATTACAAATCTATATGCATATAAATATATACATAAAACTATAAATAAATAAATTCCTATCATTCATTGTATAGATTGCTGTAGGGTGGGGTATCAATATTAAAGAGTGACGGCGCTTGTGCCCTCTCCTCTTGATATTGATACTTCAGTCCTATGTACTATATCTGTAACTTTACGCTTGACCATGAATAAAGATCTACTAACTTTCCAAAAAAAACTATAAATAAAACCAAAACTAAGACTTAATATGTGAGACCAGCTAGACAACCAAAACTTGTCGTAACCAATTTTTTTTGTAGGGACCAAAACCAAAACTGCAACAATGTTCTCCAACCTTGGAAATAAGTGTTTGGACTTTAAAATGTATGGGTGTGTGCATTTGACGTGGTTTGTTGGAAGTATATGAAGTTTCTCACATTGTTAGGAATGCGAAGAAGCTGCGGAATTTATGGTTGGAGTGGATCTCGAGATGTGGAGGTGGAGAATTTCATGAATGGATATGACTTAAGATTTACTATCCCTGGATTTTGAAAGGCCTTAGTAGGTGTCTATGAAACGAAATAAAAGAAGACAAAAAACAATGTGGAAACAAGAAAGATGGTGGGTGCCCATTTCAAATCTTAAGAACTCCTTTTGGACACACCATCACGTGTCAACCGTAGCATGGACCAAATAATCCCCCACCTTTTCTGAAATATAACTTAATAAATAGTCCTTCAGCCTTTTTGGCCTTCTAGGGTAGATGGATGGCACATGTTACACCCAATAGTGGAACAAGGAGAATGAAACGATGTTGATGGGCCGTTCTGCTCCATTTCTGCACGTCATCTTTCTTTTATTTAGCTTCCCACCCAAGCAACACCCAGGCAGTTGAATGTTATGATGTCACCTGACTGCCACCTGCGTCATTCTTTTCCTACATTCCTGACCTTAAAATTTTAGCTCTTTTGGCACATGGTCCATGGTCCATGGTTGTAATCCATCCTCTGTCGTAATCAGATGACCCATTTTGTAACTACCTGCATTTGACTTTGGTCCACCATTTCTTTGTTTCTATTACAATAAATATCTGTCTATATCCCCCAAATGTTCAGTGACTGGCTTCTCATGGATGTATGATTCTTTTGCTTTTTTTCTTCCAAAGTGCACCACCTTTTATGTGGTCATTGTTTGAATTCTGCATCATTCTTTGAAAGTAACATGTGCCCGTCCACTAATTACTACTTTAGCTTGTGGATTCATTTTGGTCCAATTTGGTTCCTAAATCTTCTGGTACTCATCCATGCATTTGTTATGCGAATGTTGCCTCACCTATTATTTTCAAACGATATGTGGATATTTTGATCATCTATGCTAATGGAGCTACTTACCCCATCACGTGGTTTGTCGTATACGTGTAATGTAATTTGATTTCTCTGGTCTAGCCAGGATTGTTAGGATTTAAATGGTAACTATGATAGACTCTAATTTCTTGTCAGTTTCAGTATTTAGAGGTATCAGTACTTGGGAGACACCCACATGCAGAAAAGGAAGGATAAAAATGAATTTGTTCGTCACAGAATGACCTTGGATATGTTCAGAATGTGGTCATTACTTGCTGTTAAATGAAAGTTGATGTTGATTGAAGCCCAAACCTTATCTAATGAGAGTTCACTAATTGCAAAGTGAAAAATAGGATAAGAAATTACGAAAAAAGTTCCAAGACAATGAAGATAGATGTGAGCCAAATGCCAATGAAGCTTAATTGCACAATTTCTACAAGTTATAAATCTACTTGGATCTTATGAAAGGTTTACATGACCTTCATAAACTAGAAGTGAAGCTTCCTTGGCTTGGTGATGGGAACATACGTGTCCTCTACGAAGTGTATTTGATCAACTCAAAGTGTTTAAAAGTGTATGTTTTATTAGTGACTCTGCTAACTGTCTAATGTGACAATAAGTTGAAGCACAATTGACAAGCTTTCTTAATACACATGTATAAATTGAACAGATTCTGTGAGAGCTAACAAATTGTGAGTGTTTTTGTGCCAAAGACTAATTATAGGATTCCATCAGATGCTAGCCATGCTTATAGTGCAACCTATATGTCTCGTGGTACTACTAAAAAAATTGTATAATTACCTCTGAAAATTTGAATGAAGGCAGCTTTTTGAGATTAAATTCGGCTGAAGTATAAGCGACCGTTCCAATGGGTGTAATATCCAAGCCATGTATATGATTGTCCAAAGACAGAAGTTGAGGAACAATTGTGTAAGCATGCTAATTTCCAATCCATGCATATTATTGTCCATAGACAGTATTTACATTAACATCCATCTTTGGAACCTTTTTCTCAAGTAAAGAGTCTAAAGACATACTCGGATGGATGCTAAATCCAAAATGTATGTGTTTTTTTAATTTTTAGTCTTTGAAATTTTAACTTTTCTTACCAGTTGCTGGCAAGCATAATAAGAACTAGTGTAGAGCCTTACAAATAGGTGGCGCTAACAGATTATAGTATATGTCGAAGGCATATCTGCATTGGTCTCTATGTAGGAACCAATATCTGTATGATCCATTAGAGTTGACTACAGTGTACTCAGTAGGATCCAATAAGGTGGATCCTGTAATACCAAATTTAGAAATGAACAACTTAAATGGGAAACCCATTCCGTTTGATATGTTCTTACATGCTTAAACTACCTATAAATAAAACTTTAAATGATTAAGATGTGTTTTGTCCATGCAAAAAGTGATGACAAAATCAATGTTTTATAATTTTCATAAGATCGATTAATTTGTTCCTATTTGATGCATGGATAAAACACATCAAAATAATTTGAAATTTCATCTATAGGTAGTTTAGATGGGATCAATTGAATCCAAGGGAACATATTTCCAGTTTGATGTGCCAGGATTTAAATTTGGGGTGATAGGATGTGCTTCTCAAATCCCATCATTGGCAAACTCTGATATGTAAAAACAATAATTGCTTGCATATTGCTTTGTTTGTAGATTATTGTTATGAGTTATACATGCAAGGTTGTAACGACCATCAAGTTAAAAACTTCTATGTACTGGCCAAGTTATTACATGTGCATATTTATATGCTGTTCAATAACCAATGATTCTTGTATTGCAACCAAGATGCATTCTTAAGATTGATTGGTTCGATGCCATTTTTCTGTGCAGATTTGATGCTGTTATTCATTTTGCTGGCTTGAAAGCTGTGGCTGAAAGTGTGCAGAAGCCCTTGCTCTATTATAACAATAACCTCATTGGTTCCATAACGTTGTTTGAAGTAATGGCTGCCCATGGTTGTAAGAAGGTAATTGTATACTTAATATTCCCCAAGATCATAAGAATTAAAAAATAATGAATCTGGTACTAGATGTACTAGCTATTGTGCATGTATATTCCATGCCGTATGCTAGTGAACATATACACTCAGCATGTGGTTTCATGAGTTGTATGCATTTTTATTAATTAGATTGTAATAGAATTTATTATTTTCACACTGGATATACGTGAAAAGTGAATGGTTAGTAGTATTGGCGTTTATATCCTATTGAGCACTTGATTACATCTAATTACACCTGTTATCGAAGGAGCCAGGCCGCCTTAGGCGGCAGACTGACTAAGCCTCGTTTGTTAATTATGATTTTTTTCAATATAACTCCTTAAAATGCAGGCAAATGTAAAAAAGACAAAAGTGGAAGAAGAAAAAAAGGGAGGAGATAATGTAAGAGAAGAAGAAAGAAGAGGAAGGCAAACAAATTTCAAATCTGCTTATCTGTCACCATATGCCACTCATTTCCGTTGTGTGCTGTGGTGGGTCATACGTTGCCATGCCTCCAGCTGCCTTGGAGCTCCCAATCTCACCTTGAGGGAGGGAGGGAGGGAGGATAGAGAGAGAGATCCCAACTCTCCACGTCGGCAGCATCTGCTGCAGCACGGTAGCATAACACTATCAATCGACTTACGGATAAGAGGGGTAGATAAGAGGGGCATGGGGTAGATATCGAGAGAGAGTAGGTGTGTGTTTTTTTTGTTTTTTTTGTTTTTTGTTTGTTTTTTGTTTTGTTTTGTTTTGTTTTGTTTTTTTTTTTTTTTTTGGGGGGGGGGGGGGGGGGGGGGGGGTGTGTGTGTGTGTGCTGCTTTTTACTGCAATGCTAATTACCATTGGCGGGGAGATGAGCATGTTGGGCAATGGCATGCACTTTTGACTTCCCTATGGCATGAGAAAACGGGCAAGTAATGGTTGACATCATTCTATGTGGCCCGTGTCCTTGTGTCCTTATGGTCCGTGCCTTAATCATTTACCACATCTTGATTTAGACCTGCATATGCATGTGTCCTGCACAGTTTGAATTAGCAGCTTTTTTCGGGAACTTATAGCAAAAGCTATTATGCTATATTTTCATTTGAATTATTTTTTTTCTAACATATGTGGCCTGTGCGTTTCTCAAATCATTTGGTGGCTGATGTTATTCATGTTCCAGCTTGTATTCTCGTCTTCTGCAACTGTTTATGGATGGCCTAAAGAAGTTCCATGTACTGAAGAATTTCCTCTATCTGCTGCAAATCCATATGGACGAACCAAGGTTTCTCCTTTTATCTTTCACTTGAGATATTTATAATTCACTACAGCTATTGTTTTGTCCTGATACATGTTATGAATATTTGCAGCTTATTATTGAAGAGATGTGTCGTGACATCTATAAATCAGACTCATCATGGAAGATTATTTTACTTAGATATTTTAATCCCATTGGCGCTCATCCTAGTGGTGAGATTGGCGAGGATCCTCGCGGAATTCCTAACAACCTCATGCCTTACATACAACAAGTAGCCGTGGGGAGATTACCGGCACTTACTGTATATGGAACTGATTACAACACGAAGGATGGAACTGGGGTATTATTACTTGACCTTTCATTCTACTATTGCCTTTGTTGTGTTTCATTTATAAGATGCCCTTGTGGATTTTTTTGAATTGAAGAGTTTTATTTATTTATTTATTAACGACAGGTTGCACTATCCTTTGAGCTTTAAACAATATGTTCATATTGATTCAAGTTTGACAGCTTTTTCATTATGTCATGTGAACGTCCTTTGATTGCTTTTCTCAACTGTTATAAGATATGACTTGGCAAGCAGAATAGTGGACAATAATATATTTGTATAACCTTTTATGAAAGCTGAGACTTATTTCTATTGATTTTATATTTTTGTTACCAAAATCAGCATTCTAAGAAACCTGTTTGAATATGTTACATTTGCATCCACAACTTATCAGATTATGTTTTGTTTCTCATATTTCAAGAATTCTAGAATTTTCCAGTTTATGAGCTTGAGTACATAATTCATGTCTTAGTTAGCTCTATGTGCATTTCTGAACATATATGTCCGGTTTGGGCCTATCATCTATGCCACTTCAAATTATTTTCCATGTTCAAATCTTGTTCCATCTATTTGGAGTATAAAAGTTGTTTCTCGTTCCTATATTTTGGGCTTTTATATGGCTTCAATTGTATCATCTTGTCAAAAATTGCAACTTTCATTCTATCCTGTCATCAAAATTTGAAATTCATATAGCCGTGTGCAGAATCATGTTAAACACATATATTCTTCTTAAACCCAGCAAATTTTACCATATACCCTATTTTCTTCTCTGTTATGGTAGATACCTTGGGGTTATTCTCTTTATTACATTTTTCTGCTTGCCGTTAGAACTATGGTAACTGAATGGCCACAAGTAGTTGTGACAAACCTTTCGCGCTTTAGGTGATCCTTTTTTGATACCTTTCTTATTTGTTGAATCATTGTCTTGATGTCAGGTGCGGGATTACATTCATGTTGTTGATCTAGCAGATGGACATCTCGTAGCTCTACAGAAACTTCTCACAGACAGCAAGATAGGTATGTGCACTGTAAACATTTTTATTTTCCAACTCATTTTCCAACTTTAAATACAAAGATTAGGCTTGCTTGTTTATTTTGTAACCCATTCTCCAACTCTAAATACTTTTCTATATGTACATTAATACATGCACATCCGCTTAAAACACATCATAGGTTCGCTTCCCACAACATTTGGCAGGAACTATTGTGTTGGAAGTTTTAAGTTTTAACAATAGCAGTGTTTCAAATACAGAATGCCTGATTCTATCTCCAGGTAGATAATCATGGATTCTGAAATTTATTGGAGAAAGAATAGGGGACAAGGGAAACATTACCGAAAACTAGCACATTGTTTAGTTCTCCCTTTACCGTGATTGTGAATCATTGAATTTATTGAAGAACGAATAGTGGATGACTACTAAATGTTAGACCAGAAGTTTGTGCGTGGTGCTCTGTTTAGACTGATTTGCAATTATTTCCAATGGACAAACATTTTTGTGATGGCACAGTCGTCTTGGTCAAATTCTTGAGCAAAAAGATGACGAATAACGCGACTTTCCTCAAGATATTATGGATTCTGAAGTTATTTAGAGAAAGGAATAGGGGATAATTCTATGTTTAGATTATTTCGCATTTCTTCCTAAGAGAGATTTTATGGTGATATAGTTATATTGGTCACATTTGGGAGCAAAGAGTAGAAGAAGAGAAAACTAACTGGTAATTTGTTGATATTTTGAGGGTTATTTGTGTTTAGGGTTGGAAGCCATACACAATTACCTATGTATAAGCACTGCCCAAAGCCCCTGCTGACCTAGAGCTATGGATCCAATTTTTTAATCATTGGATACTAGGTTAGCACACATGCCATATTGTGCTAGTGCCATATTGTGCTAGCCCATTCGTTTACATATCATAAATAGAAATTTAAGGATTAGAAGTAGATGTAAATTATTGAATATAGAATTTAAATTTAGTGAAAATTTTATTTGAGAAAATTTGAGATAAACTCGAATGTCATTTTAATTGAATATTTGATACATTGATACTTGATAAAGGTAGAATTATATAGTATATATAGCTTTTAATTTTTATTATTTCACTTTATAATTATACATTGTAGTCAAAATTGAATTTGCAATAGACAAAACTTAATTTTTATGCTTTATTGACTTGTTTAAATATATTTAGTTTGATTTTTTGGCGTTCAAATGTGAAAGGTATTAAATTTTAGTATGGATTGGCTCAATTTTGAAAAGAATGCTAGACAAGAAGGGATTAGAATCAGATACTTGCGTTTGAACAAAAGTAGATTTTGCTACTGTATTTCTTAACGTGCGAATATAACAAATCTCAAATAAATTTCAATACATAGATTAGATAGACTACATTATGAATTATGAATTTTAAATGTAGAGAATAATGGGTATCATACGTCATATGAGATAGGGCCTCATATGCCCTCTCACATAAAGCAACCAAGTACAAGCCTACATAGGCTTGTAGGCTTGTACTTGGTTGCTTTATGTGAGAGGGCATATGAGGCCCTATCTCATATGGCGTATGATACTTCATTATTCTCTTAAATGTATTAAGCAGTGTTCTAAAACAAGTTATATGCGGCCGCATATGCGGATGCGGCCTTTGACCGCATGAAAATTAAGATATGCGGTCGAATTATGCGGTCGGCCGCCTAATCGGTCGCATAAATGTTATGCGACCGCATATGCGAATATGCGGACGCATAATCGGTAACTAAAAAATCCCAACACATTAAGAAACACGACCCGTTAAACATAAATATCAGTTTTTAATTTTTAAAGTACTTGTGTTTGACATACTTTTGATTTGGACGTAAAACTACATAGTTATGTTTTGTGTGTAGATTGTTTTAGACGTTAGACGTTAGTTATTTTATGTATTAATCGTTATAATGGCGCTGATGTTTTAGTATTGATTAATCCATACTTTTAAAACTTGATATGATTTTTTGCTTGTTCCTATCTTTTTTAATTTAATATACACAAACACATATAAATAAACTTATTGCTTATTTATATACTAAATTATTCATTTTTGCGTAAACCGCGTAAACCACATAATCGGCCGCATAATCCGCTTATGCGCTATGCGCTCCTAGACCGCGCGCGTAATGAAACCGCCTTTTATAACACTGGTATTAAGTAGTGATGTTTTTATGCTGTATATACCTATTAGGCAAAAAATAAATAGGAGAGTCATCAAAACTACTTTAGATTAGAAACCACATCAATTAATTTGGGATTTGATTGTTATGTAACTCTAAAACATTTAATTAGACTAATATTAGTTCAAAATAACTAATAATTATAATTATATAGTACATATACAATTAAATCATGAATATACCCATAGGATTTGATTTGTGCATCCATTCGAGCCTGATTCATGCCTTCATTTGGGCCTCAAATCGTGACTTCAGTCGGGCCTTTAACCGTGCCCCATTAGTGCTTTCAATCGGGCCACAAACAGGCCGGGCCATGTTGGGCTAGGATAGGCCCAGACACGGTGCAAATTTAATCTTGGGACTTTTTAACACCTAGGCACGGCCCATGGGCCGAATCAAAATCATTGATGGACTTTTTCCTGTGCTGGTCCGAGACCCACTTCCAAGCCTATTTATGTGTGTTATTTTAAACGAAGATTTGCAAGATGAGACTGTTGGGGCTGTGATAATAACCTTGGAATAATCATGTATGATGTAAATTAGATGAAATTTTCGGCTAAATTTTCCTAAACTATCTAAAACTTTTCACTTATCTCTATACTAACCTAAACTTTAAAATGTCAAACCCCCACTAAAATTTTTCGTAAAGTTTTATGTAAACTACCTTTTGTCAGGTTAGTGCATTTTTGGATGAAAATGTGCCTTTTTTCTTGTGTTTTTATTATTTTTATTTATTTAATCAGTAGGACATATACATCACTTGTTTTTTTAATTTTTGTGGTCCCCACATGGCAGTCTAATGAATATAACATGGCATTATTGTCATTTTACAGAGGTCTGTTAACTCTGTTAGGGAGTTTAAACATAACACCAAAGTTTTAGGGGGTTTGAGATATTTTTAAAGTTCATGATAGTTTAGAGATAGAGATAATCGATGAAAGTTTTAGGTAGTTTAAGGAAATTTAGCCGAAATTTTAGCATTGAACAAATTAAGTAATATGACAGATTGAATTGTAGATTTGTTCATACACATCAAATTGAAAAAAGAGGGTCTCTGGAGTGAACTTAGGGAATCCCTCGGGAGAAAAACATTCCTTAAAGTGAAATAGGTGGAGGAATTGACCCAAGATATATTGATTATTGTATCAAGTGTGGGTTGATTTAACAGTAAGAAATAAATTTTATAGGTTAATTTGCAGTGGTGATGATGCTGACTTGTGCAATTTTATGGATTCTTCTTCAGGTTTCTTTAGGGAAGTATGTTTTTTTGTTATCAAATTTATGTCTAATATTTTGTTGCCACCAATTACTATCATCATTTTTACATGACCCTATAGATGTTTAGGCTGCTAGGGAATTCAATTGGTTGCTTCTCATCATTGTATCCTCCAACTGCTCTGATGAACAGGCTGCTGATTTGCAGGATGTGAACCATATAATCTAGGGACGGGAAAGGGAACATCTGTTTTGGAAATGGTGGCAGCATTTGAGAAAGCATCTGGGAAGGTATTTAAAAGAAATTTCTATTTGGATCAATTTGTAAGGTTTGCATTGTGAAGACCACTATTTGTTTTGTGTGGTTGTCAGTTACGATCATATTTAGCAACCCATTATGTTGGATCTTTTGGGTTGTGTCTGCTTGTTCATATTCTCTTCTACTGACTCTGAGATCTTATTCCACCCCCAGAAAATCCCTCTGATCATGTCTGGAAGGCGACCTGGTGATGCTGAAATTGTCTATGCATCGACCGTGAAAGCAGAGAGGGAGTTGCATTGGAAGTGAGTATAATTTTACTTCTTTATGGTGTATTCCTTCCATGCCATGCAAAATTCCTTGTTCTTTAGTCCTGCAGTCGTATCTAATAAAATTATAATTCTAACATCTGTGTATCGTGCATCTTAGTTGCTTATGAAAAGTTATGACGACTTTATGGACTAAATGTGCTTATAATCAACACAGAGCGAAGTATGGAATTCATGATATGTGTCGGGATCAATGGAACTGGGCATACAGAAACCCATGGGGATATCAATCATCCGAGTCTGATAAACAGAGAGCCACCGTTTATTCGGAGGATGAACAGGAAGCCAAAATACTAGTGAAAGATTAGGGGGGTATACCACTCTGGAGTTCTTACAGTCAGCTGTAGAGAAGATAATAACAAGGGTGCAATGTGTATAAGCACGTATAAGTCCAGCTAGTATGGATTTTAGTTCAGCAGATTTGTATAAAAGGAATGTCGCGTAGGGTTTTACTTTGAGGATGACCCATGACATATGCATGTCTATCCAAATGTTGTTATTTATGCAGGGCAGGCGACCCTTACAGCATCAATCTCAGTATACTTGTATTTTAGATGTTAGCTTCCTTTTACCGTAGACTCAGGCAGGTAGCCAAATTTATGTACCAATAATAATTATAATGCTGTGTGTCTAATAATAATGGAAAGCTATCGATTGATGAGCTCGTTATATTCATGCGATTTGTCTATATGATTATCAGGTGCGTCTTAATGTATAGTAAGGACGGACATACATCATCATCTGAGTTGATGGTTGTCCTGAAAGTTGCATGCTGGGTCTAGTGGGTTGTTGCATGCGAGCGCACAGCCATCTGTCTCTAAATCTTTTTATGCTTGGATGTCTATGATGTTTGTTTTGTAGTATTCTCTCTGGGTTCATCTGCCAATTCTGTCTATATGATTGGCAAATAATTGACCTTTTAAATGGTGATGAGCGTGATCTTATGGCACTTGATCTTGTTAGGTTACTATTGAAATGGTGATGAGCTTGAACTAACAAGTAAATGACAATCCGAAAAGGCACGAAGACGTACCATACGGATATGATACATGCGATAGAATGTGAAAGGTTTAAATGTTTGTTAATTTTCAAGTGATTGGTTGTCAAAGCTTGTTTACGGGTGTTTTCTCACCACGGAATCGTTAACCGACGACTGGACGGTCAACGTGGTCAAGAGGTCGGATGTGACCTCTTGATCACGCCGGGCGCACGTGCACTTGGCGTGGGTAGGCGATGGATTCGAGGTCGAGCGGGCGTTGCGGGAGAGTGTTGGTCTTCGGTTGACGTGGAGACGAGGGGAAGCCTCGGTTCCCGGTTCGGTGCTCAGCCTCGGCTCGACATGCGTCGAAGGGTAGCCTCGACGCCTCGAACGTTCCTTGGTCTTGATCGGCGATGGCGCTCGCTAACGACGAGCGGGTTCGCTCCTTGTCGGGCTGCAGCCTCGGCGCCTTGGTTCTGCTACTTCCTGGACTGACGAGAAAACTCGTCAGGGGTGCCGAACCTTGGTTCCGGCCAAGTTCCCTCCGATGCCTAAGTCCGAACGGATCTGTGTAACACTCGTCGGGATCGGTACGGCTCAAGGAGAGTCCAGCACACGTATCCTCGGACCGAGCTATGGCAGAGGAGATAATGGGGAAAATCAAGGTCTAGTTTACGGAATACCTCCGTTGTAGGTGTCCAGGATCCGATCCCATTCTCGGTTGCCACTATCGTCCCTTTATAGGGTTTGGCCCACGATTGCCCCCCAATCCACGTCCTCTGACCGTCCCCTTCACGTCCCCGCGATCCGCCCCCCTTAAGACGCCTGCGTGCGTCGTGGCTGGTGGATTAATGGGCTCCTTAATGGTCATTAAGGCGCCGTGCTTCTAGGGGGACGGTTAACTCCGGGGAGCACGAGCTAATCGTGCGTCTTCCGAGTCGGGGCCGGGTCTGGCTTCGAGTCCATCCATGGGCCTCGTCAGGCGGGCCTAATAATTTCCATGGGCTTCCCGCTCTAGGCTTGGGCCTGGGTTCCTAGTTCTTGGGCTTCTCCAAAATAGCCGTATCAATTGCCCCCATCGTCCGAGCCGTTCGGATTTTCCCGGTTCGGTTCGGGCGATGTGACTCTGGCGGATTTGACAGGCGCGTCAGTCGAGGCCAACCCATTAAATGGATGCCATCATGACGCGGCCCACTTGAACTTCTCTCGGTGCGGGATTCGAAGTGTCGTCGGTCTCCAGATGCTGTCACGTGCTCCCATGTGATCGTCTTCGCAATGCGAGAGGAAGTTTTCGGGGGACGATATAAAAGGAGGCCGTCGTCCATCGGGTGAGGGTTTTGCTTCTTCGATCGTCATCCTCCTCACCCTTTCTCCCTTTGTCGAACCGGGTCCTGCTCAAGCTCCGCCCCATGTCGTCCACTTCCGCCGCTGGTTCGGGCCGGGCGAAAGATGTCGCCGATCCTGGTCTGACTCGCGGATCCAACACGGTGGTGCACCGTCATGGGGGAGTGCTTTATGGGGTGCCTTCCGAGGTACTGGAGCGGCCCTCGTCTGTTTGCGTCACCTCAATTGGGGATCTGCGCACCAACTATCTTCTTCTCCCATGCTCCGCCCGGGCTCCTGAAATTGACGAACGGATCTGCTTCCCTGGTTCTCGGGAAATCGGGGTGTACGTGCAGAGCTTCCGGTTCGGGCTTCGGTTCCCTCTCCACCCATTTATCACCGAGTTTCTGCAAGCTCATAGGGTGGCCTTATGCCAATTTTGCCCCAACGCCATTGGGTGCATCGTCGGGTTTGTCGTTCTCTGCGTGCTGAAGGGAGTTGATCCGTCTCTCCGACTCTTCTTCCAATTCTACCGTCTGAGTCACCACCAGTCGGGGGCCTGGCTCTACATCAATACTCGACCAAATAAGAGCATGGTGCTGGGACTGCTGAGCTCTTTGAAGCACTGGAAGGGGGAATACGTCTTTGTCGGCTTCCTGTCGGAAGTGGATTTCCCGACCTCCTGGGGGGCTGCATGTACGCTGGTTCTCGAGCTGGGCAATCCAACTGACGCCGAGCTCGAGGCGGTTGACCCCCTTTTGGCAGTCCCCGCTAGGGATCAGAGGATCGATGTTCTCTTCTCTGACATCAATCTGCGGAAGACCGTGTGGCCTGTCGGTGAGTTTCGTTGGTTCCTGACGCTTGGAGGGGCAGATTCCCGAAGCCCTTCCGGCCGGTCCTGATCCCTCCTTCTTCATTCTTGTGCAGGTGGGTTCGCCCTAAGTTCTTCTCCAGCCCCTCCCCTAGTCACGGTCCCGGATCCCAACCCGCGGAGAAGGGATCACGTATGGGAGGTTCGGAAGAAACAGCGGGCCGGCCCTTCGGGAGTTGGCTTCAAGAGAACGAGGGGGCAAGTTCTGCCCTCTCCCTTGGTGGATGCCCTGAAGAAGGCTCGTGTTCAAGCCATGGAGGTCGGCGTTCCTCCGTCCGAGGGTCGGGACCAGTCCTCCTCAGCCGAGGTTTCTTGGCCTTGGGCCGGGCCCTCGCCGTTGCCTCTGGGCCCTCTCCCCGAGGTTTACGAGCGGTACTTGCGCGTGTTCCGCTCGATTCCGATCGATCTTCCTCCGTCAGATGAAGGTCTACTCCACCCCCGCTTCCCCGTGGGGCTGAAGGAGTCGGTTTTTTCCGACTGTGGGGGTGGCGGCTCGGTTGGCCGAGAACTGCGGACTCCCATCGGACCAATCTGTGTTGGACGGGGTTAAAGGTGACCGCCTGGCCGCCTTCGTGGTTCAGGCAGGTCAGCAGGTGATGACTCCCCTACACCCTGCTCTTAGTTGTAGTCTTCGGCTCATTCCCGTCTTTTGGTGCAGTTGTCCTCGGTCGGGCTCTCGATAAGGCGCCAATTCGCGGCCCTCGCGCAGGCCAAGGCCGACTCAGTGCGGAGACCCGAGGCCGCGGGGGGTGAAGGAGGGCGGGCCAACTAGCTGAGGCACGCGTCGAGTCCCTGGAGACTCACGTGGCCGAGCTCTCCACTGCCTTGGAGAAGTCAGACCTTGAGAAGGCCATGGCCCTGGTCGAGAAGGCAAAGGCCGGGGATCGGATCGTCGAGCTTATGGAGGCCACCGAAGCGGCTGTCGAAGCGGGCGTGGGTACCGATCCGGTTGTTGCAGCCGATACCACGGAGCTCACTAGCCTCCTGGATGCGGCAGAGGAGAGAGAGCGGGCTATGCTGGCTATGCTCAACACTAGCTCCAGAGAGGCCGAGAGGGAGCGGGCAGAGCATCAACGTTAGGTTGCCATCCTCGAGGATTGTATCCGAGAGCTGGAAGCGGTAGATCCTGATCGGATTGCCCAGGACGCTGTGGATGAGTATGCCACGTCTTTCGTGGCCAAGGCCATGTTCGATGCGTTCGAAAGGGGGTTCGCCTGCTGCAAGTCTGAGATTCAGAAAAGATTTCCGCTCTCGGGGATCAATTTTGAGGAGCTCCGGCCGGGTCTTGAAGATGAGTAGGAGGTGCGGGATGGACCTTCAGAGTGGCCAGCCAGCGGTCCCGAAGGGGCTCCGGGCGCAGGAGCGGGGACTTAATTCCTTAGCCTTGTCATTTTTTGCAGACCCACGCCCCGCCTTTTGTAACACATCCCCCCTTTTGGTAATGAAATGAAGTTCCATTTTCCGCTTGTGATTGCTCATCTTCCCCCTCGGGGGAGTGCCCCACCTTGGGGTCCTATTGGCGGTTGATTAGCCAACCTGCTGGGGAAGTTGCCCAAGCCTTATGGTGGGTTGGGTCGGTTGGCCTGCTGGGGGAAGCTATCCCTCAGGCTTACGGCCGATCGATAAGTCGACACGCTGAAGGAGTTGCCCCCAGCCTTACAGTCGGTTAGGTCGGTCAGTCTGCTAAGGGTGCGACCCCAAGCCTTACAACTGATCGTCGGGGTCACCCGCTGGGGGAGTTGCCCCAGCCTCACAGTCGGCCCCATGACCGACCTGCTGGGGGAGTTGCCCCCAGCCTTACGGTCGGTCCGTTGGCCGACCTGCTGGGGGAGTTGCCCCAGCCTTACGGTCGACCAGTAAACCGACCTGCTGGGGGAGTTGCCCCCAGCCTTACTGGCGATCGGTGTCGTTCAGCCTGCTGGGAGGGCTACTCCCAGTCTGACGACTGTACGACGGACCGACCTGCTGGGGGAGTTGCCCCCAACCTTACGATCTGTAACAGTCAATTTCCGACCGAACATTTTTAGCGCGTATCATTGGTTGATTTGTGTGTGTGTTACTGTATTTGATTTTATTATTTCTTTCCATAGCTCGAACACGTGTCCGAATTCCGTATTCTCGACCCTCTCAGATGCACGATCGCCCCGGTATCTTCCTTATAACTTTTGGACATCGACAGACCAACTTGCTTATTTCATTACAAATTCTTAAAAGCCTTATTTATATATATTATTTTTTCAACTTAAGGTCTGTGCGCGATGTTTAACTAAATTGTTTTTTTCTTTCTTTTTATGCCTTAAACTTAATGGTTAGAGGTCTGTGTGTTTCATCTATATAACAAATAAATAGTAATTAACATTTACTTTTTAAAACCCCAACTAACTCTAGTATTATTAAACTAGCATGTTCGTTAGATTTTGAAATAAAAAAAAGAAACTGAAGCTATGGGAACAAATCAAATCTTAACTTAAATAATATTCAATGATATCAAATCCATATTTTTCTCCCCACTAAACCCCAACGAACAGACGTTGCCGCTCCAACCTGCAGGCAACGAACCCCCCATTTGCTAGCAGTGAGTTTCCTTTAGTTCGTGCACAGTACTTAGCTTTTATAAACAAGTTATACATAATATTCATCATGTTTTATATTATTACTAGTCATAGCCCGTGCCCGCGGACACAATTCATTTAAGATTTTCCCCCCGCAAAACCTTTGTTCCCAAAAAAATTATTTCCACAACCAAAATTTAAAAAAACAACAAATTAGCGTAACAATATTTAGTGGTATGGGTGCATTCGGTGTGGGCGCATTTGGCGTGGGTGCCTTCGGTGCAGAACAACAAATACAGCGCGGGCGCCTTTGGTGCGGAGCAACAAATTCGGCGCAAAATAACAAATTAGCGTAAAAAATTTAGCGGGCGCCTTTGGCGCGGAACAATTGGAACTACAAACCTCAAGGTATTTTTTGGTGTGGGTTTTAACTTAAATTTTTGATTTCTGCTTCCTTTACGGGCACAACAGTCGCGGGCACAACAACTGTGACTTGCATGTGCAATTCCACAATTGCCCAGTTTTTATGCTTGGATTTAGCCCTTCAACGTTTCTCAATTTTTTGTAATAGCATATGAAATTTTAATTAGGGCCTCATATGTTGCAGTGGCGTTTCAAAGTTATAGGCATTGCATGATTATCATACAAAAACTACTTTAAAAACAATATGATGCCAAAATATGTATCTTACCCGTGCCTTAAGGGCACGGTTCAGTTAAAATATTCCACCTCAAAATCTTAGATATTCTCATTTTAAACGAACAACATTAATTAAAGCATAATAATAATTTTTTAGTTCAACAAAAGTTTTAATACCCTCCAGAATTACCCTCCCCATTTTCTAAAAATCTTAGGAGTGTTGTTAGTTGCACCGCACAATTTTATTAATTTACCACACTTTTAAATTCACCGCATATCTTTATAGAAAAACCACTCTTATTTCCAATTTTAACCCCGTCTCTTTCCCATTTCTCTGGTTGCCGCTATGATCAACATCATCATCTTGTTCACACAATTTCTCGAATTGAAACCGGTCGATTTTGATCCTCTCTCAAATCTCTGTCGCAATATCTCAATCTGAACTTCGAGGGGCCGGAATGGGAGAAGAGGACGGTGGCGGTGGCAATCCACAGAGGCGGCGTCGGCTAACGACTACGAGAGCGATGTGCGGAGTTCTGGAACAAAGTCCTTATCTCCCCTCACTTGGCGTCCTGATCCGATGTCGTTGACCATTTCAAGCGCAAGTTCTACAAGCGATTCGTAAACAGCTCTCGACTTTGCTGCTTGATGAGCAAATTAAACTATTAAGACAATTTCCTTACAATTAGTGAAGTTAACACTGTGTGTTAAGGGTACAGTCACCGCATGAATCACATAAATTTATACTCCCAAAAAAGGTTGGATTGAAGCTACTGAAAGAGTAAAATAAAAGGATCAAATTGGATGATTCTGAGTATCGCTAATTACATAGGGGAGCCGCAGCGCGCAAAAGCATAATAATAATTTTTTAGTTCAACAAAAGTTTTAATACCCTCCAGAATTACCCTGCATTTGGATAATGTCCCATTTTCTAACAACAAAATCTTAGTTCACCCCAGAGAATTTAGCTCCCCAAAAATTTTAGTTCCTCGCAAAATTTAGTCATAACACGTGCAAATAGGTTATGGGGCATTCAAAATATTCCCCTGAAAAATTTCAATCCATTCAAATTATCTCCCCAAAAAAGTTAAAAAGTTTGCAGATTCTTCAAAAACTACTCAAAAAATTTTGTAGCTACATTCAAAATATTTCATCCCCAACAAAAAGTTTTAACCACGTTCAGACTAAATTGTACTTTCACAGAGAATTTAGGTTCCGCAAAAAAATTTAGCTACCCAAAAGTTTTGTTCCCTCCAGATTTAATTCCACCCCAAATTTAAATGTTAGGTCCATATAAATGTAGTTCCTCAAAATTTTAGATTAACAACCACATTCAAAGTTTTAAATTAACAACCATATAAATCTAAGTCAACAACCACATTCAAAAAAATCCCTCAATTGTTTGGGTGCGAATAGTTCGCACGTCATTCTGTTCGCAAAACACAAACACACCCCCATGCTCTCTCTCCCCCATCCTCATCTTCCTCATCTATCTTCTTAATCCTAAAGAAAAAAGAGCATGTGGTGGAATCTTATCTATCTCTCATCTCTATTCGCCTTCTATCTCCTTCACCATATCTTCTTCTTTCCTTAGATTATCGACAATCCAATTATTAAGTGATTTCCATGTTGATTTTGAAAGTTCATTTCATGGTTTTTGTCATACAGTCTATTCGATTTTGTTTTCTGTTTTAGGTAACGCAATAAATAAATTACCAAACGATGTACATTAGACACATGGAATCTATCAAGGCATCCAAGATTTATTCACCACCATTGATACCCACAAATCAAAGGCCACATCATGGTATGCCTAATAAAGCCTCATTGATCTTTTTTTGCAGTGGCTACCAAATGCAGTTCTAATTTTCCAGGCTAGAAACCCAAGAAACACCACAAACTCAACATACATATTAATAAGAATGAATTTTATGCATCCATTGATATAAAAGTTACATACAAAACATTTCAAGACATTTCTTGCCTATTCTCAAAACAAAAGAGCGTATGAATAGCATCACAACTAAACTGATACTAACCATTAAAAACAGAAAAAGAAAAGGAGACACAATGTAATCATAAATACACGTCTTCTATACATGATCATCAATCCATACGTGATCATAAATACATCCAACATTGATTCTGTTGCTGGTCCCTTTATCTTCTTTGGAAGTTGAATGTCTTGATAGAAAAGGCAAAGACCAAACATGCTTCATTTCCAAGTACTTCTAATCGCTCAACTGAACCCTAATGACAGTGTTATACTTCTGAAAGCATGTAGTCCAACTATCGATCCTGAACAAATAACAAAATTACCGAGTCAGTTTGCATTTAGTTTATTTCTCCCTCAGAATCACTTACTCGATAAAGACACAACATTTGGAAACATAAAATTGGACACCGATGCTCTAAATAAAGCCTCAATAGCCAAATTAAGGATTACTGTTATAAAAAACTCAAGATACCAAATTATTTACAAATCATTCAAAAGATTAATATATTCTGCAAACTATTGGCAAACCATATGTGTATTCATAACTTATTCATGGCATAATACCGTATTATTGATGTTTACCATAATTTTGCCTCTCCTGTTAGTTTCAAGGTATGTATTGGGTCGAAAAACTGGTTCTAGTCCATAACGTCATCACAGTCTTGAGAATTGGACAACATAATAACCGACGACATCAATATCCAGAACCACAGAGGCTTATCTTCAACAATATACGAATTGTTAAGAATCAATGACATGATGAAACACATTTTCCCCCTGTAGAAACCCAACCACACATTTTGTTATGATTACAACAAAATTAAAGCTTATCCTGGCATCATATGCTCCTTTACTTGTGCTACCCTTGCCTCTGTATATGCCTTAAAAGTTAGTGGGCTGTGGTTCTCAATAATCCATAGCATTTGCTATCCAAAAGAAAATATGCATGAACTTTCCTCAAGATGATGAAATCATTGTAGAATCTACTTAACAAAATATGACATTATAAAGCTTTAAACTTTTAACAAGTCATATATCCAAAAAATGAAGTGCATGGTAATTGTATCTAAATGGCATCAAGGTATGTGAGTTTGATCTAACAATCATCATTATTTATGTGAAATAAAGTTATAACTACATTATTTGTTTAATGAAAGGATATTGCCAATGTTTCACCAAATGATTTGCAATTATAAATTCTTATCAGTACTACATGATTAGTTCATCAAAAATCATACATGTCCATATGTTTGAGATTGGGCCAACCTTTGGGGTCTGTATGGGACTGGGCCATACCTTCATTTATTGTGTTCTTTTAACAGGAGTTCAACTCATTATCATGGAGCAATGTCTCAATTTGACCCACTTAACGTAATGTGGAGACTCTCGAAGGCATCCATGTAGTCTCAAAGGCTATTTTCATTGGTTTATTATTATGAAGTCCACACCCTCTGGTTGACTCATAATTCTTTTACTTGCTGAGCATTTCTAAAAACATATATGTAGATATTGTTACAAAATAGTAATAATCATAGCCAGTGTTCATGTGGTGGGAAAGATACAGGAAGATACAATAATAGTCATAATCATAGTATCACGTGGATGTGTACGTACCAGTTGAATATCACTCCACTCATTAGCCTGACCAATATTAGTTTCCGTTCCTACACCATGCACTGCAGAAGACTCAAGAAGATTAGATTCAAAACGAAGCTAGCATCGTAGTTTGTTACATTTGATGTGTTTTGTTTTGATTCCCTAGTGAGCTGCCATTATGTGTTGTGAACATTGAGGGGAAAAATAATCTGAAAGAGTAGAAGAAATCACCTTGGAGCATGAAGGAAGAATATATATACAATGAATACACAAACTTGTATGCGACCATGCACCCAAAACTGGTACAATTTTGAAACATACCCCATTCCAGTGGAAATGACTGGTACTCTTTTTCCAGGTGAGCGACGGACGCCTTGCCCAGCCCTGACATGCAACAGATACACACTGGACCTTCTGACGTTTGCCATACGCACGCCTTTAGAAACTTGCACAATCAATTCCAATGTTGGGAAAAACATCCGAAAGTAAAGAGGATCGTTTTGACTTGAGAACTCTTTCTTATACCCAAATCCTACCCAATGTTAAGAGTAAAAGCATTGCTCAATTGAATATTATAGTTACAACAAAAGAAACTTGGTAGGTCTTACGCTTTGTATATGGAAAAGGAGTTTTAGGAGAGTAAGTGGATTTTATCGCAAATATATCCATAGCCACTTAAACAAAAAGGCCAAAGACATTCTGTTTTTCAATTAATAGACTCAGTGGTTCTTTTCTAAAATCTGTGCGATCTATGGAAATTGATAGCGTATCCTCCAAATATCCTAAAATATCCTTATATATATATATATATATATATATATATATATATGACATCTCCCAACACAAAATATCTTAAGTACTCCTTAACATGTTCGGGTGCAAATATATTGGGTACGTCATCCAAAAAATATGGGACGTGTGCTAAAAACTCTATTGGGCTCTGTCTCCAAATCCCCGAGGACTTCGGGCATTCCAAGTGGCTAAACAACAGAAGGTCGAAGATTATAAAATGCTCATAGAAAGGAATATGGTTCATGCTAAATCTCTACAGTAAAGGATACAAACGAACCACAGATGATAATGTTTATGCTGGGAAGAAGGAAAAGTATGAAGAGCATAATGACTAAGCAATTTCACAATCTTGGGAAAGAGAGAGGCCTGAATGACGTCATAACATGCATCATTTCAAATGTTTGCTTTAGTACATTTCTTTGCATGACTTAATTAGCCACTAATACTTTGATTAGCTCCCGGATTATTTTCTGAAGACATATTCTTCATATGACATACTATTCTGCATGATATGTACTGTTTCTTCATATCATGTGAAAGCAATGGATATTAGGAGAGGATATTAAGAGAGGACAGGATATTATGTAACATAATTTAGGATATAATATCATGCTCTCAACATTTAAGAGGAGTGAACAGGATAAATAATTATGTGAACAACATTTTTTGGTGTTGTGAGCAGGATAATTTTTTTGTCCTAAATTATAATTCCATGAACAGAATATTAGGAGTGAACATGGAATTTACTCATAATTTAGTAACATTGCAAAATCTTCTTAAAACCTATTCTCTCCTTTTCAACCCAGCTTACAATGAATTAAGCTCCTTCTCCTTTGTCTTCAAGGCCTGTACATATCAAGTAAACTATCAGCCTCCTTTGGATATATTAAAAAAAATTCAATGCATGCTTTCCCATAGGAAAAAAGAAAAAGAAAAATCTTGTTAGTCATGATGTCTGTACTGCCTCACATGGAATTTTCTCATAATATCCTCAAATCAACTCAATCTGCCCATTATGCAAACAAATCAAGGCTGAAACATGCAAACAACTCATAATTTTCTTATCCTACTAATAACTGCCAGTTTAATTGATTCAAACATTCAATTAAAAATATAAGTTTCAAAATGGAAATGGTAGGATTGCTCACAAGAAAATATAAGTTTCAAAACGCAATAAACGTTCAAAAATTTCCAGTGAAGTAACAGGGCTGAAGCATCATATTTGAGCAATAAACATAACACAATAAACTTCCAATACTTAGAACAAATTGCGGGAAAACAAAAGTTTTTTTGGAGCACTGATTTATGCTGGAGGAATCCTGGAGGCTGGAGGCTGGATGTCAACTTGTAGTTTTTTGGGTTGATCCCCATTTATGAGCTATCCTATTGCTACATAGGGCTGCATGTTAATTTGATGAATACACATTGAGTGAATCAAAGAAGAAGAGATTTTTAGCTGGTATACGATTATGAACTTGGAATCAAGGAAGAGGAATTTGACCACTGCAGGGCTTACTCAGGCAAAAGATCAAACATGTTCTGGGCATGAAACTACAAAAAATCAAAGTTTATACCTTTACACATTTCTAGCGATCGCTCTGCGGCCTCTGAAATTTCTTTACCCGCTGGAGGATGCTCTGGAGCTCAAAAGAAAGCAGTGACGTTGGGATGAAAGATGACATGCGACAGATCTAGAAAGCTCTTGATGGGGAGAAGAAGCGTCGTAGGGAGGATGCGATGGAGGATGCTCTGGAGGATGCGCCGCAGATTTGGGGTTTTTGCAAGGATATTGCGAGGTGATTGCGAGGCGTCGTGGGGAGGATGCGAGGCGTCGTGTGTAGAAGGGGAGGCATGCTGTGCGTGGAGGTCGAGGCGTTGCGTTGGTGGGTTAAGGTGAAACCCACATATAGACCTAAAAACCCACATATAGACTCTCCCTCTTTCCAGCGGACCCTACATCAATTTTGCTCACAAAACACAGATTTTTGCGTTGAGGTGATAGCAAAAAGAGAACTAATTCCTGTCATGTTCAAATTAAACCCAACACAACGAAACCAACATATTGACCCTTTCTATTTCGAGCTGGCCCCACTTATTTTTCTCTCTCAAAACTCAAAGTTGTCCCCCACCAAAAGTTTTACATCAACTGATCTCATCCATTGATTTTCAAGAACAAATCTCAGCCACTCTTTATCTTGTCCTAGGTAGCCCTAGGATTCAAAAATCTCTGTCAAATGTATAATATATTATATATAACTTGTGAAATATAGGTACGGGTATGTTACAGGTTGCTAGGTGTAGGTTTTAATAAATATGTTACAGTACCCTGCTATGTAACATTAGTTTATACATATTATTAGTTAGGTGTTACATTTTTTTATATACTAGTTGATATATACAATAGAATCTGATGTGATGCTAGCTTCTTTGGCTTGATATCGCACATCCGATGTCGCAGATAAATCCGCATTATCGCAGTCGAGGAACCGGAGCGAAGGTGACGCGATCTGTTGTTTTCAGATTCGACGTCAAAACTTACATGTGACCGTCGAACCAGGTTGGTGACCTATACTCGTACCAACCCAAATATACGTCAACTGAACCCTAACTAAAAATCAGCAACTTAATATCACTAAATTTACTTTTTGTGCTCCTTAAAAATGTTGTGCAAATCTAGATCGCCGACCGGACTCTTGACTGTGCACATATGGTAGATGTCGACGTAAAGAACTGTAGAGTAGAATATGAAAATTAAACACCGCATCTTGGAACTGATAGGATAGTCACGTTTAACCTAGAGATGCACCTAATAGGATTGATAAACGTGATCTGATGCCGTTCCCTTAATTCATTCCAGCGAACCCTACCCGACACTCGGACTACAACGAGACGTTTCTGACGGACTGACTCTCGTCGACGCACCGCTTTGACGGGACGCTTCAGACGGACGACACACTCGCCACCGCAGACAAGTGTACTCACTTGTACCTTCGGCCGTGTTTATGCCTTAGACTTTTAGAACTGTTAAAAACGTAAATAAAGAGAACCGGACGTGAAATGATAGCGTCCGGGACCCCCTTGACAGCTTAGACTTGACGACGAAGTCTAAGCACAACAACAACAATTGACACCTTAGGGTTTTCCTGTGTGTGCGTGCGTGTGGACCCCCTAGAATAACAATTCCTTGCGTGTCATGTCGTGTCCTCTTACACAAAAAGCCTCCGGGCGTTTCGGATGCTCTCCACGCGAGAGTGATCCCTGTTACACAAAAAGCCTCCGGGCGTTTCGGATGCTCGCCACGCGAGAGTGATCCCTGTTATACAAAAAGCCTCCGGGCGTTTCGGATGCTCTCCCAGCGAGAGTGATCCCTGTACCTTCTTGTCCTGAGCACTTGGGTTGGGGGAGGGTTGAGCGTGCGCACGGGGAGAGGGTCTGATCCCCCTCGAACCGTAAGGCGTGAACCCTTCGAGTCACACGTGTCTTGTCATGTCTTGTCATGTCTTGTCTTGTCTCGTCTTGTCTTGACCCGTTTAGGTTAGTCTCGTAGTCAGTAGCACACGCTACAGCTACTGCTTGACGTGTTTACTTTCCCAGCTCCGTTTACTTTCTATAACTGCCACGTATAACCCCAGCATGGTAATCAACCAGTAAACTGTTGCTTTAAATTAAAATACACTTGCAGTAGAGTCTAACATTTCTGTGTAGACTTTACCTGTCCTTTTCTCTTGGGTGCTGTACGTCAGGTGTCGAACCGGAGTTCGTGGACGAGGCAGACTTATCGGAGTATGTGGAGCCCAAGGACGTCGACCCGGAGGACGTACCTGGCGAGGATCAGACTTAGACATTCCCCATCGTTACGGACTTCCAGAGGTTACTACTTTTAGTCTGGGTGAGTAGCACCACTTTACTCTCTGCCTAGGTTGGGTGCTTCGCACTATTAGTTTCTTTTTCTGTAGATTATTGCCATGCTTAGGCTTCTCTTATTAGATTTGTCATATGCTGGATATTATCTCTATTAATAAATGAATGCATCCTTTTCCTTCTGTACTTTTGTTGTTCCGGATTTTATAAATGCAAGAACCTAAAAATTTTAAAATGGTACCCATACAGACGCTTATTGGGTCCGAGCTTCACAGCTCCGGCCTAAGCGGGCCTTTGTCACATTTCACTTCCGTCGTTTTGAAAGCGGGGCGTGACACGATCGGTCCTTTGGCCGACCTGCTGGGGGAGTTGCCCCCAACCTTATGGTCGACCAATCAACCGACCTGCTGGGGGAGTTTCCCCTAGCCTTATGGTCGGTTGGTGCCGTTCAGCCTGCTGGGAGGGCTACTCCTAGTCTGACGACTGGACGACGGACCGACCCGCTGGGGGAGTTGACCTAGCCTTACGATCGATCCCTCTAACTTGCTGGCTAGGGGGAGTGCCCCCGTCGTCCTTGCCGGTCGTGCGGACAGCCCGCTAGGGGTTTGCTCTCTAGCTTTTGCGGTCTACCGTTGAGACGTTCATCCAGTGAGGTTTCCCTCGTCTAGAGTGAGTTTCTCAAGGGAATAAAGATGAGAACAAATGGTTCCTCCTTCAATGTATTTATTTGGACAGAGGGAAGGAGAAGATACATTTGCGGATGGTCTCATTGATAGTACTTGCGCAGGTGATCGATGTTCCAGGAGTGGGTAAGGGCCTTCCCCTCCAAATTAGCTAGCCGGTAGGTGACGGGTTCGAGGACTTCGATGACCTTGTAGGGGCCTTCCCACTTAGCCGCTAGTTTCCCTTTGTAGGTGATCTGTGGGCTGAAGGCCGCCTTTCTGAGGACCAGATCCCCTTGGCGGAAGCTCTTTCCCCTAACTCGTGAGTTGTAGTAGCGGGCTACCTTCTGCTTCTGCCGGATGATGGTGGCCAAGGCCTGTTCCCGTCGCTCGCCCAGGAGCTCTAGGCCGAGCTCCAAGCCTTCCGTGTTTCTGTCCTCATCGAAGTGCTTTATGCGGAGGGATTCCTCGCCCACCTCGACCGGTACCACCGCTTCGGTGCCGTACGCGAGCATGAAAGGGGTTTCGCCCGTGGCTTGTTTGTGGGTCGTCTTGTATGACCAGAGTATCCATGGGAGTTCCTCCGGCCATCTCCCTTCAGTGTCTTCCACCTTCTTGCTGAGGGGCTCAATGATGCACTTGTTGGCGGCCTCTGTCATCCCGTTAGTTTGAGGGTGTGCCACCGAGTCAAAAAGGAGTTTGATCTTTCACTCCGTGCAGAAGTCCTTAAACCCGGCGGAGTCGAATTGCTTCCCGTTGTCCGTGACGATGGCTTGGGGAATTCCAAACCTAGAGACGATGAAGTTCCACACGAAGCTCTTCACCTTTTTCCAAGTGATGGAAGCAAGGGGTTCCGCCTCAATCCACTTGGTGAAGTAGTCCACCGCCACGATCAAGTACTTCCTAATGGAAATTGAATTCCACCCCAAGTAATTTTGATGATGAGCACACCAAATGAACGCTTAGTGTACTAACTACACTACACTTAAAAGTGTGCAGATTTCGAGAAGCTCTACTTATACTCCAAAGAAGCACGCATCAATACTCCACGACAAAGACGAACATGACTAAACTCAAGTGATGAAGCTCAAGCTTAAACAGAACAAGAAGCTCAAAGAGAAGCTCACCTTCACTTCATCAAGTTGACTAAACTTCCGAAGACATGTTCAGAGTCTAGTGTGAGTGTGTCGTGTCTTTTAGGGTATTTGTCAAAGCCATATCAAATAGACAACACACACACACAAAATGATTTCTAAACAAATTTTTACTATCTTCAAAAATAGTTTTCAAGAGCTTTTCTAGTCACTTCATAATTCTCGTAGTGAAACTCCACACACACTGGAGCCAACTACCCTTTTGACTAGAACAACAGGAAAAACTTCTCTGGGAGTCGACTACCAAAAGTAGGGAGTCGACTACCTCTCAGGGATGAAAATTTCCTAGATCTCTCTGGGAGTCGACTACCTATATGAGGGAGTCGACTACCTGCTGGAAATTTTCAGACGTTTTGAATTTGAATTTTAAAATCTTTTGAGCAATTTACTCAGAAATTTTTGGGACAAAAGTCAAACGAAATTTGAAATTCAAATCTCAGCTTTTCCCTATAAATAGAGATAAATTCTTTTGTGAAAACACAACAACATTGAAAATCAAAATTCGTGAAAGCTCTCGTGAATCAAAGCTCTCTAATTTTCTCTCTAGCCAATTTATTTTCAGTTTTTGATCTTGCAATATTTTCTCATTCTTTTTGAAGATCATATTATTATTTTTGGCTAAATTGTTTTTCAAAATCCTTTCTATTATTTCTCTCTAATTTTATTTGAAGGATTTTTGAAAAAGCTCTAGATCACAAAGAACTTATCTCGTATCTTTGTGTGATCTAGACTATCATTCTATTAAGCCACTACACAAATTGTCTATCTTTTGACTGGCTATAGAATCGGGTGTATTTACCAATCTCTATCATTTATTGTAGAGTATTGGACAAATCTCTTATTGTGTTGATTGTTGGAACACTAGACAAGTCTAGTTGTTGCCAGTTGGAAAGTCCTCGGTTTGTGAGGCAAGGGTAAAACCCTAGACAAGTCTAGGTGTTGTGATCGGAACTCCTGGTCAAGGCTAGGTCGTTGGAAATCCTAACGAGTGAAGTTAGGTGCTTGTATTTGCCAAGGCAGATAGTGGAAATCTCGTACCGGATTGGTCGGGGACTGGACGTACCCGGGTTGCGGGGAACCAGGATAAAATCCGTTTGTTTGCGATTGTTGATCTGTGTTTGATTATCTTTACATTTATATCTTCTATCTACAGCAAAGATCAATTTTATCTCTATACGCTGAAATTCATACTTGTAGTCTTATTTGTTCTAACATATTCTCTGGGAGTCGACTACTGCTCATAAGGAGTCGACTACCTGCTGAGAAATTTCGCTGTGCACTTTAAAATTATATTGTTGATTAAGAACCAAGCGTAGATCACTCTACTTGGTTTCTTAGGCAACGTTAGAAGGAATTTATTTGTGTTAATATCATTGAGCGAAAAAGTTTTATTATTTGATCAACACTATTCAACCCCCCTTCTAGTGTTGCTTGCCATCCACAGGATCCAACACTTGGTATCAAAGCGAGGCTACAATAGTGATGGCGTCAACATCTTTTCACTCCGAAGGATTGAACACTATGCGACCACCTCTATTCAACGGAACCAACTACGCCAGCTGGAAGATCCGAATGAAGACTCACCTAGAGTCATTGGACATTGAAGCCTGGACTGTCACCAAAGTCCCGTACATCGCACCCACCGACATTGAGTTTGGAAAATGGTCTATCGACGACAAGAAGAGAGCTAATCTCAATGCAAAAGCAATGAATGCCTTGTTTTGCGCTGTTACATGAAATGAGTTCAATCGAGTCTCCCAATGTGAGACAGCACATCAAATTTGGCATACTCTTCAGGTAAGTCACGAAGGTACAGAAAAGGTAAAAGAATCTCGTATAAATGTATTACATTCAAAATTCGAAACTTTTAAAATGGAAGAAGGAGAGAGTATCACCGAAGTGAATACGCGGTTTACTAACATTACAAATGAGCTTGCAGGACTAGGAAAGAAATTTTCCGAATATGAACAGGTAATGAAGATACTAAGATCCCTCCGACCCGAATGGAAGGGAAAGACTACGGCCATTCGAGAAGCTCATAATGTAAAGGACCTCACCATCGAAGAACTGATGGGAAATCTCATGGCATATGAGATCGAGCTTGAAGAAGACAAGAAAATCGAAGAAAAACCAAAGAAGAAAAATCTTGCATTCAAAGCTCAAGAAGAAGATTCCGACTACATGGACAAAGAAGATCACATCGCGTTCATCTCAAAGAACTTTAAAGAGTTCATCACAAGTAAGTATGGAAAACGATCTTTTAGACCCACTAACGGTATTATTTGTTTTGGTTGCAATAAACCAGGGCATGTCAAGAGAGATTGTCCATTGGAAAGAAACAACCGTGATTCCAGAGATCGTGGGAAGAACAAAGAGAATAATGAAAGATGAACCAATACAAGAAACAAGTTTCGACGACCAAAGAAAGAAGCTTATGCAGCCTTCGACCAGAGCGACGATTCTTCATCCGACGAATCCTCAGAAGAAGATAATGATGAAAGAAGAGAGACGGCACACATGTGCTTCATGGCATCTACATCCTCCAAGGTAAGCTCGCATCATGATTCATCTAGCGACAATGAGTCATCGTCAAGCGATGATGAAGACTTGGATTATAGGGGAGCATATAAGGAGCTATGCAAGATGCATGAAAAGCTCATTAAAGAACATAGAAAAACACTTAGAAATGTTAAAAGAGAGACTAAGGAAAAAGAAGAAGTCATTAAAGAAAATAGTCTTCTTAAAGAGAAAAATGATATTCTACAAAAAGATATTTTGCTAGTAAATGAAAAGGTTGAAAGTCTGAATAATCTTCTCGTATCCGTCAAAGATAAATACGACGCTACGATGAAAATTATTGAGAATTTTAATAAAGGAAAAGGGAAGCTAGATAATATAATAGATAATCAAAAAGCTTCATCTAGCAAAACCGGACTTGGCTATGATTCACATCATACCAAGAAACGGGTTAAGCACACTAGGATGCATCATGCTAACGATAATGTTTTAAGCATCTGGGTACCAAAGAGATTATCTGATCAGCAAAAAGAAAGGTACGCTACTAACTTTGTTCAACAGATTCATTTTAACAAAAATTATAAATATATTGTTTATGAAGGAACTAAACCGTATTGGGTTTGGCTTCCTAAAGACTAACTCCTCGGACTCAAAACCAAAGAGTACCATAAACGCTTATTTTTCAGGTACTCTAAAAAGGAGGAAAACAATGAAGAAAATTCAGGGAGTCAAAACGGCTGAATCGGAACAAATGTTTTTTTATATATTTATATAATTATTGAAATGGGTTGAAATAAGTTAATTTGTATGTATGATTGTGCTTTATTGCTAAAAATATTTCTTGTTAAAAGAGCACGCTCAACCTGGACCAAACCTTCTCCGGGATGAGAAAACGACTCAACCCAGCAGGGAGTCGACTACCTACAGGAGGGAGTCGACTACCAGTGCGTAAATTTCTGGGTTGCTCTCTTTTTTACTAACTCCTAATGGGTTCTATTGAGTGGATGGGTCAAGATCCGTTAAGACAACTTACCCACTAAGCCTAAAACTCATCCTAGCCACCTAAATCTAGATCTAATGGCTCTCTCTTCTCTCCATCTCTTCATTTCTCCAAACAAAACCCCAAGAAAACCCTAGAGGTAGCCGACTACCTCCTTTTTTTTCTCCTCTCCTCTCTTGATTTTTCATCTTGGAGCTTGGACTTTTGGATTGGAGCTTGGACTTTTGGAGCAATTTTTCATCTTCCTTCAAATTTACTCAAGGCATTATTATTTCATCTCTCTTGGTTATCTAGTAGTGTAAAAATATATTTTTGTTGTTTTACTCTATCTAGATGCCTTTCAAAGGAGCTTTCTCTAAGAAGAGAAAAACTACTACTGAAGTTGATTCTGAGAAAGAAATCATTCTACCCTATCTCTTCAAATCAACTACCTATGAACATTTTGTTAAAGTTTCTAAAAAACCAATCTTGCATGAAAGATTTGTCAAACTTAATGATGTCATCAATTACGGTATTGACAGTCTGCTAGATTTCCAAAACTTAGCAAATTTGTTCTCCTCTGAAAATGTGTATCTATGTTATCCTAGGCTTGTTCATCTCTTTTATGCAAACATGGATTATGATCTCGTGAAAAGTCGTTTCATAACTAAGGTTCTGGATACCAAACTTGCAATAACTGTCAAATCCCTAGGTGAAGCCCTAGGAATCCCATACTCCGGAATGATCCTTGACAAAATTGAGATGACTGACGAGAATATCCTAGAGAGAATGTATCTGCCCAATAAACACTTTCAAACCAAACTTCCTTGTAGCCATCTTCGCTATCCGGCGAGAATCTTGGCTAATATTTTGTCGTATAACATAACTCAAAAATCTGGGAGTCATGCTATTCTTTCTGAAAAACAAGCTAAATGCATCTATGTCATCCTAGGTAACATTCGTGTTAATTGGGCTAAAGTCATCATGGATTCCATCCTACTTTCAGCTTCATCTGATAGACCTTCCTCCACTCTTTCTCATGGGCACTATCTGACCATTCTATTCATTAGCTTTAACGTGCCATTGGATCATGAAACAAACATTCTAGAACATGCCCGTGTCTTTGATGTTCATGCTCTTGGGAGAATGAATCTCCATCATGAACTTGATGAGAATGTCCATGAAGAGCAAATTGCTACCGAAGGAGGATCATCATCCTCAAGGCGAGGTAAGAAGGTTGTCATTTCAGATTCAGATGAAGAAAGTGAAGAAGAAGAAAAAGGAAGCGGCGAAGAAGAAGAAGTTCCTGCTTACATCCTTGAACTTCAGGAGATGCTCCTGAAAAAGATTGGAAAATTGAAGATCTCACAGGAGAAAGGATTTGAAGATCTCAATCAAAAGGTGGACGACCTTAAGGAGATCGTCGTGAAAAGCAACAAGATGACTGAGGAGACGCTTGTTATGATCCTTGAAGAGATCAAGGAACTGAAAAAGAACAGCGGTCATCCTTAGCTTCATGAACTTCTCTTTCAAAACAATGGTTCTCGCTTTTAAAACAATGATTCTCTAAACTATGGTCTGTAATAACTTTTATTATGTGATGCTAGCTATTATGAAGATATCTACTATGCTATACTCAGTTGTTCCTATGAACTACCATCTCTCTTGCAGGCATATGGAATTGAATTCCTCTTATTTAATGTTCTGTAGATATTGCGTTTGTTTTTGTTGATGACAAGGGGGAGAAAAATATATGAAATAAAAAAAAATATATGAATTGTATTTCTAATAGCTTCGATGCAGGGGGAGAACCGCATCAAAGCAGGGGGAGTAAGTATACTTGAAATATTATTCATATTCATATCTTACTTCATTTTTTTTCATTTGGGTGTCATCATCAAAAAGGGGGAGAGTGATGGAAATTGAATTCCACCCCAAGTAATTTTGATGATGAGCACACCAAATGAACGCTTAGTGTACTAACTACACTACACTTAAAAGTGTGCAGATTTCGAGAAGCTCTACTTATACTCCAAAGAAGCACGCATCAATACTCCACGACAAAGACGAACATGACTAAACTCAAGTGATGAAGCTCAAGCTTAAACAGAACAAGAAGCTCAAAGAGAAGCTCACCTTCACTTCATCAAGTTGACTAAACTTCCGAAGACATGTTCAGAGTCTAGTGTGAGTGTGTCGTGTCTTTTAGGGTATTTGTCAAAGCCATATCAAATAGACAACACACACACACAAAATGATTTCTAAACAAATTTTTACTATCTTCAAAAATAGTTTTCAAGAGCTTTTCTAGTCACTTCATAATTCTCGTAGTGAAACTCCACACACACTGGAGCCAACTACCCTTTTGACTAGAACAACAGGAAAAACTTCTCTGGGAGTCGACTACCAAAAGTAGGGAGTCGACTACCTCTCAGGGATGAAAATTTCCTAGATCTCTCTGGGAGTCGACTACCTATATGAGGGAGTCGACTACCTGCTGGAAATTTTCAGACGTTTTGAATTTGAATTTTAAAATCTTTTGAGCAATTTACTCCGAAATTTTTGGGACAAAAGTCAAACGAAATTTGAAATTCAAATCTCAGCTTTTCCCTATAAATAGAGATAAATTCTTTTGTGAAAACACAACAACATTGAAAATCAAAATTCGTGAAAGCTCTCGTGAATCAAAGCTCTCTAATTTTCTCTCTAGCCAATTTATTTTCAGTTTTTGATCTTGCAATATTTTCTCATTCTTTTTGAAGATCATATTATTATTTTTGGCTAAATTGTTTTTCAAAATCCTTTCTATTATTTCTCTCTAATTTTATTTGAAGGATTTTTGAAAAAGCTCTAGATCACAAAGAACTTATCTCGTATCTTTGTGTGATCTAGACTATCATTCTATTAAGCCACTACACAAATTGTCTATCTTTTGACTGGCTATAGAATCGGGTGTATTTACCAATCTCTATCATTTATTGTAGAGTATTGGACAAATCTCTTATTGTGTTGATTGTTGGAACACTAGACAAGTCTAGTTGTTGCCAGTTGGAAAGTCCTCGGTTTGTGAGGCAAGGGTAAAACCCTAGACAAGTCTAGGTGTTGTGATCGGAACTCCTGGTCAAGGCTAGGTCGTTGGAAATCCTAACGAGTGAAGTTAGGTGCTTGTATTTGCCAAGGCAGATAGTGGAAATCTCGTACCGGATTGGTCGGGGACTGGACGTACCCGGGTTGCGGGGAACCAGGATAAAATCCGTTTGTTTGCGATTGTTGATCTGTGTTTGATTATCTTTACATTTATATCTTCTATCTACAGCAAAGATCAATTTTATCTCTATACGCTGAAATTCATACTTGTAGTCTTATTTGTTCTAACATATTCTCTGGGAGTCGACTACTGCTCATAAGGAGTCGACTACCTGCTGAGAAATTTCGCTGTGCACTTTAAAATTATATTGTTGATTAAGAACCAAGCGTAGATCACTCTACTTGGTTTCTTAGGCAACGTTAGAAGGAATTTATTTGTGTTAATATCATTGAGCAAAAAAGTTTTATTATTTGATCAACACTATTCAACCCCCCTTCTAGTGTTGCTTGCCATCCACAGGATCCAACACTTGGTATCAAAGCGAGGCTACAATAGTGATGGCGTCAACATCTTTTCACTCCGAAGGATTGAACACTATGCGACCACCTCTATTCAACGGAACCAACTACGCCAGCTGGAAGATCCGAATGAAGACTCACCTAGAGTCATTGGACATTGAAGCCTGGACTGTCACCAAAGTCCCGTACATCGCACCCACCGACATTGAGTTTGGAAAATGGTCTATCGACGACAAGAAGAGAGCTAATCTCAATGCAAAAGCAATGAATGCCTTGTTTTGCGCTGTTACATGAAATGAGTTCAATCGAGTCTCCCAATGTGAGACAGCACATCAAATTTGGCATACTCTTCAGGTAAGTCACGAAGGTACAGAAAAGGTAAAAGAATCTCGTATAAATGTATTACATTCAAAATTCGAAACTTTTAAAATGGAAGAAGGAGAGAGTATCACCGAAGTGAATACGCGGTTTACTAACATTACAAATGAGCTTGCAGGACTAGGAAAGAAATTTTCCGAATATGAACAGGTAATGAAGATACTAAGATCCCTCCGACCCGAATGGAAGGGAAAGACTACGGCCATTCGAGAAGCTCATAATGTAAAGGACCTCACCATCGAAGAACTGATGGGAAATCTCATGGCATATGAGATCGAGCTTGAAGAAGACAAGAAAATCGAAGAAAAACCAAAGAAGAAAAATCTTGCATTCAAAGCTCAAGAAGAAGATTCCGACTACATGGACAAAGAAGATCACATCGCGTTCATCTCAAAGAACTTTAAAGAGTTCATCACAAGTAAGTATGGAAAACGATCTTTTAGACCCACTAACGGTATTATTTGTTTTGGTTGCAATAAACCAGGGCATGTCAAGAGAGATTGTCCATTGGAAAGAAACAACCGTGATTCCAGAGATCGTGGGAAGAACAAAGAGAATAATGAAAGATGAACCAATACAAGAAACAAGTTTCGACGACCAAAGAAAGAAGCTTATGCAGCCTTCGACCAGAGCGACGATTCTTCATCCGACGAATCCTCAGAAGAAGATAATGATGAAAGAAGAGAGACGGCACACATGTGCTTCATGGCATCTACATCCTCCAAGGTAAGCTCGCATCATGATTCATCTAGCGACAATGAGTCATCGTCAAGCGATGATGAAGACTTGGATTATAGGGGAGCATATAAGGAGCTATGCAAGATGCATGAAAAGCTCATTAAAGAACATAGAAAAACACTTAGAAATGTTAAAAGAGAGACTAAGGAAAAAGAAGAAGTCATTAAAGAAAATAGTCTTCTTAAAGAGAAAAATGATATTCTACAAAAAGATATTTTGCTAGTAAATGAAAAGGTTGAAAGTCTGAATAATCTTCTCGTATCCGTCAAAGATAAATACGACGCTACGATGAAAATTATTGAGAATTTTAATAAAGGAAAAGGGAAGCTAGATAATATAATAGATAATCAAAAAGCTTCATCTAGCAAAACCGGACTTGGCTATGATTCACATCATACCAAGAAACGGGTTAAGCACACTAGGATGCATCATGCTAACGATAATGTTTTAAGCATCTGGGTACCAAAGAGATTATCTGATCAGCAAAAAGAAAGGTACGCTACTAACTTTGTTCAACAGATTCATTTTAACAAAAATTATAAATATATTGTTTATGAAGGAACTAAACCGTATTGGGTTTGGCTTCCTAAAGACTAACTCCTCGGACTCAAAACCAAAGAGTACCATAAACGCTTATTTTTCAGGTACTCTAAAAAGGAGGAAAACAATGAAGAAAATTCAGGGAGTCAAAACGGCTGAATCGGAACAAATGTTTTTTTATATATTTATATAATTATTGAAATGGGTTGAAATAAGTTAATTTGTATGTATGATTGTGCTTTATTGCTAAAAATATTTCTTGTTAAAAGAGCACGCTCAACCTGGACCAAACCTTCTCCGGGATGAGAAAACGACTCAACCCAGCAGGGAGTCGACTACCTACAGGAGGGAGTCGACTACCAGTGCGTAAATTTCTGGGTTGCTCTCTTTTTTACTAACTCCTAATGGGTTCTATTGAGTGGATGGGTCAAGATCCGTTAAGACAACTTACCCACTAAGCCTAAAACTCATCCTAGCCACCTAAATCTAGATCTAATGGCTCTCTCTTCTCTCCATCTCTTCATTTCTCCAAACAAAACCCCAAGAAAACCCTAGAGGTAGCCGACTACCTCCTTTTTTTTCTCCTCTCCTCTCTTGATTTTTCATCTTGGAGCTTGGACTTTTGGATTGGAGCTTGGACTTTTGGAGCAATTTTTCATCTTCCTTCAAATTTACTCAAGGCATTATTATTTCATCTCTCTTGGTTATCTAGTAGTGTAAAAATATATTTTTGTTGTTTTACTCTATCTAGATGCCTTTCAAAGGAGCTTTCTCTAAGAAGAGAAAAACTACTACTGAAGTTGATTCTGAGAAAGAAATCATTCTACCCTATCTCTTCAAATCAACTACCTATGAACATTTTGTTAAAGTTTCTAAAAAACCAATCTTGCATGAAAGATTTGTCAAACTTAATGATGTCATCAATTACGGTATTGACAGTCTGCTAGATTTCCAAAACTTAGCAAATTTGTTCTCCTCTGAAAATGTGTATCTATGTTATCCTAGGCTTGTTCATCTCTTTTATGCAAACATGGATTATGATCTCGTGAAAAGTCGTTTCATAACTAAGGTTCTGGATACCAAACTTGCAATAACTGTCAAATCCCTAGGTGAAGCCCTAGGAATCCCATACTCCGGAATGATCCTTGACAAAATTGAGATGACTGACGAGAATATCCTAGAGAGAATGTATCTGCCCAATAAACACTTTCAAACCAAACTTCCTTGTAGCCATCTTCGCTATCCGGCGAGAATCTTGGCTAATATTTTGTCGTATAACATAACTCAAAAATCTGGGAGTCATGCTATTCTTTCTGAAAAACAAGCTAAATGCATCTATGTCATCCTAGGTAACATTCGTGTTAATTGGGCTAAAGTCATCATGGATTCCATCCTACTTTCAGCTTCATCTGATAGACCTTCCTCCACTCTTTCTCATGGGCACTATCTGACCATTCTATTCATTAGCTTTAACGTGCCATTGGATCATGAAACAAACATTCTAGAACATGCCCGTGTCTTTGATGTTCATGCTCTTGGGAGAATGAATCTCCATCATGAACTTGATGAGAATGTCCATGAAGAGCAAATTGCTACCGAAGGAGGATCATCATCCTCAAGGCGAGGTAAGAAGGTTGTCATTTCAGATTCAGATGAAGAAAGTGAAGAAGAAGAAAAAGGAAGCGGCGAAGAAGAAGAAGTTCCTGCTTACATCCTTGAACTTCAGGAGATGCTCCTGAAAAAGATTGGAAAATTGAAGATCTCACAGGAGAAAGGATTTGAAGATCTCAATCAAAAGGTGGACGACCTTAAGGAGATCGTCGTGAAAAGCAACAAGATGACTGAGGAGACGCTTGTTATGATCCTTGAAGAGATCAAGGAACTGAAAAAGAACAGCGGTCATCCTTAGCTTCATGAACTTCTCTTTCAAAACAATGGTTCTCGCTTTTAAAACAATGATTCTCTAAACTATGGTCTGTAATAACTTTTATTATGTGATGCTAGCTATTATGAAGATATCTACTATGCTATACTCAGTTGTTCCTATGAACTACCATCTCTCTTGCAGGCATATGGAATTGAATTCCTCTTATTTAATGTTCTGTAGATATTGCGTTTGTTTTTGTTGATGACAAGGGGGAGAAAAATATATGAAATAAAAAAAAATATATGAATTGTATTTCTAATAGCTTCGATGCAGGGGGAGAACCGCATCAAAGCAGGGGGAGTAAGTATACTTGAAATATTATTCATATTCATATCTTACTTCATTTTTTTTCATTTGGGTGTCATCATCAAAAAGGGGGAGAGTGATGGAAATTGAATTCCACCCCAAGTAATTTTGATGATGAGCACACCAAATGAACGCTTAGTGTACTAACTACACTACACTTAAAAGTGTGCAGATTTCGAGAAGCTCTACTTATACTCCAAAGAAGCACGCATCAATACTCCACGACAAAGACGAACATGACTAAACTCAAGTGATGAAGCTCAAGCTTAAACAGAACAAGAAGCTCAAAGAGAAGCTCACCTTCACTTCATCAAGTTGACTAAACTTCCGAAGACATGTTCAGAGTCTAGTGTGAGTGTGTCGTGTCTTTTAGGGTATTTGTCAAAGCCATATCAAATAGACAACACACACACACAAAATGATTTCTAAACAAATTTTTACTATCTTCAAAAATAGTTTTCAAGAGCTTTTCTAGTCACTTCATAATTCTCGTAGTGAAACTCCACACACACTGGAGCTAACTACCCTTTTGACTAGAACAACAGGAAAAACTCCTCTGGGAGTCGACTACCTCTCAGGGATGAAAATTTCCTAGATCTCTCTGGGAGTCGACTACCTATATGAGGGAGTCGACTACCTGCTGGAAATTTTCAGACGTTTTGAATTTGAATTTTAAAATCTTTTGAGCAATTTACTCCGAAATTTTTGGGACAAAAGTCAAACGAAATTTGAAATTCAAATCTCAGCTTTTCCCTATAAATAGAGCTAAATTCTTTTGTGAAAACACAACAACATTGAAAATCAAAATTTGTGAAAGCTCTCGTGAATCAAAGCTCTCTAATTTTCTCTCTAGCCAATTTATTTTCAGTTTTTGATCTTGCAATATTTTCTCATTCTTTTTGAAGATCATATTATTATTTTTGGCTAAATTGTTTTTCAAAATCCTTTCTATTATTTCTCTCTAATTTTATTTGAAGGATTTTTGAAAAAGCTTTAGATCACAAAGAACTTATCTCGTATCTTTGTGTGATCTAGACTATCATTCTATTAAGCCACTACACAAATTGTCTATCTTTTGATTGGCTATAGAATCGGGTGTATTTACCAATCTCTATCATTTATTGTAGAGTATTGGACAAATCTCTTATTGTGTTGATTGTTAGAACACTAGACAAGTCTAGTTGTTGCCAGTTGGAAAGTCCTCGGTTTGTGAGGCAAGGGTAAAACCCTAGACAAGTCTAGGTGTTGTGATCGGAAATCCTGGTCAAGGCTAGGTCATTGGAAATCCTAACGAGTGAAGTTAGGTGCTTGTATTTGCCAAGGCAGATAGTGGAAATCTCGTACCGGATTGGTCGGGGACTGGACGTACCCGGGTTGCGGGGAACCAGGATAAAATCCGTTTGTTTGCGATTGTTGATCTGTGTTTGATTATCTTTACATTTATATCTTCTATCTACAGCAAAGATCAATTTTATCTCTATACGCTGAAATTCATACTTGTAGTCTTATTTGTTCTAACATATTCTCTGGGAGTCGACTACTGCTCATAAGGAGTCGACTACCGGCTGAGAAATTTCGCTGTGCACTTTAAAATTATATTGTTGATTAAGAACCAAGCGTAGATCACTCTACTTGGTTTCTTAGGCAACGTTAGAAGGAATTTATTTGTGTTAATATCATTGATCGAAAAAGTTTTATTATTTGATCAACACTATTCAACCCCCCTTCTAGTGTTGCTTGCCATCCACAGGATCCAACACTTCCTCTGCCCCCACCCTGAAGTGAAAGGTCCGAGGATGTCGAGTCCCCATTTCGCAAAAGGTACGGGGCTGACTATCGGAATGAGTTCTGACGGGGGGATGATCCCAGTTTGGCGAACCTCTAGCACTCCTGGAACCTTTGGACGTATCCAGTCGCGTCGTTGACCAAGGTTGGCCAGTAATACCCTTGCCTCAGGATTTTTTGGGCGATCGTCTTGCCCCCGTGATGATTCCCACAGATCCCCTCGTGCACCTCCCGGAGGACGTAGTCGGCCTCCCGAGGTCCGAGACAATTGAGGTAGGGAAGGATGTCCGTCTTCGTCCAGCGTCTTTTATATAGTGCCCCTTCGTGGATCATGTACCGGAGCGCCTTCCTCTCCAGGGACCGGCGTTCGTCCAAGTCCGTTGGCACTTTCCCATTAGAGAGGTATCGAACGATCGGATCCATCCAAGTGGGGTCCTCGTCGATGACCATTACTTCATTCGCCTCCGTGCTGGGGAACTGGAGGTTCTCCACATAGATGGCGCGACCCAACTCCTTGGACGAGGAGGATGCCATCTTGGATAAGGCATCTGCGCGGACATTCTTCGACTGCGGGAGGTGGAGGGTCTCGGCTCGCCTAAACTTGGACATCTCATTTTTTGGTCGTGACAATGTAGTTCTGCATTGCCTCTTTGCGCGCCTCGTAATTCCCCTGCAACTGGTTGATGATAAGCTTTGAATCGCTGAGGAGGCGTACGAATTCGGCTCCGAGTTCTTTAGCCAGCCTCAAACCTTTATTGCGGCTTCATATTCAGCCCCGTTGTTGGTGGCTGGAAACTCGAACCGAAGTGCGTACTCGACGACGCTTCCCTCAGGAGATCGAATCACGATACCGGCTCCACTCCAAGCCCGGTTTGCTAATCCGTCTACATGGACTACCCATGTATCCTGGTCCCTTGGGTGGCTAGTAAGAATGATGTCAGTAGAAAGGAAATACAAGGGTTGTGGAGTTACCACAGCCGAGCCTTCTTCCTCAGAGGGGTATCCTCCTTCTATGGTGCACTCGGCGATGAAGTCTGCCAGGGCCTGCCCATTCATGGCCGTGCACGGCTTAAATCGAATATCGAACTCACTCAGCTCCACCCCCCAATTCAGCATCCTCCCCTTCCGGTCGAATCTCTTAAGGTTCCGCTCGAGTTGGGAATCAGTAAGGACTAGTATCGTGTGGGCTTGGAAGTAGGGTCGGAGTCTTCGAGCCAAGAGCACGAGGGCGTATGCCAGCTTATCCATAGGCGTGTACCGCCCCTCCGTGTCCTTCAAGACTCGGCTGGTGTAATACACCGGCCTCTGAACTCCATCGTCCTCCCTGATCAACACCGAGCTCACCGCCTCACCCGTGCAGGCTAGGTAGAGGCTCAGCGTCTCTCCTTCTCGTGGGTTGGAGAGGAGCGGCGAATTACGAAGGTATTCCTTGAGTTCAGAGAACGCTTGGGCGCAGTCCTCATCCTAGGGTATCGTCTTCCTTTTGTCGGTAGGCTCAGCGATTGCTTTCCTCAGGGTCTTGAAGAATGGCAAGGACTTTTCTGCCGACTTGGATAAAAAACACCCCAGAGCGGCGACGCGCCCATTCAACCTCTACAGTTATTTGATTGTCGTTGATTTCCGCATGTTGATCAATGCCTCGATCTTGTCGGGGTTAGCCTCAATGCCGCGATTAGTGATAATGAACCCCAAGAACTTGCCGGATCTTACCCCGAAAGTGCATTTTGTGGGATTGAGCCGGATGTTGTGCCTTCGTAGTCGTTCAAAGGTTTCCCTGAGGTCGGCGATGTGATCTTTTGGCCCTCTCGATTTGACCAACATGTCATCCACGTAAACCTCTAGGTTCCTCCCTATCTGGAAGTCGAACACCTTGTTGACCATTCTATGGTAGGTCGCTCCCGCATTCTTCAAGTCGAAAGGCATTTTCTTGTAGCAGAAGGTCCCCTGGTCTGTCGTGAAGGACGTCTTCTCTTCATCCCGAGGGTCCATCTGGACCTGATTGTACCCGGTGTAGGCGTCCATGAAGCTGAGCATCTCGTACCAGGAGGCGTTGTCCACGAGGTGATCGATGCAGGGCAGTGAGTAGCTATCCTTGGGGCAAGTGACTCGGGATTTAAATTGCATATTTTCCCCCCATTTCCGACTATTTTATATGTATATTGTGTCTATTTTGGCGTTGATATGTGTGTTTTCGTGATATCGTGGATTATTAATGCCTAATCTTATTTTATACATAAATTACGATTTTTATGGACTAATTTTTGCTCCCCTTATTTTTCAGGTACTTCTGGGATTTTCTGGAATTTTTCCAGAATTTTTGGGAGCTTCTGGCTATTTTTGGTGATTTTTGGAGCCAAAGAAGGGTATTCTGGAATTTTGGAAAAGAAAAAAAGAAAATTAAATATATATATATAAGCCTTTTTTGCGGGCTGGCCCGCTGGCCGGCCCGCTGGCCGGCCCGCCTTCGATTTTGGCGGGCTCAGCGGCCCGCTTCTTTGGAGCGGGCCGCAACACATGTATTTATAAAAAAATATTTTTTAAAAAAAAAAACTTGCGAGCGGGCCGGCCCAGCTGGCCGGCCCGCACATGTTTTTAAAGCAGTAGGCGCGCGTTGCATGCGGGGGCAGGCAACGGGTGCCCGCCCCCCAAAAACACGACCCGATACGGGTTTAAGATGAGCCTGGGTGCAAAAAATGAAAGGGGGGAGCTGCTGTGCTTCGGTTTTTTTGGGGATAATTTCTTGCGCCCACGGCCTCATTCACATGCACACCACATGAGTTCTCCTCGTTACTTGCCGATTCGGCTTTTCACCCATAGTACTTAGGATAAAATTGTAATTTCTTCACACGTTTTTTCCACACTTTTCCACCGTAATTGAGGTGGTTGATTCACGCTATTATTTTTCTTTATCGACCAAATTTTGTGAATATAGAACGACTTGTCCCTCTGATCCGACCCGGTACTCACCGGTTATTTTTATTGCATTGACACTCCTACGCTTGGGAGTGGAAGGCGTGCCCCGTGCGCGTCCTTCCGTCGTCAACCAATTGGCGCCGTTGCCGGGAACAGCGGTTTCTATTATTAGCATTTTTTGATTGATTTCAAAAGTTTTAGTGTGATACTTCTATCTCTTAGTGTGTGTGTCTTTCCGTTTATTTATTTTCCACGTATTGAGTCTTTTGGTTGTTTATTTTCATTTTCTTGACAATTTTTTTTAAAAAAACATGGCATCATCTTCAGATTTTTCCGACGTTGATTTGGAGGATATCCCACTTCTGCCATACTTTCATGGCTTGGAGTGGGAGAATCCTCATTTACATTTGAAAAAATTTGAAGAGTGGAGGCATTCATGTCTTGGTGGGAATATCGGTGATGATTGCATATATTTTAGATTTTTTCCCTCTTCTTTACATGATGATGCTAGATTGTGGTTTGATTCATTGTCTTTAGACTCACATTTTACTTGGTTGTCATTTCAGGCTGAATTTCTCCGAGTGTTTTTGCCTATCTTTTTGGAGCAGGTACAGGGGCGGCAGGCCATGGAGCAGCATATAGCGAGCTTTGCCCAAGCTGAATGGGAGGCCTACCATCAGGCTTGACAGAGGTTCACTGATTTGGTGCTTGCGTGTCCACACCAGAGCTTTCACGAGGATCATCTTCTGCAGATCTTTTACACAGGATTATCGCCATCTGGGCGGGATTTTGTGCAGATGAGTTGCGTTGGGGAGTTCTTTGATTATTCGACTGAGGATTCATGGTGTTACCTAAGGGACCTTGCAGAGTATGATGAGACAGTCCAGCAGGTCCATGACCATCCTGAGAAACCAGCTTAGGGCGCATTCCAATGTGACCCTATGGAATACCAAGAGAAACCTGTGAAGAGGGTGCATTGGGGCCAAGTAGAGGAATTTGAGCATATATATTTTTGAGGAGTCAGGAGAGATAAATGATGGAGTGTGTGTCGACCACGACGTTAACACGATGTTTTTTCACTTTGAGGTTGATGATGAAGCGGATGTGCATGATGGCCGAGAGCAGATCGAGGACACCATGGAGCCTGAGCCATGATCTGCTTCAGATTAGCTTCGCAGGATGCGCACTTGCCAGTCATCGAGGAGATTTGTCAGGATTAGTTACCAGTTGTGGGGAGTGTCGTAGAGATTGTTGATGTTGATGTCGAGGAAGAGGATTGCGACGGGGATTGTGACATGGTATATATTGAGCCCGAGTTCCCTCATACTCCAGTTTTCTCTCTGCACCCACTTCCACCTCCTCTTGAGGCCGTGCATCATCCCGAGCCTAGCATCACATTTCAGGGAAGTTCCCATCTTTCTTTTTCCTCCACCTCTGAATCAAATTATTTAATTTCATATCATAATGATTCGGATTGTCGTCATTTGATCGTAAATTCATTTATTCATTTCGACGACTCATTTTGGCAAGCTTTTCACTTGGATGGGCGCTCTCGCCCAATTATTTTTGACACGACCTATCTCCACCATTTGGCTGGAACCCATCACAAGGAGATGCTCGGGGTTGTGTCGCTTGCCTTTAATGCACGCAATGGAGGTAGGGCATTGGACGTGGCAACGCTCGCGGAGGAGCGTAAGGATATGATCGAGCAGTTGCCACCGCCGTTATACATTCGAGATCCGCCTTTTGCCACGATGTGTTCTTTCCAATAGTGTAAATAAATAAATATTTTATTTTAGTAATTTCGTATGCTTTTTTTCTTTTCTAGGATCTTTTGCCGAGATTTAATACTCTCCCAACATTGAGGACAATGCTTATTTTAAGTTGGGGGGAGAGTGTTAGAATCTTTAGGATTGTTAGGATTTTGGTGTTAGCTAAATTTTTTTTTGAGATACCTCCATCTTGCTCTCATCCAATGAACTTTATTGCATATCTTATTTGTCCTCCTTGTCCCGACGCCATTAGCTTTATGTAGTCCCTACATGCTTTAATGCCATGCAATTTTTCGGATTATCATTTTGGTATCAACTTCTCGATGATTTATTGGCACGTTTTCATTTCTTTTCCATTTTGGATTCATATGCGAATATGACATGTATGGAGCTACATTATATGTCGTGATACTCTCTTTGAGATAATTTGGGAAAATTTTGGTGTAAGTGATTGCATGAGTTGGGATGAATAGTGTAGTTTTTGGTTGGATTGGATTTGGCCAATTGTGCATGCTTTGTTTTCTTCTTAGATGTGGGTGGATGAGTTGATAATTCATGTTGGAGAATGAGAAAGAGAGCTAATAAGAGTGAATGTTTCTTTCTAATCGAATCGAGTAACAGGTGCCCCACAAAACATTGGGGAGGATGCCAAAGATGAGATTTAGTGAATCATTCCATCCATTTGCATATATAGCGTCATCGTGTGTATGCAATGTGGTCGTGTTTGCATTTCATAGCGTTATCGCGTGAATGCAAAACATAAACATCAAAAACAAAAACAAAACAAAACAAAAAAGAAGGAAAAAGAAAAGAAAAATGAAAAATGAATGAAAAAAATGAAAGAATAAGAAACATGAGTGATGCAATCTCATCTCCCACCACTTAGAGGAATTTCTTTTGTTTTGGTCATTTCCATGAAAATTGGAAATTTTGTTATTTGCGATATATCCCGATAAATGCGATACGGTGCTTATTTCCTTACTTTTCTTGGAATTGGATCGAAGGGATGTTGAGTATTGATTCCCCAGATTTGGTTTTGATGATGAACAAACATAAATATCGTGAACTAACTCTTTGTGAGCGCAGTTATGGAGATCGTCGCCAAATTTCTATGAACATCTAAAGCGACGTCTCGAGACTTCTCAAAGCGCGTGATCGTGTGCTTGAAGCTTCGTTGAAGCTCAAGGACCATTATTGAAGTCAAGAGATTCGGATCGAAGCGAGTGAAGAAGGTTCGTCAAGTTTTATTTATAGTCTTCTAGCGTCGTTTCGTAGATTGTTAAGCCTTGAGTAGGGCTTTCATTTTAATCTTCATAACGCTCCTATCTTAGAGCTAGGATCATATTAGAAACCCATACAAACCTTCCCGAAGCTTCGCGCTTCGTTTCACGGCTTCTTGTGCATGTTAGTTGGTTCAAGAAGAAGAACCAACCGACTAGATGGCAATCTAGTCAGTCGGCAATGCTTCTTGAACCGACTAGAATGTCTTCTCAATTTCAGCTCACTTACTGTTTACAGTTAGTCGGTCCAAGAAGGTTCACCGACCGACTAGTTGTGAAACTAGTTGTTTAAGAATCCTTCTTAGACCGACTAGTTGAGCTTCCATTTTTCAGCCTAACTTACTGTTTACATTTAGTCGGTCAAAGCACAACGACCGACCGACTAGTTGAGAAACTAGTCGGTTGGAAGTTGTTCTTAAACCGACTAGCTGTCTTTGAATTCAACCACTTTGATTTCATCTGTTAGTCGGTCAAAGAACACTCACCGACCGACTAGTAGTGAAACTAGTCGGTTGGCAAGTCTTCCTAGACCGACTAGTTCTATATTCCCTGAACTTCATCTTTTGGCTGTTCACTTGTTAGTCGGTTCATGTTGAATCACCGACCGACTAGATGAGAAACTAGTCGGTCAGTGATCATTCTTTGACCGACTAGTCTGCTTCAGAATAGAGCCATTGGAGCATTAAATGCCACTAATTTTGATCTCTCTTTCCTCTATCATATATATACTTGAAGGGCTGCTTTCATAGCATTCAAGGCTGATATTAATTGAAGTTTAGAGAATCAAAGAGAAGCATTAATTCTCATTTTCAAGCTCATTCATTTCTCAAGAATCTCTCCCTCACTCTTATTTCCAAAGAGAGATTCACATCGATTGTGAGCCATTCAAGCCAAGAGCTTGATCCAAGGTCACCAACATTTTCCTAGCCTCCCATTGCTGGTCAACATCTTGGAGCTAGGGTTTGGTGCCTTCATCTTCCCCAAAATCCTTCTTGCCCTAAATCGTAAGTTTTACTCAAGGCATAGGGTTTTGTGGTAAGCATTTCGTATTTCATTTACTTTGAATATTGCAAGTGATTTACTCTCAGTTGTGAGAGTTGTGTGTGATCCCGATTTGTGGGAGTCACAATTTCATTTGTGTATGATTTGATCTTGTAGAGGTTTTCTACAAGTATTTCATAGTGCAAATTTGAGTTAGAAGTTTCTAACTCAAGTATCCGGAGGGGATCCGGGTGTTTGGGACGTAGGATCACCGGGAACAAGTCGGGGAGACTTGGGTGGATCTGAACCCGTTATATCGTTTGTTTGCGATTGTGTGTTTATTGTTGTCACATTTACATTTCCGCATTGTTGGTTGAGTTTGCAAGATAATTAAGAATTATCTTCTTAATTATTTTAAAGTACTATTCACCCCACTTTAGTATTTGTGCAGCAGCTATCAGGGCATTACATTTGGTATCAGTGCCAAGTACATAGCTATGTCTTCCAACGACAACAAGAACGTTCTTCCACCTTCAGACTACAACACCTTCAGGAACCGCGAAGGAGCTTCTTCGGTGATGGAAGGACACTCCTCGACTAGGCCTCCCTTCTTCAACGGTACCAACTATGGATACTGGAAATGCCGGATGGAAACTTTCCTCCGGAGTGCTTCACTATAGAGAGCCACGTTGACGGAGTACGTTGAGCCCGAAGAAGAAGATTTCGCGAAGTGGACTACCACGGAGGTCGCCGCGGAGGTAAGCAATGCCAAGGCAATGAATGCCTTGCAATGCGCTTTGGAGCTCGAAGACTTGAATAAGATATGCACATGTAAGAGTGCATATCAAATCTGGAACTCACTCCTCATCTTGCATGAAGGAACGAGTAGGGTAAGAGACTCCAAACTCGTTGTTGTAAATAAAGATTTCGAATTATTTCATATGCAACAGGGTGAGAAGATGAAGGAGTATTATGCTCGCTTCGTTGAATCACCAACGAGTTGGAGGCTCTTGGAAAGACTTACACCCAAAAGGAGAAAGTTTCAAAGATAATTGACGGACGTCCTTCGTGTTGGGAAAAACGTACCTTCGCCATCGAGGAAGGTAATGATATGAGTAAGTATACTGTTATCCAACTAATGGGTACCTTGATGTCTTATGAGGTACGCAAGGATAGCAAACTAAAGTTGCAGGACAAGATGAAGTCTTACTTGAAGCAAGACGAGCCAAAGAAAAAGGCGATTGCGTTCAAGGCCGCTCCATCTACATCTACATCTACCGATGATGAAGAATCGGAAGAAGAGTTGGACTTGGAATTCATTTCCCTCATGGCAAAGAAGTTCATCCGATTCTTCCGGAAAGGTAATTTCAAGAACAAATCAAAATTTAGTTCTACTAACGCCTCCGCTCCTTTGTGCTTTAAATGCAACAAGTCAGGACACATGAAAGAGAATTGTCCTCAAAACAAGCAAAAGGAGAAGTGGAAGGCGCCAAAGTTCGACAAGTCAAAGAAGTACAAGAAAGGGTACAAGAAAGGACTTGTCGGCACATTCACCGACTCCGACGAGGACTCCTCAAGTGGAGAGTCGAACGATGAACAAGTGGAGCAAGCACACATGTGCTTCATGGCAAGAGAGGAACATGATCGAGAATCTTCCTCCGATGATAGCAAGGATGAAGGCGATGAGGTAACTATGGATGAACTTAGATTAGCTAACGAGCAAATATGGTCTAAGTATTCTAAATTAGTAAATAGATATACTAAGATAAAAGATGAGCTAGCTATCATCCAAACCTCGCCTAAACCTATCATCATCAACAACGACACCGTTATTGAAGATTTGAGAAATGAGATTGTAAATCTCAAATCTCAACTTGACATGTTCATATTGAGGAATCGGATGAACTAAGATGGCGGATTTGATTTCTCGAAACTCAACTTTGAGTATTGAGAATGAGAATCTCAAGTCTCGTGTTTATGTACTCGCATCGCAAGTGTCCACTTTGGATGCTTCTATGCATTCTCTCACCGAGAAGTATGAGTGCACATTAGGCCGAATTAATAAATTCAATAAAGGTAAGGACCATTTGGATAAAATCCTAAATGACTTACTTCCGGCCAATCATCACATTGGCTTGGGGTATAAGATGGGAAATTCATCCAAATCGGACACTACCTTTGTTAGGCCAACTTCCGATGCCTCAACGAGTGGGAGCAAACACTCTATTAGTAGTTCATCTACCGATGGTGCTTCCACCTCGTACACATCCCCATTTGGAAAGAAACCCACTTTGGGTGGATCTCCAAAGAATGGTCATGCTTATATGTACAGCAATACCATGCCACGTAGGAACACACATCCTACTTCACATGTTCACACATATGATGATTTTTATGCACCACATCCACGGGCACGTGCACACCATGTGAGACACACTCACGCACGTGTTCCTCCACATGCATATGTTCACCCACACCATCATATGAACAATTATCATCATGCACCATTTCATCATGTGCCATATGCCTATCCACGACATGCATCACATAGAAATCAACAACGCATGCATGCGCCCAATAGGAATATGGCTCCCAAAATCTTCACTATTTGGAACCCGAAGGACACAAATATGCATGAAAAACAAGTTTACATGAATTCTTATTTCATGAATGTAGCGCATAATGATGATTATGTGGGGAAGTCTAAGTCCAATTGGACTTGACTTCCAAAGGTCTAATCTTTTAGGACCCAATGACCTTGGGTACCAAGGAATGATATGTTTATCTTTAGGTACTCAAGAAAAAGAAACGGAGCAACAAATCCAAATTTAGCTCCAAGAATAATTGGATACTCGATAGCGGGTGTTCAAAACACATGACGGGTGATGCTCAATTGCTCTCCGGAGTGGTACCCATTGCAAATGGGAACCGGGTGATTCGGGTTCAATACTACATATTTAACCCCCCATTTAGCCCTATTTTGTGCTCATGTGATGCTATATTATTCTCTAATATATTCGTATTTTCTACACAATTATTTATTAGAGAAAACACTCTATTTGAGCACAAAACGGCAATTAATGGAGTATTTCTGCACTTTTTATATTTTTCATGACTTGGTCTCGATCTCACGATTCCAACGACTATTTATTTGTATTTTTCTGAGATCTGTACTAATTACTGTGATTTATTGAATGCAGAATACCTATTAATTGGAGAAAAACACAAAGAAATACGAAATACGCGCAGAAATACATCTCCCTATCGCTCCGCACGCATCTTGGCGGGAACGTGGCATCATATCGACCGCTCGATATCGATCGAACGGCTCGCGACATTTCAAAAAGAGCGGGCTACGTGGAAACCTCGTGACCGTTGGATTGAGATCCAACGGATAACATCGAAGCTGGCTGCAGCTCTTCTACGCGGGATGAGGCGAGATCTTCACCGTTGGATGGCGATCCAACGATTAGCAGCCTTATGAAGAAGCGGGCGACGTGGCGTGTGATCCATCGTTCGATTCGAATCGGACGGTTGAAAATTTCCCCGACTTGTATTCGCAGAGCGCTCTACGTGGCTCCTATTGAGCCGCACATCAGTGATCCAACGGCCCAGTTTTGCCCCGCCTTTTCAAATGAGCGGTAAAATTTCTTGGGCGACGTGGCTCATCCGTATCCACACGATCGCAATCCAACGATCGACGAAAACTCCGATCCGAGTTCGAAGTCGAAGAGCTTTGCACGAATCTGAATGCACACGTGGCGCCGCGAGATTCAATCCCGCTGCGATCGACGGCGGAGATTGCGAGCGGCTGGCGGATCGGGTTTAAAGCGCAAATGGATACGGGTTTTAGACCCGTTAGCAACTCAAAACCCTCAATGCCTATTATATAAGCGTATTCTAGGGTTTTTGAGCGAATTCTGGCGTATTCTGGGCCTATTGGAGGCTCTAGGAGCCGTATTTCGCCAGGGAAAAATTCTGTAAAATTCCAGAGGCTATTCTTCTTATTTCCAGAGAGTTTTGGTGTCTAAACTTGGAGTTTTGGTGATAGTTTCTTAAACTCATACCCCGTATTTGGGTGTTTTTCATCGTATTTTGCTATTAGAACTATGTATTTTGCTATGATCATTGATTATTTCTGCATTATGAGTAGCTAAATCTTATGTGTGCATGGTATGGAGTAGTTAGGGGATGTGAATCGTATTTGTTTGGTTGAATTTCAGTGTGCTTAATCGATAATGTCGCTAAAGTTGTAGTTTTTATTATTAACTCGTCTTTTTCATCTTCCAAAAGAAGTGATTAAGTTAATGATCACCCCACAAGGGTGAGCTTTGATCTCTCCAAAAGAGAGTTTCATACCGTATTTGTAGGATTATAATTTTAGCGACGATTTTATTCATATTGTGCTTGAACCCCCAAAAGGGTATTTTCCGATGAATCGCTCCCAAAAGGATGATTTATTGAGTTATAGTTAATCAACCAACGTATACGAATCACTGATCCTAACGAACCCATACCATGTGCATATTTCTCATATATACTTTCATACGCTATGTTCGTTGTTCGCATTGATTACTTATTCACAACGCACTTTCACACCATCATCACCATCATTACTGAAGTGGTTAGTTTCTTTCCGTCAGATTTCTATTTGATTTGAGCTGTGGTTTCAATAGATTTTCTCCCGAGGATTCGACATCTGGACTCCCAGATTTTACTACTTGTACGGACTCTTGCGCTTGAGAGAAGCACTATTTTGGGCCTACCAAGTTTTTGGCGCCTTTGCCGGGGAGAACGATTTGTTACTACGGTTTATTTCATACAGAAGACCTTCGGTGAGATCTTTCCACTTTATTGTATATAAACTTTTGTTTGCTTTCATATAAAAAAAATACTTGTGCTAGTTTATGTGGCATATGACTCCTAGGACACAGAGGTTGACTAGACGTTTTGAGATGGCTAATAATAATATGGATGAAAATTTTAGCAACAACAACGAGAATAATGTGCAACCTGGAGTTCCTAGGACTTTAAAAGATTTACTCAGACCCACTAGGACTAGCACAGCTTCATGCTTTGTTTTACCTACCGATACAAATTCTTTCAATTTTAAACCTGGGGTGATCCAACTCTTACCCACCTTTCATGGGTTAGACAAGGAAAATTTATATCTTCATATAAAAGGATTTGAGGAGGTGTGCTTGACATGCTTTGATGGGAAAACTAGCGAGGACACGGTATATCTTAAACTGTTCCCATTTTCATTGAAAGACAAAGCTGAGAATTGGTTGAATGCATCGCCATCACGTTCTATTTCTAAAGAAGTTTTTTCCTATTCACAGGACACAGGGATTGAAGCGGCAGATCATGAACTTTGCCCAGAAAAGCGAGGAGACATTCTACCAGGCGTTTGAACGGTTCAATGAGCTGTTGCTTGCATGTCCACACAATGGCTTCGACAAAAGCAGGATTATTGGCTTCTTCTACGATGGACTGCAGCCGCAGATGAAACAATTTGTAGATATGATGTGCAATGGAGGATTCTTTGATAAAGAGCCAGATGAAGCTTGGACGTACCTGGAGGAGATAGCAGAAAATGCGCAAACATGGGACACTACTTCAGACTACAAGAGAGGGGGCCACTCTGCACCATCTCAGCCTACACGAGGAGTGGTATTCAATTTGAAGTCAGAGGATGCATTGGAAGCAAAGATGGAGTCCATGATCACGAACAAGCTTCATGCCATGAATTTGAAAGAGGCCAAGGCAGTTGAGATAGAGCAAATTTGTGCACTTTGCGACGTTGGTGGCCACGACACTAGTGCTTGTCCTACACTTCCAGCTTTGAATAGCATGCTAGGCAATCCAACAGAGGTGAATCAAGTGTCATCAAACTACCAGAACTTCAATTCCAACAATAAGGGGTGTCGCAACAATCCAAACTTAAATTGGGGCCCCAATCAGCAACCTCAGCAGCAAGCTCCGCCTCAGTTCAGACAAAATCAATATAATAACAACTATCAAGGTAGGAACCAAAGGAGAGATCATGAGCCAATGCCACAACAGCAGATGCAACCATTTGGCGACGCACTTCAGCAGCTTATTCAATTACAACAAGCCCAAATGCAGCAACAACAGACTCAATTTCAGGCTCAGTAGACTCAAAACCAGCAAATGAGCGAAAGCTTGGCGAGGCTTACAGCAACATTAGAGAAAGGTAAGCTTCCATCACAATCAATTCCAAATCCTAATATGGGCTCATCTTCTTCTGCATGTAACAATATGAAGCGGTGCCAAGCTGTATCCACTTTGAGGAGTGGAAAAGAGATTCAGAAGACTGACCCACCAAGCAGAGAAGCTGAGCAAGAAGAGGGAATTCAGACCCAAGAAGAGGAAATTCAAGAGCAAGAGGAGGTGCAGAAAGAGAGCACGGAAGTGGGTTTGAGTAAGAATGTCATTAAAGAGAAGGAACCCGCAGCATATGTACCTGCAGCGTCTTTCCCTCATCGGCTACTTCAGAAAAGCAAAGATAAGTATCAAACTGAAATTCGTGAAATTTTTCAGAAGTGCCAGATAAATATTCCATTGCTTGATGCTATTAATCAAATACCTGACTATGCTAAATTTCTGAAAGACTTGTGCACTGTTAAGAGAAAAATGAATGTGAAAAAGAAAGCATTTTTGACTGAACAGGTTAGCTCTATTGTGCAAAAAAATACACCACCTAAATTTAGAGACCCTGGATCACCCACCATCACTTGCACCATTGGCACTAAAAAGATTGGAAATGCTTTATTGGATTTAGGGTCTAGTGTCAATATTTTGCCATATCCTATTTTTGTGCAGCTTGGGTTAGGACAGCTAAAACCTACATCTGTTATATTGCAACTAGCTGATAGATCTATTAAAGTTCCAAAGGGATGCATTGAGGATGTCCTCGTTCAGGTGGACAAATTTTACTACCCTGCAGACTTTATAGTTCTAGACATCCAAGGACCCCAAACTGCCAATGCTACTCCTATCATCCTAGGTAGACCATTCCTAGCGACATGCAATGCTTTAGTAAATTGTAGGGATGGTCAACTGAAAATTACTTTTGGCAACATGACTTTGGATTTGAATATTTTTAATACTTGCAAGTTGCCACATGTGGATGATGAGGTTGAGAGGGTGCATATGATTGATTCATTGGTGGATGATTATATTTGCTCTGAATTTTGTGCTGATACTTCTATTGTTGAGACTATTATTGGTGATTCTGATGACATCTCTTTTGTGCAGGAGAACGTGAAGGAGCTTAACGCGGTATGGGAGCCTAGGTTCGAGGCTTTGCCACCTAATGCATCAATTCAAATTTCATCAGAGGTGGAGGATCCAAAGCCCGAATTGAAGCCACTTCCTGAATATCTCAAGTATGCCTTCCTAGGAAACGAAAACAGCTTCCCAGTGGTAATATCTTCTAAACTCTCTTTAGAACAGGAAAGCTCTTTACTTGATGTGCTAAGAAAGCATAGAGGTGCTATTGGTTGGTCCATTGCTGACATAAAAGGTATTAGCCCTATTGTATGCATGCATCACATTTATTTGGAGGATGACGCCAAACCCACTAGAGAAATGCAACGTATGTTAAATCCAACATTAAAAGAAGTGGTGAAAGGCGAGATACTAAAACTATTGGATGCAGGAATTATATATCCTATTTCTGACAGCAAGTGGGTTAGCCCTACACAGGTTGTTTCTAAAAAGTCTGGCCTCACCGTGGTTAAAAATGAGAATAATGAGCTTATCCCAGATAGAGCCACCACAGGTTGGAGGATGTGCATAGACTATAGGAAGTTGAACTCCCGAACTAGAAAAGATCATTTCTCTCTTCCCTTTCTTGATCAGATTTTAGAGAGAGTGGCTGGACATGAGTACTATTGCTTTCTAAACGGTTATTCAGGTTATTATCAGATTGAGATTGCACCAGAGGATCAGGAAAAGACTACTTTTACTTGTCCCTTTGGTACTTTTGCTTTTAAAAGAATGCCGTTTGGTTTATGTAATGCTCCAGCTACTTTTCAGCGATGCATGCTCAGTATTTTTGATGATATGGTTGAGAAAATTGTTGAGGTATTTATGGATGATTTTTCAGTATATGGTAGCTCTTTTCATGATTGTTTAACTAACTTGGCTCATGTTCTTGACAGGTGCATTGAAAAGAATCTCCTATTGAATTGGGAGAAGTGTCATTTTATGACCACAGAGGGACTTGTCCTCGGTCATCTGGTTTCTAAAGATGGTATACAGGTAGACAGAGCCAAGGTAGCGGTAATTGAGAAGCTACCAAGTCCTAAATGCGTGAAGGACATCAAATCATTTTTAGGACATGCAGGATTCTATATGCGATTCATCAAAGATTTTAGCGCCATATCTCGCCCTCTTTGCAACTTACTAACTCAGAATGTGGATTTTATTTGGACACCTGAGTGTCAACATTCTTTTGAAACTTTAAAGAAGTTGCTGATTTCTGCTCCCATTTTACAGGTACCAGACTGGTCTCTACCATTTGAAATCATGCGTGACGCAAGCAATTACGTAGTTGGTGCAGTCCTAGGCCAAAGAAAAGACAAAGTTCCAGTAGTGATTTACTACGCCAGCAAGACATTAAATTACGCTCAGAGGAATTATACGACCACAGAAAAGGAGTTGCTGGCTGTAGTATTTGCGTTGGAAAAATTCAGGAGCTATATTTTGGGAACACCAATTTTAATTTATACTGATCACTCTGCATTAAAATATTTATTGTCTAAAAAAGATGCTAAACCTCGATTGATACGATGGATTTTATTGTTGCAGGAGTTCAATGTCATAATCAAGGACAAGAAAGGCGTGGAGAATCTAGTAGCTGACCATTTATCACGATTGACAGTAGGCCTTGATTTAGCAGATGTGCCTTTGAAGGACTCCTTTCCTGACGAGCATCTTTTTAGCGTTTCCACCTCTCCATGGTATGCTGATATAGTAAATTATCTCGTGACTGGTAAGACCCCTGACACTTGGTCTCTTCAAGACTTTAAAAGGATCAAGTATGAGGTAAAATATTTCTTCTTTGATGATCCGTACCTCTATAAATATTGTAGTGACCAAATTGTTAGGAGATGCATTCCTGACCATGAAATAACCAGTGTGATACAATTTTGCCATGATGGAGTGTGTGGTGGACATTTTTCTGCGAACAAAACTGTGTCAAAAATCTCGCAATGTGGCTTTTATTGGCCAACTATGTTTAAAGATACATTTCATTATTGCAAGACTTGCGCTGCATGCCAACAATTAGGGGGTATTACTAGACGTAACATGATGCCTTTAAACCCCATTTTAGAAATTGAAATATTTGATTGTTGGGGCATAGACTTCATGGGACCTTTCCCACCTTCATTTAGATATGCTTATATTTTGGTTTGTATTGATTATGTTTCTAAATGGGTGGAAGCTATTCCTTGCAGGTCGAACGACACTTCCATTGTGCTCAAGTTCCTCAAAGAGAACATTTTCTCTAGATTTGGAGTGCCTAAGGCCTTGATCAGTGATGGAGGGTCTCATTTTTGCAACCGCATGTTCGCTAATTTAATGAAGAGGTTTGGGGTCACGCATAAAGTTTCTACTCCATATCACCCCCAAACCAATGGTCAAGCAGAGTTGGCAAATAGAGAGATCAAAGGAATTTTGCAGAAAACGGTGAATCCTTCAAGGAAAGATTGGAGTTTGCGCTTACCTGAAGCGTTGTGGGCCTACAGGACGGCCTACAAAACAATTTTGGGGATGTCACCTTACCGTCTAGTTTTTGGAAAGTCTTGTCACTTGCCTGTTGAATTGGAACATAGATCTTATTGGGCTATAAAGAAGTTGAATTTTGATACTGATTCATCCTTTTCTTCTCGCAGGTTACAATTATTGGAGCTAGAGGAGCTGAGGAGAAATGCGTACGACAACGCTAAAATATCAAAAGAGAGGATGAAAGCCATTCACGACATGATGATCCTACGGAGGGAGTTCACCCCAGGCCAAAAAGTACTGATATACAATTCAAGGCTACACATCTTTCCCGGGAAGCTTCGCTCTAGGTGGTATGGGCCTTTCACAGTCAAAGAAGTTTTCCCACATGGCGCATTGCTATTATTGAACGAAAAGGATGGAAGTGAGTTCAAGGTGAATGGCCAAAGATTGCTGCATTTTCACGAGCCTTGGACCAATGAAGCGAGCACCATGGATCTCACAGACCCACCTTCGGGTGGGGACTAATCAGGTGTGTTCTTTCCATGATTCCCTCTTCCTAACATTGAGGACAATGTCTATTTTAAGTTGGGGGGAGGGTATAACTTTTAGGATTTTTATTTTTATTTTTCTTTTTCTTTTAGGATTTTATTTTTGATTTTTTAGTTCCCTTTTTGCATTGAAAAAAAAAGAAATTTTTGAGTTAAGATATATCACCAAAATCTATTTTACCTAGAAATGACCCTCATGTGATGGAATTTCTCGAAGTATACTCACCACCGTACACATATGATTTATTTTCCTCCACCACTATTGTTAAATATTTCAGTCTCATTTTACATGAATGCGAGTACTTGTGGTAAATTCCTTTTGATATATCTCAAGGGCAAGATTAATTGACGACTTAATGAATCTAGAAATTATGGATTAGCAAGTAGTATGCTTTCATTGGAACACACCAAAAGTTCATGCAACAATAATTCATAAAATAACTGGAGCATTGTTTTTTATCTCGTATTCATTGCTATTTGCATGCTTGGTATGATTTTGGGTAGAAAAATGTACACCGTCTTTTGAAATGATTAGGATAACCCATTCTTGTGAAAGATTAAAGAAAAGGAAGCTATCTTGCTAAGTTGTTTATGCACACACAAAAGAGGCAAAATGAGATGAATGAAGAAAAAATGAATAAATGTGTTACTGAAGAAATAACTTGGTTGGCTCGAGTAGTACAGTCCGAGGGGTCCTTCTTGGCCTAATGCCCTATGATCGTCTGATTTGGGAGCCATTGACCGAAACCTCAATCATTTGATGGAGCGATCCAAGTTATATATTTTTCTGCGAATGTTGCTTGATGCGCGTTACGCGGAACTATAAAAAAAAGGAAGCGAAAGAAAATAGAGAATAAGTGTGCATAATTAGCAATGCAAGAGAATTTCCAAGGCTTAAAGAAAACACAAGATGTGGTGTGATCTCTAATGAATGACGATTGACATGTGTACGTTTTAATACCATTTTACTTTTGATGCTTGCTTTGCATGAAACATCTACGCTCCAAGTTAGAACATTTGATTAAACGGTGTGAACCATTGATGTTGTATACTATGAGCTATGAAGTAATGAATAGGAAAGTTGAGTCTATTTTATAACCATTTGAGATACTTGATCTTCATTTTTAAACCCACAAGCACCATTATTTTTAAGATTGAAATATTGACATTAGTGTGTGGTTAACTCCTTTTGTCGTAGTAGTATGGTGGTGAGAGATTTGAGATCTGATAAGGTGATCTAGGTGCATTTTTGATGTCGCTCTTTTTGCTAGAGACTAGCAAATCGCTAGTTGGGGGGTGTGATTCGGGTTCAATACTACATATTTAACCCCTCATTTAGCCATATTTTGTGCTCATGTGATGATATATTGTTCTCTAAAATATTCGTATTTTCTACACAATTATTTATTAGAGAAAACACTCTATTTGAGCACAAAACAGCAATTAATGGAGTATTTCTGCACTTTTTATATTTTTCATGGCTTGGTCTCGATTTCACGATTCCAACGACTATTTATTTGTATTTTTCTGAGATCTGTGCTAATTATTGTGATTTATTGAATGCAGAATACCTATTAATTGGAGAAATACGCAAAGAAATACGAAATACGCGCAGAAATACGTCTCCGTATCGCTCCGCATGCATCTTGGCGGGAACGTGGCATCATATCGACCGCTCGATATCGATCGAACGGCTCGCGACATTTCAAAAAGAGCGGGCAACGTGGAAACCTCGTGACCGTTGGATTGAGATCCAACGGATAACATCGAAGCTGGCTGCAGCTCTTCTACGCGGGATGAGGCGAGATCTTCATCGTTGGATGGCGATCCAACGGTTAGCAGCCTTATGAAGAAGCGGGCGACGTGGCGTGTGATCCATCGTTCGATTCGAATCGGACGGTTGAAAATTTCCCCGACTTGTATTCGTAGAGCGCTCTACGTGGCTCCTACTGAGCCGCACATCAGTGATCCAACGGCCCAGTTTCGCCCCGCCTTTTCAAATGAGCGGTAAAATTTCTTGGGCGACGTGGCTCATCCGTATCCACACGATCGCAATCCAACGGTCGACGAAAACTCCGACCCGAGTTCGAAGTCGAAGAGCTTTGCACGAATCTGAATGCACACGTGGCGCCGCGAGATTCAATCCCGCTACGATCGACGTCAGAGATTGCGAGCGGCTGGCGGATCAGGTTTAAAGCGCAAATGGATACGGGTTTTAGACCCGTTAGCAACTCAAAACCCGCAATGCCTATTATATAAGCGTATTCTAGGGTTTTGAGCGAATTCTGGCATATTCTAGGCGTATTGGAGGCTCTAGGAGCCATATTTTGCCATGGAAAAATTCTGTAAAATTCCAGAGGCTATTTTTCTTATTTCCAGAGAGTTTTGGTGTCTAAACTTGGAGTTTTGGTGATAGTTTCTTAAACTCATACCCCGTATTTGGGTGTTTTCATCGTATTTTGCTATTAGAACTATGTATTTTGCTATGATCATTGATTATTTCTGCATTATGAGTAGCTAAATCTTATGTGTGCATGGTATGTAGTAGTTAGGGGATGTGAATCATATTTGTTTGGTTGAATTTCATTGTGCTTAATCGATAATGTCGCTAAAGTTGTAGTTTTTATTATTAAATCCTCTTTTTCATCTTCCAAAAGAAGTGATTAAGTTGATGATCGCCCCACAAGGGTGAGCTTTGATCTCTCCAAAAGAGATTTTCATACCGTATTTGTAGGATTATAATTTTAGCGACGATTTTATTCATATTGTGCTTGAACCCCCAAAAGGGTATTTTCCGATGAATCGCTCCCAAAAGGAGGATTTATTGAGTTATATTTAATCAACCAACGTATACGAATCACTGATCCTAACGAACCCATACCATGTGCATATTTCTCATATATACTTTCATACGCTAAGTTCGTTGTTCGCATTGATTACGTATTCACAATGCACTTTCACACCATCATCACCATCATTACTGAAGTGGTTAGTTTCTTTCTGTCAGATTTCTATTTGATTTGAGCTGTGGTTTCAACAGATTTTCTCTCGAGGATTCGACATCTGGACTCCCAGATTTTACTACTTGTACGGACTCTTGCGCTTGAGAGAAGCACTATTTTGGGCCTACCACCGGGTAGTCTTTGGAGGCAACGAGAGCGGAACCATCATAGGTGTTAGTAAAGTAGAGAATCCTTCTAAACCACTAATAAGTGATGTTTACCTTGTTAAAGGATTAAACCACAATCTTATTTCAATAAGCCAACTTTGTGACAAAGGTTACAAAGTTAGCTTTGCGAAAGGAATGTACCATAATTTGAGAAAAGATAATAATGATTTATTATTTTCTGGCACACGCCATAAAGATATTTATATATTAGATCTTCCAAAATCACATGAACAATGTCTCATTGCCAACACGAATGAACAACACTTATGGCATCGACGTTTTGGTCATGTGAACTTTGGAACACTTTTTAAGCTTTCCAAGTTAAATTCTATTAGAGGCTTTCCTAAGCTTGTCTTTCAAAAGAAAAGCTTTTGTGACTCGTGTCAATGAGGCAAGCTTCCAAAATCGTCTTTTAAACCTAAGAAAAGCATTTCATCTAAGCAGCCTCTAGAGCTATTACATCTAGATCTTTTTGGGCCAACTAGAGTTGCTTCATTAGGAAATGCACGATATGGACTTGTCATCGTTGATGACTTTTCTAGATTTACTTGGGTATTTTCCTTAAGTAATAAAAATGATGCTTTTGAAAACTTCACAATATTTGTTAAGAAAGTACAAAATCGCATTGGAACCACCATTGTCACTATTCGTAGTGATCATGGAGGGGAATTTGAGAATGAGTCTTTCTCAAATTTTTGTGATGAAGTTTGTATTACTCACACTTTTTCTTTCCCTCGCGCACCCCTTCAAAATGGTGTTGTTGAGAGGAAGAATAGGACGCTAGTGGAATGTACTCGCACTATGCTTGATGATAGCCAACTTGGCCATCAATTTTGGGCAGAAGCAGTACATACCGCTTGCTATGTGTTTAATAGAATACTTCTGAAGCCCGGCACCAAACAAACTTGTTATGAATTGTTGTTTGGTAGATTGCCTCAAGTTAAACATTTTTGAGTTTTAGGCGCAAAATGTTTTATTAAAAACACGTATGGTAGTTTGGACAAATTTGATCCAAGATCCGATGAGGGGATATTTGTTGGATACTCCTCTCGTAGCAAAGCCTACCGGATATACAACTAACGAACCTCAACGATCGAGGAATCTCTTCATGTATCATTCAATGAAGGTTTTGTCCCGACTAGAATTACTAATGATGATGACTCCATGGATGTCTTATGTGATTCTATTGGTAATTCTAATTCTATTGATTATATTGATACTAACCCTACTAATGAATCTTTTGAGAATGTTCCTAGTGATCAGGGAATTTCCAAACGGCTTCATACAGTTCGTGACCATCCCCATGAGCAAGTCATTGGCAACATCCTTGATAGTGTCAAGACGAGATCTCAAGTCAACTACTTCGCTCATTGTGCCTTTGCCTCCTCAATAGAGCGAAAGAATATTAACGAAGCGTGCGAAGATAGTGCTTGGATCTTAGCCATGGAGGAGGAACTCATTCAATTTGAGAGGAATGAGGGTTGGGACCTTGTTCCATTGCCTTCGAAGAACCACACCGTTATAGGAACGAAGTGGATTTTCAAGAATAAGACCGACGAGAATCAAATCGTCGTCCGGAACAAAGCTCGGTTAGTAGCTCAAGGCTACCAGCAAGAGGAAGGTATAGATTTCGAAGAATCCTTTGCTCCGGTAGCTAGATTAGAATCTATTAGATTATTATTATCTTTTGCATGCCATAAAGATTTTAAAATCTTTCAAATGGATGTAAAAAGTGCGTTTTTAAACGGAGATGTTGTTGAGGAAGTTTATGCTTCTCAACCTCTGGGTTTTATAAATGAAAAATTTCCAAATCATGTTTTCAAACTTAAGAAAGCACTTTACGGTTTGAGACAAGCTCCTCGAGCTTGGTATGACCGTCTAAAGAACTTTCTTTTGGATTTGGGTTTTAAAATGGGAGAAGTTGATTCTACATTATTTGTTAAGTATTCGAATAATGACATTATTTTAGTTCAAATTTATGTTGATGATATCATTTTCGGTGCTACTAACTTCACTCTTTGCGAAGAGTTTTCTAATGTTATGAAGGATCAATTTGAGATGAGCCATATGGATAAGCTCAAATATTTCTTAGGTCTCCAAATTCTCCAAATGAACGATGCAATCTTCATCCACCAAACCAAGTACACGGTGGAGTTGCTAAAGCGATTTGGAATGGAGAATGCTTCCGGGAAGAAGACTCCAATGAGCACTACTACACATCTTGATAAAGATACGGGCGGCAAAGATGTAGACATTTGTCTATATCGAGGTATGATAGGTAGTTTATTATATCTTACTGCTAGTAGGCCCGATATTATGTTTGTCGTATGTGTATGTGCTCGTTATCAGTCTCAACATAAGGAATCTCACTTAGTAGCGGTAAAACGTATTTTCTGTTATTTAAGTTACACACTCGACTTTGGATTACTTTATCCAAAGTCTAGCATATATGAGTTAATCTCATATAGTGACGCAGATTATGCGGGATGCAAATCCGACAGGAAAAGTACTAGTGGCACTTGCCATTTTATAGGAAATTCTCTTGTCTCTTGGTTTTCCAACAAGCAGAATTCCGTATCACTTTCAACCACCGAGGCGGAATATATTACCGTCGGTGCTGCGTGTGCTCAGGTTCTTTGGATGAGACACACTCTTAAAGACTTTGGTATAAACTATGATACTTGCCCTATCATGGTGGACAACCAAAGTGCAATTTGTCTCTCTAAGAATCCGGTACACCATTCCCGTTCTAAACACATAGATGTCTGTCACCATTTCTTAGATGATCATGTTGCTAAAAAGGACATCATTTTAGTGTACGTTGAAACCCAGAAGCAAATCGCCGATATTTTCACGAAACCACTCAAGGAAGACTCCTTTGTGCGGTTGCGTCGAGAATTGGGGATTATGGGTGAATCCGAGATTTAGGATTCATTTTGTTCAATAATCTTGCATGCTAATAAATTTTGTTTATATATGCTCATGCTAGATTAATTGAGATTTTCTGGATTTTTGGTTGAATTTTTGGAATTTATGCTCGAAATATTCATGAACGTCGTATTTAAGATTTTCGATGTTTTATGGGGTAGTATAATGATGTATGAGAGTATTTCGATGTTTCGTCCAAGTGCGCGTAGGAGAGAACTCAAAATTTCAAAATTTCAAATTTTTGGACTCTCTTAGTCGGTTCATGTTCATTAACCGACCGACTAGATTGAGTTCTAGTCGGTCAGTGAATGAACGCAGACCGACTAACTCTTGCTCAAATTTTGACTTCAGTTACTGTTTGCACTTAGTCGGTTCATGTTCATTGGCCGACCGATTAGATTGCAATCTAGTCGGTCAGCGCATGAACTGTGACCGACTAAATGCTCAGGGGCTGCTTTGGTCTTTTCCACTTCCAATCGATTTATTCTCTCCCGCACTGATTAGATTCATTTCTAATCGGTGCGATACACTCTCTCAGCCGAAAACCCCTTCGACTCCCTCCCTCTCCTCCCTCCCCTCCGTCGATTTTCAGCCATCTCCGACCTAGTTCGCCATCGATCTCCCTACATCTTCCTCCTAGGGTATCACTCTCTCCCTCTCTCTGCGTTATTAGGGTTTTATTCTAGGTTTTTCATTCGATTTCTCTCGGCTTAGGGTTTCGTACTAGGGTTTCTTCGATTTCGTGTGTGTCGATCTTGTGCGTCGATTGCGCGTGTCTCGTCTCGATTATGGCGAAGACATGCATCCCCATCCGACCCTCGAGTCCGTCTCCTATGACCGTAGAGTCGCCTCCTACGGACCCCCCTCAACCCAAACGTACTCCTCCCAAGCGTCGAGCCAAAACCACCCATCCCTCATCTTCTTCGCCTACTCTTAAGAAGAAGAGGACGGCGACCGCCAAGCCTAGATCTCAGCCCAAGCCTAGGAAGCAGACCATGTCTCCAGCTTCATTCCGTGCTCCCACTCCCCCCGATGACTCCGACACTAAGTATGTCACGACCCGCTTCCCTGAAATGGAGGCGAGACGTGAAAAGGTCCGCACGGGAGTGGAGCTGTGAAGCCCCAAACCCGATAAGCGTCCACAATACATAAACAGGTCCCTGTAACCACAACAGAATAACAATAATAACACAAGGCGAGACTGAAATAAAATTCCACATCTCACAAATTGTCCAACATCAACAAAAGTCCAACATCCAGAAAAGCCACCAGGCTAAAAGAAAAGAGTCTAAGGCCCAGAACAAGGCCAACAAAGAAACGACATAACAAAGTATAGGTGCTACGCACCGATAACAAAACAACTGTCTAACAAAAGTAAAACACAACGAAGACACTAGGACTGGTCCCCAGTGTCCACGTACTTCCCGTCAAACACAAGCTCGGGCTCGGCGTCAGCAAACACCTCGTCCTCAACAAGGAACTCGGGCTCAGGATCTAACATGTGTCACCCAAAAGAGTAAATGGGCACATGTCAGCAAGTCTAAAAGACTTGAGCAAGGAAACTGAAAGTAAGGCAACTAGCAACCTAGCAGTTTAGCATGAATGACATGACAGTTATAACATGAGTGCATAATTAAAACATGGCAAGACAATTTTGTACAAGGGAACAATTATCGGGGCAAGACAAGACAAGAGTAGCCACGCTACTATCAATCTCAATCAATTCACTATTCACGTTGTTTTGTAGATTGTTTACGCCTTACAGCTGAATGGTTTTACATTCGCTGATTGGCCGCTTAACAACTACCCCAAACCCAAGAGTTTACGCCTTACCACTGCAGTTGCTGATCGGGCAGACTCCCAGTTGATTGGTCGCTTAACTCTTACCCCCAATACCCACACGTAATGGAGCCAGGGTCCCCGCACATGAGCTCAGCAAGTGAGCCGGGGTTGCCCCGCACATGAGCTCGCATTATTAAACATTTGGCGTAGGGGTGCACCTAGCCGGAAACACGCAATTCGGGCATTGGCTATCAACCAACACATGGCCCGCTTCTGGAACACGAGCCAGGAACACAAGCATTTGTAGCAAAGCTACGCAATCACAGAAACACTTAAGGAATGCAATGACATGACATTTAACTTGCGTACCGTTAATGAAAGTAAACATGACATGGTAATTGTGCAACATGCTAAATGTCGGAACTAGCTTCGTTGTCAAGCTAGTTCCCCAATTTGCGCCTAGGCGAGTATCATTTCGTCGCCTAGCCTCTTTTACGCCTACAACAAGAAAATGGCCTAAAACATGGCCTAAACCCTAAGTGGCAAGTTTCACTTGCCTAGCACCGGGGATTGACGATCACTTCGTCACACGGATGCTACCTACGGGGGAAATCGTTGTTATGGGGGAAACAATCACCAAACACTTGAAATTAATTAGGGTTTTCATAAAATTATAAATAGGTTAAGAAAACAACGGTTGATCGATTTCTTACCGAGAGGAGACGGAAGAAACACTCCGGGGAACCCTAGGATCAGATCTGGAAAAGATTGGAGAAGTTTGGGGAAACTAGGGTTTTGGGGGATTTGGGGATTTTGATGGGTTTTGGTGAGATTTTAGGGAAGATGAGAGGTAGATGGAGTGAATGGATGGTTTGGATGATGGATTTAGGGCTTGGAATGAAGAAATGGAGCTTGGAGGAAGATGGGAGCTGAAGGGGGAAGATTTTAGAGTTTTGGGTCGTGTTGGAGAAGAAGAAGTCGTTTGGGTTGGGTATAAATAGGTTGAGCTGGCGGCTGCCCAGAAATTAGGGTTTTAACACTGGTTAGTCGGTCAAAGAGCAACCACTGACCGACTAGTTTGGCAACTATTCGGTCGGTCGACCAACGCAGACCGACTAAGTGCAAACAGTAACTCCTGAACGAAAATAGGATTCTAGAGTTAGTCGGTCCATGAACAAGTACTGACCGACTAGTTTAGCATCTAGTCGGTCGATGAACGTTCTTAGACCGACTAAGAGTCAACAGTAACTGATACAAAAATAATATGATGAGTTAGTCGGTTCAAGAAGCATTGCTGACCGACTAGTTTGCAACCTAGTCGGTCAACCAACGTTCTTAGACCGACTAACGATAAACAGTAACTCCTGAGAATTTTAGAAAGCAAACTAGGAAGCAGACCGTGTCTCCAGCTTCATTCCGTGCTCCCACTCCTCCCGATGACTCCGACACTGAGTATATTCCGGAGACCGAGCATACCGCTAGGGCTCCTACTTCTCCACGATCTAGCACTCGTCCATCTAAGGGGAAGGCTCCCATGCCAGTTGGCGGTGTAGATATATCGTTATGTCGCGATGACCCGATGTGTCTCGCGGCATACAATCGTATCGAACACTGTCCACTGTTATTGGAGCACTTCGTTCAGTTCTCCGATTTCCCACATCTCGCCGATCTTCTTTCTGATAGCGGTCTCATAGATTATCTTTGCCATGACCCTAAGGCGAATCCTCCTCCGTACCCCCGTCTTATCAAGCTTTTCTATGCGAATCGTGTTCGGGGTCAGTATGACGACACCCATTCCATTGAGACGATTGTCTTGGGGACACCGATTGTCCTCACGACAGAAATCTTAGGGGATTTGCTAGGTGTCTCATCTTGTGGCCTTCTTCCTGTCGATATCTCAGTTGATGATATTTCTGATCTTGACCCGGTCGTGCTTGCCGATATGTTTCATGTGATCCCTCCCGCCGTGATAGGCGTCCCTTCTAAGTCTTTCAAGCCTAATGCCTGGGTTCTGAATCTTATCTTGAAGTCGCGCCTCCTTCTGAAGTACGGCTCATCTAGCCTACCCTTCCAGCCATTTCTTAAGCTGATCTACGCCATTTTCATGGGGATCGAGATCAATTGGGCACAGATTATTCTTGACAAGATGGACTCTTTCGAATGTATTCGAAAGTCCACCAAGTCAGCCCACATTCTATACCCGTGTCTATTGACTCTCGTTTTCCGTCATTTCGGTGTCCCTCTCCCTCCAGATGACCAGCGTCCTCTTGGTCCTCCCCTGAATGCGACGGCCGTCAAGAAGTCTCTTGCGGTGCTTCGTCACGTTCAGAGGACGACCCCTTCAGCTTCTGCTTCTGCTCCTCCTACTGCTCCTACTCTCGTTGAGTTTGCACTTTCGTTGAGACGTGTGGAGTCTCGATGTGCTCGTTCTGAGGCGATGCTAGCTCGCATTTGCTCTCACTTGGGCCTTGAGATTCCTCCGTCTGTTTCTGACGAGGAAGAGTTGGATGAGGCTGAGCTCCAGGAGCTTGTTGGATCTGCTGCTCGTTCTCCTGAGGGTACGTCTACTCGTGCTGCTGCTGCTACTTCTGCTGGTGATCCCAAGAGCACACCTGCTGCCACCATTCCTCCGGTGGATACTTCGTCTGTTGGTGCTCCCGAGACCACTCCCGTTGCCACTCTCCCATCAGTTGATACTCCTGCCGTCCCTGAGACCACCACACCCTCTGCAGAGTCTACTACTGCTGCAGACCTCCCTCCGCCTCCCGAGCTTGCGTTGGAGGACTCTCCCTATGCACATTGGATGATATATTTTGTAGTGAGAGTATGGGGTAGGATAGCTTGGGTGGTTATGACTGGTGATTGATTTTGATGTATTTTGGATGGATTTTTGTATGTTTTGAGATACTTCGATATCTGTTGTGATATATGTTGTATGATGTGCTTCAATCTGAGGATCGCGTATATGTGTGTTGGCAGATGTATACATTTTGTTGTACCTTGTTTGATATATATATATATAGACACACACACACACACACACACACACACACACACACACACACACACACACACACACACACACACACACACACACATCGTGTTGCCATTTACTTCCGTGTGCACATTACTTATATTTTTGCCTCTGATGTTGATTTCGTCGCTCGACGATTACATTTGATTTAATAGAAATTAATTCTTTGAAAACATAGAATTGTTTTCCATGCACTAGATTCATCAAGAATGTTGATATTGGAGAGTATGTTTCATAACTCAATATGTAAAATTGAATTGAGTTTTGATGATTTCATTTTCGATTTTCAACTATGGTCTCGTTGGCACGCTTTGATTTACTTCGTATTTTACTTTGGTGTCATTTGGACCATGGTCGTATTCTACGACTCCCGTGCTTTTATTTACTTTGTTGTCGTTGATCTCCTCCCGCTCTTTTTGCTTATGCCAAAGGGGGAGAGAATTAATAATGATAATGCGCTAAATGATAATTTAGAGCAATTTACCGAGAATCTAATTTGATATGTTAGATTCAGGGGAGTTAAGATATAAAAATGGATTTCAAATCCGATATTTCAATAATTGAATTCTCATTTTATACTTTTCTCGTCTGCTTGATGCGTATGATTAATATTTATTTTGGAATTAACGTGTCATCAATGCAGGGGGAGTAAGTAAATTTCTTTTGATTCATTATTTTTTGATTATTATTTATGTTGGTTTGTCATCACCAAAAAGGGGGAGAATGTTGAGTATTGATTCCCCGGATTTGGTTTTGATGATGAACAAACATAAATATCGTGAACTAACTCTTTGTGAGCGCAGTTATGGAGATCGTCGCCAAATTTCTATGAACATCTAAAGCGACGTCTCGAGACTTCTCAAAGCGCGTGATCGTGTGCTTGAAGCTTCGTTGAAGCTCAAGGACCATTATTGAAGTCAAGAGATTCGGATCGAAGCGAGTGAAGACGGTTCGTCAAGTTTTATTTATAGTCTTCTAGTTTCGTTTCGTAGATTGTTAAGCCTTGAGTAGGTCTTACGTTTTAATCTTCATAACGCTCCTATCTTAGATCTAGGATCATATTAGAAGCCCATACAAACTTTCTTGAAGCTTCGCGCTTCGTTTCATGGCTTCTTGTGCATGTTAGTTGGTTCAAGAAGAAGAACCAACCGACTAGATGGCAATCTAGTCGGTCGGCAATTCTTCTTGAACCGACTAGAATGTCTTCTCAATTTCAGCTCACTTACTGTTTACAGTTAGTCGGTCTAAGAAGGTTCACCGACCGACTAGTTGTGAAACTAGTCGGTTAAGAATCCTTCTTAGACCGACTAGTTGAGCTTCCATTTTTCAGCCTAACTTACTGTTTACAGTTAGTCGGTCAAAGCACAACGACCGACCGACTAGTTGAGAAACTAGTCGGTTGGAAGTTGTTCTTAAACCGACTAGCTGTCTTTGAATTCAGCCACTTTGATTTCATCCGTTAGTCGGTCAAAGAACGCTCACCGATCGACTAGTTGTGAAACTAGTCGGTTGGCAAGTCTTCTTAGACCGACTAGTTCTATATTCCCTGAACTTCATCTTTTGGTTGTTCACTTGTTAGTCGGTTCATGTTAAATCACCGACCGACTAGATGAGAAACTAGTCGGTCAGTGATCCTTCTTTGACCGACTAGTCTGCTTCAGAATAGAGCTGTTGGAGCATTAAATGCCACGAATTTTGCTCTCTCTTTCATCTATCCTATATATACTTGAAGGACTGCTTTCATAGCATTCAAGGCTGATATTAATTGAAGTTTAGAGAATCAAAGAGAAGCATTAATTCTCATTTCCAAGCTCATTCATTTCTCAAGAATTTCTCTCTCACTCTTATTTCCAAAGAGAGATTCACATTGATTGTGAGCCATTCAAGCCAAGAGCTTGATCCAAGGTCACCAACATCTTCCTAGCCTCCCATTACTGGTCAACATCTTGGAGCTAGGGTTTGGTGCCTTCATCTTCCCCAAAATCCTTCTTGCCCTAAATCGTAAGTTTTACTCAAGGCATAGGGTTTTGTGGTAAGCATTTCGTATTTCATTTACTTTGAATATTGCAAGTGATTTACTCTCGGTTGTGAGAGTTGTGTGTGATCCCGGTTTGTGGGAGTCACAATTTCATTTGTGTATGATTTGATCTTGTAGAGGTTTTCTACAAGTATTTCATAGTGCAAATTTGAGTTAGAAGTTTCTAACTCAAGTATCCGGAGGGGATCCGGGTGTTTGGGACGTAGGATCACCGGGAACAAGTCGGGGAGACTTGGGTGGATCCGAACCCGTTATATCGTTTGTTTGTGATTTTGTTTTTATTATTGTCACATTTACATTTCCGCATTGTTGGTTGAGTTTGCAAGATAATTAGGAATTATCTTCTTAATTATTTTAAAGTACTATTCACCCCCTTCTAGTACTTGTGCAATAGCTATCAGGGCATTACAAGGGAGTGTCATTTGTTATTTACTTTCATACATTGGGTATATTGGCTTTGAAATCATTTGGAAATACCATTTTGGGTGTGCCATGAGGATATTGGGAGTTTGGTGCATGTTTTTCAATTTTATCCGAATTTATCGCTTATTTTGCTAGGGACTAGCAAAAAGCTAGTTGGGGGTGTGATTCGGGATTTAAATTGCATATTTTCCCCCATTTCCGGGCATTTTATGTGTATATTGTATCTATTTTGGCGTTGATACGTGTGTTTTAGTGATATCGTGGATTATTAACGACTAATCTTATTTTATACATAAAATATGATTTTTATGGACTAATTTTTTCTCCCCTTATTTTTCAGGTACTTCTGGTATTTTTCTGGATTTTCTGGAATTTTTCCAGAATTTTTGGGAGCTTCTGGCTATTTTTGGTGATTTTTGGAGCCAAAGAAGGGTATTCTGGAATTGGGCGGAGCGGGCCGCTGCACAGGTATTTTAGAAAAAAATATTTTTAAAAAAATACTTGCGAGCGGGCCAGCCCAGCTGGTCGGCCCGCCCGCGTTTTTAAAGCAGCAGGCGCGCGCTGCATGCGGGGGTGGGCAGCGAGCGCCCGCCCCCCAAAGACCCGACCCGATACGGGTTTAAGATGGGCCTGGGTGCGAAAAATGAAAGGGGGAAGCTGCTGTGCTTCGGTTTTTTTGGGGATGATTTCTTGCGCCCACGGCCTCATTCACATGCACACCACATGAGTTCTCCTCGTTACTTGCCGATTCGGCTTTCCACCCCTAGTACTTAGGATAGAATTGTAATTTCTTCACACGTTTTTCCCACACTTTTCCACCATAGTTGAGCGGGCCGCAACACAGGTATTTTTAAAAAATATTTTTTAAAAAAAATACTTGCGAGCGGGCCGGCCCGCCCGCGTTTTTAAAACAGCAGGCGCGCGCTGCATGCGGGGGCGGGCAGCGGGCACCCGCCCCCCCAAAGACCCGACCCGATACTGGTTTAAGATGGGACTGGGTGCGAGAAATGAAAGGGGGAATCTGCTGTGCTTCGGTTTTTTTGGGGATGATTTCTTGCGCCCACGGCCTCATTCACATGCACACCACACGAGTTCTCCTCGTTACTTGCCGATTCGGCTTTCCACCCCTAGTACTTAGGATAGAATTGTAATTTCTTCACACGTTTTTCCCACACTTTTCCACCGTAGTTGAGCGGGCCGCAACACAAGTATTTTAAAAAAATATTTTTTAAAAAAAAATACTTGCGAGCGGGCCGGCCCGCCCGCGTTTTTAAAGCAGCAGGCGCGCGCTGCATGCGGGGGCGGGCAGCGGGCACTCGCCCCCCCCAAAGACCTGACCCGATACTGGTTTAAGATGGGCCTGGGTGCGAGAAATGAAAGGGGGAAGCTGTTGTGCTTCGGTTTTTTTGGGGATGATTTCTTGCGCCCACGGCCTCATTCACATGCACACCACATGAGTTCTCCTCGTTACTTGCCGATTCTGCTTTCCACCTCTAGTACTTAGGATATAAATGTAATTTCTTCACAGATTTTTCCCACACTTTTCCACCGTAGTTGAGGTGATTGTTTCATGCTATTATTTTTCTTTATCGACCAAATTTTGTGAATATAGAACGACTTTCCCTGTGATCCGACCCGGTACTCACCGGTTATTTTTATTGCATTGACACTCCTACGCTTGGGAGTGGAAGGCATGCCCCGTGCACGTCCTTCCGTCGTCAACCAGCAAGCCTTGTTGAGGTCATTGAAATCCACACACATCCGCCACTTCCCGCTGGACTTTCTGACCATCACGACGTTGGACAGCCACTTCGGGTACCAGACTTCCCGGACAAAGCCGGCGTCGAGAAGGCATTCCACCTCCACGGAGGCTGCCGTCCTCTTCTCGCCACCCAGGTTCCGCTTCTTCTGCCTGACCGGTTTGAAGTTGGAGTCGGTGTTCAGCTGGTGCATGATCACCCGAGGATCCACGCCGGGCATGTCGTTGGGCGACCATGCGAAGACATCTAGATTGGCCTCCAAGCACTCGATCAGTTCGTCCCTCAAGCCAGGGGTCAGTCCGAACCCGATGGAGACGAATATCCCTTCGACATTCGTGACTAGGATTAGCTCTGGTTCCTCCCCCGGAGTGGGCCTCGGCCCGTACCTCAAGTCAAGCGATGCCATCGGACCGTCATGCTGCTCGGTGGGCTCCCCGCCGGCCAGCTGGTAGCATACCTTCGGCTTCACTGTGTCGCCCTCAACCTGTCCAATCCCCCTCGGGGTCTGGAACCTGATCATCCGATGGAGAGTCGAGACCACCGCACCGACAGCGTTGAGGAGCGGGCGGTCGATGGTCCCATTGTATGCCGATTTGATCCCAAGGGCTACAAACTCCATCGTCAGGGTCACCGAGTCGGGCGGCTTCCCGAGCGTGACAGGGAGGCGGATCATCCCGATGATGGGTGCGAAGTGACCCGTGAAGCCTATCACGGGCCCCGAACTCGGCTCCAGGTCTTCGTCACGCAGCCCCATCCTCTTCAGAGTCGACATGAAAAGGATGTCGCATGAGCTGCCGGTATCGACGAGCAATCGCCTCACCATGGATGTGTCGATGACAGCGGAAACCACGAGTGCCTCATCTGACCGCGGTTTCTCTCCCGTGGTTCCCCCGTCGCCGGCTGGGAGGGGCGAGGAAGTGTTTCCGGCCTCCACATCGTAGTCCCCCGCGCGGCCGGGTCGGGGTCCATCCAAACGCCGGGCCCGAGACACGCGTCGAGCGGTAATGGTTCCTCCCCGCCGACCGCGACATGGCCCAGGTGCCGATATCGGGACCGCGGCCTTCTTTCGCTGCAGAGGGCGAGGCCTCGTCATTGCTAGTGTGGTTGCTTTACGTGGGTGTGAGCTCGTTCCCACAGACGGCGCCCGATGTTTACGGGTGTTTTCTCACCACGGAATCGTTGACCGACGACTGGACGGTCAATGTGGTCAAGAGGTCGGATGTGACCTCTTGGTCATGCCAGGCGCACGTGCACTTGGCGTGGGTATGCGATGGATCCGAGGTCGAGCGGGTGCTTCGGGAGAGTGTCGGTCTTCGGTTGACATGGAGACGAGGGGAAGCCTCGGTTCCCGGTTCGGTGCTCGGCCTCGGCCGGATGTGCGTCGAAGGGTAGCCTCGACGCCTCGAGTGTTCCTTGGTCTTGATCGGCGACGGCGCTCGCTAACGACGAGCGGGTTCTCTCCTTGCCGGGCTGCAGCCTCAGTGCCTCGGTTCTACTCCTTCCTGGACGGACGAGAAAACTCGTCAGGGGTGCCGGACCTTGGTTCCGGCCAAGTCCACTTCGATGCCTAAGTCAGAACGGATCTGTGTAACGCTCGTCGGGATCGGTACGGCTCAAGGAGAGTCCAACACACGTATCCTCGGACCGAGCTATGGCAGAGGAGATAATGGAGAAAATCAAGGTCTAGTTTATGGAATACCCCCGTTGTAGGTGTCCAGGATCTGATCCCGTTCTCGGTTGCCCCTGTCGTCCCTTTATAGGGTTTGGTCCACGATTGTCCCCAGTCCACGTCCTCTGACCGCCCCCTTCACGTCCCCGCGATCCGCCCCCCTTAAGACGCCTGCGTGCGTCGTGGCTGGTGGATTACTGGGCGCCTTAATGGTCATTAAGGCGCCGTGCTTCTAGGGGGACGGTTAACTCCGGGGAGCACGAGCTAATCGTGTGTCTTCCGGGTCGGGGCCAGGTCTGACTTCGAGTCCATCCGTGGGCCTCGTCAGACGGGCCTAATCTTTTTGTGGGCTTCCCGCTTTAGGCTTTGGTCTGGATTTCTGGTTGTTGGGCTTCTCCAAAATAGCAGTATCAAAGCTTAAACCACACAAGTACATCGGTGGTCGCAATGACGCATAATTTATTAAAAATCAAAACAGTAAGTAGATTTTAGTCGCCACAAAGGGCCCCTCAATCTCGATAATTATATCAAGTCATTGGGTCACGATGGAATTAAGATCCATTAAATCCAAAATGAAGAAGACGGTGGTGATCGCCTTGAAAGAGCTCATATACTGTCAAGGCATCTATCGTTGCGGTGAAAATAGATGACAGTGACACATTGTTTCAAGTGGCGGTGAAAAGGACACAGCCCCTAAATTAATAATTAATGGACACATTTTTATGATATAACGCATACAAATACAAGTTTTGTATACCTGCATGATACGAACACGTGTCCTTTCTAAAAGATGAAAGAGGACTCCTTTTATGAAGTTAGTTTCGTGGAACCTTCGTTGGGGAGCTGTGCTCGATTGTTGACTTACGGCTGGATAGCACGAAGGTGTACTTAGCTGTACATCGCATTAATGCTTGTTGGTGGCTGGTCAATGTATCCTAATGGTTGGTACAATAAGTTTGCCGTGGATAAATAGTGTTTGATTATTACCTAACGATCTCCCTTGTTAAGTGTAGTACTCTTAAGACGGTAACTAATTTAGGATTATTTTTCGCAAATTACGATTTAATTTAGACGTGAGTGCAGTAACAACTTGCAGTAAAAAAAATCATTTCACTGACAATATTCCTATTTGTTTGGTGTCTGGTGTCTCTTTTATGCATCTTTGCTATAGTTGAAAAGCCTATGAAGAATAGAATTCATTGATACCAATTTTGTGACTTTTCTTTGATCTGACTATCCAATTAATACATGATTTAATTTTTGACACAAAATTGATATCAATAAATTCTATCCTTTGTTATCTTTCCAACAAATACGAAGCATAAAACATAAACCAAATAACGGAAATATCGCTGGTCAAAATTTCATTCCGAATTTGACACGCATTCCAAAATACATCATGCGGTGTATGTATCAAACTCTGAAACCGAACCGGTCCTACTCCAACGAGGACGAGCATGAACCCATGTTCCACCTTTCCAGTGGGCCCCACCGGTCAGCATCACGTGTCAGGCCCCAGCCCCAAGCGGGCCCGGACGTGGCATCACGGCAGATCTCCGCTTGTCGAGCCAAACAACCACGCAGGCCCACAAAATTTCGAAATGGTCAGAGCGGATCCGGGGGCCCATAACGCGCACGGACCAGCAGACAAACCAAAACCATGCGCCTTCCTCCCCCTTCACGCGGCCCACGCCCACCTCATCAGCTCCTTTAAGAATCCAGCACACCCGATGCTCAAAAAAACGAGTCTCAATTCAGCAACTCCTCCTCGCGTGCTTCTTCTTCACTGAATGGAGCCGTGGAATAGAATCGCAGTCCCTATAAAAAGAATCTGGATCGGCATCGCCGCCCGCCTCGGCTTAAGGAAGACCGGTAAGCTCCTCTGCGTTTTCTACGTCCCAACAATTGCCAGCATTTTCCTGCTCTGGACGTTGATTTACGAACATGCCATGCTGAATTTGTTTTTTAAGGACTGAAGAGGCTGAGGAACGAGGTAAAAACCTGCGAATACGAGGATGTTCGGGTGCTGTGGGAAATGCTGCAACAAGGCAAAGGTCGCGACCGCCAGATCGCCGCCGCCGCCGCCTGCTGCGGAAAACAGAGACAAGAGGAAGAACGTATGCTCGTTCTTTGAATGGGCCTGTGCCTGGGCCTGCCGTTTTTCTCTGAAATGTACAAATGGTAACGATGAGAAATAATAGCGATATTTTTTCGGATTTTTGGTAGCCTGGGCCTGGGCTTTGCTTGTGTTGGATATTCAGATTGTTGGAAATCAACTAGGATACTTCTGTTCAAGCAAACTATGGACACACTTTTAACAAGTATATGTAATGATTGCGTGTTATGTGTAAGCGGTTCCTAGAATCAACATAAACGTAAACAGAAGAACAAAAAGGATAAAATTTTCAATTTAGACTTTGTTAAAAAAATAATAATTAAAACAATTAAATTTTAAAAATATTTGCAAAAATTGATCAAAAACGATCATGTTGAACGTTCACACACGCTAAATGGACGGTGTTAAGGCCAAAATTGATATTGGGCTGACGTGGACTCTCTTGACGAAGTGGTTCCTTGTCAGCCGGTGGAGTGGGTCCCTCGGCTTGGTCGAACCAGGGTCGATGATGATGGGTGTTAGAATGCAGCGCGTAAGCTCGCTCGACCCAATGGCTGGATGTGACGATCATTCGACCCTCCGGCAGGATCGATCCTCCAACGGCTGTCGTCTGGAGCTGTCGTTCGACCCTCCTATTGGGTCGTGCCACGACCTTTCTGCAACACAAAGGAACGTCAGTGGGGGTCGGATCTGGGTTCCGACCCCAATCCCCTCCGATGCTTAAGTTAGAATGTGAACTTAAAGGAAGGCTCCTCAAGCTATTTGGAGGAAGAAATATAAAGATGGTAGAATAATTCAGAGTATTAGGTCTTTCATACCTTGGGAGTCTAAACCATTCTTACGTTATCGTTTCATCTATTTATAGTTGGTCTGTCAATAGTGCATAACGGCTCTTCTTTTATTGTGGCGAGATCTTCTCCTGGATTGTTGATAACGGATGCCCATTTACTCGGTCTCCATTAACCACTCTCGTGTAACATGCGATGCTTGAATGGTCCGATGAGCTGTCTGATTGACCGAGTGATAACTTTCCTTCGCTTGCGGGCTCTTATGTTATTGGGCCGAGGTTTAAGTCTTTAATTGGGCCTCATCATCTTGCCCTTATTTCGTGGGCCGTACTCATGTATTAACAATGGCCCCATCATTCGAGCTCAGGAAACAGCGTTTAATGAGACCGAGTGATGTGAAGTCACATTAAATGGACACGGCAGTCGAAGAGAACCTATTTGATTTATGTCGCCAAGACCCTTCGCCTTCAATTTTAATCCTCGCCATCTCCTGAGATCAAACTTTGACACTTGCCGCTCATCGAACGATTGCCTTGGGTTCCCTAGTATAAAAGAGGAAGAAGAAAAACAAGAAGCATTCCTGCTTCGTCCCAAAATTTTCGAAAGCTCGACTTTTCATCTACTTTCTCTGGTGTTCGTCTGATTTTGATAAGGTAGCTTCCTTTTCTCATCCAGGCTCTTCTTTAGCTCTTATGGCTATGTGGCAGACTGTGAGGATCCAGGAGCCATCTTATGAGGAGATTATGTGGCGCCTTCGACCTTCTCACTATGTCGTGGTTCCTGGAAAAGGAAAAAGACTCCACATAGAGCCTAGACTTCATGTTTTTCAGCGTGATCCGAATTCAACGGCTCCTCGAGAGATTCTGGAGAAGGTGCCAGAGCTCTCTTATGATTCGACTGCCAAGATCTGGTCAGATTGCCAATATCCCCCTTATAGGGTTAGGTTTTCGAAATTCAATGAGAGAATCTGTTTCCCTCGAAGAGATGAGATTGGAGTGTATCTGAAATCTTTCTCTTTGGCCTTCGTTTTCCTCTCCATCCCTTTATAATGGAGATTTTAAATTTTCTAGAACTTTCCATTTGTCAGCTTGCGTATCAGGCCATTTCCCCCATGGTTTGCTTTACCATGATTTGCGAGCTTTGTGGAGTTTGACCATCCATTCGGTTGTTTAGACATTTCTTCCTAGTGATGGTCGACCCTTGTAAGGTGTGTACCACGTTGTGGCTCGTACAGAAAAGAAGCTTATCTACGATCTCTCTATCTCCGACCCTAATTGGGAGGACACTTTTGTATTCATTTTTTTCTCCCAAACATGGGGTCGATCCTCACTGGTTGGTGTACCCCTAGCCCTGATATTTTCAAAAAATTTGGGCTATTACCAGGTGAGACCGAAGCGGCCAAACTTCTTTTGAGCTGACCGTGGAAGGAGAGAGGTCAACGTCATATTTGTTGGAGAACCATCGGATGAAGACCGTTTTGTAGAGTTGGTGTAATTCACACTTCTTCTGTGCTCTCCTTACGACCACTTACGGTAATTATATTATTTATTTGCAGATATGGCTGAAGTGAAGGGATTTGAGGGACCCTTAGGGCATAAAATCTATGTCCGTCCTACGCCGGACGGACGATAGAAGCAGAGTAACAGACATCAGAATAAATCATTAAACTATTTAATGAGCCCGAAGGATATCATTAACCATAGTCAGGAAATCTACTATCTTGGGGTCGGTCTGACCAACCCCAAAGATAGATATAAACTACTGCAACAATATATGAAAGCAAAAGAAAAACAGAAAACATACCCGGAAATTCGTTTTCGCGGAACATGAAGCGTCGTTTTCAACAACCGTCTTTGTTTCCCGCAGAGAGCCGACTTCGCGCCTCTAAGATTGGACCTCTCGATGCGAGCCAACACTATGCCTCCGAGTCAATCACTTGCCAAAGAAAGTTTCACTTGAGTATTATCCACGTCAAAGACTATGGATCTAATCCAAACCTCCTCCTCATCTTGCTAGAACGCGAACGGAGGAACGGAAGATATTAAGGAGGAGGGAATCATTTAAGTCTCGGCTCAAGCGTGCTCAAAACTTTTGGAGCTACTCGAATCAGAGACTTGGACAGATTTTCTAAGGAGGATCGGCCCATATTTATATAGGAAGCTCGAACCCCTCCTCGTCTCACGAGCAATGTGGGACTAAATAATTTTAAGGGAGAAAATTAAGTTAGTTTGCCTTACACTAAGGCTAAACTTCTACTAATTTTCTCTCCCTTACCGTTGAGCTTCGCAAGTGATACAACCTATCAAATCGAAGAGACTGAACGGTGAACGCATAGAAACAAACGACGCTCCAATCCGACTTCGTTTGACCCCTCAAACAATAATTCAAAGTTGAATAAAAACCACAAACTGGCTAAAATGCAGCCGTCATTTAGAGAATTAGGTTTTTGCAGCCTGGCCCCACCCGCAGATCCCACCCGCAGGTCTGGACGTGCCCAAAAGGGCAGCCTGCCCGCCTGGGCAGGTCGGGCACCCGCTATGGCACACCCAAACCTGCCCGCTGGGGCGGGTCTCGCCCGCTCTAGCTGGCCAGACCCGCCCGCTGGAGCGGCCCTGGCCCGCTCTGGTGGGCCTGACCCGCCCGCCTGGGCGAGCGGTCGGGGTGCCCGTGTGAGCGGGCCAGGCCCGCTCATGCTGGCCCGGCCCGCTTGCTTGTAGACGGGCTTAACCCGCCCAGGCTGGGCGGGCTAGCCCAGCCCGCATGGACTAGTCTAGGCCAGAACTGGGCAAAAGCCCAATTCTGGCCATTTGTCCCTTTTCTCGAGCTTTTTAGCTCCTGTTGAGCTCCAATTTAAGCGCGGTTTTTTTTCCTAACTTTCATGGAAAAATTCTCTTCTTTTCTATGAATCATATTGATTAAAATATTCTAGTAAATATGTTACATTATATTTTAAACCTTTGCATCATATGCAATAGTCCATTATAGAATTCTACTAATGTTTATATCGCAAAACTTTTGCGAAACAATTAAATCCCATTTAATAAAGGCTTAATGTCACAACATCTTTGTGACTAAATTATTCCCGTGCACCCGAGTGCACTCCTTCTACATTCTTCCTATTACTAAGACGCAAACCATACTCGGTGTAAGACCCTACAGCCTTAGGGCTGTTGACGAACAGAACGTTCGACGAACTACTCGTGAACAAGCTCGGTACATTTTCGTTTACGTTCGTTCAAGAAGCTTAACGAACAAGCTTGAACAGATTTTTAGAGCTCGGTAAGCAAACGAACTAAGCTTGAACATAACTATGTTCGTTCATTTATGTTCATGAACAAGCTCATTAAGTGTTTGTGAACAAGCTCGTTAAGTGATGTTCATGAACAAGCTCATTAAGTGTTCATGAACAAACATGTACCGAAAATAGTAAATTTAGACAAATATTATATTTTTACTATACTTAAATGGATGCTTGTAATGGGATTTATGAAGCTATAATATTGGATTTATTTGTTTTTGTCCTGCAAATATTTAATCCTTTTATTTAATTGGTTTAGTCATTGGGAATTATGTTTAAATAGTATTATTCCTGATTAAAAAATTGATGTTCGTTTGTTTGATTGAAAATCTGTTCATGAACAAGATTGATTGTGTGCTAATGAACATGTTCCCGAACATGTTCACGAACAAGCTCGATAAGTCTTGTTAACAAACAGAACGTTCGATTAACTACTCGTGAACAAGCTCGGTAAATGTTCGTTTATGTTTGTTTACGTTTGTTCGGTAAGCTTAACGAACAATCTTGAACATGTTTTTAGAGCTCGGTTAGTAAACAAACAGAGCTTGAACATGAATTTTGTTCATGAACAAAACCAAGCTCATTGTTCAAGCTCGTTCAAGCTCGTTCGTCAACGGCCCTATACAGCCTGACCATACTACATGTTGGGGCTCGAAACCCCTAGACGACAGTGACCACGAGCAACAGGTATCGTCCCTGTTTCGGCATCATAATTACACGATTGACACAATGACAAAAGTGTCTTCGAGATCACTCTGACTGTGTCCGTGATGAATACCGCAGGTTTAGTTCTTTCGTCATAACTATGTCACTGCTTAGCCTAGGATATGGTAAACTGTCAACCCTACTAGCTAGCACTGGTCAGTATACTCTGGTCTTTGGTATGCCATGTTGTACTTCCTACAACATACCCCGACCGAGGTTTAGCACCAAGAACCGTACTGAGCCTGTGACACTAACTTCCAATAAACGGAAGAGACAAATCCTTTCTTGATCACTACTTACCTCGTACGCTTCAAATGTCACCCAACCTAAGACCTTTCAACGAGTGAAGACTCGAGGCTAGATCATATATCTAAGTGACACCGTTCACACATAGGTTCATACAATGACCTTAAGTTTTAGGACCAACTTGATTATCATCACTAGAGAGTTATCCATGACAGTTTAGTTAATGTTAACCATTTGATAATTGGGTCGTTTAGTGGACGCATTCTCCAATAAGCACAGGTGTCTTGTCTCCGACTTTAACAGGTCGAATGATTATGAGATCATCATCACCATTCCGATTAAGGCAAAGACACAATGGTCTGTCTGATGTGTCGATATCCTATTCTCGACACATCTATGACCATGAATGTTTTAAGACTTAAGTTCCTATCGGTCATTCACTTCCCATAATCGTGATCTCCATCTAGATACATGTATGACCTTACATTTAATCTAAGGAAATTATACAAGTATTTAAAACCATTTTATTCATACTAGGATAATTTTTACCATTTAAATTCGAACAAGATGTTTTCTCGATATATTGCCTTGAGGGCACATATCTTCCTACATCTCCCACTTACATTCAGGCTATTTATCTTGGTATCTCATACTGCTATAACATATCAAAGGACATTCATATGTCAGAGCCTAAAAATGGATCTGTAAAAACGTATCTATTATGCAGTATTACGGAGTCCTTTAAACTATGCACACTTAATCACATAGGGGTGATTTTACGAAAACGTCTTCGGATCTCATCTAACAACTTTTCATCTTCTGTATAGCTAATTATTAGCATATACTACTATGTATATGATTTATCATTTCATATTAGTCAGTCATACCATATCATATTCCAATAATCATGTGTCATTTCTGTCCAACACATTAATGACACCAAAAATTCTATATCTCTGACATAACAAAACCTTTCTGATTGTTATATGTTCTATAACTTGGAACTTTACTTAGCCTAAAATGGACCAAGTAACACTCTAGCTCCCACTGACTTTGAGAACTATATGGTCATACTACTTCAACTTGACTTTCTAAATCTCATTTAGAACGTCTGATTATTAAGTATAATCAGCCCATTTGTGCTAAAGATGTTAAAACGGAATGAGTTTGTGTTTGGTTGTTTGACAAATATGTTACATCAAGATCCGTTTATAGGAGCCGTGATGATAACTTACTCAATCATAACTATCGACACAGTCTATTCCTATATCTACATTAATCTTCTTACTTGAAGTTTCACATGCAGCCAAAACATGAACTTATTTCATATGCGCAGTATAAAGATCGCTTCTAATATATATGCACCTGAAACTTACTCGTTATTATAGATTTGGTTAAAAATACTGACTGCTCCAGTCAATCGCATCAACTCAGAAACATACATAACTCAGAAAGTCATCTAAGTATATCAAGATATTAAAATAATGACTTTATTCAAAGAGATTGTTCACAACATTTCCATCCCAAGCGACATTCACTTAATCATTGTTCAAGCAATAAAATGCTTCATTTATTCAAAATAAAATCCAGCCTATTTCCTTGATATCTTTGAAGTCTTTGATGGCCCCATCAGCAACGATTACTCCGTTTGCCGACCGCTCCAGGAACTTACCCCTCCACAGCTTTAAGCACATGTAGACAATATACATATGTTTAGTAAACTTACTAGTATGTCATACCACGTATTAAGCTTTATGGAAAATTCATATACTCTGTAACAAGATTTGTACCTAAAGTTGAGGCATCAACATGCCCCCTTTTCTCTGCAAGGTAAACCTTCCAGTTCCTCTTCCAGTGTCTAGGCTTATGGCAATGGAACACTCAGACTCAGACGATGCCCCTTTCTTCTTCTTCCCTTTCTTGCCCTTGGCAGGTTGAGGGATCTGCCTCTTCTTACCCTTGCCCTTGGGCTGATGAGAAGAAGCAAGTCGACGACCAACACTGGTGGTTCTTTCTGAATTCTCTCCTCGAATTGTCAAAAGCATGTTCAGGAGGATAGGGAGTTCGACATCAGTGTTGTTCATTATGAATTTTGTAATGAACAGGCCAAAAGCAGGAGTCAAAGATTTAGGATAATGTCAGTGCTTATAAAATGATCAAGGACAAATCCTAACCCAGCTGCGTCATCTACGTAATCGATCATCTTGATTACGTGGTCTTGTACGGGGCTGGTCGTCATCTTGGTTCCCCAAAGGTTGCAGGTGGCCTCGAATTTAGCAGCCCGAGACTGCTTACCATACAATTGCTCTGTATTGAGAAGCATGCTCTGAACATCCATATGTTCATGCTTTCTCTACAGATCATTGTTCATTGAGGCCAGAGTAAGGCACCTTACCTTCTCTGCATCCTTTGGCCATAACTTGTAGGACTCAATCTGTTCTTCGGTGGCTTTGTCGTCAGGCTTGTTAGGAACAGTTTTCGTCAGTACATTACTGATTCTAGCTAACGAGAGAACCAATTTAATGTTTATCAACCAGTCCTTATACTTGGTTCCATTCAGCACGTTCTTCTCGATGATAAACTTAAGTCCTGACTCCATACTGCATTAGATAGTGTTAAGGCCAAAATTGACTGAGACAGTTGTCAAGCTGACGTAGACTCGTGATGCTGAGTCGGAGCCTCGTCGGTAGTTGGAGTGGGACCCTTGGTTGGAAGAACCAGGGTCGAGTGATGGTAGTTGGAGATGATGCGACCTTCGATCGACCTTCGAGTGGTAGTTGTGTCGATCGTTCGAGGCTGGGAAGCTCGACGTCGACCTTTGATGTTGGACAATGACTGTCAATCTGCACCACAGGGACTCGTTAGGGGGGGTTGGATATGGGTTCCAACCCAAATCCCCTCCGATGCTTAAGCTAATATGGAACTTAAGGAAGAGAGTGAGCTTGGTGTAATTGAGATCGACCCACAGAGGTTCGTCTCAAGACTGACGGTGCAAGCTCGAGTATAAAAAATGTAAGCTGAGAAAGTAGAGTTCTATGTCTTAGACTGCGTACCTTGAAGATGGAACCCATTTACCTTCATCTGTCGGTCTATTTATAGGTAATTCCCCCTTGATGATGTGTAACTGTCCCTCATTGATTGGGACACGATCTTCTCCGGGATTCGAGTTAACGGCTGCCCATTTACTCGGCCCTATTAACTCTCCCCTGAATGTCAACGCCAGCCCAATGGTCGAATGACCCATTCGTCTGATTTAGTTGTACCCTGCTAAGAGTGCGGGGGTTATTGGGTGGCGGATGCTAAACGGGTCGGGTATGCGGATATCAAATTGGATTTGTACCCGTGCACTAACAATGGCCTCCATCATTCGTGCCCCAGAAATCGTGCTGACTGGGACCGAATGATGAGTAATCTCTTTAAATGCGCACGGTTTTCGAATTATCGGATTTGATTTGTGCTGCCAAAACCCTTTAGCCTTTGGATGATCTCCGTCATTTCTCGTGGTTGGCCTTGGACATGTGTTGTGCATCAGATGTCAGTCGGTTGGATTTCTTCATGTAAAAGAAAGAAGTGAGAAAATAGTTGAGATCTCTCTACTTCATCTTCCACCTTGTTTCGTAAGCTTTCTTCCATCATTGCCTCCCCGGAGATCGCTTGTTTCATTTTTAAGGTATCTTCCTTCTTCGACTCTGATCTTTTCTAGTTTCGTCTGGTATGTTTACTCCGGTCGTGTTCAAGGAGCCGACCTGCGAGGAGCTAACGGCATGCCTTCTGCCCCCTCGATGCGTGGAAGTTCCTAGGAAGGGAAAAGAAATTTGGGTTGAGCCAAGCCTTGCCATTCGTCGAAGGGATCAGAGGTTGAAGGTCCCTGGAGTCATCTTAGATATGGCCCCTAGGTTTTCCCTCGACTTGACTGCTGAGGTATGGCAAGGTTTATTCTGTGATCCTTTTAGGATTAGAGTGCCCAATCCGGATGAGAGAGTGTCTTTTCCACGAAAAAGTGCGGTTGGGGTGTATCTCAAAGCTTTTCGCTTAGGACTCCGATTCCCTCTTCACCCCTTCATCGTGGAAGTCACGTGCTCTTCGGAGCTTTCCATTTGTAGACTCGCTCCTCAGGCTTTCCCACCCTTTAGTTGCCTTTATCGAGTTGTGCGAGCTTTGTGGACTCCGTCTGACCCTTAGGTTATTCATGTATTTCTTTAGGATAATAACAGACCCTCATCGAGTGTGGTACCATATCGCTGCTCGCCAAGGTAGAGGCTCATATACGACCTTCCAATTTCCGACCCTGGGTGGTCGGATACCTTCGTGTTCATCGCCCTTCCAGATCGAAAACACGGAGGTTTGTCTCAAGACTGGCAGCGCAAGCTCGAGTATAAGAAATGTAAGCTGAGAAAGTAGAGTTCTATGTCTTAGACCTCGTACCTTGAAGATGGAACCCTTTTACATTCGTTCGTCGGTCTATTTATAGGTAATTCCCCATTGATGATGTGTAACCGTCCCTCTTTGATTGGGGCATGATCTTCTCTGGGATTCGAGTTAACAGATGCCCATTTACTTGGCCCTATTAACTCTCCCCTGAATGTCGGTGTCAGCCCAATGGTTGAATGACCCATTCGTCTGACTTAGCTGTACCCCGCTAAGAGCGCAGGGGGTGTTGGGCGGTAGATGCTAAACGGGTCGGGTATGAGGACATCCAAATTGGATTCGTACCCGTGCACTAACAGAGAGAATTTTGAATTAGCATATGTTCTTAATAGTTTAAAAGGTTTTTATTAAACTATGTTCTCCCGCTAATTTAAAGATTTATATAAGCCATGATAATGAACAAATTCATTAAATATTAAAATTGGTGAGAGAGGGATCCAACCACCTCGAGCTTCACAATCTTAAGCAGACTCTACAAATTGATCGACTCTGTAATTGGTAGACGAACTCTTCATCAATCACATCACCGACTCCCTATAGGTTTTTGTCCCTAGTCGCTTATGATCTCGAGGAGACTCAACAAATCATAATGACCAGTCTAGTCGAACTCTTGTTTTATTGTCTAATCTTAACTTACAATAAAACTTGAGGAGACCCCGACGCGGCGTCTTGGGTTAAGACCAGACTACATCTTATGTATGATGGGGTTGGTTTCTAAAAGAGACCATATCACAGCTTAAGGAGACTCAACAACCATGATAGGCGTCTTTTAGTCTCCTAATCCAAAAAGAAGGAGGGCTACGGTTAATCTTGAAAAAGATTTTATACGTATTAGACTAGAAGTAATTGATGGTTTTACATAATAACAATTCGCATTCTTGGTTCAGCGGAACACGGCCAGGGATTTGCTATCCCATGATCAATATCCCCAGTTGAGCTAGGGTGATCCATAACACTAGTTAAAAACGCTAGACCGGATCATGATCCTTTAAGGATTTGAATTATTTATATGTGTAAACATCGATTAAAATGGCTTCATTAAAACTAGTTAATCCTATCAACTAGTTGAATCCTAAAATTCGAAACTATTAAGATTAGTTAATAACTTTTATTAGAGTCCTTATCAACCGTAAGAATTTATAGGTTTCAACGTGCTATCCTAATTGTATTAGGATTTAAAATTCAAGTTACAACAAATTAAAGATAGCCTTTTTCAAAATTATTATTAGAACGATTAGAATAATAATTGTTGGAAGGACTACCTTAATCAGGTATTGGGCATTTAATTTGTTGCAACAACCTTTTAAATCATAGCATGTCCATCTAAAATTTATCTCATAAGTTTCAGAAAGTCTTTTAGTGGCTATCCTAAGAGTTTTTCTTGAATTATCACATAATTTGCAAGAGATAAAATAACCATTAAAATTAACTAAAATTTTATCACATAAAAAATTAGCATGATTACTAGCAACTTAAAGTATCATATAAAATTAAGTTACAACCATTTTAAATAATTATCTCATATTATTAGCATGAATACCAACTAAAGTTTATCTCATAAAGTTTAGCATGAATATTAAAATATTTATCACATAAATTTTAGCATACAAACAGGCAGCTAAAATTTTATCTTACAAAATTATGTTGCAGCATGTTAACAATTATCTCATAATTAATAAATCCAGATAATCACATTATCAGCATGTTTCAAACAAACATTTTAAGCATATAAACTTGTAGCTAAAATTTTATCTCATAAAATTACGTTGCAGCATGTTTAACAATCATCTCATAATTAATAAATCTAGATAATCATATTATTAGCATGTTTCAAACAAACATTTTTAAGCATTCATATCCTATGCAGAAATTAGATCAAAGTAGACCTAGGCTAGAATACCAATGAAGGGATTCGAGGGACCCTTAGGGAATAAAATCTATGCAGGTCCTACGTCGGACGGACGATAGAAGCAGAAAAACAGACATCGGAATAACTCATTAAACTATTTAATGAACTGTAAGGATATCATTAACCCTAGCAAGAAAATCTACTATCTTGAGATGGGTCTGACCAACCCCAAAGATATATCTAAACTACTGCAATAATATATGAATGCAAAGGAAAAACAGAAAATATACCCGGAACTTCGTTTCTGCAGAACACGAATCGTCATTTTCAGCAACATTCTTTATTCCCCTGCTGCGAGCCGACTCCGCACCTCCAAGACTGGACCGTTCAAAGCGAGCCAACTCCATGCCTCTGAGCCAATCACTTGCCAAAGAAAGTTTCACTTGAGTATGATCCACGTCAAAGACTATGGATCTAATCCAAACCTCCTCTACGTCTTGCTAGGACGCGAACGGATGAACGGGAGATATTAAGGATGGAATAATTTAAGTCTCGGCTCGAGCGTGCTCAAAACTTTTGGAGCTACTCGAATCAGAGACTTGGCACAGATTTTCTAAGGTGGGTCAGCCCCTGTTTATATTGGAAGCCGAACCCCCTCCTCGTCTCACGAGCAAGGACTAATTAATTTTAGGGGAGAAAATTAAGTTAGTTTGCATTACTCTAAAGCTAAAACTTCAACTAATTTTCTCTCCCTCACAGTTGAGCTTTGTAAGTGATATAACCTATCATATAGAAGAGCTCTGAACGATGAACGCATAGAAACAAATGACGCTCCAATGACCATAAACGTTTTAAGACTTAAGTTCTTATCGGTCATTCACTTACCATAATCGAGATCTCCATCTAGATACGTGTATGACCTTACATTTAAGTCTAAGGAAATTATACAAGTATTTAAAACCATTTTATTCATACTAGGATAATTTGTACCATTTAAATTCGAACAAGATGTTCTCTCGATAAATTGCCTTAATGGCACATATCTTCCTATACAGAGGAGCTCACAGAAGTTTGGACCCTGAGCTGGGCCAGATTTTGAGGGAGCAGCGAAAGAAGAAGAAGAATGTTGGGAGCTCAAGTGCTCGGTCCCTCTTCCCCTCAGTCAAAGCTCCTCCACCGAGGGAGGCGATGTCAGGGGGGGCCTTTGGGTCATCCTCTCGAGCTTCGTCGATGGAGATTTCGAGTCGGGCTGTCACTCGTACAATCCTGCCCCGGCTCTAATTACCGCCTCTATCGCTACTGTAGCAGGGTTGATGAACCTGTCATGGTTCCAAGGCCTACAGAGCCCATAATCAAGAAGATGAGTCTACCCTCCCGCGAAAGAGAAAACTTCGAATAGAAGTGGAGGGTTGTGGAGCCGACTCCTCCCCTCTCTCATATGGCGAAAGGTAGTGGATTTGCGTCTGATGAGTGTTTATTGTATATAGTTTTTCACTCTTTTTCATGCATGTTTTACACCGTTTCATTCTCTATTCATCCTCGTTTCCCCCGTTTTTGTCTCTCCTTTTGCTTTGTGGTCCCTCACATGCTTTGCATGAGATATATGCCAATTTGAGATCATATAGAGAGATCTAAGCGCAAAGAGTCGAAAGGAGCGATGCTGGGGAGTCAAATGCGCAAGGGAGAAGAGTTTTGTGAAGAATATGGCTCCACACGGCCGCGTCACTATGTCCACGCGACCGTGTCAATCCGTCAAAGAAGCAACTTTAACGCGGCCGCGTCAACTTCACCAAACGGCCGCGTCAAAAGATTTTTTGGAGTGAAGTGAAGAATAAAGATCAGAGAGTTTCACAGCCCGCGTGAGCTAGAACGACGCGGCCACGAAACTACAACCTCCAGAGCAAAATGACGTGGCCGCGTCCATAAACCACGCGGTCGCATGACCATCTTCAACGCGGCCGCGTCTCCATTGACGCGATCGCGTGGCCAAGCCCCCAGTCTCCCGTTCATTTTGTAGAGGAATATGCCCTCGGATCATTTGTATTTGATGCAAATGATTATTTAAGCTTTGATAGGGACTAATTTGCATTTGATGCAAAAGAGATTAAATGTGTTTTAAATTGTTTAAAACAATATTTAATAAAATAAACGCAAGAAAAAGTACACGGGTAAGACGGGAATGTCCCGGTCTAGACCCAGGTTCGAACGGCGTCTAAATCAGACGCCAGATGATCACGTTATGTCCAAAACAGCCCAAAGGGTCAGATCAGGCCAGACCAGGCAGACCAGCTAAGGCTGGACCTGGTCTGGCCTGATGGCCAGACCCAATAAGGCCAAACCGGCCTGGGCCTGGGCACCCAGACCTGCCTGGGCCTGGGCGCCCGACCCAGGCCTGGGCCCAGGCGGCCCAGGACGCCTGGGTGCTGGGCGCCCAGGCGTTCTGGGCCGGCGCCTGGCCCGACCCAGGCGCCCGCCTGGGCGCCCGCGCCAGGCGCCAGGCGCCTAGGCGCCCGCGCCCAGACTTGGGTGCCCATGCCCAGGTCTGGGTTTGGGCGCCCAGTCATGTTTTAGAGGCTGTGGGGCCCACTTGCTGGGCCCCATTAATGGGTGCAGAACCCTAGATCTATTGGACAGATTTGACGGCTGATTTTAGTTGAAAATCAAGCCTTGGGCTGATCTTTGGACACTCAATTGGAGGGTCAAACGAACTCCGATTGACGAACGGTTTTTTCCTATGCGTTCACCGTTGAACGCTCGTCGTATTGATAGGTTGTATCAATCCTGAAGTTCAACGATGAGGGAGTTAAAATTCATGGAAGTTTGCACTTTGTGAAGTGCAAACTAAATTGAATTTGATTAAACTCTATTTTAGTCCCACATCGGATTTTGAGAAAAGGGGAGAGTCCGCCGCCTATATAAATAGGGGTCTGCTCTCCTCCTCAAAAATCGTCCCAAGCTCTAGATCTGAGCGGCTCTCGTAAATGTTGGAGCACGCTCGGATCTAAGCTAAATTAATATTTCTCATCTCCCTATAAATTTCTGCCTTACTCCTGAGGGCTCTAGCAAAGCCGCAAAGGAGTTCGCATTCAGATCCGAAATCTAGGCGGAGGTTTCACTCGCATGAAACTTTCTTCGGCGGTGGGTGGCTCGGCGACACGGGGATTGATCGCCTCGGGATGCGGAGCGGTTCGAGGAGCGGTGCGGGGAGCGGTTCAAGGAGCGGCTCGGCGTGAGACGGGAGCAGCTCGGAAGACGGCGCGGAACATCTCGCCTGCCCCAGGGCTGAGATTCCGGGTATGTGTTTAAGTTTTCATTTAATTATTCGCAGTAGTTAGATCCCTCTTGGGGTGGTCAGATCCACCCCAAGTTGGCAGAGTTCCTGGCTAATAGGGTCTGGTTCCTTAGGGTTGCATGTTAATTAGATTAACATAAAATTTTTCCGCTGCATTTCTGTCTATGTTCCGTCCGACTTAGGACGGGACTAGAGTTTTTGTGCCCTAAGGGTCCCCGAAAACCCTTCATTGGTATCAGAGCCATCTCTGTATGCTGATCTAGGACTGCGAATTTATTATTTGAATGCTTTTACAGAAAAATGTTTTCTTTAAATTTATGCGATAAATTTAATTTTTTTTATTTTTTTTTAAAAAAATGTTTTCTTTAAATTTATGCGATAAATTTAAATTATTTTTAAATGTTTAAAATTTTTATATGATAAATTTTAAACATGCAAGTTTTAAAATTGTTTTAAAGCTTTAAAAATTTATGCGATAAGTTTAAAAGGTTGTTTAAAATTTTATGTGATAAATTTTAAGCATGGAATTTTTTAAATGATGTTTTAAATTTATAAGATATTTTTAAAAGCTGATTTTAAAAGTTTAAAATTTTTATGTGATAAATATTTTAAAGGAGCATGCAAATGTTATGATTTTAAAACAAGCTTTAACTTTATGAGATGAAATAAATGTTTTAAAATCATATTTTAAATTTAAATGTTAAATTTAAGAATGCATGCCAAAACTGTTTATGCGATAAACTTTAGTCTATTTAAATTGTTAAATATTTGTACACCTTTTTATGCGATAAAATTAGTGTAACATTATTTTAATGGCTATGTCATCGTGTCCCTATTTGATAACACAAGACAACCCTTTAGGTTAGCCATTAAGTAATGATTAAAATTTATTACTTGAATTTTAATGACATGCTATGTTTTAATAAAACATTAACAATGCTTCAAGACCTAATTCCTGATTAGGGTAGTCCTTTTAATGAAAATTTTAATTTTAATTGTTATTATTAAATCATTAAAGGACTTCGCTTTTAGCGTTGGTTAATAATTTATTAAAATCCTAATAACGATTAGGATAGCACGTGAACCTTATAGTTGATAAGGACTTAATAAGAGTTATTAAACAAATCCTAAAATTTTGAATTTAAGGATGCAACTAGTTGATAGGATTAATTAGTTGTTAATAAAAGCTGTTTAGTCTATGGCACACATACAAAAATGACAAGCTTCATTCAATGGACCATGATCCAGTCAATGTGCTTGGCTAAGAGTTCTGGGTCAACCCTTGCTAGTACAAGGGGCAGTGATCCTGGCTTAGTCAATTCCCTGGCTGTGTTCCGCTGGACCGCAATGTCGCGAATCATGATTGTATGACACCCTGGACTATATCTAGTCAATGCGTTATAAATCTTATTAAAGATTAATTCGTATCCCTCCTTGATTTTGGAGCTTGGTAACTCAAAGAAGACAATTATAGTTGTTGAGTCTCCTCAAGCTGTGACTTGTTTTTCTTTAAGGAACAAACTCCAACATACATGTGATGTAGTCTAGACTTGACCCAAATCGATGCGTCGGGTCTCCTCGAGTATCGATCTAAGTCAAATCTGGACACGAAATCAAGGGTCTGACTAGACCAGTCATTATGATTTGTTGAGTCTCCTCAAGATCATAAGTGACTGTGGGTAAAAATCGACAGGGAATCACATGTGATGTGATTGACCAAGAGTTAGTCTACCAGTCATGGAACCAATCAACTTGTTGAGTCTCCTCAAGGTTGTGAGGTTCGGGATGATTGGATCCCTCTTTCACTAATTTTTAAATTCGATTAAATCGTTCATTATTAAGCTTTAAAACGATCGTAAAATTAGTGGGAGGATATAGATAGATGAAAGCCATTCTACCTATATTTAATTTTGAACATATGCCAAAACTAGGGCAAGACTATGTTTACCGAAGGAATCAAAATATAATATTGGAATAAGCTAACTGGTCAAATAGTTGATTAATTGAATATCAAGTTAAATTCTAATTGATGGAATTAAACTATATTCTCGTTAACATTAAATGACCTTCTAAAGAACAGACTTAAGAAATATGATTTCATTAAGTTCTGGGTCCAACAAATAAATTAAAGCTACATGTCACTCTTCTCTATATGAGGCAGCTTGAACATATAGGATATTCGTAGTATGTTTCTCCCTACAACTTGTCGAGCTACCCTCAAGGTTGTATGGACAAACAATTCCGATCCGCAAAGTTCAAGAATTCGATCAAACCGTTTGAGTCGAATACGAGTGCATGAGCGGTGCAAGACTATGTATCCCAACCGGATCTTGAGACAAGCAACTTCTTGAGCTAAACTTGAGATTGCAAAGCTCAAGCGTTTGGATACATAAGATGCTTGCATAGCTATTTATGTTGGGTAAATTAATATCTAAATGTGATTTAGAAAAGGAAGAAGGCACTCCAGAAAGTCAATTGAGAAAGTTAGTTTAATTTATCATTAGTAAAGGCATAAGTAGGAGGAAATGAAAATGTGATATATTTTGATGTCACGATTTCAGAATAAATAGTTATACAAAAACGTCTAACACATTTTTTGACGAATGTCATCACCTTGCTTCGGAAGCAATGTTTTGTGTTAAGTAATTTGTAATAACTATATATATATATATATATATTAAATGTTAATATATAAATACACAAGATAGTAGCAAACTTATATGGTAAAATAGACTAGGCCGTATCGAGAGACTAAGCTTCACAAGTCACATAAAGAGGGGTCTGACCTCTCATATTATGAAGTCTACGGACACTTGTGAGTCTTATCCTCTTAGATAAAATGGCCGAAACCCATCTGTGAGACAGTGGGAGAATGAGTTGTCGAACTCAGTCTAGTACATACTGATGTACCCGAGTCTAGATCAACCAAAATAAGTTATTCGTATATTTTATTAAGACATGTGTTCTTGATGAAACACAAGTCTGAAAAAATAAAGAACGAAAAGACAAAAGTATTTAAACTGATTCGATTAGATCGAATGGCTAAATACTTAGCTACATAAAATCTTGTGTAATTAAAAGAAAATGTGATTTTCTCTCAGGTCAAGTCTGTTAACACATCAGTGTGTTAAAAGGTATGAATCACACTTAGTTAGACTCGGTGCGATCCATAACAAGTGACTCTGAGTTAAGTCCTTCCTCTGGGTTAAGTCCCAGATAGTAATGCCTAGGTTTTGATAATGTTCTATGAGGACATTATCAATAAGATATTCATTAAATCAAGCATTAGGAAGTTGTATAATTACTCGAATCTCGTGAGACGAAGAGTCGAGTTAGACATCATAACTGATGATGACTTAGTCAACTTCCGGGATGAAATTCGGAGAAGTAACTCCGATTTTAAAAACTTGATGCAACTAGAATAGGTCCGTGTGCGTAATTAAATTTTGGAATTTAGTTTACGTGCCCAAGGAAAATGTTTCCTCACTTACTGCAAGTAAATCTTTAAGTTGAAAGATTGGTGCACAAAATAAAAATAGTGAAGTGCAATCATGTTGGTCGAGAACGGTTTTTCCATACTAATTCTTATAAAACGGATTATAATGAAACCGTTTTCCACCAGCAGATGTGTACAGAACTACTCGGACCAAACTCGATGTAAACGCTTAAGTTGACCATGAAAATTGGAGTATTCACTTACAAGTTCGTTTTTCTAAATATGATTTAGACGAACCAACTTATATGAATTAACCAGATAATTTTCAAGGTCAGTGGGAGCGTGTAAATTACATGTGAGGCATCAAAGGGATGGAACATATATTTTGACAAAGTGATCAAAAGAGTTTGATTCTTTATCATAAATAAATATGAGCCATTTGAAATGACCAGTAACTGATTTAAATGATTATCGTAAGGTACGATGAATTGGATAAGATCCAAGTAAATTAAAATATTATGGATTCTGAAAGACCAAATGAATTATTTGAATGAGATTCAAATGGTTGGTCTAAACATAGAAACCCTTAAGTCTATAATGTAGACGGTTTTAGCAGATCCACTCATGAAGGCTCTACCACATGAAGTCGGGAAAACTTATGTGTAAAAACGGTATGAGATACCGAGATAAATGGGCCTGAGTGCAAGTGGGAGATGTTGAGAGATGATACCCTCGAGGCTATCTATCTTCATGTGTGCATAGCACAAACATCTTGTTCGAAATAACAGTAAGCTGTTTGGTAATAATTTATCTAAGTTATGTTATAATTAGATATTAACTTAGGTAAAGTCCTAAGACTTTATGCGAGGTCAAACAGGTATCGAGATGAGTATCTCGATCATGGAGAAATGTTTGACCCTCTGTAGCATAAGTCTAAAAGGGTTCGTGGTCGTAGATGTTTCGAGACAAGGATATCAAAACATCGGATAGACCATTGTGTCTTAGTCTTCACCGTTTAGCGGTGGCGATGATCTCATGATCGCTTGACTTGGCAAAGTCGTAGACGAGACACAGGTGCTCATTAGAGAATGAGTTCACTGAACGATCCACAAGAGTTATCATATGGTTATATTGACCAATCTGTCAATGATGACTCTGAGTGATGATAGGCTAGTTGGTCTTTTGACTTGAGGTCATTTTGACGAACCTGTGCGTGAACGGTGCCACTTAGATCAAATGACCTAGCTTCGAGGCAAGGCCTGTCGAAAGGTCTTTGATTGGGTGACACTTGAAGCGTATGAGGAGAGTAATGACCAAGAGAGGATTCGTCTCTCCCGGTCAATGGGAGTTAGTGTCGTAGGGTTAGTTCGGTCTTTAGTAAAAACTCTGGCCAGAGTATGTTGGAAGAAGTCCAACATTTTTTGACTAAAAGATCGATAGAAACTAACCGGAGTCAAGTTATTGGGGTTGACAGTTTGACCGTACCCTAGACTTGATCTACACGACATAGTTTAGACGAAAAGACTATAACTGCGGAATTCATCACGGAAACAGTCAGGGTGGTCCCGACAATACTCATGTCAATGAGTTAACCACATAATGATGATTCCTGAAGCAGGGACGGCAACCACTGCTCGTGGTCATTGCCGTATAGGGCTTCGAGCCCAACCTGTTGTAAGGGTCAGGCTGTAGTGTCTCACACAGAGTGCGATCTTCGTCTAGTAATAGGTAGAAATTAGTTAGGGAGAATAATTTGCATTTGATGCAAGGGATAAAGTATTGCAAAAGATGTTTGCAAAAATCTCCAGCATTCGGGATAAATGATCCTGAGTGCAAGTGGGAGATGTAGAGGAATATGCCCTCGGATCATTTGTATTTGATGCAAATGATTATTTAAGCTTAGATAGGGACTAATTTGCATTTGATGCAAAAGAGATTAAATGTGTTTTAAATTGTTTAAAACAATATTTAATAAAATAAATGCAAGGAAAAGTACACGGGTAAGACGGGAATGTCCCGGTCTAGACCCAGGTTCGAACGGCGTCTAAATCGGACGCCAGATGATCAAGTTATGTCCAAAACAGCCCAAAGGGTCAGATCAGGCCAGACCAGGTAGACCAGCTAAGGCTGGACCTGGTCTGGCCTGATGGCCAGACCCAATAAGGCCAAACCGGCCTGGGCCTGGGCACCCAGACCCGCCTGGGCCTGGGCGCCCGGCCCAGGCCCTGGCCCCGGGCGCCTGGGCCTGGGCCCAGGCGGCCCAGGACGCCTGGGCGCTGGGCGCCCAGGCGTTCTGGGCCGGGCGCCTGGCCCGGCCCAGGCGCCCAGGCGTTCTGGGCCGGGCGCCTGGCCCGGCCCAGGCGCCCACCTGGGCACCAGGCGCTAGGCGCCAGGCGCCTGGGCGCCCGCGCCCAGACTTGGGCGCCCGTGCCCAGGTCTGGGTTTGGGCGCCCAGTCATGTTTTGGAGGCTGTGGGGCCCACTTGCTGGGCCCCATTAATGGGTGCAGAACCCTAGATCTATTGGACAGATTTGACGGCTGATTTTAGTCGAAAATCAAGCCTTGGGCTGATCTTTGGACACTCAATTGGAGGGTCAAACGAACTCCGATTGACGAACGGTTTTTTCCTATGCGTTCACCGTTGAACGCTCGTCGTATTGATAGGTTGTATCAATCCTGAAGTTCAACGATGAGGGAGTTAAAATTCACGGAAGTTTGCACTTTGTGAAGTGCAAACTAAATTGAATTTGATTAAACTCTATTTTAGTCCCACATCGGATTTTGAGAAACGGGGAGAGTCCGCCGCCTATATAAATAGGGGTCTGCTCTCCTCCTCAAAAATCGTCCCAAGCTCTAGATCTGAGCGGCTCTCGTAAATGTTGGAGCACGCTCGGATCTAAGCTAAATTAATATTTCTCATCTCCCTATAAATTTCTGCCTTACTCCTGAGGGCTCTAGCAAAGCCGCAAAGGAGTTCGCATTCAGATCCGAAATCTAGGCGGAGGTTTCACTCGCGTGAAACTTTCTTCAGCGGTGGGTGGCTCGGCGACACGGGGATTGATCGCCTCGGGATGCGGAGCGGTTCGAGGAGCGGTGCGGGGAGCGGTTCAAGGAGCGGCTCGGCGTGAGACGGGAGCAGCTCGGAAGACGGCGCGGAACATCTCGCCTGTCCCAGGGCTGAGATTCCGGGTATGTGTTTAAGTTTTCATTTAATTATTCGCAGTAGTTAGATCCCTCTTGGGGTGGTCAGATCCACCCCAAGTTGGCAGAGTTCCTGGCTAATAGGGTCTGGTTCCTTAGGGTTGCATGTTAATTAGATTAACATAAAATTTTTCTGCTGCATTTCTGTCTATGTTCCGTCCGACTTAGGACGGGACTAGAGTTTTTGTGCCCTAAGGGTCCCCGAAAACCCTTCACATTTAGGGAATGACACAACCACGTCATTTCTTGACGCGGTCGCGTCAAACCCCTTTCCCACGATTCCTAGGGCGGATCTGGGGATATTTTTGTCTTTTGAGCACGCGTATATAAGCGCACATTCATCCTTCTGTGAGAAGAATCTTGTTTTCAGCAGTTTTTCTGTCTTTTCTAGGGTTTTGGGTCATTTTGTAAGATTTCTAACTCTTTTATTCAGTTGTTTTTATTGTTCTAGACATTGATTAGTGTAATACTCTATCTTTTTCTTAATAGAATTTCTCTCTTTTTGTTATTGATGTTTGTTTTATCATCTATTGATGTTATAGCTTGAATCCATGGCTTTGAGCGCTTACCCATTGCTAGAATCCCCCTCTATTCTAATGGGTAATGAGTAGTTTTTATTTAGGGCAATGGGATGAACCCCATTGGATTAGGTCCATAGGTTGAACCAAATAATTGATTTAGTTACTGGGTTAGTTGAGATTAGGGGTACATTGGGATGATTATTATCGTCGTAAATTCGACCATCTCCCTTCGGTGTGATCGGGTCGGCTGTCGATCAAAAGTCGGGACCGATCTGGGGATCTGATCCCTACGACGATCCATACTATCGGTGTGACTGATATGCCACCGATTAGAGCTCTCCCAATGTAGGTCTAATCCCCGAACGCCACTGTGGGCGAGAGGAAGATTGAGGATATTCGTCGAGCGTAATGCGCCCGACGTACACCGATGCATCGGAGACCCCCGACATCGGTGTAGGTTGGGTTGGCCTATCATAGCATCCCATCAGTGGGGGGTAGGACATGACATAAGGGAATTGTAATGCCCTGCTAAGCTACTGCACAACTATTAGAGGGGGGTGAATAGTACTTTAAAATAATTAAGAGGCTAATTCCTAATTACCTTGCAAACTCTACCAAACAATGCGGAAATGCGGAAATGTAAATGTTAGACAACAAAGAAACAATCGCAATCAAGCAATATTACTTGGTTCGGATCCACCCAAGTCTCCCCGACTTGTTCCCGGTGATCCTACGTCCCAACCACCCAGGTCCCCTCCGGATACTTGAGTTAGAAACCCTAACTTAAGATTTCCACTATGAAATACTTGTGAAGAACCTTCACCAAGTCAAATCATACACAAAGGAAATTGTGACTCCCACAACCCCGGATCATAAACACACTCTCACAACCGAGAGTGAACACGTACAATATGAAAGTAAATGAAATAGAAATTGCTTACCGATAAAATCCTATGCCTTGAGTAAAACTTACGATTTAGGGCAAAACGGATTTTGGGAAAGATGAAGAGGCACCAAACCCTAGCTCCAAGATGTAGATCAGCGATGGAGAGCTATGAGGTTGTTGGTGACCAAGGATCAAGCACTTGGCTTGGAAGGCTCACAATCAATGAATCTCTCTTTTGAAATAGGAGTGAGAAGAGATTCAAGATTGGAAATGAAAGAGCTTTAAATGAGATTGAATGATTCTCTTTGATCTCTAAACTTCTCTTAATATCAGCCTTGAGTGCAATGAATGCAGCTCAACAAGTATATATAGGTTAGAGGAAAGAAAGAGAGAAAAACGTTTCAATTAATGCTCCAACGGCTCTATTCTGAACCAAACTAGTCGGTCAAAGGACAACCACTGACCGACTAGTTCATCAACTAGTCGGTCGGTCAATCAACATGAACCGACTAAGTGGTGAACATGGAATAGGTCGAAGTTCAGACAAACAGAACTAGTCGGTCAAAGAACACTTGCCAACCGACTAGTTTCACAACTAGTCGGTCGGTGAGTCAACTTAGACCGACTAAGAGATAAAACAAATAGTCTGAGTACAAATTGAATTAGTCGGTCCAAGAACAAAAGTTGACCGACTAGTTCATCAACTAGTCGGTCACCAAATGTGCATAGACCGACTAACGACAAACAGTAACTTGGCATGTACAGTAGAAGCTCAACTAGTCGGTCTAAGAAGCATCACTGACCGACTAGTTCACAAACTAGTCGGTCGGTGAGTCAACGTAGACCGACTAACTGTAAACAGTAAAGAGCTTAGAATTGAGAAGGCAAACTAGTCGGTCCAAGAAGCATTACCGACCGACTAGATCACCATCTAGTCGGTTGGTTCTTCTTCTTGAACCAACTAACATGCACAAGAAGTCACGAATCGAAGCGCGATGCTTCGGGAAAGTTAGTATGGACTTCTTACAAGTTCCTAGCTCTAAGATAGGAGCGTTATGAAGATTAAAACGTAAGACCTACTCAAGGCTTAACATTCTACGGAACGAAGCTAAAAGACTATAAATAAAACTTGACGAACCGTCTTCGAAATCTTCGATCCGAATCTTCATGACTTCTAAAGTGGTCCAAAAGCTTCAATGAAGCTTTAGGCATACGATCACGCGCTTTGAGAAGTCTCGAGACGTCACTTTGGATGTTTATATGAATTTGGCGATGATCTCCATAACTGCGCTCACAAAGAGTTAGTTCATGATATATTTATGTTTGTTCATCATCCAAAACCAAATCCGGGGAGTCCAATATCCAACAGGAATAACATATCATGCATCACGATAGTGGAAGATAGGCAAATGCCCTTAGGTCACACAACCTCTCTCGAGTCCCAATAAACCCGGTAACCTATCGATTATTAATTTAACCTCAACCACATTCAAATGGAGGGGATTCCCATGCCCTAGAGCTTTTACCCCCTTGTTCACACTTTTTCACCATTCACCCACCATTCACTGTGACTATCACATAGCTCTCATCCGAAGACCCATAGGAACCGATACTCATTGACCGCCTCCTTGTGTTCGACCCATAAGCGACTACACATGACTTGTGCACTGTGGTTTTTATTATCATCGTTCGGTCCCCTCTCGGGGATCGCGATTAGCGTCCCAAGGTTTTGTGGATCAGACGGTGGCTCCCCCTAAGCCTCAGGAAACAGTCGAGCCTTCCACGAGTCATCCCCAGGACAAGTGGTTGTGGGGTAGTATCGACCCTCCGACTCCCTTGGCTGCTCATATCCCTTCAGAGTTCGATCGAGTTCTGATGTTGAATCAGCACTCGACTGCCTCTTCGGGGGATGTTCGAGGCGAACCTCATCAGCCTCAATTTATCGTCGGGAAGGAAGAGTCGGCCCTCTTAGATTTTGGGACAACCGCTCGATTGGTGGAAAGTTCCATTCTTCCCCGCGATCGCGAGTTCCTTCGGGGGTTGGTCGTCGAGTGGATGGCTAACTTATTTATGTGTTGCGACTACCAGGTTAGTCTTCCACACCTTTACACTCAAATTAAGCTATCGACCCAGCTAATCGACATCTTTCACAGATGTCAATCATGTATGATCTGAAACTATAGGGTAAAACACTATATGGGGTGAATAGTGCTTTATAAAACTTAATAAGGAATAAAGAAAGAGAGCAACAACACAAGAATCCAAACGTAAACAAGAGATATACCCTGGTTCGGATTCACCGAGTCTCCCCGACTCCTTTGAATCCTACTCCAGCAACCACTAGCAAATCGCCAGTAATTAGTGTTTCCACTAATGTCCACTTGCCAAACTTGACAATTGCAAAGTAATACAACTTTCTTCCACTTCCCACAAACCATGAATGGACTACTCTCACAACTGAGAGGCACCTTTCTTCCACTTCCCATAAACTGAAAATGGACTTACCTCACACCCGAGAGGACTTTTCAAATATCAAGAGAAAATATTGAATCGAAATATGAAACAATTTCACAACATATGCCTTGTTCTTGAGAATGAGGCAATAAAGGTGTGTGTGATGTGCTCTAAATGATGAGAGTGAGAGCACTTACTAACTTGTCTTAAGATGGGTAGCAATGAATTCTAGAAGCTAATCTTGAAAGCTTTGGAGACAAGTTGATTTTTGGAGCTTGAGCTTGATTTGCTTTGAATGCTCTTGAATGCTCTAGATGAGAAGTTAATGAATTGGGATCACTTGAGAGTGTACTGAATGAAGTCTTAGATGCTTAGCTAACCTCTCAAGTCAAGACATTAAAGCCCTATTTATAAGCCATGGAAATCTGCTCAAAATTAGCCAAAGAGCCCAAGCATTTAATGATTCAAACTGCTATTAACGGGCAGAAATCATAGTCACCAGTCGCCTGAAGAAGAACGACCAGTCGGTTGTTATACTGTTCTAACTGAGCGTTAAATGCAGTCTAATGGACATATACCAGTCATCTGAAGAAGACTTTCCAGACGTCTGGTCCATTGTTCAGTCGTCTGGCAGCAAGCCATCATACGTCTGATCATACAGACAGTGGGCAAGATGGTTACATGAATAATTGGTCCGACTAACCAGGCGTCTGTTGTTCATCATCCAGACATCTAATCAACTGTTCCAGGCATCTGGTAATACAACATCATGCGTTTATTTTTCGTCAGTCAGAGAGGGCCGAGTGACTGTCTTTTTGGCTTGAATTAAACAGACGTCTAATGTTCATCATCTAGGCGTCTGACGAATTGTTCAGACGTCTGGAATTAGAACTTCAGGCGTCTATTCCAAATAGGATTTTAGAGAACTATATGCATATAAGCACCAGACGTCTGGAGGCCAAGCACCAGGTGCCTGTTGAAGTCCGAAACACTCTTCTGTGAGTTTATGCAAGTTCTAACCATATGACACTCAATGATATATGATCTAAAGTGTTTTGTAAGTGTTATGAGTGATATTCTAATGAGTCTATTCAAGGCTTAACATGCCAATTCAACTAAGAAGTAAAGTAAGAAAGATTTACATATTTATCCCCTGCACTTCCTATTAAATGCCTTGAAGACTTCCATTGAGCTTGTGAAGTCCATTGCTTTGACTTCCTTGATATCACTCTTTGATGGTTATTTGAGTTTGTTGAGTTCAACGCTTTGACTTCCTTGTAATCATTCCATGATTCTCATGCTTCATTGATTGATGTCCAAGCTTTGAGTCATCATCTTCATCTGATGTGACTTTGTCCATAGTGATGATGCTCTTCTACAAAAAATAGGGATTAGTTATAATTAATTATGTTTGTTTATCATAAAAACAACATTATGGGATCCAATATTCAACATTCTCTCCTTTTTGATGATGACAAATAATCATAACCATAATCAATAATTGTACTTGAAATTAATACACTTACTCCCCCTACATTGATGCCAACCGTTTTTAGTCCAGATAAACATATAAATAATGAATCATCAATGCGTCCAATTGATATGTGTATCACATGAATTGTATTTGTTAAAGAATGATACACATGATGAGTAAGTTGAAGCATGGATAAGGAGATCAAGTCAATCAATAATATTGAAATTCATTTTAAGAATAACTCCCCCTGAATCATATAACCATATCAAGAAGGAGATTCATGGAGTTAGGTAAATTTCAAAATTTTCAAAATGAATCAATATACACAACATATAACGTATAACTCATCAACATTCCTCTCTCTCTCTCTCTCTCTCTCTCTCTCTCTCTCTCTCTCTCTCTCTCTCTCTCTCTCTCTCTCTGTCTCTCTCTCTCTCCACATATCCAATATATCCTATTATTATCCCTTTCTCTCCCCCTTTGTCATTATTCAAAAAGAGTGGGTAGAAAGCAACAACAACACCAACATGATACTTAAATGAAGGTGTTGTCATCTAACCATTTATAGAGGCTTGATGGTATAGACAATATTAAGCCAACATAAGTGAAGATGCTCATATAACATCATTGAAATAAACATATAGCATCAAATCTCACATGGAGAAGAGAATATTCTGTAGGAGGATATATGCACATAAGGTGATTTATCCTAAGTATTCGACTTGTTAATATATTATATGGTGTCCATTATCCTAAGTATGAAATTGTTTGAATAAATATACTTAGATAATGTCCATAGAATTATAGTTGAGTCCTTACGAATCCGGATAAGATCTCGATTATGAGTAGTAAGCGACCGTATAGAAACTTAAGTCTTAAACGGTTCGTGGTCATAGATGTTTCGAGAACTGGATATCGGCACATCGGATAGACCACTGTGTCTTTGTCTTACCTTAGGGTAATGATGATCTCACGGTCATTCGACTTAGTGTCGGAGACGAGACACAGGTGCTCATTGGAGAATGAGTTTACTGAACGACCAATATAGAGTTATTATATGGTTAAACTTTAACTAAACTGTCTATAATAACTCTAGGGTGATGATATGTAAGCCGGTCCTTAAGACCTGGAGTCATTTGTACGAACCTGTGAGCGAAAAGTGTCGCTTAGACCAATGATCTAGCTTCGAGGCTAGGCCTGCTGAAAGATCTTAGGTTGGGTTGCACTGAAGCTCTCGAGGCGAGTAGATGACTAAGATGGGATTTGTCTCTTCCGTTAAAGGGAAGTTAGTGTCACAGGCTCAGTACGGTCTTTGTGCTAATCCTCGGCTGTGGTAAGTTGTAAGATATACAATATGAACACACTAAGACCGCCGTATATTGACCAATGTTGTCTAATAGGATTGACAGTAAACCATACCCTAGGCCAACAGAGACACGGTCTTGACGAATGGACCATAGCCAACGGTATTCATCACTGACACAGCCAATGTAAACCCAACGATACTTTTGTCAATGGGTTGATCACGTTATGATGATTCTGAAACAGGGACGACAACTACTGCTCGTGGTGACCGTCGTCTAGGGGTTTCGAGCCCCAATCTGTAGTAAGTTCAGGCTGTAGGGTCTCACACCGAGTAGCGTTCGTGTCTTAGTAATAGGAAGATTAATAAGAGAAATTCATATGATGAAATGGAATAGTTAACTGTTCACAAGCCAGTTGTGAGACTAAGTCGTAGAAGCAATAGGAACATTGTTGCATTTGATACAAACAAAGATTAAACATGTCGTAAATTGGTTACGACAATATTTGTAGGAACAAAAAGCTTTGGAAAGGGTTACCTGGTAACGGGATCGTCCCGGTCTAAACACATGTTCAAATCGCGTCCAAATCGGAGCTCAAACGAGCCCAAAAATGCAAAAACAGTCCAAGGCAAAGTGGGTTAGACACACTGGGCTAACGGGCCCATCCGTGAAGGGCAAAAGGGCACAGCCCGCTGGAATCAACGGGCGCGTGCCAGCTGCTCAGTGGGTGCACCCGCTGTCCAGCGGGCCGACGCGCCCGCCCTCCTTGCTTTGGGCAGGCGCGCCCGCAACTTAAGTGAAAATAGAGTTTTTGAAACCCCTTTTGACGGCTATGAAAATTTATTTTTTTTCCATCTTTGGGCAATTGTTTGAGGGGTCAAACAAAGTCGAAATTCGTCGCCGTTCATTCCTACGCATTCACCATTTAAAGCCCTTCGAATTGATAGCTTGTTTGGTATCTAAAGTTTAACTGATAAAGAGAATTAATTCGTTGAAGTTAGTCTTTATGAAAGGCTTACTAAATCTTCAATTAAGCTAAATTAGCTTAATTAATTTTCTTTTCTATTTGTTTTGTCCCACATTGCTCACAACGAAAGTAGAAGTGCCGACTCCCTATATAAATAGGGGTGCACTCTCTTCGTTGAAAGATGCACCAAGTCCTCGATCGAGTAGCTCCAGATTTTAGAGCAAGCTCGATCTACGACTAAACTATTCTTTCTCTCTCTTCTTCCTATTCTCCCGACTAGTCCTAGCAAGACTAAGAGGGGGTTTGGATACGGATCCAGACGTCTAAGATACGGGTCTACTCAAGTGAAACCTTCTACCACATGTGATCGGCTTGGAGGCGGGAGTCAGCTCGGGCAGATCGGTTCGAGGGTGCGAGGCGGCTTGAGTGGATCGAGTCAAGGCGGTTCGGCTACGATGAGCGTCAGAAGACGGTGCGGTACATCTTACCCGCCCAGGGTCGAGATTCTGGGTATGTTCTCTAAGTAATTTTAGTGTAATTTAATTTCGTCGCAATAGGATAGATCCCTCTTGGGGTGGTCAGATCCACCCCAAGTTGACATAGATCGGGCTAGGTTCTGGCTCCCTCAGGGCCTAGCTAAATTGTTTATCTAGATAGTTTTTATTTTCCGCTGCGCTTTATGCCTCTGTGGTCCGTCCGACTTAGGATGGACACAGATCCGAGCTCTAAGGGTCCGCCAAAAACCCTACAGTGGTATTAGAGCAAGGTTGTGCTTGTATATCTATATTTGCAACGATTTTAAATTCTTTAAATTTCCTGTTTTGAACGTACGGACATTTTAACTTTATGTTAAAATTTGTTTGATATTGTTTTTGTTTTAAAATTGTTTTGTAACATGAAAATTTTTTTGGGACGATTTAAATTTTATGAGATAAATTTTAATAGGTCTTCTATGTTTAAATGCCTTTTAAAATTTTATTTTATGAGATAAAATAATTTTTGCAAGCATTTAAATTTTTTTAAAGTTTATGTAACATTAAGGAAATTTTTTGGTTTCGTGAGATGATATTTAAATTTCTTTTAGTTGCATAAAGGTTGAAATTTTAAAAAAAACTTTATCTGAAAGCTTTAAAAATAATTTCAAATGATTTTAAATTTTTTTTTAAATTGTTTTAATGAATATGTAACATAAAGAAAAAATTTATTCCCATGAGATGGAATTATAAATTTGTTTCGTTTAATTACATATAGGTTTCAAGATTATTTTATGCGATATTTTAATCTTAGAAATGTATCGTTAAAATTTTTAAAGCTTAGGTTTAAATTTAAAATTATTTGATAATTTTATGAAACCTAGTTTTATGTGATAAAAGTCCTTCAAGCTTTAAAATTTTAGATCTTTAAATTTAAATGTTAAATTTTAAATTTGCAAGTTATTTGATTATGTTGTAGATAATTTTAACTTGCATGCTTTCATTGTATATCACTTTGATTGAACCTTTAATTTATGCGATTAAATTAGTTGGTTTATGTTTTAATGGACATAATGAATAAAGTATTCATGAACCCTTTAGGTTAGCCATTAACAGATTAAAACTTTATAAGATAAAATTTTAATGACTAGTGACATGCTACGTTTTAAATGAACAAATACAACATCAAAACCTAATACCAGATTAGGGTAGTCCCTTTGATTGACAATCATTATCATAAATTGTTTTAATGATGATTATCATTAAATGACTAATTTTGTAAAATGTTGTAATTGTTTTATTAAAATCCTACTTAGATTGAGGTAGCACGATGAATATAAGAACCTTATAGTTGATAAGGATCTAATAAAAATTGTTCAACAAATCCATAAATATTTCGAATTTTAGGATCCACTAGTTGATAAGGATTAACTAGTATTAATTAAAAGCCATTTAGTTAATGAATGAACATAGAATTGATGAACCTCCTTCAATGGATCATGATGTCGGTCAATGTGCTTGGCTAAGTTTGCTGGACCACCCTAGCTAGTCTAAGGGCCGAGTGGTCCTGGCTTAGTCAATTCCCTGGCTGCGTCCGTTGGACCGCAAGGAGTCGAATCATGACTGTGTAAGTCCATCGACTATACCTAAGTCAAATACGATAATAATCTTGTTCAAGATAAATCGTAGACCTCCTTATTTTAGGAGCTGGCAACTGTAAGACCCGTGTTACGGTTGTTGAGCTACACTCAAGCTGTGACATGGTAATCTTATAGGAACCGATTTCTTGATAACGTCTTGACTTGACCCAAACCGTCATCTCGTGCATACGCTGAGCGCCGGAGTAAGTCTAACCAAGAATGTAGTCTAAGACCTGACCCAAACAGACGGGTCGTGCATACACCGAGCGCCGGGGCAAGTCGGGCTAGACATGAAAACAAGGGTCTGACTAGGCTAGACATTGTGATTTGGATGAGCACACTCATGATCACAAATGACTAGGGGTAACAATCGATAGGGAATCATATTTAATATGATTGACGATGAGTTCGTCTACCGACTGCAGAATCGGACAACTTGTTGAGCCACACTCAAGGATGTCAGACTCAGTGTAGTCGGATCCCTCTCCCACAAATGTTATTGTATAATAAACTGTTTACTGTTATGGCTTTAATAAATTTAGTGGGAGAATATAGTTTTATAAAAAACCATTGAAACTATACAACGAACATTTACTGACGAAGTGTCTACTAAATTGCAGAATGGATTCGGGTCTTAAGTATATGATAGAGAAGAATGTGCTTAATGGAACAAACTATAAGGATTGGCTTAGAAACATTAAGTTAGTTCTTTCTCTAGCAGGGATTGGATACGTGCTGTTCGAGGATCCTCCGGAGAAGCCTGACGACGATGCGACCTACGAGGAAAAGGAAGCCTATAAGCTATACCAGAGGGATGCAGAGAAGGACAGGTGCCTTACTCTGGCTTCAATGAATAACGAACTGCAGAGGAAGCATGAACATTTGGATGTTCAAAGCATGATTTTGAATGCACAAGAGTTATACGATAAGCGGTGCAAAGCTGCCAAGTCTGAAGCCACGAGTAATCTATGGGGCACTAAGATGGAGACATGGCCCGTACAAGATCATGTCATTAAGATGATCGGGTACGTAGAAGACGCCGCCCAGTTGGGTTTTGTCCTGGACAATGAGATGTCTGTGGACATCATCCTTAGGTCTTTAATCCCAGTATTCAAGCCTTTCATTACTGGTTTCATTATGAACAATATTGAAACGGATCTTTCTGGTCTCATCAACATGCTTAGACAGTTTGAGGAAATCGAGAAGAAACTGACTGCAATGGTTGTTGGCTCTGCTTCTTCAGACATGCCGAAAGGCAAGGGTAAGAAGAGGCAGGTGTCACGCCCCGCTTCCCAAAAATGTGGAGGCGAGATGTGAGAAGGTCCGCTCAGACTTGAAGCTGCAAAGCTCCAAGCCCGATAAGCATCAATCAACAATAAATTGGCAGGTCCTTGCAACGCAATACGAAACAACGATAAGAATAATGAAGTGAGACAATAAGCAATTTATTCACTCTCAGAATATCCATAAAATAAATTACAATATCACAGAAAAGCCACCAGACTCAAAAGGAAAAGCTAAGGCCCAAACATGGCCAACAAGGTACAACATACAAGCAAGGGTGCTACGAACCAACAACTAACAGCAAACCTAAACAAGGAAGAGAACACAAGCGACCTCTAAGACTGGTCACCAATGACCACAAACTCCTCCTCAGCAACCACTGGCTCAGCGCCAGCAAACACTACGTCCTCAGCGACAAACTCAGGCTCGGGATCTAACATGTGTCACCCAAAAGAGAAAAGGGGCACATGTCAGCAAGTCGAAAGACTTGTGCAAGGAAACTGAAAGAAAGGTAAACTAACAACCTAGCAGTTATAGTATGGTGCATAGCATGGCAAGTATCGTATGGAAGTAACAAGTAAAGTACAATTAGCACGTAACAAGTGGTAGGTGTGACATGTATTGTCAAGTAACAAGTACAAGGGATCACCCACACACGTGTGAGTGCCCTATTGCCTGCATGCTATGTTCAAGTACAAGGGATCACCCACACACAGGCGAGTGCCCTATTGCCCGCAGGCTGTATTCAAGTACAAGGGATCACTCACACACAGGCGAGTGCCCTATTGCCCGCAGGCTGTATTGAGCTCGTTTTCTGGACCACGAGCCAGATTTGTAATTTGGCCTAGGGTTGTGCCCGCAAAATGGGTGCCTAGCCGGAACAAGTAGCACTTGTATGTAGCGATGCTATGCAATCACGATGAGTGTTCAAGCATGCAATGACATGAGCAGATATTCGCGTACCGTTAATTGAATTTAAATATGACAGGCAAAATGCAATGACATGAACAGATATTCGTGTACCGTTAATTTAAATTAAACATGGTAGTTAAATATGCATGGATGACATGAACAGTTAATACGCGTACCGTTAAGTGAAATTAAACGTGACATACAAGCATGATGAAGGTGACGGACCAAGCTTCGTTGTCAAGCTAGGTCAATGGCGTCCAGACGGCTATCCTTTCACCGTCTAGTCTCTTTTACGCTAAAGCAAGGAAATGGCTTAAGACATGGCCCAAATCAAGAGATGCAAGTTTCACTTGCCTGATACCGACGAGGACGGTCGACAAGCACGTCACACAAATGCTAACTACAGAGATGAGATCGCTGCCATGGCAAAACAATATTAGAACAACATCCAACCTAGTTTTATTAGGGTTTCACAAAAACACAAATGAGTCATGAGAATATTAAGAGATCGATTTATTACTGAATCGTTAGCGGAAGAACGATGCCGAGCAAGCACGACGACGGAAGAAACGATTCGGGGAACCTACGGTTCAGATCTGGAATGGATGGGGAAATCTGGAGAAAATGTGATTAAAGAGGGTTTTGAAGAGGAGATTGAAGCTTGGCCAATGGAGGTGAGATGGAGCTTGGGATGGTGGAGATATGCTTGAGATGAAGGGGGAAGGGTTTGGGGAAGATGGAGAAGGATTTGGGGAAGACAATGGCTCAAGAGAAAAGAAAGAAAGTGAAAGTGATCGGGTCTATTTATAGGAAGAATCCGGCGGCTGCCCAGAAATTAGGGTTTCGACACTGATTAGTCGGTCAAAGAGCAACCACTGACCGACTAGTTTGGGAACTAGTCGGTCGGTTGACCAACACAGACCGACTAAGTGTAAACAGTAACTCCTGATGAAAAATAGGATTTAGATTTAGTCGGTCAAAGAACAACTACTGACCGACTAGTTTCTAATCTAGTCGGTCGACGAACGTTCTTAGACCGACTAAGAATGAACAGTACTTGGTATCAAAAATGATCATAGAGCTAGTCGGTTAAAGAACGATTGCTGACCGACTAGTTTGGGAACTAGTCGGTCGACAAATGTTCTTAGACCGACTAATGATAAACAGTAACTCCTGAATAATTGATTCAATGAACTAGTCGGTTTGAGAAGAGTTCCTAACCGACTAGATTGGAATCTAGTCGGTTGGTTCCCCTTCTTGAACCAACTAACGTGCACAGAAATTGCCGAATTGAAGCGCGAAGCTTCGGGAAGATTCCTACGGCTTCTAAGATCAACCTACCTCTAAGATATGAGCGATATTAAGCTCGTCGTGAGTGACTTACTCCAATCTCAACGAAGAAGCTAGGAAATCACAACGAAACAAACGAAAGTGAAAGCTACGGAGACGGAAATCACATGCACGAAGAAAATCCACCAAGACATATATATATATATATATATATATATATATATATGTATATATATATATATATATGTATATATATGTATCGATAACACTAATATAGAAAAACCAGTCGTTACAGCAGGTCCCACAACCTGCCAAGGCGAAGAAGGGGAAGAAAAAGACGAAAGGGGCCCTGTCAAAATCTGAGTGCTTCCACTGCCATAAGATGGGCCATTGGAAGAGAAACTGCAAGGTTCACCTTGCAGAAAAGAAGAAGGGGTATACTGATGCCTCTACCTCAGGTACAACAAATTAAATTCAATAAAGTATAATTATTTCCATAAATGCTTTATCACGTAGTATGAGATACTAAGACATCTGTGTAATGTATACAGGTGGCTGATATGAAGCAGAGGTTGGAAGAAGTTCCGAGGACGGTCGGCATCTGAGCAATCGTTGCTGCTAAGGCCGTGCGAGGACTTCAAACAGACATGATGAAGAAGGAGCTGATACTTATTTTTCTTTTATGAATAAAATGTATCATTCCTTAAAGTTAAAACAATAATTGAGTGTTTAACACTCTAAGTTTATTTGATAAACAAATTATGGTTCATTTTTATGAATCTGTTGTTTGAATGAATGTCTCGGGAAATGTGCTTTCCTTTGAAATTGAAATTTGCTGAGAATGGCTTAAATTTCTGTGAATGTGGCTATCTAAGTTGGTTGCATAAATTTTTGAACTATGATACAGAGCTTCAGAAACTTTTGATTGTTTGGAGCTGACTTAATGTTATAGTCAGTCGATAGTTAAGTATAGTTCCAGGAGCGTATAAATTGTGTGTGATCACAATTATACGCATAATTAAGATAAATTCTTAATAAACTACATTTGATTCTTAAGAGTTAATATTAAATGTAGTTAAGGGAAAAGTATAGTGAAGGACGTTTGACTGAGTAAGTCAATGTCAAGATTCCTTAAACCGATCTTGATTTGACTCATTCGTCAAACCCAACCTGACACTAGTATGTTCCATCTAAGCACATATCAAATGGTTATGCTCTTCATATATATATATATATATATATATATATAGTCTAAATATGATTTAGATATATAATTGAAGTACTTAACCAGATAATTCTTAAAGTCGGTAGGAGCTAGCTCATATACTTATTTTCGGTTTCTCGGACTAAGTAAAAAGGTTTCCAATTTATTTGAATCATCTATATAGAACATTGAATCAAAATAGTTTTGATTTAATCGAATATATAGAGACTTAGGATGTCATGTATGTACTTGACATATTGACACAAGAAAATTGGAATGAGCTAAGACTGACTTATAGAAATGTTAGACCCTACATCTAGATTGTATGAGCTAATTGTTTGCCATACAAACAAAGGAAAATTGATCCAAGTCAATTTTCAAGGATCAACCTTGTGTGATCAAGAGATGTATAATTCATAATCCATTAAAATGCATTATAGATACTCGTTAGTAAATCCACTCTTAGGTTTATCATATGCATGTCCAAAGAGACTGATATGCTATAACGGTATGAGATACCGAGATAAATAGCCTAAGTGCAAGTGGGAGATGTAGGAGGATATATGCCCATAAGGCGATTTATCCTAAGTATACGTCTTGTTAATATAATATATGGTGTCCATTATCCTAAGTATGAAATCATTTGAATAAATATACGTAGATAATGTCCATAGACTTATAGTTAGGTCCTTACGAATCCGGATAAGATCTCGATTATGAGTAGTAAGTGACCGTATAGAAACTTAAGTCTTAAACGGTTCGTGGTCATAGATGTTTCGAGAACTGGATATCGAAACATCTGATAGACCACTGTGTCTTTGTCTTACCTTAGGGTAATGATGATCTCATAGTCATTCGACTTAGTGAAGTTAGAGACGAGACACAGGTGAGCCATTGGAGAATGAGTTCACTGAACAACCAACATATAGTTATTATATGATTAAACTGTCTATAATAACTTTAAGGTGATGATATGTAAGCTGGTCCTTATGACCTGAAGTCATTTGTACGAAACTGTGAGCAAACGGTGCCACTTAGACCTATGATCTAGCTTCGAGGCTAGGCCTGCTGAAAGATCTTAGGTTTGCTACACCTGAAGCTCTCGAGGCAAGTAGATGACTAAGATGGGATTCGTCTCTTCCGTTAAAGGGAAGTTAGTGTCACAGGCTCAGTATGGTCTTTGTGCTAATCCTCAGCCGGGGTACGTTGTAAGATATACAACATGAAAACACTAAGACCGATGTATACTGACCAATATTGTCTAACAGGGTTGACAGTAAACCATACCTGTTACGACCTAAAGATCGTAAGAGTCCGACTCCCGCCCGGATCCGCTGACATACCCCATTAACTCTCCCCTTCACGAAAGGGCCGCCACCCCGGAAGACCGAAGCTACGCGGGAACAGGCGCACCTCGCAGCACTCCCCCCACCCGGCCGAGGCATGCAACTGCAGTTGCTCGGCCCGCCAGGGGCAAGGCGCTTGGGGAGCGCCCGGACAGTACCGCCGGATACGCTGACATAGGCTTGTGCGTATCCTTCTGTTCCAGCGGCCCACAACCCACGACCGAAAAGGGGGCGCGGTCGGGCCGGACAACCCCCGAGCCGGCCGACCCGGCCGGTCCCCATGAACCACGACGCCAGGGATAGCATAGCCACACCTTTAGTTCGTCACCAACGACAAACAACCTAGGATAAGGACACAACTGACACTAACGCTGCCCGACCATCTGACAAAGCACCCCCTGGCAGTTGAGCCGACTGACAATTAATGCTTTCGGCCCTGACATCCTGACAAAAGCGCCCCCGGCTGTTGTGTCGCCTGACAAAAGCAGGTCAGGCACTCCTGTTCCTGACCTCCTCGTCCGAAGCTTCCGCTGACAACCAAGCCAACTCAGCACGTCGAGTCAGCGTGCCAGGTCAGCCCCACCTAGTCATCTCCCGTCAGGTATAAATACCCCCTTACTTCTTACGATGAGGGGGTTGGCAAATTCTCTCTCTCAATCTATTATTCACACACGAGAGCAAAGGTTGTCCATATCTTAGTTCTCCCACTCATAGCTCGCCACTTCGGTCGACACACCTTCAGTCCAACCTGCGTGCCTAGCCCCCGTTTTAAGTCCTATTACTGACTTAGGCATCGGAGGGGCTAAGGGTTGGACCCCAACCCCGCCCTTCTGATGAGTTGCTCGTGCTGCAGGAAAGCTCGCCCCTTGGTCGACATCAGCTCCAGCCTATCGCTACCCGGTCTTCCTCCACAGTGTCCGGTGAGATTTGACTCCGTGGCCACCCCCGACGGTAAGTCCAGCCTCTTCACCCCATTAATCACCTGTTAAATTGCCAACCTAAACCCTCTTGTCAACAGAACCACCGTGCCCTTGGTTTACCTCAATACAAATTCATTGTGTGCGAGTTCCACCTCGTAACAATTGGCGCCGTCTGTGGGAACGAAGGGTCACACCCATGTTAGACTCCATGCCGATCACTCGGAACCCTGACCACGGCAAGGATCCCGTGGGTCAGGATCCTCTTCACCACATTAATCACCTGTTAAATTGCCAACCTAAACCCTCTTGTCAACAGAACCACCGTGCCCTTGGTTTCCCTCAATACAAATTCATTGTGTGCGAGTTCCACCTCGTAACAATACCCTAGGCGAACAGAGACACAGTCTTGATGAATGGACTATAGACAACGGTATTCATCACTGACACAGCCAATGTAAACCCAACGATACTTTTGTCAATGGGTCGATCACGTTATGATGATTCTAAAACAGGGACGACACCTACTGCTCGTGGTGACCGTCGTCTAGGGGTTTCAAGCCCCAACCTGTAGTAAGGTCAAGCTGTATGGTCTCACACCGAGTAGCGTTCATGTCTTAGTAATAGGAAGATTAATAAGAGAAATTCATATGATGAAATGGAATAGTTAAATGTGTTGGATCATGTGGATGGAAAAAACACTAGAAGGGGGGTTGAATAGTGTTGTATAGATATAAAACTGTTTCGTTCTTTACAAATCAACACAAAACGAATCCTTCTAATGTTGCCTAAGAAACCGCGTAGAGTGATCTACGCTTGGTTCTTAATCAACTCGATGAATCTTCAAATCAAATCAGAGATGAAATACTTCTGGTAGTTGACTCCCTATGAACAGTAGTCGACTCCTAGAGAGAATTTAAGCACAGTTCAGATAGTTAATCACTTAAAGAAGATATATGAAAATTTGCACAGAAGTGTAAATACAAAGCTGATCTTTAGCAATATATTATAGAAGAGTTACAATGATATTAAACAAAGAGTAATTGCAAGTTAAATAAGAAATGCTCACAAAGATAAACAAACACAGAAATAGCAAACGCAGACATAAGGATTTTATCATGGTTCCCCACAACTTTTGGGTACGTCCAGTCCCCGACCAATCCGGTACGAGATTTCCACTATTGCCTTGGCAAATACAAGCACCTAACTTCACTTGTTAGGATTTCCAACAACCTAGTCTTGACCAGGATTTCCAACAACCTAGTCTTGACCAGGATTTCCAACTGTAACACCTAGACTTGTCTAGGGTTCCAACAACACAATAAAATCGATATCCAATTCACCATAATAAATTGGTGGAGATTGGTTTTACACCCAGATTTTATAGCCAAATCGTAATAGACAAAATAACGTGTAGTGGCTTGATAGAATAAGATTCTAGATCACACAAAGATACGAATGAAGTCTTTGTGATCTAGATCTAATGTTTTCAAAAATCCTTTAAATAAAAAATTCAAGAACAAATAATACGGATTTGAAAAACAGTTAGCCAAATAAAATGATATTATGATCTTCAGAAAATAATAACAAAATTGCAAGACCAAGAGTAAAACAGATTTGGCTAAAGAGAGAATGAGAGCTTTAGAACATTAGAGCGTTTTTGCACGAGAGAATTTGAATTCAATAGATGTTGTATTTCTCAAATGAAAATGATCCTCTATTTATAGGAGAAATCTGAGAATTCGACATTCAAATTGCTTTGACTTTTGTCCCGAAAATCATGGGAGAAAATCACTCAAAGATATTTCAAAAATCAAGTCAAAATGTCAAACTTCGACAACTGGTAGTCGACTCCCTAGGAGTGGTAGTCGACTCCCAGTGTGTTTCAGGAAATCTTGATTCTCAGCTGGTAGTCGACTCCCAAAGGAATTTTTCCTACGACACAACTAGTCAAACAAGTAGCTAACTCCAGGGTGTAGTTGAGTTTCACTACGAAATTACAAAACGACTAGAGAAAGCTCTCAATATCTTTTTGAAGATGATTTAAAAGATATTCAAAATGTTTTTGAAATCATTTTTATGTGTGTGTGATTGTCTATATGATTTGGCTTTAACAATACCCTAAGAAAGACACAACACACTCAATATGGACTAGGACACGTCTTCGAAGACTTGATCAATTGATGGAGTGGATGTGAGCTTCACTTGAGCTTCTTGTTCTATTTAAGCTTTGAGCTTCACCATTGATCTTAGCAACGTTCGTCCTTGTCTTTGAGCGTAGATTACGCTTCTTTGAGTATGTATAAAGCTTTTCATTTGTCGCACATCTTGTACACTTAATTGTAGTGTAGTTAGTACACTAAGCTTCATTTGGTGTGCTCATCATCAAAATCACTTGGGTTGGAATTCAATTTCCATCACTCTTCCCCTTTTTGATGATGACACCCAAGTGAAAAATGAAGTAAGTTGAAATATGAAAATACATGAAAGTATACTTACTCCCCCTGCTTTGATGCAGTTCTCCCCCCTGCATCGAAGTCGTTAGCAAAACCATACATTCATATGATATATCCATTTTTTGCATTTCATATTTTTCTCTCCTTGTCATCAACAAAAATAATTTAATGACATATTATAATTGATCATTATTCAATTCTTTTTCTCCAACAATACCCAATTCTCTACGAAGTCTAGAGAATGTATCTTTTTGTAGGGGTTTTGTTAGAATATTTGCAACTTGAAATTCAGAGGATACAAATTTAAGTTCAACATCCTTTTTGGTATAGTGATCATCTATAAATCTGTGTCTGATATCAATATGCTTTGTTCTAGGATGAAGAACGGAGTTTTAGTGAGATTAATGGTGCTTTTATTATCACAGTAAATTACACATGTAGATGTGTTAACACCATAATCTATGAGGACTTATTTCATCCAAAGTATTTGAACACAGGCAAGTCCAGCAGATATATACTCTGCCTCAGTGGTAGATAGTGAGATTGAACTTTGCTTTTTGCTAAACCACGAAACAAGGGAATGTCCAAGAAAATGACATGTTCCACTTGTGCTTTTCTTGTGGCTTTACAACCAGCATAGTCTGCGTCACTAAATGAAGTTAAATTAGATGTGCCTCCTTAGGGATAAAATAGTCCAAAGTCAGAAGTGGTTTTAAGATATCTAAATATGTATTTTACTGTTTTAAGATGTGATTCTCTAGGATCACATTGAAATCTAGCACATGCGCAAACACTAAACATAATGTCAGGTCGGCTAGCGGTTAAATAGAGTAAAGAACCTACCATACCTTGATATGTTTTCTGATCGACCTTTTTACCTGCTTCTTTATCTAAAGAAGTGGATGTTGACATAGGTATGTTCTTTCCTGATGCGGTTTCCATCCCGAACCTCTTGATCAAGTCTTTGGCATACTTTGTTTGGTGAATAAAGGTTCCTTCTTTTCCTTGCTTGATTTGTAATCCGAGAAAATATGTGAGTTCCCCCATGTGACTCATTTCAAATTCTTCCTGCATTAACTTAGCAAACTCTTGACAAAGATCTTCATTAGTAGATCCGAAAATGATGTCGTCTACATAAATTTGGATAAGAATAATATCATCATGAATTTTCTTAACAAATAAGGTTGTGTCTATTTTTCCAACAATGTAACTTGAGTCAATTAAGAATTTTCTTAATCTTTCATACCAAGCTCTTGGAGCTTGTTTTAGACCATACAAGGCTTTATTTAACTTGTAAACATATCCTATTTTCTTATCATGTTCAAATTCGGGAGGTTGTTCAACGTAGACTTCCTCCTTTATGAATCCATTTAGGAATGCGTTTTTTACATCCATTTGGTAAAGTTTAAAGTTTTTATATGATGCAAATGCGAGTAACATCCTAATAGATTCTAATCTAGCAACAGGAGCAAAAGTTTCATCGAAATCTATACCTTCTTCTTGTGAGTATCCATGTGCTACTAACCTTCCTTTATTTCTTACCACATTTCCATCTTCGTCTAGTTTGTTCCGGTATACCCATTTAGTGCCGATACCTGGACGGTCTTTCGGTCTAGGTACTAACTCCCATACTTGATTGCGTTCAAATTGCAGAAGTTCTTCTTGCATAGCTTCAATCCATGCTTCATCTGCAAAAGCATCTTCTACCTTTTTCGGATCAACGTTAGAAACAAATGCAACATGTGTCAAGTGTTCTATTTGAGATCTAGTTCTAATTCCTGCATCAATATCACCTATGACTTGGGTGTGTGGGTGATGTGTGACTTCAGGGAATGATTTAGGCAAAGAACTAGAGATGTCATTAGCAGTGATAGATTCATTATTAGGAGTAGATGCAATGATTATGATGTCATCATCATTATGAGCAGTATTATGAGATAGAGATTCATCAAATGTTACATGTAAAGTTTTAACAATAGTTTCGGAACTCTTATTGTAAATTCTATATGCTTTACTACGTAAGGAATAACCGATAAATATGCATTCATCCGCTTTGGAGTCAAATTTATCTAAGTTATCTTCAGTATTCAGAATATAGCACTTACAGCCAAAAACTCTGAAGTAAGATACTTTCGGAATTCGTTGGAGCAGTAATTCATAAGGGGTATTTTCAAAAGGTTTTCTTATTAAAACTTTGTTTTGAATATAGCACGCGGTTGCTACAGCTTCCGCCCAAAAGCTTTTTGGAATGTTGCTTTCACACAACATTGTTCGTGCACACTCTTGGAGTGTTCTATTTTTCCTTTCAACTACCCCATTTTGAGGAGTAGCTCTAGGAAAAGCAAAAGTATGAGTTCTTCACAAAACAGTTTAAAATGTTCATTTTCAAATTCACTACCCTGATCACTTCTTAAAGAAACAATTTTTGAAGAGTATAAACGTTCAATTCTTTTGAAAAATATTTCGAATTCACGGAAGGCATCATTCTTATGAGTTAAGAATAATACACACGTATATCGAGTATAATCATCAACTATGACAAATATGTATTTAGCGTTACATAAAGATGGAGTTCTAGTTGGGCCAAACAAGTCCATATGAAGTAGTTCAAGTGGCCTATTTGAACTAAGAGCTCCAATATTCTTGAATGAACTCTTATGCATTTTGCCAAATTGACATGAATCACATATTTTATCCAATTTAAAATTTATTTTGGGAAGTCCTTGCATCAATTCTTTCCTAGAAATCTTATCCATGTTTTTGATGTTCACATGACCAAAGCGTCTATGCCAGAGCAAAGGGTCATTTGTTGAAACAATTAAGCATACATTTGATTTACATTCATTTAATCTAAGTACATAGATATTTTCTACTCGCTTATGAAGGATCCCATCATAAGATGATAGAGGATCGAAAGAGAGAAGAGACTTATGTTAGCGTACGATATGCTATAGTCTCTGAACTTCGCCCTCGGATTCGCCACAACAGTTGGTACTTTGTCACAGAGGATCAAAGCAACGTTTCACCATCTAAATCTCTCTTTGGGAGAAGAACTTAATGGAAGGGAGAAGAGGGAAAATAAGTTGCCTTATGCAAACTTATGGCATGAATGATTAGCCTTAAAGCCTTACCCTTGGGTCCTATTTATAGGCCAAGGGGGTAGTTATTGTAGGAAATAACTACTTATAAGCTTATTAGCCTATATTAACACCATGCCTTATCCTCTTCCTTATGCACTTATCAAGTGCCTTTATGCACTTATAAAGTGACTTTTTCCACTTATCGAGTGGTCCTTTTCACACATGAAAAGGTTCCCTTCGCACATGCTTTCATGTACGCGACATCTGATGTCCATAGACCCTCATACATCCCCTCATGGGTGTGAACATGTCGTCCATATCTAACATCTCCCACTCACACTTGAGGGGATTGTAAGGAAACATCTTTTCCTTTAGTTCTTCTGTTTATCATAATGAGAAATAGACCGTGTGACCGTCATGCGCATAGAGTCCGCTGTTGTGCACTTGTTAGAGATACACAACACTTCTTAGGGTGCAAAGTTGAGTAGATCAACGCATGCTTTGCCCTAGATTATTTCTTCACATTTCTTATACTTTATATTCAACAATTGAATCACATCTGGATTACAATTGGCTGGCCAGCTTTGAATCTCTAAAGTCCAAATGTGAATATGAAATTAATCTTCCTCTTCTTGCGATCCTTTCGATCTTGACTTGACTCGCTTTTCTTACATGCCCCGCCGGACCGAATTGACCATAGTCCATAAGCAACATGCTAAGACAGGGATCACCCAGTCAAATTTAAAGGAACCAATTAGAGTCCATAAGGGCAAGAAGTTTAAGACCCATGTGGTCTTTGGGTCTCACATAATAGTAAACACAATTACTATTCTAACACAATGGTCAAATGCATACGTAGTATGAATACGTATTACAACATCACTCCTTTCCCAGGGAGCGTATGTCTTAATGATGTTGTAAGGATGATGATCAGACACCACAATGTCTGACTTTGAGTCCCTTTTACTACTCATTAATCTCCTGGACCCACATCCCGCATAAGACAGATAAGATTTCAAAAATCCTCTTAGATCTTTTGTAAGCATTCATATGATGCAGATCTTTCATACGACCATTTTGTTTAAGTCATGACTCTAAATCATCCGTCTGACGATTTTGACTTTAAACAGGTCTCATCTTTATCTTATCCGTCTGATAGAATAAAGGCGGTTGCTCATGTGAGAGAGCCAACCTCAATTTGTCCGACATACTAGAAAATATAGCTGAGATTTTAAAAGAAATGTACACAAACATTTTCAAGAAACTCATATGCAATGTCGAAAAGAACTTGTTCTTTTATTAAATTTGATCTTTCATATACGTGGGAATATACATTGATACAACTCAGCTCTTACGCAATCCTTGAGATGATAAGTGTTTGTAAAACACATCTCTAGGGATCGCCTTCGTAAGCGGATCCGCTATCATCTCATGCGTAGATATGTACCTAATGTCTACCGTCTTGTTCTTATCATAGTCTTTTGCAAATTTGTAGCGGATATCAATGTGTTTGGTCTTACAATGGAATTTTGGATCTTTGACATAGGCTATAGATGCTTGACTGTCACTGTATATTGGTACAGCACCTGAGTCACTTGCATCAATTAGCCTGTCTAAGAACCTCCTAAGCCAAACAGCTTCTTGGACCGCCATGCTAAATGCCACAAACTCGGCTTCCATAGTTCAAAGTGCGATGTAGGATTGCTTCTTGCTACTCCAGGATATTGCACCCGATCCAAGTAGAAAAACATATCCTGAGGTCGAACGTCGCTCATCGAGATCACCCGCCCAATCAGCATCAGTGTAGCCTTCGAGCCTCAAGGCATCTCCTTGATAGTATAAAGCATAGTCCACAGTCCCTTTAAGATACCGCATTATCCTCTTAACCGCTTTCCAGTGTGCTTGCCCTGGATTGGATTGGTAATGACTTACCATTCCAACGGCAAAACAAATGTCCGGTCTTGTACACATCATAGCGTACATAAGACTACCAACTGCACTGGAATATGGAACTTTTTCCATAATTTCCTTTTCTTTTTTGTTCTTTGGACACATTTTCAAACATAAATTATCGTATTTGTGTATAGGAGTATCAATGGACTTACAGTCCTGCATATTAAAATGTTCTAGAACCTTCTTTATATAAGTCTCTTGTGAAAGAGAAAGAAGTTTCTTCGAACGATTCCTTGAAATCTTAACTCCAAGGATATATGCGGCTTCTCCCATGTCTTTCATCTCAAAAACTGATGAAAGCCAAGCCTTGATATCCATCACAAAGCCCTTGTCATTTCTGGCTATTAAAATGTCATCTACATATAGAGACATAATAACATACGTACTTTTGATCCTCTTGATATATACACAGTTATCTTCATCAAGCATGGTAAACCCATTTGATAAGACAACTTCTTGAAATCATATATACCATTGCCTCGAGGATTGTTTAAGACCATATATGGACTTACGAAGTTTACAAACCGTATGTTCGTTTCCTTCTTTTACAAACCATGTTGGTTGTTCCATATAGATCTCCTCATCCAATTCTCCATTGAGAAAGGCAGTCTTTACATCCATTTGATGTAATTCGTGGTCTAAGCAAGCTACCAAAGCCAGAATCAAGTGAATCGAGGTAAAACGAACAACAGGTGAGAAGGTCTCTTCGTAGTCTATCCCTTCCTGTTGCGTAAAACCTTTCGTGACAAGGCGAGCTTTATATCTATCTATAGAACCATCAGCCTTATGCTTGATCTTAAGAACCCATTTGTTCCCAATAGCTCTACGTCCTCTGGGTAAGTCAACCAAGTCCCAGACTCGGTTAACTTTCATGGATTCTAATTCCTCCTTCATCGTTTCCATCCATTTGTCTTTTGCAGGGCATGATACGGCATGTTTGAAAGTAGCAGGCTCGTCATCTTCTTGTAGTAAAGTCACAAAGGTTTGTGGGAATTCATCCTCAAATCTTAGAGGAGCTAACCTTGTATGACTACTACGTCATATTTGAGATTCTTCAAGTCCTTGTTGACTCGAATTTGGATCAATTCTAATATTACTCCCACTTGGAATGTGGTTAGAATTGCTCCCACTTGGATCATTATTCCAATATGGAATAGGATTCGCATCATTCGTATCATCCATTGGTGAAGGTTGAAATGTATTTTCGTCTTAGAGGATCTAACATTGTACGACTATTACGTCGTATTTGAGATTCTTCAAGTCCTTGTTGACTCGAATTTGGATCAATTCTAATATTACTCCCACTTGGAATGTGGTTAGAATTGCTCCCACTTGGATCATTATTCCAATATGGAATAAGATTCGCATCATTCGTATCATCCATTGGTGAAGGTTGAAATGTATTTTCGTCTTCACCAAGAATTCTCCCACTCGAATGAGGTATTCCTTCTTGATCATAAATCTCAAATAGAGATAAGTCCTGACTTATCTCGCTCTGTCTTGGAAACTCATTTTCCAAGAAAGTAACATCCCTCGACTCAAATTCAATCAGTCCTCCATTGTCTTCCTGACCAATGAAAACATAACCTTTGGAGTTTTCTGCGTATCGTATAAAGATACATTTCCTCCCTCTTGGCCCAAGTTTGCCATACTTATGGGAGGAAATATTTGCATAGGATGCACACCCCCAAGGTTTTAAAATGCTTAAGTCAGGAGACCTTTGGTTCAACAACTCATAAGGAGTGGAGCTAACTGATTTTGAGGGTACGCGGTTCAAGATGAAAGCAGCCGTCAATAATGCATCACCCCAAAAGGTGATTGGCAAGTTAGCTTGTGTCATCATTGAACGGACCATTTCCATTAAATTCATATTCCTCCTTTCAGCAACACCATTTTGTTGCGGAGTATAAGGCATAGTTACTTGATGAACTATGCCCTTTTCATCACAAAGTTCCTTAAAACTTGCTGATTGATATTCACTGCCTCTATCGGTTTGCAAGACCGTAATCTTGCGATCTAATTGATTTTCCACTAAACTCATATAGTTTTTAAAGCAGGTTAATGCTTCATTTTTATGGGATATCAAATAGATATGTCCGAATCGGGTGAAGTCGTCAATAAAAGTGATGAAGTAGGACTTCCCGCGTCTTGTCTTGACATTCATCGGATCACATATGTCCGAATGGATGAGCTATAATGGAACCTCGGCCCTTGTGCCGGTTCCAAATGGCTTGCGACAAGATTTCCCTACAAGGCAATGTTCGCAAGTCGACATTTCGACCTTTGAAACATTAGATAGAAGGCCACGTTTGGCAAGTCTATCCATACCTGTTGGTCCAATGTGACCAATCCTTGCGTGCCAACAAATTACATCTGACTCATAAATCGAGGAATTTGTAACAAGGAAATTTTCATTAAAATTTGAGGAATCGTACATCGTATTCAATACAATGAATCCTTTAAAAACATACCCAGAACCAATTAAAGAATTATTACAAGACAAATCCATATCACAATTATGAAAGAACCAACTATGACCAAGACCCATTAAGACGACCACAGATATGATATTCCTTCGAATATCCGGAGTGAAGAGAACATCATGAAGTAAGATAGTGCGGCCGTTGTCCAAGACGAGCTTGCACGTCCCAACGCCTTTCACTTCAACACGTGTGTTGTTTCCTACATATATCCACTTCGTTCCTTGGGGTATCCGGTGATACTCCACGAAGAACCGTTTGTCCCTTGCTGTGGTCGGTGGCACCTGAATCAATTATCCAAAAGGGATTAGATTCTACAAGAAATATTGAACTAGAAACACATATGTAACTAGTATTATTACAAGTTACCTTGTCACCTCCATCCGCACATGAACGGGCAAAGTGACCTAACTTGTTGCACTTGAAGCACTTGATCTTCTTCAAGTCCTTCTTCTTATGCCATTTCATGTTCCCACTCTTTTGTTTGGGTTTCTTGGTAGACACTGGTTGCTTTTTATGTTCATGAGCAAACTTCGAGCGATGTTTACATTTCTTTCCCCCGTGTGAGGAAGTAGCAACCATGTGCACTTCTGTACTTGGCTTGGCGGTCGCAAGCCGCTCTTCCTCTAACTCGAGGTGCTTAGAAACATCGCTGAAGTTCTTGATGCTCTCATTATGAGTGAGATGCATCTTCATGTTGTCCCATTCGATTGGTAGGGAACGTATGACCGCTTGGATTTGTTGTTCATCAGTGAGCATATGACCTGCATCCTTTAACTCTGAAATAAGATTCGTCATGTGTCGCAGATGCATTCCCATGGAATGATGTGGACGTTTTTTGTACGAATCAAATTTTATAGTTAAAGAGCGAAGTTTGGTCACCGAGGTGCCACCAAGCTTCTCCTCTAGCTTGGACCATATGTCCATAGCTAGGTCATATTCTCGGAAGATTCGCATTATGTCGTCGGCCATACTTAACAACGTAATGCGAGCAATTTTGTTCTTCCGAGACCAAGCATCGAAAGCTTCCTTGTCTCTTTTGTGTTGGGCCGTAGTACCTAACTCAGGTTCAATCATTTTGTTCGTCAGAGTTTCGAGCACATCTTGCTCCTCTAGAACATATTGTATCTTCATGGACCACAGTTTGTAATTATCGCCGTTGAGTTTTTCACCTTTGTTCAACTCAGCGACGATGTTCTTAGTAGCGGAAGAAATTTTAGCTTTAAAATGCTGCAAAATACATAAAAAAATTCGATCAAAAACATTGCATAAATTTCTATACATAGTCATCATTTTACCACATTTTCATAATTCAGCAGTCTCGGCCAGCGGACCAACCAAGGGAATGGCTAGTCCATGGTTCACTACCCCCAGACAGAGCTGAGGTGACCCACAAAACTAGTCCAAAAGACCACTGGCCGAATCATGATCCATTGAGACGCTGAATCAATCGAATGTGTAAATTTTAGACTAGTCTAATATCACTCCCACTTGGAATGATATTTTTACATTTGATAAGTTACTTTCGAAAAATATTGAAGATGTTGCTCTAGAATCGGAAAGGTCATTACGATTCCAATCACCATCTAGAACAACTTTCCATATTTCCCTATCACTTATCAAAAAATAGTACTCTTATAGTACTTGCAGCGAAAAAGCGATTTTAAACCCTTGTTGTACTTGCAAAATATTTGGCAATACCTACACCCCCTGATAGGGTGACAGAGCCGAATATTTTGACAAACGGTGTGACGCAAGGCCGGCTGGCAATGGCACAATACCACAGGACCGTGCACAAGGCTGCAGGGCATAAGGCCAAGGCTGCAGGGCACAAGGCCATTGTCGGGAGGTAGTGGCCTTCCCCGGCCATTGCCGGGGTCGAGCCATGGCCCTGCCAAGGCCGGATTCCCCCGAAGAGAGAGTTTCCTTTGCAGCATGGCCAAGGCCGAACACCCCCTAAGGGGAGTGTTCTGCAATCCACCGCCGTCGGCCCCCGTAGGGATCCAGGCCCTCCCCCCTGCAGGGGGCTTTGCCGCAGGCAACTGTCGCCGGCCCCGTAGGGGCCGGCCATGCAGGCTCCCCCAATATCTCCTGGGTCGAGGCCGGGGTGCAGCAGCACTGGCTTGGCCAGGGCCGGGCCTCCTCGGCTTGGCCCTGACCGAGGCCAGGGCTCCTCAGCCCTGGCCGAGGCCAGGGCCGGCCTCCTCGGCCCTGGCCGAGGGCAGGGCCGGGCGTGGCCCTGGCCGAGGCCAGGGCTCCTCGGCCCTTGTCGAAGCCAGGGCCGGGCTCCTCGGCCCTTACCGAGACCAGGGATCCTCAGCCCTGGCCGAGGCCAGGGCCAGGCTTGGCCCTGGCTGGCCTCCCCCCTACTTGGAGTCTGGCCGCACCCCCCCCCCCCCCGGAAGGGGGGTGGTCTTGGTTGTCATTGGCCGAAGCCAACCCCCTCCTCAATGGGGAGGGGGGTGCATAGCCTTCATGACCCATATGGCCATGGTGATCATGCACCAAAGAGATATGCTATTGTCATACTACATGGTGACAATGCACCATGCCCTTCCATGGCAATCTTCTTCTCCGATGAGAAGTTTTGTAACCATCATCTTCTCCAATGAGACATACGTTCATCGAGAAAGTGGTTATGCTTTAATGTCCGTGTGCCAAAAAAACAAAAAACACACTTTCAAGGCCGCAAACTTCACGCTCTATATGAAGAGAGTGCACATTCCCTATTGAATGGAGACTTAGCATCCATGAAGAGTGCGAGTTTGGCGAGATGAACGGTCAATTCTTCCCGTCACAGAGAGTTCCTGCCATATCCGTAATGGCAGAAGAACCTAACGTGAAAAGAACAACTTTTGTGTTCTCTCCGTCACGACGCGCTCCTACCATATCTATAATGGTAGGATACTCATTCGTGAAAGAGACAACGTCTCATTCATCGGTGAGACCGGGGCGAACCCGTATGGCTCTGATATCAATGAAGGATCCCATCATAAGATGATATAGGATCGAAAGAGAGAAGAGACTTACGTTAGCGTACGCTATGCTATAGTCTCTGAACTTCGCCCTCGGATTCGCCACAACAGTTGGTACTTTTTCACAGAGGATCAAAGCAACGTTTCACCGTCTAAATCTCTCTTTGGGAGAAGAACTTAATGGAAGGGAGAAGAGGAAAAATAAGTCGCCTTATGCAAACTTATGGCATGAATGATTAGCCTTAAAGCCTTACCCTTGGGTTCTATTTATAGGCCAAGGGGTAGTTATTGTAGGAAATAACTACTTATAAGCTTATTAGCCTATATTAACACCATTCCTTATCCTCTTCCTTATGCACTTATCAAGTGCCTTTATGCACTTATAAAGTGACTTTTTCCACTTATCGAGTGGTCCTTTTCACACATGATAAGGTTTCATTCGCATATGCTTTCATGCACGCGACATCTGAGGTCCATAGACCCTCATACATCCCCTCATAGGTGTATACATGTCGTCAATATCCAACAGATTACCTTTAACAAGAATATTTTTCATATCCTTGTCGTAAACTAAACAAGAGTCAAGTGTAAAGAGAACTTTCATACCTTTGTCGCATAGTTGGCTTATGCTTAATAAGTTATGCTTTAGTCCATTTACTATGCTTACATCTTTGATGAGCAATTTTGAGGGGCTACTGATGTTGCCTATCCCGACAATTTTACCTTTCTTGTTGTCACCAAATGTCACGGTTCCGCCGTCATACATTTTTAGACTACTAAGTAGTCTTGCGTTCCATGTCATGTGTGCGGAGCATCCGCTATCCATTATCCATATGTCTTGAAAGAAAATAATTTTGACACGTTTGGTACCCACTTATAATTGGGTCCGATTTGTTAGAGAAAAGAAAATTTTATTGTTATGTACGGTCTTAAATGTTGGGTATCAAAAGAATATATATGAAGCATGTGGATACCCTAATGCATGTAGAAATGAGAGAGTTATTTATTAGGAACCCAACTTCGATTTGAATTTGATTTCCTATGCACAAATGAATCATTACAAAATCCATGCATACTTCTAGTCAAATTATGAACATAAACATTCTTATCATGCAGGCATAAGTGTTTGGGCACCCATATCATATTAGTTCTAGTATTGTGTACATTGTGAGGTTTGTGTACAAAACGTGATCTTTGATATGCATCGTGTATAACATGTGGTTTATGTGACATATGGGGTGTATTGTGTCTAACATTTCTTCCAACACAAGAATATTCCTTTTAACATTTGTATGCACAACATTCTCCTTTTTACAAATGTCACTAGAGGTAGAAGCATGAGCATTTTTATTATGTGTTGTGGATACATGCTTTTGTGAATGAGTGGCTTTCGCACTTCGATTTGTCTTAAACTCATCAAGTTTAATAACTAATTCTTCGTGTTTAAGCTTACTCGTGCTCAAAACATTTTCAAGCATCTCAATTTTATCATTTAAACTGGAAACATAAATAGCATGTTCAGTTTTCAGTGCATCGTGATCACATACTAATTTATCATGTTCTTTATGCAGAGTCTTGTGTTTCTGTCTAGAGTCTTGTGTTTCTTTGACAGACGTTCATATTCTCTATAAAGATTTTCATATGCACTTGCGATATCAAATTCATTTTCCTCATCGGAGTTAGAATCACTTACCTCGTTCTTGTCGTTCTGACGAGCCATCCTGCATAGTTCTTCATCATTGGCTTGAGCTGTCTTTATGGGTGTTTGGATCTCATTAGATCTTGATCCGAATCTTTCGTCCAACAAGTTTAAGATTTGATGTGCGGTTTTCGCCTTTTCTACAAGATCTAACATTTGATCAGTTAATCCAGTGTAAAGTAAATGCATTACCTTGAGGTTGTTGAAGTAGGCTTCCTTTGATCAGGACTCCATTGAGTTTGCGGTATGGTTGGAATCTCGTATGGTTCTCTAAAAGATCTCATGTATTTCAGATCTTGTGCCTCTAAGAAGATTTCCATTCTCCTTCTCCATTGAGAATAAAGGTTGTCGTTGAAGATCGGAGGAGTGTGAATGTTGCAGACGTTTGTTGATGCCATCGCTTTAACCTTGCTTTGATACCAAGTGTTGGATCATGTGGATGGCAAACAACACTAAAAGGGGGGGCTGAATAGTGTTGTATAGATATAAAACTTTTTCGTTCTTTACAAATCAACACAAAACGAATCCTTCTAATGTTGCCTAAGAAACCACGTAGAGTGATCTACGCTTGGTTCTTAATCAACTCAATGAATCTTCAAATCAAATCAGAGATGAAATACATCTTGTAGTCGACTCCATATGAACAGTAGTCGACTCCCAGAGGGAATTTAAGCACAGTTTAGATAGTTAAGCACTTAATGAAGATATATGAAAATTTGCACAGAAGTATAAATACAAAGCTGATCTTTGGCAATATATTATAGAAGAGTTACAATGATATTAAACAAAGAGTAATTACAAGTTAAATAAGAAATGCTCGCAAAGATAAACAAACGCAGAAATAGCAAACGCAGACACAAGGATTTTTATCCGGGTTCCTCACAACTTTTGGGTACGTCCAGTCCCCGACCAATACGGTACGAGATTTCCACTATTGCTTTGACAAATACAAGCACCTAACTTCACTTGTTAGGATTTTCAACAACCTAGTCTTGACCAGGATTTCCAACAACCTAGTCTTGACTAGGATTTCCAACCGTAACACCTAGACTTGTCTAGGGTTCCAACAACACAATAAAATCGATATCCAATTCATCATAATAAATTGGTGGAGATTGGTTTTATACCCAGATTCTATAGCCAAATCGTAATACACAAAATTACGTGTAGTGGCTTGATAGAATAAGATTCTAGATCACACAAAGATACGAATGAAGTCTTTGTGATCTAGATCTAATGTTTTTCAAAAATCCTTTAAATAAAAAATTCAAGAACAAATAATACGGATTTGAAAAACAGTTAGCCAAATAAAATAAGATTATGATCTTCAGAAAATAATAACAAAATTGCAAGATCAAGAGTAAAACAGATTTGGCTAAAGAGAGAATGAGAGCTTTAGAACGTTAGAGCGTTTTTGCACGAGAGAATTTGAATTCAATAGATGTTGTATTTCTCAAATAAAAATGATCCTCTATTTATAGGAGAAATCCGAGAATTCGAAATTCAAATTGCTTTGACTTTTGTCGTGAAAATCATGGGAGAAAATCACTCAAAGATATTTCAAAAATCAAGTCAAAACATCAAACTTCGATAGCTGGTAGTCGATGTTGGATATGGAAGACGTTAGTACACCCTTGTAGGGGATGTATGAGGGAATACGGACCTCGAACATCGCGTACACGAAGTCGTACGCAAAGGGAATATGTTCCCTTGCGGAGAGGATCTTTAGATTGATGGGAAAGTCACATTATATGTGCATAAATGCATGCGACATATGGCTAATAAAGGGGTAATATCTTAAGCTTATATTGTACCATGCATATGGTACAACTTAAGCTTATAATATGCCATGTACGATGGTACACCTTAGTTAAATTGTTCCAAAGGGACAATTGATCCTAAAATAACTACCTTGGGGGCTATAAATAAGACCCAATGGTTAGCCATTTCATTACACTTTTTGCATGGCATTCTTGCATGCATTTTCATTCTAGCGAAGCTCTGCCGAAATACTTCCTCTCCCTCTATCCAAGTTCTTAATCTAAAAGTAGAGATTTAGATTGTGGATTTAGTAGCCTTACTCCGTTCGTGAGAAGACTCGATCCGTCGTGGCGAATCCGAAGGCGAAGTTCGTAGACTACCGTGCCGCATACGCAAGCGTAAGTCTCAACTTCATTTATCGATCCTAACTCTGTTTTGGCAGGATCCTTCATTGGTATCAGAGCCATATGGGTTCGCCCCGGTCAAACCGCCGCCCCGTCGAAACTATGAACGAGTCGTTGTCCTTTTCACGAATGGGTCTCCTACTATTACGGATATAGTAGGAACGCTTCGTGACGGAGAGAACGCAGCGGTTGTTCTTTTCACGTTAGGGTCTCCTATCATTACGGATATGGTAGGAACTCTCCGTGACGGGAAGAACTGACCGTTCACGTAGTATGTTATTTTTCATTTTTGGCACACGGCCATTAGAAAATAACTAATTTCTCGACGAACGGGTGCTTCATCGACGAACGGGTGCTTCATCGAGGAAGATGATGGTAGTTATCTCCATCGGAGAAGATGAATTTTAGTGCATGTGCGCCATGGCCAAATGGGCTATGAAGGCCATGCACCCCCCCTCCCCATGCGGAGGGGGTTGGCTACGGCCAATAACCACCACGGCCACCCCTCCGGTGGGGTGTGCGGCTACGGCCAAAGGGGCCATGGCCGGCCAATGCCAAATGGCCTTGGCCATGACCGGCCATGGCCAAGCCATGGCCGGCCATGGCCAGGCCGGCAGTGGCCGGCCTCGGCCACGGCCTGCCGGCCTGGCCGGCCTTGGCAGAGGCCAGGGCCGGCCTGGCCTGCCCTGGTAGAGGCCAGGGCCAATGCCCTGGCCTCGGCCAGGACCTGGCCGGCCCTGGCCGGCCTCGGCCAGGGCAGAGGCCCTGGCCGGTCCTTGGCCAAGCCTCGGCCAGGGCAGAGGCCCTGGCCGGGAGAAGTTACAGACCAAATAATTGGTCGACCAATTTGGTTGTTTTGGTCGACCAATCCGACAGAAGGTCTTGGTCGATCGCAAACTTGCCGACTGACCCATACGGGGTGACAAAAGGCCTTGGTCAAACTCGAATGTGCCGATTAGCCCATACGGGGCTAACCACTGTGTCGACTTGCCCATACGGGGCTAACATTTTATAAAGTTTTTACTTGGGCTCTACTCCTTGAAGATTAGCCATAGTGCTCTACTTCATGAGAGATTAGCCATGTCATTGTGCTCTACTCTACGGAGATTAGCCAATGAACTTATAAAGTTGTGCTCTACTCTACGGAGATTAGCCAATGTATTTTCAAATTTTGAAAAAGGTGTTTTCAAATAGGTTATGTCCCGTCCTTAATCGGGATAGCGCAATTTAGAATTCCAAGTCCTACCATGATCCGGCCATGGTTATCTAACACATGGGTGTGTAGAACAGGTCTCGTGGCTTGGCAATTGTTGCGCTAAAATTCTTTGCGCAAACTCTCACCTATTCCATTTTGAAAGATATGTTTTCAAAAAGTATTTTTTCTGCTGCAGATACCATACGGGTATCATTTCTGATTTCTTTTTACTTGAGATAAGTAAGAGGGATACTTTGAAAGTTACTTCTAGATGGTAGTTGGGAACGTAGTGAACTTCTCGATTCTAGAGTAACATTTCAACGCATCCAAGGAACTTATCAAGTGTTTAAAGAATCGAAACTTTATGCATAGAATTTTGATCGTGTTTTTCATTTTTCTTTGCAGTTTTTTGATTCGAATATGTCTACCGCTTCTAAGAACATTGTCGCAGAGCTTAACAAAGGTGAAAAGCTCAACGACGACAATTATAAACTATGGTCAATAAAAATCCAATATGTTTTGGAGGAGCAAGATGTGCTTGAAACACTCCAAAACATAATGGAAGAACCTGAGTTGGGCAATACGGCCCAACACAAGAGGGACCGGGAAGCTTATGAGACTTGGACTCGAAAGAACAAAATAGCACGTATTACGTTACTGTCCGCAATGGACAATGACATAATGCGTCTATTTCGGGAATTCGACCTAGCCAAAGACATATGGTCTGAGCTAGAAATAAAGTTTGGTGGAACTTCGGTTACCAAACTCCGCTCCTTAAATATTCAATTTGATTCGTACAAGATGCGGCGAGATCATTCTATGAAAAAGCATCTCCGCCACATGGCGAATCTCATATCTGAATTAAAGGATGCGGGTGTTACGCTGTCTGACGAACAGCAGATCCAAGCAGTCATTCGTTCACTCCCAGATAGCCGGGATAACATGAAAATGCACCTCACTCATAATGAGTGCATTAAAACTTTAAGCGATGTATCGAAACACCTCGAACTCGAGGAAGAGCGGATTCAAGCCGCAAAACCAAGTGCAGAAGTGCACATGGCCGCTAGTTCCTCACATGCAGGAAATAAGCGGAAGAATAAACGCTTAAGGTTTGTGAACGAACGAAAGCAAGAACCGGAAACCTCAAAGAAGACTAAGAACAAAAAGTGGCAAAAGAATGTGCACTCAAAGAAGAAAAACTTGAAGAAGATCAAGTGCTTTAAGTGCAACAAGTACGGTCACTTTGCCCGTACGTGTACGGATGGAAGTGATAATGTAACTTGTAGGGCTAGTTACATATGTGTTTCTAGTTTCATGTTTCTTGCTGAATCTAACTATTTTTGGTTGATTGATTCAGGGGCCACAGACCACGTAGCGAAGGACTGAAGGTTCTTCGTAGAGTATCAAAAGATAACTCAAGGAACAAAGTAGATATACGTCGGCAACAACACATGTGTTAAAGTCAAAGGCGTCGGAACATGCAAGCTAGTTCTCGACAACGGCCGGACTTTATTATTGCACGACGTCCTCTTTGCTCCAGATATTAGAAGAAATATCGTATCTGTGGTCATGTTAATGTCTTTAGATTATGAATGGAGGTTCTATAAACAGAAGGTTGACCTTGTTTGTAATAGTTCTTTAATTGGGTCGGGTAATGTTTGTAATGGATTAATTGTTTTAAACACAATGTATGATGATTCTTCTTCCATTAATGAAAGTTTCCATTTGACAAATGCTTCTAACTCTGAATCTGAGATCATTTGTTGGCATGCAAGACTTGGTCATATTGGACCAACTAGAATGGATAGACTTGCCAAAAGTGGCTTGCTATCTAATGTTTCAAAAGTTGAAATGTCAACTTGTGAACATTGTCTTGTAGGGAAAACTTGTCGCAAGCCGTTTGGAACTGGCACAAGGGCCGAAGTTCCATTACAGCTTATCCATTCGGACATTTGCGGTCCAATGAATGTTAAGACAAGACGCGGAAAGTCCTATTTCATCACCTTCATTGATGACTTCACTCGTTTCGGTCATATTTATTTGATTTCCCACAAACATGAAGCTTTAACTTGCTTCAAAAACTATATGAGTTTAGTGGAAAATCAACTAGATCGCAAGATAAAGGTCTTGCGAACCGATCGGGGTGGAGAATAGCAATCAACGAGTTTTAAGGAACTCTGTGATGAAAAAGGTATAGTTCAACAAATAACTATGCCTTATACTCCGCAACAAAACGGTGTTACGGAAAGAAGAAATATGACATTGATGGAAATGGTCCGATCAATGATGTCTCAGGCAAATTTGTCCATCACCTTTTGGGGTGATGCATTATTGACGGCAGCATTCATCTTAAACCGTGTACCCTCGAAGTCGGTAAGTTCTACTCCTTATGAGTTGTGGAACAATAGAACTCCAGACTTAAGCATTCTAAAACCTTGGGGTTGTGCCTCTTACGCACATTTATCCTCTCACAAATATGGCAAACTTGGGCCACGTGGGAGGAAGTGTATCTTCATCCGATACGCTGAAAACTCCAAAGGATATGTTTTCGTCGGTCAAGAGGACAATGGGGGTCTAATAGAATTCAAATCGAGGGATGTTGTCTTCTTGGAAAACGAGTTTCCAAGACAGGGTGAGATAAGTCAAGACTTATCCTTGTTTGAGACTTGGGATCAAGAATGATCGGAACGTTCGAATGGGAGAATTCTTGGTGAAGAAGAAAATACGTTTCAAACTTCACCAATGGATGATCCGAACGATACCAATCCTATTCCGAGTGGGAGTGATATTATTCCGAGTGGGAGTGATGTCATTCCAAGTGGGAGTGATCAAACTCAAGCAAGACGTAGTAATCGAACGAGGCTAACACCTCTGAGATTTGAGGATGAATTTCCTCAAACATTCATGACATTACTACAAGATGATGACGAACCGACAAATTTCAAACAGGCCGTCACATGCCCTGCTAAAGATAAATGGATAGCGGCAATGGAAGAAGAACTTCAATCCATGAAAACAAACCAAGTCTGGGACTTGGTTGATTTACCTAAGGGACGTAGAGCCATTGGGAACAAGTGGGTTCTCAAAATCAAGCATAAGGCTGATGGCTCCATCGAGAAATATAAAGCTCGCCTTGTAGCGAAAGGTTTCACGCAACAGGAAGGAATAGACTACGAAGAGATTTCTCTCCTGTCATGCGTTTTACCTCCATTCGCTTAATTCTGGCAATGGTGGCTTGTTTGGACCTCGAGTTACATCAGATGGATGTAAAAACTGCTTTTCTTAACGGAGAACTAGATGAGGAGATCTACATGGAACAACCAAACGGGTTCGTACAAGAAGAAAACAAACATAAGGTTTGTAAACTTCGTAAATCCATATATGGTCTTAAACAATCCTCAAGGCAGTGGTATATGCACTTTCAAGAAGTCGTTTTGTCGTATGGTTTCTCCATGCTCGACGAAGACAACTGCGTATATATTAAGAGGATTAAAAACAAGTATGTAATTATGTCTCTTTATGTAGATGACATACTTATAGCCGGAAATGATAAGCGTCTTATCATGGATATCAAAGCTTGGCTTTCATCCGTCTTTGAGATGAAAGACATGGGTGAAGCTGCATATATCCTTGGGATTAAGATCTCAAGGAATCGTTCCAAGAAACTTCTTTCTCTCTCTCAAGAGACATATATAAAGAAAGTCTTAGAACGGTTTAATATGCAGGACTGCAAGCCAATTGATACTCCAATAAGCAAAGGCGAGGGTCTATGTTTGGAAATGTGTCCCAAAGATCCAAAAGAAAAGAAAGCTATGGAAAAGGTTCCATACTCCAGTGCTGTCGGGAGTCTGATGTACGCCATGATGTGTACCAGACCGGACATTTGCCATGCTGTTGGTATGGTAAGCCGTTACCAATCCAACCCAGGACAGGCACACTGGAAAGCGGTGAAGATGATATTAAGATACCTCAAAGGGACTGCGGACTATGCGTTATGCTATCAAGGCAATACCTTGAGACTCGAAGGCTATACCGATGCTGATTGGGCAGGTGATCTCGACGAGCGAAGATCTACCTCAGGCTTTGTTTACTTGCTCGGGAATGGTGCAATATCCTGGAGCAGCAAGAAGCAAACCTGCATCGCCCTATCAACCATGGAAGCCGAATTCGTAGCATTCAGCATGGCGGTCCAAGAAGCTGTTTGGCTTAGGAAATTCTTAGACAGGCTGACGAATGCCACTGAATCGAGCACTATTCCTATATACAGTGATAGTCAAGCTTCGATTGCCTATGTCAAAGATCCTAAATTTCATTGTAAGACCAAACACATTGATATTCGATTCAAGTTTACGAAGGACTATGACAAACGGAAGGAAGTAGACATAGGATACATATCCACGCATGAGATGATAGCGGATCCCCTTACTAAGGCGATCCCCAGAGATGTGTTTTTCAAACACTTATCATCTATGGGAATGCGTAGGTGCTGAGCTGTATCATGTAATATTTCCCATGTCTATAGAAGATCAAAGTTTAATTTGCATACAAGTTTCTTACAAATGATTTTATATACATTTGTGTTTAAGTCTCAGCTATTTTATTGTGTGTATGTCGGACAGATTAAGGTTGACTCTCTCACATAAGCAACCGCCTTATCTTATCAGATGGATAAGATGGAGATGAGACTAGTTTAAAGTCAAAATCATTAGACAAATGATTTAGAGTCGTGACTTAAACAAGATAGTCGAATGAAAGATCTGCATCATATGGATGCTTACAAAAGATCTGAGATCTGTATCACAAGGATATTTGAAAGAGATCTCATAGGATTTTTTAAATCCTATCTGTCTTATGCAGGATGAGAGTCCAGGAATATTTCATGAGTAGTAAGGGGACTCAAAAGATAGGCACTGTGGTGTCTGATCTTTCATCCGTACAACATCATTAAGACATACTCTCCCTGGGAAAGGAGTGATGTTGTAATACGTGTTCATACCACGTATGCATTTCGACCACTGAGTTAGTAACAATAGTGTTTGCTATTATGTGAGACTCAAAGGCCATACGGGTCATAACTCTTACCCTCAAGGACTCCAATTGGTTCCTTTAGATTTGACGAGATGATCGCTATCTTAGCGTGTTGCTAATGGGCTATGATAATTCGGCTTGGCGGGGCACGTTAGAAAAGCGAATCAAGTCAAGATCAGAAGGTTCGCAAGAAGAGGAAGATTGATTTCACATTCGCATTTGGACTTTAATGATTCAAAGCTGGCCAGCCAATTGTGATCCATATGGGATTCAATTGTTGAATATAAATTATAAGAAATGTGAAGAAATAATCTAGGGTAAAGCATGCGTTGAACTACTCAACTTTGCACCTTCGAGGTCGTTGTGTATCTCTAACAAGTGCACAACAACAGACTCTACGCGCATGACGGTCGCACGGTCTATTTCTCGGTATGATAGATGAAAGAACTAAGAGAAAGACGTTCTCTTACAATCCCCTCAAGTGTGAGTGGGAGATGTTGGATATGGAAGACGTTAGTACACCCTTGTAGGGGATGTATGAGGGAATACAGACCTCGAACGTCGCGTACACGAAGTCGTACGCAAAGGGAATATGTTCCCTTGCGGAGAGGATCTCTAGATTGATGGGAAAGTCACATTATATGTGCATAAATGCATGCGACATATGGCTAATAAAGTGGTAATATCTTAAGCTTATATTGTACCATGCATATGGTACAACTTAAGCTTATAATATGCCATGTACGATGGTACACCTTAGTTAAATTGTTCCAAAGGGACAATTGATCCTAAAATAACTACCTTGGGGGCTATAAATAAGACCCAAGGGTTAGCCATTTCATTACACTTTTTGCATGGCATTCTTGCATGCATTTTCATTCTAGCGAAGCTCTGCCGAAATACTTCCTCTCCCTCTATCCAAGTTCTTAGTCTAAAAGTAGAGATTTAGATTGTGGATTTAGTAGCCTTACTCCGTTCGTGAGAAGACTCGATCCGTCGTGGCGAATCCGAAGGCGAAGTTCGTAGACTACCGTGCCGCATACGCAAGCGTAAGTCTCAACTTCATTTATCGATCCTAACTCTGTTTTGGCAGGAGTGGTAGTCGACTCCCAGTGTGTTTCAGGAAATCTTGATTCTCAGCTGGTAGTCGACTCCCTACCTTTGGTAGTCGACTCCCAGAGGAGTTTTTCCTGCGACACAACTAGTCAAACAAGTAGCTAACTCCAGGGTGTAGAGGAGTTTCACTACGGAATTACAAAATGACTAGAGAAAGCTCTCAATATCTTTTTGAAGATGATTTAAAAGATATTCAAAACGTTTTTGAATTCTTTTTTGTGTGTGTGATTGTCTATACGATTTGGCTTTAACAATACCCTAAGAATGACACAACGCACTCACTATGGACTAGGACACGTCTTCGGAGGCTTGATCAATTGATGGAGCGGATGTGAGCTTCACTTGAGCTTCTTGTTCTATTTGAGCTTTGAGCTTCATCATTGATCTTAGCAACGTTCGTCCTTGTCTTTGAGCGTAGATTGCGCTTCTTTGAGTATGTATAAAGCTTTTCATTTTGTCGCACATCATGTACACTTAATTGTAGTGTAGTTAGTACACTAAGCTTCATTTGGTGTGCTCATCATCAAAATCACTTGGGGGGAATTCAATTTCCATCAAAATGTTCACAAGCCAGTTGTGAGACTAAGTCGTAGAATCAATAGGGACATTATTGCATTTGATGCAAACAAAGATTAAATGTGTCGTAAATTGGTTATGACAATATTTGTAGGAACAAAACGCTTTGGAAAGGGTTACCTGGTTAACGAGATCATTTCGGTTTAAACACAGGTTCAAACCGCATCCAAATCGGAGCTCAAACGAGCCCAGAAACGCAAAAACAGTCCAAGGCAAAGTGGGTTAGACCCACTGGGCTAATGGGCCCATCTGCGAAGGGCAAAAGGGTGCAGTCCGCTGTAAACAGCGGACACAGCAGCGGGCACATGCCTGCTGGTCAGCGGGCCGGTCCGCTGATGGTAGTGGGCGTGCGCCCGCTGCTCAGCAGGCGCGCTTGCTGTCCAGCGGGCCCGCGCCCGTCCTCCTTGCCTTGGGCAGGCACACCCGCTAAGCTTAGCGGGCACGCCCGCAACTTAAGTGAAAATAGGGTTTTTGAAACCCCTTTTGACGGCTACGAAAATTGATTTTTTGTCCATCTTTGGACAATTGTTTGAGGGGTCAAATGAAGTCGAGATTCGTCGATGTTCGTTCCTACGCGTTCACCATTCGAAGCCCTTCGAATTGATAGCTTGTTTGGTGTCTAAAGTTTAACAGATAATGTAACGGCTACTTTTCGACCGTATGCATTTTAGCAGGGATTATTGCTTCGTGTGCGTTTTTTTCCTTATTTGATTGGTGTTACTGTTTTTCCGTAGCTCAGACGCGTGATCGGACCCCATTTCCACGACACTCTCGGAGGCACGATCACCCCAGTATTTTCCTTTTTATTTTTGGATGTCTGTAGACTTATTCTGCATCACACACTTCTATTATTAAAAACATTTTTTTATAATTAATTTGAATTAGTTGTTCCTGTGCGTTTTCCTTACAACACTTAAAGATATCCAAAAAAACCCCATTAGCTCAGGTTGACTTTATAAGGAGATTCTTATATTTTCATTAACAAATTCTTTTTAAATAATAAGAATTCAAAAATTTAATCTTAACAAAACTGTTAAAGAGAGGAGAATGAATCAAATAATTGATTTTTAAATCCTAGCTGTATCCCACATTTCAGCCCACTCCCCAATTAACCTCCTCACGTGCAGCCAAACTTTCTCCCCTCTCTATTATTTAAAAAATAGGGTTGAGTTAATTTTCTCCCAGCCAACACAGACAAAAACTCCCCCGAACGAAACCCTTTCTCTCTCGCTCTCACTCGCCTTCTTCGTTCAAATCCACCGCCGACTGACCCTCTCACCTCCAGTTGCCAACTCGCCGATGCCCCGTTGCTCTACGAGCCAGCGCCACTCTCCCGACGGCTCGGTACCGCCCAACGCCGCCATACCCAGCCTGCGCCACCGCCGTTCAGCCGACAGCAGAAACTCGGCTACTCCTCCTCCTTCTGGCCGTCGCCCTGACCCAGTCAGCCCCCGCCGGCATTCTGCAACCCCTCTCCACTCACCCTGTCGCTCTCTTTATTTAGATCCCGACGCCGCAAGCCTCCAACCACCGGCCCTACCTCTTATCCTCGCTCGGTGCACGTCAACGACGCCGCCATATATCCCTCCGGCCACCAACCAGAACCGCCGTCTTCCCCTCGTGCTGCTGCCACCCGCGGCCTGTCCCTGCTGCCGCTCTATAGCCTTCCCGCCGCTGCAACCATCTCCGGCGTCGACCCCTCTCCAAGCTCCCCTCACCGTGGCCGCCTCGCATGGCACAACTCCTCCCCTCCTCACTCACCTCCTCCCCGCAGCCGCTGCTACCACTCGTCACCGCCGTGACCCCCGCCTTGCTCCTCCGACCACCAATCCCCACCATCGCGACGCCCCGACTCTGACAACAGCTCCAACGCGGCACTGCACCACCGCTCGCCGTCGCTCTTGATCCACCACCGCCGTACGTCGCTTCCGTGGACACCTCACCTGCAAGCAAACGGAGAGCGAGAGGGGGAGAACACAACAACTGTGAGTTGATTATTTTTTATATAAGCAGTAACTATTCATGCATTGTGATCAGTGTGATATTTTAATGTATATGATCAGCACCCAATTTCTAATAACTAAAGAAGTAGGTTACTTTGTGGATAGTAAGTATTATTTAAAGTACTATAAATTATAAAGGGCTATATTTATTAACTGCATTTGATACGTGGGAAACAGTGCACATACCCCATGATCAGTATCCTATCCTAGTAATAAACCATATAGGTTATTAATACTGTTAGCATGTGCTAAGATTTGAGATATTAAAGGACTCTGTCCCCTAAGGTTAATAGTAAAATATACATATAGGAGGTAGTTTTGAGTAAAAGTGGTATAGATTATAAAAGCAGTATTTTTGTGCCCTATTAATATGTTCTAAGTTAGAAACTGTTAGCGTAACTTATCGTATATCTTATGATGCAGAGGCAGTCACGCTTTCCGTTCGACCACGTGAACACTAAAGATCAGTGACGAGACGTTCTGGAAATTGGAGTCGCGACGCGATCCGCTACCGTTTCCAGACCCGACATCGGATACACGCGCGATTGTTATACAAGGTTAGTCCGCTTACGTGTAGTAAGAACCAACCCGTAGAAAAACGTAAAACCTAATCTAAAATTTGTCAACGTAAACTAAAGTTAATTTCTGCACCATTAAAACGTTGTCCACTGTAGAAAATCGACAAACGAACTGAATTTTTGTGCACATAGGATAGATGTCGATCTAGGCCGAACAAATCATCAAAAGACGTGACTTTTTGACTGTTAGGATAGTCCCGCAAAATTTAGAAGCAAACTGTAATAGGATTGACGAATAGTGTGATCTGACATCATCGTTATCCTATTTCAGACAGACCATCACCGACGCGACACTTCGACGGGATGCTCCGGACAGACGACGCACTCGCCACCGCAGGCAAGTGTTTTACACTTGTACTCTTACGGTCATGTTTAGGCCATCTCCTTTGTGGAATGTTAGAGTACATTTAAAAGAGAACCGGACGTGAAATGATAGCGTCCGGGACCCCCTGACAGCTTAGACTTGACGATGAAGTCTAAGCACAAAACAACAACAACTGACACCTTAGGGCTTTTCTGTAGGATCCTGTCCAAAACAGAGTTAGGATCGATAATATGAAGTTTAGACTTACGCTTGCGTATGCGGCACGGTAGTCTACAAACTTCGCCTTCGGATTCGCCACGACGGATCGAGTCTTCTCACGAACAGAGTAAGGCTACTAATCCACAATCTAAATCTCTACTTTAGATTAAGAACTTGGATAGAGGAAGAGGAAATATTTCTGCAGAGCTTCGCTAGGATGAAGATGCATGCATGAATTTCATGCAAAAGGTGTAAGAAATGGCTTACCCTTGGGTCTTATTTATAGCCCCCAAGGTAGTTATTTTAGGGTAAGTTGTTCCTTTGGAACAACTTAGTTAAGGTGTACCATGATACATGGCACATTATAATCTTAAGTTGTACCATATGCATGGTACAACATAAGCTTAAGATATTCCCCCTTTATTAGCCATATGTCGCATGCACTTATGCATATATAATGCGACTTTCCCACTCATCCAGAGATCCTCTCCGCAAGGGAACAGATTCCCTTTGTACACGACTTCGTGTACGCGACGTTCGAGGTCCGTATTCCCTCGTACATCCCCCACAAGGGTGTACAAACGTCTTCCATATCCAACATCTCCCACTCACACTTGAGGGGATTGTAAGAGAACGTCTTTCCCTTAGTTCTTTCATCTATCATACCGAGAAATAGACCGTGCGACCGTCATGCGCGTAGAGTCTGTTGTTGTGCACTTGTTAGAGATACACAACGACCTCGAAGGTGCAAAGTTGAGTAGTTCAACGCATGCTTTACCCTAGATTATTTCTTCACATTTCTTATACTTTATATTCAACAATTGAATCCCATCTGGATCACAATTGGCTGGCCAGCTTTGAATCATTAAAGTCCAAATGCGAATATGAAATCAATCTTCCTCTTCTTGCAAACCTTCTGATCTTGACTAGACTCGCTTTTCTAACGTGCCCCGCCGAGCCGAATTATCATAGCCCATAAGTAACACGCTAAGATAGCGATCATTTCGTCAAATCTAAAGGAACCAATTGGAGTCCTTGAGGGTAAGAGTTAAGACCCATATGGCCTTTGAGTCTCACATAATAGCAAACACTATTGCTACTAACTCAATGGTCGAAATGCATACGTGGTATGAACACGTATTACAACATCACTCCTTTCCCAGGGAGAGTATGTCTTAATGATGTTGTACGGATGAAAAGATCAGACACCACAGTGCCTATCCTTTTGAGTCCCTTTACTACTCGTGAAATATTCACGGACTCTCATCCTGCATAAGACAGATAGGAAAAAAAATCCTACGAGATCTCTTTCAAATATCCTTGTGATACAGATCTCAGATCTTTTGTAAGCATCCATATGATGCAGATCTTTCATTCGACTATCTTGTTTAAGTCATGACTCTAAATCATTCGTCTAATGATTTTGACTTTAAACTAGTCTCATCTCTATCTTATCCATCTGATAAGATAAGGCGGTTGCTCATGTGAGAGAGCCAACCTTTATCTGTCCGACATACACACAATTCAGATGAGATTTCAAAAATGTACACATACATTTCTTAAGAAATTCATATGCAATGTTTGAAAAAGAACTTATTCTTTTATTAATTTTGATCATTTACAGAAATGGGAATTTACATTGGTACAACTCAGCTCTTACGCAATCCTTGAGATGATAAGTGATTGTAAAACACATCTCTGGGGGATCGCCTTCGTAAGCGGATCTGCTATCATCTCATGCGTAGATATGTACCTTATGTCTACCTTCTTGGTCTTATCATAGTCTTTTGCAAATTTGTAGCGGATATCTATGTGTTTGGTCTTACAATGGAATTTCGGATCTTTGACATAGGCTATAGATGCTTGACTGTCGCTGTGTATAGGTACAGCACTTGAGTCACTTGCATTAATTAGCCTGTCTAAGAACTTCCTAAGCCAAACAGCCTCTTGAACTGCCATGCTAAATGCTACAAACTCGGCTTCCATGGTTGAAAGTGCGATGCAGGATTGTTTCTTACTACTCCAGGATATTGCACCAGATCCGAGTAGAAAAACATATCCTGAGGTCGATCGTCGCTCATCGAGATCACCCGCCCAATCAGCATCAGTGTAGCCTTCGAGCCTCAAGGCATCTCCTTGATAGCATAAAGCAAAGTCTGCAGTTCCTTTGAGATACCGCATTATCCTCTTAACCGCTTTCCAGTGTACTTGCCCTGGGTTGGATTGGTAACGACTTACCATTCCAATGGCAAAACAGATGTCCGGTCTTGTACACATCATAGCGTACATTAGACTACCAACTGCACTGGAATATGGAACTTTTTCCATAATCTCCTTCTCTTTTTGGTTCTTCGGACATGATTTCAGACATAAATTGTCGCACTTGCTTATTGGAGTATCAATGGACTTGCAGTCCTGCATATTAAAACGTTCTAGAACCTTCTTTATATAAGTCTCTTGTGAAAGAGAAAGAAGTTTCTTCGAACGATTCCTTGAAATCTTAACTCCAAGGATATATGCGGCTTCTCCCATGTCTTTCATCTCAAAAACTGATGAAAGCCAAGCCTTGATATCCATCACAAAGCCCTTGTCATTTCCGGTTATTAAGATGTCATCTACATATAGAGACATAATAACATACTTGTTCTTATTCCTCTTGATATATACACAGTTATCTTCATCAAGCATGGAAAATCCATTTGATAAGACAACCTCTTGAAATCGTATATACCACTGCCTCGAGGATTGTTTAAGACCATATATGGATTTAAGAAGTTTACAAACCTTATGTTCGTTTCCTTCTTTTACAAACCATGTTGGTTGTTCCATATAGATCTCCTCGTCCAATTCTCCATTGAGAAAGGCAGTCTTTACATCCATTTGATGTAATTCGAGCTTTAAGCAAGCTACCATTGCCAGAATCAGGCGAATTGAGGTAAAACGAACAACAGGTGAGAAGGTCTCTTCGTAGTCTATCCCTTCCTGTTGCGTAAAACCTTTCGCGACAAGGCGAGCTTTATATCTGTCAATAGAGCCATCAGCCTTATGCTTGATCTTGAGAACCCATTTGTTCCCAATAGCTCTACGTCCTCTGGGTAAGTCAACTAAGTCCCAGACTTGGTTAACTTTCATGGATTCTAATTCCTCTTGCATCGCTTCCATCCATTTGTCTTTAGCAGGGCAAGATACGGCCTGTTTGAAAGTAGCAGGCTCGTCATCTTCTTGTAGTAAAGTCATAAAGGTTTGCGGAAATTCATTCTCAAATCTTAGAGGAGCCAACCTTGTACGATTACTACGTCGTATTTGAGATTCTTCAAGTCCTTGTTGACTTGAATTTAGATCAATTCTAATATCACTCCCATTTGGAATGTCGTTAGAATTGCTCCCACTTGGATCATTATTCCCGTATGGAATAGGATAATCGTCATTCGTATAATCCATTGGTGAAGGTTGAAACGTATTTTCATTTTCACCAAGAATTCTCCCACTCGAATGAGGTAATCCTTCTTGATCATAAATCTCAAATAGAGATAAGTCCTGACTTATCTCGCCCTGTCTTGGAAACTCGTTTTCCAAGAAAGTGACATCCCTCGACTCAAACTCAATTAGCCCACCATTGTCTTCCTGACTAACAAAAACATAACCTTTGGAGTTTTCTGCGTATCGTATAAAGATACATTTCCTTCCCCTTGGCCCAAGTTTGCCATACTTATGGGAGGAAATATGTGCGTAGGATGCACAACCCCAAGGTTTCAAAATGTTTAAGTCAGGAGACCTTTGGTTCCACAACTCATAAGGAGTGGAGCTAACTGATTTCGAGGGTACGCGGTTTAAAATGAAAGTGGCCGTCAATAATGCATCACCCCAAAAGGTGATAGGCAAGTTAGCTTGCGCCATCATTGAACGGACCATTTCCATTAAAGTCCTATTTCTCCTTTCTGCAACACCGTTTTGTTGAGGAGTATAAGGCATAGTTACCTGATGTACTATGCCTTTTTCATCACAAAGTTCCTTAAAACTTATTGATTGATATTCACCGCCCCTATCGGTTCGCAAGACCTTAATCTTGCGATCTAATTGATTCTCCACTAAACTCATATAGTTTTTAAAGCAAGCCAAAGCTTCACTTTTATGGGATATCAAATAGATATGTCCGAATCGGGTGAAATCATCAATAAAAGTGATGAAATAGGACTTTCCGCGTCTTGTCTTGACATTCATCGGACCACATATGTCCGAATGGATAAGCTGTAATGGAACCTCGGCCCTTGTGCCGGTTCCAAACGGCTTGCGACAAGATTTCCCCACAAGGCAATGTACGCAGGTCGACATTTCAACCTTTGAAACATTGGATAGAAGGCCACGTTTGGCAAGTCTATCCATACGCGTTGGTCCAATATGACCAAGCCTTGCGTGCCAACAATTCACATCAGACTCATAAGTCTTAGAATTTGCAATAAGGAAATTTTCATTACATGAGGAATCATACATTGTACTCATTACAATAAATCCTTTAAATACAAACCCAGTACCAATAAGAGTATTATTACACCTTAAGTCCACATTACAATCATGAAAAAAACCAGCTATAACCAAGACCCATTAATACAACCACAGAAATTATATTCCTTTGAATATCTGGAGCGAAGAGGACATCATGAAGTAGGAGAGTGCGGCCGTTGTCCAAGACTAGCTTGCAAGTCCCAACGCCTTTCACTTCAACACGTGTGTTGTTTCCTACATAGATCCACTTCGTTCCTTGGGGTATCCGGTGATACTCCACGAAGGACCGTCTGTCCCTTGCTATGTGGTCGGTGGCACCTGAATCAATTATCCAAAATGGATTATATTCCACAAGAAATATTGAACTAGAAACACATATGTAACTAGTATATTTACAAGTTACCTCGTCGCCTCCACTCGTACACGAACGAGCATAGTGACCGAGCTTGTTGCACTTGAAGCACTTGATCCTCTTCAAGTCTTTCTTCTTGTGCCATTTCTTGTGCCCACCCTTATGTTTGGGTTTCTTGGTAGACTCAGGTTGCTTATTACGTTCATTAGTGAACTTCGAACGATTTTTCCGTTTCTTTTCCCCCGTGTGAGGAACTAGCAACCATGTGCACTTCTGCACTTGGCTTGGCAGCCGCAAGCCGCTCTTCCTCTAATTCGAGGTGCTTGGAAACATCGCTGAAGGTCTTGATGCTCTCATTGTGAGTGAGATGCATCTTCATTTGGTCCCACCCATTTGGTAGGGAACGTATGACTGCTTGGATTTGTTGCTCATCCGTGAGCACATGACCTGCGTCCTTTAACTCTGAGATAAGGTTCGCCATATGTCGCAGATGTTTCCCCATGGAATGATCTGGACGTTTCTTATATGTATCGAACTTTATAGTTAAGGCGCGAAGTTTGGACACCGATGTGCCACCGAACTTCTCCTCTAGCTTGGACCATATGTCCATGGCTAGGTCATGTTCTCGGAAGATGCGCATTATGTCATCAGCCATACTGCTTAATAACGTAATGCGCGCTATCTTATTCTTCCGAGACCAAGCATCAAAAGCTTCCTTGTCTCTTCGGTGTTGGGCCGTAGTGCCCAACTCCGGTTCAATCATAACGTTCTTTAGAGTTTCGAGCACTTCTTGCTCCTCTAGAACGTATTGTATCTTAATGGACCAAAGTTTGTAATTATCGCCGTTGAGTTTTTCACCTTTGTTTAACTCAGCGACGATATTCTTTGAAGCGGAAGACATTTTACTTTTAAAATGCTGCAAAAGACATAAAACCCGAAGGTTCGATCAAAAACACATTGCATAAAAATTCTTAAAAATATAACTCCCACTTGAAATTATATTATATTTGATAAGTTACTTTCGAAAAATATTGAAGATGTTGTTCTAGAATCGAAAAGGTCTCTTTGATTCCAATCACCATCTAGAACAACCTTCAATATTCCCCCATCACTTATCAAACAATAGTACTCTTATAGTACTAGCAGCGGAAAAGCGAGTTTGAAAACGTATTTTTCAAATATAATTCCCACTTGAAATGACAATAGAATATCCCATATGGATAGTTCTAAAATCAACTCCCACTTGGAATGATATTCATAATTTGATAAGTTACTTTCGAAAAATATTGAAGATGTTGCTCTAGAGTCGGAAAGGTCACTATGTTTCCAATCACCATCTAGAGTAACTTTCAATATTTCTCCCTCACTTTATCAAATGTTAGTACTCTTATAGTACTTTGCAGCGGAAAAGCGTTTTTGAAAAACGTATTTTTCAAAAAATTCAAAATACATTGGCTAATCTCCGTAGAGTAGAGCACAACGTCATAAGTACATTGGCTAATCTCCGTAGAGTAGAGCACAATGACTTGGCTAATCTCGCATGAAGTAGAGCACTATGGCTAGTCTTCAAGGAGTAGAGCCCAAAAAACTTCATTAAAACGTTAGTCCCGTATGAACTAGTCGGCACTGTGGTTAGCCCCGTATGGACTAATCGACACATTCGAGTTTGACCAAGGCCTTTTGTTACCCCGTATGGGTCATTTGGCAAGTTTGCAATCAACCCAGACCTTCTGTCGAATTGGTCGACCAAAAACACCAAATTGGTCGACCAATTTTTTTGAATTGCAACTTCTTCCCGGCCAGGGCCTCTGCCCTGGCCGGGGCTTGGCCAAGGGCCGGCCAGGGCCTCTGCCCTGGCCGGCCAGGGGCCTTGGCCCCCTCGGCCAGGGCCTCTGCCCTGGCCGAGGCCAGGGCATTGGCCCTGGCCGAGGCCAGGGTAGGCCTGGCCGGCCCTGGCCACTGCCAGGGCCGGCCAGGCCGGCAGGCCTTGGCCAAGGCCGGCCATTGCCGGCCTGGCCTTGGCCGGCCATGGCTTGGCCATGGCCGGTCATGGCCAAGGCCATTTGGCATTGGCCGGCCATGGTCCCTTTGGCCATGGCCGGCCACCCCCTTTGAATGGGGTTGCCGCACACACTCCTCCCCCTTGATGGGGAGGTCGCCGGTGGTTATTGGCCGTAGCCAACCCCCTCCACAAGTGGAGGGGGGGGTGCATAGCCTTCATAGCCCATTTGGCCATGGTGCACATGCACCAAATTTCCTCTTACCCGATGGAAATAACTACCATCATCTTCCTCGATGAAGCACCCGTTCGTCGATGAAGCACCCGTTCGTCGAGAAATTAGTTATTTCCTAATGGCCGTGTGCCAAAAATGAAAAATAACATACTACGTGAACGGTCGGTTCTTCCCGTCACGGAGAGTTCCTACCATATCCATAATGATAGGAGACCCTAACGTGAAAAGAACAACCGCTGCGTTCTCTCCGTCACGAAGCGTTCCTACTATATCCGTAATAGTAGGAGACCCATTCGTGAAAAAGACAACGACTCGTTCATAGTTTCGACGGGGCGGCGGTTTGACCGGGGCGAACCCATATGGCTCTGATACCAATGTAGGATCCTGTCCAAAACAGAGTTAGGATCGATAATATGAAGTTTAGACTTACGCTTGCGTATGCGGCACGGTAGTCTACAAACTTCGCCTTCGGATTCGCCACGACGGATCGAGTCTTCTCACGAACGGAGTAAGGCTACTAATCCACAATCTAAATCTCTACTTTAGATTAAGAACTTGGATAGAGGAAGAGGAAATATTTCTGCAGAGCTTCGCTAGGATGAAGATGCATGCATGAATTTCATTGGAACAACTTAATTAAGGTGTACCATGATACATGGCACATTATAAGCTTAAGTTGTACCATATGCATGGTACAACATAAGCTTAAGATATTCCCCCTTTATTAGCCATATGTCGCATGCACTTATGCATATATAATGCGACTTTCCCACTCATCCAGAGATCCTCTCCGCAAGGGAAACAGATTCCCTTTGTACACGACTTTCGTGTACGCGACGTTCGAGGGTCCGTATTCCCTCGTACATCCCCCACAAGGGGTGTACAAACGTCTTCCATATCCAACATCTCCCACTCACACTTGAGGGGATTGTAAGAGAACGTCTTTCCCTTAGTTCTTTCATCTATCATACCGAGAAATAGACCGTGCGACCGTCATGCGCGTAGAGGTCTGTTGTTGTGCACTTGTTAGAGATACACAACGACCTCGAAGGTGCAAAGTTGAGTAGTTCAACGCATGCTTTACCCTAGATTATTTCTTCACATTTCTTATACTTTATATTCAACAATTGAATCCCATCTGGATCACAATTGGCTGGCCAGCTTTGAATCATTAAAGTCCAAATGCGAATATGAAATCAATCTTCCTCTTCTTGCAAACCTTCTGATCTTGACTAGACTCGCTTTTCTAACGTGCCCCGCCGAGCCGAATTATCATAGCCCATAAGTAACACGCCTAAGATAGCGATCATTTCGTCAAATCTAAAGGAACCAATTGGAGTCCTTGAGGGTAAGAGTTAAGACCCATATGGCCTTTGAGTCTCACATAATAGCAAACACTATTGCTACTAACTCAATGGTCGAAATGCATACGTGGTATGAACACGTATTACAACATCACTCCTTTCCCAGGGAGAGTATGTCTTAATGATGTTGTACGGATGAAAAGATCAGACACCACAGTGCCTATCCTTTTGAGTCCCTTTACTACTCGTGAAATATTCACGGACTCTCATCCTGCATAAGACAGATAGGAAAAAAAAATCCTACGAGATCTCTTTCAAATATCCTTGTGATACAGATCTCAGATCTTTTGTAAGCATCCATATGATGCAGATCTTTCATTCGACTATCTTGTTTAAGTCATGACTCTAAATCATTCGTCTAATGATTTTGACTTTAAAACTAGTCTCATCTCTATCTTATCCATCTGATAAGATAAGGCGGTTGCTCATGTGAGAGAGCCAACCTTTATCTGTCCGACATACACACATATTCAGATGAGATTTTCAAAAAATGTACACATACATTTCTTAAGAAATTCATATGCAATGTTTGAAAAAGAACTTATTCTTTTATTAATTTTGATCATTTACAGAAATGGGAATTTACATTGGTACAACTCAGCTCTTACGCAATCCTTGAGATGATAAGTGATTGTAAAACACATCTCTGGGGATCGCCTTCGTAAGCGGATCTGCTATCATCTCATGCGTAGATATGTACCTTATGTCTACCTTCTTGGTCTTATCATAGTCTTTTGCAAATTTGTAGCGGATATCTATGTGTTTGGTCTTACAATGGGAATTTCGGATCTTTGACATAGGCTATAGATGCTTGACTGTCGCTGTGTATAGGTACAGCACTTGAGTCACTTGCATTAATTAGCCTGTCTAAGAACTTCCTAAGCCAAAACAGCCTCTTGAACTGCCATGCTAAATGCTACAAAACTCGGCTTCCATGGTTGAAAAGTGCGATGCAGGATTGTTTCTTACTACTCCAGGATATTGCACCAGATCCGAGTAGAAAAACATATCCTGAGGTCGATCGTCGCTCATCGAGATCACCCGCCCAATCAGCATCAGTGTAGCCTTCGAGCCTCAAGGCATCTCCTTGATAGCATAAAGCAAAGTCTGCAGTTCCTTTGAGATACCGCATTATCCTCTTAACCGCTTTCCAGTGTACTTGCCCTGGGTTGGATTGGTAACGGACTTACCATTCCAATGGCAAAACAGATGTCCGGTCTTGTACACATCATAGCGTACATTAGACTACCAACTGCACTGGAATATGGAACTTTTTTCCATAATCTCCTTCTCTTTTTGGTTCTTTCGGACATGATTTCAGACATAAATTGTCGCACTTGGCTTATTGGAGTATCAATGGACTTGCAGTCCTGCATATTTAAAACGTTCTAGAACCTTCTTTATATAAGTCTCTTGTGAAAGAGAAAGAAGTTTCTTTCGAACGATTCCTTGAAAATCTTAACTCCAAGGATATATGCGGCTTCTCCCATGTCTTTTCATCTCAAAAAACTGATGAAAGCCAAGCCTTGATATCCATCACAAAGCCCTTGTCATTTCCGGTTATTAAGATGTCATCTAACATATAGAGACATAATAACATACTTTGTTCTTATTCCTCTTGATATATACACAGTTATCTTCATCAAGCATGGAAAATCCATTTGATAAGACAACCTCTTGAAATCGTATATACCACTGCCTCGAGGATTGTTTAAGACCATATATGGATTTAAGAAGTTTACAAACCTTATGTTCGTTTCCTTCTTTTACAAACCATGTTGGTTGTTCCATATAGATCTCCTCGTCCAATTCTCCATTGAGAAAGGCAGTCTTTACATCCATTTGATGTAATTCGAGCTTTAAGCAAGCTACCATTGCCAGAATCAGGCGAATTGAGGTAAAACGAACAACAGGTGAGAAGGTCTCTTCGTAGTCTATCCCTTCCTGTTGCGTAAAACCTTTCGCGACAAGGCGAGCTTTATATCTGTCAATAGAGCCATCAGCCTTATGCTTGATCTTGAGAAACCCATTTGTTCCCAATAGCTCTACGTCCTCTGGGTAAGTCAACTAAGTCCCAGACTTGGTTAACTTTCATGGATTCTAATTCCTCTTGCATCGCTTCCATCCATTTGTCTTTAGCAGGGCAAGATACGGGCCTGTTTGAAAGTAGCAAGGCTCGTCATCTTCTTGTAGGTAAAGTCATAAAGGTTTGCGGAAATTCATTCTCAAATCTTAGAGGAGCCAACCTTGTACGATTACTACGTCGTATTTGAGATTCTTTCAAGTCCTTGTTGACTTGAATTTAGATCAATTCTAATATCACTCCCATTTGGAATGTCGTTAGAATTGCTCCCACTTGGATCATTATTCCCGTATGGAATAGGATAATCGTCATTCGTATAATCCATTGGTGAAGGTTGAAACGTATTTTCATTTTCACCAAGAATTCTCCCACTCGAATGAGGTAATCCTTCTTGATCATAAATCTCAAATAGAGATAAGTCCTGACTTATCTCGCCCTGTCTTGGAAACTCGTTTTCCAAGAAAGTGACATCCCTCGACTCAAAACTCAATTAGCCCACCATTGTCTTCCTGACCTAACAAAAACATAACCTTTGGAGTTTTCTGCGTATCGTATAAAGATACATTTCCTTCCCCTTGGCCCAAGTTTGCCAATACTTATGGGAGGAAATATGTGCGTAGGATGCACAACCCCAAGGTTTCAAAATGTTTAAGTCAGTGAGACCTTTGGTTCCACAACTCATAAGGAGTGGAGCTAACTGATTTCGAGGGTACGCGGTTTAAAATGAAAGTGGCCGTCAATAATGCATCACCCCAAAAGGTGATAGGCAAGTTAGCTTGCGCCATCATTGAACGGGACCATTTCCATTAAAGTCCTATTTCTCCTTTCTGCAACACCGTTTTGTTGAGGGAGTATAAGGCATAGTTACCTGATGTACTATGCCTTTTTTCATCACAAAGTTCCTTAAAACTTATTGATTGATATTCACCGCCCCTATCGGTTCGCAAGACCTTAATCTTGCGATCTAATTGATTCTCCACTAAACTCATATAGTTTTTAAAGCAAGCCAAAGCTTCACTTTTATGGGATATCAAATAGATATGTCCGAATCGGGTGAAAATCATCAATAAAAGTGATGAAATAGGACTTTCCGCGTCTTGTCTTGACCATTCATCGGACCACATATGTCCGAATGGATAAGCTGTAATGGAAACCTCGGCCCTTGTGCCGGTTCCAAACGGCTTGCGACAAGATTTCCCCACAAGGCAATGTACGCAGGTCGACATTTCAACCTTTGAAACCATTGGATAGAAGGCCACGTTTTGGCAAGTCTATCCATACGCGTTGGTCCAATATGACCAAGCCCTTGCGTGCCAACAATTCACATCAGACTCATAAGTCCTTAGAATTTGCAATAAGGAAATTTTCATTACATGAGGAATCATACATTGTACTCATTACAATAAATCCTTTAAATACAAACCCAGTACCAATAAGAGTATTATTACACCTTAAGTCCACATTACAATCATGAAAAAAAACCAGCTATAACCAAGACCCATTAATACAACCACAGGAAATTATATTCCTTTGAATATCTGGAGCGAAGAGGACATCATGAAGTAGGAGAGTGCGGCCGTTGTCCAAGACTAGCTTGCAAGTCCCAACGCCTTTCACTTCAACACGTGTGTTGTTTCCTACATAGATCCACTTCGTTCCTTGGGGTATCCGGTGATACTCCACGAAGGACCCGTCTGTCCCTTGCTATGTGGTCGGTGGCACCTGAATCAATTATCCAAAATGGATTATATTCCACAAGAAATATTGAACTAGAAACACATATGTAACTAGTATATTTACAAGTTACCTCGTCGCCTCCACTCGTACGACGAACGAGCATAGTGACCGAGCTTGTTGCACTTGAAGCACTTGATCCTCTTCAAGTCTTTCTTCTTGTGCCATTTCTTGTGGCCCACCCTTATGTTTGGGTTTCTTGGTAGACCTCAGGTTGCTTATTACGTTCATTAGTGAACTTCGAAACGATTTTTCCGTTTCTTTCCCCCCGTGTGAGGAACTAGCAACCATGTGCACTTCTGCACTTGGCTTGGCAGCCGCAAGCCGCTCTTCCCTCTAATTCGAGGTGCTTGGAAACATCGCTGAAGGTCTTGATGCTCCTCATTGTGAGTGAGATGCATCTTCATTTTGGTCCCCACCCATTTGGTAGGGAACGTATGACTGCTTGGATTTGTGTGCTCATACCGTGAGCACATGACCTGCGTCCTTTAACTCTGAGATAAGGTTCGCCATATGTCGCAGATGTTTCCCCATGGAATGATCTGGACGTTTCTTATATGTATCGAACTTTTATAGTTAAGGCGCGAAGTTTGGACACCGATGTGCCACCGAACTTCTCCTCTAGCTTGGACCATATGTCCATGGCTAGGTCATGTTCTCGGAAGATGCGCATTATTGTCATCAGCCATACTGCTTAATAACGTAATGCGCGCTATCTTATTCTTCCGAGACCAAGCATCAAAAGCTTCCTTGTCTCTTCGGTGTTGGGCCGTAGTGCCCAACCTCCGGTTCAATCATAAGCTTCTTTAGAGTTTCGAGCACTTCTTGCTCCTCTAGAAACGTATTGTATCTTAATGGACCAAAGTTTGTAATTATCGCCGTTGAGTTTTTCACCTTTGTTTAACTCAGCGGACGATATTCTTTGAAGCGGAAGACATTTTACTTTTAAAATGCTGCAAAAGACATAAAACCCCGAAGGTTCGATCAAAAACACATTGCATAAAAATTCTTAAAAATATAACTCCCACTTGAAATTATATTATATTTGATAAGTTACTTTCGAAAAATATTGAAGATGTTGTTTCTAGAATCGAAAAGGTCTCTTTGATTCCAATCACCATCTAGAACAACCTTCAATATTCCCCCATCACTTATCAAACAATAGTACTCCCTTATAGTACTAGCAGCGGAAAAGCGAGTTTGAAAACGTATTTTTCAAATATAATTCCCCACTTGAAATGACAATAGAATATCCCATATGGATAGTTCTAAAATCAACTCCCCACTTGGAATGATATTCATAATTTGATAAGTTACTTTCGAAAAATATTGAAGATGTTGCTCTAGAGTCGGAAAGGTCACTATGTTTCCAATCACCATCTAGAGTAACTTTCAATATTTCTCCCTCACTTTATCAAATGTTAGTACTCCTTATAGTACTTTGCCAGCGGAAAAGCGTTTTTGAAAAACGTATTTTTCAAAAAATTCAAAATACATTGGCTAATCTCCGTAGAGTAGAGCACAACGTCCATAAGTACATTGGCTAATCTCCGTAGAGTAGAGCACAATGACTTGGCTAATCTCGCATGAAGTAGAGCACTATGGCTAGTCTTCAAGGAGTAGAGCCCAAAAAACTTCATTAAAACGTTAGTCCCGTATGAACTAGTCGGCACTGTGGTTAGCCCCGTATGGACTAAATCGACACATTCGAGTTTGACCAAGGCCTTTTGTTACCCCCGTATGGGTCATTTGGCAAGTTTGCAATCAACCCAGGACCTTCTGTCGAATTGGTCGACCACAAAAACACCAAATTGGTCGACCAATTTTTTTTGAATTGCAACTTCTTCCCCGGCCAGGGCCTCTGCCCTGGCCGGCGGCTTGGCCAAGGGCCCGGCCAGGGCCTCTGCCCCTGGCCGGCCAGGGGCCTTGGGCCCCCTCGGCCAGGGCCCTCTGCCCTGGCCGAGGCCAGGGCATTGGCCCTGGCCGAGGCCAGGGTAGGGCCCTGGCCGGCCCTGGCCACTGCCAGGGCCGGCCAGGCCGGCCAGGCCTTGGCCAAGGCCGGCCATTGCCGGCCTGGCCTTGGCCGGCCATGGCTTGGCCATGGCCGGTCATGGCCAAGGCCATTTGGCATTGGCCGGCCCATGGTCCCCTTTGGCCATGGCCCGGCCACCCCCCTTTGAATGGGGTTGCCGCACACACTCCTCCCCCCTTGATGGGGAGGTTCGCCGGTGGTTATTGGCCGTAGCCAACCCCCCTCCCACAAGTGGAGGGGGGGTGCATAGCCTTCATAGCCCATTTGGCCATGGTGCACATGCACCAAATTTCCCTCTTACCCGATGGAAATAACTACCATCATCTTCCTCGATGAAGCACCCGTTCGTCGATGAAGCACCCGTTCGTCGAGAAATTAAGTTAATTTCCTAATGGCCGTGTGCCAAAAATGAAAAATAACATACTACGTGAACGGTCGGTTTCTTTCCCGTCACGGAGAGTTCCTACCATATCCATAATGATAGGAGACCCTAACGTGAAAAGAACAACCGCTGCGTTCTCTCCGTCACGAAGCGTTCCTACTATATCCCGTAATAGTAGGAGACCCATTCGTGAAAAAGACAACGACTCGTTCATAGTTTCGACGGGGGCGGCGGTTTGACCGGGGCGAACCCATATGGCTTCTGATACCAATGTAGGATCCTGTCCAAAACAGAGTTAGGATCGATAATATGAAGTTTAGACTTACGGCTTGCGTATGCGGCACGGTAGTCCTACAAACTTCGCCTCTCGGATTAGCCATATGTCGCATGCACTTATGCATATATAATGCGACTTTCCCACTCATCCAGAGATCCTCTCCGCAAGGGAACAGATTCCCTTTGTACACGACTTCGTGTACGCGACGTTCGAGGTCCGTATTCCCTCGTACATCCCCCACAAGGGTGTACAAACGTCTTCCATATCCAACATCTCCCACTCACACTTGAGGGGATTGTAAGAGAACGTCTTTCCCTTAGTTCTTTCATCTATCATACCGAGAAATAGACCGTGCGACCGTCATGCGCGTAGAGTCTGTTGTTGTGCACTTGTTAGAGATACACAACGACCTCGAAGGTGCAAAGTTGAGTAGTTCAACGCATGCTTTACCCTAGATTATTTCTTCACATTTCTTATACTTTATATTCAACAATTGAATCCCATCTGGATCACAATTGGCTGGCCAGCTTTGAATCATTAAAGTCCAAATGCGAATATGAAATCAATCTTCCTCTTCTTGCAAACCTTCTGATCTTGACTAGACTCGCTTTTCTAACGTGCCCCGCCGAGCCGAATTATCATAGCCCATAAGTAACACGCTAAGATAGCGATCATTTCGTCAAATCTAAAGGAACCAATTGGAGTCCTTGAGGGTAAGAGTTAAGACCCATATGGCCTTTGAGTCTCACATAATAGCAAACACTATTGCTACTAACTCAATGGTCGAAATGCATACGTGGTATGAACACGTATTACAACATCACTCCTTTCCCAGGGAGAGTATGTCTTAATGATGTTGTAACGGATGAAAAGATCAGACACCACAGTGCCTATCCTTTTGAGTCCCTTTACTACTCGTGAAATATTCACGGACTCTCATCCTGCATAAGACAGATAGGAAAAAAAATCCTACGAGATCTCTTTCAAATATCCTTGTGATACAGATCTCAGATCTTTTGTAAGCATCCATATGATGCAGATCTTTCATTCGACTATCTTGTTTAAGTCATGACTCTAAATCATTCGTCTAATGATTTTGACTTTAAACTAGTCTCATCTCTATCTTATCCATCTGATAAGATAAGGCGGTTGCTCATGTGAGAGAGCCAACCTTTATCTGTCCGACATACACACAATTCAGATGAGATTTCAAAAATGTACACATACATTTCTTAAGAAATTCATATGCAATGTTTGAAAAAGAACTTATTCTTTTATTAATTTTGATCATTTACAGAAATGGGAATTTACATTGGTACAACTCAGCTCTTACGCAATCCTTGAGATGATAAGTGATTGTAAAACACATCTCTGGGGATCGCCTTCGTAAGCGGATCTGCTATCATCTCATGCGTAGATATGTACCTTATGTCTACCTTCTTGGTCTTATCATAGTCTTTTGCAAATTTGTAGCGGATATCTATGTGTTTGGTCTTACAATGGAATTTCGGATCTTTGACATAGGCTATAGATGCTTGACTGTCGCTGTGTATAGGTACAGCACTTGAGTCACTTGCATTAATTAGCCTGTCTAAGAACTTCCTAAGCCAAACAGCCTCTTGAACTGCCATGCTAAATGCTACAAACTCGGCTTCCATGGTTGAAAGTGCGATGCAGGATTGTTTCTTACTACTCCAGGATATTGCACCAGATCCGAGTAGAAAAACATATCCTGAGGTCGATCGTCGCTCATCGAGATCACCCGCCCAATCAGCATCAGTGTAGCCTTCGAGCCTCAAGGCATCTCCTTGATAGCATAAAGCAAAGTCTGCAGTTCCTTTGAGATACCGCATTATCCTCTTAACCGCTTTCCAGTGTACTTGCCCTGGGTTGGATTGGTAACGACTTACCATTCCAATGGCAAAACAGATGTCCGGTCTTGTACACATCATAGCGTACATTAGACTACCAACCTGCACTGGAATATGGAACTTTTTCCATAATCTCCTTCTCTTTTTGGTTCTTCGGACATGATTTCAGACATAAATTGTCGCACTTGCTTATTGGAGTATCAATGGACTTGCAGTCCTGCATATAAAACGTTCTAGAACCTTCTTTATATAAGTCTCTTGTGAAAGAGAAAGAAGTTTCTTCGAACGATTCCTTGAAATCTTAACTCCAAGGATATATGCGGCTTCTCCCATGTCTTTCATCTCAAAAACTGATGAAAGCCAAGCCTTGATATCCATCACAAAGCCTTGTCATTTCCGGTTATTAAGATGTCATCTACATATAGAGACATAATAACATACTTGTTCTTATTCCTCTTGATATATACACAGTTATCTTCATCAAGCATGGAAAATCCATTTGATAAGACAACCTCTTGAAATCGTATATACCACTGCCTCGAGGATTGTTTAAGACCATATATGGATTTAAGAAGTTTACAAACCTTATGTTCGTTTCCTTCTTTTACAAACCATGTTGGTTGTTCCATATAGATCTCCTCGTCCAATTCTCCATTGAGAAAGGCAGTCTTTACATCCATTTGATGTAATTCGAGCTTTAAGCAAGCTACCATTGCCAGAATCAGGCGAATTGAGGTAAAACGAACAACAGGTGAGAAGGTCTCTTCGTAGTCTATCCCTTCCTGTTGCGTAAAACCTTTCGCGACAAGGCGAGCTTTATATCTGTCAATAGAGCCATCAGCCTTATGCTTGATCTTGAGAACCCATTTGTTCCCAATAGCTCTACGTCCTCTGGGTAAGTCAACTAAGTCCCAGACTTGGTTAACTTTCATGGATTCTAATTCCTCTTGCATCGCTTCCATCCATTTGTCTTTAGCAGGGCAAGATACGGCCTGTTTGAAAGTAGCAGGCTCGTCATCTTCTTGTAGTAAAGTCATAAAGGTTTGCGGAAATTCATTCTCAAATCTTAGAGGAGCCAACCTTGTACGATTACTACGTCGTATTTGAGATTCTTCAAGTCCTTGTTGACTTGAATTTAGATCAATTCTAATATCACTCCCATTTGGAATGTCGTTAGAATTGCTCCCACTGGATCATTATTCCCGTATGGAATAGGATAATCGTCATTCGTATAATCCATTGGTGAAGGTTGAAACGTATTTTTCATTTTCACCAAGAATTCTCCCACTCGAATGAGGTAATCCTTCTTGATCATAAATCTCAAATAGAGATAAGTCCTGACTTATCTCGCCCTGTCTTGGAAACTCGTTTTCCAAGAAAGTGACATCCCTCGACTCAAACTCAATTAGCCCACCATTGTCTTCCTGACTAACAAAAACATAACCTTTGAGTTTTCTGCGTATCGTATAAAGATACATTTCCTTCCCCTTGGCCCAAGTTTGCCATACTTATGGGAGGAAATATGTGCGTAGGATGCACAACCCCAAGGTTTCAAAATGTTTAAGTCAGGAGACCTTTGGTTCCACAACTCATAAGGAGTGGAGCTAACTGATTTCGAGGGTACGCGGTTTAAAATGAAAGTGGCCGTCAATAATGCATCACCCCAAAAGGTGATAGGCAAGTTAGCTTGCGCCATCATTGAACGGACCATTTCCATTAAAGTCCTATTTCTCCTTTCTGCAACACCGTTTTGTTGAGGAGTATAAGGCATAGTTACCTGATGTACTATGCCTTTTTCATCACAAAGTTCCTTAAAACTTATTGATTGATATTCACCGCCCCTATCGGTTCGCAAGACCTTAATCTTGCGATCTAATTGATTCTCCACTAAACTCATATAGTTTTTAAAGCAAGCCAAAGCTTCACTTTTATGGGATATCAAATAGATATGTCCGAATCGGGTGAAATCATCAATAAAAGTGATGAAATAGGACTTTCCGCGTCTTGTCTTGACATTCATCGGACCACATATGTCCGAATGGATAAGCTGTAATGGAACCTCGGCCCTTGTGCCGGTTCCAAACGGCTTGCGACAAGATTTCCCCACAAGGCAATGTACGCAGGTCGACATTTCAACCTTTGAAACATTGGATAGAAGGCCACGTTTGGCAAGTCTATCCATACGCGTTGGTCCAATATGACCAAGCCTTGCGTGCCAACAATTCACATCAGACTCATAAGTCTTAGAATTTGCAATAAGGAAATTTTCATTACATGAGGAATCATACATTGTACTCATACAATAAATCCTTTAAATACAAACCCAGTACCAATAAGAGTATTATTACACCTTAAGTCCACATTACAATCATGAAAAAAAACCAGCTATAACCAAGACCCATTAATACAACCACAGAAATTATATTCCTTTGAATATCTGGAGCGAAGAGGACATCATGAAGTAGGAGAGTGCGGCCGTTGTCCAAGACTAGCTTGCAAGTCCCAACGCCTTTCACTTCAACACGTGTGTTGTTTCCTACATAGATCCACTTCGTTCCTTGGGGTATCCGGTGATACTCCACGAAGGACCGTCTGTCCCTTGCTATGTGGTCGGTGGCACCTGAATCAATTATCCAAAATGGATTATATTCCACAAGAAATATTGAACTAGAAACACATATGTAACTAGTATATTTACAAGTTACCTCGTCGCCTCCACTCGTACACGACGAGCATAGTGACCGAGCTTGTTGCACTTGAAGCACTTGATCCTCTTCAAGTCTTTCTTCTTGTGCCATTTCTTGTGCCCACCCTTATGTTTGGGTTTCTTGGTAGACTCAGGTTGCTTATTACGTTCATTAGTGAACTTCGAACGATTTTTCCGTTTCTTTCCCCCGTGTGAGGAACTAGCAACCATGTGCACTTCTGCACTTGGCTTGGCAGCCGCAAGCCGCTCTTCCTCTAATTCGAGGTGCTTGGAAACATCGCTGAAGGTCTTGATGCTCTCATTGTGAGTGAGATGCATCTTCATTTGGTCCCACCCATTTGGTAGGGAACGTATGACTGCTTGGATTTGTTGCTCATCCGTGAGCACATGACCTGCGTCCTTTAACTCTGAGATAAGGTTCGCCATATGTCGCAGATGTTTCCCCATGGAATGATCTGGACGTTTCTTATATGTATCGAACTTTATAGTTAAGGCGCGAAGTTTGGACACCGATGTGCCACCGAACTTCTCCTCTAGCTTGGACCATATGTCCATGGCTAGGTCATGTTCTCGGAAGATGCGCATTATGTCATCAGCCATACTGCTTAATAACGTAATGCGCGCTATCTTATTCTTCCGAGACCAAGCATCAAAAGCTTCCTTGTCTCTTCGGTGTTGGGCCGTAGTGCCCAACTCCGGTTCAATCATAACGTTCTTTAGAGTTTCGAGCACTTCTTGCTCCTCTAGAACGTATTGTATCTTAATGGACCAACAAGAGTTTGTAATTATCGCCGTTGAGTTTTTCACCTTTGTTTAACTCAGCGACGATATTCTTTGAAGCGGAAGACATTTTACTTTTAAAATGCTGCAAAAGACATAAAACCCGAAGGTTCGATCAAAAACACATTGCATAAAAATTCTTAAAAATATAACTCCCACTTGAAATTATATTATATTTGATAAGTTACTTTCGAAAAATATTGAAGATGTTGTTCTAGAATCGAAAAGGTCTCTTTGATTCCAATCACCATCTAGAACAACCTTCAATATTCCCCCATCACTTATCAAACAATAGTACTCTTATAGTACTAGCAGCGGAAAAGCGAGTTTGAAAACGTATTTTTCAAATATAATTCCCACTTGAAATGACAATAGAATATCCCATATGGATAGTTCTAAAATCAACTCCCACTTGGAATGATATTCATAATTTGATAAGTTACTTTCGAAAAATATTGAAGATGTTGCTCTAGAGTCGGAAAGGTCACTATGTTTCCAATCACCATCTAGAGTAACTTTCAATATTTCTCCCTCACTTTATCAAATGTTAGTACTCTTATAGTACTTTGCAGCGAAAAGCGTTTTTTGAAAAACGTATTTTTCAAAAATTCAAAATACATTGGCTAATCTCCGTAGAGTAGAGCACAACGTCATAAGTACATTGGCTAATCTCCGTAGAGTAGAGCACAATGACTTGGCTAATCTCGCATGAAGTAGAGCACTATGGCTAGTCTTCAAGGAGTAGAGCCCAAAAAACTTCATTAAAACGTTAGTCCCGTATGAACTAGTCGGCACTGTGGTTAGCCCCGTATGGACTAATCGACACATTCGAGTTTGACCAAGGCCTTTTGTTACCCCGTATGGGTCATTTGGCAAGTTTGCAATCAACCCAGACCTTCTGTCGAATTGGTCGACCAAAAACACCAAATTGGTCGACCAATTTTTTTGAATTGCAACTTCTTCCCGGCCAGGGCCTCTGCCCTGGCCGGGGCTTGGCCAAGGGCCGGCCAGGGCCTCTGCCCTGGCCGGCCAGGGGCCTTGGCCCCCTCGGCCAGGGCCTCTGCCCTGGCCGAGGCCAGGGCATTGGCCCTGGCCGAGGCCAGGGTAGGCCTGGCCGGCCCTGGCCACTGCCAGGGCCGGCCAGGCCGGCAGGCCTTGGCCAAGGCCCGGCCATTGCCGGCCTGGCCTTGGCCGGCCATGGCTTGGCCATGGCCGGTCATGGCCAAGGCCATTTGGCATTGGCCGGCCATGGTCCCTTTGGCCATGGCCGGCCACCCCCTTTGAATGGGGTTGCCGCACACACTCCTCCCCCTTGATGGGGAGGTCGCCGGTGGTTATTGGCCGTAGCCAACCCCCTCCACAAGTGGAGGGGGGGTGCATAGCCTTCATAGCCCATTTGGCCATGGTGCACATGCACCAAATTTCCTCTTACCCGATGGAAATAACTACCATCATCTTCCTCGATGAAGCACCCGTTCGTCGATGAAGCACCCGTTCGTCGAGAAATTAGTTATTTCCTAATGGCCGTGTGCCAAAAATGAAAAATAACATACTACGTGAACGGTCGGTTCTTCCCGTCACGGAGAGTTCCTACCATATCCATAATGATAGGAGACCCTAACGTGAAAAGAACAACCGCTGCGTTCTCTCCGTCACGAAGCGTTCCTACTATATCCGTAATAGTAGGAGACCCATTCGTGAAAAAGACAACGACTCGTTCATAGTTTCGACGGGGCGGCGGTTTGACCGGGGCGAACCCATATGGCTCTGATACCAATGTAGGATCCTGTCCAAAACAGAGTTAGGATCGATAATATGAAGTTTAGACTTACGCTTGCGTATGCGGCACGGTAGTCTACAAACTTCGCCTTCGGATTCGCCACGACGGATCGAGTCTTCTCACGAACGGAGTAAGGCTACTAATCCACAATCTAAATCTCTACTTTAGATTAAGAACTTGGATAGAGGAAGAGGAAATATTTCTGCAGAGCTTCGCTAGGATGAAGATGCATGCATGAATTTCATGCAAAAGGTGTAAGAAATGGCTTACCCTTGGGTCTTATTATAGCCCCCAAGGTAGTTATTTTAGGGTAAGTTGTTCCTTTGGAACAACTTAATTAAGGTGTACCATGATACATGGCACATTATAAGCTTAAGTTGTACCATATGCATGGTACAACGCGACGTTCGAGGTCCGTATTCCCTCGTACATCCCCCACAAGGGTGTACAAACGTCTTCCATATCCAACATTTTCTGTGTGTGCGTGCATGTGGTGTACCTTACGGGTGTCTCGATGTCTCACCAAGGGAGTGAGCGTCCCGGCAGATCGTTCCTTTCGTGTATACCTTACGGGAAGTCTCGACGTCTCATCAGGGGAGTGAGCGTCCCGGCCGACCGTTCCTTTTCGTGTACACCTTACAGGAAGTCTCGGTGTCTCATCAGGGGAGTGAGCACCCCGGCGGACCAAGGGAAGAGGCACTCACCAAGGGTGTGAGCGGTACTCGTATAGTCCAGTCTTTTCTTGTCTTGACTTGAGCCCTTGGAATGGGGTTGGGTTAGCGGCCACCAGATAGAGAGTTTGGCCACTCTCTACTATGCAGGCGCGAGCTCTCTTTGGTGTCACACACACATATCTTGTCTTGTCTTGTCCTGCCCCGTCTAGCTTAGTCCCGTAGCCGGTAGCACACGCTACGGCTACTGTCTATCTCGTTTACTTTCCAGCACCGATTTACTTTCTGTATACTATAACTGCCATGTCATAACCCAGCATATTAATCAACCAGTAAAATGTTGTGCTTAATTACTTTGCACTTGCAGTAAAGTCTAACCCTTCCTTGTAGACTTTACCTGACGTACAGTTTCTTTTCTCTTGGGTATTGTACGTCAGGTGTTGAGCCAGAGTACGTGGACGAGTCAGACATACCGGAATACGTGGAGCCAGCGGACGACAACCTAGAGTACGTTCCTGACGAGGACCAGACCTAGAGGTCTTTTCCGTCGCTGCCTTTCAGATGTTACTACTTTTAGCTTACTCTCTTTCGGTAGTTTGTTGCCATGCTTAGGCTTCTTTTATTAGACTTGTCATATGCTAAATATTGTCTTTTTATATTAATGAGTGCAACCTTCTTTTCTGTACTTTCTGTTGTTTCGAATTTTTTTCAAATGCAAGAACCTGAAAATTTTAAAATGGTACCCCTACAGACTCTTATTGGGTCTGAACTTCACATCTATGGCCCAAGCGGGCCTTAGTCACGCTTCGCCTCCGTAGTTTTGGGAAGCGTGGCGTGACAGATAAAGAGAATTAATTCATTGAAGTTGGTCTTTATGAAAGGCTTACTAAAACTTCAATTAAGCTAAATTAGCTTAATTAATTTTCTCTTCTATTTGTTTTGTCCCACATTGCTCACAACGAAAGTAGAAGTGCCGACTCCTTATATAAATAGAGATGCACTCTCTGCGTTGAAAGATGCACCAAGTCCTCAATCGAGTAGCTCCGGATTTTAGAGCAAGCTCGATCTACGACTAAACTATTATTTCTCTCTCTTCTTCCTATTCTCCTGACTAGTCCTAGCAAGACTACGAAGGGGGTTTGGATTCGGATCCAGACGTTTAAGACGCAGGTCTACTCAAGTGAAACCTTCTACCGCGTGTGATCGGCTTGGAGACGGGAATCGGCTCGGACAGATCGGTTCGAGCGTGCGAGGTGGCTCGGGTGGATCGAGTCAAGGCGGTTCGGCTACGAGGAGCGTCAGAAGACGGTGTGTACATCTTGTCCACCCCAGGGTCGAGATTCCGGGTATGTTCTCTAAGTAATTTTAGTGTAATTTAATTTTGTCGCAGTAAGATAGATCCCTCTTGGGGTGGTCAGATCCACCCCAAGTTGGCATAAATCGGGCTAGGTTCTGGCTCCATCAGGGCCTAGCTAAATTGTTTAGCTAGATAGTTTTTATTTTCTGCTGCTCTTTATGCCTCTGTGGTCCGTCCGACTTAGGATGGACACAGATCCGAGCTCTGAGGGTCCACCAAAAACCCCTACATATTCAACATTATTTGCAAAGTCACAGTTCATATTTGAAGTGCAAGAAAAGATAATTATCAACATCAAATTCACATTTCCAAAAGCAAACGTGCGTGCGCGTGTGTGGGGTGATGGCAAAATTACAAAATAAGATAGAATCGCTCATCAACAAACAAAAGTATATCGATACGACACATATAACAAAATGTGTCATCATTCACAAGAAAAGTCACGTAAAAATATGATTAGCCGTATACATATACGTATACCACTCTTAAATCAAAATATCTATACCTCCAAAATACCAAAAGTATAACTTCACAAGCACTCTTCTCAATCAACAATCAAAAATACACTCCATGATAGGAGAGAGGCTTGTAGTAATCCATACAAACATCACACAGCTAGAGGAGGATGAGGAGGTGATGGTGGAGCACTAGGTTCTGGAGGAGCAAATGCTGGAGCAACCCTGGAAGTGGGCACATGAATGTTTAGTTTCACTTGGATGTTCAGGAACAAAGTGAACAGCTGCTGAGTCTGGAGAGTTGGGTCCTTGTGTTTGAGAAGACAGATCTAATCATTTCTTTGACGAAAGTAAGGTCGTCACAGAGCATACAGATGTTATTCCAAATAGCAGAGAGACTAAACTCATAATCTCCCAAGCGACGAGTAAGATCGTCAGGAGTTGAGTTGATGATGAGGAGTTGGACAAAACTCTCAGAGTATCCTGGAGACGCACGAGAGAGGAGAATATGCGCTCATGATCTCGATCAAGACCTAAGACAAACTCCTCGATCCTCTAAAAGACATCACCAAAGGACATCTACATATCATTCAGGCGAGTATTTCTGTTTACCAGAAGAGAAATCCTGGTTCCGATATCCTCAAAGGGGTCTTCAAAGACAGGGGAATCAGACAAGACAGGAACATCCTCATGAGCTGGGGGAAATTCTGACGCAGATGGGTTGGAAAAATGTGTTTGTGATGGAGAGATCCCAGACGAAAATTAAGGGACAGTCGAGCTGTGCCGATCCCATGGTAACGGAGAGATACCTCGACATCTTACCACATAAAAGCCTTAGCAATTGAGATTGGTGACTTGCGAGAACATTTTGTTTGAGCCATGTCAAAACCCTAGAGATTATCAAAGAAAGATACGAGTTTAAGATGAAAAGCCCAAGACGACAAGATGATAGGAGTAAATATTTGAGCTTCGTTTTACCTTGAATATAGACACGAGATTGTCTATCGATCGATAAAATAATATACTAGATGGAGGAGCAGACAAAATGAGCAGCTTCGCTTAAATCTGAATCGAGCGAATCGTGGTTATAACGATGGGTCATCAAATCTCAGATGTTGGATCAAAATAAAGGTATGACTTAAACGCTCTCAACAGATGTCTGGAGTGAATCAACCAGACGTCTGGAGATACATCTTAATGAAGTGATCATACTGACATAGACGACTGGATTGAGCTCATCAGACATCTGGTGAAGAGAATGAATCAAATGAAAAAACAGAAGCTATGATGATCGGGCGTCTATAGTATACTAATCATGCACCTGACAAACTGTCCAGGCATCTAGTAGGTCAACATTAGACGGCTATTTTAGCTTATTTAGAGGATGATAGATCTAAGGAAGAATTTGACAGATTGACATTTTTTTACTATGTGTCTGGAGTTCATGACTAGGCATATGAACAATGGTTCAGGTGTCTGGTATAACAACATCAGACGTCTGGTTAGGCTGAAACTTCTGAGTAACAGAAATGTCTGATTCGTCTGACATCTGGTTCCATTACACCTGGTGTCAGGTTAACATCATATTACTTGGGTTGACTCTAATAGAATTTCTATGTATCCTCAAGCTAGATGAGATCTGCAAACATATATAATCAATTCATATTATAGCACTTCATATTATAGCACTACAAATCAAATACATAATGCTCAATAAGAATCATAGGAAATATGTATATCTCATGAGTGAATTACACACCTTATAAGATAGAGAGAGAGTGTGTGTGTAGACATGTTAGATCACATCCAACGGTCGGATTTGCTAAATACATTGTCTAATTTTAAATTCCACTTGGATGGATCCGCATGTTTGATCCATCCGAATGGATACTAGTCAACCTCTATATGACTATATATATATTGTTTTTGGGTGAACCACGACAACCACGACAACCACGACAACGCATCTTTAAAACCACTTGATTTATGACTCTATATACATATACATATATATAGAGGTTGACTAGGATCCATTCGGATGGATCAAACATGCGGATCCATCCAAGTGGAATTTAAAGCTAGACAATGTAAATAGAAAATCCGACCGTTGGATGTCATCTAACATGTCTAAACTAGCTCCAAACAAAATTTCAACTAATTTGGACATGTTTTGCCCATGCATCAAGTGGTTGCAAAATCGATGTTTTTGAATAGTTATAAAATCGGCTAATTTTGCAACCACTTGATGCATGGGCAAAACATGTCCAAATTAGTTGAAATTTTGTTTGGAGCTAGTTTATACATGTTAGATGACATCCAACGGTCGGATTTTCTATTTACATTGTCTAGCTTTAAATTCCACTTGGATGGATCCGCATGTTTGATCCATCCGAATGGATCCTAGTCAACCTCCATATATATATACATATACATATATACATACATACATACATACATGTGTGTGTGTGTGTGTGTGTGTGTGTGTGTGTGTGTGTGTGTGTGTTTTCGGTGTCGCTGTACTCTAGACAAACATCCTTCTTGATGACATGATCATTAATGAAATGATGTCTAATATCAATGTGTTTGGTACGAGAGTGTTTTACCGGGTTCTTGGAGAGACATATAGCACGTTGGTTATCAACCATGATTGGACGTATACCACAATCAATACCATAGTCCTTAAGTGTTTGTCTCATCCATAAGACTTGTGCACAACCAAATCCAGTGGCGATATAGTCTACTTCGGTTGTGGAAAGAGATACCGAATTTTGTTTCTTGGAAAACCAAGACACAATGGAGTTTTCTACGAAATGGCAAGTGCCACTAGTACTTTTTCTATCGGATCTACATCCAACAAAATTGGCATCACTAAATGAAACTAGTTCATAAGAACATGACTTAAGCTAAAATAATCCATAGTCAAAAGATTGGTTTAAATAATGGAAAATCCGTTTGACTGCAATCAAATGTTATTGTTTTGGTCGGGATTGATACCATGCACATAAGCATACCGAAAACATAATATCGGGTCTACTAGCAGTAAGATAAAGTAAACTACATATCATACCTCGACCTTGACGAATGTCAACATCTGTTCCTCGTTCATCTTTATCAAGATGCGTTGTCGTGTTTATTGGAGTATTCTTGGATGAAAAGGATCACATTCCAAAGCACTTGATCAATTCAACCTTGTACTTAGTTTGGTGAATGAATATCCCTTGCTCCAATTATCGGATTTGAAGTCCTAGAAAGTAGGTTAGCTCTCTCATGTGGCTCATCTCGAATTCATCTTGCATGGACTTAACAAACTCTTGACAAAGTGTAGAGTTAGTAGAACTAAATATAATGTCATCAACATATACTTGAATTAATAATATGTCATAATCAAAATACTTAGTGAAAAGTGTTGAATCGACATCACCCATTTTGAAACTCAAATCATTGAGAAAATTCTTAGACGATCATACCATGCTCTAGGAGCTTGTCTTAATCCATAAAAGAGCTTTCCTAAGTCTAAACACATGATATGGAGATTTTGCATCTACGAAACTGGGTGGTTGTGAAACATATACTTCTTCAACAACATGTCCATTCAAAAATACAACTTTTCATATCCATTTGAAAAATCTTAAAATTCAAAAATGATGCAAATGACAATAAAAGTTTGATAGATTCTAATCTAGCTACCGGTGCAAAAGATTCTTCAAAATCTATAACTTATTCTTACCGGTAACCTTGTGCTACTAACCTTGCCTTGTTTCGGATGACGACTTCATTTTCATTCGTCCTGTTTTTGAAGATCCATTTTGTTCCAATGACATTGTGATCTTCCGAAGAATGAACTAACTCCCAAACATCATTCCTCTCAAATTGGATGAGTTCTTCTTCCATAGCAATGATCCAAGAGCTATCCTTGAGAGCTTCTTCAAAGCTCTTTGGTTCTATGGTTGAGACGAAAGCACAAAGTGCAAATTGTTCTACCCTTGACCTCTTATGGAGTATATCTTCAATATTACCTATCACTTGATCATGTGGATGGGTTGGAACCGTATTAAATATCTTGGATAACCATTGATTATTAGAAACAAACTCAACTCCATCATTAGTAGGGCTAGTCACAATAGAATCATCTAATTTCACATTATTCAAAGAATCACACAAAAATTCAATATTCTCATCAAGTTAAGATAATGGAACATCAAAGTTCTCATAGAAGGAAATGGGTAATGATTCTTCAACCGTTAAGGTTATTTTATTAAATATCTGGTAGGCCTTGCTACGATCGGAGTATCCAATAAATATTCCTTCATCGAAATGTGAATCAAACTTATCTAAATTCCTGTGTGTGTGTTATTGTTCAATAAACATTTAGAACTAAAAACATGGAAATAACGTACTTGAGGAATTTTGTTATAAAATAATTCATAACAAGTTTTGTTCATACACGGTCTCACAAGTATCCCATTTAGCACATAGCATGCAGTATGAACGGCTTCAACCAAAATTGTGAACCAATGTGGCTATCACTAAGCATAGTGCATGCACACTCAATAATAGTTCTATTTTTCCTTTCTACAACACCATTTTGTGGTGGAGCACGAGGGAAGGAAAAAGTGTGAGTTATCTTGTTCTCATCACAAAAGTTAGAGAATAGTTCATTATCAAATTCACCTCCATGATCACTACGAATGATGACAATGGACGTGCCTTGAATCTTTTGAACTTTCTTAGACAAAAGAATAAATTTCCCAAGTGCCTCATTCTTGCTATTCAAGAACTTCATACAAGTATACCTAGAGAAGACATCAACAACTACAAGTCCATAAAATGCATTTCCTAAGGATGCAACTCTAGTAGGCCCAAATAAATCCAGATGTAAAATCTCTAGTGGCCTAGTAGTAGACGTTACATTCTTAATCTTAAATGAAGATTTATGGAGCTTGCCTCGTTGGCATGAATCACAAAAGATTTTCTTATTAAAAGAAAGCTTCAGAACCTCTCTAACTAAGTTTTTATTGGGCAACTTGTGAAGATGCTTGAAGTGTATAAGACCAAAGCATAAATGCTATACAAGTTGTTCATTAGTGTGAGCAACCAAGCATTGGTCAATTGTATGTGACAAATCCAAGATATAAATATCCTTTTGGGGTGTGCCACTAAACAATACATTACTATTAGTATTATCAAAAATACTACACAATCCATCACCAAAATTAACTTTGTAGACCTTGTCACAAAGTTGACTAACTGAGATAAGATTGTGATTTAAACCTTCTATAAGACAAACATTATTAATGAGAGTTTTAGAATTGGGCTGAAAACGACTCGGATAGTCGCCTGTTGAAGGGGGAACAGTTGCATGTTCCACTGTAGCCAACGGCTATAAACTAAAAAACACTGGCAGGACAGAGGATGGACAGTCGACTGTAGAAGGATGACCAGTTGACTGTCTACCTGGGCATTCGACTATTCAGCCTTCAACAGTCGGATGTTCGAGGGACAGAATCTGCAGTTTCTATACAGCTGATCACTAAAACGGCCATAATTGCCACTACAGATATCCAATTCGAGTGATTCAAATTGCGTTGGAAAGATAACAACATTTTCTTTCAAATGAACTTTGAATGGATGCAAAATTCGAACTACAGAAAAGCTGACAGTACTTTGAATCTGACTGATAGGTGCATGAAATCTGTTATCGGCTTACGAAAACAGTCATAACTTGAACTACAGATATCCGATTGGAGTAATTCAAGTTGAGTTGGAAAGCTTAGTGAGTTAGCTAACTACTCAGGTGGTTTGGATGAAAAATTCCAACTACAGAAAAATTGGCATCAGTTTGAAGACAAACTGGTCAGAAAAACAGAATACAGCTTCAAACAGATTTGGGCTCTGTTTAAAAACAGTCGACTGCTAAAGGAAAACCACTCAACTGGTGAGAACACCAGGCCCCTGTTTTGAGTCAAAAGTTCAGATGCAAGGTTTCAAAGCCTAGAAGCATATGGGGTCAACTAGAGGCTATACTAATGATGTGTATAGGTGGTGTAAGTGCCTCTAAGTAGTTCTAATTCAAGGCTTAGCATTCTAAGACTCACAAAGAAGTAAATACTAAAGATTACAATTAATATCCTTACTTCTTCATGGTCTTGAGTCTTTTAGTTGTATGTCTTGAATGTCTCCAACGTCATAGCCTTTGATCCTCAAGATGTTCTTTGAAGCTTTTGAATCATCCATTCATTTGTTGCTGCCATTGGCTTGAGGTTTGAGGTAGTCTTTGAGTTCTTCAAGCCAATGCTTCACCTTTGTTGATCTACCAAGTTCTCCACTTGAATCAACATGTGTAGTCACTTTTGATCTTCTTGAATCTAATTGGTGACTCTTTAGTTAACTGCAATCACATAGGTTAATCACAATGATTTATATTTGATCATCATCAAAACCAAGGTGGAGAGTCCAATACTCAACAGCAACGACAAGCACTAATGTCTAAACAATAGAAAGGAGACCAAAACCAAAAGCGTAACGAAACAAGGTCGGAAAGAACGAGTTCCGATAAGGCGAGGATAAGGAGATAGCTGGTTGGGTGGGACAAAAATATTGCTCTAAATAATTAAATAGGTGAAAGAAAGACATGTGTAAAATATGATATCATATATATATGTATCCTTATAACAATATGTAGAAATAGCGAGCAGACGGTCAAATTTTAACACACGGAAAAAGTGTTAGACGAAGAAATAAAGAGTATGGTGAGGTAGTGATTGGTTTGCAAAAGAAAATAGATTTATACAAAGATTTTTTTTTGAAGTATGAGTACGATGAACTTAGAACTGATATATATATAAATATTGAAGTTCTATTTAGCTTAGAAAAATATTCTAACAGTATGTACGGTAAGTGGTTAAAAATAATAAACTTAGTAGTATAGAAAGGAAGGAATGATATATTAAATTATCAAAATGGTAATAATGTTTTAAAACCGTAATACGAAAGATATAGGTCAGAAAATGGTTACGAGATAGTAATTAAAAATTACGACCAAGAAGACTTCAAAATCTAAGAAAGAATTTTAATCCAACCGAAAAGCAAGGAATTTAAATATATAAGGAGTTTTCAAGAAATTAAACTGAGCGAGAAATTTAATAAGGGGTATCAAAAATACTTTCAGAGGAATCAGGATTTGCAATGGGGAAGATTCAAAAATTGACGATAAGCGTCATGAAGCGATCATGTGAAACGAAGGCAAAGATTAAGATCACATGGTCTATACAAAATACGCCTAGGATATGATTCAAGAAAAGCTACGATGGAATTCTACGGTCGATAACACAGAAGTGCATTGATTAGGAAAATGATAAAGATCAGTGGTTCTAATCACCGGGCCAACTAGGGATCAGGAAAACTTAGCACTAAGACTCTCTAATGGACTAGACTGTAATAGGGATCTCAGTGAAGGGTCCTAAGAGTATCAAAATTTCGTTCTGCTGGGCCCGAAATTGATGGACTCAACGAATGACTAAAGGAAAAGCTCTAGAAATCTAATATGGTCAGGGCTGGGTGAGAGACTACTAAGGCAACCTAAAACGAGTACAACTAAATCTTGACGAAGGCACCTGGTTATCAAACCTAGACGTCTATCTAGGTCTTCCTACCATCTAAGACAAGGAAAACCTTCAGGTTAGACTCAATTCATGACTTGAATGTTTCGAATACTTAAATGGATGTTGTTATCATTATTGTTGTTCCGATATTTCGCAGATGCAAAGAGGACCTGCATGGGCCACCACTAAAACATGTCACGCCCCGCTTTCCAAGTATGGAAGCGGGACGTGAAAAGGTCCGCTCAGACTTGGAGCTGTGAAGCTACAGTCTGATAAGCGTCTGGTAATTTAATCCATTATCAGGTTCTTTGCATTACGACGAAACAACAATAATAATAATGAGGGATAGCCAAATAAAATTATGCAACATTCAACATCCACAGATTTTTATTCCAAACATTACAGAGTAATATTCATAAAAGGAGTACAGAGTCTGAAAGCAAACAGGCCTAAGCATGGCCGAAACTACAACAAGAAATGATGCTACGCACCGAACAACCTAACAGCAGCTACTAAAAGTAAACAACAACTAAGAGAAAACCTCCTGCTGAGAATAAGGGTAGAACTCCGGTGTCCTTGAACTGGACATCGGCAAACTGTGTCATCAGCAACTAATTCAGGCTCAAAACCTGACATGTGACGCCCAAAGAGAAAAGGGCACATGTCAGCAAAAATCTCCAAAAAGAAAAGGAGACTTTTGTGCAAGGAAACATAAGAGCAAAAGTGTACAGCTAGCAGTTCTAAAATAATGGAGATGACATGACATGAATGCAGCAGTTTAAACATGAGCATGAATGTAGCAGTTTATGATAAACATGAAAGTTAACAATTGCACGACACGTTGTAGCAAAAAACTACAAAACAAGATATCACGATTTCACGATGAAAACATGCATTCACATTATGCACAGGGTTTACGCTTTACAGCTGAAGTTGTTGATCTAGCATACTTCTACACTGAGTGGTCGCTTAACCCTACCCCAATCCCAGAGTTTATGCCTTACAACTGAAGTGGCTGTACAGACACACTTCTACGTTGAGTGGTCGCTTAACCCTACCCCTCCATGTGTATATCTTCTGGATCACGAGCCAGAAAGTATTTTTCAATATGGCATAGGGGTGCACCTAGCCTCAATCAATATGTAGGAGTCAAGATCCTACTCGTCGTAGCTTACATTTTAAAGTAGCGTGTGCTACACATTCATGATAAGATTCATGAAATGACATGGCAAGATGCATGAGATGACATGGCAATAAGCAATTAAGAGTGTGTATAGTTAATTTGAATGTAAACGTGACAGGCAGCATGAAATGATAGCATAGTAAAGGTGTCGGATCTAGCTTTGTTGTCAAGCTAGATCAAGTAGGATGTCGGATCTAGTTTCGTTGTCAAACTAGATCAAATATGGTCGCCTACGCGACTATCATTGTAATGCCCTGATAGCTACTGCACAAGTACTAGAGGGGGTGAATAGTACTTTAAAATAATTAAGAGTCTAATTCCTTATTATTGTACAAACACAAACAACTATGCGGAATAAGAATAACAACAAGAACAAAAGCAACACAAACAAGCGATGCAATGGGTTCGGATCCACCCAAGTCTCCCCGACTTGTTCCCGGTGATCCTACATCCCAGACACCCGGATCCCCTCCGGTTACTTGAGTTAGAATCCACTAACTCATGGTTCCACTAAATGACTTCTTGTAGAAACTACTACAAGATCAAACACTACAACAATTTGAATCGTGACTCCCACAAACCGGGATCACGAATATCTCTCACAAACCGAGAGAAAATCACCAACAATAGATTTAATGAAATAGAAATTGCTTACCACAAAATCATATGCCTTGAGATACTTACGGATTAGGGCAAGGTAGGAAGATGAGTAAGAGTGAGCACGAAACCCTAGCACCACCAAGATGAACAGCGTGAGATGGCTGGGGTGAAGATGACGATCGTGATTCAATTTCTCAGAGGAATGATCTCATACGATCTGAAAATCTTTTGAAGGGATTTAGGTCAAAAACGTGAGAGAGAGATTTTTCGAGATAGAGAGCTCTTAACAATTGATAATCGAATGATCGAAAATTAGATCTGAAATCCCACAGATAATAGACAAATTTCCTTGGTTGAAATGAATCAAACACGTATGGAAAGAATCAAAACAGATCAAGAAAAGTCGTGGAAATAAATTCTCAACGGCTGGAAAATTAAGGCTGCCTAATCGGTCTAAGAAGGATCACTGACCGATTAGTTTGTGAACTAGTCGGTCGGTGAACCTTCTTGGACAGACTAGAAGGTTGACAGAGAATTCAGTGAAGTAAGGAGGATAAACTAGTCGGTCTAAGAAGAAACATCAATCGACTAGTTTGACAACTAGTCGGTCGGTGAACCTTCTTGGACCGAGTAATTGGTCAACAGTAACTCAGCTGAAAAACACAAGTAAGACTAGTCGGTTCAAGAAGGATTTCCAACCGATTAGATTGACATCTAGTCGGTTGGTCCTTCTACTTGAACCAACTAAGATGCACGGAAAGTCAAACTAAGAAGCAATAAGCTATGGAAAACTTCCTAATGGCTTCTAAGACAATCCTAGAGATAAGATACGATATATAAGAGGATACTGAAGGCAAGTAATACTCAAGGCATAACATTCTAGAAGACAATGAAAATAAACAATACACACCGTCTTCAAAAGCTTCAATATGAAGATTCTGAATCCCTCGACTTTAATAATACTCCTTGAGCTTCAATGAAGCTTCAGGCACATCGTTCACGCACTCTATAGAAGTCTTGAAACGTCGCTTGAGATCTACACAGTAGTTTGGCGACGATCTTCATAACTGCGCTCAAAGATAATTAGTACCCAATATTTATATTTGTTCATCATCAAAACCAAATCAGGGGAATCAATACTCAACATTCTCCCCCTTTTTGGTGATGACAAACCAACATAAATATAAATCAATAATAATGATATAAATGAAATTTACTTACTCCCCCTGCATTGATGACTCATTAGTTCCATATTAAATAATACATATGCATCAAGCAGAAGAGAAAAGTATAAAACACATGATCCATTTATTGAAATATAGAATCGGAACCCATTTTTATATCTTCACTCCTCCTGAATCTAACATATGAAATTAGATTCACGGTAATTGTTTAAATTATCATTTAGCACATAGTCATTATTAATTCTCTCCCCCTTTGGCATTATCCAAAAAGAGCCGGAGGAAGCCAACTATAACAACCATGGCCAAAAAAATAAACCAGAGAGTTGAGAAAATGACGACGGCCCAAATAGCACCAAGGAAAACATCGAAAATAAAATCAAAGTGTGCCATCGAGACCATAGTCCAAAAGAAGAATCATCAAAGCCAAAATCAAATCCAAGTATTGATGAAAGGAACATACTCTCCAATATCAACATTTTTAGTCAATTGAGTGCATGAAAAACAATTCATGTTTCCATTCAAACAAATCTATAAAGTCAAGAGAATCAACGAGTGAAGAAGTATATATAATAACAATATTGCCAGCCAACACAAAGCTATCCAATTAATTTTCATTACCAACAAAGTGCGCAGAGATATGATTTTGCAGCAAGAGGTATATATATATATATATATATATAACCAGCAAAAAGAGATACAACCAACCAACACAAATAATCTAACAACAACCGGGAGTATCATAAGTGCAGGATCATACAACAAAGTATCACAAAACACACAAAAAACACCCACCCATCTATCCTAACCCCATAAAGCCAGAAAATCATAAATCCGTCGCGCAAATCTTAAAAACCAAGCATAACTCCAGCATTAAAATGAGAAAATCACAGCAAATACAACAGGAGTAATGAATAACATTATGAAGCAAGATCACATATAAAGGACGAGTCCTAAATCTCGGATTCACCTATAATCCCCAATTCTCGACGTAACCGCACAAAGGTATCCTCCTTGAGTGGTTTCGTGAAAATATCGGTGATTTGCTTCTGGGTTTCAACGTACACTAAAATGATGTCCTTTTTAGCTTCATGATCATCTAGGAAATGGTGACAGACATCTATGTGTTTGGTACAGGAGTGGTGTACCGGATTCTTAGAGAGACATATTTCACTTAAGTTGTCCACTATGATAGGACAAGTATCACATTTTATACCGAAGTCTTTAAGTGTGTGTGTCATCCAAAGAACCTGTGCACATGCAGCACCGGCGGAAATATATTCCGCCTCGGTGGTTGAAAGTGATACGAAATTCTGCTTCTTGGAAAATCAAGAGACAAGAGAATTTCCTATAAAATGGCAAGTGTCACTAGTACTTTTCCTGTCGGATTTGCATCCAGCATAATCTGCATCACTATATGAGATTAACTCATATGTGCTAGACGTTGGATAGAATAATTCGTAGTCGATTGTGTGACTTAAATAACGGAAAATACGTTTAACCGCCATTAAGTGTGATTCCTTAGGTTATGATTGATACCTAGCACAGCCACATACTGCAAACATTATATCTGGCCTACTAGCAGTAAGATATAATAAACTACCTATCATACCTCGATATAGACGAATGTCTACATCTTTGATGCCCGTATCTTTATCGAGATGTGTAGTAGTGCTCATGAAGCATTCTCCATTCCAAATCGCTTTAGCAGCTCTACCATGTACTTGGTTTGGTGGATGAAGATTACATCGTTCATTTAGCAGATTTGGAGTCCTAAGAAATATTTGAGCTCACCCATGTGGCTCATCTCAAATTGGTCCTTCATAACATTAGAAAACTCTTCGCAAAGAGTGAAGTTAGTAGCACCGAAAATGATATCATCTACGTAAATTTGAACTAAAATAATGTCATGGTTTGCATACTTAACAAACAGCGTTGAATCAACCTCACCCATTTTAAAACCCAAATCCAAAAAAAGTTCTTTAGGCGGTCATACCAAGCTCTAGGAGCTTGTCTCAAACCATAAAGTGCTTTCTTAAGTTTGAAAACATGATTTGGAAAATTTTCATTTATAAAACCCGGAGGTTGAGAAACATAAACTTCCTCAACGACATCTCCGTTTAAAAACATACTTTTTACGTCCATTTGAAAAAGTTTGAAATCTTTATGGCATGCAAATGACAATAACAACATAATAGATTCTAATCTGGTTACAAGTGCAAAGGATTCCTCGAAATCTATACCTTCCTCTTGCCTGTAGCCTTGAGAAACTAACCGGGCTTTGTTCCGGATGACGTTTTGGTTCTCGTCTGTCTTGTTCTTGAAAATCCACTTCGTTCCAATAATGATGTGGTTCTTCGAAGGCAACAGAACTAGCTCCCAGACCTCATTCCTCTCAAACTGAATGAGTTCCTCTTCCATGGCTAGGATCCAAGAACTATCTTCGCACGCCTCGTTGATATTCTTTGGCTCCACTGAAGAGACAAAGGCACAGTGAGCGAAGAAGTTGACTTGAGATCTTGTTTTGACACCATCTTGTATGTTGCCAATGACTTGCTCATGGGGATGGTCACGAACTGTTTGAAGCCGTCTGGGAACACCCTGGTCACTGGGAACATTCTCAAAAGAATCATTAGTAGGGTTAGTATCAACAGAATCAATAGGATCAGATTTACCAATAGAGTCACTCACTACTTCCATAGAATCATCGTCATCGATAATTCTAGGAGGGACAAAATTTTCATTGAATGAAACATGAAGAGATTCCTCGATCGTTGAGGTTCTTTTGGTGTATATCTGGTAGGCTTTGCTACGGGAGGAATATCCAACAAATATCCCCTCATTAGATCTTGGATCAAATTTGTCCAAACTACCATACGTGTTCTTGATAAAATATTTTGCACCAAAAGCTCTAAAATGTTTAACTTGAGGCAACCTACCAAACAACAATTCATAGCAAGTTTGTTTGGTGTCGGGCCTCAAGAGTATCCTATTAAACACATAGCAAGCGGTATGTACCGCTTTTGCCCAAAATTGATGGCCAAGTTGGCTATCATCAAGCATAGTGCGAGCACATTCCACTAGCGTCCTATTCTTTCTCTCAACAACACCATTTTGAGGTGGTGCGCGAGGGAAAGAAAAGGTGTGAGTAATACCAACTTCATCACAGAAATTTGAGAAAGACTCGTTCTCAAATTTCACTCCATGATCACTACGAATAGTGACAATGGTGGTTCCAATGAGATTTTGTACTTTCTTAACAAATACTGTGAAGTTTTCAAAAGCATCATTTTTATTAATTAAAGCAAATACCCAAGTAAATCTAGAGAAGTCATCAACGATGACAAGTCCATATCGGGCATTTCCTAATGAAGCGACTCTTGTTGGCCCAAAGAGATCTAGATGTAAAAGCTCTAGAGGCCGTTTAGAGGATATGCTTTTCTTAGGTTTGAACAATGATTTTGGAAGTTTTCCTCGTTGACACAAGTCACAAAAGCTTTTCTTTTAAAAGGCAAGCTTAGGGAATCCTTTTATAGAATTTAGCTTGGATAGTTTGAAAAGTGTTCCAAAGTTCGCATGACCAAAACGTCGATGCCATAAGTGTTGTTCACTAGTGTTGGCAATGAGACATTGTTCATGTGAATTTGGAATATCTAGGATATATATGTCCTTATGGCGTGTGCCAGAGAATAACACATTATTATTATCATTTCCTAAAATATGGCACATTCCTTTCTCAAAGCTAACTTTGTAACACTTGTCACAAAGTTGACTTATTGAGATTAGATTGTGATTTAAGCCTTTAACAAGGTAAACATCACTTATAAGGGGTTTAGAGGGGTTACCAACTTTTCCAACACCGACGATGGTTCCGCTCTCGTTGCCTCCAAAGACCACTCGGTTTCCATTTTCAATGGGCACCACTTTCGGATAACAACTGAGCTTTACCAGTCATGTGTTTTGAGCACCCGCTATCAAGTATCCACCCATCCTTGGAGCCAAATTTTGATTTGTTGCTCCTTTTCTTTTTCTTGAGTACCTGAAGATAGAAATATCGTATCATGGTACCCAAGGTCATTGGGTCCAAAGAGATTAGACCTTTGGAAGCCAAGTCCAATTGGACTTAGACTTCCCAACATAGTCATCATTGTGCACAACATTCATGAAATAAGAATTAATATATGCTTGTTTCTCATGCATGCTTGTGTCCTTTGGGCCCCAAATAGAGAATTTCTTGGGAGCCCTTTTCCTATTGGAAACATGCATATTTTGTTGATTTCTACGTGGTGCATGTGTTCTACGAGGAAGTGGCCTAGTGTATGCATGAGATGGATAAACATAGAGCACATGATGAAGTGGTGGTGGTAACATATGATACGGTGCATGATGGTAATCATTCATATAGTAGTGATGTGGTTGAACATAAGCATGTGGGGGAACACGTGCGTAAGTGTGTCTCACTTGGTGTGCATGTGTTCGTGGACGTGGAGCATAGAAATCATCATATGTGTGAACAGGTGAAGTAGGAGGTGTGTTCCTACGTGGCATAGTATTGGTGTACATAAATGCATGACCCTTCTTTGGAGGTCCACCCAAAGTGGGTTTCTTTCCAAGAGGGGGTGTACTTAGTGGAAGTACCATTGGTAGATGAACTACCCATGGGGTGTTTACTCCCACTAGTTGAGGCATCGGAGGATGGCCTTACAAAGGTGGTGGAGGATTTGGATGGATTTTCCTTCTTATACCCCAAACCAATACGATGATTGGCCGGAAGTAAGTCATTCAGAATAGTATCCAAATGATCCTTGCCTTTGTTGAATTTCTCAATTCGGCCTATTGTGGACTCATATTTCTCAGTGAGAGAAAGTATAGTATCATCCAAAGTGGACACTTGTGTAGTGAGTTCACAAACACGGGACTTGAGATTCTCATTCTCAATACTCAAAGTTGAGTTTCAAGAAATCAAATCCGCTATCTCGTGTTCCTCCGAATCCTCAAGGTTAACATGTTCAAGTTGAGATTTGAGATTTACAATCTCAGTTCTCAAGACTTCAACAATGGTGTCGTTGTTGGTGATGATAGGCTTAGGTGTGGTCTGCAGACTAGTTAACTCATCTTTGATCTTAGTATATCTATTTACCAGCTTAGAGTACTTAGACCAAATTTGTTCATTAGCTAGTCTTAGATCATCCATAGTTACCTCTTCACCTTCATCCTCGCTTTTATCTGAAGCGGTCTATTGATCATGTTGCTCTCTTGCCATGAAGCACATGTGTGCTTGCTCCACTTGTTCATCATCTGACTCTCCACTTGAGGAATCCTCTTCTGAGTCGGTGAATGTGCCGACAAGCCCTTTCTTGTACTCCTTCTTGTACTTTCGTGACTTGTCGAACTTGGGTGCCTTCCACTTCTCCTTTTGTTTGTTGAGAGGACAATCTACCTTGATGTGTCCTGGCATATTGCATTTGAAACACAAAGGAGCAGAGGCATTTGTAGAACTAACTTTAGATTTATTCTTAAAGTTACCTTTTCGGAAGAACCGGTTGAACTTCTTTGCCATGAGGGCCAAAGATTCCAAGTCCAACTCGTCTTCCGATTCTTCACTATCGGTAGGTGTAGTAGGAGCGTCCTTGAAAGCAATTGCCTTTTTCTTTGGCTCTTCTTGCTTCAAAAACGCCTTCATCTTGTCCTGCATCTTGATCTTACTGTCCTTCCGTACCTCATAAGACATTAAAGTACCCATTAGTTGAACAACAGTATATTTGGACATATTGTTACCTTCCTCGATAGCGTAGGTTCGCTTTTCCCAACTCGAAAGAAGTCCGTCAATGATCTTCGCGACTTTCTCTTCTTGGGTATAGGTCTTCCCAAGGGCTTCCAACTCGTTGGTTATGTCCATGAAGCGAGCATAGTACTCCTTGATCCTTTCACCCTGTTCCATGTGAAATAACTCGAATTCTTTGTTAGCAACAATGAGTTTGGAGTGTGTTACCCTGCTCGTTCCTTCGTGCAAGATTAGGAGTTGGTTCCAAATCTGATATGCACTCTTACAGGTGCATATCTTGTTGAAGTCTTCAGGCTCCAGTGCACATTGTAAGGCATTCATTGTCTTGACATTGTTCACCTCCGCGGCGACCTCCGCGACAGTCCACTTCGTGAAGTCTTCTTCAGTGGGCTCAACATACTCCTTTAATGTGGCTCTCCAGAGTGATGCGCTCCGTAGAAAAGTTTCCATCTGGCATTTTGTAACGACCCGCTTTCGGGGGCCCGTTACTTATTTGATATTTGCGCAGGTCCTGCAGGTTACCAGTGAATTCAAAATAGCCACGATGCAGAGATGTACAAAAATACCCAAATAGTGTCCAATTTTTTTTTACAATCCGTACTGTACAAGATGTCCCAACAATATACATGAAAGAATAAAGTACACAACACTGAAAATAACTCTGTAAGCTGCTGTTGAACTTTGGCGCTATTAGCTCAGGAGCATCTATCTTCATCTGTACATCGTCTGCGGTGCCACGGAGATGGAACCGTAGGTAAGTCACAACAATTCTAAATATAGAAAAGAAGCAGTGCACAAGTATGAAAGTAACTACGTACAAGCAGACCATAGTGAAAAGTAAAGTACTGAGCAACAACTGTTTACAACTGAAAAGTAAAGGTAAACTGAACTGAAAGGAGAGAACAACTGTACGGTGGTAGTGCAAGTGTAAAGCAGACTGAGCAAGTAAAGCGTACTACTGCTGTAGCAAAAGTATGACAAGTAAAGTACTGTGACTGCACAGGTATAGTAGGTAAAGTGCATGTACTGCGTAAAGTAAAGGTGACTGTAGTGCGTAAAGTAAAAGTGACTGTAGTGCGTAAAGTAAAAGTGACTGTAGTGTGTAAAGTAAAAGTGACTGTGCAAAAGTAACTACGCTACGTGACTCAAGTCGGAGAGTACAATATGTGACCATCAAGTCCATCTCTTGCCTGGGCGCGACCCAGACGAATGCCGAAACACAGGCAGCGGGACATGTATTTTGCCGAAACACAGGCAGCGGGACGGTATGCCGAAACACAGGCAGCAGGACGGGAAGATTGAACTCCAGTCACTCCCATACTCTCTCAAACTATGAGTTACCCCAAAACCCCAGTGATGTGTCAAGTGTTCTATGTTCATGTTTATACGGGATGTTCCACAAGATGTTTCATGAGATGTTCCACCAGATATTCCACAAGATATTCCACATGTTTCACAAGATATTCCATACGGTGTATCACATGTTAGTCAACCCAAGTCCACTGGTTGACTTTTTTTATTGAAAACCAGTAAGCCAGACATTCTTTTCAAAGCAAGCTAGCCAAGCGAAGTGAGGATAAAGACAAGTCCAACAAACATGGAATACAAAATTTGTTGGTTTAAGGGTGGTAGTTTCGGTAGCACACAATTTACCCAAGTTGATGTTTGTGTTTAACAACCACCAAAGTTGAAAGTTGGCAAAGTAATCTATAGTTGATAACTTCCCTATTAGATTAGGTCTCTAGTTCGGTTCAAGTCAAGTAGTCGTTCGGAGGCTATAGTGGTGTCCTAAGTTCATACGGGTACACTTATCTAATTTTCTAACATTAGAATTAGTCGTGACTTACTGATTTCGAGATCGACGTAGCAAGACGAGGTTAGGGCAAGGAAGCTGGTGCACGAGGATTGGTACCTGCAAACATAAGAAACAACCGGTTAAAGAACACACTATTTTCTACTTATTAAACTTGATCGTTTCGATTTTTAAACGGATTGAAACGTTGTCGAAAAACGTTCTAAATTTTTCTACAGCCTAGATATAAGGAAAATAATTTTTCTGCAAGAGGAAATATTTTTCTGAAGCTTGTAGGAATTTTTATAATTTTTAAAAGCCCAAAATAGATTTAAAACTAATTTTTAATTAAGTAACGTATTTATTCAACAATTTATTCCGGATGCAATCTGCATCGAAAAGTTGCAAATGAACTGTCAAAATGGCCGTCTCGGAGAGTACTTTAACATATATTTTTCTCACATATTACTATACGTGAAAATACCAAGTTACGGATTTTTGAATGAAAATAACGTATTTAACTTTTAGGCTTAAAAATTAATTCTGAAAAAACTAAGCGTCGGATTGAGATGAAACTAGTGCCATTGGGTCCGGAATATCGTTTCTGATTTTCTGGAGCTATCCGTACATTTTTCTGGCCCCTGTATTTCAAATTATGGATTAAAAACCATTAAACCATATTTAATAATTAATTAAAAAATACGGAAAAACGAAATATTCTTAATATTTACAAGTTTTCCCTTACTCATTCGCCGTTCATTAACAACGGAGGGGGTGCTTGGGCGCTGGCAAACGGAGGCGTCGACGGCGAGGGAGGCGGGGGTGCACGGCGATCGTCGGAGGCGGCCCGAGCTCCTGACGATGGCGACGGGGCGGCATGGCGACGGCAAGAGCGGTGGTCGAGTGGCATGCTGGGCGGAGCGTCGTCGGGGGTTGATGTCGAACGGAGGAGGAGCTCGCCGTCAGGTATGGGGCGGCGGCGAGGAGCGATGCTTGGCAGCAGCATGGAGGAGGGTTGAGAGCTTCACCGGAGCAAAGCTCCGGGTGGGTTCGAGGGAATGTGAAGGCGGGGAGCTGCTCTTGGGGGCTCGGGGCTTCGCCGTCGACCGGCGAGGGGCGGTGTTGGCCTCCGAAGCAGCGGTGTTCGAATGGCGGAGAGCGGAGCTCGACTGAGCTTCTGTTGACGTCGGATGAGCTCGAGGATGTGGTGGTGGCTCTGTCCGAGGGAGGCGGAAGCTCGTCGGAGCTCGGGGGCTTGGCTTCCGACGTCGTTGTTGTGGATATCGGGGGAGCTGAGGCGGTGGTGATCGGGGCGTCAGCGAGAGAGGAGAGGCGGAGCGGGGTCTGTGCTCTCGGCGACGGGTTGAGGAGGAGGCCTCGGAGCTTCGAGGCTGGGCGTTTGGGCGGTGGCTCTCGGGGGAAGACGGAGGAGGCGGATACGGCGGTCGAAGGTGGGACCACCGGTGAGGGTTCGTGCATGGTGAACGAGGGGAGCAGAGAGAGAGAGAGCGGTAGGGACAGTGAGAGAGGGGAAGATAGAGAGAATAGGAGAGAGAGACGGAGAAAGCGTGTGTGTGGGGGTTTGCATGGGTTCGAGCGGCTTAGGTTTGTGAGCTGAGGAAGAAAGAGAGGGTAGGGGTTATTTATAGTAATTAAGTTAGTAGTTAGGTTTAATTAGTCAAGGGTATTTAATACAATTAGGTAGGTTATAAATGAGGTTAGGTTAATCTTTTGACTAGGCTAGGAAATGTCTAAACGTGTCTCTTCCCACGTTTTAGACATGATTAGGGTAATTGAATAGTAAATAAGGTTAATGTAATTAGTAATTAGCTAGGGTAGTTTGTGACGGTAGCGGTATAAATTGTAACGAATTTACGATTTTGCCCCTACTAGCAAACATGTCCGAAAAATTACGAAAACATACCCACGGGATCGTATCGACGCGAGGATCGCGAATACAAGATCCGTTCTAGGATTTGAGCTACAGAAATACTAGTTTTAGGCCAAAACATTTAGAAAACGGGTTTGCGGGTTCTCTATTGCAATGATATCAGAAAATTACGAAATTAATGTGGGAGGCCCTAAATGATCATAGGATGCTACTGCAGAAGTTTGAAAACGTTTTGAAGACGGTTGTATAGAAAATAAATTCGTCGAATAAAAACTGTAATTTTGGAAGATGAATTTTAACAGAAATGTTTTGGGTATTTGAGGAAATCTGAAATTGCTGAAATACTTTATAATAAGTCTAGTGTTTCAAAACATTTTTATAAGAATTTTTTGAAATCAGTTTAAACTCCTGATCAATCATTACAAAATGTCTTTTAAAATGAAATTACTTTAAATATTTAGTTTAAATGTTTACGAAAAATATAGGTCATTACACATTTTCAGTACCCATAGTTGGTACCGTTGAAGTGAGGAGGCCTAGTTGAGGAGTGTCCTTCCATCACTGAAGAGGCTCCTTCACGATTCTTAAAGGTGTTGTAGTCGGAAGGTGGTCGAACGGCCTTGTTGTCGTTGTTTGTCATAGCTATGAACTTGGCTTTGATACCAAATGTAATGCCCTGGTAGCTACTGTACAAGTACTAGAGGGGGGTAAATAGTACTTTAAAATAATTAAGAGTCTAATTCCTAATTATTGTGCAAACACAAACAACTATGCAGAATAAGAATAACAACAAGAACAAAAGCAACGCAAACAAGCGATGTAATGGGTTCGGATCCACCTAAGTCTCCCCGACTTGTTCCCGGTGATCCTATGTCCCAGACACCCGGATCCCCTCCGGCTACTTGAGTTAGAATCCACTAACTTAAGGTTCCACTAAATGACTTCTTGTAGAAACTAATACAAGATCAAACACTACAACAATTTGAATCGTGACTCCCACAAACTGGGATCACGAATATCTCTCACAAATCGAGAGAAAATCACCAACGATAGATTTAATGAAATAGAAATTGCTTACCACAAAATTCTATGCCTTGAGATACTTACGGATTATGGCAAGGTAGGAAGACGAGTAAGAGTGAGCACGAAACCCTAGCACCACCAAGATGAACAGCGTGAGATGGCTAGGGCGAAGATGACGATCGTGATTCAATTTCTCAGAGGAATGATCTCACACGATCTGAAAATCTTTTGAAGGGATTTAGGTCAAAAACGTGAGAGAGAGATTTTTCGAGATAGAGAGCTCTTAACAATTGATAATCGAATGATCGAAAATTAGATCTGAAATCCCACAGATAATAGACAAATTTCCTTGTTTGAAACGAATCAAACACATATGGAAAGAATCAAAACAGATCAAGAAAAGTCGTGGAAATAAATTCTCCAACGGTTGGAAAATTAAGGCTGCTTAATCGGTTTAAGAAGGATCACTGACCGATTAGTTTGTGAACTAGTCGGTCGGTGAACCTTCTTGGACCGACTAGAAGGTTGACAGAGAATTCAGTGAAGTAAGGAGGATAAACTAGTCGGTCTAAGAAGAAACATCTACCGACTAGTTTGACAACTAGTCGGTCGGTAAACCTTCTTGGATCGACTAATTGGTCAACAGTAACTCAGCTGAAAAACACAAGTAAGACTAGTCGGTTCAAGAAGGATTTCCAACCGATTAGATTGACATCTAGTCGGTTGGTCCTTCTACTTGAACCAACTAAGATGCACAGAAAGTCAAACTAAGAAGCGATAAGCTATGGAAAACTTCCTAATGGCTTCTAAGACAATCCTAGAGATAAGATATGATATATAAGAGGATATTGAAGGCAAGTAATACTCAAGGCTTAACATTCTAGAAGACAATGAAAATAAACAATACACACCGTCTTCAAAAGCTTCAATATGAAGATTCTGTATCCCTCGACTTCAATAATACTCCTTGATCTTCAATGAAGCTTCAGGCACATCGTTCACGCACTCTATAGAAGTCTTGGAACGTCGCTTGAGATCTACACAGTAGTTTGGCGACGATCTTCATAACTGCGCTCAAAGATAATTAGTACCCAATATTTATGTTTGTTCATCATCAAAACCAAATCAGGGGAATCAATACTCAACAATCATTTCACCGCCTAGTCTCTTTTACGTAATTTTACAAAATGGCCTAAAACATGGCCTAAACAAGTTAATGTGCAAGTGTCACTTGCCTGACCAACGTCTGTAGTCTCAGTTCAACAATGGTCCAGATCTCCATATGTGCTATAAATCAATCATCCCAAACCTACAGTTCCGTATTCATTATCTTCAATTAGTGAGTTACTAAAGCAATGAAAACACAGTTTTTATCTTGTTAACATGTGGATGTGGGTTCCTATGGTTCAGGTATACCTTAACACAACCCGAGAGCTACACTGACGTCGGGTAGCGACGTCAGAGGTTGGACTCCGGTAGCGAGCGAGGGTACGGCAGACAACGGCGACGAACGACGATCAACCGGGTAGCGGTACGATCACCGATCAACGACGCGAAGGGGATAGACAGCGACACAGCTTCCTACAGCGTCGAGAGGGCACGGACGGCGGTACAGGAAGCACGAGAGATGGCGAACAGATCTGTCTGTGGGTTCGGGTAGCGCAGATCTAAAGTTGCGCGTGAATCTGAAGTTTGCACGCATGTAGGAGGAGCTCCAGGGGTTATAGAGACTAGGGAAGGACCTGCACGGATAGGGGAAAGGCCTGAAGGGCAGCCGGTGGCATCGAGGTGGCGGGCGACGACAGGACAGCCCAGGCCGTGGGTTTTTGGTAGGGCAAACGGTAGTTTTGGCGCGTATCCGGGTGTTTGCGCGCTGTTTGCGGAAAGAGGAGGAAGATTTGATGTGAGGGAAACTAGGAGGTGATAGAGGACGTCGAGGGGAGTTCACTGAAGGTAGGGGATGGCCGGCGGTGGTCGGAAAGTGGCTGGTCGAAATTTTGAAAAGGAGGCGCGCCGAAAGTTTTTGTAGGGTGTTTTGGTGTTTGCATGAAGTTTAAAGCAAGGAGGAGGGGGTGGTTGACGAGAGGAGGGTTGCCGGAGGTGGAGGGAGTTAAAGGGAGGCTAGGCCAGAAATTTGGTGGTCACCGGAGGTCGGGAAGTGGCTGGCCTGATTTTGCAAGGGGGGTGCCCCGCACAGTTTTGCGTGAGCCTTAGCTTACGGTTCTGCATATGAAGATGAAATTGGCTAAATAGCTCTAGGGTTTGGGATTCTAGGTGTTATAGGAAGAGAGAGGGAGAGATAAAGGGGGTTTAGATTAGATAAAACAGTGGGTTGAATAGCCCAATTAGGTGAGTATAAGGAAATAGTTTTGATAAAGTGTTTTGAAAGGGTGATATGTTTAAGTGATTGGAGAGAGAAGTTATGAGAGGGTGGAGGTAGACTTAGGTTAATATGTGATGGAGAATAGCTAGGAAAAATTTTCATGAAACGTATTAGGCCTAGCTTAATTATGTTAGTTAATTAATCAAGTTAAATAAGCTATATGTATTAGAATGGGATTAGTGGAAAAAGTTGGTCTAACAGTGTCCGATAATTGTGAGAAAAATACCGAAACGCCCGTGTCGACGAGAGGGTCGAGACTAAGAAGTTCGGTCACGGGCCAAGGTAACGGAAAATAGAACTAAAAATAAAAAGGTCTAACGACGAAGGTGGAAGCTACGACAACTCTTCGAACAAAGTTATTTTGTGGGAGAACGACCCGCGAAATGACGTTCAAAAAATAATTCCACAAATACGTATTCTTCCAGAGTGTCAAAATGGCATATCACATCGTAGGTTTCGGATACAAGAAGAGATCAAAATAAATATGCGTACGAACAAAAGTACGCGCACGAAAAATGTACGATCGAAAAGCGACCGTGACAGATTCTTTATATGATTACCCATCAAGGCACAATCTATGAGATGTGCTCTAAATGCTTTCCTGTTTGGAGTGCTCGAAATCTATTTATTTGGTGTAATTAATTTCGATAAATAGTTTTAAGATGGCATTTTCATGGTTACAGTGGTACTATTGGGATGTGTACACATCATGGTATAATCTATAAGATGTGCTCTAAACGCTTCCCCTGTTAGGGGTTCTTGAAAAATGTTTATATGAGGTGATCAGGCTCATATAAATAGGTTCTAAGGGGGCGTTTAATAGTTTTCAGTGTAATGCATGTCCCCATGCAGTCACCAGCAACTGGATTTTTAACGGACGAGTGATCCGTTTAAATCATTTTAATGATTTATTTATGTAACCCATTTTGGGTGTGAACACAAACTTCAGGATGTTCGACATTATTCCAGTTAAAAATAATGTTTTATTTTCCAGTGTTATCCAATGTTCCCACCATTTAGTAATGTGTCTCATTTGCTTTGAAAAAGCTGGACTGCGGTTGGATAATAGGTTTGATAACAACCATTCTTAGAGAATATATGGATGAGTACTCTAAGGTACTTCATCTGCCCTATATATAGAGTGGATAAGTCCACTTTTATCCCTCAAATACTCTCAAGAGACCTAAAGATCTTATTATTTTAATGGTGATAGTAAATATATCATCTTAATTTCTTTTAAGGAAGTAAGAAGAGTCAATGTCCACGTGAATGGAGATGATCTCGTAATCATTTTTTGAATGTGACAATGAAAGTTTCACCCTTTTGAAGAATCTTTGGGTTCTTCAGTTTTATAGGATTGATTAATGATGTCTTGCATCATTAATCTTGGGGCGACCAAATATAACGTACCAAAGTTTAAAAACTTGGTCATTTCTGGGCACTTTAGGTGCTCCAGTGTATATGCTTCCTCTTTTTATTTTTCTTTGTATAGCATATGACTTTTGAAAGTCTATTTGAAGTCTCAAGTATGGTCTTCATGCCATTTTTCTTGAGTTATACTATTAAGGCTTTCATTTTGACGAATATCCTTTGAAACTGTATAAGTTTCAGAAAGTATATGGCATCCTCATTTTATTTTTAGGCGTATTCAGGTTTGCTATTCCTGATCCTCAATTTCAAACGTCCCAACTAGATCTTTTTTACCATCATAGAGTAAACATGCTTTCTATAGCATACGTCATGAGGTATAATTTGGATAAAAAATATCCATAATCGTTTGGAAAATATTTATAGCAAACCATTTGCAGTAAAATAAAATGCATAAAAAGCATGAAATGCATCAATAAAAAATATTATGATAATGCATTTAAAAGCATATATACTGCAAGAAAATACTCCTGATAATTATGTTATGGCAACAAGTTTTATAGTTTGATGTGTGCTCGAGGAATAGCTAAGTAGACAAATGCTAGGGTTTGTACCAATATTTTATATTGGACTAGCTTTGTTGCCAGTTGGATGTATGTTATGAGTTGTTGGGAAAAGTTCTTTGTATTTGCTCTGACATTAGTAGGCACGCAAGCATCTCAGTGTACTTTGTGAAGTTTCATTCATAGTTTGCCTCATCAGAATCGCGTCTTTCTCGTGGAAAGAAGTGTATGTCATTTCTAACATACACGTCTAAGAGACTTCCTCACCATGACGCTATAAGCGTGGGGTGATGTAAATAGAGCTGAATTATATTCAGCAATGGACTTGAAGTCTTGGAGTCTCATAAATTCTATTACTCATAATGGGCTCTTGGAAGTATAACATCTTTCTGATGTTTATACCTTTCATTCAAGGCCGCCCATAACATTGTTTGGGTCCTTAAAGTGAGGTACCCTGATTTCAGAGTTTTGTCTATGTGGCGGTGGATGGCCTTTGCCATTGCTATTCCTCTTCGAACTATATCACATCTTCACTTTCCCTTTGTTTTAGACCTTGTTTTTATTCTTCCACTTTTCCATTCAATATTTATTTCGTTGTATAGCTTCAGACTTTTGAATGTCTATTTAAGTACTCAAGTATGGCTTTAATGCCATTTTTCTTTCTCTTGAGTATGCTATACAAACATAAAAGATTTCGTTTAAACGAATATCCATTAAAACTTTATAAGTTTCTTTAAGTATTTGTGGAAGAAGAAGCATAGGTCAGTTGAGCAATTACGTGGGTGCAAATATATTTCTCACTTAAGCCGCGACTTCGGGCGTGATCTTATAATTATTATGTGCAATGTCAGATATAAGAATACTTGTAGTGAGATAACTCTTAAAGAGTTAGCGGTGTTATGGCACCCTTTTTTGGTGTCCATATTGGTTTATATAGATCATATATTATCAAAATCTATTTACCGCGTGTTGCTCATCTATAAGATGGCATAAATGATGTTTGCATGATCCCGACGTTTTATTATTATTTGGAATAAGGGGTATTGGTGTATTATTTGAACTTCAGGTTCAATTTTGCCATTTTGAAAACTATATGTATGCCATAAACATAATTATAATTATCTCTATGAACACATATGCATGGAAATAATATCATAATCTTCACGTGCATAATCACAGAGACATAAGGAAATTTGCATCACAGATATGCTTCAGGAATTAACATTTTCATCACACATATGCTTTAGGCATTAAAAGTTGCATCACATATATATTTCAGACATTAAAATTTTCATCACATATATGCTGCAGGCATTAAAATTTTCATCACAGATATGCTTCTGGCATTTAAAATTTTTATCGCATATATGCTTCAGGCATTAAAATTTGAATCACAGACATTAAATATGCTTCAGGCATATAATGGTAAAATGGAGAATTAATTATATGTCTCGAAAAGCCCCATAAAAATTTAGGAGTCCTTGTCATCCATGGCCATCCCAAACCCTAATTAGGGTTAAGATTAGTTTTCTCGTGATTAGCACGGAAGTGGGCGTCAGGGCCACCGAGGGTGCGTGAGGACACGGTGGCGGCCTTTAGAGCCGCGAAAAATCCTCGACGAGGAGATCAAGCATTACTTAGCCTCGGCGGCATGAATATGATTGGGAATTATTTTGTTTTCACGCATGGGGTTATGAGAATTTACGTACTAATGCATGATTCTCTTAGTGGGAAAAATTGATCCACGCACTAGGTGCGAAGAAAAACACTTGGATAAGAAATACACTTGGATCAAAGTATTGCCTTTTAGGAGTACCTTAAATTCCCCATGAATAATACCGTAAATGCCTTCCAGAAAAACAATATGTGCAAAGAAAAATTGTTGCACATGGCCAGGAGAAAATAATTTTCCCATGAATAATCTTTGCACAGTGTTTAATACCGTAAATCTCTCTCTCTCTCTCTTCAAAAGATTAGATTAAAAAACATTGTTTAATCAAAGATCTGTGACAAAATCAAGTTTTCTTTGAAGATCTATTAAAAATAATATATAGATCTAAGAAAAATAATTAAACACCACAGATTCATCTTTAAGATCTAAAGATCTAAAGATCTAGATGTGCGTACAAACCAAATAACATATATCTAGATAAAACATGCGGAACCTTAAATCTTTACCTTCTCTGATTTGCGGAAGCGTACCTTAATCCATCGCTAATAGTATGAAAGAGATCCTGACGATAACGTAGCGGATGATCTTCCAGAACAGCACGAATCAACCGTTTGAGAAATCCTTTGGCTTTCTCCCAGTTTCTCTCCTAGCGACAGGACGTAGAAAAGACGGCTAACTTGTCTGTCTGCTCGGGGATCATAACTGCATATATATATATATATATATATATATATATATATATATATATATATATATATATATATATATATATATATATATATATATATATATATATATGCTAGCCTCCTTAGCCCTGGGGTTTCCAACTCGGCTTATCAACGAGTTGAAGCCCAATAGACTCTACACATAAGGCCCACAACCTATTTAACTCATATAGCCCACTTAATTAAATAAATCAGATCACTAATACATTGGGCTTAATATGACAGTGTATCACTATATAATTATTTATCGCATATTAGCCCAACGTTGATTAAGATCCAACTTAGTTGATAAGTTCCAACAATCTTTACTTGGGCTATATGCTAAACTTTATAATTATATTTCCTTGTGCATACAAACAAATAAGATCTTAACTTAATGTCATTTCTTTAATGAGTCAAAAAAACAATCCGGACCATCAATTATATTAGCAAGGGATCAAAGAGATCTTCGCCGCAGCAATTGCAGCTCGACCCATCAGTGGTCACCGTGCTAATACAAAAGAATGACATGGATTATGAAGTGGATGTGTAGCATGGAAATTACATGTAATGTGATCTAACATGTCTATTTCCAACTGATCCTCCTTAACCTTAGTGAGATCATAAACTTACCAAAATCGGAGTGAAGCCGAACTGAACCAAAACTTTATTTCTGATCAGAAAATAACTTCAAGCTTAAGCTGAAAACTTAAATTTGTCTATCATATGAGCACCCAAAAGAACAAACTCCCACAAAACTGAATGTTCTTAATGAAATGACATCTATATGAGTAGCGAGCTCATAAAACCTTTTGGATGACATTCTTTTAGTATAACGGATCCGTAATTACATGGTTTGTTCCGGTGTGCTCATTAGACATTATACACTCCGAATTATTAATCAACAATCTAGGAACTTGATCTCTGAATATCTAAACTTTGTCGAGTTTCTGTTGTTGCTGAAATATAAAACTGCAGACTTTATTGTCACTAAATGAACTGTGTGGTGTTTTAATACCACCCCTAATTTGTAACATAGTGACAAAATATACAGATATATTTCATGATTTGGATGTCACATAATATGATATGAAATCTAAAGCCATGTCAGAAGAGACTATATAAAAGGGACTATTTAGATCTCTTCTAATAAATGGCGTCAAACATAGATTTTCATACATTTTTTGCATCCAATAAATGATCATAGTCAGTATACCAACATGATCTCAAACCTTTTTGACTACTTATCCTTGAACATGTAACCCTTTTGTTCTCTATAAATACCGTAAGACCCATTTGGCTTCTGTCAAATGGTCTACTCCTGAACTTAACAATATGCCCAACACACCTGTAATATATGCATATAAAACTGAGCATACTTTAGACTCCCTATTAATGAGATATATGGAATCTTCTGAAGTAAATTCTTGGGACAATCAATGAGACTAAACTTGTCTCCCACAGAACTTAACATACAGTACCACATAGCCATCATAGAAATTACATGCTCCCACAGAACTTAAGATATATAACATCATCAAACATCATCTCAAAACCGAACGAGGTGATCACTTAATGAAATTCAATATATCATTAACGATACTGATATGCTCTACTAATGCCATTATAAACCTACAGAGTCTTTCATGAAAACTGAATAAAAAATCTCTTTACAATTAATGCATTCTTTTCTGTATAAAGTAGCGATACGCTTTAAATCTTTTCTTAATACCCTTTTGAATACCTTTTGATTATAAAAAATTATTTACAATCAATAGGTTTCAAACCTTATGGCAATAAGAAAAGATTGTAAGTATCATTCAAAGCCTTTCTTAATTAATGCATTAATCCAGTTTAAAGATGTAGAACTTTTATGATTTGATGTAAGTCGAACTTCCATCATCCTAATGTCAACCATATGTTCTTGAGAATTACAATGTAATAGTTCAACAATGTACTTTTCATCTCTTTAATGGATTTTTTGAATGGCAATTAGTTATTTAAGAAGCTAGAGTTTGTCCTTATGAACAATTTCCCGAATAGGAGGAATTGCAACATTATCTTGAATTTATCGTGTTTTGAACAATGTCAGGAATACCGTCCTGAACAATGCCAACAACACCTGTGGGAATATAATCCTCTTCAAGAATAATGTCACTAACTAAATTTCCCCCCTCAAACTTAGCATCCTCAAATAGATGTGCATTTCCTAATTCGTCAACAAACTTAATAATGGGATTATGTAAAATCATACAAAATATCAACTTTTAAAATTATTCAACAAAACCAGAAAATCATTAGCACTATGTCCAGTTTCTGTATTAGGCTTATAAGGCCTTACCTTAGTTGGACATCTCCAAACATGCAAGTGATTCATTTGTTGAAACTTTATTAAGGGTATAAGCTGCAATAAAGAATAACTGAATTCTAAATTGTTAATCCTTTCTTTATAACAAATGTACTTAAATGCAGGAATTTAAAAAATGAAGCAACATTTCCAAACAAATGAAGATTATAATGAACGGTCAAAGAACCAGAATAAACCAATTTTGAATCAAGAGACAACCAAATTTTCCATTCATAATTGAACAATAATAACCAAATTTGTTCAAAATAGAAATAAAAATCCAAATTCCGTTAAAACGGTACATAATAGTCTCATAAAGATTCAAATACAATCTAGCCTTTAAAAGAAATAATCTAAATTTTATTTGTTTCTACTTGAACCATCTTGTCATTGCCCATATCGATGTTTCTTTTAACATCATTCGGCTCTTGGCATCTTAGGCAATCCTGCATAGACACAATGATGTGAATGGTTATACCAGGATCTTTACATTACGTGTCTATAAGTACTAAACGTTTATAAAAAGAAATTAACTATAGAATTAAACCAAATTAAAGAAACATACCCTTTTTAGCACGCCAGGCATGATAATTTGTGCAATGCTTCTTTATATGCCCTTCAGCTCCACAGAAGAAACAACCATTACCTTCTGAACTTTTCAGTTCCCTTTGTTGTTTCTTTTGCGAAGTTGTATCTGTAGCTTATGTATCATTCTTCCTTTTGTTGAAGGTGGAGGTCAGGTGAGTGCTTTCTGTCATCTCTTGCTTAAGCCTTTCCTCGTCATTGACACAGTATGAGATGAGCTCATCCAGAGACCACGTCTCATCCTTCAGATTGTAGCTCACCTTAAACTGGCTAAACTGTGATGGAAGAGATATTAAAACAAAATGCACTAGCAGATCCTCAGAGAGGTCTAGCTCAAGTGCTTTCAACCTTGAAGCAATATTAGACATCTTCAATATGTGCTCTCTGATGTTTCCTTTACATTCATATTTCATTGAAGTTAGGTTTGTCAAGAGTATACTAATCTCACTCTTTTCATTCTTGACAAACCTCTTTTCAAGCTCAATGAGAAACCATTTAGCTGTGGCAATTTTCTCTGAAATAGAGCCCCTGAGATATTCTGGAATGGCATTCTTCACAAGCATTAGGCACATGCGATTTGATCTCTTCCACTCTTCCATGTTCCTATTTTTATCAGAGGTACTCTTATCAGTGAGTGGTGGACTATGATTCCTCAATGATAGATAAAGATCCATGACTCCGAGGATTATTAAAAGATTTTCCTTCAATATCTTGAAGTTAGTGCCATTAAGTACTGGAATAGATTTGAGGTGGGTAGAAAAATTTTCAGGAATAATTGCTGAAAAAAGAGAGCACGAAAATAATTGTAACATGTTCATATGATTATTAAACAAAACAATTCAAATTAATGTTATTTTCCCATCTTAAGGCATCCTGTACTAGCTCAACATTTATCTTTGGATGATATATTGACTAGTTATTATTGACATCTTGTTGTTTCAATCAGACAATAACAATAATAACATGCCAAAAGTAAAACTTCCTTTGGGTCGAATTAAATTTGCATGCATTGTCTCACTAATCATCACATTGTATGTTGCATCCGTTGCCCATAAATTGACACAGAACGGTAAATCTTCCTTTGGTCGATTTAGCATTTATTTCAAAGTATGCACATACAATCCTTTTTATATTTATGAATTGAAACTAATGCAAGGTGTATATATATATTTCACGTGAATATAATGAACGGTCAAGAATTTTATGTTGGCAAAGGTATATATATTTCAAAGTATGCACATAAAATCCTTTTTATATTATAATGAACGGTCAAACTCATTTCAAAATATATATACCTTTGCAAAATTTGAATATATGTCACATGTTAATATGTGAATGTATACTTTAAGTGGAAATATTCAAGTCCACCCTTTTATTCAAAATCAAATTTAAGGAAACCAAAATTTACATACAAAAGTATGTATTTAACTTGTTTATATTTTGAGAGTAAAACTAATCTTCACAAGAAAACCCACTTTGATGAGTTGATTATCCAATCAATCTATATGCAAAATATATAATTAATTGTGCCAAAGTTTGATTTTTAAACTAAACTGAATTTAACACAAAATGATTACATTAAGTGGAAACATATATATAAGAATCTTTTATTCCACCTTTCAATTCACCTATTTAAGTTAAATAAAATCCATAATTTCAACACAATTTTTCTTCTTTAAAATGGGGTATATATAGGTGTACTAATATGTATATGAACATACATATAAAGTTATATACACACACACACCCTATCCCATTTTATATATAACTTTAAAATGTGTGAAATTTCCTTAAGGCCATTTTCTTGATGGTTAGTATATAAAAACTCCTTAAGACCTTTTAAAATTATCCTTGAGGAGAAATATACGTTAAAAACTTTTATTTCCTCCTGAAGGTGTTTTAATTTAAATCCAAATTTAGGCAAACTGAATTTTCATACTAAGGTATGAAGTCAACTTGTTATATACCAAAATATATATATGTACTTATGCCATGAATTTAGAATTTAATTTGTTTTACCACAATTGACATAAAATTTATCTTTAAGGAGAAATATACATAAAAGCTTCTTATTACCTCCTTCAATCCCATTTAAATTCAATATTAGGCAACAAATAACACAACGTATGTATTTAACCGTTCACATTCCGAAATAATAATAATCTTTACAGTAGAGCCCACTTTGGTGGGGTTCGTATTAATTAGAATCAGTTCGAAACGTATAACCAAATGTGCCCAAAATTGAATTTAAAAGAAATTAAAATTAAATATAAATATATATGAAAACCTTTTATTTACTCCGTCGATCCATTTAAAATTCATTCAGGCAACTAATAATACAATGTTTGTGTTTAACCATTTACATTCCGAAATAACAATAACTCTACAGTGGATCCCACTTTGCTGAGGTTTCGTGTTAATCAGCATCATTTCGAAATGTATAAATGATTTATGCTGTAACGACCACTTTTCGTTGTACGTTTTTCGTGCACGTGCTTTTGGCCGTGCACGTGTTTGTTTTAGACTTTGTTCGTTTGCGAACACTTTCGTGTGATATGCCGTTGTGAACGTCTCTGAGAGTATTAAATAGTGGCACTAAATTGGAACGACGTTTCTCGAGTCGTTTTCCCACAATTTAAACTTATTCGATGAGACGTGGCGATTTTCACTTTTGACGGGAGACGTTTCTATTTTTAGTTTCGTCGTCCGACGTCGAATTTGAGATCCGTCTTCTTAGTTAGCTCACATTCGTCGCCACGATCGCCACGATATTTATTTTATAATTTTTGGAGTTTATTTGACCACTTTTATATTTTTAACAAGTTTTATATTATTTTTAATAATTAATTTATAAATTATTTTCGGCCAAATAAAATTTATTTGAGTTTTAAACGTTTTAAATAATTTTTGAGCCAATTTCCAGCTCATTTGGACCAAGTCAAATCCTTGGGTGAGTTGGAGAAGTTGAGATTTAAATTTTAAATTATTTTAATATTCTAATCCTATTAGATTTAGACCTAGACCAAGTCAACCCATCTATACTATATAAGCAACCCCTAGGAAGACCTATTTTCGCAAGAAATTAGCCCTAGCCTCTTCCAAAACTCAAATTGGACGTTGCGACGATTCGTCGCAACGTTGCGACGAACCCCCCCCGCACCGACCGACGGAAACAGCCCAAATCTCTCGCCCTGACCGACGCCCAAGCCCGCTCAGCCGCTCTGTCCGCACCCGCTGCATCCGCTGCATCACAGCCCCGCACCAAGGCGGCACCGACCGAGAGGGTCCCTCGGTCAGACCGAGAGACCCGCCCCACTTCTCCGCATCCCCGCTCCGCACCAAGCCCCGCTCACCGCCCGCTCCCATTCACCCGCTCCGCTCCATGCCCGACCGATGCTCTCGCCCGCATCGCTGCATCTCCGCAACGTTGCAACCGTTGCAACGTTGCAGCGCTGCGCTCCCCGCATCCAACCCGCCCGACCGGTGGCCTCCCCCGCTCCGACCGAGAGAACCAAGCGCTCCCCCGCATTGCTGCACACCCCAAGCGTCGCACAAGCCCGTTCCCCCGCAGCGACCGATGGAGCTCCCCGCACCGAGGCTGTACGACCGATGGCCATACGTCGCAACCCCGCACCCGTCGCACCGCTTGCCACCGTGGGCCCCCCAAGTTCTCCAGAGTTATTGTGGGTCCCCCAAAGGTCCCTAGGACTACTGTGGGCCCCACCTAGGTGCGTTCTCTTTGACGACTTGCCGCGTACGACGTCGTCGCACGTCGTAGCCCGTCGTCGCACGTGCTAGCTTTGGAATCTGGAACCGTCGCCCCGGTTGAAGCTCTGAATTTTCCAGCGAGGAATATATATTGGAATCAGGACTTGGAGCGCGTTCTATTATTCCAACCCCCGGCGTCGCTACCCGACGCCGGTGTAGCTTTCGCGTCGTGTTGAGGTAACGCTTTGCACCCCTAGGACCCCCAACCCAATGCATGCTAATCAAGACTAAAATCAGTATTTTTAAAGTATTTTAAATGTTTTAAATTCACTAATCAAGATTAATAATATGGACTTTAGGCCGGTGGACTTGTGCACGTAGGATAATTGTGATTTTTGGACTCATTGGACGGTGTGCTCAGACGTCGTACTTGCAGGCAAGTGAAACTTGCCAACTCTTGTGTAGGGCCATGTTTTTAGGCCACTTCCTTGTTTTCAGCGTAAAAGAGACTAGTCAGTGAAATGATAGCTGGCTAGACGCCTACTTGGTCTAGTTTGACAACGAAACTAGATCCGTCACCTAATTAATCTAGCTTGACAACGAGGCTAGATCCAACCCTTTTAAACTTGTTGTTCATGCATACTAAACTGTCACGTTTACTTTCCTTACTTGTACGCACTTTTAACTGCCATGCATTGCATCTTACATGTCATCCCAGTTGATTGTTGCATTCGTAGCACACGCTACAATACTTGTACTCCTTGAAAACTACTTCTGGGGGAAACGGGCCTCATGTGTTGGTCAAAAGCCAATGCCCGGGTTCCCTGGACCGGCTAGGTGCACCCCTATGCCATACTTGTTAAAAACACTTCCTGGCTCGTGGTCCAGAAGCGGGCCTCATGTGTTGGCTAGAAACCAATGCCCGATACACGTGGAGGGGTAGGGATAAACGGTTACTTGAGCTTAGGAGTTGGCCCGCGCAGCCACTCTAGCCAAAAGACGGAATCTCTGTGCACGAGGTGCTTACTTTTCTTGTCTTGTACTTGTCTTGTGAATGATTCATGCAATACTTGTCATCCATGCCATGTTTAAATGCCATGCTCGTACTTTACTTTACCTTACCTGTTGCACTCATTACTTTAAACTGCCATGTCATTGCATTCATGTTAGAACTGCTAGGTTGCTTCACCTACTTTCAGTTTCCTTGCACAAGTCTCTTGTAGACTTGCTGACATGTGCCCCTTGCTCTTTTGGGTGTCACATGTTAGACCTGAGCCAGAGACCGTTGCTGAGTACGTGGTGTTTTGCTGACGCTGAGCCTGAGTCCATGATTGCCCAGGAGGATTTTGGTGGACACCGGTGACCATTCTTTGAGTCTTTGTTGAGCTTTATTTTGTTTTAGGCCTTTTATTAGTTGTTGGTGCGTAGCACCGTTGTTTTGTACTTGTACTTTGTTGGCCATGTTTGGGCCTTTAGTCTCTCTTTTCCTTTAGCCTGGTGGCTTTTTCTGTGATGTTGAAACTTATTTTATGGATATTCTGAGATATCTCCTTTGTCTCATTTAATTATTATTATCTTTGTTTCGTTCGCATTGCAAGGACCTGCAGTTTTAAATTTGATTGACGCTTATCGGACTTGCAGCTTTGTAGCTTCAAGTCTGAGCGGACCTTCTCACGCTTCACCTCCATATTTTTGGGAAGCGGGGCGTGACAGGTTTTGTTGGTGGCCCATGCAGGTCCCGTCTTGCAATTGCGAATTAACGGAACAACGATAATAACGGAATATCCATTAAATAAATTGCAACATCCGAGTAGTAAGCCCTGAGTCGTTTTCTTATGACACTAGGTGGTAAGAAGACTTAGTTAGAAATCTGTGCTTGCTAGATAGAGGCCCTGACTGTTATTTAGACTCCCTGCTAGCAACTGATTTAATCATCGTAGGAGTTACCTTTGTGGTTCCTATCTAACTCTGACCATATTAGACTCCTAGAATTTCTTTCAGTCGTTCACTTGGGTTCATCGATTTCGGACCAAGCCGAAAGCATTTCTTTACCGTCTAACCTTTAGAAGTCTTAGCGCCTAGTTCCTAATCTTTAGTTGGTCGACCGTAGGAGTTTCCGTAGACTTTCCTGATCCATATCCTAGGCGTATGTATGATTTGGTCATCCGACCAATTTCCTTGCCTCGATTCACGAGATCGCCTCATGACGATCGTCGTCCATTTTCGAACCTCTCCATTACGAACCTTGAAACTCTTGAAAGTATTTTTCGACTTCCTCCTTTCCGAAGTTTAACCTTGTCCCAAATTTTAATGCATACATACTTATACTTCATCCCCCTTCGTTGTTTTAAATTTTTTTAAAAACGTTGTCGGAATTTCTGAATACTAGTTTATAGTATTTTCCCAGCCTATGTTTTCGTACTTGTGTAAATGTGTCGTTCCTTCATATATTAATTTTATTCTGAACCGTACTTTTATTTTGCTCAGTTCGATTTATAATTTTCCCTCTTATTTATGCCATTTGAATAATACATCGTGTTTACTTTTAATATACTTTTCAAGTCACATGGAATTTCAGATTTCAGCAAGTTGGTTTTTGCTCGTCGTTCTCACTATTTCAGATTTTTGCAAAATTACTATTTTCATAACCTCTTCCTCCTTTAGACCCTCCCTGATTTGATTTTAAAGATTTGCTATTCGATCCTGATAATTCTTATGCTAAGTTACTACTATTTTCTTTCTGCTCACCATACACGCTTTTAGAAAAATTTCTAAACCAAATTGAATTTCAACTATTTTTATAACCGTGCCAGACTTGTTGTGCTCGTATATTAAGGACCTTGTGTAAATCAGTTTTACATTTTTTTTGGCAAACCTTGGTTTTCTAAAAGTAGTTTCAAATTGATTATCTTCAATTTTCCATAGCCCAAAGTTTTGACAACATTATATTAAATTACTGACGGATAGAATTTCCTAAACCATGTCCTTAATATTCGTGTAAATGATTTTACTTCCTTTTAAAAATTTTAAAACCAATAGACCATTTCCTCTTATTATGAATATTCGACTCAACCTCATTTCAACTCGTTTTATCAATCCCCAAGTATTTCTTTACAGACGAGGATTTTAACTTTGACGAACGACAGTTTTCAAAATCCATGTATTTTAGCTTACGCTATTCACCCTATTTTCTTTTCTGTTTCCTATTTAAGCATCTCCTTTTCCCTCAACCTAAACATTCACAAGTAAATCGTTGTTTCACCTAACCAAGCTGTCTCCTTGTATTCGTCCTATCTGAACTCGTGTTTATCGATCCTTCCCTCGTCCCGACCTCTCTTCATTGCTTAGGCCTTAGGGTCCGTCAATGTCTGTGTCAACCCTTAAGTGTTAGTAGGCCCTTGGACCTTGTGAGGTAGTCGTAGTGCACGTACCTAAGTTGTGTACGTGGGCTTGAATGAGTGTATTCCCATAGTATATTGATGTTTGCCTATTGAGTGATATATATACATATACTCGGAGTTATTCGTGGTAGTATGAAGTTGTTGTGTGTTAGTAGTTATAGATTTTTGTGTGGATTGCTATACTATACTAGGGATGCTTGTGTATATAAGAGTCAGCGTTGAAATATCTAAGTTGTGAATGTAGTAAGAGATACTTATAATGGTTGAAATAAAATGATTGGTAAAGCTATGTGTGTGCTAGCTGTGATAATAATAAGTGTATGAATAGTTAAGTAAGTAGGCCTATTGAGTGACCCATATATATTAGCACGTATGAGTGTGTGCTCGTATGTGGGTATGTATTGTGGTTAGACGTAAGTAGTTATGTTTTGATGCCTGAGTATATAGGTGATATACATATGGAAGTAAGAGTATAATTTTGATTGGTATTGCTTGCTCTTGCGGGATGTTGCATGCGTGCATACCGTGAGGTATACACGACTATTGCACATCTTAATTATGTATGTGTGAATGTGTTAGTATACTAATTATAGGTAGTAGGCTATGGTGGGAATATATACATTATTTATGAGTGACTATACGGTGAATGTTTGTACTAGAGAGGGTATTATAAATATGTGGGTGCAGATGTCGGTAATGTTATTATTATGGTATATAATTAGTTTGAACTATGTGGGTGTTATCTGACTAAATATTAAGTGTGATTGATTTATGGAATGTATATGGTTGTATTGGTAGATGCATATATATATATATATATATATATATATATATATATATATATATATATATATATATATATATATATATATATATATAATGGAGTGGTATTGGTATATGTATGAATGCCGTGTTACGTATATAGAATATTCTGATGTGTGTACTGAGTCTCACTCAAGCTTGAGTGGGTATACTCTAAGTACATTGAATGTATGTTCGTAGTTTGAATATAGCGATGTTTGATGCATGTATAGTGATAGGAGTGTTTGTGCCTGGTTGTGTTACGCACATGATTGTGGGTCGCTACACCAGTATATAGTTATAGGTGTTGGTCTTGTGGTATAGCTAATTACTAAGGACTTGCTCGTGTGAACGTACGTGTACTAGCTAAAACTAGGTGTGTATGTGTGCTAGTTATATAATGGTATGATTGGTGTATGCAAATGAAATGTTAGCGTGTATGGGTGTGCACCATGCACGGGTAAGTATGTGCTTAGTTATAGGTATTGATGACTATAATATATGTGGCGTGTCGTAAATACAGTTATAGGACCGTACGTGATGTGAATATATGGTGAACTATTTGCATGTATTTGAATGGCTATATATTGTGAAATTATAGTAGTGGTGAATGTATATTAGATATAGTGAATTTGATTTAATAATGGTATGGTGTGACTATATGTGCTGAGATGTTTGGTATTGGATGAATATTAGAAGGTAGTATACCCTTGATGTTTGTGCATAGGTAGCTACCTATAGGTAGAGCAATGATTGTATTTGCTAAGTGTGAGACTATCCTTATATAAGTATCTGAACTATTGTTTTGTGAGTAGTAGTTATATAAGGGATGCATGCTTATATATATGATTGAAATACGTGTATGAGTCTGACTGACTATAATAGGTATAAGTATATGACATACGTGAATGTATATATATACGTGTTGGTAGTATTAATGTTTGACTACCTAGTGCATATATAAGCACTTGTAATGACTATACCTGGTTGAATTATAATATGACTTGATTGTGGTAGTTACTAGAGCGACTAGCTATATTAGAAAGTCCGAGGACGAACTTTATTCTAAGGTGGGGAGGATGTAACGACCACTTTTCGTTGTACGTTTTTCGTGCACGTGCTTTTGGCCGTGCACGTGTTTGTTTTAGACTTTGTTCGTTTGCGAACACTTTCGTGTGATATGCCGTTGTGAATGTCTCTGAGAGTATTAAATAGTGGCACTAAATTGGAACAACGTTTCTCGAGTCGTTTTCCCACAATTTAAACTTATTCGATGAGACGTGGCGATTTTCACTTTTGACGGGAGACGTTTCTATTTTTAGTTTCGTCGTCCGACGTCGAATTTGAGATCCGTCTTCTTAGTTAGCTCACATTCGTCGCCACGATCGCCACGATATTTATTTTATAATTTTTGGAGTTTATTTGACCACTTTTATATTTTTAACAAGTTTTATATTATTTTTAATAATTAATTTATAAATTATTTTCGGCCAAATAAAATTTATTTGAGTTTTAAACGTTTTAAATAATTTTTGAGCCAATTTCCAGCTCATTTGGACCAAGTCAAATCCTTGGGTGAGTTGGAGAAGTTGAGATTTAAATTTTAAATTATTTTAATATTCTAATCCTATTAGATTTAGACCTAGACCAAGTCAACCCATCTATACTATATAAGCAACCCCTAGGAAGACCTATTTTCGCAAGAAATTAGCCCTAGCCTCTTCCAAAACTCAAATTGGACGTTGCGACGATTCGTCGCAACGTTGCGACGAACCCCCCCCGCACCGACCGACGGAAACAGCCCAAATCTCTCGCCCTGACCGACGCCCAAGCCCGCTCAGCCGCTCTGTCCGCACCCGCTGCATCCGCTGCATCACAGCCCCGCACCAAGGCGGCACCGACCGAGAGGGTCCCTCGGTCAGACCGAGAGACCCGCCCCACTTCTCCGCATCCCCGCTCCGCACCAAGCCCCGCTCACCGCCCGCTCCCATTCACCCGCTCCGCTCCATGCCCGACCGATGCTCTCGCCCGCATCGCTGCATCTCCGCAACGTTGCAACCGTTGCAACGTTGCAGCGCTGCGCTCCCCGCATCCAACCCGCCCGACCGGTGGCCTCCCCCGCTCCGACCGAGAGAACCAAGCGCTCCCCCGCATTGCTGCACACCCCAAGCGTCGCACAAGCCCGTTCCCCCGCAGCGACCGATGGAGCTCCCCGCACCGAGGCTGTACGACCGATGGCCATACGTCGCAACCCCGCACCCGTCGCACCGCTTGCCACCGTGGGCCCCCCAAGTTCTCCAGAGTTATTGTGGGTCCCCCAAAGGTCCCTAGGACTACTGTGGGCCCCACCTAGGTGCGTTCTCTTTGACGACTTGCCGCGTACGACGTCGTCGCACGTCGTAGCCCGTCGTCGCACGTGCTAGCTTTGGAATCTGGAACCGTCGCCCCGGTTGAAGCTCTGAATTTTCCAGCGAGGAATATATATTGGAATCAGGACTTGGAGCGCGTTCTATTATTCCAACCCCCGGCGTCGCTACCCGACGCCGGTGTAGCTTTCGCGTCGTGTTGAGGTAACGCTTTGCACCCCTAGGACCCCCAACCCAATGCATGCTAATCAAGACTAAAATCAGTATTTTTAAAGTATTTTAAATGTTTTAAATTCACTAATCAAGATTAATAATATGGACTTTAGGCCGGTGGACTTGTGCACGTAGGATAATTGTGATTTTTGGACTCATTGGACGGTGTGCTCAGACGTCGTACTTGCAGGCAAGTGAAACTTGCCAACTCTTGTGTAGGGCCATGTTTTTAGGCCACTTCCTTGTTTTCAGCGTAAAAGAGACTAGTCAGTGAAATGATAGCTGGCTAGACGCCTACTTGGTCTAGTTTGACAACAAAACTAGATCCGTCACCTAATTAATCTAGCTTGACAACGAAGCTAGATCCAACCCTTTTAAACTTGTTGTTCATGCATACTAAACTGTCACGTTTACTTTCCTTACTTGTACGCACTTTTAACTGCCATGCATTGCATCTTACATGTCATCCCAGTTGATTGTTGCATTCGTAGCACACGCTACAATACTTGTACTCCTTGAAAACTACTTCTGGGGGAAACGGGCCTCATGTGTTGGTCAAAAGCCAATGCCCGGGTTCCCTGGACCGGCTAGGTGCACCCCTATGCCATACTTGTTAAAAACACTTCCTGGCTCGTGGTCCAGAAGCGGGCCTCATGTGTTGGCTAGAAACCAATGCCCGATACACGTGGAGGGGTAGGGATAAACGGTTACTTGAGCTTAGGAGTTGGCCCGCGCAGCCACTCTAGCCAAAAGACGGAATCTCTGTGCACGAGGTGCTTACTTTTCTTGTCTTGTACTTGTCTTGTGAATGATTCATGCAATACTTGTCATCCATGCCATGTTTAAATGCCATGCTCGTACTTTACTTTACCTTACCTGTTGCACTCATTACTTTAAACTGCCATGTCATTGCATTCATGTTAGAACTGCTAGGTTGCTTCACCTACTTTCAGTTTCCTTGCACAAGTCTCTTGTAGACTTGCTGACATGTGCCCCTTGCTCTTTTGGGTGTCACATGTTAGACCTGAGCCAGAGACCGTTGCTGAGTACGTGGTGTTTTGCTAACGCTGAGCATGAGTCCATGATTGCCCAGGAGGATTTTGGTGGACACCGGTGACCATTCTTTGAGTCTTTGTTGAGCTTTATTTTGTTTTAGGCCTTTTATTAGTTGTTGGTGCGTAGCACCGTTGTTTTGTACTTGTACTTTGTTGGCCATGTTTGGGCCTTTAGTCTCTCTTTTCCTTTAGCCTGGTGGCTTTTTCTGTGATGTTGAAACTTATTTTATGGATATTCTGAGATATCTCCTTTGTCTCATTTAATTATTATTATCTTTGTTTCGTTCGCATTGCAAGGACCTGCAGTTTTAAATTTGATTGACGCTTATCGGACTTGCAGCTTTGTAGCTTCAAGTCTGAGCGGACCTTCTCACGCTTCGCCTCCATATTTTTGGGAAGCGGGGCGTGACATATGCCTAAAAGAATTCAAAAATGACACGAAAATAATTTTACACACAAATAAAACCGAATGAGGAAATATACACAAATGGCCTTTTATTTCCTCTGATATTAGTGCATTAATATAACCGAAATTTAGTTTAAAAAGAATTTGATGGCCCCAAAATAGGGTTCAATATTACAAAATAATTCAATTTTAAGCCCAAAATTTGTGCACGGGCGAAAACAGGCCCAAAAATTGAAGCCCATATGCTGAAATTTTTTTTGTGAAAAAATCCCGATTTGGGCCCAATTTTTGGCCCAAAGCCTGCTAGGATTACAAACCCTAGCATCAGTTTGCCATCCCGGGGGGCGGCCGCCGCCGCCCCCTTTCCCTTACTTTCGGTGTCGACAAGGGAGCCGGCGTCGTCGTCTCCAACAGGGGCGGCAAAGGGCCGCCTCTTTCTCTGTCTCGCAGGCGCTAGGCGGCACCTGCCGTGCCGGCGAAGGGGGGGCGGAGCGCCGCCCCCGTTTCGGGTCATAATGGGGGCGACTCACCGCCGCCCCCTTCCCGGTTCTGTATGCCAACTGGGGGCGGCCGATGCCCCCTGGGTGACTGCGGCAGGCCCCCCCCGGATTGGGGGGGACTTGCTCCTCCGACGGAGGGGGCAGGAATCCACCTCTTGAAAACTGACTGGGGGCGGCAGCGAGGCCGCCCCCTCTGAAAACGCAATGGGGGTGGTAGCATTGCCCCCTTGTCGAAGTCCCAACGGGGGGCAGTAGGTGCCTGTTGGGGGATGTATGCCCTCAGATCATTTGTATCTGATGCAAATGATATTTTAAGCTTAGATATGGGACAATTTTGCATGTGATGCAAAAGGGGTTAAATGTGTCTCAAATTGTTTAAGACCATATTTAATATAATAAACGCATTGAAAAGGTTACCTGAATGACGGGATCGTCCCGCTCTAAACATAGGTTCAAACCGCGTCAAAAACGGAGTCCAAATGTACAAGTTAGAGCCAAAACAAGTCAGCCCAAACTGTTGGGCTGAACTCAGTGAAAATGGAGGCCCACCAAGCCCGAATTTTCTGGTTAGGGTTTTTGAAACGAGGGATTTTTTTACGGCTGGATTTTCGATCTTTGAATGGTTTTGGCTAACTTTGAGACGACGTTTGAGGGTCAAACGACGTCGGATTGACTCGCTGTTTTTTTCTACGCGTTCACCATTCAACACTATTCGATTTGATAGGTTGAATCAAGATTGAAGCTCAACGGTGAGGGAGTTAGAATTCATGAAAGTTTGGCCTTTGTGAAAGGCAAACTAACGTGAATTATTAAACTCCAAAAGTTTAGTCCCACATCGGAAGTGGAGTAAGGGGGAGGGGCCAGCCGCCTATATAAATATGGGCACACCCCCTTCCTCTAAACTCGTCTCAAGCTCTAGATCTGAGCAGCTTCCAAAAATGTTGGAGCACGCTCGGATCTAAGCTTAAATTAATATTCTCTTCTCCCTAATTTTCTGCCTTGCTCCTGAAGGGCTCTAGCAAAGCCACGAAGGAGTTCGGATCCGATTTGGAGTCTTGGTGAAGGTTCACATTCAGGTGAAACTTTCTTCAGCGTGTGGCTCAGCGACAAGGGAATTGCTCGCCTCGGGATGCGGAGAGGTTCGAGGATCGGTTCGACGCGGGACGGGGAGCGGCTCGGAAGATGGTGTGGAACACCTTGCCTGTTCCAAGGCAAGGTTCCGGGTATGTAATTTAGAAGCTTTCTTTTAATTATGTTGCAGTAGCTTAGATCCTTCTTAGGGTGGTCAGATCAACATCAAGTTGACAGAGATCCTGGCTAAGGGTCTTGATTTTACTTAGGGCTTCGTTAAAAAGTTTAACGATTTTCTTCCGCTATGCTTTCTTTTGCCTCTATTGTTCATCCGACTTACGACGGGCATAGAGATTTGTGTCTTGAGGGGCCTGTAAAACCCAACAGTGCCGCCCCTTGTTCCTGTTTTTCCCGACGAGGGTGGGCGGCTGGAAGCCGCCATCGTTCTAAGCGTCCGATAGGGGTGGCAAAGCCGCTCCTTTTTGGTCCACGTCGGCATCGGCAACACCGGCGCCGATCTCCTGATGGGGCAGCAGAGTCGTCCCCTCTTTTGCCGTGTCGGGTGGCGGCCGGTAGGACGCCCCCGATATAGGGTTTGTAATGGTTTTTAAACAGGAAAAAAATCAACCAAAAAACCCCAAATTTACAGATCTGAATCTTAAAACTGATTTAAAAACTGATTTTTATCAGATCTACTTGCGAACAGGCAGAAAATTTAAGATCCACAACATGCAGGCTCTGATACCACTTGTGAGATCTAAAGATCTAAAGATCTAGATGTGCGCACAAACCAAATAACAGAGATCTAGATAAAACATACGGAACCTTAAATCTTTGCCTACTCTGATTTGCGGAAGCGTACCTGAATCCATCGCTAATAGTCTGAAAGAGATCCTGACGATAACGTAGCAGATGATCTTCCAGAACAGCATGAATCAATCGTTGGAGAAATCCTTTGGCTTTCTCCCGGTTTCTCTCCTAGCGATGGGGCGTAGAAAAGACGGCCAACTTGTCCGTGTGCTCTGGGGATCATGACCGCATATATATAGGCTAGCCTCCTTAGTCCTAGGGTTTCCAACTCGGCCCATCAACGAGTTGAAGCCCAATAGCCTCTACACAAAGGTCCACAACATATTTAACTCATTTAGCCCGCTTAATTAAATAAATCAGATCACTAATACATTGGGCTTAATATGACAGTGTAGCACTATATAATTATTTATTACATATTAGCCCAACGTTGGATTAAGATCCAACTTAGTTGGATAAGTTCCAACAACATCATCATGCGCATGAACAAAAGTAGATCTATGTGGTTTTTAAATGTTACCTCGGGATCCTACTCACTAGATCTAGAGAAGTTCGGAGAAGAAATCCTTATCCGTGTCCTCGCGATTCGTCCAGTAGATCTAGCGACATTTGATGAAGGATGCCTGAAAAAAATCCGTATCGTCTCGCGAAGCGTTGCGTCGCGAAAAAATCGTCGGAGCTTCCGCGGGCCGCCTCCCTCTCACAAGCCGTCGTGGATAACGTGTTGTGAAAGGCTAAGGGCTAGGAAACCCCTAGCCTCTTATATATAAACTTCTTATAGGATACAATGTGTGTGGATACACATTAGACCCATTGGGCCCTATTCATAACCCAAAGTAACTTTTAATTTTTGGGAGTTGCTACGTGCACATACCGAATTGCTCTGAGTACGTCTAGATTTTTAGTTATTTACAAACTCGTCACTCAAAATTGCATACTTGCCAAAATATCCCTTGCGCGGAGAGTAAAGCTCCTCACCGATGATGATTTTGCTCAGCGCGTACAACCGCTGTAAATTTCATGCGATTCTGCTCGGCACAACCGCTGTCATCTCGTCGAGGAACGCTGTGCGCGCCCAACTGTCGATGCCATCATCTCGTCAGCGTCGCCGTCGACATCATCTCCACCGCCCTCGCCATCGTCGTCATCATCTCCACCACACAACTGCGAACCCTCGTCATGATCGGATCTCGTCGTGGGGAGAGAGATCCACCGCCATCAGATCTGACGCCATTGATCTACCCTTAGACGACCTCCGATGACCTCCGATCTCGTTCTCCGATGGCCTCCGATCTCCATCTTTCTCCCATCTCCTATTGTCTCCTCCTCCGATGGCTACGGTTGTGAGGGCGGTGGATCTGGGAGGTCATCAAATCAGATCGCCATCGGAGGTCAGTGGATCCGAGGTCATCCCAGGGCAGCGATTTGAGGGCGGTGGACCTCCGATGACATCTGAAGTCCTCTCAGATGACTTGGGATGACCTCCGATGACATTCCATGCTCCGATGACCTCCGAGGGCATCGATCTAAGGTCGGTGGATCCGAGGTCATCTCCAAGCGTTGGATCAGAGCTGCGATGATCTCTGATGACCTCTGATGACCTCCGATCTCCTCCGATGGCTGCGATTGTGCGCGCTGAGGGTAGGATTCATAGGATAGGGTTAAAATTTTGAGTGGCAAACTTGAGAATAAGTGGTTGTGCGCACGCGCAATTCGGCAAGTGAGCATATCAACTCTCTTAATTTTTTAAACTCGATATTAGGTAATTAACCATCATTTTCCAACCCGACGAGGGATGAGAATAGACATGACCAAAGCCCAGTCTCATCCCTAAACCCGACCCACTATAGTTACGGGTCCGAACAGGAAATATCAGAACCCGAAAGAGATTAAGCCGGACCCGATGTTTCTGAATTAGGGTTTTGGAGATTATATATTTATAAGACCAAATCTGATGGCCGCCATGAGAATCTGAGATTAGGGTTGCTGCGCATTTTGAATCGGGACCGAGAGAGGACACATGGGGCATTCTAACGTCTGGAACTCTCATCCCAAGAACTATGGGCCGGGATCTCGCACTTGGTAATTGATCGATCTCATTGTGATTTTTTTGGTTTTTGTGGAGACATTTCCATCAACTTGGTTTACTGTTCTAAATATTATGTTGAAAAATATTACCAAAATTTGTATGCAATAGGATGGAAAAAAGCAATCTTTTATTAAATGCAATGGTCATCGTTAATAATTTCTTGATTTTTTACAATTTTTTATTATTTAAGGGTGAATCGAACTTTATTTAAGTCTTGTTCGGATAGTTTCAAATTCATCGGTTTTTTGAAAATAAGATTTTTGGAATTATCCGATCGAGGTGCAAATAATATTGAGTTCACATGATTTTTTTAGTGTGTTAAGGTTATATAACGTGTATATCATTCTTATGGAAGTTGCGTGCTAGATACATATGTATCGATTGATTGAACACGGCCCCAATTCTGGATATTTACTTATGTCTTTCAGAAACTGTAATCCAAAATCTTGTAGTTTAGTTGTAAATGTTGACATCAAGGTAAACAGTTATTATCAAACTACATCCAGAAGAAAGTTTCGGAACATCTAGTAATGTTGTAGAACAAAGCATGCATAATGGTCGGTTTAATTCATGGTGAGTGGGATATACAGTGCAGAAGTTGCTATTTTTTGACTTCTAAGGCAAGCGAAGTAGACATCCATGAACACTGAAATGTTTAGTTGATAGGGAGAAGGCTGTTCTGGTTCAAATGGGTTAGCTTGGGGACATGACCGATTTTTGTAACATTTTATGAACGGGGATTTCTTGCATTAATATCTTGCTATTGGGTGTTACTTATAAAATGTCGGGAAATATGTAGAAAAATCTGAAGAGATGGAAAAGATTGTATCGCATTGGTTCAATTCCTTACATGTCATCAGTTCTGTATTGTATTTTTTAGATGTGATCTCCGTGCGAACTCAATCATGTCATAATGCAAGCCGTCGAAGGTGATACCTTGAATTATATTAGTAACAAGAATTGATTAAAAATGAATGGATTGTGACTCTCTTTTGCGACATGCATGGTCTTCCCACATTAATCAAAAGTCAAATGAATTGATTCTCTCTTTTGCAGCTTGCATGGTATTCCCACATCTTCATCTTTTAAAAAGAAAAATTGTCAATGCGATCCCCCCCAAAGAAAACAAATTAGTTTTGTGGTTATTACGGACTACATGTTGGGCTTTAGCGAGAGTTTATTGTTATCATGTAACCAATTCTATATATATCCAAGCATGTCATGATGGGCAATAAACAATAGTTGTGAATAAAAGGGGGATTAATGATTTTAAAAAACATATTGAAAGGGTGCTCTTTCTCATTGATGTAACCTATTATCAGCAATATGTATAGTGGATAAGAACCTAATTGATGTGGTGTGGCAAGGGCAATTGAAACCATACTTTCTAGTTAACGAGCATAAAATAGAGGGGAAATTGTTGCACATTCTTATCACTGGTCACTCTATTGGATACAATGGTGTTGGATACAACGATATATAATTTCTTGTTTGATAATAACAAAACTTAATAAATATTTTTGATGTATTTGTTAAGTGTTTTCATGGCCAAATAAACATGAAAAGCATAATGGCAAGCTTGTAATTTATGTACAAGAGTAATGACAAACTTGTGAATATGGTCTAGGGCAAGCTTGTAATTTATGTGCAAGAGAAGGAGCAATGGCAATCTTGTGAATATGGTCAATGGAAAGCTTGTAATTTATGTGCAAGAGAAGGGGCAATGACAATCTTGTGATTAATGGCATTTTACTTGGTCACCGTTTTCTACAAATTACATGAAGGGATAATGCGATTTGATGTGCAAATTTGAAAATCTATTTGGAATTTAAAAGAGTTCTACTTATCCTAGGATTGCTCAAGTTCATTGTATTAATGAGATAAGATAAGATTTGATTGTAGATTCAAATCAATTTTGAAGAATCCTACTTATCCTAAGATTGATCATGTTCATAGCATCAAATAGACAAATTGATTGATTCATCAGTTTTGAAAAAGTCCTAGTGGATCTAGGAGAATCAATTTCAAATCAATTCAAAGAATAGATAAATTGATTGGATGAGAGCAAAGGAGTTTGTGTTAGACTAAAATTTGATATAGGAGAATCAATTTCAAATCAATTTAATGATAAACATAAATTGATTGGATGAGAGTGAATGAGTTTGTATTAGACTAAAACTCTTTGTTCATGCTATTATATATGATTCATACCCCTCATATGAATTTTTCAAGAGAGCACAAGGTAAGGCCGGCTCTAGACTTTAGTTTCCTTCCCCTTTGTCGATCCAAACACATATATATTAAGCTCTTTCTTCATTGGTTCAAGCTTAAACCTCCATCTTGCCGCAAATAACAAGTTTCAAGCTCAGGAATCAGCTTTAAAGATCCTAGAATTTTTTTCTCAAGAGCATACAAATCCGACCTCTCATATTTTTCTGTCGAGGAGGACAAGTTCACGATTTCAACGGATATTTTTCTGGATTTTTTTGATATCAGGGTTATTTACTACAATTTTTGGAAGACGGAGCGGAAGATTACTTTGCGCACAGACCACAGCAAGTCACCCATATTTCCATTATAACAGAGGATTGCTTTACGCACAGACTAGATTTTGGCAGATTTGCGCAGCCAACTTCGAAGAGCTATATTTTTTGATTCAGAGATCGGATTAAGACACCGTTTATGTCAGTGCAAAGCTGACGCCGTGATTATTGACAGGGACTAGCTAACCATCACAAACTGAGCACTCTAAACTTTTTATCTTATTATTATTTGTGATTGTTCTTATAGATATTTGTATTAGGTTTTAGTTTTCGTTTTTGGTTCTTTGGGGACTTTTGATTGGTTGGACATACGTCTAGTCCCAAAGTAATCATTATAATAATTATGTCATGATACAAACACTTGGAACTTTGTGCCCCAATACTCAGCTCACCAAGTTTATATCTCACTCTCCAAAGTGTCGAACAATACTATCCTAGCAAAAACTTTACTATTGACTAACCTAAACCAATCAAGAGTCACCAAAGAAACCAAAAACAAAAACTAAAATCTAATACAAAGATGGAACAATTACAAATAATAATAAGATAAAAAGTTTAGAGTGCTCAGTTTGTGATGTTTAGCTTGTCCATGTTGATAAGCACGTCGTCAGCTTTGTGCTGGCGCAAACGGTGTCTCAATCCGATTTCTGGATCAATAGATATAGCTCTTCGAAGTTGGCTGTGCAAATCTGCCAGAATTTTGTTTGTGCGTAAAGCAGCTCTCTGTTGTACTGGGAATCTGCGTGACTTACTGCGGTCTGTGTGCAAAGTAATCTTATGCTATGTCTTCCAGAAATTGTGGTAAATATCCTCGATATCAGAAAAATATCCAATGGAATCGTGAGCTCGTCTTCTTCGACAGAAAAATACGATGTCAGATTTGGATACTCTTGAGATGAAAAATTCTAAGATCTTTGAAGCTTATTCCTAAAGCTTAGAATTTGTTGCTTGCGACAAGATGGAGGTTGAAGCATGAACCAATGAAGATGGAGCTTGATGTATATCTCTGTTTGGATCGACAACAAAGGAAACTAAAGCCTAGGGCCGGTCTTACCTTGTGCTTTCTTTTGGGAAATAACTATGGGGGATATGAATCATATGTTATAGCATGTACCAAGAGTTTTAGTCCAATATAAACTCATTTGCTCTCATCCAATCAATTTATCTCCATTTTTAAATTGATTTGAAATTGATTTTTCGAGATCAATTTTAGTCCAACACAAACTCATTTGGTCTCATCCAATCAATTTATCTTCTCTTTGAATTGATTTGAAATTGATTCTCCTAGATCCACTAGGACTTCTTCAAAATTGATGAATCAATCAATTTGTCTCTTTGATGTAATGAACTTGATCAATCTTAGAATAAGTAGGACTCTTTTGAACTTGATCAATTCTAGGATAAGTAGGATTCTTTTGAATTCACATTAGATCTTTAAATTGGCACACCAAATCTCCTTATCCCTCCATGGAATTTGTAGAAAATGTTGACAAGCTGAATGCCATTAATCACAAGATTGCCATTGCTCCTCTTGCACATAAATTACAAACTTGCCATTATGCTTTCTATGTTTATTTGGTCCCGAAAACACTTAATAAACACATCAAAAATATTCATTAAGGTTTGTTATCATCAAATAAGAAATCATATATCGTTATATCCAACACCGTTGTATTCAACAATCTCCACCTTTTGATGATGACAAACTACACTAAAATTTGATCAATATGCTCAATTTGTTGTCATCGTGATATGTGTCTGTAAAGTGTGACGATGCATGTAAACACGATATAATCATATGCAAGTGTTGCTCCCCTTATTTACATGCTACTCGTATTAATATGGTATGCCATGATCAATTGTATCATATTTTCTCCCCCTTTATTAGGATCTATCATGTTACCATCAAACGAATACTTATGAAATCCATGTCATATGCAATGTAAAAAATAAAGCATTATAATGCAAGACATAGAAGTGCATTAAGACATTTAGAAATAACCACTTGATATTTAATTAACTTCATACCAATGATTAAAACATCTTCGTGCTCGTGTGCTCGTGCGATGATTAAAAGTTACAGTGCATAGGGAGAATTTTCATGAAACTCAACCAATCAGACCAACTTTCCATATAACATACACTCTTTTAGGATTGAGTTTTCCCACATCATGAAATATGAGTTCAAGTTACCAACACCCATACATAGCCTATAAGGACTCTTAGACGAGGGGTGGCATTGCTTGACGGATATAACACCAACACTAAATATTAATCTTAAAGCATAAGTTAGATATCCGTGGGTTGTATCATTGCCATGGATCGTATCCATTTTCATACGAAGCTCTTTTATTTTTCTTTTCATAATATGTATCATTTTTCTTTTTCAACACATTTTCTTTCATGAGCTTTATTTTTTAATCGAAGGCATGACACGTCATATCCCGTAGAGTAATATGTTTTTCAATATTTTTGATTCATCCACCTATTACCACTTTTCCATATTTCATGCAAACAATTTCATATGTGCAATAACAGTTATTATCGTGAAAGTGTAAGGTGAAGACGTAGAAATCAAGTTATTCAATTAAACGAACATGTCATGATTATTCAGAGAGTCTAATATGTAATTATAGTCATGACAATAATGCATGATTTTTACATGGATATGAATATCATTCAAAAGTGCAATTTCGATTTACAAAAGAAAGATACCTATTAAGCCCAATCTTTATAATTTTGCACTGATCTTAATTTTTATTTTCAAATTTGCAAAATTTTAGGGTAATTTTTAGTTTTAGGTTAAAATTTAAAAATAATATCAATTTTCGACCGAAAAAATTCTCAAAAATCGACCAAGTTTGGCCACGTCAGCGGGCTTTGCCGCGGGCGGTTATTTTTTGATCTAGCCGCACTTGGCAAGTGCGTTTTTTTTTGCCACACTTGCCAAGTGCGGCCAGTATGAATACGTGAGTGGAGGCCCGGCCTCTAAACTGGCCGCACTTGCCAAGTGCGGCCAGTGTGCATCCTACCAGCGCATCCGTATTAAGAGCGCCCATTTCTTCTCGGACTTGGGGGAATTTTTAGCCTCCTTTTGATCTTATTCTTCAATGGCAACCAGGAATCAGACTCATTTGTTTAGGAAATATATGGATGATCTTCGGAGCGTTAGGGTTCCGTCTGCATCGTCCCCCCTGTCTCCCTCGATGCCGTCAACGTCGAGTTCTCGGAACGGGTCGGTGATTGAATTGGCGAGTGCTTCGCTCTTGCATCCGAATCGTTCTTATGCTCATCTCAATACGGAAGATCCGGTTGCAAGCTCTGTAATCCTTTCTTTTTTCGCCCTTATTTGCAATCAAAATCCATCTGTTGAGTGAAAGAGAGGGAGAAAATCGAGAGAATGGAGAGAAAATCACAGAATCTTTTTTGTGTGTAATTTAATAATTAGTTTTACTGACTTTTACAGAGTGTTGGAGTTTGGAATTATGTGGTTATTCTGGGGGGTCGAAAGGGACACTTGTTGAGGTTGCGGGAGTCATTGGTTTATATTGTTCTGAAAGCTGCGCTCGGATATATGTTGCATACTGGCCGCACTTGGCAAGTGCGGCCAGTAGGCCCATGACTTAACTCACGGGCCTCTACTCACGTACTCATACTGGCCGCACTTGGCAAGTGCGGTAAAAAAACGCACTTGCCAAGTGCGGCTAGATCAAAAAATAACCGCCCGCGGCAAAACCCGCTGACGTGGCCAAAGTTGGTCGATTTTTGAGAATAATTTTTTTCGGTCGAAAATTGATATTATTTTTAATTTTTATCCTAAAACTAAAAATTATCCAATTTTTTATGGTTTTCAAAATTTTCTATCAAAAAAATGACATGCACATCAAAAAATAAACACTCCAAAAAAATCACACAAAGAAACACAAAAATCAAGATAAATCCTATGAAGGTAAACGTTAAGTTAAACAAGAAATCATCTCTTCGCGTTGTTGTTTGGATAAGGAACTTCATTAATGTGCGACATCAAATCCAGTGTTCCTTGCCCCTCCATCTTACCTACATGGAAGATGTTATATGTGACATTGGAATCTAACAAGGTACACTAGTGTTAGTCAGCATACATTTAGGTACCCATATTTGTTTGAACTTTATGTTTTTGTTCCTATATACACAATTATGAGAAGTCTGACCAACACATCCACAAGTAAAGTATTTTGCATGAAGATTTCTATGTTTCGTCGGCTCATTGTGAACTTTTTTTAAGCTTTTCAACATGATTGAATCCATATCCAAGTCCTCGCCTATTATTGCCATATATTTGATTTCCAAAAATAATATGCAAAGATTGTTTTCCAACACCAAATTTATTTATGGTCAATTCTAGGTCTGTGACTTTGGACTTCAAATAAAGATTTTCTTTCATAAGTAAGGTGCATTTACTAATGAAAGCTTTCCTAATTTCTGCTTCAATCTTTTTAAGGTTTTTAATTTTCTTCTCTATGTCAATAATTTTCTCTTTAGATGTCTTTATTTCAATTTCTAGTTTGGGACATGTTTCACACATTAAGCGTTCATGCATAGTAGGTTTTTCCTTTTTAATCTTTATAAGTGTAGCCTTAAGTGTGTCATTTTCAGCTTTCAATTTTTCAACATCTAAAGACATGATAGTTCTTGTTGCAGTTCATAATTAACATCTCTCAACGATTCAACAGTAGATTCTAGACTATCAATCTCATCGTCTATGTTTTCGCATTTGCAAGCAAGTTCAGAAAGTGTGAATTTTTGTACCTCACTTTTCTTCGCATTTAAGTCTCCTATCAAACATGATGAGGAATGTGTAGACTCATCTTGCAATTCCTTCTCGTCATCATCGTCCCATGTGACTGCAAGTGGCTTCCCCTTCTTCTCCAAAGAATTGCTTTTCATCATTGGGCAGTTTTCCATAAAGTCCATGTTTCCTGCAATGATAACAACACATGAATTAGTAATATTCTATTCAGAAGATATATCAGCAGGATTAAGCTTATTGAAATGATTAAACCATTTGGACATCACTGGCTTAATCATGGGGATTCTAGCGGTGGATTGGTGTTTAACAGAAGATGACTTGGGGGTATTCATGTTTTCTATACTAGATCCTATGACATGCTCTGATACCACTTGGATCGCGATCTAGCACACTATAAAGGACCACTTTTTGGGACATAAACATGATTATACGATGATTTTTAGCATTGTTGTGATGGTTGGTTGTCATAGCAGTATGGAAGAATGGGAAATAATGCAGAGATGGAAATAAAATAAAAACATTTCTAAACTAATACTAGGTGTTAAATTTACATAGACGATTTTGATGAACTTGTTGGTGTTCTTATTTTGTTTTTTGGCTTTTCCTGTTTCAGCCGAGTTTGTGGAAACCCTCATGGGTTGATCCGGAAGTATGGACTTATGTGCTGCAGGCAATGCTTTCGGAGCAATGCCAAGGAAATTGGTTTCATTAAGGTAAACTTATTTGTTAACCTTCCCACGCTCACCATTTTGTAGTACTTTTAGGGATGCTGGATCGTTACTTCTTTGTTTGCTGCTCAAAATATTTTACTGTACAAGTAAAGCAAGACTTGATATTTTCTTTGTTTGTCGTTGAAATAGATACTGTACAGGTAACTCAATAGTTTTTTTTTTTCAAGTGGGGTTAACCTTGTTACACTTTTCTCGCACGAGTCCCTCGGGTCATTCTTTATATTAATTTTCGTAGGAAGTAATTTGTGCTTGTTAGATTTGGCATTATAAGCATATGTTAACAAAAGCTGATGAAGAGAGTGCATTAAGAAATCATGAGTATGATGTGTAATATGATACTTCGTATTTGGTTAATTGGGGCTTATTTATAAGCATTGCTTTAAATATGGGATATTGAGATTGTATTGGATGTATGTTTTTCATCTCGAATAGCGGATATCGGGGGATTTATTGGATATACATGTCAATATCGGGTTGCTCTTATTGGACATTATAGATATATAAATCTTGATAATCAAAGCATAGTTATAACACCTTAGATGTCTATATGTGATTATATCAGCAAAATATTATCAATATGATCAAACATCCATGCATCAGTAGCAGCAAGAGATTGTACTTAACCATTAGGTGTTATGTTTAACTAATTATTTATTAAAATGTTTTAAACAAGCATCAACAGTAGTAGAAGCACAAGCTTCTAAAGCATGAGGGGGAAGAAGAGAAGCAGTGACAGGATCAACAAAAAAACCGAAGAAGCAATGGTAGAATCGGTAAAAGTATGGCATCGGCATCGGCAGGAAACATAGGAAGTGGAAGCAGAAGCAACAGTATAGGAGTAGCAGCTGTTGCAGAAGCAGTAAAACGCAAACGAAGAAGCTTGAAGAAGAAAGAAAGACTAAGCAGCGGAAGTAGAAGCAGTGGAATAATACACCAAATTCCAATCAAAATCTTCCAAATTACGATTTTTCTAAAACCGGTAATAATCTCAAATAAAACCTCTAAAATATGTGCCAAAACCAAAAAAATAAGCAAACAACAAGAAATAAGAGAGATCGAGATCCTTACTGCTGGATCGAGATAACATGAAAGAGAAATGGATATTTGATCGCAGCTACGCTTCTCCTTGTGATTACTTGGCATCCTGGGCTTTTGATCATAGATTTTTACAATCTTCATTTGAACCTTAACTCAAAACACTAGCATCCTTTTTTTCTCTTGAATCGATGAAGCGTTTTGGAATGTTTTCCCTTTCAACCAAACAGACTTGCAAAGAAAGCTGGTGTAGGTTTGGTCGATTTTAACTGAAACTCTCTTTAAAGAGCTAAAATTAGTTTTTTAAATAAAACCATATCACCCACATATCTCTTGTATATGTCGGGCGATATGACCGATATTTTGAAATATTAGGACAAAAATAAAGACCCAAGAAAAATTTGTGTGGTCGGGCGATATCGATATATTGGTTGTAGCAGCTGATATTCAAAACATTGTTTGTAATCTGCAATAGTGAATTGTGAACATTGTAATTGAATATGCATCATTGATAAAAGATATATTGGTTTGTTTTTTAATTATTTTAATGTTGAACAAATGACAATGGGTATAATTAAATTAACAAGCAAAGAAATTAGATTCACTAGATCTTTGTTGTGTTTGGTTTTCCGAAAATCAAGGTCAAAAATAAATAGAGCCAATCGTTAAAAATTTGAAGATTGGACTATTTAGGGTATCATACGACACATGTGCTTATATGTCATATAATACGTATTATTCTCATTATTCTTATATATATGAATATGTATGTTACCGATCCAAAAAGGAAATTCCTCTCTTGTCTATCTTTAACAAGTCGTATCTCCATTATTTTTTGAATGATCGGAACCATTGTGAACTATAGGGGTTTTGCTCGTCTATTTAATCGTTTCAAAATGTTCAATTACTGCAAAATAGTTAAAGTTTTGACGAATAGATAATTGAGCAAAACCCTTAATGTTCACTAGATATTTAAAATTTTATGGTTTTAATATATGAAGATTAATATGCAAACGTGTTCGATTACCCAAAAAATAATGGAGGTGGATTTTTTAACGATAAATAAGGATGAATTTCCATCTTGGCTAGTTGATTTACATATTCCCCCCATATATATGAGGAGGTTAGGCATGCGTTGTCACGGTTTTTCAAAAAACCTTGTTTTTTGTTGAATTTTTTTTGCATATGGTGTACACATTATAAAATCATAAATATGGATGAACTATATGGGGATTTGACTCTCGATCTGCTTGTTACAAAGAATTCTAATTGTTTTAAAATTGTTAAATTTGTAACTATAGGATTGAGATGCAAATAGTGTGGGTTAACTTGAATTTAGGTATGATAATCATCCATGATGTGTAGATCAACCGTAAAAAGAGACACAAAAAGCAATGGAAGCGATTGACCGGACATGAATTTTTCTTGTGCTGCCTTCTTGAATGGTGACCTTCAAGAATCAGTATAAATGACTCCTCCACCTGGATTCACGTGTAAGGGGGAGGAAGGCAAAGTGTGCAAACTCAGGAAAGCCATCTACGGTCTCAAACAGTCTCCCAGAGCGTGGTTTGAGAGATTTAATGGGGCTATGGTAGAGATTGGGTTCAGGCGGTGCCATGCAGACTACTCCGTGTTCATCAAACGAAGGGCTGAAGGTAGCTTGCTCTTCTTCTAGTGTATGTGGAAGATATTGTCCTTACTGGTGATGATGGGAAATCCATCAAGGTTATGTAATAAAGGAGGGTCAAATTTTTTACATAAAAGATCTTGGAGAACTAAGAGCAGGGTATCGAAGTTGCTCGATCTAAACGTGGCATTTATATCTCCCAGAGGAAGTACGTTCTTGATCTTCTTCGGGAAACAGGAAAACTTGGTGCGAAGCCGGAGGTTCATCATTGTTTCAGCACTGAAGAAGGGGAACGGAACGTATATAACCTTGGAAGACCAGATTCCATGAAAAAAACCGGGCGGGCCCTACGCACTATAGGGATCGCAATGCCTCGCTCCAGTTGCTTAACTTAAGAGATTCGATGGGCAGGTCGGACCGTCTAAACACCTACAAAAGAAAAGATCCGCCTGCTATGAAACAGATAGTTGCCTCCTTTGCTTCCCCGCATCACCCATTAATACTGGTTGCTTAGTCTCCCATAGATCAAACCGCCCCCCCCCCCCCCCCCCCCCCCCCCCCCCCCCCCCCCCCCCCCCCCCCGCTCTCTCGCTGTGTGTAGCATAAAAGCGGTCTTAATTTAGCATAATATTTTTATAACCTTTAGTCAACTCTTGTTCTAATAACTGACCCAACAAATCAACTTT